>CM033734.1:34829939-37354359 GCA_019671005.1 Hibiscus mutabilis
GCAACAAAATATATCCTAGATGGGGAAATCCTATATAGGAGAAGTCATGATCAAACATTGCTGATATGTGTGGATTCCCGAGAGGCGAAGGAAATCTTAGCTGAAGTACATGACGGGATCTGTGGAACACACGCCAACGGGCTGTCTATAGCCCGGAAAATTATGAGGTACGGTTATTTCTGGTTGACCATGGAGGGAGATTGCATCGATTACGCCAGAAAATGCCACAAATGCCAAATTTACGCTGACAAGATTCATGCACCCCCATCACCTCTACACACCATGAATTCTCCGTGGCCTTTCGCAGCGTGGGGCATGGACGTCATCGGGCAGATCCATCCGAAAGCTTCCAATAGGCACCGTTTCATTTTGGTCGCCATAGACTACTTCACTAAATGGGTTGAGGCAGCGTCTTACGCCAATATCACCAGGACTATAGTTTGTAAGTTCTTAAAGAAGGAAATTATTTGTCGATACGGATTGCCAGAGAGGATCATCACCGACAACGCTTCCAATCTGAACAACAAAATGATGAAGGACGTGTGCACTCAATTCAAGATAACACACCATAATTCCACAGTCTATCGTCCTAAAATGAATGGAGCAGTGGAAGCAACAAACAAGAATATAAAGAAGATCATAGCAAAGACTACGGATACCTACAAGGACTGGCATGAGAAGTTGCATTTTGCCCTTTTCGCCTATAGGACGTCCATCCGCACATCAACGGGGGCAAACGCCCTACTCCTTGGTGTATGGTACCGAAGTAGTACTCCCAATTGAGGTAGAGATTCCGTCCCTCCGGGTCTTAAACGAAGTAAAACTAGAAGAAGCTGAATGGGTGCAGGCCAGATTCGACCAGCTAAATCTCATTGACGAAAAAAGACTAAAGGCCATTTGTCATGGTCAGATGTACCAAAAGCGGATGGTGCAGGCTTACAACAAAAAGGTGCGCCCAAGAGAATTCAAAGAAGGGGATCTGGTACTCAAGAGAATCCTCCCTATCCAGAAAGATTCTAGAGGAAAATGGACGCCCAACTGGGAAGGACCATACGTCATAAAAAAGGCCTTCTCGGGAGGAGCCCTGATCCTAACAGAAATGGACGGGGACGAGCTGAAAAATCCCGTAAATTCTGATGTCGTCAAGAAATATTATCTCTAAAAAAAAAATTTTGGAGAGCTCAGGACGAAAACCCGAAACCGGGTTTCTTGAAGCAAAGGAAGGACTCGAGTTGAAAACCCGCAAAGGGCGGCTCGGGTAAGTTGAAAAGTTGAATATCCGAAGAGAAGGGCATCTTCATGAACATTGTGAAGAGAAGGCTTCAGGCAAAAAAATTCTACACCGGTTGACAGGGTCATGTATCATTCATATCGAAGATAATGAGGGATCTTGTATTTTCATACTTAAACTCATGTGTGTCATACCTTTCTTTTCAAGATATCTCGAAACCCTTAGTCGTAATAAAGCAGTGTTTTTGAGCATCCATTCCTGGCCTTCTTGTCAATTTTAGTCAAATAAGATAACACAGGCTTATAATGAAACAAGAGATTTCAGTGCATTACTATGATTTAACCTTGAAAATTGCAGGTGATCAAAGAAAACGATGTTAACTCCGCCCTCCAGTTCCCTACATAATGGCTAGGGAAGGTGAGAAGCTTTAAACAACTAGGTAGGATGACCAATGGCACATGTCCTATTTATCCAAGGAAGGCACACGAGACAACAAAAGAGATCTCTTGGGTGAAAACCAGAAGGGCGCCCCTCTCAAAAAAAATCTCTTTAATGTGAAAACCCGAAAGGGCGCTTTAAAATTCCAAATCATAATTGGAGAAAAAGAAAGATTGAGATGGTTGAACCTGACAGTGGAGCGGGGTATCGATGCCTGTAAAAAAAGTAGAAAACGGACGTCAAGATCAAATAAGGACCAAAACAAGCCCACCCAGAGATTGACTCTCATGCATCATGAATAGTCAAGCATCACTAGAATTAGGAGCATGTCAATTCATTCATTTGTCATAGCATTTTGTTTTCATCTCGGACAGGTATCTGCAGATCCAAAGAGACAATCACGGTGTGAATCCCAAATGAGAAGACAATGTTTTTACATGAAGGCACATGTTTTCAAGCTCTAGAGAGAGGTTCTATATAGGAAGAATCCTTCTCTCTGAGGTTTCAGAAGCTGAAAGTTCTATATAGGAAGGACTGACAGCTCGAGGGTGAAGACTCATGATTCTATATAGGAAGGACTCCCAGTCAAAGCAATTCACCCATGACACGCAAGATTATATAGGAAATCCTGCTGTGTCGAAAGCGAAGAGTTCTATATAGGAAGGGCTCTGAGCTTTATTATCTTAGAGTAAAAGGTTCAATATAGGAAGAACCTGTAGCTCTGAGATTCCAGATGCCAAAGGTTCTATATAGGAAGGACTGAAGGCTCCAAGGTGAAGACTCGCAGTTCTATATAGGAAGAACTCCCAGTCAAAACAATTCACCTATGACACAGGGTTATATAGGAAACCTGTTGTGTCAAAAGCAAAGAGTCTTATATAGGAAAGACTCCGAGCTTCATTGTCTTAGAGTGAAGGGTTCTATGTCGAAAGAGCCTGTAGCTCCAAGATCGGAAGGTGACGAAGTTCTATATAGGAAGACTTACGAGCCTGAAGATTCAGCCAAGGAAGAGCGGAGATGTCCAAAAGAATTCGTTTTTCCAAAGCTACAAACAGGGAAGTCTGATAAAAATGAGAGAGAAGGGTTCTATGTCGAAAAGAGCCTGTAGCTCCAAGATCGGAAGGTGATGAAGCTCTATATAGGAAGAACTTACGAGCCTGAAGATTCAGCCAAGGAAGAGCGGAAATGTCCAAAAGAATTTGTTTTTCCAAGGCTACAAACAGGGAAGTCTGATAAAAATGAGAGCGAAGGGTTTTATGTCGAAAAGAGCCTGTAGCTCCAAGATCGGAAGGTGACGAAGCTCTATATAGGAAGAACTTACGAGCCTAAAGATTCAGCCAAGGAAGAGCGGAAATGTCCAAAAGAATTCGTTTTTCCAAGGCTACAAACAGGGAAGTCTGATAAAAATGAGAGCGAAGGGTTCTATGTCAAAAAGAGCCTGTAGCTCCAAGATCGGAAGGTGACGAAGCTCTATATAGGAAGAACTTACGAGCCTGAAGATTCAGCCAAGGAAGAGCGGAGATGTCCAAAAGAATTCGTTTTTCCAAGGCTACAAACAGGGAAGTCTGATAAAAATGAGTGCTTATGAATCTTTGCTTTGTTTCCCATTCCATGAGAACAAGCAAAGAGGGGCAACTGTAATCACTCATTTTTACTTGTAAATATATTAATATTGCATGTATATTTATTATATGAATGTTACTAATATAAGATGGTGTGTGCATGTATAAGCTATGTATACGTATTAGGGGTGTATGTATGTCGCGTATGTATCTAGAGTATGAGCGTATTTGATTAATATTTAGGTTATGTTAATTATATGTATGATTATACGTGACGTTATCTTTGAATATTATATTAATTAATGATCGTGTAATATAAGTATATATTTTCGTATGTATATGTATTGCTGTTATAATTATACTATTATTATTATTGGGCTGACAAAATGAAAAAAAATCAAATATATTAAACCCAAATAAAAATTACACCAATTACAAATCCAATTACAAGGCCCGTTTGGCCCAAATCAAATCCTATTTAATTACAACGTGCGGGGTAGCGTGGGCGTTGGATCAAGATCTGATCCAACGGCCACGATGCAACCAAGGTCAAAAATATCTGCCAGGCGCGTGCTCCACACGTATGGACCGTTCGAGTGCCACGCGCGTGTGTGGTCCACGCGCGGACGCTTTAATATCCCACGCGCGCGTAAGATCCACGCGTTCTGACTCCTCGACTGCGGAGCTCCACGTGGCGAAATCTCAAGCCGTCTCATCAGATCGAGGCTTCATCCAGGCCGATCGTTCTTCAAGCCATCTCGACCGTTAGATCAGATCTGATCTAACGGCCGAAAACGCGTCGCCCTCCTCGCGAAATGACCACACCGCCACCGCGCCGATATTCAGTCCCCGCGTTCAGATTATGCCAAAGACAACAAGCAAAATGTCAGATCTGAAAAAGAAGATGCAACTTGCAACCAAAAAACAGAGGCAGTAATATATATGAAACGGGGCTTTTGTAACGGAGATTAGTGATGAGCTAGCAAAAAAAAGGAGGAGCAAAAAAAGAGAGTAGTAACAAAAAAGAGAACAGAGATCTTGTTAGACCAAAAATTTGTAACCAGTCGAGATAATCAAAAAGGCAGTCCAGTGGTAAATTTTTGTCTCTTGTTCTTACTTGTTTCTTTACATGCATATACGAAATAAAATAAAAAAAAACAAAAACAAAAAGGAAGTAGTCTTACCGGCTTTGTCTGTGGGTCTTCCTTCCCTTGGTGACAAACCTTTCGGCTTCTACAAGCTAGATCTGGTGAACTAAAGGGAAGAGAAGACCCTTTGTAGTTGTGTTTTGGTCTAAAAAATATTTTTTTTGGGTTCGTATTTCTTAGATCTAGGGTAAAAAAAGGGTATCCTCTAAATCCAACCACGGATTCGTATTGAGGACGACAAGGGGGTTGTTTTGGTGTATTTTGGAGGCTCATCGGCGCGGTTTAGCGGCGGCGGCACGAGAGAAATACGGCGGCCGGCCACGGATTCTGGGTTTCATAAGAACATTTGAGAGAAAATGAAGAACGGTTTGGGTTATGAAAACCGAAAAATGAAACAAAGAAGGGGAAAATGGGTCTCGGTCTAAAAATAGGCTTTTTATAGTTATTATTATTTTTGAAATGGGTAAATTACACATTTAATCCCACCGCGTTTTCAATATTTTCATTTTTGTCTTGCCGCATGGTATAATCACAGTTCCAGTCCCCCTGATTTTTCAAAAGATTACAATTTCGTCCCTAAATTACACCGAATCGGTTTCGAATGGTAAAATTACGCCCTTAATCATCCCGCGATTTTGGATTTTTCACTTTGGGTCCGCCCTTGGTCTAATTACAATTCTGGTCCTTTTAGGTTTTGTTTGTTTCGCAATTTCGTCCCTAAATTACATATTATCGTTCTTTAATTTCTGCCACTGACTTTCGTTTTCCTTTCATTTCAGTCCTATTTTCTTTGTAAATATTATTGTTCGTATTATAATCGTACATGTTGATATTATTTTATTTCATGTCCCTCGTATATGACTCGTATTTTATGTTTGCATATATATGTGTTGAGTATGATATTCATGTTTTTTTTATCTGATTATTCGTATTAAAGCGCGTTATGTTCTAGTTAATTCGTAAAAAGTATGTTTTGTATTTTTGTACGTATTGCACGTTTCCTTGGCTTTTAGGTTATGTGTTAATGTGTTTTCTTTCACGTATAATATATTGTTCATATATGTTAAAATATATTTTATTAATAGCATGTATATTTTTAATATTTGTTCGTCTACATATAACTTAATCATTCCTGTATTGTTGATCTAATTTGTTAAAGTTTTTTTATTTATCATTTAGAATAATATATGTTATGCATGTTTTAATCTAGTATATCATTTATTAGATTAGTATTTTATTATGTGAATATTCACTGTCTTCAAGTTATCTGTTATATTTTATATTTTTGCCACAAAGATTGCATATCGAGATATAAATTGTTAATGCGGTGTCCTTTTATCCGAGCATAAACGGGGCCAGTATCAAGCGTAGTGATAGTGGTTGGGCGTTTATTCTCGGGTAACGGGACCCTTAAAATACACTCGCAATTATGACCGAAATTTAAAATAATCGTCACTCTAATCCGGAAAATCCAATATTAATAAAGCGGTAATTATTAAAGTACCAATTTTGGGCGGTGTGGGGGTGCTAATCCTTCCCCATCCGTAACCGACTCCCGAACCCTGTCTTTTTGAATCTCTGGTTTTATGGTGTCCGGCCTACCTAAGTGGCCGGTGGCGACTCCATTTTTTATGAGGTTTTTGTAAACCCCTACGGAATAAATATTTTATATCCAAATACCTTTCAAACACACCTTTCAAAAATCATCGTTTTTATTTTAGCGATACAAGACAGAAAAAAAGGGGACATCGCTACACTAGGTTGATAGATGTTGACTGGGTTGTGAAACGAAGTGTTTTGGCTATGTTTTCAGTTGTTGTGGAGGGTTAATTGTGAGGGTTTTGTGGGAGTCCGAGAAGGATTGTGGTTGTTGTGTTTAGAATGCATTATGATGCATTAAACCTCTATTATTTTGTGGTAAAAATAGGGGAGGTTGACCCGAAAGTGATTGGAGAAGCGTAGGAGGCTTCTCGGCGTATCGAGTTTCACGTATCGGTGAGTGAAAATGTGGATTCCAACTTTGAAATGTTTTAAAGATGGTTTTTGGGAGTTTATGTAGTGCTTGAAATGCTTACCTAAGCTCAGAAGTAAGTAAAGTGGTTTTACTCTCTCGGTCGTGCTATTGAGAAATGGTTTCATGCACTTGTTTTGATTTACATTGTACCTACTGTTTAAGCATGTTTTAAAGTAGTCGATATATTGCCTTTAAGCATGAAATGCTGAAGGATGCACAAGGTAAGTGATCCTTGTAAGTATGGTTTATACTTGTGTTTTAAAGCATGATTGTTGATTTGGAAATGGCATGGTTTAATGCTTGATAAAAACAGTGAGGTAAATGTTATTTGGTTAATTATATTGCCAAGTGATGTGGTTTTAAAATTGTTATCAGATATGGTTGGCCGGCCATAGAAATGAGTGCACTGTAAAATAAGTCCCCTTGGATGTGGAGGGGTTTATATGGCGTACCGAATACTCCATCCAAGTACCCTAACGGTAGAGGGGTTAAACAGTACCGAATACTCTCGTTAGTGGGTTAAGCATCTAACCGATGAGAGGGATGGGTATCCCTGTAGGTTGAAAGTGTACCCGGTTGATATTGTACCCGGTTGTAATGAACTCATTCCCCGATTCTAGTATGTTGGGCTGGGTTGCATGTTGATGCAGGAGGGTAAGGTAGTGGCATATGCATCAAGGCAGTTGAAGGTGCATGAACATAACTACCCTACTCATGATCTTGAGCTAGCAGCGGTGGTGTTTGCCTTGAAGATCTAGAGGCATTACCTTTATGGTGAGAAATGTGTGGTTTACACAGATCACAAGAGCTTGAAATATTTGATGTCATAGAAGGAGCTAAATCTTAGGCAACGTAGATAGCTGGAGTTGCTTAAGGATTATGATTTGACCATTGAGTATCATCCGGGGAAAGCCAATGTTGTGGTAGATGCTTTGAGTAGGAAAGCGGCTGTGGAGTTGAGAGCTATGTTTGCTCAGTTGAGTGTAACAAATAATGGAGGTTTGTTGGCCGAGTTGGAAGTGAAGCCGTCCTTGTAACAGTCAATTAAGGAGAAGCAACCGTATGATGGGAGTTTGGTACCTCATGTAAAAGATATCATGGATGGAAACCCTACAAAATTTCATTTCAACGATGATAGGATGTTGTGTTTCAAGGGTCGAATAATGGTACCTGAGGACGAAGAGTTGAGGCGTACTTTTTTGACTGAGGTACACTCTAGTCCTTTTGCTATGCATCCTAGTAGTACTAAGATGTATCGAGGGTTGAAGGAGAGTACTATTGAGTTGGAATGAAGAAAGATGTAGCTGATTTTGTAGCTCGGTGCATGGTTTGTCAATAGGTAAAGGTTGAGCATCAGTTTTCTTCTGGGTTGTTGCAACCATTGATGATAAAGGAATGGAAGTGGGAAAGAATCACCATGGATTTTGTGTCTGGGCTGCCTTTGACGCTGACCAAAAAGGATTTCATATGGGTGATCGTAGATCGGTTTACGAAGTGTGCGCATTTTGTGCCAATGCATACTACGTATACCTTGGACAGGTTGGCTGAGCTGTACATCTCTAAGATTGTGCCGTTGCACGGGGTGCCCAAATCTATAGTTTCGAATAGAGATATGCGGTTCACTATAAGGTTTTGGGTGAGTTTGCATCGTGCCTTGGAGACCCGGTTGAGTTTTAGTACCTCGTATCATCTGCAGACGGATGGGCAGTCAGAGCGCGTGATTCAGGTTCTTGAGGATATGCTAAGGTGTTGTGTTATTGAGTACCAGGGAACGTGGGAGAAGCAGTTGCCATCGGTGGAGTTTGCCTACAATAACAGTTATCATGCTAGCATACAAATGGCACCTTATGAGGCGTTGTATGGCAGGAAATGTTGTACGCCCGTGTGCTGGGCAGAAGCGGGGGAAAAGTTTGTGTCGATGCCCAATGTTCTGAAAGGTACGACCGAAAAGGTAAAGTTGATATGTGAGCGCTTAAAAGCAGTTGTTGATCGCCAGAAATCCTATGCAGATTTGAAGCGTAGGGATATAGAATACGATGTGGGTGATAAAGTGTTTTTGAAGGTGTCGCATTGGAAGAAGGTGTTGCGTTTTGGGCAGAAAATGAAGCTTAGCCCGAGGTTCATTGGACCGTACGAGGTTGTTGAGCGAGTGGGTCCTGTTGAATATCGTTTGAGGTTACCTCTGGAGCTGGGAAAGATTCATGATGTGTTTCACGTTTCGGTGTTGCGGAGGTATAGGCCATATCCATTGCGCGTCATGCCGGTGGAAGAGATTGAGTTGAGATCGGATCTCTCTTATGACAAGAAACCAGTAGAGATTCTTGATACCAGCAATAAAGTGCTCCGTGGCAAAACAGTCGAGTTGGTTAAGGTGTTGTGGAAGCACCGCGGTGTAGAGGAGGCCACGTGGGAGCGTAAGTCGGATATGCTGAACCATTTTCCGCACCTGTTTCCTCCAGGTAAATTTCGAGGAAGAAATTTCTTAAGTGGGGGAGAGTTGTAACCTGTTTTTAGGGCTTAGCGGTCTAGTGTGTTATTAGACGGTTCGGTGGATCGAAGTAGAGATTCGAGTCGGTTTCGGGATTGTATATTTTTTGTGTTGAAAAAATTATGGAAAATGTTTAAAAATCATTATTAATTATATATTTAATAAAGGTGGAATTAATTTTGAAAAATTAGTTTTGGAATGTGGATATTTTGGTTAGTGACCAAAATGAAAGTTTTGAAAACTGTGATTTTCCAGTGACTAAAATGAAAAGGGTCAAATACTTAGAATCTTTAAGGAGAAATTTTACCAATTTGTTTATGAAGGTTCCTCCCTTAATATAACTAATTTAAACATGTGCTTTAATTAATAATTAAAGTGGATTTTGTTAAAAAGGTGGTTATCTTTTCTTAAACAAAAATCACGTCATTTTCTCTCAACTTTTTCTCTCTATTCTCTCCTTAGCCAAACACTCAGATTTCATCAAATTTCCAGAGGTGAGGTGGTTTCTAACTTGATTTTATTGTTTCAAATTGTTTTACAAAGATTGTTTATACAAAATCTCACATTAATCTTATGATTTCTTACTTCTCACAAATCAATTGAGGGAGAAACTTCACAATAGGGGTAAGGTATAAGATCTCCTCTATTGTATGGTTCTTTATTGAAATTCCCAAGCATTTGATCCTTGCTTTTGCATTTCTAATCTGATTTTGATGATTTTCTAATGATTTAATGAGATCTTTGGGGACAATGAGTCGATTCGTGAATTTAACCTGATTTCCAGTAAGTAATGGTGATGTGATTCATATTTTGGATGCTTAACAATGTTGATAAGTGATTTTTATCAATGGAATCCTGAAACTTAAGAGTCTCTATTTGTTTAGGGTGTTAGTTTTGAGGTTTTGTGTTGAATCTATGGTTGAAGGGTTGCTGGGGGTGGTAGGTTGTCTTGGATCTGTTTTTAGATGTCTTCTAGTGTTGAAAATGATGCTATGTTGATAGATGTTGGCTGGGTTGTGAAACGAAGTGTTTTGGTTATGTTTTCAGTTGTTGTAGAGGGTTAATTGTGAGGGTTTTGTGGGAGACCGAGAAGGATTGTGGTTGTTGTGTTTAGAATGCATTATGATGCATTAAACCTCTATTATTTTATGGTAAAAATAGGGGAGGTTGACCCGAAAGTGATTGGAGAAGCGTAGGAGGCTTCTCGGCGAATCGAGTTTATCGTATCGGTGAGTGAAAATGTGGATTCCAACTTTGAAATGTTTTAAAGATGGTTTTTGGGAGTTTATGTAGTGCTTGAAATGCTTACCTAAGCTCAAAAGTAAGTAAAGTGGTTTTACTCTCTCGTTCGTGCTATTGAGAAATGGTTTCATGCACTTGTTTTGATTTACATTGTACCTACTGTTTAAGCATGTTTTAAAGTAGTCGATATATTGCCTTTAAGCATGAAATGCTGAAGGATGCACAAGGTAAGTGATCTTTGTAAGTATGGTTTATACTTGTGTTTTAAAGCATGGTTGTTGATTTGGAAATGGCATGGTTTAATGCTTGATAAAAACAGTGAGGTAAATGTTATTTGGTTAATTATATTGCCAAGTGATGTGGTTTTAAAATTGTTATCAGATATTGTACCCGGTTGTTAATGTACCGTGATTGTGATTGTATCGCTATTTCGGTTGAGATGGCTTGAAGTGTTGGGTTAACACTTGTTGAATCCGTGTATCCGATGAACTCTTTTGTTATTGAACTTGTTAATGATCACTTGAAAGCCAATATAATTGTTATATATCATTGAAATGTTTTAAGTTGTGAAATGTGGTTTATACATGTTTCTCCTTAAGCTTTGCATTTGGTAGTAATGCATGGGAAGGCTTAAGTAGAGGGTTAGCAATGTGACTTGCTGTTGATTAATGATACATGTATCATATGGGGTAAAATGCTGGTTTTAATGATGTAAGAGCATGTTTTAAAAGAGGCATGATGTTTTAAAAGATTATGTTAAATAAATGGTTTTAAACGCATTGATGGTGTTTGTTTTGAGCACTCCTCACTAAGCCTTGTGTGCTTACACTCTTGTTGTCCATCAATGCAGATAATTGAGTTCTTGGAAGGCATCAAGAAGCAAGGGGATCTTGGCAAGACTTGTTTCCAAAGTATGTTTTGGTTTAGACTATAATGAATAAGGCAATGGGGAACCTATTGTGTTTTGGGAGTTGTTTTGTGGAACTCTCTGTTTGAGCATATTTCTTTAGTTGCTCTCAGGTTGTAAATGGCCTTTAAAGTTTTTTTTGATGTTGGTTTACCTTTTTCACATGTTGCTTGAATGAACATTAGGAAACATGCCTATAGATTCCCTTTTGATGCTTGATGCTTGATGCTTGATGCTTGTTGTGCTGTAGGAATGAAGTTGCTAGCTGGCTTGTGATATGTATGGCATGTTGGTATGGTGTCATAAGCATGTTGGAATGCTTTGAGAATGTTTTTGAGATGAAAAACCAGCAAATTGTGGCATTACAGGTCTAGGCGTACCGATACGCGGGGGACCGTATCGGTACGGCTAGGTATTTTCTGGCCTGAGGGATCGGTACGCGTAAGGGAGTACCGGTATGCCTAGGTGATTTTTGGCCTGGCGTACCGATACGGGTAATGGTGTATCGATACACGTTCTAGCCTCTGGAATTTCACTTTTTCCAAACTCGTGTACCGATACCCATGTACGCGTACCGGTACGTATGTTAAAATGATTCAAAAGTTAGGTAAGTTCGTTATGGCGTATCGATACTTGCCGTGGTGTATCGGTACGAGCATTTTATGTGTATCGGTACGATGACACCCGTACCGATACCCGAGGCCGTTTTTTGTAATGTTGGCCTGGCAATTTTGCTTTCTTTGCATTCTAGTCCCTAAATCTTGTCCATGCGATTGTATGAGCTTGAATGATCAGAACCTGACTAATTAAAGATTGGCATATTAAAAGTGGCTTAAATCCTACAAATTTCATGTATTTGCAATTTGGTCCCTAAATTGCAAATGTGATCAATTGGATGTCAAAATGATGCCCGATTGAGGTGGGGTTATACTTGAGTGATGCATGTACACATAGGACTAATAATTGGCATCCAGAAAAGATAAAAGAAAAAATGGACTGGGTTTTGTTGAATCACTTCGGTTTGCTGCGGCAAACCTAATGTAGCTTCCTCGATTTGGTCTGGCGGATAGTCCGGGTCAAAGGGGTTACAAAACAACCATGAGATTAACAAGAATACAATAATAGAATCTAACAATGCATGTTCTTTGAAAATGTATTCCCTTGTAAATCTAGGGAAGTTGATCGAAGTTCAACTAAACAAACTTTAGAGACTATCAATGAAGATAACTCTGATGATCAACAATGGGCTTGAAATAGAGCCATGAAAAAATAAACGACCAATGGTAGAAAAATCATTTTGATCGGATTTTCTAACCTTTATGCTAGAGGCTAAGCCTCAAACATATAATGATGAAATACGTTCATCTAAATGCACCTTATCGAAGGATACCATTCCATCATGCAAAACCATTCGTGAGAATTACTGGATTTTCCTCAGGGAATTAAACCATTAAATTCTAAATGGATTTTCAAACAGAAAATGGAAGTAGATAGAACAATTGATAAGTACAAGGCCAAATTGGTTAAAAAATTACCAACAAAAGGCCTTGACTAATTTGATACATATTCTTATGTATTAAGAATAAACTCCATAAGGATGATACTTGCTGTAATGCCCCGATTTTAGGCCTAGGAGTTTTTTAGGTTTATTAGATGGTCCGGTGGACCGGATTAGAAGATTCGAGATTTGATTTGTAATAAATATTTTTGAGTGAGGGAAAAATATGGAAAATACTCTAAAATCATTATTTAATATATAGATTATTTTGGTAAAATCAATTTTACAAAAGAAGTTTTGAAAAATGACATTTTAGGATAGTGACCAAAATATAAAGTTTTAAAACTATTTTTAGGACTGTTTTGCAAAAGGATCAAAACTTTGAATCTTTAAGGAGCTAATTCCCCCAAAGTCTAATATCAGACTGTTTCCCTTAATTGGGTATTTTAAATGATTTTTAAATAATATAAATAGGCTTGGACAATTAGTTGGATAATTAAAAAGCTTAAAACAATTTGTCATAACTAACTTTTCTTCAAAAGATTTTCTCTCCAATTCTCTCCAGCTAAACACTTATTCTTTCTTCAAAATCTATACATAATATCTTATTTTAATTAATCTTTTGATTTCAAATGAGGTTATAATGATTTCCTATCAAAATCTTATTGTCTTCTCATTGTTTTCTTATGTAAATTCATCCAATTAAGGGGAAAGCCAACAATTATAGGTGAGGTTCGTTCTTCTCCTCTAATACAAGGTTCTTTATTAAAATTCCCAAGTTATTGATCCTTTATAAATGTTTTCCAACGTGTTTTAAAGATTTAATTATGGAAAATTCGTTAAATCAAGGCTTAATTGATTAGATTAGTTGATTTTCGTACTGGATTTGTTTTGTTGTGTTCTTGATTGGATTAGAACATGATTTTGATGGTTTATAATGTTATTAATATGGGTTTAACATTGGAATCTTGAAACTAAGTGAATCTCTAATTTTTTGTAACGCCATGAATTTGGACCTAGATGTTAGATGGATCGATTAGACAGTTTGAGAGAACCAGATTAGGCAATTCGAGTTACTTTTAGGAATTAAATCTTAATAAATTATTTTTGGCAAAAAAAAATATGGGAAAAAGCTAGAAAATATTTAATTAATATTCTAAGGGTTTTGGTAAATTCAATTTGAAGGAATTATGTAACGACCAGGATTTTAAAAACCTGAGCCGCGGGCTTTGCTCTTGGGCTGAGATTTGGGCTTTCTAGTGGTAGTTGGATTTGGGCCGAGGGTTGTCTTGTGGGTTAGGAAGATGCTAGAAGGGTAAAAAGGGTAAATCACCATTTTTGAAGATGAGAGAAGGGGTAAACATATGGGGTTGGCATATTTTGGAAATGGGTGATATCATCTTTGTCCCCCTTCATCCTCTCCATCAGATCTCCACTTCTTTTCTTGAGAGCTCAAGACAAAGATGAGATATTTGTTAATTCTATGTGAATCTCGTTTTTGAGGTAGAGTGAAAGTTGTTCAACATCAAGAGGTCTATATTTCAAGCTAAGAGGAGAAAAATTCCTCCAAGTTTGGGGCAAAGGAAGAAAGAGGTTAAGAAGCTTGGTGGGAGCTTCATTTCAGGAAATTCCTTGCTTAAGGTCAATACATTCTGACTCCTACATTTCATGAACATCATAAAATGAACGCCTTGCTTGGTTTTTTTATTTATGGTTGTCAAGTTGGGTTTTTAGAAGCTTGAATCCCTTTAATGGTAGATTAAAGATTATGTGTTATTAATGTGAAAAACTGGTAGCAAACCACCAAATAAACTTTCAATAACGTGTAGGGATGTTTTGGGTCTTAAACATTTAGGTTAAAAGTTGGGATTGTGAAATCCCGACCTTCATATTTTAAAATTTGGTCTCTTGTACTAGAACAGGATGGTCCATGTAGGTACACCTTAGTAAGAAAGTGGGGCGTTCTGTGAAGGAGTACCAGTACCTAGAGGGGTGTACGATACCCAAGTCGATGTATCGGTACTCGCAGAGCAATCTACCCAAAAATTTTAGGGTTACATTCGGGGGGTTCTATAATTCGTGGTAAAGGGTTCAATGGGTCCCTAAAGGTATAAAATGAATTTTAAAACTAGGAAAGCAGGGTTTATAACCCATACGTGGAATAAATGGCTAATGGCTTGGTAATAATTGGGTAAGTTGCTTGTACTACTAATCCATAGGGATCCGTGGTAGATCGATTGATGTTGTGTGGAAATTTAGGGTGCTTGTTGTATGCTGAAGGGGCGCCCATATAGGCTAGCTGCAGTGAGTATTAAGATGATCTAATCAGAATATTGTGAATGGGATATAAAGATATAGATTAATTATTGTTACAAATGAAATATGCCTTGGGGCATTTGTAATGGTTGGCTTGATGCCTCTTATCTCTTGGTGAGATGTATGGATTCTTGGGGAGCATATGTTATCGTATGTGTCTTGGTCAGAAATTCAGATGTCCTAGAGCTAGTGCAAGGGAACTTGTTTAAGGGGATATGTTCTTCGAGCTATGTGATCAAGTATATCTGATGTATCCATGGGCTATGTGATCTGGATGTGGTTAGAAACCTATCCTTGGGCTATGTGATCATGAAAAAGAAACTAAACTCGGTGGGTTGTGTGAGCTCAAGTAACTCGATGGGCTATATGAACTCGAGTAACCTGATTGATTGAGTAACCTCAGGTAAAGACTACTTGTGGCTATTGTGATCCAAGTATGTCTAGGACGTATCTGTGGCTATGGTGATCCAGATATAGTCCAATAACCTGACGACTATGTGATCAAGGGTAACCCGACGGCTGTGTCAGCACGGGTAATGTAGGGCTTCGTTGGCCATTTTCTAGGGAATGTATGTTATTTATGTTGTTACGTGGATAATTGATGTTGGACATTTTTACCTTTGGGCTATGTGATCAGGGTATGGTATGTATAACCCGACGGTTGTGCTAACACTGGTAATGTAGGGCTTCGTTGGCCATTTTCTAGGGAATGTATGTTATTTACGTTGCTGCGTGGATAATTAATGTTGGCCATTTTTACCTTTGGGCTATGTGAACAGGGTATGGTATGTATAACTCGATGCATGTGTGACCTTGAGAATGGTAAGCCTAGGATGGCATGTGAATCTTCTTATATTTTAATGGTGTCATGTGGCATGGTTGTGAGCTCTACCCAGGGTAGGCTAGAAGATGGTCCTTAGTGTTGAGAAGCTTTTCTGTGCACTCGTAATTATATTATCACGCATGCTTGTTTTTATGATATTCATGAATTGCGGTAGAGTAGAAATGTACCACTGAGCTTTGTTAGCTCAACGTGCAGAATTACGGTTTTTTCATGGTGTAGGTTGACATGTTATATTTTGGAGGAGCACATCGAGGCGGATTTCCCAACACCGAGCCAGCTTCAAAGTATAGTACTTGATGTTTTAGTTTTAATTGATTGTATTCATAGGACCTTACCACCGTCGAGTCAATAACTTTATTTAATTTACTATTAATTTGTCAAACGATGTAGTTTAATTGGAGATCCTATTTTGTAAACTCTATTAATGTTATTTAATTATGTGGATTTATGAAAATGAACTATTTTGAGAATTGCCAAATTTGTGGTTTAAATGAGAATTTTTTATGGGTCAATTTTAGGAGACCCAAATATAATACTTTAGATTTGGATTAGGATCAGAGTGTTACATTTAGTGGTATCAGAGCTTAGCTTTAGTTGGTTCTAAGAAACCCTAGTATGGTATAAAGGTCGTGGTAAGGTGTCTAGCGAATACAAGTCCTTAAATTTGTGTTGTACTTTACAATACTGGGAATCCGGATGTGCCACTGTGTTTCCTTGTGTTTCAAAAAAGAGTTGATTTAAGGGGAAACCGGTAATGGAGAGGCGATTCAATTATGTGATATTACCTCTGCCCTTTTGCAAGTGGTACAAGCTATTCTGAGGCAATCTAAGACGCCTTGCAAGACCCTTGTTAAGAGGCTTCACCGTTTTGGGCGTACCAATGGTTGCGCGAACACAAAGAATTTTGAGGTAAATGAGAGAAAGCTCGGAGGATGATCTTGATTACATTGTCTCCCTTCTTAAGGGAAATGCACACGAGTAGTGGGAAACTGTTGAGTTGGGTCTATAGCCTGCACTTCCGTCATGGGATATCTTTTTGGATGAGTTCGAGAAGAAGTACATCAGTGAGGTACATATGGATGAGATGAGGGACCAATTCCTACACTTGGTTTAGGAGGACTAAACGGTGTTTGCTTATGAGAAAGAGTTTTTGTGCTTGAGCTGTTATGCCCTAGAGTTTGTTGCTATGAAAGAGTTGAAGTGCAAGAGGTTCAAAAAAGGGTTGAGCTCTAGTTGCACGTGACAGCAGGTCCATTTGGAATATTTTCAGAACTAGCTAATAGTGCGAAGGCACTAGAGCAACTTTAGGATATGACAATCGGTAGGACAGAGGATGTTAGGGGCCATGATGCGGAGACCCAAGATCTTATAGGTTCTTCTTTATATCCGCATAAGAGGTGTTGTTCTTCGAAGGGTTCGAAAAGAGTTGCTTCAGACTAGCTACCAAGAGTCAGCTCTAGATCTAGACCAAGGGTTCGTAGGGGTTCTTTGATTTCTACCCCAGAATAGAGTACTGATGGTTCAATTGGAGTGTTACTTCCATCAACATGTGAGCATTGCGGCTGAAATCACCATGTAGTGTGCTTTTTGTTTCAGAGGGTTTGTTATAGGAGCCGGGCACCAGGACATATTGCAAAGGACTGCCCAGTTATAGATGAGGATATACCAGCTCAGTCTTAGAGGTTGGCTACTTCCTGACATGATCAGAGTCTTGCTAGAGGTAGAGCTAGGGCACCGTCTAGTTATCGAGGTAGAGGTCCTGTGAGATGCACCTTTAGGGTTAACGTACGAGGCATTGCTAGACAACCTGCTGCATAAGCTAGGGAATACATCATTACGGTCGAGGATATGTTAGGTAATTAAGTTTCATTTTGGTTCCAGTTGTCTTAGATAGTCGTTTGACTCTTCGAATATGTAAGGGGTTAGTTCTTGTAAATGTGTATCTTGGAAAATCTTGGGTTTGTCGTTTCTTTAGATGGTAACTAGAATTGCATTTGCTGCTAGATAAGTTTTTACCGTAGATGGTTGTTGTGAGTGCAAAGTATACCGTAAGTTACGAGCGAGAAGTTGTGAAGTTTCAGATTGTTTGAATCTGGTTGTTAGTGTTAGATGTGTAGGATCTTTACCTCTCTAGGGTGGACGTTATGCTCCATGATGATAGCTCAAGGAAGACTTTGTATGTTATCTCATGTTCCTAGCTTGAATTGTAGATGCGAGGGTTCAGAATTTTAGGCCTTAAAGTTGTGGATATTTTGAGGGTAAAGAGGTACCCTTGGTGAATGAGTAGCTTTACTATTTGATCGTGGTTTAGAATCGCGATAAGGGTAAGGTTGAGTTTTTTGTTAGTGTCCATCATTTCGTGGTATGGGACCTAACAAACTCTTTGTTGGGAACTCACTTGTGCAAGAGACCATATGGGCGTCGTTGCCAAGTGTCCCGTCTTAGAATGTGATTATTTTGAGGTGGTTCATGTTGTGACTTTAGATGTGTTGAGCCGAGGTGTAACGGTGAAAGACTGTTGCCTATTCCATGAGATTGACGACCTTGTTTTGGTTATAGAATGTGAGAGTTTCGTATGTTTGTTCAGAGTAAAGGTACCATAGTAAAGGTACGTGAAGGTTGTGATAAACATGGTTGAGGCCCTAAAGGCAAGTCATGAGGACAATAGCCTAGCTTGTGCACCTTTTGATCTGGGTTTTGTAGAGTTTAGGGATTGCTCTATCGAGTCTGAGAGGAGTTATCTTTTAAGTAAAGCAAGCAATGTAGAAGTTATCAGAGTAGCGCAACAGGAATGTGGGATCAACAACCGTGCTGTGGGTAAATAGATGGTTGTGTTGTAAAGAAATGTTATTGGAGGAACCAGATGGAAATCCCTGTGAGCAGTAAGGTGGTTTCTCACGTTTGATAGTTAGGACTGAGTGGTTATTTGGAAGAAGATGGTTAGACCCTTAAGGATAGATTGGTTTGTTTTGGTTGCTTGTGGGAGTTCGTATGTGACAATAGATATTTCTCAAAATTAGGTAGTTGAATGGTGGAATCTCATGAATAGTAAGTAGATTTCGTTCATATAGGAGGCAAGTCTGGATAAAGTGAAGTTTTAAGTCTCACCTTGATGGGCCAAGTCTGGAGAAAATAGCTGTTAGTTCAAGGTGGATTGATGATAAGGTTCGGTTGTCAAGGTTTTTGCATGTCCTTTAACGTTTGACCGGGGTATGGTTGTTAGATATGTTGTGTTCCTGACAATATATTGTGGGAGTGGTGCAGCATTTTAGATATAGATGAGGTCTAAGTTCAGGGTTTTAAATAATGGATATGATAAAAAGAATTGTTATCCGAGGTAGAATTCTTTGGAGATGAGCTCCTTAGATTGGTGTTTGGATAGTATAGCTTGAGGTTGGTTGTTGCCATGCTTTACGATTCGTTGTGGGTGCTAATGGTTGTGGTGTTGGGGTCGCTAGAATTGCCGAGAAAAATGTTGAGAACAAGTGGTTTAGTGTTGTGGTTTCGACTAAGGTAGGTTAAAGGAGAACTCTCCCAAATCAAGACGATCATGTATACGTTACGAGAGGGGTGGTATCTATTTTCGTGTTATCTTCTTGCTCCATTTAAATTTTGAGGACGAAATTTATTATAGGAAGGGAAAGTTGTAACGATCGAGATTTTGGAAACTCGAGCCACGGGCTTTGCTCTTGGGCCGAGATTTGGGCTTTCTAGGCCTTCTAGTTGTAGTTGGATTTGGGCATAGGGTTATCTTGTGGGTTGGGAAGATGATGGAAGGGTAAAAGGGGTAAATTTCCCTTTTTGAATCAGAGAGAATGGGTAAACATAATGTAACACCCCAGTTTTGGGCCTAGCAGTTTTAGGGCTGGTTAGACGGTCTAGTGGACCGGGTTAGAGATTTGAGTCAGATTTGGGGACGAATATTTTTCCGAAGGATAAAAATATGGAAAATGCTTAAAAATCATATTTTATTATATTAAAAATACTGGTGAAAGCAATTTTGGAAAATGATCCTTAGAAGGGTGACATTTTGGCTAGTGACCAAAATGCAATTTTTGAAAACTATTTTAAAAGGAGGATGTTTTGTAAAGAGTCAAAACTTAGAATCTTTAAGGAGATATTTTACCATTTGGTCTAATCTGAGTATTTCCTTAATTAGGATTATTTTAAAATGGTTTTAATTAAAAGAATTAAAAAGGATTTAGTTAAAAAAAGGTAGTTATCTTTCTAAAACACATTTTTGACGTAACTTTTCTTTTCTCACATTTTCTCTCAAAACACTCTCAGCTAAACACTCATTTTCCATAAGATATTTAAGGTAATGATCTTAATTTCTTTACTTATTGATTTTCTATATGACTTCTCAATTTGTTTTCCAAAAATCTTATTGAATTTCTTTGCTTTTCAAGAGGAAAAACCATCCAATTAAGGGGAAACTCATTCATTGGAGGTAAGTTTCGTTCTTCTCCTCTAATGAAAGGTTCTTTACTAAAATTCCCAAGTTCTTGTCTCTTTACATATGATTTTCAGTAGGTTTTGAGTAGTTAATTACATATTTTAGCTTAATTGAGGTTTAATTGAGGGATCTTGTGATTTTCGATTTGGATCTGTTTTTCCAGTGTTGTGGATTGATTTCAATCTTATTTTGGATGTATTATAATGTGGATAAGTTGTTTTTAATAATGGAATCCTGAAATTGGTTGAATCTCTAATTGTTAGGTTTTTAGTTAAGGGTTTTTGGGGTGTTCAAGCTGTTTAATCGTTGCTAGAAGTAGAAGGATGTTGGGAATGAGTTTTTAGATATTAATTGACGAAGCTTGATGTTTCGAATCGTTATAATATGGCTGGGTTAAGATTGAGTAGTGTTTGAGGTTGATTTCGGTAAGTTTTGGATGGGTTTTGAGTGGGCATCCTTAGAGCTACGGGATTTTAGGTTGAAACAGAGTATTGGATGCATTTTAATGCATGTTTCCTCTGGTTTTGTGTGGCCGAAATAGGGGATAATCAAGGTGTAGCATCTTGAGGTGGTTCTAGACTTGTCGGGAGTTTGTTTCGCGGTAGCAAGCAAGGCAAAGTGAAATCGGTGAGTGGAAACGGTCTTAAAAGTCTTTCAAAGGTTTGGAAGTGGTTTTGGGAGTTTAGGATAAGTTTGAAACACTTACCTAAGCTCAGAAGTAAGTTTCCCTCTTTTGCTCTTCATTATCGGTTCAAATATAAGCATGTGTGATTCATGTTTTTAGTCATAAACATGGTTGGTTTACTTACTGTTAATGCCTGATTTTAGTGTACATATGCAGTGGCTTAAAATTATATTTAATGCTAGTGAGCATTGGTTTTTATTCCGGTCGGGAATATGATATTGCTATGGCAATGTAATTTGCATGTGGGGATTTTGTGTAATGCATTGTAAAACAATGAGTAAATGGTTTTATAAATGATATATTGGTTATGTGACAAGGTGAGAAAACATTCGGATATAGTTGGCATACCATAGGATAAAGTGCACTATAATATGGTTAAAAATCGATCGTGGATTAAGAGTATTTGAGGTATAGCGGTCGGCTACCCGAACTATGTTGTTATCACTTGGATTGAGCGGTTGGTTTCCTTTGTTGATGTAAAGCTTGTGGTTGGCAAGGTTGTAAAGGTATGTTGTCGGCATGGGATAGTCTTGATGATGGTCGGTCCTTAAGGAAGATTCGTGTATCCGATGTGTAAAGTTAATGGTCGGTTAACTAAAGATTAACGGTCGGCTAATCAAGGATAGTGGTTGACTATTCGAGGTCACTATAATTGCCAATATATGAGAATTCTAATGTTGAATTTGTTTATAATGCTTTGGGAATTAAGCATGTTTATGTATATAATGCTTTGGGATTTAAGCATGGTTTTGTGTTTAATGCTTTGGATTAAGCATGCAGAATATATATATGGTTTAGCATATGGTTGATACGCATATTTTGATTTGAAATTATTGGAACTTGCTTAGGTCGTAAGCATGGGTTGAAAAGAATAGTTGGTTTTCAAGAGTTTTAAATGCATCATCGTGTAAGAGCATCCTCACGAAGCATGTGTGCTTATGCTCTCTTTTCTCTAATGATGCAGAGAATTAAAGCTTGGAGGCAGCAAAGGCAAGGATTAAGTGATCCAAAGACAAGACTATTTGAGTATGAACTCGGTTTTAGTTTCTGATTAATAAGGCAATGTGTTCGCCATGGAATTTTGGGATTTGTAATTCAGTTTTCCCTGGTTTTGAGCATGTATAATGCTATAATTTTGGAGTTTGATTGTTGACGTTTCACTTATCATGCACCGTTGCCTATGGTTGATGTTATATGGTTACCTAGGTATGCATCTTGATGGTTTTGCTTGGATGACATGTTTTGATGAGCTAATCCTGTTGATTATGGTATTGATGTGTTGTTGGTATGCTGTTCTTGCTTAGTTAGGCATTTTGGTATGTTTGGTGGTGAGTTATAGGGAGAATGCTTCTAGGTCAATCTTTTGGGTGGCATAATCTTGTGTTGTAGTTAAATCTTGGTACAATTGTTGTTAAATGTGATGCTTATATGTATGTATGCAAGTTGCTAGGACCTAAATGCATCTAGTTTTGTGGGAAAAGCCAGCTAAGAATGTCATTACAGGTCTAGGCGTACCGACAAGGGTGTCCTCGTACCAGTACGGCTAGTCCATTTTAGGCATAATGTTTCGATACGCAGGAGGGTGTTTCGATACGAACATACCTTTTCAGGCTTAACGTTTCGGTACTCGAGCAAGTGTTTTGATACGGTCATAGGCATTTTTGCTAGCGAACAAGCATTTCGGTATGGATTTTAGCTACTGGATTTTGAGTTTTATGAGAATGTAAAGGTGTATCAAAACACGAGTACGCGTACCGATATGGGTACCGTTAAATTGGTTATTTTGGAATCTTGAAGGTTTATGGTTCTTTTATTTTGGTCCTTGAATCTTGGGAATGAAATTGTATGAATTGGGATGATTAAATTGATCTGGAATTTGTCATGTTGGCATGCAAATGGACTAATTGAGGATTGGTAACCTTAAATTCAATTTTGGATTTGTAACTTAAAGTATTTGCATTTTAGTCCTCAATTTTGAATATGATACAATTTATTGTCTTTTGTGACTCGTTTCATTCGAGAATCTAATAGCTGCGAATATGAACATGTGAGAACATTAATTTGCATTTAGACAAGATAAAAGGAAAAAAAAGACCGACTTTTCGTAACTTTCCTCTGGTTTGGTTCGGCAAACCTAATGTAGCACTCTCAATTTAGTCGGGCATCTAGGTCTGGTCGAGGGGGTTATATTTGTTGGTATCTGAGCTATGTTATGAAAGGTTGAGATGTTGTTGTTTGGTTGTATATCATTGTTGGTTATGTATGGTGATTGATTTATATCATGTTGGGGTATGAATTGGGAACACATTGCCTATTACCGAGGTTTTAAAATGTTTTATAAGATGGTCTTGGATCCTTTGCCTTTTGTTAGCCTGACTTTAATGTGTTTTGTTGCTCTTGTTAGCATGGCTTGACGTGAGACACGTTCTATGGCTGGTAATGCCGGGATCGGGCAGAATAACGTTGATGAAGAGAATCCCACTAATGTTTTACCTCCTCTTCCTCCGTTGGTTTTCCCAGTCAATATTGGGGTTGATGGTGTGCCACAGGCTCATCAAGTGCCGGTATTTGGTGATCTGACTCCGTTAGTCCAGGTGATAACGAGAGCTTTTCAAGCAGTAATGGCTGGAGTGCATGCGCAGGCACCAGCACCTGCTGTGGCGGTTAACCCAGGATTACCTTTGGAGCGTCTCTATAGTTTGAGAGATGTTGAGTTTAGGGATTTGAGCTCTGAGGCAGCCGAGGGTTGGCTGGAGAGTACGGTCCTTATTCTGGATCAAATTGGCTGTAATGATGAGCATAAGTTGGGTTGCACAGTGTCGCTGTTGCTTGGTGATGCTTATCATTGGTGGGTGACCACAATAGCTAGTGTCCCGGAGGCGGATGTAACTTGGGAGTTCTTCCGAAAAGCTTTCAAGAAGAAGTATCTTGGTTCCTCGTATCTGGATGCGAGGAAACATGAGTTTCTGGCCTTGGTTCAGGGCGGCATGTCTGTGGCAGAATATGAGGTGAAATTTGTCTGTTTGAGTCAGTATGCCTCGGAGTTGGTTCCGGATGATCTTGAGAGGTGCAACAGGTTTCGCTATGGGTTAGTGAAGGATATCAAAACATACATGTTGGCGGCGGACTATGCAGATTTTGATGTGCTTGTAAAGCGTGTTAAGAATATTGAACAGTTCTTGAGGGTGTCGGGACAAGGTTCAGGCATGGCCTCAAATAAGCGAGGAGCTGACTCTGGCTATTCTGGGAGGTAGAATAGGAGGTTCTGAGATAAGAGGCACAAGTCAGATCACAAACGTGATGGTGGCCATGGTAACCAAGGTGTTTGTTTTGTAGCTGAGTGTGAGCGTTGCAGTAGGCGCCACACGAGTGAGTGTTGGGGAAATACCATGAGTTGCTGGATATGTGGATCTCCTGGTCACATGAAGCGTGACTATCCTCGTGCTGTGGGTGATGCACCAGTTTGGGTTGTTGTACCTGCTAGGGGCCTAGCCCGTGGCAAGGGTAACTTTCAGAGGCGCGAGGATGGTCAGAATGTTGTGGCTCATGCTGTTGTTGTACAACCGAAGAATGGTGGACCAACATGGATCTATGCTCATTGTGAGGGGCGCAACGACACGGATATGATCGCAGGTACTTTCACCTTGCAATCCTTGTCGTTGTTTTCTTTGATTGATTCGGGGTCTACTCATTCATACATCCTAAGTGAGAATGCATCATTGTTAAATGTTCTTGTTAAGATCTTGGATGTTGGCGTGTTGGTAACTAATTCTTTTGGGGAGACGGTTACAACTAGAAGGTTGTATAAGTGTTGTCCTTTGGTGGTGCAAGGTTATAAGCTTGCCACGGATTTGATGGAGTTACCATTCCATGGTTTTGACGTTATCTTGGGTATGGATTGGTTAAGTGAGCACAAGGCAATGGTGGATTGTGAGTTCAAAAGGATTTCTCTGAAGTTGGCCGGTGATTATGAAGTCGTGGTGGTGGGTGAGAATGTAAAATTCTTGTCCAATATTGTTTCGGCTACCCGAGCGGAGAAGATGATGTTTGATGGTTGCCAAGCTTATTTGGCTATTATTATGAATCTGAAAGCCAAGGGTGTTCGGGTGCAAGACATTCGAGCTGTTTGTGATTATCCGAAAGTTTTTCCTGAAAAGTTGCATGGTTTACCCCCAGATATGGAGGTAGAGTTTCATATTGAAACTTATGAAGGTACAACTTTGGTGTCCATTGCTCCTTACCGGTTGGCACCAAATGAGTTAAAAGAGTTGAAATAGCAGCTTCAGGAGTTATTGGATCATGGGTTCATTTGATCAAGTGTTTCTCCTTGGGGTGCTCCAGTTCTCTTTGTAAAAGAGAAGGATAGATTGATGCGTATGTGCATTGATTATCGTCAGTTGAATAAGTTGACAGTGAAGAACAAGTATCGATTTCCGTGGATTGATAACTTGTTCGATCAATTTTGTGGGGCAGCAGTGTTTTCGAAGATAGATTTAAGGTCGAGGTATTATTAGTTAAAAGTTAAGGATGTGGATGTTCATAAGATGACGTTTTGTATAAGGTACGGGCATTATGAGTTCTTGGTGATGAGTTTGGTTTGACAAATGCCCCGGCAGCTTTTATGGACATGATGAATAGAGTGTTTCATGAGTACCTTGATCAATTTGTAGTGGTTTTTATCGATGATATACTCGTGTATTCTTGTACCGAGGAGAAGCATGATCAGCATTTGCAGATTGTGTTGCAAGTTTTGAAGGATAATCAATTATATGCCAAGTTGAGCAAGTGCGAGTTTTGGCTCAAAGAGGTGATGTTTCTCAGACATGTGGTATCCGCGAAGGCAATTCGTGTTGATCCATAGAAAATTGAGGCTATTATCAATTGGAAACAACATAAGACCATGTCGGAAGTGTATAGTTTCCTTGGGTTGGCAGGCTATTATCACCGTTTTGTGGAAAGGTTTTCTAGTATTGCGGCTCCATTGACAAAGTTGCTGTAAAAGAGTGTTCATTTCGTTTGGACAGAGAAGCAACAACAGTGTTTTGAGAAGGTGAAGGAGGTTTTGACACATGCTCATGTGTTGATTCAACCGGAATTTGGGAAGGAGTTTATGGTTTATAGTGATGCATCACATGTGGGTTTGGGTTGTGTGCTGATGCATGATGGAAAGGTTGTGGCCTATGCGTCGAGGCAGTTGAAGGTTCATGAGTGCAATTATCCAATTCATGATTTGGATCTTGCCACTGTGGTGTTTGCCTTGATGATCTGGCGAGACTACCATTTTCGAGAGAAGTGTGTGGTCTTTACGGATCATAAGAGTTTGAAGTATTTGATGTCTCAAAAGGATTTAAACCTTAGGCAACGAAGGTGGTTGGTGTTTTTTAAGGATTACGACTTGACAATTGAGTATCATCCTGGAAAACCCAATGTTGTTGCGGATGCGTTGAGTCATAGGGTGGCAGTTGAGTTAGGGCAATGTTTTCAAGGTTGAGTGTGACTTGAAAATGTGGGTTGTTGGTTGAACTGCGAGTTAAGCCTACGCTATGATAGTTGATTAAGGCTAAGAAACCATATGATGATTCTTTGGTTCCTCATGTTAAGGACATATCAGATGGTAATCCGACAAATTTAAATTTTAATGATGATCGAGTTTTGTGTGCTTCAAGGGTCGAATAGTGGTGCCGGAAGTCCTAGAGCTCAGGCATACTATTTTGGCGAAAACATATTCTAGTCCTTTTGCTATGGATAATGGTAGTACCAAGATGTATCGTGATTCGAAGGAAAGGTACTATTGGGTTGGTTTGAGGAAGGATGTGATAGAGTTTGTGTCCAAGTGTATGGTGTGTCAGCGGGTTAAAGCTGAACATCAGTTTCCATCTAGATTGTTGCAACCGTTGAGAATTTCGGAGTGGAAATGGGAGAGAATCACCATGGATTTCGTGTCAGGGTTGCCATTGACACCGGCTAAAAAGGATTCCATTTGGGTGGTTGTCGATTGGTTTACAAAGTGTGCACATTTTCTGCCAGTGCATACGACGTACACCTTGGACAAGCTAGCGGATTTGTTTATCTCTGATATTGTGCGTTTACACGGGGTACCAAAGTCGATCATTTCGAATAGAGATCTGAGGTTCACGTCAAGGTTTTGGAAATGTTTACATTAGGCTTTGGGTACGAGGTTGAGTTTCAGTACAACGTATATCCTCAGACGGATGGGCAGTCTGAGCGTGTTATCCAGGTCTTAGAGGATATGCTAAGGTGTTGTATTATTGAGTTTCAAGGAACCTGGGAGAAGCATTTGCCGTTGGTGGAATTTGCTTATAATAACAGCTATCAAGCGAGTATATAGATGGCACCATTTGAGGCATTGTATGGTTGGAGATGTCGAACGCCCTTGTGTTGGGAAGAGGTAGGGGAAAAGCATATTTCCTTGCCTCATGTGTTGAAAGAAATGAATGAAAAAGTTAAGCTTGTGTGTGAACGCTTGAAAGCGGCTGCGGATCGGCAGAAATCTTATGCGAATTTAAAACGTAGGGAAATTGAATATGCAGTAGGCGATCGTGTGTTCTTGAAGGTTCACCGTGGAAAAAGGTGATGCGGTTCAGACGTAAGGGTAAGCTTAGTCCGAGGTTTATTGGACCATATGAGATTGTGGAGTGAGTTGGTCATGTGGCTTATCAGTTGAGGTTGCCTCCCGAGCTTGAGAAAATACATGATGTGTTCCATGTATCCATGTTACGGAGGTATCGGTCGGATCCTTCACATGTTATGCGGTGGAGCATATTGAGTTGAGACCGAATTTATCTTTTGATGAGGAGCCGGTGAAAATACTTGATTCCAGCAGCAAGGTTCTACGGGGTAAGATGATAGAATTGGTTAAAGTCTTTTGGCGACATCGAGGTGTCGAATAAGCCACTTGGGAAAGCAAGGCAAATATGTTGGAGCAATCTCTGCAACTTTTTTCCTCCAGGTAAATTTCAAGGGCGAAATTTCTTAAGAGGGGGAGAGCTGTAACACCCCGGTTTTGGGCCTAGCGGTTTTGGGGCTGGTTAGACGGTCTAGTAGACCAGGTTAGAGATTCAAGTCAGATTCGAGGGCGAATATTTTTCCAAAGGATAAAAATACTGAAAAATACTTAAAAATCATATTTTATTATATTAAAAATATTGGTGAAAGCAATTTTAGAAAACGAGCCTTGGAAGGGTGACATTTTGGCTAGTGACCAAGATGCAATTTTTGAAAATTGTTTTAAAAGGTGGTTGTTTTGTAAATAGTCAAAACTTAGAATCTTTAACGAGCTATTTTACCATTTGGTATAATTTGAGTATTCCCTTAATTAGGATTATTTTAAAATGGTTTTAATTAAAAGGATTTAGTTAAAAAATTGGTTATCTTTCTAAAACATATTTTGACGTAACTTTTCTTTTCTCACATTTTCTCTCAAAACACTCTCAGCCAAACACTCTTTTTCCATCAGAGATTTAAGGTGATCTTAATTTCTTTACTTATTGATTTGCTAAATGATTTCTCAATTTGTTTTCCAAAAATCTTATTGAATTTCTTTGCTTTTCAAGAGGAAAGACCATCCAATTAAGGGGAAACTCATTCATTGGAGGTAAGTTTTGTTCTTCTCCTCTAATGAAAGGTTCTTTACTGAAATTCCCAAGTTCTTTTCTCTTTACATATGATTTTCAATAGGTTTTGAGTAGTTAACTATGGATTTTAGCTTAATTGAGGTTTAATTGAAGGATCTTGTGATTTTAGATTTGGAAATGTTTTTCCAGTGTTGTAGATTGATTTCAATCTTATTTTGGATGTATTATAATGTGGATATGTTGTTTTTATTAATGGAATCCCGAAATTGGTTGAATCTCTAATTGTTGGGTTGTTAGTTAAGGGTTTTGGGGTGCTTAAGGAGTTTAATCATTGTTGGAAGTAAAAAGATGTTGGAAATGAGTTTTTAGATATTAATTGATGAAGCTTGATGCTTCAAATCGTTATAATATGGCTGGGTTAAGATTGAGTAGTGTTTGAGGTTGATTTCGGTAAGTTTCGGATGAGTTTTGAGTGGGCATCTTGAGAGCTACGGGATTTTGGGTTGAAACAGAGTATTGGATGCATTTTAATGCATGTTTCCTCTGGTTTTGTGTGGCCGAAACAGGGGACAATCAAGGCATAGCATCTTGAGGTGGTTCTAGACTTGCCGGGAGCTTGTTTAGCAAGCAAGGCAGAGTGAAATCGGTGAGTGGAAATGGTCTTAAAAGTCTTTCAAAGGTTTGCAAGTGGTTTTGGGAGTTTAGGATAAGTTTGAAACACTTAACTAAGCTCGGAAGTAAGTTTCCATCTTTTGCTCTTCAATATTGGTTCGTATATGAGCATGTGTGATTCATGTTTTTAGTCGTAAACATGGTTTGCTTTACTTATTGTTAATGCCTGGTTTTAAAGTACACATGTAGTGGCTTAAAAGTATATTTAATGCTAGCGAGCATTGGTTTTTATTCCGGTCGGGAATGTGAAATTGCTATGGCAATGTGATTTGCATATGTGGGGATTTTGTGTAATGCATTGTAAAACAGTGAGTAAATGGTTTTGTAAATGATATATTGGCTATGTGATAAGGTGAGAAAACTTTCAAATATAGTTGGCATGCCATAGGGTAAAATGCACTAAAATATGGTTAAAAATCGATCGTGGATTAAGAGTATTTAAGGTATAGCGTTCTGCTACCAGGACTATGTTGTTATCACTTAGGTTGAGCGGTCGGTTCCCCTGGTTGATGTAAAGCTTGCGGTTGGCAAGGTTGTAAAGTCATGCGGTCGGCATGGGGTAGTCGTGATGACGGTCAGTCATTAAGGGAGATCCATGTATCCGATGTGTAAAGTTAACGGTCGGTTAACTAAAGATTAGTAGTCGGCTAATCAATGATAGTGGTCGACTATCCGAGGTCACTTTAATTGCCAATACATGAGAATTCTAATGTTGAATTTGTTTATAATGCTTTGGCAATTAAGCATGGTTATGTTTATAATGCTTTGGGATTTAAGCATGGTTTTGTGTTTAATGCTTTGGATTAAGCATGTAGAATATATATATGGTTTAGCATATGGTTGATATGCATATTTTGATTTGAAATTATTGGAACTTGCATAGGTAGTATGCATGGGTTGAAAACAAGAGTTGGTTTTCAAGAGTTTTAAATGCATCATCGTGTAAGAGCATCCTCACTAAGCATGTGTGCTTACGCTCTCTTTTCTCTAATGATGCAGAGCATTAAAGCTTGGAGGCAGCAAAGGCAAGGATTAAACGATCCAAAGACAAGACTATTTGAGTATGAACTCGATTTTAGTTTATGGTTAATAAGGCAATGTGTTCGCCATGGATTTTTGGGATTTGTAATTCAGTTTTCTTTGGTTTTGAGCATGTATAATGCTGTGATTTTGGAGTCTGATTGTTGACGTTTCGCTTATCATGCACCGTTACCTATGGTTGATGTTATATGGTTACCTACGTATGCATCTAGATGGTTTTGCTTGGATGACATGTTTTGATGAGCTAATCCTGTTGAGTATGGTATTGATGTGTTGTTGGTATGGTGTTCTTGTTGATAATTGCTTAGTTGGGCATTTTGGTATGTTTGGTGGTGAGTTATAGGGAGCATGACTCTAGGTCAATCTTTTGGGTGGCATAATCTTGTGTTGTAGTTAAATCTTGGTACAATTGTTGTTAAATGTGATGTTGGATGCTTATATGTATGTATGCAAGTTGCTAGGACCTAAATGTATCTCGTTTTGTGGGAAAAACCAGCTAAGAATGTCATTACAGGTCCAGGCGTATCGAAATAGGTATCCTCGTACTGATACAGCTAGGCCATTTTAGGCATAGTGTTTCGATACGCGGGAGGGTATTTCGATACGAACCTGCCTTTTTAGGCTTAACATTTTGGTACTCGAGCAAGTGTTTCGATACGATCATAGGCATTTTTGCCAGGCATACCGATACGCGAACAAGCATTTTGATACAGATTTTAGCTACTGGAATCTAAGTTTATGAGAATGTAAAGGCGTATCGAAACACGAGTACGCGTACCGATACGTGTACCGTTAAATTGTTTATTTTGGAATCTTGAAGGTTTATGGTTCTTTCATTTTGGTCCTTGAGTATTGGGAAATAAATTGTATGAATTAGGATGATTAAATTGATCTAGAATTTATCATGTTGGCATGTAATTGGACTAATTGAATATTGGTAACCTTAAATTCAATTTTGGATTTGTAATTTAAAGTATTTGCGTTTTTGTCCTCAATTTTGAATATGATGCAATTGATTGTCTTTTGTGACTCGTTTCATTCGAGAATCTAACCGCTGCGAATATGAACACGTAGGAACATTAATTTGCATTTAGACAAGATAAAAGAAAAAAGGACTGACTTTTTGTAACCTTCCTCTAGTTTGATTCGGCAAACCTAATGTAACACATAAGGGGTTCGCAGATTTTCGAAAGGGGTGATATCATCTTTGTCCCCCTTCATGCTCTTCATCACTTCTCTTCTTCTTTTCTTGAGAGCTCAAGACAAAGGTGAGATCTTTGTTAATTCTAGTGTGAATCTCGTTTTTGAGGTAGAGTGAAAGTTGTTCAACATCAAGGGATCTACATTTCAAGCTAAGGGGAGGGAAATTCTTCCAAGTTTGAGGCAAAGGAAGAAGGAGGTGAAGAAGCTTGGTGGGAGCTTTATTCCGGGAAATTCCTTACCTAAGGTTAGTACATTCTGACTCCTACAATTCATGAACACCATAAAATGAACGCCTTTCTTGGTTTTATGATTTATGGGTGTTAAGTTCAGTTTTTAGAAGCTTGAATCCCTTTAATGGTAGAATAAAGATTAGGTGTTGTTAATGTGAAAATTTTGTAGCAAACCACCAAATAAACTTTCAATAACGTGTATGGATGTTTTGGGGTTTAATCATTTAGGTTAAGAGTTGGGATTTTGAAATCTCGAACTTTAGATTTCAAAATCTAGGCTTGTGTACCGGTATGGGGTAGTCTGTATTGGTACGCCTTAGTAAGAAAGTGAGGCATTTTGTGAAGGGCATACCGGCACAGATGATCGCGTAGCGGTACCCCATGCTTGTTAGGAATTCCAGTAGCATTTTCATGTATCGATACGCTAGGGGGCGTATTAGTACCACTGTTATATTGCTTACGTGAGGCTTTCATGTACCGATACGCACTTGGAGGGGTACCGGTACTGCTTGGGGTTCAGTACATGGTGGTTCACGTACCGAGTAAAGACTAAGTTTATTCGAACCTAATTTGAGTATCGATACGCAGGTAGGAGTATCGGTACCTAGAGGGGTGTATCAATGCCCAGGTAGGGATATTGGTACTCGAAGAGCAATTTGCCCAAGAATTTTGAAGTTGCATTCGGAGGTTCTATAATTCGCGATAAAGTGTTCAATGGGTTCCTAAAGGTAGAAAAAGAATTCTAAAACTAGAAAACCAAGGTTTATAACCCACATGTGGAATAAATGGCTAATGGCTTTGTAATAATTGGGTGAGTTGCTTGTACTAGTAATCCATAGGGATCTGTGGTAGATCGGTTGATACTATATGGAAATTTGGGGTCCTTGTTGTATGCTGAAGATAAGCTAGCTGTAGTGAATATTGAGATGATCTAATGAGAATATTGTGAATGGGATAGAAAGATCTAGATTAATTATTGTAACAAATGAAATATGACTTGGGCATTGGTGATAGTTGGCTTGATGCCTCTTATCTCTTGGTGAGATGTATGGATGCTCGAGGAGCATATGTTATCTTATGTGCCTTGGTCAGGAATTCGGATGTCCTAGAGTCAGTGCAAGGGCATTTGTTTAAAGGGATGTGTTCTCCGAGCTGTGTGATCGAGTACATCCGACGTATCCACGGGCTATGTGATCTGGATGCGGTTAGAAGCCTATCCTTGGGCTATGTGATCAGGATAAGGAAACTAAACTCAGTATGTTGTGTGAGCTTGAGTAACTCGATGGGCTATGTGAACTCGAGTAACCCTATTGGCTGAGTGACCTTAGGTAAAGATTGCTTGTGGCTATTGTGATCCAAGTATGTCTAAGAAGTATATGTGGCTATGGTGATTCGGATATGGTCCAATAATCTGACGACTATGTGATTACAGATAACCGATGATTGTGTGAGCAGGGTATTTTATTTATATTGTAGCATGGATAATTGAAGTTGGCTATTTTTACCCTTGGGCTATGTGATCAAGGTATGGTATGTATAACTCAGTGGGTGTGTGAGCTCGAGTAACTCGATGTGCTGTGTGACCTCTAGAATGGTAAGCCTGGGATGATATGTGAATCTTCTTATATTTTAATGGTGTCTTGAGGCATGGTTGTGAGCTCTAGCTAGGGTAGGCTAAAAGGTGGTCCTTAGTGTTGAGAAGCCTTTCTGTGCACTCTTAATTATACTATCATGCATGCTTGTTTAATGATATTCATGAATTACGATAGAGTAAAAATGTACCATTGAGCTTTGTTAGCTCAGCGTGCAAAATTTTAGTTTTTTCGCGCGTAGGTTGATAGGTTATCTTTTGGAGGAGCACAACGAGGAGGATTTCTCAGCACCGAGCCAGCTTCAAAGTACAGTGCTTGATGTTTTAGTTTGGACTGATAGTATTCATAGGACCTTACCACTGTTGAGTCTGTAGCTTTATTTAATTTACTATTAATTGGTCTAACTGTTTGTTTTAATTGGAGCTCCTATTTTGTAAACTCTTTTAATGTTATTTAATTACGTGGATTTATGAAAATGGATTATTTTGAGAATTGCCAAACTTGTGTTTTTATATGAGAAATTTTTGATGGGTCAATTTGGGAGACCCAAATATAATACTTTAAATCTGAATCGGTATTAGGGTGTTACATTTAGTGGTATCAGAGCTTAGGTTTAGTCGGTTTTAGGAAACCCTAGGGTGGTATAGAGGTCGTGGTAAGGTGTCTAGTGAATACAAGTCCCTAATTTTGAGTTGTACTTTACAAGAGTGGGAATCTTGACGTGCCATCTTGTTTCCTCGTGCTTCAGAAAATAGTTGATGGAAGTGGAAACTGGTAATGGAGAGGCAAGTCACTTTTGTGAACTTACTTCTGCCCTTTTACAAGTGGCACAAGCTATTTCGAGGCAATCTGGGATGCATCGCAAGACCCCTATTAAGAGGCTTCACCGTTTTGGGCCTAAAAATTATAAGGGTTAGGGTGAGGATAACCCAATCAAGGCTGACCAGTGGTTGCACAATACACAAAGAATTTTGAGACAGATGAGAGATAGCTCGGAGGATGATGATTGCATTATCTCCCTTCTTAAGGGAAATGCACACGAGTGGTGGGAGACCATTGAGTTGGGTCTACAGTCTGCACTTCTGTCATGGGGTATCATTTTGGATGAGTTACATATAGATGAGATGAGGGACCAGTTCCTACATTTGGTTTAGGGGGACCGAACGGTGTTTGCTTATGAGAAAAAGTTTCCGCGCTTGAGTCGTTATGACCTAGAGTTTGTTGCCACAAAAGAGTTGAGATGCAAGAGGTTCAGACGGGGGTTGAGGGTTGATCTCCAGTTGTATGTGATAGTAGGTCCACTTGGGATATTTTCAGAACTAGCTAATAGTTCGAAGGCACTATAACAGCTTCAGGATACGACACTCGATATGACAGAGGATGTTAAGGGCCATGATACGGAGACCCATGATCTTATATGTTTTACTTTATATCCGCATAAGAGGTGTTCTGCTTCAAAGGGTTCGAAGAGAGTTGCTTCAAACCAGCTACTAAGAGTCAGCTCAGGATCTAGATCAAAGGTTCGTAGGTGTTCTTTGATTTATACTCTAGAAGGAGTACTGATGGTTCAGTTGGCGTGTCGCTTCCATCAGCATGTGAGCATTGCAGCCGACATCACCATAGAGTGTGATTTTTTCTTCGGAGGGTTTGTTATAGGTGTCAGGCACCAGGACATATAGCAAAGGACTGCCCAGTTATGGATGATGATACACCAGCTCAGTCTTAGAGGTTGGCTACTTCCCGACATGATCAGATTCTTGCTAGAGGTAGAGATAGGACACCGTCAGGTTATCGAGGTAGAGGTTCTGTGAGATCTATCGCTAGGGTTAACACATGAGGCGTTGCTAGATAGCTTACTGAATAGACTAGGGATGACAACATTACGGTCGAGGATATGTTAGGTAATTAAGTTTCATTTTGGTTCCAGTTGTGTTAGATAGCCATTTAACTCTTTGGATGTGTAAGGGGTTGGTTCTTGTGAATGTGTTTCTTGGAAAATCTTGGGTTTGTTGTTGTTTAGATGGTAACTAGAATTGCATCTTCTGCTAGATAAGTTTTTAGCGTAGATGGTTGTTGTGAGTGCAAAGTATACCGTAAGTTGTGAGCGAGAAGTTGTAAAGTTTTTGATTGTTTGAATCTGGTTGTTAGTGTTAGATGTGTAGGATCTTTACCTCTCTAGGGTGGACGTTGTGCTCCATGGTGATAGCTCAAGGAGGGTTTTGTATATTATATTGTGTTCCTAGCTTGCGTTGTAGATGCGAGGGTTCAAAATTTTAGGCCTTAGAGTTGTGGATATTTTAAGGGTATAGAGGTACCCTTGGTGAATGAGCAGGTTTATCGTTTGATCGTGGTATAGAATCGCAATAAAGGTAAGGTTGAGTTTGTTGTTAGTGTCCATCATTTCGTGGTATGAGACCTAACAAACTCTTTGTTGGGGACTCACTTGTGTAAACGACCATGTGGGTGTCGTTGGCATGTATCCCGTCTTTGAATGTGCTTGTGTTGAGGTGGTTCATGTTGTGGCTTTAGATGTGTTGAGTTGAGGTGTAACGGTGAAAGATCGTTGCCTGTTCTATGAGATTGACTACCTTGTTTTTGTTATAGAATGTGAGAGTTCTGTATGTTTGTTCAGAGTAAGGGTACCATAGTAAAGGTAAGTGAAGGTTGTGATAAACATGGTTGAGGCCCTAAAGGCAAGTCGTGAGGATGGTAGCCTAGCTTGTGCACCTTTTGATCTAGGTTTTGTAGAGTTGGGGGATTGCTCTATCGAGTCTGGGAGGAGTTATCTTTAGGTAAGGCAAGCAGTGTGGAAGTTATCAGAGTAGCACAACGGGAACATGGGATCAATAGCCGTATTATGGGCAACCAGATGGTTGTGTTGTAAAGAAATGTTATTGGAGGAACCGGTTTGAAATCCCTATGAGCAGTCATATGGTTTTTCACGTTTGATAGTTAGGACTGAGTGGTTGTTTGGAAGAAGATGGTTAGATCCTTAAGGATAGATTGGTTAATTTTGGTTGCTTGTGGGAGTTCGTATGTGACAACAAATATTTCTCAAAATCAGGTAGTTGAATGGTGGAATCTAATGAATAGTAAGTAGATTTCATTCGCGTGGGAGGCAAGTTCAGATAAAGTTAAGTTTTAAGTCTCACCTTGATGGGCCAAGTCTGGAGATAAGAGTTGTTAGTTCAAGGTGGACTGATTATAAGGTTCGGTTGTCAAGGTTTTTGCATGTTCTTCAATGTTTGACTGGGGTATGGTTGTTAGATATGTTGTTTTCCTAACAATATATTATGGGAGTGGTGCAGCGTTTTAGACATAGATGAGGTCTAAGTTTAGGGTTTTGAATAACGGATGTGGTAGAAAGAATTGTTATTCGAGGTAGAACTTATTGGATATGAGCTCTTTAGATTTATTTTTGGATAACATAGCTTGAGGTTGGTTGTTGCCATGCTTTACGATTTGTTGTGAGTGCTAATGGTTATGGTGTTTGGGTAGCTAGAATTGCCGAGAAAAGTGTTGAGAATAAGCGGTTTAGTGTTATGGTTTCGGCTAAGGTCAGATGAGGGAGAACTCTCCCAAATCAAGATGATCAGGTATACGTTACGAGAGGGGTGGTATCTGTTTTGATTTTATCTTCTTGCTCTGTTTAAATTTTGAGGACGAAATTTCTTATAGAAGAGGGGAGTTGTAACGACCCAGATTTTTGAAACCAATCGTCGATCAAATTCGGGCCATGAGCTTTGCTTTTGGGCTAAGATTTGGGCTTTCTAGGCCTTCTAGTTGTAGTTGGATTTGGGCCTAGGGTTATCTTGTGGGTTGGGAAGATAATGGAAGGGTAAAAGGGGTAAATCACCCTTTTTGAAGAGAAGAGAAGGGGTAAACATAAGGGGTTGGTAGATTTTGGAAAGGGGTGACATCATCTTTGTCCCCCTTTATCCTCTCCATCACTTTTCTTCTTCTTTTCTCGAGAGCACAAGACAAAGGTGATATCCTTGTTAATTCTAGTGTGAATCTCATTTTTGAGGTAGAGTGAAAGTTGTTCAACATCAAGGGATTTACATTTCAAGCTAAGGGGAGGGAAATTCCTCCAAGTTTGGGCAAAGGAAGAAAGAGGTGAAGAAGCTTGGTAGGAGCTTCATTCCGAAAAATTCCTTGCTTAAGGCCAGTACATTTTGACTCCTACATTTCATGAACATCATAAAATGAATGCCTTGCTTGGTTTTATGATTTATGGGTTTTAAGTTAGGTTTTTAGAAGCTTGAATCCCTTTAATGGTGTATTAAAGATTAGGTGTTGTTAACGTGAAAAACTGGTAGCAAACCACCAAATAAACTTTCAATAACATGTAGGGATGTTTGGGGGCTTAATTATTTAGGTTAAAAGTTAAGATTGTGAAATCCTGAGCTTCAAATTTCAAATTTTGGCCTTGTGTACCGTTATGTGGTGGCCCGTATCGGTACACCTTAGTATGAAAGTGGGGCATTCTGTGAAGGGCGTACTAGTACATCTAATCGCATATTGGTGCCACATGCTTGTTAGGAATTCTAGTAGCGTTTTTCTTGTATTGGTATGCTAGGGGGAGTATCGGTACCACTGTTACATTGCTTAGGAGAGGCTTTTGTGTACCGGTGCACACTTGGAGGGGTATCGGTAAGGCTTGGGGATCAGTATAGGGTGGCTCACATACCGATACTAGGTACCGATACATGGGTTGGCGTATCGATACGGGTTGAAGAGTAAGTTTATTCGAACTTAATTGAGTATCGGTACGCTAGTAGGAGTACCGTTACCTAGAGGGGTGTACCGATACCTAGGTAGAGGTACTGGTACTCGGATAGAAATCTGCCCAAGAATTTTAAGGTTCTATTTAGGGGTTTTATAATTCGTGGTAAAGGGTTCAATGGGTCCCTAAAGGTATAAAATGAATTCTAAAACTGGGAAACCAATGTTTATAACCCACATGTGGAATAAATGGTTAATGGCTTGGTAATAATTAGGTGAGTTGCTTGTACTAGTAATCCATAGGGATTCGTGGTAGATCGGTTGATGTTGTGTGGAAATTTGGGGTCTATGTTGTGTGCTGAAGGGACGCCGATACAGGCTAGCTCAGTGAATATTGAGATGATCTAATGAGAATATTGTGAATGGGGTAGAAAGATTTAGATTAATTATTGAAACAAATGAAATATGCCTTGGGGAATTGTTAATGGTTGGCTCAATGCCTCTTATCTCTTGGTGAGATGTATGGATGCTTGGGGAGCACATGTTATCTTATGTGTCTTGGTCAGGAATTTGGACGTCCTACAGTTAGTGCAAGGGCACTTGTTTAAGGGGATGTGTACTTCAAGCTGTGTGATCGAGTACATCTGGCGTATACACGGGCTATATGATCTAGATGCGGTTAGAAACCTATCCTTGGGCTATGTGATCAGGATAAGGAAACTAAACTCGATGGGCTGTGTGAGCTCGAGTAACTCAATAGGCTATGTGAACTCGAGTAACCCGATTGGCTGAGTGACCTTAGGTAAAGACTTCTTGTGGCTATTGTGATCCAAGTATGTCTAGGATGTATATGTGGCTATGGTGATCCGAATATGGTCCAATAACTCGATGGCTATGTGATCACGAGTAACCCGACGGCTGTGTGAGCACGGGTAATGTAGGGATTTGTTGGCCATTGTCTAGGGAATATATGTTATTTATGTTGCTGCACGGATAATTGATGTTGGCTATTTTTACCCTTGGGCTATGTGATCAGGGTATGGTATGCATAACTCGGTGGGTTGTGTGAGCTTGAGTAACTCAATGGGCTGTGTGACCTTGAGAATGGTAAGCCTGGGATGGCATGTGGATCTTCTTATATTTTAATGGTGTCTTGAGGCATGGTTGTGAGCTCTAGCTAGGGTAGGCTAGAAGATAGTCTTTAGTGTTGAGAAGCCTTTCTGTGCACTCTTAATTATATTATCATGCAGGCTTGTTTTATGAATTCATGAATTGCGATAGAGTAGAAAATTACCACTGAGCTTTGTTAGCTCAGCGTGCGGAATTGTGGTTTTTTCGTGCGTAGGTTGACATGTTATCTTTTGGATGAGCACATCAAGGAGGATTTCGCAGCACCGAGCTAGCTTCAAAGTACAGTACTTGATGTTTTAGTTTGGACTAATTGTATTCATAGGACCTTACCATCGTCGAGTCTGTAACTTTATTTAATTTACTACTAATTGGTCAAACGGTGTATTTTAATTAGAGCTCCTATTTTGTTAACTCTTTTAATGTTATTTAATTACGTGGATTTATGAAAATGGATTGTTTTGAGAAATGCCAAACCTGTGGTTTTAAATGAGAAATTTTTGATGAGCCAGTTTTGGGAGACCCAAATGTAATACTTCGTATCCGGATATAGATCGGGGTGTAACAAATTAAATCTGATTTTGGGACATTTTGGTCTGGTGACTAAAAGTAAAGTTTTCAAAACTATTTTTGGTGACTAAATCGTAAAAGGCTCAAAACTTAAAATCTTTAAGGAGCTAATTAACCTAACTTTTTATCAGATTTTCCCATAATTTAGGATATTTTAAAAAGGTTTTCAAATGGTTTTAATAATATAATAAAAGAGAATTGATAAAAAGGATTTTTAATTTCACAAATCACTTTCTCGCGTAACTAACTTTGCTATCACTTTTCTCTCAACTTACTCAGCAGCCAAACTCTCAAATTCTTTCCAAAATTTTTAGGAATCAATCTCTTTTTATTTCCTTTTGATTTCTTACTTGATTTCTTGGATTCCAACAACAAAATTTACTTGGCTTTCAACTAATCTTTGCCAATTAAGGTAGAAATTAGCAATTAGATGTGATTTTCGTTTCTCTCCTCAAATTAAAGGTTCTTTAATGAAATTTCCAAGTTCTTGATCCTTTACAACTGATTTTTGTTATGTGTTTATGATTAAATCAAGATTTTATGGATTAAATTGTGTTTTGATGAGAAATTGGAAGAATATGTGTTTTGGAATTGTTTTAATGTTAAATGAAGATATTAATTAAAGAAAACCCGAAACTATGTGAATTGCTAATTTTCTAGGTTGTATATAGTTAGATTTTGGTGTGATCTTGGTGTTGTAGAGTTGCTGGAGATATAATGACGTTATAAGGATGTTTTTCAATGTTAATTGATGTTGTTAAGATATTAAAATCAATAGGTTTTGGCTAGGCTTTGTTTAGGTGAAGTTTGGGGATGACTTCAGTTGTTTTGGGATGGCGTTTGATGGTTTTAAGTGAGGCGAAGTGTTGTTTGTTGGTTGCTGGAAATTAAAGATGTATAGAAGTTCATTAATCCTTTATTTTTTTGGGTAAATTAGGGGAGTTGAATCCTATAGCTTTTGGAGAGCTATCGGAGGCTGTGGAAGCTTAGTTGTACGTTGGCAAGTGGATTGCTTAGTTGTTTGTGAGTGGAAACGTGTTATACTGCTTTTAAAAGATTTGAAGATGGTTGTTGGGAGTTTAGAATAAGTTTGAAACACTTATCTAAGCTCGAAATTAAGTTTTGGTTGAGCTCTCTCTCGTTTTCGGTTTTGCAAAATACAATCTCATGCACATGTTTATGATTTTGATTACCTACTGTTATATGTATGTTTTAGAAATGAAAGATGTTGCAAATGATCCTATATTATGGTTATTGAAAATGGAATATGGTTTATGAAAGTATTTTGAGAATACTAGAATACATGTTTTAATGTATTGGAAATTGGATTGATTTGATGTATATGTAAAACAGTGAGGTAATGTGGTTTTATCGAGTATATTGGAAAGTGGTTGAGATAAAATGTTATCAGATATAGTTGGCTAGCCATAGGGTTTAAAGTGCATTATAATAAGTCACCTCATGTTGTCGAGGGGTTAATTGTGTCATTTTCTCCACCATGAGAACCGCAGCGGTCGAGGGGTTAATTTTGCCATTTTCTCCCGCTGGTGGATTTATATGTTATAACCATTGAGGTTTGCTCCGATTCGAGGACGTATGTGAAGTGGTCAAAGGAACCACTTGGGAAATTCATGTATCCGATGTGTTTTTGTAAAATGGAATGGTACTTGGTTTTGAGTCACTTGAATGCCTATATATGAGATAATATATTATGTGAAATGGATTATGTTTGTATAAAGTGGTTTATACATGAGATGCTCTTTAAGCTTTCCATATAGAAGTTTTGAAATTTGAAGCTTAAATTGAGGTTTGTGATAGAATCCATGATATATGTGTTGTAAATGATTTAAATGTGCATATTTGGGCATATTTGAGAAGCATGAGATGATTTTGGAATGAATATTATAAACTTGTTTTGATGCAAAATGGTTTTAAATACATTGATGAGTGTTTTTGCGACTCCCTCACTAAGCTTATAGCTTGCGCTCTCTTTTCTCATCAATGCAGAGAAATAGGCTCTTTTGGACAGCAATTACGCAAGAGGAGATCCAAGAGTTGAAGCATTTTCAAAGTATGGTTTTATAAATACTAAGTAGTAATAAGAGGCAATGTGACCAAGTTGTATTTTGGATACTCCTTGTTTGTACAAGTTATGTTTGGTGTTTTGGTTGGGAATCAAAATGCATGCTTTGATAGAAATCATGCCTATAGGATTTATGTTTGGATTTGACATGTTGTGTATGATCTTCTACCATGCTTCTATGCCTGAAAAAATAGTGTTTGAGAAGTTTTATGATGATTAGATGTTGATTGGAGTAAGTTAGATTGAGCCAAAGTGTCATACGTTGGACCAAGAGGTCATTACAAGTTTGTCGGTACTGGTACAAGTCCTTAGGGATCGGTACGCGGAGACCTGTCTCGGCTCAATCTGGGCAAAATTTCCTTATCGTACCGATACGTCTAGAGACCGTATTGGTACACAATGCATAAAATTTAGCTTGGTTTTGGTTCACGGGAAACCGTACCGATACACCTTTTGGAAATTTCACCGTATCAATATGGTAAGTTTGTGTACCAATACACAGTTAGGTAATTATATTAAAAATGGTCGCTAAAGTTTGATTCTTTGCAATTTAGTCCTTGATTCTTGATCATGCAATTGAGTTTGGATGATTATCTTAATTTGAATTTTAACTTGTATGCATGAAACCTGACTAATTAGGATTGGTAATTTTAATTTCTAAGGAGTCCTTATAATTATCTATTTTTACAAATTGGTCCTAAGAGGCTATTCTATGCAATCGGATGTCAATTCGACGCCTGATCAAGTTGTAATCTTCACCGCTGCCAGCATGATCACCTTAGGACTAATAAAGCATTTAGATAAGATAAAACGAAAAAATAAACCGTTTTTCTAAGGAAATCTCTTGATTTGTTTCAGCAAACCCAATGTTGTTCGCTCGGTTCGGTCTAGCGTCTAGGCCGGGTCAAGGGGTTACATTTTCGAAGTTGTTAGTTATGAGTTTTTGAGGAGTTGTGAAAGTTTAATGAATGCTAGAGGTATAAGGATGATGTTAATGTGTTTTTGGATGTTAATTGATGGATTAAAACATTAGGTTTTGGTTGGGTTAAGTTTGAAGGTGTTTGATGTTGTCTTCGGTTGTTGTGGAGTGAAATTGAGTAGAATTTGATGAGGATATGTGTGAATTGATGTTGTTGAATGCATTTTGATGCATTGAATCCTCTATTTTTTTGTGGTTAAAGCAGGGGAAGTAAATCCTCAAGCTTGAGATGGGCTATCAAAAGCTGAGGAGGCTTGGTTTCGCAATCGACGATCAAAGTTTTGAATGTCGGTGAGTGAGAACGTGGTTTAAATCTTTTCAAATGTTTAAAATGTAATATCCCAAAAATAGGTTTAGGAGTATACTACAAATTGGTTACTAGTTAAATTGCTATAGACTTGTCACCTATTATACTAATTAGGTGTTTTGGGACCGAAATTGAATCAAGGAAAAGTAGATAGCTAAATTCATAAAGGAGTAAAATGAATTCTTAGGTAAAAACAAAGATTGCATGATAAAGAAATTAAACAAATGGACTTCTATACATGGCAACCATACATGAAAAAATGTATCAAGGATTTCGGCCACATGGAAAGACAACCAAATGTTGTCTTCTTCACCCCAATGACCGAAAACTCCAAATTGGAGAGAAAATGGAATCGGTTGCCATGGATATTTGAAGAATTGAGTTTAGTTAGTTCCAAACCGTGAATCTGGTTCGATTATGGTAAAGAAAGAGTAAGTATTCTTGTCCTTTCTCTTGTTTTAAAGCTTAACTTGTGAATTATGTATGAATCTTTCACGTATCAAGTTTGAGTCATGCACATGAAGTGTTGAGTTGTCTGTTCAAATATGTGGAATTTCGAATGATGTAGTTGACAAATTAACATGTAATTATGATCTTACAACCTAGCTAAAGTGATTACTTTGACTGATAATGAACCTTATTATGGTTTTGATGCATAGAATAGTTTAAAAAGGGAAACAAAGTAAACACTCCAGGGTGTACCTCGTTCTTCTTGATAGTTTGGACAGTTTCAAATGTTTGAATACAGTAAAAATGGTGGTAACGCATTGAGTTTAGGGTCACTTTGTCGTATAATGTTAGAAATTAAATGTATAGGTTTGGTCGTAGACTAGATCGACTTGTGTATACTATTTTCCGATGAATTTTAATGTAAGGACTATTTTTGAATAACCTGAAAACATGCTGGACTGTTGATTATATAAGTGTATATGTATACATAAATTTGGGACTGTTTTGAATGGATAAGGTAATATGTAAACTGTTTTGATGAAGTTAAAAATGGGGGAATTTCAGTGAGGGTGTAAAAGGACTGAATTATAAGATTAAAGGACTATTTTTAAGTGTTATTGTTGTAGGAGATTGCATTGGATGTTAAGAAAGAAATTTGACTGTTTTGGTACGTTTAAATTGTGTATGTTCATGTGTGCGGACTGGTTATATGGATTGGTTGATGTATATGCAGATTTGTAGAGGACTATTTTGTGTAATAATGAACAAGGTGGGCTGTTATGTATTTGCTAATGCATGTATAAGTAATTTTGACAGTTACGATGCATATAGTAAACACCATGGGAATGTTTTGATTGAACAAGTATATAATTAAAGACTGCCCTATTTTGGTATACTTAAAATGAAGTGGACTGTCTTGCATATTTTAAGGAGAAGGGGGCTGTTTTGATTGAATACATAGATAGATGCATGTTTAAGAGAATTTAATATGGAAAGATACACTAAGGGTTAATTTAGATGTATACGTATATATAAAAATAAGTGAATTGGGCAGATTATTGGGATATATGTGTATATATATATGATTGAGTGGTTAATATGATTGGTAAAACAAGTTCTAATATATGTTTTGTTATATACATAGATCCAGAAGGATGTGAAAATGGAAAAGCAAAAGTAAATCAACTAGGAGATAAGCAAAAAGGAATTTTCATACGGGAGCGAAACTAGCCTCAAATAAACTGTGAGTGTAGTTTAAAGACTCGGGATGGGATAATAACCTTCCAGAGCATTGCTTTATATTTATGATTACTTTAAATTGGTTAGTTTACGCTATGAATGCACAAGCTTGGAGGCAAGGTGAGTATTTTGGTGAAAAGCACTTTGTGACATGAAAAATTTGGTTGGTAGCATGTCTATGATTTAAAATGCTTAAAATGTTATGAGACTGTTTGTTTGGTTTGAAAGACACATAAATGAATAGAAATGATTGTTTTGTGAAATGTGGAAGAAATCTTGATTGTGTTAAATTTTATGTGAGTTTGGTAACTTAAACACAAAGAAAGTTATTTATATATGAAATGACAAAAGTGATCTTGGCTATAAGACCATTCGAGCAAGAGAAAAGAAATGTTGAGTTCACATGTGGGGAACATACCTATATACCTATAAGGAGAAAGGTGTAATGAAATCTTGATATGATATACAATGTGGAGCTATGCTAACTTTATGTTAGAAAAAGATGATAAATGTTAAAGCCTTGGTCTCGAGTCGGTCTTAGGTATAGTTGGCATGCCATAGAATCCATAGAGCACAGGTTTGGGGTGGACTACGGTCCTCGACTACGGTCCTTAATTGGCGACAATAGGAGGGAAGCGTTGTGGTCATTTGGCGACAGTAAGAGGCATTGACCGGTACTGTGGGTATCCTTTATTGGGCGACAGTTGGTTGGGGATTCATGTACCTAGGATGTAATTCGATTCTCAAGGCTATGATAATAAGAAAGTATGAGATTATAAGTTAAATAAATGAAGATTTGTGATAACTTATTTGATAAGTAACACTTGATTGTGATATTCTATGACCGGTAACTTGTTTGATAAGAATTAGACAAGTAACTTACGTGTTGATAGGTTGTTACTTGATTCACAAAGCTATGTTAAAAGTAAAATAATGGAATTTACAATCCTAACAAATAAAAAATTTGACCATTATGAGACAAATATCACATGATCTTGATATGATAAGTTTGATGTGTTGTATGCTAAGTAATCCTTGATTTTGATGTGTTAGGCTTGATATTTTGTATGCCAAGTATAATTAAGGAATTATTTGACTACATTTATGTATATACCTGAGTGCAAGGTTATGTTAAAAAGAAATCTTGAGGATTCGTAAGATAAACCTTGATATAATGAATAACTTGCTTAACAAGAAATGTATATATATAGTTGGTTCATGAATAAAGTTGGTTGCTAAATTCTTGTATGTTATGTTTTGCAAGCATGTAAATGATTGATTCATATCCTTAATTTGATCATTGATTCAGGTATTAGATTGAATCATATAGGTAACTTGCAAGATACGTATGTCATATTCCTTGAATTTGGGTTATATGTTAATTGAGAAAGTTCTCGGTCGTTCAATTGATGTTCACACTTTAAACTACTTTGTATTGTGATCCTGAAACACAATTAAGATACTAGGAATTTACTTGAGATAAATTAAGTGTTGGAATGAATTATTGTTTGATTTTAGAGTCGAATTGGAGCTAGAAATTTAGTAATTTGCTTGCTAAAAATAAATTGAAACTGTTTGCGAGTGTATATGTGAATGAATGCAAGATTATGGGCTATTTTGAAAGTTTAATTGAGGAGTCAATTTGTAATTAAAATATGGACTATTTTGGAACTTTTAAGGACTGATTTGAGCAAATAAAAAGGTCTAAAGGACTATTTTGATTGTGAATCTGTACATATACAATTAGTGGATAGATTTGAATAGGATTGAACATACCCTTGACTGTTTGATTAATTAAAGGTGCATACTTGATTGATGGACTGTTTTGCATGAACTTAAGAATGTAGTACACAATTTTGAGATACATAAATTAGGAACATATGACTAGTGGACTGACTTGGATAAACTCAAGCATGTAGAGGTTTGCTTCAATATATATATATATATTTGTACTTAAATCGGGACTATTTCTTTTACATGTAAACAAGTATGTAGTGAAGTGTCTTGAGTGTATATAAGCAATTGATAAAATAACCTGATACGTTTGATATCACTCATGCTAATTAACTTGCGTGAAGAGGTGCTAGGCCGATAGCTTATGAAACAAGTAACAATATTTAAGAAATGCTATGTGTGATGCCTTGAGAAATAAAAAACTTATGAAAATGAAATGTTGTGTTTAATTGTCTTGTATGCTATGAAATTCATGATCTAGTAAATAATGATTCATGCTTTAAAGAATAAGAAATATATGGGCTAATAGGCTAAGTTAAAAAGGAAACCAAAAGCTTATAAGATAAATTACTGAGTTAAGTATGTTTTTAAAACTATTTTGATTATTTACTGGTGAAGAGATATGTTTGTTTAAACGCTAATATATATATATATATATATATATATATATTTAAGTTCAAGTAATGACGATTACTCTTTTGGTACATATGTTTTGTTTTAACATTATATAAGTAAAGGTTGGTCAAGTATGTTCGAATACCCTGCATCAATATAAGTGCTTGTCTGTGTGAATTAATCTTCATGACCTAACCTCTATCCAAGCATAGTATGTAGTAGCATTCAAAGATTTTAATAAGAGGATAGACTTTGGTTTCATTTTATATGTCACTTTAAACTACCTCACTAAGCCTATGCTTACTCTATCCTTTTAAATGTTTTTCAGGTTAAGTTGCTTATGAGTTAATTTCTGAGCTTGGACAAGATCACAAGGACTAGGATGTATGTTTATAATCCTTTAGTGTACTCCTAGTTGGTGGCACATAGTGGTTAAGCATGCATTGAGTACTTAGATTCCTTTTATGGCTTGTCATGTATTTAAGCCTAATGAGTATACAAGTTTGTAATGGGCCTTTATTATTTTTTTGGTGATTGCTTACTGCATATGATTTGATAGCTAGCATGATTTAGTTGTTGCTTGTCAGTTGAGTTATGCTAATGAGATAATTGTAATCGCGCAAATTATGATGCTTTAATGGATTGAGATCTGTAATGATTTGTTAGGACACCATATAGCTTGAATATGATTAAAAGTCATGAACAAAATAGTTGTGATGTTAAAAACTAGAGATTTTCATGTATTGGATATGATATGTTGATTATATAACTGTAAGATTCTTACGTTGATTAATAATTTTGATGATATGTATGTTTTAATTTCAAATATATAAATAATTGAGTTAAACCTTAAGTAAATGTAATATGGTTAGTAGGGCTACTCTAAAGGTTAGAATAGGTAAACGTTAGATGGCAGTGACTTCTGTTTTTGAGTATGATATGCAAAGGTTATATGTGTTTGTCTAAAATCGAATTACACATCTATTCATCTTGATCTTTGTAAATAGTCTTTAATATATCGAATGTTTACTTGTGGAATATGTTATATATATAATGTCCCAATGTTTACCATGATTATATATCTTATAGTAAGAAACTTTATGGTCTGAAGTATTTTAAATTATAAGAGTAAGTTATAGACTGGTAGTCGAAATGTCTTTGCTTATATGTATACTTTGTAGGCATGTGGCTTAAAGTTAAAAACTTGTTTAGCTTATAAAAAGTTTTTAAATTACCATAAATTCTATTTGTATACTTATTTGCGAAGTGCTAAGTTGTCATATCTTTGTTTCAATGTTGTACTTTTGTTTACATGTTCGTTCCTTAACACTTCCTAATTCGGTTTACTCCTAAGCCAGGTTAGGGTGTTACATAAAAGTTGTGTTTGGGAATATTGATTAAGCTTGAAACGCTGGTCTAACCTTGGAAGTAAGTAAAGGATGATTTCTCTCTCATTCTTGGTTTGGCAATTGGTTTTGATGCACTTGTTTTAAGGACTTGATTGCTCACTGTTATATGCATGATTTGAGCATGGTTTAATGCTGGAAAATGGTTATATAATGAAGATTATGCATTTGGAAGTAATTCATGTTTTGATAATGTTTTTGAACATTGGTTAATGCATGGTTGAATGCTTTGGTTAAATGGTTTTGGTTTGATGCATATGAAAAAAGTGAGTTAATGTTAATGAAATGAATTATATTGGCAAGTGATGTGGTTTAAAATGTTATCAGATATAGTTGGCCGGCCATAGGATTGATAGTGCACTATAAAAAGTCGTCTTGGATGTTGAGGGTTTTTGATTCGGTGCACCAAAAACTCAATCCAAGTACCCTAACGATCGAGGGATTTTGTTCTATGTACCGAAGACTCCCGTTAGTGAGGTTATACATCTAGCTGATGAATGATGTTGAGGGTTATTATGGTACTGAATACTCCATCACTGATGTCACAACGGATGAGGGGTTGGGATTGTACCAAAAACTCCCGTAAGTGAACCTTGAGATGCCGAATGAGATTGTATGTTAAGTGTTAGGAGAACACTTGTTCAATCTGTGTATCCAATGTAGTGTTTTGTAAAGAGGAACTTGGTTATTGATCACTTGTAAGCCAATATAATTGTTTATGTATCATGAGATGGGTTATGTTGTATAATGGGGATTTATTCATGTTTACTCTTTAAGCCTTGAATATGAAATGTTATGCATGGGAAAGCTTAAGTAGAGTGTAGCAAATGGGACATTGCTATTTATCCATGATACATGTTGCATATGGTTAATATGCATGATTTGGGAATGTTAAGTGCATGGCTTTTACAGGGCATGATGTTGTGGAAATGATTTGAAAAGTGTTTTTAAAGTGAATTTCAAAGTGGACTGTTGAATGGTTTTAAATTCATTGGTGGTCGTTTGTTTTAGAGCACTCTGCTCTAAGCCTAGTGTGCTTACGCTCTCGTTTTCCATCAATGTAGAGAATTAAAGGTTGGAAGGCAGTGGAAAAGCAAAGAGTAATCCAAAGACTTGTATTTACGAAAGTATGATTTCGTTTTAGACTGAGTAATAAAGGCAATGGGGTTATTTTTTGTTTAGTAGGGTTGTTTGCTAAATTCCATGTTTGTGCAAGTTTTAAATGTTGGTTTGGACTTATAGCTTTAAGTGTTGGCTTTTGCTTGGGATTTATGTTTTGGATGTTGAGTAGGGAGCATGCCTATAGATGTTGTGGTTGATTGTGTTAAGCTTGCTATGATTGCTTAATATGTTGGTATGTTGATGTTAAGTATGCTCTTGATGTTGTATGATGCTTGGATATGTGTTTAATGTGTTTATAATGAGACAAAGTGTCATATGTTGGATCTATAGGTCATTACAGGACTCAGCGTGCCAGTACGCGGGGCTTGGGAAGGCTCAATTCATCGAAAATTAACAAAAGGTATCAGTTTGCCTAGCCACCATATCGATACTCCTCAGGAAAAATTTACACTGTTTCTGTACACGAGTTCTCATACAGGTACGCCTTCTAGCTACTTGAATCTGATTTTCAAAAGTAAACCATAAGTGATCGGTACGGGAATGAACCGTATTGGTACTGGCTTGCTCGGCATACCATATCGATACGGAGCTTGGTGCATCAGTATGTAGAGCTATTAAGTTGGTTGAACCGTACCAATATGGGGCTAGCTCGTATTGGTACACAGTGTACAATTCTATGCTTTTGTTTGTTGAGGTTTGGAAATGTTGTAGTTTGGTCCCAAATGTTTATATGCAATTAAATGAGTTTGGATTATCGTTTTAAGATGAAATTTAACATGTGAGCATAAAATAGGATCAATGAAGGATTGGTAATTTGGAATTTGATGAAGCCCATGTAAATTGTGAAAATTATGTTTTAGTCCCTGAATTGCATGTTTGAGTAATTAAACCTCATTTTCCAATCTGATCGCAGTGTAATGTATCCACTGATGCTTGATCACCCTAGGATCTAAATCGATTCATTTAGATAAGATAAAAAGAAAAACACAGACTCGGTTTAGGTTATTAGTTTGGGTTTGCTTTGACAAACCTAATGTGACCTTTTTAGCTCGGTTTTGACTAGATTAGATTAAGGGGGTTACATTTGTTAGTATCAGAGCCAGGTTTATGAAAAATTGGGATATTGTTGATGATTGTTCATTTTTGTTTGCTATGCACGGTGAATGTTTATACATACAGTGATTGATATATGCCATGTTGGGGTAATTTTTAGGACACATTGCCTTATTACTACAGTTATAAAATAAATTTGGTTTGAAATAAAAGTCTTGGATACTTGCTTGAAGTTGGCCTGATTGTTTTTTGTTTTGTTTTGGTGTAATTATCATGCCTTCGATACGGTTTTACATGATGCCACCGAGGAGAGAATTGCGATCGAGCACAAATGCTATTGCTGGAGGGTAGAGAGTTGTGGGTGAGATTGTGTATCCCGAGAATTTTCCACCTCCTCTGCCTATTCCACCTAAAATAGTGGAGCATGTACCACCTGCACCACCTGGTCCGGTGTATGGTGATATGATGCCTTTGGTGCAGGCGATGAGTGGAACATTTCAGGCTAGCATCAGCTATCGTTCCTAATCTGGGGTTACCGTTAGAGCATTTGCGTAGTCTTAGAAGAGTGAAGTTTAAAGGATTAGAACTAGAGGCATCTGAAGAGTGGTTTGCCAGTACAGATCAGATTCTGGATCAGATGGGGTGCAATGATACTTGTAAGTTAGGATGTGCGGTGTCCCTATTGTAAGGTGACGCTTATAGTTTGTAGACCACTATGATCACAGGCATAGAACCCAGTGATGTGACATGGGAGTTCTTTCAAGCTGCCTTCAGAAAGAAGTATCTGGGAGTTAGATACTTGGATGAAAAAACATTAGTTTATGGCCTTGGTCCAGTGTAGTATGTCAGTATCTGAGTATGAGGTACAGTTTGTGAGGCTGCATTAGTATGCACCTGGGTTGGTGTCATATAAGAGGCATCACTGTGACTGATTCTGTTATAGATTGTTACAGAATGTTAAGACATACATGTTAGCCACTGACTATACAGATTTTGATATGTTGGTGACACGAGTGAAGGACATAGAGCAGAGCTTGAGCTTACCTTATCGATCGAAAGGTCTTGGCTGGGGTATGAGAATGGCGGATGCTGGTTATAGTAGTGGTTAGACCAAGAGGCACCATGATAGAAGGTTTTGTCCGGATGCGAGACGTGGTGGAGATGGTGCTGGGCGTGGGTCGTAGGGTCAAAATACCCAGGTTAGAGCATTATACAACGTTTGATGGATATGTGGATTGCAAGATCGTATGAGGCAAGACTGTCCACGTTTGGCCAGGGAAGGACAGGCCCCATCGACTGTTACTACTAACTCTTGTTGAAGTTGTGGATTTGGGGATCATATGAGACATGACTGTCCATTGCTGGCTAGGGTTAGGCAAGTACATGCACCTGTTGTTGCACGGTAAAGAGGCAGCAGGCGCGGTCGAGGTAATTTCCAGTGAAGGGAGGAAGGATAAAGGACTGTGGCACATATAGTGGATGTTCGACCTAAAAGTGGTAGACCCACGAGGATTAATGCGTATCACGAGGGGAGAAATACAATAGATGTGATAGCAGGTACTTTTACCTTACAGTTTATATCATTATTTTCTCTGATAGATTCTGGTTCTACGCATTTATATTTTTGTTTGAACATGCATATTTGCTTGATATACCGGTAGAAATGTTAGATGTGGGTATGCAAGTAACAAGTTCATTTGGAGAGATGGTTGTTACGATGAGGTTGTATAAGAGATGTCCTTTGATGGTTCAAGGTCACGTGTTTGCGACTGATTTGATGGAGCTATCATTCCATGGTTTTGATGTGATCTTGGGTATGGATTGGTTGACTGAGCATGGAGCTGTGGTCGAATTTGTAACCAAGCGAGTAGCGAGTTTTGTTGAAACTTGCTGATGATTATGAAGTAGTGGTTTTGGGTGAGAATGTTAGGTTCTTATCCAATGTGGTCTCGGCCTTAGAGGCGCAGAAGTTGCTCGAGTGTAGGTGTCAAGCATATCTACTTATGTTATGAACCCGAATATAGAAGAGTGCGAACTAGGGATATCCGTACTATTTGTGATTTTCTGGGGGTGTTTTCGGAGGAATTGACTGGGTTGCCCTCAGATAGAGAGGTAGAACTTTGTATTGAGATATGTACAGATACAACTCCGGTGTCAGTTGACCATATCACATGGCATCGAAGGAGTTGAAGACGTAACTCTAGGGGTTGTTGAATCATGGTTTTATTCGACCTAGTGTATCACGTGGGGAGCACCGATGTTGTTTGTAAAAAAAAGGATGGCGCTTTGAGGATGTGCATTGATTATCGACAACTAATCAAGTTGACGGTTAAGAATAAGTATCATTTGTTGCGGATTGATCACTTGTTCGATCAATTTTGGGGTGCTACGGTGTTTTCTAAGATCGATTTGAGATCTGGATACTATCAGTTGAAGGTTAAGGATAAGGACGTGCTGAAGACTACTTTTCGTATGAGGTACAGACATTATGAGTTTCTGGTGATGTTGTTTGGATTGACGAATGCGCCTGCAACATTCATGGACATGATGAACCGGTGTTTTATGAATTCTTGGATCAATTTGTAGTAGAGTTCATAGATGACATTCTCATGTACTCTAGTACCCAGGATGATCATGATCGACAGTTGCGAATTGTGTTGCAAACCCTATTGGATAATCAGCTATATGCAAAGTTGAGCAAGTATAAGTTTTGGATTAAAGAAGTGTCATTTCTTGGTTATGTTGTTTTGGCGGAAGGTCCCTGGGTGGATCACAAAAGGTTAGGGAGGTTGTGAATTGGAAGCAACCTAAGTCGGTAACATAGGTCCATAGTTTCTTAGGGTTGGCAGGTTATTATTGTCACTTTGTTGATGGGTTCTCATGGGTTGCTGCTCCGTTGACCAAGTTGTTACAAAAGGATGTGCATTTTGTATGGACGGAAGCTAACCAACAAGCTTTTGAGAAGTTGAAGGAAGCTTTGACACAAGCTCCGATCTTGATTCAATATGAGTCAAGAAAAGAGTTTGTGGTTTATAGTGACACATCCTACATTGGTTTAGGGTGTGTGTTGATGCAAGATAGGAAAGTTGTAGCTTATGTATCGATTCAGTTGAAGATATATGGGCATAATTACCTACTCATGATCTAGAGCTTGCTGCGGCGGTGTTTGCATTGAATATTTGGAGGCATTATCTTTATGGTAAGAAGTGTATTTTGTACACGAATCATAAGATTTTAAAGTATTTGATGTCGCAGAAGGAGTTGAATCTTAGGCAACAAAGATGGTTGGAGTTACTCAAGGATTATGATTTGATAATCGAGTACCATCCGGGAAGGCGAATGTTGTGGCTGATGTTTTGAGTAGAAAAGCTATTGTGGAGTTGAGGGCCATGTTTGCAAGGTCGATTGTGGCGCGTGATGGAGGTTTGTTAGATGAGTTGCAAGTGAAGCCATCTTTGTCGTGGTTGATTAAGGAAAAGCAACCTTATGATGAGGCGTTGGTACCACATGTTAAAGATATCATGGATGGAAATCCTACGGATTTTCACTTTAATGGTGATGCGGTGTTATATTTTAAAGATCAGATAGTGGTGCCTAGTGATGATGAGTTAAGGCGAACTATTTTAACCGAGGCTCATGCTAGCCCTTTTCCTATGCATCCCAGTAGTACCAAGATGTATCAAGATTTAAAGGAAGTGTATTATTGGGTGGGTTTGAAAAAGGATGTGGCTGAATTTGTGGCTAGGTGTATCGTGTGTCAGTGTGTGAAAGCTGAGCATCAGTTTTCTTCTAGGTTGTTGCAACCATTGAGGATTCTAGAGTAGAAATAAGAGAGGATCATCATGAATTTTGTGTCGGGTTACCTTTGAAACCGACTAAAAAGGATTCTATTTGGGTGATTGTTGATCAATTTACGAAGTGTGCACATTTTCTACCAGTGCGTACAATGTATACCCTGGATAAGTTGATGGATCTTTATGTTGCTAAAATTGTGAAGTTGCACGGGGTGCCCAAGTCGATCATTTTGGATAGAGATTGATGCCTTGTATGGTAGGAAGTGTCGTACGCCTTTGTGTTGGGCCGAGGCTGGGGAAAAGTATTTTTCTATGCCTGATGTGTTGAAAGACACGGATGAATAGGTAAATCTTATTTTTGATCAGTTGAAAGAAGACTTAGATAAGCAAAAATCCTACGCGGATCTGAAGCGTAGGGAAGTTGAGTACGTGGTTGGTGAAAAAGTTTTCTTGAAAGTCTTACCTTGGAAGAAGGTGTTGCGCTTTAGGCATAAAGGGAAATTTAGCCCGAGGATTATTGGGTCGTATGAGGTGTTTGAGCGTATAGGTCATGTGGCTTATCGATTGAGTTTGCCTCATAAGTTGGAGAAGATTCATGATGTGTTTCATGTATCCATGTTGTGGAGGTATCGTTCGGATCCGTCGCAGTGATGCTAATGGAGGATGTTGAGTTGTGAATGGATCTGTCTTATGACGAGGAACTAGTGGAGATCATTGATTCTAGTAGTAAAGCTTTTGTGGCAATACGATTGAGCTTGTTAAGGTGTTGTGGCGACATCGCGGTGTTGAGGAGGCCACGTGAGAGAGTAAGTTGGACATGATAGAGCAGTTTCCGCATCTATTTCCATTAGGTAATTTTTGAAGACAAAATTTATTAAGAGAGGGAGAGTTGTAATGCCTTGGTTTTGGGCCTAGGAGTTTTCTAGGTTGATTAGACGGTCCGGTGTACCGGATTAGAAGACTCGAGTTAGTTTCGAGATTTAATTTGGAATAAATATTTTTGAGTGAGGGAAATTATGGAAAATACTTAAATATAATTATTTAATATATAGATGATTTTGTTAAAATCAATTTTACAAAAAAGAAGTTTCAAAAAGTGACATTTTGGGATAGTGGCCAAACTGTAAAGTTTTAAAAAAATTAGTGATTGTTTTGCAAAAAGGTCAAAACTTTGCATCTTTAAGGAGATAATTACCCAAAGTCTAATATCAGACTTTTACCCTTAATTGGATATTTTAAATATTTTTAAATAATATAAATAGGCTTAGAGAATTAGTTGGATAATTAAAAAGATTAACACAATTTGACAACTAACTTTTCTTCAAAAGATTTTCTCTCCAATTCTCTCCAACCAAACAGTTCTTATTTCTTCAAAATATGCAGATAATATCTTATTTTAATTAATCTTTTGATTTCAAATGAGATTATAATGATTTCCTATCAAAATCTTATTGTTTTCTTATGTAAATCCATCCAATTATGGGGAAAGCTAGCAATTAGAGGTGAGGTTCATTCTTCTCCTCTAATACAATGTTCTTTATTGAAATTCCCAAGTTATGATCCTTTATAAATGTTTTCTAATGAGTTTTAAAGAGTTAATTATGGAAAATTGGTTAAATCAAGGTTTAATTGATGAGATTGGTTGATTTTCGTATTGGATCTATTTTGTTGTGTTCTTCATTGGATTAGAACATGATTTTTGATGTTTTATAATGTTATAAAGATGGTTTTAACATTGGAGTCCTAAAACTAAGTGAATCTCTAATTTTCTAAGTTGTTAGTTATGAGTTTTTGAGGAGTTGTGGAGGTTTAATGAGTGTTGGAGGTATAGGGATGATGTTAATGTGTTTTTGGATGTTAATTGATGGATTAAAACATTAGGTTTTGGATGGGTTAAGTTTGGAAGTTGTTTGATGTTGTTTTCGATTGTTGTGGAGTGAAATTGAGTATAATTTGATGAGGATTTGTGTGAATTTATGTTGTTGGGCTGTTTAATGCATTTTGATGCATTGAATCCTTTGTTTTTGTGGCTAAATTAGGGGAAGTTAATCCTCAAGCTTGAGGTGGGGTATCGAAAGCCGATGAGGCTTGGTTTCGCAATCGGCGATCAAAGTTTTACGTGTCGGTGAGTGAGAACATGGTTTACAACTTTTCAAAGGTTTGAAAATTGTGCTTGGGAGTTTGGATTAAGCTTGAAATGCTTGTCTACACTCAAAAGTAAGTATAAGATGATTTCTCTCCCGTTCTTGATTTGGCAATTGGTTTTGATACACTTGTTTTAATGACTTGATTACTCACTATTATATGCATAATTTGAGCATGGTTTAATGCTGGAAAATGGTTATATAATGATGATGATGCATTTGGAAGTAACGCATGTATTGATAATGTTTTTGAATATTGGTTAATGCTTGGTTGAATCCTTTGGTTAAATGGTTTTGGTTTGATGCATATGAAAATAGTGAGTTAATGTTAATGAAATGGATTATATTGGCAAGTGATGTGGTTTAAAATGTTATCGGATATAGTTGGCTAGCCATAGATTGATAGTGAACTATAAAAAGTTACCTTGGATGTTGAAGGGTTTTGATTTGGTGTACCGAAAACTATATCCAAGTACCCTAATGGTCGAGGGGTTTTGATCTATGTACCGAAGACTCGCGTTAGTGGGTTTTACATCTGGCCAAAGAGTGATGTTGAGGGGTTGTGATTGTATCGAAAACTCACGTGTGTGAACCTTGAGATGCCGGTTGAGATCTCGTGTTTTGTAAAGAGGAACTTATTTATTGATCACTTGTAAGCCAGTATAATTGTTTATGTATCATGAGATGGGTTATGTTGTATAATGGGGATTTATACATGTTTACTCTTTAAGCCTTGCATATGAAATGTTATGCATAGGAAAGCTTAAGTAGAGTGTAGCAAATGGGACTTTGCTAGTTATCCATGATACATGTTGTATATGGTTAATAGGCATGATTTGGGAATGTTAAGTGCATGGTTTTTACAGCGCATGATGTTGTGGAAATAATTTGAAAAGTGTTTTTAAAGTGAATTTCAAAGTGGGCTGTTGAATGGTTTTAAATGAATTGGTGGTGGTTTATTTTAGAGCACTTCTCACTAAGCCTAGTGTGCTTATTCTCTCTTTTTCCATCAATGCAGAGAATTAAGGTTCGAAGGCAACGGGAAAGCAAGGAGTAATCCAAAGACTTGTGTTTACGAAAGTATGATTTCGATTTAGACTTGTAGTAATAAAGGCAATGAGGTCATTTGTTGGTTGGGAGTGTTTCTTGGTAAACTCCTTGTTTGTGAAAATTTTAAATGTTGATTTGGACTTGTATAAGGCTTTAAGTGTTGAGTTTTGCTTGGGATTTGTGTTTTGGATGTTGAGTAGGGAGCATGCCTATAGATGTTGTGGTTGATTGTGTTAAGCTTGCTAGGATTGATTAATATGTTGGTATGTTGATGTTAAGCATGCTCTTGATGTTGTATGATGCTTGGATATGTGTTGAATCTGTTTAGAATGAGACAAAGTGTCATATGTTGGACCTAGAGGTCATTACTGGACTCAACATACCGATACTAGCTCTCTGGTGTCAGTACGCAAGGTCTGGGAAGGCTCAATTCATCACAAATTAACAAAGGGTATCGATATGCCTAGCCAGCGTATCAATACACCTTGGGAAAAATTTACACTGGTGTCGGTACACGGGCTCTCGTACTGGTACGCCTTCTAGCTACTAAAATCTAATTTTCAAAAATAAACCATAAGGGATCGGTACGAGGATAAATCGTTTCAGTACGAGCTTGCTGGGTATACCGTATCAATACGAAGCTTGGTGTATCAGTATGCAGAGCCATTAAGTTGGTTGAACCGTACCGATAAGGGGCTAGCTTGTATCGGTACGCAGTGTACAATTTTATGCTTTTGTCTGCTGAGGTATGGAAATGTTGTAATTTGGTCTATAAATGTTTTTTATGCAATTAAATGAGCTTGGATGATCATTTTAACCTGAAATTTAACATGTGAGCATGAAATATGATCAATGAAGGCTTGGTAAATTGGAATTTAATGAAGTCCTTATAAATTGTGAAAATTGCATTTTGGTCTCTGAATTGCATGTTAGAGCAATTGAGCCTCATTTTGCAATCTGATCGTAATGTAATGTATCCGCTGATACTTGATCACCCTAGGATCTAAATTGATGCATTTAGATAAGATAAAAAGAAAAAATAGACCCAGTTTAGGTTATTAGTTCGGGTTTTCTTTGGCAAACCTAATATGACCCTTTTAGCTCAATTTTGGCTAGACCGGATTAAGGGGGTTATACTTGCGATTGCCGCTTTGCAGAATTTAAAAGTACATAAAATGGATGTTGAAACAAATTTCCTAAATAAAAATCTTGATGAAGAAATTTACATGGAACAACCTAAGGGTCATGTAGTTTCAGGTCAAGAAAGGAAAGTCTGTAATAGTGAAGTCACTGTATAGACTTAAGCAAGTACCAAAGCAATGACATGATAAGTTCAATAGTGTCATGAAGACAACTACTTCAAGATTAATGAGTGTGACAAATGTGTATATGTCAAAATTACTGACATTGAATATATTATTCTATGTTTGTATGTTGATGACATACTCATTGTTGGAAGCAACAATGAAATGGTAAACGTACCAATGACATGTTAAATTCAAGATTTGACATGAAAAATATGAGACTAGACGATACAATTTTGGACATCCAAATCAAATAGACACATGAAGGTCTCATATAGTCACACCATGTGAATAAATTCTTAAGAAATTTTGCAAGGATGATTCTGGTATATCCAGAAATCCAGTAGACACGAGCCAAGATCTGTCCAAGAATAAAGGTTAAAATGTTGACCAACTGGAATATGCAACGGTCATAGGCAGTCTAATGTACCTCATGAGCTACACTAGACCATATATTACTTTTACTATGAGCAATTTAAGTATATTCACAAGAAATGTAAGTGAAAATCACTGGAAAGCAATTGTGAGGGTATTGATATATCTTAGATATACTCGATTTATGGATTGCATTATTCTAGAAATCCTACTTTTAGAAGGATACTTTAATGCAATTGAATATCTGATATTCAAGATATCTAAGGCACAAGTGGATCGAAATCCTCAAGACAAACTATTATAACCAGATCCATAATGGAGTATGAGTTTGTAGTTCTATACAAGTCTAGAGAACATGTTGAATGGCTTCAAAATTTCTTGGAGGATATTATGCATATATTGTGATGACAAAGCGAAAATTGGTAGAGCATTATAACCCCTTCGACCTGGCCTAGTCGCAAGACCGAACCGAGCGAGCTACATTAGGTTTACTGAAGTAAACCGCAAAGAGATCAACCCGAAAACCGACCATTTTTTATCTTATCTAAATGCAATAATTATCCTATGTGAGCAGACGGATCTCTAGTGAAAACCCAACTCAATCGGGCGTTGAATTGACATTCAATTGGTCATAATTACGAATTAGAGACCAAATTGTATATTTTAAAAATTACGAGGACTTAGCCCAATTTTAAGTTACAATCCTTTAATTAGATAGGTTACATGCTTACACATCAAAATTCAGCTCTAAACGATTATCAGATCTTCTTCAATTGCATCCACAATATTCAGGGACCAAAATGCAAGGAAACAGAACTTCATTTCCATGACATTAACAGAAATAACAACCACTGGTACCGGTATGATCATAGTCATACAGACACGGAGTAGCCACTCGTACAGGTACACTGTGTACCATATCGGTATGCCACGTCAGCTTGCAAAATTTAAATACCGTAACGGTACGAGCCTTCAACGTTCTGGTATACGAGTTTTTCCCAAAAAGCAATTTTCCAGTAACGAGTTCTCGTACCGATACGCCTTATCCTGCACCGGTACGCCAAGCTTAAATTGCTTATCCGTACTGGTACACACATATTCGTACCGATCCCAGGTGCTTGAATATGCCTAGTTGTACCGATACGGTCCCCCGCGTATCAGTACGCTTGGGCCTGTAATGCATTTTTAGCTGGTTAACATGCTTTCAACCTTACCAAGACATTCTAACATGCCCCTAACATACAACCAACATAATCTAGAATCAAACCACCATACAACATCACAAATTCATCATCATTTCATGGCATTATGCATCATATGTAAATCTATAGGCATGCACCCTATCAACCATTCAAGCAACATATGAAATTCCAAACCATCAACAAAATCAAACAATAAAGGCCAATTACAACCCAAGAGCAACAAAAAAACTTGCTCAACCAGGGAGTTCAGCAAAACATCTCCCAAATAACAACGGAAATCCACATTGCCCTTATTACTTATAATCTAGTTCAAACATACTTTGGCTACCAAGTTTTGTACTGATCCCTTGCTTCACGCTGCCTTCCTAGCTTTTATATCTCTGCATTGATGGACAAAACGAGCGTAAGCACACTAGGCTTAGCGAGGAGAGCTCAAAAACAATACACCATCAATGCATTAAAACCATTTCTCAACATTACATAGAAATATCATTTCAAAGAACCTTTAAAACATTATCATGCCTTTACACATGCACTTAAACCTCTTTAAAACCAGCATAATAAACCATATGCAACATGAATCATTAGCCAACAGCAAGTCCCATTGCTCAACCTCAATTTAAGCCTTCCCAAGCATAACAACAACATGCAAAGCTTAAAGAGTAAACATGTATAAATCACATTATACAACATAACCTTTCCAATGATACATCAACAATTATATTGGCTCACAAGTGATCATTTACCAAAAGAGTTCATCTGATACACGGATTCAACAAGTGTTCAACGAACACTTCAAGCCATCTCAATCGGAATAGCGATACAATAACAATCATGGTACATTACCAACTGGGTACACCTTTCAACCTACGGGGACACCAACCCCAATCATCGGTTAGACGCTTAATCCACTAACAGGAGTCTACGATATTGTTTAACCCCTCTATCGTTAGGGTACTCGGATAGAGTTTTCGGTACATAGATCTAAACCTTCAACATCCAAGGCGACTTATTATAGTGCACTCAATTCTCTGGTCGTCCAACTATATCCGATAACAATTTTAAAACCATATCACTTGCCAATATAATAAACCATTTAACATTTACCTCGTTGTTTTTAACAAGCATTAACCAAACCATTTTTCCAAAGCAACAATCATGCTTTAAACCACAAGTATAAACCATATACCTTCAAGGACCACTTACCATGTGCATCCTTCAGCATTTCATGCTCAAAAAAAGTATATCAAATACTTTAAAACATGCTTAAACAATAGGCAACATGTAAATCAAAACAAGTACATAAAACCATTTAACACTAGCACGACTGAGAGAGAAAACCCACTTGTACTTACTTCCGAGTTTAAACTAGCGTATCAAGCTAAGTTTAAACTCCCATAAACCACCCTTTTAAACATTCCAAAGCTGGAATTCACTTTCTCACTCACTGATACGCGAAGCCTTGATTTGCCGACACGAAATCAAGCATCTGAAGCCTCCAATGCTACATCGTTCGCTTCCAAACCAACCTCCCCTATTTAAACCACATAACAATAGAGGATTAATGCATCTCAATTCATTTACAACACTGCAATAACAGATCCTCATGGATTATTGCATTCACCACACAATTACCCAACCACAACAACCGAAAACTTCAACTAATCCTTTCCAAACACAACCCAACTACAACCTAACAATCTAACACCACGTTTATCATCAATTTACATCTAGAAACAAAATCAAATCAACCTATCACCTCCAGCAAACACACAACCACCATAACACCTCAAAAACACAAATCTAGCAACCTAAATAATTAGAGATTCAAGAGTTTCGGGAGTCCATTGATAAAATCGACTTATCAACATCATTAAACATCCAATATATGTTCAAAAGCAATCCATAACACTGGAAATCAAGTTCAATTCAAATCTTTCATCACTTCCTCAATTTTACCTAATAAATCTATATAAAAACACAAAATCAAATTATAAAGCATAAATGAAGGATCAAATACTTGGGAATATCAATAAAGAACCATTTAACAGAGGAAATCAAGAACCTTACCCCTGTTATGTGATTTCTCCCTCAATTGACTTGTTTAAAGCTAAGAAAACATAAAATTTCAATGAGATTTTGTAAAACAAAGTTAAAGAATCAAGTTAGAATCAATAATCTGAGTGAAAAGAATCTCTCAGCTCTGGATTTTGATGAAATTCTGAGTGTTTAGTAGAAAAGAAGTTGAGAGAAAAGGTTTAGAAAAAAGTTACGTAAATTTTCTTTAAAAGCAAATAACTAACTTAGATATTTTAATCCTCATGTTTAAAATGATTTAATTAAGGGGAGAAACCACCAACAAAAACTTGGTAATTTAGCTCCTTAATGATTCAAAGAATTTGACCTTTTTCATTTTAGTCACTTTAAAACAATTTTCAAAAATTGCATTTTGGTCACTAACCAATATGTCACATTTTCAAATTCCATTTACCAAAATTGATTCCACCAAAAATAAATATATATTAAAAGATGATTTTTAACTATTATCTCACATTTTTATCTTACCCAAAAATATATGACCCTGAATTAGACTCGAATCTCTAACTCTGTCCACCGGACCGTCTAATAAACCTCAAAACTGCTAGGCCTAAAACCGGGGCGTTACAAGCATAGAGCTTTATGTATAATGGTAAGTTGATACATATGCGTCATCGACATAATAACATTACACAACTGATCTCAAATAGAGTTATCTCTGTTGATTTTGTAAGATTAAAGGATAAACGTTGCGGATCTGCTAACCAAAATGGTTAAATCGATATCAGGTTGAGAAAACATCGAAAGAAATATGACTAAAGCCTAGGAAAGATTTAAGGCGCTACGTGAAGGAAAACCCTACCTAGTTCACAGAAGATCCTAAGATCTAGGTTTAAAAGGACAACCTACATACATAGGCCTTATGCTATCATTGTGGGGGTTCTCCTTCCAAGCCCGTTCCTATGATGTTGATAGTGATAAAAGGTGGAATAGGCTATGCAAAGCTTTTAATAACCATTGTGTGTTTGTGAGCCGAACAACATAAGTCACCTATGTTAGAGTGAAGTGGGGGCACTTCAAAAAGACTATTGGGCATAGTTCTCTCAAACTTTTACAGAACCAAGAGATGTCCATGGCTATATAGACATACCCATGAGAACTAATATTCTTACTAGGGAAATAGTTGTGTGAAGTATATCATCATTTACACAAATAGTAGAATAGTTTAAGGACATCATGTCTACTGGTCAGCTAGTGAAGTAAATATACTTGCACAAGGGAAGGTTCAAAGGTGGACACCTATAACACCTCAATCTCAATAGACCTGAGACGCTATATTCGGGCTACCTCTAACCTAGCCCATAAAATTTCATTTGATTTTTAAACCCCAAGTTAACCAAAACAACATTTAAAACAAGCCATTTAAATAAAGTTTCATAATAGTTTTGAATCAAAAATATAAAACGGAGCTCCATATTTAAACACTATAAATCAAAATAAAGTAAAAATAGAGTTGTAGACCAACTATAATAAGGTTCTATGGATACATAGCCGTACAACTAAAATAAGGTACTATACTAGATATTGATTCGGTGCTGGGAAATCCTTGCTGATGTGATCTTTCCAAGAGAGTGACATGTCAACCTACGCACGAAAAAATAACACATCCGCATGCTGAGCTAATAAAGCTCAGCGATACATGTCTACTCTACAATAATTCATGATATTCATAAAAGTAAGAATGCAAGGATTAAGCATAAAGCATAAGGCATGAAAGTGAAGGAATTGGCAAGTGCCAACATAGTGGTAATCAAACCTGGATCCACCTCAACTAGGGTCCTTTAGGGTCATCTACTCGGAAACACATAGCCATCAAGTAGCGAACAATACATACTTGGAAACACATAGCCATCGAGTAAGGTTCTTCGCATACTTGGAAACATATGGCCATCAAGTAGCGAAAATCTCGTATTTAGAAACACATAGCCATCGAATAACGAATATCTAGCACTCAGAAACACATAGCCATCGAGTGTTACCTTCAGGTATTCGGATCCCATTAACTTAGTTCCCAAATGGCAACAACAATATCACATAACCATATCATCCTATGGTTGCTATTCAACGTACAAGTCACACAAGACTTTTACCAAGTTCTTAAGTTTTATGCTAGAGTCGAAGGAGATTTCTCAGTTTCTTAGTTTTACAACTCATTTTGGAGGGGTCTATTAGATTGAACAGTATAATTTTTTAGCCTTTCGGACAAAAATTATCATTTTTGGGCAGATTGCCCAATGGGTATTGATACCCAATGTGTACCAATAAGCCTTTTTGGGTACCGATACCCAGCCTATGAGTATCAATACTCATTTTAAGAACACAAGGGTTTGATCGCTGACCCTATACTAGTATACGGGAAATATGTACCGATACAACCCTTGTATTGAAATGCTTCTAAGCTACTAATATGATTTTTAGCTACTGGAAATCCAATAGAACCGGGTGTATCGATACGACTTGATACTGTGCCGATACTCCCTTTAAAATTTGCATGTGTTCATCCCCAAAACATAGGGTAACGATACGGCCTCCTCGCGTACCGATACTAAAGCCTAAAAATTACTTCTAAGGCTCGAGAATCACTTCCTAAGCCCCTAAATCAAAACCTTAACCCCCTCAAAGAGAACATACATCTTATGGAAGATTATTAGTATGGTTTACTATCATTTTTAGGGGTTTTTAACACAAAATTTGCGTTTCACCATTAACATCCATAACGAAGCTCTTTAACACTCAAAACTCAAACAATGCAAAGCAATTACATTTATGAAGAGCCTAAAGCATACTGGATTCACAAACCTTGCTCAAAATCCTGGAACCACTTGTCAACAAGCTTGCCCTTACTTCTTTTTCTTTTCCTTGGTGTGGGATGGCTCACCAATTTCTTTAACTAATCAACAAGTGTAGAAAACAAATTTGTTAAACTCTCAAAAGATTAGATATAAGATTTAGACGAACTTGAAACATGAAATTTGTCTTAAAACAACCACCCCTTAAAACCTCTCTAAAAATTGTTTTCTCTACCCACCACCATAGATTTTTACCTCAAAATGTAGATTGTGATGGGGAGAATAACATACTCAAAACTCAAATATCATATGGCATGATTGGAAGACAAAGTTTGTAACACCCTAAAAATTGGTCTAGTCAGAATTGGGTTTTGACAATTAGAAACCCTATCCCAAAAAGGTCCAAATATTGCAGTAACTTTAACCGTAGAGTCAATTACGTTGACAATAGACTCTGTTTGAGCCAATTTATAGATTATGGACCTTATTTAGTTTATTGAAAGCTTTCTAGTGACTAAATTTTGAAAATTGAAAGTTTGAGGGCAACAATGTAAAGATTTAAAAGATAAAGGATTACCTTATAATTTCCTTATTTTGTAAGTGAGTCACCTTCTCGCTTTACATGGCTTCACGTAAAGATGTCTAGAGGAGATGGAAAAAGATGATAGCTTTAATAGCTAATTATTGTTTAAAATATAATAGTTTTGAAAATAAAGAAATAATATTTTAAAGCTTAACCCTTGGGGAGGGTAAGCATCCGGTCATTGAGTTCCATATAGGTAAGTGTTTTACAACACTCAAAATCATTTCCATCATCTCCGAACTTCCTCTTCTTCTTCACTCAAGCAAGCATCTTCCCACCTTTAAGCTAGCACCTCCATTGTTGAGTTTTCCAAAGCTTAAGCTTTCATTGATTCATCAATTCCATCGAATAGCTATTGTATCAGTAAGCTAAAGCCCCCAATTAATTGTTGGATTCCATGGATAGTTGATGCTTAATTTCAAGTTAAAGCTATTGAACACCCAAGCTAAACACATGTTCTTTTAGGCTTTGATCCATGGAATCTAATAGCTAATAGATATTCTAAGCTTAGACATCGATTTTGATATTGTTATATTGATTATAAAACTTCCTATTGTTTTTACCTAGCTCAAGAGTTGGAGAAAGAAGGGTCACCATCTCCATCTAAAGCTAGGAACAAAAGAGTGGCAATCTGAGACCCGTAAGAGCTTCGAAAAATAAGGTAAGTGTAGTCAGAGTCTTGAAAATAGGCTAGGTGTCTTTCCCGATTTCATTGATATCAATTTTTGCATAGCTAACCTTTGTTAAAGGATATTGCGTTGAACCTCTATTTTTTGGGTAAAGTAGGGGAGTTAATCTTATAGCGCTTGGAGAGTTTACGGAAGCTTCGGAGGCTTGATCGCGTATCGGCTAGTGAGCTTTGGGTTGCCAGTGAGTGAAAATGTGTTTTACTGATCTAAAAAGGTTTTGAAAGAAGTTGTGGGAGTTTAGAATAAGTTTAAAACACTTATCTAAGCTCGGAAGTAAGTATTGGTTGAGCTCTCTCTCGTTCTCAGTGTTGCAAAATATAATCTCATGCACATGTTTATGGTTTTGATTACTCACTGTATTATGCATGTTTTAGAGACGAAAGAGATTGAAAATAATCATATATGATGACTTTTGAGTATTGCAACTGGTTTAAGAAATGAATTTTAAGGATGCTAGAATACGTGATTTAATGTATTGGAAATTGATTTGATTTGATGCTTATGTAAAATAGTAAGGTAATGTGGATTTATTGACTATATTGGCAAGTGGCTGAGATTAAAATGTTATCGGATATAGTTGGCTAGCCATAGGGTTTAAAATGTACTATAAAAAGTTGCCTCATGTTTGTCGATGCGTTGTTAGTGTGCCGTAAACTCCACAATGAGAACTGCATCGGTCGAGGAGGGTAAATATTCTATTTACTCCTGCTGGTGGATTTATACATCCGAACCGTTGAGGTGGGTAAATGTTTCGTTGCTCCGATTTGAACCGTTGAGCTGGGTAAATGTTCTGTTACTTCGATTGAAGAATATATGTGAAGTGGTTATGGAAACCACTTTAAAAATCTGTGTATCCGATGTGTTTTTGTAAAGAACTTGTTTTGATTCACTTGAAAGCCAATATACTAGATAATGTATCATGAGAAATGGATTTTGTTTGTATAACATGGTTTACACGTGTGATGCTCTTTAAGCTTGCTACATAGAGATTTGGCATTTGAAGCTTAAATTGAGGTAGAGATGAAATCCATGATACATGTGTTTTAAATGATTTAAATGTTCATTTGAAGGAGATTATAGATGCAAGGGATGGTTTTGCCATGAGACATTTGCACTTGGTTTAAATTAAAAATGATTTAAATTGCATTGATGAGTGTTTTAGAGATTTCCTCACTAAGCTTATAGCTTACACTCCTATTTCTCATCAATGCAGAGAAATAGGCTTTTACGGACAGCAAGCATGGAATAGAGGATCCAAGAGTTGAGACATTTCAAAGTATGGTTTTATAAATACTAAGTAGTAATAAAAAGGCAATGTGACCAAGTTGTAATTGGGAGGTTTATTTTGGATACTCCTTGTTTTTTATAAGTTAGGTTTGATGTTTTGGACTTGTGTGATGTTTAATGCTTGGTTTTGAAGGGTAGGGAAACCTTATGCATGATTGGGTAGAAATCATGCCTATAGGGATTTGTCTTGAATATTCCATGTAGAGAATGATCTTTTACCATGCTGCTTTGATTGAGAATTGATGTTTATGAAGTTATATGATGTTTATATGTTGTTTGGAGTATGTTTGATTGAGCCAAAGTGTCATATGTTGGACCAAGAGGTCATTACAGGTCTGTCCGTACCGATACGGGCCCTATGGGATCGGTACGCAGGGACATGTCTTGGCTCAAATTGTGCAAAATTTCCTAGGCATATCAATACACCTGGTAATCGTATCGGTACGTGTAGTTGGTAAATAAGCCTTGTTTTGGTATACGGGTAGCCGTATCGGTACGACCTTTATTACTGGAATTCCACATTTTTGAGAACACATACCCATACCATACGCTTGAGGACCGTATCAGTACGCCTTTGTATTTTGACCCCGTTTCAATACGAATGGGCCCTGTACCAGTACGCTAGTCGTTAAATTAGTTAAGATGCTTTATGAAGTTTGTTTTCTTTGCAATTTAGTCCCTATTTCTTGTTTATCCAATTAAATGAGTTTGGATGGTTATTTTAAGTTTATATTTAACCTGATAGCATGAAATATGACTAATTAAGGATTGGTAAATTTAATTTCACTAGTATCCTCTAAAATGTTAGAAATTGCATTTTAGTCCCTAAAATGTGAATTTGAACAATTTGATGTCAATTCTACGCCCGATTGAGTTGTAATTTTCACCATAACCAGTATGATCACCTTAGGACTTAACAATGCATTTAGACAAGATAATACAAAAAATAGGCCATTTTAATTTAAATATTCTGGGTTTGTCTTAGCAAACCCTAATGTAGCTCGCTCGATTCGGTCTTGCAACTAGACCGAGTCAAGGGGGTTATAATTATTGGTATCAGAGCCAGGTTATGATTGTTGGGAGGTGGGTTATGGTTGTTTGATGTATTGTTGATGCATGTTTCCGCTTATTGTTATGCACAGTGTTTGAATTTGTGAGATTATGTTCGATATGTGAAATATTTGAGGTATTTAGCTTGGGGACACATTGCCTTATTACTACTAGAGTTAAATGATTTTGTTTTTAAACAATAGTGACTTGGATTCTTGCTACAAGCTGGCCTAATTGTTTTGTTTATTGTATTATCATGTTTTAGACTCATATTTTTACAAATAGGAACGAGACGAAAGACGAGAGCACATGTGGGGAGTGTAGTGAATAGACAAGAAGAGGAGTTGCCTCCTCCTCAACCGATTCCTCTTATTGGTGTTGGAGTTAAGGGTGGTGCACCTTAGGCACCACAAGGACATGTTTTTGGTGACATGACACCATTAATCCAAGCGATGATGGGAGCTTTCTAGATGGCCATAGATAGAGTGCAAGTACTTGCACTGGTACCTATAGCTATAAATACCAGGCTACCTTTAGAGCGTCTGTATATCTTGGGTGGTAATGAGTTTAGAGGTTTGGCTCATGAAGCGGCCGAGGAGTGGTTTGCAGGCACGGAGAGGATTCATGGCTAGATGGAGTGTACAAATGATCGCAAGTTGGGTTGTGTGGTGTCGTTGCTATAGGGTGATTCTTATAGTTGGTGGACAACTGTTATTGCGGGTGAGACACCTACTGATGTATCATGGGAGTTTCTTTGTGCTATTTTTTGCAATAATTATTTGGGAACTCGTTATCGAGATGAGAAGAAGATAGAGTTTATGGCTTCAGAGCAAGGAAACATGTATGTTTCTAAGTATGAGATCCAGTTTGTCCAGTTGAGAAAGTATGCTCCTGAGCTGGTTCCTGATGAGCGACAGCGTTGCAACTGGTTCCGTTATGGGCTTATCAAAGAGGTGAAGACATATATGTTGGCTACAGACTACACAGAGTTTAATGTCCTAGTTTTCTGAGCTAAGGACATAGAATAGAATTTGGGGTTGTTTACTCGTTCTGGGAGTTCTTCTGTTAGAGAGAGGCAGGCTGAGTCAGATATTGGCCGAGATCGTTATAAGAGGCATAGAGATAGAAAGTACTGACCCGATCAGAGACGTGGTGGAAGCAATAATGGGCGAGGTCCACAATGTCAGAATACCTATGCTGGAGTACCCCGAGTGTAGGCGATATGGTAGAAAGCATTTAGGGGAGTACTGGGGTGCCCTGGGTATATGTTGGAGTTGTGGATCACAGGATCATCTCAGGCATGATTGTCTACAGTTAGCTGGAGAATGACAAGTTGTTGCACGAGCTATGGTACAACAGAGAGGCCGTGGGCGTGCTCGTGCACCTTCAATGAAATCAAGCCCAACATACGACACATCGCTATAAACAATGAAATCCTTCCCCGATTGTGGTTGAACCAAGTTCAGAGCTCGCGTTAAGGCTTCCTTCAACCTTTCAAAAGCTCGTTTCCTATCTTCCATCCACTCAAACCGAATATTCTTCTGTAGAAACTTTGTTAACGGACCTGCCAAACTGGAGAACCCTTCCACAAATCTTCGGTAGTAACCCGCCAAACCAAGGAAACTCCTAACCTCCGTCACAGACTTGGGCTCCTTCCAACTCATTACAGCCTCAACCTTATGTGGATCGGCCTGAATTCCTTCGGCTGACACAACATGCCCAAGAAACACAACTTCCTTAAGCCAAAACTCACATTTGCTTAACTTACCATACAACTGATTCTCCATCAACTTCTGGACCACAATCTGCAGATAACTATCATGATCCTCCTCGGTACAGGAGTACACAAGGATATCATCGATAAACATAACCATAAACTGGTCTAAAAACTCATGAAACACTCGATTCATCATGTCCATAAAAGTAGCTAGAGCATTGGTCAAACCAAACAGCATCACAATAAACTCGTAATGCCCGTACCTCATACAAAAAGCTGTTTTGGGCACATCTATCTCCTTCACCTTTAACTGGTAGTACCCCAACCCCAAATCTATCTTGGAAAACACTAAGGCTCCCCTAAACTGATCAAACAGGTCATCAATCTATGGCAAGGGATACTTGTTCTTTACTGTCAACTTATTCAGCTACGGGTTATCTATACACATTCACAACGTATCATCTTTCTTTTTGACAAACAGCACCGATGCTCCCCATGGTGAGATACTGGGTCTAATAAAGCCCCAATCTAACAACTCCTGCAACTGTGTCTTCAATTTCTTCAATTCCTTCAGAGCCATGCAGTACGGAGCAAAGGATATAGGTATTGTACCTGCAAAGACCTCGATGCTAAACTCTGCCTCAGGGTCAGGTCGCAACCCTGGTAACTCTTTTGGAAAAACACTCGGAAACTCACATACGATGGGAACATCCTGCACCCTCAACTCATTTGTTCCAGGATTCATAACATAGGCCAAATAAGCCTGATATCCTTAATCCAACATTCGCCTTGCTTCCAAAGCCGAAACAACATTAAACAAAAATTTGGCATTCTCTCCAACAACCACCACCTCATAATCATTCGACAACCTCAAGGATATCCATTTAGTCTCAAAATCCACCACAGCCCGATGTTCGGTCAACCAATCCATACCTAAAATCACATCAAAACCATGGAATGGCAACTCCATCAAGTCCTTTCACTCACTGATACACGAAACCTCGATTCGCCGACGTGAAATCAAGTATCCGAAGCCTCCTATGCTTATCCAATCACTTTCAAATCAACCTCCCCTATTTTTACCACAAACAACAGAGGATTAATGCATCATAATGCATTCTAAACACAGCAACCACAATCCTTCTCGGATTTCCACAAAACCCTCAAAATTAACCCTTCACAACAACCGAAAACATGACCAAAACACTTCGATTCACAACCCAGCAAACATCTATCAACCTAGCATCATTTCCAACATCAAAATACATCTAAAAACATATCCAAATCAACCTACCACCTTCAGCAACCTTACAACCATAGAAACACCACAAAACCTCAAAACTAAAAACCTAAACAAATAGAGATTCCTAAGTTTCGGGATTTCATTGATAAAAATCTCTTATCAACATTATTAAACATCCAAAATATAGATCAAAACATCATTAATTACTGGAAAACAGATCCAATCCGCGAATCAACTCATTTTCACCAAATAACTCAATTAAACATTAAAAAATCATCAAAATCAGATTAGAAACACAAAAGCAAGGATCAAATGCTTGGGAATTTCAGTAAAGAACCATACAATAGAGGAGATCTCGGACCTTACCCCTATTGTGAAGTTTCTCCCTCAATTGATTTATGAAAAGCTAAGAAAACACAGGATTATTATAAGATTTTGTGTAAACAATCTTTATAAAACAATTTGAAACAATAAAATTAAGTTAGAAACCACCTCACCTCTGGAAATTTGATGAAAATCTGAGTGTTTGGCTGAGGAGAGAATGGAGAGAAAAAGTTGAGAGAAAATGATGTGATTTTTGTTTTAGAAAAGATAACCAACTTTTCAACAAAATCCTCTTTAATTACTAATTGAAACACATGTTAAAATTAGTTAAATTAAGGGAGAAACCATCAGAAAAAGATTCTAAGTATTTGACCCTTTTCATTTTAGTAACTAGAAAATCACAGTTTTCAAAACTTTCATTTTGGTCACTAACCAAAATATCCATCTTCCAAAACTCATTTTTCAAAATTGATTCCACCATTGTTCAATACATAATTAATAATGGTTTTTAAGCATTTTTCCATAATTTTTCCTACACCAAAAATATACGATCCTGAAACTGACTTGAATCTCTACTCTAGTCTATTGGATCGTCTAATAACCCACTAAACCTCTAAGCCCTAAAACTGGGGCATTACAACGTAGGTTTGGGGTGTGTTCTGATGCAAGGAGCAAGGGTTGTCGCTTATGCATCAAGATAGTTGAAGGTGCACGAATGTAACTACCTTGCGTACGACATTGAGCTTGCTGCAGTGGTGTTTGCGTTGAAGATACAGTGACACTATCTTTATGGTGAGAAGTGTACTATGTACATGGATCATAAGAGTTTGAAATACCTGATGTCGTAAAAAGAGTTGAATCTTAGGCAACGAAGATGCTTATAGTTGCTTAAGGATTACGATATGTCAATTGAGTATCATCTAGGTAAGGCTAACGTGGTAACTGATGCTTTGAGTAGAAAGGTTGTGATTGATTTGAGGGTGATGTTTGCTCAGTTGAGTGTAGCGCGAGATGGTGGGTTGTTGGCTGAGTTGCAGGTGAAGCTATCGTTGTTATATTTGATCAAAGAGAAGCAACCGTATGATGATTCTTTGGTACCGCATGTCAAAGACATCATGGATGGCAACAAGACAGATTTTAGTTTCAGTAATAAAGGTGTTTTATGTTTCAAGAGTCGAATAGTGGTGCCGAAAGATAAAGAGTTAAGGCACACTATCTTGACTGAGGAGCATTCGAGTCCTTTTGCAATGCATCTAAGGAGTACAAAGATGTATCAAGATTTGAAAAAGAAGTAATTTTGGGTTGGTTTAAAGAAGGATGTCATGGATTTTGTAGCTCGTTGTATGGTTTGTCAATGTGTTAAGGCTGAGCACCAGTTTCCTTCGGGGTTGTTGCAATAGTTGAAGATTTCAAAATTGAAGTAAGAGAGAATTACCATGGATTTTGTGTCCAGTTTACCTTTGACGCCATCAAATAAGAATTCTTTTTGGGTGATTGTAGATAGGTTTACGAAGTGTACTCATTTTCTGGCTGTGCATATGACGTATACTTTGGATAGGTTGGCAGAGCTGTACATTATGGAGATTATGAGGTTGCACGGGGTGCCAAAGTCTATAGTATCGGATAGGGATCCACATTTGACAATGAGTTTAGGGCATCAGGTACGTGGTTGAATTTCAGTACTTCATATCATCCTCAAATGGATGGTCAGTCTGAACGCGTTATCCAAGTGTTGGAGGATATGTTGCGATGTTGCATCATTGATTTCAAAGGATCATGGGAGAAGCAGTTACCTTTGGTAGAGTTTGCATATAACAATAGTTATCTGGCTAGTATCCTTATGGCTCCATATGAGGCTTTGTATGGTAGAAAGTCTCGCACGCCACTTTGTTGGGCGGAGGCGGGTGAGAAGTATGTTTCTTTGCTGGATGTGTTAAAGGATACCAATGAGAAAGTGAATCTTATAAGTGATCGGTTGAAGGCGGCTTCGGATTGGTAAAAGTCATATGCTGACTTGAAGAGAATGGAGATAGAATATGTGGTTGGTGATCGTGTGTTCCTGAAGGTTTCACCTCGGAAAAAGGTGATGAGGTTTGGACGGAATGGCAAGTTAAGTCCTAGTTTTATTGGGCCTTAGGAGGTGTTGGAACGTGTTGGTCTAGTTGCATATAGGTTGATATTGCCTGCTATGGAGAAGAGACATGATATTTTCCATGTAACGATGCTTCGGAGGTATAGATCAGATCCTTCGCATGTGATGCCAGCCGAAGAGATTGGGTTGAATCTGGATTTGACCTATGATGAAGAGCTGGTGAGAATTCTGGATTCAAGCAGCAAAGTTCTTCGAGGAAAGACCATTGAATTGGTGAAGGTGTTGTGGAGACATCGTGGTGTTGAGGAAGCCACCTAGGAGAGCAAGGAGGACATGTTGATGTAGTTCCCTCATCTCTTTCCATCAGGTAAATTTTGAGGATGAAAATTCTTAAGAGGGGGAGAGTCGCCCTGAAATTAGGCCTATAAGTTATTCGGATCTATTAGATGGTTTGGGAGAACCGAGTTAGGCAATTCGAGTTAGTTTCGGGAATTAAATCTTATAAAATTATTTTTAGTTAAAATAAAATAAGGAAAACATTATAAAATACTGAATTGATATTTTAAGTATTTTGGTAAATTCAATTTGAAGTAAATAATTCTGATTTTGGGACATTTTGGTCTAGTGACTAAATCAATTTCAAAACTGTTTTTGGTGACTAAATCGTAAAAGGGTCGAAACTTAGAATCTTTAAGGAGCTATTTGACCAAACTTTTCCATCAGTTTTTTCCTTAATTTAGGCTATTTCTAAAGTGTTTTTAAAAGGTTGTAATATTTTAAAAAATAGATTTAATAAAAGGATTTCATTTTTAAAAAATCACTTACTTACGTAACTAACTTTGATACAACTTTTCTCCCAACTTTCTCAGCATCCAAACTATCAAAACTTTCCAAAGTTTCCAAGAATCAATTCCTTTTGATTACCAACTTGGTTCATTTTATTCTTGCAACAAAATCTATTTGGATTTCAACCAAACTTTGTCAATTAAAGGGAAAATAGTAATTATAGGTGATTTTCATTTCTCTCCTCTAATTAAAGATTCTTTATTGGAATTCCCAAGTTCTTGATCCTTTGTTATTGATTTATGTTATGGAATTATGATTTAAACATGGTTTTGGTAATTAAATTGAGTTTTGTTGGAAATTGGTTAAAAACTGATTTGGATTGGTTTTGTAATGAATCTAATAGATTTAGATCTCTTTTATGATGTGTTTTAATGTTAAAAGAAGAGGACAATTAAAGGAATCCCAAAACTATGTGAATTGCTAATTTTCTAGGTTGTTTATAGTTGGTTTTTGATGTGATCTTGGTGTTGTGGTGTTACTAGAGGTATAAGGACGTGTTAAGGATGTTTTTGGTTGTTAATTGATGTTGTTGAGATGTTAGAATCAATAGGTTTTGGCTGGGCTTTGTTTAGTTGAGGTTTGATGATGTTTTCGGATGTTTTAGAGAGGTGTTTGATGGATCTAAAGGAGGCAAAGTTGTGTTTGTTGTTTGTTGGGGATTTGAGATGCATGAAAGTGCATTAATCCTCTATTTTTGTTTGGGACAGGGGAGTTGAATCCTATAGCGTTTGGAGAGGTTGGGGAAGCTTCTGAGGCTTGATCGCATATCGGCTAGCGAGCTTTGGGTTGTCGATGAGTGAAAATGTGTTTCACTGATCTAAAAAGGTTTTGAAAGAAGTCATGGGAGTTTAGAATAAGTTTGAAACACTTATCTAAGCTCGGAAGTAAGTATTGGTTGAGCTCTCTCTTTTTTGGTATTGCGAAATATAATCTCATGCACATGTTTATGGTTTTGATTACTCGTTGTATTATGCATGTTTTAGAAATGAAAGAGATTACAAATGATCATATATAATGACTATTGAGTATTGAAAATGGTTTAAGAAATGAATTTTTAGAATGCTAGAATACATGATTTAATGTATTGGAAATTGATTTGATTTTATGCATATGTAAAACTGTGAGGTAATACGGAGTTATTGAGTATATTGGCAAGTGACTGAGATTAAAATGTCATCGGATATAGTTGGCTAGCCATAAGGTTTAAAGTGCACTATAAAAAGTCACCTCATGTGTGTCGAGGGGTTGTGAGTGTGTCGTAGACTCCACCATGAGAACCGCAGCGGTCGAGGTGGGTAAATGTTCTATTTACTCCTGCTGGTGGATTTATACATCCAAATCGTTGAGGTGGGTAAATGTTTTGTTACTCCGGTTTGAACTGTTGAGGTGGGTAAATGTTTTGTTGCTCCGGTTGAGGAATGCATGTGAAGTGGTTGGGGAACCACTTGAAAAATCTATGTATACAATGTATTTTTGTAAAGAGTTTGGAACTTGTTTTTAGTCACTTGAAAGCCAATATACTAGATAATGTATCATGAGAAATGGATTATGTTTGTATAATATGGTTTATACATGTGATGCTCTTTAATCTTGCTATATAGAGATTTGGAATTTGAAGCTTAAATTGAGGTGGAGATGAAATCCATGATACATGTGTTGTAAATGATTTTATATGTGCATTTGAAAGAGATTATGGAAGTATGAGATGATTTTTCCATGAGACATTTTCTCTTGGTTTGAATTAAAATGATTTAAATTGCATTGATAAGTGTTTTAGAGATTCCCTCGCTAAGCTTATAGGTTACGCTCTCTTTTCTCATCAATGTAGAGAAATAGGCTTTTTCGGACAGCAAGCACTACAAAGGAGGATCCAAGAGTTGAAACATTTCAAAGTATGGTTTTATAAATACTAAGCAGTAATAAAAAGGCAACGTGACCAAGTTGTAATTGGGAGGTTATTTTTGATACTCCCTATTTGTATAAGTTAGGGTTGATGTTTTGGACTTGTATGATGTTTAATGCTTGGTTTTTGGGAAACCTTATGCATGCTTGGGTAGAAATCACGCATATAGGGATTTGTGTTGAATATGCCATGTTGAGAATGATCTTTTACCTTGCTGCTTTGATTGAGAATTGATGTTTATGAAGTTATATGATATTTATATGTTGTTTGGAGTGTGTTTGATTAAGCCAAAGTGTCATATGTTGGACTAAGAGGTCCTCTGGGATCGATATGCGGGGACCTGTCTCAGCTCAATATGGGCAAAATTGCCTAGGCGTATCGATACTCTTGGTAACCGTATCGGTACGCGTAGATGGTAAATAAGCTTTATTTCGGTACACGAGTAGCCGTAACGGTATGGCCTTTAGCTACTGTAATTCCACATTTTTTAGAACACATACCCGTACCGATACGCTTGAGGACCGTATCGATACGACTTTGTATTTCGACCCTATTTCGTTATAGATGGGCCCTGTACCGATATGCCAGTCGTTAAATTAGTTAAGATGCTTTTTGAAGTTTGTTTTCTTTGCAATTTAGTCCCTATTTCTTGATTATGCGATTAAATGATTTTGGATGGTTATTTTAAGTTGAGATTTAACCTGATAGCATGAAATATGACTAATTAAGTATTTGTAACTTTAATTTCACTAGTATCCTCTTAAATGTCAAAAATTGCATTTAAGCCTCTGAAATGCAAATTCGAGCTATTGGATGTCAATTCGACCCCTGATTGAGTTGTAATCTTCACCATAACCAGTATGATCACCTTATGACTTAATTATGCATTTAGATAAGATAAAAAAATGGACTGTTTCAATGTAAATCTTTCGAGTTTGTCTCGACAAACCCTAATGTAGCTCGCTCGATTCAGTCTTACGACTAGATCGGGTCAAGGGGTTACACAGGTGATGTCGTATCGGTATGAGCTTGCATTTTTAGACCAGGTCAACAAGGCGTATTGATACTTCCTTGGGCATATCGGTACTAATTTTTGACACTGGAAAATTACTGTAGCTGGATATCGATACAGTCTTGTAGGTACCGATACCCAATTTAATCCAATTTTGGAATTAGGGCACCCATACCGGTATGGATATTCCCCTACGGTACCAACTTGAGTTTGAATAAAATAATATTGATATTATCATTAGCATATTGATATGTGTTTAAGGGTATTGATACACACCTTGGTCACTGAAAATCGATAATTTGTGAAATATGCATGGCATACCGATACGGCTCCTCATGTATCAGTACCGATACAGGTAATGCGATTAAAAACTATTGAAATAATTTTAGAAAGTTACAAATTGGTCACCTATTAAGGTTTGGCTTAATTGAATTTCTTTGTGGTAAGGTTAATTTTAGTAAAGGACTTCTAATTTATAGAAATTATAGTGTAGTCCCTGAGACTCATGAAAGTTTAAAATTGGTCATAAATTGATGATTATAGTCTTGTAGCGAATCGCTGCTCCATTGTATGGGTTTATTAATGTATAGAGACATTAAAATGAATATCGTATTGCTTTTGACTTACTAAATTAATAAATAATAAATAAAATGTTGTACCAATCACTGTATTGAACTTTGGTAACATACTCGGACCCAGTTCTCAACTAGGCCGGGAAGGGGGTGTTACATTGGTGGTATCAGAGCTAGAGTTTAGTCGATTCTAGGACTAAAACTAAGTCTATTGTATTGTAATTGCATTGTATTTGCCACTTAGGAGTTAGTTATTGTGTATAAAGTGACTTGGCTACTAATCCGATCTCTTTTTTGACTATAACAAAGCTCATATAAATGAGCCTGTTACCGGCTCCTCGACTCATGACGAGGAGATAAGAGGGAGACCCTCCAAACTTGCAAAACCCTCTTGTACCAAACATCGAGCTGAAAGTGCAGACTGTTCAAGCTAAATGCTACTGGAACATGGCAGACTTGTTCAAACAATTTATGACTTCATTGAAAGTTGAGTAGACTGTGCGACCTTCTACAGCCGCTATCCCTTACACTCGGGCCCTATTGATAAACTATCTTAGCATCGAGCCTCTACCTTTACTGGTCGGGATAATGATGTCTCGAAATTGCTAAATACTAGTTGGATAGCATGCTGAGAATTTTGATTAAACAGCTGCAGTGTTCAGACGAGCATAAGTCAGAATGTGCCCTCGTGTTACTTGCCGACGAGGCACTTTATTGGTGGGAGATTACCATTCTTACGGTTACCGAAAAAGCTATAACCTAGGAGTTCTCCCTCCAAGAATTCTAATATAAATATATTAGTGAGTTCTATCTCGCAAAGAGGTGTAGCATCTTTCTTCATCTCAAACAAGGTGGACGACCTGTTGAGCATTACATCCATGACTTCTGCAAGTATTGCAAGTATGGTTTTGAGTATATCAAGAATGAGGAGGAGAAATATAGAATGTTTATTGTCGGGCTCAGTGACGAGCTGCGCCATATGTTTACTGCATTGTGCATCACTAATTTTCAAGAACATGTAAATAGGGTCAAAGCTACCAAAACAACTCAGAATGGTGGGTCAGGCTAATCTAAAAGGAGATACCAAGATGTTTCTCGTCCTTCTAAACCATATAAGAAAGGGAAGTATCGTGGTACAAAATAGAATTTGTATTCACGGCCTTCTCGTTCAGGGAACATTGCGAGGCCACAGACTATGACTCAGTCTTTTGCTAAAGTGGCATCAGTTGATAGCATTGGTGGTTCAGGTTGAGACACACAACCTACTATCTATAAGTACTTTTAGAACAGTTATCCTGCAGAGCAGTGTCGCAACCAGTCGGGAGCTTGTTTCTACTATGGCGAGCAAGGCCACTTTTATCTGAGATTGTACTCTCAATGCTACCAAGTCTACTGCTACACCAGCTAATATTGTATCTCCTATCCAATCTTTCTAAGGCAAGGGATCAAAACAAGGACCATCAGGAGATACAAGGAGACATAGTGGCTCAATAAGAACATTAAATAGGAAAGAATCAAAGGCCCCTGCCCAGATCTATCATGTAAGGAGAAAGGAATAGGAGGACAATCTTGATATCATTGTAGGTACCATTGAATTATATTTGCATTCTATATATGCATTGATTGATCCTAGCTCCACACATTCTTTTATAAGTACCGTATTAGTTAGGCAATATAAGTTGTCCTATGAACCTATAGCATCAAAGATCACCGTAACCAATACTTTGGGTATTTGTGTCACCACAAGCTTAGTATACAAGAATTGTCCTTTAAGGATTCAAGGGATTCCATTTTTGGCCAATCTATTAGCACTTCCAATTCACGAGTTCGATGTTATACTGGGTTTGGACTGGCTCAGTGAACATCAAGCTTGGGTAGATTATAGTAAGAAAAAGCTTTTTCTCTTAGGCCTTGGCAAGGAGAGCATCACCCTTATAAGTTCGAGAAATCCTTCGTTGAATGCTTTCACATTGGAAGCTAAAGATAAACCTTGATTGCAAGACATTGACATCGTGTGTAAATTTCTTGATGTCTTTCTTGATGAACTTAAAGGTTTACCTCCAACCCATGAAGTAGAATTTGGCACTGAAGTGCAACCTGGAACGGCCCCAATTTCCATTGCACCCTATCGTATTGCAGCAGTTAAGCTTAAGGATATGAAAGCTCAAATTCAAGATTTGTTGAACAAAGGCTTTATTCAATTGAGTTCCTCACCTCGGAGAGCACCGGTTCTTTTTGTTAAGAAGAAAAATGGTTTCATGAGATTGTGTATTGATTACTAGCAATTGAACAAGGTAACCATCAAGAACAAGTATCCATTGCCAAGAATTGATGACCTATTCGATCAGCTTAAGGATGCTTCCGTATTTTCCAAAATTGTTTTAATGTTTGGGTACTATCAAATGGGAGTTAAAGAATGTGATGTACCCAAAACTACTTTCCGTACAAGATATGGCCATTATAAATTCTTAGTGATGCCCTTTAGGCTAACCAATACACCGACATCCTTTATGGATTTAATGAATTGGGTTTTTAGACCCTATCTAGATAAATTCGTAGTGGTATTTATTCATGACATATTGATCTATTCTAAGAATGATGTCGAACACCGATACCACCTTCGCATTGTGCTTCAGACTCTTCGGGAAAAGCAATTGTTTACTAATTTTTCTAAGTGTGAGTTTTGGCTCACCGAAGTCGCCTTTCTTGGGTACATTGTATCGGTTTCAGGTACCCAAGTAGATCTGAAGAAAATTCAAGCTATCATTGATTGGCACCCACCGAAGAACATTGGTGAAGTAAGAAGTTTCCTTGCTCTTGCTTGTTATTATAGAAGATTCATCAAGGGATTTTCTATGATAGCATCCCCTTTGACTAAGCTATTAAGGAAAGAAACTCCGTTTGTTTGGACCAAGGAACAACAAAGAAGCTTTGATCAGTTGAAATATTGACTCACGCATCGGTTCTGACCCAACCCAAGTCTGAAAATAACTATACATTCTATAGTAATTCAACGCATCTCGAGTTAGGATGTGTTCTAATGCAGGAAGGCAAAGTCGTTGCTTATGCTTCAAGACAACTAAAGCCACATGAGATGAATTACCTCACTCATGACTTAGAGCTGGCTATAGTTGTCTTCGCATTGAAAATTTGGAGGCATTATCTCTAGAGAGAGAAATGTTATCTTTTCACCTATCATAAAAGCCTCAAATATCTGTTTTCACAGAAGGAGTTGAATCCTTAGCAATGAAGATGGATGGAAATCCTCAAAGACTACGATCTTGTCATTGATTATCATCCGAGCAAAGCCAATGTTATCATTGATGCACTCAGCCGCAAACCTTTGCCTGTTCTTCGAGCTATTAATGCTCATTTTCGACTTCGGAAGCACCTTTGTCTTATAGCTGAACTTCAGGTTTAGTCTACTATCATAACGAAAATTAAAGTATTAAAGAACTAAGACCCTAAACTTCAACCCACAGCTTCTAAGTTGCAAGATCGTGATGATTCTGACTTTAGAGTTAATTTTGAAGGACTATTATGTTTTCGTGATCGGGTATGTGTACCCAATGATGAATCTCTTCGCACCGATATCCTCAAAAAAGCTCATTTGAGTTCTTATTTAGTTTAGTCGGGTTTTGTAAAGATGTACAAAGATTTTTGGGAATTTTATTGGTGGCCAGGCATGATTCAAGCTATAGTTGACTTTGTATCCAAATGCCTTACATGCCAGCATGTTAAAGATGAACATCGTGTTTCTACCGGCTTATTGCAACCTATCGATCTACCACAGTGGAAGTGGGAGAGAATTACAATAGACTTTGTCAGTGGTTTGCCTTTAACTCCCGCTAAACACGATGTTATCTGGGTCTCTATACATCGTTTTACCAAGTCAACTCACTTCTTAACAATTAGATTAGACTACGGTCTTCCTAAATTAGCTGACTTGTAGATCAAGAAAGTTATCTGAATTCATAGAATACCAAAATATATCATCTCTGACCGGGATCCACAGTTTGCATCTCGATTTTGGAAATCATTGCACGGAGCTTTGGTAACAGAGTTAATCTCAATACCACTTTTAACTCTCAGTTTGACGGCCGGTCAGAAAGGGTAATTCAGGTAATCATCAAAACCCCTCCTATTAAATTATTAGAAATCATGTATCATTATTGAACTCTTTCGTATAGATTCTAGAAGACATGCATGCATTATTGATTTTAAGGGATCTTGGGAGAAATCTCTACCTCTTATCGAGTTTGCCTACAATAGTAGTTATCAAGCTTCCATTAAAATAGCACCATATGAGGCGTTGTATGGTAGACATTGCAGAACTCCATTGTGTTGATCTAAACTTTGTGAAGGCAAGATGTTGGGTCCTGACCTACTTCGGGAAACCAAAGAATAGGTTACCATTATCCATGACTTTCTGAAGGCTGTCTTTGACTGATAAAAGGCCTATGTTGATCTCAAACGAAGAGATATACAATATGAGGTTGGTGAGAAAGCCTTTCACAAGGTTTCACCATGGAAGAAAGTTTTAAGATTTGGCAAAAAGGGGAAGCTAAGTCCCTGATTTATTGGACCCTTTGAGGTTGTCGAGAAGATTGGCCCTGTGGCTTATCGATAGTCATTGCCCTCGAAGATGAGCAAGATTCACGATGTATTCTACGTATCGATGCTATGTAGATATCACTCCAACCCTTCGCATATTATAGAGCCAGAATCTGTAGAGATTTAACCTAATTTGACCTATGAGGAGGAACCAGTTCAGATTCTTGCAAAGGAAGTTAAGAGACTTTGCAACAAGTCTGTTCCATTAGTCAAAGTACTCTGAGGAGTCACACTGTTGAGGAGGTAACCTGGGAACCAAAGGAGACAATGAAGAAATAGTACCCTTATCTCTTCAGTTCAAGTAAAAATTCGAGGACGAATCTTTCTTAAGGGGGAGAGTTGTAACAACCTAAAAATTGGTCTAGTCAGAATTAGGTTCCTACAATCAGAAACCCTATACCAGAAAGGTCCAAATATTATACTGACTTTGACCGTCGAGTCAACTACGTTGACAATGTACTCTATTTGAGCCAATTTATAGATTAAGGACCTTATTGAATTTATTAAAAAGTTTCTAATGAGTAAATTATGAAAATTGAAAGTTTGAGGGCAAAAGTGTAAAGATATAAAAGATAAAGGATTACTCTTGTAATTTCCCCATTTTAGAGGTAAGTCACCTTCTCGCTTCACATGGCTTCACGTGAAGATGTCTAGAGGAGATGGAAAATGATGATAGCTTTAATAGCTAATTATTGTTTAAAATAGAAAAGTTTTGAAAAGAAATAAATAATATTTTAAAGCTTACCTCTTAGGGAGGGTAAGCATCCGATCATTGAGTTCCATATGGGTAAGTGTTTTACAACACTCAAAATCATTTCCATCATCTTCTAACTTTCTTTTCTTCTTCACTCAAGCAAGCACCTCCTCGCCTTTAAGCTAGCACCTCCATTGTTGAGTTTTGCAAAGCTTATGCTTTCTTTGAGTCATCGATTCCATCGAATAGCTATTGTATGGATAAGCTAAAGCCCCTAATTAACAGTTGGATTCCATGGATAGTTGATGCTTAATTTCAAGTTGAAGCTATTGAACACCCAAGCTAAACCCATGTTCTTTAAGGCTTTATTCTATGGAAATCTAATAGCTAATAGTTATTCTAAGCTTAGATATCGATTTCGATATTGTTATATTGATTATAACACTTTTTATTATTTTTACCTAGCTCAATAGTTGGAGAAAGGAGTGGCAATCCGAGAGCCGTAGAAGTTTCAGAAAACAAGGTGAGTGAGTTGGAGTCTCGAGAAAAGGCTAGGTGCCTTTCTCAGTTTCATTGATATCGATTTTTACATAGCTAACCTTTGTTAAAGGATATTGCATCGAACCTCTTTAAAGGCTCCATTGGTAGGCATCGTTAATATATTGTATCGAACATCGACCATAGTATCACTGTTATTGATATTGTCATCATTGTAATAGTGATACATAGAGATATTGACTATTTGGTATTGAAAGTATCATTTTCATAGCCACTGGATATTGAAATATGCATTGATATTATCATCAAAGCATTGATCATTGATATTGTCATCAAAATATTGATAATTGATATTGTCATCGAAGCATTGATCATCGTTATTGCTATTGAAACATAGACATCAACATTGTTATTGAACCTTGGATTTGAAAGGACATTGTATACAATTGGCATGCCATAGAATTATTGAGCTCATTGGTATGGGTGGACTACGCTCCTTGGGCTATGGCCTTTATTGTGGCGAGGTGGGGGGATGTTTGTGTTATTGGTCATTTGGTGAGGCGGAGGGATTAGAACATTCATTGATTTGGCGAGGCATAGGAATTCGCGCATCCATTATCTTGAACCTATCCCAGGAATATTATTGAAGATGATATTATTATCATTGAACATCATTTATAGCATTGTTATTGACAAACATGATTCAAAATGCATCTCATTGTTAATAATATTGTTTATGACTACTGTCAACGAAATATCGCATGGCAAAAGATTGAAGAATCAGTGTAAATATGCAAGTAAATAATGCCAAGGATTTGTCTTTTGTGTGCAAGTATACACGGTCAGCAAGTAATATAGTAGTGAGTTGAGTATCATCTCCACATGGATTGTCCAAGAATTAATTACCACGATTAATACTTGTGAAGTGAAAAATAAAAGATGATTGCAATAGATTGAAGATGGCAATAGATTAAGGTAACGAATAAAGTAAGAGAACTAAAAGTAAAATAAACTTGAGTAAAGTAAAGATTACGGTGATGAAATGATAACAGTTTTGAAAACAATGGGTGCAAGAATGATAACAAAGGTTTGGCAAAGGATGTCTAGATTTCACACTAGCTATGCCAGCTAATAACATCCTACCTTGGATTTATTACCGAGCAGATTTCAAGAATAGCATTTCCTCTGTCGATGGTAATACCCTAAGTTAACCACGGTAAAACCCCTATATGTCTATAGTGAAGTTTTTCATTAATTAACTCAATTAAGTTTCAATCTATAATCCTAGGGGGTAGATTCACTTCAAGTGTAAGATCATCTACATGAACATCATCTTTCGAAGCTTCTCTCTTTAGTATCTTAAGTCTGTTAAGATATTAAGGTGCAATAAGCATACAATGCCAACTTTTGTATGGCAAATAATTTGGGAAAAATTAAGTACTAGCAGATAGAATATAATGCCAAGGCATTTAAGTTATTAAAAACCAAACATAAACTAAGCGTTCATCGTGAACATCCCCTAACTAATCAAGAGTTAGCTCATGGCTGGGGTAAATCGCAACAAGTATAAGTTCGAAATCATTCTTTTACACGAGGAAGAAATACAAAAGATCAGCAAGGAACTAAGGCAAGGAAAAAGGTCTTTCGATGCAGTCCTTCCATAGATTCCAGATGTCTCATAGAATCTTCAAGTTGTTCATCTTGTTGTCTTCGATTCCTCCTTATCCATTGTTGCATACCGCTTCTCAAGTTCAAGCCTTCATCTTTTTTAGCACAACACCTCTCTTTTTTCCTCCTCTTTTCCCCCTTGGTTCATCAATCAAACTCTCTTTAAATAGGCACACTTGGAAACCCTAGATTGGATTTGAATTTGAATTTAAAAACTGTTGTGTTATAGAATAAGAGTGTTATCAGCTTATCTCTCCATTTGAAATTTAGGGATGATGTCATCGGTCATCGGTGAAGCTTTGCATTCTTTATATTTCTGTTGCCAACCAAGCTTGGCATCATCCTTTATTTGGGCTGACGACATCATCTTTCATTAGGGCTAACGTCATCATCTTCTATTAGGGCTGACATCAATATCCTTCAATCTATTACCAACCGAGCTTGGCAATTCTCGTACAACTTTGCCATCTTACCTGGTGCTATTTTTTAGAGTTTGATCTAATGCTATTTTCTCGCAGTCTGATCTGGTCCTATTTTCTCGGGCTAGTATTGCCAAGGGCTCTTGGCAAAACTCTTCTTGCAACTTATTGCCAAGGGTGTTTGGCATTTCTCTTCTGGTCCAACTTTACCAACTACAACTTGGAAATTATCTTCTATTTTCTGGCTTCCTGCTCCTGCTCTGCCAACCTGCCATCAAAACCAACAAAACAACTTTTCACTCCAGAAAAATACAAATTCTAACTCCTTAATGTAAATGCATGATTTTACTAACTAAAATGCATATATGTATACTCAAGGTCAAGCAAAAGCATAGCAATATGTATATAAAAAGTAATACTTTTGAGGAGTAATGCAAAAGAAAAATCTATAGAAATAGAAAAATAGGAAAAGTACTTCAGCAAAAATTATCATGGTTCCCAACACCTGCCATCTAGCAAAATATTATCCTAGGTCTGTCCTCAAATATTCAGCGTATCAATGCCAAGCAAATAAGCAAATTCAATTACAACAATATAGTTCTAGTCTAAGGTCATCAAGTGTATAAAAAGTGCGGGAAATATGCATCATGTTTGCTTAACTCCCTTATCCAACTTTACTACCCAAACTCAGAATTTTTATTTATATTTTTTCTTATTTTTTCTTTATTTCCCAAGGGTGTTTTTATGCTGGCATTTAATTAGGGTAGCGTCATGTACTGTTTGGTGTGAGATATAAGAGGGAGCAAACCACGAATACCTACGTTAATCCAGATTACATCACTAAGCTAACCCATTACACTCATACCCTAAAGTTATGTTGGCTTGAAACCTAAGAGGGAGCAAACCATGAAGACCCAAGTTAATTATTTTCCTTAAGCAGATGAGTGTTCTAAATTTTTTTTCAGCTTTTGGCAAAACATTGTTGCCTTATTCTTTCTTTCTACCCTGGCATTGTTTGTTTTAGAGTTCTGTTTCAAGCAAACATAAGTTTGCTTCGTAGACTAGATGCATACCTCGTGTAGAGTGAAACTAAAGTTCAATTGCCAAGCTACTTGGCAATGCTAACCTGCTGGCATAGAAATTCTAAATTCCATTTTCTTTATCGGAAAGATAATCTAGCACAAGTTCTCCTAAAGTAGAAGTGTTGGCAAAATTATAAGTACAAAATTGACCGAGGCAAAAAAAATTAGCGGTTTGGTATGCATGTTTTAAATCCTATATGGCAAACATAATGCAAACTGAAATATAAACATGAATGTCATGGCAATAAATGTAAGACAACCCATACCCCCAAACCTAAGGTGTGCATTGTCCTCAATGCATGAAAACACATATATACAAATGCAATGCATGCTTGAAATGAAAAACATGAATGTAAGGAGTTAAAGGGATGAAGACTACCCTACAGAATAATCTAAGTGAGTGGAGCGGGTCTTTCTCTTGATTTAGAATTCTCGATTTGGTGCAACTAACTTTTTCCTCTTTAATTATGGCTTCAAGGAAGTAGTAAAAGCTTTTACTTCTTGCAAGACCTTATCAATTACCCCTGCGGCAGGATCAGCTGAAGAGGATGGGGATACTAGGGATATTGCCGGCTCAGACTCAGCGTCCAAGTGTTAGGTCTTGGTCTTGGCAGAATCTTGGTGGGCAGATGATACTAGTATAGTGGCATCAGATTGCTGGGCTGGAGTATGATCAAGCTGAGGGCTAGCTAACATTCCTTCTAGTCCATAGAACTCAATTGGGAACTCTGGATATGGCGGCAAAGGACTGGTGGACATTGCTTCAATAGTTGTCTTCAGGGCACGGTCTATGTCCCCCATATACTACTAGAGTGCCAGGATTTGCTCCTCAGCTTTTTAAAAGTTCTAGAAGAGGTGTTCTTGGCGTTGATAGATCTAGGAGAGTAATGCCACAACATTAGTTGGAAATTGAGTGGTCGATTCAGCCTTGGGTGTCTTGGCCGCATAACTCGGCATGATCTCTTAGCAAAATTTTTTGTGCTAAGAATCAAAAAAACATTTCAAAACAGAAAAAGAAATAAAATAAAAAACTAAAAATTTAAAACTGAGATATCCTAAGAAAAGAAAATAACTCTCCTAAATTATTTACAATGACCATACTGATTGGCAAAAAGTTACTGAATTTATGCAAGGAGAACGGTCTCTTTGGCATTATTCTAATCTCTTTCCCAGTAGCGCTTCAGTCTGCGGCCCTTGGTTGGTGGATGGTAGGCTGTGGCAATCTTTTGTTTGAATAACCAACATAGAAAGCCAAAAAATTCATTTCCTTTGAGTATTCTAAACTCCTGGTTGCATAATGGAAGAGAATATTTTGCCATGGTGGCTTTGAACAACCACCTTAGAAAACCAAAGTATCTATTTGCTAAAAGTCTAGATAACCTTTGATTGAACTCAGCACCTCAGTAGTGCTTAGTCTTTGCTACTTCTTTCTCCTTTGGTGTCGAGTCATGTTTGAGGTGATTTGGCAATTGTTTTAGTTCCAGCTTCGGTGGCTCTTCAATGGATGGTTTTGGTGCCTGGATTACTCTGCCATCTAACTCCAGTGATTCAGGCATCTTGTGGTAGCTAATGACTTCATACAACATGGGTGGTTCATCTAATTCTTCACTTGCCACGTCTTCATCATCCAGCTCTACGGCATCAAAATATGTTCCCTAGCAATTCAATGCTAAGTTCTCATCTAAAATAAATACCTTTAGTTCAAATGCCTGGCATTCTTCAAGTTTATCTACACACTTAAAAGCTTTGTCAAAATCAAAAATAACATTTAAATGTTTTACCAATGTAGGGTTGGCATCAAATTGTATTCTGGCATTGCTGGTGCTTGCTTCCCCTTCCTCAGCTTCCTTGGTTTCTTCTGCTGGAACTGATTTATGCTCATGGTAAACAATTGGATCTTTTCCTTTTTGTCGAGCATTCTCCGCATCACTTGGCAAAGTGCTGGGATGTCTGGCATTAAGTGCACAGGCAATCTGTCCTATCTGAAACTCCAAGTTCTTCATGGATGCTGCCAGACTCTGGACAGTCGTATCATTACGCTTCATATAATCCTTTACGGTATTCTCATCGAAATATCTTTGCACTGGATGTAATTATTTTGTGCTCTTTGTGGAATCACATTCTAGTTGAAACCTGAAGGTGCATTGGCATTAAACTGGTGCTGAGCATTGGCATTAAACTGGTTACCACCCTGGTTTAACCATGAAGATTTTGAATGTTACTTCCAACCTGCATTGTAAGTATTGGAATATAAGTTAAAATTATGATTGAAATTGCCAATAAAATTTACCAATTATGTGTTGGTAGGGCATTCTTCCACATTATGATCCTATCCACAAATAGATCAAAATAGTTCCAATGCCTTTACTTCTCCACAAATGTTGTTTTGAATTTGTCTAAAGGTGGTAAAATATGCATATTTGGCCTAAAAAGATAAAATCCTAGTAAATTGGTTCACATAGCTATAAAATTTGGCACGATAGTAGAATATGGTTAATTTAACTTACATGCAAAATTTCGTAGGATTTGGACAATGTATGATAGGTCAAAATGGATAAAAACCAGACCAAATATGTCATTACAGGCCCTGTCGTACCGATACGAGTGATGTCGTATCGGTACTAATTTGCATTTTTAGACCAGGTCAACAATGTGTATAGATACTGCCTTAGGCGTATCGGTACAAATTTTCGACACTGTAAAATTACTGTAGTGGGTATCAACACAATCCTGTAGGTACCGCTACCATATTTAATCCAATTTGGGAATTAGGGCACCCGTATCCGTACTGATATTCCTGTACCGGTACCAAACTTAGTTCGAATAAAATAATATTGATATTATCAGAAGTGTATCGATACGTGTTTAAGGGTATTGGTATGCATCTTGGTCACTGGAAATCGATAATTTTTGAAATGTGTATGGCGGCCCTTCGAGTATCGATACCGATACATGTAATGCAATAAAAAACTATTGAAATAATTTTGGAAAGTTACAAATTGATCACCTGTTAAGGTTTGGCTTAATTGAAGGAGTAAATGACCTCAATTATCGTTACCAATATAGGTAATGCGGTTAAAAACTATTAAAATAATTTTGGAAAGTTTCAAATTAGTCACCTGTTCAGGTTTGGGTTATGAACTCATATTGTCTAACACCCCTCACGTGCCAATCTATGAAGGAGCTTTTCACTATCATGCAGTCCACTTAAGCTTTCATGTTTTTACCTATTTTGTCCTTGAAAATTTTGTTCACCAGCCACTGGTAAGTGGCCCAGCGTTCTTCATTCTGAAAGACATGAATCTGTAACTGAAGAGCCCATCCTGCATGATGGAAGAGGTTTTCTCTTGATCTTGAGAGTTCATATAGATCTGGTTGTAGCCTGAGAATGCATCCATGAAACTCGTATACTTGTACTCGGCTGAGGAGTCTACCAATCTATCTATGAAGGGGAGTGGAAAACTATCCTTCAGGCAAGCCTTGTTGAGGTTCGTGAAGTCAATGCATATCCTCTAGCTGCCATTTTATTTCTTCACCATGATGACATTAGATAGCCACTCTAGGTATGCCACTTCCTGTATGAGTTTGGCCGCCAGAAGCTTGTTTATTTCTTGCCTTGCTCCTTATATCTTATCAGTGGCTAATATTTATTTCTTATGTTTCACTGGCTTCACAGAAGGCGTGACATTAAGTTAATGCATGATTATTGAAGGATCGAATCCATGTATATCCACAATGGATCATGTAAACACGTATGAATGCAGTCTTAAATCTCTTATCAATGAGCGTTTTTTCAACTTGGGAAGAGTGGCAGCAATATATGTTACCTTTTCTTTATCTCTCTCAAAGAGGGGAAAATTCTTTGTTTACTCGACGGACTCTACTCACCACAACTCCATGTCTCTGGTAACATTGAGACTCTCCAAGCCAAGCTGCATTCGGTCTAATACATTAATGTCTTTGTCAACGTGTATCGATACATATTGTTGAGTTGAGGGTATCGCGGATATAACATCCCAAAATCTGGGTCATAAGTTTTGGGTAAGTTGGGTGGATCCGGTTTAAGAATTCAGTTGAATTTAAGCTAATTAATTAATTATGAGATTTTCTTAAAGTTTGAATAAATGATTTTGATTTATCCAATGTGTCAAAATAAATTGTGAGCCTATTTTATAATTTTCATAAAATGCCAGTTTCAATCATAAGACTTTAAATAAGTCGAATTGATTTTAAGTGAGATTTTGGTGAATATATTGTAAAAGGTTTTGTGACTAAATTAAAAGGAAATACTGTAACACCCCCTTCGTGGTCTGGTAGGAATCCGGGTCAGAAAGTATTATCGAAGAATGATACGATAAACAGTTTATTAGTTTTGATAACTTGTTCTTTAAACAGTGAATTCATGACATCGATTCTATGCAATAATTAACTATGATTACTGTAAACTCAATCAAATTATGATTAAGGGTTCATTTGGTAACTTATACGAATTTTGGGACTAAATAGTAACTATTGAAAGGGACTTATCAATAATTAGGGTTGCCAATGTGAAATCCAATGCATGAATGTCCCACCTACAAATTTTCAATGAATTCAAGGTTCAATTACAACTTCAATTAAACATTATAAGATTTAGTGACTAATTTGTAGGATTTTAAAACCTTTTAACTAACTTTAACTAACTCACTTGTATCTATACTGGTACTCATGAGGTCGTACCAGTACGCCCTTAAAATGATTTCGTTCGAACCTGAATCTGGTATAGGTACACAGCATGCTGTACCAGTACGAGAATTCAATGCATCCGTATCAGTATGGGACCATTATTGTACCGGTACGAAATCCCTAAATTCCCAAATTGAGTCGTTAATGGGTATCGGTACGACACCACCCGTACCGGTACCCTTGCTATAGTAAAATTTCATTGTTGTCTTGGCATATCGATACCACTGTAGCAGTATTTGTACGCCTTAATGCATGTTACCAAATTTGTATTCTAGTACCGATACGACATCACCCGTACCAGTATGCTTGGGCTAACTTTACCCAAAACAGTCTATCAGTACCAGTACGACACCACCCATACCAGTACTCATGGGTTTGTAATAGTATTTTTTGTCTGGTTTTTAATTGAATTAAGGGCCTTAATCTTGTCCAATGCTTACCAAATTTTACCGACAAGCTTATAAACATCAAATATATATACATGTCAAATTTCATGCAACTCTAAGTCCATTTACCACGTTTTTACTTATTATTGCATTTTAGGCCATTTTACCAATTTTTTCAAAACATTGTCATGTCATATTTCATATTTTAACCCATCTAATATCGTGAACCATATATACATACAAAATTGGGCTAAACAAACTTGTGTAGACCCTATCCCACCATACTAGGAGTTCAAGGTCTAGGTTTACATTACTTTAGCTTGTGTAACTTGCTTCAAAAATGTCCATGCTCCGATCCTTGATCCAACCAACTTTCAACCTGAAAATGCATAGAGATGAGATGCATTAGGCTTATATAGCCTACTAAGCTAATCAACAATAATAAAATGAATGTCAATAATATCATTAACATGTATATCAATGTAAGTGCATCTTAAATCATGTTCTAACAATAATTTTGATAACTTAATTCCTTGGATCAATATGTAAATATGGATACGCGAATTCCCAACCAACATCTCCAATAATAAATGGTCAATATCCTCCAACATCGCCAATAAGACCAACACTAACACATCCCGCCAACATCACCAAATAGAGCCTTAGCTCAAGGACCATAGTCTGCTTCGTACCAATGAGCTCATGAATTCTATGGCATGCCAATTGTATCCCATGTCCATTCGTATCCAAGGATTCAATACTTAAGACAATATCGATAACAATAGCAATAACAATAACAGTAGCCATGACAATATCAATGTAGCTTTAACAATATACCATGATCAATATGGCCTTTCTCAATGTTTCAATGATTTCAATGACAATGCAATGATTCAATAATCAACTTGACAATGTAATAAGCTTACCAATGATACCTGTAACAAGGTTTTCATATATCCATACCTTGATTTCAATGATAAGCCAATATAATAAAAGTGAGATAGGCACCTAGCCAATCTCAAGACTCCAACTACACTCACTGATACTTCTAAGGCTTCAAGGATCCCGGATGACAATTCCTTTATTCTTAAGCTTGGTGGAATTAGAGGGATTTGGTGATTCCTCACCTTGATTCTCTTGAGCTACACGAAAATAGGAATTACAAGGATTTCAATATCGATAATAGATTTATAGCAACTCATTAGCTATGAAAAACAATAGATATTGAACTTGATATCCCTAAGAAATTTCTAGGGTTCATAGAATTCTTGAACTTAAATTTAGACATAGTTTTTAGCCATAAAATCGATAAATCACTTAAGGGGTTTTACTTACCGGATCAATATCTATAACATGAAAATGGTAACTTGAATAAAAACAAAGCTTCACTAAAGCTTTAGTGGAGGTGTGTGCTTGGTTACTAAGGAAGAAGATGAAGTTGAAGGTGGGGTGTTAGCTTGAAACTTAACCGGGTAAGCTTTTCCTTTTTTTCTTTCCTATTTCAATTGTTTAGCTTTCCTTTAAGTGAAGAAACTTCACCCCATATGCCCACGTGTGTGGTGACAAATCTTGAGGAAGGGCAAATTGCAAGGTTAGTCCCTTAACTCTTTATTTTCTATACTTTTGCCCCCAAACTTTCAATTTTCTCAAGCTAGTCACTAAAACAATTTTCAATGTTTACAATGGGATCCTTAATCAATATCCATACTTAATTAGGATTCATTAATCCAATAATTGATAACATGGTCAAAGATCAATACTATAATTTGACTTTTCGGTGCAAAATTTTCTGGTTGCCAGAATTAAATTCTGACTAGGCCCGGTTTTAGGGTGTTACAACTCTCTCCCCTAAGTAAAATTTGTCCTCGAATTTTACCTGAATCGAAGAGGTGTGGATATTGGTTTCTCGTGGTCTCTTCTGGTTCTTATGTAGCTTCTTCGATTTTGTGACTTCTCCAAAGTACCTTGACTAAAGGAACGGTCTTGTTTCGAAGTCTCTTAACTTCCTTTGCTAGTATCTGTACAGGTTCTTCCTTGTAGCTCAGATTAGGTTGAAAATTCACTGATTCGGGCTCAATGACATATGATGGATCAGATCTATACTTGCATAGCATCAACACATGAAATACATCGTGAATCTTGATTAGCTCTTGAGACAAGGCTAGTCGATAATCCACAAGACCAACTCTTTCAGTCACTTCAAAAGGTCCATTGAATCGGGGACTTAACTTCCCCTTTTTACTAAAACGAAGAATCTTCTTCCTTTGGGAGACTTTCAAGAAAACCTTTTCACCAACTTCATAATGTATATTTCTCCTCTTGAGGTCAGCATAGGCCTTTTGTTGGTCAAATATGGTCTTAAACGGTCATGGATGATGGTAACTCATTCTTCAGTTTCCCAAAGTAAGTCAGGGACCAACATCTTGCCTTCACCGACTTCAGACCAACATAACAGAGTTTTATTTTCTTGCCATACAATGCTTCATACGGTGCCATCCTGATAAATTATTGATGACTATTATTGTAAGCAAACTCGATGAGAGGTAGGGACCTCCCCCAAGTCCCTTTAAAATCAATGATACATACACAAAGCATGTCTTCTAATACTTGAATTACCCTTTCTGATTGGCCATCAGACTGAGGGTGAAAGGTTGTACTAAGATTGACTCGGGTGCCCAGATCTCCTTGTAATGCTTTCTAGAATTGCGAAGCAAAACAGGGATCTCGATCAGATATAATTGACTTGGGTACCCCATGGAGTCTAATCACTTCCTTGATGTACAGGTCTGCTAACTTGGGAAGACCGTAGTCCATTCTGACAAGTGAAAAATGGGCTGACTTGGTAAAATTGTCAACAATGACCCAAATAGCATCATGCTTAGCTAGAGTCGACGATAGACCACTGACAAAGTCTATGGTTATTCTTTCCCACTTCCATTGAGGAAGTTAAATGGGTTGCAATAATCATGTGGGAACAAGATGCTCAGCCTTGACTCGCTGGCACGTAAGACACCTTGATACAAACTCTGTAATAGCCTTCTTTATACCAGGCCACCAGTGCAATTCTCGAAAGTCTTTATTCATCTTCACTGACCCCGAGTGAATCGAGAAAGGACTACAATGAGCTTCCTTAAGAATGTCATTACGAAGGGATTCATCATTTGGTATACAAATTCTATCACAAAAACACAAGAGTTTTTCAGAGTTAACTTTCAAATCAGGATCAGGATTACTCTGAAGTTTGGAAACAATGGCTTGTAACTCGGGGTCTTGATCTTGTAATGATTTGATTCTCAATACAATTTTAGATTGAACTTGAAGTTCAGCTACTAAAGGTTGGTGTTTTTGTAACTTGAAATGAGCGTTCATAGCTCAAAGAGCTACAATGCAATAATGATATTATAATTTTCAATACAATTGTCAATGCTTGAGATTCAATATTCAATATTGATACTTACCATGCGAAGGTTTACGGGCTGAGTGCATCAGCTACAACGTTGGCCTTGCCCGGGTGATAATCAATAATAAGGTCATAGTCCTTGAGAAGTTCTATCCATCTTCTTTGACAAAGATTAAGCTCTTTCTGTGTTAATAGGTATTTGAGACTCTTTTGATCAGTGTAAAGATAGCATTTTTCTCCGTAAAGATAATGCCGCCAAATCTTTAAGGCAAGGACAACTACAGCCAATTCAAGATCATGAGTAGGGTAGTTCATTTCATGAGGCTTAAGTTGTCTTTAGGCATAAGCAGCAACTTTACCCTCTTGCATCAGTACACATCTTAACCCATGATGCGATGCATCACTATATACGGTATAATCTTTACCAGACTCAGGTTGGGTTAAAACTGTTACATACGTCAACACTTGTTTAAGCTGATCAAAGCTGCGTTGTTGTTTCTCAGTCCACTCAAAAGGGATATCCTTCCGTATAAGTTTAGTTAACGGTGCTCTATTATAGAAATTCTTTTAACGAATCTTATATAATAACCACCAATATCGAGAAAACTGTGAACTTTACCAACATTCTTCGGTGGCCTCCACTCCACTATGGCTTGGATCTTCTTCGGATCTACTTGAATACCTTCAGCAAAAATCACATGCCCCATAAATGAAACTTGAGAGAGCCAGAACTCACACTTACTGAATTTGGCATATAACTGCTTCTCCCGAAGGGTTTATAGTACAACGCGAAGATGATCGCGATGTTCAGCTTGGTTCTTGGAATATATCAATATGTCATCAATAAACACTACTACAAACTTATCAAGGTAGGGTCTAAAAACCTGGTTCATGAGATCCATAAAGGCAGTCGGTGCATTGGTTAACCCAAAGGGCATAACCAAGAATTCGTAGTGGTCATACCTTGTACAAAAAGCTCTCTTGGGTACGTCACATTCTTTAACTCTCATTTGATAGTGCCCAGACCTTAGGTCAATCTTAGAAAAGATGGTTGCATCCTTAAGTTGGTCAAACAAGTCGTCTATTCTTGGTAAGGGGTATTTATTCTTAATGGTGGGCTTATTTAATTGTCGGTAGTCAATACAAAGTCGTATCGACCCATCTTTCTTTTTGACAAACAAGACCAGAGCTCCTCAGGGTGAGGAACTTGGTCGAATAAAACCTTTATCTAACATATCCTGAATCTGTACTTTAAGCTTGGTGAGTTTAACTGGTGCCATTCGATAAGGTACAATAGAAACCGGAGTGGTCCCAGGTTGCACTTCAATTCCAAATTCAACTTTACAGGTGGGTGGTAAACTGGAAGCTCATCGAGAAACACATCAAAAAAATTTTGCACGGTATATATATCTTGTAACTGAGGTTCTTCCCTACTTGTAGTAACATATAACAATGATCTTTTACCCTTGGAGTCCCTAAGAGTTACACTCTCATTGCCAAGACATAATTTTCTCTTAGGACAATCCACCCAAGCTTGATGCTCTCCGAGCCAATCAAGCCCCAAAATAACGTCAAACTCATAAATAGGGAGGGTCATGAGATTGACCAAAAAAGGTATCCCTTGTATCATAAGGAGACAATTTTTGCATACTAATCTAGCAACAGCATTATCCCCTAAAGGATTGGTTATAGTGATTTTGGACGTTATAGGCTCGGATGATAGCTTAAATCTTTTAATCAACACAATGCTTATAAAGGAGTGAGTGGATCCATGATCAATCAATGCATAAACAAGGTGAGTATACAGTTTAATAGTACCTGCTATAATGTCTGGATCCTCATCATCTTCCCTGCTCCTCACATGATAGAGTTGAGCTGAAACTTTGGATTCGTGTCGATTAAGTGTTCTTGTAGAGCTACCAGGCTTTCTGAAAGCTCCTGATGCAACTTGTTTCTGTCTTTTAACCTTGAAAGACTGAGTAGAGGATGTCGATTTGCCGTGCAGAAGACTTAGAAGTGTTTATCAGACAGTCTTTAATGTAGTGATCTTGTTCACCACAAAAGAAACATGCTCCAGACTGTCTATGACATTGTCTTATAGGATACCTTCTCTGATAGAAATTATAGATAGGGTATTGTAACTCTTGGCCTGGACCTTCAGTACTCTCAATGGAGGTGGCTCTTGCAGCAGATTGGGACATGGTTTGTGGCTTGGCAAAATTGTCTGATCGAGAGAATTGTTGGTGAGACTGTTGCTTGAATCCTTGTTGCTTGCCCTTCTTATATGGCAAAGGTGGGAGAGAATCATCTCGAAGCCTCTTCTCAGATCGGGTTAACCCACTAAACCTCTGTGACCTTTAAGTAGCTTTGGTAGAGATCGCTCGATTCATGAGCTCTTAGAAATCTGTGATCCCCAAAGCAGTGGACAAGGGTCGAAGTTCATCACTTAGTCTTGCTACAAATATTCTATATTTCCCCTCTTCTTTTTTGATATACTTAGCTTTATACTTGCAATACTTGCAAAAGCCGTGGATATACTGTTCCACTGGTCTCTCGCCTTGCTTAAGATACAGAAAGATATCCCACATTTTTGCCAAATAGTACTCGCTAATATATTTCTTCCTAAACTCACGCAGAAAGAACTCCCAGGTTACGGCTTCCTCAAGAGCAGTAAGTATAGTGGTCTTCCACCAATGCAGAGCCTCGTCTGCTAGTAAGGCCAGAGCACACTCCAATTTATATTCATCCAAACACTGTAACTGCTTGGCCAAGATTCTTATTATGTTGTCCAACCACTATTCTGCCATTTCAGGATCCTCACCAGTATTACCTATACAGGTAGTAGCTCGGTGTTATGCTATCTTACCAATAGGGGCTCGACTTGAAGTAGTAACAGCTACAGAGTATTATGCAGACAGCTAGAACTTAAGAGTAGCCATAAATTGTTTGAACATCTCAGTCATGTTCTTGTAACATTCAAATTGAGCAATCTGTAGTATGGGTTCAGGGTTCGATGATTCTTATTGATAAGCTTGTGGATTTGGAGAGTCTTCCCTTCTCTTGTCCTCACCATGAGTCGAGGAGCCTATTGTACGCTCAACTTCTTCGTGAGCTTTATCAGAGTCAGACATCATATACTATAAAAGGAAAAAGGATTAGATTAATCGCAAGTCACAAAATACACAATAATAAACTCCTATGTGGCATATACAATACAATAACAATACAATGGACTTCAATTTAGTCCTAGAATCGACTAAACTCTAGCTCTAATACCACAAATGTAACACCCCTTCTCGGTATGGTAGGAATTCGGGTCGGAAAGTGTTACTGGAGAATGATACAATGAACAGTTTATTAGTTTCGATAACTTGTTTTTTTAAATAGTGAATTAATGACATCGATTCTACACAATAATTATCTACGATTACTGTAAACTCAATCAAATTATGATTAAGGGGTTATTTGGTAACTTATACAAATTTAGGGACTAAATAGTAACTATTGAAAATTTTAGGTACTTATCAATAATTAGGGTTGCCAATGTGAAATTCAATACATGACTGTCCCACTTACAAATTTTCAATGAATTCAGGGTTCAATTACAACTTCAATTAAACATTATAAGATTTAGTGACTAACTTGTAAGATTTTAAAACCTTTTAATTAACTTTAACTAACTCTAAAATATTTCTCATGGATTTCTATTCAATTTCTAATCATTTTCTTCGCTAATTACTTTCTAAGGCACTATCAATTTCATCAAAATCCTATCTCATCTTTTTTTTTCAAATTGACAGCATTTTCAAGGATTATTCTCCAAATTTGTTTTTCAAGAACAAGCAAGATAATATGATGTTTCTTGATGATATTTCACATGTTATGTATTCCTAATTTTTAATTTTAATTGTGTTTTAATATAAAAATAATATTTAATTGTGAAATTGAGCTTCTTGAGAGTTTTAATGATGGAATCTTGATTTTTAATATAAATTTGAGTTTTTGTATTGGGTTGTGAAGGTTTCTTATGGATTAATAAGAATCTATTCTAATTTTTCAGACTTAATTCCGGAATTAATAATAAGATACATTAGTCATGTTAGATAACTTATTAATGATTAGGTTATTGTCATTTGTCTAGCAAGTTTAATTCAAATCTTGGTGCTTGCAACATGGTATTTAGTACAAGTACAACCGTATGTATCAGTAGGGGTGAGCAAAACTTGACTCGATTCGAAAAATTGATTTTTTTTCAATTTTGAGTTATTCAAGTTGTTCCAGTTATTCGATTCAACTCGAGTAACTCGAAAAAAATTTCGAGTTCAAGTCGAGTTGAAATTTACCCAACTCAAAAAATCAAAAAACCGAATTTTACAATTTTGCGATTTAGTCCCTGTTTCATTTTTCTTCAATTTCTCCTTCATTTTAAGTTTATTTTTGACCAAATTTGAACCACATATTCCTAAACCAATGTAGAATACTTATTTAGCTTCAATTCATATTTTTGAAAATAAATTTCATATTTTTCAATTTAGCCCCTTAACTTTGTATGATTTCCTCATTTCTTCAATTCCTCCTTCGTTTTAAGTCAATTTTTTGATCAAGTTTGAACCACATGCTCCTAACCACAGTAGAATACCTATTTAGCTTCAATTCATATTTTTTAAATTAAATTTTATACTTTTGCAATTTAGCCCATCAACTTTGAATGATTTCCCATTTCTTCAATTCCTTTTTCGTTTTAGGTCTATTTTTGACCAAAATTAAACCACATGATTCACTAACACTATATAATATTTATATAATTTCAATTCATATTTTTAACAAATATATTCTTTTTGCAATTTAGTCCTTTAAATTTACATTTTATTCAATTTGATCATTCAATTGAATTTTTTGTAAAGTTTTTTTCTTCACGTCAATGCATTGACTCATTATTATCCCAAAAGTTCCTTATTTAAAAGTAATATTATAAATATATTTTATAAGTTTATGATATTGTTTTATTAAATAACATTACAAATCTTACTTATACATGTGAAAAATAATATGAATATATATATACATATCTTATATGATTAGAGAAAGTCATTTAAATTGGAATCAAACCGTACTATAACATGATAAATAATTATAATTAAATTTGTATAGGAACTCAAAAAATCGACTCGACTCGAACTTCTTAAACTCCACTTGAATTGAAAAATTTTCAAATTAAGTTTGAGTTGGAAAATATGATGCGTCAACTCGAATAACTCAAAATTTTTTGACTCAACTCGATCGAACGCTCACTCCTATGCATCAGTCTTAAATTATTTTAAAATTTTAGTGTTTTCAACCATTTCAATGTATTTTTGACTAATTTTGACCTGGGTTGGTGCTGGTGGGGAATAAGACGACATCGATATGAAGAAATCACTGACAATAAAAAACGACAAAGACGACGACAACACCTAGGATTTTGTTAATTGGAGAAGATGAAGTTAGGTTAGATTAAATATAAGATAAAAAAATAGACCTTTAATTTACTTAATAAGATACATTAGTCATGTTTGATAACTTATGAATGATTAGGTTATTGTTATTCGTCTAGCATGTTTAATTAAAATCTTGGTGTTTGCATCATGGTATTTAGTACAAGTACAATCGTATGCACTAGTCTTAAATTACTATAAAATTTAGTGTTTTCAATCGTTTCAGTGTATTTTTAACTCATTTTGATCAAAATCGGTACTTGTAGAGTTGATGAGCTCGAATTCCTTCAACCGAATTGGCAAGGATAAGTTGAATTTTGGGTGATAATGGTGGGAAGTAAAAATTGGAAAATTTGCACATGGATTTATAGTGGTTCAAGCTTCTAACAAGCTCTACATCCACTACCTTAGCTCCACACTAAGGATTTCCAAATTCACTCTTGAATTTCTTCCCCTTTTCTAGGCTTAGGAGGCAACTCTTACAATCTTAGACTCACTCACCAAGTCTAGCATCCAAAGCTTACAAACCGAGCTTTGGGAACACTCTTAAACAAGAGAAATTCTAAGCAGACATTGACAATTAATCTCACAAGTATTGTCTATACAAAGAATGAGAAATTTAAACTCTAAGACAAATTTGACATCATAATGTTGTTGACAATTGAATCATCAGTTGTTGCTGAAGTGTTAGGATGATCAATCAATACCGAAAGTGGCCAAGAGGGGGTAAATTGGCAATTTAAAATTTTAGGGAACAAATGGAAAGAGATAGACAATGGGACACAAAAATTTATAGTGGTTCAACCTTCTAACAAGGTCTATGTCCACTACCTTAGCTTCCTACTAAGGATTTCAACCAATTCACTATAGAATTCTTCCCCTTTTATAGGCTAAGGAGGCAACCGTTACAATTGATCAAAGCTTTCTACCCAAAGCTTGATCAAGGATCACTCTTTTACAAGAAGGAAAATGGCAAATGGAAAATGTTCTCAAAAGGTAAATATTTGCCCAAATTACAAGAACACTCAACCCCAAACTTGAAATGAAAGATTACAATGAAATACACAAGTTGGGTACAAGGATTTGATTCTAAAAGCACAAAAGATTGGATTTTAGCTTGGATGCTTGAATGTTGATCAATGTAGGTTCAACAGTTGTTGTAGCTGCACTTGAGGCTTGTATTTAAACCCTTTCATTGAATTCTAGCTGTTTGGGTGGTTGGAGAATTGAATATAGCCGTTGAAGAGCAAGTTTCCGGCAATAAATGTTGCCTGCCAACCCCAGGTATCGATACGCGCCTCTGAGTATCAGTACATGCCCAATATAGAAATAGTCGTTATAAAGCAGGGTGTACCGGTACTCGAAATTGAGTATCGGTACGCAGAAAGGGGTACCGGTATGCCAAAAATGTATCGGTACGTGAATTGTTCACTGGAAAATCTTGAGGCCATTTTGGTATCGGTACGCATATAGCTGTACCGGTACGCATTTGAAAATTTTAGTTTTTGCCTCAAGGAGTATCGGTACAGGTATGTCGTACCGGTACTTATTTTGTATTCGATGTATGAATAAAATCATAGTGTATCGGTAGGCATTGTAGTGTATCGGTACGCATTTGTCATTCGACCTTTTGAAATCAAATACAAGTATCGGTGCGCATGTTACCATACCGGTACTAGTTTTACATTCAATGTTTTAAAATCAAGTACGCGTATCAGTACGTCTATTGCCGTACTAGTACTGATTTTACATTCGATATTTTAAAATCAAGTATGCGTATCAGTACGACTATTTCCGTACCAGTACTGGTTTAATATTCGGTGTAATTTTGAATCAAAGGGCGTACCGGTACTCATAGTGATGTATCGGTACACATAGACTTTTAAAGCCATTTTAACTTAGAAAAATTCATCGAATGTATTTTTAAAGTTCCTCAAATGTTTGGTTAAGTTTAAGACAAGAATAATTTTGTTCGAATGCATAGTGAGTAATTCATATGAGTTATGTAAAATTTATTTTAAAAAGAATTTAATAGTTAAAACCACATGCTATATCAAAATCAATATGAGTTCTACAATCTCCCCCTTTTTGATATAACAGAACTTAAAATAAATTTTCAAAATTTCTCTTTCAATTGTAAAATTTTACCTAAATATTTCTCCCCCTTTTTGTTAGATCAAAAGCAATATACGCAATAGGAGAAGATAAACAATTTAAAGCCAAAGTAACAAGCCAAAACATAATATAGATAAAGTGTTCAAGCATAAACAAAGAGCCAAATCCAAACATAATAGTCAAAACGGGATGGAAACAATAGAAACAATCCGAAGAAAGTAATCCAAACATCAAATCCAAAAGTATAGTCTAGGATGCATGCACTATGAAATGATAAAACAAAAGAGCTATGGGATATCCCCATCATCCTCGTCATCTTCCTCCTCCGCGGCGGTGTCCCCAAAAGTATGCGTTTTCCCATCATAGTGAAAGGAAGCCAAGTCGGTATCGATGCTAGTCACATGTGCACCAAGAGAAGTGAATGTGAGATATAACCATAGATTGCATCTCACTGAATTTCCCATCAATATATGATCGCATTTCGTCGAACTTGCCATCAAAGTAGGAACGCATGTTATCACCAAAGGTCATAGAAGGTGGTGGAGGCACAACCGGAGCTGGAACTGGAGGTGGAGCTGGCACATTTCTTTCACTATTCTAACCAGGTTCTTGTCGAATCCATTCATCATTAATAAAATGAAATCCACTCTTTCGAAGAGATTTTTCATTAATGGGATCAGTAAGGGGGCAAGCAATATCAAATGAAGTGTTTTCTTTGGCATAGATGTGGCTCAAGACGCAATCGTAGGTAAAAGATTTAACTTGAGGTTTATGACGGTTTTGGACAAGATGAATAATTTCAACAAAAATGATTTGAGCGAGGTTAAGGCGAATGTTATTTTGGAAGCAATGCAACCAAAAAGCATCTACCCCTCTAATAGTAGACTACTTCCCCCCCAGAAGGACGAAAGAACCAAGTAGCTAATAGATGAAAGAACCTATCATGAGCATTAAGGACGGATGCGGAAGTGCCCAAGGCATAAACAAGAGGAATAGGCTTGGTTTCATCATCTTCCCCGGTATCTTCTAATCTGATGAGAAGCAATAATAGAGGAGTCTAACCTAAAGACTTTACCCATAACATAGGACTCTATAGCAACGACCTCTTTTTCGTCTTCACTAAGAATAGCTCTAGCATTAGAATAAAATACTCTAACTAGAGTTTTAAATACCACCCCGGGTAAATGAAGAAATGGTAGAAATTTCCATTCCCTGAGATTCGCAAGATAAGGAAACTGAAAACTTTCAGAAACCATGAACTCATAATCAACAACCCTTTCTCTTCAAATGGGAAAATTTTATATAACCGAAAATGTTCTAATTGATTTTGATGACCCGGTTCATTAAAACAGGAGTTAAAGATTGAGGAAAAGTTCAAAGGATTTGAATTTTGGGTTGAGGGACCGGATCTAGGGTGTTTAGTTTTAGGGGCCATTAAAGCAAATTTGATTTGAAAGAGCAAAAATAATCCTGCAAAAATTAAACAAGCCACAATGTATGCACAAATCAATAACTCAATCCAATATTTCCAACAAATTATTTCAAGATAATATGTATAATATATATAAGAATTTTTTTATTTTTAAAACAAAATAAATGTAAATAGATAAATTTAATAAAACATATAAATAAACTATTCTCAAATATACCTAAATCTAAGTTCCATGTGAGAGAACAAAAATTAAAAAAAAGAATGAAAAATACCTTAAAAATTGTTGGAGTGGATGAGAATCTTGATGAAAGTGCACAATCTTGATAAAATCTTGATGGGTTGTTGAAGAAGTACAAGAAACTTCAAAAACTTGTGGAAATTTTGAGTGAAAACAAGGGAAATTTGAGAGAATTTTTGAGGGGTTTCGGATAGGGTTGATAGAATGGAAAATTAGGGGAAAATCTAATTTTAGCAACCCTAAGAAGAGATTCTGCGTTTCGCATACCGGTACCATAAATCGCGTACCGATACTACTACGTCGTGTTTTGTGTACCGGTACGGTAAGCCGTATACTGGTACCGTTCATTGGTTCTTTAGATCGGTACCCGTCACAGAGGTCGCGTATCGGTACTGGTATACCAATACCAATACCCTATGCACCAAATGGTCAAATTTGGCTGCAAATAAGGTTGTGGGAATCAATGACTACCTCTATTATGCATGCATGATGTAAGAACATTAAAAATAAAGAATAGGCCAAGATATTAACATGCAAAAGCTCCCCCTAGCAACAAGCATATATGCATATAGGAGCAAAAACACATAAGCAATCAATCAAACAAATTTAAGCATGTTTTTAAGATCAAAAGAGGCTCTAAGGGTCAAGGAATGCTGGTTAAACCTAACTCTCTCCTAAGAGACCAAAAACGCTCTTTATCTAATGGTTTGGTAAAAATGTCCGCTAATTGGTTCAAGGTGTCTACATATTCTAGAACTACATCATTTTTCAAGACATGATCTCTAATGAAATGATGTCTTATTTCTATGTGTTTGGTTCTAGAATGTTGGATGGGATTCTTAGTGAGACAAATAGCACTAGTGTTGTCACGCCTAATAGGGATGGTACCTACATCAATTCCATAATCTAAGAGTTGTTGCTTCATCCAAAGGACATGAGCACAACAACTTCCTATCGATATATATTTCGCCTTGGTGGTAGATAATGTTACACTATTTTGTTTCTTAGAAAACCATGATATAAGCATACTACCTAGGAATTGACATGTACCGAAGGTACTCTTTCTATCTATTTTACAACCCCATAATCCGCATCCGAGAAGGCATGTAAACTAAAGGAATACTCTCTAGGATACCAAACACCTAATCAAGGTGTATCTCTAAGGTATCTAAAGATTCTCTTAATGGCTATAAGGTGTGATTCTCTAGGACTAGCTTGAAATCTAGCACACAAGCAAACACTAAACATAATGTTGGGTCTACTTGCTGTAAGATAAAGCAAATATCCAATTATAGAGTGATAAAGCTTTAAATCTACACACTTACCTCCTTCATCTTTGTCAAGGTATATTTCCAATCATAGAGTGATAAAGCTTTAAATCTACACACTTGTTGAAGAAGGACATGCTCATGAAGCTTTAAATCTACACACTCACCTTGCATTAACTTAGCAAAATCTTGGCAAAACAATTCATTAGTAGAACCAAAAATTATATCATCAACGTATATTTGAACTACTAAAATGTCTTTGCCATTTCTTTTAATAAAGAGTGCAGTGTCCACCTTTCCTTTTTCAAAGCATTTTTCAATTAGAAAACTTGATAATCTTTCATACCAATTGAGCTTGTTTCAAACCATATAAAGCTTTTGAAAGTTTTGGTTTGGGTAATTTGGATCTTCAAAATCGGGTGGTTGTTCTACATACACTTCTTCATTAATGAAACCATTTAAAAATGCACTTTTTACATCCATTTGAAAAAGCTTAAATTCGTGATAACATGCAAATATTAAAAGCATCCTAATGACTTCCATTCTAGCTACGAGTGCATAGGTTTTTATCAAAATCAATTCCCTCTTCTTATGTGTAACCTTAAGAAACAAGTATAGCCTTGTTCCTCACTATGTTACCACTCTCATCTAGTTTGTTTCTAAAAAACCATTTAGTTCCTATAGTATATTTATTACTAGGCCTATCAACTAATGACCAAACTTAACTTCTCTTAAATTGGTTTAATTCCTCTTGCATAGCCATTATCCAATAATCATAATTTAATGCTTCTTTGACATTTTTAGGCTCTATGTATGAGATAAAAGCATCATTACATGCATTTTTAAGATAAAGTATAGTGGTTACCCCTTTGGATGGATCACCCAAAATCTTACCACCTTTGACATAGTTGTACTCTCTTGGGTAGCTCACTTCCTTTTCCTCTAGGCTCATGTCTTTCAAGTCTTCTAGAGGTGGATCTTGTGTTTCTTATTCTTTGGTTGTAACTTCATTCACCTTTGATGATTGCCCACCATCATTGGCTTCAAAAATCCCTACATCATCATCATCACAAGAATCTTTCCTCGGAAGGAGGTTATCATCGAAAATCACATGTATCAACTCTTAAACAACTAAGGTTCTTTTATTAAATACTCGATAGGATTTAGAGTTTAAAGAATACCCTAAAAATAACTTCATCACTTTTAGAGTCAAATTTGCCTAAGTTGTCTTTTCCATTGTTTAAAACAAAATATTTACAACCAAATGGATGAAAATAACTAATGTTAGGCTTTTTGGATTTTAAAATCTCATAAGGAGTTTTCTTTAAAATAGGCCTAATCATTACTCTATTTATGATATAGCAAGCCGTATTAGTGGCTTCCGCCCAAAAATATTTTGGCAAATTATTTTCGCAAAGCATGGCTCTAACCATTTCCTCTAAAGTTCTATTTTTCCTTTCAACAACCCCATTTTGTTGAGATGTTCTAGGAGATAGAAAATTGTGGCTAATACCATTTGAGTTACAAAAATCCTCAAAACCTAAATTTTGAAATTCGGTGTCATGGTCACTTCGAATGTGAGAAATATTTTGACCAAGGTCATTTTGAGTAATTTTTTAAAATATGATGAATTTTTCTAAAGCCTCATCTTTGGTACTTAAGAATAAAACCCAGGTGTATTTAGAGTAATCATCAACTAAAACATATGCATATGATTTTCCACCCAAGCTAGTAGTTCTAATAGGATCCCAAAAAGATCCATGTGGATCAATTGTAAAACTCTACTAGTTGAAACATCATTAAAAGGTTTGAAAGAAACTCTTTTATGTTTGCCTTTTGAACAAGCATCACAAATTTTGTCAAGAGAAAATTTAATTTTAGGCAAACCTCTTACAAGATCTTTTGAAACCAATTTTTCTAAAACACTCATGCTTGCATGCCCTAATTTCCTATGCCATAACCATGAATCATGCTCATTATTTGCAACAAAACATGCATGAGAAATATGTATGTCATCTAGATGCACCATGTATATGTTTCCTATACAATGACCAAAAAGCACAATTTTATTTGTTTCAATGTTTAAAATTTTGCAACCATTAGAATCAAAACTAACATTGAAACCTTTGTCACATAATTGACTTATACTTAAAAGATTATGTTTTAGACCGTTGACATATAAAACATTATCAATGAGAATGGATGAGTGATTACCAATGGAACCAATTCCTTCAATGTGGCCTTTGGAGTTGTCACCAAATGTTACTACTCCTCCACTCTTTGGCTTTAGTTCCAAGAATCGACTCTTGTCTCCAGTCATGTGTCTTGAGCATCCACTATCAAGGTACCATAAGTTTGCACTTGTAGCCTTGGCCTTGTAGCAATGCTGAAACATCCCAAATTTTTGGCTAGTGACTAAATTGTAAATTTTGAAAGTTTAGGGGGTTAAAGTATAAACATTGGAAAAGTTTGGTGACTAAAGTTTAAATTCCCCCAACAAGTAATTTTATTCAGTATAAGAGTGAATCGGATCGAAATAGGTACCTTGATATCGGTGTTAATAATTAAGATGCGGAAAAAAGTACCAATTTTGGATCGAATGAAATTGTTAAACGTGCTCAGGCTAGAGAAATACAAAGATGGGTGACCTTCGGGAAGGTCCTATAAAAGTGCTTCTAATCGGTATTTTGGACTCAGTAAAAGTAGAAAATATTTTTATGGTTCTCAAATAAAGGATTTCTACGAGAAACCTTATGCTATGAAGATTTTCAATAATTATTGGAATAATAGACTGAGTTAAGAAAATTTAGTCTAAGTCTTCATGAAAGGAAATTTTTAATGTTTGAAAGTATCATGTGATAGATAGTGAGCTGAATTGGATACTTTCAAAGTTGGTAAAAATCTGAGGAAAATTGAAATGGGAATTGAAGTCAGTGACCAAAATGAAAATTTTGAAAGTTTTGTGGCCAAAGTATAAACTTTGGAAAAGTTCAAGGACCAAAGTGTTATCTCCAAAAGTTATGTAAGTTAACCTCATAAATGAATAGTTCACCTCCAAGATTGACACTTTCGTGTTACCCAGATTTTTCGTACGGAGCTTATATTAGTGGTTGTAAAGCTTTAAAGTTCAAATGAATAAAATTTGGAAATTGTATTGAGTGAAAATCGAATATTTGGATCTAATAAATGCCATAAATAAAAATCTAAGATATTTTGGGGCATGGACGGTTGGATTGGAACCAATTTGGTTCAATTTTAATGGAGTGGCAATTTTTAAGTTTTGATGTAATTAAAGTATAGTTGGAGGGCAAATTGGTCATTTGCCAAGGATGGCATTTTTGAAATATTTTGAAACTTTGAGGGCAATTTGAAAGGTCAAAATACACAAGGATGAGATCTTGTCCATTGATTTTGATAAGATTAAATCTTGGCCATTAGATAAAAAGCGCAAAATGGTAATTTCACTATTTAAATGAATTAAAAATTCATTTAATCTTTAACATGTGTATTTATTTTAAAGAAAGATGAAAACGCAATATTTTTCATCTTCTTGGCTGTTCGAAACACCAAAAAATAAAAGGGGCTAGGGTTTTCAAATTTTCAAGATTAAAATTCAAGGATCAAAGTTAGATTTCAAGCAAAATTAATTGAGGTAAAGTGGTCTATGCTTGATTCTCTACATTTTGATGGTATTTTTATTTGAAATAGATGAGTATGAGTTATGTTCTTGATTGAGGAAGATTATACTTTTGATGTTATTTGATGGAATTAAGGTTGTTTATGGTAGAATTTATGTTGTAAACATGGAATCAAGTGTGAATTTTGGATAAATTACATGTTTAAGTTATAAACCCTAACCCTAGAATTTAGGGATTTTGATTGTGATGTTAAATTAAGGATGAAATTGAAGGAATTATGAAGTTAGGAGGTTGATTTTTTATGTTAGATTGAATAATTTCCCAAGTTGGAATTTTGGTGACTATTTCGAAAATTATTGAAAATTATGGGAAATTATTGGAAAATTTTATTTTAGTATTGGAAATGATAAATTATGTTTGAAATAGCATGAATTGATGATTGGGGACCAAAAATGAAAAATTTTGGAAATTGAAGGACTATTTGGCAATTCTTGAAAGTTTAGGGACCTTTTCAAAAATTCAAGAAAGTTATAAGATTGGTCTTGAATTTATGAATGTTTGATACATTTGATGATTTAAGAGTGAAAGGAAGTTAAAAGGATTGAAATAACAAGAAAGGGAAGTTTAGGGACTAAAAGGATATTAGTACAAAATGAAGAGATAGTATAGGAAATTGTTCAAGTTGAGCTTGAACAATTGTTTTATGTCCAAAATGGTCATTAAGGACCATAATGAACATTTGGTAAATATAAGAAGAAAGGTAGAGAGAAGTTAGTATAAAAAGTTGAAATTATTTATGGAAACTGTGTAAAACTGAATTTTTGGCAGTAAGTTTGAAAATTCACCATAAATTCTACAAAATAGTTAGAAGATGAACTTTATATCGATGTAAAGATTTGTTCGTCTAGTTTCGCCTCCAATAGACGGAAACTGATTTCGAGTTTCGAGTCAAAAGATATAGATTTTTAAGTGGCGAAAGGTTAGAAAACAGAGCACCAGACTGTTCCGAAATTAACACTGGATATTGACTTTGAAAATTCGCCATAAATCGTACAAGTTGAATCTGGGCTATTAATTTATATGGGTGAAAAGCTTATTGAATCTAGTTTCTTTTTTAACAAACGGAATTGAATTCCAAGTTTTAGATTATTTTATAGACATAATTCTTTGGAGGTTGTACAAAGCTGCCCGAAAATGAAAATTTAGATATTTTGTATCTAATGTTGGTTATCAAGTTCAAAAGAATTATTTGAAGCTCAAAATGGATATTAAGGACCAAAATGAGGTTTTGATAGTATAAGGAAGAAATTAAATTTATGGAAATTTTTTATGTTGAATGATTAAATAGCTTAATTGAAATATTGTTAGAAGTGAAACTAACAAATGTTTATTTATATTCATGTGATAAATGAAGTTGGGTCCGAATCAAAAGAAGATTCAAGGTACTATAAAAGGAAAGGATCAATAAAGCTTAGGGAGACATGTTAATAAATGACCTAGGTGAGTGCATTTTTAAATGTTTGCATTACATTCAAAATGGCATTGCATTTCTCTATGATACCTGATATGATACATTGCTCGACTTGGGAAGCTTGATGGAATACCATGTACGAATTATTGTTTGCATAAATAATTATATATTAAGCATACATAAAGAAAAATAGAAAATGAAACAAGATTAAAATGAAACAAGATACACCCTGGGGATCTAAGCCCATAGTGCAATTGGCACTAATGAGGTGTTTATATAAGGAGCAAAGAGCGTCCTCCAGTACGTACTCTACAAGGCACTACGGTGCAGATAGGCTACGGGGTTTCCATTGGCCTCTAGCCAGACACGATGATAATAATAACAAGATGATTACATGGTAGATCACGAGCATGCAAATGACTACATGATGATACATGATTTATATGATAGAAGTGATGTATGATCTACGTGATACAGATGTTACATAGTTACATGTTACATGACATATGATAGAAATGTGACATGATACATGTTTTACATGACAAAGATAATACATGACTCATATGTCAATATGACACATGATTTACATGTTACAAATGATGCATGATTTATATAATAGTATGATACAAGATTTATATGATGATGATGATACATGAATCACATGATAGTGGTGATACATGATAATGAAGATACATGCTTCACATGATAGTGATGATACATGTTATACAGATGATTACATGATATTAAGAAAGTATGATATATATGATGAAAATGATATATGAAATTTATGGGATATTAGATACATGATAATTATGATTATTGTGATATACTTGCCTTTTCGTGGAGAAATAAGAAATGCACTCTTATATTAAGTATTATATATCATCACTTCATGTGTAAATAAATAAGTTTAATTGCTTCACTAAGTTCGTACTTAGCGTGTGTTTTATTTCACACGTAGGTTCTTCAGATCAGAATTAGCGAGGAGGAGCCACTCATTTGGAAGTCAAGTTATCGGTAAGTGAAAGTACGTATATCTTTAAAATAGTCAAGTACTAGTGGGCATGTAATTATATTTTCAAAGAACTGTTTGGTAAGCTTTAAAAGTATAAAATTTACAAATATGAAAGCATAGGAAATTATGAAGTATGAAAATGAAATAATGTTATTAGTACGATGAAAGTAAATGGTTTGACACAATGTTTAAACCTTGTCACGTAAAATTTTATAAACAAGAAAAGGATCTAGGCAGCGAGCGACGTTTTCACCCTGAATAAATTTTCTTTCAAATAACTTAATTTTATACTTATAAACCAATTCAGGGTTAAAATTAGCTATGATTATCTAGAAATGTTTTCAGATGAAATTTTTTAAAAAGTGTTATGTACTGGAAAAAAAATTAAGCTAGTTTTCAATACATGCTTTAGTAGCATCTGTAATGTAATTTTGTATTACGAGTATACGTTATGGGTGTTACAAATGCTCCACCTACAAACATGGAATCAAACTTTGATTTTTGGTACCCAAATCTTTTTGGGTCCATGAACATTAGTTCTTAAAATCTTGGTTCACTTAGGAATCCAAGAAGCAATCTCATTAACATTGTTAGAAGAAATAACATTTTTAGGAATCCACACACTTCTAACTTTCTTACCATAATAGGGCCTTGAGTACCTTCCATGTTTGTACCTACCAAAGTTCTTTTTTATATGGTTGGGTTTTGAAGATTACCCTTTTTCAAAACTTGGTTTCCCAACCTTGTTCAAAGAAGCTTTGAGAACATTAACCTCCTTGAGGTAATTATCCTTTAGCTCGGAAAGAAGGTTATTTAAATTAATATTTTCTTGTTCAAAATACTTTTGATTATCTTTTAAATCATTAACCTTCTTTTCAAGTTCCGAATTGATCTTTATCAAAGAATCATTTTGATTTTTCAAATCATAAATTATTTTCTTGTTTTTCAAAAGTAATTCTTTATATTTCAAGACTAATTCATCGTAGGCCTCTTGCAACTCATTATAATCCTCAAATAATTCATCATATGTATGATCATTTAATGAGTTAGATGTTACCTTGGATCCTCCTCAAAGGCCATGAGACAAAGATTGGCAACTTCGTGCTCCTCATCACTTGAAGACTCTTCATCGCTCCAAGTGGTTACATGGGCCTTGTGCTTCTTTTTCTTCTCGAAGCCCTTCTTTTTGAGTTGTGGACAATCAATTTTGATATGCCCTAGCTTCTTGCATTCATAGCACACAATAGGATTCTTCTCTTCTTCTTTGTTCTTGCTCTTAAGATCCCTTCTTCGGTTGAATTTTCTTCTTTGGTTGGATCTCATGAGCTGAGTGAATCGTTTGGCTATTATAGCCAACTCTTCATCTTCCTCCTCACTTGAATCACTCTTTTCTTGTGAAGCTTTGAGAGTGATTCCCATCTTCTTCTTCTCCACTTCCTTCTTCTCGACCCTCATTTCCCCCTTCTTCTTTTCTTCCTCTCTTTCTTTCTTCATTATCTCATGGGTGAGAAGAGACCACATGAGAGCAACGAGCTTTAGCATCTTGAAATCCTTTGCTTCTATGATGGACGTTCTTTTACCATCCCAAGACTCGGGAAGTGAGTAGAGTAGTTTTTGAACTAGCTTCTCCTCCAGAATGACTTTTCCAAGACCCTTGAGGCCATTTACAATGATGGAGAATCGTTTAAACATTTTGGAGATGTCTTCATCCGGCTCCATCTTGAAATTTTCGTAGCTCAAATTAAAAAGCCCAATCTTGGTCTCTTTAACTTCATTGGTGCCTTCATATGTGATCTCTAGCTTATCCTAAATTTCTTTGGCACTTGAACAAGATGACATCTTAGAGTACTCGTCCGGTCCAAGTGAGCAAAATAGCATGTGCATTGCTTTATCATTGATTTGGAGCTTCTTCCAATCTTCATCGGTCATCTCATGCTTGGACTTCGAAACTAACCAATCACCTTCTCTCTTCATCGAGATTCCCGATCCATCTTCTACTACATCCCATAGGAGGTAGTCATGGGATTTGATTAAGAACTTCATACTATTTTTCCAATAGGGATAGTTATCCCCATTGAAGTATAGAGGTTTGGTGATGGATTGAGACTCGTACAAGTTGTTGCCGGAGGTGGATGCCATGGCTTTGACTTCTATTGATTGAATCACCTTCTAGGATCGCCTCAACGGTTTTTAGACCTTCGGTTGAGTGTGGCTTTGATACCAATTGTTAGAATGATCAATCAATACCGAAAGTGGCCAAGAGGGGGTGAATTGGCAATTTAATATTTTAGGGAGCAAATGGAAAGAGATAGACAATGGGACACAAAAATTTATAGTGGTTCAACCTTCTAACAAGGTCTATGTCCACTATCTTAGCTTCCTACTAAGGATTTCAACCAATTCACTATAGATTTCTTCCCTTTTCTAGGCTAAGGAGGCAATCGTTACAATCGATCAAAACTTTTTACCCAAAGCTTGATCAAGGATCACTCTTTTAAAAAAAGGAAAATGTCCTCACAAGGTAAATATTTGCCCAAATTACAAGAACACTCAACTCCAAACTTGAAATGAAAGATTACAATGAAATACACAAGTTGGGTATAAAGATTTGACTCTAAAAGCACAAAAGATTGGATTTTAGCTTGGATGCTTGAATGTTGACCAATGTAGGTTCAATAGTTGTAGTAGCTGCAGTTGAGGCTTGTATTTAAACCCTTTCATTGAATTCTAGCCATTTGGGTGGTTGGAGAATTGAATATAGCTGTTGAAGAGCAAGTTTCCCGCAATAAATGTTGTCTGCCAACCCCAAGTATCGGTACACGTCTTTGAGTATCGGTACCTGCCCAATATAGAAATAGCCATTACACAGCGGGGCGTACCAGTACTAGAAATTGAGTATCGGTATGCAGAAAGAGGTATCGGTACGGGTATAGCTGTACCGGTACGCATTTGAAAATTTTAGTTTTTGCCTCAAGGAGTATCGGTACGGGTATGTCGTACCAGTACTCATTTTGCATTCAATGTATGAATAAAATCATAGCGTATCGGTACACATTGTAGCATATCGGTACGTATTTGTCATTCGACCTTTTGAAATCAATACAAGTATCGGTACGTATGTTGTCGTACCGATACTGGTTTTACATTCGATGTTTTAAAATTAAGTACGCGTACCGGTATGTCTATTGCCGACCGGTATTAATTTTACATTTGATATTTTAAAATCAAGTACGCGTATCGGTACGCCTATTGCCGTTCCAGTACTAGTTTTACATTCGATGTAATTTTGAATCAAAGGGCGTACCGGTACTCATAGTGCCGTATCGGTACGCATAGACTTTTAAGGCCATTTTAACTTAGAAAAATTCATCGAATGTATTTTTAAAGTTCATCAAATGTTTTGTTAAGTTTAAGACAAGAATAATTTTCTTCGAATGCATAGTGAGTAATTCATATGAGATATGTAAAATTTATTTTAAAAAGAATTTAATAGTTCAAACCATTAGTTATATCAAAATCAATATGAGTTATACATGAAGCTTGAAGGGTCCTTTTATAGTCCTAATTGAGTTCCTAGCCGTTGAAGACCGTTGGGATTGAATTGGAGTCATTGGAGGCTTTATTTCTCACAATAAATGCAGTTCTACAGCTTTTCATATTGGTACGCGTGTACTCGTATCAGTACAAGTACTAGCCGTTATAAACAATTTGGCTGCGCGTAGCAGAATGCCTTGGGCCATATCGGTACCCCTTGGTTCGTTTCGGTATACCCTACAATTCAAATAGCCGTTGGGGGTTGAAAACTGGATCGGTACACGTACAAGTGTATCGGTACGATCCACCATGTATCGGTACGCCTAGGGCCATATCAATACGGTTTTTCACTACTGGAAAATTACTGTAGCTCAAACCCTTATCTGTATCGATATGGGGTATACCATATCGGTACGGACAGTTTGAAATCTTTAGCTTGGCTACTTTAAAAATGTTTAAAACATTTCCAAAACTTCTCAAAAACTTCTCAAACTTATTTTCAAGTTGTTTGGACTTAAAAACATTTTTGAAACCTTTTCAAATTAGTCCAAAACTATTTTTCAATTATTATATCAAAGCATAAATCCTAACAATCTCCCTGTTTTTGATATAATAAAACCAACTCGAAAAATTGTTTTTGAGATTCGCCCCCTTAGTAAAAATAAAATTTGAATAAGAGATTAATTGTTGAAAATCTTATAAGCTCACCCTTATTCATTTGAAAAATCAAATTTTCAAAACATTCTCCCCCTTTTTGTTATATCAAAAATGGTTCAAACTTTAAAGACCAATAACAATAGAGAGTAAAAAGTGACAAAATGAATTTTGTTTTAAAATTGGCTCCCTCTTACTCGAGCATCATTCAAATGTTAGTCCAACAATTATGATAAACTAGTTGAATTAAGATAAATAAATCAAATTAAAATAAAATACACAAAATTCAACTAATTTTACCACACTTGAATCAAAGGGAGGATGTGAAGCCTTCCTTCTTCAAGTGTTCATCCTTTGTGTGTATAGAGCTCCCCCTTAATTTCATCACTTGTTGATCAAAGCTCCATCACACCTAATCAAGTCAATCACAAAGATTTTGGTATCTAAATTGCTTTGGATCCATAGACATCAGTAGCACATAGTTTAGTCCCTTAGCAATCCATTTTTCAATTTCATCATTTTTATGTGAAGTACTTAGTCCTTTTGGGACCCAAATACTTCTAAAACCTTTTCCATTTACAAATCTAGGGGCACTAGATTGTCTCACATAAAAATTTGATTTTCTCAAAATATTTTTCTTTTGAAGTTCATTGGAAATCAAATCGTTTTCTTTCTTAAGATCATCTACTTCCTTTTGATGATCTTTTTCTAAACTTTATAGAAATTTTTGTAAATTTAAATCTTTAAGTTCAAAATCTTTGATTTTTGCTTCAAATTCCATATTGGTTTTTAAAAGCAAATCATTTTCAATTTTCAAATTTGAAATCATCTTTTTATTTTTCAAAAATGAAGCCTTGAACTCAAAAAACAATTGGTCATAGGCTTCTTGTAACACATCAAATGTATATGAATTTGAATTTGAACAAGATGAGTTAAAAGTTACCTTCCTCTCATTGAGGGCCATTAAGCATAGGTTGGCTTCTTCATCGTTGGAGTCTTCATCACTCTACGTAGCCAAATATGCTTTCTTTGATAATGATCCTTTCATGTTGAAGCGAGGGCAATCGTATATGGTGTGCCTCGTCTTTTTGCATTTAAGCACTTCGGGGAATCCATCTTCTTCTTCAATTCATGCTTGGATTCTTCTATATTGCTCTTCATGAATCGAGAAAACTCCTTGAAGAGATAGGCTATCTCTTTATCCTCACTTTCCTCCTTACTTGATTCTTCTTATTTGCTTATGGAGGATTTCAGAGATACAATGTTGAGATTTTCAATTCCAAGCTCTTTGATTTTCTTCTCTTTTTCCCTTCTCAAGGGTTGAGACATCATCTCATGGGTAAGAAGAGATCCTATGAGCTATTCAAGCTTGAGCTTCTTCAAATCTTTAACTTTAATTATGGTCATCTTCTTACTCTCCCATGATTCAGAAAGTGAGTAAATTAATTTCCGAATGAGCTTTTCTTTTGAAATCTCCTCTCCAAGACTTTTGAGTTGATTGACAATTGTAGAGAACTGGTCGAACATGCTCTTGTTGTCTTCATATGGGTTCATCTTGAAGTTTTCGTATTCGAGGTTGAGTAGACCAATATTTGTCTCCTTCACCACATTTGTCCCTTCATGGATTGCTTCAAGTTTATCCCATAACTCATTGGCACTCTCAGAAGAAGATACTTTGGCATACTCATCCGGGCCCAAAGTACAAAATAGAATGTGCAAAGCCTTGAAATTGAGCTTTATTTTCTTGCAATCTTTCACGTTCCATTCCTCCTTGCTTCAATTTGGCACGAACGGTTCATCTTCAACTATGTCCCAAAGCCGGTAGTCTTTGTTTTTCATGAAGAACATTATTCTTGCTTCCAACAAGCATAGTGATCACCGTTGAAGAATGGCGGTTTGTCAATGGATAACGCCATAGAAACCGGTTGACTTGTTTGATGGTCGAGCTTGCCGAATCACCTTAATAGGATGTTAATACTTCTCGATTGAGCTTCACTCTGATACCAATTGTAGAGTTGATGAACTCAAATTCCTTTAACCGAATTGCTTGCCAAGTGGTGGGGAAGTTGAATTTTGGGTGATAATAGTGGGAAGTAAAAATTGGAAAATTTGCACAAGGATTTATAGTGGTTCAAGCTTCTAACAAAATCTACATCCACTACCTTAGCTCCCCACTAAGGATTTCCAAATGCACTCTTGAATTTCTTCCCCTTTTCTAGGCTTAGAATGCAACCCTTACAATCCTAGACTCACTCACCAAGTCTAGCATCCAAAGCTTACAAACTGAGCTTTGGGAACACTCTTAAACAAGAGAAATTCTAAGCAAACTGAAATCTTCCTTAAAGGTATGTGTTTGCACTCTAAAGCTACTCACCCAAATCCTAAAACACTTGAGCATACATTGACAATTAAGCTCACAAGTGTTGTCTATACAAAGAATGAGAAATTTAAGCTCTAAGACAAATTTGACATCATAATGTTGTTAACATTTGAATCATTAGCTGTTGCTGAAGCTTGAAGGGTCCTTTTATAGTCCTAGTTGAGTTCCTAGCCGTTGAAGACCGTTGGGATTGAATTGGAGCCGTTGGAGGCTTTATTTCCAGCAATAAATGTAGTTATGCAGCTTTCTATATCAGTACGTGTATACCCGTATCGGTACAGGTGTAACGCCCTGGTTTTAGGGCTTAGTAGTTTGGTGGTTTATTAGACGGTCCGGTGGACTGGAGTAGGGATTCGAGTCAGTTTTGGGACTGTATATTTTTTGGTAAGATAAAAATATGAAAAATAGTTAAAAATCATCTTTTAATATATATTGATTTTTGGTGGAATAAATTTTGGAAAATGGAATTTGGAAATGTGACATTTTGGTTAGTGACCAAAATACGATTTTTGAAAACTGTTTTAAAGTGACTAAAATGAAAAGGGTCAAATTCTTAAAATCCTTAAGGAGCAAAATTACCAAGTTTTTGCTGGTGGTTTCTCCCTCCAATTAAATCATTTTAAATATGTGTTTTAAAGGTGGTTTAAGAGGGATTAAAATGTCTAAGTTAATTATTAGTTTTTAAAGAAAAATTACGTAACTTTTTCCTAAACCTTTTCTCTCAACTTCTTTTCTGCCAAACAATCAGAATTTCATCAAAATCCCAAGGTGAGATTCTTTTCACTCATATTATTGATTTTAACTTGATTCTTTAACTTTGTTTTGCAAAATCTCATTGAAATCTTATGTTTTCTTAGCTTTTCAGAAATCAATTGAGGGAGAAACTTCACAATAGGGGTAAGGTCCGAGATCTCCTCTATTGTATGGTTCTTTATCGAAATTCCCAAGCATTTGATCCTTGTTTTTATGTTTCTAATCTGATTTTTGATGATTTTCTAATGTTTAATTGAGTTATTTGGGGAAATGAATTAATTCACGGATTGGATCTAATTTACTGTAATTAAGGATGCTTTAATTTATATTTTGGATGTTAATAATGTTGTTAAGTGATTTTTATCAATGGAATCCTAAAACTTAAGAATCTATATTTGTTTCGGTTGTTAGTTTTGAGGTTTTGTGGTGTTTCTAGGTTGTAAGGTTGCTAGAGGTGGTAGGTTGATTTAGATCTATTTTTAGATGTGTTTTGATGTTGAAAGTGATGTTAGATTGATAGATGTTGGTTGGGTTGTGAATCGAAGTGTTTTGGTTATGTTTTCGGTTGCTATAGAGGGTTAATTGCGAATGTTTTGTGGAAATCCGAGAAGGATTGTAGTTGCTATGTTTAGAATGTTTTATGATGCATTAATCCTCTGTTGTTTTACGGTAAAAACAAGGGAGGTTGATTCGGAAGTGATTGGAGAAGCGTTGGAGGTTTTAGATACTTGTTTTCGAGTTGGCAAATTGAGGTTTTGCTTATCAGTGAGTGAAAATGTGGTTTAAAGCGTTTTGATGTTATGGGAATAGAGTTTTAGGAGTTAAGGTAGAGCTTGAAACGCTTACCTAGACTCAGAAGTAAGTATAAAGTGGTTTTACTCTCTCGGTCATGCTTGTTCGAATAATTTTATGCACTTGGTTTAATGTTCATGTACCTACTATTTAAGCATGTTTTAAAGTATTCGATATACTGTTTTTAAGCATGTTTTGCAGAAGGATGCACATGGTAAGTGATCCTTGTAAAGATTGGTTTATACTTATGTTTTAAAGTATGGTTGTTGCTTTGGAAATGGTATGGTTTAATGTTTGTTAAAAACAATGAGGTAAATGTTATTTGGTTAATTATACTGGCAAGTGATGTGGTTTTAAAATTGTTATCGGATATAGTTGGTCGGCCATAGGATTGAGTGCACTGTAAATAAGTCACCTTGGATGTTGAGGGTTTATACGGCGTACTGAATACTCCATCCAAGTACCCTAACGGTAGAGGGGTTAAACAGTACCGAAAACTCCCATTAGTGGATTAAGCGTCTAAATGATGATTAGGGTGGGTGTCTCTGTTGGTTGAAAGTGTACCTGGTTGTTATTGTACTGCGATTGTGATTGTATCGTTATTCCGGTTAAGATGGCTTGAAGTGTTGGGTTAACTTGTTGAATCCGTGTATCCGATGAACTCTTTTGTTATTGGACTTGTTTAATGATCACTTGTAAGCCAATATAATTGTTAATGTATCATTGAAATGTTTTATGTTGTATAATGTGATTTATACATGTTTCTCCTCGAGCTTTGCATTTGGTAGTAATGAATGGGAAGGCTTAAGTAGAGGGTTAGCAATGTGACTTGCTATTGATTAATGATACATGTAGCATATGGTTTGATATGTCGGGTTTTAATGATGTAAAGTGCATGTTTTAAAAAAGGCATGATGTTTTCGAGGATAATGTAAAGAAAATGGTTTAAATGCATTGATGGTGTTTTGTTCTGAGCATTCCTCACTAAGCCTTGTGTGCTTACGCTTTCTTTGTCCATCAATGCAGAGAATTAAAGTCCTGGAAGGCAGCAAGAAGCAAGGGGATCTTGGCAAGACTTGTTTCCAAAGTATGTTAGGGACTAGACTATAATGAATAAGGGCAATAGGGTACTAGTTGTGTTTTGGGAGATATTTTGTGGAACTCCCTATTTGAGCATGTTCCTTTAGTTGCTCTTGGGTTGTATTTGGCCTTTAAGGATTTATTTTGGTGCTGGTTTATCTTTTTATATGTTGGTTGGATGTATATTAGGAAGCATGCCTATAGATTTCCTTTTTGATGCATGAAGCCTTGTTGTGTTGTTAGAATTGTGATGCTAGTTGGCTTGTGATATGTTTGGCATATTGGTGTTGTGTTTTAAGCATGTTGGAGTTGTTAGAGTATGCTTTTGGAATAAAAAACCAACAAAATGTGACATTACAGGTCCAGCTGTACTGATAGGCGAGGGACCGTATCGGTACGGCTAGGTATTTTTAGGCTTGAGGGATCGGTACGCGGGTTGGTGTTTCGATACGTCTAGGCCATTTTGGTCTTAGCGTACCGGTACAACAAGGGGTGTTTCGGTACGGGTCTCAGCTACTGGAAATTAACATTTTCGTCATAATCCCGTGTATCAAAACGCCAGAGAGCCGTATCGGTACGATCATCAAGGTTTTCAAAAGCTTGGTATTTTAGTTAGACGTATCGATACGATATGGAGGTGTACCAAATGGGGTATTTTAATCCGTATCGATACGGGTTTAACTGTATCGGTACGGATGACCGTTAATTCTGTTACTGTCACTTTGGGCAGTTTTGACATCTTTACAATTTAGTCCTTGAATCATGTCAATGCAATTGTATGTGATAAAATGATCGGATTGAGTTGATATTTGAAATGAAAGATTGGAACCTGACTAATTAAAGGTTGGTAACTTAAAAGTGAGCTTTAATCTTGAAATTTTCTGTAATTGCAATTCGATCCCTAATTTGCAAATGTGATCAATTAGATGTCATATTGATGCCCGATTGAGTTAGGGTTGCACTTGATGTCTGCATGAACATGTAGGGTTAATAGTTGGCATTTAGATAAGATAAAAAGGGAAAAATAAACTGGGTTTTGTTGTATCTCTTTAGTTTGCTACAACAAACCTAATGTAGCCTTCTTGGTTCGGTTGGGCGTCTAAGCCAGGTCAAGGGGGTTACAACAAGTACTAGCCATTATGCACAATCTGGCTGCGCGTATCAAAACGTCTTGGGCCGTATCGGTACGCCTTGGTCCGTTTCGGTACGCCTGCAATTCAAATAGCCGTTGGGGTGGTTGAAAACTGGATCGGTACGCATACAAGCGTATCGGTACACCTAGGGCCATATCGATACAATTTTTCCCTACTGGAAAATTACTGTAGCTCAAACCCTTATCTGTATCAATACGGGATATACCGTATCGGTATGGGCAGTTGAAATCTTTAGTTTGGCTACTTTAAAACGTTTAAAACATTTCCAAAACCTCTCAAATCTTCTCAAACTTATTTTCATGTTGTTTGGACTTAAAAACATTTTTGAAACGTTTTCAAATTAGTCCAAAATTATTTTTCAATTATTATATCAAAACATAAATCCTAACAGTACTGTTGAAGGATGAGATGACGTCAGTATAAAGAAATCACCGACATGAAAGAACGATAGAGACGATGACAACATTTAGGGTTTTGTCAATTGTGGAAGATGAACCTAGGTTAGATTAAATATTAGATAAAAAAATTAGACCTACAATTTACTTAGTAATAGTTTTTTTATGAATAGAATTTAATTAAAATTTAAATAGTAATTATTATCGTAATAAGAGCTTATTATTTTTAATTAAAACAATAATAAAATATGAAAAAATGGTATAAAAAGTGTTTTAATAAATTGTATTCTCAAAAAGAAATAATTACTCTTTAGGTCTCTATAATTTTAAAGGTTATTAAAGTAGAATCCAATAAGTGTCCCAGTGAAAAAGCGAATGATGTTTATTCTTGAAGACACGGGTTCAAATCGCTCTGTTTATACGGTGTATACACACTGTCAAACACTGTCAAAGGGTTAAGAATATGTATGAACAGATACTACTTGTAATCACCTTTAGGCTATTCAAATTTTTTTACTAAAGTAGTTAATAGTACATATCGGTGTAGACTCATTCATATTACAAATAAAAAAATTAAAATTTATTATTTATTTTTGAAATGAATAGATATGTGTGTTTTTAAAAATATATATTTTTAAAATACCAAATCCAATGCCTATTATTATTATTTTTAGCATAATTAAATGTCTAATATTTTTTAGTTTAACTACCAGTTTAAGATTTATTGGTCGAGTAATTCATATCGGGTTTTGCAGAGGCCATTGTGGGGACGACCCACCAACTTAATTTTCTCTATTTATAATGTCAAGATTCGAACCCTTTAACCTTACTTATAGAATCTAATGCCTCATCTGACTACTCCAAGTGATTGTGGTATTTAATGTCTAATAATAATCCCGACTAAGCAATGTATTTTTAATTTTCTATATAATTTTACTATTATTTTTGTTTTGGATTTTTTTACCAAATTTTACATGGAAATAGATAGATAAATAGACATATTACAATTGCATTAATTTTTTATTAGGTGAGGACATTTTGACAATTTAAACAATGTCAAAACTTTAATTTATAAGATGAGACCACGTAAATATTTTTATCTGATTTAAATTGATGATGCATTAATTTTTATCCTTAACTTTTTATTTCTCTTTATATATATAAAGATATTATAGATAGGGCTTTCCTTTTTCTCGTCCTATGTAAAACCCTAATAATCATTCCGATCTATTCATTTCCCCCTCTCCTCTTTCTCTCTCTCTTAAAAATCCTAACTTTTCTTCGTTTCATTCCTTCGATCATTTCTTGTCTCAAAACCCTAAATTTCTTCACAAGATCTGTTGTGGCTTCGTTTTTTTTGGGATAAATCGTTGTTGTTGTGGTTTCTTTCTTGTTTATATTTGGAATTAATTCAAGAAGTCTTCTAGGGTTTGTTTACTCGGAAAAAAGAGGACGATTGCCAAGGCTGGCGGGTTTTCGGATCATGTAAATGGCGGATCGGCCTGGAATCCGCCTTGATAAGATTGCGCGATATTTCGAGGTCATTTCTTGTTCTGCTGCTGTTGTTAGTGTAGGGTTTGGTTTTGATAGGTTTACAAAGCGGTGACCGCTGCGAACTGTAACCGGAAAAGGAAGTCCGAGAAGTTGAAGCATGCTGAGCGTGCTACGGGTGCACCTCCCTTCTGATATACCAATTGTTGGCTGCGAGCTCACGCCTTACGTGCTCTTACGCCGACCCGATAAGACTGTTACCACCGATGATGTGACTGAGTCGGCCCCTCTTGATAGTCACTTCTTGAGGTACAAGTGGTAAGTGTTTTTAAATCCGTGAAAGTGTCATCTTTTAGGTCGGCTTATGTCAATGCATAAGCTAATTTTATTTAGTTTTTCAAGTAAATGTATGAACTTAATGGATAATTAACAATTTAATTCTTTCTTTTTTCTTTTTATATATTTTTGGGTATATGTATCTTGGATAGTTTTCATGTTGTCCAATTGGATTTTGAGCTAGTTCCTTGGGTGTTTTATTAGTTGATTGTTTTCATTGAATGTGTGAACTGCTTTTTTGTAGGTGGCAAGTGTTTGCATTGAGAAAAATTCTCATATTTTCTATGTTTTTTTTACACTTTTTGGTTTTTTTTTCTTTTTTGGGTAGTTGTCATTTTAGCCAATGGGGGTTTAAGTTTGTTTTTTTGTGTATGGTATATTTGACTGTTTTTAGTAAATACATTGTATGTGAACTTCTTGAGTGGTCACTAAATCCAAAAGGGTTTGTGTAGAATTGAGATTGTTTGGTTTTTTGTTACTATGTGTGCTGGTTTTATCTTGTACGTTTATTGATGTGTATTTTGTAATTTTTTAAGGCATAAGAAGTAGTTTCTGATTCTGGTTAAGGTTTTGAGTTTCATGCAATTTTGTTTGGTGTAACTTGGATTTGGTATTTGCTGATTTATAACTGCTAAAGTTGTTGCAATTGAACCCTGTCTTTACGTGCTGCCTTTGCTTAAATGGACTTATGCTCCATATATATAAGCTGTCATGAGGACTAGGCTCAATGAGCTAAAATCTTCCATCAATAACAATATTTGTTTTGGTTGTTTTCATTCTTGTGGCTACCTGGCATCACTATGTCTGTGAAAGCTTGTACGAAAGTGTCAACTTAATATTTTGGTCATATGTAGAAAAAATCATTCAGCTAAAAGATTAGATGCACAACAATCACCCAATGTTAACTGTTTAAAAGGTATTTTTCAGGCATTTTATGTGCTACTGCTCATTATCAATCTTTTGCTAGTTGAGGTAACTTGGGATGGAAACTTGAATGTGATATAATGGCTGCCTTATGTTTCATCAAAAAGGATTCTAGAACTTTATTCTTCGGTTTGACATCAGTTACATTTAGCAGTAATATAATAAAGATGATACGTAAAATGTGAAGTTGAGGTTATTGATTGTTCAGTCTTGTATGGTATTTAGGTGAAATTTATACTTGGTTTTGACATCAATTCTATGTATTAATATGACAAAGATGATTAGTAAAATATAAAGCTGAGTTTATTGATTTTTCACTCCTTTTATGTTTTTTAACGTTAGGTTAGTGATTGTTTTTTCCTTGTATTGTATTTAGGTGAATTTATACGTTGGTTTTGACATCATTTACATGTATTAATACGATAAAGATGGTTAGTAAAATATAAAGTAGAGTTTATTGATTATTCACTCCTCTGTATGTTTTTTTGTCAACTTTATACTTTGGTTTTGACATAGTTGCATGTAGCAATATGATAAATTTAGATTTATTAATTATTTAGTCTTTGGATGGCATTTAGGTCTTTTCATTTTAAGAAAGACTTCAACCGCAATAGAATACAATCTTCGTTATTGATTGATACAAGCAGACATGCTTTGGGTGCATTGTAGTTTCACTAAACTTTGAGATGATATTATGCATTTTTTGTGATTGCTGGATTCTTATTTTGGAAAATGTGTTATTTTGACTGTATCTTGTGCACCTGTTGCAAGTGTTCACTATATTGTGTTGTCTTCCTGTGGGATTAGGTGGGTATGTATATGCCAAGTTTATTGTTTCAAAATTTTCCATGTATACTATAGCTGTTTAATACATGGTGCTCCTTGTGTCCATTTTGCAGGTATCAGATACAAAGTGATAAAAAAGTTGCTGTGTGTAGTGTACATCCCTCTGAGCAAGCCACGTTGCAGTGCTTAGGTTGTGTTAAGGCTAAAATACCTGTTGCTAAAAGTTATCATTGCTCTCCAAAGTGCTTCTCAGATGCGTGGCAGCATCACCGTGTTCTGCATGACCGTGCTGCAAGTGCTGTAAATGAAAATGGAAATGAGGAGGAAGAGATATTTGGCCGTTTCAATAGCTCGGGTTCAGGAGTTATTAATGCTAGCTTAACTGGTTCAGGATCAAGCACTAGCTTGACAAATGGTTCAACACCTCTGTATCATGCTGCAGTTACACAGAGGAGTGGTGGTGAAACCTGGTTTGAAGTTGGACGCTCTAAAACATATACACCAACAGCTGATGATATTGGTCATGTTCTCAAGTTTGAGTGCGTTGTTGTTGATGCCGAAACAAAACTACCTGTTGGACATCCCAATAATCTTTTGACATCTCGTGTTATTCCAGCACCTTCCCCTAGTCCTCGGTACTTGATCCCAGTAAGCGGAGCTGATATGTTGGGGAATCTACATTCAGATGGCCGTATTTCATCCCCTGGAAGTTTTACTGTTCTCTCATACAACATCTTGTCCGACTCATTTGCCAGCAGTGAGTTATACAGTTATTGCCCTTCATGGGCCCTTTCTTGGCCATATCGCAGGCAGAATTTGTTGCGGGAAATTGTTGGTTATCGCGCTGACATTGTCTGCCTTCAGGAGGTAATACTCGGTTAATGTTTCAGAAGTTACATTTCTATCTGAGACACATCTTTGAAGTTTTGTTATTGGCTTGGAAATGTCTGACCTGCACATTCATCAGTCTTACTACTTTAGATTTGGGTTTATTCTTAGTTATATCTCTTTTCATATGATATACACACACGTGTGTGTGTAGTTAGTAATGCAAAAAGAAGACTATTTTGCCCTTTACTTCAAAAAGCTAAGAAGAGATCTTAGTTAAACATGGAGCAATGTTTTCGAATACCAGACTTTCTGTTGGTAGATTCATCTAATATTACTGCCTTTGGGCCTCTAGGTGATGTGAATCAATATCAACTGTTCTCATCTTTGCAGGTGCAAAACGACCATTTTGAGGATTTTTTTGCTCCTGAGCTGGACAAACACGGATATCAAGCTTTATACAAGAGAAAGACAAATGAGGTTGCTTAATAACTACTTGATTCTCATATCACTGGTTTATAATATTACTCTTTTATGCATTATTTCTGTTATTAATAATGCAGGTTTACAGTGGAAATATCCATACCATTGATGGCTGTGCAACATTTTTCCGTAGAGATAGATTTTCACATGTCAAAAAATATGAGGTTTGGGAATATTTCTATCATGGTATGTGGACTTGTACATGTTTTTATGTGCTAAAGTAAATCATGTCTTTTGCAGGTTGAATTTAATAAGGCTGCTCAGTCGTTGACTGAGGTTGCTGTTCAAACTATTCAGAAGAAAGCTGCTTTAAATCGTTTGGTTAAGGTAATAAATATTTACATCTAATTTGAATCCAATCCATTTTCTTATGGAAAATATTTCTCTAATGCTAATAATACCATGGGAACTCAATTTTGTCTGCAGGATAATGTTGCACTAATTGTGGTTTTGGAAGCAAAGTTCAGTAATCACGGAGCTGAAAATCCTGGGAAGCGACAGCTTCTTTGTGTGGTAAGGATTGTTAATTTTATTCTTCTATGTTGTATAATATCCCTAGCCTATTCTATCGTTGTGTCTGCTGTAATTTGCATAGTTTTTACTTGGTGCATTATTTATGATAAAAATATGAATAATTTTTTTACTGGTAATGGGCTATGTTACCTGACTTTTGTTCTATACAATCTGAAAAGAATTTGCAAAATGGTCTACCTATGTTTGATTAAGCACTATACGGCTTGTTTCCTAAGACTGTAAGTGCCTGATTTGCTATCTAGCCTGTCAATTGATCTGGTTGGTAGATTGGTTCGTCTAGACATGTTTAGAGCCTTAACATTTCTGTCGGCCATGCCAATTTGTCTTGTGAAAAATCGTGTCATTTATCGATGAAGAGATTGAAGCCTTTGTGTCAGTTCTTTTTTGTTATCAATTTTTAATTTTTTTTTTGGCTTTGCAACAAAACAAGGTCAATGAGGCAACTTGCTTGTGAAAGACGATCAGATTCCAGCAATTAGAAGTATTAGAGTCTGATACTTCCCTATATTCCGTTATGACTGCTCAACATCCCTTTTGGATAAGATTGGTTTGATTATTAGTTTTGTGTTTTGATTTTCTTACCCCCCTTCTAATCCTTCATTGATATTTTTTTGAACCTTACATGAAGTGTTGAGCGTACTTGGGCTATTCTTTAGATTTCATGAAAGTAACTTGATGAAATGAATGATATTCTTTGCAACTCTTTCATAATTCCTAGGTGCATCATGTAACTGTTTCCTACTGTTCCTGGTTTTGGAATGCAGGCAAACACGCACGTTAATGTTCCACAAGAGCTCAAGGATGTCAAAATCTGGCAGGTTTGAATTTTTCTCCAACATGTACAATTACGTGTTTTCAACAATTCAAAATTTGCGCTCATTTTGGTCCTTTTAATTTCAAATCAGGTGCATACTCTCTTAAAGGGATTGGAGAAAATAGCCGCTAGTGCAGACATTCCAATGTTGGTGTGTGGGGATTTTAATTCAGTTCCAGGAAGGTAAACCTGTTATCCTTTACATGATAGATTATTTAGTGTTTCCAATCCATTTTATTGACATTTAACTTTTGCAATATCTAATGCGCTGTCAAATGTTCTGCAGTGCACCCCATTCACTTCTTGCTATGGGAAAGGTAGATCCAATGCATACAGATTTATTGGTAGATCCTCTTGCGATTTTGCGACCTCACAGCAAGTTGACTCATCAATTACCACTGGTAAAATTATTGTCCATATAAATGAGCAGCTTCCAGAGGTTACTTATGTTTTTAGCCTTGCCGTCACTGTTAAGGATCTTCCAATCTTCACTGTTAAGGATCTTCCAATATTTGTTTTCGAGAGAACAAAGGAAACAACCTTCGGTTGAAAAATGTGGCGGTTATATAACATACCATTGACCACGCTTTGACTCAAGTTTTTTCAAACAGGTTAGTGCTTACTCGTCCGTTTTAAGAGGTGTTGGTCTTGGTCTGGAGCAACAGAGGAGAAGAATGGACCCTGCAACCAATGAACCTTTATTCACAAATTGCACAAGAGATTTTATCGGCACCCTAGACTACATATTTTACACAGGTGGGTTTCTCTTTTTCGAAACAATTTATTGTATTCAAATTTCTAATTTTTCATGGATGTTAAGATTTTGGTGTAATTAAATGCCAGATGTGAATTGTAAGTTATTGGAGTTGCTTATGACTCTTTTGTGGTTCAGCGGACTCGTTAACAGTTGATTCATTATTGGAACTCTTGGATGAGGATAACTTGAGGAAAGATACAGCACTTCCTTCTCCGGAGTGGTCTTCTGATCATATAGCTCTGTTAGCTGAATTTCGGTGTGTGCCTAGGCCGAGACGCTGACACTTCTAAGGTATGCTGTTATGACCTTACTTTAAACAATACACAACATATGCAACTAAAGGTGGCGATTCGTTTGCTCGATCTCTCTATCCTAGCTCTTGGAAATGTCCTGAAAGATTGCGACTGTTGTTTAGGTGTTGGAAGATGGCCAAGGAAACGGCAGAGAGGAAGCCCATGGATACAGATGAAAGGTAGAATTGTAAGAATGGTAGATCATGCCCCATATTTGTTTTAAGGCATCTCATGGAGGGATCCTTGCTGTGATCTGCTGCTTTGTAATATGTTGCGTCACAAATCTTTGTTTCATAGAAAAATCATTGTTATGCCCTTTCCTTTTTCATTTTTTTTCTCAATAGAAATGTCCAGCGGCTCAGAGTATAATAAGTGATTGTACTTTGTAAGCCCCTCTGCAAAGCTAGCAATAGTAGCATGCAATTGCATGCTTCCCTTTCCATCTTAAGTTGCATTTTGCATTTTCGGCTCTAGGGAAATGGGATTCTTTTTCCTTTTCCTTTACAACTTTTGCAATGGAGGTTACAACTTTAGAAGTCCAAAAAAGATTGCAGATAATCTGATATTTGTTAAATAATCATTTTCTGGAGTGAATGCTCTAGGATTCGGTTGTTTCCGTTGTACCAACAACGACAACAATTTCTATTTCCATACTTTGAATAATTTTTCCAAAATTTATGATAAATTTTATGGAAGAGAATTTCATACAACTTTGCAATGAGTAAAAGAAACGAGTAGAGCACACCACACGGCAATGAATTACATCCTTAGTGCCTCCTGCCGTGCTCAATTAACATAACAAAAAAAATACATAAGAGCTTGTAAGGCGCAATCACTTCGATGTATATTAGATTAGCTGTTTTAGTTCAGTTTGGTATTGTTTTTGAAAACACTAGGTAATTTTAAAAAATTTGTTGTTTGATTTTAGTATTTGGCATTGTTGTCAAAAAGTATTTTTAAAAAGATAAAATGTTCATTTTAAATATGATATTATAAAGTAAAAATAAATGGACGGGAATGATGTTTAAATTTATTATCATACAATTTATTAACATTATTATTTATAAAATAAATCAACCTAAATTATAATGAAAATATAAAAATCATGACATTTTATTAGTAATTATATATATATAATATAATCTTTAAATATTTCTAAATAATTAATATAAAATTTTAGATTAAATAAAAAAATTAGCCTTTGAACTATTTATTTTATATTAGTGTAATATAACTAAATATTAATTTATTGTATTAATAATTAGTTTTCTCTGAAAACCCTAATTTTTGCATGCTACCGCAAGACAACGCGCACGGGATTCCTTCGTCGTGACTGTTTGATGATGCCGGTAGCCGGCCACTGGATGGAGTCCCCAACGTTCTTTTCTCCCCTACGCTGGAACGACCGGCATTGCCTACTCCATTTGAGGGACAAAGTGAAGTGAAGAAAATCCGAATCCATGAAGGTGTCGAGGATGTGCAGGAGTCGATGACCATTGATGCTGACTTGGCAACCAGTAATAATAGTGGAAGGAATGACTATAACTTTTCGGTGAACGACGTAGGGGCTGAGGAAAGTACGGATCAGGCGGCGACCGGGGAACCGGGTAAAGGAGGTGTTACTTATGCTAGCAAAGTTACTAATGCCGGAAAGAGAGAAGGGAATCTCGTGGTAAAAAAGGGTTCCTTGAGGACGGAGTCACCATACTAGAGGAGGATATAATTTTGAATCGAACTAGCCCTATTCCTTCGATACAATTCTCGGACCGTGTGCATGATCAGATATATCAAAATTTGCGGAATGCTATAATAGTCAGGCTTTTGGGGAGATCGATTGGTTATAATACTCTGCTCATACGGGTTCAGGCGCTTTAGAAACATGTCGGTACTATTCAGTTGCTTAACTTAGACAATAACTATTTTGTTGTTTGCTTCTCGGATGAGAGTGATTATATAAGGGTGCTTATTGATGGTCATTGGACTATTTATGGAAGCTATTGACGGTCCAACCATGGAGTAGGAGATTTTCTACAGCTGAGAAGTATCCGTCCCAGGTTATAGTTTGGGTTCGTATTCCAAGGTTACCTTATCGCTACTATAATAAAGATTTGTTCAGATACATAGCATTGTTGATTGCAAGGGTTGTTCGTGTGGACTATAATACTCAAGATGGTGGTCGCGAGAAATTTCCACAGTTAGCTATTCTGATAGATTTGAATTAGCCTCTGCTTTTTGTGTTCGGATAGATGGTCAGGTGCAGAAATTAGAGTATGAGGGACTTCATAATATTTGTTACTCTTGTGGTGTTTATGGTCACGCGAGAGAGACATGCCCTTTGTCTAAAGAAAAAGACACTGCCCCAGTGATCAAGGCTAGTACTAGCTCCGTTAACGGTGGAAAGGTAGTATTAGAATCAAACATGTATGGGCCTTAGATGGTAATGGAGAATCATCGACGTAGGGTGTATGGGACCACACGAAGTGAGAATGTATCGGATCCTAAGCAAAGGAAAACACCAGGCTCGCGTTTTGCTTCTTTGGCTGCCAATGACTTGGATGAAAGACAGGTGAAATGGAAGCATATTGGATCGGGTAAGTTGCATGGGTTGGAGAAAGGCACTCAGAGGGGCGTTGGTGCTCCTAAGGTGGTTGAACAGCGGTCATTCAATCGCACTGAGGCCTATTTGGCTTCGAATCCTGGAAAAAAGTCAAAAGCTAATAAGAAAACAACACAAAAAATTGATGTGATACCAATTGTGGAGGGGCATGCGACTAAGGTAATTGAACATGTTCCTAATGTTGCTTCCGGATCTCATTCGACAGTTAAGATTGTTGAGGAAGGACAAGTGGATGGTAATATCAATAAGTATCCTTCGAAAGGTATGGCCCGAGGGGGGAAAGGTCTCAAAGATGGTGCACAGAAGGGTTTAAAAGTAAAAACTAGCAAAGTCCAAGGTGACGCGATCAAGTGTAGTTGAATGGGTTCAAAATGCACAGGCACGAGTGGATTTGATCGGGAAAAAGGTGTAGATAGAAGGGGTATCCCAGGACCATCCAGTAATGTACCTATTCTTTGCTCGGAATCGGAGGATGATGGTTTATGGGACGAAACATACATGGAAGATGTGTCGGATGGTGCAGGGACCTTGGAGAAGGGCATGAGAGGCAACCAGTAAGGTTAGCTCGCTTTTTTCTATTTTTTATAATGTGTATCTTTTTTTTAGAATTGTTAGGGTACTGGAAGCCCTTCTTTTAGACGTCAATTTCAGAGTTTTATGCGAGAAATCAGCCACACGTGGTTGCGCTTTTTGAACCACGCATTAGTGGACGGATTACGGATTGTGTGATTGCACGCTTGGTTTTTAGTTATTCGTTTCGGGTTGAGACCCACGGCTTTAGTGGAGGGGTGTGGCTCCTTTGGGATGATGTTGTTACGATTGAAACAACCCACATAGATAAGTATTTAGAAGTTCCAACTCACTGTAGTTTATGCTAGTCCGACGGCATCAAAAAGAAAACATTTGTAGGGGAGACTGGCTCAGTTACTACCTGACGATGACACTCTTTAGATTTTGGGAGGATATTTTAATGTTTTTCTGGCCGATATGAGCGGGTTAGAGGTCAAAGTACTAATGGGGGTGTTATTCGTCTATTCTGAAATTTTGTGTTCGATACTGAGTTGACTAATATGGGGTGTCGCGGACTGCCCTTTACATGGACAAGGGGAAATCTACATCAACGGTTGGATATGTGCCTGGTTAATTCTCAATGGTTGGCTTGTTTCAGTGAGGCGTATGTGCATAATCTCGACCGCTTGGGTTTTAACCATCGTCCTCTCCTTCTAAGGCTAACAAATGAGGATCAGGGGAATCATAATAGGCCATTCTGCTTTATATCGGCCTGACAAGATCACCCACAGTTTTTGGAGTTTCTTAAATCGGTATGGAAGGTGGATAGTGGCTTGCGTGATAATTTGTATGATTTTCAAGGGAAGGCGGCGATTTGGAATATGGAAACTTTTGGGCATATTGGGCAGAAGAAGAAGAAGAAAATTAGAGTTCGTATCAGGGGTATCGATCGTGCGCTTGTTTATCGACATTCTGATTTTTTGGTTGAATTGGCGGCTCAGTTTCGGTTAGAACTTGAAGAGGTGTTGGCGCAGGAGGAAGTATTTTGGAAGCAAAAGGCATGAACACAATGGATCCTACAAGGGGACCGTAATACAAAATATTATCATGCATAGGTTAAAGCAAGACGTCAACAAAATTTAATCTTAGCTTTGCGGAGATGGGACGATACATGGACTACAGATCAGGATGAACTTTCGGGGATGGCGAGGAATTTTTTCTCCGATTTGTTCACTAGTGCAGGGTCGATAGGCATTTCCCTATACATAGGTGGTTCCCTTGAGCCGAAGCTACAGTTTGCACTATCTTGCAGATCCGGTGACGAATGATGATGTTAAACGGGTAATTTTCAATATGTGATCTATGAAACCGCCGGCAGTGGATGGGTTTAACGTGAGATTTTTCAAAAAAAAAATGGGATACGGTTGAAGCGGGAGTTTGTGAGCTTGTTCGGCAGGTGTTTCTTAGTGGAAAACTCCCGACTGATTTAAACTGCACTCTTTTGGTCCTTATTCCAAAGACAACTACACCAGAACGTATGAACCAATTTCGGCCTATCAGTCTTTGTCATGTTATATACAAAGCCATTACCAAGATTATAGTGTATCATTTGAAACTGTTATTACCTGAATGGGTTTCTCCTAACCAAACTAGTTTTGTGCTGGAGAGGGCAATAACAGATAATATTGTGATTACACAAGATATTTTACACTCAATACGAAGGAAACAGGTGCCCAAGGATGGATGGCTATTAAAATTGATCTCGAAAAGGTGTATGATAGATTGGAATGGGATTATGTGAATGATACTTTGGTGGATTTGGGTATTCCCGCACATTTGCGGAATCTGATCATGCATGCATACCTACAGTATCAACACAGATTATCTAGAATGGTTTACTCACCAAAGCGTTTGTACCGTCAAGGGGTATTCGTCAGGGTGATCATCTTTCACCGTATATCTTCGTTCTTTGCTTGGAGAGATTGGCACATGATATACAGAATGTTGTTTTTGAGGGTCAATAGGAGGCGTTTCAGACATCAAATAGAGGGCCACCTATCTCACATCTTTTTTTCGCCGATGATATGATTCTCTTTGGTAGGGCATTTGTTTACCAGATGCATATCATTAAGGAAATTCTTGATACTTTATGCTTGGATTCTGGGCATAGGGTGAGTGCTGCAAAAACAAATATTTCTTTTCCAAGAATGTTTCGACTGGGGTTCGCTATTTTATTAGTCATGGTTTTGGGTATAATGAGGTGAGTGATTTGGGAAAATACCTTGGTGTACCTTTGTTACATAATAGAGTAACTTCGGCTTCGTGTGGCTACCTGATTTCCATGGTTGAAAGGAAACTTAATGGGTGGCGTGCTAAAACGTTGTCTCTTGCAGGAAGAATAACTCTGGCTAAAGCGATTCTTACAGCGATACTGAATTACACCATGCAAACGACGGTATTACCTGTTGCTACATGTAATGAGTTAGAACGAATAATTCGTCGATTCATTTGAGGGATAACTGCGAGGAATTCAAGTGTGCATAGAGTGCATTGGATGAGGTGTGTCAACCAGTGTACAAATGGGGACTTGGCTTTCGTCGACTCGCTCATCAAAATGAGGTGTTCTTGATAAAGTTGGCTTTTGATTTGCTCACCGAGATAGATGCACTTTGGGTTTGATTTCTTCGGACTAAATATAAATGCATGGATGGTATTCCTTGTGCATTAGCTAATCGAAATATGTCACGTTTGCGGCAAGGACTTAGTGTAGTATGGCAAGATATACAGAATAACATCTTTCGTCGAATTGATAATGGTGTAATTGTTCGGTTTTGGTATGATAATTGGATTAGGAATGTAGGTCCGTTGGAACAATATGTGTTTGTCGGATCTGCGCTGCCTTTGTCGAATATATCCGTGGCTGACATGGTGACAGCCGAAGGAGAGTGGCGGTGGGCAGATTTTGATGGCCTGCTACCTGCGCCAATATTGCTACGAATCGCAGCTATCAAATGCCCTCTTCTGCAGTTTCCAGGTGACTCCGTGGGCTGGAATACAATGACTTCAGGTCAGTTTTCTATTAAGTCAGCGTATGAGATTTGACACGAAGTTGAAGAAGGTCTGGATGAGGATATTTAGAAGATTATCGACAAGTTTAACGGTATGCAATGAACACAAAATTTTCTATGGATGGTTTGTTGTGATAAAGTTATGACAATTTGTGAACAAATGCGACGACATTTTGTAAGTGATGCCCGTTGTGGACTTTGTGGAGTGGATATAGAGGATGTAAATCATGTTCTTCGGTTGTGTTCGCAATCTTTTCTTGTTTGGCATGAGCTTATACGTTCAGACAAATTGTATGATTTTATGCACAGTGATATTAAGACGTGGGTTAAATTGAATTTGACTCGACCCCATTTATTTTCTAAAGACACGGCTTCTTGGGACCTGATGTTTGGAGGGACTTGTTGGTTCATATGGTTGAATCGGAATGCATTGGTGTTTAATGAAGGGGACGATGAATTGCGACAATCGATATTGTATAGATCGCAGACGTGGTTGGTCTCGGCCTTGGCTGCCACGGGACCTGCGGGTTTAGCTGTTCAATCGACAAGGGCTGAGTGCGGTATTGTCTCTTGGTCTCCCCCACTTACAAGCTGGGTTAAACTTACTTCGGATACGACAAAATGCAATCCAAATGGTTTTAAGGCCTGTGGAGGTTTGATTCGAGATGATACATGGAAGTGGTTAGTGGATTTCGGTAAATTTATTAGAATCTGCTCTGTGTTGGAAGCTGAATTGTGGGGTGCTTATATCGATTTACTTTGTGCTTGGAATGCTGGGTATCGCCAAGTGATTCTTGAGTTGAATAGTTTACAGGCTGTGGAGATTCTACGGATTAGGTCTCAATTGATAAATACTTGTATGTTGGGACACTACCTTTTAGAATTGAGAATACAATCTTGGACGGTTTGTATACAACATGTTTTGCGTGATGGTAATCGTGTTGCGGATGTATTGACAAAGCTTGTGGCATGTGATAGTTTGGACGTGGTTGTGTAGAATAATCCCCCTGCTCAAGTTATTTCTTTGTTGAATACTGATGTTTTAAGTTAAGTTCTTTTGTGCTTTAGACTGTTAGCATATGCACTTTTTTTCTTCCAATTAGGTTAGAGAGGTTTTTTTAACGAGACGTATGCTAACATGTTGGGTGGATGGTTTTTACGATCAACGAAAACACACCTCTTTTCATCAAAAAATTATTATATTAATAATTATTATATTTAATATTATTTTATAATATGAAATATTTTTTATTATTTATTTTTTAAAATAATAAATTATTAATATTACTTTAATCATTATTATATTTAGCATGTTTAATATTAAAATTTTAATTTAATATATTAATAATTATTATATTTAATATTATTTTAATATTAATACGTATTAATATTAGTATTAAACAATTAAGGGTAAAAAAATAACTTTACCCTCAAAAGTGATTTTCTACCCAAAAGTTAGAAATCTTAACTTTTAAGGTTAGGTGAAAAATTCACTTTTTTAAGTGACTTTTTACTCCAATTTGTAAGTATTAGATATTGCTTATGAGTAAAAAATCACTTATTTTTAAGCAAAAATCTTTTTTAAACAATACAAAGGGGTCTATAGTCATTTAAGCAAACCTGGGTTTTGGCTGAATGGCTTCCTGTGTCCCTTACAAATGAACAGCCCAGGTTTAAGTCTCCCATTCCTTTATTATCATTTATTTTCGACAACACGTCACTTTTTGATCGGAAAAAAATATTGAACTAAATTAAAGTTCAAATTAAACATATAATTATATAAATTTATTTAACTATCTCATCTTCGTGTCAAACATTTTAGTAGTTTAATAGTCTAATTGAAAAAAATTCATAGTTTGGTAGCCAAAATAGAATTAAGTCAATAGTTTAGTTGTGTTGGTGTAATTTGTCAAAAAATTTAATATATTCATTCGAACTCTAGATGGACACCCCGAATCCATGTGGCATATCCATCACTTCTTTCATAAACTCGATCATAATTACCAAAACCTCAAAGGAAAAAGTAAATAAAGTTAGGGCCTCAAAAAATATGAGGCAGAAGAAGCAATAATATGTATATATTTTTACAGTGTAAAAGTTTTAAATTTTACACGTTTTTTTGATCGTTGGACTGGAAAATAGATGGCTGAGATCAGGGGTAAAGCAAGAAATTAAAAATTAAGGGGGCCAAAGAAAAAAATTAAGGGTATAAAAAATCCTTAAACTTTTGAAAAAAAATAATTAAGCCCCTAAACCTTTTTACACCCAATTAAGCCCTTGAACCAAGAAATTAAATCAATTATGCCCTCAAACTAATTTTGACTGTAACAACGGCCGCACCCCGCGATGGGTGCTTGACGCGTTCTTATGAAAATGTTGGTTTGGATGGAGTCGCCACCAATCTTTTTTTTGTTTAGGTGAGATTGGATCACCTGGAAACCGGGTTATTTTAATAAAACATGTTTTTTTTTATTTTTTTAAAACAACGAGTTTTGGTCTGCGAAATTGGGAAAATAGGTTCGGGAGTCAGTTACATATGGGGAAGGGTGAGCACCCTCACAACGCCCAAAATTAGTACATGGTCGATTATTTATTGTCTAAATGATGGAAATTAAGAATTCAAAATTAATTTAAAATTTGTGATCCCCTTTAAAATATTTAAAAGAATTTTCGTATGAAAGAAATTTACACCCCTGCACGCGGGGCATAATTTTCGTTAGATTCCCGAACGAAGGGAACCTGTTTTGAAAATTATAATTTAGAATTAAAAATGACATTTTGCGATAGAGATTAACGGAAAGCGGCACCTCTTACGTTTGAGATACGTTTTTCACGATAAACCCTAAAATCAATTTTTGAAATTCAATTAAAATACATACGGGGTGTATAAGAATATATATTAAATTGTAAATATTATGTAAATAATAATAATAATAATGTAAAAGCGATAATAGTAGTAATGATAATAATAATAATAGTATATAATAAACATATAATATACATTATAATATACTATATATACTATATAAATACACTATGTATAATATATAATACTATATAATATACATATATATAATATTAAGTAATAATAATATACATATATAAATTCAAAATACACATCATATAGTAAGAAATAAATATATATACGTATATGTGTAATAATAATATGTAAATATAAAAATAATAGTAATAATATGTAATAATAATAATAATAAAATAAAAGCTAAAAGAAAGAAAAAAAATAGTGACTAATATGTAAAGAAAGAAGAAAAAAAGCTGTAAAACTGACGAGAATGAAAAGAAAAGGAAATTAAAGTGCAAATTTGTGAGGATGCAGAAGGCGGAGGGATGAAGCGTGTAGATATCCCTTTTAAAATTGGTTAAGTTTGATTTCGGGATTAAATTGCAAAACAGGTGAAACTTTTAGGGACTCCAAAGGTAATTAAACCGTGCGAAAGATCCATTTTGAAAATGGTCTTAGGGCGGAGGGTATGGACGTGTAATTATACCATTGAAAATCGAATTAAACTAAATTTAGTGACCAAATTAAAAAACATTTGAAAACTTCAGGGACTGTGGGAGTAATTATCCCATGAGGCAGACCAACAGTGTAAAAATGTTAGGGACTGAGGGGTTTTGTGCGTAATTAAACCATTTTTAAAACAAATCCAAAATAGGTATAAATAACAAGCATAAAAAAAACTTTTAAGCATCTCATTTGGATCTAAAATGGATCAAGATGAGGGTTATTTTCTCTGAAGTGTTCATTCCCGCTGCCCTTAATTTCTAGATCCCGGCGACCTCTCTTTACCTTTTGTGCTTCGCCGATCAACGTAGGTAAGTCTTCCGAACTCGATTTTCTAGTTTATTTTCCATAATATTTGTTCTAAAATCCTAGATCTAAGTTTTAAAACACCGGATCTTTACCTTTTTTTGCTTCGAATATGGTTTTTTATTTCTTTTTTATTTTTGAACTCGAATCTTTTGTGTTCGAACTCTTTTTTTATCCATCTCCCCTCCATTACAATCGGTTTACATGGGTATTTATACCCGAAAATATAAAATATAAAACTATAACTTGCTCTAACTTTTTGCTTTTTCTGACTTGCAGGTCGGTGATGGAGCAGTGCGGCTTGGCGATGGGCGGTGGGACGCACGTGGCCAATGACGGTGCGCATGGCGGCCACGCGCGGGAGGCAATTGGCCAAGAGGTGCGGCGGCGGCTGAGCAATGGATAAGAAGGCTAAGGTTTTTTAGGTTAATTTTAGGGTTAAGGGTTAATATGGTAATTTGGGTCTAATATGGGTTTATTTGGGTTATCATATTTGGGTTATCTGGGCTTGTAATGGGTATGGGTATATGTGTGGGTTTGGTTTAATTTATTGATGGGTTAGGCTTTAAGGCCCGAACAAAATGGGCATCTACAGCTGCCCCTTTTTGCTCATTGTTGTACAACGGCAATGTAGCAAAGACAAAAAGAGAGGACCATTTTTGTCCGGTCATGCTTGGTTTCTTCTCTGGCCACCACTTCTTCTTAAGCTTCACTTGATCTTCTTTGCCGCTCTTGTAAGCAAAATCTTCAAAATAGAGGATTTGTTGGGGAAGACAAAAACCAGATGTGATCCGTTGGAGGAGACCGTTCGGCTTGCTATGACTCTGATTACGACGCAATACCTGGAGAAAATTTAACCTAACTGCAACACTGACGAAGAGGTAAGGTCTGCAAAACTTGATCCAATGGCAACTCTGCTGAAGACACAGGATCGAACGATGAAGGTTTGGCCCAGCTACGATATCGCCGAGGAGGCAGGACCGAAAGTCAGCAAGCTTTGATCCAGAGCTTAGCACATAGATCTCTTTTGCGTTTTCCCAAATGCACAAAGATCAACGAATTTGAGTTGCCTTTACCAGTAGCAATTTTCTCCGGGCTAATTGTACCATTCTCCTGGGTACAATCAGTTTATACCAATCACGACATTGGATTTTTCAAATGATTTATTTTCCTTCAACCATTCATGAAAATGAATTTTTGATGGATATTTGAATTGTCCATTATCTTAAATTTTACCGTGTTTAAGCACGTTGTGCCAAAATTTCTCTTGGACTTTGTCAGAATGATCGTGATCCATCTATAGCACTGATGAAGTAACAGGATTGGAGGAGGAAAATTTGATCAGGCTTTCACTCGGAGAAGAGACGTGATTTAAAAAGAGTTTTGATTTCCTTCTTCTTCTTCTTCTTTTTTGTTTTTTCGTTCTTTTTTTTGTCTTTTTTATATTTTTTTACACATATGTCCGAAGAGAAAATTCGAGGAAAACATCTGGTCTAGTTGCACCATCATTGGAAAAACTATACATAGACAAAAATCTGACCTGTTGCACCAACAACAGTGAAACAAGATCTGAAAAATATGGGATCTGTTACCAACTCCAAGGAGGTGATCTTATCGGTGTACTCATTCCACTGCCACTTCAGGGAGATGAGACGGTTGAGAGGTCTATTTCGCTGCCCCTTCAGGGAGATGGGACGGTTGAGGCGTCCATTCTACTACAACTTCAGAGAGATGAACTTGTTGGTGAGGTCTACTCATTCTGCTGCCACTTCATGGAGACGAGACGATTGAGAGGTCCATTCGCATGCCACTTCAGGGAGATGAACTTGTTGGTGTGCTTGATTTACTTGGTTGAGGACGCCGAACAATACTTGCTTCACTTCTTGTGTCAAAGATGTTGGAATTTGTTGACAACGATAATCTGCTTCTTCATGTTTGAGGATGCCAGACATGTTTTAAGGAAAATATCCTTATGAAGGGATGGAATTAAGAATTTCCAGTTTTAAGAAAAAATGATCCTTATGAAAGGATGAAATTAAGAAATTCTTGTTTTGAGAAAAACATCCTTATGGAAGGATAGAGTTAAGAAACTCTTGTTTTGAGAAAAATGTCCTTATAGAAAGATGGAGTTAAGAAACTCCTATTTTGAGAAAAACGTCCTTATGGAAGGACGGAGTTAATAAACTCTTGTTTTGAGAAAAACTTCCTTAAGAAAGTATGGAATTAAGAAATTCTTGTTTTTAAGGAAAATCTCTTTATGGAAAAATGAAATTAAGAAATTCCTGTTTTTGAAGAAAATGTCCTTATGGAAGGACGGAGTTAGGAAACTCTTATTTTGAGAAAAACGTCCTTAAGAAAGGAAGGAATTAAAAAACCCCGATTTGAGAAAAATGTCCTTATGGAAGGATGAAGTTAAGAAACTCCTATTTTTTTGAGAAAAATATCCTTATGAAAGGATGGAGTTAAGAAATTCCTTTTTTCTTCAGAAAAACGTCCTTAAGAAATGATGGAATTAAGAAATTTCGAGTTTGAGAAAAAAATGTCCTTAAGGAATGACAGACTTAAGAAACTCCCGTTTTGAGGAAAATGTCCTTATAGAAGGACGTGATTTCAAAAAATTGCTTTGAGTGACAAATGCAAAGTTAGTTTTCGGTAATGTATTTATGCATATATGATGATGCAAAGATGCATGACATTCTTGTCGGAATCTTCAAGTTATGTATGCCTTATGACAAATTAGATGCCATGATGTATGAACATGTTTGATGATGCATATGCTTGCATGTATGTCCTCATGATGAATGAAGATGCATGTGATACTTGCAGAAGTCTTTTTCTTCTAGCCCAGCTTGATTTTCTGTTCAAAATTTGCCCCGGCAAAAGTTTGCCCCCATATATTCCATTGTTCTTGTTCTAAATTTAAATCTTTTGAGCTGAACGATCTTCACGTCATTTATTTTCTTCTTCTCAAATGAAATTGAATTCATCATTGGTCAAATCTTCTCGAGTCTATTTTGATGCCCCACTTAATCTTGGGCTCGGATATCATTATTGGGTACTTTGAGGGATTCAGACTGATTAGACACATGTCTTAGGTCTCTGTACTTTAAATCTCTATAAAGAGTAATGCAAGAAATCTTTTATTTCTCAATCATGCAAGATGCTTATATGAACTAGCAAAGAATATGATTTTTCAAAAATAAGAGGCCCCTATATCCATATATGTATATATGTATAGAAAAATCATGAATAAGTTAAATTTTAAGAAGATTTGTAGAAATGCATCCTTTATTAACAACAAACGGACACACGCCCTTACAAAAGATTCCATATTGCCTTCAGGCCTAGGCAAAAGGGTTGTTTCATGCATTACTCAAAAAGAGATTTAAGATACAAAGGTGTCTTAAAAGGTTGTCTAAATTCCGGGCAGATCCAACATTATCCCCTTGTCAGTTCATCTTAGGGACTCCACTGTTGAATTTTAAAGTGTCATTCTCAATCAGATTTTGCACCTTGTTTTTCAGAGCTCCACAATTCTCGGTAGTGTGGCCCGTGCTTCCTAAATGATAATCACACGTAGCATTAACATCATAGCCTTTTGGATAAGGAGGTTGCTTTGGTTTAGACTGAACCGGGGCTAACAAGTTCTTCTCAACAAGCATCAGAAGCAACTCTGTATAAGTTACCGGGATTGGGTGGACAACTTTCTTAAATGTCGTAGGTCAACGTGAGTATAGATAGTTTGATTGGTGCGAGGACCAAGGCCAATTGGATGAATAAGACCCCACCATATGAATCTCTAATCCACTTTCTTCTCTGGTAATCGTATTACTGGAATCTATAATCTTCCATTGTCCGATGGCTTCTTCTATGAGTTCACCTGATATCACAAGGTCTTCGAAGTTCTTGGTTGCATTTCCCAGCATATACTTCAGGAATGTACCTTCTAGAGTTCTAACAAAAGTATGCGTTATCTCTCTTTCAAGTAGAGGCGGTTGTACTTGCGCTGCAACATCCCTCCACCTTTGCACATACTGCCTAAAGCTCTCGTTGGGCCTCTTCTTCATGTTTTGCAATGTTAAACGGTCTGGGTCAATGTGTGTTATATGTTTGTACTGCTCTGTGAAGGCTTTAGCTAGATCCTTCCACGATTGTATCTCGTCCCGGCTAAGTTGATTGTACCACCTGGCAGTAGACCCTTTTAAACTATCTTAAAAATAGTGAATTAAAAGCTTGTCATTATCAACATGCCCCGTCATCTTTCGGCAGAACATGGTGAGGTGAGCAGATGGAGAGCTTGTTCCATCGAACTTTTCAAACTGGAATTTTGAACTTTGGAGGTAATACCAGATTAGGGACCAAGCTTAATTCACTTGCATCCATTTTCACGGACTGCATTTGCCCCTTCTACAGCTTTTAATTTTTCCTCGAGCCACTGAAACCAATCTTCAAGTTGCTTGGGTAGTTCAACCTTTGGTTTACCTACTTCGTTTGGATCTGGGACAAGGCGCTCTTTAGTTCCTCTATATGATGAAGATCCAGCCTAAAGACCTTGTTGCTTCCCAACTGAAGTCAACGCTTGTAGAGGTGTCTTGTCGCAAGGAGTCTCTGATTTTTGTAGAGCACTAAGGTCAATGCCCAATCCTTTTCCCCTTTCAGGATCTTTGCCTACCAACCTTGGAGTTATCTTGGCCAGTAGATCCTCCTGTGACTGTGAGATGTGGTCGCGAGTTGCTTGTTGCACTTTTTTCGGGTTGTGCTCTATGTCATTCTTTATATCTTTGCACGCTTTTCAATCTTTTCCAAACGGCCATCCATTTTTAGCCTTACTTCAAGTGAAAAACCAACGCTGACTCGGCCGGATCGGATGCCCCAAAAATGGATCAGAAGCTCGAACAAGAAATGGTTATGCAGTATGATGTGATGCAAATGCATGCAAAATGAGATGCTAATGCAATGCAAAAGATAAAAACAGGTTAGTACAAATAGAGTAATCAATAATGATAATGTATCAAAAAAATTAAAAGGTAAGGAACCTTCAAGTTAGCATGCTTCATTCGAATAAAAGCAGTCCTACCCCATCATGCTTTCTACCCGCACATTTTAAACAAAAAGAATTAGATCATATTCAAACATGCTTTTCTACCCGCATAATATATCAGGATGATACCTAGTATATGTTTCATTGCGAGAGAATAAATGATACTGAAATTAAAGTGCATAATTGAAAGAAATTAAAAAACCCTCGAACTCTCTCTAGCATGAACCTATCGGGTGATTCTCTAAACGAACAAAGGTTCGGTATAGTTCTAGACAAGGTAGGCTGCTATGGCTCGCTACATGCGGCTTAGGTTCTAAAGTAACGATACCCGAACTGTCGCTAGGACATCGATTCGGGAGGATACATTTCCCTAAGTCTGTGCAGAAATAAAGATCTCACGGAGACAAAGGTACTGATGTATCCCGGAAGTGATCCACTATCCTGCACGGAGGTGATAACTCAGGAAGGCATAGCTTCTCACTCCCACTTAAAAGGACAGAACTCGGGTGCAGAGCTCATGATATGCAAAAAATTAGGGAAGAATTTTTAAAAACCCTTTTTTTGTAAAAAAATTGACAGAAAAAGGGATCAAAAAATAAATTAAACCAAATTTATAGTTTCCACTTGTTAAGACAAAAAGTAATCGACTGGTGGCTTGACTCTAAAAAAAAAGATCCCCAGTTGAGTCACCAAGCTGTAACAACGGCCCCGCCCCACGATGGGTGCTTGACGCGTTCTTATGAAAATGTTGGTTTGGATGGAGTCGCCACCAATCTTTTTTTTTGTTTAGGTGAGATTGGATCACCTGGAAATTGAGTTATTTAATAAAACATGTTTTTGTCATTTTTTAAAACAACAAGTTTTGGTCTGCGAAACTAGAAAAATAAGTTAGGGAGTCAGTTACGTGTGGGGAATGGTGATCACCCCCACAACGCCCAAAATTGGTACCTGGTTGATTATTTATTGTCTAAATGATGGAAATTAAGAATTCAAATTTAATTTAAAATTTGTGATCCCTTTAAAATATTTAAAAGAACTTTTGTATGAAAGAAATTTACACCCCTACACCCGGGGCATAATTTTCGTTAGATTCCCAAACGAATGGAACTTATTTTGAAAATTATAATCTAGAATTAAAAATGACATTTTGCGATAGAGATTAATGGAAACCGGCACCTCTTACGTTCGAGATACGTTTTTCACGATAACCCCTAAAAACCATTTTTGAAATTCAATTAAAATACATAAGGGGTGTATAAGAATATATATTGGATCGTAAATATTATGAAAATAATAATAATAATGTAAAAGAGATATTAGTAGTAATGATAATAATAACAATAATAATAGTATATAATAAACATATAATATACATTATAATATACTATATATACTATATAAATACACTATATATAATATATAATACTATATAATATACATATATATAATATTAAGTAATAATAATAATATACAGATATAAATTCAAAATACACAGCATATAATAAGAAAATAAATATATATACGTATATGTGTAATAATAATATGTAAATATAATAATAATAATAATAGTAATAGAAATAATATGTAATAATAATATTATTAATAAAATAAAAGCTAAAAAAAGAAAAAACAGTACTAATATGTAAAGAAAGACGAAAAAAAGCTGTAAAAGTGACGAGAATGAAAAGAAAAGGAAATTGGAGTGCAAAATTGTGAGGATGCAGAGGCGAAGGGACGAGGCGTGTAAATATCCCTTTTAAAATTGGTTAAGTTCGATTTCGGGATTAAATTACAAAACAAGCGAAACTTTTAGGGACTCCAAAGGTAATTAAACCGTGCGACAAACCCGTTTTGAAAATGGTCTTAGGGCGAAGGGACTGGACGTGTAATTATACCATTGAAAATCGAATTAAACTGAATTTAGTGACCAAATTAAAAAACATTTTAAAACTTCAGGGACTGTGGGAGTAATTATCCCATGAGGCAGGCCAACAGTGTGAAAATGTTAGAGACGGAGGGGTTTAGTGCGTAATTAAACCATTTTTTAAAACATATCCAAAATATGTATAAATAACAAACATAAAAAAACTTTTAAACATCTCATTTGGATCTAAAATGGATCAAGAGGGGGTTATTTTCTCTGAAGTATTCATTCCCGTCGCCCCTAATTTCCAGATTTCAGCGGCCTCGCCGACGATCGCCGCCGCCTTCGCTGCCGTGCTTCCCCATGCCAGAGAGCGCGTGAGCACGCAGATCAACGTGGGTAATTCTCTTGAACCCAATTTTCTAGTTTATTTTTCGTAATATTTGATCTAAAATCCTAGATCTAAGTTTTGAAACACTGGATCTTTACCTTTTTTTGCTTCGAATATGGTTTTTTATTTCTTTTTTTATTTTTGAACTCGTATCTTTTGTGTTCAAACTCTTTTTTATTCATCTCCCCTCTGTTACAATCGGTTTACATGGGTATTTATACCCAAAAATATAAAACTATTACTTGCTCTAACTTTTTGCTTTAGTCTGACTTGTAGGTCGGTGGTGGAGTAGTACGGCTTGGCAGTGGGCGGTGGCCGGGGCGCGTGGCCAATGATGGCGAGCGTGGCGGCCACGCGCGGGAGGTAATTGGGCAAGAGGTGCGACGACGGCTGAGCAAGGGATAAGAAGGCTAGGGCTTTTTTAGGGTTAAGGGTTAATATAATAATTTGGGTCTAACATGGGTTTATTTGGGTTATCAGATTTGGGTTATCTGGGCTTGTAATGGGTATGGGTATATGTGTGGGTTTGGTTTAATTTATTGATGGGTTAGGCTTTAAGGCCCGGACAAAATGGGCATTTACATTGATAATTAAATTTTGATAGTTTTTTTAATCTATTGGTGCAGTGCATTGTGTCACAATATCTCGACTTGATATTTTCAAAAAACTTATTTTATTTAAAAAATTGTTTAAAGTTTTAAAAATTCTAAAAAACATATAAAATATAAAAATACATTTTTTGAAAAAATCTGTAAATGTAACATGATGGAACCAAAATGTATCAAGTGCCAGTAATATCTAAAGAAAACGATTGTCAAGATTTAATGGTCAAAATTAGTCAAAAGACTTGATTAATTCAATTTCTTAGCTCAAGAACTTAATTGAGTGCAAAAAAATTTCAGAGGCTTAATTAATTTTTCTGTACACACTTTAAGTAAAATAAACTTAATTTTTTGTATACATTTTACCACTAAGACAACATTCACTCTATAATATTAAAATAAATAAAATAAATTATAATTTAAAATTCTACGGAGGCCAAATTAGAAAAAGAAAGGACCATAAGGGTGGACCACGGGGCCTGGCCCTTGCTAGCCCCCTATGTGGCTTCGCCCATGGCTGAGATCAACTCCTTCCTTTTTTTTCAAGTGATATTCTTCACATATTCTACTATTAATCTCGCCATCCATTTCACTCATAAAACGACCCAAAAACGTGTAAAACTTTTACATTGTGTAAGTGGATCATAACCCTATATATATGTGTACGTACCTACAAACGCACACCTAGGATCCTAGATAATAATGCACCAAAAAGGGACATGCTAAAGTGGAGATGCACCCAAGCCCTAAAACATTAACCACAACCTCTCATCAGTGAACCTGTAGACAGACTTGAATGGTTAGCTTCCTTTGATACTATCCCAACAACATCAACGTCTTCTCAACAATTAGCCATGTCAATCCTCTGAGGTCCCTCGTTAAAATATGTCCTATGTTAGAATATTCTTGAAATTTGAGGGAATATATATATATACTCGAGAGGAACATTAAAAACAAATAATCATGTATAAAGTGTGAGCTAATCCCACGCACTTGTCACCCCTGGAGCATATCCTCCACCATAATTGTTAGGAACTCCACATCCACTACCACCATTCCCTCCACCGTAGTAATCCAGATTCTTACCAAAAAGAGCTTTCCCTTCGGAAATCACGCCCGTCGAAATGCCCCATCCTAGATCGTCGATTTTTGCTACCTCCTTAAGGAGCCGGGATGTATAACGGGTGAGCCATGCTGGTACCTCTTGAATTGCTTCTTGCATTAGCTCCGTTAGAGGCCTTTCCAGAGACATATTCCCATCATTAAAGAAAGCTGTAGCCAACCCTGATTTACCAGCACGGCCAGTCCTTCCAATCCGTTGGACATAATCATCAATATTATTGGGGAGATCAAAGTTGACCATATGAGCTACATGGGGTATATCAAGACCACGAGCAGCCACATCAGTTGCTACTAAAATTGGGGTCTTTCCAATTTTGAATGATCTCAATGCCAGTTCCCTTTCCTGCAAATATGCAAGCATTATTTAAAGTTCCTTCTTTCTATATCAAGGTAAATGTATAGTATATGGCATACACATCTTAGGACAAGTTTTCACTGCAAACACTGTTGTGCAAGCTAAGAGGTGGATGCTATTGGCATACACATTAGTACTAGCTTAGAATCGGGCCATCTGAAGAATTCTAGAAAACATCAGAAATATTTTTCAAATAAAAAAGGATCACTAAAGATGAGATAATTAGAAGAGAGAATGAATGTCATTCCAATATCAGTAGTTGTAAAAATCAAAGAACCTTTTAAAGAGTTTCTCTGTTAAATCTTATTCCAAAAATACTGTACAAGAGTAGTCCTTTTATAGGCTTTACAAGTAGTTTACCTAGAGTAGCCTACCTAAGAGATAGAACTCTTATCCTTTAATGAGATAGAGTTTATCTAGGTTTAAACTCTTAAATTCAAACTATAAGATAAGATAAGATTACAACACTTAATTTACATGCAACTAACCTACACTCCCCCTCAAACTGGTGTATATATGTTGTATACTCACAGTTTGGATGAGAACTCATCAAAGGTCACTCTCGGAAGTGACTTTGTGAAGATATATGCTAGTTGACTCTTAGTAGGAACATAGTGCAGCTTTACGACACCACTGTTTACCTTCTCATAGATGAAATGTCTGTCAATTTCGATATGTTTAGTCCAATCATGTTGTACTGGATTCTTAGCAATACTCATTGTTGATTGCCTATCACTCAATACCTTGAACTCCTTCTTTTCATCCAACTCCAGCTTGGTGAGAAGTTTTTTAAGCTACATGCCTTCCCAAATTCCAAAGGCCATAGCCCTATATTTTGATTCTACACTACTTCGAGACACCACAGTTTGCTTTTTACTCCTCCATGTGACCAAGTTTCCCACACAAACGAACAATAGCCACTCACATATTTTCTATATGTTAATTCTCCTACCTAGCTAGAATTTGTGTAAATCTTCACAGATTTGTCATGAATTTTCCTGAAAATAAGTCCAAATCTTGGTGTAAATTTTAAGTATCGCATAACTCTATTGGCTGCCTCCATATGTTCTTCTCTAGGATTGCTCATATGCTGGCTGATTATGCTCACTGGATAAGCTATATCAGGCCTTGTGAGTGATAAATAAATCAGTTTTCCAACCAGCCTTTGGTAGGATTCTTTGTTCACGGAAGTACTCGTGCCATTTTTTCCAAACTTTAAGCCTGCATCCATTGGAGTGTTTGCTGGTTTACATCCAAGCATTCCAGTTTCCGAGAGGATGTCCAAGATGTACTTCCTCTGATTTATAACTACCCCTCATTTGATCTAGCCACCTCCATTCCGAGAAAGTACCTAAGACTTCCCAAGTCTTTAGTCTCAAACTCTGTTGCCAAAAAAGCCTTTAGTTTCTCAATTTCCTTTATGTCATCTCCTGTGATAATCATATCACCAACATAAACAATAAGAAGAATCTTTTTACCATCTAAAGCTACCTTCTTAAACAAGGTGTGACCTGCTTGTGTTTGTTTGAACCCATTCTTTGCCATGGCTTTCGCAAAATTGTCAAACCAGGCCCTTGGTGATTGCTTCAGCCCATACAAGGATCTATTTAGTTTGCACACTTTCTGTTTCGTTGAGTCATCCTTTAAGCCTGGTGGAATCTGTATATATATACTTTTTCTTCCAGCTTCCCATTCAAAAAAACATTCTTGATGTCTAGTTAGTGCAACTTCCAATCTTTATTAACTGCTAATGAGAGTAACACCCTTATTGTATTCAGTTTTGCCATAGGTGCAAAGGTCTCTCGACAGTCTACTCTATATGACTGAGTAAATCCCTCCACCACTAACCTTGCCTTGAACCTCTCGATACTTCCATCAGATTGATACTTTACTGTGAAAACCCACTTGCATCCAACCACCTTTTCCTTTCTGGCAGTTTAGTTAAACTCTGTGTGTTATTTTGTTGTAGGGCTTTGACTTCTTCTTCAACAGCTTTTCTCCAGTCAGGATTTTCAAATGCCTCTTCCACTATTCTAGGGATCTTTACACTGTTAATATTAGTTGTAAAAGCCTGGAAACCAGATAATAATTTTCCATAAGCAACAAATCTTTCAATAGGATGAGTAGTGCATTTTCTTACCCCCTTTCTGATTGCAATCGAAAAATCATCTAAATTCTCCTAAACTGGATTTTCGAGACATCATTGCTTACCTTTTCCTCCATGGCAGCAGGAGTTAAGATCAATTCTTGACTAGTACTTGGCTGATCAATGGATTCTGTGATAATTTTCTTTATTCTGGTATAGGGAGTAAGTTATTTGACTGGAGGTTGTGGGGTTTGAGTAGTGTGAGGCCTGTGAGATTTAGGCTCCGGAGAAGGTATTTTTACTGGAACATTAGGAGAGCTGGGAGATGTAGGCTCTGGAAAAGTTGTAGGATCATCAGAGTTGCTAGGTTGTTCGTCATGTGTTTGTTTATAGGTCAAAAAAGGAGTAATAATAGTAGGAGTAATAAGAGTATGAGTAATAGGCTGATATTCCTCACATCTCTCCCCCTGAATCTTAGTCCCTACAAAATAAGGTTGATTTTCAAAGAAAGTAACATCAAATGAAACATAGGTTTTCTTGGTAATAGGTGAGTAACATTTGTAGCACTTCTGATTCGATGAGTATCCTATAAACACACACCGCAAGGGCCTAGGATCAAGCTTACCCCTATTGCTGCTATGCACATGAACAAAAGTTGTGTAGCCAAATATTCAAAAAAGAATAGTAGATGATCATGGTTTGAAATGCGGAAAATGATGTAAAAGGGTGTCAAAAGGAGTTTTGAAGTCCTAGTTTTGCTAGGCATCCTATTAATTAGGAAAGTAGTAGTAAGAAGTGATTTTCCCCAAAGATACTTAGGAGCATTAGCAGAAAACAAAAAGAGACCGAGTTACCTCTAGTAAATGTCTATTTTTTCTTCCAGCAACCCTATTTTGCTGAGTGTTGACACAAGAAGTAAGGTGAAAGATACCTTTCTCTCGAAAAAAGAACCAAGGGATTTAGTAAGATACTCACTCCCATTATTACTCTGTACGATCTTTATCCTGCGTTCAAATTGGTTTTCGATCACGTGATAAAATGTTTTAAATATTGTTTCAAACTCAGATTTTTCTTTCATTAGATAGGTCCAAGTAACTCGAGAGTGATCATCAATAAAGGACACAAACCAGCAAGCCCCGAAAACATTTTTAACTTTAGAAGGACCCCAAATGTCACTATGTATTTAGAGAAATGAGAAGTAGGTTTGAATTTAGTGGGAACATATGATTGTCTTGTATGTTTGGCAATTTGACATGCATCACAAGTGAATGAAGAGAGATTTTTATTCAGAAACAACTTAGGAAATAATTTTGCAAGATAGTAGAAATTCGGGTGTCCTAACCTAAAATGCCATAGCATGACATCATTGGAAAGTAGGAAGAGGAAAAACTGTAGACTTAAGACAACTGGAATAGTTTTGTTTCGAAAGGATGGGCCATCAAGAATATAGAGTCCATTGTGTAGCCTAGCACTACCAATCACAGTCCTCGAGTCCTGTGCCTGAACCTGACAGCCCAAAGTTAACATAACAATCTTCATCTTTAACAATTTTACTAACAGACAATAGATTGCAAGCCGGTTTTGGTACATAAAGAACATTAGACAGCACTAGATGAACATTTAACTTAATAGAACCACTTCTTGTTACAATGGAGAGAGATCCATCGGCAACTTTGATAGATGATGCAAACGAATGTGGCTTGTACGCTTGAAAGAGGTCAAGATTGCCTGTCATATGGTTAGAAGCACCAGAATCCACTATCCAACTCAAAAAATTGACTGTGGCCAAGCAAGAAATTTGACTTTCTATAGCAGGAAACACCGTAGAATCTGATTTGGAGGACATTTGACCAAACATCTGTTGGAGCTCCTCTATCTGATGCTTACTGAAGTTGCTGGAAGGACTATCATGCGAAGCAACATGTGCTTCTCTCGGGGCTTTGACCCGTTGGGATTTCCACTCTGCTGGTCTCACTGAAGAGCTAATTTCAGAGGCAGCAGGGTCTGATGTAGCCATGGATTTCAAAATAGGAATGAAAGGTCGAGAGAAGAGGAAAAAAATTGAGATTTAGAAGAAAGGATATAATACAAAGTCCAAATCATTTATCTCAGTCTCCCAACAAAGCACTTAATCTTCAGGTTTCCATGCAGAAAGAATTCACCGGAATGATAGTGTACCACCCAATAGAATAAATAAGATTAGCATATACATGGCCAAAAAGAAAACTAAAATGGTCATCATATCAAACGACACGCTTGAAGGATAAGTATATAATTCCAACAAACCACAAAGACGATATTCTTTCTCTTGTCTTTAGCAAAAAAATTTCTAAACAATTATCTGCTAAGTCCTATCACCATGGATGGTGGTTGCTGGAAATCCATTAAGGCACAACCAATGTTCCAATGAATCAGCAACTTTTTTGGTCTCCACAAAAACTAATGTCAAAGCTTGCTGAAAAGTAAAACACAACTATCAAACAGCTAATAAGAATCTTAGACCTACTACTGACTAAATGAGACTAAATACCAGAATTAACACCCTGAACGGTAAATACTTATTGGAATACACATCCAAATTAAGTTCAATTGAAAAACATATGGAGAAAGAAGTGTTGCCAAGGGTGCATGGCGTACTGTTACGTGCAAATAATTATTAATATTATTATTTTAGGAATCGTCAATGATGAGTGCTCGATGGTGATTAGAGGATTTTTAGGAATCAGATTTTATTATCAAAACCTTATTATTTTTACTAGGAAATATATTGCAATTTTAATTTCTTGATTTTTTAGATGTCTTTCCTTACTAGCAGACTTATTTCCTTATTATTCCAGTGAGTATTTTATTCCATGTAACCTCTCCATAAGAGGTCTTCCGATATTCAATAAAATCAAGTATTTTAAACCTAAATTATATAGATCAGATGATTCTCCCAAATGTTTCGAGGTGGATTCTCCCTTTCATGAGAATCATAGCTAGAAGGCGAAACAAGAAGACGACGGCCCAACGCAATCCCATTCATACAAAATCCTATACCGGGGACCTAACACGTACTCTAGGCAGTAGAACCCTTGTACTGCCTGACGCGCAAGGCTAAAAAAATTATGGTTGCTAAGTGAAGCAAGGCACAATAATGCATGTGTGTCTGTGTATATTGTATAAAATAAGTTTAAGATGTGTAAATAATTTTAATACTGAACTCTAAGTGAAGCAAGGCACAATAATACATGCTTCTGCAAAACATGCACAGTTTTCCTTTTTTTACTAGTAAAGCAGTGTTTAAAAAGGCACATCTGAGGCGCGCCTAGACGCTAAGGCGAGGCTAGGGTGAAGCGCCTAATTGGGTCTAGGCAATTTCAATGAAGCGCAGCAAGTGAGGACCACACAAAAATAGCATTAATTAAATGAAATTTAAATTAACCTAGTCGAGTTAATGTGTAATTTGAACTTAAAGCATAACACATAATATATACAAACATTAATTAAATTGGATTGAATTTAAATTCAAATTAATTTGGTTCAGTTTTAAAACTTGAACTAAATTTAATTGTTTTAGGGTTTAGGGTGTAAGGTTTAGGAGTTTAGATTTAGTAGTTTAGAATTTAGTCACTGTGAATAGAATTTTGGGTTTAGAGTTTAGAATTTAGTGTTTATAGGTTAAAACCTAAATCTTCAACATATTATCTTAAAACCTAAACCCTAACCTTTTAACCCTAAATCTAACTCTAACCCCTAAATTCTAACCATTACCCCTAAATTCAAAACCAATTAACCCTATGCCCTAAATTGAGTCCCTAAAACTAAGGTTCTTGTTTTAGTTTCCACCGTTAGTCTATTGGATATAAATCCTTAATTTAAATCATATTATCATATATCTTTTTAAAATTATTATATAACTAGCTTTGTTTATTTACAGTATAAAAAAATTTCATATTGCATGATAAAATGCAATGTCATGTTTTTTTATTAGAAAGTTAAAGGTAAATAAAATGAAGAGATTTTGTTGAACTTATAGTCTTTTTTAAAGTACTATTTTTTCTTGTTTAGTACTTTGCTTCATGTACATTTATACATTCTCCTTCATTGGTTCATGTTAAAGTTAAACATTCAAAGAATCTCATTATTCGTATCACCCAAAATTTTATTGAATGTAAAGAATTTTGAAGTGATGCTTAATATATAAAATGATGATGATAAATACTCTTTGGTGTTTACATTGCATAAACTGTTTTTTTTTTTTTGCTTTACTATACAACTGAAAAAATACATGTATATCTCTTATTTTCAAAAAGTGAGCTCTACTTCAATAAGGCTATAAAATCCCTATTGCCTTAGTGCGCCTTGTGCACTTTTTAACGCCGGCAAGCTTTTCTTGCACTTAGTGTCTTACAAAGCAGCATGCGTAATCAACTTTGACTTGATCGAAAATGTCTTAGGACCAAAGCACTTTCCTTAACTAGCACTAAGGCATAGCAACCAGGTGCACGCCTTAACACATTCAGATATAGTAACTTCAATAAGTAATGCATGATAGTCTCACATTGCCTTCCTTTCCATGAGCTCCATTTTCCTTCTGTGCATGAAGAAGATTCATGAGATGGCTTCTCTTATCAGACTCGTGAACAAATTCAACCCTTTGAACAATCAAATCTGTACTTGAACCAACCCTCCCAACAGCCAAGAATATATAATTTGAATGAAAATCAGAGGCAAGTCTCTGCAAAGCCACCAATTCACAAAAAATTATGTGATGTAATCTAGATAGCCTCCTTTTTATTATCAAAAACTCACAATTATCTTGATTGCATTAGAAATTTACAATAAAGAAAAATTTAAGGAAAATTTACTTCTTTTGGACTGGTAAATTTTGAAACTGAGATAACTAACCCCAGCAAATCATTTGGTGCTCTGAGCAAATAGAAATCATAAATACAGTTTTACTCTGATAATTAACAATTTTCATTTTCTACAAAACATATAGAAGTTGCAAGAAGAATTGAAACAGGCACAAAAATTATATTCCAGAACATGAAACTCACTCGTAACTTGAAAAATTTTACTGTTATGTGTGAAAACATGAGTGGCATATATCAAGAAATACTATAACCAACAGGGAAACCTTATTTAACAGTTATATACAACCTGTATCTCTCTTGGAAAGGTGGCACTAAACAACATTGTCTGTCTCACACCCCGATTAGGCATGTCCATTTGTTCCACTCTCTTTCTGATTTGTGGTTCAAAACCCATATCAAGCATGCGATCTGCCTCATCAAGGGCCAAGTACCTAATCATCTGCAATGACAATCTAGCCCTCTCTAGCAAATCAACCAATCGTCCTGGAGTTGCCACAAGAATATCAACGCCTCTGTCCAGCTCTCACAGCTAAATATAAAACAAAGAATTAGTAAAAAGCGAAAAAAAAAAATGAAATATCAGTTACGGAGAAGAAGGGGTCTGCGGGAGACTAATAAGCTTAAGAGTCGGTGGATATATTTACAGAAGAGAGACAATAAATAAAAGATCACATAAGGACATAAAAGTGAAAAGTTAGGCAACATAATTAGAAATAGCGCAAAACTAAGTATCCTTGATACTTAATCTAAACAAGCTAGTATCCTATTACCACCATTCAACATTACCAAATATTCCAGGGAGAATATATCCAACAGCTTGTGAACACTAACAACTCCCTTTCCACTCCAGCTCAATGAGGACGGTACTGAAATTAGACCCCTCCCCAAAACAGAAACTACAACCTATTTGAAACAAACCACGAACTAGCGAGTCAAATTAGCAATCTATCATCATCATGGTTCTTCCTATGAGTAAATAAACCCTTTCAACTTTTGTTAGTTCCATATGTGAGAAAAAAAAGAAGAAAAAGTAAAACAATATAAGTTTTAGAAAGAAATCCTAAAGATAAATCCAATAATGTGTTTAATAACAATATGCGAATAGAGAATCAAATTTTTTGTACAAATACATATGACAGAAAAGTTAATTAGATTAACGTGAAACTTAGTAAACAAGTACGATGCATGTCAGAGGAGAACGGAAATTATAGGAAGAACCCTTTGTTATGTGGTATAAGATGGCCAATTGCATTAAAGGAGATAAATATAGTGCAAAAATGATACTGAAAACCAAACACAAGGCCATAACAACCTGTTGATTAATTGGTGCTCCTCCATATGCAACTATCGCCTTGACACCAGTTCGATACGAGAACTTTTTGGCCTCATCGTGTATCTGAAAGTGCATCATTATCAATAAAATCAATTCAAAAAACTCATTAAACCATTCTAAAAGATTACATTACATGTTCTAACGATCCCACCTGACAGGACAGCTCCCTTGTGGGGGATAAAATAAGAGCAAGAGGGTAAACGGTTCGCGCTACACATGGTCTCTGCACATACTGCTCCCGCATAATGCCACTAATAACTGGAAAGCAAAAGGCAGCAGTCTTCCCTGACCCAGTTTGAGCACAAGCCATGAGATCTCTTCCAGCTAATGCTATAGGTATAGCATGGCGTTGAATTGGAGACGGTTTCACATACTTGCACCTTCTAATGTTTTGATTCAACAGCTCCCCTAAATCTATGTCGGCAAATATATTTACCGGCGGTGGTACATTTTCACCGCTAGTTTCCTCCGGAATATCCTCGTAAGCATCGAAATTGATTCCAGTATTCTCTTGCTCATTGAAAGCTTGTTCGCCGTCATTGTTTTTATCATCAACATCATCATCAAAGGGGTTTACTTCCCTTTCTCTCCTATCCCAACCTCTACTGTTATTCCAACCACTGCCGCTGCCACCTCGTCCAACTACAGCTCCGGCATAAGCATATCCCGGACCCAATCGCCCCTGTTCGGGCTTAGGTGGGCCGCCGCTCCATCGGGAACCCTGGGACCAACCAGGGGTCCCGCTAAAAGCTGTCCTCTCAGTAGCCGGACCTAGCAGGTTAGGTGCGTCTGAAGCTTGACGGTTACGAAGGTGGGGCGGGACATAAGTGGATCGAGTTGGCCGAGGTACAGAACTGTTGTCTGAAACTGCAATTTCAGATGCAGTGTTCGCTACAGAATCTGCCCACGAAGTTCTCATTATTTCGCAACCTAAGAAAACCAGATAAATATCCTAACAAAAACACAAAAAAGAAAAAGAAAAGAAAATCCTTCAAAAAGTATTCTTATCCCCTCCCTTCTTGTAGATCAGACCTCGTCAATGGAAATGCAAGCAAAGACAACAGATAGAAAACATTAAAAAAGCTAAAAACAGCCATCAATAAACACACAAAACGCTGAAAAAGCATAAAGAATAGGAAGGAAAAAGAAATAAAAAAACTACGAGAATTGATGAGAGGAGCAGCAGAACCTTGTTTGGAAATTCTTTTGAAACATGGGGCCAGGGAGCTGAAAAATTGGGTGCCATTATTTATTTTTATGATTTTTCAAAAATAAATCAAAGCTTCCTCGTTTCTTTTTCTTTACTTTTGGGTTTTCGGTTGCAGCAGGGAAAAAACAAATGTGAGCGAGAAAATCTACAGAAATACTTTGACGAGCGTACAATTGGGTAGGTTGCTGTGCGGCAGGTTAAAATACGACTATTATACGACGGTATTTATTTTTTCAGTATAAACCTATTCAAATAGATTTTGGTTAATATTTTCAGTTGGTTAAAAAAAATTTTACTCTTAAATTGGTTTTTTCTAATATTTTAGGTGTCGAGTTAAATATTTTCTTTTGAATTTAGAAAGTAAAATATGTTCGTAATATTTTATGTTCCTTAACCAGTGAAACTGCTTTTCGGTAACATTTTAGGTGGCGAATAAATTATTTCACGCAAATTAAAAAGTTAAATTTCTAGGTAATAATTTAGGTTCCTTAACAACAAACTAAATGTAGGTAACATTTTAGGTGCCGATCCCGAAACTGAATTTCATTGACATTTTAGAGTCAAACTGAATGGTAGGAACATTTTAGGTGCTGATCCTGAAAATGAATTTCATTAATATTTAGGGTATGAACCCCAAACTGATTTCCACTAACATTTTGGATTCAGAACGCAAAACTGATTTTCGATAACATTATAGGTCAAGAACCCCAAAGTCGTTGCCTGTATCATTTTAATTGTCGAACCGAACCCCAAACTGATCTTTCGATAATATTTTAGGTGTCGAACATGAAACTCGTTTTGGGTAACATTTTAAGTGTCGAACCCCAAACTGAATTTCATTAACATTTTAGGGTCTTAACCCCAAACTGACTACCGATAACATTTTAGGTGCCGAACCCCAAACTAAATTTTATTAACATTTTAGGGTCCCAACCCCAAACTAATTACCGGTAACATTTTAGGTGTCAAACCCCAAATTAAATACTAGTAACATTTTAGGTGCCGAACCCCAAACTGAATACTTGTAACATTTTAGGTGTCGAAACCCAAACTAATTATCGGTAACATTTAAGGTGTCAAACCTCAAACTAAATATCAGTAACATTTTAGGTACCGAATCCCAAATTGAACATCGTTAACATTGTAGGTGTCGACCCCTAATTTTACCCTTACAAATCTTCTATAAATACTTCTACATAACCATATTTTGCAAAAATTCTTATTTAAAAATTATGGCAAATTTTTTATAACCATTTTCTTTTTAGGAACATACCTCTACACTTTATTCAACAACAACATCAATAAGGATGATCTTGTTTGAGTTGATTTCCATAGAGGTTAGGAAATCAACAAGGAAGAAATTGTCTTCATTGGAAGCCAAAATCCCCGTTGATGAGCCCAGCTCTAAAGCTCATTACATGCTAAAGATATGTAATATAAGCGACCTTCGCAAGATGTTTAGAAGATACAACCGTGTAGGGGGTACCAACATCGAGTTGTATGTAAATTTTGATGAAGGAGTTAGTTTATCAAGAATCCCAGGAGGTTATCCACCTTCCGCAGACGAATACGCTGTTTGCGTACGTAATTCTAGGAGACGACATGAGAAAGAACAAATAATTGATCACCATGCATCTAATTTCATATCGTAGTTTTTAATCTAATTTATGTTTGTGTTGGTGATCATATTTTTCTCGGATCCTCAAACAAATGTTAAAATGTAATGAGATTTGTCAACCAGCTTAATCAGAGCATAGTATATCGTTAAACTCGTTCAATGTCGTTTTGGCATCGATAAGTACCGATACTATACTTTGCATTTCAATATTCTTCAAAATGAACCTAAAATCTTACACAATATTGTAACATTTAAGGTGGTCGTTCTCATTATAAGTATTGAAACTCTTATATACGTGTCGATTCTCCTAATTACGCATGAACACGTAACCATACATGAACGTGAACATTGCACACGATTAGTATCGAAACTTTACAAGAATGTGTACATTTTAAATGTTTGAGTATCGTAACTCTTAGTTATGTTACAGCTAAGATTCTCGATAAGAGAAGATGTGTCAGACACGTATAGTAGAGAATCCTGATAATGAGATGACGTGTCAGCGACGTACATAAGATATTCCTGACACGAGTCATGTCGGAATACAACTTTCACTCAGGTTACTTTCATGATAGGTTTGGATTTCTTACTAGATGTGTTGTGACTTGTGAGTATTTCGTATTACATTGACGATAAGTAAGCAGTTGTTAGTTTCCTAATGTATTCTAGCATTGTTTGTTTTCCATAAGGGCAATTGTATCTTGTTCATATATCTAAATGAAAAAAATTATTACAACATAACACAACCATTAAATGATCATAACAAACTTGTAGAACATGGCATAGTTTTTCAGTTTTTTTTCGGCTTCAAATTTCTCTAGTTTTTTTCAACATTCTTACTTGTCCATATTTACCAATTTCTGCAATTTGGCATTCTGAATTCAAATTTCCCTATTTTCAACCAAAAACGTTTGAACATGATTTCTTAATTCTTCAACATCGATCGAATTTCCATCATTGTCAATCTATTTAAAGAAATCACAACGGCTCTACAAATGTGCAAAAGAAATTTAGGAGAATGCAGTAATCGAAACACTGGTACTTGAACAGTAAACCCAACTTATTACTTAAAACCTTGGGGCCTCTAGCATATCCATAAAATATCTTCACTTTGCTTTGTGGTACAGTTGAAGTGTAAAGTGGTGATTGCGATCCACAATAACAGTGAACAATGTTTCCTTCAGAATGTGATTTGGAACTTCTAGTAGACATCGTCAAAGGCAAACTCAAACAATTGAAGTTGTTGTGTGCAAAAATGGTTATAAGAACAATATATAATTTTGGAAAATAATTTATAAAATAAAAGGCTATTCATCCGTCTTGCGTATACTGAATTCTTGACGAAAGGAGGCATTTTCCTTGCGAATCTTTGCAAGTAGAGAATCAACATGCTTACGAAGCTCAGTAAACTGCTAATGAGAATGGTTACGAAGCTCAGCAAACTGAGACTCAACATGGTTTTGAATGAATGTTAATCATCTCCTTTAAAGGGATAGGTGGGTCAAAAGAAAAATTGACATCATTCTTCTGAAAGATATGTGTAAGGACAAAAGTATATGGAAGAGAGGTTGAGGCTCCATGGCCCTTATTGTGAAATGATACTAGCTAGAGGAAAATGATTTTGGCAATGTTAGGAGCAACCTCAGTTTGATATTGGTTAAGCCACCGATAATCAAGCTCTCGGATTGTTGATGCTTTCTTAGCGGCCGATCGAAAAAACCATGCCACAATAAGGTGAAAGATTCTCTATTCAAAAGAAAGATTTCTAGGGCCATGGTCTTTGTACTTTTCTATAGAGCTGGTTTCGGTTTTATCATAAGGGCCTTTATTTTCAATACCTAAATCAGATTCAATTGATTGAGGGTGATAAAGAGTTCCTTATCCCTAACATAAGAGTTGATGCCTAAGATCTCAGATAAATTTGTCATGAAAAGGAAATGAAGACCAATCAAAAGCAATGGAATGTTAAAAAAGAGTTAGGGTTTCTAGAAATATACCTTTGCTACCTCTAAGCTCTAAGCAGACTGGGTTTAGGGTTCATGTAAAAATTTAAACAAAATAATAAAAAAATGTAAAAAACACACCAATAATGTCAACCATATTTTCAACATCAACGGTCAGCCATGGAAAGTACATGTAATCCAAACAAAAGCAAGGCTATTTAAAAAAACTAGGGTTTCCAGAAATACCTTCAATGCCTACAGATTCAAATTAAACTAGTTGGATGAGGAGATGGTGTATTAAATGTTTGATTGGTGAAAGGATAAAGTGAAAAATCCCTTAATTTAAAGATTTTGAACTGAAAGAATAGAGGAATCAAATCGGTTCGCAGAACTGAGTGAGGGAAGAAAAAGGGAATTAATTTTTGGCTATGATCTTCCACCTTTGGTATATATACTCTACATTAAGTAGCGGAACTGGGGAATAGGTTTTGCTACTTTTATTGGAAAAAGAAGCGGGAACGACAACTAAAAAAGTTATAAATTTGAAGTTTAAAACAAAAAATGTCAGAATTCAAAGTTCAAATATTTTTACAGTCTCAAAACCTATATACCAGTTCTGAAACATTATAGCAAGCACTATAACATAAGACATTTAATCAATATCAAAATGTACAAATGAAATTCCAAAACTTCCGAAATGCTCATTTTATGCATAATGGTCAAATTTATTACTCAAATCCAACAACAACCATTCTGGAAATGTTGAATAAAAGTTAGAATAAATGTTGCAACTACCATCCCAAGGCAGGTACTACCAACTTCAAAACACGTCTATGTCCTCTTAATCCTCTTCCTATTGAAGAAGTTGTTTATCTTGAAGCTCATAAACCTTTTTTTCTAGCAGCATCGATCTTAAGAAGGTACGCAAGTTCATAATAAGCAAATTTTTTTTTACTTTTATGCAACTTAATTCCATGTAATGTTTTAATTATTTCATATTCATTTACTTAGGTGCCGGAGTATAATGATCATGGAAGTTCCGAGTACAGTAGGTGATGCTAAAGTAGGAGGAGATAGTGTAGAGAGTTTGAATAAAATTGTTGGCATGACATTTGTGTCACTTGAAGAATCATGGGAATTTTATAAGGAATACGCAAATCAAAATGGATTTAGTGCACTTTGTTCCACGGGCTGAGTTAGAAATGGAAATAAATACTGCAAGAGTTTTGCTGTTCAAAAGAAGGGCAAAGGAAATCAAAATTAGATGAGACAAAGCATTCACACGCTCTACGTCCACAGATAATGACCAGTTGCAATGCTAGAGTAGTGGTCCATGCAAAAGATCTGGATAGTTGGGTAATAACATTGTCTGATAACGAACACAAACATGAACTTTGTCCACCATCCATGGCACCCTTCCTTCATTTGCATCGATATGTGAAAGAGGCCAATATTGTAGAGGCTTCAGCATTGCAAAATGTCGATGTCGGAACATCAAAAATTATGAAATTCTTCATGTAACAGTGTGGTGGTTATCAAAATGCTGGTTTTACTCAAAAAGACCTATACAATGCTCTTCACAACATAAAAGCCAATGGATTTATTGATGGGGATGTAAATATCGTACTAGGTTACTTTGATGCAAAGAAGACAGATCCCAGTTTTTTCATACAAATCTTAGTTGATGATTTGGATCGTTTGCATAATCTATTTTGGGCTGATTCAACTTCTAGAGCTAACTACGCCATATTCGGTGATGTTATTACATTTGACACCACCTACAAGGGTAATGTATATGGTCGACCTCTTATGCCCATTGTTGGTGTAAATTACCACCATCAAACAATTGTGTTTGCTGTTGTTGTCCTTGCGGATGAGACCACAAATACGTTTTAGTAGATCTTGAATGCTTTTTGCAGAAGCTATGCTGAAGATGTCTTCACTTTTAGTTGTTACAGATATAGATAGGGCAATGCAGAGGGCGATCAAAAATGTTTTCCCGATGCTAAACATTGAATATGTTCTTGGAATCTAGTTCGCAATTCACAAGCAAATATTTAGGATCAAATTTTATAAAGGAATTTAGCAGCTGCATGCATTCTTGGTGGAAACCTGAGAAATTTGATGAACAATAGGAGCTAACTATTGAGAAGTTTAATGTGGAAGACCATCTGTGGGTGTTGGAGAAGAGCAATACCAAACACTTATGGGTACAAGCGTATATTATGGGTCATTTTTCTTGCAAACTTGCGGCCAATCCAAAGGTGCGAATCAATGAATACGTCTTTGGCTATTTTCCTTAAGTACAAGAAGACATATTTGGTGTAACACCCTTAACGTATACTCGTAAATCGAATATACATTAAAGATGTTACAGAGTCGTTTAAAGAAATCTCGACTTATAAATTTATTTTTACAAGTATTTACAAATTTTAGTTTATAAACCTAACCTTTTCTCAGTTTTCTTGAAAACACAACCTATGTGTAGTTAGCTAGTTTCAACCCTGAATTAATTATTTTAAAACATATTTGGCAATTATTAAAAACAACAGTTCAATTCAGGGTGAAAACTAGGTTCGCTATCTAGTCCCTTTCTTGACTTTAAACTCTTTACACGATTACCGATTATTCTTATTAGCAAAGTAATTATCCTTTCTGCCTTAGCTTTATTCTGTTACAATGCTAATGCCTTATTTTGCTTTATCCATATACGATTCATCATCAAAACTGATTACTTATCTATCATTTAGTCTAATTTAATGCATCATACTCTACTGGCAATTAAATAATTACATGCCCACTAGAGATTATCATAAGATAGAATATCTTACTAATGTTTTGCAGATTAAAGCTTGATCAGCATGCTCGAATCCTCTTCAGATACTCCATCTTAATCTACGTGTGAAACAAACACACGCCAAGTACGAACTTAGTGAGGCAAAACTTATAAATCAAAGCAAAGCACTTTAATTTTAATAAAAATTGCATAATAAATAAAAATAATGAATATAACATATAAGAATTTACAATCGTATAGATTGACTTATTGAAGTTGTTCCTCTATCATGAAACCTGTAAAAATCAACATCTCATATACATATATAAGGCAATGTCATGTCAAATCAAATATCCAGTAAATCACTTGTTTTCATTTGAATCATATCACTTTCACTTTTCACTTTCCTTTAGATCACTTGTACTTGTTACTTTTTATTCAATTCATAGCCCAATGTAATGTAATTGAGAATGCATGGTATGTGAGTCACTATTGAGTATGCACATGTGCAACATCAACTAATATGTTGTGCCATAATAAATCACTGTATCACTGTTGTAATTTAACAACATCACTATTTCACTTGGTCATAGTTGTAGAACACAACGTCACTGTATCACTATATCACTATACTCCACCTCATTGGCATGCCAATTATACCAAGAATCTCAATAATCATACAAAGGGCTTTTAACATCAATATCTTGTAAAGATCATTATAAACCATTTAAAAATTATTGTAAAATATATCAATTTACGATTCAAATTCTTTTTCTTTCAAATCATTCTAGGTTGACATATTATATTTCTTTCTCATATTATATACATAAAATATGTAAAAATGCATTCACCTGGCCATTTATTAGCTTGCCTCACTAAGCTCTACTTGATCCTTTCCTTCATAATACCTCGACCCTTCTTTTGATCCAAATCAAACTTCATTGATCATATAAATACGAATAACATTCGTTAGATTCAAATTTAACAATACTTTAAACATGATATCGAATCTAGTCATTCGAATATACAAAATTTCCAAAAGTTTTTCCTTCCTTCCTTATACTGTCCAAAACCCATTTTTTGTCTTTAATGACCATTTAGAACTTCTATTAACCCCTTTCAAGCTTACTAATTAACCTTAGATACAAAATGCATCAATTCTCACTTTTTGACAGATTGCACTACCTTCAAAGAAATATTTCTATAAAATAATCTACAACTCAGAATTCAATTCCGTTTATTCTGAAAGAAACTAGATTCAATAAGCTTTTCAACCATATAAATTAATATCCCAAATTCAACTTGTACGATTTATGGAGAATTTTCAAAGTCAATTACAATGCTGGAATTCGGAGCAGACTGGTGCTCAGTTTTCTGACCTTTCGTCACTTAAAAATTCATATCTTTTGACTTGGAACTCAAAATCAGTTTCTGTTTGTTGGAGGCAAAACTAGACGAACAAATATTTACATCGGTATAAAATTCACCTTTTAACCATTTTTGTAGAATTTATGGTGAATTTTCAAACTTACCGCCAAAACCAGTTTTCTACACAGCTTCCATAATTAACTTCAACTTTTATACTAACTTCTCCTTACTTCTCTACTTGTCAATTTAGTCCCATTATTTGCTTTAAACCACCAACTTATCACCTTCTTCATCAAATAATTATTCACAATAGTTCCCTCTAATTTTCCTTCTTTATTGAATGGTCACTAATAATGCAAAGGTAAGGATCCAAATTTCTTAACTTTGTAAATTAGTCCTCAATTCAACATTACCACCTTAATTCCATCATTAAAACTAAAATTCAGATTTAGTCCTTATCCAAAATCTCATTTCCAAATTGGTCACTTAACTTTGACAAATTGTCAAAATGGTCACTAATTCAATTTAACATCGGTTTAGCATTCTAACATCAATTTCACATCTCCAACATCCTTAATAACATAAATACACACCAAATCCATACAAATTCAGATTTGGTCCTCTAACTTTTAAGATTGCCGAATTGGTCCCTATCAAATTAACTTAGGGTCTTGCTTCCAAACAACAAATCAAGCTTACTAAAACATTAATTCAACATCACAAACCCTAAATTAAACTTAAATCCATAAACCCTAATCATCTTCAGAATAATCTAAACATGTAGAACTTAAACCCTAACTCAATATCATGATTTTAACCTCATACTAACTTGATTTCAACTTGAATTCAATCCTGGAATAAAAAAATCTCAAAACCCCCAATTTGATCCATAAACCCTAATTTCTTTCTCATGTAAATTCTCATCAATCAAGCATGAATTCCATGAATTATTGACGTCAAAAGATAGAGCTTGAAGAGTAGAACAACTTTGCAATTGAAGAGATTACCCGAAAACTGAGTTTCGGGGCTTGAATCGAGCTTGAAAATTTTTTTCTCTTTCTTTCCCTAGCTCTCACGTTTTCACTATTATTTTACACATATATCTATTCAATGAATATTAAATTCATTTAATAGTGAAATTACAATTTTGCCCTTTTTATCCAATGGTTGAGATTGATTTTATCATTAATCAAGGGCCAAGATTTAATCTTCCATTTCCCCTTTCCAAAATTGCCCATATAACTTTTTAAATATTTCAAAATTGCCATTGGGTCCAAATGACCAATTTGCCCTCCAACTAGTTTTTATTTACTTGTTCGCCATTCTTGTAAAAATTCAACTAAGTCTAGTTGGAATCCAACCAAATATAATAAAATATTCATAAAATAGTATTTTATGACTTTTCCATGGCTTTTGGATCAGCCTCTGAAATTCCAGTTCGATCCAGTTTCCTGATATTCATAAAATACTTCTATTGCGATTTTACCTTTTCCAAGCGATTGGATTTATTCCGAAAATTCTATATTTTCATATTCGGGAAATAAACTCTATTATCCCATAAAACTTCCTTGTCCAAGGACTTAGACTAAATTTTCTTAACTCACTCTATTTTCCCGATACTTATCGAAAATCTTCATAGAATAAAATTCCTCTTAGAATTCCTTTATCAATAATCCATACGAATTTTCTCTACTCTTACTGAGTCCAAACTATTGATCAGAAACACTTTTATGGGACCTTCCTGAAGGTCACCCATCCTTGTATTTCTCTAGTCTGAGCACGCTTAACAATTTTATTCGATCCAAATTTAGTACCTTTTACTGCATCTTAATTCTTAAAAACGATATCAAGGTACCTATTTCGATCCGATTAACTCTTATACTGAATAAAATTACTTATTGGGGAAATTTACACTTTAGTCCCTAAACTTTTCCAAAGTTTATACTTTAACCACCAAAACTTTCAAAGTTTACAATTTGGTCACTAGCCAAAAATTGGGATATTACATTTTTTGTTTATTTGTGTAATTGAATATGCCATAAGTCAAATGCTCTTGAACGAGTTGAAAGCGGATTTTAGTTGTACATAGAGTAAGCCGATGCAATTGACATAATTAAAAGAGCTAGAAGGCCATGCAACTGAATCGTATATAAGAAAATCATATAGGATCTTCCAAGAGAAACTTATGCATGAGATATTGTATAGTGTATCACGACATGATGATGACGACAACGGTGTTCGTAGTATTTATCTGACAAAATATAAAAAGGGCAAGGAATATGAAGTACAATTTGATGTTGTCACGGAAACACTAACATGTTGTTGTAAATTTGAGACAGTCGGGTTTCCATGTAGACATCAACTACACATGCTTAAGATACTGGATAGCACACGTATCCCAAATTCATTGATTCTAAATTGATGGACAAAAAAAGTGAAGGTTGCTGCCCCATCATTTGCGAACTTCAATATTCCTCATGAAGTGAAACACATGGCTCAGTTCTCTTCGCTTTGATCGATTGCAAATAAGCTTTGCCATATTGCATCAAATACGAAAGAGAGTTTTTGACGAGCCAAAGATGAGATTCACAGACTTACGGCCGAACTCGAGGTATCGTGCAGGTTGAATGATTCTCATGATCAAACCACACCACTCAAAAGAGTTCGAGACCCATCAAGGAAAAAAGGCAAAAGTCCAGATACAGGGTCCAAAAAAGTTGCAAGCAAGAGTAGGCACCATTGTTCAATTTGTAATTCAGAAGGGCGCAATAAAGTCACATGTCCTGAGTTGAATCTAGGATTGGCAACACCATCATCTGCACGCGATGATGATTTTCATGCTCCGAACTTGAAATTGTCAGAAAGTGCAATGGACAACATGCATCCGATGGAAGAAAACGTTAGTCTTTATTTATTAAATTACATGTTTGCGTGTATTCACAGGTCAATTTAAACATATGAAACGATTGTTTGCCCTTATTAGGAGTAGGAGGAAGTATGGATGAGTGACTGGGGAGCTTCAAACAATCCCACTCAAACTGTAGAAGAAGACTATCGTCCTTTTGAGAATTTGAACGGTATGTAATTTTATGTTGAATGATAATTATGTACGCATTTTAGTGTACACATATAATATTTATTCGAGATAGTGTTTGAATATAGTAGGACAATAATTAAATTGAAACTCGAATTATGAATGTCGATAATGGTAAATTTGTACCGAAACTTAGCAAAATTGCAACTTAAATTATTTAATGAAACTGTGACAACCGTTGTGGGACATTCAAACATATAGTTTCGAAACCTAGCGTATTTGGTTTGAAACTAAAAAAACAAACCTATAATGTTACTGCTTGTTCTCACATTTTAAGTTGGTAATTAACTCTCCTAGTACCGAACTTTTACTTTGTAGTTTCATACCCTAATTTGTATTTTGACTTATAAGTATTCTGATATGCTCATATTGTCTCAATCCAACCCGGATCTTTGGTTATTAATGTTTTGATTAGAGGAATCTGTAAGTATTATATATCATGGAATTGAGCTAAAATATTTGAAAGGAAGTCATGTCTTATAAACATAGTGGACTTGTGAATAGGTCCATAATTTATGGATAGATAATATCTTGTGATGATTTGTAGATTAATCGATAATTGGTTTGATTTGGTTCTATAAAGAATAAACTATGTTATCAAGTAATTAAAAAATGTATAAGTATAGGAATGAAAGAAAATGGTGAATTGAGTATAACCGTATGGATACTATTGATAAAAGATATTGTGATTTATTCTTGTTAACTTGATCCTATTTGTAAGACACGATGAAGCATGTGTTTTACATTTTATTACAGGCATACAAATTGGACCTTCAACATTGCATGTTTTATTTTATGTTCATTAATGATGTAATTAATCTAAAAAAAGTGATAGTAGTACAATTGTGTACATGATTTGTATGCTTCTTGAAATGGTTGTCCTTGTATATATAATACAATAAAATAGTAAATGTCAACATAAATGTTTCGTTTAACTGCTCACAGAAAGTGTGTTTTCTGTAATGCGACAAGTTTTGAATGTTTGCATATACAGTTTCGGTCTTGTCACGTGAAACCTAAATTATTACATATTTTACTAATAATTTCAGTTCAAGGTGCGAATGGCTAGTATCGAAACCCACTTTCATTGGTTAGAAACAATTTAAAATTTGTAGTTTCCGCCCCAAACTGTCTTTTTTTTTCTAATATGATTGGCCATAAATGTAACCCAATATTATCACCAACCGTTACTGAAAGAACGAGTACGAATTTAGTTTGGTGGGTTAAATACAAAATTTTTAATTGATGGTTAATTTAAATAATTTTAAAAGAAGCATTTCCCAGTAAATAAGCGACTGGTCTATTATAAGTAGGAGTCCTTTGCGACTTGGGTTGTTAGCTTCATTAATGAGCGGATTGCTGATTTCTTCCCTTTGTAGTTTTCATCTCTACAACATTATGTGTTGGTTGATTACTAGTATGCAGAAACTTCTTTTTATAGATCCGAGAGTAGTGTTGATTGTTTATTTATGTTGTTCGTGTCGACAAATAATGGTATTTGGAAGGCTATGATTAGCCATTTTGTAGGGATGTACACCAACGAACACAGTATTTGGAAAACCTTGCTCGTAAGATTTTCCAAATAATATTGTCTGTTGGTGTTTGGAACTACATCGAGACGCAGCGAATGCAGATCGGATTGTCTAACCTGTGAATGTGGTGGAAATTTATCGTTTTCCCCATATATATCATCAAGGAGGCTGATCGTTTGTCAGTTGTGGGTCTGATCAATTGCGGCCACCGTGACAACAACCAAGCAACAACAATTAATTAGCATATGATATTTCTTGGTTCGTTAGAATAAATCAGTTCTGGTTTTATATGTTGAATCCATTTTAGTATTGGGATATTCGATCTCTGAAGTAGTTCTATTGTAAAATTCTCCCAAACCCTTTTGCAAGCACAACCTGGTACTATCACATACCAGTGAGTAATGATCATTCCCTTTGTATTGGAAAGCTGTCTTTTCAGTTATAATACTAAACTTGCCACAAATGTCATGAACTACTCGTAGAAAGTCCATTCGTAGTGATACGACGAGTTTCACAGTATTTGCACATGGTTTTGAACTTTTCAACTCCTACCTAAAATGTAACATTTATTCCTAATGATTTCAGTGTAAGTATTCCTTTACCTAGAGAATCTGATAGTCCAAATTGTACCTTGAACTTTTCATTTTCCACTATATGTTCAATAATTATGTAGTAATCATATAAAATGATATTATGCAACTTTAAAACTGAAATGTAACACGTATTCATAATGTTCATGTTCCATTTTATGTTCAGGCGAAAATGGTCCGGTTATGAATAAGGTAATTAATGGGTTAATTCAGGTTCGGGTTATTTCAAGTTTGGTTGAACATTAAGTCGAGTGATGCCATGGAAGAAACTTTTAGGTTTTTATTTAATTTAATCGAGTCCCAATTTAGGTTATGATTGAAATTGGAGCTGTAGTTTTAGAATTCTTATATGGACCTATAACTTATATTGTTTGAACTAAATTATAAATATTATAGGGTTTGGACTAACTTACAAAATTTAGAAATAAAAATTATTCTTGTAAACGCTATGTTACAAAAATTATAGGGTTTGGACTAATTTATATTATTTAATTCACTTGAGTCCCAATTTAAGTGATAATTACAGGGTTTGGACTAAATTACAAAAATTATAGGGTTTGGACTAAATTATAGGGTATGTATAGATTGTATGGTTTAGACTATATAATGCTTGAAATTAATCTCATACAAAAATTATAAAAATTATAGGGTTTGGACTAAATTATAGGGCATCTCCAATATTGCTCATTTTTTTCACACCATTTCATTAAAATTGTGTATTTTAGTCACTATTCATTCTCCAACCCAACACCATATTCCAAATCCCCATGCCACCATCTTGGTGTTGTCTACAGTGTAACACTATATTTGATGCGGAACTGTAGCAACACCAAACCATTTTTTTAGTTTTTTATTTAACGAAAAAGCCACACTATATCATTCTATTCTTTTCCCCTACCCATCCTTTTTTTTATTTTTAATTAATTAATTAGATAAATTAAATATTAATTTGAGTGAAAATTTGACTTTTTACAATATAAAAATAACCAATAACAATAATTACGAATTATTCATAGATTAAAAACTTAAGTAGAATATAAATTAGTTGTTTGAATACATTTAAGGACTGTTGTTTAATGGCTTATGATGTTGTAATTTGTTGTTTATGTTCTATGTTTAAGTTTAATGTTTAATGTCTATGTTGAAGTATATTGTTATGTGTACGTTATAATTTTATATCAATTATGGGTTTCTCTTATATTTATAATTATAGTCATTTTTTAATATTTTTTTGCATTTTTTCTATTTAATTTGTGATATTTTTTAATTTTTGTTTAGTTAAATTTTAACAAATATTTTTATTTGTTATTTCTCATGATAAAACACATTTCTTTGAAATTTATAATGAAACTATACATTAATAAATGGACTAATATGGTTTAATATAATGTTGAAATAATATTAAATATCTTAGTTTGCACCATTTTAGTGCAAAGGTTGAGTAAACATACAAATTAATCTCGTAAACCACTAACTATAAAGTACACCATTAACCCTAACCAAATAAAAGTAAGCCCTAAATCATAAACCATAAACCCAAAACCAATAAAAAGTCATCTCCTAAACTAATAACCGTAAACTACAACATAAACCCTAAACCACTAACAGTACCAACTAAATCCTCAACCAAAAAACCTTAAAGCCATTAAAAGTAATCTGATCAAACCAATAACAGTAAGTTACAACATAGTATTTACTCTTACCTTAGAAACTAAAATGAACAAAAATATCAGCATATTAAAATTAGTAAGCTAAAAATCAAATATTAGGAACTAAAATGAACACTGTATATGTTTGAGAATGAACAAGTAAAACGTGTGCTGAAGGGATAGTTGGGGTTTAAATAGAGTATAATTATACAACAAGTATCGAACGTTTGCATATACAATGTTAATAAAAAAGTTTGGCGTGTTTGGAGTGTTAAAGGTTGTTCAATGGATTTCCAAAAGATGCATCTTCCCAATGTAAATGAGTCTTTTAGCTGTCAGTTTTGAATCTCTGTAACACTTTCAGATACGTTAGCATCATATATGTCTTTTCAATTGTTGTATTGGGCAGAATAGTTTTTCATTTAAGTTTTAGTACGTCGTTCCGAACCTGATTATGAAATTCTGAAACCCGTACTACAAACTAAAATTTGTAACATTACTTTAATGTTTTTCAATTCATTTATCATGAACATTGTTCCGAAACACTTTAAAGAGAACCAAAACAGATTTAAATGTAGGAATTTTAAAAAACGGACCATTTCCCCGTCAAAATATTATTTCTATTAGAAATAAATCCTAGCATGAGTTTGTAGTTTAAAAGACTCTCAATAGTACGAAGAATTTCGAATGTTTGCACCGAGTTTCGAACTTATCACTTCAAACATAAAATTGTAACATATATTCCTAACGATTACAATTGCAGTTTTCCTTAATAGTCGCGAAACTTGCATCAATAGTTTCTTATGTTTTTTGTTACCGCCCAATACTTCCATTTCATAAGGAAAAAATGAAATATGCCATAAATGTTATAAACGTGGCATAGTTTGCGTACGTAAAATATTTAATGACTTTGTAACATTCAAGGCCGAGCATTCAGAGTTATAGTTTCTGAACTTCAACAGAAAATATTAATTTCAAAATTATTTGCTTGAAGATTAATATCATCAAGTAACACATGACTTCTTCACGTATGAGTATAATAGACTATATGGCATAGAGACATATACTATAGACTATATTAATAATAATATCATAATGTATGGTATATTAAATCTAGATTGTAGACTATAGACTATATAATGCTTCAATATAATCTCATACACTACGCCAAATACTAAACCTTAAACAATGCAAATTAATCTCATAAACCAGTAACCCTAAACTAAACCATAAACCGTAACCCATTAACATTGATACGTAAATCATAAACCATATACCCTACAACCATACAAATTCATCTCATCAAGTAATAACCATAAAGTACACCATAAATCCTAAACCATAACCATTACAACCTAAATCCTAAATTAATAGCCATAAAGCCCTAAAAAATAATCTCATAAAGCAATATCCGTAAATTACAACATAATTGTTACTCTTATCAATTTTTGTTTTGCTTCTGTAGGATTTAGGGTAAAATTTAAATCTTAGGAACTGATATGAACACAAATAGCACCATATTGAAACTATTAGGGTAAAAATTAAATCGTAGGAACAAAATGATATTTTAAGAACGCTAATGTTTGTGAGTGAGAATTAACAAGTATAACGTGTACTAAAGGAATATTTGGTGTCTAAATAAAGTATAATAAAATGACAAGTATCACAAGTTTGCATATAATGTCTCCAACATTTCTGGACAAACCTAAAATATTACATATTTTAGTAACGATTTCAGTTAAAGTTTTGCTATATAGGTAGATAAACCCATATTTCTAGATTCGAAACTTTTCATGTCATATCTAAAATATTACATATTTTAGTAAAAATTTCAGTTAAAGTTTTGCCTTTTAAATATAGTATAATAATGCGACAGGTATAAAACGTTTGCATTTACAGTGTCAAACTTTTCACGTCATATCTAAAATATTATATGTTTTACTAACGATTTCAGTTTATGTTTCACTTTATACATATCGAAACCAATATTCATAGTTTCGAAACTAGTTAAAATTTGTGTTTCCCGCTCTGAACTGTCTTTTCTGTTGTAAAATTAAATGTAATTAATTGGCTGTTTCACTGGATATGTAATTCCAAAAGACGCATGTTCCTAATATAAAAGTGTCATTTCACTGTCAGTTTCCAGAAAAGTCTTAATAACTAGTTTCGAAACGGTAATACAATTCCTCTACCCTGACTACCAACCGACAATTCCAACTAGACTTTACAGATTTTCAGTTTACTTATCATGCACACTGTTATAAAACATTGTAAAGAGTACTGAAACATGTATAAATTTAGGAACTCTACAAGTAGGACCATATCCCTATCAAAAATCCTTTTTTCTATTATAAATAAAGTAATAAATCCTACCGTAAAGTTGTGGCCTAACTGGAAAATCTTTTTTATTGTAGACTATGGACTATATAATGCTTGAAATTAATCTCATACAGTAAGCTAAACACTAAATCCTAAACCATACAAAATAATCTCGTAAGGAACTAACTATATCACCATAAATCATAAACCTTAAACCCTAAAGTAATAAAAAGTTAGGAACAAAAAGTAATAACCGTAGACAACACCATAAACCCTAAACTAATAAAAATAAGACCTAAATCCTAAACAAATAAAAACTTAAAGCCATTAAATTTAATCTTATAAACCATAAACCAACAGGCAGAGAATTTAAAAAACCTTGGTCTCAATATTTTTCAAAAAATATTGTTTGTTGTTATTTGGAACTACATTGGGAGGCGGCCAATGGTAGCTATAGTTTGGCAGATTTTTCTAAACCTAAACCCTAGAAGCACCTACATCATAAATCATAAACCTTAAACCCTAAACCCTTTGAGGAAAACCATAAATATAGCAATTATTTTTTGAAAAAAATTTGATTGCTTGGTTTAAAAAGTTAATAAAGTAGTGTAACTTAAAGGAATTTGTTTTGTTTTTCACATCAAATTTCCTCATACCTTAAATTTTGTAAAAATAGATTTATTCTTCGTATTATTAATTTGCAAATTGCATGGTCAACGAGAAATTATTAAATCATGGGTCATTCCAAGCACGTGAAACCTAGGACGAGTATCAAACGTTTGCGTATACAGTTTCGACGTTATCACGTCAAACCGAAACTAGTACATGCCATCCTAATGATTTTAGGTTAATATTTGCTTGACAAGTTTCAAAACAGACGTCCAGTGTTTAAAAATTGTGACATTAGAGGTTGCAAATAAAAAAAGTTATACTAGTATCGAAAATTTACCAGACGCATCCATATATTAAAAATTGAACATAAGAAGATATGGCCAATACATAAACATTTCAACCCATAATCTTCCTCTCATACTTGCAAAGCGCTGGGAATTCCTCTTGTAAACCAGAGCAACACCCTTACAATCAGGGTGAGGAGCATTTGCATTTGGAGCAGACAACAAACTAGTATAGCCTCAACAATGTCCACAACGCTGATACAAGGGCTCCAACTTTTATACATAATGGCAGCCTAATGGGGCCAAACTCAGTAATGTTTGGGTGGAATAGATCGCCATCAAATGTAACAACAATCTACAAAAACATGATACCGGTCCATTAATTGCTGCTATGTAAAAAAAATTGAATAAGATAAAATAACAATTTCTGTAGGATAATTACCCTAGGAGGAGAGTGAGGGTAGTCAAGTGGAAAGATAATGGAAATGTCAAATTCATGGCCATCATAAGGGCTGCCAGCGGGTGCCGCCATTCAAAGTCGATAACGATACGGAGATCCATCAACTTCTGCCATTACTATAAAAAAATAATGATAATTACAATTTTTTTGAAAAGGTAACCATACAATTAAAGAACAACGTAACCTATCATAGGGATGTTTACCAGAAAGAAGATAAGGTACTACTTCAGGAACCTACTAGACATCATTACACATCTGCCTTTGAATAACAAAAAGAACCCGCACGAACATGTTTGTAGCGATGTCTTTTTCTGATACTTCTCATCGCTAAATAAAAATGATTGTTTTTCGAAGGATTTTTGAAAGGTGTTTGCGATATTTAAAAATATTTATTCCGCAGGGTTTACAAAAAAACCTCATAAAAATGGAGTCGCCACCGGCCACTTAGGTAGACCGGACACCACAAAACCAGAGATTCAAAAAGACAGGGTTCGGGAGTCGGTTACGGATGGGGAAGGATTAGCACCACCACACCGCCCAAAAAATTGGTACTTTAATAATTACCGCTTTATTAATATTGGATTTTCCGGATTAAAGTGACGATTATTTTAAATTTCGGTCATAATTACGAATATATTTTAAGGGTCCCGTTATCCGAGAATAAACGCCCAACCACTATCACTACGCTTGATACTGGCCCCGTTTACGCTCGGATAAAAGGACACCGCATTAACAATTTATATATCATATGCAATCTTAGTGGCAAAAATATAAAACATGGTAAAATATTTAAGTGTAGTAAATATTGTCATAACTGAATATTAATCTAACATAGATGATTTTCTAGATTAAAACATGCATATACATATTATTCTAAATAATAGATAAAAACAACTATCATATGTCAAAATAATAAGGCAGGAATAAATATATATATACGAACAAATATTTCAAAAAGACATGTATACTGGTAATAAAACATATTTCAACATATACGGGTCAACATATCGTAAAAAGGGTAAATATACTAACATGTAGCCCTAAAAATAAGAAAGCTCACACACATATAAAATACTGAGAATCGCCATGTACGAACCAATTAAAACATAATATACTTGATATGAATAATCGGATAAAAACGAATATCATACTTGACACATATATATACATATAAACATAAAATGAGTCATATACGGAGACATAAAATGAAATAATATCCACATATAAGATTATAATTCGAACAATAATATTTACAAAGAAAATAGGATCAAAATGAAAGGAAAATGAAAATCGGTGGCAAGAAATTAAAGAGCAATAACATGTAATTTAGGGACGAAATCGAAAAACAAATAAAACCTACAAAGACCAGTTGTTGTAATTATACCAAGGGGGACTCAAAATGAAAATTTCAAAAAACGCGGGGTGATTAAGGGCGTAATTTACCATTCATTCGAAGTTGATCGTGTAATTTAGTGACTAAATTGTGACTTTTTGAAAACTCGGGGGACTGGGGTGTGATTATACCATGCGGCAAGACAAAAATGAAAATATTGAAAACGCGGTGGGATTAAGTGTGTAATTTACCCATTTAGTAAAATAATAACACCTATATAACGACTATTTTCAGGCGAAAACCAAATTTTCCCCATTTTTCATTTCATTCTTCGTTCCAAACATCCCACGCTCATCTTTTTCTCTCAAGTGTTCTTGAGAAACCCGAAATCGGCGGCCGGCCGCCGTATTCTCCGCCGCCGGCCGCCGGCCGCCGCTAACCGACGCCGGTGGACTCCCGAAATACACCAAAACCTTCCTCTTGTCGTCCTCAACATGAATCCATGGTTGGATTCAGAGGATCCCCTTTTATTTACCCTAGATCTAAGAAATACGAACCCAAAATATATTTTCTTTAGGTCAAAACGAGACCACAAGGGGTCTTCCCCTCCCTTTGTTCACCAGATCTGGCTTGTAGAAGCCGAAAGGCTTGTCACAGAGGAAGGGAAGACCCATGGAAAAAGCCGGTAAGACTTCTTTACTTGTTTTCTTTTTATTTTCTTTTTGTACTTCGTATATGCATGCAAGGGAAACAAGTAAGAAAAAAAAAGGCAAAAAATTACCACTGGACTGTCTTCTGATTTCTTGACTGGTTACAAGTTGGTTTTTACAAAACTTTCTGTTTTTTGTGTTACTACTCTCTCTGTTTTTTTTTGCCCGTTCCTCTCTAAAAAATCCCGTTACAACAGCCCCATTTCATATATACCACTATCTCTGTATTTTGGTTGCAACTTGTATCTTCTTTTCCAGATCTGACATTTGCTTGTTATCTTTGGCATAATCAACGCGGGGATGAATATCGGCGCGGTGGCGGTGTGGTCATTTTCGCGCGGAGGCCAAACGCATTTTCGGCCGTTAGATCGGATCGATCTAACGGTCGAGATGGCTTGAAGAACGATCGGCCGGATGAAGCCTCGATCCGATGAAACGGCTTCGATTTTCGCCACGTGGAGCACCGTGAGTCGAGGAGTCGAACGCGTGGATCTTACGCGCGCGCGTGGGATAATAAAGCGTCCGCGCGTGGACCACACGCCGCGCGCGTGGCACTCGAACGGTCCATACGTGTGAGAGTACGCGCCGGCGTATATTTTTAACCTTCATTGCATCGTGGGCGTTGGATCGATCTTGATCCAACGCCCATAGTTACCGCACATTGTAATTAGATAGGATTCAGAGTTGGGCCAAATGGGCTTTGTAATTAGATTTTTGTAATTGGACTCGGACTCTTTACTTGGACTTAATATATATATTTAATTTTACATTTAGTCAGCCCACTAATAATAATAATAATTATAACAACTGTACATGTACATACGAAAATATATATTTCATATTATACGGTCATTAATTAATAATATTCTAGTATCCATATGTATAATTAATATGACATCTACATACGCTTATACCCTAGATACATACGTGACATACATACAACCCTAATACGTACACGTAGCTTATACATGTACACACCTTATATTAGTAACATTCACATAATAAACATACAAGCAATAGTAATACATTTAAGTAAAAATGAGTGATTACATTTGCCCTCTTTTTGTTCTCATGAAATGGGAAACAATGCAAAGATTCATAAGCACTCATTTTATCGGACTTCCTTGTAGCCTCGGAAAAACGAATTCTTTTGGACATTTCCGCTCTTCCTTGGCCGAATCTTCAGGCTCGTAAGTTCTTCCTATATAGAACTTCGTCACCTTCCGATCTTGGAGCTACAGGCTCTTTCGACATTGAACCCTTCGCTCTGATTTTTATCGACTTCCCGCTTGTAGCTTTGGAAAACGAATTCTTTTGGACATTTCCGCTCTTCCTTGGCGAATCTCCGTGCTCGTAAGCTCTTCCTATATAGAATTTCGTCACCTTCCGATCCTCGGAGCTACGGTGCTCTTTCGACATTGAACCCTTCGCTCTGATTTTTAGCTTTGGAAAACGAATTCTTTTGGACATTTCCGCTCTTCCTTGGCGAATCTTCAGGCTTGTAAGTTCTTCCTATATAGAACTTCGTCACCTTCCGATCCTCGAGCTACGGGCTCTTTTCGACATTGAACCCTTCGCTCTGATTTTTAGCTTTGGAAAACGAATTCTTTTGGACATTTCCGCTCTTCCTTGGCCGAATCTTCAGGCTTGTAAGTTCTTCCTATATAGAACTTCGTCACCTTCCGATCCTGGAGCTACAGGCTCTTTCGACATTGAACCCTTCGCTCTGATTTTTAGCTTTGGAAAAACGAATTCTTTTGGACATTTCCACTCTTCCTTGGCCGAATCTTCAGGCTTGTAAGTTCTTCCTATATAGAACTTCGTCACCTTCCGATCCTGGAGCTACAGGCTCTTTCGACATTGAACCCTTCGCTCTGATTTTTAGCTTTGGAAAAACGAATTCTTTTGGACATTTCCGCTCTTCCTTGGCGAATCTCCGTGCTCGTAAGCTCTTCCTATATAGAACTTCGTCACCTTCCGATCCTGAGCTACAGAGCTCTTTTCGACATTGAACCCTTCGCTCTGATTTTTATCTTTGGAAAACGAATTCTTTTGGACATTTCCGCTCTTCCTTGGCGAATCTCCAGGCTCGTAAGCTCTTCCTATATAGAATTTCGTCACCTTCCGATCCACGAGCTACACGTGCTCTTTCGACATTGAACCCTTCGCTCTGATTTTTAGCTTTGGAAAACGAATTCTTTTGGACATTTCCGCTCTTCCTTGGCGAATCTTCAGGCTTGTAAGTTCTTCCTATATAGAACTTCGTCACCTTCCGATCCTCGAGCTACGTGCTCTTTCGACATTGAACCCTTCGCTCTGATTTTTAGCTTTGGAAAAACGAATTCTTTTGGACATTTCCGCTCTTCCTTGGCGAATCTTCAGGCTTGTAAGTTCTTCCTATATAGAACTTCGTCACCTTTCCGATCCTCGAGCTACAGTGCTCTTTCGACATTGAACCCTTCGCTCTGATTTTTAGCTTTGGAAAAACGAATTCTTTTGGACATTTCCACTCTTCCTTGGCCGAATCTTCAGGCTTGTAAGTTCTTCCTATATAGAACTTCGTCACCTTCCGATCTTGGAGCTACAGGCTCTTTCGACATTGAACCCTTTGCTCTGATTTTTAGCTTTGGAAAAACGAATTCTTTTGGACATTTCCGCTCTTCCTTGGCCGAATCTCCAGGCTCGTAAGCTCTTCCTATATAGAACTTCGTCACCTTCCGATCCTGGAGCTACAGGCTCTTTCGACATTGAACCCTTCGCTCTGATTTTTATCTTTGGAAAAACGAATTCTTTTGGACATTTCCGCTCTTCCTTGGCCGAATTTTCAGGCTTGTAAGTTTTTCCTATATAGAACTTCGTCACCTTCCGATCCTGGAGCTACAGGTTCTTTCGACATTGAACCCTTCGCTCTGATTTTTAGCTTTGGAAAAACGAATTCTTTTGGACATTTCCGCTCTTCCTTGGCCGAATCTTCAGGCTTGTAAGTTCTTCCTATATAGAACTTTGTCACCTTCCGATCTTGGAGCTACAGGCTCTTTCGACATTGAACTCTTCGCTCTGATTTTTAGCTTTGGAAAAACGAATTCTTTTGGACATTTCCGCTCTTCCTTGGCCGAATCTTCAGGCTTGTAAGTTCTTACTATATAGAACTTCGTCACCTTCCGATCTTGGAGCTACAGGCTCTTTCGACATTGAACCCTTCGCTCTAAGACAATGAAGCTCGGAGTCTTTCCTATATAAGACTCTTTGCTTTTGACACAACAGGTTTCCTATATAACCCTGTGTCATAGGTGAATTGCTTTGACTGGAGTTCTTCCTATATAGAATCATGAGTCTTCACCTTGGAGCCATCGGTTCCTCCTATATAGAACTTTTTGAGTCTGAATCTCGAGCCACGTGTTCTTTTTTCGACACGTAACCCTTCGCCCTAAGACGATGGAGCTCAGAGTCTTTCCTATATAAGACTCTTTGCCTTTGACATAGCAGGATCTCCTATATAATCTTGCGTGTCATGGGTGAATTTCTTTGACCGGGAGTTCTTCCTATATAGAACTGCGAGTCTTCACCCTAGAGCTGTTAGTCCTTCCTATATAGAACTTTCAGCTTCCGAAGCCTCGGAGAGGAGAGTTCTTCCTATATAGAACCTCTCTCCAGAGCTTGAAAACATGTGCCTTTATGTCAAAACATTGTCTCCTCATTTGGGACTCACATCATGATGACCCTTGATGTCTCTTTGGATCTGCAAATACCTGAGATGAAAACAAAATGCTATGACAAATGAATGAATTGACATGCTCCTAATCCTAGTGATGTTTGACTATTCATGATGCATGAGCTTTAATATCATGGTGGGTTTGTTTTTTGTCCTTTTTGCCGTTTGCTTTCTCCTTTGTTACGGGCATCGATACCCTTCTTCACCGCCAAGTTCAATCGTCTCGATCTTTCTCTTTTCAATTCGACTTGGAATTTTAAAGCGCCCTTTCGGGTTTTCACTTTAGAGAGAGATTTTTTTTTAAAGTGCCCTTCTGGTTTTCCCCCAGGAGATTTCTTTTGTTATCTCGTATGCTTTTCTTGAATAGATAGGACATGTGCCATCGGTTACCCTATCAGGTTGTTTGAAGCTTCCCGTCTTCCCGATCGACAGTCATTTAGGGAACTTAAAGGACGGAGTTAACCGTTTTCTTTGATTACCTGCAATTTTCAAGGTAAAATCATAGTAATGCTTCGAAATCTCTTGTTTCATTATAAGCCTATGTTATCCTATCTGACTGAAATTGACAAGGAGGCTAGGAATGGATGCTCAAAACATGGTTTTATTAGGATTAAGGGCTTTGAGATATCTTAGAAAGAAAGGTATGACACGTATAAGTTAAATACAAGATCTCTCATTATCTTCGATATGAATGACACATGATCCTCGCAACTGGTGTAGAATTTTTGCACAAAGCTTCCTCTTCATGATGCTTGCTGGGGATACTCTTCTCTTCAGATATTTAACTTACCCGAGCCGCCCTTTTGCGGGTTTTCAACTCGAGTCCTTCCTTTGCTTCAAGACGCCCGATTTGAGTTTTCATCCCGAGCTCTCCATTTTTTTAGAGATAGTATTTTTGACGGCATCAGAATTTACGGGATTTTTCAGCTCGTCCCGTCCATTTCTGTTAGGATTAGGGCTCCTCCTGAGAAGGCCTTCTTTACGACGTATGGTCCTTCCCAATTGGGCATCCATTTTCCTCGAGAATCTTTCTGGATTGGGAGGATTCTCTTGAGTACCAGATCCCCTTCTTTGAATTCTCTTGGGCGCACCTTTTTGTTGTAAGCCTGAACCATCCGCTTTTGGTACATCTGACCATGACAAATGGCTTTTAGTCTTTTTCACAATGAGATTTAGCTGGTCGATTCGCCTGCACCCATTCAGCTTCTTCCAGTTTTACTTCGTTTAAGACTCGGAGGGACGGAATCTCTACCTCAATTGGGAGTACTGCTTCGGTACCGTACACCAAGGAGTAGGGTGTTGCCCCCGTTGATGTGCGAATGGACGTCCTATAGGCGAAAAGGTAACTTCTCATGCCAATCCTTGTAGGTATCCGTAGTTTTTGCTATGATCTTCTTTATATTTTTATTTGCCGCTTCCACTGCTCCATTCATTTTAGGATGATAGACTGTGCAATTATGGTGTGTTATTTTGAATTGAGTGCACACGTCCTTTATCAATTTGTTGTTCAGATTGGAAGCATTATCAGTGATGATCCTCTCTGGCAATCCGTATCGACAAATAATTTCCTTCTTTAAGAACTTACAAACTGTAGTCCTGGTGATATTGGCGTAAGATGCTGCCTCTACCCATTTAGTGAAGTAGTCTATGGTGACCAAAATGAATCGGTGCCCATTGGAGGCCTTCGGATGGATCTGCCGATAACGCCCATGCCCCATGCCGCGAAGGCCACGGAGAATTCATGGTGTGTAGAGGCGATGGGGTGCATGAATTTTGTCAGCATAAATTTGGCATTTGTGGCATTTCTGGCGTAATCGATGCAATCTCCTCCATGGTCAACCAAAATAACCGTATCTCATAATTTTTCGGGCTATAGACAACCCGTTGGCGTCGTTCCACAGATCCCGTCATGTACTTCGGCTAAGATTTCCTTCGCCTCCCGGGCATCCACACATCTCAGCAAATGTTTGATCATGACTTTTCCTATACAGATCTCCCCATCTAGGACATATTTCGTTGCCATTTTTCTCGAGCGTTTTTCTGTCATTGTCGTTTGCCCTTCGGATACTTTCGAGCTTGACATATTGCGGATATCATAGTACCATGGATTTCCGTCAATCTCTTCCTCAGATATTACAACAATGAGCAGGCTTTTCAAATGTCTCGCATCTCAATGGGTCTCATTTCCGCCCAGGTGTTTGTTTTAAACATGGATGCCAAGGTTGCCAACGCATCCGCCATCTGATTTTCTTCTCGGGGTAGATAATTGAAGCTGACCTTTTCGAACTCTTTGACGAGCTCTTGGATTAATTTGTGATATTTGACCAACTTCGGGTCTCTGGTTTCCCACTCCCCGCGCAATTGGTAAATGACTAGGGACGAATCTCCGAACACTCGAAGTTCCTTAACCTTTCTCTCGATGGCTGAGTTTAATCCCATGATGCAAGCTTCGTATTCAGCTATATTGTTTGTTCAGAAGAATTCCAATCTGCTGGTGAAAGGATAATATACGTCCTCAGGTGAGATTAGCACTGCCCCTATCCCATGTCCGAGGGCGTTGGAGGCTCCGTCGAAGTAAAGTTTCCATGACACATCATCTGAAATCTCTTCTTCGGTTGTAATGCACATCAAGTCTTCGTCTGGGAAACTAAAGTTCAATGCCTCATAGTCATCCGAAGCACGACTTGCCAGGAAATCAGCTACGGCACTCCCTTTTACGGCTTTTTGATTGACATATACGATGTCAAATTCGGATAAGAGCATCTGCCATCGAGCCATCCTTCTCGTTAGTGCTGGCGCTTCCATTAGGAACTTTAATGGGTCTAGCTTGGATATCAACCAGGTAGTATGGTACAACAGTCTTTGCTGAGTCGCTTGGTAGCCCCAAACTAGAGCGCAACACAGTTTCTGCACTGGCGGGTACCGTGTTTCGCAATCGTTGAATTTCCTGCTTAGGTAATAGATGGCCTGCTCCTTCTTTCTTGACTCATCGTGTTGCCCTAGTACGCATCCCATTGAATTCTCGAAGACTGTTAGGTAGAGAATTAGTGGTCGACCGGGTACCGGTGCGACTAAAATTGGAGCATTTGTCAGGTACTTTTTGATCTTTTCTAGGGCCTTTTGACATTCTTCATCCCACACGCCAGAATTATTCTTTCTAAGAAGTCTAAAGACCGGGTCGCATTGACTGGTTAATTGGGAAATGAAGCGAGAGATATAATTCAGCCTCCCTAGGAAACCGCGAACTTCCTTTTTTTTGCGGGGGGTGGTGAAAGGTCCTGGATGGCTTTCACTTTATCGGGATCAATCTCAATCCTCTTCGCTTACTACGAACCCTAGGAGTTTTCCGAAGTAACGCGGCGAAGGTACATTTGGCGGGATTGAGCCTTAGTTGGTACTTCCGTAGTCTTTGGAATAGTTTCTTTAAGTTCTGTAGGTGCTCTTCCTCTGTTCGAGATTTGGCAATCATATCATCGACGTATACTTCTATTTCTTTGTGCATCATGTCATGGAAAAGAGTCACCATTGCTCTTTGGTACGTTGCCCCTGCATTCTTTAGCCCAAATGGCATTACTTGGTAACAAAAAGTGCCCCACATGGTTATGAATGTGGTTTTCTCCATGTCGTTAGGATCCATCTTTATCTGGTTGTATCCTGAGAAGCCATCCATAAAGGAAAACCATGAATGTCCTGCGGTGTTGTCAACCAAATGTGTCAATATGTGGCGAGAGGAAGTTGTCTTTTGGGCTAGCTCGATTCAGATCCCTATAATCTACACACATACGAACTTTCCCGTCTTTCTTTGGTACTGGTACAATGTTTGCAACCCACTCGGGGGTATTTGGCTACTTCCAAGAATCCAAAGATCAAATTGCTTTTTCACTTCTTCTCGGATCTTTAACAAAGATATCCGGCCTTATTCTCCGAAGTTTTTGTCAGTCTTGGTTTTGCACTCCGACTTTGTTGGCAATTTGTGCACCACTATGTCGGTATTTAATCCTCGCATATCTTGATAAGTCCAGCGAAGACATCCTTGAATTCTTGAAGCGTGGCTATCGGTTCATGCTTGGTTTTTGAGGAAATCGTCGTTCCTATTTTTATTTCTCTTCTCGTTTCTTCATCCCTAAGTTGACAAATTCTGTTTCTTCTTGGTGGGGCATAATCGCCTTTCTTCGTCAGTCCACCATTCTCTTTAATTCTTCCGGGACCTCAATTTCTATTTCATCATATCCTCCCTCCGTTTCCTCCGAGACCTCGGGGCTTTGAAACTTACTCGAGATTGGATCCAAGATCATTCATATCTTCGATCATGAGCGACCTGCATTAAATGAGAATGAATTGTATTGGGAAAGAGACGGCTTTACATGAAGGGAATGAATATGAAGAATGTATGAATTGAATAAATGAGACTTTGGCCTTTTTTTTAAGAAAGTGGGGATATTTCATTTCAATCAAAAAGTTAACATAGGTGCCCCATACAAGAGATCCCCATTGTCTATGGGCAAAAACAAAAGGTTGATTCGAGCATTACTCGATCTATTCCTAAAAACTACAGTAAATCAATGCAGCTCCGCTTATTGAGTGTCTCCCGGGATGGCAAGGGCGGATGTTGGTCAACATTTTGCTACCTCGGTCCTCTTCTTCAATTATCATGTTGATGCACATCCCTTCAAATGCTTTACTGATCATTTCCTCCTGGCCAAGTTCATCATTTTTCTTCATTGTCTCTCCAATATCTTGACCTGGCGGTAGAATCCTCCGGAGATGAAAGTGGCTTTTAAACTAGGAAAGGACATCGACCTCCACGGAATGTCTTCTCCTTTAGATCTAGCTTTGCTTTGTTCCTCTTTTCTCTTATATTCTTCTTTCTTCTTTTGGACACTTGGTTGGTAACCCAGCCCGAAACGATCCTTCTTGGTAATGATATTCTTGGGTCTCAGGTTTCCTTGTAATTTCTTCCCCAACCCTTTTTCCTAATTTGGCTCCTCGGCCCGAGTTTCTGCGATGGTCATCTTGGTACAATTAGATAACCTAGGGTAGGGGATCCGGTTTCCTCTCAAACGAATGTGGCATTTACTAGTTCTAATGCTCGGAACGAGCATTCTGCAGCTTCTTCATCATTTTGAATGTAGGGGGTGTCTGATGTCACGGAAGCAACAAATTCATGCTCTGCCTCTACTGTGACCAATTTGCCCTCAACTACAAATTTTAATTTCTGATGCAATGATGATGGGACAACTCTGCGAGTGGATCCACGGTCTTCCCAACAAGCAAACTGTAAGATGGTTTTATGTCCATTACCACAAAATCGATCACATATTCAGTTGGTCCGATCAATAGGGGTATCTCAATTTTCCCCATTGTTCCTTTTTGCGTACCATCGAAGGCCCTTACCGAGTTGTAGCAAGGCTTTAGGTGCGAACTATCTATTGGTAATTTTTGCAGGGTTACCATAGGCAAGACATTCAATGCTGACCCGTTGTCGATTAGTACGCTGGTAATACATACCCTTTGCGGTGGGTAGTGATGTTAAGGGCTTTAGTGGACCCCTTCCTTCTTCCGTGATCTCATCATCACCGAACGTGATATGATTATAGGCGATAATATGCCCCACTATCATGTCCGGTTTGTTACGAAATGTCCTGGGCACAAAAGTTTGATTCAGCACTTTTAATAGTGTCTCCCGATGCTTCTCTCGAACTCAAGAGTAATTCCAAAGATCGTGTGATCTGGCCGGTTGCTTCCGTAGTTGTTCCACTACGCTGTACTCGCTATGTCTCAAGAACTTTAGAAATTCTTTGGCCTGGGCCTCAGTCACCGTTTCATTTATCCTTTGGGGAGGTTCTTCTCCAAATATCTGTGCAGGGCTAACTGCTGTATTCTTTCCCCTATCTTTTCAAATTGCTCTCAAAGCTTCGAGGAATAACATCGGCCGCTCTGGTGAAATGGCCTGCCTCACCAACGCTTCACATTATTTTGGCTTTGTTGGTCTTCCAAATATGAGCTCTTTTACCTGCTCGTGTTTTGATTTTTCTGTCATGGTCACATTCGCGGCATAATTCCAGGGAATTTGTCGCATGTCTTTGAATGGGAATGGAGATGGTGCTGAAATGACGATCTTCGGATTTATCCTGCTGGTTTCTCCTTGGGAGACACCTGCATTCCCTACCCTGGGAGAGATGATGAAAGGCCTATCCTTCCCATATCTAGTTTTGGGGGTATCTGTCATGTGTACGTCTGATCCCTTCCCCATGGGTTCCTCGAAGAATTCAATTTGTTTTCCATCTATCAACTTCTGCACCAATTTCTTGAACTCATCACATTCTTGGATATCGTGCCCTTCAGTCTGATGGAATTCGCAATACTTTCCACATTCTTTCTGCCTTATTATCATGCCTTTATTGATCATACGAGCCATGCATAACTGTTGAAATACCCACCGTAAAGGAGACTTGACTTCTGACACGTCATCCTTTATTCTCCTGGTAAAACCTTCTTCTATAGCATTTACCCCTCTTTCCCCCATGATTAGGCAGCGGGTTGTTGGCTACGCTAGGTTCTTCAAACTTCAATATCCCGAATCAATTAAGTTCTCGCAAGCTTTTTTTTTTTTTTTGGCAAGGCGCTTCTCGGTGGGGTGTCCAGGATACCGCCGTGATAGTCGCAATGTGCGCTTGGATTATACCAAGGCGGGAAGGGTGGATTGACAGGATTAACGATGTATGGTCGGACCAAGTCTGCTTCATACAACAGGGAATAAAGTTCTGAGTATGAAACCGGTAGGGGAGTGAAAGTTCTCCTCTCTTTATCCTTTCTGGTGACTCTTTCATCTCTTTGATTCGAATTTTGCGTTTTTCCCACAGGTGCTTGGGGCTGTGAGACTGTGAAGTTCTTCGAGGCGGTATAGGTACTGGTGGTGTTTACTTCACTTCTCTTGTTGTACTTTCGAGACCCTTCCCCACCATCAATTCTGCCGCTCTTGATTGCTAGTTCGAGACTCTCCAATCTGATCAAGTCGGCGAAACACTGTTGTTGTTATTATTGATGAGGCGATCGAAGAGTGCCCCTTTCAAAGTATTGACAAATAATGGCGTGATTTCATGCTCCGGGATAGGTGGCTGGATTTGGGCGGCCACTTCTCTCCACCTTTGGGCATATTGTCGCAAGCTTTCATTGGACTTCTGCCCCATATTTTCTAGCATAATTCTGCTAGGGATCATGTCTGTTACATGTTTGTATTGCTCGGAAAATGCTTTAGACAAATCTTTCCATGTCTTGACATTTGCTTTGCTTAACTGAGTATACCAACGTAATGCTGCTCCAGTTAGACTATCCTGGAAACAGTGGATCAGTAGCTTTTCATCTTTATGGTAAGCCGCCATTTTTCTGCAATACATCGTTATGTGTGCAGAAGGACATGTGGTTCCGTCATATTTATCAAACTCGGCGTTTTGAATTTTGGTGGCAAGACAAGATCAGACACTAGACTTAGATCACTAGCGTTGTTTCCTGATTCTTCATTTGATTGTAACGCTTTAAATTTTTCTTCCATGAGGCGAAATCTTTCTTCCCACTTTCTTTCTACCTCATTCCTGATCTTTTCGACCATGTTTAGGTCCGGCACTTCTTCTTCATACAGTACTTCGGTATCAAGGGGTTGAGTCTCAGGTGCCCCTACTTGAAAGCTGGAAGACATTCCTGTAGGGTCAATATACATCTTCCTAGCCTGGTTTGGTGCAGTTGGTTGAACCTTGAAGTGAGCCGGGGTACCTTCTGGCTCTGGAATATTTTCTCCTTCTACTCGTTTTCCGAGACTTTTCGCCAGCAATGCCGTTATGTCAGATACTATTGAAGTTTGTGACTGTGCAATCTGATCACTAAGGCTTCTCTCCGCCTCTTCAAGCCTTGACTCGAGCTCTCTCTCGCCTCTCTTTCTAGATTGATTATTCTTTCTTCCATGAGCTTTCTTTGTAGCCGGGTAAAGTATATGTGATGAATGATTACGGGTTAACACACTGGAATGCCACAATATTCATACTGTTAATATGGTTGTAAAAATAAATGCATGTACAATGATGCAAATGTTATGATGCAAATGCAAGAATGCATGCAGACAAGGTACTGGTTCCGCTGGTAATCACCCTTTTGAATTACTTTTACGGGAATTAAAGGGTCTTGATTACAACAAAATTCGTGTTACAAAGTAAAGATCCCTAGTACAAAAGATCTAATTATAACACAGAGTCCTATAGATAGACTCTAGCTCTATCCCCTAACTTTCCAATTGCCTTGAGCAGCTTGAGGAACCTAGGAGCTTCTTCCATTCCCGGGGCTATAAAAGGTCGGAGTGTCTCAGCCTCGACGGCTAAATCATTTACGTGTCCGGCGACTCATTGTATGTCCACCATTAGATTTGCATAGTACTTGGTCTCATCTCCTGTACCATTCGAGCAGCGTCGCGTAATGTCTTTTGCCAATAGGTGTCCCCCCCGGCTGCAGCTTCCTCGAACACATTAATTCTTTCCTTGTAATCCTCCACAACTGCTTCGAGGGATTCGATTCGTGCTCGTAATACACCCACTTCGCGTTCTCTTTCTCGCAGACTCAAAAATTATTCCTACGGCAATACATTTGAAGTGAGTGTTCGACTTCCGCCATCTTTTCTTTTAATCCGTCATTTTGACTTTGGCTTTGCCCCAAACTTTGAAGAGTGTCATCGTAACAGTTTCTGCATCTCTAACATCTGTTTCGGCTATTCATGGATTTTCTTTTCCATACGGTGACACTTTCTCTCTCATGATGAACAGCTTGTTTTCCTTTGTTGACTTCTTGTCTGAATCTTTCTCTCTCTTGATCAATGGCCTTCTTGGCGGACCGTTTTTCTTCTTCCATAGCCAAACGACAGCTTTCTATCTCTCTCTCGATCGCTCTTTTGTTAATTTCTCGTTTTTCTTCCAACAAACGGATGCCGTTCATTCTTTCTTTTCCACAGCTATGAACCCGACTCCGGCCGCCTTTTGTATTTTTGCTCATAATGAGGGCATCTTTTTGGTAAAGAGTACTCTTGTCATTCAAATCTGCATTTAATTTCTTCAGTTGCCTAATGATCCCCTCCCGCTCGTCGACTTCTAGGCTTGCCTTTATAGAGTTCGCTCGCGTGTTGGGTCCATTGAATGTCCATTTTCTTTTAACTTCCTCGAGCTCACTCCTTAAGATATCGGCTTGGACGGTACCACCCTTTGTCGCCTCCTCGAGTGACACTTGTTGGTCCTTGATTAGATTCGGGAATCACATTATTAACCTCAAACGTCTCCAAAGATCGTAATGCGGGGTAGTCATGTGCTCGGTGTCTCCTTCCACCCGATCCGATAACAATGATCCCAGCCCTCATGATGGTCTGAATTTTTCCTTTGAACTCTCCTTTGAAAAGAAATTCAGTTTGGCTTAATCCGCGGTATTGGGAATGAACTGCCGTGATCCGAATCTGTCGAGACACTAAAAAAGTGGAGCACAAGCGATCCCTCCATGTAATCCTAACATCATCAGCCAATCAAGTCACCACAATCAGTATAGAAAATAATTGACTTTACCGAGCCATGGGACCCTCCATGCTATGTCTTCATCTTGAATGTTCTCAAGAAATGGTCCACATTTTTGTTTTCAAATCTTCTCGCCATTCCTTTGCTAAGTATTCTCGTAAAAGCGAAAAACCTTGAAAGATATCCCGGCGAGACCCAGCGTCGGTGTCTTCCACATGTGACTCTGGATCCATACTTGTAATAGCTGTGCGCATCCTCGAAAACGTCCTTCTTCATGTTTCCGGCTAGCGTTCAAGGAAATGAAAGTCTCGACCAAAATTGCTGGTACCGGGTTTGCTTTCCGTTTTACCCGTTCGAACAAATCCAGAATGGCTATGTCAATGTTCCCAGTACTGGGAAGATCACCAAGCCATATATTCCTAAAGTGAATAAGTCCATTTTCTTTGCCTCGTCCGGATGTGTCGATATGATGTCCCGAATACTCTCCCATGCAAAGACTGTATTATCTCCTCGGATTTGAAGGAGGCCACTAACCCAATCATCACTCATTCCTGCAAAGGCTTTGAGTTTCGCAGTGTAATTCTGATTCCTTGGAGGCTTCGCGTAGATCCAATCTTCCTGAATATTTTTCTGGTTAAGTAAAGCGGTGTACTCTTCTACCGTAGGCATCATGTCTTGCCCATTGAAGGTGAAGCGACAAAAACCGGATTCCAAAACGGACTATAGCTCGGAGTAGGGGCTGGTTAATCCGAGCATATAATAGCTGCGCGATGTCGCCATAACTATCGCTAAATAAGTCTTGTAGCCTTCGGTCCCATCTTTCCCAAATGCTTTGAAGATCCCACAAGTCGTTACTGTTGGAGACTCACATAGGTGTATCCAGCTATTACGCGCGTTCGTTAGCGATCGTCCCCTTGGATTTTCTGGTTGACCTCGACCAATGTCCGATCGACAAATTAAGCTCTTCTTTCCTAAGACACCTTTTTCCATAGTGAAAGACTTTCTGATCAGGCAAACCACTTGATCCAAGACCTTTATGCGATGCAAATGCAATGATGTATGAGAAAAAAGACAAAAGCGAAAAGAAAACAAGTCAAGTACGGATAAAGTAAATAAAATGACAAAAATAAATAGAAATAAACACACAAAATAAATTCCTATTTATCCCGTCTAAAACCTAAGGTTATCCGCATGGCTCTAACAGGTGGGGGTTTCTATGTTCTCTACATGCAGTGTTGGTGCTAGGAGGTACCCGAATTGTCCTTGCTGTCCCCCCTACTAAGGGTAGCAAGGCCCCGATCATCACCCATTATAGGCTCCTTTCAACCGGGTTCAATTCAGGGGGACCCATTCGCTTATGCCCGTACGAAGGAACGATATCCTTACGAAAGCATAAGGTACTCGAGCCCCGAAGGTACTTGCTAGGCCCATACGGGAGAACGATATCTCCACGAAAGCATTAGCGTTTTCCCCCCACTTAAAAAGACGGGTTTATATGCCATATTTTAAATGCGTTAAAATAAACGCGCAATTATGACCGAATGTTAATTTAATAGTTACTTTAATCCGGAATTTCCAATATTAGTAAAGCGGTAATTATTTTAAAAGCTTGACTCTCATTTGTTTTTGAAAAACAAAAATGTCCCCAGCGGAGTCGCCATCTGTAGCGATGTCTTTTTTTGATTTTTATCGTCGCTAAAGAAAAATGATTGTTTTTCGAAGGATTTTTGAAAGGTGTTTGCGATATTTAAAAATATTTATTCCGCAGGGTTTACAAAAAAACCTCATAAAAATGGAGTCGCCACCGCCACTTAGGTAGGCGGACACCACAAAACCAGAGAGATTCAAAAAGACAGGTTTCGGAGTCGATTCTGGATGGGGAAGGATTAGCACCCCCACACCGCCCAAAAAATTGGTACTTTAATAATTACCGCTTTATTAATATTGGATTTTCCGGATTAAAGTGACGATTATTTTAAATTTCGGTCATAATTACGAATATATTTTAAGGGTCCCGTTATCCGAGAATAAACGCCCAACCACTATCACTACGCTTGATACTGGCCCCGTTTACGCTCGGATAAAAGGACACCGCATTAACAATTTATATATCATATGCAATCTTAGTGGCAAAAATATAAAACATGGTAAAATATTTAAGTGTAGTAAATATTGTCATAACTGAATATTAATCTAACATAGATGATATTCTAGATTAAAACATGCATATACATATTATTCTAAATAATAGATAAAAACAACTATCATATGTCAAAATAATAAGGCAGGAATAAATATATATATACGAACAAATATTTCAAAAAGACATGTATACTGGTAATAAAACATATTTCAACATATACGGGTCAACATATCGTAAAAAGGGTAAATATACTAACATGTAGCCCTAAAAATAAGAAAGCTCACACACATATAAAATACAGAATACTCCATGTACGAACCAATTAAAACATAATATACTTGATATGAATAATCAGATAAAAAACGAATATCATACTTGACACATATATATACATATAAACATAAAATGAGTCATATACGGGAGACATAAAATGAAATAATATCCACATATAAGATTATAATTCAACAATAATATTTACAAAGAAAATAGGATGAAATGAAAGGAAAATGAAAATCAGTGGCGAGAAATTAAAGAGCAATAACATGTAATTTAGGGACGAAATCGAAAAACAAATAAAACCTACAAAGACCAGAGTTGTAATTATACCAAGGGCGGACTCAAAATGAAAATTTCAAAAACGCGGGGTGATTAAGGGCGTAATTTTACCATTCGAAGTTGATCGTGTAATTTAGTGACTAAATTGTGACTTTTTGGAAACTCGGGGGGACTGGGATGTGATTATACCATGCGGCAAGACAAAAATGAAAATATTGAAAACGCTGGATTAAGTGTGTAATTTACCCATTTAGTAAAATAATAACACCTATATAACGGCTATTTTCAGGCCGAAACCAAATTTTCCCCATTTTTCATTTCATTCTTCAGTTTCCAAACATCCCACGCTCATCTTTTTCTCTCAAGTGTTCTTGAGAAACCCAGAATCCGGCGGCCGGCCGCCGCTAACCGGCGCCGGTGGACTCCCGAAATACACCAAAACCTTCCTCTTGTCGTCCTCAACATGAATCCATGGTTGGATTCAGAGGATCCCCTTTTATTTACCCTAGATCTAAGAAATACGAACCCAAAAATATATTTTCTTTAGGTCAAAACGAGACCACAAGGGGTCTTCCCCTCCCTTTGTTCACCAGATCTGGCTTGTAGAAGCCGAAAGGCTTGTCACAGAGGAAGGGAAGACCCATGGACAAAGCCGGTAAGACTTCTTTACTTGTTTTCTTTTTATTTTCTTTTTGTACTTCGTATATGCATGCAAGGGAAACAGGTAAGAAAACAAAACGGCAAAAAATTACCACTGGACTGCCTTCTAATTTCTTGACTGGTTACAAGTTGGTTTTTACAAAACTTTCTGTTTTTTTGTGTTACTACTCTCTCTGCTTTTTTTGCCCGTTCCTCTCTAAAAAATCCCGTTACAACAGCCCCATTTCATATATACCACTATCTCTGTATTTTGGTTGCAACTTGTATCTTCTTTTCCAGATCTGACATTTGCTTGTTATCTTTGGCATAATCTGAACGCGGGGACTGAATATCGGCGCGGTGGCGGTGTGGTCATTTCTGCCAGAGGCCAGACGCATTTTCGGCCGTTAGATCAGATCTGATCTAACGGTCGAGATGGCTTGAAGAACGATCGGCCTGGATGAAGCCTCGATCTGATGAAACGGCTTCAGATTTCGCCACGTGGAGCACCGCAGTCGAGGAGTCAGAACGCGTGGATCTTACGCGCGCGTGGGATAATAAAGCGTCCGCGCGTGGACCACACGCGCGCGTGGCACTCGAACGGTCCATACGCGTGTGAGTACGCGCTGGCGTATATTTTTAACCTTCATTGCATCGTGGCCGTTGGATCGGATCTTGATCCAACGCCCATAGTTACCCCGCGCATTGTAATTAGATAGGATTGAGTTTGGGCCAAATGGGCTTTGTAATTGGATTTTTGTAATTGGACTCGGACTCTTTACTTGGACTTAATATATATATTTAATTTTACATTTAGTCAGCCCACTAATAATAATAATAATTATAACAACTGTACATGTACATACGAAAATATATATTTCATATTATACGGTCATTAATTAATAATATTCTAGTATCCATATGTATAATTAATATGACATCTACATACGCTTATACCCTAGATACATACGTGACATACATACAACCCTAATACGTACACGTAGCTTATACATGTACACACCTTATATTAGTAACATTCACATAATAAACATACATGCAATAGTAATACATTTAAGTAAAAATGAGTGATTACAATGTTTATGCGAGATTTTAGTTTTATATGGGGTAGAAGATGCAAAACACAAAGTGGCGGTATTTAAAAGGAAAATGTGGTTGTTTATATTTCAACCCTAGAGGTTGAAAGATTACCAACCAATAAGTTGTTGTTTTGTCCGAAACTATAAAACCTATAATGTTACTGGATATTCTTACATTTTCAGTTGTGTTAAATAATATCAGTACCAAATCTTGAATTAGTAGTTCCAAAATCGAGACCAAGAACTCCTTTGCTTAAATTTATGACTTTGCCAGGTTGGAAGGATTTCAAATTTGAAAAGATGCGTCTTTTCAGTGTCAGTACCGGTACTCTATAAATCGTACCAAATCGATATTATGTTATTCATTATTCAGTTGAAATTTAATTATACTAGTACCGAACATTTTTTACAAAGCTCCATAATTGATATTCTGAACTCCTTTACTCATATTTCAATAGGTACATGTTCGACTGTATGAGTGCTTGGCAAAATAGTGGAAAAATGTATTGGAAATGTATGAAAACAGTGCCAAGACTAAGTCTTTTGCGTGCAAGTATACACGGCCTGCAAGTAATATAGTAGTAAGCTGGTTATCGATCCCACAAGGATTGGCCAAGAGTTTGTTTGCCTTACTTGTTTACTTGTCAAAGGGAAAGTATTGTTGATTTGAAGTGGTTTTGAAAATAGTGATTAAAAGGAAAGAAGTAAAAAGAAAACAACATTGGCACAAGGAGAGTTTTAAATGAGCGATGAGCGTTGGCAAGGGATGCCTGTTTTTCACGCTTTTCATGTCAGTCTTTAATAATTTTCTGCCTTGATATTATTTACCGAGCAGATTCAAAGTTGGCATTACCTTTGTCGATGGCAATACCCGAAATTAACCATGTAAAAACCCTTATATCTCTATAATGAAGTTTTTCATAACTCAATTTGATTAAGTGTAACCCCCTTGAACCGGCCTAGATGCCCGACCGAACCAAGAGAACTACATTAGGTTCACCGAAACAAACTGGAGAAAGATTACGAAAAGCGGTCCATTTTTTCTTTTTATCTTGTCTAGATGCATATTATTAACCTAAATGTACATACTTGTAGGGAGTGAATTACAAGGGAAACAGACCACGAAAAGGCAACCAATTGCATAACATATATTTCAGGGACTAAAACACAAATCTGATAAAATTAAGGATCAAAACTGAAATTTAGGTTACCAATCCTCAATTAGTCCAATTATATGCGCACATGTCAAATTTCAGGTCAAAACAATCATCCAAGCTCATACAATTGCATACGCAAACTCTGGTACTAAAATGAAAGAAACATAAACTTCCAAATATTCCAAATAACTGAATTAACTGCAGCCATACCGGTAGACGTATAGGTGTTTCGGTATGCCTTAACGATTTCCAAAACTCAAAATCCAGTAGCCAAAACTCGTACCGAAACACTTGCTCATGTATCGAAATGCCTAGCCAAAAAGCCTGAAACCGTACCAGAACACTTGCTTGAGTACCAAAATGATATGCTTGAAAAGGATTGCCCGTATCGAAACACCCTCCTGCGTATCAAAATGCTATGCCTAAAATGGCCTAGCCGTACTGGTACGGGGACACCTGTTTCGATACGCCTGGACCTATAATGTCCTAAAATGTTGTATAAACACAACTTGGTGATAATCAAAACACTACAACATGCTTCCAACACTTAATCAACATTACTAGGGTACTTTCCTAACCAAACATCACAGATTCAACCTCATAACATGGCTTTCACACAACCAAGATATTTTATATGCATGCTTCCTAATATCATATTGCCAAACAACCAAAACTTTCGTTTGACACTTTTATGACATACACATCATGCTTACACATCTAAAACATCATAACCAACATGCTTGAATCATCAAAACATGGCAACCATTCAAAACTAACTATATGCATAACTAAGCACCCAATCACGCATCTATATAAGCAAAGATCCTCAACAACTTAACAACATCTAACCAACCATAAAATCCAGCGCTTAACATGCTCAGAAACCAAGGGAAAAATAGTAATACAAATCCCAAAAACATGGCGAACACATTGCCTTATTAACCGAAAACATAAACCAAATTCATACTCAAAGTAGTCCTTGTCTTTGGATCACTTTAACCTTGCCTTTCCAGCCCCAAACTTCAATGCTCTGCATCATTAGGAAAAAAGAGCATAAGCACACATGCTTAGTGAGGATGCTCATAAAACAATGTTGCAATTAAAACCATTTGAAAACCAAACCTCTTGTTCCCAAAACATGCTTAACTACCAAAACATTTTCCCTTGTCTCTAACTGAGACATGCATAACACTCCTTATGCAACATCATATACAAATTTCATGCTTAAATCCCAAAGCATTAAACCATTTACCATGCTTAAATCCCAAAGCATTAAATCACAAACCATGTTTAAATCCCAAAGCATTATAATAGGTTCAACACATGAACTTTCACATATATTGGCATTTATAGTGACCCCGGATAGACTACCCTCTATCCATACATACCAGATACATGAATCTCTTATACCATGCCTAGTTAAATCGCATGATATCCTAAACCTTGCCTAGTTAAACCGTAAGATTTGACAACCTCGCCTAGTTAAACTATGAGTTTTACCACCTTGCATAGTTAAACCACAAGATCACCATCAATTTGTCTTGCCTAGTTAAACCGCATGCCTCAAATGAGGTCCCAACAGTCCGAGTGGCCTAGTTAAACTACCATACCTCAAGGATCCATGGCCACGATCGATTTTGTTCATATTTTATAGTGCACTTTAATCCTATGGCATGCCGACTATATCCGATTGTTTTCTCACCTTGTCACATAGCCAATATATCATTTTCAAAACCATTTACTTATTGTTTTACAATGCATTATACCAAAACCATCACATGTGCCAACCACATTGCCCATGGTAATACCCCATTCCCACCCGAAATAAAATCTAAAGCTTACCGGCATTTATAAACTTGAAATCCGTTGCAAATATGTTCAAAACCATGCATGTACAATAAGTAAATCAAACCATGTTTAACACCAAAACATGAAATCAACATGCTCATATCCAAACTGACATTAGGTAAGTATTTCACGTTTACCCTAAACTCCCAACAACCTTTATTAAACCTTTGAAAGGCATTTAAACTAGTTTTCACTCACCGATACACCTCGCCTTGCTCGCCAACGTGAATCGAGCTCTCGGCAAGCAACAAACAATGTCAAGCTTCGTTGCCTTGATTATCCCCTATTTTAACCACATAAATCTAGAGGGAAAATGCATCATTATGCATTCAAACCATTTCCAACAAGCAATTACCCGCAACTCTCAAGTTGCCCACTAAAAACCATCTGAAACTTATCGAAAACATCCTCAAACACTTCCAAAAACCTAAACTAGCCATAATATAACGATTCAATGCACCAAACCTCATCAATTAACATCTAAAAATTCTTTCCCAACATCCTTTTACTTTCTGCATTGATTAAACTCCATTAACCTTACAAAAACCCTTAATAAACAACCTTAAACATTAAAGATTCAACTTGTTTTGGGATTACAATGTTAAAACCAAGTTATTAACTCAATTAAACATAAAAATCATGATCTAATCTGATCATAACCCAGTAAAATAGATCCAATTTGAAATATGTCAATTTCATCAATCCCAACACAATTAAACCAATTTTCCTTAATTAAACTATCAAAACACATTAGAAAACAATTTTAAAGAGTCAACAACTTGGGAATTTCAGTAAAGAACCTTTCATTAGAGGAGGAGAACGAACCTTACCTCTAATGGATGCTTTCTCCTTAATTGGATTATTTACATGAGAAAACAAAGTTAAAACAATAAGGTTTTGGTAAACTAACAACAAGAAATCATTTGGAAACAAAAGATTTAAGAAAATAAAGGTTTACCTGAAGATTTAGAAGAAGAAATTGATGTTTGGCTGGAGAGATTTTGAGAGAAATTATTTTGAGAAAGTCGTTACATGATTTTTGTTTTAAGAGATTAATTAACAAATTAATTCTCCCCAACCTATTTATATTTTCCAAAACACTTTTAAAATAGCCAATTAAGGAATAAAGTCTGATATTAGACTTTTAGGGCAATTAAATCCTTAAAGATTCAAAGTTTTGACTCTTTACAAAACAAACACCAAAAACAGCTTTCAAAGTTTTCATTTTGGTCACTAGTCCAAAATGTCTGATTTTTTAAACTCCTTTTACAAAATTTATTTTACCAAAATCATTAATATATTAAATTATGATTTTAGAATATTTTCCCATAATTTTATCACCTTAAAAAATATTTAATTCTATTTAATCCCGAAACTAACTCGAATCTCTAATACTGGTCCACCGGACCTTCAAACCAACCCTTAAAACATCTAAGCCCAAAACTGGGGTGCTACATTAAGTCCCAATCTATACTCCTAAGGGGTAAACTCACTCCCGAAGTACGTTCATCTACTTGAACATCTTTCGTCGAAGCATCTAGCCTTAGTATCTAGCAACTAATCGTTGCCCCTAAGTTTGTTAAGATATTAAGGTGCAATAAGCATACTGTGCCAGCGGTCGCTTGGCACAAAATTTAGAAAATTGTAAAACATGCCACATAGGGAAAATAATGCCAAGGCATTTTTTATTATTAAAGAAAAACATAGAAACAGCGTTCAACGCAAACATCCCCCACCAACTATTAAATTAGTTCATGGTGAGGGTATATAACCAAAAACCTTCAACATTTTCTAGCAACATCATCACTTAGAAATAAAAATAACTTGACAAAGAGAATGGGCTAGAAGGGGTCCGTCGATGCAGCCCTTCAAGGTCTAGGCTCTCGGTCAAGCTGGTTAAACCACGTCTCCTTAGTGCAGCCTCTCCAAGTCGATCGTTGATGATTGGTGGAATGTCCCTTATGTGCTTGCTTGAGTTCTTTAAATAGGCGTGCAAGGATAACCTAGGATAAGCCTTGAAAATTAAATTTTGAATGCTCAAGGGATAAGGGATGTGATCATCTTGTCCTATATTTGAATCCTAGGACTGACGTCATCAAGGTCTAACAGCTACTTGGCCGGGCATCAAACTCCTATTCGCTGCCAACCGGTGCTTCGACAATTTTTGGTCCATCGCTGCCAACAACAACTCGGCATTTTCTCTGGCATTCCTTCCTTTCCACGCTGCACTGCTCTGCTATGCCTGCAATAATGGCAACAAAGCAACCCTTCACACTGGCATAGCACAATTCCTAACTCCTTATGCAAATGCATGAATTTTAAGGCTAAATGCAACTAAATGTACTTGAAGGCAAGCAAATATGATGTGAAATAAGAATAAGATTTAGTACTTTTGAGGAGTTAACACCCCCCAAACCTAGCTTAGTGCAGGAATGCCAAACAGATAAGAAAATTCAAGTGTAGCAATATAACTCTAGTCCAATGGCATGAAGAGTGCACGTTGTGTAGGCAATATGCATCAAGTATCATTTTACTCCCTTATTCAAATTTACTACTTAAACTCAAAATTTTTCTTTTATTCCCGCCAAGGGTTTCTCTTTTTTTTTCAACTGGCATTACATTAGGGTTCTCGTCATGGCTCTGTTTGGCGTGAGAAATAAGAGGGAACATACCACGAATCCCTATGTTAGTCCAGACTACATCACTAAGCTAACCTATTACACTTATACCCGTAAAGTTTTTGACCTGAGCACTAACGATGGAGTTCCATCAAGCCCCAGGCTACCTATTATCTCTAAGGTAGAGGAATGTTCCATTTTTTTCTTGCCTTGGCAAAACATTGTTGCCTTATTAATTTCTTTTACCCTAGCATAATATTTCATCCTTTTTTTTTATCTATTCTGAGCTAAGTTTCAAAAATTCTAAGTTTGCTTAGGAACTAGATGCATACTACGTTTAAGTGAAGGTCAACTCTCTAAGCTAGAGATCAATTGACAAGTAGCCCTGGCAATACTATTCTGTTGGCATAGGCAAACTAAAGATTTTAAAAATTCTTCATCGAACAGACTATTCCAGAACAAATTAAACTTGTCTAACAAAGTGTTAACATACTTCAAAATTTGACCGGGCAAAATTTTCTTTTTCCTTTTTTTAGTGGTTCGGTATGCATGGCTACAACCTAATCTATATGGCATGGCAACAAAAATGTAAACATGAATACATGGTATGGCATAAACGTGACGCAGTGCAACCCCCAAACCAAAGATATGCATTGTCCTCAATGCATAAAAACAACACATATATACAAATAACAGAAAAATAAAATGCATGAACATGTGAAATGCAAAGGAGTTTAGGAAGAAGAGGACTCCCCTATGGAGACTTCCTCTTATGTGACGCGGCTTTTTCTCTTGATAAATGGCCCGAAATCAGGGGCCATTCTTTTCCTTCCTTTCATTCTTGGCTTTGAGGCAACAGTGGAAGCTCTAACTTCCATGGTAATATAATGACCCGGGTTTTGGAACCCGAGTGTCATGTTAAATCGAGGCACGAGCCTCGCGTTAAGGTCTTGTTGTTGGGCCTTGAACTTTGGTGGGCTTAGTTTTGATTTTGGGCTTGAGTTATGGGGTTTTGAGAGGGGCTCTATGGTAAAAACATAATTGAAGGAAAGAATAGAGGGGTGAAGTAATGGTGACTGCAGATTTTTGTAAGGTATGAGGTCATTTTGTCTCCAAAAAGCTCATCCCATTCTCTTCATCTTCTCTTCAACGAGGTTAGTAGAAAAACACCATCTTTGCTAGTTTTGAATTGAAATCCCGGATTGGTGTAGAAGGGAAAGTTTTTCGGCATCCAATGATCTATAATCCAAGGTAAGTTTTGCTTGCAATGGTGGAAGAAGGGGTTTTAGTACGGGTTTAAAGTGAGAACGGGAATGGTGTTTTAATCATATTTCTTATTGTTGAATCGTCCTTTGAGCTTCTTTTAAGCTCTCATCAACGTTGTAACTTGTTTACAATATTTCCCTTGTAGTTCAAGAGGTTGGGGAGCATTCAAGGGCCCAAGGAAAGGAGAAAGCTTGAGATAGAGTTTGGGGCTTCTTCTTAGCTTGAAATATGAGGTTAGTACACTTCTAACTTCTATGTGTTCATGTGCATCATCATTTTGGTATGTGTTGCTTGATATATGATGTTTTGATAGTTTAGAGTTTGGATGATCATCAATGGTAAATCTTGTAATTGTTGATGTTTAAGGGTAAAAATGGCTAGAAACTCACCTAATGACTTCAAATAACGTGTAGGAACGTTTTAAGACTTAACCATAGAGGTTGAGGGGGGTTTGGTACAATCCCGAGCTTTAGGTTTCAAAATTGGGGCTCGAGTACCAGTACGGGGTGGCTGCGTATCAGTACTCCTTCGTATCCCAGGGGTTAAATTGTGAGAGGTGTACCGGTACACCTCTATGCGAATCTATACCCCTCGTTAGAGCAGAACTCCTGTGAGGATTTGGAGTACCGGTACGCTCGGGGAGTATCGGTACCCACTGTTGCATTGCCTAGAAAGGCTTTGCGTACCGATACGCTAGGGTAGGCGTATCGGTACAGGTAAGGATCGGTATGAGGAGATCCCAATACCGATATAGGGTACCGGTACAAAATGAAGCGTATCGGTACGAGGCAAGGGCCGATTTTTTTTAATCTAAATGGTGTATCGGTACTCTGAAGGGAGTATCGATACCTAGAGGGGAGTACCGATACTCACCTTAGAGTATCGGTACTTGCTGGGCAATCTGCCCAAGTTTTTACGTTTTGAGTTTGGGGGTTCTATAAATTGTGACAAAGGTTCTAATAGGTCCCTTATGATATAAAATAACTGGTAAAATTGAGAATGTATGTTCCTCTTTGCTTATATGGATTAAATGGTTAATTGAGTATTGAAATGAAAGTAAATTGCTTAGTAAGTGAGTTTTAGGGATTCTTGGTGGATCATTTGTGGTTGTGCTAGGTAAGGGAACTTGTTTGGTTATGAGTCCTTGTTTGATGGGATCCGGATACCAGTGAGTGAGTGTTGCAACACATGAAGGCCATCTGATGTGAGATTCTGGGTGGTGATATCTGCTTGATACGAGATTCTGAGCCCCTCTCGATGTGTGATTCCGAGTGAAAACTTGATATGAGATTTCGAGTATACCGCTCGATGCGAGATTCCGAGCATGGGTAGGTCTTCCAGTGTCTGTTGAAATTGGGCATCACTCCTGGATTGCTTATTTATATGTTGATATTGTTAAGGTGTTGATTGTTCTATAGCATGTGTTTAGGCGGTTATGGTAGCTTCATTTCTTTATCTTATCCTGACATCATATTTCATAGCATGCTCTTAATTATGACTCACCTAAAGCTTGATCGAGTGGTTGTGTATCCACTGAGCTTTGTTAGCTCAGCGTTCAGAATCATTGCTTCCGTTCGCAGATTAATAGGTAGTTCGAGCGTTGCGGAGCACCATCGAAGCAAGGATCCAGCATTGGCCTTTTGGTAGAGTACAAGTGCTTAGATGCAGTGGGCTATGTATTCGTAGGACCCTATGTATTTGTAACTCTATTTGATTTAACTTGTATGGGTCAAATGTTTTATTATTGTATTTGGAAGTCCTTTAACTATTTTGAATGTTTTAAGGAAACATGGATTTAAATGTTTGGATGTATGAGATTGATTTTACTAGCTTTTTAAAACCGAAAATTTTATGGGAGTGGTTTGGGCTTGTGGCCCAGTTGCAGCATATTTTCTCAAGGGAAACGCGAGAGAATGGTGGGAAACCGTAGTGCTGGAATGGCACCCCAACTGACCTTCTTGGGACGACTTTCTTGATGAGTTCGAGAAGAAGTACTTTGGTGAGGCTCACGTTGACAGGTTGAGGGATCAGTTTACTCATCTCGTGCAAGGGAACCGCACTGTCTTTGAGTATAAACAAGAATTTCTACAGCTTAGCAGGTATGCCCCGGAGCTTGTGGACACCAAGAAAATAAGGTACAAGAGGTTCATAAAATGGTTAAGGAAGGAGATACAAACCTATTTGACAATTGCCCCACCCAAGGTATTTTTTGAGTTGACTGCTAGTGCAAAGTCGCTTGAGCAAGTGCAAGGTCTGACATATGGTTCTGCTAGTGGACAAGGAAGACCTAGTGGGGGGGACTTAGAATTTCTCTAACAGCTCACAGTTTTACTCGAGAAGGGATAGAAACCAATGGAATTAGGGAAGATGAGCTTCGAATCAGAATGTGAGGTTAGATCGTAGATTAGAGTCTGCCAGCCGTACGAGGCCTACATCATCTTCGTCTATGATGAGCCGAGATAGTTCTTAAGGGAGTGCGGGCGCACTATTTTGTAATCAGAGGATTGCGGGCCCACCGATGTGATTGCAGGTACCTTCTCTTTGTTCCATGTTCCTAGAGATAGAAGTTCGTGTGTCTAGTCCATTAGGGTTAGATGTGTTAGTAGACAAGGTGTACCAAAGGTGTCCTATCGAAGTTCAAGGTTTAATCTTTCCAGCGGATCATATGATTTTTCTGTTCCAAGAGTTCAATCTTAGGTATGGATTGGCTTGTTGAGCACGATGCTAGTTTGGGTTGTAGGACCAAGAGTTTGAAGCTCCGTGTGGCTGATGGATCTAAGCTAACGGTTAGAGGGGAGAGACACCCTTGCATCCCCAACGTAGTCTCGGCTTTAGCAGCACAGAGGTTAATACAGCAAGGTTGTGAGGCTTTTATGGCTCATGTGATGGATACAAGAGTCGAGGGTTTATCCATCGAGAGCCTCAGGATAGTTTGTGAGTTCATAGATGTCTTCCTGGAGGAGCTGCCTAGATTACCACCAGATTGTGAGCTTGAGTTTCGAATTGAGGTAATGCCCGACATGGCACTGGTGTCCATTCTACCTTACCGGATAGCACCAACAGAAATGAGGGAATTGAAGAAGCAAATTCAGGAATTATTAGAGAGAGGTTTCATCCGACCAAGCGTTTCTTCTTGGAGTGCTCTGGTCTTGTTTGTTAAGAAGAAGGACAGGTCAATGAGAATGTGCTTGCTACCGATAGTTAATTAATGTAACGGTGAAGAATCACTATCCTTTTCCCAAAATAGATGATTTGTTTGACCAGTTACGGGGTGCCCGAGTCTTCTCGAAGATAGATTTGAGATCCCGGTACTATCAGTTGAAAGTGGTGGAAGAAGATGTCCCGAATACCGCTTTCAGGATGCGGTATGAACACTACGAGTTCTTGGTGATGCCTTTTGGGCTCACTAATGCTCCAGCAGTATTTATGGATTTGATGAACATACTCTTCCAGCTTTATTTGGATCAGTTTGTGGTGGTGTTCATCGATGACATCCCGGTTTATTCACGATCGGTCGAAGAGCACGACTACCATCTACGAGTAGTTCTTCAGACGTTAAGAGACAGACGCCTCTATGCAAATTTCAGTAAATATACATTTTTGCTTTCTGAAGTGGCATTTTTGGGCCACATCGTGGTGGCGGATGGGATCCGCGTTGACCCTCAGAAGATCCAAGCAATAGTAGAGTGGAAACCACCCAGGAATGTCTCAGAGGTCTGCAGCTTTCTTGGACTGACGGGATATTATCGACGGTTTGTTAAGGGTTTTTCAATCTTAGCTGCCCCGTTGACCAAGTTGCTTCAGAAGGGAGTGTCATTTGTATGGAATGAGAAGAGACAATAGTGTTTTGAGCAGTTGAAGGCTTATCTTACCGAGGCTCCAGTTCTGACGCAACCCGAACCGGGAAAAGATTATGTGGTTTTTAGAGATGCGTCCTTGAATAGACTTGGATGTGTCCTTATGCAAGAGGGTAAAGTGGTTGCCTACGCCTCAAGGCAACTTAAACCTCATGAACAAAATTACCCTATCCATGATTTGGAGCTGGATGCGGTGATCTTTGCTTTGAAAATTTGGAGACACTATCTCTACGGGGAGAAGTGTTACATCTATATGGATCATAAGAGTTTAAAGTATCTTCTCACCTAGAAAGAGTTGAATTTGAGGCAACGTCGGTGGATCGAGTTGCTAAAGGATTACAACTGTGTTATTGAGTACCATCCAAGTAAGGCAAATATAGTGGCGGATGCCTTGAGTCGTAAGTCGATGTCTGATTTGAGAGCTATGTTTGCCCACTTGAGAATGACCGAGGATGGTGGGCTTTTAGCCGAGCTCAGGGTTGAGCCCACATTGGTACAAGAAGTAAGGAGTCAGGCTCTGGATGAAGATTTAGTGGCTCAAATTGAAGTGATTCAGAGAGGCGAGGCCTCAAATTTTGAAGTACGAGACGGTAGGTACCTGTACTTCAAGGGTAGGTTGTGTGTTTCGGCCTTAGAAGATTTGAGGGATCGTATTTTGCGAGAGACACACCGTAGTCCTTTCACCATGCATCCGGGAAGCAACAAGATATACCAAGATCTTCGACCTTATTATTGGTGGCCATGTATAAAGAGGGACATTTTCGAGTTTGTGACGAGATGCTTAGCTTGCCAACAAGTGAAGGCGGAACATCAAGTTCCATCAGGGTTACTACAGCCGATTCAGATTCCACAATGGAAGTGGGATCATGTCACCATGGATTTTGTTACAGATTTGCCGATGACTCAAAGAAAGCATGATGCGATATGGGCAATAGTGGATCGTTTGACCAAGTCTGCTCATTTTCTGCCAGTGCTCATGGATGTCACCTTGGAGCGTTTGGCTCCATTGTACATCAAGGAGATAGTGAGGTTGCATGGAGTGCCATCTTCGATCATATCGAATAGGGATCCGCAGTTCATGGCAAGGTTACGGAAGAAGATTCATAGTGCCTTAGACACCGAGTTGTATTTTAGTACAACTTTCCATCCTTAGACTGATGGCCAGTCTGAGCGGGTTATCCAGATTCTTGAGGACATACTTCAGTGTTGTGTTGTAGATTTTGAAGAAAGTTGGGAAGAAAAGCTACCGTTGGTTGAGTTCGTATACAAAAATAGTTATCAATCAAGTATCAAGATGGCCCCTTTCGAAGCCTTGTATGGGCTTAGGTGTAGAACACCCTTGTGTTGGACCTAGCTTAATGAAAGGAGGATCGTGGGGTCTGATCTGGTTAGACAAACCGAAAAGAAGGTTCAGATAATCAAGGAAAGATTGCAAATGACCTTTGATCGAAAAAAGGCCTACGCGGATAAGAAGTGCAAGCATATTGAGTATGAGGTTGTGGAAAGGTGTTCTTAAAGGTATCACCATGAAAGGGGATAATCCGTTTTGGGCGGAAGGGCAAGTTGAGCCTGAGGTACATTGGACCATACGAGGTGATCAAGAGGATCAGACCGATAGTGTATCAGCTAGCTTTGCCTCCAGAATTAGCATGTATCCGTGATGTTTTCCATGTATCCATGTTGAGACGCTATCGTTCTAATCCTTCGTATGTTTTATCGCTCGAGGAGATAGAGGTTGACACGGATTTGACTTATGAAGAAGAGTAGTGAGAGTGCTTGATAAGGGAGTTAAAGAGCTTCGTAACAAGTGTATACCCCTCGTAAAGATGTTGTGGAGAAACCATGGGGTTGAAGAGGCAACTTGGGAGGTCGAGGCAGAGATGAGAGAGCTCTACCCACACCTGTTTCCACCAGGTAAATTTCAAGGACAAAATTTTCTTTAAGGAGGGGAGAGTTGTAACGACCCAGGTTTTGGAACCCGAACATCGGGTTAAACCGAGGCACGGGCCTCGCATTTGGGTCTTGTTGTTGGGCCTTGAACCTTGGTGGGATTAGTTTTGATTTTGGGCTTGAGTTATGGGATTTTAAGAGGGGCACAATGGTAAAAACATAATTGAAGGAAAGATGAGAGGGTGAAGTAATGGGGATAGCAGATTTTTGTAAGGCATGAGGTCATTTTGTCTCCAAAAAGCTCATTCTATTCTCTTCATCTTCTCTTAAATGAGTTTAGAAGAAAAACACCATCTTTTCTAGTTTTGAGTTGAAATCCCAGATTGGTGTAGAAGGGAAAGTTGTTAGGCATCCAAGGATCTACAATACAAGGTAAGTTTTGCTTGCAATGGTGGAAGAAGAGGTTTTAGTGGGGGTTTATAGTGAGAACGGGAATGGTGTTTTAATCCCATTTCTTGTTGTTGAATCATCATTTGAGCTTCTTTTAATCTCTCATCAACGTTGTAACTTGTTTACAACATTTCCCTTGTAGTTCAAGAGGTTGAGGAGCATTCAAGGGTCCAAGGAAAGGAGAAAGCTTGAGGTAGAGTTTGGGGATTCTTCTTAGCTTGAAATCTGAGGTTAGTACACTTCTAACTTCTATGTGTTCATGTCATCATCATTTTGGTATGTGTTGGTTGATATATGATGTTTTAATAATTTAGAGCTTGGATGATCATCAATGGTAAATCTTGTAATTGTTGATGTTTAAGGGTAAAAATGGCTAGAAACTCACCTAATGACTTCAAATAACGTGTAGGAACGTTTTAAGACTTAACCATGGAGGTTGAGGGGTTTGGTACAATCCCGAGCTTTAGGTTTCGAAACTAGGGCTCGAGTACTACTACGGGATGGCTGCATATTGGTACTTCTTCGTATCTCAAGGGTCGAATTATGAGAGGGGTATCGGTACGCCTTTTCGTGTATCGATACCCCTCATTAGAGTAGAATTCAAGTGAGGCTTTGGTGTACGGGTATGCTAGGGTAGGCGTATCGGTATAGGTAAGGATTGGTACGGGGCAATCCCAGTACCGATATAGGGTACCGGTACGGAACAAAGCGTATCGATATGGGGCAAGGGCCGATTTCTTTCTAATCTAAATGGCATATCGGTATTCGACAGGAAGTATCGATACGTAGAAGGGAGTACCGATGCTCACCTTAGAGTATCGATACTCGTTGGGCAATCTACCCAAGTTTTTACGTTTTGAGTTTGGGGGTTCAATAAATTGTGACAAAGTTTCTAATGGGTCCCTTATGATATAAAATGACTGGTAAAATCGAGAATGTATGTTCCTCTTTGCTTATATGGATTAAATAGTTAATTGAGTATTGAAATGAAAGTAAATTGCTTGGTAAGCGAGTTTTAGGGATCTTTGGTGGATCATTTGTGGTCGTGCCAGGTAAGGGCACTTGTTTGGTTATGAGTCCTTGTTTGATGGGATCCGGATACCCAGTGAGTGAGTGTTGCAACACATGAAGGCAATCCGATGTGAGATTCCAGATAATGAATGAAAGCAATCCGATGTGAGATTCCGGGTGATGATATATGCTCGATGCGAGATTCTGAGCCCCGCTCGATGTAAGATTTTGAGTATACCGCTTGATACGAGATTTCGAGCAGCTCGATGTGAGATTTCGAGCATGGGTGGGTCTCCCAGTGTCGGGTGACATTGGGCCTCACTCGTAGATTGCTTATTTATATGTTGATATTGTTAAGGTGCTGATTGTTCTATAACATGTGTTTAGGCTGTTATGGTAGCACCATCACTTTATCTTATCCTAACATCATATTTCATAGAATACTCTTAATTATGATTCACCTGAAGCTTGGTCGAGTGGTTCTGTATCCACTAAGCTTTGTTAGCTCAGCGTTCGAAATCGTTTCTTCCGTTCGTAGGTTAATATGTAGTTCGAGCGTAGCGGAGCACCATCAAAGCAAGGATCCAGCATTGGCCTTTTGGTAGAGTACAAGTACTTAGATGTAGTGAGCTATGTATTCGTAGGACCCTATGTATTTGTAACTCTATTTGATTTAACTTGTATGGGTCCAATGTTTTATTACTGTATTTGGAGCTCCTTTAACTATTTTGAATGTTTTAAGGAAGCGTGGATTTAAATGTTTAGATGTGTGAGATTGATTTTACTAGCTTCTTAAAAGCGAAAATTTTATGGGAGTGGTTCGGGCTTGTGGCCCAATTGCAACATCCGGGTTGAGGGTGTTACAGGTAATTTGCACTAACTCCGACGCGAAGAAGTGGCGGCAGATGAGGCTGGGGCAGTAGGTGTTGTGGCAGGCTTCTTCTGAGTTTATTCTTCTGACTCTGGTGGCATTTCTGTCTTGGTGGATTCAGCTTGAACTGGCGAGACTGGACGGTGGCATCTGAGTTTGTCGGGGTATGAACTGATCAGGGACTGGCTAGCATGGCATCCTCGCTGGCAATGATTTCTACAGAAAAATCTAGAAAGGCTGGCAGAGAGTCCGAGGATAATCTTTTAAGGGTTTCCCTAATGGAAACATCTATTGCATGAGTATACTTCCACAGTTTGACATTTTGCTCCTCGACTCTCTCTAATTTGTGGACAATTGTCTCCTAGAAATGGTGGGTCTAGAAGAGCAATGCCACGAAATTAGCTGGCATGGGAGTGTCAGGCTTTTCCTTTGGCACTTTGAGCTTTGGTGTTGATTCTTTTACTTTCCTCTTTCCCTTGTCCTTTGACTTGATGGCAGTGAGTTGCCTCCATAGTGCTAGCGTGATTGTGGCAGCCTTAATTTCTTGGCCTTTGTCTGAGTCAATCTTGGGTACACCATGCCTCATGCAAATGTTAGAAATTAACAAAGAAAAGAACAAACTGCCTTTCGGCTTACCAGCACATTTATATATCTCCTCGATGATGACCAGGCCATAATTTATATTCTGGCCAACAATGATTGAGTACAGTAGCGTCAGCCGTTCCTCTGACATTGTTTCGTTGTGGGTGGTTGGCATCAGATTAGCCTTTAAAAAGTGGTTTCACCCCTTTGGTTGGGATTTCAGCGCCAATCTCTTGACTGTTCGGTGTCTGTTGGCGGACTCAATCCATTTCGTAACTGGTTCACATAGACCCGCCAATAATTTTTTCCTCTTGACAGTAGTTATAAAACTCGACATACTCCAGATGTTTCTCCTCAGCATTCCCCAATTTGAACATGGCATTGATATAACCCTCATCAAAACGCACGCATGTGCCTCGAATCATCAAGAAAGGGTTACCCTTGGTGGTTAAGTGGGCATAAAATTCCCGAACAATATTCGGAAAGACCTGTCCCTTTTGTTGGCAGAAGTGTTCCCACTTGTGCTTGTTTATGACCGCCATAAAGTACGGTGGAAATCCCACAGTTGGCTCATCTTTGAAGTCAAAGTGCTTCTCATAGCAAAATGATCTTGAGGCAAATTTTGCTTCATACTTTTTGCGAATCTTTTCATTGAAAAAGATTTTGAATGGAGTCGATAGCCATGGGAATAAGGTCGAAAGCTTGGGCGATTTGAGTAAAAATGAAGAAGAAGAAGAAGAAAGTGAATCTTTGTTTCTTGCTTGATAAAGAAAAACAACAAGAGAAGTAAAATTGAAGAGTTTTTGAACGGCTAGGGTAAATGAAGTAAAGATTGAGTGTTTAATGAGGATTATTAAAATGGCCAAATTAAATAGGGGTAATGATAGTTAATGGCGTGTTTGGGGAAAAGAAAAAAGGTGATGTGATAAGGGGTTAAGTGATAGGATGATGTGATAAGGGTTTAAGTGATAGGATAGGTTTTAAAAGAGTGGAGTGATAAGGATTTAGGTGATAAGGGTTTAAGTTGAATTTAAATTTCAACTTATCCAATTTGGGGTGCTAGGGTAAAGTTTCAAATACTACTTTCTCATGGTCCGACTTTTCACCAAGTTAGGGTAAATCTTTTTCTTCCAATTTCCAATCGCCGCATGCCAAACCCCTGCCCTGGCATTGTATCTGGCACACAGAATTATCCTAATTTGTAATCGCCTCTTGCCAGGTCCCTATCTAGGTACTATGCCTGGCACACTAAATTTGCACATTCTCAAAGAAAACCTCTCAACGCAGAAATTCAAAATAAAAAAAAATTAAAACTAATAAGAAAAGGAAAGAAATGAACATTACTAAAAAGAAAAGCATCTAACCTACTATTTACAAGAATTCAAAACCTGATGATAATGTTATGGTACTTCTGCCAAGAAGATAACCTCTTTAGCATTCCTTGGATTGCCTTCCAAATAGTGCTTTAACCGTTGGCCGTTTACCTTGAAAATTTATCGCGACATCAAATTTTTAATTTCTACCGCACCATGGACATATGGCTTTACAAATTCAAAAGGGCATAACCACCTTGACTTAAGCTTGCTTGAAAACTATTTAAGCCCTGAGTTAAATAACAGAACACGTTGGCCTACCTCAAATTGTCTTGGCATTATCCTACTATCATGCCAGTGTTTGGTCCTCTCCTTGTAGAGTCTGGCATTTTCATAAGCTTGTGTTCTGAACTCTTCCAACTCATTTAGGTCTAGTAGTCTTTTTTATCCAGCAGCTCTCCATGCCATATCAAGCGTCTTGATTGCCTAATATGCACGATGCTCTATTTTCACCGGTAGGTGGCATGCTTTTCCAAAAACTAGTCTGAATGGTGAAGTACCCAAGGGAGTTTTAAAACCTGTCTTATAAGCCCACAAAGAGTCATCTAGTCTCAAGGACCAGTCCTTCCTAGATGGATTTACAGTCTTTTCAAGGATACTCTTGATCTCCTTGTTTGAAATATCGGCTTACCCATTTGTTTGGGGATGGTATACCGTGGCAATCCTTTACTGAATTCCATAGCTGCACAAAGCTTTAGAGATTAGATTGCATTTAAAATGGGTACCCTCATCATGAATAACACTCTAGGGGCATCCCAACGCTTGCTTGTAATTGCTTAGAATTTCCAGCAATCGTTCCTCATGATCATTAATGAGATCAGCAGTAATGATCACTACAAGGTTGAGTGTTTACCTAAGTAAGCATACTTGAGATGGTCTGACAGTGATTTAAGTTCCAGTTTGGGTGGCTCCTCAATGGATGATTTTGGTGCTACGATCTCTCTGCCAGCCAACTCTAATGGTTCTGGTTGTCCAAAATAGCTTGCTTCTACTAAGGCTGCTCCTTCAGTGTTCTTACTTGTTTCTCCTTCACTGTCACTTCCGCTGGCATCATCATTATTAGTATCTTGGCATAGTCGTGCCATGTCCACCTTAAAAATTGACTTCATCTTATCATTTGCTTGGCATTCGTCGATTCATTTGTACATTTCAAATCTTGAAACACATTAAATGTAACCTGCTGATCATTCATGCACATAGTTAATTCACCTTTATGAACATCAATCAAGGCTTTACCTGTGGCAAGGAATGGTCTGCCCAATATAATTGGGACATTTACATATGCCTCATAATATAAGATAATAAAGTCATCTGGGAATATGAATTTATCTACCGTTACCAACACATCCTCAATCTTACCCTTAGGATGTGCAAAGGATCGATCCCCCAACTGAAGTGTCACCGTGGTAGGCCTTGCTTCTGTGCCAAGCTTCCTGAAAAAGACATTGGCATCAAATTGATGATGGCTCCCAAGTCACACAGTGCCTTACCCATGAATCTGTTGCGAATGGTACAGGGAATAGTAAAACTTCTCGGATCTTCCCACTTTGGTGGCAACCGATTAAGTATCATTGAACTACATCCCTCAGTGAGAGCTACAGTTTCGATATCACCCAGCTTTCTCTTTTTGGACAAGATGTCCTTCATGAATTTGACATAGTTGGGCATTTGCTCGTGAGCTTCCACCAATGGTAAATTGATTTGCAATTGTTAAAATACTTCCAAGAAGCGCTTAAATTGTTGATCCTGATTGTGTTTTTGTAGTCTTTGTGGAAACAATGGAGGCGGATAAACATATACTGGCTCTACCGGCTTTGCCAAGGTTTTGCTGCCATCTGACTGAGGTCTGGCATCAGATTGTGGTCTGCTATCGCTTATGTCTACTTCTTTCTTCTCTAGTTTCTTTGGTTCATCTAATGATAGTTTCTTCTCCTCTTGGAAACTATTTGGCTGCTTGATAGATGTCTCAGCATCGCATTGTTTACCACTCCGTAGAGCCACAACTTTGCATTATTCGTTACAGTTTTTCCTGGCATCCTTTGTATCGCTTGGCAAAGCTCCCTGGGGTGGATTGCTGAGTGCATTAGCAATCTATCCATTTTGTACCTCCAAGTTTCGCATCGATGCTGCCAAACTCTAGGTCGTTGCATCATTGCTCTCTATGTATTCTATCAAAGTCCCCTAGTTGTTCCTTTACCCTGCATAAAAATTATTTTGCGTCCTTTGTGGCATGGAATTCTGATTGACCCCTGACATGGTATTGTTTTGACGTTGGGCATTGTATTGACACTGGGCATTGTTGTTCTACCATTGGGCATTATATTGGTTGCTTCCTTGATTCCCCCAAGCTAAATTTGGGTGCTGCCTCCATCTTGCATTGTAAGTATTGGAATTTGGATTATAATTATGATTAAAATTGCCAACAAAATTTACCGACTCAGGGTTTGCAAGGCAATATTCCATGTGATGATCCTCTCCACATATTGTACAGAATGAGGCTAATGCCTTAACTTCTTGGGCCTCATTACTCTTTTGCAAAGTTCTCACCATACTAGTATGATTGGAAATCTCAGCGTGGATGGATGGATGTGATCTCATCTATCTATAATTTCCCACCAGTTTTAGTGTTGGTCCCAAGTCTGGAAGTAGGATATTCAAAATCATTGAAATCCTCTAAAGGATGCCAACTGCCTCTGTATAGTTCTTGTCAAGCAGTGAGCCATTTGCAGAAGCATCGACAACAGTTCTCGCTTGTGCATTGAGTCCATTGTAAAAGGTCTACATTTGGGTCCATTTTGGGAATCCATGCATGGGACACCTTCGCAGCAAGTTCTTAAATCTCTCTGAGGCATCATATAGGGTCTCGTCATCAGCCTACCTAAATGTGATGATATCGCTCCTCAGCTTGGCAGTGAGTCTAGGTGGCTGGAATCGTAACAAAAATTTCTGGCATAGATCTCCCCATGAGGTGACAGAACCAGGTGGCAAAGAACTTAGCCACGCTTTTGCTCTATCTGTCAAAGAAAATGAAAACAACTTTAGCTTCTCTGTATCCTCCGATACTATAGGCTGCTGAAATAGCTGACAAACTTCCATGAAATGCTTCAAGTGTTGCCTTGGATCTCCAGTAGGTGCTCCATCAAATTGTCCTACATTTAAAAGCGTTTGTATCATTACCAGTTTGAGTTCAAAATTGGGTGTATTTACCTCGGGGCCAATTAGTCCTGGCATCAAATTGTCAATGTTTCATGTCGACTGTTCTCTAATAGGTCTCTCTTCCTCCATATTAACAATTGGGGCAACAAGAGCTGGTGATATTCCATTGTTATTGGGTGGATTGTTTAATCCACCATTTCCTCCATTGCCTTGTTGAGCCATCTCTTGAATCTTTTTCTTTAACCTTCGCAGGGTTCTTTCGATTTTTGGATCGTATAGCCAATCTTCCACCACAAGGCAGTTTTTGGTCATACACCGGTCAAAACAAAGAAATAAAATAAAGAACAAAATAAAAAGAAGACAAGTAAAAAAAATTATAAACAACAAACTTTGTTGTAATCCCTGACAACGATGCCAAAAATTTGTTCGACTGTGTGAGTGATTGGCAAAAGGGTGGAAAATGTATTGGAAATGTATGAAAACAGTACCAAGACTAATTCTTTTGCGTGCAAGTATACACGGTTTGCAAGTAATACAATAGTAAGCTGGTTATCGACCCCACAAGGATTGGCCAAGAGTTTGTTTGCCTTGCTTGTTTACTTGTCAAAGGGAAAGTGTTGTTGATTTGAAGTGGGTTTTGAAAATAGTGATTAAAAGGAAAGAAGTAAAAGGAAAACAACGTTGGCAGAAGGAGAGTTTTAAATGAGTGATGAGCGTTGGCAAGGGATGCTTGTTTTTCACGTTTTTTATGTCAGTCTTTAATAATTTTCCACCTTGATATTATTTGCTGAGCAGATTCAAAGTTGGCATTGCCTCTGTCGATGGCAATGCCCAAAATTAACCATGTAAAAACCCTTATATCTCTATAATGAAGTTTTTCATAAATCAATTTGATTAAGTTCCAATCTATACTCCTAAGGGGTAGACTCACTCCCGAAGTAAGTTTATCTACTTGAACATCTTCTGTTGAAGTATTTTGCCTTAGTATCTAGCAACTAATCGTTGCCCCTTAAGCCTGTTAAGATATTAAGGTGCAATAAGCATACTGTGCCAGCGGTCGCTTGGCACATAATTTAGAAAATTGTAAAGCATGCCAGATGGGGAAAACAATGCCAATGTATTTTTGATTCTTAAATACAAAACATAGAAACAGCGTTCAACATAAACATCCCCCACCAACTATTAAATTAGTTCATGGTGAGGGTATTAAACCAAAAACCATCATCATTTTCTAGCAACATCATCATTTAAAAATAAAAATAACTAGACAAATAGAATGGGCTATAAGGGAGTCCGTCGATGCAGCCCTTCAAGGTCCAGGCTCTCGGTCAAGCTGGTCGAACCACGTCTCCTTGGTGTAGCTTCTCCAAACCGATCGTTGATGATTGATGGAATGTCCCTTTCGTGCTTGCTCGAATTCTTTAAATAGGCGTACAAGGATAACCTAGGATAGGCCTTGAAATTGAATTTTGAATGCTCAAGGGATATGGGATGTGATCATCTTATTCTATATTTGAATCCTAAGGCTGATGTCATCAAGGTCCAACAGCTACTTGGTCGGGCATCAAACTCCTCTTCGCTGCCAACTGGTGCTTCGGCAATTTTTGGTCCATCGCTGCCAACAACAACTCGGCATTCTCTCTAGCATTCATTCCTTTCTGTGTTGCACTGCTCTGCCATGCCTACAATAGTGCCAACAAAGCAACCCTTCACAATGGAATAGCATAATTCCTAACTCCTTATGCAAATGAATGAATTTTAAGGCTAAATACAACTAAATGTACTTAAAGGCAAGCAAAGACGATGAGAAATAAGCATAAGATTTAGTACTTTTGAGAAGTTAACAGTGCATGTTCCCAATATAAATGTGTCTTTTCTTTGTCAATCTATAATCTCTATAACCATTCCACACGTCAACAACAGATAAGTTTTTTTTTCAATTGTTGCATTGGGTAGACCATTTTTCAGATAATTATGAAATGGAAGTTCCGAAACCCAATCTACCAACCCATTAATTAAATGTTTACATTTAAGATTGTCGGTTAAATACCATTCTTTGAAAATCATCTTTTTTTCGCTTACAAAACCATAAGAATGACATTTCTCATAGTTGGTTGCAATTAAGTAGCAATATATTGAGTTTGTTCTTCGGGTATAAGATTCCACAAAACTGGATTCATACGTTAGAACATTACACTATTTTGACAGCAATCGATATTTCTTTGTTGTCTTTAAATCAATTCTTGAAAATATTTCAGACAACTCATCAATGGTGAGACCAAAAGATGCTATGGATGCCTTGCAGAAAATGAAATCAGGGATGTTTAGAAGAAAACTGCATGCTCTTAACCTCTTAAAAATATTTCAGATAACTCCTCATTGTTGAGGCTGTCCCTCTTCTTTTAAAACGAAAACTATTTCCGAACGAAGTGTCTATTTAGCAAAATGACGTGTATCAAACGTTTGCTAACAAAGTTTTGAACGTTTCACTATAAACCCAGAATACTACAAGTTTTCCTTCAAATTTTAGTTTCACATACGCGTCAAAAGTTTCGAACCTGTTTATAATTTTTGGAGACCGCCCAAACTCTCTTCTTAGTTCTTAAATTAAAACCTGTCATTTAATGTAACCCAATAAGTCATCACCAACCACTTTGGAACGCGTAAAAAATTAAAATTGACGAGCTCAATGGATTTAAAATTTCAAAAGATGCGTATTCCCAATAATATCGTCTTTTCACATTTAGAATCACATCTATTTATAAATATGAGTCCTTTTGGTCCTTAGTTTCGTAACCTAATGAAGCGAGTGTTGTTTTCTTTCCTTTTTAGTTTCCGTCTCTACAACATTATATGTGTGGTTTATGTTGTTTTAATGGTGGCGGTGGCTACTGTGCATAGATTTTATTTTATAGATTCTGGAGGCGTGGTGTTAGTTTTTAGGTTTTTCTTGTCGACAAACAATGGTATTTGAAAGGCTATTAGCCATTTGGAAGGACGAACATCAACACATAGAGTATTTGGAAAAATGCTCTCAACATTTGTCTAACTTATACTGTTTGTTGGTGTTTGGAACTACATCGGGAGGAGGCGGCCAATGCAAAGCGGATTGTGCAAGCTTTTGATTTGTGTAGGCATTTTGGCCATTTTCCCTATATAAGTTATCAAGGTTTTTCTACAACGAAGGAAGTCGATGATGAAGGCTACAACAATTATGTCTTCTACGTGGTCTTGCAAAAAATTGAAAGAATACTAATGAAGATTATTTAGGTATATTTCTTTTTTGTAATTTAATTTGATTGCTAAGTGTCGGAAGTGAATACATGATAAGAATGAATCATTATTTCGTGAAATTATTAATTTAATATTCCTAATCAATACATGATAAGAATGAATCATTATTTAATTTTTTCCTTAGTCTATGGAACCCAACTCAACTTACTTTATATATAATATAAACAAAGTATTTATATTTAAAACTCATATTTGCAAATTTAAGAACACAACGTTATAACAAAGTAAACAAAGAACATATAATGACATTACATAATCGTCAACTATGCGAATGGAAAAAAGAATATCATCTTCTATGTGTTCTATGTTTTCTTGCAAAAAAATTGAAAAAAAGGAATAATGTAGAGTTAGGGATTTGTATGATTTTTTAATTTAAAGTTGATTGCTAAATGGGGAAATTTTCCTTTACATGGATCGAAATCCTCATATATAGTTTCCAACCTATCCCGCCCAAAACCTATAATGGAACTTCTTCTGCTTCGATTTTCAGTTGGTCTGTAATTTTACTAGTACCGAACTTTAGTCTCATGGTTTTTAAATATTATTTCTCGTTAGAACAAGTGGTGGTGTGTTTTGTTCACGAAATGTAAGACTACATTGTTTGGTTTATTTCGTATGAATGTAAGATTACATGTTTGGCTGACGGCATATAAGATTACTTTGAGGTCAATTTGAGTATATTGTCCTTGTGATATATATTCATTTTACCAAGTTAAGCTTTAAATATTAATTTAAAATTAATGCTTGAAGATTTATATCATTATACTTACCATATTTCGAATATACTCCTCAAATTGTAAAGCAATATTTAAATAATTATATGAATAATAACTTATGTTCTATATATGATATTAGGCCAATTGTGTACATGATTAGTATGATTCTTGATATGGTTCTCTTTCTATATATGATTTGAATATGATATTGGGCCAATTGTGTACATGATATGTATGATGATTCTTGACATGGTTGTCTTTCTATATATATACTCTTGACATAGTTGTCTTTCTATATATGATTTGTATAATTTGTAACCCCCTAGACCGGCCTATGCGTAAAGTCCAACTCTGAGAGGTCACATTTCTTACTAAAATTGTAATCATAAAAATTACTTGAAAGTTTGAAGGCCAAATCTAGTAATAAAGCGATCTCATGCATAAATAAGTTAAGGAAATCAGTAAAAACTTCAACAAAATATGATTACATCATAAAAACTATAACGAACGATATTAAAAGTATATTGTAACAAAATATAGGCCCATGTCACCCATTAAGATAGTTTGGAAGATAAAAACATTACATCAAAAAAGTATGAGCTGAATGTGTAGATCAAGCCTATCCAAAAGTATCTGAAAGGGGAAAAGATTTTGGGTGTGAGCTACGGAGCTTAGTGTGTTCCAATAGTGCATAAAACATTGTATTTAAATTTAGACAGACATGAATCATTTCAGTAAAACATAATACAAGAGCAACCAAAGTTTTTCCTATAAGTCTTTCTACCCTCCATCCGCACCCCAGGATACAGTTACCCAGAACAATATCGTACATATATATAGGAATTAACCCGAGCCCATTAGGCTTGATTACAATCCTAAGGGAATACCTTAGGTCTGGGTGGAATTACTCTAGCCGAAGCATAGGAACCAAATACGGACAGAATTACCCTAGCTGAAGCATAGGAACCTTATACGGGCGGAATTACCAGTCGGATCAGGGCTGAACCTTTATAATTTCATATCATAACCCCAAGTACCCCATTAATTTAGTATGAGCAGTCTTATAATATGCAATAATTAATAAACATATTCATGATCCAATAGTAGTAACCATAAAGCATACTTATCATATCAGGTACTAGGGCATACATCAAACTTACAATACAATCATGCTTTAAATTTAAAGACAACTTTCATTTATGCGAAATTATCATATCAGTCATGTGAACAAGATTAGTTTTATAAAACATTGTATAAAACAATTTATAAAGCATTCAAATATCATGTAAGACAATCGTATAGCACACAAGGAACACACCTCAAAAAGGTCAGGTAAATCGGATATTCTATTGGGCACCGAAACCACGCTCAGCTACAGTGCTGAACCTAGATCGATAAAAAGGTCAAGATTACTACAAGAATCATATTTTCAACTAGAACTATTAATTGTGTATTTAAAGCCATATGGGTCACTATGGGTTCACGTGGCTGAGCAGATTGAGACAAACTGGGTTGGGCGTAAGCACGATTGGGAGATCCGTGAGTACCTTTAACCAACAAAGATTTTTATCAGATCTTTATTCAGCTAAAATTATCCATAAATAAAAATACTTGATACTATGTATTTTCAAGTTTAAGGTCAATTTTGATGGCTTTCGGATTAGAATTTTGCGAAACGGGCTTCAAAACGGACTCGACATCAAAAAACATAAAATATGTGTTTTTGAAAAATTTGACTTTTTGGTCAAAGTCAACGCTAACATCAGCATGATGTGAGCATGACATCATTAGTCAAAGTCAACGGTTAAAGTCAATGGTCAGAGTCAACTAAATTAACTAGGAAAAGTTAACTCAGATGTGTTGACTTAGACAAGTTGACTCAGATGAGTTGACTTAGACGGGTTAACTCAGACGGGTTGACACGGACGAATTGACTTGGGCTGGTTGAACGAGTCGGATTTGGATCGGGTTGAACGAGTCGGATTTGGATCGGTTTGAACGAGTCGGATTTAGATCGAGTTTGGGCTAGACCGGGTCAAATCGGGTTAAACCGAGTTAGACCAGACCGATTTACAAGTGAATCAGTCACGACAACTAAAAATTGCACCGGTCGGTGCGTGGGGCTCACGCGCGGCCTTACACGGCCGGAAAAATGTCCCAAAATGCATCTTTTTTCCAGAAATAACCACAACACACCAAAAATTCCAGAATCACGCCAAATCTCACTAAAAAATAGCCTAAAACTCATCGTACTTACCAGATCTGTCGAACGCCAGTGAGGGCTCGAGCGTTACCGGTTGGATGATCAGATGGTTGGGTTAGGATCGTCTCAATGTAGGGAAGGATGTGGTAAGACTAACGTCTCCAACGTACGGCAGGATTAACCGAAAAACACCAAAAATTACGACGGAAATCCCTAGGTTTGACGAACCTTCAAACACGATTTCCTTGCGAACATCGTAGCAAGCCGGCGTATGGTTTGAGGGATTTTAGTAGGGGCTCGACAACGGTTCATTTGGTGCCGACGGTGACGCACACGGCCTGGTGGTGTGGTAGATCAGATAGCAGCCGATTAGCGTTAGGTGAGAGATATTTGGGAGTTTCTGGATAAAACGGTTCGAATAAAATGAGAGATAAAAGGTCTCCAATTTAGTTTTATCCTTTTATAATCGAACAAGAAATAGGTTATTATTTAATTAAAGTAACCCATAGCATAAATAGAGACTTGGCTCAATTTGTTACTTCACTTGCCTGTGCAGCCAAGGTCACGGGTTCAAACCCCCTTGGCTGTAATTCCCCTATTTTATTTTCCATTCATTCCCCTTATTTTATTTATTTTTATATAACAACAGGTGTTACAGCTTTCCCCTAAAAGAAATTTCGTGCTCGAAATTTACCTGGGCTGAACAGGTGTGGAAACTGCTCTCTCATAGATTCCTCAATCTTCCAGGTGGCCTCTACAGGACTACGGTTACTCCACTAGACCTTAACCATAGGAATGCGTATATTTTTCAGGACTCTATCATCAAAATCTAGAATTTGCACAGGCTCCTCCTCATACGATAGGTCTGGCCTCAACTCAACGTCCTAAACCTGAATAATATGAATCAGATCCGAATGGTACTGTTTCAACATAGATACATGAAATACATCATGGATATGGCTAAGCTGGGGAGGCAAATCTAACTAACAAGCAACAAACCTAACGTTTTTTGAAATACGGTACAACCCAATGAATCTCGGACTCAGCTTGCCTTTGTGCTCAAATCTCAAAACTTTTTTCCACGGTGATACCTTCAAAAAGACTTGATCCCTAACATTGAATTCGATACCTTTCCTCTTTCGATCAGCATAAAACTTTTATCTATCAAAAGCCTCTTTTGGACGATCATGGATCAATCTGACGGTCTCCTCAATCTCTCGAACCAACTTAGAACCCAAAGTCTTCCTATTATACAACTCTGTCCAATAAATAAGAGTACCACATTTGCGACCATACAGAGCCTTATACGGTGCCATACGAATGCTAGCTTGGTAGCTGTTATTATATGCAAACTCTGCCAAGGGCAAGAAATCCTCCCAACTGCCACGAAGTCGATCACACATCCCTACAACATATCCTCAAGAATCTAAATCACTCTCTCTGACTGGCGTCAGTCTAAGGATGGAAGGACGTACTAAAATTCAGACGTGTGCCCAAGGCCTCCTGAAAGGGCTTTCTAGAACCGAGAGGTGAATCTCGGATCTTGATCAGAAATGATAGACAAAGATACACCATGAAGCCTGAAAATCTCAGAAATATACAATCTAGCAAGCTTATCCAAAGAATAAGTGACTTGAACAAGAATAAAATGAGCCGTCTTAGTAAGTAGATCCACAATAACTCAAACAAAATCCTTTTTAGAAAGAGTCAGAGTTAAACCAGTAACAAAGTCCATCATGATCCGTTCCCATTTCCACTCAGGAATCTGAATAGGCTGCAAGAGACCAGAAGGGTGCGGATGTTCTTCCTTAACCTGCTGACAAGTCAAACATCTAGCCACATGATCTAAGATATCTTTCTTCATGCCAACCCAATGGTACCTCTGCCTCAAATTCTGGTACATCTTATCCCCACCAGGATGCATAGCATATGGGCTAATATGATCCTCACGGAGAATGGCTTGTTTCAACTCGGCATCGTCAGGCACACAATAACGACCCTTAAAACGCAGAACCCCATCCTGATCAAAGGCATAAACAGATAGGGATCCCTGCTCAACCTGATATATGACAAGAAGTAAAGAACTATCCTAAAGTTGTTTAGCCTTAATTTCCTCGACCAAAGTTAGCTTAACCTGAAGCTCAGCCAGCAAGCTACCATCATCATAAATACTCATCCTGGCAAATAAAGACCTCAAATCAGAAATAACCTTCCGACTTAAAGCATCAACAACAACGTTGGCCTTCCTTAGGTGATACTCAATCGCACAAACATAATCTTTAAGAAGCTCGAGCCATCAACGTTGTCTCAGATTAAGCTTTTTCTACCTAAGAATATACTTTAGGCTCTTGTGATCTGTATAGATATAACACTTTTCTCCGTAGAGATAGTGTCTCTAAATTTTCAAGGCAAAAACTACACAGGCAACTCCAGATCATGAGTAGGATAGTTACACTCATACAGTCTCAACTGGCATGACGCATAAGCGATCACCTTCCTATCCTGCATTAAAATACATGCTAGCCCAAAGTGCGAAGCATCACTATAGACTGTAAAATCCTTTCCAAACTCAAGCTGGGTCAAAACTAGAGATTGTGTCAGAGCTGCCTTTAATTTCTCAAAACTCTCTTGCTGAGCATCAGTCCAGATAAATGGAACATTCTTCCTCAATAACTTCGTTAGAGGGGAGGAATGATGGAGAAACCCTTAACAAAGCGTCTGTAGTACCCAGCTAAACCCAAGAAACTACGGATCTCAGAAACATTCTTGGGTTATCGCCAACTCACAATGGCCTCAATCTTACTCGGATCATCCTGAATACCTCGAGCCGATACCACATGCCTGAGAAAAGTCACCTCGCTAAGCTAGAATTCACATTTGCTCAACTTAGCATACAAACGATGCTCTCTGAGAGTCTACAAAACAATTCTCAGATGCTCAACATGTTCAACCTCAGACCGAGAGTAGACCATAATGCCGTCAATAAACACCACCACAGACTGATCTAAATAGGGCCAAAATACCTGATTCATCAGATCCACAAAGGTAGTAGGGGCATTAGTCAATACAAAAGGCATCACTAAAAACTTTTAATGCTAATATCTAGTATGAATGACCCTCTTCGCAACATCGAACCCCTTAATCTTCAAGTGGTAATACCCGGATCGGAGATCAATCTTCGAGAAAATAGAGGCTCCCCGATATTGATCGAACAAGTCATCAATCCTAGGTAGAGAGTATTTATTCTTGACTGTCAGCTTATTCAGCTTTCGATAGTCAATGCACAACCTGAGAGATCCATCCTTCTTTTTAACGAACAGAACTAAAGCTCCCTAGGGTAAAGAGCTTGGTCGGATAAAGCCTCGATCAAGGAGATCTTGCAATTGACTCTTCAACTCTTTAAGCTCCTTAGGAGCCATACGATATGGATTCATAAAAAGTGGCGCAGATCCCAGATAAGTCTCAATCTCGAACTCTACAGTTCTGTCTGGTGGTAGTCTAGGTAACTCCTCAGGAAATACATCAAAAAACTCTTTGACTGTAGGAATTTTCTCAACCTTGGATAAGGATGCAAGCAATAAAGGTCTCATACCCCTTCCGGATTATTCTATCTACAGTAAAGGCAGATACCACATAATTTTCTGGCAAACAGCGTAGTAGACCAGCATGTGGTTTCAAGGGTTTTGGTCGAGGCTCGACGACGGTTTATTTGGTGTCGACAGTGATGCACACGACCCGACAGTGTGGTAAATCGGACGATGGTAGATTAGGGTTAGGTGAGAGATATTTGGGGGTTTCTGGATAAAATGGTTCGAATAAAATAGGAGATGAAAGGTTTCCAATTTAGTTTTATCTTTGCATTATAACTGAACAAGAAATAGGTTATTATTTAATTAAAGTAACCCATATCAGAAATGGATCCTTGGCTCAATTGGTTACTTCACTTGCCTGTGCAGCCAAGGCTCAATAGGTTATTATTTAATTAAAGTAACCCATATCAGAAGTAGGTTATTATTTAATTAAAGTAACCCATATCAGAAATAAGTTATTATTAATTAAAGTACCCTTTGGCTGCAATTCCCCTATTTTATTTTTCATTCATTCCCCTTATTTTATTTATTTTTTATATAATAGCAGGTGTTACATAATTCTTCACATGATGGTCAATAATTATGTTATATTATGTAATTAATTCGACAGGTTCTTTTTAAATGTGTGCTGAAGGATTTGAATTTTTGTGGGTTAAATACAATAAAATATTAAACCTCAACATAATGTGCTTTTTGTTTACGCTCACGTAAAGTGACTTTTCTATAATACGAAGAGTATCGAACGTTTACATATAGAGTATCGAACTTTACACGTGAAACCTAAAATATGACATGTTTATACAACCTATCACTTTCTGGCCCTCATAGAATCGGTTGTTATGTTGCAAGATCCTTCGCAATACAAAAGTTAAGATAAAATTCAATCGATACACTATTGTCTTTAGTAAATTTAGAAACAGAAAGAAGATTTACATTTATATTAGGGACATGAAGAAGATTATTAAGCATCATAGGTCTGGTTTGAGTTAAAAAGGAAGCATTACCAATACCAGAAATAGGAACAGTCGAACCATTGGCGACTGAGACCTTACCTGAGCCCTCATAAGGAATGAGTTTAGAAATTATACCTGCATCAGGCGTGACCTGTGTGGTAGCCCCTGAGTCTGGGTACCAAGCAGCATCATTGAAATTCTGCAAAAATTCATCAACCACCAGATTTACCAAATTTACATTTGAACCAGCATCCTTATTAGTAATAAACCCTTGAAAAGATCCTTGATCATTAGAGAACTCTTTAGAAACAAAGCAGTAATTCACCGATTGAGTATAAGCACCATCAAAAGAATTATCAACCTAAAACAGCAACTATTGGCAAGATGCCCAATTTTCCCACAAATTTAACACTGGGGCGTGAACGACCGGCGAAGCCATCACGTCCATCATGACCCCTATAAACCATGATACGATTACCGGGCTGATACATCCTTGAATTTCCTTGAGATAAACCTTGACCCTAAGACCGAACCCCTTGATCTTGAGAACTAGAAACCCTATGAGACGGTCCTCTAGAAACTACAGTCTTGGGAATACTTTAAGGAGTGAAGTAACAAACTGATCAAAATCCACAAACAAATTTGGGCTTTGTACATTCCCAAAACCCAACAGACCATGTCTCTGACCCATAACTTGGACCAAATTGATTGAGATATTCTGACCCAACGAAATAGTAGCCTCTTGTTGACGTGCCTCAGTGTCGAGAAGAACACTGCAAACCCCATCAAGTTTATACGGTTATTGACTCGACGTGATAACCGCCACCACAGGTTCGTATTCCGATGAAAGACCGAAAAATATTGTCGAGATATGCATAGTCTCTGATAAAGGATTGCCACTCGCGGCAAGACTGTCACTAACATCTTGAATTTGAGCAAGGTATTCTCTCATACTTTGATCAACGTTTCCTTAAACTCTTCAAAGAACAATGAAGATGCATTATTTTGGTGGTTGAAGAAACTGAGAACAAACCTTGAACCTTTTCCCAAATATCAAGAGCGTTTTTGAAATTCACCAAAGAAGGAATAACAATCGGACTTATAGAGGAAAGAAGTCGAGAACAAAGCACGCTGTCTTGTTGCTTATACGAGACAAAAATCAGGATTGGTAGTTTTAATTCCACCATCACTAAGAACATTTTGAGGCGGTACAACCAACGTACCATTAATATGACTAACGAGAGCTAAGATTTCGATGGCAAACATAACCTGTTGTCGCCACAGAAGGTAGTTAGACTCATCCAAACGAATGGATATAATCTTGTTGGTGCATGGCTTGGAAGCACCACCTAGAGCAGAGAAACCTAAACCAGGAGCAGAGTTTTCAGGCATCCCGAAAACCTCTGATACCATGAGAGATTATAGAACGAACAAGAAGAACTTGAGAAATTATGGAAGATAAATCTCAATTCAATCTTGTCTTCCACAGAGGAGTTACATCCTATTTATACACAAGAGTCTTGAATAACTACTTCTAATAACAGCTAAGCAACAACTTCTAATAACAACTAAGCAACTGCTAACCATTTTTTAACAACCACTTAACAACCTTATAACCAAACATAGACTAATCTAGATATACCTCTAACAAGGTACTTACTTTGACAAAAAATATTTTAAGTACCTATTTTGACTAAAAAAATATACTTTAGGTACCTAATTTAACCAAAAAGTATACTTTAGGTACCTAAATTAAAAAGTGTGTATACTTTAGATACTTATTTGTGATATAAGCCTTTAGAACATTTAATTTAATATTTAAGGGTTAAAACTTTAGGCGTTGTAAATAGAATTTATGGTTTAGAGGTTATGTTTTAGGTTTTAGGGTATTATGGTTAGGGATGTAGGTTTTAATCTATAAACAATAAATTCTAACCACAACCCCTAAATTCAAAACCCCTAGACTCTTAAATTGAATCCCTAAAACTTAAAACTAAGATGTTTGTGTTTCTACAATTTTTTTAATAGTTTGATCTCGAGTTTATTTTTTTTAGCTCTTAATAAAATTTACATTCACAAACAAAACTACTTTTTTGATAAAAAAAAAGTAATGTATGATTATTTGTGGCAAATCATACATCCGGGATTATCACAAGCCTCATTGAAAAAAACCCTAAGCCTAAATGGGGGAAAAGAGTACTCATGATAATCCATCCTTAGCGAATACTACAAAGGAAGACACTCATACACCAAACAAAGTATAAAACACAATGCAACACACCCCCACAAAAACACACATCACACACCTACCTTAGCCAAGAAACACGATCCACACCCCGTTTCACAAGCACATCAGCTATACTATTCGCCTTGCGATATATATTATGAAAACACGCAATGTAAAGAATCACACGCCACATTAATCCTATGAAGCCAATAATCCAACCTCCAAGGTCTCTTGTCATAATGCAGAACCCAAGACACTGCCACAACTGAGTCTGATTCGATTATGATCGAGCTATACGCACGCCATTGTAAATGTAACACCAAATTCAAAGCGGAATCAATCGCTCTTACTTTAGCATCATTCGAATCCATAATCCCAAGCGAACCTGAAAACAAAGCCAAAATTGTACCTTCCTTATTGCGTAGAACTCCCCCACAACCAGCTTGACCCAGTTTACCTTGCGTCAAGCCATCCATATTAAATTTTAATACACCCAAACTCAGTGGAATCCAAACAATCCCCAACCTAGACGAACTCGGTAAAGCATGTGCCTCACATGCCAAGGGCCAGTCCCATCATATAGACTCTGATATAATACAATCCTTTGACGAAGCTCTCACCCAATATAAGATAAGAAGCTTCACAAGGAAAAATAATTCGCCCAACGACAACAATTTCTTATTGAAAATACCTTCATTACGCGCTAACCACAATATCAACAGCACTGCAGCACGTTCGACCAACCACCATTGCCATCGTATAACCGAGAAAACACCTTAGAAGCCTTGTACGAAGAACTCATTTAATGATCGCGGCAATGTTAACACAATCTTCCACCACTGGAAAAATAAAAACTAGATGCCTTGCGCCTGAATACAATGATAAAGAACATGCTCTAGTTCATCCTCTCCCTCCCCACACATCACACATTGTAACGCCACACCCTCTAACGACATTCCCCGAGATCAAAGCATATGTAGCGTAGGCAGTCTTTGAACCATTACAAACCATAGAAAACTTTGAATTTTAGACAGAACCCCAATATTCCAAACTTTGAAAGCCTCCACACCATCATCCCTAACCCCCACGAGATCAATAAATATGTTAATTCTTTGACAAAAAATTGGCCTTGCACATTAGGTTCTCATATCAGATTATCACAATAAGGTCTAACTACAGCCCGCAACTCACTGACCTGGTGTATTTCAAAGGAACACAGTACACGATTAAAAAAATAGCCCCAAGAATCGTGATCGAAAGATCCATTCACAACATACTATGACACCAAATCATCCTTATCCCATGCCAAGCGAAAAAATCTTGGAAACATACTATTCAAAGGTTCATCCGAGCACCATCTATCATACCAAAATAATATCCGACTTCCATCTCCTATACGCCATGAAAAATGATTAACCCCCATAAACCTCTCAATACGCTCATCTTCTTGCACCTCAACTATCTGATGCCACATCACCGACATTTAATTCTGTCTCTCTAAATTAAGACGCCAATTCAAGACTTGCACTTCATATTTTGCAGCAGTTAGACTCTTCCATAACAACTCACCCTCATTTGCATCCCGCCACGCCCATTCAGCCAATAATACCAATTTTCGGATGCGTAAATCCATGACCCCAAGACTCCCTAATCTCTTCAGAGTACACACTTTATTCCAATTCGCCCTGCTCATTTTCTTCCTCAAATCTGCATCCCCAAAGAAATGCACGACACATATGGTCAATCTTCTTGATAATTCCTTTAGGAATAAAAAATACCCCCATATAATATACTGGCAAAGAGGATAACATCGAGTTAAACTAGAGTCAAATGTGCACCAAAAGACAAGGATCGTCGCTTCCAACCAGTAAATTTCACACGAAATCTTTTCAGAAAAGGTTCCCACATTTTCTGACTACGCAGATTAACACCAACCGGTAAGCCAAGATAAACAAAAGGTAATTCTCCCTTAGAACAACCCAAAACCAAAGCCATCTCGTCCACAATCTCATTATCTACTTCCATATCATATAAACATGATTTAGCAAAATTAATCTTCAAGCCGAAACAATGATGGAAACTGTAACACCCTTAATGTATACTCTTAAGTCGAATAAACATTAAAGATGTTACGAAGACATTGAAAGAAATCTTGACTTGTAAATTTTTTTTTACCAAAATTCATCTTGTAGTTTAACCCTTTCTTGGTTTTGAATTAAAAATTATATCAGTCTATTGCAGCTAGTTTTGACCCTGAATTGATTTGTAAAATTTATAATTTAGTTATTGAAGTAAAAATATAATTCATGGTGAAAAACTATGTACATTGCCTATACCTTTTCCTGATTTTCAAATTTTTACACGATCAGGGTTAAACAACATTTAACTACATCAAAATTCATAATTATTAATAGCAAACTATTTCTCTAAATCCATGCTTCCCTTACAATGTATAAATACGTTATAAAATTAGAATTATAAAATATTTTACCCACTTAAAATATTACATGCCCACTAGTCTATCAAATTATGTTAAAGATGTACGTACTGTACTTACAGATAGTAACTTGATCTTCCCAATTAACAGCTCCTCCTTGTTAACCTATTTTCGGAGAACCTACGTGTGAAATAAAACACACGCTAAGTAATTACTTATTGAGGCAATAATTAATAGTCAAATGCAATTTGACATAATTATCAATGTAAGTAAATAATAATGCATATGATCATTGCACCATGTCATGCTCGTTATCATAAATAAATATGTAACAACATATATGAATATAAAAGTGATAAGATTAGATCTTACCAATTACCGTTGTCATTTCCATCCGTAAGCTTTCAATGCTTACCAATACCTTTTTCATTTCTATCTGCAAGCTTTCAAGCTTATCATTTTGTTTCTTTGATTCATTTCAATTTACTTAGCCCAAGGTATCGAATTAAGAGATTCTATGTACACGAGTCACCCCCTATACTTACTTGAGTATAGTGTATTATTGCACTCTACCGAGAGTGCTTAGCACCAAAGTGCTTCGGTATACTTACCAGAGTATACCATTAATGAAATTTGCACTTTACCTGAAGTGCTTAGAATAAAGTTACACTTTACCTGAACTGCTTAGAATATTTATACAGCTGTTTATGACTCTATGGATATCCAATTATACCTTCGAATCTCTATATCATACATTGGGCTTTATATCATCAATATTTTTCATCAATGGCAACATATATCAATATATATATCAATATTGGACAGTTCATACCCGAAATAACATTTCAATTTCATCAATGTAAGTAATCAAATGATCAATGCATTTTATTTCTCAAATCTTGACATATTCATATTATATCAATCATATATTCAATGACATAAATATCAATGTATTATGATATGCATGCAATTGCACTCACCTTGGCCATTTATTAATAAGCCTCACTAAGCTCTATTGCTCCTTTCCTTTATAGTACCTCGAACCTTCTCTTGAATCGAATCCAACTTCATTTATCACATGAATATAAATAAACATTTGTTAGATTCACTTCTAACAATATTTCACTTAAGCTATCTAATTATTCAACATAAAAATTCTCTATAAATTTATTTCCTTCCTTATAATGTTCACAAACTCATTTTTGGTCTCTAATGGCCATTTTGATCTTCAAGTAATTCCTCCAAGCTTGCTAACAAACATTAGACACAAATTGTCTCAATTTCCATTTTCTGTCAACTTGTAGTACCATCAAAGAAATATTTCTATAAAATAATTTACAGCTCGGAATTCGATTCTGTTTGTTCTGAAAGAAACTAGATTCAATAAGATTTTCAACCATATAAATTAATAGCCCAAATTCAACTTGTACGATTTATGGCGAATTTTCAAAATCAATTTCTAGTGTCGATTTCAGAACAGACTGCCATACTGTTTTCGGACCTACCACCACTTAAAAATTCATATCTTTTTACTCAGAACTCGAAATCGGTTTTCGTTTGTTAGGGACGAAACTAGACGAACAAATCTTTACATCGGTATAAAATTTACCTTCTAAATATTTTTCTAGAATTTATGGTGAATTTTCAACTTACTGCCAAATCCAGTTTTCTACACAACTTCCATAAATAACTTCAAACTTTATACTAACTTATCTTTACTTCTCTACTTTTCAATTTAGTCTCAATACTTGATTCAAACCATCAAATTATCACCCTTTTCCATCAAATAATTATTCAACATTGTTACCCCCTAATTTTTCCTTCTTTCCGAATTAGTCACTAAAATGCAAAGATAAGGATTCAAACTTCTTAACTTCGTAATTTAGTCCTCAAATCATCATTACTACTTGAATTCTATTATTTCAACTAAAATTCAGATTTAATCTTTATCAAAAACCTCCTTACCGAATGGTCACTTAATTTTGACAATTTGTCAAAATGGTCACTACTTTGATTCAACTTCAATTTAACATTCTAACTTCAATTTCTCATCTCCAATATCTTTAATAACATAATCACTTCAAAATCATAAAAATTCAGATTAGTCCTTTAACTTTTCAATTTGCCAAAATGGTCTCTACACAATTTAACTTAGGGTTTTGCTTCCAAACAACAAATCAAGCTTAGTAAATCATTTATCCAACAACACAAACCCTAAATCAAACTTGAATCCATAAACCCTAATCATCTTAATACAAACTAAAATATGTAGGGTTTAAATCCCAACTTAATAACATGATTTTAACATTATACTAGCTTGATTTCAACTTGAATTTCATCATGAAATCATAATATTCTAAAAGCCCCAAACTTTTTCCATAAACCCTAATTTCTTCTCATACAAAATTCTCATCAATCAAGTATGTTTTCCATGAATTATTTACACCAAAAGATAGTGCTTGAAGAGTATAACAACTTTGTAGTTGAAAATATTACTTGAAAATCAAGTTTCAGAGCTTGAATCGAATTTGAAAATTTTCTCTCCTTTTTCCTCTAAATTTCGAAATGAAGAAGATGATAGTGTCTTCATCTTTTGGTTCTTTTCTTTTAATAATACTCAATTACGCCACATGTGTATTATAAATGAATTTTAAATTCCTTTAAATAGGAAATTACTAAATTGCCCTTTTTATCTAATAGTTGAGATTGATCTTATAATCAATCAAGGGCCAAGATTAAATCTCTCATTTCTTTCTTCCAAAAATACCCTTGTAACTTTTTAAATATTTCAAAAATACCATTGGAGCCAAATGACCACTTTGCCCTCCAACTAGTTTTTATTTACTAACTTGTTTCAAAATTGCCATCCCATTACAATCCAACTAAATTAGTTCATTTCCAACTAGCCACTATTCCATAAATATTATTTTATGACTTTTCCATGGCTTATGGAACAACCTCTGAAATTTCAGTTCGATCCTATATCCCGATATTCATAAAATATCTCTACTGCGATTTTACCTTTACCAAGCTATCGGATTTATTCCAAAAATTCTATATTTCTATATTCAGAAAATAAACTCTATTATCCCATAAAACTTCCTTTTCCAAGGACTTAGACTGAATTTTCCTAACTCAGTCTATTATTTCAATAATGATCGAAAATCTCCATAGAATAAAATCTCTTAGAAATCCTTTATCGATAATCCATTCGAATATTCTTTACTTTTACTGAGTCCAAAATATCGATCATAAACCCTTTTATGGGACCTTCCCAGAGGTCACCCATCCTAACATTTCCCTGGCCTGAGCACGTTTAACAATTTTATTCGATCCAAATTCAATACCTTTTATTGCATCTTAATTCTTAAAATCAATACGAAGGTACTTATTTCGATCTGATTCTCTCTTATACTGAATAAAATTACTTATTGGGAAATTTACACTTTAGTCTCCAAACTTTTCCAAAGTTTATACTTTAACCCAGAACTTTTAAAATTTACATTTTGATCACTGGCCAAAATTTAGGATATTACAGAAACAAATAAGAAGCCTTTTCAAATTTCACGCCGAATCGACATCCCCTTGTAAAAATACAATGGTATCATCTGCAAATTATAGATGTGTAATATTAAAATTCGACATTAAAGATACTCCCCGAATCAAACCAAGCTCTTCCGCATTACGTATAAACACATGAAGGACCTCCGCCACTAACACAAACAAAAGATGCAACAAGGGGTCCCCTGTCGCAAGCCTCTCTCTATGCTGAATTCACGCGTTGCACTACCATTTAATAAAATCGCAAGGCGAGCACTTGTAAAACACTCCCGCATCCAACTACGCCATAATGAACCAAATCCAACATGGTCTAAAAAATCCCATCTCATACAATCATACACCTTTGCAAAATCCAGTTTCAAAATCACCCCTCCTCCGTTGTTATTTGAACGTTCCTCATATAACGAAGCAACATCATCATCACCAACAACCCTCTTATCCAAATCCTCAAGAAGATTCGTTATCACTTCTATCTGCAAGTCAACACTGCCAAACTCTTTCTTGTTCCACTCTTTCCGGAACACACGCATTGCTTTCAATTTCTCCAGCAAAGTATACTCCCCAAAAGCAAAAGATATTCGATTCCACTCTATCTCCATAGTTCTCACATGAATTTTCTTCTCCAACCAACAATTTAAAAACTTAAAGGGACGGGGTCCTCAGTCTTTAGAATCTGAAACAAGACAAATAGGTATATGATCCAAAATCGTTCTTTGCAAGCCAATTTGTGATAAATTACTAAATCTATCAATCCACTCAGCAGCGACAATAAATCTATCTAGTCGGTTGCACTTGTTACCTCTGTCGAACCATGTATATGCTTACCCTGCATTGGCACTGTCAATTCAGTCTAAGACATGAATTCTGCAAATGCCTCCATCTCACGTCTGCCCCATGGCAATTACTCCTTTCATCCATGGATATCACTGTGTTAAAATCACCACCCACACAACTCGGCTCTCCCAAAGTCACAATAGTCTCATGCAATCTTTGCTAAAAGTCCACTTGTTCATTCACATGACATAGTGCATATACCGACACCATAGCGCAACTCTAATTCTCCAACACCCAAGAACCTCTCACAATTACAAAACTGCAATCAATAAACGAGTTTAGCGCAACAAACTTTAAAGTCTCCCATATCACCAACACTCCACCAGGCAAACCCCTAGACGGAGAAAACACAAAGTTAAAAGAGTCTGTATGCCATATCTTTTTCATCAACTGTAAATCAATACTCTTTAATTCAGTTTCCTGGAAGAAAATCATCTCTCCATGCTGCCGTCTTAATAGTGTTTGGACTGCTTTCCTCTTTGTCGATGAGCTCAAACCTCTTACGTTCTATGACAGCACTCTCAAAGGGGAGCTTATTAATCGTTATCAAGAAAACGCGCAATGTCGCGCACAGTATTCTCCTCTCGTCCAATTATTTTTGCACCAATTATCTTTCCAAAGTTCACCATTTTCCTAGCCTCATTAAGAATAACCTCCCAGCGATTTACAAATTCTGAGTCACTCAACGACGCATTCGTAAAATCTTTAATCAGCTTCGGTGCCTTTCTCGGTCTTCCACGACCTTTCTTTATAGCTTTCGATTTAGCAGCTTCTAGTTCCTCTAGAGGCAATAGACTCAAAGCCACCTCTGCTATTTTCCTTATTTTTCTAGCCTCCCCCTTGTATGTTATTGTTATAGTGGAAGTCGCCCTATTTTCCACCACCAAAGGCCCGCCAGTAGGTGCTAGGCCCAATGAAGCATCATGTTGTCGAACAACTTTCTCACACAAACCTGTTACCCCTAATTCTTTTTTGAAAAACGATCAACGCAACACACATCCTCCTCCATAGATCGAGCATTCAATATCTCCAGCGAGTCTATAACACGCAAATCTTGTTATTTATCCCATACATCCTTCGTACATTCAAAATGCTTTACTTCAGAACATTGATCCTCACCATTATCGCAATTGTCTGATTCAATGAAATCTTTCCCAGTGTCTGACTTCGCTTTACTCCCCTCACTCTTGTTGTTATCATTTTGTTCCACATGCTTATTTCCTGTTTTATTGGACGTATCATCCTATTTCTCCATAGTGTGTCGTGACCTGTTGCACCTTGTCTATATTAAGGTTCCCAACACCCTTAACAGCGTACGATCCATTTACCTCATCATCAAGTACATGATTCCCCCTACTGTATTAATCACTCTCGCTCTGCTCTGATTCCGCTCCCCACTCCACACAATTACATTCGTAGTTATGTCGTAAATATACTTCCCCTTAGGTCACTCGAATTCTAAAAATTTGCCTTGAACATTAAGGGAAATTAATTCATCAATCCTGTATAATTGGTCAGTCTCTATGAGCACTCGTCCTCTCTCAAACGATGATGACTCAACTGTCTTATCCTCAACTTTCACCAATTTACCCCAATTCAAAGCCACATTAACAAAAATTCCTTTCGATCATGCATGAACTGGCACTCCAAATACCGATGTCCAAGTACGTCTCGAACCCATGTCACTGTCTGGGGACCAAATTGAAACCTTATCGAACCACCGATCCAGTAAACCACTGTCTAATGTATGTTGGCGTAATTCCAAATCTGTAAACATCAGCAAAATTATGTTGCCTGCAATACGCATCACTGAAAACTGTGAATTGCTTCTTTTTTCAAACACTGTCAATTCTTTTATAGTTACTGTATCTCAATGCCAGCCAATTGCGCATCGACTTAGAACCCCTAGATTTGCTTCCTCGACTAAAGCCACAGTCTCTTTAAGCCCTACCTCTTGTTCCGGATATCCTTCCCTCTTGGTATTAATACGCAAACTCTCAGAATTTTCAACCCTCGGCTGTCTCTAGCGCCGCCAGTATCGATCTCGAGATTCATGCTGTGCTAACGATATCCTTATAGTGGATCCATAAATCTTGAAACCATTCAGTCGGTCATGCACTCGAATCGCATCATTTTCCGATTCCATCTGCACAAAACCAAATCTTAAACCCTCCTTATTCCTCTTTTGTGGCACAAATACATCAAGACCTTTCCATGTCTGTCGAAAACTTGCCACACCCTTTTCCAATGGATATTCTCGAATAAGTTAGATACACATAGCGTCCATACTCGCCTGCCGCTGGCCACCATCCTTAGATCACTCATGGAGGTTATTCTTAGTTTGTGTATTGATTTTATGTTATAATCGTTTCTTCCACAGGCAAAACTACTTGAATTCATGTCTCTTGAAAAGATCATTCCTTTTTTTTTACTAGGAACACTAATTCTCTTCAACTTTTTCTTTTTCAATATTCATAACAGGAACAATATCATGGAAGTGGTATGAATTTTGATTTATTTACGTATTTATTAACAATGAATATCTGAGTTGATATTATGAATTAATCCTGTAATAATTTAATTATGAAATAATTGAAAAATATTATAATAAATGATAGTTAATATTTTTATAGAATACTTGTATATTTCCATATAATATTTAAATAAAACTTTTAAAAACCACTAGAATTGAACAAGTTAATAATACATTGGGTAAATATCACCATTGATAACTAAACTATTCTCGCTTTCCTGTTCTGTCACCAAACTATTTTTTGTAAAAACGTCACTAACATTATGTTTTGTTATCATTTTGGTCATCAGCCGTTAAAAAATTAACGGTGATGCCGACGTATATTTTTTAAAATATTTTAAATCAATTTTCTTTCCTCCACATATTTTTTGTTTAATTTTATTCGACCTATCAAGTGATGATATGTGTCACCACCTGATTAAATGAAGAACATGTGTCCCATTGCATGTTAAGACAAGACACATACATGTAACAACCCAAATTTTCGTATATCAGAATTTATATGTATATATATGAACGAAGATTCTAAAGAACAACATCTTAATTTACAGCTAATAAAAGGCGGTTTGTAAATAACCATTGGATGATAATTTTTAATTGAAAATAATGGTCATGAAATATAATGGGATATGTTCCGGTTGCAACCTAAATTATTATCAAATAATCTAAAATTTTAGGTTGGAATGTTGAGTTTCGATACTTACTAACAAGTATCAAAACTTGTCGTGAAATATAAGGGGATTACTTTTCGATTACAACCTAAAATAATAACAAATGATATAACATTTTAGACAGGAATGACGGGTTTTGATACTTTCAAACAAGTATCGAAACTTGTCGTGAAATATAAGGTGATTAATTTTTGGTTGCAACCTAAAATGTTGTCAAATAATATAACATTTTAGGTTGAAATGTCGGGTTTCAGTACTTACTAACAAGTATCAATACTTGTCGTGAAATATAAGGGGAATAGTTTCCGATTGCAACAAAAAATGTTACCAAATAATATAAAATTTTAGGTTGGATTGACGGGTTTCAATACTTACTAACAAGTATCAAAACTTGTCGTAAAATATAAGAGGATTACTTTTCGGTTGCAACCTAAAATGTTACCAAACATTATAACATTTTCGGTTTCAACCTAAAATGTTACCCAGTTTGTGAGAAGTTCCGAAACGTCTTTATAAGTGAATGTGAAAGGAAAGAAATGAGAAAATGACTCTTGAGGTAGGTTTTTGCTAAATTCGTATGTAAAATATACAGTAACTTCATTTAGTAATGATAATTTTTGAGTTTGTCAATTGTAGGCTAAAAATCTTTACCGAAGATATGGAAGGAGATGTCTGTAGAGGAAAAACAACCTTATGTCAAGTTGAACAAGCGTCAAAAGGAGACATATAAAGAATATACAACAAGCTAAGAAAATAAGGTAACAATTGTATAAAGAATGCAAGATTAAAATAGTCTGTAAATATATTATAAATAATATTCTCTCCGTCCCACTAAATTGTCATATGTTAACATTTTTCTGGTTAAATTTTTTTAACTTTGACTATAATTTATTTAAATACTTTAATTAATTAAAATTTATAAAAAATATATTTAAAAACTACTTGATTGAAGGTTTTTAAAATATATTTTTTCATATTTTTATCAATAATAAATTTTAAATTATAAGTGTCAAAATTGAAAAAAATTGATCAAAAAAATGTCAAAATGTGACGGTTTTAGTGAGACAAAGGGAGTATCATTGACGTAAGCAATGTTATGTTATGTTATCGCATGTAGAATGTTTCCACAAGGTGTAGCATGATACAATTGTCAGAGTTGTTTAAAGAAATGAAAAAAAGATGATTGCCTATGTCGTTGAACAAATTGGGTTGGACGCTTTACTAAAATAAAATCTCGACCAATTCGTCAAGACCTATTATTGGAATTAATGAAAAGTTTTGATGTTGAGAGATGCTCAATGCAATTTAATGGGCACCACATTTCTGTTTTGATGGAAGATGTTGAAATTGTGTCGGGCTTAAAGAATAACGATGTTGATGTTGAACAAGTGATGATGACATAGAATGATAGAGAACTAAGTTCATTGTATAACATCAGTAGTAAGATTTTGTTTGCCCAACTAAAGCGAGAAATTTTTTTGGTGATTTTGTGGACTATACATTGAAAGCAAGGGTGTTGTTTTGCATTCTTGGTGTCTTTCTATGTCCCACTGGTGATGCATGCCCTGCCCAGAACTACTTCAAGTCGTGTTCGGATAGACTAAATGGCTAACTTAATTGGGCAAAGTTTGTTCATGATAAGCTTATTGAAGCAATATTTTGTTTTCAACTGCATGGAAGGCATATTTATTTAAAATGATGTATTGCAATTTTGGAGGTACATATTTATGATTATTATAGTTAATGTGAATACAAGTAATAACTATCTTCTTTTCACATAATAATGCTTCTGCTATTTTTGAATGCTTGCATAATTACTTGGGGGAAGGGAGAGGTGGCATCTTTGGTTGCATGCATGAAGTTTGACATATCTTTGAGGAGACTTTCCAAGAAACGAAAGGTAATAAGTTTATTAATCATTTAGTAATTATTCATTTAGTATGTGAAATGTTAACGTTAAATATTTATTTCATTTTCAAGGTTATTTCCTTGGAGGATGATGTGCTTGAAAGCAGCGATGGTGGAAAGCTATCCGCCACAAATGAGAGGGTGTTGGAGATGCTTCATCGTGTGATTTTTGAGGTGATAGTCCGTGAGAGCATGAAAAGGCAAATACAAATTGAAGAGACTTTAGACACCATTAAGAACACCCTTAAGGACACCCTTATGGACACCGTTAAGGACACCCTTAAGGAAACAGTTGAATCGAAGCTTTTGGAAAAAAAAATTCAATGGGATTTATGAGTGAGTTATTGGTATAAATTCGAACTTGATCTACTTGAGAAGTCCTTCAGAGAAATTGATGCTAAATTAGGACTTGGCAATAAAGAAGATTCAACAGTTGGTCATGCTGAAGATACAGCCCATTTCCATCTTTCTTCCCACCCGAACACACGATTATAGAGCTGGACTCTCGTTGTCCGAAACCATAGAAGAAACAGGTATAACCAGCTTATTTTTTTTAGATTTTATGTGTTTACTTTATTTGATCACTTTAGTGTTATATTGTAGGGTTGGCATGCTGCTAAAAATGTTAGTCGAAAATCCAAGAGACCAATGAAAACACTAAACATGCCTTAAAATGTGAACCCCATGAAGAAGCTTGGTGGTGATGTGATTTATGTTAAATATTGCAGTAATTTTCTTAATAATTTCCTTGTCATGTTTGACATTTTCTATTTGAATTGAACATTATATGATTGAAGTATATTGGTATTTCCTTGTAAATTTAATGGCTTGTGCCATTTGAACTGAACATTCTATTGTTATGTTAATTTAAATATTATTGCTTATTTTTAATGTTGTTAACCAGTTTATTTTTTGTATCATAATATTTTTTATGTGAAAGGTTGAAGATTCGAAACTATTGTTGTATATTGACGTACTGTTTGAACTTGCCACGCTAGAAAGGGCCACTTATGAATACATATGGAATACTCAGTTGCCGTAGAAGTAAGCCTTACATACTAAGCTTTGATTGATCCATTTTTTAAAAAAAATAACACAATTAATGTAATGTGTTGTTGCAGTGATATAGTCGTTGATTTTGAACACACTTTTGCATCTATTAGTGATGTTAATACGCTACAACCTAGAGAATGGTTGAATTCGATGGCTAGTACAATAAGTTTGATTTTGTATTGAAATTATATGCATTTTTTCTTGTTTGTTATATATTTTGCTAGATTTGTGAACTTAATTGAATATTCTGTTATTTGCGATGTATTTGGTAAGATTACTGATATGGTAGGCTGGATGTTGGTTTACGATGATAAGAAGACCCAACAAAAATCAAGGAGATGGTTGCTCCCATGCGGTATCGGTATTTTACTGAATTCAATAATTAATATAGGGTAAAGTACACAAATGGTCATTAAACTATCCCTAAAAATATAAAAAAGATCACCAAACTTTCAAAAATTATATAATGATCATTAAACTTTAGTTTTTATTATAAAATGGTCATTGGCCGTTAACTGTCGTTAACTACGAGACACGACAATTACGAAAATTTGTATAATAACTTATTTAATCATCAATATTTACACATTCAATCAATTTAGGCATCAATAATGAGGGTTAAATTAGGAATAAATTGATTAAATGTGTCAATATGGAAGATTAAATATTATATTATTCAAATTTCTATAACTGACATGTTACCCAATCAACGACAGTTAACAACTCAGTGACCATTTTATAACAAAAATAAATGTTTAACGCCCATTATATAACATTTGAAAGTTTGATAACCATTTTGCATTTTTAGAGATAGTTTAGTGACCATTTGTGTACTTTACCATTAATGTATTTTACAATTGAATTTAAATTGTTTTGGATGGTCCATAAATAATATTTTTAGTTGTAGACTATGGTACATAGTGGTGATATGCCGACAACGACTGGTGTTGCTAAATTTTGGAAGGTCCAAATGAAATATTATTGGACCATTAGTGACTATGAGATGGTACGATCAACGTTCTCTCCATTTATACTAAGCTAAACTTGTTTATCATATTCTTTTGTTAATTTTACACATATATTCATGCAATTTATGCAGATATGGGTTCCTATGAATGAGGATAATAAGCACTGGTTTTTGTGTGTTTCATATGAGTCTTCTGGAAGCTCAGATATTTGATAGCTTACTCAATTGTGAAGAGAATTATGGTAGAATGACAGTAGTTAAGAAATTGGTGAGCACGAAAAAATGACATGTGTTGTAAATATTGCATTTGGTCAACGATAATGTCGAGGACTTAACGTTTGAATTTCTTTTTTCATGGAGATAAATACTTCAGGGTATTATTTTCTGGATGAAAATTTTGGTGACGTCTTTGGCATACCTAGGGTGCCATTTTAACAGCTGAGACTTGTTAGTCATGAAGTACAAGTTCAAACAAATGGGTAAAAGTTATGAACATTTATATTTGTTTTGTTTTCATTGTAAAATGGCATTAGATATGATTAAAATAACAATTCATATTATGATTTCGACAGATATGATTGTGGAATGTTCGTGGTTACATGCATGCAAAATTTTTCTGTGGATAGCATGGCACAAGTGGTAAGTGAATGTCTATGACTGTTGAATATTTATGATACTATATTATGCTAACATACTTAATTACTGTATATAGGGTGTTGGACAATAGGATATGATGTAAAAAAATTGCAACTCCTGCATCGATAGTTCGTTGTAGATTTTGAGTGAGTTTTAGTACTTTATATTCTGCTATGTTTTTAATAGTACTAAACATTTATGTTTTTAATGATACTAATTGCTTTCAATTGTTTGGATTTTTTGTGATGGTATCGAGAATTGGCACCTTTATATAAGTTTGAAATTTCAAATATTTGTTCCTTATAAGTTAATATTTTACTGATAGGTTCATTGTTATATAATGCATTGCAGGTGTTTGTAGATTATTCAGAATGCAATGTCAGTTTTGGTATGTGGTTACAACGTAGGTGCCGACACCCTCCAATTTGCTAACTTCAATTATCTCCTTTTCTTTAGGAGACATGTAGACTATATTTGTAATGTAGTTATGTAAATATATACAACCACTTTAATGTATTTTTTTCAACAATTTAATGAATACAAACCATTTTTTTATACAGAAAACCAACCACATGAATTGTTTGAATCATGAATATTGCTCTAAGTTTCTAGTATATTATACCATTTTACTATCTACTTCGAGATAATAAATTTTATACATTTTCTATGCTAAAACTTGATGTTTCTTCTACTTGATACTAAACATGTTTATATAGTTTATATGTTACTCGGTTTCAAAACTTGTGATTGTAGTTTCAAGACCTCTGTGTAACCTAAATTGTTGCCGAACAATAAAACATTTTAGGTTTGGGTTAGCTGTCTCGAAACTTTTGATCTAAGTCTCGATACTTTTCATAACTTCATTGTTTCAAACAATGTTTCAAACTTATTAGTTTCAATACCGATGCTCTAAGTCCCGACACTCGAGTATAAGTTGTTTGCCTAAAAAAGAATCGATGTCATAAGTTTTGAAACTTCTAATCCCAGTTTCGAGACCTTTGAGCAACATGAATTGTTATTGAATAGCACAACATTTTATGTTGTCGTTAGTAGTCTCGATACTTGTTATAACTTCATTGCTTCAAACAATATTTCAAAATTATAAGTTTTGATACTGATGCTCTGAGTCTCGATGCTCGAGTATAAGCCGTTTGTCTAAAAAAATTCGATGTCATAAGTTTCGAAACTTTTAATTGGAGTTTCGAGACCCTTGTGCAACCTGAATTTTTATCAAAACAACATTTTAGGTTGTTGTTAGCTGTAAACACCTATTTTGTCCGGACCAAACCCAAAATCCTAAAAAATTTAGACTCATATTTTAAATCAAACCTATTTTACCCAATAAACCCACCAGACTCAATTACACCCCAAAATACCCAAATTACGCTTAGACCTAAAAGCTAACCCTAACCCTAATACACTTATCCAAGCCGCCACTGTCGAGCCGAGCCGCCACTGCCCATTATCCCATTGCCATGTAACCACCACGTGTCAAGCACCGGCCCTCCCACCGCCCAAGTCCGACGCTACGCATGCTCTACTGCCCTGCAAAGAAAGCAAAAAGATGAGATAAACATTAGAGTTAATATGTTTTTTATCTAAAAAATGTAATCAAAAACGGGTTATAAAAACCCAACAAACATCGAATGTAGGGGACTTTTGGGGTGAAAATAAAAAAGAGAGACGAGTTTTTTAAAAACCAGATAGAAATAAAAGAAGCAAAAATCGGATTCAAAGCAAAACAAAAGGTAAAAAAATAAAAAATATATAGAACCTTTCGGTTTACCTTAGATCTACAAAAATAGACTAAGTATTAGGAAAAACGAACCCTTGATCCTTGTTCAGGACTAAAATCGGAGTCTTTTGGTGTTCTTGCATGCACTCCAGCCACCACGGATGGTGGCTGCCGTCGCCGACGATTGGCGATGCATGGCGACAGTCGCGGCAGCCCTAGGGAAGCTCGGTCGGCCTGGGCAGAGAAGGTTGAGAGAGTGAGGAGAATATTGGTGTTTTTTATTATCAATGGCCAAATGAAAATTTTTGGGGCAAATATTTTATTTATGTAGATTCCAAAACGACGTCGTTTTGGCACTCAACTCGGCGCATAGACCTGACCAAAGGCCAGGATCCGCGCATTTTTAAGCGAATGGGGAAATTGCAGCTCTAGTCCCTCCGCCTTCATATCCTTTCGTTTTCAATCTTTAGTTTGTATTTTCTTGCGATTTCATCCCTTTTTTGGTTTTTAATTTTCCATTTCTTTTAATTTAGTCAATATTTTTAATTTCTTTTCTATTTTGTTATATATTATTATTATATTATATTATTATCATTATTATTATTATTATCATAATATTTATTTATTTATTTATTATTATTACTAATTACTATTATTTATATTTATAATTGTTAATGCTATCATAGTTCAATATATGTTTATATAACATCAGCATATACCCTATATATGTTTCAATTGAATTTTAAATAAAAAACAATTTTCTTTATTAGGGATTATTGTGAACAACGTACTTCGGACGTAAGTGGTGCCGCTTTCCATTAATCCCTATTACAAAATACTATTTTTTAATTCTAAATCATAATCTTCAAAACTAGATTCCTTTTATTCGGGAATCTAACGAAAATTATGCCCCGGGTGTAGGGGTGTAAATTCCTTTTATACATAAATATTCTTTTAAAATATATTAAGGGATCACAAATTTTAAATTAAATTTGAATTCTTAATTTTCTTGTTTAGACAATAAATAATCGACCATGTACCAATTTTGGGCGTTGCGGGGGTGCTTATCCTTCCCCACACGTAACTGACTCCCGAACCTATTTTCTGGTTTTCGCAGACCAAAACTCGTTGTTTTAATAAAATAACAAAAATAGGTTTTATTAAAATAACCAAGTTTTTAGGTGATCCAATCTCACCCTAATTAAAAAAGATTAGTGGCGACTCCATTCAAAACCAAATATTTTTCCGTAAGAACGTGTCAAGCACCCACCTGCGGGGTGGGGGCCGTTATAGCTTGGCGACTCCGCTTGGGACATACTTTTTTTGAGAGTCAAGCCACCAGTCGATTAATTTTGTCTTAATTGAGTGGAAACTATAAATCCGATCTAATTTATTTTGCGATCCCTTTTCCTGTTGATTTTTTTACAAAAAAAAGGTTTTTTTAAAATTTTCCCTGATTTTTTGCATATCACGAGCTCTGCACCTGAGCTCTGTCCCTCTTAAGTGGGAGTGAGAAGCTACGCATTCGTGAAGTATCACCTCCATGTAGGATAATGGATCACTTTCGGGATATATCTGTACCTTTGTCTCTGTGAGATCTTCATCTCCGCACAAACCTAGGGAAATGTATCCTCCCGAATCGATGTCCTAGCGACAGTTCGGGTACAATTACTCTAGAACCTAAACCACATGTAGTGAACCATAAGAACCCATCTTGTCTAGAGTTATACAGAAACTCTACCCGTTTAGAGAGTCACCCTATCGGTGCATAGCTGAGGGGTTTAATTTCTTTATGTTATGCTCTTTAATTCCAGTATTGTTTATTTATTTGTCTATTTATTTATTTCCTTTACGCAATAGAGTATATTAGATACCATGCCTATATTTATGCAACAAAGTATGCGGGTAGAAAACATGTTTGGGTAGGATTTTTTTTCAAAAACATGTATGGGTAGAAAAGTATGCTCGGGTAGGTTATATAGATTTACTTTTTAAGTAATTATCGTTTATATTTTTAGCTTGATTATTCCACACGTACTAACTGATTTTTGTTGTTGTCTATTTTTTTCTTTGCATTGCATATTCATGAAATAAATAAAAGATGTTGATTCACGAGCGATCATCAATCTAGAAAGCTTTCATAATGGATAAAGGGTCACGTGATTAGATAAAAAAGTAATGCTGATATGAGGCAGTCCCCTGAAGTGATACCAAAAGAAGAAAGAGGCCTTTCTTTCGAAGGTTATGCGTCAGACGTATATGCTGAAACTCACGTCAATACCAAGATGAATGAAATAGAAGAGCTGAAAAGACAAATGACCGAGATGATGAGTATGGTGACCGCCATGGCCAAGAAGAAAGAGCCCGATATACAAAGAGAGAAAGATAAACTGAATGAAAGCCATGTTGTGACGCCTAGTATCCAGGATTCTACTTCTGAACACAGTGAATCTAGTAAGCCGAAGAGATTATGCGCTGTTACGATCATCATCAATAAGACACCTGAAGATGCAAAGGCTGCAACAGCAAAGAAAGTAGTGACGAGCCAAAGAAAAGCCCGGAAGGAAGAAGCTAGAGAGAAACCCACGTTTCATATTCCAATAGCATATACAGAGTTGTTTTCGATACTAATCAAAAAAGGTCTTGTGACTCTAGTTCAGTCAAAGCCAAGACAACCCCCTTATCTTAAAGGTTACGATGTCCACGCCATATGTAACTATCATCTAGGAGGTACAAGCCACACTATTGAGAATTGCAGAGCCCTGAAGAATAAAGTCAAAGACCTAATTAAAGAATGATTACTAAGTCTTAAGAAAGAAAGCCCTAAAACTTCTAAAAGTACAGGCAATAGTGAAACACGAAGTATGCAGAATGGAGTCAATATCTGATGCTCATAATCTAGTGCCAAGGCTAGAGTTCGAATTCTGTTGTCCAGTCTTCGGAATCATCTTCGACTGGTGGCCAAAAGTCGAGAACCAATGGTCCTTTCGATCCCATACCCATTTCGTATGGAAAATTATATCTGCAATTACTAGAGGCACAATTGGTGGCCCCGTACCATGTCATGCCTCTACAACCTCCATACCCCAAATGGTATGACATCGAAGCTCATTGTGATTATAATGCTGGAATTAGGGGGCATTTTATTGAAAACTGCACTGCTTTCAAACGTCGAGTTCAGAACCTACTAGACTGTAAAATGTGGGAGTTCAAAAAGGAGCATCAACATGATTCAGCTACTGTTCACATAATTGGAGCAAAGCCGAAAGTGTTAGAAGTTAAAGAAAACAAAAAGAATAATTCAGAATAGGACACTGAAGTCAACATTTTAAGGGAAGAAAGAGACGTTCTGAACAATGAACTAAAAAGTCTGCGAGATAACTACCAAGAGCTTTGCTTAGCATTCAGAGACACTGGTTTGGGAGGTACTCCATATCAATGGAAGAAAAGAGTCATGCAATTAAAAAACAATGTTGAATATTGGAAGAAAAATTCCAAGGCCAATGAAAATCGAGCTAAGACCTTATCTCTCAAACTTCAAGCAATGAAAGATCAATGCATTACTCTCAAGGATGAGTTGAGGAGTAGTCATGCCAATTGTGAGACTTTGAACATGTGTATGCGTATGCGTGAGAATACTGTTGCTGAATTAAAAGAAAGTCAAGCTAAAGTTGAAACGCTAAAAAAGCAAGCAGATGAATGGAACAATGTTCTACTGATGTATAAGGATCTTGTGGATGACCTTAAGAAAGCCTTACAAGAAAATAATGAGAAGTGGTATTGTCAGCTACAAGAGTCAAATGAAAAAATAAAAGAAAAAGACAGCCACATGGAAGATGTCATTGCCGAAGTGCGAAAAGTAGCTCGACAAGTGGTGAGTTTGGCTGATATAGCAACTGAACTGAGTCAGAATGGTGTCATGTTCTCGGTTCATGACGAGAAGCTAACTTGGCTTTTGAGAAATATAAATAAACTAGGTGCCAGGGCTCGGTATTATCTGTAACTTTGCTACATGATTTAATGAGACCTTTACCTAATGAAAGTAATCTTATGATGGTTACTCTTTGAATCAATACCTTTTTTGCACATGTGTTTACATCCAACATTGCACCTTCATTGCATTTTAGTAGCATTGCATGTTCGTTGCATTTTTAACCTAAATCACTTACGGTTCAATGGAAGTAATCCAAGATTTGGTTGGAAATTTAACAAGTTTTATACCAACATGGATGCTGAGATGAAAGTGATCAACTAACCTCAGGAAGAGCTACAAGAACAATTGCAAGCCTAGTTGTTCAAGATTAAGCAAGATACAAAAGACCATGATGAACAACTCTGGGAAGTGGTCGGGTCCCTTTTTTGTTAACCTTTTTTAGCATGGGTGCTCATTTTGCTAAGACATCAGCGTAATTTAAATTTCTTTTCAAATAATGTAAAGAAACAAACCTGTTGCCTAAGTCTGAAGGCAGAAAGGGAATCCTTTGCAAAAGTGTACATATGTTTTTAGTAAATAATGCATTTCTACAAATATTTTTCAAATTTTTTTTTCATGCATTTATCATGAGTTTTTTGCATGTGCATACATGTATATATTTTTTCAGGAGCAAAATCGATTTTAATCCGATGGTTGATTCCGAGTAGCCATGTGTCTAGAGGAAATTGAAAAGTGTGAAGATGAAGGGGCATGTGACCTATCTTCCAATCTACTTAGGCCAACAGAAGGATAACCGAGTGTGCTAAAGAGCGATGAAAAGGTCCCAAACACAAATTATGAGAGAACATTCCCTCTTAAGCATTGTTGTCTAAGATTTTTGAATATCGTGATAACTCCAAACATTTATCCAACTGAAGACAACCCTTCTCTGATGATATCTGAGTATGAAAGAGGAAACTTAGTCAAACAAATCATATTCGGTGATGATGTCGGCATTTTGCAGCACAATCAAGTTTTGAACACAAAAATTAGATCAAATTATCGAGGCTAGCAAATTTCCTCGATGAGACCCAAAACCCAAAGAATCTCTCGACAAGGGATAATCAGAACAATAAGGCCAACACACTATCTGTAACCCCCTAAATTTAACCTAATTGCTTAGGTTAAATCTTGGGTGTTAAGTTTGAAAAACTTATCCCTCAAGAAACACATTTTAGGTTTATTGTTTATGAAGCAAAATTATTATTTAATAATCATGATTATCGTCAGTTAATGATGAATCACGAACATTAAAATATATCATGAAAATTCAATAAAATATCCAAAGTAAATCCAGAAATGCATGTTAAAACAAAATCCCAATTTAAATGTCCCAATTGTCCGAATTACAAAATGTTCCAAAATATGTTAAAACATTAATCTGGATAATTGAAAAGAGTTCATACTGAATGATAAAATATTCGAGTAAAATACGAGAAGCTCCAAGTACCGAGTCGCCTAATCAGTCTGAGTATCTGAAAGAAGAAACTATGGGTGTGTAAGCTAAAGAGCTTAGTGTGTCTCTAAAGTGCAAGCAACACAAAAAACGGTATTTTTATTTTCCAATAAGGTCTTTTCTGAAAGCATAATAAATCTGATAAATCCAAATCATAAAGTTATGATGTTCGATGCATGACTCAATACCCGACTATCTGATATCATACAGAGTGGAGGTTTCCCTCACTTTTTCCGAACACAATTCTGATCCCATGTCACATGATATAATTTGTAAAATCATAAATCCAAACTCTTACGAGTGTCTCATTACTGAAAATCTGATGCTTGATTTTAAAACACGATTTACTATCCCATGCATGATGTTTTCAAAACATTCTCAAATCATAGTCAATCAGACAATAAATCAAGCAAAATAAGAATATTAATTTTTCAGAATATAACACAGTAGGAACACACAAATATGTGGCACAGGAAGAGACACACCTTAGCAAACAGTAGCTCTAATGCCGAGAAGAATGCGACTCACTCTCAGGTCTAGCTGAATCGAAACCTAAGAGGTAAAATCACTACATTAATAACTTTTACTAAAACCAACCCACCAACTAAAAACATGATAACAAAACTGAAGGCATACTCACGTAAAGGCCTCGAAAAACGTACATATTCAATCTGAACGAAATGAGGTGGTAACTCGTCAGCTTCAAAGACGATACCTGAATACGAGAATAACTCAGGTTAATCTAATACTCAATTCTTTTGAAATTACTAAGGTAAAAATTATTTGTAATTAGCAAAACGGAGCTTTCGGGTGCGAATTTGACAAAACAGGCTGCGAATTCAAACTCAAAACGTCGAAAGTCAAAGTTAAAGTCAAGGCCAAAGGTCAACTCTGGTCAAACTAGTCAACTTTGGTTAAACTGGTCAACTAGTTAAAGGTCGAAGTCAACTGGTCAACACTGGTAAACGTTGACATCATCAAGGTCAATGTTGACATCATCAAGGTCAGCAGGTCGGGTCGGTCAACGGTCCAAAGTTAAAAGCTGATTCAGTCAATTCAGTTCACCCATCCAGTTTGGTTCACAAGGTTCGGTCCGGTTCACTAGTTTGGGTCACACAAGACGGTCTAAGACCATGGCTTCGGTTTGGCTTGAACAATTATGGGTTGGGCTCTAACTCATATTTGCACTCACATCTGAAATTGGGCTCCACCAACATATCAACACAGGCCGATCGGGCCACACCCACAATTCTGGGCAAGGGTTTCCAATTGGCTCAACCTAACAAGCCCAAGTCCGTCTCCCCTAACCCTTGCATTAGATATGGGGCTAGGGTTTCCAGCATCCAACGGTGGCGGCGAAAAGGATAACGACGGCAACTGCTACAAGGGAAAAATGGCAAAACTACTTTGACGATGGTAGAGAACCTATAATGTCAGCGATACGGCAGTCGTGGCTTCACCATAGACGGTGTGGCTGTTGCACGAACGCCGGTGAAAAATACAATGATGAGGGTGGCGCGGGGAACACAATTGACTAAAAAAAAACATGATCCACAGCTTAGAACCCTCATATTAAAATCCAAAACAAAAGGACAATAAATTTCGAACAAAATGTGCTTACCCAACACAATCAGAGAATAAGGCGATGGTAAGAGCAAAAGGGGAGGGAACGGTGTCGAACGACGGTGCAAGAACAAGTTAAAACTAAAAGGTTTCCGATTACTTCCTCGACCACGATGAGCTGCGAGGGTGAATGAACGATAGGGGTTTGATTGCTAAGATGGTGGTGACCACGATAATGTGGCCGGTGAGCAACACAGATGCCGATAAGACTCTTGTCAGAGTCTGATCGGAGAAACAAATGGTGAGGGAAAGGGTTTTGGTTCTTATCGAGAGAAAGCAAGGTAGGAGGTGGCTGTAGATGCACAAATGAGGGCTGAACCCTTGGTTTAAGGCTGAAAAGAATGGTTAAAAACCATGATAAAAATGGTAAATCATGCAAATAGCCACTGCACAATTTAGGGTTTGAATAACGGCAACTTACTTTCCCAAATTACAAAACGACCTCTAAATTCCTAAATTCGGCCCATAATTCTAAATTTACCCATTTAATCCTCACACTCAATTAGAGTTTTTGAATTAAAAATTTCCCAATTTCTCAGGTATTAGAATTAGGATTTTAACATCTAGGGTTTTCCAAATTGGGGGATTTTTAGGGTGTTACAACTCTCCCTCCTTCAAAAGAAATTTTGTCTCTGAAATTTTTAGACTTAACAATAGATTCCCAAATTAATTGACACATTCTTATTCTTCTCCATTATAAATTTATAATCCATCATAACCAAAAGTAAGAACTGAACACATCAAAAAGTACATGCTAAGCAATCGAGCATATCATCATATCCAACGTGAGATTCGATCAAATATACTGAACTTGGTTGTCTAGCCTCAGATCTAATTGATCCACCTCTCTGAGCATGTTTACCCCTACTAGCAGTACTAGAAGCAGTTGACCTAAGCTGCCCTCTGCCTCTGTGAGGTGCCTGAACTGATGCATGTGCCTGACGCTGCAGGGATGAACCAATAGGTGAACGCGGACATTTCTTTAAGTAATGATCCTGTGAACCACATCTAAAACACGTTCTACTCATCAATATGCACTTTCTGTTATGCTTATTATTGTAATAACCACATATAGAAATAGGTCGATGAACTTTTGAACTACCCAAGGTACCAGACGAAATTGCTTGTACTGCAGGCTTCACATTCCGATGACTTTGAGGAATAGACTCATCTCTCGGCCTCTTTCTAGACAAGTTGCCAAAACTATGCTGAACAGATGGGTCAGATTGCTTCCCGGCTTGACTAGCATTTTGAAGTTCTTCCTCTTTCATGAGTGTAGCTATCCTCTCAGCAGTCTTAGTTCGACCAACTAGCTCGCTGAACACTTTATCATGATGTGTAGCAACTTCTCTCTAAAGTAGTAAATGAAGCCCACCCAAAAACCAATTACACTTATCTTTCTCGGTCGCAACTAACCCCGGAACATATTTGGCCAACTCAGAAACTCTATCTCATAGTCATTTATAGACATGTCATTCTGCTTTAAATTTATAAGATCATCACGACACTTTGCGAAGAACTCAGCTCCTACATATTGATCCTAAAATGCCTGTCGAAAAAACTCCTATATGACCTGACTAGATGGAATAGTATCTACCACAGACTCCCACCAATTTTGTGCTTCACCCTCAAGCAGCGCACAACGACCCTCAATTTCTGATTGACAAGGTAATCCATCTCAACAAACAAACGTTGTAACTTCTTTAGCCAATATTCAACATCAACTGGATGTGTACCAGTTTTACCCTCAAACAATTTTATCCCAGCGGCTAAAAATTCCGTAGATATGTGTTTCCTCATAACATCTGACTGGCAGAGATAACGTAACAACTCTCGCTGCACCGTGGCACTGTCTGGCTGAACTGTCTTAACCTCCTCAACATCATGCGAGTCATTGCTCCCAATCTAATGTCCTCCAATCGGCTCGTCCTCATTAATCGATATCTCATTCTAATTTTCTATTTGACAAACAGAAGGCATATGATCACTACCAGAAGCGGTGGTACGACCTCGGCCATGACCACTCACAAGGCTAGAACCCCTACGCGGTGGCAAAATAGACTATCTACAAAAGGTAAGAGCCTATAGTTAGATTTGGTACTGGAGTCTCAGATTTTCAAACACATTGAAACGGTAAAGTCAAAATCACATAATATCGTAGTATCATTTTTTTTCCCAAAAACTCACATTTATCCCAAAATATTTCAGATGCATGAAGAAGTTAAAATATTTTGAAAATATCTTTGTGAGCCTCACAGTCCGAGGGTTGAACCAGACTCTAATACTACTAAATGTAACCCTATAAATTTAACCTAATTGCTTAGGTTAAATCTTGGGAGTTAAGTTTGAAAAACTTATCCCTCAAGAAACACATTTTAGGTTTACTTTTGTTTATGAAGCAAAATTATTATTTAATAATCATGATTATCATAAAATAACTCAGTTAATGATGAATCACGGACATTAAAATATGTCATGAAAATTTAATAAAATATCTGAATTAAATCCAGAAATGTATGTTAAAACAAAATCCCAATTTAAATGTCCCAATTGTCCGAATTACAAAATTTTCCAAAATATGTTAAAACATTAATCTGAATAATTGAAAAGAGTTCATACTGAATGATAAAATATCCGAGTAAAATGCAAGAAGCTCCAAGTACCGTGTCGCCTAATCAGTCTGTGTATCTGAAAGAAGGAACTATGGGGGTGTAAGCTAAAGAGCTTAGTGTGTCTCTAAAGTGCAAGCAACACAAAAATAAAACAATATTTTTATTTTCCGATAAGGTCTTTTCTGAAAGCATAATAAATATGATAAATCCAAATCATAATGTTATGATGTTCGATGCATGACTCAATACCTGACTATCCGATATCATACAGAATGGAGGTTTCCCTCGCCAGAGTGGAGGTTTCCCTCACTTTTTTCAAACACAATTCCGATCCCATGTCACATGATATGATTTGTAAAATCATAAATCCTAACTCTTACGAGTGTCTCATTATTAAAAATCCGATGCTTGATTTTAAAACACGATTTACTATGCCATGCATGATGTTTTCAAAACATTCTCAAATCACAGTAAATCAGACAATAAATCAAGCAAAATATGAATATTAATTTTTCAGAATATAACACAGTAGGAACGCAAAAATATATGGCATATGAAGAGACACACCTTAGCACACAGTAGCTCTAATACCGAGAAGAATGCGACTCACGCTTAGGTCTAGCTGAATCGAAGCCTAAGAGGTGAAATCACTACATTAATAACTTTTACTAAAACTAAGCCACCAACTAAAAACATAAGAACGGAACTGAAGGCATACTCACATAAAAGCCTCGAAGAACGTACATATTCAATCTGAGCAGAATGAGGTGGTAACTCGTCAGCCTCAGAGATAATACCTGAACACGAGAATAACTCGAGTTAATCTAATACTCAATTCTTTTTAAATTACTAAGGTACAAATTATTCACAATTAGCAAAACAAAGCTTTCGGGTGCGAATTTGACAAAACAGGCAGGGAATTCGGACTCATAATGTCGAATAGGTTTGGATGGAGGTTTTTCAAAAAAGGTCAACTTCGGGTCAAAAAGTCAAAGTCAACTATAGTCAAAGTCAAGGTCACAGGTCAGCTCTAGTCAAACTGGTCAACTGGTCAAAGTTCAAAGTCAACTGGTCAACACTGGTTAACGTTGACATCATTAAGGTTAATGCTGACATCATCAAGGTTAGTAGGTCGAGTCGGGTTGGTCAATGGTCCAAAGTCAAAAACTGGTTCAGTTCTCAACACTAGTTTAGTTCACAAGGTTCGGTCTAGTTCACTGGTTCGGGTCACACAAGACGGTCCAAGACCATGGCTTCGATTCGGCTTGAACAATTATGGTTTGGGCTCCTACTCATATTTGGGCTCATATCCAAAATTGGGCTCCACCAACATATCCACACAACCCAATTGGGCCACACTCACAATTCTGGGCAAGGGTTTCCAATTGGCTCAACCCAACAAGCCCAAGTTCGTCTGCCCTAACCCTTGCATCAGATATGGAACTAGGGTTTCCAACATCCATCGGTGGCGGCCACAAGGATGATGACAGCAGCGGCTACAAGGGACAAACGGCAGAACTACTTCGATGATGGTAGAGAACCCGTAACGGCAGCGAAAACCACACGGCGATCATGGCTTCACAATAGACATTGCAATTGTTGCACAAACGCCAACGACAAATACAACGATGAGGCCGGTGCGGGGAACACAATTGACTCAAAACAAACACGATCCACAGCTCAGAACCCTCATATTGAAATCCAAAACAAAAAAACAAGAAATTCTGAACAAAATGTGCTTACCCAACACAATCGGAGAACAAGGCGATGGCAAGAGCAAAGAAAGAGGGAACGATGTCAAACGACGACGCAAGAACAAGTCAAAACTGAAATATTTCCAATTACTTTCTTGACCTTGATGAGCGGTGAGGGTGGACGAATGATAGGGGTTTGATTCTAAGATGGTGGTGACTACGATAGTGTAGCTGGTGAGCAACACAGATGCCGATAAGATTCTTGTCGGATTCTGATCGGAGAAATAAATGGTGAGAAAGAGGGTTTTGGTTCTTATTGAGAGAAAGCAATGTAGGAGGTGGTTTCATATGCACAAATGGGGGCTGAACCCCTGGTTTAGGGCTGAAAAGAATGGTTAAAAACCATGATAAAAGGGTAAATCATGCAAATAGCCACTAAGCAATTTAGGGTTTGAATAACGGCAACTTATTTTTCCAAAATTAGGCCCAGAATTTTGAATTTACCCACTTAATCCTCACACTCAATTAGAGTTTTTGAATTAAAAATTTCCCAAATTCTAGGGTTTCAGAATTAGGGATTTTAACATCTAGAGTTTTCTAAATTGGGGGATTTTTGGGGTGTTACACTATCACCTTCTCTTAGACCATGTTGGTTCTCAACTGATGATCTGCAGGAACTTGTTCATCACTGCCATATCTGTAGTCATTCCAATTTATCACGCTCATCTCAGTCGGGGCAATTTATGAAGTTTGGTGAAGCTTCAGACATCTTTGAGTTATGATCATGAGATTGATTCTAAAACCACTATCGTCTATCCACTTCCCAGATTGAAGAAGTGTTAGAAACTTCCTACTCTTCTGTAAAACCGAAGCTGACGTCGATGCTTGGTCAAAGTAAAAATTTGCTTAAGCTGAAAAGGTCCAAACTAAAAGGAAGAGAAAATAAACTCTAGGGTGAAAACCCAAAAACGGGCAGTCTAGAGCGATCCAAAAAAAAGTGAAACGAAAAAAACAAAAATAACGCCTTTAAGCAAGTTCAAATCAAGCACTACAGAAATAACATTTCGTTCATAATTGCAAGCTCTGGCCTACTCTGTATGTCTCCAAAGACCATCTTAATCAAACCTGAATATCTGAGTTGAAGGAGTTTGTCTTTAGATTACACCCCACCTTATGGAGTTATCATTTCTTCAAAGATTTGAAACTTCTAATGTTTGATCGAGATCAGAAAAGGGGGCAAAATAGAGTGGGGGAGTTCGTGAGTCAAAGAGAGCCATCCAAATTGGTCAAAAATTAGGCATACGAGAAATGTCCTTCTCGAAAGCCTAATAGCCTAGAAGGCAGCTTACATCTTTAACCATCGATACAATGTTCGAGGTCCTCTAGGCTTGGGATGACCCTCGGCAAGGAGTTCAAAAATGCTCTTACACAAAATATATGGGGCCCCTATTTTCTCGAAAAACGTATTTTTGGAAGAATAAATACTCTTTGCTCATTCATATAAGCATATTGCATTGTTGCAAAACAAAAGTTTTCTTGCATTACTCTTTATAGAGATTTAAAGTACAGGGACCTAAGGTAGGTGTTTGCTCAGAATAAAAGCTCGAAGCCTTCGGAGGTATTCAATAGATATATGAGCACCAGAATAGATGGGGTGTCTAAGCTCCAATCAATGACCTTCCTCGAGAAGACAAAATAGATGACTCCAAATGTCATTTGGCCCAAAATCTCAAATTTTTAGGACAATGAAATTTGGGCGGCAACATAATACGTTCTTGAAAACAATGAAAGCCCATCAAGAAAAGGTGTAAACATACTTCAAGCTCCGAGAGTAGTCTTAGAAGAAATGCTAGGGCATTCACCCGAGGAAGTAATCCAAAAGATGATCGAACTCAAAGGATGAGGCATCCTCACATACAAGGCATTGAGCATTACTTAATCAGAAGCAAAGATCTGACCAGCAAAGAGTCAAGGGCACCCCTTTGAGGGTCGAGGAAATAATGTCACATTTATCATGCCACATTCAGCACGTGCATCATACGTACATCTAATGTTTATCATGCATTTAGACTAAACACATACGTTTAGGTATAAAGATGCATCCATACTAAATACATTTATTTCTGCTTGTACATATAAACAGGTCTAGGAAAAGAGACCGGAGAACATCAACCATGGGAGTAACAACAAGACAACCAACCTTCATCCCTAAAGGAGGCTGAATATGCAAAAAGCACAAACATCTAGATAACAATGGTAAATGTTTTGAGCGGATTACTAACTAATGTTGCATTTTATTTTTAGGTCATGACTTCCCCGCCATGAAGTAGCTGAATCAACTTTTTCCTGATTTTACCTCCGTCAGTGGTGATGGGCCAGTTTAATCCAGATTTTGCACCTCTGACGTTGGTATTGCAAGTCAATTTCCCTTGAGAAGAAGATAAGAGATGACATCAGGGTCATTCAGCAAATGTTCAAATTCAGAGAATAATAAAAGTTGGGGGCAAACTTTTACTAGGGCAAATTTTGAACAAGAATGAAATCGAAAGATTAAGTTGTGTTAGAAGAAGAGGACTTATGCAATTACTCGATCATTTCTAAAAAGACCAAAGATTTACAGGGCTGACATCCTCAAACACGAAGGAACGAATCATCGTAGTTAACAAATTCCAGTATCATCGATATGAGGCAAATATTGTCTAGCGCCTTCAACCAAGAAGAAACAAACAAACATCAACAAGATCCAACACCCTTGACACGAAGGAGTGAATCAACCAAATAAAATATTCAGATCAAACTTTCTAGCTTTATTGTTTTAAAACAAAATAGTTAATTGGATGCTCACTTTGACCAAACACTCTTTTAACTTTTGCAGGTCTTATCTCACCCATAACATGGTGTAGCGTATCAACTAATCTTTTACAGATCTTGTCTCCCCAACAAATGGTGGAACAGATCAAACACAATAATTTCATCTCCCTGAGTTTGCAGCAGAATGAGCATAAAAGTAGTTTCATCTTCTTGAATTTGTAGCGAAATGAGCACATCAATTTCGTGTCCCTGAGCTTGCAGCGGAATGTATAACCCGCTCGACCCGACCTAGTTGCAAGACCGAACCGAGCGAGCTACATTAGGTTTACCAAGGTAAACCATAAAGAAAGAAACCGAAACGAGACCATTTTTTCTTTTATTTTGTCCAAAATCCAAAACCATTAACCTATATGTTCATATTATCATCAGGTGAAAACTCAACTCAATCGGGCATCGATTTGACATCCAGTTGGCTCAATTGTAATTTAGGGACCAAATTGCAATTTGATCAAACTACAAGGACTTAGCACATTTTTAAGTTACCAACTTTTAATTAAAAAGGTTTCCTGTTCTCATGTCAAAAATCACCTCGATTTGAACATCCAAACTCATTCAATTGCATCCATAACATTCAGGGACCAAAACGCAAGAAAATAGAACTCCACTTCCATGACATTAACTGAATTAACAGGAAAACGTATCAATACGCGTGCCATCGTATTGATATGGTGCCTTATATAAGCCTGTACTATTTTGATACACTGCAACCCGTTTCGGTACGCCTAGCTGGCAGTTCAAAAATGTTTGACAACAGTACTGATACGGTATGGTAGTGTTTCGGTACGTGAGTTTTGTCTCAAAAAGTAGATTCCAGTAAAGAAAATACGTACCGGTACACCCAAGCCCGTATCGAAACACCATGCTTGATTTTGCCTAGTCGTACCGATACGGTCCCCTGCGTATCGGTACGCCTGTGCCTGTAATGTCACATTTAGCTTGTTTAACAAGCTTTTAGCCTATCCAAAACACCCTAACATGCTTCTAACATATATCCAACATTTTCAGGATACAATTCATACCATAGCATCACATATTCAACATAAATTCATGGCATTTTGCATCAAACATAAATCTATAGGTATGCAACCTAGAAACCATTCAAGTAAAACATGAAACTTCAAACCATCACCAAAACCATACCATAAAGGTCATTTACAACTTTAGAGCAACCAAACAAACTTGCTCAAGCAGGGAGTCTATCAAAACATCTCCCAAAACCAAAACGAGTACCCCATTGCCTTTATTACTTATAGTCTAATCCAAACATACTTTAGTAAACAAGTCTTGCTAGGATCCCTTGCTCCTTGCTGCCTCCAAAGCTCTTAATTCTCTGCATTGATGGACAATAAGAGCGTACAAGGCTTAGTGAGGAGCGCTCACAAACAAAACACCATCAATGCATTTAAAATCATTTCTCAACATTACATTGAAACTTATTTCAAACAACCTTTAAAACATTATTATGCCTTTGAAACCATGCACTTAACATCTTTAAAACTAGCATATTGACCATATACAACATGTATCACTAACCAACAGCAAGTCCCATTGCTCAACCTCAATTTAATCCTTCCCATGCATAAATAAAATATGCAAAGCTTAAAGAGTAAACATGTATAAATCACATCATACAACATAAATCTTCAATGATACATTAACAATTATATTGGCTTACAAGTGATCATTAAACAAGTCCATTAACAAAAGAGTTCATCGGATACACAGATTCAACAAGTGTTCAACCAACACTTCAAGGCATCTCAACCGGAATAGCGATACAATAACAATCGCAGTACATTACCAACCGGGTACGCCTTTCAACCTATGGGGACACCAACCCCAATCATCGGTTAGACGCTTAATCCAATAATAGGAGTCTACGTACTGTTTAACCCCTCCACCGTTAGGGTACTCAAATAGGGTTTTCGGTACACGGATCTAAACCTCTCAACATCCAAGGCAACTTATTATAGTGCACTCAATCCTATGGACGACCAACTATATCCGATAACAATTTTAAAACCACATCACTTGCCAATATAATTAACTATTTAGCATTTACCTCACTGTTTTTAACAAGCATTAATCAAACCATTTTTTCAAAGCAACAACCATGCTTTAAACCACAAGTATAAACCATATACTTACAAGGATCACTTACCATGTGCATCCTTCAGCATTTCATGCTTAAAAATAGTATATCAAATATTTTAAATCATGCTTAAACAGTAGGTAACATGTATATCAAAACAAATGCATAAAACCATTTAACACTAGCACGACCGATAGAGGAAATTCAGTTTTACTTACATCCGAGTTTAAACTAGCGTATCAAGCTAAGTTTAAACTCCCATAAACCACCTTTAAAACATTTCGATGCTAGAATCTATGTTCTCACTCACCGATACGCGAAGCCTGGATTTGTCGACGCGAAATCAAGCGTCCGAAGCCTCCAATGCTACATCGTTTGCTTCCAAAACAATCTCCCCTATTTAAACCACATAACAACAGAGGATTAATGAATCTCCATGCATTTACAACACTGCAACAACAGATCCTCACAAATTCTTGTATTCGCCTAACAGTTACCCAACCACAACAACCGAAAACTTCAACTAATCCTTTCCAAACACAACCCAGCCACAACCTAACAATCTAACAGTTACCTAACAATTTCCACAGAACTTAATTTAGAGGGTTTCTTGTCTACCCAAACATAATGCATACTTAGTAATAGAATTAGGGAGATTTTGTCATTCCCAATTTCATCCTTATACTACTTCTTTCAATGGAGGGCCAGCCTATCATCCCGATTCAAAAAGTGCTTCTGATATTCTTACTAACTATTATTACATAAGAGAGCTCTTACCAGACACAGATCATAAAACACTTATTAAATTTGACTCCTAGGTGGCACATTAACTTATGATGATGCAACGAGTTCCAGTTTAGTCGGAGAATCGACTAAACCTAAGCTCTGATACTAAACTTGTAACACCCCGTCTAGGAAATAAATTGGCTTAGGACGTGTTACCAAAACAAACATATATACTTTCTTGACAAATTTGAAGTAAATAGTTAATGATGTCTTCAAAGGTCAGGGTAATTTAAATTTTTTTAAATTATCATATGTCGAACTTCTACCTTGAATCAAGTACAAACAAAAAGATATACATTAGGTAATACCTTTCAACCACTAGAAAGCAACATACCCTTATTATTTATTTATTATACTTTAGTTCACAAAGTTATTTCAATGTTTCTATTAACATCCAAGTTTTGTTTTCATACAAACACACTATTAATTATATCCTAATGTAAACTAACCTATCTCTATTCATTTAGACATATCAGTCTGGAATTATAATCGTTCATGTTAACCTCAATCCTTTGGTTTAATCAATAATCTGTAACACCCTTTTTTCGTATCCGTACACCGGGTACGAGCCGAAAATGTTACAACTTCTTTAGTCCAAAATTAGGGTAATTTGAAATTTTTCAGAAAACTTCCCGATGGTCACCCATCTAAAAATTTCTCTAGCCCAAGCACGCTTAATTTTATTTAAAATTGAATTGAATTATTTGTTTGAGTTCTAATCATAAATAAATTATCTTAGCATGCTACTCATCACTTAAGGTTATTCTTAACCTTGAATATTTCCAGAAGTGCCAAATATCTTGAAACCATAACGAACTTTAAAGGCCAACCACACTCAAATAGGTTAAACAAGTATACATGCCACTAAAAAATCAAACCTTAATTAGGATGTCATTACTGTGATTACCTGTTGAGCTTTCCCATATTGATGCAATGTTCTTCTCACTCTCAACTTGATTTACCTACGTGTGTACAATCAAACACACGCTAAGTACGAACTTAGTGAGGCATAAGATGATAACATATATAAAATACTTTGTAATGCATGATACTTTCAAAAGCATGATAATCATTAAATCATATAATCTGTAATGCAGGAATATCTGTATATAAGATCATATAGTTGTACTGTGTAATCATATAATTGTACTGTGAAATCATGTAGCCCAAGGTAAATATCAAGTGAATAATAAATGAGTCGCGTACTTTAAAAGTACTATCCTTTTCTGTAAACTGTGGACACATTTAAGTGTCAGATAACTGTAGGACACAATGAAGTGTCAGACACAATGAAGTGTCAGATAACTGTAAGACTCTAATGATATACCACATTATTGTCCAACTTAATATTATACTACCAATGGCTAACTTAAAACAATTCCTGCAAAATGGCAAGCAACCCAATAACAATTAATAACATGTAAAACATATTCATACTGGAGCAGTTCATACTCCAATATGTTCTATATAATCCATGGCATACATGCCATTTAAAAACTATATAACTAGCTTGTCATATATATATCATGCTATAAACCATTTGTAAACAGAAAGATATTCCATGATCTTTAAATCAGTAAAATAACGTATCATGCAAAACGTATATGTTATATAAAAATATTTACCTTTTAGGTTGACTTATCACAAGTCTCCCTATAAAAATGTATGTCAACAAACATACATTTAAATACATGTATGCATTCACCTGGGCCATTTGTTAGCATGCCTCACTAAATTCTACTCGATCCTTTCCTTTATAGAACCTCGATCATTCTTTCATTCGGCCTTGACTTCATTAATCACATGAATAAGATAAAATATTTGTTAGATTCAAATCTAACAATACCTTAAACACGCTGTCTAATATAATCATTCAAATATAAAATTTCCAAATATTTTTCCTTTATTCCTTGCATTGTTCAAAAACTCATTATGGTCCCTAGTGACCAATTTGAACTTCCAATAATTCTTCCGAGCTTGCTAACTCACATTTAAATACAAAATGTTTCAAATTCCATTTTTTGACAGCTTGCACTACCTTCAAAGATTTGCTTATATCGGGCAGAATACATACCGGATCTTAATTTCCTTTATACTGGAAAAACTAGATTCGATAAAGGTTCTAACGATATAAGCCAAATAAATTAATAAAATCTACAAAAATTATGAAAATTCTTCAAACTCCCGTCACAGTGTTGTTTTGACAGAAACTGCTCTGTAAATTTTCTGACCTTCATTCGATTAAAAATTCATATCTTTTAACTCGAAACTCAAAATCAGTTTTCGTTTTTTGGAAACGAAACTAGACGAACACATATTTACAACGGTATAAAATTCATTATCTAACCATTTTTGTAGAATTTATGGTGAATTTTCAAAGTCACTGCCAAAATTCAATCTTCTTCATAGCTTTCCATAATAAATTCTAATTTCTACTAACTTCTTCTTAGTTTTCTACTTATCAATTTAGTCCCATCACTTGCTTCAAACTAGCAATTCATCATCTTCTTCATCAAATAATTATTCAAAATAATTCCCTCTAGTTTTCTTTATTTGCCCAAAATAGTCACTAAAATGCAAAGGTAAGGATTCAAACTTCTTGACTTTGCAATTTAGTCCTCAGATCAACACTACTACCTTAATTCGATTATTTTAACTAAAAAATCAGATTTAATCCCCATCAAAGAATTCATTTCCTATTTGATCACTTGATTTTGACAATTTGTCAAAATGGTCCCTAATTCAATTCAACACCGGTTTAGCATTTTAACATCAATTTCACATCTCCAACATCATTAATTACATGAATACAATCCAAATTCATAAAATTTAGATCCGGTCCCTTAACTTTGAAGCTTGACAAATTGATCCCTATAAGTTTTAACTTAGGGTTTTGCTTCCAAACAACAAATCAAGCTTACAAGATCATTAATCCAATATCACAAACCCTAAGTTAGACTTAAATTCATAAACCCTAATCTTCTCCATACAAACAAAAATATGTAGGGTTTAAATCCTAACTCAAAAACATGATTTTAACATCATATAAGCTTGATTCCAACTTAAATTCAACCATGGAATCATAAAATCTCAGAAGCCCCAATTTTGTTCATAAACCCTAATTTCCTTCTCATGTAAAATTTCCATCAATCAAGCATGCATTCCATGAATTAAATACATCAAAAGATAGAGCTTGAAGAGTATAACAACTTTGCAGTTTGAAAGATTACTTGTAAATCGAGTTTTAGGGCTTGAATCGAGCTTAGAAAATTTTCTCCCTTTTTTTCCCCATATTTTTGAAAATATGAAAGATGAAGAAGGCTTCATATTTTTCCTTTTAATTTTAAATCTCTTCAATTATGCCACTTGTAATATATAAATGAATTTTAAATTCATTCAAATAGGGAAATTACAAAAGTGTCCTTTTATCCAACGGTTGAGATTGATTTTATCATCAATCAAGGGCCAAGATTTAATCTTTAATTTTCTTCTTCCAAAAATAGCCCTTTTAACTTTAAATATTTCAAAATTTCCATCCCTACCAAATGACCAATTTGCCCTCCAACTAGTCTTTATTTACTAGTTTGTTTCAAAATTGACATTCCATTATATTCTAACTAAATTAGTTCCTCCTCAACCAGCCACTATTCCATAAATATCCTTTTATAATTTTCCATGGCTTATGGAATAGCCTCTTAAATTTTAATTCAATCTAATTTCTCGATATTCACAAAATACTTCTACTACGATTTTACCTTTACCTAGCTATCAGATCTATTCCGAAAATTCTATATTTCCATAATATTCCTCATATCATCATCCTTCATCCACTGACCTAGATTTAATCTTGAGTGAATACTTTACCAACTTTGCCCTTATGATTTTCCAAAATTACGGTCTTGCCATTTTTCATCCAACGGCTCGTATTTAGCATGGAAAATCAACCTAAATCCAGGGGTTCATATTCTTCCAACACAAATAAAATATTTTAGACATGTAAAATGACATAATCAACCTTGGCTTATCATCCTTCAAAATATCCTGGATATTCAATTCGATCCGATTATCCGAATATTCTTCCAAACTTTATTGCTTTATAGCCAATAATACAAACTCTGTACGAAAAATCCAGGTAACATGAAAATGTCACTCTTGGGGGTAAACTATTCATTTACGGGGTTAAAATACACAACTTTTGAAAATTACACTTTGGTCCCTAAACTTTTCCAAAGTTTACACTTTAACCCCTAAACTTTCAAATTTTACATTTTTGTCACAAACTGAAAATTTGGGATAGTACAATTATCCCCCTTAAGAAAATTCGTCCTCAAATTTTCAACACATACTTGGTTCAAACATTGAGGAAATTGTTTTCTCATATCTTTTTCTCTTTCCCAAGTCATTTTTTGACTTTAGAATTTCATCAAAGAACTTTAACAAGCGAAGACATTTTATTTCTTAATCCTTTGACTCCATGTTCCAAAACCTTTACCAATTCTTCCTCGTAATTCAAATTTGGCTGAATCTCTATTCCCTCCGAGGTAACGATATGTAAAGGATCTGATTGATACTTCTTGAGCATCGATACATGAAATACATTATGAATCTTGTCCATTTCCGGAGATAAGACTAACTAATAAGCCACCAGACTAACCCTTTTCACAATCTTATATGCCCTAAAGAATCTTGGATTTAGTTTTCCTTTTTGGTCCAAACCATAACACCTTCTTCCAAGGAGGAACTTTTAAGGAATATTTCATCCTTAACTTCATATAAATATCTTTTCTTTCAAGATCAGCAGATAATATCCACCATTCTAAAGAAATTCTAAATTACTTCGAACCATTAATACTTGATTCTCCATATCCTGAACTGAATCGAATCAGATTCAATCACCTCTTAGTTCTCTTTTCATCATCCTCATGAATATAAATCACTTCCTTGATAAGATGAACATCCTTTAGACCTAACACCGAAATCTTTAGATTTTTCCTTTTCACCTTACTGAATTCTTTTCAGGCATATCTTATCTTCTATCTATAAATCTTTGACCCAATTTGTAACACCCTTAACGTATACTCATAGTCTTAATATACATTAAAGATGTTACTAAGTTGTAAGAAAACTTGACTAATTTTTTTAACATTTATCTTGTAATTTAACCCTTTCTCAGTTTTAAATAAAAAGCTGCGTCAATCAATAACAGCTAGTTTTGACCCTGAATTGTTTATAAAATTTAAAGATATGTTATTGAAGTAAAAATATTATTCAGGGTGAAAACTATGTACTCTGCCTAGACTCTTTCTTGATTTTAAAATTATTATGCGATTAGAGTTAAACGACACTTAACTTCATCAAAATCATAATTATTTATAACAAAACGTTTTATAATTCCATTCACTCATATTATCATATATATATAACATAAACTTTGGTTTACTAAAGCAGTTATCCACTTAAAGTTTACAAACTAATTTACTAATTTAAAATACAAGCCAACATATACTTTAAGATTCGTACATGCCATTAGATATCAACTACACTTATGATGTACATACCGTAGCTTTTGTAATAACTTGATCTCCCAAAATGATAGCTCCTCCTTATGTCTATCCCGGAGAACCTACGTGTGAAACAACATCACACGCTAAGTATGAACTTAGTGAGGCATATAAAAATTTCACTTTATCACAACAAGAAGTAATGTAAATTCAGTAATCATGTAAGAGTGCATTATATTTCTCTATAAATGGCAAGCATGTCATATTGGCATGGCATCATCTATTATCACTAACATATGATCCATGTACTTTATGTTATCATGTAACCCATTTACTTTATGTTACCACTATCATATTTACATGATATCATGTAACCCATATACTTTATGCTATATGAATTATGTATTATCTAATGTTTAAAATATCCTTTATCAAGTGCATGCTTTCATCATGTAAGTATTTGCTTACCAGATGTTATATCATGTTCATGCTTTTATGATGCAATCATTTGCATATCATGTACTCTACCATGGTCATGCTTTATTATGGTTATGATTTTATCATGCAGTCATTTGCATATTATATGTTTTATCATGGTTATACTTTCATCATTTGATCATCCGCATAACACAAGCTCTTTCACGATTCTACTTTTATCATGCGATCATCTGCATATTCATAACATTTTCAATTCATCTTATTACGATACCGAAGTATCTATTTCATTACGACATGATTAGTGCCTGATACGTGGCAAGTCCATTATGACTCTATAGCCTCTAATTTGATATCGTAGTATCTACAATTGGGTACGTACTTGAGGACGCTCTTTGCTCCTCATAAAGGACGCTCTTTGCTCCTTATATTCGCACCTCTTTAGTGCTATCGACACCCAAGGTGTCTATTTGTTTCATTTTAATCATATCACTTTTCATGCAAACATAATGCATTATCATTTATGCAAGTAGTAGTTCTTACCTTTTATTCCATCAAGCTTGCCATTTCGAGCAATATATCATTTTATGTATTATAAAGAAATGCAATGCCATTTTCAATGTAATGCAAACATTTAGAAATGCACTCACCTGTTTATACTAGCTAGCCTTGCTAAGCTCACTCTGTATTCTTTTCTTTCTTTCTATCACTTGGATCTCCTTCAGTCTCCCTTCGAACTGTAGAAGACAAAACGAACACACTTTATCATTATTCTTTGTTAGACTTAAATCTAACATCACTAACTCAACTTCAAGATATAATTATTCGAATATAAAATATTTCCTAAATTTTCCCCAATATTCTTGGTGATTGCCAAATTCAACCTAAGGTCTTTAGTGACCAAATTGAACACCAAACAATTGTTCAAGCCCATTTTGAAACAATTTCCACTATTGTCTGCAAATTTTGGACTATTTTCTTTTTAGTCCTTCAACATTATAAAAGTGACATTTTGGTCACTATATTGCTTTTGTACATTAAATTAATGTACAATTAAACCTTTCACTTAATTCTAACATCCTTCTACATTTTCCTTTAACTTCCAAACTTTAATCAATTTAGTCCTTAATCAATCTTTCTTTTTCAAATTTGGTCCCTTATGTTTCCTTTCTTGACATTTCAATCCTTCAACTTTCATAGCATGCTTAAATTTTCAATTCTATCAATTTTCCTTAAATTCAAGACCAATCTCTAACTTTTACTAAATTGCCGAATTGGACCTTGAATTTCCAAAAAATTTCATTTTGGTCCCTAATCACCAATTCAAGCTACTTTGACGATAATTTGATTCCAATGCTTAAATAAAATTTACAATAATTTCCCCTAATTTTCCAAAATTTTGAAATGGTCCATAAATTTACAACTTGGGAAATTATTCAGCATATCATCAAATAAGTCTCATAACATCATAATTCAATCAATTCCATCCTTAACTTAGCTTCCTAATCAAAACCCCCAAATTTTAGGGTTGGGGTTTATAATCTTAAACATGGAATTTATCCAATTTCAACCTTAATTACATGTTTAAATCATCAAAATAACTAACTACAAGTCTAATTCCATCATCAAGTTCAATCTTCATCCATAACATAACTCATACTTGACTTTTATCATACAAAAATGCTATCAAATTGAAGAGAATCAAGTGTAGAACAATTTACCTAAATAAATTTTGCTTGAAACTTGTCTTGATTTTCTTCAAAATTGCTTGAAAGTTTGAAACTTCTTTCTCCTTTTTTTTCTAGTTTCGAACAGCTCTTTGAGGGTTAAGATGATTTTTATCATCTTTTAACCTATTTAATCTAATTGTAATATTAAATGAATTTAAAATTCATTTAATTAGTGTAATTACCATATTGCCCTTTTTAATCTAATGGCCATGATTCAATCTCATAAAAATCAATGGCTAAGATTCAATCCATGTGTAAATCTTCATCCATAATTGCCCTCAAAGTTTCAAAATATTTCAAAAATACCATCCATGGCAAATGTCCAATTTTCCCTCCAACTAAACTTTATTTACTAACAAGACTTGAAAAATTGCCATTCCATCACCATCTAATTAAATATAGTTAGAATCCAACCAAAAGTAATAAAATATTCATAAAATAATATTTTATGAGTTTTCCATAATTTCTTGAAACTGTCTTTAAAATTTCAGTTTGATCCGATATACCGATAATTAACGAGAAATTTTATCGGATACATTTCCTCTTAAAAATCTTATCTCCACAATCCATTTCGAATATTATTGACTTAAAATGAATCCTTTTATCAGTCAAAATATTGAATATGGGACCTTCCCAATAGGTCACCCATCCCCGTACTACTCTGTTTTGAGCATGCTTAACAATTTTCATTCGATCCAAAAATTCTAATAATATAAACCTCATACGAAAAATCTGAGTAACACGGAAATGCCACTCTCGGGGGTGAACTATTCATTTACGGGGTTAACTTACACAAATTTTAGAAATTACACTTTGGTCCTTGAACTTTTCCAATGTTCATATTTTAACCCCTAAACTTTCAAAAATTATATTTTGGTTACTAGTCAAAAAATTGGGATATTACACAATTTGTCATAGTAGACTCGAGCTGAGGCTGTGTAATCGATACACTATTTTCCTCCAAAGATAATTAAGCATTTAATGCTTATAAGGCAAAGAGTGACTTTTGACTAAATACATCTATTACTACTTTAGCCTTATTATATCACTACACATCCCAACCTATTATGGGACGTATTATTGAATAAGGTAGAATCCTTACTAGATTCAGACTGCACTAATACTAGTGCTACTATCAAATCTTCCTTTATTGGTAATAATATAATCGTAATTTAACCTTAGAGGAACATTACTGCTTCTTTAACTCACATCACCAAAGCTTCCTCAGGTGATATACCAAGTCATATAAAACCTCCATTTAATGACTCTTGCAACTAGATGTTTAGCTTTCTTAATCTAGTATGAGCCATTCTATAAAGTATAATCAATATAGGTTCAATATTGGATTAAATCCAATCCTAAACTTAGTCTCTCGATTAAGCATCAAGCCTGACGGCTCCTCTTAAGCAACCCATTTAAAACTTTCAAACAATAGGAATACTCTCCCAGCTTACCCTTGATGCTCGGTATTCATAACATAAGTTAAATCATTTTCATATTGAAAACAAATTCCAATAAAAGCTCTTATGCTCATGCATGCCCATTATTACCACACTCACATGATTGGTTTTGTGGTTTTCTTGAATCTCCAACATTAATTATAAATGTTAGAGAGTTCCTAATATTCCTTGTCTTCATCTCTTAGCAGAACTATGTAATACATTCAGCTTGGTATTTTTGCCGGAAATCCTCACCACTTTTTAGACGTGGTAAAATGAATAATAATTCACTATTCCTCTAAACGAGCTATAACCTCTATTTAGATATTTTCTCATTCTAAACCCTTTCCATTACATTCAGCATAATTTATTACTTCATAGAATTTTGAAATTCATAAGACAGTTAGTACTTCTTTGTACCTAACCTCTAACCCTCTATGAGCTGTCATAACAGACTCTTCTTTTTTCTGTAGGAAGCAGTTTAGAAACAATTCAACTCAGTTTATTAAACTTGCACTCATACCCGTAAATGATCTAATTGCCCTAATTAAGATGCAAGAAACTCCATTGCATCTGTAGGATAAACTTTGTTATTGAATTCTCAAATAAAGAACTTCTGGCTAATAGACTTTTGAGTATGTACCGTAACATTACTTTATCAAATACGAGTCTAATCCTTTTAATATAAGATAATACTTTTTCTTTGAGTCTCCTCTGATTATCAATACAAAGTCCCTTCAACATAACTTTTATATCATTAAACCATAGATTAATAATCATAGGATCTCCAATAATATCTCTCTGAAAATCTAGTGTGTCAAAACTCTTAATTCTTTTGCAATCGGTGCCTAAGTAGGCTGATTCATGATCGCATCTAATGTCTGGAATAAAATTTTTAATCCAGAACATGCATATGATGCAACTCTGGTGCCTCTGCAGCATGCTAAGATGAGGGTAGAATATTATCATAACCTTATCATGTTCGTGAATCTCTTATTGATCCACTCGCCTAAACACTTGACACGATTCTTTTAACCTCACACCTTGGAATTTAACATTATTATTATAATAAAGTAAGCAATTGCATCCATTCCAACAAGTAAAATCATCAATAATTCTGACATCCTAGTGGCATGTATACACTTTGACCTTTACCATACTTCGTTTAACTCCAAAATCGGCTAAACCTGTAGCTCTGATACCAATAAATGTAACACCCTTTTTCTATATCCGTGCATCGGGTACGAGTCGGAAATGTTACAACTTCTTTAATCCAAAATCAGGGTAATTAAAAATTTATCAGAAAATTTCCCGATGGTTACCCATCTTAAAATTTCTCTAGCCCAAGCACGTTTAACTTTATTTAAAATTGACTTGAATTATTTGTTCGAGTTCTAATCATAAATCAATTATCTTAGCATGCTACTCATCACTTAAGGTTATTCTTAACCTTGAATCTTTCTAGAAATGCCAATTATCTTGAAACCATAATGAACTTTAAAGGCCAACCACACTCAAATAAGTTAAACAAGTATACATGCCACTATAAAAATCAAACATTAATTAGGATGTCATTACTATGATTACCTGTTGAGCTTTCCCATATTGATGCAATGTTCTTCTCACTCTCAACTTAATTTACCTACGTGTGTACACATACGCTAAGTACGAACTTAGTGAGGCATAAGATGAGAACATATATAAAATACTTTGTAATGCATGATACTTTCAAAAGCATGATGATCATTAAATTATATAATCTGTAATGCAGGAATATCTATATATAAGATCATATAGTTGTATTGTGTAATCATATAATTGTACTGTGAAATCATGTAACCCAAGGTAAATATCAAGTGACTAATAAACGAGTCGCGTACTTTAAAAGTACTATTCTTTTCTGTAAACGATGGACAGATTTAAGTGTCAGATAACTACATGACACAATGAAGTGTTTGTTAGTGACCAAAATGAAAATTTTAAAAGTTTGGTGGTCAAAGTATAAACATTAGAAAAGTTTAGGGACTAAATTGTAATTTTCAAAGTTATGTATTTTAGTTTGGTAAATGAATAGTTCACCCCAAGAATGACATTTTCGTGATACTCAAATATTTTGTACGGAGTTTGTATTTTTGGCTATAAAGGATAAAGTTTAGAAAAATAGTCAGATAATCGGATCGTATCGAAAATTTAAGATATTTTAAAGGATGATGAGGTAAGGTTAAAATTGTCAATTCCATGTCTTAAAATGGTAGGATTTAACATGGACCATTGGATTAAAGTATGTTTTCCATGTTAAATATGAGCTATTGGATGAAAAATGGCAAGATAGAAAATTTGGGAAATTCCAAGGGAAAAGTTGGTAATCACTAACTACTTGGATTATTTTTGACCCTTGGATGAGTAGGTAGACATGTGGCAAGATATGAAGCATTGGATTAAAAGGGCAATTTGGTCATTTTGTCATAAAAGAGATTTTTTTAGGATTTTTATAATAAATGACAAATGGTTAAATTTGAATAAAAAAGAAAATTCAAGATTTCTCCCATCATCTTTCTCTCGTTTAAATACCCTCTTCCAAGGTAAGGAAAATTTTCAATTTGGATTTTCAAGCTATTTTACTTGGATTTTAGATGAAAGCATGAAATATGAAGTTGATCTCTATGAAATTCTCTATCTTTTGGTACCATTTATTCATGCTTTCCCTGCTTGAAACCTAGTTTTATGATTTTGATGGATGAAGGGGATGTTTAAATATGATGAGTTAGGGTTAGATTTCGATGAAGTTATTGTTGAAGAATCATATCCAAGTTTATATTATGATTGAAACTACTTGAAAGTAGCTAAATCCTAATTTGTTTAAAGTTAGGGTTTTGATGTGAAGTTGAATTTATATTGATTTTGATATGGGAATGATTATAGAAGCTTGGAAATGAGGTTTAGAAGTTGAATTCATGCTTGAATCAAGTTGGAAAATTTGGATGTATTGACCTTTCATATTTGGCATATTGGAAGAATATTAGGGAAATTATGGAAAATTTCCCTAAGGCTAGAAATCATGTGAGAATGATTTTACAAGGCTTAAAATGTTGTTGGGATTAATTTGGAACTTTGTTAAGTTCTAAGGACCTTTTTGCATACCTTGAGAAATTGAGGGATTAAGATGCAAATGTTGGAAAGTTGATGTATTATGCTGAAAATTAATGTTAGAAGATTCAATTGGATCATTTTGAGAAGTTTGTAAAGTGTTGAGGACCAAATGGTATATTAAGGGAAAGTTGGGAATGATATGGAAAGTTATTAGAAATTAATGTGTTAAACTTGAATGTATTCTTGGAGTGTTTAAATATGTTGTTAAGTATTTGAATTTCAAGTTTAATGATAATGGGCCATTTTGAATAATTTGGAAAGTTGAGGTGAATTCTGAAAGAATTTATTTTATGGTTATTTTGTGAGATTTGAAATTATTTTGTGAATTTGTGATGGTTATAAATAATAAAGGATTTTTAGGAATTTTATTCCTAATATATGCTTATGTTAGAATGATACTAACATATGATTTGAAATGTATGTATTCGATAAACGATGATTTTATAGATCGTGATCGTGATCAAGATCGTACTACAAGCAAGTCTAAAAACAAGGAAAAAGTTCGAGAATAAGGTTAAATCGATAGTAAGATTTCTAGTGAGGCATCGGATGAGTGCAATGCATACATAACATGATACATGGATGTTTTATACATCATTGGTAAGACTTACGATAAGTCTACCTGGTTTATATATTCGCACGATATTTATGTCATTGATCATATATTTGACATATTTTAAATATGTCAAAAGTTGAATTATTAATGCATGGATCACTAGTTATATATGATGGTATACTATGAATGTTATTTCGGGTATGAACTGCTCAATGTTCAATTATATTGATATACATTGCCATGGATGGAATAAATATGGAAATTATGCCCAAATAAGTCAATTGAGGGACAGGGTATAGTTGGCATGCCATATATTCCGACAGCACACTGCATATTCGGGTATCTGAGATAGCACTATAGTGTATATAAAGGACACTTAGTGTATGGTTAGCACTGCCTTATAAATGTGCGGATGGTGGGTACAACCTTTTGTGCATTAGCACTTGGTGCATCTTTGACTCGAGTACCTAGGTTCCTCATAGGTTTATATTTGGGCTATGATATCGATAAATAATTGATAAACGGGTTAAAGAGTTTATACACTCTTAAAATTATGGCAAGTATATTGGTAAGAAATTTATATCCGGTTTATATCATATTTATGTATGATTAACATGACGATAAACCATATCTATTGATTTAAAATGCGTAAATACGGTTTCATATTAGAAGTTATGGTTATGTTATTTGCACTGGATATTATTGTTGCCTCACTAAGTATATATTTCGTGAGTGGTGGTTTTCACGCGTAGGTAAAAGGCAGAAATCAGAGTAAGGAGCCGGCATCTACCTATTTGGAATATAAAAACGGTATCAGTAATAACATCTTTTGATGTGTTTTGAGATTTCTAGATGGCATGTATATGTTAAATTTAGTCGGGTATGTACTAGTATATATATAGTTTGTAATAACTTATAAACTAGTTTATATATATAACGGATGATGAGTAAATATGTTAAATTTTAGATCGGGTATTAACTAGATAAGGGTAAATAGAACACTCAGGTAGATTTTTATTTTAGGCAATTTTTAGGCAGTTATATGCCTTATATATTATAGAAAAGAATTGTTAAATTGCTGCCTAAATTCAGCCTAAATTTGATGGGATAAAAAATTAAAATGTGATTTTTACGCGATAAAAAAATTATAATCTTTATGTGATACTCTAATTAGTATTTAATATAGAATACTGATTAGGGTGTTACAAGTGATGGAATGAAAAGGTTTGAAAATGAAATCGGATATAGTTGGCCGGCCATAGGATTGATAGTGCACTATAATAAGTCACCTTGGATGTCGAGGGGTTTCTAAGGTGTACTGTATACTCCATCCAAGTACCCTAACGGTCGAAGGGTTTATATGTACCGAAGACTCACGCTAGCGGGTTAAACATCATACCGATGAGTGGTGTTGAGGGGTTTGTGTGTACCGAAGACTCCACCACGGGTGTTACAATGATGGAGGGGTTTATCTGTACCGAATACTCCCGTTTGTGAACCTCGTGTTGCCGATAGATTGTTTGTTAAGTGTTGAGGGAACACTTGTTGAATCTGTGTATCTGATGTTATGTTTTGTAAAGTGGAAACTTAGTATATGATCACTTGGAAGCCAATATAATTGTTTATGTATCATGAGATGGATTATGTTAGTTAATGTGGTTGAAACATGTTTTACTCTTTAAGCCTTGTATTCATAGTATGCATGGGAAAGCTTAAATTGAGGGTAACAAATGGGACTTTGCTGTAAAATCCATTATACATGTTGCATATGGTTTAATATGTTGTTTTGGAAATGCTAAGTGCATGGTTTTGTTAAGGCATGATGCTCTGATGATGTTTGAAAGAGTTTTGAAAAAGTGTTGTTCAAAAAGAAATGTGAAACGGTTTTACTTGCATTGATGATGGTTGTTGTTTGAGCATCCTCACTAAGCCTAGTGTGCTTACACTCTCTTTCCATCATTGCATAAAATTAAAGATTAAGGCAGGAAGAAAGCAAGGAAAGGAATTCCAAAGACTTGTTTTCAATGTACGGTTTGGAATGTTGGAAAGTAGTAATAATGACAATGTGTCAAATGGTGTTTTGGGAGGGTTTTTGATGAACTCCCTATTTGGGCAAGTTGTATTGGTTGTTATGGTGTTGTAAGTGACTTAATGTGGTTGAGTTGTGGTTGGTTTTATGTTTTGGATGTGGACAAGGAAGCATGCCTCTAGATTTGGTTTTTGAATATGCTAGATATGCTACGATGGCTTGTTATATTGATATGTTGATGTTCAAGTGCTAAGGTTGATTGAAGTGAGCCGAAGTGTCATATGTTGGACTTAAAGGTCATTACAAGCCTCTGTGTATCGGTACCTCAGGATTAGTATGCAAGGTCTGTAGAAAGCTCAAATTGTCAAATTTAAGCTTAGGGTACCGGTACACTTAGCCACCGTATTGGTACTCCTTAAGAGAAAATAGGCTTGTTGTCAGTTCACGGGATAGCTTGTTGTATCGATATGCAGGGTGTCATATCAGTACTTGCTCTAGCTACTGGAATTTTGAGTTTTGAAATTGTAAAGAGGGGACCTGTACGAGATCAAGGCCATATCGGTACAGGTTGGTCAACAAACCGTATTGATACAAAGATAAGTGTATCGGTATAGAAAGCCATTTTGTTAGTTGGTCTATATCAGTATGGGCCTGCCTATATCGGTACGCCATGTTGAATCTATGTTGTTTTGTACTGAAGTTTGGAAATCTTGCAATTTGGTACCTTATTGATATAAATGCAATTAATTGAGAATGGATAATTGTTTTGGAATGGAAATAAATCTGTGAGCATGCATTTGGAATAACTAAAAGTTGGTAATCCTAACTGTCACATATACCATGTAGTTTGCAATATTTATGTTTTGGTCCCTTATGTGAATTGTTGATTAAACAGACTCTTGTTTGTAATCTAATTTAAATGTAATGCTACCGCTGAAGCATGACCACATAGGACAATAATGAAATACATCTAAATAAGATAAAAGAAAAAATAGGGCCCGATTTAGAGTTTTAGCTTGGGTTTGCTTTGGCAAACCTAATGTGGCTCTTTTAGTTCAGTTTTAGCTAGACCAGGCTAAAGGGGTTACATTTGGTGGTATCAAAGTCAGGTTAGCAAAAATTGGGATGCTATTGGTGTTTGTATCATGATGTTTGTTATACACGGTGATTGTTTATATGTATGGTGTTTGAAATTTGCCATGTTTGGCTATTTTGGGGACACATTGCCTATTACTACTTTTATGAAATGATTTTGGTTTGAAATGGAAGTATTGGACCATTGCTTAAACTTGGCCTGATTGCTTTTGTTTTGGTGTAATTATCATGCCTTAGATACGATTTAGACTATGCCACCAAGGAGAGAATTGCGATCTAGCAGAAACACTACTTTCGAAGGGCAAGGAGTTAAGGGCAAGATTGTAAACCCTGAGGATTTGTCGCCTCCTTCGCCTAATCCTACTGAGGGAGTGGAACAAGTACCACCTATACCCCCTGGTCATGCGTTTGGGGGTATGACGCCTTTGGTTCAGGTGATGATGGGAGCATTCCAGGCCGCGATGGCTGGAGTTCATGTACCTGCTCCAGCACCTGTTGCTGCTAATCTAGGGTTGCCGTTGGAGCTTCTACACAGTCTTGGAGGAGTTGAGTTTAGAGGGTTGGTACCCGAGGCGTCCAAGGAATAGATGGCTAGTACAGAGAGTATTTTGGTTCAAATAGGTTATAGCAATGACCGTAAGCTGGGATGTGTTGTGTTCCTGTTACAAGGGGATGCATATAGTTGATGGACCACTGTAATCACGGGCATAGAACTTGGTGATGTGACATAGGAATTCTTGCAAATTAGTTTTGGGAAGAAGTATCTGGGAGTAAGATACTTGGACGATAAGAAACATGAGTTTATGGCATTTGTTTAGGGCAATATGAAAGTATCTGAGTATGAGGTGCAGTTCGTGAGGCCGAGTCAGTATGCACCTGAGTTGGTGCCAAATAAGAGACATCGTTGTGATCGCTTCCAATATGGATTGGTGCAGGACGTCAAGACTTATGTGTTGGCCACTAAGTACTCTAAGTTTGACGTGTTGGTTACAAGGGTAAGGATATTGAGCAGAGCTTGGGTTTATCTCGTCATTCTAGAGGTTATAGCATAGGGAAGAGAAGTGTAGATCTTAGTTTTGGGAGTGGTCAGTTAAAGAAGCATTGTGATAGGAGATTTCGATCGGATGCAAGACGCAGTGGAGTTGGTGCAGGACGAAGATCCCTTAGACAGAGTACTCACATCCGGTTAGTGCATAATGTTTATTAGGTCTATGGTTCCAGGGAGAATTTGAGGCGTGATTGCCCATGTTTGGCCAGAGAGGGGTAGGCTCATGCAGTTGTGGTTGCAAACTCTTGTTGGAGTTATGGGTCGGCATATCACATGGACGAGATTGTCCTTTACTTACTAGAGGTAGGCAGGCACCTGCACCTGTTGTTGCACCACCTAGGGGCTGTGGGCGCGGCCCAGGTACCTTCGAACGAAGGGAGAAAGGACAGAGAATTGTGGTGGTTCGACTGGAGAATGGTGGACTGACGAGGATCTACGCTCACCGTAAAGTGAGGAATAACACAGACGTGATAGTAGGTACCTTTGCCTTGTAGTGTATCTTATTGTTATCTTTGATAGACTCTGGTTCTACGAATTCATATGTATTGCATGAGCATGCACCTTTGCTTGGTATGCCGGTAGAAATACTTGATGTTGGTATGCAGGTGACGAGTTTTTTGTAGAAATGGTCATTACGAGGAAGTTGTATTGGAGATGTCCTCTGATGGTTCAAGGCCACGTGTTTGCGTCTGATCTGATGGAGATACCATTCCATGGTTTTGACGTGATCTTGGTATGGACTGGTTGTTTGAGCATTGAGCTGTGGTTGATTTTGAGACCAAAGAAGTTTCATTGAAGCTTACTGATGATTATGAGGTAGTGGTTGTGGGTAAAAATATAAAGTTATTATCCAATGTGGTCTCGGCCATGGAAGCCCATAAGTTGCTTGATTGTGGATACCAGGCGTATCTAACTTATGTTATGAACCTGAATATGGAAGAAGTGCAGACTTAGGATATTTGTACTATTTGTGACTTTTTGGGTGTGTTTCTGGAAGATTTACCTGGCTTGCCACCGGACAGGGAGATGGAGTTTTGCATTGAGACACATGCTGATTTGCCTTCGGTGTCAATAGCACCATCCTGCATGGCACTCAAGGAGTTGAGAGAGTTAAAGATGCAACTCCAGAAGTTTTTGTATTGTGGTTTTATTCGGCCTATTGTTTCACCGTCGGGAGCACAATTGTTGTTTGTGAAAAAAGAAAGATGGCACGTTGAGGATGTGGATAGACTATTGATAGCTGAACAAGTTGATGATTAAGAAAAAATATCCCTTGCTGCAAATTTATGATTTGTTCGATCAATTTTGGGGTGTTACGGTGTTTTTTAGGATCGATTTGAGATCTATATATTATCAGATGAAGGCTAAGGATAAAGATATGTTAAAGACTGCTTTTCGTACGAGGTATGGCCATTATGAGTTCTTGGTGATGCCGTTTGGACCTACGAATGCTTCTACAACATTCATGGATATGATGAATCGGGTGTTCCATGAATTTTTGGATTAATTCAGAGTAGTGTTCATTGAAGGTATTCTTGTGTACTCTCGTACTAAGGAGGACCATGATCGACAATTGTGGATTGTGTTGCAGACCTTGTTGGATAATCAGCTCTATACCAATTTGAGTAAGTGTGAGTTTTAGATTAGAGAAATTGTTTTTCTCGGTCATGTGGTTCAGTTGAAGGTATCCGGGTAGATCCTAAAAAGGTTGAGGCGGCTATGAATTGGAAGTAACCAAAGTCAATGACGAAAATCCATAGTTTCCTGGGTTTGGCGGGTTATTACTATCATTTTTTGGATGGGTTTTCGAGAGTTGTTGCTCTGTTGACCAAGATGTTGCAAAAGGATGAGCGATTTGAATGGACATAAGCTAGGAAGCAAGCTTTTGAGATGTTGAAGGAAGCATTGACCCAAGCTCCAATTTTGATTGAACCTGAGTCAGGGGAGGAGTTTGTGGTGTATAGAGGTGTATCCTACATTGGATTAGGGTGTGTGTTGATGCATGAGGGGAAGTTTTAGCTTATGCTCGAGGCAGTTGAAAGTGCACGAACGCATCTACGCTATGCATGATCTTGAGCTCGCTTCGGTAGTTTTTGCTTTGAAAATTTGGAGACATTGCCTCTATGTTGAAAAGTGTATTGTATAAACTGATCATAAGAGTTTGAAATATTTGATGTCACAAAAGGAGTTGAATCTTAGGCAGCATAGATGATTGGAGTTGTTAAAGGAATATGATTTGACCATTGAGTACCATCTGGGCAAAGCTAATGTTGTGGCTGATGCTTTGAGTAGAAAAGCTGTCGTGGAGTTGAGGGCCATGTTTGTGAGGTTGAGTATGACCCGTGACGAAGGGTTGTTGGCAGAGATGCAAGTGAAACTGTCTTTGACGCGGCTGATTAAGGAAAAGCAATCGTATGACGAGGCATTAGTACCGCATGTCAAGGATATCATGGATGGGAATCTTATGAATTTTCACTTTAATAGTGATAGGGTTTTGTGCTTTAAAGATCGGATAGTGGTGTCTAGTGATGGGAGTTGAGACATATGATTTTGATTGAGACACATGCTAGTCCTTTTGCTATACATCCTGATAGTACTAAAATGTATCATGGGTTGAGGAAAGAGTACTATTGGGTGGGTTCGAAAAGGTACATAGCTGATTTGTTGCTAGATGTATGGTATGTCAGCGTGTGAAGGTTGAACATCCGTTTCATTCCAGGTTGTTGCAACCTTTGAAAATCTCGAAGTGGAAATGGGAGAGGATCACCATGGATTTTTGTCGTGATTGCCTTTGACACTGACTAAAAAGGATTCCATTTGGGTGATTATTGATCGGTTTACGAAGTGTGCACATTTTCTGACATTGCATACGACGTATTCTTTGGATAGGTTGGCAGATTTCTATGTTGCTAAAATTATGAGGTTGCATGGAGTACCTAAATCAATTGTTTCGGATAGAGATCCGCGGTTTATAGTGAGGTTTTTGGGATGTTTGCATCGAGCTTTTGTAATACCCCTTACCCAGTCTAGGAGAAAACCGGGTTAAGAAGTGATACAAAACAAAACCAAACAAACATAAGATGCCTTAACAAATCTCAACTAAGCATGCAACCAGAAATCATGGTGATTTAAATTTTTTTTCATTGGCTAGGTCTACCCATAACTTTAAATCATATACAAACAAGTATATATATACATTAAGCAAAATACTTCAACCACTAGCTCCTAGCATGCCTTTATATTTTTAAGTACTACGGATCACAAGATTTAATACAACCAAACATATAATCATGGTAATAGGTATTCGAACATCATGTCTAACATAGCTTAACCATCAAGCAATCACGAAGCATTATAGACCATTAAACTATTCGTTCTAACTACACCACTTTTATTTGGGTTTAATTCATGATAAAATACATATTGGAACTTGAAACACACACTTGCCATCAAGATGATCAAACAACTTAAGACTCTTATATATCATTAATTGATATATCATATACACTACATATCAATCACTAATTCTTAGCCTAACAATATTTTGTTTATAACCTTAAATCTTATTTGAAAATATGGGGTCCTACCAATCGTTCATGATCTCAATCCATTTAAGCATCATAACTCACAAAATTTATCCAACAAGTAAACATTTGAATATATCTCTAGCATAGCTCAGCTATCAAACAACTACTCAATCTTGCTAACTATTAAATCATATAAAGCAAGCAACCACCAGGAAATAATTAAAGGCCTATTACAAAACTTTGAATACTTATCAAACTTATATATATATATATAGCCAAAATGGAATCTAAATACATTATGCAACTTAACCCCTATGTGCAACCATCTAGGAGTTCTTTTAAGGAAATTCAAGACATACAATATTGACTTCCGGTGATCTCGTCCAGGCTCAAAGCTAACCAAAAACGAAATTAACCTGAAAGACTGTATAAGTATGAATACTTAGTGAGGTGGCTTAAGGCATCTAAATCATGGAACAATATTCATCCTTTTTCTTAGATCTTTGACTCAAGCACAAATATTTCTAAGCTTGGACAAAAAGTTAACCATTCTAGGTCAAGACCAGCCACTCAAGAAATTACCCTTATACATGGGTGATTTGAACTTAAGCATTTCCATGTATTAACATAGATATTCAAATATAGTATAGCTATTCTCTCAAAAGGATACTCAAAGTGAACATAACTTGCTATGAAAGACTTTGTCATGACACATTACTATCATATAAATGTTCTTTTATCGTAGCCTTGCAAATCAAGTACTTATTTCACTTGAATGTCTTTTATTTAAAACCTCCATAATACTATTAATTCAAGAGTACACTTTTATACATACATATACATTTATAGATTCAAAACATCCATGTATACTTATATCTTATTCAAAACTGTCCATAAAACATACATATACATTTATAGATTCAAAACAGTCCATGTATACTTATATTTTATTCAAAACTGTCCATAAAACATACATATAGATTTATAGATTCAAAACAATCCATGTATACTTAGATTTAATAAAAAATAGTCCTTAATCTTTTAGAACATAACATTTCATATATATATATATGTATATATAAGTAGGTACTACTTATCTTGTAAGTTATCAAGCATGGCATATTTTAAGCTTAAAATTTACTAATTATAGTAAATGTTTTCCATAACATATTTTAGCCATGAACTATTTGTCATTTAATATACCAAACATAGGTATAAGTTCCTTGTCCTAAAAGATACCAAGCATAACATATTGTAAGCATGAATTACTTATCACCAAAGGTACATAACATATTATCTCATAATCACATGTTACTTATCATGTAAGATAGCAAGAATAACAATACATAATCATAGATTATTTATCACCAAAGGTACAAGACATATCCTCACATAATCACATGTTACTTATCATGTAAGATAGAAGCATAACATTACATAATCATATATTATTTATCACCAAAGGTACAAGACATATCCTAACATAATCACATGTTACTTATCATGTAAGATAGCAAGCATAACATTATATAATCATAGATTATTTATCATACGTGGTATTTAGGTAATTCTTAAACTTGGTTTACAAATTTCATTATTTGTCATTAACATAGCCTTTAAAATCAAGTAACAACCTAAGTACACTAATCCCCCTCCAACTGTCACCAAAAGGAATGGTACTCATAGTACCGGTCGATTCCTCCTACTGTCGCCAAGTGACCACAAAACTTCTCTCCTACTGTCGCCAAATAGGACCATAGTCCAGGACTGTACTCCATCCCAATCATGAGCTCAATGGACTTTATGGCATGCCAACTATACCTAAGACTGACTCGAAACCAAGGCTTTCACATTTATCATATCCTATTAAGAACAAAGTGAGCATAGCTCCTTAACAAGATATCATATCAACAAGCTTATTACCCTTTTCATATTAAGCTTGTATTCACCACATGTGAATTTCATATTAATCCATTTCTCATATTTGACGGGTATCATAGCAGAGATTTCCATCAACATGTATCATATATAATTTCCATTATAAGCATATTAATCGATTCACAAAGCTTAACATGAACAAGATATACATATCATCATACATAACATATAGAGCTTTTAACATAAATGGTCTACATCCAATTATCCCATGCCATCTTGTACTTATAATCAAGTACTTACCTCATAAACCAGATTATTATTTGCAACCAACATAGGCATATTTATGATAAACAACAAAGTTAACAATAAAGAATACTCGGGAAATTTTGAGCCTATCCTGAGACTTTAAACTACAATCACCTCTTATCCCGAAGTTATGGGATACCCTAATCCTTAATCATAACTTTCTACTATCCAAATCCTTTCCTAGCTTCTTCTTGGTCTAATGTGACAAAAGTTTAATCATGTATTAGCATAATTCCTAACAATCATTCACTCACAAAACTATTCATTAATCAAGGATACATATATTTCCATAAAAAACAGTCCACTGACTTTCCTACCAATGCAAAACAATCCACAAATTAGCACTTATGCTTAAATACTTCAAAATAGTCCCAAAACTTATAAAACAGTCCCTATTCACATTCTTTGAGCATTTATTTCTTGTTTAATTATTCAAACCAGCACAACATACATATATACACTTACAAAACAATCCGATTTACATACAGATTCATTTATTCACTCAAAACAGGGCAGCACATATACATATACATATATATATGTTTATACATTCCAACAACCCCATATAGGTACATACATATTTTACATTTCCAAACAGTTTTCTTTGTTAGTGACATACAATTTTCCCCTTTTTATATTGCTATAACATCCCTCTAATTGCTCTTAACAACCATTCATTCATAAAATAACTCAATAACATATGTATACATATAATTTCAATCAAAACAACCCCACTAAAATTTCATTAGAATGCTCCCTAATATTTTATCCATTTTCTCCTTTAAAATTTACAATAACACAACAAAAATACGCTTAATTTGCACAGCTTCAAACAATTTTCTAACCATACTCTTGATTCATACATATACCTTTAAATAAACACTAATTTTTTGCTTGATTAGGAAGAAAAGAATGAGATTACCTTTCTCCCATACTACTCGAACAAGAAATCAAGCTAAGAAAATGGATGAACAATGCCCCTTTGCAAGCTTTCTCTCAACCTTCACTCTCACACAAGCACCCATGGTGTTTCAGCCATTTTGGAGAGAATAAGAAGATGACTCATCTATGCTCTTCCACCGAAATCCCCTCCTCTCCCAGATGTCTTTACTTTTGCAGAGCATGACTAATGGTCATGCCTTAGAATTATTTTACCATGCAACCCCCAAATTTAGTTTACTATTCGGTTTAATCCTTGAATATGTGTCATTCTTCTTTTATTTACTTCCAAATTGGTCCTAGATTACTTTGATTTAATCATCTAATCCTATGATATCTATTCATCAATTCGAGTTACGAACAAATAAGCAACATACTTCTAAGCTATATTTTGGAATGTTACAATTCTCATCCCTTAAAAGAAAATTTGTCCTCGAATTTTTTCCTAAGGTGAGTAGATGAGGAAAAGTATCTTATATAGTTGCTTTAGATTTTGAGAATTTCTTAATGAGGGTATATCATATAAAGGAAGGAGTTGATTCATAATTGAACAAGACACATATAAGATTTGAATACTATTCAATCGTATTCAAGAGGGTATAAGCTTTGATATTAAGTTAACATATCTTATCGAAGTCCTTGATTGTACAATCAAAGGAAGGACATGAGGATTTCGAGAATCTTGTGTCAAAGAAGCAACAAATTTATTGACAGTTTCATTATACAGATGAAGCATTCTTACTACTCAGGACAAATTGAAGGAACTTCTTGCTACCGTTAGCAATATTCTGAGAATTATGTTATTCTTAATTCATTCTTACTCTTCTTCCTCCTTTGGAGGAACCAACCGGGATCTCAATATCCTGATCCTAACTTGTCTCATACGTTTCTAAATGCTAATAACACATAAAAGAGAGCTTTTATTAGACGTAGATCACAAGTACTTATCAAATTTAACTCCTAGGTGGCAGAATAACTTATAATGATGCAGCGAGTTCCAGTTTAGTCTGAGAATCGACTAAACCTAAGCTTTGATACCAATAAATATAACCCCTTACCCGATCTAGGAGAAAACTAGGTTAAGAAGTGATACAGAACAAAACCAAACAAACATAAGATGCCTTAACAAATCTCAACTAAGCATGCAACCATAAATCAGGGTGATTTAATTTTTTTTTCATTGGATAGGTCTACCTGTAACACCCTTACAAGTATTTCATATCCAATACTAGTCAATGTGTCACAAAGAGAATTTTTAACAATCCATAATAGTTATTTATTTAAAAATCACAATAAACCATTTATCAATTTATCGCGTAATATCAGTTTTCTAATTTTTAATCTACCAAAATAATTTTGATTTCATGCAGCAACTAAGCAGCTCACAACTATAGCATATAAGCATTATAACTGCCGATAAACTGCCTAAATTAAAAATCTAATCGATTACTCTATTTATTCAATTCCTAATAGTTACCCGATTTTACACTAGTAATTCCTTAAGCCATTTTCAATTTAGTAAAACTAGTCACCATTCATTATCAACATAAACTAGTTTATAAGTTATTACAAATTATGTCTAAACTAGTTTAAAACCAACTACTATATCATATACATGCCAACTAGTAAAATCAAAATACATCAAAGATGTCATTACTGATACCGTAAATATACTCCTTGCTAAGTATGATGCCAAAAACTCCTTACTTTGATTCATGCTTTTCACCTACGCATGAAAATCATCACATGCTAAGTTACACTGTAATACCCCAAAATTTGTTATGTTGATTAAGGGTCATCTAGTACTAAGATAAGGGCTTAAAAGCTTACTTAGTGACTAAAATGATAAAAATATAAAAGTTAGGATTTTCTCAATTATGGACTGCAGAAAAGAAATTTCTGAGGTTTTAATGTGTCATGTGATAGAGAACGAGTAAAATAGGATACTCACAAAATTTAGTTAAAATTCAAGGAAATTCGAATGGTCATTTAAGGTTAAAGTTTAGTGACCAAAATTATAAGTTTTAAAACTTGGGTGGTACAAGTTGAAATATGAAAAGTTGAAGGACCAAAGTTATAATTTCCTAAAAGTTAGGTATTTTATTTCATAAATAGATAGAGCCCCTATTGGTGTGGATTGAATGAGGAATTACTAATTTAATCTGATATTTCGATTATTGAGAAATTGCAGTCAGAGTTTAAGTGGAATTTAGGTACCCGGATTGAACTGGAAAATTTTGAAATTTTACCATATATTAGAGAAAGGTTATAAAAGTCATTTCCAAGTGTTGGAAATATTTTAGTTTGATTTAGGATGAATCTTGTGATTTATTTTGATTAAGGAATTTATTTAGTAACTGATAAAAATTCTCGGTATTTATCGATAAATCGAACCAAGCTAAAATTTCAGAGGTGATTCCGTAGACTTTGGAAGAGTTATAATATATTATCTTATGGATATTTGGATAATTTATCAGTAAATGTTTTATCTTGTACATAGACTAAACAGATCATGGAGAAAAATCTGATATAGATTACGGGAATAAAAATGTAGTATAAGATATCGAATTTTGATTGAACTTCAAAGTTAAGCGTGCTCAAGGAATGGGATGGGTGACCTTTTTGGGAAGGTCTCATGTCAGTAATTAAGACTGATAAAAAAGGAATTAGGTCGAGTTAATATTATTCGTATATATATCAGATAAAGGACTAGTAAGAGAAATTTATCCGATAGAGATTTTGGATAAACTATCTGTATATTAGACCGAGTCAAAATTTCATGATTTTGATTTTTTTTACAAAACTATGGAATATTTTATTAGTCAACAATATTTATTTATGGAGATCAGAATTTTGAGAATTTCATATTTTACTCGATGGTTTGGAAAATGGAAAATCGTAGTAAGTAATTATCGGAAATCGGATCGAATTGAAATTTTAAAGGCAGTTCCATAAGCCATGGAAAATTCATAAAGTATTATTTTTTATGAATATTTTAATGTTTCTAGTTAGAATCTAACTAGACTTGGTTCCATTCTTACAAAATAGCAAAAATTTGTGATTTAAGTGACTAGTTTTGGAAATTTGGAAATTTGGTCACAATGGCGATTTTGAAAGTACCATGGGTAATGTGGTAACTTCCCATGTGAAAGAACTACTCAAGTTTGGTTAGAGTTGAATGGGATTTGGTTGGAATTGAACAAATTGTTCATCCTTCTCTAATATATTTCGAAAACCATGGAGATGGAGAGAGAAAAAATATACAAAAATTTTCCAAGGCAATTTTGAAAGCTTTAAAGCAAGATTCAAGGTATGATCCTTTAGAATAATTTGTTCTACATTCAATTCTCTACATTTTGGTAGTAATATTGCATGCTGTTATGAAGAACTACTTGAATCATTGATGAGAAAGAATTAGGGAATTGATGTGCTAAGTTGAAATTAGGACTTGAATTACATGAATTCAATGTTGTTTTGATGAAATAAAGCTTAGATTTAGATAAATTTCATGTTTGAAGACATAAACCCTAACCTTAGAATTTGGGGTTTTATTTAGGGTTTTTAAATTAAGGATGAATATGGAAGATTTATTATTCTATAAGCTTGATTTTGATGTTGGAATGAAAAATCCTCAACCAGTTTTCAAAGTGACTATTTCGACATGTTTGGAAATTTAGGGAAAATATTGTAAAAATTATCTTATTAGTGGAATTGAAGAGATTATGAATTTAGAAGCTTGATTATGGCATTAGGACTAAATATAAAGTTGGGAAGTTTAGATTTCCAAATTTGCCAAGTAGGAAGAATTTGGGAATTTAAGTGTTAGTTTTTGGAAATGAAGATCTTATGTTGGAAAATTAATTTAAGCATGTTAGAATGTTGTTTGGATGAAAAATGAGCCTAGAGAAGCTAAGTGGCCAATTCGGAAAGCTTCAAAGTTAAGGAACCGAATCTGAATTTTTATGTAATTTGAGTGTATTCACGTAATTAATAATGTTGGAGATATGAAATTGATGTTAGAATGCTAAACCGATGTTGAATCGAATTAGTGAAGATTTTGATAATTTGTCAAAATTAAGTGACTACATAGGAAATGAATTTTTGGATGGGGATTAAATCTGATTTCTAATTAAATTAATAGAATTAAGGTAGTAATGTTGATTTGAGGACTAAATTGTAAAGTTAAGAAGTTTGAATTCTTACCTTTGCATTTTAGTGACTATTTTGGCAAAGAAAGAAAATTTGAGGGAATTATTTTGAATAATTATTTGATGAAGAAGATGATGAATTGGTGGTTTGAAACAAGTGATGGGACTAAATTGACAAGTAGAAAACAAGAAGAAGTTAGTATGAATTAGAAGTCAATTATGGAAAGCTATGTAGAAGATTGAAATTTTGGCAGTGACTTTGAAAATTCACCATAAATTCTACAAACATGTTTAGATGATGAATTTAATATCGATGTAAATATTTGTTCGTCTAGTTTCGTCTCCAACAAACGAAAACTGATTTTGAGTTTCGAGTTAAAAGATATGAATTTTTAATCGAATGAAAGTCAAAAAAATTTCAGAGCAGTTTTTGGTTAGGACAGCTCTGTGACGGGAGTTTGAAGAATTTTCATAATTTTTGTAGATTTTATTAAATTATGTGGCTTATACCTTTAAAATCGTTATCGAATCTAGTTCTTACAATATGAAGGATATTAAGATCCAATGTGTATTCTGATCTTTAGAAGTAAAACTCTAAAGGTATGACAAGTTGACAGAAAATAGAATTTGATATATTTTGTATCTAAATGTTTGATAACAAGATCAGAAGAATTATTGGAAGTTCAAATTGGTCATTAAGGACCAAAATGAATTTTTGAACAGAATAACGAAGGAAGGAAAATTATGGAAATTCTTATGTTAAATGATTAGATAGCTTGATTGAAATATTGTTAGAAGTGGATCTAATAAATGTTTATTTATATTCATGTGGTTACTGAAGTCAAATCTGAATCAAAAGAAGATTCGAGGTACTATGAAGGAGAGGATCGAGTAGAATTTAGTGAGGCATGCTAATAAACGGCCCAGGTGAGTGCATTCTTACTTATTTATACTATATGTGAAATGAATGAATACATTCTTATCTGTTATATATATGAGAAAACTTGCAATAAGTCAACCTTGATATTAATGAAAATTTATTTTGACCAAAGTTATGTAAATGACATGAAATATTAAATGGCATATGTGATACATGGATATGGCATAATGATTTGTCTAGGATAAATCGAATTTCAGACTTTGGGTATGAAATGCTCATTATCTAATTATGGTTGATAATATTTATGAATTGGATATTGAAGGTGAAAATAATACATTATTATGCTCAAGTACTCATGTGAGAGTCTTTGGTATAATTGGATATCCAAAAAGAGTTATAGCAGCTGGGAACTAGCACTACGGTGCTGAGATAAAGTAGGCACTATGGTGCTGAAGGTATTAATGTAGGCACTAAGGTGCAGAGATAAAGTAGGCACTACGGTGCTGAAGGTATTAATGTAGGCACTACGGTGCTGAGATAAAGTAGGCACTATGGTGCTGAAGGTATGATGAGCAAAGAGCATCCTCGAGTACGTACTCATGTCAGATGCTACGACGTTGTAGACACTACGGTGTCAGACTTGTATACCATAGGTTCACATGAGAATCTTTGGTATAGTTGGATATCCATAGGGTCTTAGCAGCTGCGTCAAAGCACTACGGTGCAAGAAAGACTCTACGAAGTTAGGAAAGACTCTACGGAGTCAGTTCAAACACTACGGTGTTAAAAGGAACAAAATGTGCTAGGATGAGGAACAAAGGGCATCCTCGAGTACGTACTCATCTCAGTCGCTTCGGCGATGCAGACGCTAAAGCGTCATAGATAATACGGTGTCATGATGACTCACGTACCATGGCATCACATGATTTTGTACTTCGGGCAATATTAAAAGATATGATATGCAGATGATTGCATAATGAAAGTATGGCTATGATAAAGGATATGATATGCAAATGATTGCATAATGAAAGTATGATTATGATAAAGGAAATGATATGCAAATGATTGCATGATGAAAGTATGACTATGATAAAGGAAATGATATGCAAATGATTGCATGAAGAAAGTATAACCATGTTACATAATATAATATGCAATTGATTACGTGATGAAAGTATGACTACTTGATGATCATGAACCATAGATATCATGGTTTATGACAAAATTGATAGATGATATGAAACATATTGTAAGCATGTTTATGTCAAAGAAATTATTATGCACGTGAATACCAGATGAACATAGAATAATGATGATATGAATCATATTGAAAACATGTTTATGTTGAAGAAATTTTATGCATGTGAACACCTGATGAACAATGATGATATGACTCTTAAGATAGTCATGATACATGATTAATTCTACATTACAAATGGCTTAATTTTATACTTTAGCTATAATTCTTGAAATGAAATTATGCAAATAGTTAAGCTAAAAAGCTTAATGCACACAAGACTGGTAAGACATATCAAATCTTGTGATTTAGATATTATATTGGACAAATGAACTACACAAGTAAGGCAGTTTTATATATGATAAAATGTTATCAACAACAATAGAAAATCATTTGCCATATTGTAGAGCTGTGTTATTATAATTATTGTTTATATTATTATGATTATGTTTCACTAAGTTGTACTTAACCTGTGTTGTGTATCATTATTACAGTATGAAGGATTTAATATCGATGTAAATATTTGTTCGTCTAGTTTCGTCTCCAACAAACGAAAACTGATTTTGAGTTTCGAGTTAAAAGATATGAATTTTTAATCGAATGAAAGTCAAAAAAATTTCAGAGCAGTTTTTGGTTAGGACATCTCTGTGACGGGAGTTTGAAGAATTTTTATAATTTTTGTAGATTTTATTAAATTATATGGCGTATACCGTTACAATCGCTATCGAATCTAGTTCTTACAGTATGAAGGATATTAAGAACCAATGTGCATTCTGATCTTTAGAAGTAAAACTCTAAAGGTAGGACAAGTTGACAGAAAATAGAATTTGATTCATTTTGTATCAATGTTTGATAACAAGCTCGGAAGAATTATTGGAAGTTCAAATTGGTCATTAAGGACCAAAATGAATTTTTGGACAGAATAAGGAGGAAGGGAAATTATGAAATTCTTATGTTAAACGATTAGATAGCTTGATTGAAATATTGTTAGAAGTAGATCTAATAAATGTTTATTTATATTCATGTGGTTAATAAAGTCAAATTCGAATCAAAAGAAGATTGAAGGTACTATGAAGGAGAGGATCGAGTAGAATTTAGTGAGGCATGCTAATAAATGGCCCAGGTGAGTGTATTCTTACTTATTTATAATATATGTGAAATGAATGAATGCATTCTTATCTGTTATATATATATATATATATGATATTAGAAAACTTGCAATAAGTCAACCTTGATATTAATGAAAATATATGTTGACCAAAGTTATGTAAATGGCATGAAATATTAAATGACATATATGATACATGGATATGGCATAATGATTTGTCTAGGATAAATCAAATTTCAGACTTTGGGTATGAAATGCTCATTATCGAATTATGGTTGATAATATTGATGAATTGGATATTGAAGGTTAAAATAATACATTATTATGCTCAAGTACTAGTGTGAAAGTCTTTGGTATAATTGGATATCCAAAAAGAGTTATAGCAGCTGCGAACTAGCACTACGATGTTGAGATAAAGTAGGCACTACGGTGCTGAAGGTATTAATGTAGGAACTACGGTGTTGAAGGTATGAGGATAAAAGAGCATCCTCGAGTACGTACTCACATCAGATGCTACGGCGTTGTAGACACTACAGTGTCAGACTCGTATACCGTAGGTTCACATGAGAATCTTTGGTATAGTTGGATATCCGTAAGGTCTTAGCAGCTGCGTCAAAGCACTACGGTGCAGGAAAGACTCTACGAAGTCAGGAAAGACTCTATGGAGTCAGTTCAAACATTACGGTGTTAAAAGGCACAAAATGTGCTAGGATGAGGAGTAAAGGGCGTCCTCGAGTACGTACTCATCTCAGTCGCTTCGGTGATGCAGACGCTGAAGCGTCGTAGATAATACGGTGTCATGATGACTAGCGTACCATGGCATCACATGATTTTGTACTTCGGGCAATATTAAAAGATATGATATGCATATGATTGTATAATGAAAGTATGGCTATGATAAAGGATATGATATGCAAATGATCGCATAATGAAAGTATGATTAAGATAAAGGAAATGATATGCAAATGATTGCATGATGAAAGTACGACTATGATAAAGGAAATGATATGCAAATGATTGCATGAGGAAAATATAACCATGTTACATAATATAATATGCAATTGATTACATGATGAAAGTATGACTACTTGATGATCATGAACCATAAATATCATGGTTTTATGACAAAATTGATAGATGATATGAAACATATTGTAAGCATGTTTATGTCAAAGAAATTATTATGCACGTGAATACCAGATGAACATAGAATAATGATGATATCAATCATATTGAAAACATGTTTATGTTGATGAAATTTTTATGCATGTGAACACCTGATGAACAATGATGATATGACTCTTAAGATAGTCATGATACATGATTAATTATGCATTACATATAGCTTGATTTTATACAAGTAAGGCAGTTCTATATATGATAAAATGTTATCAACTGCAATTGAAAATCATTTGCCATATTGTAGAGCTGTGTTAATATAATAATTGTTTATATTATTATGATTATGTTTCACTAAGTTGTACTTAACCTGTGTTCTGTATCACACGTAGGTACTTCAAACGAGATAACAAAGGAGGAGCTACACATCACTGAATCAAGTTAATCTGCATTATCAATAAGTATCACCACATCTTAGTCTAGTGGGTATGAATTGAATTTAAGTAAGTAGCTATTTTTTATGAACTAGAAACATGACTAAGTTTTGAGAAATTAAGAATATTAAAAAAAATGCTTTCAATGGTTTTAAACTTAGTTGGTTGTTTATTGTGTAGTGACTCTGAAATCTGAGAAAGGGTCAACTACTGAACTACTTTAAAAAAATATTACAATTCTAAAAATCAGGGTAAATCAATTAGTAACATCTTTAATGTGTATTCGAATATCGAATATACGTTGAGGGTGTTACATACACTTAGTGAGGCAATAATAATATCTAGTGCAATACAACATATCTATAAATATAAAGATGTAACAATACTCATGCATCATGAGCACTAGATATGTATTAACATTATGTTAATCATATATTAACATAATAAAAACCGGATATAAATTTCTTACCAATACACTTGTTATTTACTTTGAGAGTTCATAAGCTCTTTCACTTGTTTATCTTTTTTTAACCAATAATTCATAGCCCAAATATAAGCCTATGAGGACCTTGAGTACATGGGTCAAATATGCATCGAAGTGCTAATACTCATAAGGTCGTGCCCACCATAATACGCATAAGGTCATGCCCACCATATGCACTAAGTGTCCTTTATATACATTATAGTGTTAAACTAAGTATGCAACGTGGTGCTAGACTCTATGGCATGACAATTATACCCTGTCCCTCAATGACATATTTGGGTATGTATTCCATATTTATTTCATCCATGGCAAAGTGTATCAACCTAATTTAACATTGGGCAATTCATACCCGAAATATCATTCATAATATAACATCATATATAACTAGTGATCCATGCATTTATATTCAACTTTTGACATATTTAAAATATGTCAAATATATGATTAATGACATAAATATCATGCCAATATAAACAAGGTAGAATCATCGCAAGTCTTCCTAATGGTGTATAAAACATCCATGTATCATGTTATGAATGCATTGCCCTCACCTTGACACTTTATATAGGTCAAAATTTAAATCCTCGCTAAGATTTAATTTTGATCATTTTCCTGTTCTTGGTCGTTAGCTTGATCCCAGTTTGATCACGATCTATATGTACATCATTTACAACACATGTACCATTCAAAAATACATGTTAGTATCTTACTAACATAGGAACATGATAGGAAAATAAATTCCTACAAATTCTTTCAATGTTTATTTGATACTAAATCCATTTCATTCGATTCATACCAATCTCAACACTTCAAAATACCTTTAATTACCAAATCAAAGAATGATTCATAAATCTTTCCAACAATTATTCAAGCATAATACCTCAATTTAATCAATTTTCACTTTAAACCCTTTTATTTCTACAATATAAGATTAGGTCCCCCTACCTTTACAACTTCCGAATTGGTCCAAACAACATTCCAAAGCTTCAAAAATCATCCATTCATCATGTCTAACCTTAATATAATTTTTCCAAAATTTTTCCTAATTATTTCACCATGGCCGAATATGAAAGGTCACTTTAGGTTTGATCTTCAACTTGATTCAAGCATGAATTCAACTTCAAAACATCATTTCTAAGCATTATCAATCATTTCCAAATCAAAACCCAACATTCTCTTCATCCAACAAATTCAAGAATTTAGGTTTCAAGCATGGAAAGCATAAACAAATAATACCAAATGATAGAGAATTTCATGTAGATCAATTTCGTGTTTCATGCTTTCATCCAAATTCCTAATAATTTAGCTTGAAAATCAAAAAGAAATGTTTACATACCTTAAGAATTGGTGTGAGCAAGATAGAGAATTTTGAAGAAATTTCTTGAGATTTCCAATTGATTTAATTTAGGCTATTTGTCATTATTTATAGAAAATTCAAATAAAAATCTCTTTTATGATAAAATGATCATTTTCTCCTTGTAATCCAATGTCTTTCATCTTGCCACATGCCAATTTATTCATCTAAGGGTCGAAAATAAACCAATAAGTTAGTGATTACAAACTTCACCCTTAAAATTTTCCAAAATTACAATCTTGCCATTATTCATCCAATAGTTCGTATTTAACATGGAAAATCTACTTTAATCCAATGGTCCATGTTAAATCCTTCCAAATTAAGGTATGGAATGACATTATTAACCTAGCCTTATCATCCAACAAAATATCTCAAATATTCGATTCGATCTGATTATCCAAATTTTTCTCGAACTTTAACTCTTTATAGCTTTTAACACAAATTATGTATGAAAAATCCAGGTAACATGAAAACGTCATTCTTGGGGGTAAACTATTCATTTACGGGACTAAAATGCATAACTTTTAAAAATTACAATTTAGTTCCTGAACTTTTCTACGTTTATACTTTAGCCACCAAACTTCCATTTTATTCATTTTGGTCACTAGCCAAAATTTTGAGATATTGCACTATCCATAACTTTAAATCATATACAAACAAGTATATATACATTAAGCAAAATACTTCAACCACTAGCTCCTAGCATGCCTTTATATCTTTAAGTACTACGGATTACAAGATTTAATACAACCAAACATATAATCATGGTAACGGGTATTCGAACATCATGTCTAACATATCTTAACCAATCAAGCAATCACAAAGCATTGTAGACCATTAAACTATCCGTTCTAACTACACCACTTTTATTTGGGTTTAATTCATGATAAAATACATATTGGAACTTGAAACACACATTTTTCATCAAGATGATCTAACAACTTAAGACTCTTATAGATCATTAATCGACATATCATATACACTACATATCAATCACTAATTCATAGCCTAACAATATTTTGTTTATAACCTTAAATCTTATTCGAAAATATGGTGTCCTACTAATCGTTCATGATCTCAATCCATTTAAGCATCGCAACTCACAAAATTTATCCAACAAGTAAACATTTGAATATATCTCTAACATAGCTCAGCTATCAAACAACTACTCAATCTTGCTAACTATTAAATCATATAAAGCAAGCAACCACCAGGAAATAATTAAAGGCCTATTACAAAACTTCAAATACTTATCAAACTTATATACATGTATAGCCAGAATGGAATCAAAATGCATTGTGCAACTTAACCAGTATGTGCCACCATCTAGGAGTTCTTTTAAGGAAATTCAAGACATACAATCTTGACTTACGGTGATCTCGTCCAGGCTTAAAGCTAACCAAAAATGAACTTAACCTGAAAGACAGTGAAAGACTGTATAAGTACAATTACTTAGTGTGGTAGCTTAAGGCATCTAAATCATGGAACAATAATCATCATTTTTCTTAGATCTTTGACTCAAGCACAAATATTTCTAAGCTTGGACAAAAAGTTAATCATTCTAGGTCAAGACCAATCACTCAAGAAATTACACTTATACATGGGTGCTTCGAACTTAAGCATTACCATGTATTCATATAGATATTCGAATAGAGTATAGCTATTCTCTCAAAAGGATACTCAAAGTGAACATAACTTGCTATGAAAGACTTTGTCATGACTCATTACTATCATATAAACTTTCTTTTATCGTAGCCTTGCAAATCAAGTACTTGTTTCACTTGTATGTCTTTTGCTTAAAACCTCCATAATACTATTAATTTATGAGTACACTTTTATACATACAAATACATTTATAGATTCAAAACAGTCCATATATACTTATATCTTATTCAAAACTGTCCATAAAACATACATATACATTTATAGATTCAAAACAGTCCATGTATACTTATATCTTATTCAAAACTGTCCATAAAACATACATATATATTTATAGGTTCAAAACAGTCCATGTATACTTATATCTTATTCAAAACTGTCCATAAAACATACATATACATTTATAGGTTCAAAACAGTCCATGTATACTTATATCTTATTCAAAACTGTCCATAAAACATACATATACATTTATAGGTTCAAAACAGTCCATGTATACTTATATCTTATTCAAAACTGTCCATAAAAAATACATATACATTTATAGATTCAAAACAGTCCATGTATACTTATATCTTATTCAAAACTGTCCATAAAACATACCTATACATTTATAGATTCAAAACAGTCCATGTATACTTATATCCTATTCAAAACTATCCATAAAACATACCTACACATTTATAGATTCAAAACAGTCCATGTATACTTATATCTTATTTAAAACTTCCCATAAAACATTCATATACATTTATAGATTCAAAATAGTCCATGTATACTTATATCTTATTCAAAACAGTCCACAGACCATACATATACATTTATAGATTCAAAACAGTCCATGTATACTTAGATTTAATAAAAAATAGTCCTTAATCTTTTAGAACATAGCATTTCATATATATATATATAAGTAGGTACTACTTATCTTGTAAGTTATCAAACATGGCATATTTTAAGCTTAAAATTTACTTATTATAATAAATGTTTTCCATAACATATTTTAGCCATGAACTATTTGTCATTTAATATACCAAACATAGGCATAAGTTCCTTGTCCTAAAAGATACCAAGCACAACATATTGTAAGCAGGAGTTACTTATCACCAAAGGTACATAACATATTATCTCATAATTACATGTTACTTATCATGTAAGATAGCAAGCATAACAATACATAATCATAGATTATTTATCACCAAATGTACAAGACATATCCTCACATAATCACATGTTACTTATCATGTAAGATAGCAAGCATAACATTACATAATCATAGATTATTTATCACCAAAGGTACAAGACATATCCTCACATAATCACATGTTACTTATCATGTAAGATAGCAAGCATAACATTACATAACCATAGATTATTTATCACCAAAGGTACAAGACATATCCTCGTATAATCACATGTTACTTATCATGTAAGATAGCAAGCATAACATTACCTAATCATTGATTTTTTATCACCAAAGGTACAAGACATATCATCGCATAATCACATGTTACTTATCTTGTAAGATAGCAAGCATAACATTACCTAAGGTACAAGACATATCCTCGCATAGTCACATGTTACTTATCATCTAAGCTAGCAAGTATAACATTACATAATCATCGATTATTTATCACCAAAGTAACAATACATATCCTCACATAATCACATGTTACTTATCATGTAAGATAGCAAGCATAACATTACATAATCATCGATTACTTATCACCCAAGGTACATGACATATCCTCATATAATCACATGTTACTTAGCATGTAAGATAGCAAGCATAACATTACATAATCATAGATTATCTATCATACGTGGTGTTTAGGTAATTCTTAAACTTGGTTTACAAATTTCATTATTTGTCTTTAACATAGCCTTGAAAATCAAGTAATAGCCTAAGTACACTAATCCCCCCCAACTATCACCAAAAAGAATGGTACTCATAGTACCAGTCGGTTCCTCCCACTGTCGCCGAGTGACCACAAAACTTCCCTCCTATTGTCGCCAAATAAGGACCGTAATCCAGGACTCTACTCCACCCCAATCACAAGCTCTATGGACTATATGGCATGCCAACTATACCTAAGACTGACTCGAAACCAAGGCTTTCACATTTATCATATCCTATTAAGAACAAAGTGAGCATAGCTCCCTATCAAGATATCATATCAACAAGCTTATTACCCTTTTCATATTAAGCTTGTATTCACTACATGTGAATTTCATATTAATCCATTTCTCGTATTCGAAGGGTATCATAGCAAAGATTTCCATCAGCATGTATCATATATAATTTCCATTATAAGCATATTAATCGATTCACAAAGCTTATCATGAACAAGATATACATATCATCATACATAAGATATAGAGCTTCTAACATAAATGGTCTACATCCAATTATCCCATGTCATCTTGTACTTATAATCAAGTACTTACCTCATAAACCAGATTATTATTCGCAACCAACATAGGCATAATTATGATAAACAACAAAGTTAACAATAAAGAATAGTCGGGAAAGTTTGAACCTATCCTGAGACTTTAAACTACACTCACCTCTTATCCCAAAGTTACAGGATACACGAATCTTTAATCATAACTTGCTACTATCCAAATCCTTTCCTAGCTTCTTCTTGGTCTAATGTGACAAAAGTTTAATCATGTATTAGCATAATTCCTAACAATCAATCGCTCACAAAACTATTCATTAATCAAGGATACATATATTTCCACAAAAAATAGTCCACTGACTTTCCTACTAATGCAAAACAATCCACAAATTAGCACTTATGCTTAAATACTTCAAAACAGTCCCAAAACTTATAAAACAGTCCCTATTAACATTCTTTGAGCATTTCTTTTTGTTTAATTATTCAAAATAGCACAACATACATACACTTACGAAACAATCCGGTTTACATATATATTCATTTATTCACTCAAAATAGGGCAGCACATATACATATATATATGTTTACACATTCGAACAGCCCTATATAGGTACATACATATTTTACATTTCCAAACAATTTTCTTTGTTAGTAAAATACAATTTCCCCCCCTTTTTAGATCATTGTAACAGCCCTCTAATTGCTCTTAACAACTATTCATTCATAAAACAACTCAATAGCATATGTATACATATAATTTCAATCAAAACAGCCCCACCAAAATTTCATTCGAATGCTCCCTAATATTTTATCCATTTTCTCCTTTAAACTTTACAATCACACAACAACAATACACTTAATTTGCACAACTTCAAACAATTTTCTAACCATACTCTTGATTCATACATATACCTTTAAATAAACACTAATTTTTTGCTTGATTAGGAAGAAAAAATGAGATTACCTTCCTCCCATACTACTCGAACAAGAAATCAAGCTAAGAAAATGAATGAACAATGCCCCCTTGCAAGCTTTCTCTCAACCTTCACTCTCTCACAAGCACTCATGGTGGTTCAGCCATTTTGGAGAGAAGAAAGAAGATGACTCATCTATTCTCTTCTACCAAAATCCCCTCCTCTCTCACATGTCTTTACTTTTGCAGAGCATGAGTAATGGTCATGCCTTAGAATTATTTTACCATGCAACCCCCAAATTTAGTTTACTATTTGGTTTAATCCTTGAATATCTGTCATTCTTCTTTTCTTTCCTTCCAAATTGGTCCTAGATTAACATTGATTTAATCATCTAATCCTATGATATATATTCATCAATTCGAGTTACGAACAAATAAGCAACATACTTCTAAGATATATTTTGGAATGTTACAACTTTGGGTACTAACTTGAATTTTAGTACATCGTATCATCCTCAGACGGATGTCCAGTCTGAACGTGTGATTCAGATCTTGAAGGATATGTTGAGATGTTGTATCATTGAGTTCCAAGGAACTTGGAAAAGGCATTTTCCTTTAGTAGAGTTTGCATGCAATAATAGCTAGCAAGCAAGTATAATGATGGCAACGTATGAAGCCTTGTATCGTAGGAGGTGTCGTACACCCTTGTGTTGGGTTAAGGATGGGGAACATATGTTTCCATGCCTGATATGTTGAAAGATACGGATGAGAAAGTAAAGATGATTTGTGATCGCTTAAAAGAGGCCTCAGATTGGCAGAAATCCTATGCGGATTTGAAGCGTAAAGAGATTGAGTACGCTATTGGTGAAAGAGTTTTCTTGAAAGTTTCAACTTGGAAGAAGGTGATGCATTTTGGGCATAAAGGAAAGTTGAGCTCGAGGTTTATTAGACCGTATGAGGTGCTGGAATACATAGGTCCTGTAGCTTATCGATTGAGTTTGCCTCCTGATTTGTAGAAGATTCATGATGTGTTTCATGTGTCTATGTTGCGGAGGTATCGCTTGGATCCGTCGCATGTAATGCCAGTTGAGTTGCGATCGAATTTGTCTTATGATAAGGAACTATTAGAGATTCTTGACTCTAGTATTAAAGTTCTTCGTTGAAAGATGATCGAACTTGTTAAGGTGTTGTGACGATATTACGGTGTTGAGGAGGCCACGTGGGAAGTCGGACATGGCTGCTCCGTTTTTGTATATGTTTCCATCGGGTATAATTCAAGGGCATAATTTCTTAAGGGGGAGAGTTGTAAGTCCCTATTTTTAGGCCTAGGAGTTTCTGTAATGCCACAATTTTGGGCCTAGTAGTTTTGTGGTTTGGTTAGACGGTCTAGTGGACCAGGTTAAGGATTCGAGTCAGATTCGGGAGTAAATATTTTTTGATAAGAAAACAAATATGGAAAAATGACTAAAAATCATATTTTAATATATGATTAATATTGGTGAAAATAATTTTGGAAAATAGGTTTTGGAAGTATGACATTTTGGTTAGTGACCAAAAATACAATTTTTGAAAACTATTTTTAAAGGTGACTAAAATGAAAAGGATTAAACTTTTAGAATCCTTAAGGGGCTATTTTACCAAGTTTTTGCTGGATATTTCTCATATCAATTAAGTCTTTTTAACATGTATTTTAAAGGTCAATTAAAAGGGATTTGGTTATTAGAAAGTTAGTTATCATTTTCAAGAAAATTGACGTAACTTTTCTCTCCATTTTTCTTCTGCCAAACACTCAATTTTTCATCAAAAATCAGAGATGAGAGATCATTTTACTCAGTTTAATGATTTGTAATTGATTCTTTAACTTTGATTTACAAAACTTCATTGAAATCTTGTGTTTTATTAGCTTGAAACAAGCCAATTGAGGGAGAAATCACACAATAGGGGTAAGGTCCAAGATCTCCTCTATTGAATGGTTCTTTATTGATATTCCCAAGTTTTTGATCCTTGATTTATGGTTTATAATCTGATTTTATGTTTTTATATTGAATTAATTATTGTAATTAAGTGATTTTAATGAAATAGTGAGAGATACGTATTGGATCTATTTTCTAGTGATAAAGATTGATTTTAATCATATTTTGGATGTATTGTTATGTTGATAAGTTGTTTTTAACAATTGAATCCCGAAACTCTTAAATCCCTAGTTGTTTAGGTTGTTAGATTGGTGTTTTGTAGAGTTGTAGTGGCTGTTTAATTGCTGGAAATATTTGGATGTGTTAATCCTATTTTTGAGTGTTAATTGATGATTATGGAAGTGTTATATTGTTAGGTTGTGGCTGGGTTGTTTTTGGAAGGGATTAGATGATGATTTCGGTTGTTGTGGTTGGGTAATTTTGAATAGATTGTGGAAGTCCATGAGGATTTGTTGTTGTAGTGTTTTGAATGCATTGAGATTGCATTATTCCTCTGTTCTAATGTGGTCAAAACAGGGGAGGTTGATCCGGAAGTGATCGGTGAAGCTTTGGAGGCTTCAAACGCTTGATTTTGCGTCAGTGAATCGAGGTTTTGCATATCGATAAGTGAGAACGTGGGTTCCAACTTTGGAATGTTTTGAAGGTGGTTTATGGGAGTTTAAACTTAGCCTGAAACACTGGTTTAAACTCGAAAGTAAGTAAATGTGGTTTTTCTCTCTCGGTCATGCTAGATTAACATAGTTTTATGAACTTGTTTGCAATTACATGTTACCTACTGTTCAAGCATGTTTTAAAGTATTTGAGATACTATTTTTTAGCATGAGATACTGAAGGATGCACATGGTAAGTGATCCTTGTAAGTATATGATTTATACTTGTGGTTTAAAGCATGGTTGTTTCTTTGGAAAATGGTTTGGTTTTATGCTTGTTAAAAACAGTGAGGTAAATGGTAAATGGTTAATTATATTGGCAAGTTATGTGGTTTTAAAATTGTTATCTAATATAGTTGGCCGGCCATAGGATTGATAATGCACTATAATAAGTCACCTTGGATGTTGAGGGGTTTAGATCCATGTACCGAAAACTCTATCTGAGTACTCTAACGGTAGATGGGTTTTATCGTACTGTATACTCCGTTAGTGGATTAAGCATCTAACCGAGGTAAGGGCTTGGTGTCCCCGTGGGTTGAAAGTGTACCCGGTTGTTAGGTACTGCGATTGTGATTGTATCACTATTTTCGGTTTAGATGGCTTGAAATGTTGGGTAAAAACTTGTTGAATCCGTGTATCCGATGAACTCTTTTGGTAAATGAACTTGGTTAATGATCACTTGTGAGCCAAAATAATTGTTGATGTATCATTGGAAAGTTTATGTTGTATAATGTGATTTATACATGTTTACTCTTTAGGCTTTGCATATGGTTGTAATGCATGGGAAGGCTTAATTTGAGGTTGAGCAATGTGACTTGTTGTTGGTTAATGATACATGTTGCATATGGTTTAATATGCTGGTTTTAAAGATGTTAAGTGCATGTTTTAAAGGCATGATAATGTTTTAAAATATGATTGAAATGAGATTTCAATGTAATATTGGGAAATGGTTTTAATGCATTAATGGTGTGTTGTTTTTGAGCACTCCTCACTAAGCCTAGTGTGCTTACGCTCTCTTTGTCCATCAATTCAGAGAATTAAAAGCTTGGAAGGTAGCGGGAAGCAAGGGATCGGTACAAGACATGGTAAGCAAAGTATGTTTTGAGTTAGACTATAAGTAATAAGGGCAATGGGGGTTCCGTTGTTGTTTTGGGAGATGTTTTGTTGAACTCCCTGTTTGAGCAAGTTTGTTTAGCTGCTCTTCTGTTGTAAATGGCCTTTATGGTTTGATTTTGGTGATAGTTTGGAGTTTCAAGTTTTACTTGAATAGTTTTATAGGGTGTATGCCTATAGATTTACATAATGCATGATGCCATGAATTGACAATGAATTTGTGATGTTATGTGGTGGTTTGATTCTAGATTATGTTGGTTGTGTATTAGGAGCATGCTAGGATGTTTTGGTATGGTTGAAAGCTTGTTAAACCAGCAAAAATGGACATTACAGGTCCAGGCGTACCGGTACAAGTGTTTCCGTTTCAGGCTTAGCATACCGGTACGCGAGCAACTATTTTGGTACGAAAAAAGGCAAAAATGGTCGACGTTTTGGTACTTGGGAAGGCGTTTCGATACGGTCAGGGGTTTTCAAGAGTGGTGTTCCGATACGCTCAAGGTGTATTGAAACAATTTTTGGTCACTGGAATTCTGGGATTTCAAATGTTGGTAGGCGTATTGAAACACCCCTTGTCGTACTGGTACGGTGACCGTTAAGTCTGTTATTTGGAATCTTCTAAAACTCTATTTTCTTGCTCTTTAGTCCCGGAATATTTTGGATGTAATTGAATAAGATCAAATGATCGTTTTGAGCTAAATTTTGACGTGTAAGCATGTAACCTGCCTAATTAAAGGATGGTAACTTAAAATTGTGCTAAGTCCTCCTAATTTTTAGGATTTGCAAATTGGTCCCCTAAATCGTAGTTATGACCAATTGTATGTCAATTCGACGCCCGATTGAGTTGGGTTTTCACCAGAAATCTATATGCACACATAGGATAACTATTTTGCATCTAGATAAGATAAAAAAATGGTCAGTTTTGAGCTAAATTTCTTTATAGTTTACTTCGATAAACCTAATGTAGCTCGCTCGGTTCAGTCTTTCGACTAGGCCAGATCGAGGGGGTTATAGTTTCCCAATTGGTTAGATAGTTTATTGGATCAGATTATAGGATTCGAGGCAGTTTTGGGATTTAAATTGGATTAAATATTTTTGGAAGGGTTAAAAAATGGAAAAATTATCTAAAATCATTATTTATTATGGAAATAATTTTGGTGGAATCAATTTTTCAAAAAGGGGTCTTGAAAGTGGACATTTTGGGAAGTGACCAAAATGTAAAGTTTCAAAACTGTTTTTAGTGATTGTTTTGTAAAAGGGTCAAAAATTTAAATCTTTAAGGAGCTATTTACCCTAAAGTCTAATATCAGACTTTTCCCCTTAATTAGCTATTTTAAAAGGTTTTAAAATAATAAAAGGCTTGGAGAATTAATTGGCAATTAAAATCTTTAAAACAAATTTGACGTAACTAATTTTTCACAAAAAAGATTTTCTTTCCAATTCTCTCCAGCCAAACACTTCTATTCTCTTCAAAATTCTCAGGTAAAATCTGCTTTTAATTAACCTTTTGATTTCAATTGAAGTTATAATGATTTCCTAAGAAAATGAACTTGGTTTTTCATTGTTTTGCTTTGGAAATTCATCTAATTAAGGGGAAAAGCAACCATTAGAGGTGAGGTTCGTTCTTCTCCTCTAATACAAGGTTCTTTATTGAAATTCCTAAGTTATTGATCCTTTATACGTGTTTTCTAACTTGATTTGATGATTTAATTATGGAAAATTGATTAAATTGTGGTTTAATTGATTTAATTGAAGGATTTTCATATAGGTTCTGTTTGGCCAGGTTCTTGATTGATTTTAATCATAATTTTGATGTTGAATACTGTTAATAAATGGGTTTTAACATTGGAATCCCGAAACTATGTGAATCTCTAATTTTCTAGGTTGGTAGTTATGTGTTTTTGAGGAGTTGTGGTGGTTTATTGAATGCTGAAGATATAAGGAATATAGAGACGTGTTTTTAGATGTTAATTGATGTGTTGAAACGTTAGGTTGTGGTTGGTTAAGTTAGGAAGAGATTTGTTGTTAATTTTGGGTGTTGAGGAGCGAATTTGGATAAAAGATGTTGAGGAATTGTGTTATTGTGTTTTTGATTGCATTTTGTTGCAATGTACCTCTGTTTTTGTGTGGATTAAAGCAGGGGAAGTTGGTCCTCAAGCTTGAACGTTGGTTTTGGAAGCTTTGGAGGCGTAGTTATCGTATCGGCAAGCGAGGCTTGCGAGCCTGTGAGTGGAAACGTTTTTTATAGCTTTGCAAAGGTTTGAAAATTGTGTTTGGGAGTTTAGATCGAGCCTAAAATGCTGGTCTAAGCTAAGAATTAAGTAAAGGATGAATTCTCCCCTGAAATCTATTTGGCTAATAGTTTGATGCACTAGTTTTACATGGATTAATTACTCACTGTATATTCATGTTTTGAGCGTAGTTTAATGTTGGAAATTGATTTCAAAAAGATGTTGATGCATTTGAAATTAATGCACGTTTTGTTAATGTTTATGAACATTGGTTAATGCAAGGTTTATTGCATTGGTTAAATGATTTTGATGATGCGTATGAAAATAGCGAGTTGTTGATGTTAAAATGAATTATATTGGAAAGTGATGGAATGAAAAGGTTTGAAAATGAAATTGGATATAGTTGGCCAGCCATAGGATTAATATTGAACTATAATAAGTGGCCTTGGGTGTCGAGGGGTTTATAAGGTGTACTGTATACTCCATCTAAGTACCCTAAAGGTCGAGGGTTTATATATATCGAAGACTCACATTAGTGAGTTAAACATCGTACCGATGAGTGGTGTTGAGGGGTTTATGTGTACCGAAGACTCCACCACGGGTGTCACAATGGTGGAGGGGTTTATGTGTACCACATACTCCCGTGTATGAACCTTGTGTTGCCAGTAGATTGTTTGTTAAGTGTTGAGGGAACACTTGTTGAATCTATGTATCCGATGTTAAGTTTTGTAAAGTGGAAACTTGGTAAATGATCACTTGGAAGCCAATATAATTGTTTACGTATCAGGAGATGGATTATGTTGTTTAATGTGGTATAAACATGTTTTACTCTTTAAGCCTTGCATTGGTAGTATGGAAGGGAAAGCTTAAATTGAGGGTAGCAAATGGGACTTTGCTGTAGAATCCATGATGCATGTTGCATATGGTTTAATTTGCTATTTTGGAAATGTTAAGTGCATGGTTTTTATAAGGCATGATGTTGTGACGATGTTTTAAAGATTTTTGAAAAGTGTTGTCCAAAAAAATGTGAAACAGTTTTATTTACATTGATAATGGTTGTTGTTTGAGCATTCCTCACTAAGCCTAGTGTGCTTATGCTCTCTTTTCCATCAATGCAAAAAATTAAAGATTGAGGCAGCGAGGAAGAAAGGAAAGGAATTCCAAAGACTTGTTTTCAATTTATGGCTTGGAACGTTGGGGAGTAGTAATAATGGCAATGTGTCAAATGGTGTTTTGGGAGGGTTTTTGATGAACTCCCTGTTTGGAAAAGTTGTATTGGTAGTTATGTTGTTGTAATGGTTTTATGTTTTGGATGTTGACTAGGAAGCATGCCTTTAGATTTTGTGTTTGAATATGCTAGATATGCTAGGATGGCTTATTATGCTGATATGTTGATGTTCAAGCACATTAATGATGTTACATGTCGATTAGTTAAGCGTTGATTGAAGTGAGTCAAAGTGTCATATGTTGGACCTAGAGGTCATTACAAGCCTCTGCGTATCGGTATGGGTAACCTTAGGATTGGTACGCGGGGTTTGTATAAAGCTCAAATTGTTGAATTTAAGCTTAGGGTATTGGTACGCGGGGTTTGTATAAAGCTCAAATTGTTGAATTTAAGCTTAGGGTATCGGTACGCTTAGCCACCGTATCGTTACGCCTTAAGAGAAAACAAGCTTGGTGTTGGTACACGGAATATGAACCCTTGAGTTTAAGCTTGTCGTATCGATACGCAGGGTACCATATCAGTACGGGCTCTAGCTACTAGAATTTCAAGTTTTGAAATTTTCAACAAACCGTATCGATACGGAGATACGTGTATTAGTACTGGAAGCTGTTTTGTTAGTTGGTCTGTATCGGTACGGGCCTGCCTGTATCGGTACGCCCTGTTTAATCTGTGTTGTTTTGTTATTGAAGTTTGGAAATCTTGCAATTTGGTCCATGATGGATATGAATGCAATTAATTGAGAATGGATGATTGTTTTGGAATGGAAATAAATCTCTGAGCATGTACTTGGATTAACTAAAAGTTGGTAATCCTAATTGTGACATATGCCTTATAGTTTGCAATATTTACATTTTGGTCCCTTATGTGAATCATTGATCAAACGGACTTTGGTTTGTAATTTGATTTAAATGTAACGCTACCGCTGAAGCATGATCATATAGAAAAATAATGAAATGCATCTAGACAAGATAAAAAAATAGGGCTCGGTTTAGAGTTTTATCTCAGGTATGCTTCAGCAAACCTAATGTGGATCTTTTAGTTCGGTTTAGGATAGACTGGGCTAAGGGGGTTACAAAACATAACTTGTACAAACAGGGAGTACCCAAAATAAACCTCCCAATTACAACTTGGACACGTTGTCTCTTATTACTATTAAGTACTCATAAAACCATACTTTGAAATACTTCAACCCTTGGATCTCCACTTGCTTACTCGATGTCCAAAAGTATCTATCTCTTTGCATTGATGAGAAAATGATGGCGTAAGCTATAAGCTGAGTGAGGGAATCTCAAAAACACTCATAAGTGCATTTAAAACCATTTTAATTCTAATCAAATGTACAAGTATCATGGCAAAATCATCTCATGCTTCTAAAATCCCTTCAAATATGCACATTTAAAACATTTGCAAAACATGTATCATAGATTCCTATCGTAAACCTCAATTTAAGCTTCATATGCCAAAATCTCTAAATAGCAAGCTTAAAGAGCATCTCATGTATAAACCATATTATACAAAAAATAATCTATTTCTCATGATACAACATCCCATATATTGTAATTCAAGTGACACAAATGCAAATCTCATTCTATTTTATAAAAACACGTCGGATACATGAATTTCCCAAGTGGCTCCTTTGACCACTTCACATACGTCCTCAAACCGGAGCAGCCCTTAACGGTTATAAAGTATAAATCCACCAGCGGGAGAATTTGCACACTCTTGACCCCTCAACCGCTGCGGTTCTCGTGGTGGACCGTCGCACACTCTTGACCCCTCGACACACATGAGGCGACATATTATAGTTCACTTTAAACCCTATGGCTAGCCAACTATATCCGATAACATTTTATCTCAGCCACTTGTCAATATACTCAATAAAACCACATTAACTTATTGTTTTTCATATGCATCTATTCAAACCATTTTCCAATACATTAAACCATGTACTCTATCATTCTCAAGATTTTTTCATAAATCATTTTCTATGCTCAAATATCATCATAAGAAATCATTTGCAACATCTTTCCTTTCTAAAACATGCATATAACAGCAAGTAATCAAATCTATAAACATGTGCATGAGATTTTATTTTGCAAAACCAAAAACGAGAGAGAGCTCAACCAATACTTACTTCCGAGCTTAGATAAGTGTTTCAAACTTATTCTAAACACCCAAAAACCTTCTTCAAGCCTTTTAAGAGCAGTCAATCACATTTCCACTCACCAACAATCCAAATCTATCTTGTCGTTGCGAACATCAAGCTTTTGAAGCTTCTGCATCTTTTCCAAAAGCTAAAGGATCCAACTCCCCTAGTTTACCCAACCAAAAACAGAGGATTAATGCACTTCCATGCATCTCTAATTTCCAGCAAACAACAAAAACAACTTTGCCTCGCTTAAAACCATCAAACGACACTCTAAAACAACTGAAATCATCTCCAAGCCTCATCCAAACAAAGACCAACCAAAACCTATTGATTCTAACATCATAACAACATAAATTAACATCCAAAAACATCATTATAACACCCTTAAACCTCTAGCAACTCTACAACACCAAGATCAGTTCAAAATCTAACTATGTACAACCTAGAAAATTAGCAATTCACGTAGTTTTGGGATTCCTTTAATTAATCTCTTCTTTTAACATTAAAACACATCTTATAAGAGATCTAAATCAATTAGATTCATTACGAAACATATCCAAAATAGTGTTTATCAAATTTCCACATCAAAACTCAATTTAATCATCATATTCATGTTTTAATCATAATTCCATAACATAAATCAATTGTAAAGGATCAAGAACTCGTGAGTTTCATTAAAGAACTTTTAATTAGAGGGGAGAAATGAAAATTACCTCTAATTGCTGATTTCTCCCTTAACTGGCAAAGTTTGGATGAAAGCTTCAAAAACCTAAGTAGATTTTGTAGAAAATAATTAACGGAATCAAATAGAAAATCAAAAAGAAATCAAAAGAGATTGATTCCTGGAATTTTTGGAAAGAAACTGAGAGGTTGGCTGCTGAGAAAGTTGAGAGCAAAAGTAGTTACGTGAGAAAATAAATCAAACTAATTAAAAATATTTTTATCAATTCTATTTTATTTTATTATTAAAACCACTTAAAAACCTTTTAAAAATAGCCTAAATTAAGGGAAATATGATGAAATAGTTTTGTTAATTAGCTTCTTAAAGATTCTAAGTTTTAACTCTTTTACGATTTAGTCACCAAATACTTTTGAAACTTTATATTTTAGTCACCGGAATAAAATGTCCCAAAATCAGATTTAATTCCTTCAAATTGAGTTTATCAAAATACTTAAAATATTAATTAAATATTTTCTAGCATTTTTCCATATTTTATTTTAGCAAAAAATGATTTATTAAGATTTAATTCCTGAAATTAGCTCAAATTGCCTAATCTGATTCTCTCGAACCGTCTAATTGATCCATCTAACAACTAGGTACAATTTTAGAGCGTTACAAGCATAACGAGAGTTTTTGCCAATATGCTCATTGATGGCGAGACTTGGCAGTTTAGGTTCAACCCCTGATTCAGGAAAGAGAAATCACTCATATATTTATGGATACTCTAAGGGGAGTGTTATGTGATCGCTTGATAAGCCATCAAGCTGTTGGCTTTAAGGAATTAGTCATGACTGAGAGCGCCTGGAGGATGCAATTAAAAAGGGAAAGATAAATGATTCCTATAGCACAACTCCTCAAAAAGAAGAAGATTCTCATGTTCATATGGTGGGTTCTCACTCAACCAGTCACCGGAAAGTCATCCATGTAATCAATCCTCACTGTCAGTGAAGCATGCAAAGGCGCTTTATTTCATTCCTATGACCTACACCGAGTTGCTCCTAACACTTGTTAAGAAAAAGTTGCTAACCCCTGTCCAATCCAAGCCAAATGATCCTCCCTATCTTGAGGGATATGATGTCAATGAAGTATGTAGCTACCACTTGGGGAGTACAAGACACACAACATAGAATTGTGGAGCTCTGAAGAACAAGGTACAAGGTTTGATTGAGGCCAGTTTGTTGAAGTTTTGAGAAAAAAGATGGTAGATATGAAATTTTGGGGAGATGCCGATTTCCCCATTTAGATTTGCTAATTCTTTGCATTTTGAACTTTTTCTTTTGAAGTAATAAATCGAATCAAGTTTTCTATTTTTGCCCAAAAATAGCAAAGATCCCTTTGTATGGGGCATATGATTTGTTTGTAAATTTTCATTCTAATGAAAGTTGCATTTTGCATAACATACAATGGCCTTGAAAGCATGTATATGTATATCTCTTCTTGACTTTGTAGGTCACTGGATATTAATTGTAAGATGAGACATCGATTCTGAGATCAGTTGAATGTTGTGATAATGATGAGGTGTGATCTTCCCTAAAAGACTCTGGTCAGCAAAGCAAGACTACTACTCCTTTGTTGATTTTCGATGATGAAAAAGCTCCAAATTTTAACTCACAAAGTTGCTTGAAATTGAAATTCTAAGCGTAGTCTTTTGTGCCTTAAAGGATTGTAAATAGAAATATAAACATATATATAAAAATGAAAAAGAAACGAGAATGTAACCCCCTTAACCCGGTCTAGTTTCCAGACCGAATCGAGGGAGCTACATTAAATTTGCCGTAGCAAACTGAAGAGATTCAACAAAACCCGATCCATTTTTTTCCTTTTTATCTTATCTAGTTTCCAATTATTAATCCTACATGTTCATGCCGATAACAAGTGTAACACCAACTCAATCGGGCATAAATATGACATCCAATTGATCGCGCTTTCCAATTAGGGACCAAATTGTAATTTGACGAGGTTACAAGTCAAAACCCACTTTTAAGTTACCAACCATAGATTAGTCAAGTTTCATGCATATGTCTCAAATGCCAGCTCAAACCAATCATTTTACTGCATACAATTACATTGGCAAGATTCAGGGACTAAATTGCAAGGAAAGCAAAACTGCCCAAAGTGACATTAACAGAATAAACGGTCATCCGTACCGATACAGGTAAGCCCGTACCGATACGGTTCGAAACACCATGTTTCAGTACACCATCAAGCCATTTCGATACGCCTAACTGAAATAAAAAACTTTTGAAATAATTTAAACCGTATCGATACGGTTTCCCAAGTGTTTCGATACGCGGGTTCAAGTTGCAAAAGTGAATTCTAGAGGCTAAATCTCGTATCGAAACGCCCATCCCCGTATCGGTACGCCAAGCCAAATTTGCCTAGGCGTATCGAAACTCACAAGACTCGTACCGATCCCACAAGCCTGTAATTGCCTAGCCGTACCGATACGTTCCCCCACGTATCAGTACGCCTAGGCTTGTAATGTCATATTTGGCTGATTTTTCATCACAAAAGTATACTCAAACCACTCCAACATGCTTTAAACACAATACTAACATGTCAAATATATCTCATACCAGCAAGTACCACAATTCTAACAACATAATAAGGTTTCATGCATCAAAGAGAAAATCTATAGGCATGCTTCCTAATACGCATCCAACCAACATATCAAAATGTAATCTAGCACCAAAATCAATCCTTAAAGGCCATTTACATTCCAAGATCAACTAAAGAAACATGCTCAAATAAGGAGTTTCACAAAACAACTCCCAAACCAAGATAAGTACCCCATTTCCATTACTCACTATAGTCTAAACCAAATCTTACTTTGGAAACAAGTCTTGCCAAGATCCCCTTGCTTCTTGCTACCTTCCAAGACCTCAATTATCTGCATTGGTGGACAATGAAAGCGTAAACACACAAGGCTTAGTGAGGAGTGCTCAAAAACAAACACCATCAATGCATTTAAAACCATTTACTTAACATCATCCTTTAAAACATCATCATGCCGTTTTAAAACATGCACTTTACATCATTAAAACCAGCATATTAAACCATATGCTACATGTATCATTAACCAACATCAAATCACATTGCTAACCCTCCACTTAAGCCTTCCCATGCATTACAACCATATGCAAAACTTAAGGAGAAACATTTATAAACCACATTATACATCATAAAACATTTCAATGATACATCAACAATTATATTGGCTTTCAAGTGATCATTAACAAGTTCAATAACAAAAGAGTTCATCGGATACAGGGATTCAACAAGTGTTAACCTAACACTTCAAGCCATCTCAACCGGGATAGCGATACAATCACAATCGCGGTACAATAACAACTGGGTACAATAACAACCCACGGGGACGCCCACCCTAATCATCGGTTAGACGCTTAATCCACTAACGAGAGTATTCGGTACTGTTTAACCCCTCTACCGTTAGGGTACTTGGATGGAGTATTCGGTACACCGTATAAACCCCTCAACATCCAAGTCGACTTATTTACAGTTCACTCAATCCTATGGTCGGCCAACTATATCCGATAACAATTTTAAAACCACATCACTTGCCAATATAATTAACCAAATAACATTTACCTCATTGTTTTTAAAAAGCATTAAGTCATGCCATTTCCAAAGCAACAACCATGCTTTAAAGCACAAGTATAAACCACACTTACAAGGATCACTTACCATGTGCATCATTCAACAAATCATGCTTAAAACAGTATATCGAATACTTTAAATCATGTTTATGCAGTAGGTAACATGTAAATCAAAACATATGCATAAAACCATTTAACACTAGCACGACCGAGAGAGTAAAATCACTTTACTTACTCCGAGCTTAGGTAAGCGTTTCAAGCTCTACCTAAACTCCCAAAAACCACCTTTAAAACATTCCAAAGCTAGAATCCACGTTTTCACTCACTGATACGCGAAACTCGATTCACCGACGCGAAGCAAGTATCCGAAGCCTCCTACGCTTCTTCGATCACTTCTGGATCAACCTCCCCTGTTTTACCACAAAACAACAGAACATTAATGAATCATTGTGCATTCTAAACATAGCAACCACAATCCTCCTCGAAATTCCACAACACCCTTACAATTAACCCTCAACAAAAACCAAAACCATAACCAAAACACTTCGATTCATAACCAAGCCAACATCTATAACCTAGCATCAATTTCAACATCAAAACACATATAAAAACATATCCAAAGCAAGCTACCACCTCCAGCAACCTTACAACCAAAGAAACACCACAAAACCTCAAAACTAACAACCTAAACAAATAGAGATTCTTAAGTTTCAAGATTCCATTGATAAAAACCTCTTATCAACATTATTAAATATCCAAAATATGAATCAAAACAACCTCACTTACTGGAAATCATATTCAATTTGTGAATCAATTCATTTTCCCCAAAAGACTCAATTAAACATTAAAGAATCATCAAAATCAGATTAGAAACACAAAAACAAGGATCAAATGCTTGGGAATTTCAATAAAGAACCATACAATAGAGAAGATCTAGGACCATATCCCTATTGTGAAGTTTCTCCCTCAATTGATTTGTGAAAAGCTAAGAAAACACAAGATTATTGTAAGATTTTGTGTAAACAATCTTTATAAGACAATTTGAAACAATAAAATCAAGTTAGAAACCACCTCACCTCTGGAAATTCGATGAAAACCTGAGTGTTTGGCTGAGGAGAGAATAGAGAGAAAAACTTGAGAGAAAATGACGTGATTTTTGTTTTAGAAAAGATAACCAACTTTTTAACAAAATCCTCTTTAAATACCAATTAAAACACATGTTAAAATTAGTTAAATCAAGGGAGAAATCATCAGAAAAAATATGGTAGAATAGCTCCTTAAAGATTCTAAGTATTTGACCCTTTTCATTTTAGTCACTAGAAAATCTCAATTTTCAAAACTTTCATTTTGGTCACTAACCAAAATGTCCATCTTCCAAAACTCATTTTTCTAAATTGATTCTACAATTATTAAATACATATTAATAATGAGTTTTAAGCATTTTCCAAAAATTTTCCAACGCCAAAAATATACGATCCCAAAACTGACTCAAATCTCTACTCCGGTCCACCGGATCGTCTAGAAACCCCCTAAACCGCTAAGCCCTAAAACCGGGGAATTAAAACTCTCCCCCGCTTAAGAAATTTCATCCCCAAAATTTACCTGGAGGAAACAGGTGTGGAAACTGATTCATCATATCTAACTTGCGCTCCCACGTGGCCTCTTCAACGTCGCGGTGCTTCCACAACACCTTAACTAGCTCGACCATTTTACCACGGAGCACCTTACTACTGGTGTCAAGATTCTCTATTGGTTCCTCATCATAAGATAGATCTGGTCTCAACTCGATCTCCTCCACCGGCATAACTTGCGATGGATCCGACATATACCTCTGCAACACCAAAACGTGAAACACATCATGAATCTTCCCCAACTCCGAAGGTAACCTCAAATGGTACGCAACAAGACCCACACGCTTGACAACTTCGTATGGTCCAATGAACCTCGGGCTAAGCTTCCCTTTCCGCCCAAAACGCAACACCTTTTTCCAGGGTGACACTTTCAAAAACACTTTATCACCCACAACGTACTCTATATCCCTACACTTCAAATCTGCATAGGATTTATGGCGATCAGCAGCTGCTTTTAAGCGCTCACATATCAACTTTACCTTTTCGGTCGTGCCTTTCAAAACATTGGGCATCGACACAAACTTTTCTCCCGCTTCTGCCCAACACACGGGCGTACGACACTTTCTGCCGTACAATGCCTCATAAGGTGCCATATGTATGCTAGCATGATAACTGTTATTGTAAGCAAACTCCACCAACGGCAACTACTTCTCTCATGTTCCCTGGTACTCAATAACACAACACCTTAGCATATCCTCAAGAACCTGAATCATACGCTCCGATTGGCCATCCATTTGAGGATGGTACGACGTACTAAAACTCAACCAGGTTCCCAAAGCACGATACAAACTCACCCAAAACCTTGCGGTGAACAGCAGATCCCTATCCAAAACTATAGATTTGGGCACCTTATGCAAACGCACGATCTCAGAGATGTACAGCTCAGCCAACCTGTCCAAGGTATACGTACTATGCAGTGGCACAAAATACACACACTTTGTAAACCGATCCACAATCACCCAAATGGAATCCTTTTTAGTCGGCGTCAAAGGCAGCCCAAACACAAAATCCATGGTGATTCTTTCCCATTTCCATTCTGGTATCCTCAACGGTTGCAACAGCCCGGAAGGAAACTGATGCTCAGCCTTTACTCGCTGACAAACCATACACCGAGCAACAAAATCAGCTACATCTTTCTTCAGTCCAACCCAATAGTACTCTTCTTTCACCCTCAATACATCTTAGTACTACCGGGATGCATAGCAAAAGGACTAGCATGTGCCTCAGTCAAAATAGTACGCCTCGACTCTTCGTCCTCAGGCACCACTATTCGACCTTTGAAACACAACACCCATTATCGTTGAAATGAAATTTAGTAGGGTTTCCATCCCTGATATCTTCCACATGAGATACCAAACTCCCATCTTTCGGTTGTTTCTCCTTAATTAACTGCGGGAAGGATAGCTTCACTTGCAACTCGGCCAACAAACCTCCGTCATCTATTACGCTCAATCAAGCAAACATAGCTCTCAACTCCATAACCGCTTTCCTACTCAAAGCATCCGCCACAACATTGGCTTTCCCCAGATACTCAATGGTCAGATCATAATCCTTAAACAACTCCAACCATCTACGTTGCCTAAGATTCAGCTCCTTTTGTGACATCAAATATTTCAAACTCTTATGATCCGTGTAAACCACACATTTCTCACCATAAAGATAATGCCTCCAGATATTCAAGGCAAACACCACCGCTGCAAGCTCAAGATCGTGAGTAGGGTAGTTACGTTCATACACCTTCAACTGCCTAGATGCATACGCCACTACCTTACCCTCCTGCATCAACACACAACCAAGCCCAACATACGATGCATCACTATAGACAATGAACTCCTTCCCTAATTCTGGTTGAACCAAGACCGGAGCTCGCGTCAAAGCTTCCTTCAACCTTTCGAAAGCTCACTGTCTATCCCTCGTCCACTCAAACCGAACATTCTTCTATAGCAACTTGATTAACGAAGCCGCTAAAGTGAAGAACCCTTCCACAAACCTTTGGTAGTAACCCGCCAAACCAAGGAAACTCCTAACCTCTGTTACTGACTTGGGCTTCTTCCAACTCATTATAGCTTTAACCTTTTACGGATCGACACAAATTCCTTCGGCCGACATAACGTGCACAAAAAACATAACTTCCTTAAGCCAGAACTCACATTTGCTTAACTTAGCATACAACTAATTCTCTGTCAACTTCTGAAGCACGATCCGCAAATGACCATCATGATCCTCCTCGGTACGAGAGTACACAAGGATATCATCGATAAACACAACCACAAACTGGTCCAAAAACTCATGGAACACTCGGTTCTAAGTCTATAAAAGTAGCTAGAGCATTAGTCAAACCAAACGACATCACAAGGAACTCGTAATGCTCGTACCTTGTACGAAAAGCTATTTTCGGCACATCCACCTCCTTCACCTATAACTGGTAGTACTCCGACCTCAAATCTATCTTGGAAAACACTGAGGCTCCCCTGAACTGATCAAACAGGTCATCTATCCACGGAAAAGGATACTTGTTCTTTACCATCAACTTATTTAGATGTCGATAATCTATACACATCCGCAGCGTACCATCTTTCTTTATAACAAACAGTATCGGCGCTCCCCACGGTGAGATACTACGATCAAGCAACTCCTACAACTACGTTTTCAACTCCTTTGGAGCTATACGGTACGAAGTAATGGATACCGGTACCGTACCCGCAAAAACCTTGATGCGAAACTCTACCTCACGGTCAGCTGGCAACCTTGGTAACTCTTCTGGAAAAACACCCGAAAACTTACATACGGTGCGAACATCTTGCACCCTCAACTCCTTTGATCCAGGATTCATAACATAGGCTAAATAAGCCTAACATCCCGAATCCAAATCCAACTCGCTTCCAAAGCCAAAAAACATTAGACAAAAACTTGGCATTCTCACCAACAACCACTACCTCATAATCATCTGACAACCTCCAGGATATCCGTTTGGTCTCAAAATCCACCACAACCTGATGTTCGGTCAACCAATCCATACCCAAAATTACATCAAAACCATAGAATGGCAACTCCATCAAGTCCACAACAAACACATGTCCCTGAACCATCAATGGACACCTACGATATAACCTCCTAACCACCACTGTCTCTCCAAGAGAACTAATCACTCTAACACCCACATTAAGAATTTCAACAAATATATCAAGCAACTCAACATGCTCACTCAAAATGTATGAATGAGTGAACCCGAATCAACTAACGAATAAAACGACAAAGACTGAAGGGTAAAAGTACCTGCGATCACATCAGTGTCATTGCGACACTCATGGTGCGCATACACCCTAGCTGGTCCACCTCCCTCAAGCTGGATAGCAACAGTATGAGCCACAGTCCTTTATCTACCGTCTCGATGCTGTAACGGTCTGCAGACACGACCACGACCCTGTTGCGAAGTAACAACAGGTGCAACACCCTGCCCACCTCGAGCCAACAATAGACAATCACGCCTTTGATGGTCGCCTGACCCGCAACTCCAACAAGCATTAGCCACCATATGCGCAGGTGCCTGACCCTCCCTGGCCAACCGCAGGCAATCTCGCCTCAAATGATCTCGAGATCCACAAACACAACATGTGCTAAACGGTGCTCTAACCTAGGCACCATGTCCATGGACTCCACGTCCCACAACACCTCCACCATGTCTTAACATCCTACAAAAGAACTCCCAGGTCACCTCATCAGTCGCCATATCGAATATCGTGGTAGTCCATCATGTATATGCATCACCTTGCAGCAGGGAAACAGCACAATCCAGCTTTCGAGCATCGGTGCACCCCATCTGGCCTAGTATCCTCTCAGTACTGGCCAACCAGACCTCAGAAGCCTTAGGTGATAAACCTCAAAACTTAACTCCGCACAAACTACAAAGACGATCAAGTGGCAAACCCTACCCCTCAACTGGTGGTGCTGGCACACGAACACCCGCAACTATTGCCTGAAAAGCACCGGTCATGGCCTGTATCAACGATGTCATATCACTTATCCCTGGCTCAACTGGCGCAGGTGGTACTTGTTCCACTCCCTTCGGTGGATTAGGTAGGGGCGGTGGCAACCCTCTAGGAGGTACAACTTCTTCTTCATCATCCTGCCCAGCGGCAGCAGTAATCGCGCTAGATCGCAACTCCCTCCTTGGTCCCATCGTGCTAAAATATATCTAAGGCATGATAATCATTTCAAAACAAAAACAGTCAGGCCAGCCTCAAGCAAGGATCCAAGACTTTCATTTCAAGAATCAAAACTTTCCAGAGTATAATAATATGGTAATGGGTACCCCAAAACTTTCCCAATATAGCATATAACAATCAACATTCATATATCAATCACCATGCATATCAACCAGCGTACATACAACAATCACCGTGCAAATCAAACATGACAACAACACAACAACCTCCCAAACGAACCAAACATGGCTCTAATACCACCAAATATAACCCCCTTAACCTGGTCTAGACGCCAGACCGAATCACTCAAGCTACATTAGATTTGTCGTAGCAAACCGAAGAGATTCAACAAAACCCGGTCCATTTTTTCCTTTTTATCTTATTTATATGCCAATTATTAATCCTAAATGTTCATGCAGATAACAAGTGTAACCCCAACTCAATCGGGCATCAATATGACATCCAATTGATCACGTTTTCCAATGAAGGACCAAATTGTAATTTGACGAGGTTACAAGTCAAAACCCACTTTCAAGTTACCAACCATAAATTAGTCAAGTTTCATGCATATGTCTCAAATGCCAGCCCAAACCAATCATTTTATCGCAAACAATTGCATTGGCATGATTCAAGGACTAAATTGCAAGGAAAGCAAAACTACCCAAAGTGACATTAATAGAATAAACGGTCATCCATACCAATATGGGTAAGCCCGTACCGATACAGTTTGAAACATCCTATTTCGGTACACCATCAACCCATTTCGATACGCCTAACTGAAATACCAAACTTTTGAAATAATTTAAACCGTACCGATACGGTTTCTCAAGTGTTTCGATATGCGGGTTCAAGTTGCAAAAGTGAATTCCAGAGGCTAAATCTCGTATCAAAACGCCTATCCCCATATCGGTACGCCAGACCAAATTTCCCCAGGCGTATCGAAACACACAAGACTCGTACCGATATCACAAGCCTGTAATTACCTAGCTGTACCGATACGGTCCCCCGCGTATCGGTACTCCTAGGCCTGTAATGTCACTTTTGGCTTGTTTTTCATCTTAAAAGTATACTCAAACCACTCCAACATGCTTTAAACACAATACTAACATGTCAAATATATCTCCTACCAGCAAGTACCACAATTCTAACAACATAACAAGGTTTCATGCATCAAAAAGGAAATCTATTGGCATGCTTCCTAATACGCATCCAACCAACATATCAAAATATAATCCAGCACCAAAATCAATCCTTAAAGGCCATTTACATTCCAAGAGAAACTAAAGAAACATGATCAAACAGGGAGTTTCACAAAACATCTCCCAAACCAAGATAAGTACCCCTTTGCCATTACTTATTATAGTCTAAACCAAAACATACTTTGGAAACAAGTCTTGCCAAGATCCCCTTGCTTCTTTCTGCCTTCCAAGACCTCAATTATCTGCATTGATGGACAACGAGAGCAAAAGAACACAAGGCTTAGTGAGGAGTGCTCAAAAACAAACACCATCAATGCATTTAAAACCATTTACTTAACATCATCCTTTAAAACATCATCACGCCCTTTTAAAACATGCACTTTACATCATTAAAACCATCATATTAAACCATATGCTACATGCATCATTAATCAACAGCAAATCACATTGCTAACCCTCCACTTAAGCCATCCCATGCATTACTACCAAATGCAAAACTTAAGGAGAAACATGTATAAACCATATTATACATCATAAAACACTTCAATGATACATCAACAATTATATTGGCTTTCAAGTGATCATTAACAAGTTCAATAACAAAAGAGTTCATCGGATACACGGATTCAACAAGTGTTAGCCTAACACTTCAATCCATCTCAACCAGTATAGCGATACAATCACAATCACGATACAATAACAATCGGGTACAATAACAACCCACGGGGACACCCACCCTAATCATCAGTTAGACGCTTAATCCACTAACGAGAGTATTCGATACTGTTTAACCCCTCTACTGTTAGGGTACTTGGATGGAGTATTCGATATGCTGTATAAACCCCTCAACATCCAAGGTGACTTATTTACAGTGCACTCAATCCTATGGCCGGCCAACTATATCTCATAACAATTTTAAAAATACATCACTTGCCAATATAATTAACCAAATAACATTTACCTCACTGTTTTTAACAAGCATTAAACCATGCCATTTCCAAAGCAACAACCATGCTTTAAACCACAAGTATAAACCATATTTACAAGGATCACTTACCATGTGCATCCTTCAGCAAATCATGATTAAAATAGTATATTGAATACTTTAAATCATGCTTATACAGTAGGTAACATGTAAATCAAAACAAGTGCATAAAACCATTTAACACTAGCACGACCGAGAGAGCAAAATCACTTTACTTACTTTCGAGCTTAGGTAAGTGTTTCAAGCTCTACCTAAGCTCCCAAAAACCACCTTTAAAACATTCTGAAGCTGGAATCCACATTTTCACTCACCGATACACGAAACTCGATTCGCTGACGCGAAACAAGTATTTGAAGCCTTCTACGCTTCTTCGATCACTTTCGGATCAACCTCCCCTATTTTTACCACAAAACAACAGAGGATTAATGCATCATAGTGCATTCTAAACACAGCAACCACAATCCTCCTCGGATTTCCGCAACACCCTCACAGTTAACCCTCTACAACAACTGAAAACATAACAAAAACACTTCGATTCATAACCCAGCCAACATCTATCAACCTAGCATCAATTTCAACATCAAAACACATCTAAAAATATATCCAAAATAACCTACCGCCTCTAGCAACCTTACAACCAAAGAAACACCACAAAACCTCAAAACTAACAACCTAAACAAATAGGGATTCTTAAGTTTCGGGATTCCATTGATAAAAACCTCTTGTCAACATTATTAAACATCCAAAATATGAATCGAAGCAACCTCAGTAACTAGAAATCAGATTCAATTCGAGAATCAATTCAGTTTCCCTAAAGAACTAAATTAAACATTAGAAAATCATCAAAATCAGATTAGAAACACAAAAACAAGGATCAAATGCTTGGGAATTTCAATAAAGAATCATACAATAGAGGAGATCTCAGACTTTACCCCTTTTGTGAAGTTTCTCCCTCAATTGATTTGTGAAAAGCTAAGAAAACACAATATTATTGTAAGATTTTGTGTAAACAATCTTTATAAAATAATTTGAAACAACAAAATCAAGTTAGAAACCACCTCACCTCTGGAAATTTGATGAAAACCTGAGTGTTTGGTTGAAGAGAGAATGGAGAGAAAAATTGAGAGAAAATGACGTGATTTTTGTTTTAGAAAAGATAAACAACTTTTTAACAAAATCCTCTTTAATTACCAATTAAAGCACATGTTAAAATTAGTTAAATCAAGGGAGAAATCATCAGAAAACAATTGATAGAATAGCTCCTTAAATATTCTAAGCATTTGACCCTTTTCATTTTAGTCACTAGAAAATCTCAGTTTTCAAAACTTTCATTTTGGTCACTAACCAAAATGTCCATCTTCCAAAAATCATTTTTCTAAATTTATTCCACCATTATTAAATACATAATTAATAATGATTTTTAAGCATTTTTCCATAATTTTTCCAACACCAATAATATACGATCCCGAAACCGACTCGAATATCTACTCCGGTCCACCGGACCGTCTAAAAACCCCCTAAACCGCTAAGCCCTAAAATCGGGGCATTACAGAGAAGAAATTAACTAGAAAATAAATAAATCTCGGAGCACTCTGATGGAGTCGTGGGATTGACAAATCTAATAAAGAATCTTTGTTCTGCTTGTTCAAGACTCTAGCGCCAGAGATGAATCCTTGAAGATATGATTACGATTATTATTATAATAATAATAACACAACAACAATCGAAAGCACCCACTTGCACCCAGAAGTTTTGCACTCCAACGATTAAACAAGTTTATTTTTTGGGGGGGAAAGCAAAAAATGAGAATTGAGAAAGAGTAGTCTTTTGTAGCAACGCGATATTCATGAGGATGAACCGATTCGTATAAAGGGGATTTTAAGACTTCAAATTGCCATAACATGCAAAGTATTCATAGACACAAGCTATGCTTGGAATGATGACTGAAAGGTTGAATTTGAGACGCTCTTGCACTTGATATCCAGAGCTCTTATTCTTTTGTATTTATATAGATTTTGGTTTCAAGGTCCTGTATGTTAATCCAAAAAGGCACCTTTCATTAAAATTTCGATTATTAAACTGACATTTTATGAGCAAAAGGATTTATTTTTATTGCTTCAGAGATGAATTTCTAAATGCAAGGTTAATGCAAATGATCAACGGGGCATAGACAATGGGCATTACATGATATGAGACGATAAACACTTTTTTTTGGTTAATAGGGCATCATTTTCCATGAATCGACAAATATTTTCTGCACATAGGAGTTTAGATCAAGATGGACGAGAGATGGTGCAATCTTGATAGAATTTGAAAAAAGTTAAAGGGCTTTCTTGAATGAAGAGATGATCTCGACCAAAGTCACTTGACCTGAAAGGTTGAACAGAGAATGAGCAACAAAATTTTACGGGCAAAGTCTGTAATATCCCAAAATTTTGGTTAGTGACCAAAATGTAAATTTTGAAAGTTTAGCAGTTAAAGTGTAAACTTTGGAAAAGTTTAGGGACCAAAGTGTAATTTTCAAAAGTTGTGTATTTTAACCCCATAAATAAATAGTTTACCCCCAATAATGACATTTTTGGGTTACCCAAATTTTTTGTACGGAGTTTCCATTAATGGCTATAAAGTAATAAAATTTGGAAGAATATTCGGATAATCGGATCGAATCGAATATCTAGGATATTTTGAAGGATGATAAGCCAAGGTTGATTATGTCATTTTACATGTCTAAGATATTTTATTTGTGTTGGAAGAATATGAACCCTTGGATTTAAGTTGATTTTCCATGCTAAATATGAGCCGTTGGATGAAAAATGGCAAGATAGTAATTTTGGAAAATCATAAGGGCCAAGTTAGTAAACTACTAACTCGAGATTTAAATTTAGGTAAATGGATGAAGGATGATGATATGAGGAATATTATCGAAATATAGAATTTTTGGAACAGATCCGATAGCTCGGAAAAGGTAAAATCGTAGTAGAAGTATTTTGCAAATATTGGGAAATCAGATTGAATTAAAATTTTAGAGGCTATTCCATAATCCACGGAAAATCATAAAATGATATTTATGAAATGGTGTCCGATTGAGGAGGAACTAATTTAGTTAGATTTTAATGGATGGCAATTTTGAAACAAACAAGTAAATAAATTCTAGTTGGAGGGCAAATTGGTCATTTGGCAGGGATGGCAATTTTGAAATATTTAAAGTTACAAGGGCTAATTTTTGAAGAATAAAATTTAAGATTAAATCTTGGCTCTTGATTGATGATAAAATCAATCTCAACAATTGGATAAAAGGGCACTTTTGTAATTTCCCAATTTGAAAGAATTTAAAATTCATTTATAAAATACAAGTGGCATAATTGGAGGGATTGAAAATTAAAAGACCAAAAAAGATAAATCCTTCTTCATCTTTCATTTTCGAAAATTAAGGGAAAATGGGAGAAAATTTCCAAGCTCGATTCAAGCCCCGAAACTCGATTTTTAGGTAATCTTTCGAACTGCAAAGTTGTTCTACTCTTCAAGCTCTATCTTTGGATGTATTTAATTCATGGAATACATGCTTTATTGATGGAAATTTTACATGAGAAGGAAATTAGGGTTTATGAACAAAATTGGGGCTTTTGAGATTTTATGATTCCATGGTTGAATTTAAGTTGGAATCAAGCTTATACGATGATAAATCATGTTATTGAGTTAGGACTTAAACCCTACATATTTTGGTTTGTATGGAGAAGATTAGGGTTTATGGATTTAAGTCTAACTTAGGGTTTGTGATGTCGGATTAATGATCTAGTAAGCTTGATTTGTTGTTTGGAAGCAAAACCCTAAGTTAAAACTTATAGGGATCAATTCGGCAAGCTTCAAAGTTAAGGGACCAAATCTGAATTTTATAAATTTAGAGTGTATTGATGTAATTAATGATGTTGGAAATGTGAAATTGGTGTTAGAATGCTAAACCGATGTTGAATCGAATTAGTGACCATTTTGACAAATTGTCAAAATCAAGTGACCAAATAGGAAAGGAATTCTTGGATGGGGATCAAATTTGATTTTTATTTAAAATGATAGAATTAAGGTAGTAGTGTTGATTTGAGGACTAAATTGCAAAGTTAAGAAGTTTGAATCCTTACCTTTGCATTTTAGTGACTATTTTGGGCAAAGAAAAAAAACCAGAGGGAATTATTTTGAATAATTATTTGATGAAGAAGATGATGAATTGGTGGTTTGAAGCAAGTGATGGGACTAAATTGATAAGTACAAAAATAAGAAGTTAGTAGAAATTAGAAGTTTATTATGGAAAGTTATGTAGAAGATTAAATTTTTGGCGGCGAGTTCAAAAATTCATCATAAATTATACAAAATGGTTAAATAATGAATTTTATACCATTGTAAAGATCTGTTCGTCTAGTTTCGTTTCCAACAAACGAAAATAGATTTCGAGTTCTGAGCTAAAAGATATGAATTTTTAATCGAATGAAGGTCAAAAAGTTTACAAAGCAGTTTCGGTCAGAACAACACTGTGATGGGAGTTCGAAGAATTTTCATAATTTTTTTAGATTTTATTGATTTATGTGGCTTATATCATTAGAAACGTTATCGAATCTAGTTTTTCCAGTATAAAGGAAATTAAGATCCGGTATGTATTTGCCCGATATAAGCAAATCTTTAAGGTAGCACAAGCTGGAATTTGAAACATTTTATATTTAAATGTAAGTTAGCAAGATCAGAAGAATTATTGGAAGTTCAAATTTGTCACTAATGACCATAATGAGTTTTTGAACAGTACAAGGAAGAAAGGAAAAATATTTGGGGATTTTATATTCGAATGATTATATTAGACAATGTGTTTAAGGTATTGTTAGATTTGAATCTAACAAATATTTTATCTTATTCATGTGATTAATGAAGTCAAGTGCGAATCAAAGAAGGTTTGAGGTTCTATAAAGGAATGGATCGAGTAGAATTTAGTGAGGCATGCTAATAAATGACCCAGGTGAGTGCAATGCATACATAACATGATAAATGGATGTTTTATACATCACTGGTAGGACTTGCGATGAGTCGACCTGATATATATATTGGCATGATATTTATGTCATTGATCATATATTTGACATATTTTAAATATGTTAAAGGTTGAAAACAAATGCATTGATCACTAGTTATTGATGATGGTATGCTATGAATGTTATTTCGGGTATGAACTGTCCAATGTTAAATTATATTGATATACATTGCAATGGATGGAATAAATATGGAACTTATGCCCAAATAAGTTAATTGAGGGACATAATATAGTTGGCATGCCATAGAGTCCAGCAGCACGCTGCATAATTGGGAATTCGGGATAGCACTATAATGTACCTAAAGGTCACTTAGTGTATGGCTAGCACAATGTTATAAATGTGCGAGAATTAACACTTTGGATCATATTTGACTTGTGTATCTAGGGTCCTCATAGGTCTATATTTGGGCTATAAACTCAGGCTATAAAATTGGGTTATAAAATCGGGCTATGAAATCGGTAAATATTTGATAAATGGGTTAAAGAGTTTATACACTCTTAAAATTATGGCAAGTATATTAGTAAGAAATTTATATTCGGTTTATATTATGTTGATACATGATTAGTATGATGGTATACTTATCTAGTGATCATGATGCATTTATGCATATACAACATATTATGATAACCGGGCAAGTATGAAAATCTTATGACATTGGCATATAGTAAATAATTAATAATGCAATGTGAAAGTTGATGCATTGGCATATATCATGCTATATAAATGTAGCTATGAAGTTGAATAAAAATTTAAATTATTGTAACTAATTTCCTTTATTGCCTCACTAAGTTCGTACTTAGCGTGTGTTTGATTGTACACACGTAGGTAAATCAAGATGAGAGGGAGAAAAGCTTTGCATCAATATTGGAAAGCTCAACATGTAATCACAATAATGACATCCTAATTAAGGTTTGATTATAATAGTGGCATGTATACTTACTAAACCTATTTGAGTGTGATTGACCTTTAAAGTTCGTTATGGTTTCAAGATAAGTGGCATTTCTAGAAAGATTCAAGGTTAAGAATAACATTAAGTGATGAGTTGCATGCTAAGATAATTCACTTGTAATTGGAACTCGAACAAATAATTTAAGTCAATTTTAAATAAATTTAATCGTGCTTGGGCTAGAGAAATTATAGGATGGGTGACCATCGGGAAGTTTTCTGAAAATTTTAAATTACCTTGATTTTTGGATTAGATAAGTTGTAATATTTTCGAATAATACTTGGTGTACGAATACGGGAAAGAGGTATTACATTTATTGGTATCAAAGCTACAAGTTTAGCCGGTTCTGAAGTTAAACAAAGTATGGTAAAGGTCAAAAGTCTATACATGCCACTAGGATGTCAGAATTACTGATGATTTTACTTGTTGGAATGAATGCAATTACTTACTTCATTATGATAATAATGTTAGATTTCAATGTGTCAAGTGTTTGGGCAAGTGAATCAATAAGAGATTCACGAGAGTGATATGTGTTGCGTGTGATAAGTGCTATGCAAATGTGCAAGTATACACGTTGCAAGTAATAAAGTGATATGAGTATCGAGTATCGTCTCCACAGGGATTGGTTTGGGCCACTTTGCTTAAGTTACTGCACTGTGAAAAGTAAAAACACAATTAAAGGATTATGGGAGTTTAACTAATAACTAAACTAGAAAGCAATAAAGTAAAAGAAAAGATGAGAGAAAAAGAGAGAGATAGGCCAGGTTATCGTGAGTTGAGGTGTGATAGCCGATTGGATCGTCTTGGTAAAAGAGTGCAAGGGCAACTCAGTTGCCGTGGCAACTTGCACAGCGGGGTTGCCTTGGCAACTAATCGATGGTTGCCTGGGCAACTAGTTGGGCAACTACTTGGGCGTCTGGGCAGCAACTTCAAGGTTCGGCAGAGCGTTCTTCAATGGTTTCTTCTTATCCCTAAGTCGAAACTCTAGCTACTTGTGCATGCCTTGATAATACATCCCTGCGTGAATCAAGGGTGAACAACAACCAATCTTGCGCTCCTCTTAGCCGTTGAAATCCATAACTTATTCCTAAGCCGGATTAATCTTCACCATCAATAGATTGAATAAAGACCATACTCATTCGTTTCTTGAATCTAACTCTCCTGATATTAGATAAATAGATGAAGTTACGAGATCCTCTCCCAATTCACTCACAGACAAGAATAAAAGCCAAGAATGAGTAAACCTTGAATAGAAAAGTGCAAACTCTTATTACCTAAACAAAATCCAATTGTTTCTCACAACAACAAAACACAATAACCCCAACCAATCAAGTTAGTTCATGGTTGGGTTCAAAAGATATACAAAGAATAATCCCCAAACCATGAATCTAATGGAAGCAAAGAAGAAGAAGAATTCGAAATTTCCCCTAATGCTCTCTTGTCAAAATCTCCTTGCTATTTATAGGTCTAGGCCAAAGTCCTTCTTTGAGGAGGAGTTTAAGTTGGAATTAAATTATCTTTAAAGAATATAATTCTTTAATATAAAACAAACAAAAAAAAAGTTAGTAAAATTAAGAGAAAAAAATGCAATAACAAAAACAACTAACACCAATTGCCAATCCCTGGCAACGGCGCCAAAAACTTGTTGCCCGTAATAAGTGCTACGCAAATGTGCAAGTATACACGTCGCAAGTTATAGTATAAAAGATATCGTCTCCACAGGGATTGGTGCTACTTCAAGAATCTAGTCTCTTGCACTGTAAAAATAAAAACACAAATAAAAGATTATAGAAGTTTAACTAATCTAGAAAGCAAATAAAGTAAAAGAAAAGATGAATTCAAATGAGGGAGATAGGCCAGGTTATCGTGAGTTGAGGTGTGATAGCTGATTGGATCGTCTTGGTAAAAGAGTGCACGGGCAACTCAGTTGCCGTGGCAATTTGCACAACGGGGTTGCCTTGGCAACTAATCGATGGTTGCCTGGGCGACTAGTTGGGCAACTACTTGGGCTTCTGGGCAGCAACCTTCAAGGTTCGGCAGAGCGTTCTTCAATGGTTTCTTCTTATCCCTAAGTCGAAACTCTAGCTACTTGTGCATGCCTTGATAATACATCCCTGCGTGAATCAAGGGTGAACAACAACCAATCTTGCGCTCCTCTTAGCCGTTTAAATCCTTAACTTATTCCTAAGCCGGATTAATCTTCACCATCAATAGATTGAATAAAGACCATACTCATTCGTTTCTTGAATCTAACTCTCCCGATATTAGATAAATAGATGAAGTTACGAGATCCTCTCCCAATTCACTCGCAAACAAGAATAAAAGGCAAGAATGAGTAAACCTTGAATAGAAAAGTGCAAACTCTTATTACCTAAGCAAAATCCAATTGTTTCTCACAACAACAAAACACAATAACCCCAACCAATCAAGTTAGTTCATGGTTGGGTTCAAAAGATATACAAAGAATAATCCCCAAACCATGAATCTAATGGAAGCAAAGAAGAAGAAGAAGTCGAAATTTCCCCTAATGCTCTCTTGTCGAAATTTCTCTATTTTTCTCTATCTGGATTGTCGAAATCTCCTTGCTATTTATAGGTCTAGGCCAAAGTCCTTCTTTGAGGAGGAGTTTAAGTTGGAATTAAATTATCTTTAAAGAATATAATTCTTTATTATAATTGTATTCCTACTAGGACTTCTCCTATCTTCTTGGAATTTAATTCTTCTTTAATCTCTGCATGGAAATCAAATTCCTTTGGGTTTGGGCTTTGCTCCACGTCATCTTGGGCTTGTCTAGTCATCAATTTTGACATCCCTATTACATTTTCTCTTTGTCGACAATTGCCATGGCAACTGGCTCGGCGTCTCCTTCATGCATTGCCCTGGCAACTAGCTCGGCATATCCTTCATGCATTGCCCTGGCAACTAGCTCGGCATTGCTTTGGCAAGTGATCCTGCACATACACACACAAAAACACACCAAAGCAGCATCTTTTTCCACAAAAATCACCAAGTTATGTAATCAAGCTCAACGGTGGAAAGAAACATGAATTAATGCATGAATGACTAATTATGCAACTATTATGAGCTTAAGTCTAACAATAATATAAGTAAAAAGGGTAATAAAAATAGTACTTTTGAACACTTTTCAATATGGTTAATGATAATATTCTACCCTCAGCTTAGCATGGTGCAGAGGCACCAGAGTAACATGATGTGTATGTTTTGGATTAAGATTTTTCTTCTAGACATTATATTTGATCATGAATTAGCCTTCTTAGGCACTGATTGCAAAAGAAATGAGAGTTCTGACACACTAGATTTTCAAAGAGACATTGATGGAGTTCTTGTGATTGTTAATATATGGTTTAAGGATATAAAGGTTAGGTTGAAGGAACTCTATATTGATGATTAGAGGAGACTAAAAATACAGTAGTATTTCATCTAAAAGGATTAGACCTGTATTTGATAAAGTAATGTTACGGTACATACTCAAAAGTCTGTTAGCTAGAAGTTCTTTCTTTGAGTGTTCCGTAACAAAGTTTATTCTAGAGATGCAACGAATTTTCTTGCATCTTAATTAGGGCAATTGGATCATTTATGGGTATGAGTACAAGTTTAATAAACTGAGTTGAATTGTTTATAAACTGTTTCCTACAGACAGAAGGAGAGCCTGTTATGACAGCTCACAGAGGGTTAGAGGTCGGGTACAAAAAAGTACTGATTGCTCTATGACTTTAAAAATTCTATGAAGCAGTAGATTATGATGAATGCAATGGAAAGAGTTTAGAATGAGAAAATATCTAAATAGAGTTCATAGTTCGTAAAAAGGAATAGTGAATCGAGATAACCACTTTTAAAAAGTAATGAGGATTTCTGTCAAAATTGCTAAGCTGAATTTATTACATAGTTCCGTTAAGAGATCGGGACAAGGAAAATTAGGAACTCTCTGACATTTATAATTAATGTTGGAGATTCAAGAAAACCACAAAAACAATCATGTGAGTGTTGTGATAATTGGCATGGATGAGCATGCAGAGTTTTTATTGGAATTAGTTATCAATATGAAAATGATTTAACTTATGCTATGGATATTGAGCATCAAGGGTATGCTGGGAGAGTATTTTTATTGTTTACAAGTTTTAAATGGGTCACCTAAGAGGAGCCGTTAGGATTGATACTTAATCGAGAGGCTAAGTTTAGGATTGGATTTAATCCAATATTGGACTTATACTGATTACACTCTACAAAATGGATCTTACTAGATTGAGAAAGCTAAGCATCTAGTTGCAAGAGTCATTAGATGGAGATTTTATACGATTTGGTATATCACTTGAGGAAGCTTCAGTGATGTTAGTTAAAGAAGAAATAATGTTCCTCTAAGGTTAAATTACAATTATATTATTATTACCAATAAAGGAAGATTTGATAGTAGCACTAGTATTAGTGCAGTATGAATCTAGTAAGGATTCTACCTTATTCAATAATACATCCCATAATAGGTTGGGATGTGTAATGATGTAATAATGCTAAAACATCAATTGATGTATTTCTCTAAAAGTCACTATTTGCCTTATAAGCATTAAATGCTTAATTATCTTTGGAGGAAAATAGTGTATCGATTACACAGCCTCAGCTCGAGTCTACTATGATAAATTGGGTTAAAGATTTATAGATAAAAGATAATATATGCCTGGAAAGAATTCAGTAAGGTAAAAAGGAAAATTTAAAGATTTCAATGTTAAGTCTAAAGGATGTTCATGTTATCAAGGAGTAATTTATATTCTCGAGGATAATGAAAAGAGAACTAAGAGGTGATTTAATCTGATTTGATTCAGTTCAGGATGTGGAGAATCAAGTAAGAATGGTTCAAAGCAATTTGGAGTTTTTTTTAAATGGTGGATATTATCTGCTGATCTTGAAAGAAAAGATATTTATATGAAGTTAAGGATAAAGTATTCCTTAAAAGTTTCACCTTGGAAGAAGGTGTTATGGTTTGGACCAAAAAGGAAAGCTAAATCCGAGATTCTTCTGGTCATATAAGATTGTGAAGAGGGTTGGTCTGGTGGTTTATTAGTTAGTCTTATCCCCATAAATGGACAAGATTCATAATGTATTCCATGTATCAATACTCAAGAAGTATCGATCATATCCTTTATATATCATTATCCCGGAGGGAATAAAGATTCAATTGAATTTGATTTATGGGGAAGAATCGGTAAAGATATTAGCACATGGAGTCAAAGGATTAAGAAATAAAATGATTTTGCTTGTTAAAGTTCTTTGGCGAAATCATGAAGTCGAAAAAGCGATTTGGGAAAGAGAAAAAGATATGAGAAAACAATTTCCTCAATTTTTGAACCAGGTATGTGTTGAAAATTCGAGGACGAATTTTATTAAGGGGAGAGAATTGTAATATCCAAAAATTTAATTCAGTGACCAAAATGTAAATTTTGAAAGCTTAGGAGTTAAAGTGTAAACTTTGGAAAAGTTTAAGGACCAAAGTGTAATTTCCAAAAGTTATGTATTTTAACCCCGTAAATGAATAGTTTATGGACTAAAGTGTAATTTTCAAAAGTTGTGTATTTTAACCCGGATTTTTCGTACGGAGTTTGTATTAATGGCTATAAAGCAATAAAGTTTGGAAGAATATTCGGATAATCGGATCGAATCGAATATCTAGGATATTTTAAAGGATGATAAGCCAAGGTTGATTATGTCATTTTACATGTCTAAGATATTTTCTTTTTTTTTTTGGAAGAATATGAACCCTTGGATTTAAGTTGATTTTCCATGCTAAATATGAGCCATTGGATGAAAAATGGCAAGATCATAATTTTGGAAAATCATAAGAGCAAAGTTAGTAAACTACTAACTCGAGATTTAAATTTAGGTCATTGGATGAAGGATGATGTGATACCCCAAAATTCACTAAGTTGTTTAAGTGTAATTTAGCACTAAGATAAAGGCTTAAAAGCTAACTTAGTGACTAGAATGACAAAATATAAAAGTTAGGATTTCTTTAATTATGGACTCTAGGAAATGAATTTCTGAGAATTTAGAGTACCATGAGATAGATGATAAGCAAATTAGTGTACTCGCAAAGTTTGGTAATAATCCAAGGAAAAATTGGAATGGGAATTCAAGGTTAAAGTTTAGTGACCAAAATGATAAGTTTTCAAAACTTGTATGGTACAAGTCAAAATATGAAAAGTTAAAGGACCAAAGTTGTAATTCCCCAAAAGTTAGGTGTTTTATTTCATAAATAGACAGAGCACCTATTGATGTGGACTGAATATAGAATTACTGGCTTGATCTGATATTTCAAATATTTGGAAAATCACATTTAAAGTTTTAGTGGAATTTGAATACCCGAATCGAACTACAAAGTTAAGTTTGCTCAGGCTATAATAGCACTAGGATGGGTGACCTTATGGGAAGGTCTCATGTCAGAAATTGAGACTGATAAAAAGGAATCAGTTCGAGTTGAAATTATTCGTAGGAATGTCTAAAAAAGGATTATTAAGAGAAATTTATCCAATAAAGATTTCGGGTAAATTATCAGTATATTGGACAGAGTTAAAATTTCAAGATTTTAATTTTTACAAAATTATGGAATATTTTCTATGTCAAAAATATTTATTTATGGAAATCAGAATTATGAGAATTTCAAATTTTACCCGATAGTTTGGAAAATGGAAAATCGTAGTAAGTGATTACCAGGTAATCAGATTGAATTGGAATTTTAAAGGCAATTCCATAGGCCATGGAAAATTCATAAAATATTATTTTTATAAATATTTTAATGTTTCTAGTTAGAATCTATATAGACTTGGTTTCAATTTTACAAGATTGCAATTTTGAAAATAAGATATAGTTGAAGGATTATTTGGACCTAAAGAATTAAATGAATTTAATATTCATTTTTTAATACATGTAGAATAAATAAGAAAAAGATGAACAAAAATTTGTTCATCTTTCTCCTACCTTTCGAAAATCAAGAGAAAAAGAGGGGGGAATCACACAAAATTTTCCTAGGCAAAATCGAAGGCTCCAAAGTTAGAATCAAGGTATGTTTCTTCGAGAAAAATTGATCTATGCTTCATGCTCTTTCTTATGATAGTAACTTTGCATGGTAATTTGAAGAATTGTTCATGATATTGATGAGAGAGAAATTAGGGTTTCAAGTTCTATGTTGAAATTGAAGTTTGATTTAAGCAAATTAAGTGTTGTGAAGTTGAAATCAAGCTTAAATTTGGATTGATTTCATGTTTGAAGACATAAACCCTAACCTTAAAATTTGGGGTTTCATTTAGGGTTTTGAAATTAAGGATGAATATGGAAGATTTATGACTATATAAGCTTGATTTTGATGTTAGAATGAAAAAATTCTCAACTAATTACCTAAGTGACTATTTTTGGCATGTTTGGTAAATTAGGGAAAATATTGTGAAATCATGTTAATGGTGGATTTGAAGAGATTATGAATTTAGAAGCTTGATTATGACATTAAGACTAAAATAAAGTCATTGCAAAGTTTAGATACATAATTTACCAAGTAGGAAGAATTTGGGGATTTAATTGTTAATTCCTGTAACTGAAGATTATATGTTGAAAAAATTATTTTGACGATATTAAAATATTATTTGAATGAAAAAAAACATTGAAAAAGTATAGTGACCATTTCGGCCAAAGGTTAAAATAGAAGGGAAAATTTGAGAAAAATGGTAAAAATGTTGGATTGAAAAATTAGTACAACTTTTGTGTGAAATTAGTGACTAAAATGTCACTTTAGAAAAAGTTAGTGGATTGAAGGGCATTGAGTAGAAGTTAGTGGAGAATGTTAGAATTATGGAGAAATTGTGATTTGGGCTTGAATAATTTGCAAAAGTTGTAAAATGGTCACTAGGGACCAAATTGAACTATTCGGCTTCTAAGAGGGAAAAGGGGAAAATTTTTGGAATTTTTTTTATATTCTAATATTTTTACTAGTATTTAATAGTTAAACAGTGTTAGATTAAAGAAAATCTAACATGTATATTGTATATGTTCGATGTGTAATTTTGCAGTATCCGAGCAAGACAAAGAAACTCGAGATAAAAAGGGCAAGGAAAAAGTAGTGGATTAACTTAGTGAGGCTAGTATTTTGCATTGCCCAGGTGAGTGCATTTTTTGCATGTACACATATTGCAAATAAGATGACTTGCGATAAGTCAACCTTAATATATATGAAAATATATGTTGATCAAATTATGCAAATGGCATGAAAATTAAATATCATATGGGGTACAAGAATATGGCATAATGATTTATCTAAGATAAATCAGATTATAAATTTTGAGTATGAACTGCCCATTATTGATGGATTGGATATTGAATATGAAAATATTATATTGTTCTGCCCGAGTACTAGTGTGAAAGTCTTGGTATAGATGGATATACATAGAGTCCTAGCAGCTACGTCATAGGCACTATGGTGTCGAGATAATGTAGGCACTACGGTGTCGAGATAATGTAGGCACTTCGGTGCTGAGATAGACATTAAGGTGTCGTTTGAGGAGCAAAGGGCGTCCTCGAGTAGGTACTCATCTCAGTCGCTACGACGATGCAGATGCTACGACAACGTAGTCACTACGGTGTCGTGATGACTCGTACCATAGCATCACATGAATTGTACTTTGGGCTATAAATCAAGAAATGCTTTTAAGCAAGTAAATAGACCAGTATGTCTATCATATTTATTGCTGATAAAGAAAGAATGATGTTATGACTTTGAACATACATATATGCAACCATGATTCATTGAAATAAGTTAGTTTCTCATTTACCATAATAAATGATGAAATGATATGAATACGCACGAGATATTACTTGCCATTTTACAAGGACTGTGGTATTTATGTTAAATGTTCATATTGTTACAATTATGTCTCATTAAGTTATACTTAGCGTGTGATTCGTATTACACGTAGGTCGATCGAGCTAATAGTATCGAGGAAGGAGCTGCACTTTTGGAAATCAAGTTAGCTCTTATAAGCAATAGTATGTACACTTACATCCTAGACTAGTGGTCATGTACTCGTATTTTTAAATATGCAATTGTTTTATACTACTGAATTTATAAGTTAGGTTACTTATTTAAATGGGCCTGTAATACAAGTATTATAGATAAATGATATGGTTTTAAACTCTTAGACATGGAATTGGTATAAATATTTTGTAGTTTATGCTAATCAAGTAGCGATTTTTAAATCAAAGAAAGGGTCTAGGTAGCACACATAGTTTACAACCTGAATTATATTTTCAGGTTAATAACTATCTTAAATATTTATTTAATCAATTTAGGGTTGAAACTAGGTGTTACTAGACATGTTTATAATTCGATAAAACTGAGGAAAAGTTATTTTACTAAACTGGTTTATAAAAAAAATTTACAAGTCAAGAAATCAGTTAAAAAGTTTAGTAACATCTTAAATGTGTATTTAATTATTGAATATACATTGAGTGTGTTACATTTAGTGGTATCAGAGCAAATGTTTAGCCGATTCTAGAGGTTAAACCAAGTAGATTTGATTTGTTTAAAGTGTACATGCCCCTAGGATGATATGTTATTGATGTATTGCTTATATAACTTGATGTGGCTCTTTACTAATAGGATCATGAATATGTTGTAATAGACAATGTCAGACGCTGAGGGATTGCGTCAAGCGACGGGTCACCAAAGCCCAGAAGAGGCTTAAAGTGGTAGTAATGAGATGCAACGTGATCCACCTCCACTTCTGTTCCAGCTACATAGCAGGGAGCTCCAGCTCAAGGATATGGAGTTTTAGCGCAAGCGTTAGAAGCGATGGTAAATAGGCTGCAGTCATCTGCACCCGTACCAGTTTCGGCACCCGTAAGGGCATCAAATGCTAAAGAGCTTAAGAAATTGGGTCCACCTTAGTTCAATGGAGAAGGTGGTCCAATGGCCGTAAACTTGTGGTTAAATGATGTTAAGGTTATGCTGGATCAGTTAAGTTGTTCTGATGCTGAAAAATTAGAGGAAGCTATATCTCTTTTAAGGGAACATACTCGAATATGGTGGTCAAATGCCATAGAGCTGGTACCTACTGAACAAGTAACTTGGACATTTTTTCAGGAAGCATTTAGCGCTAAATATGTTGGTGATCAATTTAAGAGAGAAATGCTTCAGCAGTTCCTAGATCTCAAACAAGGCAACCATTCAGTTTATGAATATGAGTTGGAGTTTAATCGATTAAGCCGATACGCAGCTGAATTAATGTTGACTGAAAAATCTCGCTGTGAATGGTTCATTGAAGGGCTTCATCCAAGACCCAAGGAATTAATGTTAGGCATGAATCTGTCAGTTTATCAAGATGCGGTGAATAGAGCAAAGGCTATGGAAATGGCCTATCTAGAGCGAGTTAGAGCTCAACCTTTTCGATCAACTAAAAGACCTGGAGAATCATTTGTGTCAGCACAGTCTAAGCGAGGGAGAGGTTCTCGCCTACAAAGCAAAACTGGAACTGGATCTACACGTGGGAATCCTTATCCTAAAAGATCCCAAGCATCTCAAATGTCTACTGTAGGCTCGAAGAAGTCAGAAAAAGCTTCTAAACCAGAATGTGAGCATTGTGTGAAGAAGCATGGAGAGGTTTGTTGGATGATTATAGGAGCTTGTCTGCCATGTGGTTAGATGAGGCGTTTTCTAGAGAATGTTCGCGAGGACAAACAGAGAACCCCATCCAGTTAGAATAATATGCAGTAGCTCCACCTAGAGGTCGTGGTCATGGTGGAATAGGACAAGCTAGAATATCAAACCAAGCCGGATCAGAGGCAGTATCAGCACGAGAATTTTGAACTCCAGCTCGAGTATATAATATATGCAAAGATGAGGATAAGCATGATTCAGATATTATAGCAGGTACTTTCTGACTTTTGGTGAATCTGTGTTTGTTTAAATTGATCCTGGTTCTACACATTCATATATTAGCTCTAAGCTAGTTGCTAAAAGAAGAATTCCTATGGAGACTATTAGTAGTGATGTGATTGCCAGTAATTCGCTCAGTCATAGTGCTAGAGTGACCCGGATATGTTGGAATTATCCCTTAGTGATTCAAGGGATTGAATTTCTAGCAAATTTGATGGAACTACCATTTCATGAATTTGAGATTATCTTGGGAATGGATTGGCTATCTGCATATGATGCAGATGTTAAATGTAAAAAGAAGCAATTAGTACTTCAAGGACCGGATGGTTCTGAAGTAGTTGTAGTGGGAGAAAGAAATGATTGCCTAAACTCAGTAATCTCTGCAGCAATGTCTCTGAGGATGTTAAATAATGGGTGTGAAGCGTATTTAGTTAATATGGTAAATATGCAAGCAGAAAATAAGAAATTGGAAGATATTCCAACTGTACGAGAATTTCCAGAGGTATTTCCATATGAGTTGCCAGGATTACCTCTAGATAAAAAGGTACAATTTGGAATAGATGTGTATCCTGGAACAGAGCCGATATCAATGGCACCCTATAGGATTGCGCCAACAGAATTAAGGGAGCTGAAAGCTCAATTGCAAGAGTTATTTGATCGAGGCTATACTCGACCAAGTGTGTCACCTTGGGGAGCCCCAGTGTTATTCGTAAAGAATAATGATGGATCTTTATGATTGTGTATAGATTATTGACAACTAAATAAGGTGACAATAAAGAATAAGTATATGTTGCCAAGAATTGAAGATCTATTTGATCAGCTTAGAGGAGTTGTTGTGTTTTCAAATATCAATCTTCGATCAGGCTATTACCAGCTAAAAGTTAAGAAATAAGATATACCAAAAACAACATTCATGACTCGTTATGGACATTACGAGTTTTTGGTAATGTCGTTTGGTCTCACAAACGCCCCTGTCGCATTTATGGATTTGATGAATAGGGTGTTTCAACCCTACTTGGCCCACTTTGTGGTGGTGTTTATAGATGATATCTTGGTATACTCTGAGACTGAAGATGATCATGATCGACATCTCCGAGTGGTATTACAGACATTAAGAGAAAAACAGCTTTATGCAAAGTTTCCCAAATGTGAATTCTGGCTATCCGAAGTAACTTTTCTCAGACATGTCGTATCCGCTGATGGAATACGAGTGGATCCCAAGAAGATACAAGCTATTCTTGATTGGGAGGCACCAAAGAATGTCTCGGAGTTAGAAGTTTCTTGGGATTAAATGGATACTATAGACGATTTACCCAAAGCTTCTCTATCATTGCTATGCCACTCACCCAACTATTAAGAAAATGTGTTTATTTTGTATGGATAGAGAAGTGTAAAGAGAGTTTTGGAAGATTAAAGAAAGTTTTGACAGAGACACCAGTATTAATTCAACCAGAGCCAGGAAAAGAGTATATTTTGTATAGTGATGCATCCCATAATGGTTTGGGTCGTGTATTAATACAAGAAGGTCGCGTTGTAGCCTATGTATCGCGACAGCTCAAAAATCATGAAAAGAATTATCCGACTCATGACTTGGAGATGACAGTAGTGATATTTGCACTAAAAATGTTGAGACATTATTTATATGGTGAAAAGTGTTATATCTACACTGATCACAAAAGTTTGAAGTACTTGATGACACAATGAGATCTGAATCTGAGATAGCGGAGATGGGTTGGGTTTTTAAAGGATTATGATGTGGTTATTGATTATCACCTTGGAAAGTCTAATGTAGTAATAGATGTTCTTAGCCGGAAGACATTTTCTGTTCTACGCACAATGAAAACACAGCTATCTTTGGGACCAGATGGTTCTTTAGCAGCAGAGTTTCAGCTTAAGACAATTTTTTTGAATTGGATCAAATATTTACAGCTCTTGAATGAAGAATATATTGAAAAGAGAAGTCAAGCTGAATCATGAGAAGCACAAGACTATGAAATCAAGTCTGATGGTTGTTTATACTATCGAGGAAAAGTTTATATTCCTGATAATGGTGAATTGAAGAAAGAGATTTTAACAGAAGCTCACTATTGCCCATTAGTTATGCACCCTGGAAGTAATAAGATGTATCAAGATTTGAGAACCCGTTATTGGTGGCTAGGAGTGAAAAGAGCAATCTCAGAGTTTGTAGAAAAATGTCTGACCTGTCAACAAGTTAAAGCAGAGCATCAAGTACCTTCTGGATTGTTACAGTCTATCTCCATTCCTCAGTGAAAATAAGAAAAAGTGACTATGGATTTTGTAACAAGACTACCAGTTACGCCTAGTAAAAAGGATTCAATTTTGGTCATCGTGGATCGTTTATCGAAGTCTGCACATTTTATTTTAGTTCGTGTGGATTATTCAATGGACAAGTATGCATAATTTTATATCAGAGAAATAGTACGACTACATGGTGTCCAATATAGATTGTATCAGACAGAGACCTGAGGTTTACCTCGAGATTTTGGGGAGCATTACATGAGGCTTTAGGTACTAAACTAAATTTTAGTACTGCATTTCATCCACAGTCAGACGGGTAGTCAAAACGAACGATCCAGATCTTAGAAGATATGTTACGAGCTTGCATTATTGAGTTCATTGGATCATGGGAAAGGTATTTGCCATTAGTTGAATTTGCATATAACAACAGTTACTTGGCAAACATCAAAATGGCACCGTTTGAAGCACTTTTATGGAAGAAAGTGTAGAACTCCTCTTAATTTGTTCGAATTATAGGATCAAAATGTTCTTAATGATCCAAAAATAGGTGGGATTGATTTAACCTGAGAAATGGAAGATAAAGTAAAGATTATTTAGAATAATCTCACAGCAGTCGCGGATCGACAAAAGGCATATGTAGATAAAGAGAGAAGGGATGTTGAACTTGAAGTTGGAGATAAAGTTTTCCTGAATGTCTCACCATGGAAAAAAGTATTGCGTTTTGGTTGAAAAGGGAAACTAAGTCCCAGATTCATTGGACCTTATGAAATTCTCAAAAGAGTTGGATCAGTGGCTTATAAACTGGCCTTACCTCCAGAGATGAGCAAGATCCATGATGTATTTCATGTATCAATGTTGCGAAGGTATAGATCAAATCCCTCGCATGTTATCACTCCAGAAGAGATTGAGTTGCAACCTGATTTAACATATGAAGAAGAACCAGTGGAGATTTTATCTTATGGAGTCAAAGAATTGAGGAATAAGAAAATTTCATGGGTCAAAGTCCTTTGGAGAAATCATAAAGTGGAAGGGGCAACTTGGGAAACTGAGGAGAAAATGAAGAAGCAGTACCCAAAGTTATTTAAATTAGGTACATTTTAAAATTCAAGGATGAATTTTCTTAAGGGGGAAGAATTGTAATACCCCAAAATTCACTAAGTCGTTTAAGAGTCATTTAGCACTAAGATAAGGACTTAAAAGCTAACTTAGTGACTAGAATTATAAAATATAAAAGTTAGGATTTCTTTAATTATATACTCTAGGAAAGGAATTTCAGAGAATTTAGAGTACCATGAGATAGCGAATAAGCAAATTAGGGTACTCGCAAAGTTTGGTAATAATCCAAGGAAAAATTAGAATAGGAATTCAAGGTTAAAGTTTAGTGACCGAAATGATAAGTTTTCAAAACTTGTATGGTACAAGTCCAAATATGAAAAGTTCAAGGACCAAAATTGTAATTTCCCGAAAGTTAGGTGTTTATTTCATAAATAGATAGAGCACCTATTGATGTGGACTAAATATAGAATTGAGACTGATAAAAAGGAATCAATTTGAGTTGAAATTATTCGTAGGAATGTCTGTAAAAGGATTATTAAGAGAAATTTATCCGATAAAGATTTCAGGTAAATTATCAGTATATTGGACCGAGTCAAAATTTCATGATTTTAATTTTTATAAAATTATGAAATATTTTGTATGTCAAAAATATTTATTTATGAAAATCAGAATTATGAGAATTTCAAATTTTACCCGATAGTTTGGAAAATGTAAATCGTAGTAAGTGGTTATCGGGTAATCGGATTGAATTGAAATTTTAAAGGCAGTTCCATAAGCCATGAAAAATTCATAAAATATTATTTTTATGAATATTTCAATGTTCCTAGTTAGAATATAACGAGACTTGGTTTCAATTTTACAAGATGGCAATTTTGAAAATAAGATATAGTTGAAGGATTATTTGGACCTAAAGAATTAATTGAATTTAATATTCATTTTTAATACATGTAGCAAAAATAAGAAAAAGATGAACAAAAATTTGTTCATCTTTCTCCTACCTTTCGCAAATCAAGAGAAAAAGAGGGGAAAACACACAAAATTATCCTAGGCAAAATTGAAGGCTCCAAAGTTAGAATCAAGGTATGTTGCTTTGAGAAAAATTGATCTATGCTTCATGCTCTTTCTTTTGATTGTAATTTTGCATGGTAATTTGAAGAATTGTTCATGATATTGATGAGATAGAAATTAGGGTTTCAAGTTTTTTGTTGAAATTGAAGCTTGATTTAAGCAAATTAAGTCTTGCGAAGTTGAAATCAAGCTTAAATTTGGATTAATTTCATCTTCGAATACATAAACCCTAACCCTAAAATTTAGAGTTTCATTTAGGGTTTTGAAATTAAGGATGAATATGGAAGATTTATGACTCTACAAACTTGATTTTGATGTTAGAATGAAAAAATTCTCAACTAATTTCCTAAGTGACTATTTTGGCATGTTTGCTAAATTAGGGAAAATATTGTGAAAATTATGTTAATGCTGGATTTGAAGAGATTATGACTTTAGAAGCTTGATTATGACATAAGAACTAAAATAAAGTCCTTGCAAAGTTTAGATACCTAATTTACCAAGTAAGAAGAATTTGGGGATTTAATTGTTAATTCTTGAAAATGAAGATTATATGTTGGAAAATTGTTTTGAGCATATTAGAATGTTGTTTGAATGAAAAACAACATTGGAAAAGTTTAGTGACCATTTCTGCCAAAGGTTAAAATAGAAGGGAAAATTTGAGAAAAATGATAAAAATGTTGGATTAAAAAATTAGTACAAGTTTGCCAACTTTTGTGTGAAATTAGTGACTAAAATGTCACTTTAGCAAAAGTTAGTAGATTGAAGGGCATTGAGTAAAAGTTAGTGGATAATGTTAGAATTACGGAGAAATTGTGATTTGGGCTTGAATAATTTGCAAAAGTTACAAAATGGTCACTAGGGACCAAATTGAACTATTCAGCTTCTAAGAGGAAAAAAGGGAAAATTTTTGGAAAAAATTTTATATTCGAATATTTTTACTAGTATTTAATAGTTAAACAGTGTTAGATTAAAGAAAATCTAACATGTATATCGTATATGTTCAATGTGTAATTTTGCAGCTTCCGAGCAAGACAAAGAAACTCGAGATAAAAAAGGCAAGGAAAAAGTAGTGGATTAACTTAGTGAGGCCAGTATTTTGCATAGCCTAGGTAAGTGCATTACATGCATGTACGACATATTACAAATAGGACGACTTACGATAAGTCGACCTTAATATAAATGAAAAATGTATGTTGATCAAATTATGCAAATGGTATGAAAATTAAATTGCATATGGGATACAAGAATATGGCATAATGATTTATCTAAGATAAATCAGATTATAGATTTTGGGTATGAACTGCCTATTATCGAATTATGGATAATATTATTGATGGACTGGATATTGAATATGAAAATATTATATTGTTCTGCCCGAGTACTAGTGTGAAAGTCTTGGTATAGTTAGATATCCATAAAGTCCTAGAAGCTGCGTCATAGGCACTACGGTGTCGAGATAATGTAGGCACTACGATGCTGAGATAATGTAGGCACTACAGTGCTGAGATAATATAGGCACTTCGGTGCTGAGATAGACACTAAGGTGTCGTATGGGGAGCAAAGGGCGTCCTCGAGTACGTACTCATCTCAGTCGCTACGGCGATGCAGATGCTACAGTGTCGTAGACACTACGATATTGTGATGACTCCCGTACCATAGCATCACATGAATTGTACTTTGGGCTATATATCCGGAAATGCTTTTAAGCAAGTAAATAGACCAATATGTCTATCATATTTATTGCTGACAAAGAAAGAATGATGTCATGACTTTGAACATACATATATGCAACCATGATTCATTGAAATAAGTTAGTTTCTCATTTACCATGATAAATGATGAAATGATATAAATATGCACGAGATATTACTTGCCATTTTTACAAGGATTGTGGTATTTATGTTAAATGTTCATATTTATACAATTATGCCTCACTAAGTTATACTTAGCGTGTGATTCGTATTACACGTAGGTCGATCGGGCGAATAGTATCGACGAAGGAGCTGCACTTTTGGAAATCAAGTTATCTCTTATAAGCAATAGTATGTACACTTACATCCTAGACTAGTGAGCATGTACTCATATTTTCAAATATGCAGTTGTTTTATACTACTGAATTTATAAGTTAGGTTACTTATTTAAATGGGCCTATAATATAAGTATTATGGATAAATGATATGGTTTTAAACTCTCAGACATGAAATTGGTATAAATATTATGTAGTTTATGCTAATCAAGTAGCGATTTTTAATTCAAAATAAGGGTCTAGGTAGCACACATAGTTTACACCCTGAATTATATTTTCAGGTTAATAACTGTCATAAATATTTATTTAATCAATTCATGGTTGAAACTAGGTGTTACTAGACGGGTTTATAATTCAATGAAACCGAGGAAAAGTTATTTTACTAAACTGATTTATAAAAAAATTACAAATCAGGAAACCAGTTAAAAACTTTAGTAACATCTTCAATGCGTATTTAATTATTGGATATACATTGAGGGTGTTACAAATGATGATACGAGGAATATTATAGAAATATAGAATTTTCGAAATAGATCTGATAGCTCGGTAAAGGTAAAATCGTAGTAGAAGTATTTTGTGAATATCGGGAAATCGATTGAATTAAAATTTTAGAGGTTGTTCCATAATCCATGGAAAATCATAAATTGATTTTTATAGAGTGGTGGCCGGTTGAAGAGGAACTAATTTAGTTAGATTTTAATGGAATGGCAATTTTGAAACAAACTAGTAAATAAAGACTAGTTGGAGGGAAAATTGGTCATTTGGAAGGGATGGCAATTTTGAAATATTTGAAGTTACAAGGGTTATTTTTGGAAGAAGAAAATTTAAGATTAAATCTTGGCTCTTGATTGATGATAAAATCAATCTCAACCGTTTGATAAACGAACACTTTTGTAATTTTCCTAATTGAAAGAATTTAAAATTCTTCTATAAAATACAAGTGGCATAATTGGAGGGATTGAAAATTAAAAGACCAAAAAAAGATGAAGCTTTCTTCATCTTCCATTTTCAAAAATTAAGGGAAAAGGGGAGAAAATTTCCAAGCTCGATTCAAGCCCTGAGACTCGATTTTCAGGTAATCTTTCGAACTGCAAAGTTGTTCCACTCTTCAAGCTCTACCTTTTGATGTATTTAATTCATGGAATACATGCTTGATTGATGGAAATTTTACATAAGAAGGAAATTAGGGTTTATGAACAAAATTAGGGGTTTTGAGATTTTATGATTCCATGGTTGAATTTAAGTTGGAATCAAGCTTATATGATGTTAAAATCATGTTATTGATTTAGGATTTAAACCCTACATATTTTGGTTTGTATAGAGAATATTAGGGTTTATGGATTTAAGTCTAACTTAGGGTTTGTGATGTCGGATTAATGATCCAGTAAGCTTGATTTGTTGTTTAGAAGCAAAACCCTAAGTTAAAACTTATAGGGATCAATTCGGCAAGCTTCAAAGTAAAGGGACAGAATCTGAATTTTATAAATTTGGAGTGTATTTATGTAATTAATGATGTTGGAAATGTGAAATTGGTGTTAGAATGCTAAACCGATGTTAAATCGAATTAGTGACCATTTTGACAAATTGTCAAAATCAAGTGACCAAATAGGAAAGGAATTCTTGGATGGGGATCAAATTTAATTTTTAGTTAAAATAATAGAATTAAGTAGTAGTGTTGCTTTGGGGACTAAATTGCAAAGTTAAGAAGTTTGAATCTTTACCTTTGCATTTTAGTGACTATTTTAGGCAAAGAAAGAAAATTAGAGGAAATTATTTTAAATAATTATTTGATGAAGAAGATAATAAATTGGTGGTTTGAAGCAAGTGATGAGACTAAATTGATAAGTAGAAAAATAAGAAGAAGTTAGCAGAAATTAAAAGTTTATTATGGAAAGTTATGTAGAAGATTGAATTTTTGGCAGTGACTTAAACAAATTCATCATAAATTATACAAAAATGGTTAAATCATGAATTTTATACCATTGTAAAGATTTGTTCGTCTAGTTTCGTTTCCAACAAACGAAAACTGATTTCGAGTTCCGAGTTAAAAGATATGATTTTTTAATCGAATGAAGGTCAGAAAGTTTACAAAGCAGTTTCAGTCAGAACAACACTGTGACGGGAGTGAAGAATTTTCATATTTTTGTAGATTTTATTAATTTATGTGGCTTATACCATTAGAACTGTTATCGAATCTAATTTTTCTAGTATAAAGGAAATTAAGATTCAATATGTATTCTTCCCGGTATAAGCAAATCTTTGAAGGTAGCACAAGTTGTCAAAAAATGAAATTTGAAGCATTTTATATTTAAATGTGAGTTAGCAAGCTCGGAAGAATTATTGGAAGTTCAAATTGGTCACTAAGGACCATAATGAGTTTTTGAATAGTACAAGGAAGAAAGGAAAAATATTTGGAGATTTTATATTCGAATGAATATTTTAGACAAAGTGTTTTAAGGTATTGTTAGATTTGAATCTAACAAATATTTTATCTTATCCATGTGAGGCATGCTAATAAATGGCCCATGTGAGTGCAATGCATACATAACATGATACATGGATGTTTTATACATCACTGGTAGGACTTGCGATGAGTCGACCTGATTTATATATTGGCATGATATTTATGTCATTGATAATATATTTGACATATTTTAAATATGTCAAAGGTTGAAAACAAATGCATTGATCACTAGTTATTGATGATGGTATGCTATAAATGTTATTTCGGGTATGAACTGGCCAATGTTAAATTATATTGATATACATTGCAATGGATGGAATAAATATGAAACTTATGCCAAAATAAGTCAATTTAGGGACAGGATATAGTTGCCATGCCATAGAGTCCAGCAGCACGATGCATAATTTTGAATTCGAGATAGCACTATAGTGTACCTAAAGGTCACTTAGTGTATGGTTAGCACAACCTTATAAATGTGCAGAAATTAACACTTCGGTGCATATTTGACTCGTGTATCCAGGGTCCTCATAGGTCTATTTTGGGATATAAAATCAGGCTATAAAGTCAAACTATGAAATCGGGCTATGAAATCGGGTTATGAAATCGGTAAATATTTGATAAATGTGTTAAAGAGTTTGTACACTCTTAAAATTATGGCAAGCATATCGACAAGAAATTTATATTCGGTTTATATTATGTTGATACATGATTAGTATGCTGGTATACTTATCTAGCGATCATGATGCATTTATGCACATACGACATATTATGATAACCAGGCAAGTATGAAAATCTTATGACATTGGCATATTGTAAATAATTAATAATGCAATGTGAAAGTTGATGCATTGGCATATATCATGCTATATAAATGTAGCTATGAAGTTGAATAAAAATTTAAATTATTGTTATTAATTTCCTTTATTGTCTCACTAAGTTATTACTTAGCGTGTGTTTGATTGTACACACGTAGGTAAATCAATATGAGAGGGAGAAAAGCTTTGCATCAATATTGGAAAGCTCAACAGGTAATTACAGTAATGACATCCTAATTAAGGTTTGATTATTATAGTGGCATGTATACTTGCTAAACCTATTTGAGTGTGATTGACCCTTAAAGTCCATTATGGTTTCAAGATAAGTGGCATTTCTGAAAAGATTCAAGGTTAAGAATAACCTTAAGTCATGAGTTGCATGCTAAGATAATTCATTTATGATTGGAACTCGAACAAATAATTTAAGTCAGTTTTAAATAAAATTAAACGTGCTTGGGCTAGAGAAATTATAGGATGGGTGACCATGGAAAGTTTTCTGAAAATTTTAAATTACCCTGATTTTTGAATTAAATAAGGTGTAGCATTTTCGAATCGTACCTGGTGTACAGATACGGGAAAAGGTTGTTACAAAGTTTGTTGAAACATAAGAATGTTGAAGGGTTGTAGTCCCAAGATGAAACCTACCTAACCAAAAAAATGATGAAATGAATATTAAGATGACTGATACAAAAGCTTTAAGAAGAATTGCATGCATCTTTACAGAAACATTTGCATCTTTGCATTATAAAGTATGCTCATGCATTATCTTTATCATATTAATTTGTACAAGAAGTCAAACATGTAGTTTTCAAGAGGATGACTTTGACGATGACTTTGACAATGACTTTGTGAATCTTTACACCGATAAAAAATGTAACCCCCTTGACTTGGCCTAGACGCCAAGCTGCCGAGTGAGCTACATTGAGTTTACCGAGACAAACCCGGTCTATTTTTTCATTTTATCATATCTAAATGCATAGTTAATCTCTAAGGTCATCATGCTAGCAGCGGTGAAAATTACAACTCAATCGCACGTTGATTTGACGTCCATTTGATCTAGATTATATTAGAGGGACCAAATTGCAACTTTTAAAAATTATAGGGATATTATTAATTCCAAAATTTTCAAACCTTAATTAGTCATGTTGCATGCTATCATGTTAAATTCCAAATTAAAATAATCATCCAAACTCATTTAATTACATGATCAAGAAATAGGGACTAAATTATAAAGATTCAAACTTTAGAGAGCATCTTAATAGTAATAACTAACTGAGTATTGGTACACAGCCCTCAAGGGTACCGATAGGTGTTTAATATTTAAAATAGAAAATTCTAGTAGCCAAAGGGTGTACCGGAATGGTTGCCTGTGTATCAAAACTAGACCAATTTTGCAGCTATGCGTACCGATATGGTTACCAGACATATCGGTATGCCTAGGCAATTTTTTCTAGATTGAGCTGAAACAGGTCCCCGTGTACTGATTCCTGAGAATCCGTATCAGTTGGGACAAACCTGTAATGACCTTTTGATCGAACATATGATACTTTGGCTCAATCTAACTTGTCCCAAACATTATGTAATTATCACATAACATCTCAAGCAATATTTCCAAAATCGTATGAGCATAGTAAAAGATCATACACGACATAACAAAACCAAACATAAGTTATATAGGCATGATCCTTACCCAAGCATGCAAAATATGTCTCAACCTCTCAAGGCAAGGTATAAAACATCACAAGTCTAAAAAACCAAATATAACTTGTACAAACAGGGAGTATCCAAAATAACCCTCCCAAATTCAATTTGGTCACATTACCTCTTATTACCACTAAGTATTTGTAAAATCATACTTGAAAATTGCTTTACCCTTGGATTGTCCTTGCTTACTTGTTGTCCCAAAAAGTCTGCTTATCTGTAATGAAAAATGAGGGTGTAAGCTTACAAATTCTAATGAGAAAATCTCAAAAATACTCATCAATGCTTTCATAACCATTTTACTTTCAAATCGAGTATATAAAGCTCATGCCAAAAATTTTATGCTTCTATAATCTTTCCAGCTCATTTAAATCATTTGTAACACATGTATCATGAATTTCTATCATAACCCTCAATTTAAACTTTTGAATGCTAAAATCTCAAATAGCAAGCTTAAAGAGCGTCTCATGTATAAGCCATATTATACAAACATAATTCATTTCTCATGATACATTATATCATATATTAACATTCAAGTGACTCACAATCATTTTCATTCTATTTTATCAAAAACATAGCGGATACACAGATTTCCAAATTGATTCCTTCTATAACACCATTTTTCCAGTCTGATAGAAAAATAGGTACCTGTGATTGATACGGTAATCGGTGTATTATTTTTTTAACTTTTTTAAACATTTTATCGGTGATTATTCAAGGTCTTTCAACGAGTCAATAATATACTATCCATACAATGAGGTTGATAGATCGTTATGACGCTATGTTATTCACTTTTAGGATCAATTTAAGACTGGAGGCCAAAATCATGAATTCACCGATCTTACTCTATTTTAAGCAATAAGTTTTCCAAGATGCAATTTATATCGATGTCATGCTATACGTCAATTTTGGACCAAGTCTGATATCGTTTGCTTGTTTAATTTAGCCCTTATTCATCATAAGGACTAATCTAAAATTTCTATAAGGACCAAGTCTGATATTTTGAGATTTCAATACACATACGATAATAAATGAACATATTCATGCCATATGCCACCATTCTAGGAGTTATAGAGAATGAAGGCTTTACCCAAAATACTTAAAGAGTATGACTTGCAACCTTTAACCATGATCGGACCTTGTAAATTTATCAAACCTGTGACATGCATGAAATAAATGCATTAGGCATAGTTTGCCTAGTGAGATAGTCATGACTATAACAAAAGAATGCAATTCAAATCATGCTTTAGTAACGGCGATATCAATGCTATGGCAATTACAACGCTATGGAAATGACAATAACAGTATTGTGGAAATAACAATACTATGGCAATAATAATATTGTAATGCAGTGATCATATTCAATACTATATTTACACATGTAAGTCATTAATAATTCTTTATTAGTTTTTTAATGTCTTTATTAGTATTTTAGCGTTATTCGCCTTTGAACACTTTTAGACATAAGTAACTTTGGTTCGATAATCGGTAATAAGCAAGCTCAAAGCACAAAACAATGACTTATTTCAATACGGTATCAATGATTCAATGCTTCCAGTGCCCGTACTCTCCAACCGAACCTTCGCCTCGCCTAAGGTCGTCACCCTTGAGCCGTAGGTAATGGACTATAGTCCCAATAAATATACCAAGTACCATGCCAAAGTGTCCAAGGACTTTTCCTAAATATTTTATCAATACGATGTCTATCAATGTCAATACCTGTGCCAATATCGAAATTGATAACAGTGTCAATGACAATATCAATAACAATATTTTCTATGATAACAATAATATCAATATCAATATTCAGTGGCAATGACGATATCAATATCAATAATAATAACGGTGACAATACCAATGTTAATAGCAATAACTGTAACAATATCAAAGTCAATAACAAGGGTTCAATAACAATGTCAGATGATCAATATGTTATTTTTTCAATGAAATCAATGACAATGACAATAGTTCGATAAACAATAATCCAATGCAATAAACTTACCGATGTCTCCCAATATTGCCTCCTAAGAGGTTTCGATGCAATAGTACCTTGTGGCAATATTAACAATGCAATAAACAATAAAAAATCGGAAAGACACTTAAACAATTTTGAGACTCCGACTACACTCACCTAATACCCAAAGTTATAGAATATCCCAAATTTTGCTTTGCTTTGTATGAATCCTTCTGAATCAACAATTCTTAATTCACTCAATCTAATACAAAATTGGCACAGTTTCCAATAGAATCAAATTTAAATTTTACTTTAAAAATCCTTTAATACTAATTTTCCCTTTTAGTCGAACAGTCATGGAAGTTTTAAAATCCAAAATCTCTATTTTCTATATTAAAACATAACCTATGACATTACCCAAATAAACTCACATTTCTTCTTATTCAAACTTCCTTCCTTTTATAGCCTCTGTTTTGAACAGATAAGGCCCACTAACATTGTGATTCAAAGGAAACTCTAATTCCTTATGACTTCATGTACATCACATAAATAAACTTTCTCCTATAATATCGAACAACATATCACTAAACAATAATCACAATAGTAGTTTATTTTAATCTAAGAACTGCATCTTTTAATCTAGTCTAATCTGAAACCTCATGCTGGACCATAGTTCTAATCTCAAATTCTAATTTCATGAATCCCCCCTCTCTCGGCAGTTTATTCATTACCATCACTAGAAAATTTGGCCAGCTAAAGAAGTTTCTCCTATAATCTGTTCTTTGATATGAAACTTACAACAATTGAATTGCATTTAATATTCAAGGATTAACCATATTCTAACCCAAGTATTCTCGAATACTCTTAAGCTATCTTGCTATTCTAATCATATATTTATAGCCCCCCAAAAAATGGTTTAGCAGAGCTTCTTACCTTATTCCAACGTTTTCCAGATACTGTTCAAGTATAAGTTCAAGCTTTCACTTACGTCTTCTTGATTAGAAGCTCCTTTAATCCCAACTAAAAATTTTAATTGATCGTTCAGCCTATTCGAGTGATAGGTATTGGACTTTCGAGCTTAATCAATTTCTTTTGCTCCCCCCGTTTTTTTTAAAGCTGGAACTGTTCGAATAAAACAATTCCCCCCCTCCATTGTACCCAATTCGTGAAGAAGGAAACTCCACTCGGTTGTCTAGCTATTCTCCATCATCCACGCGTATGCTATAGGGTTGCTTAGTGCCCATTAATTTGCCATCGTTTTCCACGTGGAAGGATGGCACAACCATGAACAATTGACTGGCACATGGGAATTCAATTTTAATTATTTGCCATGAAGTAAGCCGTGGGATTCCCTATAAAGGGCCTTAAATTATTATTATTATTCGAACCTATTATTAATATTGGGGCGGGACATGCCATATCAATACCCTATTCAACCCTTACTCTCTAGTGTTAAATTATCGTACCAGTATGGGCCATGTCGTATCGGTACCAAGTTTACAACATTGCATATTTTTACAAATTAATTCTTAGTATTCATTTTTTTTTGATCCTATGTTAACCAATAATCCAATATCAGTGGCAATGCATAATTACATATTTACACATATGGAGTTAACTACGTGGTCAATGATCAATGATTACTTTGACTCGAAAATTAAATTTCTAGTCATCGGATTCTGATTTACAACTAGGCCATTTTTTAGGGTCTTACTCCTTTGACCACTTCACATGCATTCTCGAACCGGAGCAGCCCTCAACGGTTATGATGTATAAATCCACCAGCATAAGAATATGACACAATTAACCCCTCGACACACATGAGGTGACTTATTGTAGTGCAATTTAAACCCTGTGGCTAGCCAACTATATCCGATAACATTTAATCTCAGCCATTTGCCGATATACTCAATAAAACCACATTACCTCATTGTTTTACATATGTATCACATCAAATCAATTTCCAATACATCAAACCATGTATTATAGTATTCTCAAAATTCTTTCATGAATCATTTTTCATTCTCAATAATCATCATATATGATCATTTGCAACATCTTTCATTTCTAAAACATGCATATAACAGTACGTAATCAAAATCATAAACATGTGCATGAGAAAGTATTTTGTAAAACCAAAAACAAGAGCGAGAACATCCGATACTTACTTCTGAGCTTAGACAATTGTTTCAAACTTAATCTAAACTCTCAAAATCTCTTTCAAACATTTTAAAAGTAACAAGTCATGTTTCCACTCACCGACAACACAACGCCCTTCTAGCCGAAGCGAAATCAAGCTTCCAAAGATTCCAAAACCCCTCCAAAGGATGAAAGATCTACCTCCCCTGCTTTACCCACAAAAAAACAGAGGATTAATGCACTTCCATGCATTTCTAAACACAGCAGCACATCTCCCCAACTTCACTACACTGAACCATCAAACGCCTCTCTAAAACAACTGAAAACACAACCAAACTCCATCTAAACAAAGCTCAGCCATAACCTATTGATTTTAACATCTTAATGTCATCAATTAACATCCAAAAGCAACAATATAACATCCATATACCTCCAGCAACCTTACAACACCAAGATCACCTCAAAACCAACTATTTACAACATAGAAAATTAACAATTCACATAGTTTCGGGATTCCTTTCATTAATCTCTTTTTATAACATTAAAACACATCTTATAATTGATCTAAATCAATTAGAATCAACACAAATCAGATCTATATCAAGATTTATCCAATTCTCTTCAAAACTCAATTAAAACCAATTAATCATGATTTAATCATAAAAACATAACAAAAATCAATTTTAAAGGATCAAAAACTTGGGAATTTCAATAAAGAACATTTAATTAGAGGAGAGAAATGAAAATCACCTATAATCGCTGATTTCTCCCTTAATTGGCAAGGATTGAATGAAAACTTAAAGAAATAAAGTAGATTTTGATGTAGAAATAAAGGTAATCAAGTATGAAATAAAAAAGAAATCAAAACAGATTGTTTCCTGAGAATTTTAGAATGAAATTGGTAGTTTGGCTGCTGAGAAAGTTGAGAGAAAAGTTGAGAGCAAAATTAGTTACGTGAGAAAATAAAATTGACTTTTAAAATCCTTTTACTAAATTCTATTTTATTTTTAATTAAAACCCATTAAAAGCCTTTTAAAAATAGCCTAAATTAAGGGGGAAATCTGATGGAAAACTTTTGTAGATTAGCTCCTTAAAGATTCTAAGTTTTGACCCTTTTATGATTTAGTCACCAAAATAGTTTTGAAAACTTTACATTTTAGTCAGCAGACCAAAATGTCCCAAAATCCAAATTAATTCCTTCAAATTGAGTTTACCAAAACCCTTAGAATATTAATTAAACATTTTTTAGTATTTTCCATATTTTATTTTAGCCAAAAACAATTTATTAAGATTTAATTCCCGAAACTAGCTCGAATTGTCTAATCTGGGTCTCCCAAACCGTCTAATCAACATATCTAACATCTAGGCTCAAATTTGGGGTGTTACAAAGAAACACGCGCTTGAGTGTCATATGCCTTGATTACTTTGAAAAAGAAAAAAGAAAAAAGAGAGAGATTATCTGGTAGTCTCGAATCAAGATGTCACTAATTATGAAGAAAATGACCCCAATATATAAAAAAAGAAGAGAGGATTTTAGAATCAACACCATCATCAACAGTTCCTAGGGCCTAGGTTTTATTATGAAGACTATGTATCTGGATTAATAAAAGGGAAAAGAGAGATCAGCTGTAAGGGTTTTTTTCGAGAATCAATAAAAAAACACAGAGCCTTCTAAGGTAAAAAAACCATATCTTTGTTCTTTTTTTCGGTTCAAATCAATAAATCAAAATAAGAAAATAATAAAAGGGAAAGAACGACTTTACCTTTTTTGATCGGTTCTTCGCCATGCATGGTGGACGAGGTCGCGCTGCCGAGGAACGTCGCTTCGATTTTCCATCTCTTCTTTCTTTATAACGAAATTTTAAAGTTTTGGGTTTTTAAAAAAATAAGAGAGTTTTTTTTAAATGGATTTTGGTATTTCGATTTCAGATCTAAACAAAGCAAGGTTTATTTTTTAGATTTCTAAGGTTGGTTTTTAAATCAGGAGAAAATAAAGGTTTTTTGGGGTGTTTTCGGATGTCACCACTGTCGGCGAGTGGCGGGGGAGGTCAAGGCGGTCAAGACGGCATTTGAAGGACTATTTTTGCATTTTCAAAGGAGCTGGGGGATGAAATATTATAGCATTTAGCTCTTTATTTTCAAAGGAAGGGGTTAAAATGAAAGGTTTTAAAAAATTTTAAGTTATATACTCGATTTTAAAATAAAATTTGAAAAATTGTTTTATAAATCCCTCAGTCCTAATATTATTACAACGGTACCCTTCTGCATGGGAAATTTATTTCTTCGGTCCTTCATAGTTTTCAAACCTTTGCAATTTTACCTTTTTTTGTTTTAATTAAAACCTGAATGAATTAATTCCACTTTAAGTCCCCCGAATTTATTTTGTCTTTTTAATTTAGACCGAGACCAATGGTTTAATTCCCTTTTTGATCTCTGCCTTTTCATTTTCTTGCCGATTGAACCTGGTCATGGGTGTTTATCTATGTATATATGTATCTTGTATTATATGTTATAGGGTATATATGTAGGTTATATATAGTATATATATTTCTATATGTTAGTTCCATATTATATATCATGTTATTTATATTGTATATTATATATACTATGTTACATACTGTAATATATAATCCCATGTTGAAATTGTTTCTATACTTATGTTTCTCTCTCTATATATATATTATGCGTATGTATTTATTAGATATACTATTGTGTGTATTATATATATTACTATTGTCTTTACATGTTTAATATATATATATGTAACACCCCTTCCCGTATCCGTACACCTAACACGAGTCGGAAATGTCACTGAAATTTAAAGATTTTCTTACATTAAAAATCGGGACTATTTAAAATTTTCAATAAACTTATAAGTAATTATATGAACATATCAAGATTACTAACATAACACGTAATAATTATACATATCATGTATCATAAAAACAAAACCGTTATAAGGCAGGCCGGTTAAGTACTTTAACAAAATAGACAAATTATTTCATACATGCCACTATTCATAAACAAAACAAGGATGCCATAGATACCAAAATAACCTGTCGATAGGATATCTCTTTCGATAGAGATGTTGATGCAACTGCTCCGCTTCTACTTTCACTTACCTTTGTGTATAACCAAAATACACGCTAAGTATAACTTAGTGAGGCATAAGATGAGTAACATACATAAAAATACTTAATAAAACATGATATTTTCACAAGCATGATATTCTTTGAATCATACATTCTGTAATGCAAGAAAGCATAACATAATCATTCTTTGACTTAAAAGCATACTTCATTTCATAAAATCATATAGCCCAAGGTGAATATTAAGTGATTAAGGTACGAGTCGTGTACTATAATGTACTATCCTTTACGGGCGACACAAAGTGTCGAATACAGGCACCACAATAAAGTGACGAATATGGGCGACACGAAGTGTCGAATATAGGCGCCACAATAAAGTGACGAATACATCTTAAACTCATAATATTATACCACAGTATAATCCAACTCAATATTCTATTACCAAGCGCAAACTTTAAAACAATTCTTGCAGTAATGGTAGGTAACCCAAATTCCATACATACATACATTTATTATATAAAACATCTTCATAATGGAGCAGTTCATACTCCAATATGTCTAATAACTTTTCATAAAGATATCGCGCTATAAAATATTTGTAAGCATAAAGAATATGTCACAATCTTTAAATCATCAAAATAAAGTATCATGCTAAAAACATGTTTTGCTTTTATAAAATCTTTACCTTTTAGGTCGACTTATCACAAGTCTTCCTATAATAGGTATGTTAACTAACATATACAATTTATAAACATGTATGCACTCATTTAGCCATGCAATATGATTTCTTATTCGATATTAGTCTCGAATTATATCCTTTTCCGGTCTGCTGGTACGATCTTGATTTTTATCAGAATCTACATTAAAAATAACATATACCATTTCAAAGTATATGTTAGAACATACTTAATTCATATATAATATTGGAAGGTAAATAAAATAACTATTCATTATTTACAAAAAATGATTCGATAAAACTTTCCATATTCGAATCAAAATTTGTCATACTTTTCTTTAAATCTCCAACTTTTCTCGATATTCATATTTTAGTCCCTAAAGACACTTTTAATCTTCCAAACACCATTTTCAAGCCAAATCCTTATATTTCTCATCATTTACACTTAAAGACCCAAACTTCAAAATATTTACAACTTAGTCTTTAAATTTTCAAAATTCACAAATGGGTCCCAAAGTTAGTATAAACTCCAAAATCAACCTTCCAATCATTTAACTTGATTTTCTAACATAACATACTTCAAATATAAGCTTGACAATCAAGTCCCTAAACTTTCCAATATTTACAATTTGGTCCCTAATGCAAAATAATTAGGGATTTTCATTCCAAACAACTTATATCATCATAATAAACCATTCTTCCTTCAATCATGTTCTAAAATTCCAAACTTGACATAAACCCTAATTTTCCATCTTTCAAGAACATGATTATTTCTTCATCCAAACAACAAAATCAAGCTTGTATAACATCATTCTCATCATTTCCATCATCAAAATAATTTTACCATAATTTCCCCTAATTTTCCTAATCTAACCGAATGGTCACTTAACCACTTTCCTTGAAATTTCCATCATTTGAACCATAGAAACATCACCATAACACCAATTTCAACATGCTTGAACCTTAAATCATGAAAAAAAACATGTTCTTCATTCACTCTAATCACCAATCTCAACTTAGAAACATGGAAACTATGCAAAACTTATGTCAAATGAAAGAGAATTTGATGAAGAACAATTTCTTATTTCTTATCTTAACCCAAAAACCAATCCAAGAAGCTTAAAAATGGAATTGAAATTTGCTTATCCCTTTCTTGGAGCTTCACGGCAAGAGAGAAAGATGGAAGAAAACCCCAACTTTTTTCTATTTCATAATTATATGCCAAATGGCATATTAAAACCCTTTATATAAAAATCCTTTTAATAGTCAATTGACTATTTTGCCCTTGAATTGTAACTAATCACAAGCCAACACTTGCCTAATCTTATCCTGAATAATAAAAAATATTCATAAAGTAAGAGTGAAAAGACCATTTTACCCTTAATGCATCGACTTATCTTCAAAAATGCCATTTTCATCTACTACACCAAAAACTGTATAGAATCGAATTTAAATCGAATAAAAATGATTCAAAAACCACAATATCATATTTTTTGAATTCGAATAATCATTCAAATTAATTTCCGAAACTTATCCTCTTTATAGCTTTTCACACAAATCCCGTACAAAAAATCCAATTCCCACCAAAATTCTTATGCCGAAATAAACTATTCATTTTTGCCATAAAAACAATTATTGGGAAAATTACCATGTTTGTCCCTAAACTTTTCCCAACTTTTCACTTTAGCCATCAAACTTTAAAATTTTACGTTTTAGTCACTGTACTAAAACCACTTACTTTTGATTCTTTACATTTTAGTCACTAAGAAAATATTGGGGTATTACATTATATATGTCGTACATTACCATATATACATACGTGTATGGTTGTTATTTATATGTTTTGTACATGTTATCTTTTATTTATGTTAGCATTTATATTTTATTTCATGCATTTTAATATACCATGTTTATACTTGTTAAAATAGTAATAGGCTTTTCATTCTGGTATTCTAGTTGGAGTGTCATCCAGGTCTCCGGGTGTCATCTCCTTTAGAACCGTGGATATCAAGGTAAATTTAATATTCGAACCATGCATATTAGGAATTAATTTTTAAATTAAATTGAGTTTTTAATAATTACGATATGAACCCTATAGGTACAAATTTTGGGCATAGCGGGGGTGCTAACCCTTCCCCGTACATAACTGTCTCTCGAACCCAAGTTTTTGAAGCTCTGGTTTTTTTTCGGTGTTCGGTCTACCTTATCCAAGTGTTCGGTGGCGACTCCAAGTTTTTCTAAAATACAAGTTTTCCTATAATTCCCTTTTTATATAATTTTCAATAAAAGCGGGAAGCACTTCCCCCCAAATATGATTTATTTTATCTTTCGTAGTGGCTCTGGAAAAATTAGTCACTACAACCGGTACTCGAGAGATTGTACCAGTACACCATGCATACTTCGAATATCAATAAATTCCAATGACCATTTTGCGTATCGATACGCCATTATTATAACTTCTTTTAAACCTAAAATCGGTATCGGTACAGGCTAAGCCGTGCCGATACTGGTGCCCTAATTCCCAAATTGAGATGAACAGAGTATCGATACAGATCTACCCGTATCGATACCTTTCTACAGTAAAATTCCAGTGTTGAATTTTCGTACTGATATGCCTAGGGCCATATCAATATGACTTGTTGACCTCATTGACTTGGTCCAATTATGCACACTCGTATCGATACGTACCGATACGCCGTCACCTGTATCGGTACACCATGTTTTGTAATGATGTTTTTAGTCTGGTTTTTATGCAATTTGACTAGTCAAACAATGTTCAGTTCCTATGAAATTTTTCAGGCAATTTTATTGAGTCATAATCTACTATCATGCCAAATTTCATAGCCATTTGAATCCATTTAGTAGTTTTTTTACCTTTTGAAGAAAAATATGCATATTTTCCACTTTTAACCAATTTCAAAACATCATTTTAACCCATCTAAGCTTATACATACCATATGCAACATATACACAACAAAATGGCTAAAAGTGACCAATTTACCTACTTTGCCTCCATACTAGGAGTTTGTAGGGTCAATAAACATTACTCTATAGTTGTTGTGACTTGCCAAAAACTTTCAACTTCCCCGATCTCGCAACAATAACTTCTTTAACCTGAAATGCATTAGGCATACTTTGCCTAGTGAGGTAGTCACAAATAATGTCAATAACAATGATATTCATTACAATCCATGTTTTAACAATAGTAATGTTGTGAATCATGTTCAATGACAAATATATCATATTTCAATAATGTTCCTTGGATAGAATCAAGATAGTGGATAAGCGAATTCCTACGCCTCGCCAAATTAATTAATAGTCTAGTCCCCCGCCTCGCCAATTGACCAATAACACAAACATCCCTTCGCCTTGCCACAATAAAGGTCGTAGCCCAAGGATCATAGTCCACTCGTACCAATGAGCTCATGAATTCCATGGCATGCCAATTGTATCCGATGTCCTTTCGAATCTAAGGTTCAGTAACAATAACAATAGTAATATCGATGACAATGACAATATCAATGGCAATGTTTCAATAGCGATGACAATATCAATACCGGTGTTCAATGGCAATGGAAATATCATTATCGATGACTATAATAATACCTTTGTCAATATCCAATGTCTATGAAAATGACACTATCAATATCCAATGATAAATATTTCTATATTTCCAATATTTCAATGATGACAATGACAATAACGACGATCCTATGTTTAATATTTTGATGCAATAACATACTGAGGCTTACCAATAAAGCCTCCAATAAGGTTCGATGCATTAACCATTTGACAAATTGTTAGCTATGCAATAATCGATATTAATGAAACTGGGAAAGGCACCTAGCCTATTATCGAGACTCCGACTACACTCACCTAGCTTTCTAAAGCTCTTACGACTCTCAGATTACAACTCTTTTGTTCCTATCCTTCAGTGGAGATGGTAGCTCTTCCTAATCCAACTCTTGAGCTAGATGGAACACAAGGAAATTGTTACAATCAAATAACGATATTAATTTCAATATCTAAGCTTGAAATAGCTATTAGCTATTAAATTTCCATGGATTGAAGCCTTGTAGAACATGAGCTTAGCTTAGGTGTTTAATAGCTTCAACTTAAAATTAGACATCCAATACCCATGGAATTGAACAATAGATTGGGGGGTTTTTGCTTACCCAAGCAAGAGCTACAAGATGAGATCAATAGATGAAAGAAATATAAACTTTTGGGGCTTCACAAATAGAGGTTTTAGCTTGAAAGATTAAGGAAGATGACAATGGAGGTGTATGCTTAAGACTTGAAAAAGATGGATATGAAAGCAAAAGATGGGTTCGGTCGGTACAAGTGCACTAAAAGGTGTTTTAAACACTTATATTCCCTTTTGTACAACCTAAACCGAGGCATTCCTTCAAGTGAAGGAAACCTCAATATTTTATTACAAAAGTCCCTTTCTTCCTTATCATCTATCCAAAATAATTATACTCCCCATCAGATTCACCTTTTTACATCATCCTATGCCAATTCATGTGATAACACATGAAGCAAGGAGGTGGTTTATCCCAAAAATGGGAGACTTATAAGGGTGGTCCCTCATGTTTCCAACTTTACACTTTTGCCCCCAACCTTTCAATTTTTACAATTTAGTCACTAAAAAGTTTTCAATAAATTCAATAAAGTCCTTAGTCAATAAATTGGCTCAGTTAGTGTCCAATTCTAATAAAATTGACCACACGGTCAAGTTAATGCAATATTTGAACCTTTTCGGTATAGGGTTTCCAATTGTCGAAACCCAATTTTGACTATAGCAATTTCCAGGGTGTTACAGTAAGTGGCACGCCTTACAATAGACAAGTCTATAAAAGGACATGCTCAACGGTGTTTTGAACGCGATTTGATATGCCCATAAGGCACATACAATTTTAAGGACCAGTCTTTGCAGTTCAGCTTGACCACTTTTTCAATGATATGCTTAATCTTTCAGTTTGACACATCAGCTTGCCTATTGGTCTGCAGATGATTTGTTATAGCAATCTTATGGTGAACTCCATATCTACGTAATGCTTTAGCAATCAATTTGTTGTCGAAGTGGCTACCCTCGTCACTGATAATTGCTCGAGGCAGTCTAAACCAAGTGAAGATGTTCTTATGCAAAAAACTTCAGGACATGTTTGCATCATTCTTAGTTGTCGCAATGGCATCCACCCACTTGGACACATAATCAACTGTTAGTAGAATGTACAAGTGTCCATCCCATGAAGCCGATGCCCCAAACATCAAATAATTCAACTTCAAGGATGACTTGCATGGATAGCCCGTTCCTTCGAGAGATGTTTCCCATTCTTTGACATCTATAGCAAGACTTGTAGTATGCCTGGGCACCTTTAAACAAGGTTGACCAATAGAATCTAGACTGTAAGACCTTTGTCCTCCAAAGTACCCAACACATAGAGTGGAATAGCAATGGTAAAGGATATCGTCTTGTTCCTCCTCGGGTACACATCTCCGAATTATCTAATTGGCATATTGCTTGAAAAAGTAGTGCTTGTCCCAGTAGTAGTAGCGTGCATCATGTCATAATTTATTTCTTCCCTGACTGCTAAGATCACAAGGTAAAATACCACTAACAAGAAAGTTAACAATGTCAGCATACCAAGACAATGTTGTAGCATTCAGTAATTTCTCATTAGGGAATTATTCCTTAATATCACATGAAACATCATGATCGCATACATTCACGAGCCTAAAAAAGATGGCCAGCTACTTGATTTTCAGTACCTTTTCTATCTACTACCTCAATATTAAATTCTTGCAATAGTAAAATCACCTAATAAGTCTAGGTTTAACATCCTTTTTAGTCACAAAATATTTAATACCGAATGATCAATATGCACAATAACTTTAATTCCTACAAGGTAAGCCATAAATTTATCAAATACAAAAACTATAACAAGAAGTTCTTTTTCAGTGGTGGTGTAGTTTAATTGTGCCTCATTTAGCGTGCGGCTAGCATAGTATATAACATGAAAGATCTTACGCCAAGGCTGACCAAGAATGACGCCAACATCATAATCACTAGCATCGTACATAAGCTCAAAGGGTTGTGACCAATTGGAGTCACTACAACCGATACATATATAAGTTCATTTCTCAAGGTTTCGAATGCTGCACGACATTGGTCATCAAACTCAAATGCTCTATTTTGCTCTAGAAACTAGCATAAAGGCTTCGAGATCTTGGAGAAGTCTTTAGTAAATCTCCTGTAGAAACTGGCATGGCCAAGAAAGCTTCGAAAAGCTTTGACATTTGATGGAAGTGGAAGTTTCTCTATGACTTTTACCTTATCTTTTTCCACTTTGATGCCTTGTTTGGAGATAAGGTGGCCCAAGACAATGCCCTCATAAACCATGAAGTGGCACTACTCCCAATTGAGCACGAGGTCAGTTTCCTTACATATTTTTAACACCTTGGCTAGGTTACCCAGGCATTGATCGAACGAGTCTCCTAAGACAGAAAAATTGTCCATGAAGATCTCAAAGAAATCATCTACCATGTCCGAGAAGATGGCCATCATACAACGCTAAAAGGTTGTTGGAGCATTGCATAGGCCAAAAGGCATTCGACGAAAGGCATAACTGCCATAGGGACATGTGAATATCATCTTCTCTTGGTCTATTGGTGCTATAACAATATGGTTTTACCCGGAGTAACCCTCTAAAAAGCAATAATAGGCCTTCCTCACAAGCTTGTCGAGCATTTAATCGACGAATGGCAAGGGGAAATGATCATTCTTTGTGGCTTTGTTCAAATTCTGATAGTTAATATAGATCTGCCATCTAGTAACAGTTATGGTTGGGAATATTTCATTGGTATCGTTCTTCATCACGATAATGCTCTTTTCTTCAGCATGCATTGGATAGACTCACCTAAAAACTATCTGAGATAGGACAGATGATTCCAACATCTAGCTATTTGATGATCTCTTTCATAACCACATTCCTCATGATTGGATTGAGTCTCCGTTGTGGTTTAATTGAGCCGATGTGAACATCTACAAGCAAAATCTTATGTATACAAACAGTAAGGCTTATGCCCTTAAGTCAACAATAGTCCAACCAATAGCTTTCTTATGTTGAGTTAAAATAAACAAAAATTTATTTTCTTTGTTGGATGTTAAGCTAGCAGATATAATCACAGGAAACGTGTTATTCTCCCCTAAATATACATACTTTAATTGTGGGGGAAAGGTTTCAGATCAAGTAAAGGTGGATTGTTTAGTTTCCTCTTTACCTTCTTCTTTTTCTTCTTGCATAGCCTTGATGAACTCGGCTTGCTTTGTAACATTGAGTATATTGATGTAGCGTATTTCTTAGAGGTTTTCTTCAACTTGGATTTCCTCACTATGCACAAGCTGACATTCTTCATAGTCATCCACGTACTTGAGAGTGCTGATGACATTGAGTGTGATTTTTTGGTCATTCATCTTTATAGTAAATTCACCCTTTTCACAATCGATCACAATACGACTAGTGGCAATGAATGATCTCTCGAGGATGATGGAAGCATTCTCATCAACTTCACAATCAAGGATGATAAAGTCTACTAGGAAGACAAATCTATCTACCTTAACTAGGACATCTTCGATTCTTCCCTTGGGTTAAATTTGGGAACGATCAGCCAATTGAAGGATCACCGATGTAGGTTTAGCTCTTCCCATGCCTAGTTTTGTAAAAACTAATTTTAGCATCACATTGACACTTGCACCGAGATTGCATAATGTACGGCCAGAGTAGTTCTAGGCTATGGAACATGGAATGGTGAAACTGCCAGGACCCTTCATCTTAGGTGGCAAATTACTCAACATCGCCACGCATTCGCCTATTGTAGCAACAATTTCTACTTCGTCCACCATCCTTTTCTTGGTCACGATCTCCTTCAGAAAGTTTGCATAGATCAGCATTTGATATATGACCTCTATGAATGGGACATCGATATGCAGCTATTTGAGGATCTCTATAAACTTTTGGAATTGAGTGTCTTGTTTTTGAGCTTTCAATCATTATGGGCATAGAGGTGGAGCTCTGGGCTCGTCGCATGGTCCACTAGATGTCGTAGCATCCTTATCTTTGTTCTTCTTGCCATTAATAGCAAGGTCTTTTCCTGTATCAGGTATAGGAAGTGCATCTTTAGTCACATGAGCATTGGTAGATTTCTTGCTTAGAGAGGAAATCAACAAGGGAACCTCCCCCAAACTTGTCATCTTTGGTTAATTAAGTGTCACTACGCAATGTGATGACACTACAATGCTCCACTACAAAGATCTTAGTGACTTCAGTATCACTAGGTAAACCGCTTTAGGGTATTGTCTTCAGGATTTAGGCAATTTGCCCAACTTGTGTCTTTAAGGACATTACAAATACACATGCTCGTACTATACATATGAATGTGTGGAACTAGAATCTATCAAAGATAACAATGACATATACTACAAGGTAAAAGTACATGCTATCATGTCCGTGTCATTTCTCCCTTCATGATGAACATAGATCCTCGCTGACCCACCATCATTCGGTCGAACCGCCATTGTATGTGCCACAGTCCTCTGTCCCTCCTCCCTTCGATGGAAGGTACCACGACTACGCCCATGACCCCTAGGTGGTGCAAGAATAGTTGCAGGTGTCTTCCTACCTCTAGCAAGCAAAGAACAATCTCGTTTGATATGCTATGTTGACCCACAACTCCAACAAGAGTTCGAAACCACAACTGCAGGAGCTTGCCCTTCTCTGCCCAGACGTAGGAAATCTCACCTCAAATGTTCCGTAGAACCTCAACCCCAAAAACTATTATGCTCTGACCGAACCTGAGCACCCTGTCCTTGATATCCTCATCCTCAACCACCTCTACTACATCTCGTATCTGGTCGAAACCTCCGGTCATGATGCCTCTTAGCCTGTCCATCCCCAGAACCATACTTTGTAGCTTTCTTCCCCTGAGCTAGGACCTTTTGAACGACGAGACAACCCCAAACTTTATTCTATATCCTTTGCCTAAGATACCAAAACATCAAACTCAGTATACTCAGTGGCCAACATGAACGTCTTGACATCCTGCACCAAACCATACCAGAAATGATCACAACGGTGCCTCTCATCTGGCACCAACTCAGGTGCGTACTAACTCAGCCGTACGAACTACACCTCATACACAAACACGGTTATACTTCCATGAACCAACGCCATAAACTCTCATTTCTTATTGTCCAAATATCTAATGCCCAGATATTTCTTTCTAAAGACAGCCTAGAAAAACTCCCACGTCACATCACCAGGTTCCATGCACGTGATTATAGTGGTCCACTAGCTATATGCATCCCCTTGCAACAGGGAAATAGCACATCCTAACTTGCAGTCATCATTACACCCCAACTGAACCAAGATACGCTATGTACTGGCCATTTACTCCTCATATGCCTCGGGTGCAAACCCTCTATACTCAACCTCTTCCAGGTTACGCAAACGCTCCAACAATAAACCCAAATTAGCAGCAGCAGGTGCCGGAATAGGTACGTGAGCTCCGGCCATCGTGGCCTGGAATGCTCCTATCATCGTTTGAACTAGAGGTATCATGTCCCCAAACATAGGACCAGGTGGTGCAAGGGGTACTTGTTCCATTCCCTTAGGAGGATTACGCAGAGGAGGCGGAAAATCCTCAGGGTGTACTAGCTCGCCCTTGACTCCTTGCCCTTCAGCAGTAGTATTTTCGCTAGATTGCAACTCTATCCTCGATGGCATAGTCTAAAACGTATCTAAGGTATGATAATTACACAAAACAAAACTAAGCAGTCTGACTTCAAGCAAGGATCCAAGACTTCCATTTAAAATCAAAATCATTTCTTAAACATAGTAATATGGCAATGTATCCCCAAGGTACCCAAATATAGCATAACTCATACACTATACATGTAAACAATCACCGTTCATAGCAACCATCATATTACAAACATCAACAACATCCCAACTTTCACAAATCTGGCTCTAATATCACTAAATGTAACCCCTTAGCTCGGCCTAGCCGAAGGAACGAACTGAGTGAGCTACATTAGGGTTTACTGAAATAAACCCTGAAAAGATTACAACTAAAACGGTCCATTTTTCTTTTATCTTGTCTAAATGATTATTAGGTCCTAAGGTGTTCATACGAGTCATGGTTTAAATTATAAGTCAATCGGGGGTTATTTTGACATTTAATTGCTCGAAAAACTATTACAGGGAACAAAGCATAATTTCTAATTTTTATGAGGACTTTTGTGAAATTAAGGTTACGGATCTTCAATTAGTCATGTTACAAGCCTTAATGTTAAATCACAACCCAAAATAATCCTTCATATATATTTAATTTCACTTTTAAGAAACAGGGACCTAAATGCAAAGATTTCAAACTTCAGACAGCATCACAACAGATTTAACGGTCTGCATAACGGTACGGGTACATAGCATTTTGATACGACACAAAAAGACAAAGGCATACCGATACGGTTCCTAGGCATATCGATACGGGCTTGTGTGTTTTAAAAATTAGAATTCTAGTAGCTAGACACCGTATCGATACGGTAACCCGTGTACCAAAATGAGCACTATTTTACAACTATGCATACTGATACAGTTACTAGGCATATCGGTATGCCTAGGCTATTTTGAACACTTTGAGCTTGGACGAGTCCCAGCATACTAAAACCTGAGGCCATGTACTGGTACGAGGCGACCTATAATGACCTCTAGTCCAATATATGACACTTTGGCTCACTCCAAACAACATTAACACTTTGCAAAACATTAGATAACATCAATAACATGCTTGAGCATCAACATATCAATCGTATAAGTTAACCTAGCTCAACTAGCATACTCAAACACCAAAACTAAAGGCTTACTTCCTAGACCACATTCAAATCATCAAACCATCCATATCTCAAACACTTAAAAAACATTACAAGTCCAAAATAGTAATTAAAACTTGCAACAACAAGGAGTTCTTCCAAAAATCCTCCCAAAACATCAATCGACACATTGCCATTATTACTACTCTTTAATATCCAAACCATACTTTGAGTTCAAGTCTTGGAGTTATCTTTCTTGCTTCTTGGCTGCCTCAACCCTTAGTTTTCTACATTGATAGAAAAAAAGAGCGTAAGCACACTAGGCTTAGTGAGGAATGCTCAAACAACAACCATCGTCAATGCATTTAAAACCATCTCACAAAATATTTGTAAAATATATTTCAAAGCTCTCTTGAATCATCATCTCATTATCATGCCTTATCAAAACCATGTATTTAATATTTCAAAACAGCATATTAAACCATATGCAACATTTATTATGGACCCCATAGCAAAATCCCATTTGTTACCCTCAATTTAAGCTTTCCCATGCATACTACCAGTGCAAGGCTTAAAGAGTAAAACATGTTTAAATCACATTAAACAACATAATCCATCTCAAGATACATAAACAATTATATTGGCTTCCAAGTGATCATTTACCAAGTTCCATTTCCCAAAACGTAACATCGGATACACGAATTCAACAAGTGTTCCCTCAACACTTAATAAACAATCTATCGGTAACCTAAGATTCACACACGAGAGTATTCGGTACATATAAACCCTTCACCGTTGTGACACCCATGGTAGAGTATTCAGTAACGTACAACCCCTCAACACCACTCATTGGTATGATGTTTAACCCACTTACAGGAGTTTACGGTACCGTACAACCCCTCAACCATTAGGTACTTGGATGAAGTACTTGGTACACCGTATAAACCCCTTAACATCCAAGACACCTTTTTGTATTGCACTATCAACCCTATGGCTGACCAACTATATCCGATTTCATTTTCAAACCATTCCATAACATCACTTGCCAATATAATTCATTTCAACATCATCAACTCATTGTTTTCATATGCATCTACCATAACCATTAAACCAATGCATCAACCTTTGCATTAAACAATGTTTATGAACATTAACAAACCGTGCATTATTCCCAAATGCATTAACATCATTTCAAGACCAATTTCTAGCATTAAACCATGCTCAATATATGCATAAAGAATGAGTAATCAAAACATGTAAACAAGTGCATCAAACTATCGCCAAAACCGAGTTCGAGAGAGAATTCATCATTTACTTATTTCTGAGCTTAGAGCAGCGTTTCAAGCTCAATATAAACCCCCAAACACAACCTTCAAACCTTTGCAAAGTTGAAAACACGTTTTCACTCATCGAATCGCAACGCCTCACTTGCCGATGCGACAAACACACCTCCAAAGCTTCCGGAACTAACGTTCAAGCTTGAGGTTTAGACTCCCCTACTTTTGATCACACAAAACAGAGGTACATTGGATAAAAATGTAATCAAAATCACAACAACACTAAACCTCAACATATTTTACTCAAAACCACTCCACAACTCCCAAAATTTAACAACAAACCTATTACATCTCCAAAAGCACTATTTTTAATGTCAATCTTACAATGCTTTTGCTTGTTTTTAGTTGCATTTAGTCGCATTAGGATGATAAAACCATGCATTTGCATAAGGAGTTCAGAATTCTGTCTATGCCAGTGTGAAGGGTTGTTTTGTTGGCAATTTTGCAGGTTTGACATAGGATTTTGCCCAGAAAAGTAACATAAGAAGGAGCGCCAGAGAGAATGTCGATGTTGTTGGCACATATGGACCAGACAATGCCAAGCAGCGGTTGGTAGATAAGTGAACTTGATGCCATGCCAAGAGGCTGTTGGACCCTGAAAAAATAGGACATGATCAGGCTCCGAAAAGATAGCAATTGGATCAATCTCTGAAAAAATAGCAGGATGGTGCCAAGACTGGTTGGGAGATTCATGCAAAGCTTGGACGCCAAGGTAGCATAGGTAGAATGATGTCAGCCCTAGCCTGATCAGCTCTCGTTCAAATTTGTATAAGATGATTATCTCTTATCCCTTTCATTTAAAATTAAAATGAGGAGCTCGTCCTATCCCTTCCTTGCACACCTATTTAAACACCAACCGAGAGGGATTGAGATACGACCAGAGTGAGGAGTTGGTGTGTGATGATTGGCTACCGGCCGCACCTAGGAAGGGTGGTCCGACCAGCTTGGCCGAGAAGCCTGGATCTTGAAAGGCTACATCGAGAGACCCCTTCTAGCCCATTCACTCTTTCAAGTTATTTTATTTTGTTTTTAATGATGATGTATTGCGAAAATGTTTGTGGGTTGTTGGTTAAATCCCTCACCATGAACTAATTTAATAGTTGGTGGGGGATGTTTGCATTGAACGCTATTTTTATATTTTACATTTTAATAATAAATTTGCCTTGGCAATGTTTTCACTATTAGGCATACTTTAATATTTCCTAAATCCTATTCCAAGCGAGAGCTGGCACTATTGGCCTATTGCGCCTCAATATCTTCACAAACTTGGGGTGGCAATGAATAAGTTGGAAAACCGAGGAGAAAAGCTTCGAGAGAAGTCGTTCAAGTAGATGAACTTACTTCGGGAGTGAAATCTACCCCTTATGAGTATAGATTGGATCTTAATCAAATTGGTTTATTTAAAAGCAAGCACTATAGAGATAAAGGGGATTTTACATGATCAATTTAGGGCAATGACCATCGAGAGAGGCTTTGCTAATTTTGAATCTGCTCAACAAACAATGCCAAGACAGGTTTTTATTAAAGGCTGGCTTAGCATGAATAGCATGAAAACCAGACATTCCATGCCAACGCTCATCATTCATTAAAGCACCTTCCTTGCCAACGTCTTTACTTTACTTTTATTTCTTTTCTTTTCAATTATTTCCAAAACCAACACAAATCAACTTTTTCTTAAGGCAAGTAGCAATCAAAGCAATTGAATTCCAAGTCAATCTCTGTGGGCTCGATACTCAGCTTACCAGTTGTATTACTTGCAGACCGTGCAAAAGACTCATCTTGGCACGTTTTTATACTTTTCAACACATATCTTTTGCCACTATTGCTAGCATTTCCACCTAGAGAGTCTACAAGTTTTTGGCGCCGTTCCCGGGGATTGCAACGAAATTGATTATTTTTAAATTTTTACTTGTCTTCCTTTTATTTTTATTTTTTTTCATTTTTACCTTTTATTTTTGTAGGTGTATGACCAGAAGCCATCCTGTGGTGGACGAGTGGCCATACGATTAGGAAATTGAGAAAACCTTACGAAGGTTAAAAAGAAGATTTTGAGAGATGCAAAACCAAGGTAATGGAGGGAAAGGTGTGGTGAACAATGGAGGAAATCCACTTAATAATGAGATACCACCACCACCTGCTATCTGAATTGTTAATGAGAGACCTATTAGAGAACATTCGGCACCAAACATTGACAATTTGATGCCAGGACTTGTTGGCACAGAGGTAAACGCTGTCAATTTTGAACTTAAGCCGGTAATGATTCAAACTCTCTTGAATGTAGGTCAGTTTGATGGATCACTCACTGGAGATTCGAGGCAACATCTAAAGCAGTTCATGGAGATTTGCCAGCTATTCCAACATAATGGAGTAGCTAAAGATACCGTGAAGCTGAAGTTATTTACTTTCTCTTTGAGAGACAGAGCAAAGGCTTGGCTTAACTCCTTGCAACCTGGCTCAGTTACTTCATGGGTAGACCTATGCCAGAAGTTCTTGACAAGATTCTAGCCGCCAACACTCACTGCCAAGTTGCGAGGTGAGATCATTACATTCAGGCAGGCTGAGGATGAGACCTTATATGATGCATGGGAAAGATTTAAAGATTTGTTGAGGAGGTGTCCTATGCATGGTGTTACGCGTAATAAGTGCTACGCAAATGTGCAAGTATACACGTCGCAAGTTATAGTATAAAAGATATCGTCTCCACAGGGATTGGTGCCACTTCAAGAATCTAGTCTCTTGCACTGTAAAAAGTAAAAACACAAATAAAAGATTATAGGAGTTTAACTAATGACTAATCTAGAAAGCAATAAAGTAAATGAAAAGATGAGATCAATTGAGAGAGAGATAGGCCAGGTTATCGTGAGTTGAGGTGTGATAGCCCATTGGATCGTCTTGGTAAAAGAGTGCACAGGCAACTCAGTTGCCGTGGCAACTTGCACAACGGGGTTGCCTTGGCAACTAATCGATGGTTGCTTGGGCAACTAGTTGGGCAACTACTTGGGCGTCTGGGCAGCAACTTCAAGGTTCGGCGGAGCGTTCTTCAATGGTTTCTTCTTATCCCTAAGTCGAAACTCTAGCTACTTGTGCATGCCTTGATAATACATCCCTGCGTGAATCAAGGGTGAACAACAACCAATCTTGCGCTCCTCTTAGCCGTTGAAATCCTTAACTTATTCCTAAGCCGGATTAATCTTCACCATCATTGGATTGAATAAAGATCATATTCATTCGTTTCTTGAATCTAACTCTCCCGATATTAGATAAATAGATGAAATCACGAGATCCTCTCCCAATTCACTCGCAAACAAGAATAAGAACCAAGAATGAATAAACCTTGAAATAGAAAAGTGCAAACTCTTATTACCTAAACAAAAACCAATAGTTTCTCGCAACCACAAAACACAATAACCATAGCCAAGTAAATTTAGTTCATGGCTAGGTTCCAAAGAAACACAAGATAAACAATCCCTAGCATGAACCCAATCGAACAAGGAAGAAAAGATGAAGCTTGTCGAAAATCCCTTGCCCTAGATGCTTGCCGAAAATTCCCCTTGCTTCCTCTCTTGGACTTGTCGAATTTTTCCCTCCTGCTCTCCCTCAAGTTGTCGAAATCTCCTTGCTATTTATAGGGCTAGGCCAAAGTCCTTCTTTGAGGAGGAGTTTGAGTTGGAATTAAATTATCTTTAAAGAATATAATTCTTTATTATAATTTTATTTCTATTAGAACTTCTCTTATCTTCTTGGAATTTAATACTTCCTTAATCTCTGCATGGCAATCAAATTACTTTGGGCTTGGGCCTTGCTCCATGTCATCTTGGGCTTGTAAAGTCATTAATTTTGACATCCCTATTGCATTTTCTCTTTGTCGACAATTGCCATGGCAACTGGCTCGGCGTCTCCTTCATGCATTGCCCTGGCAACTAGCTCGGCATATCCTTCATGCATTGCCCTGGCAACTAGCTCGGCATTGCTTTCGCAAGTGATCCTGCACATACACACACAAAGCACACCAAAGCAGCATCTTTTCCACAAAAACTACCAAGTTATGTAATCAAGCACAACAATGGAAGGAAACATGGATTAATGCATGAATGGCTAACTATGCAACTAATATGTGCCTAAGTCTAACAATAATATGAGTAAAAAGGGTAAGAAAAATAGTACTTTTGAACACTTATCACACCCCCAAACTCGTACTATTGATTGTCCTCAAGCAATGCAAACTCATAATTACCTGCCAAGACTTCAATTTTCACAAACTCAGCTTTGAACTTGATTTCAATTCTCTGAACCGGGGCACAAAGTATGATTGGCTTTTTATTTTTCAGAAAACTGAGGAATTACTCGAAATCAAACTATAATGCTTGTGAGTGTGTGCGGAGTTGTATGCAAGTTGATTTTTCGGATTCTATGCAAACAATAGGTTTTCAAATTACTTCATTGGGTTCTTTTTAACATGTTTTAACTAGAGCCAATTTCGGGCACCTCTAGTGTTTTGTTTTTAGTTTTCTTAAGTTAATTTAATCGACTAGAGCCGGTTTCGGGCACCTTTAGTTAAATTTTTTTTAACACATCCTAGAGCCAGTTTCGGGCACCTCTAGTGATAAATTTTTTTTAGCACATGCTAGAGCCAATTTCGGGCACCTCTAGCATTCATCCAATTTTTATTCTAATCCCCCAATTTGTTAATTATCAACCTAAGTTTACTAGAATTCCTTAAATCATTCAAACCACAACAGTGTTTCATCAAATTTAGCATCATAGTAAAATTCTAGGTTTTTCCATGGTTATCCTAGAATAAAAGTTCTATCAATTAAGTGCATTGGCAAAGTCATCATCGAATATTCATCAAATCTAAGCAATTCTTGTTCCAATTAAAGGCATGGCAAGCAATTTATGTATCTTAAATGTAATACTTAAGTGAATGTAACTAGACATGGTAACTACTAATAACAATCCCCCCCAAACTCGAGTGAGGCATTGTCCTCAATGCATGCATAAAAATACCGAAAAAAATAAAAATAAAAAATAAAAATGCATACGAGGACTTACTCCGAGAGTTCATCATCGTAGATGATTAGTTTCCTTCTAGTCGGTGTCTTGATTCTCTTGCTTGAACGTGATGGTTGTTTTCTTGTTGCCGGTGGTGGAATTAATCCTCGTACGGGGTTGTCCTCATCATCCTCTTCATCAATGTCAATGGCTTTTCGCTTGGAGGATTCAATTGGTGCGGTCTTTATTGGTTCAATGGAGGACTCGTTCGAATCTGAAAAATCAGAAAATGATTCCGTAGGAGTTGATTCGGGTATAGGTGCTTTACCTTTGGCTTTTGCAGTGGTTGCCGGGATGTCTTTAGCTTTGGTTGCCGTGGCATCTTCAGGGTTGGTTGCCGTGGCATCAGCTTCCTTGGTTGCCGTGGCGACTGCTTCATTGGTTGCCGGGGCAAGGATATCGGCGGGAAAGATTGGGAACGGCACGCGATTGTCCGGGTACTTTTCTAGGATGACTTGGGTGATGGCATTGTTGTACTCCTTCATGTACCGCATGAACATTAGTTGCCGATCTTCAATTTGCCTTAGGCGGCTTGCCAATGGGTGCAAAAGTGCTTCAAAGTGTCTCGGGATTGATGGCCGAGTTGCCCTGGCGTTAGGTGCTTGGGCATTAGGGATTGCCGTGGCGGCAGGGGTTGCCGTGGCAATTGGAGGCCTTGAAGAATCTCCCGGTGCCTCTCCCATTAGCTTCCGGATTAGTGCTTGATTCCAACCAGACTTGGGTAGGGCCTTTTCATCGGTGGACTCACTCGGGACATGCATCTCCTTGCAAAGATTAGAAATTAAGCAAGGGAAGAAAAGATATCTTTTGAGCTGCATACAAAAATCTCATCACAAATAATTTTTCCAATGTTAATGATGCGATTATGCAAAATAGAATGTATGAGCAAAAGACGTGGTATATCAATGGTAGTATTGTGTGTGGAGGGCATTACAGAAGTTTTAACAAACTTATTCCATAGTTTTGCCTCAGGTTTAAGCCGAAGGCGATTTACCGTGCCCTTGTATTTACCGTCGTTCCAATGAGTTCCCGGTTGAGTGAGTTCTTGAAGCACCTTGTCGAGTTGCTTGGGATTGATTTGGTCAACGAAGGCTTGATGCTCGTCCTTCTCAATGTAAAGTCCGTAAAAGGTGTTGATGCTTTCGGGACTTATAAGTATGGCCTTGTCACGAACAAAAACATAAGGATTATCCGGGTTAGGTGAGTGAGCATAGAATTCTCTTACCCATGAGATGTTACCCGGTTCCGGTTGATGGCAAAAGATTTGCCACTTTTGATGTGCAATCCTCTTGAAGATGAATGGTTCAAGCCCGAAATCTTGATGAGAGTTGGAGTATTCAAAGCCTTGTTCTTCATGAATCTTCCGGCTTTCAAACTTGGATTGAAATCTTTCTTGAACCGCTAGTGTAGCAAACTTCTTGTATCTTGGTTCTTTGGAGGAACTTGGATGAACTAAAAGTTTAATCTTGGATGCCATGTATGATCTTGGTTGTGAGTAAAAACAAAGAAAAGAAAAGAAACTAAAAAGTTGCAAGATAGAAAGTAGGAATAGGTTAAGGGTGATGGGTTTTATAGAAAAGATAGGTGGTTGGGATTGGGGGAAAACGAAAAAGGGTTTAGGGTTTGGTAGGAATTTTCGACAAAGAGGTTTTGGTTAGGATGAATTGGAGGCTTTATATAAGCTTTAGATTCAGCCCCTTAGTTTCCTTGTTGAAGATGTTTTCCTACTTGGTTTATAATTCCTTCTTTATCTTGAACTTCTTTTCCTACAATTCAAAAACAAATCAAATAAGGATTAAAATTAAATATAAACTAATAGAGAAAATAAATAAAGATGTGTAATAGGATTCTTAAACTTGAATAAAAAAAATCTATCCTAAAACTACTAATAGTCGAAAAAAATAAAATAAAAAAAATCGAAAAAAATAAAATACTTATATAGTCGAAAAAAAAAAAATCTTTGTCCATTAACTTTGAATTCATGGTTGTCAGAGATGGACTTGATTATCACGGCACCATGAAAGAATGGTTTGACGACTTCGAATGGTCCCGACCATCTTGATTTTAGCTTTCCCGGGAAAAGTTTTAGCCGAGAATTGAATAGGAGAACTAGTTGTCCTGGCGTAAATTGTCGTGGCAATAGTTTCTTGTCATGCCATCGCTTTGTTTTCTCCTTGTAGATCCGTGCATTGTTATAGGCGAGAGCACGAAATTCTTCTATCTCATTGAGATCCATCAAACGCTTTTGTCCGGCACTTTCCCAATCCATATTCACGGTCTTGATTGCCCAGTATGCCTTGTGCTCGATTTCCACCGGTAGATGACATGTTTTACCATAGACAAGTCGGAAGGGGGACATACCTAAGGGTGTTTTGAATGCAGTTCGATATGCCCAAAGTGCGTCATCTAGTCTTAATGACCAATCCTTCCTTGAGGGATTTACAACTTTCTCGAGTATTCCCTTCAACTCCCGGTTGGAAATTTCTGCTTGCCCGTTGGTTTGTGGGTGATATGTCGTGGCGATCTTGTGTGATATGCCGAAGCGTTGCAACATCTTGGCAATTAGTCTGTTGTCAAAATGCTTGCCTTCGTCGCTGATAATTGCTCTCGGCATCCCAAACCGTGTAAATATGTTTTTCTGCAAGAATCTTTGCACGGTCTTGGAATCGTTGTTGGGAACTGCAGCTGCCTCAACCCATTTAGACACGTAGTCGACGGCAAGTAAGATGTAGAGGTTGCCGAATGAAGATGGGAAAGGTCCCATAAAGTCGATCCCCCATACATCGAACAGTTCTACCTCGATGATGTTATGGAGTGGCATCTCATGTCGTCTAGAGATATTGCCCGTCCTCTGGCAACGATCACATTGCTTGTAAAAGTCTTGGGCATCTTTGTACAATGTTGGCCAATGCAACCCAGATTGCAAAACTTTGGTCGCGGTACGAGTTCCTCCAAAATGTCCTCCATAGGGTGAAGAATGGCATTGCCGGAGTACATTCTGTTGCTCTTCTTCAGGGACACATCAGCGTATAACCTGATCTGCACACTGTTTAAACAAAAAAGGCTCGCCCCAAAAGTAATGCTTAGCATCATGGCGGAACCGCTTTCTTCCCTTGGTGAGTAATGCCATAAGGAAAAATACCACAAACAAGGAAATTAACTAAATCCGCGTACCAGGGTATTGTCGAGGCATGTGCTGCCGTGGCGACTGCTCCCAATATTGCCGAGGCGTGTGCGTCAAAGACTGCTGCGGCGTTGAGGGTTGCCGAAGTGTGTGCATCCATGGTTGCCGAGGCGTCGAGGGTTGCCGAGGCAACTAGAATTTGTTCATCCGGGAATGCATCGCATATCTCTAGATCCGCGTCCTCCTCCTTATTGCGTTCCAAACGTGATAAGTGATTGGCCACTTGATTTTCTGTTCCTTTCCTGTCCTTAATTTCAATATCAAATTCTTGTAAAAGTAATATCCAACGAATCAAACGAGGTTTAGCATCCTTTTTAGCAAATAATTATTTGATTGCCGAATGGTCCGTATGAACAATTACCTTTGTACCAATTATGTAGGATCAGAACTTGTCAAATGCGAAAACTACAGCTAGTAACTCTTTCTCCGTTGTTGTGTAATTCACTTGAGCATCATTAAGAGTTTTACTAGCGTAGTATATCACATGGAAGGTCTTACCTGTGCGTTGGCCTAGGACTGCTCCTACCGCGAAATCACTTGCATAACGCATGAGTTCAAAAGGTAGCGTCCAATCTGGTGGAACGACAATGGGTGACGAGGCAAGCTTTTTCTTTAGGGTTTCGAATGCTTGGGTGCAAGAATCATCAAAATCGAAGACTTTATCCTGTTCAAGCAGATTACACAAGGGTTTAGTGATTTTAGAGAAATTATGAATGAACCTCCTGTAAAAACCTGCATGTCCGAGAAAACTTCGAATTCCTTTAACCGAACTTGGTGGGGGTAATCTCTCGATCACGTTCACCTTGGCTTTGTCTACTTCAATTCCCTTGGACGAAATCTTGTGGTCGAGCACTATTCCTTCATCTACCATAAAGTGGCATTTCTCCCAATTGAGGACTAAATCCGTTTCTTCGCATCTTGCTAACACCCTCTCTAAATTGTCGAGGCAGCCGTCGAAGTCATTACCAAAAACTAAAAAATCATCCATGAGGATCTCAAGGAAGTCTTCGACCATGTCTGAAAAGAGTGCCATCATGCATCTTTGGAAGGTTGCCGGGGCGTTACACAATCTGAACGGCATCCTTCAGAAGGCATAAGTACCGTATGGGCATGTGAAGGTTGTCTTTTCTTGATCTTCTGGTGCTATGGCAATCTGATTGTAACCTGAATAACCATCAAGGAAACAATAAAAGGGTTTACCTGCAAGACGATCAAGCATTTGATCAATAAAGGGTAATGGGAAGTGATCTTTCCTAGTGGCTTTGTTTAGCTTTCTATAGTCCATACAAACCCTCCAACCGGTCACAGTCCTGGTTGGGATAAGTTCATTATTTTCATTGCTTACCACTGTTATACCTCCCTTTTTCGGTACACATTGTACCGGACTTACCCACGTACTATCAGAGATAGGGTATATAATGCCGGCGTCAAGCCACTTGATGATTTCTTTCATTACAACCCCTTTCATGGCATGATTCAGTCTCCTCTGGGCCTCAATTGAAGGTTTATGATCATCTTCCAACAAGATCTTGTGCATGCACACCGCCGGGCTAATTCCCTTCAGGTCGGCAATTGTCCACCCTATTGCCTTTTTGTGTAGCTTTAGCATCTTGATCAGCTTCTTTTCCTGCTCAAGCTGTAACTTAGAAGAAATAATTACAGGCAAAGTATTATCGGTCCCTAAGTATACATATTTTAGTTGTTCTGGCAATTGTTTCAACTCAAGAATTGGTGGTTGTTCAATAGAGGGTTTTTCGAGCTTACCTTCCTTACCTGAGTAGTCCATGTATACTCTCCACTTTGCTACTATTCCTGAAGGCACAAATATATTAATAGGAAAAATTATATCCATTCTCAACCATTCAATTACCTCATTCTTGTCGACTTCTATCATGGTTGGATGTAGCCTTTGTTGTCGTGGCAATTGCTGCTCAATCCAATTGCCGTGGCAATCACTTGTCAAATTTTGTTTTAAGTCAAGGGAAGAATCAATTTTCTGAAGAGCTTTATGAATCCAAACACCTTTTTCTTTTGGCCTCTCAAACATCTCCATCAGTAGAGATTTCGATGGCTTCAAATCTACCAACCTCGGTTCCTCAAGACATACCTGCAATGGACGAGGTGAGTTTTTAAAGAATTCAAAAGGTTCAACTATTACCTGCTCATATTCCATTGGCAAAGTATTATCATCTCGTTGATCTTGCATGTGGTCGTGTAATTGCCGTGGCAATTGTAGATGAGAGCAATCTGCACATTCCTGCTTCAACATCAACGTTATAACTTTCTGGGCATCAGGTTCCTCAGAATTTGCTATAGTATTGTTGTTCTCAGCTTCACCGAGTGTTGTCGCCGCATTGCTCTGTTCAGGCTCCTCAATCATTGCCGAGACAATTTGTTGTTCAAGCTCATCATGTGTTGGGCAGTCTCTCTCATTAGCATCCTCTTGACTTTGAGGTTCTAGTTGTTCCTCACACATCGGAGAGATTTCTTTGTATTGCTCCTTATCCTTTTGCCTTGGGACGTCAGTATCCCTAGGAATGAATTGTTGGTGCATGTTATCCATGACATATGTGGATCTCCCCAATTGATCTTCTGAATCCCCTAAGGTTGCATCCCACTGAGCTATCCTCGTATCCATAGATTTTGATAGTTCTCGAATCTCTTCAATTGATCCGCCAAGTCTAGCCAAGGAAGCTAGTAACGCTTTCCTCCAAGGAATTGGAATGCTCTTGAAAAGGACTACATTGCCATGGCATATCATTTGTTTGCGCAAAAATTGTTATGGTAAAAAAAATTTGAGCTTTTTGACCATACCATGAAGAATTTTGCTGCTGGTTCCCTCTATGGTCCTCCATGTAGTTATATGCACCGAAAATGTGAGGGCAATTTTCAAACTCATGATGTTCTCCACACATAGCACAAGATTTTTCCACAGTATAAGTTCTTTGGGCTTTTCTCGGTTGGTATAGGTAATCGTCAAAGGGTGCAAGAAACTCTTGATTGGATTGATTCATATCTTCCAACATCATCTCTCGAATAGATTGGCTTTTATTTCCCGACATGTTGGCGTCCCTTAACTTGTAGCGCACCTAATTTTTTTTTGATAAAACAAACAAAAAGAAAAGTTAGTAAAACTAAGAGAAAAAAATGCAATAACAAAACAACTAACACCAATTGCCAATCCCTGACAACGACACCAAAAAGTTGTTGCGCGTAATAAGTGCTACGCAAATGTGCAAGTATACACGTCGCAAGTTATAGTATAAAAGATATCGTCTCCACAGGGATTGGTGCCACTTCAAGAATCTAGTCTCTTGCACTGTAAAAAGTAAAAACACAAATAAAAGATTATAGGAGTTTAACTAATGACTAATCTAGAAAGCAATAAAGTAAATGAAAAGATGAGATCAATTGAGAGAGAGATAGGCCAGGTTATCGTGAGTTGAGGTGTGATAGCCGATTTGATCGTCTTGGTAAAAGAGTGCACGGGCAACTCAGTTGCCGTGGCAACTTGCACAATGGGGTTGCCTTGGCAACTAATCGATGGTTGCCTGGGCAACTAGTTGGGCAACTACTTGGGCGTCTGGGCAGCAACTTCAAGGTTCAGCGGAGCGTTCTTCAATGGTTTCTTCTTATCCCTAAGTCGAAACTCTAGCTACTTGTGCATGCCTTGATAATACATCCCTGCGTGAATCAAGGGTGAACAACAACCAATCTTGCGCTCCTCTTAGCCGTTGAAATCCTTAACTTATTCCTAAGCCGGATTAATCTTCACCATCATTGGATTGAATAAAGATCATATTCATTCGTTTCTTGAATCTAACTCTCCTGATATTAGATAAATAGATGAAATCACGAGATCCTCTCCCAATTCACTCGCAAACAAGAATAAGAACCAAGAATGAATAAACCTTGAAATAGAAAAGTGCAAACTCTTATTACCTAAACAAAAACCAATAGTTTCTCACAACCATAAAACACAATAACCATAGCCAAGTAAATTTAGTTCATGGCTAGGTTCCAAAGAAACACAAGATAAACAATCCCTAGCATGAACCCAATCGAACAAGGAAGAAAAGATGAAGCTTGTCGAAAATCCCTTGCCCTAGATGCTTGCCGAAAATTCCCCTTGCTTCCTCTCTTGGACTTGTCGAATTTTTCCCTCTTGCTCTCCCTCAAGTTGTCGAAATCTCCTTGCTATTTATAGGGCTAGGCCAAAGTCCTTCTTTGAGGAGGAGTTTGAGTTGGAATTAAATTATCTTTAAAGAATATAATTCTTTATTATAATTTTATTCCTATTAGAACTTCTCCTATCTTCTTGGAATTTAATTCTTCTTTAATCTCTGCATGGCAATCAAATTCCTTTGGGCTTGGGCCTTGCTCCATGTCATCTTGGGCTTGTAAAGTCATTAATTTCGACATCCCTATTGCATTTTCTCTTTGTCGACAATTGCCATGGCAACTGGCTAGGCGTCTCCTTCATGCATTGCCCTGGCAACTAGCTCGGCATATCCTTCATGCATTGCCCTGGCAACTAGCTCGGCATTGCTTTCGCAAGTGATCCTACACATACACACACAAAGCACACCAAAGCAGCACCTTTTCCGCAAAAACTACCAAGTTATGTAATCAAGCTCAACGATGGAAGGAAACATGGATTAATGCATGACTAGCTAACTATGCAACTAATATGAGCCTAAGTCTAACAATAATATGAGTAAAAAGGGTAAGAAAAATAGTACTTTTGAACACTTATCACATGGATTCCCGAATTGGACCTAGATCCAGACCTTTTACAATGGATTGAATTCATAAATGAGGACTGTTGTTGATGCTTCACCTGCTGGCTCATTGCTTGACAAGACATACACTGAGGCTGTTGACATTTTAGAGAGGATTGCAATTAATGATTTTGAATATCCTGTTGCGAGACTTGGGACCGGAACTAAAACCAATAGGAAATTTTAGGTTGACGAACTAACATCCATTCATGCTGAGATTTCCAACCTTACTAGCATGGTAAGAACGTTGCAAAAGAACAACGAGTCATAGGAAGTCAAAGCATTAGACCCTTTATGTACAATTTGTGGAGAGAATCATCATGTGGATGAATGCCCTGCCAACCTTGAATCGACAAACTTTGTTGGCAATGTTAATCGTTACTATAATCCTAACTCCAATACATATAATGGAGGTTGGAGACAACACCCAAACTTAGCATGGGGAACTCAAGGAAGTAACCAGTACAATGCCTAGCGCCAGAATACCCAGAGGCAGAATAACAATTCCATGCCAACATTCTATCAGAATGCCATGCCACAGAAAGCCCACAACAATTTTCAGCAAGGGCAGAAACTCAACCAAGGAGACACACTCACTGAGTACATGGAGAGGAATGATGCCACATTCCAGAGTTTGGAAGCATCAATGAGAAACTTGGAAGTCCAAATAGGGCAGATTGTCAATGCACTCAGCAATCAACCCCAAGGAACATTGCCAACTGACACAGAAGATGCTCGGCACAAAGAAAATGATCAATGTAAAGCCATATCTCTTCGGAGCGGTAAGCAGTGTGAGGTGGAGAAGGCTGCCAAGCAGCCAACTAATTACCAAATTGAGAAGCCAGTGCCAGCAAATAATCCCAGTGAAGTTGAGAAAGAGCAAACAAAAGCAGATGATGCCAGCACCGATGACAGACAGCATACTGATGCCAGCGCTGATGCCAACACTGCCTTGGCAAAGCCAGTAGAGCAGGCACATATCTATCCGCTACCACCATTTCCAAGAAGACATCGAAAGCATAAGCAAGACCAGCAATTCAAGCGCTTCTTAGCGATTTTTAAGCAATTGCAAATCAACATTCCATTGGTAGAAGCCCTTGAACAAATGCTCAACTATGTCAAATTTATGAAGGACATTCTATCCAAAAAGAGAAAGTGGGGAGACTTTGAAACTGTTGCTCTAACCGAAGGATGCAGTGCCATGATCCTAAATCAATTCCCACCAAAGCTGAAAGATCCAGAAAGTTTTACTATTCCCTACACCATTGGCAACAAATTCATGGGCAAGGCACTGTGTGACCTAGGAGCCAGCATCAACTTGATGCAAATGTCAGTTTTCTGAAAGCTTGGCATAGAAGCAAGACCTACCACGTGACACTTCAGCTGGCAGACTGATCCTATGCACATCCCAAGGGTAAGATTGAGGATGTGTTTGTAAAGGTAGACAAATTTATTTTTCCAGCAGATTTTATCATTTTGGATTATGAGGCTGATATTAATGTCCCGATTATTTTGGGGAAACCTTTTCTTGCCACGGGTAGGGATTTGATTGATGTTCATAAAGAGGAACTAACAATGTGCATGAATGACCAGTAAGTTACATTTAATGTGTTTCAAGCTTTGAAATGTGTAGATGAACCTGATGAGTTCCAAGCAGAGGAGATGATGGAGTCCATTTAAACTTTGGACACGGCACAGTTATGCCAGGATACAGAATTTGATGCCAACAATTTAGATGGCATAGCTGATCTATTTGAGGAACCAGAAGAACCGGTCATGGAGGCTGAAGAGGCAAGTTATTTTGAACCACTATAGTTGGCCGACAGAGAAATCAAGCCACCTAGACTATCAATTAAAGAGCCACCAGCGTTGGAACTGAAACCACTGCCAGACCACTTGAAGTATGCTTATTTAGGTGAACACTCAACTCTGCTGGTGATCATTGCCACTAGTCTAACTAAAGATCAGGAGGAAAGATTGTTGGCAATATTACGCAATTATAAGCAAGCATTAGGGTGGACCTTGGCAGACATCAGAGGTATTAGCCTAACCATTTGCATGAACAAGATTATCTTGGAGGAGTACCATGGCAAGTCTATTAAAGGCTAAAGAAGGCTAAACCCAAGCATGAAAGAGGTAGTGAAAACATAGATCATAAAATGTCTTGATGCCGGGATTATATATCCCATTTTCAATAGCTCCTGGTTAGCCTAGTGCAATACGTGCCAAAAAGGGTGGCATGACCGTGGTACAAAGCAATAAAGCTGAGTTAACCCCCTCCAGAACTATCACAGGATGGAGAGTGTGCATGGACTATAGGAGGCTAAACAATGCCACGAGGAAGGACCACTTCCCATTGCCATTCATTGATCAGATGCTAGACAGGTTGGCAGGTAAAGCTTTCTATTGTTTTTTGGATGGTTATTCATGTTATAATCATATTGCCATTGCCCCTGATGATCAAGAGAAGACCATGTTCACATGCCCATATGGGACATTTGCGTTTAGAAAGATGCCATTCGGCCTATGTAATACACCAGCAATGTTTTAACATTGCATGATGTCTATTTTCTCCAACATAGAAGTGTTCATGGATGATTTCTCAATGTTTGAAAAAACATTTGAGGAATGCCTTCTGAGTTTGGAGAAAGTCTTGATGAGATGCATAGAGACAAACCTAGTGTTGAATTGGGGAAAATGCCACTTCATGGTGAAGGAGGGCATTGTTCTCGGGCACAAGGTAACTGAGAGAGGGTTAGAAGTGGATCAAGCAAAACTTGAGGTAATTAAGCAGCTACCGCCTCCAACGAGTGTTAAAGGTATAAAGAGGGTTTTAGGACATGCCAGTTTTTATCAGCGTTTTATTAAAAACTTTTCAAAAATATCTAAACCTTTATGCTTGTTGTTAGAACATAATGCCACTTTTGCATTTGACGATTCTTGTTTGAGAGCATTTCAGGAGCTTAAAGAGAAGTTGATCAATGCCCCTATAGTTGTGGCACCGGACTGGAATGTGCCCTTTGAGCTCATGTGCGATGCCAATGACTATGCCATTGGAGCAGTCTTGGGACAAAGGCATGGCAAGGTTTTTCATGCCATCTAGTATGCCAGCTGAACCTTGAACGAAGCACAACTAAACTATTCTACGACCGAGAAAGAATTTCTTGCGGTTGTATTTGCTTTTGACAAATTTAGATCTTACTTAATTGGTAACAAAGTTGTGGTTTTTACAGATCATTCGGCATTGAAGTATCTCTTGGCAAAGAAGGATGCCAAGCCCAGACTAATCTGATGGACGCTCCTACTTCAAGAATTCAGCCTTGTGATCCGAGACAAGAAAGACAGTGAAAACCTAGTAGCTGACCACCTCTCACGTTTAGAGCATCATCTTGAAGATGGTAAGAACAATTATATAAGAGATGAATTTCCTGACGAGTATTTGCTTGCAGTTAATGCCGTGCCATGGTATGCTGACATTGTCAACTACTTGGTAAGTAACATTCTGCCACCAGACTTGGCATACAATGCCAAGAAATGGTTCTTACGGGAAGTCAGGCAATAATATTGGGACGAGCCAATATTGTTCAAACAGTGTGCCAACCAAGTGATCCGTCAGTGTGTGCCCGATGATGAATAGCATAACATAATGCATCTATGCCATGCCGCACCATATAGAGGTCACTTTGCTGGGGTAAAGACTGCTGCCAAGGTATTGCATTCAGGATTCTATTGGCCCACACTATATAAGGATGCCCATGAGTATGCCAAGGCATATAATCTATGCCAACGGACAGGAAATATCCTTGGCAGACACCAACTACAGCTCCAAAACATTATGCATGTAGATTTATTTGATGTATAGAGGATAGACTTTATGGGTCATTTTCCACCCTCATTCGGTAATGTATATATTCTTGTGGCTGTTGACTATGTATCTAAATGCGTAGAGGCTGTGGCCCTGCCAACAAACGATGCCAAGGTCGTTGCAAAGTTCTTGCACAAACACATTTTTACTAGATTTGGCTCCCCTAGGGTGATTATTCACGATGAGGGAACCCATTTTAAATGTAATATAATATCTAAAGCTTTGTGCAGGTATGGTATACAACAGAGAATTGCCATGACATATCATCCACAAACAAACGGGCAAGTCGAGATTTCAAATAAGGAGATTAAAAACATTCGAGAGAAGACTGTTAATCCATCAAGGAAAGACTGGTCCTTGAGACTAGATGAGTCCTTGTGGGCTTACAGGACTGCATTTAAAGCTTCTTTCGGTACGTCACCATTTCAACTTGTTTTCAGAAAACAATGCCATCTGCCAGTGGAGCTTGAGCATAAAGCCTACTGGGCCATTAGAACACTTGGCATGGCATGGAGAGCTGCTGGAGAAAAAAGGTTGCTAGACCTAAATGAATTGGAATAATTCAGAACAAAAACCTATGAGAACGCCAGGATCTACAAGGAAAAGGCAAAACGTTGGCATGAGAGTAGGATAATGCCAAGACAATTTGACGTAGGCCAACATGTTTTGTTATTCAACTCACGACTTAAGTTGTTTCCAAGGAAACTCAGATCGAGATGAACGGGCCCTTATGAAGTTGTGAAGCCCTATACTCATGGAGCTGTGGACATTAAGAACTTGAAGACGGGAGAAATATTTAAGGTGAATGGACAATGTTTAAAGCACTACAAGGAAGGTGATCAGAACAATGCCAAAGAGGTGATCCTCTTGGCAGAGGTAACATGAAAACACCATCAGGTTTGAACTTTTGTAAATATTAGGATAGATATTTTCTTTGTTTTTAGGTTTCAAGGTTTTTATTTGTTTTTCTTTCTTTTTATATTTCAAGTTTTATTCCTTTACTTTGTTGAAAGGTTTCCTTTGAGTTATGATGATTCATTATGCCAGAAATTATGCCATGAACACTACCAGGGTTGCTGGTAGGAGCCAACGCTTCAATAGGAAAATCTGCCAGGCATAATGCCAGAACAGTTTGGCATGTAGCGGTGCAAAAGATAGAAGGAAGAGAAAAACCCTAGTTTCATCGGCCCAGTAAAATAAGAGAGAGTTGTGTTTATTTGACCTTAAACCCTAGCCGCCCAAAAATTTGGTTGAAAATTAAATTCAAATCAATTATCTTATCACTCCATTCCTTACCATATCATATCACCTTATCACTTCATCCTTATCACTTCACCCCTTTTAATTTAATTCTTTTTATTTTTCATCATTATCCCTAATTACTCCTCCCATTAAAACATTCAACCGACCCAAAACCTTTTACTTTCTTACTCTAACTGGTTAAATAACCAAAACTCTCTCTCATTTTTACTTTCCTTTTCGACAAGCAAGTACCAAAGCGAAATCTGTCTCTTCTTCTTCATCTTTGTTCAACACCGTCCAAGATCTTTCAATGGCTTCCTCTTTGACTTCCTTCAAGTGATTCTTCAACGAGGAGATTCAAAAGAAGTTCAAATCCAATTTTGCCTCGAGGAATTTTTGCTATGAGAAGCACTTCAACCTCAAAACAGAGGCGAATAATGGCTTCCCTCCGGAAGTCATGTCTACGATTAACTTGCACAAATGGACCCAGTTCTGTCAGCAAAAAGGGGAGATTTATGCCACCATCGTTCAAGAATTCTATGCGCACCTTGTGACCAAGGATTCGCCCTTCTTGATGATTAGAGGTAAATGTGTTCGTTTTGATGAAGGGTATATTCAAAATATGTTTGAGTTAGATGGTACAGAAGATGAGTATTTCGAGTACGCTGACTTAATGAATGCTGCTAAGAGAAAGAGGCTGCTAGTAGATCTATGTGTGCCTGGCATGGCATGGATAGTGTCATCCAAGGGGCACCGTACGATGAAGAGGTTGGCATTGAAGCCCCAATGGAGAGGATGGAATCACTTTCTTAAGGCGAATCTGATGCCCACATCCCATAATGATACCATGTCGGAAGAAAGGATGATCTTGTTGCACTCTATTGATATGGGGCGCAAGATCAATGTTGGCAAGCTTATTATTGAGGAAACTTACAAGTGCACAGTGAAAGGTACTGACAGCTTGTTTTTCCCTTTGTTGATTTCTAACGTTTGCATGCTCCATGATGTGCCAAGGCTTGATGCAGATAAAGGGCAAATGATCAAAGGAACAACAATTACTATTGCTATATGGAGGAATCTTGTTGCTGCCGAGCCCAAGGACAAGGGGAAGGGAAAGGCAAGGGCACCCACGCCAAAGCCCAATGAGTCAAAGGCCGTGCCAGCAACCATGCCAGAAATTGTGCCAGATAGTTCAACGGCAATGCTGTCCCAAATTCACCAATGCCAGGAGATTATTCTCCAAAATCTAGAAAAGGTCGAGGAGCTCAATGTCAAGATGCGGCACTACATCCAGGCCAGAGATGTTGTGATCAAAGAGGCTCTTACAAAATTATCAACTGATTTTGTGCCAGATTTTCCAAACTTCCCTCCCGAGCTCTCTCCCAGTGACAATACCATGCCATCTAGTCCAATTCATACCCCGTCCGATGCCATAGTCTTGTTGTCTCCGGTTCAAGTCGAGTCTGCCAATTCTGATTCTTCATCTGAATCAAAGGAAACAAAAGCCAAGTCAACAAAAGACAAGTCGCTAGTGACACTTGCTTTACACATGCCATCTGATGCCACCGATGCACCTGCTGCATCGGATCCTGCCAAGGAAAATGAGGAAGTTGGAGCCTCCACTACCGCTTCAAAATCGAGCCTAAAAAGAAAGAAGCACATGGCCCCTAATCGTGGGCCATTTGTGATAAGGAAAATTCATGCCGCACGGCAAATAGTGTCCGAAGGGGAGTCCTCTTCTTCCTAAACTCCTTTACATTTCATTCCATTGCATTTACATGATCATTTATTTTTAATGTTTTTTGTTTTTCTTGTATATGTGTTGTTTCATGCGTTGGGGACAATGCACATCTTGAGTTTGGGGGTGTGCCTTTCTTCACATTTATGCCATGCAGTTCATGTCTAATTTTCTATTTCCATGCCATTTAGGTCATTTAGGATAGATGCATACTGAACCACTAAAAAAAGAAAATTCTGCCTCGGTTTAATCTTGAAAAATGTTAGCATTTGTTAGGCAAGTTTAATTTGATCTAGGTGTTTGTCCAATGAGGAAATTTTAATCTTTAGCTGTCATGTCATGCTAGCAGAATTGTTTGCCAAGTTAGCTTGGCAATTGATCTCTAGTTTAGGGAACTGAAATTTCACTTAACACGTAGTATGTATCTAGTTCCTTAGCAAACTTAGACTTTTTGAAACTATGCTCAGATTTAAAAAAAGATCAAATGATGCCAGGGTAAAAGAAACTAATAAGGCAGCAATGTTCTGCCAGGGCGATGAAAAAAATGAACTTTCCTCTACCTTAGGGATAATAAGCTACTTGGGGCTTCGTGGTTTGCTCCCTCTTAGTTCTCAAGTCCAAAACCTTAGGGTGTGAGTTAAAGAGAAAGCCTAGTGATGTCTACATTAAGGTGGGGATTCATGTTATGCTCCCTCTTATCTCTCACGCTAAATAGTGTCACAAAGCAAGCTTAAGAATGCCAGCAGAAACCCTTCGCAAAGAAAAAAAATCTGAGTTTAGGTAGTAAAATTTTTCTAAAGGAGTGAAAGGATACTTGATGCATATTGCCTACACTCGTGAACTCTTTATAAACTTAGACCAGAGTTATATTGTTGTACTTGAATTACTACCTACTTGGCATTATTGCACTAAGATACCGAGGACAGAAATAGAGCTAAATTCTGCTTGCTAGCACATGTTAGCATTCAACCAAAATTTTGTCGAGGTAACATTTTCATAATTTTTTATTTATTTTTATTTTATTTTGTTTGCATTACTTGAGGACAAGCAATGAGTTAGGTTTGAGGGGTGTTACCTCTCCAAAAGTATTGTTTTCTAATGCCAATCTTACAATTCTTTTGCTTGTTTTCAGGTGCATTTAGTCGCATTAGGATGATAAAACCATGCATTTGCATAAGGAGTTTAGAATTCTATCTATGCTAGTGTGAAGGGTTGTTTTGTTGGCAATTTTGCAGGTTTGGCATATGATTTGGCCCAGAAAAGCAACACGGGAAGGAGCACCAGAGAGAATGCCAAGTGTTGTTGGCACAAATGGACCAAACAATGCCAAGCACCGGTTGGCAGAGAAGTGAACTTGATGCCATGCCAAGAGGCTGTTGGACCCCAAAAAAATAGGACATGATCAGGCTCCGAAAAGATAGCAATTGGATCAATCTCTAAAAAAATAGCGGATAAGATGGTGCCAAGACTGGTAGGTAGATTCATGCCAAGCTTGGACGCCAAGGCAGCGTCAGTAGAATGACGTCAACCCTAGCCTGATCAGCTCTCGTTCAAATTTGGATAAGATAATTATCTCTTATCCCTTGCATTTAAAATTCAAATGAGGAGCTCATCATATCCCTTCCTTGCACGCCTATTTAAATACCAACCGAGAGGGATTGAGAGACGACCGGAGTGAGGAGTTGGTGTGTGAAGATTGACTACCGGCTGCACCTAGGAAGGGTGGTCCGACCAGCTTGGCCGATAAGCCTGTATCTTGAAGGGCTGCATTGAGAGACCCCATTCTAGCCCATTCTCTCTTTCAAGTTATTTTGTTTTTAATGATGATGTATTGCGAAAATGTTTGTGGGTTGTTGGTTAAATCCCTCACCATGAACTAATTTAATAGTTGGCGGGGGATGTTTGCGTTGAATGCTATTTTTATGTTGGTTAAATCCCTCACCATGAACTAATCAAAGTTAGTTTTAATATCCTGTTGCGAGACTTGGGACCGAAAGTAAAACCAATGGGAAATTTCAGGTTGACGAACTAACGTTCATTCGTGCCGAGATTTCCAACCTTACTAGCATGGTAAGAACGTTGTAAAGGAACAACAAGTCCCAAGAAGTCAAAGCATTAGACCATTTCTGTACAATTTGTGGAGAGAATCATCATGTGGATGAATGCCCTGCCAACCCTAAATCGGTATACTTTGTTGGCAATGTTAATCGTTACTATAATCCTAACTCAAGTACTTGTAATACAGGTTGGAGACAACACCTTAACTTACCATGGGGAAATCAAGGAAGTAACCAGTACAATGCCCAGCGCCATAATACCGAGAGGCAGAATAACAATGCCATTCCAGCATTCTATCAGAATGCCATGCCACAGAAAGCCCAACAATTTTCAGCAGGGGCAGAGACTCAACCAAGGAGGCACACTCACAGAGTACATGGAGAGGAATGATGCCACAGTCTAGAGTTTGGCAGCATCAATAAGAAACTTGGAAGTCCAAATAGGGCAGATTGACAATGCACTCAGCAATCGACCCCAAGTAACATTGCCAAGTGACATAGAAGATGCTCGACACAAAGAAAATGAGCAATGTAAAGCCATATCTCTTCGGAGCGGTAACTAGTGTGAGGTGGAGAAGGCTTCCAAACAGCCACTTAATTGCCAAATCGAGAAGCCAGTGCCAGCAGATAATCCCAGTGAAGCTGAAAAAGAGCAAACAAAAGCAGATGATGCCAGCACCAATACCAGACAGCATACCGATGCCAAACAGACAGATGCCAGCACAGCCTTGGCAAAGCTAGCACAACAAGCACGTATCTATTCGCCACCACCATTTCCAACAAGACTTCAAAAGCATAAGCAAGACCAGCAGTTCAAACGCTTCTTGGAGGTTCCTAAGAAATTGCAAACCAACATTCCATTGGTAGAAGCCCTTGAACAAATTCCCAACTATGTCATATTTATGAAGGACATTCTATCCAAAAAGAGAAAGTTGGGAGACTTTGAAACTGTTGCTCTAACTGAAGGATGCAGTGCCATGATCCTAAACCGATTGCCACCAAAGCTGAAAGATCCAGGAAGTTTCACTATTCCCTGCACTATTGGCAACAAATTCATGGGCAAGGGACTGTGTGACCTAGGAGCCAGCATCAACTTGATGCCAATGTCAGTTTTTTGGAAGCTTGGCATAGAAGCAAGACCTACCACGGTGACACTTCAGCTGGCAGACCGATCCTATGCACATCCCAAGGGTAAGATTGAGGATGTGTTGGTAAAGGTAGACAAATTTATTTTTCCAGCTGATTTTATCATTTTGGATTATGAGACTGATATTAATGTCTTGATTATTTTGGGGAGACCTTTTCTTGCCACGGGTAGGGCTTCGATTGATGTTCATAAAGGGGAACTAACAATGCGCATGAATGATCAGCAAGTTACATTTAATGTGTTTCAAGCTTTGAAATGTGCAGATGAACCTGATGAGTGCCAAGCATAGGAGATGATGGAGTCTATTTACAATTTGGAAACGACATAGTTATGCCAAGATACAGAATTTGATGCCAACAATTTAGATGGCATAGCTGATCTGTTTGAGGAACCAAAAGAACCAGTCTTGGAGGCTGAAGAGGCAAGTTATTTTGAACCACTACAGTTGGCCGGCAGAGAAATCAAGGCACCTAGACCATCAATTGAGGAGCCACTTAGCGTTGGAACTGAAACCACTGTCAAACCACTTGAAGTATGCTTATTTAAATGAACACTCAACTCTGCTGGTGATCATTGTCACTGGTCTCACTAATGATCATGAGGAAAGATTGTTGGCAATATTGCGCGATTATAATCAAGCATTAGGGTGGACCTTGGCAGACATCATAGGTATTAGCCCAACCATTTTCATGCACAAGATTATCTTGGACGAGTACCATGGCAAGACCATTGAAGGCCAAAGAAGGCTAAACCCAAGCATGAAAGAGGTAGTGAAAAAAAGATCATAAACTGGCTTGATGCCAGGATTATATATCCCATTTACGATAGCTCTTGGGTTAGCCCGGTGCAATGCGTGACAAAGAAGGGTGGCATGACCGTGGTACAAAGCAGTGAAGCTGAGTTAATCCCCTCCAGAACTATCATAGGAAGGAAAGTGTGCATGGACTATAGAAGGATGAACAATTCCACGAGGAATGACCACTTCCCATTGCCTTTCATTGATCAGATGCTAGACAGGTTGGCAGGTAAAGTTTTCTATTATTTTTTGAATGGTTATTCGGGTTATAATCAGATTTCCATTGCCCCTGATGATCAAGAGAAGACCACATTCACGTGCCCATATAGGACATTTGCGTTTAGAATGATGCCATTCGGCCTATGTAATGCACCAGCAACGTTTCAACGTTGCATGATGTCTATTTTTTCGATATGATTGAGCACAACATGGAAGTGTTCATGGATGATTTATCAGTGTTTGGTAAAACATTTGAGGAATTTCTTCTGAGTTTGGAGCAAGTCTTGAAGAGTTGCATAGAGACAAACCTAGTGCTGAACTAGGAAAAATTCCACTTCATGGTGAAGAAGGGTATTGTTCTGGGCACAAGGTAACTGAGAGAGGGTTAGAAGTGGATCAAGCAAAAGTTGGGGTAATTAAACAGCTACCGCCTCCAACGAGTGTTTAAGGAATAAGAAGTTTTTTAGGACATGTCAGTTTTATCAGCGTTTTATTAAAAACTTTTCAAAAATTGCAAAACCTTTATGCTTGTTGTTAAAACATAATGCCACTTTTGCATTTGACGATTCTTGTTTGAAAGCATTTCAGCAGCTTAAAGAAAAGTTGATCAATGCCCCTATAGTTGTGGCACCAGACTGGAATGAGCCATTCGAGCTCATGTGCGATGCCAGTGACTATGCCTTTGGAGCATTCTTGGGACAAAGGCATGGCAAGGTTTTTCATGCCATCTACTATGCCAGCCGAACCTTGAACGAAACACAACTGGACTACTCTACAACCGAGAAAGATTTTATTGCGGTCATATTTGCTTTTCACAAATTTAGATCTTACTCAATTGGTTACAAAGTTGTGGTTTTTACAGATCATTCGGCATTGAAGTATCTCTTGGCAAATAAGGATACCAAGCCCAGACTAATCCGATGGACACTCCTACTTCAAGAATTCGACCTTGAGATCTGAGACAAGAAGGGCAGTGAAAACCTAGTAGCTGACCATCTCTCACGTTTAGAGCATCATCTTGAAGATGGTAAGACCAATTCTATAAGAGATAAATTTCCTTACGAGTATTTACTTGCAGTTAATGCCGTGCCATGGTGTGCTGACATTGTCAACTACTTGGTAAGTAACATTCTGCCACCAGACTTGGCATACAATGCCAATAAAAAGTTCTTGCGGGAAGTCAGCCAATGCTATAGGGACGAGCCAATATTGTTCAAACAGTGTGTCGACCAAGTGATCCGCCAGTGTGTGCCCAAGGATGAACATCATAACATATTGCATATATGCCATGCCACACCATAAAAGACCGTTACCAAGGTACTGCAGTCAAGATTCTTTTTGCCCACACTATATAAGGATGCCCATGAGTATGCCAAGGCATGTGATCGATGCCAAAGGACAGGAAATATCTCTGGCAGACACCAACTACCGCTCCAAAACATTATGCCTGTGGATTTATTTGATGTATGGGGGATAGACTTTATGGGTCCTTTTCCACCTTCATTCGGTAATGTATATATTCTTGTGGTTGTTGACTATGTATCTAAATGGGTAGAGGTTGTGGCCCTGCCAACAAACGATGCCAAGGTTGTTGCCAAGTTCTTGCACAAACACATTTTTACTAGATTTGGCGACCCTAGGGTGATTATTCATGATGAGGGCACCCATTTTAAATGTAATCTAATCTCTAACGCTTTGTGCAGGTATGGTATACAGCAAAAAATTGCAATGGCGTATCATCCACAAACAAACGGGCAAGCCGAGATTTCAAATAAGGAGATTAAAAACATTCTAGAGAAGACTATTAATCCATCAAGGAAAGACTGGTCCTTGAGACTATATGAGACCTTGTGGGCTTACAGGACTACATTTAAAACTCCTTTGGGTACGTCACCATTTAGACTTGTTTTCGGAAAACCATGCCATCTGCTAGTGGAGCTTGAGCATAAAGCCTACTAGGCCATCAGAACACTTAGCATGGCATGCAGAGCTGTTGGAGAAAAAAGGTTGCTAGACCTAAATGAATTGGAAGAATTCAAAACACAAGCCTATAAGAAAGCTAGGATCTACAAGGAAAAGGCAAAATGTTGGCATGAAAGTAGGATAATGCCAAGATAGTTTGAGGTAGGCCAACGTGTTTTGTTATTCAACTCACGACTTAAGTTGTTTCTAGGGAAACTCAGATCAAGATGGACGGGCCTTTATGAAGTTGTGAAGCCCTATGCTCATGGAGCTGTGGACATTAAGAACTTGAAGACGGGAAAAATCTTTAAGGTGAATGGCCAACGTTTAAAGCACTACATGGAAGGTGATCAGAACAATGCCAAAGAGGTTATCCTCTTGGCAGAGGTAACATGAAAACACCATCAGGTTTGAACTTTTGTAAATATTAGGATAAATATTTTCTTTGTTTTTAGGTTTCAAGGTTTTTATTTATTTTTCTTTCTTTTTATATTTCAAGTTTTATTCATGTACTGTGTTGAAAGGTTTCCTTTGAGTTATGCAGATTCATTATGCCAAAAATTATTCTAGGAACACTGACAGGGTTGCTGCATGAGCCATCGCTTCAATAGGAAAATCTGTCAGGCATAATGCCAGAACAACTTGGCATGCAGCGGTGCAAAAGATAGAAGGAAGAGAAAAACCCTAGTTTCATCGGCCCAGTAAAATGAGAGAGAGTTGTGTTTATTTGACCTTAAACCCTAGCCGCCCAAAAATTTGGGTTGAAAATTAAATTCAATCAATTATCTTATCACTGCAATCCTTACCATATCCTATCACCTTATCACTTCATCCTTATCACTTAACCACGCCATAATCAAACATTTCAACACTTCAATTATCATCAATTAATGTCTAAAACCACTTTTCAAATATCCTTATATCTCCAGCATTCAATTAACCACCACAACTCCTCAAAAACACATAACTAGCAACCTAGAAAATTAGAGATTCATATAGCTTCAGGATTCCAATATTAAAACCAACTTATCAACATTATAAAACATCAAAGTTAGGTTATAACTCATCAAGAACCCAGCAAAACATATCCAAAATGGAAATCTCTTGTTCTCATCAATTAAACCTTGATTTAAGTAATTTCCACAATTAACTCATCAAAACTTATTAGAAAACAGTAAACAGGGATCAAATACTTGGGAATTTCAGTAAAGAATCAATCATTAGAGGAGAAGAACGAATCTTACCTCTAACGAATGAATTTTCTCTCAATTAGATGTTTTACTCTTGAAAACAAAGGAAAATCAATGAGATTTTTGGAAAACAAGATTAAAGAATCTATTAGAAATCAATAGTTAATTAAATCAACAACATTACCTTCAATCTTTGATAAAAAAGTGAGTGTTTGGTTGAAGAAAATTTGAGAGAAAGTTGAGAGAAAGAAAGTTACGTCAAAAGTGGTTTTAGAAAAATAACTACCCTTTTATTAATTAAGTCCCTTTAATCCTTAATTAAAAACTCATTAAAATAAACCAAATTGAGAGAAAATTCTGGTAAAAACATTTAGGTCAAATACCTCTTTAATGATTCAAAGTTTTGATCCTTTTACAAAACAGTCACTAAAAACAAATTTAGAAACTTTACATTTTGGCCACTAGCCAAAATGTCCAATTTCCAAAATCCATTTTCCAAAATTGACTTTACCAAAAATATTCATGTATTAAATAATGATTTTTAGATATTTTCCCATATTTTTCTTACACCAAAATAATTTGTTTCAATTTTAATCCCGAATCCGACTCGAACCTCTAATCTCGGTCCACCGGACCGTCTAAACCACTAAGAAAATTCCTAGGCCCAAAATCGGGGCATTACACCCTTAACTCGGTCTAGCTGAAAATTAGACTAAGAGGACTATATTAGGTTCGCCGAAGCAAACCTGATTTAATAACATAAATCGGTCTTATTTTTTCTTTTTATCTTGTCTAAATACAATTAAATTCCATAGAGTATTATCGCATCCAATAGAACATTCAAACGACATCGAAGACAGGTAATTCAAGCTCAGGGACTAAAATGTAATTTTCCAAAAATTATTATCCAACTCTATAAACAAGTTTACCAATCCTCAACTAATCCCATTTATACCACACATGTGAAATATCAGCTCCAACATAGCTCATTTGTATCACCAATTAAGCAAACAAACATTCATGGGCCAAAATGCACAAGAATCAAACTTCAACATAAAAAAACACATGGGAACAACAATGTGTACCAATACGGGCACGGCCGTATCGATACGGCTCAACAAATTTTAACCACCATGCGTACCGATGACAAACCACTTTACCGATACGGTGCGTAACCAACCCATACCTATACGGTAACATCTCCGTATTGATACCCCTTTTCCCTTCAAACCTAAGATTCCAGTAACCAATTGTCGTATTGGTACGATACCCCATGTACCAGTACTGAGCTCAATATATAAAGGGGCGTACCGATACTCAAACCCGTGTACTGATACCATGTGTTCATTTGTAAGGGAGTACTGATACTCAAACCCATGTATCGATACCCATGTGTTAAATTGTAACGGCGTACCGATACGTGGCTAAACCGTATCGATACCCCTATGCAATTGTTCCCAAAACTGATCCGTTTTAGTCCCCGCGTACCGATACCAGGGTACCCATATCGGTACGCTATGGCCTGTATTGACCTCTAGGTCCAACATATGACACTTTGGCTCACTCCAATCGAATCTAAACATTAACCACACATTATTCTATCTCCATGGCATCATAAACATGATCATCCAAGCATGCTAACATATCAAGCACTCAATTCAAGCCAACATTGACCCCTAGTGGCATGGTTTCTACCCAAGCATGCATCTTTATCCTAAACCCCTCAAGAAAAGATTATCAACCCTTCACAAGTACAAAACCGTAGTTGAAACTTATACAAAATAGGGAGTCTAGCAAACAACCATCTCAAGACAACAATTGACAGATTGCCCTTATTACTACTATATATTGTTTCAAACCATACTTTGCAACCAAGTCCTTGGATATCCTTCCTTGCTTACTTGTTGTCTTTCAATCCACTAATATGCATTGATGATAAAAGAGAGCGTATGCACACAATCCTTAGTGAGGAGCGCTCAAAACACAAAACATCATCCAATGCATTTTAAAACCAGTTTATTCCAAAACCTTTCACATACGTCTTTATTCAAAAACCATGATGCCTTACTTTTAAAATATGCACTTAACCTTTTCCAAACCTTGCATATTAAACCATATGCAAAATTATCATGGATTCAACAGCATAATCTCATATGCAATTCTCAATTTAAGCCTTCCCATGCAAAACAACCCATATACAAAGCTTAAAGAGTACTCACATGTATAAATCACATTATACAAAGAAATCCATCATCATGATACATCAATTCATTATATTGGCTTACAGGTGATCCTTTCCAAATCTCAATACTTTCATCAAACTACATCGGATGCATGGATTTCCCAAGTGATATACCAATCACTTAACAGCTCAATGGCATGGAGTAAATGCAATGCATGAATCACCTTTACACTACCAAGGCCTATCCTTCAATTTGGAGTAAACACTTCCAATGCATCACCTCTACGATCACAGCCGGAGTAAATGCCATTGAAGTATTACCTCAACTATTGGAGTTCACATGGTCGGAGTAAATACTTTCAATACATCATCTCTACGAACTCCCCAGGAGTAAATGCCATTGAAATACCACATCTACGAACCATGGGCAACTTATTATAGTACACTTTAAATCCTATATGTAACCCCTTGACCCGGTCTAGCCGCCAGACCAAATCGAGGAAGCTACATTAGGTTTGCCACAGCAAACTGAAGAGATTCAACAAAACTCGATCCATTTTTTATCTTGTCTAGATGCAAATTATTAGTCCTACGTGTACATGCATCACTCAGGTATAACCTCACCTCAATCGGGCATCATTTTGACATCCAATTGTTCATATTTGCAATTTAGGGACCCAATTGAAAATACAGGAAATTTGCAAGATTTAAGCCAGTTTTAATATACCAATCTTTAATTAGTCAGGTTTTGATCACTCATCTCAAATTTCATCTCAAGCTCATAAAATTGCATGGACAAGATTCAGGGACTAGAATGCAAAGAAAGCAAAACTGCCCAGCCAACATTACAGAAAATGGCCTCGGGTATCGGTACGGGTGTCACTGTACCGATACGCGTAAATGCCCATACCGATACACCACGACAGGTATCGATACGCCATAACAAACTTACCTAACTTCTGAATCTTTTTAATATACATACCAGTACGCTTACATGGGTATCGGTACACGGGTTTGGATTGAAAAAGTGAAATTCCAGAGGCTAGAACGTGTACCGATACACCATTACCCGTACCAGTATGCCAGACCAAAAATCACGTAGGTGTACTGATACTCCCTTAAGCGTATCGATCCCTTGGGCCAAAAAAAGCCTAGTCGTACCGATACGGTCCCTCGCGATCGGTACGCCTGGACCTGTAATACCACAATTTGCTGGTTTTTCATCTCAAAAACATTCTCAAACCACTCCAACATGCTTATAACACCATACCAACATGCCATATGTATCACAAGCCAACTAGCAACTTCATTCCTACAGCACAACAAGTATCAAGCATCAAAAGGAATCTATAGGCATGCTTCCTAATGTCCATTCAAGCAACATGTCAAAAAGGAAAACCAGCATCAAAACAAACTTTAAAGGCCACTTACAACCCAAGTGCAACTAAAGAAATATGCTCAAACAGGGAGTTCCGCAAAACATCTCCCAAAACACAATAGGTAGCCCATTGCCCTTATTCATTATAGTCTAAACCAAGACATACTTTGGAAACAAGTCTTTCCAAGATCCCCTTGCTTCTTGTTGCCTTCCAAGACCTCAATTATCTGCATTGATGGACAACAAGAGCGTAAGCACACAAGGTTTAGTGAGGAATGCTCAAAACTACCACCATCAATGCATTTAAAACCATTTATTTAACATCATCCTTTAAAAACATCAACATCATCATGCCCCTTTTGAAAACATGCACTTTATATCATTAAAACTAGCATAATAAACCATATGCTACATGTATCATTAATCAATAGCAAATCCCATTGCTAGCCCTCCACTTAAGCCTTCCCATGCATTACTACCAAATGCAAAGCTTAAGGAGAAACATGTATAAATCACATTATACAACATAAGACATTTCAATGATACATTAACAATTATATTGGCTTTCAAGTGATCAATAGCAAGTCCATTAACAAAAAAGTTCATTGGATACACGGATTCAACAAGTTTTAACCCAACACTTCAAGCCATCTCAACCGGAATAGCGATACAATTACAATCACGGTACAATAACAATCGGGTACAATAACAACTGGGTACACTTTCAATCCACAGGGAAAACACATCCCTCTCATCGGTTAGATGCTTAAACCCACTAACGGGAGTATTCGGTACCGTTAAACTCCTCTACTGTTAGGGTAATTGGATGGAGTATTCGGTACACAATATAAACCCCTCAATATCCAAGGCGACTTATTTTACAGTGCACTCAATCCTATTGTCGTCCAACTATATCCGATAACAATTTTAAAACCACATCACTTGCCAATATAATTAACCATTTCAACATTTACCTTACTATTTTTAACAAGCATTAAACCATGCCATTTATCCAAAGCAACAACCATGCTTTAAAACACAAGTATAAATCGTATTTACAAAGATCACTTACCATGTGCATCCTTTAGCAAAACATGCTTAAAACAAGTATCTCAAGTACTTCAAAATATGCTTAAATAGTAGGTAACATGTAAATTAAAACAAGTGCATAAAACCATTTCAAACTAGCACGACTGAGAGAGTAAAACCACTTTACTTACTTCTGAGTCTAGGTAAGCGTTTCAAGCTCTACCTTAACTCCCAAAACTCTATTCCAAAACATCAAATCGATTTAAACCATGTTTTTACTCACCGATATGCGAAACTTCGATTTACCGACGCAAAAACAAGCGTCCGAAGCCTCCAAAGCTTCCCCGATCACTTCCGGATCCATCTCCCATGTTTTAACCACATTATAACAGAGGATTAATGCATCTTCATGCATTTAAAACACTGCAACAACAGATCCTCACGGATTCACACATTCACCTCACAATTACCTAATCACAACAACCGAAAACACCATCTAATCCTTTCCAAACACAACCCAGCCACAATCTATCAATCTAACATCACTTTTATCATCAAATAACATCTCAAAACTGAATCAAAACAACCTAACACCACCAGCAACCAAACAGCCACCACAACTCCACAAAAACACAATTCTAACAACCTAAACAATTAGAGATTCAAGAGTTTCGGGATTCCATTGTTAAAAATGACTTATCAACTTTATTATACATCCATAATATGTTTAAAATCAATCTAAATCACTGGAAAACAGATCCAATTCGGATCTTTTGCTATTTCATCAATTTTACCCAATTAAATCAGTTAATTCAATATAAAAACACAAAATCAGATTATAAACCATAAATCAAGGATCAAATACTTGGGAATATCAATAAAGAACCATTCAATAGAGGAGATCACAGACTTTACCCCTATTGTGTGATTTCTCCTTCAATTGGCTTGTTTAAAGCTAGGAAAATACAAGATTTCAATGAGGTTTTGTAAATCAAAGTCAAATAATCAATAGTAGATCAAGAATCTAAGTAAAAAGGATCCATTACCTCTGGTTTTTGATGAAAACTTGGGTGTTTGGCAAAAAAGAAGTGGAGAGAAAAGTTACGTCAATTTTTATTAAAACCAAATAACTAACTTTAATATCTAAAATCCCTTTTAATTAACTTTTAAAACACATGTTAATATGATTTAATTGAAGGGAGAAATCACCAGCAAAAACCTGGTAAATTAGCTCCTTAAGGATTCTAAGAATTTGACCCTTTTCATTTTAGTCACTTTAAAAACAGTTTTCAAACATTGCATTTTGGTCACTAGCCAAAATGTCATACCTCCAAATCTCATTTTTCCAAAATTGATTTCACCAATATTAATCATATATTAAAACATGATTTTTAACCATTTTTCATATTTTTATCTCACCGGAAAAATACATGGTCCTAAATCCGACTCGAATCTCTAACCCGGTCCACCGGGCCATCTAACAAACCTCAAAACCGTTAGGCCCAAAAGCAGGGCGTTACAACTCTCCCCCACTTAAGATATTTCATCCCCGAAATTTACCCGAAAGAAACAAAAGCAGAAACTGCTCCAACATCTCCGACTTACATTTGCACGCGACTTCCTAACACTGCGGTGTCTCCGCAACACCTTAACAAGGCCAACCAATGTACCACCCAGAACTCTATCGTTGGCAACAAGGTTCTCCACCAGGTCCTTCACACAAGATAACTCAGATCTCAACACAATGCCTTACACCGATACAACATGCAAGGAATCCAACCGATTCCTTCGCAACATCATCACATGAAGCACATCAAGGAACCCCTCCAACACAGGAGATAACCTCAACAATAAGCAACATGACCCACACACTCAACAAAATCGTATGGTCCTCAAAACGCATCACCTTCTTCCAAGGCGATACCATCATGATCATCTGACCATCACAACACTCTTTAAATCACTACGCCTCAGATTCGCGTAGAATTTCTGACAATCCAAAACTGCTCTCAAGCACCCACATGACAACTTCACCTTCTCACTAGTGTCTTTCCACACATCAGACATGGGAATGTACTTTTCCCTAATTTCATCCCAACACACGGGCGTATGGCTCCTCTAACCGCACAACGCCCCATACGGTGCCACCTGCATACTTGCCTGATAATTGCCATTAAAGCAAACTCTACCAAAGGCATGTGCCTTTCACACATTCCTGGAAGCTCTATGATATACAACCCAACTCATTTTTCAAAACCTGAATTCCATGCTCTAACCCGCCATCCAACCGAGATAGATATGAAGTACATACACTTAAGCTCAAGAAACACCCTCAGAACCTCACTGTAACCCACGGATCTTCATCCAGAACTATGAACTCAGGCACATAGCGCAAATGCACTAACCTGACAATATACAAATCTGCCACATATTCCAAAACATACATCACAAGCATAGCCACGAGAGTGCACACACTTCGCAACTCAATCAACAACCACCCAAATGGAATCCTTTCGGTCAGTGCCAAAGGTAACCCAAACACAAAATCCCTGGTGATTCTTCCTTATTTCCATTTCAGTATCCTCAATGGTTGCAACAACCTGAAAGAAACCCGATGCTCAGCTTCCACACGCTGACATACCATGCATCGAACAACAAAATCAACCATATCTCCCTTTAAACCAACCCAAGAGCAATCCCTTTTCAAACCTCAATATATCTTGGCATTATCGGAATGCATTTCGCTAGAACTGGCATGCACCTCCATCAAACCATACACCTCAACTCAATATCAAGGGACGCCACCTTCCGATCCTTAAAATATAACACCTTATAACCTTTAATGTGAAAATCCACCGAATTTCCTCCTCCCAATAACCTGAACATGTGATACTGATGCATAATCACACCGTTACCTTCCTCTAATCAACTGTGGCCTGAATGAATTCACTTGTAATTTGACATCAAGTCTCCATCATGCATCACACCCAACCGCATAAACAATATCCTTAACTTTGCCGCAACTCTCACAACCCAAGCATCGGCTATAAGCTTAGCTTGAACGATATTCAATCACCAAACTATAACTCTCACAACTTCACTTACAACACTACAGCCTCAACAAACCTTGATGCTAAGCACTGGATCTAGCAAACCCACAACCTGCCAACTCTAACTTTGGTCGCTCAAAAACTAGCACCAGCCAAACTCCCAAGAACCATAACACCAAAACCACCTTCATACGCTACCTTACTTATACCATCACACCATTGATTTCTGATTAGTCGTCCATAAGTGTGAACATATGTATGCATGATCACTTATATGCCCTCATAGATGTCTATGTGTATGTATGCAAAACCTCTAATGTAATGCCCGAATGTATGCATGTACTGCATATTTACATATACATATAAATGTTTTTTGCACTGTGCATGTTTATTCATTCACACTTACTAATAGCATCCTCAGAACCAGAATTCTTAGCAACATACCCAAAACTCACACCTCCCAAACCAAGAGCAACATTCACCTCTCCCCAAAAATCTACTAAACCAACTATACTTATCGATTAAAGCCCTTACCGATGCTTCTGCACACAGAAAAAAAAACCCATCAATAAACACAACAACCAACTACCCCAAAAACTCAATCTACCCAATTCAACAAAACTATGAACGAAACCTATGCATCGATCAAACCAAACGGCATCAACAAGAACTCACATCACCGTCCCCCTTACCAAAGGCAAATCTAAACACAACCACATCCTTTACCTACACAGATACCGCCCGGACCTCAGCTCACACTTACAACCACTGAAGCACCCCCGAACTACTCAACAAAACATCAACTTGTTCAGCTACCTAGAACCCAAGCACATTTGCATCATGCTATCCTCCTTTTTCACAATGACACCAGCACAACCCCCAGACGAAACACTAAGCCTGGTGAACCCTTTATCACGCAACTCCTGAAGTTGCGTCTTTACCCTCTTCAACTCCTCGAACCATGCAAAAAGAACAATAGACACCAGAGCTGTGTTTTCATACAACTCAATGCCAAACTCAACATCTCAATCCAATGGCAAACCCGACCATTCCCTCAAAAACACTCAGAAACTCACATACCACCAACTATCCTGAGCTCGCACTTCCTATGACCATGGATTCATAACATAGGCTAGGGATTCCTTGCAACCAAAATCCATCAAACAACTCGCTTCCATTGTCAAAATAGCATTAGACAAGAATTTAACATTCTCGCACGTGATTACCACCTTGTAACTATCAGCAAGTTTTAAGGCAACTAACTAGGATTCAAAATCAACCACTGCTCTGTGATCCAACCACTTATCCAAACCAAGGATTACATCAAAAACTATAGAGCTGCAACTCTAACAAAACAATCGTAACCTCAAGGTCTTAAAGCATCGATGATCATTTCCAAACATCCTTCTCGCAACAACCGTCTCACCAGAAGAACTAGCCACTTGTATTCCCGCAACCAAAACTTACGAGACGATCATTCAAACCACAGCTCCCACAAAAGTTATCAACAACAAGCACAGGATTTACACTCCACATAACAAATACAGATAATCCCGCCTCATGAGATCACACAATCCACATACTCTACGTGTATTAAATATTGTTTTAGTCTAGATACTCTAACCCTGCAGTTCTCACCCAACACCATCATCACCTCACCTCAACTCAAAGCGATATCTTTATCACAATTCCTTTTAACTGAACACAGCCGAAACTAGATTTTGCAACTCTCTTGCCAGAGCCAGAACCTCCTACACAAAACTGATAAACTTAGGTTCTGCTCAATGCACTTCACCTGTGTACCAACACGTCAAATATGGTGTAATCGAAAGCTAACATGTACACCCTAACATCCTGTACCAACTCACATCGGATTTGGTCACAATGACACTTCCCCACCAAAACTAGTTCAGGAGCATACCGGCTCAACCGAACAATTTGTATCCTAACTCGACAACATACACGCGACCCTGATCCCAACCATGAACTCTCGTCTCTTTTCATCCAAGTATCTAAACCCCAAATATTTCTTCTTAAAAATAGCATGAAAAAAAACTTCCAATCCACATCATTGGGTTCCACACCTGCAGATACAGTTGTCCACCAACTAAAAACATCACCTTGCAACAGATATTCAACACATCCCAACTTACGGGCACCAATACACCTCATTTGATCCAAAACCTGAACAACACTGGCCATCCATCTCTCGGATGCCTCGGGTGACAACCCACGGTACTCAACTCCTCCCAAACTACGGAGATATTCCAATGGCAACCTCATTTGCCCAACGGCTGGTGCAAACACACGAACTCCAGCAACAACAGCTTACAAGCTTAAAACAGCACCGATAACAAGGCATCAAATCACCCAACTCTGGCTCAACCGACACAGGTGGTAACAGTATCACAACACTTTTCTCAACTCACTACCTAAAGGCAACAGCATCACGCTAGATCTCATTTCTCCTCTCGGTCGTAACATAACACATTTTCTAAGGCATGATAATCATTTCAAAACAAAATTGAATCAGGCCAGCTTCAAGCAAGGATCCAAGACTTTTATTTTAGAACCATATATTTTATACTATAATAATAAGGCAATAGGTGCCCTCAGCTTCCCCAACATGGCATAAAACATTTAGCATACATATATCAACCACCGTGCATAGCAATCAGCATACCAATAATAATCACCGTTCAAATCAAGCAATAGGTATAACTCACAACAACACAACAACCTCCCAAACGAACCAAACTTGGCTCTAATACCACCAAATGTAACCCCCTTGACCCGGTCTAGCCGCCATACCAAATCGAGAAAGCTACATTAGGTTTGCCGCAGCAAATTGAAGAGATTCAACAAAACCCGGTCCATTTTTATCTTGTCTAGATGCCAATTATTAGTCATACGCGTACATACATCACTCAGGTATAACCTCACCTCATCGGGCATCATTTCGACATCCAATTATTCATATTTGCAATTTAAGGACCCAATTGCAAATACAGGAAATTTGTAGGATTTAAGCCACTTTTAATATACCAATCTTTAATTAGTCAGGTTCTGATCATTCATCTCAAGCTCATACAATCGCATGGACATGATTCAGGGACTAGAATGAAAAGAAAGCAAAACTGCCAAGCCAACATTATAGAAAACGGCCTCGGGTATCGGTACAGGTGTCACCGTACTGATACACATAAATGCCCGTACCGGTATACCACGGCAGGTATCGATACGCCATAACGAACTTACCTAACTTTTGAATCTTTTTAGTATACATATCAGTACGCTTATATGGGTATCGGTACACGGGTTTGGATTGAAAAAGTGAAATTATAGAGGCTAGAATGTGTACCGATACACCATTACCTATATCGGTACGCCAGGCCAAAAATCATCTAGGCATACCGGTACTCCCTTACGCGTACCGATCCCTCAAGCCAAAAAATGCCTAGCCGTACTGATACAGTCCCCCGCATATCAGTACGCCTGGACCTGTAATGCCACAATTTGCTGGTTTTTCATCTCAAAAACATTCTCAAACCACTCCAACATACTTATAACACCATACCAACATGCCATACGTATCACAAGACAACTAGCAACTTCATTCCTACAGCACAACAAGTATCAAGCATCAAAAGGGAATCCATAGGCATGCTTCCTAATTTCCATGCAAGCAACATGTCAAAAAGTTAAACCAGCATCAAAACAAACTTTAAAGCCCATTTACAACTCAAGTGCAACTAAAGAAATATGCTCAAACAGGGAGTTCTGCAAAACATCTCCCAAAACACAATAGGTACCCCATTGCCTAAACCAAGACATACTTTGTAAACAAGTCTTACCAAGATCCCCTTGCTTCTTGCTGCCTTCCAAGACCTCAATTATCTGCATTGATGGACAACAAGAGCGTAAGCACACAAGGTTTAGTGAGGAATGCTCAAAACAACCACCATCAATGCATTTAAAACCATTTATTTAACATCATCCTTTAAAAACATCATCATCACCATGCCCCTTTTGAAAACATGCACTTTATATCATTAAAACCAGCATAACAAACCATATGCTACATGTATCATTAATCAACAGCAAATCCCATTGCTAACCCTCCACTTAAGCCTTCCCATGCATTACTACCAAATGCAAAGCTTAAGGAGAAACATGTATAAATCACATTACACAACATAAGACATTTCAATGATATATTAACAATTATATTGGCTTTCAAGTGATCAATAGCAAATCCATTAACAAAAGAGTTCATCAGATACACAGATTCAACAAGTTTTAATCCAACATTCAAGCCATCTCAATCGAAATAGCGATACAATTACAATCGCGGTACAATAACAACTGGGTACAATAACAAAGGGGTACACTTTCAACCCACAGGGAAAACCCAACCCTCTCATCGGTTAGATGATTAACCCCACTAACGGGAGTATTCAGTACCGTCAAACCCCTCTACCATTAGGGTACTTGGATAGAGTATTTGGTACACAATATAAACCCCTCAACATCCAAGGCGACTTATTTTACAGTGCACTCAATCCTATAGCCAGCCAACTATATCCGATAACAATTTTAAAACCACGTCATTTGCCAATATAATTAACCATTTCAACATTTACCTCACTATTTTTAACAAGAATTAAACCATGCCATTTATCCAAAGCAACAACCATGCTTTAAAACTCAAGTATAAACCATACTTACAAGGATCACTTACCATGTGCATCCTTCAGCAAAACATGCTTAAAACCAGTATCTCAAGTACTTCAAAACATGCTTAAACAGTAGGTAACATGTAAATTAAAATAAGTGCATAAAACCATTTCAAACTAGCACGACCGAGAGAGTAAAACCACTTTACTTACTTCCGAGTCTATGTAAGCGTTTCAAGCTCTACCTTAACTCCCAAAACTATGTTCCAAAACTATGTTCCAAAACATTAAAACGCTTTAAACCACGTTTTCACTCACCGATACGTGAAACCTCGATTTGCCGACGCGAAAGCAAGCGTCCGAAGCCTCCAAAGCTTCCCCGATCACTTTCGGATCCATCTCCCATGTTTTAACCACATTACAATAGAGGATTAATGCATCTCCATGCATTTAAAACACTGCAACAACAGATCCTCACGAATTCACACATTCACCTCACAATTACCCAATCACAACAATCGAAAACACCATCTAATCTTTTCCAAACACAACGCCACAACCTATCAATCTAACATCAGTTTTATCATCAAATAGCATTTAAAAATAGAATCAAAACAACCTAACATCACCAGCAACCAAACAGCCACCACAACTCCACAAAAAACATAATTCTAACAACTAAACAATTAGAGATACAAGAGTTTCGGGATTCCATTGTTAAAAATGACTTATCAACATTATTATACATCTATAATATGTTTAAAATCAATCTAAATCACTGGAAAAGATATCCAATTTAGATCTTTTGCTATTTCATCACTTTTACCCAATTAAATCAATTAATTCAATACAAAAACACAAAATCAGATTATAAACCATAAATCAAGGATCAAATACTTGGGAATATCAATAAAGAACCATTCAATAGAGGAGATCACGGACCTTACCCCTATTGTGTGATTTCTCCCTCAATTTGACATGTTTAAAGCTAGGAGAACACAAGATTTCAATGAGGTTTTGTAAATCAAAGTCAAATAATCAATAGTAGATCAAGAATCTAAGTAAAAAGGATCCCTCACCTCTGGATTTTGATGAAAACTTGGGTGTTTGGCAGAAAAGAAGTGGAGAGAAAAGTTACGTCAATTTTCATTAAAACCAAATAACTAACTTTAATATCTAAAATCCCTTTTAATTAACTTTTAAAACACATGTTAAAATGTTTTAATTGAAGGGAGAAATCACCAGCAAAAACTTGGTAAATTAGCTCCTTAAGGATTCTAAGAATTTGACCCTTTTCATTTTAGTCACTTTAAAAATAGTTTTCAAACATTACATTTTGGTCACTAGCCAAAATATCATACCTCCAAATCTCATTTTCAAAATTGATTTCACCAATATTAATCATATATTAATCATATATTAAAACATGATTTTAAACCATTTTCCATATTTTTATCTCACCGAAAAAATACACGGTCCCGAATCCGATTCGAATCTCTAACCCGATCCACCAGACCGTCTAACAAACCTCTAAACCATTAGGCCCAAAACCGGGGCGTTACACTATAGTCGGCCAATTGTATCTGATAACGTTTATATAACCTTTTCGTACCATCACTTGCCAATATAATTCATTTTTTATCATTAACTCACTATTTACATATGCATCAACAAAAACCATTTCTCTAATGCATTCAACCATGCATTACCAATGTTCAAAAACTTTATCAACACATGCATTACTTTCAAATGCATCAACATCATTATATAATAATTTTCTAGCATTAAACCATGCTCAAATCATGCATGTAACAGTGAGTAATCAAATCACTTTCGAGCTTAGATCAGCGTTTCATGCTTATTCTAAACTCCCATCACAACTCTCAAACCTTTGAAAAGCTGTAAAACACGTTCTCACTCACCGACACGCAAAGCCTCGCTTGCCGATGTGGTCATTACACCTCCAAAGCTTCTGAAACTTTCATTCAAGCTTGAGGTTCAACCTCCCCTGCTTTTTCCATAGCAAAACAGAGGATCCAATGCATTAAAATGTATTCATAGCCTAGCAACAACATTATATATCAAACCTCATCAATTTTTACTCAATTGCCCAACAACAACTGAAGAAAAAACCAAAACAACTACAAACATAACCCAACCACAAAACACGAATCTCAACCTTCACTTAACATCAATTAGCACCCAAAAATATATTACCACGTCCTTATACCTCCAGAATACATTAAACATCCACAACTCCTGAAAAAACTCATAACTAACAACCTAGAAAATTAGAGATTCACCTAGTTTCGGGATTCTAATGTTAAAACCAACTTATTAACATTATAAAACATCAAAATCATGTTCTAATCAAGTCAAGAACCCAGCAAAATAGATACATAACGAATATCAATCAAATACATCAAGTAAACCCTGATTTAACCATTTTTCCACAACTAAATCATTGAAACTCATTAGAAATCATATGTAAAGGATCAAAAACTTGGGAATTTAAGTAAAGAACCTTATATTAGAGGAGAAGAATGAAGCTCACCTCTAACATTGGCTTTTCCCTTAACTGGATGAGTTTTCTTGAGAAAACAAGATCAAATCAATAAGGTTTTGTTAGCAAATCATTAAGAACTCATTTGGAAATAAATGAATGTTGAAATCAAGTTAGTTATGTTGAATTTGTTTTAGAAAATTAATTATAAAATTAACTCCCCAACCTATTTATACTATTTTAAAACCCTTTTAAAAATAGCCAATTAAGGAGAAAAGTCTGGAAGGTTCTATGTTTTGACCCTTTTACAAAACAGTCACTAAAAATAGTTTTCATTCTTTACATTTTGGTAACTAGCCAAAATGTCCAATTTCGAAATCGCATTTTCCAAAATTGATTTTACCAAAATCGTTTACTTAAATAATGTTTTTAGGATATTTTTTCCATATTTTTATCTCTTATAAAAATATTTATTTCTAATTAATCCTGAAACTGACTCGAATCCTCTAATCAGGTCCACCAGACCATCTAATCAACCTAGAAAACTCATAGGCCCAAAATCGGGGCCTTACAACTCTCCCCCAATTAAGAAATTTTGTCCTCAAAATTTACCTGATGGAAACAAATGCAAAAATTGCTCTATCATATCTGACTTACTCTCCCACATGGCCTCCTCAACACCGTGATATCGTCACAACACCTTAACAATCTCAATCATCTTGACACGAAGAACTTTACTACTGGAATCAAAGATCTCCACCAGTTCCTCATCATAAGACAAATCTGGTCGCAACTCAACATCCTCCACTGGCATTACATACGACAGATCTGGATGATACCTCCGCAACATAGATACATCAAACACATCATGAACTTCTCCAACTCAAGAGGTAAACTCAACCGGTAAGACACAGGACCTACACGTTCCAATACCTCATACGGTCCAATAAACCCTAGACTCAACTTTCATTTACACCCAAAACGCAACACCTTCTTCCAAGGTGAGACTTCAAGAAAACCTTTTCACCAACCGTGTATTCAACTTCCTACACTTTAGATATGCATAGGATTTCTGTCTATCCGAGGCTTCTTTCAAACGATCACAAATAAGCTTCACCTTTTCATCTGTGACTTTCAATACATCAGGCATGGAAACATACTTTTCCCCATCCTCAGTCCAACACAAAGGCGTACAACACTTCCTACCATACCAGGCTTCATACGGTGCCCTTTTTATACTTGCCTGATAATTGTTATTGTATGCAAACTCCACCAAAAGCAATTGGCTTTCCCAAGTTCCTTGGAACTCAATAATACAACAACTCAACATATCCTCCAAGAATTGAATCGCGCGTTCAGACTGGCCATTCGTTTGAGGATGATATGAAATACTAAAATTCAAGCGAGTACCCAAAGCCTGATGAAAACACTCCCAAAACCTTGATGTAAAACGTAGATCCCTATATGAAATAATCGACTTGGGCACCCCGTGCAACCTTACAATTTTAGCAACATAAAGATCTGCCAACTTATCCAATGCATACGTCGTATGCACTAGTAGAAAATGTGCACACTTTGTAAATCAATCAACAGTAACCCAAATGAAATCCTTTTAGTCGGTGTCAAAGATAACCCTAACACAAAATCCATGGCGATCCTCTCTTATTTCCACTCTGAAATCCTCGACGGTTTCAACAATCCGGAAGGAAATTGGTGTTCAGCCTTCACACGCTGACATGCCATACATCTAGGAACAAAATCAGCCACATCCTTTTTCAAACCCACCCAATAGTACTCTTCCTTTAGATCTCATTACATCTTGGTACTACTGGGATGCATAGCAAAAGGACTAGCATGAGCTTTAGTCAAAATAGTTCACCTCAACTCATCATTACTAGGCACCACTATCTGATCATTGAAACATAATACCACATCAGCATTAAAGTAAAAATCTGTAGAATTTCCAACCATGATATCTTTAACATGCGGTACTAATGCCGCATCATAAGGTTGCTTTCCCTTAATCAACTGCGGCAAAGATGGCTTCACTTGCAACTCAGCCAAAAAACATCCATCATCCGTCACACTCAACCTCGCAAACATGGCCTTCAACTCGACAACCGTTTCCTACTCAAAGCATCTATCACAACATTCGCCTTGCTCGGATGATACTCAATTGACAAATCATAATCCTTCAGCAACTCCAACCATCTACGTTGCCTAAGATTTAACTCCTTTTGTGACATCAGACACTTCAAACTCTTGTGATCCGTATACACGTTACACTTTTCACCATACAAATAATACATCTAAATCTTCAATGCAAACACCACCGCGGCCAGTTCTATATCATGCTAGGATAGTTGCGCTCGTGCACCTTCAACTGTCTAGATGCATAGGCCGCAACTTTCTCGTCTTGCATCAACACACACCCTAAACCAATATAGGATACGTCGCTATAAACCACAAACTCTTTTCCTGACTCAGGTTGAATCAAGATCGAAGCTTGCATCAAAGCTTCCTTCAACTTATCAAAAGCTTGTTGTCTATCCACAGTCCATTCAAAACGAACATCCTTTTGCAACAACTTCATCAACAGAGCAGCAACCTTTGAGAACCCATCCACAAAGCGACAATAATAACCTGCCAACCCTGAAAAACTGTGAACCTCCGTCATCTACTTAGGTTGCTTCTAATTCACAACCGCCTCAACCTTTTGCGGATCCACCCAGATACTTTCTACCTAAACAACATGACCAAGAAAGATCACTTCCTTAATCCAAAAGTCACACTTGCTTAACTTGGAACACTACTACGAATGTCATGTCCATGAATGTTACAGGCGCATTCGTCAATCCAAATGAACACTACTACGAATTGATCCAAGATTTCATGGAACACTCGATTCATCATGTCCATGAATGCTACAGGCGCATTCGTCAATCCAAATGACATCACTAGAAACTCATAATGCATGTACCTCGTATGAAAAGCAGTCTTCGACACGTCCTTATCCTTAACCTTCAACTGGTAGTATCTAGATATCAAATCAATCTTAGAAAACACCGTAGCAACCCAAAATTGATCGGACAAATCATCAATCTATGGAAAAGGATACTTATTCTTAATCGTCAACTTATTCAGTTGCCGATAATCAATGCACATCTTTAAAGTGTCATCCTTCTTTTACACAAACAACACTGGTGCTCCCCACGGTGACATACTAGGTCGGATAAAACCATGGTCCAACAACTCCTTGAGTTGCGTCTTCAAATCTTTCAACTCCTTCGATGCCATGCGATACGGTGCAATCGGCACTAGAGCTGTATCAGCATACGTCTCAATACAAAACTCTACCGTTCTATTCGGAGGCAACACAGGTAACTCTTTCAAAAACACCCTTCAAAAATCACAAACAATGCGAATATCCTTAGTTTGTACTTCTTCGATATTCGGGTTTATAATATAAGCCAGATATGCTTGACACCCACACTCTAGCAACTTTTTTGCTTCTATAGCCAAAATCACATTGGATAAGAACTTATCATTCTCACCCACAACCACCACTTCATAATCATCGGCAAGTTTCAACAAAACTCGCTTGGTTACAAATTCGACCACAGCCTCATGCTCAGTCAACCAATCCATACCCATGATCACATCAAAACCAAGAAACGGCAGCTCTATTAAATCAGTTGCAAACACGTGACCTTGAACCATCAAATGACATCTCCTATACAACCTAATCATAATAACCGTCTCTCCAAAAGAACTTGTTACTTACATACCCACGTTTGACTTTCTATCGGTATACCAAGCAAATGTGTATGCTCATGCAAAATATATGAATGCATAGAACCAGAATCTATCACAAAAAGTAATGACATAGACTGCAAGGTAAAAGTACCTGCTGTCACATCCGTGTCATTCCTTCCCTCGTGATGCGTATAGATCCTCGCTGGTTCACCTTCCTCGAGTTAAACTGCCACTGTATGAGCAATAGTCATTTGTCCTTCATCCATTCGCTAGAAATTACCTCGACTGTGCCCACAACCACGGCCTCTCTGTACAACAGCAGTAGGTGCAGGAGCTTGCACACCTCTAGCTAACATTGGGCATTCATGCCTCACGTGATCCCCAAACCCACAACCCCAATAAGCATTATCTTCAATGAGCGCAGGAGTCGAACCAACTCATCCTACCTGTGGGAAATCACGTCTAGCATAATCTCTCGATCCACAGCCTAACAGACTCTCGATGATCTCCAACAAACCCCTAAGTGTCGCTTCCCACACTGAGCACACTTATGTAGTTGTCATTTCCCAGCTCAGCCCTCACCATGACCAAACTCAGGTCGATGCCTCTGATCATGATTCCTCTTGTACAGGCCATCACTTGAACTAAACTTAGCGACTCTCTTACGAAAACCAAACCCTCCAACATGAGATGTCAAACCCAAACTCTACTCAACATCTTTAGCTCACGCAACCAACACATCAAAATTTATATACTCAGCAGCTAACATAATTGTCTTGACGCCCTGTACCAATCTGTAACGAAATCAATTACAATACTGCCTCACAAATTGTACCTCATACTCAAATACGGATATATTGCCCTGAACCAAGGCTATGAACTCAAATTTCTTTTCATCAAAGTATCTAACTCCCAAATACTTCTTCCTAAAGGTAGCTAATAAGTGTTCAAAAGTACTATTTTTCTTACTCTTTTTACTCATATTATTGTCAGACTTAGGCTCATATTAGTTGTATAATTAGCCATTCATGCATTAATCCATGTTTCCTTCCATCGTTGAGCTTGATTACATAACTTGGTAGTTTTTGTGGGAAAAGATGTTGTTTTGGTGTGTTTTGTGTGTATGTGCAGGATCACTTGCCAAAGCAAGGCTAGAGCTAGTTGCCAGGGCAATACATGAAAGAGATGTCGAGCTAGTTGCCAGGGCAATACATGAAGGAGACGCCGAGCCAGTTGCCAGGGCAATTGTCGACAAGAGCAAATATGATATGGTAGTCGAAATTGATGACTATACAAGCCCAAGATGAGGTGGAGCAAAGCCCAAACCCAAAGGAATTTGATTTCCATGCAGAGATTAAAAAGAATTAAATTCCAAGAAGATAGGAGAAGTTCTAGTAGGAATATAATTATAATAAAGAATTATATTCTTTAAAGATAATTTAATTCCAACTTAACTTCCTCCTCAAAGAAGGACTTTGACCTAGCCCTATAAATAAAAGGGAGATTTCGACAATCCATAGAGAAAAAAAGAGAGGGGAATTTCGACAAGTCCAAGGAGGGCAAGAGGAGAGAATTTTCGACAAGCATCTAGGGCAAGGAGGATTTTGACAAGCCTCCTTCTTCATCCTTTTCTTTCTTATTCGATTGGGTTCACGCTAGGGATTATTTATCTTGTGTTTCTTTGGAACCTAGCCATGAACTAAATCTATTTGGCTATGGTTATTGTGTTTTGTGGTTGTGAGAAACTATTGGTTTTTGTTTAGGTAATAAGAGTTTGCACTTTTCTAGTCAAGGTTTATTCATTCTTGGTTCTTATTCTTGTTTGTGAGTGAATTGGGAGAGGATCTCGTAACTTCATCTATTTATCTAATATCCGGAGAGTTAGATTCAAGAAATGAATGAATATGATCTTTATTCAATCTATTGATGGTAAAGATTAATCCGGCTTAGGAATAAGTCAAGGATTTCAACGGCTAAGAGGAGCGCAAGATTGGTTGTTGTTCACCCTTGATTCACGCAGGGATGTATTATCAAGGCATGCACAAGTAGCTAGAGTTTCGACTTAGGGATAAGAAGAAACCATTGAAGAACGCTCTGTCGAACCTGGAAGATTGCTGCCCAGACACCCAAGTAGTTGCCCAACTAGTTGCCCAGGCAACCATCGATTAGTTGCCAAGGCAACCCCATTGTGCAAGTTGCCACGGCAACTGAGTTGCCCGTGCACTCTTTTACCAAGACGATCCAATCGGCTATCACACATCAACTCACGATAACCTGGCCTATCTCTCTCTCATTTGAATTCATCTTTTCTTTTACTTTATTGCTTTCTAGTTTAGTTGTTAGTTAAACTCCTATAATCCTTTATTTGTGTTTTTACTTTTTACAGTGCAAGAGACTAGATTCTTGAAGTGGCACCAATCCCTGTGGAGACGATATCTTTTATACTATAACTTGCAACGTGTATACTTGCACAATTGCGTAGCACTTATTACGCGCAACAAGTTTTTGGCGCCGTTGCCGGGGATTTACAATAGCGACTTTGTTTTTATTTTCTTGCACTTTTTTTTACTTTTCTTGTTTAAGTTTCAAAGGGCTAACAAACTCTGGTTTTGCATTGGTATATGACCAGGGCGCGACCGACTACACTAGAATATCCCTTTGATCCAGAAATCGAACGAACTTTACAAAGACTTAGACGAAGGATAAGAGTAGCAATGGCTAATCAAGACGGCGATATGAATCAAGATGTTCGAGCAGGAGGAGGAGTGATTCTTGCACGAAACAGAACTATTCGAGACTATCTTGAAGAAGATCTTGATGGACTTAACCCAGGAGTTGTCGCACCTGAAATTGAAGCCGACCACTTTGAGTTGAAACCGGTAATGTTTAATATGATCAACACAATAGGTCAATTTGGCGGCTCAGCAACTGAAGATGCACGGCAACATCTAAAATCTTTCCTCGAGATTTGCAACTCATTCAAAATACACGGAGTCACCCCCGATGTCTTACGATTAAGATTATTCCCCTATTCACTGAGGGATAGGGCGAAAGCATGGTTGAATAGCATTCCTGCCGGATCAATAGCATCTTGGACCGATCTTTGTCGTAATTTCCTTGCTCGGTTTAATCCTACAAATTTGACTGATAAGCTTCGTAACGACATTACTTCTTTTCAGCAGGCAGATGATGAATCCATGTACGAGGCTTGGGAGCGATATAGAGAACTTATACACAAAAGCCCCCTACACGGATTCCCGGTGTGGACTCAAGTAACAATGGTTTACAACGCCGTGAATACACCAACAAGGATGATGCTAGATGCCTCGGTAAACGGCATACTCCTAGATAAGTCACCGGAGGAAGCAATGCAAAATTTAAACAAGCTGACCAAGAATGATTATCAATTCCCATCTACTAGAAGAGGAGTTAGACTCCAAGCCACAATACATGAACTAGGATCATCAGATTCAATTTCGGCACAATTGGCCACTTTAACCAAGATGGTCCAGAACATGCAAAAACCAAACAACACACATGAAGTCATGGTAATGGATTCTTTTTGTGAGTTATGTGGTGATAACCATAATTCTTTTGAATGTATGCAGAATCCGGAATCCAGCTTCTATGTGGGGAATTACAATCGGAACAACAATGTGATGTCCAATACATACAATCCAGCTTGGAAGAAGCACCCAAATTTTTCATGGAGTAATCCCAAAAATGCTCTAAACCAGAACAATCAGAATGCAGAAGCATCGGGATTTTAGCAGAATATGCCACGGCAATAGTTGCCGCAGCAACAACCGACAACATCTAGTTCTTTAGAAAATTCACTAAATGCTTTTATGATGAAAACTGAATCTTATATGGCTAAGAATAGTAACTTCATAAAAAGAACTGATGCTTTTATTAACATGACCGAGATGAGATTGCAAAACCAAGAGGCGGCAATCAAATCATTGGAAAATCAAGTCAGACAGTTTGCTCAAAATCTGAATACTAGACCGTAAGGAGGTTTACCTAGCGATACTGAAGTCGCAAGAGGAACTGGCCATGAGCAATGTAAGGCAATCACCACTAGAAGTGGCCAACAACTTAGAGAGGCTCAACCCCGCTCATCAAACAAAACTCCACAAAAAGATCAAGATGAACTTAGCGGCAAAGCCTCAGATGCTGAACCAAGAATTGCCGCGGCAACCGGCAATAAGCATGCCTCGGCAACCGATGATAAAGACGCCTCGGTAACTTGTGAAAAGCATGCCTCGGCAACCCCAATTGATAATGCCTCGACAACTCTAGTTGTCCCGGCAATGCCGTCAATCAGGTTTCAAACCAATGAAAGGATCGAAGATATCCGGCTTCCACCACCATTCCCACAAAGGTTGAAGCGACAAAAGCAAGAATACCAATTCAAGAAGTTTCTTGATATCCTAAAGCAAGTCCACATCAACTTGCCATTGGTGGAAGCAATTGAACAAATGCCAAACTATGCCAAGTTTCTTAAAGACATTGTGTCCAAAAGAACAAGGCTAGGAGAGTTTGAAACAGTTGCCGCAACAGAGGGATGCATGGCAATGTTGCACAATCGTATGCCACCCAAGTTGAAGCATCCCGGAAGTTTCACAATACCCTGTTCTATTGGAAATCACTATGTCGGGAAAGCATTATGCGACCTTGGGGCTAGCATAAACTTGATGCCTAAATCGGTTTTCCAGAAACTAGGGATCGGGAAGGCAAGACCTACAACAGTTATGCTGCAGCTAGCCGACAGATCCTATGTGCATCCAAAGGGAAAAATCGAGGACATACTGGTAAAAGTTGATAAATTTATTTTTCCCGCTGACTTTATTGTTTTGGATTGTGAAGCAGATGAGCATGCACCCATCATTCACGGGAGACCATTCCTAGCAACAGGGAGAACCTTGATCGATGTTGAAAAGGGAGAACTCACAATGAGGGTGAATGACCAGCAAGTTAAACTAAATGTGTTCCAAACACTAAGGCATGCCGATGACCCAGAAGAATGCCAACTTCTTCATGCCACGGCAGAGTTTAACTTCGACGAGGAATTTAGTTGCCTCGACAACTACATTGCCGATCAGGAGGAACCTAAGGAGTATGAAGAACCGGTCGATGAAGAACAACAAGAAGAGGCAAATTGGCTAGTCAATCGACCAGGTACTTACTTTGAACCACTGGATTACTCAGGTAAGGAAGATAAGCTCGAAAAACCCTCAATTGAACAACAACCAATTCTTGAGTTGAAACAATTGTCATAACAACTAAAATATGCATACTTAGGAACCGATAATACATTGCCTGTAATTATTTCTTCTAAGTTACAGTCTGAGCAGGAAAAGAAGCTGATCAAGATGTTGAAGCTTCACAAAAAGGCAATAGGGTGGACAATTGTCGACTTGAAGGGAATTAGCCCGGCAGTGTGCATGCACAAGATTTTGTTGGAAGATGATCACAAACCTTCAATTGAGGCCCAGAGGAGACTGAATCATGCCATGAAAGGGGTTGTAATGAAAGAAATCATCAAGTGGCTTAACGCCGGCATTATATACCCTATCTTTGATAGTACGTGGGTAAGTCCGGTACAATGTGTAACGAAAAAGGGAGGTATAACAGTAGTAAGTAATGAAAATAATAAACTCATTCCAACCAGGAATGTGATCGGTTGAAGGGTTTGTATGGATTATCGAAAGCTAAACAAAGCCACCTGGAAAGATCACTTCCCATTACCCTTTATTGATCAAATGCTTGACCGTCTTGCAGGTAAACCCTTTTATTGTTTTCTTGATGGTTATTCAGGTTACAATCAAATTGCCATAGCACCAGAAGATCAAGAAAAGACAACCTTCACATGCCCATACGGTAGCTGACTTGGCAACCTTCCAAAGATTCATGATGGCACTCTTTTCAGACATGGTCGAAGACTTCCTTGAGATCTTCATGGATGATTTTTCTATTTTTGGTAATGACTTCAACAACTGTCTTGGCAATTTAGAGAAGGTGTTGGCAAGATGTGAAGAAACTGATTTAGTACTCAATTGGGAGAAATGCCATATTATGGTAGATGAAGGAATAGTGCTCGGCCACAAGATTTCATCCAAGGGAATTGAAGTAGACAAAGCCAAGGTGGACGTGATCGAGAGATTACCCCCACCAAGTTCGGTAAAAGGAATTCGAAGCTTTCTTGGACATGCAGGTTTTTACAGGAGGTTCATTCATAATTTTTCTAAAATCACTAAACCCTTGTGCAATTTGCTTGAACAGGATAAAGTCGTCGATTTTGATGATTCTTGCTGATAAGTGTTCAAAAGTACTATTTTTCTTACCCTTTTTACTCATATTACTGTTAGACTTAGGCTCATATTAGTTGCATAGTTAGTCATTCATGCATTAATCCATGTTTCCTTCAAACGTTGAGCTTGATTACATAACTTGGTGATTTTTGTGGAAATAGATGCTGCTTTGGTGTGTTTTTGTGTGTATGTGCAGGATCACTTGCCAAAGCAATGCCGAGCTAGTTGCCGTGGCAATGCATGAAGGATATGCCGAGCTAGTTGCCGTGGCAAAGTGCATGAAGGAGACGCTGAGCCAGTTGCCATGGCATTTGTCGACAAAGACCAAAAGCAATATGGATGTCGAAATTCATGATTTTACAAGCCCAAGATGACATGGAGCAAGGTCCAAGCCCAAAGGAATTTGATTGCCATGCAGAGATTAAAGAAGAATTAAATTCCAAGTGGATAGGAGAAGTTCTAATAGGAATAAAATTATAATAAAGAATTATACTCTTTAAAGATAATTTAATTCCAACTCAAACTCCTCCTCAAAGAAGGACTTTGGCCTAGCCCTATAAATAGCAAGAGATTTCGACAATTCAAGAGAGAGAGCAAGAGGGAAATTTCGGCAAGTCCAAGTAGGGCAAGAGGAGAGAATTTTCGACAAGCATCAAGGGCAAGGAGGATTTCGACAAGCCTCTTCCTTCATCTTTGTTCGATTGGGTTCATGCTAGGGATTAATTATCTTGTGTTTCTTTGGAACCTAGCCATGAACTAAATTTACTTGGCTATGGTTATTGTGTTTTGTGGTTGTGAGAAACTATTGGTTTTTGTTTAGGTAATAAGAGTTTGCACTTTTCTATTTCAAGGTTTATTCATTCTTGGTTCCTATTATTGCTTGCGAGTGAATTGGGAGAGGATCTCGTGATTTCATCCATTTATCTAATATCGGGAGAGTTAGATTCAAGAAACGAATGAATATGATCTTTATGCAATCCAATGATGGTGAAGATTAATCCGGCTTAGGAATAAGTTAAGGATTTCAACGGCTAAGAGGAGCGCAAGATTGGTTGTTGTTCACCCTGATTCACGCAGGGATGTATTATCAAGGCATGCACAAGTAGCTAGAGTTTCGACTTAGGGATAAGAAGAAACCATTGAAGAACGCTCCGCCGAACCTTGAAGTTGCTGCCCGATCGCCCAAGTAGTTGCCCAACTAGTCGCCCAAGCAACCATCAATTAGTTGCCAAGGCAACCCGTTGTGCAAGTCGCCACGGCAACCGAGTTGCCCATGCACTCTTTTACCAAGACAATCCAATCGGCTATCACACCTCAACTCACGATAACCTAGCCTATCTCTCTCAATTGAATTCATCTTTTATTTTATTTTATTGCTTTCTAGATTAGTAATTAGTTAAACTTCAATAATCCTTTACTTGTGTTTTTACTTTTTACAAAGCAAGAGACTAGATTCTTGAAGTGGCACCAATCCACAATGGAGACGATATCTTTTATACTATAACTTGCGGCGTGTATACTTGCACAATTGCGTAGCACTTATTACGCGCAACAAGTTTTTGGCGCCGTTGTCGGGGATTGGCAATAGCGACTTTGTTTTTACTTTCTTGCACTTTCTTTTTTATTTTTCTTGTTTAAAATTCAAAGGGCTAACAAACTTTGGTTTTGCATTGGTATATGACCAGTATGAGACCGACTTCACCGTAATATCCCTTTGATCCGTAAATCGAACGAACCTTACAAAGACTTAGACGAAGGATAAGAGAAGCAATGGCAAATCAAGACGGCAATATTAATCAAGATGTTCGAAAGGGGGGAGGAGTGATTCTTGCACGAAACAGAAACGATTCGAGACTATCTTGAAGAAGATCTTGATGGACTCAACCCGGAGTTGTCACACCCGAAATTGAAGCCGACCACTTTGAGTTGAAACCGGTAATGTTTAATATGATCAACACAATAGGTCAATTTGGCGGCTCAAAGAATCAAGATGCACGACAACATCTGAAATCTTTCCTCGAGATTTGCAACTCGTTCAAGATACACCTGAGTCACCCCCGATGTCTTACGATTAAGATTATTCCCCTATTCACTGAGGGATAGGGCGAAAGCATGGCTAAATAGCATTCCTGCCGGATCCATAGCATCTTGGACTGATCTTTGTCGTGATTTCCTTGCTAGATTTAATCCTACAAATTTAATCGATAAGCTTCAGAATGACATTACTTCTTTTCGGCAGCGGATGATGAATCCATGTACGAGGCTTGGGAGCGATATAGAGAACTTCTACATAAATGCCCTCTACACGGATTCCCGGTGTGGACTCAAGTGACAATGTTTTACAATGCCGTGAATACACCAACAAGGATGATGCTAGACGCCTCGGCAAACGGCATACTCCTAGATAAGTCACCGGAAGAAGCAATGCAAATTTTAAACAGGCTGGCCAAGAATGATTATCAATTCCCATCTACTAGAAGAGGAGGAGTTAGACGCTAAGCCACAATACATGAACTAGGATCATCGATTCAATTTCGCACAATTGGCGCTTTAACCAAGATGGTCCAGAACATGCAAAAACCAAACAACACACATGAAGTCAAGGTAATGGATTCTTTTTGTGAGTTATGTGGTGATAACCATAATTCTTCCAATGTATGCGAAATCCGGAATCTAGCTTCTATGTGGGGAATTACAATCGGGGCAACAACATGATGTCAAATACATACAATCCAGCTTGGAAGAAGCACCCGAATTTTTTCATGGAGTAATCCCAACAATGCTCTAAACCGTAACAATCAGAATGCACAAGCATCGGGATTCGGTGAGAATATGCCACGGCAATGGATGCCGCAAAGCAACAACCGACAACATCTAGTTCTTTGGAAAATTCTCTAAATGCTTTTATGATGAAAACTGAATCTTATATGGTCGAGAATAGTAATTTCATAAAAAGAATCGATGCTTTTATTAACAGACCGAGATGAGATTGCAAAACCAAGAGGCGGCAATCAAATCATTGGAAAATCAAGTCGGACAGTTTGCTCAAAATCAACACTAGACCACAAGGAGGTTTACCTAGCGATCTTGAAGTCGCAAGAGGAACTGCCATGAGCAATGTAAGGCAATCACCACCGAAGTGGCCAACAACTTAGAGAGGTTCAAACCCGCTCGTCAAACAAAACTCCACAAAAAGATCAAGACGAACCTAGCGGCAAAGTCTCGGATGCTGAACCGAGAATTGCTGCGGCAACCGTGACGCCTCGGCAACTTGCGATAAGCACGCCTCGGCAACCCCAGTTGGTAACGCGATCGCAACTCCGGATGTCCCTGTAATGCCGTCAATCAGGTTTCAAACCAATGAAAGGATAGAAGATATCCGACTTCCACCACCATTCCCACAAAGATTGAAGCGACAAAAGCAAGAATACCAATTCAAGAAGTTTCTTGATATCTTAAAGCAAGTCCACATCAACTTGCCATTGGTGGAAGCAATTGAACAAATGCCAAACTATGCCAAGTTTCTTAAAGACATTGTGTCCAAGAGAACAAGGCTAGGAGAGTTTGAAACAGTTGCCGCGACAGAGGGATGCATGGCAATGTTGCACAATCGCATGCCGCCCAAGTTGAAGGATCCCGGAAGTTTCACAATACCCTGTTCTATTGGAAATCACTATGTCGAAAAGCACTATGCGACCTAGGGGCTAGCATAAACTTGATGCCTAAATCGGTTTTCCGAAACTAGGAATCGGGAAGGCAAGACCTACAACATTATGCTGCAGACTAGCCGACATCCTATGTGCATCCGGAGGGAAAAATCGAGGACATACTGGTAAAAGTTGATAAATTCATTTTTCCCGCTGACTTTATTGTTTTGGATTGTGAAGCGATGAGCATGCACCTATCATTCTCGGGAGACCATTCCTAGCGGCAGGGAGAACCTTGATCGACGTTGAAAAGGAGAACTCACAATGAGGGTGAATGACCAGCAGGTAAAACTAAATGTATTCCAAACACTAAGGCATGCCGATGATCCGTAAGAATGCCAACTACTTCATGCCACGGCAGAGTTTAACTGATGAGGAATTTAGTTGCCTCGGCAACTACATTGCTGATCAAGAGGAACCCGAGGAGAATGAAGAGCCGGTCGATGAGGAACAACCAGAAGAGGTAAATTGGCTAGTAAATCGACCAGGTACATACTTTGAACCACCGGACTACTCGGGTAAGGAAGGTAAGATCGAAAAACCCTCTATCGAAAATCCACCAATTCTTGAGTTGAAACAATTGCCGATCAACTAAAATATGTATACTTAGGGATCGATAATACATTACCTGTAATTATTTCCTCTAAGTTACAGCCTGAAAGCAGAAAAGAAGCTAATCAACATGTTGAAGCTACATAAAAAGGCAATAGGGTGGACAATTGCCGACTTGAAGGGAATTAGCCCGGCGGTGTGCATGCACAAGATCTTGTTGGAAGATGATCACAAACCTTCAATTGAGGCCCGGAGGAGACTGAATCATGCCATGAAAGGGGTTGTAATGAAAGAAATCATCAAGTGGCTTGACGCCGCATTATATACCCTATCTCCGATAGTATGCGTGGGTAAGTCCGGTACAATGTGTGCCGAAAAAGGGAGGTATAATAAAGGGTGGTGAGTAATGAAAATAATGAACTTATCCCAACCAGACTGTGACCGGTTGGAGGGTTTATATGGACTATCGAAAGCTAAACAAAGCCACTAGGAAAGATCACTTCCCATTACCCTTTATTGATCAAATGCTTGACCGTCTTGCGGTAAACCCTTTTACTTGTTTTCTTGATGGTTATTCAGGTTACAATCAGATTGCCATAGCACCGAAAGATCAAGAAAAGACAACCTTCACATGCCCCTACGGTACTTATGCCTTCCGAAGGATGCCGTTCGGATTGTGTAACGCCCGGCAACCTTCCAAAGATGCATGATGGCGCTCTTTTCGGACATGGTCGAAGACTTCCTTGAGATCTTCATGGATGATTTTTCGGTTTTTGGTAATGACTTCGACGGCTGTCTCGGCAATTTAGAGAGGGTGTTGGCAAGATGCGAAGAAACGGATTTAGTCCTCAATTGGGAGAAATGCCACTTTATGGTAGATGAAGGAATAGTGCTCGCCATAAGATTTCATCCAAGGGAATTGAAGTAGACAAAGCCAAGGTGGACGTGATCGAGAGATTACCCCACCAAATTCGGTTAAAAGAATTCAAGTTTTTCTCGGACATGCGAGGTTTTTACAGGAGGTTCATTCATAACTTTTCTAAAATCACTAAACCTTTGTGTAATCTGCTTGAACAGGATAAAGTCTTGATTTTGATGATTCTTGCACTCAAGCATTTGAAACCCTAAAGAAAAAGCTTGCCTCGGCACCCATTGTTGTTCCACCCAGTTTGACGCTACCTTTTGAGCTCATGTGTGATGCAAGTGATTTCGCGGTAGGAGCAGTCCTAGGCCAACGCACGTAAAGACATTCCATGTGATATACTACGCTAGTAAAACTCTTAACGATGCTCAAGTGAATTACACAACAACGGAGAAAGAGTTACTAGTCAGTAGTTTTCGCATTTGACAAGTTCGATCCTATTTAATTGGTACAAAGGTAATTGTTCATACGGACCATTCGGCAATCAAATACTTATTTGCTAAAAAGGATGCTAAACCTCGTTTGATTCGTTGGATATTACTTTTACAAGAATTTGATATTGAAATTAAGGACGAAAGGAACAGAAAATCAAGTGGCGATCACTTATCACGTTTGGAACGCAATAGGGAGGAGGACGCGATCTAGAGATATGTGATGCATTCCCGGATGAACAAATTCTAATCGCCTCGGAAACCCTTGACGCCTCGGCAGCCCATGACGCCTCGGAAACCATGGAAGCACACGCCTCGGCAACTCTTGACGCCGCAGGCCGAGACTTTGACGAGCACGCCTCAGCAATTTTGGGAGCAGACACTACGACAAAGACATGCCCCGCAATACCTTGGTACGCAGATTTAGTTAACTTCCTTGTTTGTGGTATTTTTCCGTATGGCATTACTCACCAAGGGAAGAAGCGGTTCCGCCATAATGCTAAGCATTACTTTTGGGACGAGCCTCTTTTGTTTAAACAATGTGCAGATCAGGTTATACGCCGATGTGTCCTCAAGAAGAAGAGCAATGAATGTACTCCGACAATGCCATTCTTCACCCTATGGAGGACATTTTGGAGGAACTCGTACCATGACCAAAGTCTTGCAATCCGGGTTGTATTGGCCAACATTGTACAAAGATGCCCAAGACTTTTACAAGCAATGTGATCGTTGCGAAGACGGGCAATATCTCTAGGCGACATGAGATGCCACTCGAACATCATCGAGGTGGAACTGTTCGATGTATGGGGATCGATTTTATGGGACCTTTCCCATCTTCATTCGCAACCTCTACATCTTACTCGCCGTCGACTATGTGTCTAAATGGGTAGAGGCAGCTGCAGTTCCCAACGACGATTCCAAGACCGTGGTAACGATTCCTGAGAAAAACATATTTACACGGTTTGGGATGCCGAGAGCAATTATCAGCGACGGGGCAAGCATTTTGACAATGTACTAATTGCCAAGATGTTGCAACGCTTCGCATATCACACAAGATCGCCACGGCATATCACCCACAAACCAACGGGCAAGCGAAATTTCCAACCGGGAGTTGAAGGGAATACTCGAGAAAGTTGTAAATCCTCAAGGAAGGATTGGTCATTAAGACTAGATGACGACTTTGGGCATATCGCACTGCATTCAAAACACCATTAGGTATGTCCCCTTCCGGCTTGTCTATGGTAAAACATGTCATCTACCGGTGGAAATCGAGCACAAGGCGTCTTGGGCAATCAAGACCGTGAATATGGATTGGGAAAGTGCGGACAAAAGCGCTTGATGGATCTCAATGAGATAGAAGAATTTCGTGCACTCGCCTATAACAATGCACGAATATACAAGGAGAAAACAAAGCGATGGCATGACAAGAAACTATTGCCACGGCAATTCACGCCAGGGCAACTAGTTCTCCTATTCAATTCTCGGCTAAAACTTTTCCCGGAAAGCTGAAATCAAGATGGTCGGGACCATTTGAAGTCGTCAAACCATTCTCCCATGGTGCTTGATAATCAAGTCCATCTCGACAACCATGAATTCAAAGTTAATGGACAAAGATTGAAGCACTACAATGGTGCCCATGTGGAACGTAACAAGGAAGTGGTCAACTTAGGAGATGCATGAGCATGCTCTCCTCTCAAGATTTCCTTTTTCTTTTTCTTTTTATTTTTATTTTTAATTTTAGGAGATATTTTATTTTTTCTTCATTATCTTTAGTTTTCAGTTTTCTTTATTTTCTTTTTCACAACAAGACTCACAACTACTATGCTAAGGAAATTTATCACAAGATCATTGCCCGGCAACCAATGAAGAAGATGCCGCGACAACTTACTTCATGCATGCACAAGCTGATGCCACGGCAACCAACCCCAAGATGCCACGGCAACCAAAGCTGAAGACATCCCGGCAACAAGAAAACAACCATTGCATTCAAGCAAGAAAATCAAGACGCCAACTAGAAGGAAACTAATCATCTACGATGACGAACTCTCAAGTAAGTCCTCGTATGCATTTTATTTTTATTTTTCGTTATTTTTATGCATGCATTGAGGACAATGCCTCACTCGAGTTTGGGGGATTGTTATTAGTAATTACCATGTTTAGTTACATTAATCTTAAGCATTACATTTAGGATACATAAATTGCTTGCCATGCCTTTAATTGGAACAAGAATTGCTTAGATTTGATGAATATTCAATGATGACTTTACCAATGCACTTAATTGATAGAATTTTTATTCTAGGATAACCATGAAAAACTTACAATTTTACTATGATGCTAAATTTGATGAAACACTGTTGTGGTTTGATTGATTTAAGGAGTTCTAGTAAACTTAGGTTGATAATTAACTAATTGGGGGATTAGAATAAAAATTGGATGAATGCTAGAGGTGCCCGAAATTGGCTCTAGCATGTGCTAAAAATTGATCACTAGAGGTGCCCAAACTGGCTCTAGGAGGCGTTAAAATTTTTTCGTTAACTAGAGGTGCCCAAACCGCTCTAGTCGATTAAATTAACTTAAGAAAACTAAAAATAAAACACTAGAGGTGCCCGAAATTGGCTCTAGTTAAAACATGTTAAAAAGAACCCAATCAAGTAATTTGAAAACCTATTGTTTGCATAGAATCCGAAAAATCAACTTGCACACAACTCCGCACACACTCACAAGCATTATAGTTTGATTCCGAGTAATTCCTCGCTTTTTAAAAATAAAAAAAAGCCAATCATACTTTGTGCCCCGTTCGAGAATTGAAATCAAGTTCAAAGCTAAGTTTGTGAAAATTTGAAGTCTTGGCGGGTAATTATGAGTTTGCATTGCTTGAGGACAAGCAATAGTTCGAGTTTGGGGTGTGATAAGTGTTCAAAAGTACTATTTTTCTTACCCTTTTACTCATATTATCATAGACTTAGGCTCATATTAGTTGCATAGTTAGTCATTCATGCATTAATCCATGTTTCCTTCAAACGTTGAGCTTGATTACATAACTTGGTGATTTTTGTGGAAATAGATGCTGCTTTGGTGTGTTTTTGTGTGTATGTGCAGGATCACTTGCCAAAGCAATGCCGAGCTAGTTGCCGCGGGCAATGCATGAAGGATATGCCGAGCTAGTTGCCAGGGCAGTGCATGAAGGAGACGCCGAGCCAGTTGCCATGGCATTTGTCGACAAAGACCAAAAGCAATATGGATGTCGAAATTCATGATTTTACAAGCCCAAGATGACATGGAGCAAGGTCCAAGCCCAAAGGAATTTGATTGCCATGCAGAGATTAAAGAAGAATTAAATTCCAAGTGGATAGGAGAAGTTCTAATAGGAATAAAATTATAATAAAGAATTATATTCTTTAAAGATAATTTAATTCCAACTCAAACTCCTCCTCAAAGAAGGACTTTGGCCTAGCCCTATAAATAGCAAGAGATTTCGACAATTCAAGAGAGAGAGCAAGAGGGAAATTTCGCAAGTCCAAGTAGGGCAAGAGGAGAGAATTTTCGACAAGCATCAAGGGCAAGGAGGATTTCGACAAGCCTCTTCCTTCATCTTTGTTCGATTGGGTTCATGCTAGGGATTAATTATCTTGTGTTTCTTTGGAACCTAGCCATGAACTAAATTTACTTGGCTATGGTTATTGTGTTTTGTGGTTGTGAGAAACTATTGGTTTTTGTTTAGGTAATAAGAGTTTGCACTTTTCTATTTCAAGGTTTATTCATTCTTGGTTCCTATTATTGCTTGCTTTCGAGTGAATTGGGAGAGGATCTCGTGATTTCATCCATTTATCTAATATCGGGAGAGTTAGATTCAAGAAACGAATGAATATGATCTTTATGCAATCCAATGATGGTGAAGATTAATCCGGCTTAGGAATAAGTTAAGGATTTCAACGGCTAAGAGGAGCGCAAGATTGGTTGTTGTTCACCCTTGATTCACGCAGGGATGTATTATCAAGGCATGCACAAGTAGCTAGAGTTTCGACTTAGGGATAAGAAGAAACCATTGAAGAACGCTCCGCCAACCTTGAAGTTGCTGCCCGATCGCCCAAGTAGTTGCCCAACTAGTCGCCCAAGCAACCATCAATTAGTTGCCAAGGCAACCCGTTGTGCAAGTCGCCACGGCAAATCGAGTTGCCCATGCACTCTTTTACCAAGACAATCCAATCGGCTATCACACCTCAACTCACGATAACCTAGCCTATCTCTCTCAATTGAATTCATCTTTTATTTTATTTTATTGCTTTCTAGATTAGTAATTAGTTAAACTTCAATAATCCTTTACTTGTGTTTTTACTTTTTACAGTGCAAGAGACTAGATTCTTGAAGTGGCACCAATCCCTGTGGAGACGATATCTTTTATACTATAACTTGCGACGTGTATACTTGCACAATTGCGTAGCACTTATTACGCGCAACACTTGCACCCAAGCATTTGAAACCCTAAAGGAAAAGCTTGCCTCGGCACCCATTGTCGTTCCACCAGATTAGACGCTACCTTTTGAGCTCATGTGTGATGCAAGTGATTTCGCGGTAGGAGCAGTCCTAGGCCAACGCACAGGTAAGACCTTCCATGTGATATACTACGCTAGTAAAACTCTTAATAGTGCTCAAGTGAATTACACAACAACGGAGAAAGAGTTACTAGCTGTAGTTTTCACATTTGACAAGTTCCGATCCTATTTGATCGGTACAAAGGTAATTGTTCATACAGACCATTCGGCAATCAAATATCTATTTGCTAAAAAGGATGCCAAACCTCGTTGATTCGTTGGATATTACTTTTACAAGAATTTGATATTGAAATTAAGGACAGGAAAGGAACAGAAAATCAAGTGGCTGACCACTTATCACGTTTAGAACGCAACAGGGAGGAGGACGCGGATATAGAGATATGTGATGCATTCCTGGATGAACAAATTTTAGTTGCCTCGGCAACCATGGACGCGCATGCCTCGGCAACCCTCGACGCCTAGACAACCATGGACGCGCATGCCTCTGCAACCCTCGATGCCGCAGTAGCCTTTGACGCTCACGCCTCGATAATTCTGGGAGCAGTAGCCACGGCAGCACATGCCTCGGCAATACCCTGGTACGCGAATTTATTTAATTTCCTTGTTTGTGGTATTTTACCTTATGGCATTACACACCAGGGGAAGAAGCGGTTTCGCCATGATGCTAAGCATTACTTTTGGGACGAGCCTCTTTTGTTTAAACAATGTGTAGATCAAGTTATACGCCGATGTATCCCTGAAGAAGAGCAACAAAATGTACTTCGGCAATTCCATTCTTCACCCTATGGAGGACATTTTGGAGGAACTCGTACTGCGACCAAAGTTTTGCAATCTAGTTTGTATTGGCCAACATTGTACAAAGATGCCCAAGACTTTTACAAGCACTCCTCTGCCTCAATAGCTTCATGCGCAAGCACCACTAAAATGTACTACCTTCCTCATTAAAAGCATCAATATATATCAATTAAATGCAAACTTGTTAACTCCATGCAAACTACATGCAAACTAAACCTAAATACAACTATATGGGCATAAACACATGCGAAAGCTAAGTGAAAATGGCACAAAATATAAGTTATCTATGTGGCCATCATATAGTACAGTGGTTAGTGCATTGTGTTTTCCAAGAGTGACAAATTGTCCTAACTCTCGCCGTGTGTATTGGGAGAAAGTAAGGAAACGTATGTTCAAGTTCATTGATAAGTGTTTGACTTGCCCTTGGTTGGGAGTAAACCATCGAGTTCTTCATAGTTAATTGGGATGCTTTAAGATTTCTTCAGTGGGAATTAGATGGAATGATCGTGGATTTTGTACAGGACTTGTGAATGCGCTGCTTTGAGGGAATTACATTTTGAAAAATGGTATATTTCTTGGCAAGTAGCATTCGTTATTTTTTGCAAGGGCGAAATCCAAGTGGAAAGTATACTTAGATTTATTGTGGTTTGGCTCGTATGACACTACGGTGTGTACATTCTATCTTTTGAATTAAGATACGAGTTTCTTAGTGAAACTTTCTCTTTGGTGGGATTTTTCATAATGGCAGATCATAGTAAGTGTTCAGATAACACCTTTCAAGTCACGATATAGTGTTGAGTTTGAGACTTCATTGCGTTAACCGAGTTAGTATGAGCTGTAATAGTTACCGAAGCGAGTTATCATATTAATTTTAAGGTCAGTGCTTGAGACGCGTTGAGATGTCGTTCACTTTTAGAAATCTTGATCCGAGCAAACAAGTATATTGATAACAGTTGCATCAGAATTAAAGTCTCCTTTGGGGAGTCATTGATAAGTGTTCAAAAGTACTATTTTTCTTACCCTTTTTACTCATATTATTGTTAGACTTAGGCTCATATTAGTTGCATAATTAGCCATTCATGCATTAATCCATGTTTCCTTCCATCGTTGAGCTTGATTACATAACTTGGTAGTTTTTGTGGGAAAAGTTAATGCTTTGGTGTGTTTTGTGTGTATGTGTAGGATCACTTGCCAAAGCAAGGCTAGAGCTAGTTGCCAGGGCAATACATGAAGGAGATGCCGAGCTAGTTGCCAGGGCAGTGCATGAAGGAGACGTCGAGCCAGTTGCCAGGGCAATTGTCGACAAAGAACAAAGGTGATATGGTAGTCGAAATTGATGACTAGACAAGCCCAAGATGACGTGGAGCAAGGCCAAATCCCAAAGAAATTTGATTTCCATGAAGAGATTAAAGAATAATTCAATTCCAAGAAGATAGGAGAAGTTCTAGTAGGAATATAATTATAATAAAGAAATATATTCTTTAAAGATAATTTAATTCCAACTTAACTTCCTCCTCAAAGAAGGACTTTGACCTAGCCCTATAAATAAGAGGCCATATCGTCAACTTTGGAGAGAGCAAGAGAGGGGAATCTCGACAACTCCAAGGAGAGCAAGAGGAGAGAATTTTCGACAAGCATCTAGGGCAAGGAGGATTTTGACAAGCTTCCTTCTTCAGCTGTTTCTTTCTTGTTCGATTGGGTTCATGCTAGGGATTATTTATCTTGTGTTTGTTTGGAACCTAGCCATGAACTAAATCTATTTGTCTATGGTTATTGTGTTTTGTGGTTGTGAGAAACTATTGGTTTTTGTTTAGGTAATACGAGATTGCACTTTTCTATTCAAGGTTTATTCATTCTTGGTTCTTATTCTTGTTTGCGAGTGAATTGGGAGAGGATCTTGTGATTTCATCTATTTATCTAATATCGGGAGAGTTAGATTCAAGAAACGAATGAATATGATCTTTATTCAATCTATTGATGGTGAAGATTAATCCGGCTTAGGAATAAGTCAAGGATTTCAACGGTTAAGAGGAGCGCAAGATTGGTTGTTGTTCACCCTTGATTCACGCAAGGGATGTATTATCAAGGCATGCACAAGTAGCTAGAGTTTAGACTTAGGGATAAGAAGAAACCATTGAAGAACGCTCTGTCGAACCTTAAAGGTTGCTGCCCAGACGCCCAAGTAGTTGCCCAACTAGTCGCCCAGGCAACCATAGATTAGTTGCCAAGGCAACCCCGTTGTGCAAGTTGCCACGGCAACTGAGTTCCCCGTGCACTCTTTTACCAAGACGATCCAATCGGCTATCACACCTCAACTCACGATAACCTGGCCTATCTCTCTCATTTGATCTCATATTTTCTTTTACTTTATTGCCTTCTAGATTAGTTATTAGTTAAAACTCCTATAATCTTCTATTTGTGTTTTTACTTTTTACAGTGCAAGAGACTAGATTCTTGAAGTGGCACCAATCCCTGTGGAGACGATATCTTTTATACTATAACTTGCAACGTGTATACTTGCACAATTGCGTAGCACTTATTACGCGCAACAAGTTTTTGGCGCCGTTGCCGGGGATTGGCAATAGCGACTTTGTTTTTATTTTCTTGCACTTTCTTTTTACTTTTCTTGTTTAAGATTCAAAAGGCTAACAAACTTTGGTTTTGCATTGGTATATGACCAGGGCGAGACCGATTACACCAGAATATCCCTTTGATCTAGAAATCGAATGAACCTTACAAAGACTTAGACGAAGGATAAGAGTATCAATGGCTAATCAAGACGGCAATATGAATCAAGATGTTCCAGCAGGAGGAGGAGTGATTCTTACACGAAACATAACTATTCGAGACTATCTTGAAGAAGATCTTGATGGACTTAATCCAGGAGTTGTCGCACCTGAAATTGAAGCCGACCACTTTGAGTTGAAACCGGTAATGTTTAATATGATCAACACAATTGGTCAATTTGGCGGCTCAGCAACTGAAGATGCAGGGCAACATCTTAAATCTTTCCTCGAGATTTGCAACTCGTTCAAAATACACGGAGCCACCCCCAATGTCTTACGATTAAGATTATTCCCCTATTCACTGAGGGATAGGGCGAAAGCATGGTTGAATAGCATTCCTGCCGGATCAATAGCATCTTGGACAGATCTTTGTCGTGATTTCCTTGCTCGGTTTAATCCTACAAATTTGACTGATAAGCTTCGTAACGACATTACTTCTTTTCGGCAGGCAGATGATGAATCCATGTACGAGGCTTGGGAGCGATATAGAGAACTTTTACACAAATGCCCCCTACACGGATTCCCGGTGTGGACTCAAGTAACAATGTTTTACAATGCCGTGAATACACCAACAAGGATGATGCTAGATGCCTCGGCAAACGGCATACTATTAGATAAGTCGCCGGATGAAGTAACGCAAATTCTAAACAGGCTGGCCAAGAATGATTATCAATTCCCCTCTACTAGAAGAGGAGGAGTTAGACGCCAAGCCACAATACATGAACTAGGATCATCAGATTCAATTTCGGCACAATTGGCCACTTTAACCAAGATGGTCCAGAACATGCAAAAACCAAACAACACATATGAGGTCAAGGTAATGGATTCTTTTTGTGAGTTATGTGGTGATAACCATGATTCTTCTGAATGTATGCAGAATCCAGAATCCAGCTTCTATGTGGGGAATTACAATCGGAACAACAATGTGATGTCCAATACATACAATGCAGAATCCGGAATCCAGAATATGCCACGGCAACAGTTGTCGCAGCAACAACCGACAACATCTAGTTCTTTGGAAACTTCTCTAAATGATTTTATGATGAAAAATGAATCTTATATGGCTGAGAATAGTAATTTCATAAAAAGAACTGATGCTTTTATTAACAGGACTGAGATGAGATTGCAAAACCAAGAGGCGGCAATCAAATCATTGGAAAATCAAGTCGGACAGTTTGCTCAAAATCTAATTACTAGACCGCAAGGAGGTTTACCTAGCGATACTAAAGTCGCAAGAGGAACTGGCCATGAGCAATGTAAGGCGATCACCACTAGAAGTGGCCAACAACTTAGAGAGGATCAAACCCGCTCATCAAACAAAACTCCACAAAAAGATCAAGACGAACCTAGTGGCAAAGCCTCAGATGTTGAACCAGGAATTGTCGCGGCAACCGCCGACGATAAAGATGCCTCGGCAACTTGAGATAAGCATGCCTCGGCAACCCCAGTTGATAACACCTCGGCAACTCCAGTTGTCCCGGCAATGCCGTAATCAGGTTTCAAACTAATGAAAGGATCAAAGATATCCGACTTCCACCACCTTTCCCACAAAGGTTGAAGCGACAAAAGCAAGAATACCAATTCAAGAAGTTTCTTGATATCCTAAAGCAAGTCCACATCAACTTTCCATTGGTGGAAGCAATTGAACAAATGCCAAACTATGCCATGTTTCTTAAAGACATTGTGTCCAAGAGAACAAGGCTAGGAGAGTTTGAAACAGTTGCCGTGACAGAGGGATGCATGGCAATGTTACTGGTAAAAGCATTATGCGACCTTGGGGCTAGCATAAATTTGATGCCTAAATCGATTTTCCAGAAACTAGGAATTGGGAAGGCAAGACCTACAACAGTTATGCTGCAGCTAGCCGACAGATCCTATGTGCATCCAGAGGGAAAAATCAAGGACATACTGGTAAAAGTTGATAAATTTATTTTTCCTGCTGACTTTATTGTTTTGGATTGTGAAGCAGATGAGCATGCACCTATCATTCTCGGGAGACCATTCCTAGCAACGGGGAGAACCTTGATCGATGTTGAAAAGGGAGAACTCACAATGAGGGTGAATGACCAGCAAGTTAAACTAAATGTGTTCCAAACACTAAGACATGCCGATGATCCAGAAGAATGCCAACTTCTTCATGCCACGGAGAGTTTAACTTCGATGAGGAATTTAGTTGCCTAGGCAACCACATTGCCAATTAAGAGGAACCTGAGGAGTATGAAGAACCGGTCGATGATGAACAACAAGAAGAGGCAAATTGGCTAGTCAATCGACCAGGTACATACTTTGAACCACTAGATTACTCAGGTAAGGAAGGTAAACTCGAAAAACCCTCTATTGAACAACCACTGATTCTTGAGTTGAAACAATTGCCAGAGCAACTAAAATATGCATACTTAGGAACCGATAATACATTGCATGTAATTATTTCTTCTAAGTTACAGCCTGAGGAGGAAAAGAAGCTGATCAAGATGTTGAAGCTACACAAAAAGGCAATAGGGTGGACAATTGCCGACTTGAAGGGAATTAGCCCGGCAGTGTGCATGCACAAGATTTTGTTGGAAGATGATCACAAACCTTCAAGAGGCCCAGAAGAGACTGAATCATGCCATGAAAGGGGTTGTAATGAAAGAAATCATCAATTTGCTTGACGCCGGCATTATATACCCTATCTCTGATAGTACATGGGTAAGTCCGGTACAATGTGTACCGAAAAAGGGAGGTATAACAGTGGTAAGTAATGAAAACAATGAACTTATTCCAACCAGGACTGTGACCGGTTGGAGGGTTTGTATGGATTATCGAAAGCTAAACAAAGCCACCAGGAAAGATCACTTCCCACTACCCTTTATTGATCAAATGCTTGACCGTCTTGCAGGTAAACCCTTTTATTGTTTTCTTTATGGTTATTCAGGCTACAATCAAATTGCCATAGCACCAGAAGATCAAGAAAAGACAACCTTCACATGCCCATACGGTACTTATGCTTTCCGAAGGATGTCGTTCGGATTGTGTAACGCCCCGCCAACCTTCCAAATATGCATGATGGCATTCTTATCAGACATGGTCGAAGACTTCCTTGAGATCTTCATGGATGATTTTTCTATTTTTGGTAATGACTTCGACAGCTGTCTCGGCAATTTAGAGAGGGTGTTGGCAAGATGTGAAGAAACTGATTTAGTCCTCAATTGGGAGAAATGCCATTTTATGGTAGATGAAGGAATAGTGCTCGGCCACAAGATTTCATCCAAGGGAATTGAAGTAGACAAAGCCAAGGTGAACGTGATCGAGAGATTACCCCCACCAAGTTCGGTTAAAGTAATTCGAAGTTTTCTTGGACATGCAGGTTTTTATAGGAGGTTCATTCATAATTTTTCTAAAATCACTAAACCCTTGTGCAACTTGCTTGAACAGGATAAAGTCTTCGATTTTGATGATTCTTGCACCCAAGCATTCGAAACCCTAAAGAAAAAGCTTGTCTTGGCACCCATTGTCGTTCCACCAGATTGGACGCTACCTTTTGAGCTCATGTGTGATGCAAGTGATTTCGCGGTAGGAGCAGTCCTAGGCCAACGCACAGGTAAGACCTTCTATGTGATATACTACGCTAGTAAAACTCTTAATAGTGCTCAAGTGAATTACACAACAACAGAGAAAGAGTTACTAGCTGTAGTTTTCGCATTTGACAAGTTTCGATCCTATTTGATTGGTACAAAGGTAATTGTTCATACGGACCATTCGGCAATCAAATATCTATTTGCTAAAAAGAATACCAAACCTTTTTTGATTCGTTGGATATTACTTTTACAAGAATTTGATATTGAAATTAAGGAAGGAAAGGAACAGAAAATTAAGTGGTCGATCACTTATCACGTTTAGAATGCAATAGGGAGGAGGACGCAGATCTAGAGATATGTGATGCATTCCCGGATGAACAAATTTTAGTTGCCTCGGCAACCATGGACGCGCATGCCTCGGCAACCCTCGACACCTCGTCAATTTTGGGAGCAGTCACCACGGTAGCACAGGCCTCGGCAATACCCTGGTACGCGGATTTAGTTAATTTCCTTGTTTGTGGTATTTTACCTTATGGTCTTACTCACCAAGGGAAGAAGCGGTTCCGCCATGATGCTAAGCATTACTTTTGGGACGAGCCTCTTTTGTTTAAACAATATGCAGATCAGGATATACGTTGATGTGTCCCTGAAGAAGAGCAACATGATGTACTCCGGCAATGCCATTCTTCACCCTATGGAGGATATTTTGGAGGAACTCATACCGCGGCCAAAGTTTTGCAATCCGGTTTGTATTGGCCAAAATTGTACAAAGATGCCCAAGACTTTTACAAGCAATGTGATCGTTGCCAGAGGACGAGCAATATCTCTAGACGACATGAGATGTCGCTCCAAAACAATATCGAGGTGGAATTGTTTGATGTATGGGGGATCGATTTTATGGGACCTTTCCCATCTTCATTCGGCAACCTCTACATTCTACTTGCCGTCGACTACGTGTCTAAATAGGTGAAGGCAGTTGCAGTTCCCAACAACGATTCCAAGACCGTGCAACGATTCTTGCAGAAAAACATATTTACACGGTTTGGGATACCGAGAGCAATTATCAATGATGAAGGCAAGCATTTTGACAACAGACTAATTGCCAAGATGTTGCAACGCTTCAGCATATCACACAAGATCGCAACGGCATATCACCCACAAACCAACGGGCAAGCAGAAATTTCCAACCGGGAATTTAATGGTATACTCGAGAAAGTTGTAAATCCCTCTAGGAAGGATTGGTCATTAAGACTAGATGACGCACTTTGGGCATATCGCACTACATTCAAAACACCCTTAGGTATGTCCCCCTTTCGACTTGTCTATGGCAAAACATGCCATCTACCGGTGGAAATCGAACACAAGGCATACTGGGCAATCAAGACCGTGAATATGGATTGGGAAAGTGCCGGACAAAAGCGTTTGTTGGACCTCAATGAGATAGAAGAATTTTGTGCACTCGCCTATAATAATTAACAAATGTACAAGGAGAAAACAAAGCGATGGCATGACAAGAAACTATTGTCGCGGCAATTCATGCCAGGGCAACTAGTTCTCTTATTCAATTCTCGGCTAAAACTTTTCCCGGGAAAACTGAAATCAAGATGGTCGGGACCATTCGAAGTTGTCAAACCATTCTCCCATGGTGCCGTGATAATCAAGTCCATCACTGACAAACATGAATTCAAAGTTAATGGACAAAGATTGAAACACTACAATGGTGCCCATGTGGAACGTAACAAAGAAGTGGTAACTTAGGAGATGCATGAGCATGCTCTCCTTTCAATATTTTCTTTTTCTTTTTATTTTTATTTTTAAGAGATATTTTATTTTTCTTCATTATCTTTAGTTCTCAGGTTTTCTTTGTTTTCTTTTCCACAACAAGACTAACAACCACTATGCTAAGGAAATTTCCTGCCGAGATCCTTGCCCCGGCAACCAATAAAGAAGTCGCCACGGCAACCGCAACAGATGATGCCGTGGCAACCTACATCGTGCCTGCACAAGCTGATGCCACGGCAACCAACCCTGAAAATGCCACGGAAACCAATGCTAAAGACATCCCGGCAACCACTGCAAAAGTCAAAGGTAAAGCACTTATGCCCAAATCAACTCCTACGGAATCATTTTCTGATTTTTCAGATTCGGACGCATCCTCCATTGCACCAACAAAGACCGCACCAATTGAATCCTCCAAGCGAAAAGCCAATGACACTGATGAAGAGGACGATGAGGACAACCTCGTACAAGGATCGATTCCACCACCGGCAACAAGAAAACAACCAACGCGTTCAAGCAAGAGAATCAAGACACCGACCAAAAGGAAACTAATCATCTACGATGATGAACTCTCAGAGTAAGTCCTCGTATGCATTTTATTTTTTGTTATTTTCATTTTTATTTAATGCATGCATTGAGGACAATGCCTCACTCGAGTTTGGGGGGGGAATTGTTATTAGTAGTTACCATGTTTAGTTACATTCATCTTAAATACTACATTTATGATACATAAATTGCTTGCCATGCCTTTAGTTGGAACAAGAATTGCTTAGATTTAATAAATATCCGATGATGACTTTGCCAATGCACTTAATTGATAGAATTTTTATTCTAGGATAACCATGGAAAAACTTAGAATTTTACTACGATTCTAAATTTGACGAAACATTGTTGTGGTTTGATTGATTTAAGGAATTCTAGTGAACTTAGGTTGATAATTAACAAATTGGGGGATTAGAATAAAAATTGGATGAATGCTAGAGGTGCCCGAAATTGGCTCTAGCATGTGCTAAAAAAATTGATCACCAGAGGTGCCCGAAACTGGCTCTAGTATGTGCTAAAAAAAAATTTCTAGAGGTTCCCGAAACCGGCTCTAGTCGAATAAATTAACTTAAGAAAACTAAAAACAAAATACTAGAGGTGCCCAAAACTGGCTCTAGTTAAAACATGTTAAAAAGAACCCAATAAAGTAATTTGAAAACCTATTGTTTGCATAGAATCCGAAAAATCAACTTGCACACAACTCCGCACACACTCACAAGCATTATAGTTTGATTCTGAGTAATTCCTAAGTTTTCCGAAAAATGAAAGGCCAATCATACTTTGTGCCCCGGTTCAGAGAATTGAAATCAAGTTCAAAGCTAAGTTTGTGAAAATTGAAGTATTGGCAGGTAATTATGAGTTTGCATTGCTTGAGGACAAGCAATAGTTCGAGTTTGGGGTGTGATAAGTGTTCAAAAGTACTATTTTTCTTACCATTTTTACTCATATTATTGTTAGACTTAGGCTCATATTAGTTGCATAATTAGCCATTCATGCATTAATCCATGTTTCCTTCCATCGTTGAGCTTGATTACATAACTTGCTAGTTTTTTTGGGAAAAGATGCTGCTTTGGTGTGTTTTGTGTGTATGTGCAGGATCACTTGCCAAAGCAAGGCTAGAGCTAGTTGCCAGGGCAATACATGAAGGAGATGCCGAGCTAGTTGCCAGGGCAATGCATGAAGAAGACGCCGAGCCAGTTGCCAGGGCAATTGTCGACAATGAACAAAGGTGATATGGTAGTCGAAATTGATGACTAGACAAGCCCAAGATGACATGGAGCAAGGCCAAATCCGAAAGGAATTTGATTTCCATGAAGAGATTAAAGAAGAATTAAATTCCAAGAAGATAGGAGAAGTTCTAGTAGGAATATAATTATAATAAAGAATTATATTCTTTAAAGATAATTTAATTCCAACTTAACTTCCTCCTCAAAGTAGGACTTTGACCTAGCCCTATAAATAAGAGGCCATATCGTCAACTATGGAGAGAGCAAGAGAGGGGAATTTCGACAAGTCCAAGGAGGGCAAGAGGAGAGAATTTTCGACAAGCATCTAAGGCAAGGAGGATTTCGGCAAGCTTCCTTCTTCATCTTTTTCTCTCTTGTTTGATTGGGTTCATGCTAGGTATTATTTATCTTGTGTTTGTTTGGAACCTAGCCATGAACTAAATCTATTTGGCTATGGTTATTGTATTTTGTGGTTGTGAGAAACTATTGGTTTTTGTTTAGGTAATAAGAGTTTGCATTTTTCTATTCAAGGTTTATTCATTCTTGATTCTTATTCTTGTTTATGAGTGAATTGGGAGAGGATCTCATGATTTCATCTATTTATCTAATATCGGGAGAGTTAGATTCAAGAAACGAATGAATATGATCTTTATTCAATCTATTGATGGTGAAGATTAATCCGGCTTAGGAATAAGTCAAGGATTTCAACGGCTAAGAGGAGCACAAGATTGGTTGTTGTTCACCCTTGATTCACGCAGGGATGTATTATCAAGGCATGCACAAGTAGCTAGAGTTTCGGCTTAGGGATAAGAAGAAACCATTGAAGAACACTCTGCCGAACCTTGAAGGTTGCTTCCCAGACGCCCAAGTAGTTGCCCAACTGGTCGCCCAGGCAACCATCGATTAGTTGCCAAGGCAACCCCGTTGTGCAAGTTGACACGGCAACTGAGTTGCCCGTGCACTCTTTTACCAAGACGATCCAATCAGCTATCACACCTCAACTCACGATAACCTGGCCTATCTCTCTCATTTGATCTCATCTTTTCTTTTACTTTATTGCTTTCTAGATTAGTTATTAGTTAAAACTCCTATAATCTTCTATTTGTGTTTTTACTTTTTACAGTGCAAGAGACTAGATTCTTGAAGTAGCACCAATCCCTGTGGAGACGATATCTTTTATACTATAACTTGCAACGTGTATACTTGCACAATTGCGTAGCACTTATTACGCGCAACAGTCACCATGAGAGGAATCATTTTGTTTTGTTTGTAACAACTTCTTGACCCATATGTTTCTTTTTATTATACGAGGTTGTGGAAGAGTCTTGTTGTATGTTCACCTCTTGGGTCTTACCATATGAGTTGGATTACATTGATGATGTATCCATGTGACGATTTTGATGGGGTACCGTTGGATTTATTGCATGGCTTTAGTAATGCACCGAGAGAGGATAGGGTTCCTTTAAAAGAAAGAATCAGTTGAGATTTTGGTTGTACCATTAGAAGACACGAGTTATAATTTCTAAGTGTTGTGAGAGATCAGAGTAGCGCAGCGAAAAACATGTGAGGACTTATAAGAGTTAATAAAGTTTCACCTTTTTCTGTTGAGTAATACATACATATTTTGATGATGAGATTTTCTTTTAGGAGGAGAGAGTTTTAACGACCCCAATTTTAGAATTGGTAATGGGGTTTCAAATTCGAGTTGTGGATCTTTTAATCTAGTGATTCAATTTAAAGTTGGAAGTTTGTCTTAAGGAAATTAAGTACCATAATAAAAATGAGATAAGTTGGGAGCCTAAAATGGGATCAAGGAAGAAGATAAGTGTTCAGTAATTGATTTACCTATTTTTTCTGAAAGTGTGATATTTGAGTTAAAGTGGCTGGTTGGTGTGTAGGTAGAGAGAAAAATCAGAAAAAGATAAAAAAGAAAGAGAAAGGAAAATAGGGTTTTAGAGAGAAGAATTTAAGGGTTATTTGATCACAGTTCACGCTGACACTTACCTCACTACCGCAACCATCGAATCTACCTCAAGGAAAGGAGTTCGGTGGTGGTCCCCTAGCCATCTTTGCCGCTGTCGTTTATCGTGGTTAAGGAAAAGAAAGTTCATCCTAGCTCAAAATGTCATGTTTTGTCGTCCTTCACCAAAACTCTTTGCCATCGTTGAAGTCATCGGCCGAAGACAAGTGGATCTAGAGCTCACCGTCGCAGCTCGGCCACCGAAAGCCACCGCACGTGCCGCACGCGCTACTACATGCGCGTGCGAATAATTGCTAAAAGAACTAAGCTTTTAGCCGGTTTGGGCCAAGCCAGTTTAGACCGAGCTAGTTGGGCCAGTCTACTAGACCGCACAACATAGCCCAACGCAACTACCCAACACGCTGCAATCTCATCGCTGACCACCGTCGTCGTTGATCGTTGTTGACTTATTCTGAAGAACCCTACTCGGTAGGGTTTTTGATGTTTTAATTCTGTTGGCACAATCCATTTAACCAAATTCAAACATGATAAGGTATTTTTATGCATTTGACCTTGTGAGTTAGTTAGCGAGTGTGGGAAATTACTATATGGTGTATTCATATTTGTGTGAGGAATGTTCGAGCATAAAGACCAGATCTAGAATAGCATTTGAGGAGCTTAATTAAGGAATTGCTAGTAGCGCTTGAGGTTAGCACACCTCGAACTTTGAATGCTTCATGAGCAGCATAATTACAATTGTCTTGCTTGTTAGTGTTTGCAAAATATGTAGACAAAAAGTAAGCATGTGTAAAGACCAGTACTCTAAGACTTGATAATTATGAAGTGCATGATGAAATTTAAGGATATGATGTGTCTCATAGGGGCTTTAGAGATCGTGTAGAATCATTTAAAATACTCGTATAAATATTTGATGATTGGTTGGTTGATTGATTGATAATTTGTGATGCCTTGTATGCTAGTTTAAATGGATTGACATGATTTAATAAAGATTATCCTTAAGGAATAATACCGATAAATATTTGATTAAATGTTCAAAAAGATGGTATTATTATTAAATAATTAAATACGCTAGCAAACAAACCCTAATGACTTTTATATGCTTTAAGGAGCGAGTAAGGCCTCGTAATCTCGTGCTATGCTAAGACGATCTAAGCTAGTACACAGGGTATTGGTACAGGCTCCGACTGTATCAATATGTTATTCAATGATATCGTATCAGTACCGGTCGACCTGTATCGGTACTTATGGAAATTTAATATTTCTAGTAAGCAATTTCAGTGTCGGTACGCGTGTATCGGTGCCCAAGGGTATCGTACGCTACTCATATTCGAGTATCGGTACCCTATAAGCAGAATAACATATAAATGCTAAATAAGAAATGGAAATGGTTGTGTACAGTTAATATAGATTAATGGAGACAATTAATGAGAATGATTAATGTACTTCTCCATAATGTATTAACAACTCGGCAATGTAAAATTAATGATGTGTTGATGATTAGAAATAATAGGAAGATCCTTGGGATCACGTTGCTTGTATGCCGAGTAGGCATTTGTTTGGTTGAATAGATGATTGATGGGATCCGAATTCCCAGTGAAAGTGTTGCAACACCATGGTAAAAGGCACCGAATGTATATTCTCGATGCTATATGACCCCGGGTCTCATTCGAAGATACTCGAGGGGGATTTTGAGTATAGAGTGTACATTCTCGATGTTGTGTGGCTCTAGGTCTCATTCAGGTAATGTAGAACGTAGAGCATACATTGCCAAGGCTGTGTGGCCACGGCTCTCGCTTAAAGTGTACGTTCCCAATGCTTTGTGGCCCTGGGTCTCACTCCAAGTTTGTGGATCTATTTTGTATATTTTTACCTTGATGGTCTGATGAGATCTCGAGTATGGTTGGGCCCTGTGTGTTATTTATGTAAAACCTATGTTTGATTTTGATATAACAAAGTGTTTGAGGACTAAATTGTAAAAGGAAATAAATTTTTAGGCACTCAAAAGTCTCACAAAATGACAAGGAAAAGTTTTCCAAAGTTAAAGACTTTAACCCAAAAATTTTCTAAGTGTTTTCAAGCCAAAATACACAAATACGCCCAGGCGTATTGATACACCCCTTGGTGTTTCGATACTAAAATTGGCTACTGGAATTTGGTTTTGAAAAGCATACTGATACGGTTTTGCCCGTTACAATACGACCTTCAACTTAGCCTACATTTTAAATGATGCGTATCGATACGGCCTCACCCATTTCGATACGACATTCATCTGGGCAAATGTTTTATGCTTCGCGTTTCGATACGGCCCTGTCCGTTTTGATACCATTTGAAATATGGGTTTAAGACATTTTTATCCGTACCGATACGATCATGCCGTCTTGATACGATTTGCATTAAATGTTTTTCATTATTGCCTTGTCAGTTACTGGAATCAACAAACTTTTAATTTTTCGTTAGTCGTATTGATATGCCCCTAGGCGTATCGATGCAATTTTTCATCTCAGATTCCAGTGAGCAAAACTCGTATTGATACGGCCTTGCTATTTTGATATGCCCCTATTTTACACTATAATCGTTTCGATACGGCCTCCTGCGTATCGATATGCCTATGCACAACGACTATATTTTTCTTGTAATATGTATCGATACGGGCCTTTGTATACCGATACAGATGGTTGGCAGACAGCATTTATTGCGGGAAAGAAGCCCTCTAACGGCTATATTCAATACTCCAACCACTCAAATGGCTAGAAATCAATGAGAGGGTATAAATACGAGACTCCAAAGCTGCTGAAACAACTAATGAACCTACTTTGATCAACACTCAAGCAATCAAGCAAAATCCAACCCTTTGAGCTTTTATTGTCAAACCCTTGTACACCCAACTTGTGTAATTCCTTTGTACATCTTTGTTTCAAGTTTTGGGTTGTGAGAAATCTTAATTGGGAAAAAATTGTATCTTGTGAGGATATTTCATTTGCCAAACTTCTTTCTTGTAAAAGAGTGATTCTTGATCAAGCTTTGGGTAGAAAGTTTTGATCGGTTTAACAGGTGCTTCCTTAGCCTAGAAAATGGGAAAAATTTCATAGTGAAATTGTTGAAAATCCTTAGTAGGAAGCTAAGGTAGTGGACGTAGAGGTTATTAGAAGCTTGAACCACTATAAACGTTGTGTTCCTTTGTCTATCTTTATCTATTTGCTTCCAAAAGTTTAAAATTGCCAATTCACCCCCTCTTGGCCACCATCTACATTGATTGATCATCCTAACAATTGGTATCAGAGCCACACTCAATTGAAGGTCTAACAACCGTTGAGGAGATCCTAGAAGGTGATTCAAGCAATGGAAGCCAAACCATGGTATCCACCTCTGGAAGAAACTTGTACGAGTCTCAATCCATCACCAAACCTCTATACTTCAATGGGGATAACTATCCCAATTGGAAAAACCATATGAAGTTCTTCATCAAATCCCATGACTACCTCCTATGGGATGTAGTGGAAGATGGACCAACAATCTCGATAAAGAGAGAAGGTGATAGGTTAGTTTTGAAGTCCAAGCACGAGATGACCGATAAAGATCGGAAGAAGTTCCAAATCAATGATAAAGCAATGCACATGTTATTTTGCTCACTTGGACTGGACGAGTACTCCAAGATGTCATCTTGCTCTAGTACCAAGGAAATTTGGGATAAGCTAGAGATCACATTCGAAGGCACCAATGAAGTTAAGGAGATCAAGATTGGGCTTCTTAATTTGAGGCACGAAAATTTCAAGATGGAGCCGGATGAAGACATCTCCAAAATGTTCAAACGATTCTCCATTATTGTAAATGGCCTCAAGGGTTTAGGAGAAATCATTTTGGAGGAGAAGCTAGTTTGAAAACTACTCTACTCACTTTTCGAGTCTTGGGATGGTAAAAGAACGACCATCATAAAAGTGAAGGATCTCAAGACGCTAAAGCTCGACGGTCTCATGGGGTCTCTTCTCACCCATGAGATAATAAAGAAAAGAAGAGAGAATGAAAAGAAGAAGGAGGAAATGAGGATCGAAAAGAAGGAAGTATAGAAGAAGAAGATAGGAATCGCTCTTAAAGCTTCACAACAAGATAGCGATTCAAGTGAGGAGAAACAGGAAGAGTTAGCTATGATAGCCAAACGATTCACTCGGCTCATGAGATCCAACCGAATAAGGAAGTTCAATCGAAGAAGGGATCTCAAGAATAAGAGCGAAGAAGAAAAAAAATTCAGTCGTGTGCTACGAATGTAAGAAGCCAGGGTACATCAAAATCAATTGTCCCCAACTCAATAAGAAGGGCCTCGAGAAGAAAAAGAAGCACAAGGCCCATGTAGCCACTTGGAGCGATGAAGAGACTTCAAGTGATGAGGAGCACGAAGTTGCCAGTCTTTGTCTCATGGCCTTTGAGGATGATCCAAAGGTAACCTCTAACTTATTAAATGATCTTACATATGATGAATTATTTGATGATTATAATGAGTTACAAGAGGCTTATGATGAATTGGTTGAAAAATATAAGGAATCTATTTTGAAAAATAAGAAAACTATCTTTGATTTGAAAAACCAAGACAATTCCTTATCTAAAACCAATTTGGAACTTGAAAAGAAGGTTAATGATTTAAAAGATAATAAAAAGTATTTTAAACAAAAAATGTTGATTTAAATAACCTTCTTTCCGAACTAAAGGATCATTAACTCAAGGAGGTAAATGATCTTAAAGCTTCCTTAAATAATGTTGGGAAATCAAATTTTAAAAAGGATAATCTTCAAAACCCAACAATGTTAAAAGGAACGTTAATAGATACAAACATGGAGGGTATTCAAAACCCTATTATGGCAAGAAAGTTAGAAGTGTGTGGATTCCTAAAGATGTTATTGCTTTTAACAATGTTAATGAGATTGCATCTTGGATTCCTAAGGGAACCAAGATTTTGAAAACTAATGTTCATGGACCCAAAAAGATTTGGGTACAAAAAATCAAAGTTTGATTCCATGTTTGTAGGTGGATCATTGCTACAAGGCCAAGGCTACAAGTGCAAACTCATGGTACCTTGATAGTGGATGCTCAAGACACATGACCGGAGACAAGAGTTGATTCTTGGGACTAAAGCCAAAGAGTGGAGGAGTAGTAACATTTGGTGACAACTCCAAATGCCACATTGAAGGAATTGGTTTCATTGGTAATCACTCATCCATTCTCATTGATAATGTTTTATATGTCAACGGTCTAAAACATAATCTTTTAAGTATTAGTCAATTATGTGACAAAGGTTTCAATGTTGTTTTTGATTCTAATGGTTGCAAAATTTTAAACATTGAAATAAATAAAATTGTGCTTTTTCATCATCATATAGGAAACATATACATGGTGCATCTAGATAACATACACATTTCTCATGCATGTTTTATTGCAAATAATGAGCATGATTCATGGTTATGGCATAGGAAATTAGGGCATGCAAGCATGAGTGTTTTAGAAAAATTGGTTTCAAAATATCTAGTTAGAGGTTTGCCTGAAATAAAGTTTTCAAATGATAAAATTTGTGATGCTTGTTCAGAAGGCAAACATAAAATAGTTTCTTTCAAACCTATTAATGATGTTTCAACTAGTAGAGTTTTACAATTGATCCATATGGATCTCTTTGGTCCTAGTAGAACTACTATCTTGGGTGGAAAATCATATGCATATGTTTTAGTTGATGATTACTCTAGATACACTTGGGTTTTATTCTTAAGTACCAAAGATGAAGGTTTAGAAAAATTCAACACATTTTCAAAAATTACTCAAAATGACCTTGGTCAAACTATTTCTCACATTCGAAATGACCATGGCACTAAATTTCAAAATTTAGGTTTTGAGAATTTTTGTAACTCAAATGGTATTAGCCATAATTTTTCAGCCCCTAGAACACCTCAACAAAATAGGGTTGTTGAAAGGAAAATAGAACTTTAGAGGAAATAGCTAGAACCATGCTTTGTGAAAATAATTTGCTAAAATATTTTTGGGCGAAAACCACTAATACGGCTTGCTATATAATAAATAGAGTAATGATTAGGCCTATTTTAAAGAAAACTCCTTATGAGATTTTAAAATCCAAAAAGCCTAACATTAGCTATTTTCATCCATTTGGTTGTAAATGCTTTGTTTTAAACAATGAAAAAGATAATTTAGGCAAATTTGACTCTAAAAGTGATGAAGCTATTTTATTAGGGTATTATTTGAACTCTAAAGCCTATCGAGTATTTAATAAAAGAACCTTAGTTGTTGAAGAGTTAATACATGTGATTTTCGATGATAACCTCCTTTCGAGGAAGGATTCTTGTGATGATGATGATGTAGGGATTTTTGAAGCCAATGATGGTGGACAATCATCAAATGTGAATGAAGTTCCAACCAAAGAAGAAGATGCACAAGATCCACCTCTAGAAGCCTTGAGGAAAAGAGCCTTGAGGAAAAAGAGAGTACAACTACCTTAAAGGTGGTGAGATTTTGGGTGATCCATCCAAAGGGGTAACCACTAGACTTTCTCTTAAAAATGCATGTAATGTTGCTTTTATCTCATGCATAGAGCCTAAAAATGTAAAAGAAGCATTAAATGATGATTATTGGATAATGGCTATGCAAGAGGAATTAAACCAATTTGAGAGAAGTCAAGTTTGGACATTAGTTGATAGGCCTAGTAATAAATCTACTATAGGAACTAAATGGGTCTTTAGAAACAAACTAGTTGAGAGTGGTAACATAGTGAGGAACAAGGCTAGACTTGTTGCTCAAGGTTACACTCAAAAAGAGGGAGTCGATTTTAATGAAACCTATGCACCCGTAGCTAGCAAGGAATCCATTAGGATGCTTTTAGCATTTGCATATTATCACGGATTTAAGCTTTTTCAAATGGATGTAAAAAGTGCATTTTTAAATGGTTTTATTAATAAAGAAGTGTATGTAGAACAACCACCGATTTTGAAGGTCCAAATTACCCAAACCATGCTTTTAAACTTTCAAAAGCTTTATATGGTTTGAAACAAGCTCCTAGAGCTTGGTATGAAAGATTATCAAGTTTTCTAATTGAAAAAGACTTTGAAAAAGGAAAGGTGGATACTACGCTCTTTATTAAAAGAAATGGCAAATACATTTTAGTAGTTCAAATAGACGTTGATGATATAATGTTTTGTTCTACTAATGAATTGCTTTGCCAAGATTTTGCTAAATTGATGCAAGGTGAGTTTGAGATGAGCATGATGGGGGAGCTTTCGTTCTTCTTAGGGCTCCAAATTAAGCAAAGGAAGGACGACATCTTCATCAATCAAGCTAAGTACATCAAGGACATGCTCAAGAAGTTTGGCTTAGAGAATGTGAAACCTCAAGCCACTCCAATGAGTTCTTCCACAAAACTTGACAAAGATGAAGGAGGTAAGTGTGTAGATTTAAAGCTTTATCACTCTATGATTGGATCTTTGCTTTATCTTACCGCAAGTAGACCCGATATTATGTTTAGTTTTTGCTTGTGTGCTGGATTTCAAGCTAGTCCTAGAGAATCACACCTTATAGCCGTTAAGAGAATCTTTAGATACCTTAGAGATACACCTTGTTTAGGTCTTTAGTATCCTAGAGAGTCTTACTTTAGTTTACATGCCTTCTCGGATGCGGATTATAGGAGTTGTAAGATAGATAGAAAAAGTACCTCTGGTACATGTCAATTCCTAGGTAGTATGCTAATATCATGGTTTTCTAAGAAGCAAAATAGTGTAGCATTATCTACCACTGAGGTGGAGTACATATCGGTAGGGAGTTGTTGTGCTCAAGTCCTTTGGATGAAACAACAACTCTTAGATTATGGAATTGATGTAGGTACCATCCCCATTATGTGTGACAACACTAGTGCTATTTGTCTCACTAAGAATCCCATCCAACATTTTATAACCAAACACATAGAAATAAGGCATCATTTCATTAGAGATCATGTCTTGAAAATGTAGTTATAGAATATGTAGACACCTTGAACCAATTAACAGACATTTTTACCAAACCATTAGACAAAGATCATTTTTGGTCTCTTAGGAGAGAGTTAGGTTTAACCAACCTCCCTTGACCCTTAGAGCCTCTTTTGGTCTTAAAAATATGCTTAAATTTGTTTGATTGATTGCTTATGTGTTTTTGCTCCTATATACATATATGCTTATTGCTAGGGGGAGTATGCATCTATTTATGCCCATACATGATGTTCTCATATCATCCACATGCATTTCGATTCGATTCAAATCGAATTTCTGAGCAACCTGCAGTCAAAATTGACATTTCTGGCACAAGTGTATCGATACGGTATTCTTCGTATCGATACGGGTCATTTACAATCATTTTGGTAGAGGTTTACCTATACCGGTACGGGTCGCGTATCGAAACGGCTATTAAAGCATTTTGGTACTTGGTTTCGATACGCCAATGTGGCGTATCGGTACGCGTAGCCGTTGGGCAGTTTTTAAAAGAGGTTTTTCACTTTAACTCAAATACAAACTTTTCTAAAAACCCTAGATACGAAAATTCTCTATAAAAACCTCATAATCCCTCATTTTTCTCCCACAAATCTTCAAAATTCTTGAGGGCTTTTGGATTTTACATCAAACCCAAGCAAAAATCATCAAGTTTGTGCATCCAAATCTCTTCATTCATCCTTAATCTCAACTTCAAGGTATAAACCCTAACCTTTTTCTTTTTAATTTTCCTACATATATATACACTGTTTTTGTATTCTAATCATAGATTTAGAACATATATTGTATAGTTTTCAATCTTTTTGTAAAAACATTTTCAAATCTGAATTTTTTTATTCGAATATAAAATTATATCGTATATTTTTAACACTATTTTTAAAGTTTTCTTTTCCCAAAAATTATTTTTATACTTGCATATGTTTTTAAACTATATTGTATAGCTTTTTAACAATAACTTGATTATTGGATTAATTTTTGGATCGAATGTGTTGATTTATGCATACATAGTTTTTGGTTTGATTTTGTTTTCAGATTATGGCCCCAAAGAAACGTGCGCGAAAAGATATTGCCTCTTGTTCCAATCCTCCTAGTCTCAATCCTGACTATAATGGTAATAGACCCAATCTTACCTATATCTATCAACATTGTTTTAATGAACCTCAAATCCCTCAAGCCATGGAACGTTTTAAAAAGTATCAAAGTTACAAAATTCGCCGAGAGCGTGTTACTTCCATTCATTTTCTATCATCCGAACGGTTTCAATTTAATTATATACCTTTGATGGAAAAATGGAAATTTATACAGTTTTTTAGTATACCCGGGATTTTATACCGAAACCTTATTTTGATATTTTATTCCAATGCCCGGTGTATTTACAATGAAAAGAAAATCTTGGTTATTGCGATTGATTCTTATTTAATGGGTCAAAAATTTCGTATTGATTCAACCATTTTAGCAAACTACTTGGGTCTTGAAGATACGGGGATTGGTGATGACGATTCTTTGGGACATACTCTTGGAGGCTCCATGACCGTACTCGATGCCTATGGCCGCATTCTACACCTCATGATCACTTGGTGGATCCGTCCATCCGGTGGGAAGTTCTCCACGATCCGACAAGTCGATGATTTTTGGATTCGTTGCTTCTGTGAGGGTAGGCGCCCTAATCTTGCTCAAATTATGTTCGGGGAGATCGTCTTTCATGTGAAAACACTGTCACACCTCTATGGTTACATCATTCACTTACGGCACCGCCTTGAGCTATATTTTTCACAAGATAGGAATTAATTGTTCCTATGAACTTGCGGAACCCCTCACCGATCCGATTGATGAGCGTTCTCCCAATCGCGCAAGGTTCACATACTACAATGGAGAATGGGTCCGAAACACTGATCTTCCGGGAGGAGTTTAACCCGATCTGGTGGTGGCTCCTCCAGCGGCTCCTATTCCACAAGCTCCGGTGGCCCAACCTAATCTTGATGCCCTCATGGTTTACCTCAATGAACAATTCACCAACTTGCACACAACCATGAATTCCGGGTTTGCCGCTATTGATACACGCTTCACATGCTTAGAGGAAAGAGTGAAGGCTATTGAAAATCACCAAAACTCTATGGATCTTACTCTTGCCGCGTTTCATGGCGAGTGGCGTCAATCCCTTGGGCCTCAAGTCAATGATGATGAGGATGAAGATGAAGAAGATGAAGACGATAGAGACGATGGGACGAATCCTTAGGCATATTGCATATCATATCATATTAGGACTAGTTTATGCACCTATGTTCTTATGTTTTGATGAACTCCTATGCTTTATCATTGTTTTCTTATTTGGAATATGTTTTTAGGTTTTAAGTTGGATTGGATTTGAATATGCTTGAACTTATGCTTTATATTTAAATGATTATGTTGCTTATTTACTTGCTTGGAGTAATTTGATTGTCTTTAGTGTTTATCCCTATTGAATTTATTTTGATCTAACAAAAAGGGGGAGAAAAGTTAGCCAAAATTTTTCAAACTTTTTTAGTCTTAAATTAAGGGGGAGTTTTCTTTTTCGGTCTTAAATTAAGGAGGAGTTTTCTAAAGATACTTAAAAAATTTCACTTTGGTTTTGTTATATCAAAAAGGGGGAGATTGTAAAACCTATGTTTGATTTTGATATAACAAAGTGTTTGAGGACTAAATTGTAAAAGGAAATAAATTTTTAAGTACTCAAGAGTCTCACAAAATGACAAGGAAAGTTTTCCAAAGTTAAAGACTTAAACCCAAAAATTTTCTAAGTGTTTTCAAGCCAAAATACACAAATACGCCCAGTCGTATCGATACACCGTTGGTGTTTCGATACGAAAATTGGCTACTGGAATTTGGTTTTGCAAAGCATACCGATATGGCTTTGCCCGTTTTGATACGACCTTCAACTTAGCCTTCATTTTAAACGATGCGTATCGATACAGCCTCACCCGTTTCGATACGACATTCATCTGGCAAATGTTTTATGCTTCGCGTTTTGATACCATTTGAAATTTGGGTTTAAGACATTTTTATACGTACCAATACGGTCACAGACATTTCGATACGGTTTGCATTAAATGTTTTCGACCGTTGCCTTGTCAATTATTGGAATCAACAAACTTTTGATTTTTCCGTTAGCCATATCGATACGCCCCTAGGCGTACCAATACAATTTTTCATCTCAGATTCTAGTGAGTAAAACTCGTACCGATACGGCCTTGCCGTTTTGATACGCCCATGTTTTTACACTATGATTGTTTCGATACGGCCTCCCGCGTATCGATACGCCTATACACAACGACTATATTTTTCTTATAGCAGGTATCGATATGGGCCTTTGTGTACCGATACGGATGGTTGGCGGACAACATTTATTACGGGAAAGAAGCCCTCCAATAGCTATATTCAATACTACAACCACTCAAATGGCTAGAAATCAATGAGAGGGTATAAATATAAGACTCTAAAGCTGATGCAACAACTAATGAACCTACTTTGATCAACACTCAAGCAATCAAGCAAATCCAACCCTTTGAGCTTTTATTGTCAAACCCTTGTACACCCAACTTGTGTAATTCCTCTTTACATCTTTGTTTCAAGTTTAGGTTTGTGAGAAATCTTAATTGGGCAAAATTTGTATCTTGTGAGGATATTTCATTTGCCAAACTTATTTCTTGTAAAAGAGTGATTCTTGATCAAGCTATGGGTAGAAAGCTTTGATCGGTTGTAACGGTTGCCTCCTTAGCCGAGAAAATGGGAAGAATTTCATAGTGAAATTGTTGAAAATCCTTAGTAGTAAGCTAAGGTAGTGGACGTAGAGCTTGTTAGAAGCTTGAACCACTATAAATCGTTGTTTCCCTTTGTCTATCTCTTTCGATTTGCTTCCAAAAGTTTAAAATTGCCAATTCACCCCCTCTTGGCCACCATCTACATTGATTGATCATCCTAACAATGTATGATGACTTGCATGATTTGAGTATGTGTTTAGGCAACTAGTGGTAGCGCCACGTGTTTATTTTCCTACCTTATTACTCATACTACCTTGCATGCTTATATTTATGATTAGCATGAAATATAGTAGAGTAGATGTATACCATTAAGCTTTGTAAGCTCAACGCTCGGAATCGTTGTTTCCGTTCGTAGGTTGGTAGATTGATTAGGAGCTCGAGGAGCACTATCAGTACGAGATTCTAATAAATGATGAATACTTGAGTACGATACTTGTATTTAGTGGGTTGTGTATTCGTAGACCTTACCGAGTGGAGTCTATAAATATTTTGTTACATTCTAACCTTTTAAAATTGTAAGTTGTTGTAAATTAAATGATAATTGCTTAAGTGAAAATATTTTAAAATAAGAATGATTTTAATTTTATGGCTTAATGATGGTTGAAATTTTTGGCGGGGCGAGTCAAGTTGGCGATCCAATGTGATATTTGAATCTTCGGGTCGGATCAGGATGTTGCATTCATCTTTCTTTTGTTTGATTTTGGATCCCAAAAAATAAGAGCCCCCATCACGCTCATCTCGAATTCAACTTTTATTAACTTAGCAAAATCTTGACAAAGAGACTCATTAGTAGAACCAAAAATAACATCATTAACTTAAATTTAAACTTCTAAGATATCTTTGCCTTTTTTATAAAAAGTGTTGTGTCAATCTTCTCTTTGTTAAAACTTTTTTCAATTAGGAAATTATATAACTTTTCATACCAAGCTCTAAGAGCTTGTTTCAAACCATATAAAAGCTTTTGAAAGTTTAAACACATAGTTTAAAAATTTTAGATCGTCAAAACTAGGATGTTGTTTAATATACACTTCTTCATTTATGAAGTTATTTAGAAAAGTATTTTTAACATCTATTTGAAAAGGCTTGAATTCATGCAAGCATGCATCCTAATTGTAAAGAATTTGTATATTTCATTTAACTGAAAACGATGCAAGGTTTTTTATTGGTTTCACCGCCGATATCTGATTCATTGGCCGACTAATCCGGTTCAAATTTTGCGGAGGCCTATTAAGGAGGCAACCCTCTTAATCTAGTTTTCTCCATTCACAACGTCAAGACTTGAACCCTTGATCTTGCTTAAGGAACCTAGCGCTTTATTCTACTAGACCAACTAATTATTGGTATGCAAAGTTTTTTGTTGGCAGATTGTTAATTTTGTTGATATAATTATTATAGTGAGGTTTTAAAAATTTTAGATTTAATAGGGTAAAAGTACATAGAATTCTATAATTTAATAATTTAAAGGTGTATGAATAATTTAACACTGTATCAAAAAATGCCAAGGCCTCCTAATTACTTCAAGCATTAATATATTGTTATATAAGATATTTTTAATTTTACTTAAAACAAAATAAAAATCGAAGAGAAGAGAAGGTAGTTTTGGTTTTGAAAAGTATACCCATAATTATATCCCAACTCTAGATAGGTGAAAGTCACAAGAATTACTTAGGCTATTTGAAACTGAATTGGGTTTGATTCATAGAAGGTTGGTGGTTGTCGTTATGAAGCTGAAGACTCGTCTCAAGATGCCACATTTTCAGCATTAAGGACTTGGTATTCAACATTGTGGCTTCTATCCTCGGGCACAACATCCTTCTCACTATCATACAAAACAATCACAATCACAATCACAAGCCTTAGTATTTCATCTTTTATTTCCAATAGGTATAATGTCAAAAATGTCTTCAACAATTAACTGATAGTTACTTTGACTCATATTATTTTTTAAAGTAATTTAACCATCAACATTTCATTTCGGGTGAATATAACTCATATGCGGATAAAAACTATTAATCAACTAACGGTAAATGACTTGAAATGACGTGACAAACCTACATATCAGTGCACGTTGACACGACAATGTCATATAAACAAAGGCGTTGACTTGATTGAATGTAATATCAGCCAATTTTTTTATAAAATTATATAAAGTATAAAATTATTTTTTGTACTGACTTGTCATTCTGTTAAGTCATTTCAAGCCGTTTACTATTAGTTGAATAACAATTTTCATCCGTAGAGTGGTCAATGAAAATTGAAGGTTAAATTGCTTAAAGAAATAGGGATCAATGTAACTATTCAGTCAAATATTATGGGTATTTTTTACTTTAAGACTTTCGGATATGATTGATATGTTTTACAAGGACTAAAACTTACGTGGTTGAACAGATGACGAGTCCAATCACTACAAGTCCAAACGCAACAAAATACAGCCAATCAACCTGCAATCGTTCCAAAACAAACAATTTCTCTTACTTTTACTCAACAAAACTGCATATTAGTGATCATAAACGTGACAGCAGTACGCCAGTACCTGCTGGCGATAGAAAAGGATGCGAACCACGACCGCCCACATGTCGGATGTGAGCAGCGATAGATTAAACATTGTGGCTCCACTCAACTGCCAGTAAAACACCTCAATTAATGGACATTTCTTATACAAGGCCCCTTTTTTTCTCCTTTTATATAGCTATGGATGAGAAGGAAGTCACCTTGAGAACAAAGGGCGTGATAGTGTAGAATAGGAAACTTGCTATGGTATATCCAGCAAAAGCTAGTATCTGAAAAGAATGTAGAATTATAGAGAATGTAAATTGGAAATGGAATAATAAAACACAATTTATGAAGACTTAAATTAGGCTTGAAAATGGAAGGGATATATACTTCTGCTACATGGCAAAATCTATGGTTAAAGTACTTTTAAACAAGGCGTGGAGACTTGAAAATTCCTGCAAGAATAGAATTACTTACTATATTTGTAGACCATGTTACAGATTCCAAGCTCTTTAGCTCGAATATCGATCTAAGCAGAAGGTTATGGAATTAAAAGAATATATACTTTAAAATGCAACCCTTCATATTCAATCGAAAAGTCATAAACGAACCATATACTACCAAGCAGAAAGGATACAACTCGACACCGCTCACTAGCATCCCGAAAAGACCAATCATCGAAACCACTTCAACACGGTCTTTTTTCTTAACACAAAATTCCTGCATTTTAGAAATGAAAAGGCAGATGACTGAGATGAATAACCTTATAGCTTTCATGGTTCCATTGGACATGAGCTGATAGGTGTTCAAGACAAATTCACTGACCTCACTAACATTGCTCATGGAAAAGAAGAGTGTGCCAGCAATGACAAGTGCATCTCCAAGCAGAGGTTTTGAACCACCTGTATGTGCAAAGAAACAAGTAGTTTACCGCGGAAAGCTCGAACTATCTGGTGCATTAAGCAAAGAGTGTTTACCTCCTCCCCCTACCCCAGCATCAGAGAGGAACACTAGACCAAGACCAAGAACACAAAGAGCTGCACCACATAGCTGCCATAGAGAATATATGGTGCCAATGAAGATATATGTGAGAATTATTGCCCAAACTATGGTCCAACAGTCCAGCAGTGTCACAGTAGTAATTGAGGAGAACTGGAATGCTTTATTAACTGCATAAACAAAGCAACAGGAAAGACTTTTTTTTATCACAGTAATTTTAGCAGTAACATATCAGGTGTATTACACAGATCTTCTACCTTAGGTTTCATACACAACAGAGGTCATATACCACAAAAAGCCAAAACATGTATGTATTTTAAGAGAATGAGGTGTTAAGCTACTACTGACTCACCAAGATAATTCCCTTGAACATCAACAAAGCCGAGGGCAAGGTACCAATACCAAGGGATCTGAAAATTGAACAAGATTCACCAATTCCCAGGTAAATTACTGTTTAAAGTTTAAACAGAATTAAGAATGAAACTCAGAGCAAGTCCAGGTAACATAGGCCAAGTAAATGAACACTAAATCACTTCAATCTATTCTTTCATATTACACTACTTAGAGACCAGACATAAGAATCTGTATTTAAACCATTTGATTAGTGGAGTTGATAAGTGATTACCCTTAGCTTTTGACCCCTGCGGAGCAAGATGCTACCATAAACCACAGCCAAAGTGAAGTAAGTGAAGGAAGTCTGAGTTATAGGCGCATCCACACCTAACAAAAATGCCAGCATACAGATCAGCAAACACGAATATATTACAAAATATCAGTTGAACCTTTCAAAAACCAGAAAGAACAAATTAAGACCATGAAATCTGAGGCAGTACAGGTTCAGTTGAGTTTACCAAGACTGGCTACTAAAGAAGAAGTAAAGCTCATTAGTGCAAGCACAAAAGAAACAAGTTGACCCAGAAAATGTCTGAACAAATTGTTCAAAGTTACTTGAGTTTTGAACCAGTTGCCTACACCACTCCAGTTCATTTCTTCTTTCTTGTATGTAAAAAAAACAAGTTTTCAAAGGAGCTTCAACCTCAGAGATGGTCAAAGATGAGAGATAGTACCGTTCCTTTTAAAGCTTTTTTTTTTTTGTCAGTTTTGAGATGGTTTGGTAGCCATAGTTCCTTCCCTAGGTCATTTCCTTCCTACTTTGATTCTTGAGAGCACGTTCCTAAATACTCGTCCTACTAGATTCCACGCCTCACCCCACTTCACCGTTTGGTAGATGAAAGTCATCGTCTTTTTGCCCCACGTGATACTGCCACTGTTTCCTCTAATAATAACTGGATTAAGGAAGCAAGCAAAGATCATTTCAGCTTGCATTTCCCGTTCTTATTTATATATTAATTTTTTTTCATTTTGATACTTAAAATATTTTTTTATCAAAATAAATATTTACGGTATACTTTTTGATCAAATTAAGTTCTAAAATATACTTTTGATCAAAATAAATATTTAAAGCATTTTTCGTTAAAGTAGGTACATAAAATATTTTTTAAAGTATGTCCTTAAAGCATTTTTTTATCAAAAATAGATGTCTAATGTATTTTTAATCAAATATATATATTTTTTATGTACCTATTTTGACAAAAAAAAATTCTAGGTACCTATTTTAACCTAAAAAATACGTTGGGTACCTATTTAGATAAAAAAATACTTTAGGCACCCATTTTGACCAAAAAAATATACTTTAAGTATCTATTTTGACTAAAAAGCATACTTTAAATACTTATTTTGACCAAAAAATACTTTAAGTATATAAATGAAAAAATTGATATATTTTAGGTTTTTATTTTTAATATAAGCCTTCTTTTATCATACTTACTTACATATGTTGTTACTCTGACTTTTATTTATTATATAAACAAAAATCCTCAACTCTTTTCGGTAGTGCATCATAGCCCTAAATTTTAAATTTTATGTCCTAAATCTTAAATCTTAAAAATATATCATATTTCTAATTATCTAAATCTTAATTAATAATTCTAAACCTTGAATTTAATTTTCATATAAAGACATAAATAACAGCACCAAAAAGGGAAAGAGGTTTATATTCTTAATTATATTTATTTTTTATTAAAATTGAAAGTTCATAGGAAGAGAAGCAGGACTCAATAAGCCCACAGGCAGGCACAATCGGCCCAGTAACAGAGAACGGTAAGAAGAGCCACCACCATGTCCTAAACAAAATGGCTCAAATTTCATGTAGATGAATTCGTTTTTCGAAATTCAACTTTACATAATGTTAAAAATATTGAATTTACTATAATTTTAAGAATTCATATAAAATGAATATTGATTGCTAGATTAAGATATGATTTGAAAAAAACTTGTATGATACTATGTGTAATCACCTAATGCCGACTTAAAAAAAATGCCAAATTTAAAAAATCACAATTAAAAACTTACTCCTTAAGTAACCAGTTAAATTTAAATATTATTAAAACTCAAAGTAATTATTAAAAATAATGATCATTGCTACTAGTTCTGTGGGTGGATTGATACGTGATAGCGGAGGAGCATGGATTCTAGGCTTCTCTAAATCCGTAGACTTTGTTGATCCCTTTCGGGCGGAGTTATGGGCTATATATATGAAAGAACAGTCACCTACGGACCATGAAAACGTGCATGGTCAGCCTAAATGGGAGGTGGAGGTAACTAGTCGACCTTAAAGTCGATACTTGAACACGAGAATAACTCGAATCAAACTAATATTTAACTCCTTAAAAATTACTATGTAAAAAAATAATTATAAATACTAAAATAAAGTTTTCGAGTTTGAATTTGATGAAACATATATACGAATTCAGACTCAAAATGTCAAAAAATATTCGAGAAAAGGTTGACTAAAAAAGTTAATGCCAGTCAACAATTAATGGCCAACTTACGATCAGCTGTCAAAGTTAACGCTGCCGTAAATCAACGGTTGGATGCTCGATTCTCAAATCAGTCAAATCTGGTTTGATTGGTTCTGCCGGTTCCGATTCACAATGGGTTCGAGAACTGGTTCGGTTCAATTCTGATTCAGTTCGATCCACATATGCCTTTGGGCTATAGTCGGTTTGGGTCACACTCATGGGTTCACGGCCTGGGCTTCTTCTTCTTGGGTCAGGTTGAACAAGGAAATAAGGGTTTGGGCCTCCACTAACCAGAACCCACAATACACACAACCTCACTTGGCTGCTAGGGTTTTCATAACCCCAACGACGACGGTAGCTAGGGGATGGTAACCCCAGCGACGACGGCTGCTAGGGGATGGCAACAACAGAGCTACGCGAGTACGGCGGCACGGCTTGCCGGCAATGCACAATGGAGGTCCTAAATGGTTGACTCTGACCAACACAAATGAAAAAACGTTAAAAGACATGGATCCAAAAAAAAACGAAAGAGACATGAGTTCAAAAACTTACCCAAACACAATCGAAAAATAACGCGAGGGGGGCAACGAGGAAACGAAGGGTTTCTTCGTGATTCTGATGATACACCAACGACGACGGGAAACTAACGAGAGATCTTGGTTCACAAGGACGAGATGGACATGATGATGGTAATGGTGCACAAAACGGACGATAAAGGGTGGTCGTCGGAGCTTGATCGGAGATGCAGAAGGTGAGGAGAATGAATTAATCGAAAGAGGGAGAATGAGAGACTGAGTGGTGGCTGCAAACGTGACAAAGGCAGATGTAGGGTTGCATAATTTTGTTAAGAGGGGTTAAATACCCAACTTAATGGGTAAACCGCAAAGAGTGACCTTAGAGTCTCTAAGGTTCACGAAATGGGTACTAATATTTACCCTCATCTCATATTGGTCACTAAATTTCCAAAACAAGCCATAAATTCTGATTTTTTTTTTCTTAATTTAATCTCTTAAAGAAATTAGAGTTTTTGAATTAAAATTCCCAAATCTTAGGGTTTCAAATTAGAGATTTTAATTTTTGGGGAAAGAAATTCGGGGTGTTGCAATATGAGCTTGATGAAAATACTTGCTTTAATTATTTAAAAGAAAAACATACTGTTTCTGATTCACATAAATTTGTAAATTTAATATCCTACACGAAAATGGTTGTTCACGATCTAATTCCAAATCAAAACAACCTAACTATAATTTATTTAATTATATAAGAACAACAACCTTAACAATAACATGTAAAAATTAAAATCCATCATTACATGCTCTCGTGCAATCATATAAACATATTATAAACTTTAATACGCAGCCCTCTACAAGTTTAAATTCATGCATAAAAAAACCAAACATTAAGAAAATTTATGTATTAAAATAACCACGACCTGTGCTTTGAAGTCAACTAGTAGTTCCAATTAAAAAAAAACTAGAAAATGCACAACAAAAACTTTTAAATTTGTTATTTAAAATAGATGAAACGTGACATCTAATAAAAATAAATAATTATATAATTTAGTATATGTATATTTAAAAAAAATATTTTATGGATCATTTTCATCACCTCATCCATGATCCTCAACCAATTAAATGAATCAACATATTTTTTTCCACACCATTTGTTCTTATAAATTAAAATTTCCAAATTATTATCTTCTTATTTATCCCATCTTCTTCTAATCTTTATTTTCCCCCCACCATTATTGGATTATCAGGCCACCATAAAATTTCAAATCGACCATTGCAATGAGATTTAAAATTGACTTTAGATACGATGTTCTTGAAAATTTCTTCCGGAACCATGAATAGAAATCTTTTGCCCTTTTTTGGCGCTCTTATTATTTGTCCCACATTAGAAATTTAAGTTTAGAGTTTAATATTAAGGTTAGGGTTTAAGGTTAGAATTTAGCAAATTTGGGGTAGGGGTGTATTTTTTATGATTTAGGAGGTTTAGGATTTAGAATTTAGGGTTTGAACTTAGAATTTCATTTTGTAGTGCTGGGGCATAGAAAGGGCACCAAACAGGGATAGAGGATTTTTGTCCCGAAACCATAGGTTGGATGTTCTTCAAATCCTAGATTCTAGCTTCCATATTTATAAGACCCTTTAGAATTTTGAAACTTGAAACTGGTCAGTTTTATTAATAAAATTAAGATCATAACCTTTCAAAGATTTCAAACATCCAAAAACAATAAAAAACAACAAATTCAAAAAGGAAACTAAAGGGCTACTCTAGCCAAATTAGGCACTTCCTCTTTGTACCATATCAAATCTCTGAAGTTCATTGGAGGTAGAGTCGCCTGAAGAGTTGTCAAAACATGAACTAAATGAAATTCCCAATAGAAAACTGTAAAAATGCCTTTTACGTTAGTTCCATAGGCTCTGATCCGCTACATAATTCTGATTACATCGGCAAACAACCACAAAAGGGATCAAGCTATCCAATACCACCGACAAACCCAAATCAAGAACAAACGTCGTGAGGAACACTACACGAGCATCAAGCGGCCACAAAAGTATCCAGAAAACGTGTCATACGACAGAGACGTACCATAAAAATAGAGAAAGACGTGTCACAAAGGCAGAGAAAAACAAACGCAACAAGATTTGCTAAAAGTAGATAACCAAAACACAAAATTTTATTAAAAACTAAAGCGAGATATAAAAAAAATGTAGAGAAGATTGAACATTGACGATCAGCGACCAACACCAAGACTGGCGTATTCGATCGCCGACCAAAACAAGATAAAAAAGGCAAAACGGCTGAGCTGGGAAAGAACTAACGGCTAGGTTTTTTTCTTTGACTTTTGAATATAAGACCTTTTAGAATTATTCCTTAACCCCTAGAAACAGTTAAATCCAAAATTACCTCCATTAATTTATAGATTGTTGTCACTTTAAATTTGTCATGTAATTCGTTTAACAATTAAGTCTATCTCATACAACAGAGTTTTCCAAGCCCACGAGTCAACTTGCTTATATACTGATAAAATTTCTTTTTCGACAATACTTGCTAATGATATGGAGAACATTTCGGATTTGCAAGTTTACCTTGCGAGCAAAGTTCGATTGACTAATCTGGTTTTTCTAAAATCGACAACCCCGCATATTTAAGAAGCAAAGCTTCTCCCAGTTGAGGAAATTCATTTTCCTGTTGTTTTGGTTTTTTAGAACCAAATTATAACTTAACAAAATATTTAACTAGGATCTATCATGCCAAATTATCAAGAATAAAATACTAGAAGAGGAAGCATACCAAAATATATTTGGAAATTGAAAAACTTGAATCTTTGGTATTGATTTCCAAGAAAATATGTTTTCTCTTGACGTAAAACTCTCTGGCGGAGAAGGGAGAAAAATAAGTTAACATATTTCTTGGAGACCACTATCTTTTTATGTAGCCAATTATTAAATCAGCTTTTAAGTATTTATAACTCTATCATTCGTCAAATTATAAGTACATGACACTTTAATACATATGACACCCCTAACATAATTGGTTACTTAATTTTGTGTCATACTTTATAATAACATTATACTTTATACATATTTGACCACAATTGAGAATTTTAATCCAATAATCTCCAATTTGGGAAATATGTGTTTTGGTCGAGATATTTATTTTGATATAACAATTTAAAGGAAAAATGTTTTTGGACTTATTTGAATATTGCAAAATAATTCAAAGTCCATTTAACTTGAAAAATATGCTTAAAATGTTTTGACTAAAAACTTATATTGAATATACCTTTCAAAAAGTCAAAATCTAGCTAATTTTTTAGTTTTTTAGCGAAGGTTTCAATACGCATTTAGGTGATTTCGAAACTATGCGAGCATAAAGATTTTAGAATAAAAACCTGGGCTAAGGTTTCCATACCTTGCAAAAGGTTTCAAAACCTTTTGTAATTAGAGAGTAGTTTGAGTGGAAAAGTCTCAACGTCAGTACTCTAGAAAAACTACATTATACTTGATAAAAAAGAACATATTTATAGTTTACAAGAGAAAGCCTAAACTAGGAAAAAATCTAATTACAAAAATCTAATTCCTTATTTACAGCTATTAACAAGGTATTAGAAAGATAAATATTAACTAATAGCTGCTTGGTATTAGGGAATTTATATCCCTAATTCTCAACACGTTATTATCCACATTCCCCCTCAAGTTGGAAGTAAATATTTAGAGTCTCAGCTTGAATGTGATTTCATCAAAAGTATCTCTTGAAATTGCCCTGGTTAGTACATCTGCCAGTTGTTCTTTGGTAGGGACATAGTTTAGATTGACCACTCCATTTTTGACAATTTCTAAGATAAAGTGTTTATCAATCTCAAAATGATTTATTCTATCATGATAGATTGGATTTTTGCAATCCATATAAATAATTGACTATCAATTTGTAAGTCAAATTGTGTAGATTTACTGAGTCCCAATTCTGCTAGGAATCTTTGTATCCATATCCCCTCACAAATCTCAAGTGCTAGGGCATTATATTCTGCCTCAACACTACTTCTGAAAACCACTGATTGTTTTTTACTTGTTTAGGTTACTAAATTGCCTCAAATTAAGAGCAATAGCTACTTGTTGACCTTTTATCAGTTAGCTCTCCAACCCAATTGGAATCAATAAAAATTTTCACTGTCCTGTCTTCATTTTTCTTGAAAAATAAGCATGTCCAGGGGTGAACTTTAAGTACCTTAGAATCTGGTTCAGTGCTTCAAAATGCTCATTCCTTAGATCACATAGGTACTGACTAATAATGCTGATTGCAAAGGCTATGTCAGGTCTTGTAAGAGACAAGTAGATGAGCTTTCCTATGAATCTATGGTACTATTCTTTGTTAACTGGATTGCCAAGGTCATTTGTTTCAAATTCAAGAGCTAGAAGCTTCTTTAGTTTGTCAATTTCATCAATGGCATCCCCTCTAACAATAATATCATCCACATAAACAACCAAAATAGCTTTTTTGTTGGGGTTACCTTTATGAACAATGTATGATCGGTTTAAAATTTTTATAGTTATTATTGATGATGACCCATGTAAATCTGTTGAACCAAGCTTTTGGTGACTATTTTAAACCATGTAAGGACTTTTCCAATTTGCAAACATTCTGATTAACATTAATGTCTATCCTTGGAGGAATTTACATATACACGTCCTCTTCAAGCATCACATTCAATAAGGCATTCTTGATGATCAGTTGGTGAAGAATGCAGTCATTGTTAATAGAAAGGAAAACAGTACCCTTACTGTGTTTAGCTTAGAAATTGGGGCAAAAACCTATTGGTAGTCTATCCTATAGGATTGAGAGAACACCCCTTTGCTACAAGCCTTGCTTTGAGCCTTCAAAAGTACCATTTGAATTGTACTTCACAAAGAAAACTCATTTACAACCTACTTGTCTTTTCTCTTGTGGCAAATCAACTAGTTTCCAAGCCATATTTCTTTCTAGTGCACTAATCTCATATTCAACAACCTTTTTCATTTTGGATCTCCCAAGGCTTCCTGCACTGATTTAGGAATTATAGTGCTGTCAAGGTTGGCAGTGAATGCTCTAAATAAGGGCTTCAAATTTCCATATACGACAAACCTTTGATAAGATGGCTTGTGTATTTCCCCACATCCTTTCTCTAAGCAATAGGAAAATCAGAAGTGTCAATAGTAGAAATTTCATCTTGAAACAATTCCTTACCTTTAATTTTTTGAGGCAGCAAGACTAAAGTCCAACGCTTGACAATCTCTAGGTTATGTAGCATCTTCTTTAGTGGGTTTCTATAACACCCTAAATTTGGGCCTAGATGTTAGATGGATTGATTAGACGGTTCGGGAGAACCGGATTAGGCAATTCGAGTTAGTTTCGGGAATTAAATCTCAATAAATAGTTTTTGGTTAAAATAAAATATGGAAAAAATGCTAGAAAATATTTAATTAATATCTTAGAGGTTTTGGTAAATTCAATTCGAAGGAATTAAATCTGATTTTGAGACATTTTGGTTTGGTAACTAAAATGTAAAGTTTTCAAAACTGTTTTTAGTGACTAAATCGTAAAAGGGTCAAAACTTAGAATCTTTAAGAAGCTATTTACCCAAATTTTTCATCAGATTTTACCTTAATTTAGGCTATTTTTAATTGGTTTCAATTATTAAACAAAATAGAATTAATAAAAAGGTTTTAATAACACATTTTCATTTTCTTACGTAACTATTTTTCTCCCAATTTTTTCTCTCAACTTTCTCAGCAGCCAAACTATGATTTTCACTCCAAAAATTCCAGGAATCAATCTCTTTTGATTTCCTTTTTGTTTTCTAATTGATTTTTTAATTCCTATTAAAAAAGCTACTTGGAACCTTGGAGTTTTCATCCAATCTTTGCCAATTAAGGGAGAAATCAACAATTAGAGGTGATTTTCATTTCTCTCCTCTAATTAAAGGTTCTTTAATGAAATTTACAAGTTCTTGATCCTTTACAACTGATTTTTTGTTATGTATTTATGATTTAATCAAGGTTTTATGGATTAAAACGAGTTTTGATGAAGAAATTGGATATATACAGTTTTGGATCTGTTTTATAATGAATCTAATTGATTTAGATCTCTTATAAGATGTGTTTTAATGTTAAAAGAAGGGATTAATTAAAGGAATCCTCAAGCTATGTGAATTCCTAATTTTCTAGGTTGTTTATAGTTAGATTTTGGTGTGATCTTGGTGTTGTAGTGTTGCTGGAAGTATAATGACGTGTTAACGATGTTTTTGGATGTTAATTGATGTTGTTAAGATGTTAAAATCAATAGGTTTTGGATGGGTTTTGTTTAGATGAAGTTTGGTGTTGGTTTTAGTTGTTTTAGAGTGGTGTTTGATGGTTTTAAGTGAGGCAAAGTGTTGATTGTTGGTTGTTGGAAATAAGAGATGCATGGAAGTGAATTAATCCTCTATTTTTGTTTGGGCAAAGCAAGGGAGTTGAATCCTCTAGCTTTTGGAGAGGTCGCGAAAGTTTTAGAAGCTTGATCGTGTATCGGCAAGTGAAACCTTTGGTTGTCGGTGAGTGAAAATACGTTTTACTGCTTTAAAAAGGTTTGAAGATGGTTGTTGGGAGTTTAGATTAAGTTTGAAACACTTATCTAAGCTTGGAAGTAAGTGTTGGTTAATCTCACTCTCGATTTCGATTTTGCAAAATACAATCTTATGCACATGTTTATGGTTTTGATTACTCATTGTATTATGTATGTTTTAAAAATGAAAGATGTTGCAAATGATCATATATATTGATTATTGAGAATGGAAAATGGTTTACGAAAGTATTTTATGATCACTAAAATGGATTTAAATGCATTGATAAGTGTTTTTGTGATTCCCTCACTAAGCTTATAGCTAACGCTCTCTTTTCTCATAAATGCAGAGAAATAGGCATTATTGGACAGAGAGTACGCAAGGGGACATCCAAGGATTGAAGCATTTTCCAAAGCATGGTTTTATAAATACTAAGTAGTAGTATGAGGCAATGTGACCAAGATGTATTGGGAGGTTTATTTTGGGTAATTCCTATTTGTACAAGTTATGTTTGATGTCTTGGACTTGTATGATGTAATATCCCAATTTTTGGCTAGTGACCAAAATGAAAATTTTGAAAGTTTTGTGGTTAAAGTGTAAAGTTTGGAAAAGTTTAGGGACCAAAGTGTAATTTTCAAAAGTTATGTATTTTGATCATGTAAATGAATAGTTTACCCCCAAAAGTGACATTTCCGTGTTACCCAAATTTTTCGTACGAAGTTTGTATTAATGGCTATAAAGCGATAAAGTTCAAAAAAATATTCAGATAATCAGATCGAATTGAATCGAATATCCAGGATATTTTGAAGGATGATAAGCCAAGGTTTATTATGTCATTTTACATGTCTAAGATATTTTCTTTGTGTTGGAAGAATATGAACCCTTGGGTTCAAGTTGATTTTCCATGTTAAATATGAGCCGTTGGATGAAAATGGCAAGATCGTAATTTTGGAAAATCACAAGGGCAAAGTTGGTAAACTATTAACTCAAGATTAAATCTAGGTCATTGGATGAAGGATGATTATATGAGGAACATTATGGAAATATAGAATTTTCGGAATAGATCCGATAACTTGGCAAAGGTAAAATCGTAGTAGAAGTATTTTGTGAATATTGGGAAATCATATTGAATTGAAATTTCAGAGGTTGTTCCATAAACCATGGAAAATCATAAAATGATATTTATGGAATAGTGGCCGATTGAGAAGGAACTAATTTAGTTAGATTATAATGGACTTGGAAATTTTGAAACAAACTAGTACATAAAGACTAGTTGGAGGGCAAATTGGTCATTTGACAGGGATGGCAATTTTGAAATATTTGAAGTTAAAAAGCCATTTTTGGAAGAAGAAAATTAAAATTTAAATCTTGGCTCTTCATTGATGATAAGATCAATCTCAACCGTTGGATAAAATGGCACTTTTTGTAATTTTCCTATTTAAATGAATTTAAAATTCATTTATATAATACAACTGGCATAATTGGAGTAATTCAAAATTGAAAGGCCAAAAAGATGAAGCCTTCTTCATCTTTCAACTTTTGAAATTTGGGGGAAAAATGAAGAAAATTTTCCAAGTTCGATTCAAGCCCCGAAACTCGATTTTCAGGTAATCTTTTGAACTACAAAGTTGTTCAACTCTTCAAGCTCTATCTTTTGATCTTATTAATTCATGGAATACATGCTTGATTGATGAAAATTTTACATGAGAAGGAAATTAAGGTTTATGAAAAAATTGGGACTTTTGAAATTTTATGATTCTATGGTTGAATTTAAGTTGGAATCAAGCTTATATGATGTTAAAATCATGTTGTTGAGTTAGGATTTAAACCCTACATATTTTGGTTTGTATGGAGAAGATTAGGGTTTATGGATTTAAGTCTAACTTAGGGTTTGTAATGTTTGATTAATGATCTAGTAAGCTCGATTTGTTGTTTGGAAGCAAAACCCTAAGTTAAATATATAGAGACCAATTTGGCAAGCTTCAAAGTTAAGGGGCCGAATCTGAATTTTATGAAATTGGAGTGTATTTATGTAATTAATGATGTTGGAGATGTGAAATTGATGTAGAATGCTAAACCGATGTTGAATCCTTACCTTTTCATTTTAGTGACTATTTTGGCAAAGAAAGAAAATTAGAGAGAAATATTTTTGAATAATTAATTGATGAAGAATATGATGAATTGGTGGTTTGAAGCAAGTTATGGGACTAAATTGACAAGTAAAAAAAGTAAGAAGAAGTTAATATAAATTAGAAGTTTAATTATGGAAAGCTATGAAGAAGATTGAATTTTGGCAGTGACTTCGAAAATTCACCATAAATTCTAAAAAAATGGTTAGATGATGAATTTTAAACCTTTTTAAAAATTTGTTCGTCTAGTTTCGTTTCCAACAAACGGAAACTGATTTCAAGTTTCGAGTTAAACGATATGAATTTTTAATCGAATGAAGGTCATAAAATTTATAGAACAGTTTCTGTCAAAACAACACTGTGACGGGAGTTTGAAGAATTTTCATAATTTTTGTAGATTTTATTAATTTATGTGACTTATATTGTTAGAACCGTTATCGAATCTAGTTTCTCCAGTAGAAAGAAAATTATGATCCAGTATGTATTCTGCCCGGTATAAGTAAATCTTTGAAGGTAGCGCAAGCTATCAGAAAATGGAATTTGAAACATTTTGTATTTAAATATTAGTTAGCAAGCTCGGAAGAATTATTGGAAGTTCAAATTGGTCACTAAGGACCATAATGAGTTTTTGAACAGTACAAGGAAGAAAGAAAAATATTTGGAAATTTTATACTCGAATCATTATATTAGACAACATGGTTAATGTATAGTTAGATTTGAATCTAACAAATATTTTATCTTATTCATGTGATTAATGAAGTCAAGCCCGAATCAAAGAAGGTTCGAGGTTCTATAAAGGAAAAAGATCGAGTGAAATTTAGTGAGGCATGCTAGTAAATGACCAGGTGAGTGGAATGCATACATAACATAATACATGGATGTTTTATACATCATTGGGAAGACTTGCGATAAGTCTACATGGTTTATATATTGGCATGATATTTATGTCATTGATCACATGATTGACGTATTTTAAATATGTCAAAGATTGAATATAAATGCATGGATCACTAGTTATATATGATGTTATTCTATGAATGTTACTTCGGGTATGAACTGCCCAATGTTAAATTCTATTGATATACCATGGATGGAATAAACACAGAAATTATGCCCAAATAAGTCATTGACGGACAGGGTATAGTTGGCATGCCATAAGCCCAGTAGCACGCTGCATATTCGGGTATCTGGGATAGCACTATAGTGTATATAAAGGACACTTAGTGTATGGTTAGCATGGCCTTATAAACGTGCGGATGGTTAGCACAGCCTTATAAATGTGCAGATGGTGGGGATGACCTTATGTCTATTAGCACTTCGGTGCATATTTGACTCGCGTACCCAGGGTCCTCAAGGTTTAGTTTGGGCTATAAGTAAATGGATAATAAATGGTAAACAGGTTAGGGAGTATGTGAACTCTCAGAACATATGGCAAGTATTATATTATGTTGATATATGATTAATATGAAGATATACTTATCTAGTGATCATGATGCATTTATGCATATAAGGCATATTATGATAAACGGACAAGAATGGAAATTTTATGACATTGACATATAGTAAATAATTACTAATGCAATGTGAAAGTTGATGCATTGACTTATATCATGCTTTATAAATGTAGCCATGAAATTGAATAAAGTTTAAATAATTGTTATTACTTCCTTTATTGCCTCACTAAGTTCGTACTTAGCGTGTGTTTGATTGTAGACATGTAGGTAAATCAAGATGACAGTGAGAAGAGTATTGCATCAAAATTGGAAAGCTCAACAGGTAATCATAGTAATGACATCCTAATTAAGGTTTTAATTATTATAGTGGCATGTATACTTGCTAAACCTATTTGAGTTGTGATTGGCCTTTAAAGTTCGTTATGGTTTCAAGATAATTGGCGTTTCTGGAAAGATTCAAGGCTAAGAATAACCTTTGGTGATGATTTGCATGCCAAGATAATTGATTTATGATTGGAACTCGAATAAATAATTTATGTCAGTTTTAAATAAAGTTAAGCGTGCCTGGGCTAGTGAAATTTGAGGATGGGTGACCATTGAAAAGTTTTTCTAAAAATTTTAAATTACCCTGATTTTTTATTAAAAAAGTCGTAACATTTCTAACTTGTACCCGGTGTACGGATACGGGAAAGTGGTGTTACATTTATTGGTATCAGAGCTAGGTTTAGCCGGTTCTGGAGTTAAACGAAGTATGGTAAAGGTCAAAAGTGTATACATGCCACTAGGATGTCAGAATTATGGATTATTTTACTTGTTTGAATTGATGCAATTGCTTACTTCATTATGATAATAATGTTAAATTTTAATGTGAGAGGGTAAAAGAATCGTGTCAAGTGTTTAGACGAGTGGATTAATAAGAAATTCATAAGCATGATAAGGTTAATGATAATATTCTACCCTCAGCTTAGCATGGTGCAGAGGCACCAGATTAACATGATATGCATGTTTTGGATTAAGAGTTTCTCTTCCAGACATTAGATGTGATCATGAATCAGCCTGCTTAGGCACCGATTGCAAAAGAATTGAGAGTTCTGACACACTAGATTTTCAGTGAGACATTGATGGAGATCCTATAATTATTAATCTATGGTTTAATGATATAAAGGTTAGGTTGAAGGAGCTCTGTATTGATGATTAGAGGAGACTAAAAATAAAGTAGTATTTCATCTGAAAGTATTAGACCCTATTTGATAAAGTAATGTTATGGTACATACTCAAAAGTCTGTTAGCTAGAAGTTCTTTCTTTGAGGGTTTCGTAACATAGTTTATCTTAGAAATGCAACAGAGTTCTTGCATCTTAATTTAGGCAATTGGATTATTACAGAAATGAGTGCAAGTTTAATAAACTAAGCTGCTTTGCTTCTAAACTGCTTCCTACAAACAAAAAGAGAACGTGTTATGACAGCTCATAGAGGGTTAGAGGTCAGGTACAAAGAAGTACTGACTACCCCATGTATTTTAAAATTTCATGAAGTAGTAAATTATGCTGAAAGCAATGGAAAGGGTTCAAAATGAGAAAATATCTAAATAGAGGTCATAGCTCGTAAAGAGGAATAGTGAATCATTATTCATTACATCACTTCTAAAAAGTGGTGAGGATTCTAAGCAAAGATATCAAGCTGAATTTATTATATAGTTCCGCTCAGAGATCGGGATAAGGAAAATTAAGAACTCTCTAACATTTATAATTAATGTTGGAGATTCAAGAAAACCACAAAACCAATCATATGAGTGTTGTGATAATTGGCATGCATGAGCATGCAGAGTTTTTATTGGAATTTGTTACCAATGTGAAGATTATTTAACTTATGTTATGAATACCGAGCATCAAGGGTAAGCTGGGAGAGTATTCCTATTGTTTGTAAGTTTTAAATGGGTTGCTCAAAAGGAGCTGTCTGGCTTGATGCTTGATTGAGAGGCTAAGTTTAGGATTGGATTTAATCCAATATTGAACCTATATTGATTATACTCCACAGAATGGCTCTTACTAGATTGAGAAAGCTAAACATCTAGTTGCAAGAGTCATTAGATGGAAGTTTTATATGACTTGGTATATCACCTGAGGAAGCTTCAGTGATGTTAGTTAATGAAGCAGTAATGTTCCTATAAGGTTAAATTATGATTATATTATTACAAGTAGAAGAAGATTTGATAGTAGCACTAGTATTAGTGCAGTATGAATCTATTAAGGATTCTACCTTATTCAATAATAATAGGTTGGGATATGTATTGATGTAATAAGGCTAATATAGTAGTTGATGTACTTAGCCAAAAGTCATTCTTTTGCTTATAAGTATTAAATGCCCAAGTACCTTTGGAAGAAAATAGTATATTGATTACATAGCTTCAGCTCAAATCTACTTTGACAAATCGGATCAAAGATTTATAGATGAAAGATAAGATATGTTTGGAAGGAATTCAATAAGGTAAAAAGGGAAAATTTAAGATTTTGATGTTAAGTCTAAAGGATATTCATGTTATCAAGAGGTAATTTATATTCCAGATGATGATGAAAAGAGAACTAAGAGATGATCGAATCTGATTTGATTCAGTTTAGGATATGGAGAATAAAGTAAGAATGGTTTGAAGCAATCTAGAATTGCTTTAGAATGATGGATATTATCTTCTGATCTTGAAAGAAAAGATATTTATATGAAGTTAAGGATAAAGTATTCCTTAAAAGTTTCACCTTAGAAGAAGGTGTTATGGTTTGGACAAAAAGGGAAGTTGAGTCCGAGATTTATTGGGCCTTATAAGATTGTGAAAAGAGTTGATCTAGTGGTTTATTAGTTAGCCTTACCTCCAGAAATGAACAATATTCACAATGTATTCCATGTATCGATGCTCAAGAAGTATCGATCAGATCCTTTACATATCATTACCTTGGAGGGAATAGAGATTCAACCGGATTTGATTTATGAGGAAGAATCGGTAAAGATTTTGGCACATGAAGTCAAAGGACTAAGAAATAAGATGATCTCGCTTGTTAAAGTTCTTTGGTGAAATTATGAAGTCAAAAAGCGATCTGGGAAAGAGAAAAAAGATTTGAGAAAACAGTTCCCTCATTGTTTTTGAACCAGGTAGTGTTGAAAATTCGAGGATGAATTTTTTTAAGGGGGAAAATTGTAATATCCCAATTTTTGGCTAATGACCAAAATGAAAAATTTGAAAGTTTTGTGGTTAAAGTGTAAACTTTGGAAAAGTTTAGGGACCAAAGTGTAATTTTCAAAAGTTATGTATTTTGATCCCGTAAATGAATAGTTTACCCCCAAGAGTGACATTTCCGTGTTACCCAGATTTTTCGTACGGAGTTTGTATTAATGGCTATAAAGTAAAAAAGTTTAGAAAAATATTTGGATAATCGGATCGAATTGAATATCCAGGATATTTTGAAGGATGATAAGCCAAGGTTGATTATGTCATTTTACATATCTAAGATATTTTCTTTTTGTTGGAAGAATATGAACCCTTGGATTCAAGTTGATTTTCCATGCTAAATATGAGCCGTTGGATGAAAAATGGCAAAATTATAATTTTTGAAAATCACAAGGGCAAAGTTGGTAAACTATTAACTCAAGATTAAATCTAGGTCATTGGATGAAGGATGATTATATGAGGGATATTATGGAAATATAGAATTTTCGAAATAGATCCGATAGATTGGTAAAGGTAAAATCGTAGTAGAAGTATTTTGTGAATATTGGGAAATCAGATTGAATTGAAATTTCAGAGGCTATTCCATAAACCGTGGAAAATCATAAAATGATTTTTATGGAATAGTGTCCGGTTGAGAAGGAACTAATTTAGTTAGATTATAATGGAATGACAATTTTGAAACAAACTAGTAAATAAAGACTAGTTGGAGGGCAAATTGGTTATTTGGCAGGGATGGCAATTTTGAAATATTTGAAGTTACAAAGGCCATTTTTGGAAGAAGAAAATTAAAATTAAATCTTGGCTCTTCATTGATGATAAGATCAATCTCAACCGTTGGATAAAATGACACTTTTGTAATTTTCCTATTTGAATGAATTTAAAATTCATTTATATAATACAAGTGACATAATTGGAATAATTCAAAATTGAAAGGCCAAAAATATGAAGCCTTCTTCATCTTTCAACTTTTGAAATTTGGGGGGAAAAGGAAGAAAATTTTCCCAGTTCGATTCAAGCCCCGAAACTCGATTTTCAGGTAATCTTTCGAACTGAAAAATTGTTCTACTCTTCAAGCTTTATCTTTTGATCTTATTAATTCATGGAATACATGCTTGATTGATGAAAATTTTACATGAGAAGGAAATTAGGGTTTATGAACAAAATTGGGGCTTTTGAAATTTTATGATTCTATGGTTGAATTTAAGTTGGAATCAAGCTTATATGATGTTAAAATCATGTTATTGAGTTAGTATTTAAACCCTACATATTTTGGTTTGTATGGAGAAGATTAGGGTTTATGGATTTAAGTCTAACTTAGGGTTTGTGATGTTTGATTAATGATCTAGTAAGCTCGATTTGTTGTTTGGAAGCAAAACCCTAAGTTAAATATATAGAGACCAATTTGGCAAGCTTCAAAGTTAAGGGGCCGAATCTAAATTTTATGAAATTGGAGTGTATTTATGTAATTAATGATGTTGGAGATGTGAAATTGATGTTAGAATGCTAAACCGATGTTGAATCCTTACCTTTGCATTTTAGTGACTATTCAAAGAAAGAAAATTAGAGGGAATTATTTTTGAATAATTAATTGATGAAGAAGACGATGAATTGGTGGTTTGAAGCAAGTGATAGGACTAAATTGACAATTAAAAAAAAAGTAAGAAGAAGTTAGTATAAATTAGAAGTTTAATTATGGAAAGCTATAAAGAAGATTGAATTTTGGCAGTGACTTCGAAAATTCACCATAAATTCTAAAAAAATGGTTAGATGATGAATTTTATACCTTTTTAAAAATTTGTTCGTCTAGTTTTGTTTCTAACAAACGGAAACTGATTTCGAGTTTCGAGTTAAAAGATATGAATTTTTAATTGAATGAAGGTCATAAAATTTATAGAGCAGTTTCTGTAAAAACAGCACTGTGATGGGAGTTTGAAGAATTTTCATACTTTTTGTAGAATTTATTAATTTATGTTGATTATATTGTTAGAACCATTATCGAATCTAGTTTCTCCAGTAGAAAGGAAATTATGATCCAGTATATATTCTGCCCGGTATAAGTAAATCTTTGAAGGTAGCGCAAGCTGTCATAAAATGGAATTTGAAACATTTTGTATTTAAATGTTAGTTAGCAAGCTCGGAAGAATTATTTGAAGTTCAAATTGGTCACTAAGGACCATAATGAGTTTTTGAACAGTACAAGGAAGAAAGAAAAATATTTGGAAATTTTATACTCGAATCATTATATTAGACAACATGGTTAATGTATTGTTAGATTTGAATCTAACAAATATTTTATCTTATTCATGTGATTAATGAAGTCAAGTTTGAATCAAAGAATGTTCGAGGTTCTATAAAATAAAGGAAAAAATAGAGTAGAATTTAGTGAGGCACGCTAGTAAATGGCCCAGCTGAGTGCAATGCATACATAACATAATACATGGATGTTTTATACATCATTGGGAAGACTTGCGATAAGTCTACATGGTTTATATATTGGCATGATATTTATGTCATTGATCATATGATTGACATATCTTAAATATGTCAAAGATTGAATATAAATGCATGGATCACTAGTTATATATGATGTTATTCTATGAATGTTATTTCGGGTATGAACTGCCCAATGTTAAATTCTATTGATATACATTGCCATGGATGGAATAAATACGGAAATTATGCCCAAATAAGTCATTGAGGGACATGGTATAGTTGGCATGCCATAGAGCCCAGTAGCACGCTGCATATTCGGGTATCCGGGATAGCACTATAGTGTATATAAAGGACACTTAGTGTATGGTTAGCACGGCCTTATAAACGTGCAGATGGTTAGCACAAGCTTATAAATGTGCGGATGGTAGGGACGACCTTATGTCTATTAGCATTTCGGTGCATATTTGACTTGCGTACCTAGGGTCCTCAAGGTTTAGTTTGGGCTATAAGTAAATGGATAATAAATGGTAAACATGTTAGGGAGTATGTGAACTCTCAGAATATATGGCAAGTATATCGATAAGAAATTTATATCTGGTTTATATTATGTTGATATATGATTAATATGAAGGTATACTTATCTAGTGATCATGATGCATTTATGCATATAAGGCATATTATGATAAACGGACAAACATGAAAATCTTATGACATTGGCATATAGTAAATAATTACTAATGCAATGTGAAAGTTGATGCATTGACATATATCATGCTTTATAAATGTAGCCATGAAATTGAATAAAGTTTAAATAATTGTTATTACTTCCTTTATTGCCTCACTAAGTTCGTACTTAGCATGTGTTTGATTGTACACACGTAGGTAAATCCAGATGAGAGTGAGAAGAGTATTGCATCAAAATTGGAAAGCTCAACAGATAATCACAGTAATGACATCCTAATTAAGGTTTAATTATTATAGTGGCATGTATACTTGCTAAACCTATTTGAGTTGTGATTGGCCTTTAAAGTTCGTTATGGTTTCAAGGTAATTGGCATTTCTCGAAAGATTCAAGGTTAAGAATAACCTTTGGTGATGAGTTGCATGCTAAGATAATTGATTTATGATTGGAACTCGAATAAATAATTTATGTCAGTTTTAAATATAGTTAAGCGTGCTTGGGCTAGAGAATTTTGAGGATGGGTGACCATTGAGAAGTTTTTCTAAAAATTTTAAATTACCCTAATTTTTTATTATAGAAGTCGTAACATTTTCGACTCGTACCCGATGTACGGATACGGGAAAAGGGTGTTACATATGAGGCTTTATGCTGGTTTTATGGGGTTGGGAACCAAAATGCATGCTTGGGTAGAAATTATGCCTTTAGGATTTATGATTGATTTGATTTGTTGTGTATGATCATGTACCATGCTTCTATGTCTGAGGAATTAACGTTTGAGTAGTTGTCTGATGATTAGAAGTTGAAAGGGGTAAGTTAGATTGAGCCAAAGTGTCATATGTTGGACCAAGAGGTCATTACAGGTTTGTCTGTACCAGTACGGGTCTTCAGGGATCAGTACGCGGGGACCTGTCTCGGCTCAATTTGGGCAAAATTTCCTTGGCGTACCGATACGCCTAGAGACCATATCGATACGCATAGCTGAATTGTTGGGCTTGGTTTCGTTACACGGGCAACTGTACCATTACGCATTTTGGCTACTAGAATCCCCGTACCGATAAGCTTGAGGACCGTATCGGTATGCCTTTTTATTTGCACCCGTTGCGATACGGAAAATGCCCATACCGATACGCCAACTGTTATTTCAGTTAAGATGCCTCTTGGAGATTGAATCTTTGCAATTTAGTCCCTATTTCTTGATCATGCAATTAAATGTGTTTGGATGATTGTTTTAAGTTGGAATTTAACCTAATGGCGTGGAATATGGTTAATTAAGGATTGGTAACTTTAATTTTGAGAAATTCCACTTAATTAACCAAAATTACAATTTGGTCCCTAAATTGGTAAACTGTGCAATTGGATGTCAATTCGATGCTAGATTGTGGTACTAATTTCACTGAGGCCAGCATGATCATCTTAGGACCTAATTGCGTATTTAGACAAGATAAAATAAAAAATGGATTGTTTCTCAAAGTAATTTTTCTAGGTTTGTCTCGGCAAACCCTAATGTAGCTCGCTCAGTTCAGTCTTGCGACTAGACCGGGTCAAGAGGGTTATATTTGTTGGTATCAAAGCTAGGTTATGATTTTTGGGAGGTGGGTTATAGTTGTTTGATTGATTGTTGCTTTATGATTTTGATGGTTGACATGTACGGTACTTGATTTTATATGGTTTTGTGAGTTTTTATTTGAAATGTGTTATGTTAGGGTAAAATCTTGGGGGACACATTGCCTTATTACTACTAGTTTAAAATGATTTTTGTTTTGAAAAGTGAACACCTTGGACTCTTGCTTCAAGATTATTATTTTGTTATATTTTCTATGCTATAAATTCATATTTTTTAGTATACAACCGAGACGAGAGCTGAGATCGAATACGTCCATATTCCTTGAAGAGAATGATGAGATATGGATCAATCTGGGTTGAGGTAGCTTTGGCTTGAAATTGAAAGGATGTTGAGGCTTATGTTGCGAAGTTACCTCGATTATGTTTTAAGTCGGGGATTGAGGATATTTGGGTTCTGGAAGTTTGTGTTGTTAGGGATTTTTTTCTTGACATGTTCTAGATGATGTTAGTGGAGTTGTCTTTTGGTTGTAAAGTTAGGTTAGGTGTTGAGACGTACTTTGGTACGACTCCCGAATTCTTTTGAGCTGTGGTAGCGAGCTTTAGGAAAGTGTAAAAGTGGTGGTTCTTCGAGTTCTGATGTGACAGGATGAATCTTGTGTGATAGTCAAGTTAGGCTAATAGGCTTTGTGACGAAGCGTATGTCCATATTTGAGGTGGGTGCAAGTTTTGGCAAGCCGAATGAGTTATTCTGGGGTTATGACGGAGTTGAGTAAATTCGGTCTAAGAATGTTGTTAGTAAGTGTGAATTGTTAAACATCCACATCACAAAACACGTATATGTATATATATATATATAAACATGGCATTACATGCATACATTTGGGCAAGACACCAGAGGTTTTGCATACATGTGCATAGGCATCTATGAGGGCATATAGGTAATCATGCATACACATGTTCACACTTACGGATGACTTTTCGAAGACCGATGAGATTACGATGGAAGTTAGCCTAGCAAGGAGAATCTTTAGGATCTTATAGAGTTGGGAAGTGTTTAAGGTGGATTTTTAGAGGTTGAGGTTGTAATAGATTTGAGGTGATCAATGTTGGTGTTAGTAGTGCGTGGTTTTCTTGGATCAGCTGATTGCTATCAAAATTCGTTGAGAAATTTTCTTAAGATAGTGTATCATTAGAAAAGTTGTGACATTATAGATGTCTTATGGTTTGCGGGATCACATTAGGCATGGTTGTCCACAGCTGGCTAGGGAGGGATAGGTTCTTGCACCTGCTGTTGTACCATAGAGAGGCCGCGGGCACGGGCGAGGGTATTTTTAGCGAAGAGAGAAAGTTCAGAGGGCAGTTGCTCGTTCTATAACGGTTCAACCTGAGGGTGGTGAACCGGTAAGGGTTTTGGGCATCGTGTGGGGAGGAATGATACAAATGTGATTGTAGAGGTGTTAGATGTTGGAATACGGGTAACTAGTTCTTTTGGTGAGATAGTAGTCGCTAAGAGGTTGTTTAGGAGATGTCATTTGATGGTTCAAGTTCATGAGTTTGAGGCTGATTTAATGGAGTTGTCGTTTTATGGTTTTGATATAATCTTGGGGATGGATTGGTTATCATAGCATAGGGCTATAGTTGATTTTGAGACCAAACGAGTTTCATTAAGACTTGTTGAGGATTACGAAGTAGTGGTTGTAGGCGAGAATGTCAAATTCTTGTCCAATGTTGTTTCGGCTTTAGAAGCATGGAAGTTGTTAGAATATGAGGGTCAAGCATACCTAGATTATGTTATTAACCCTAATATGAAAGAAGTGCGTGCCTAGGATATTCGCACTGTCTGTGATTTTCCAGGATTGTTTTCGAAAGAGTTTTCTGGTTTGCCACCGGATAGGGAGGTAGAGTTTTGCATTGAGACGTACGTAGATACGGATCCATTGTTGATTGCACCGTATCGCATGGAACCAAAAGAATTGAAGGAGCTAAAGACGCAGTTGCAAGAGTTGCTGGACTGAGGGCTCATTCATCCTAGTGTTTCACCGTAGGGAGCACCAATGTTGTTTGTGAAAAAGAAAGATGGCACGATGAGAATGTGCATTTATTATCGGCAACTGAACAAGTTGACAATTAAGAATAAGTATCCTTTGCTGAGGATCGATGATTTGTTTGATCAATTTTGGGGAGCTACGGTGTTTTCCAAAATTGATTTGCGGTCTGGATACTATCAGTTGAAGGTGAAGGATAAAGACGTGCAGAAGACAGCTTTTTGCACGCGCTACGGGTATTATGAGTTCTTGGTGTTGTCGTTTGGGTTAACAAATGCATCGGCAGCTTTTATGGATATGATGAATTGGGTGTTTCATCAATATTTTTATCAATTCGTGGTTGTGTTTATTGATGATATTCTTGTGTACTCTCGTACTGAGAAAGATCATGATCGACACCTATGGATTGTATTGCAATTTCTGTTGGATAATAAGCTTTATGCCAAGTTGAGCAAGTGCAGGTTTTGGATCAAGCAAGTGGTTTTTCTTGGTCATGTTGTTTTGGCCGAAGGTATTCGCGTAGATCCATAGAAAATTGAAGCTGTAGTGAATTGAAAGCAACCTAAGTCGGTGTCTGAAGTTTGTAGTTTCCTGGGGTTAGCAGGATATTATAGTCGCTTTATGAATGGTTTCTCGAGGATTGTTGCTCTTTTGGAGAAGTTGTTGCAAAAGGATGTAAGTTTTGAGTGGGTAATAAGCTTTCGATAAGTTGAAGGAGGCTTTGACGCAAGCTCCAATCTTGATTCAACCTGAGTCAGGAAAAGAGTTTGTGGTTTATAACGATGCGTCCTACATTGGTTTGGGTTGTGTGTTGATGCAAGAAGGAAGGGTTGTGTCTTATGCATCTAGGCAGTTGAAGGTTCACGCGCGCAACTATTATACGCATGATATATAGCTTGCTGCATTAGTGTTTGTGTTGAAGATCTGGAGGCATTATCTTTATGGGGAGAGGTGTACTGTGCACACAGACTACAAGAGTATGAAATACTTGATGTCACAAAAGGAGTTAAATCTTAGGCAACGAAGATGGTTGAAGTTGCTTAAATATTATGATTTGATAATAGAGTATCATCTGAGAAAAGCTAATGTTGTAGCTGACGCCTTGAGTAGGAAGGTGACAGTAGAGTTGAGGGCCATGTTTGCTCGGTTGAGTGTGACGCGAGATAGAGGGTTGTTGGTTGAGTTGCAAGTGAAGCCATTGTTGTTGTAACTAATCAAGGAGAAGCAACTGTATGATGATTCTTTGGTACTGCATGTAAAGGATATTATGGATGGAAACCAAACGAATTTTTGTTTTAGTGATGAAGGGGTTTTGCATTTCAAGAGTCGAGCAGTTGTGCCAAAAGATAAGGAGTTAAGGCACACTATTTTGACTGAGGCAGATTCAAGTCCTTTTGCTATGCATCCGGGAAGTACGAAGATGTATCAGGATTTGAAAAAGAAATATTTTTGGGTTGGTTTAAAGAAGTATGTCGCAGATTATATTGCTCGCTATATGGTATATCAGTATGTTAAGGTTGAGCATCAATTTTCTTCTGAGTTGTTACAACTGTTGAAGATTCTGAAATGGAAGTGGGAGAGAATTACCATGGATTTTGTATCTGGTTTGCCTTTAACGCCAACAAAGAAGAATTCTGTTTGGGTGATTGTAGCTAGGTTTATGAAGTGTGCGCATTTCTTGGTTGTACATACGACTTATACGTTAGACAAGTTGGTGGAGTTGTACATTGCTGAGATTGTGAGGTTGCAAGGGGTGCTTATGTTTATAATATCGGATAGAGATCCGCGCTTTACAACAAGGTTGTGGGAGTGTTTGCATAAGGCTTTGGGTACGCAGTTGAATTTCAGTACTTTGTATCATCCTCAAACAGATGGTCAGTCTAAACGCGCTATTCAGGTGTTAGAAGATGTGTTGCAGTGTTGCATTATTGATTTTCAAGGAACGTGGGAGAACCAGTTACCTTTAGTGGAGTTTGCCTATAACAATAGTTGTTAGGATAGTATTCAAATGGCTTCGTACGAGGCTTTGTATGGTAGAAAGTGTCGCACTCCTCTTTGTTGGGCGGAAGCGGGCAAGAAGTTTATTTTCTTGCCTGATGTGTTGAAGGACACAAATAAGAAGGTGAAGCTTATTAGTGATTGGCTGAAGGCGGCTTCGGATCAGTAAAAGTCATATGCTGACTTGAAGCGTAGGGAGATTGAGTTTGCGGTTGGTGATCGTGTGTTTCTCAAGGTTTCGCCTTGGAAGAAAGTGATGAGGTTTGAATGGAAGGGCAAGTTGAGCCTTAGGTTTATTGGGCCTTATAAGGTGTTAGAGCGTGTTGGTCCTGTTGCTTATAGGTTGAGGTTACCTAATGAGTTAGAAAAGATACATGATGTTTTCCGTGTATCGATGCTACGGAGGTATAGATCGGATCCTTTGCATGTGATGCCTGTTGAGGATATCGAGTTAAATCTGGATTTAACCTATGATGAGGAGCTGATGAGCATTCTAGATTCTAGTACCAAGGTTCTTCGTTGCAAGACCATATAGTTGGTGAATGTTGCGGCGACATCATGGTGTTGAAAGAGCCACATGGGAAAGTAAAGAAGACATGAAGAAGCAGTTTCCTTACCTTTTTTCGCCAGGTAAATTTCATGGATAAAATTTCTTAAGAGGGGGGGAGTTGTAAATCCCTGAATTTGGGCCTAGATGTTAAATGGATCGATTAAACAGTTCGGGAGAACCATATTAGGCAATTTGAGTTAGTTTCGGGAATTAAATCTCAATAAATAGTTTTTGGTTAAAATAAAATATGGAAAAATGCTAGAAAATATTTAATTAATATCTTAAAGGTTTTGGAAAATTCAATTTGAAGGAATTAAACCTGATTTTGGGACATTTTGGTTTGGTGACTAAAATGTAAAGTTTTTAAAACTGTTTTTAGTGACTAAATCGTAAAAGGGTCGAAACTTATAATCTTTAAGGACCTATTAACCCAAAATTTTTCATCATATTTTACCTTAATTTAGGCTATTTTAAAAGGTTTTTAATTGGTTTTAATTATTAAACAAAATATAATTAATAAAAAGGTTTTAAAAACATATTTTTATTTTCTTACGTAACTACTTTTCTCCTAACTTTTTCTCTCAACTTTCTCAGCAGTCAAACTATGATTTTCACTCCAAAAATTCCAAGAATCAATCTCTTTTGATTTCCTTTTTATTTTCTAATTGATTTTTTAATTCCTATCACAAAAGCTACTTGGAATCTTGAAGTTTTCATCAAATCTTTGCCAATTAAGGGAGAAATCAACAATTAGAGGTGATTTTCGTTTATCTCCTCTAATTAAAGGTTCTTTAATGAAATTCCCAAGTTCTTAATCCTTTCCAACTGATTGTTTGTTATATATTTATGATTTAATCAAGGTTTTATGGATTAAATTGAATTTTGATGAAGAAATTAGATGTATATTGTTTTGGATTTGTTTTGTAATGAATCTAATTGATTTAGATCTCTTATAAGATGTGTTTTAATATTAAAAGAAGAGATTAATTAAAGGAATCCCGAAACTATGTGAATTGCTAATTTTTTAGGTTGTTTATAGTTAGATTTTGGTGTAATCTTGGTGTTGTAGTGTTTCTGGAAGTATAATGACATGTTAAGGATGTTTTTGGATGTTAATTGATGTTGTTAAGATGTTAAAATCAATAGGTATTAGCTGGGCTTTGTTTAGATAAAGTTTGGTGTTGATTTCGGTTGTTTTAGAGTGGCGTTTGATGATTTTAAGTGAGACAAAGTGTTGATTGTTGGTTGCTGGAAATAAGAGATGCATGGAAGTGAATTAATCATCTATTTTTGTTTGGGCAAAGCATAGGAGTTTAATCCTCTAGCTTTTGGAGAGGTCGCGGAAGTTTCGGAAGCTTGATTGTGTATCGGCAAGTGAAACGTTTGGTTGTTAGTGAGTGGAAATGCGTTTTACATCTTTAAAAAGGTTTGAAGATGGTTGTTGGGAGTTTAGATTAAGTTTTAAACACTTATCTAAGCTCAAAAGTAAGTAGTGGTTAATCTCGCTCTCGATTTTGCAAAATACAATCTCATGCACATGTTTATGGTTTTGATTACTCACAATATTATGCATGTTTTAGAAATGAAAGATGTTGCAAATTATCATATATGCTGATTATTGAGAATGGATAATGGTTTATGAAAGTATTTTATGATCACTAAAATACACAGTTTAAAGTATTTGAAGTTGGATTGGTTTATGCATATGTAAAACAGTGAGGTAATGTTGTTTTATTGAGTATATTGGCAAGTGGTTGAGGTTAAAATGTTATCGGATATAGTTGGCTAGCCATAGGGCTTAAAGTGCACTATAATAAGTCACCTCATGTGTGTCGAGGTGGGTAGGTGTTCCGTTTGCTCCACCATGAGAATCGCAGCAGTCGAGGTGGGTAATTGTCCCGTGTTCTCCCGCTGGTGGATTTATACATCATAACCGTTGAGGTAGGTAATTGTTCCGTTGCTCTGGTTTGGGGATGTATGTGAAGTGGTCGTAGGAACGACTTGGGAAATCCGTGTATCCGATGAGTTTTGTAAAATGGAATGGTACTTGTTTTGAGTCACTTGAAAGCCAATATATGTGATAATGTATCATGAGAAATGGATTGTGTCTACTGAAATGAGATTGCAAGCCAATTTTGGAACATATAGGACATTATGCAAAATTATAGTTTAAGATACTTGAATAGAACCACTTCATGAGACGGACAATAAGAACCCATCAGCTCATTTGACAAAGTTGTTGCAAAAGGATGTAAGTTTTGAATGGACGGAGAGTAAACAACAAGCTTTTGATAAGTTGAAGGAAGCATCAAGTTTCGATCTTGATTCAACCTTAGTCGGGGAAAGAGTTTATAGCGATGCATCCTATGTTGGCTTGGGGTGTGTGTTGATGCAAGGGGGAAGTTTTGGTTTATTCATCTAGGCAGATGAAGGTGCGCGAGCGTAACTATCCTATGCATGATATAGAGCTTGTCGCGGTGGTGTTTGCGTTGAGAATTTAGAGGCATTATCTGTATGGTGAGAAGTGCATTGTGTACACGGATCACAAAAGTCTGAAATATCTGATGTCACAAAAGAAGTTGAATCTTAGGCAATGGAGATGATTGGAGTTGCTCAAGGATTATGATTTGACGATAGAGTATCATTCGAGTAAGGCTAATATTATGGTTGATGCCTTAAGTAGGAAGGTTGCAGTAGAGTTGAGGGCAATGTTTGCTCGGTTGAGTGTGACGCGAGATGGTGGTTTGTTGGCTGATTTGCAAGTGAAGCCATCGTTATTGTAGTTGATCGAGGAGAAATAATCGTATGATGATTCGTTAGTACCGCATGTGAAGGATATTATTTATGGTAATCAGACGGATTTTTGTTTCAATGATAAGGGTGTTTTGTGCTTCAAGAGTCGAGTGGTTGTGCTGAAAGATGAGGAGTTGAGGCACACTATTTTGACTAAAGCTCATTCTAGTCCTTTTGCCATGCAACCAAGAAGTATAAAGATGTATCAGGATTTGAAGAATGAATATTTTTGGGTTAGTTTGCAGAAGGATGTAGAGGATTTTGTTACTCGATGTATGGTATGTTAGCAAGTTAAAGCTGAGCATCAGTTTCCTTCTGGGTTGTTGCAACCATTGAGGATTCAGGAATAGAAGTAGGAGAGAATTACCATTGACGCCATCAAAGAAGAATTCTTTATGGGTGATTGTGGATAGGTTTACGAAGTGTACATATTTCTTGGTTGTGCATACGACGTATACTTTGGATAAGTTGGTGGAGTTGTATATTGCGAAACTTGTGAGGTTGCATGGGGTCCTATGTCTATAGTATCAGATAGGGATATGCGCTTTACAGTGAAGTTTTGGGAGTGTTTGCATAAGGCCTTGGGTACGAGGTTGAATTTTAGTACTTCGTATCATCCTCAAACGAATGGTCAGTCTGAACGCGATATCCAAGTGTTAGAGGACATGTTGCGGTGTTGCATCATTGATTTTCAGGGAACGTGGAAGAAGCAACTACCATTGGTAGAGTTTTCCTATAACAATAGTTATCAGGCTAGTATTCAAATGGCTCCGTATGAAGCTTTGTATGGTAGGAGGTGCCGTACGCCACTTTGGTGGGCTGAGGTGGGTGAGAAATATGTTTCCCTACCTGGTGTGCTGAAAGATACTAATAAGAATGTGAAGCTTATTAGTGATTAGTTGAAAATAGATTCGGATCAGCAAAAGTCTCATGTAACCCCCTCGACCTGGCATAGTCGCAAGACCGAACCGAGTAAGCTATATTACATTTACCGAGGTAAACCGTGAAGAAGAAACTCGAAACGCGTCCATTTTTTCTTTTATCTTATCTAGATGCAAATTATTATCCTATGTACTCATATTGACCGCAGGTGAAAACTCAACTCAATCAGGCATAAAATCGATATCCAATTGGGTACAATTGCAATATAAGGACCAAATTGCAAATCCAGAAAACTAGAAGGACTTAACCCTTTTTTTATGTTACCAACCTTTATTTAGTCCGGTTTCATGCATATGTGTCGAAGCTCAGTTCAAAACTATTATCCATACTCATTCGATTGCATACACAATATTCAAGGACTAAAACGTAAGAAAACAGAACTTCAGAACATCCAAATAACTAAAACAACAGCTAGCCATATCGGTACGCTAAGGGGTGTATCGGTACGCTTTGCCTGATTGAAAATCCCCAATTCCAGTAGCTCAAAATCGCATCGATACACCTACACGTACTGATACGCCTTGCCCAAAAATGTTAGATCGTATCGAAACGATCACTCACGTACCGAAACGCTGGCCACAATTGGACTAAGCCCATATTGAAACGCTAGCCAGCGTACCGGAACACTAAACCTAAAATGGTTTATCCATACTAGTACGGAGACACGCGTACCGATGCGCCTAGACCTGAAATGTCCTCTTTTGCTGGTTTAACATGCTTTCAAAGATACCAAAACATTCTAACATGCTTTTAACTTGTATCCAACACAATCAAGGTTCAAAGCTCAGCAAAACCACACAGATTCATCAACAATTCATGGCATCTTGCATCAAATGTAAAACTAGACGCATGCGTCCTAGAAATCAAGCCAAGCAAAGCACAAATCTCAAAACCAATGCAACCAACAATCCAAAATGGCCAATTACAAAACAAAAACAGCAAACAACATTGCTCAAATATGGAGTTTAACAAATCAACTCGCAAAACAACAACGGAAACCCCATTGCCCTTATTACTTATAGTCTAATTTGAAACATACTTTGAGTATCAAGTTTTTAGCGATCCCTTGCTTCCTCGCTGCCTTCAAATCTTTAATTCTCTGCATTGATGGACAAAGAGAGCATAAGTACACTAGGCTTAGTGAGGAGTGCTCAAAACAAAACACCATCAATGCATTTAAAACCATTTCCCAACAACACATTGAAATCTCATTTCAATCATCTTTTAAACACCACTTAAAACATCGTTTGAACATCATGCCTTGAAAACCATGAACTTAACACTTTCAAAAACCAACATATCAAACCATATGCAACATGTATCATTAACCATCAGCAAATTCCATTGCTAAACCTCAATTTAAGCCTTCTCATTCTTAATAAACCACGTGCAAAGCTTAAAGAGTAAACATGTAGAAATCACATTATACAATATAAACCATCACATGATACATCCACAATTATATTGGCTTACAAGTAATCATAACCAAGTTCCTTTACAAAAATAGTTCATCGGATACACGGATTCAAACAAGTGTCCTCTCAACACTTCACGCCATCTCAACCGGATTAGCGATACAATAACAATCGCGGTACATTATCAACCGAGTACAATTACAACTCATGGGGACACCAACCCCAATCATCGGTTAGATGCTTAACCCGCTAACGGGAGTTTACGATACCATATAACCCCTTGATCGTTAGGGTACATGGATGGAGTATTCGGTATAACGTATAAAACCCCTCGACATCCAAGGGGACTCTTTATAGTGCACTATCAATCCTATGGCTGGCCAACTATATCCGATAACATTTTAAACCACATCACTTGCCAATATAATTCACAATTAACCATGTACCTCACTGTTTGTTTATATGCATTAAACTAAATCTTTTCCAAAGCAACAAACCATGCTTTTCAACAAGTATTTCCACATACTTACAAGGATCACTTACCATGTGCATCCTTCAACATTTCATAATCAAGACAATATTAAACATACCTTAAAACATGTTTAAACAATAGGTACCATGTAATTCAAAACAAGTGTATAAACCATTTCGTAAAAGCACGACTGAGAGAGAAAACCACTTTATACTTACTTCTGAGTTTAAACCAACGTTTCAAGCTAAGTTTAAACTCCCATAAACCACTTTTAAATCATTTCAAAGCTAAAATCCACGCTCTCGCTCGCCAATACGAGAAACCTCAATTCGCCCATGCGAATTCAAGCGTCTAAAGCCCCCAAAGCTTCACCGATAGCTTCCGGACCAGCCTCCCCTATTTTAACCACAGAACAAACAGAGGATTAATGTATCTCAATGCATTCAAACACTATAACAACATTCTTTACAAGCCTCAACAATTCTTTCACAATTAACCAACCACAACAACCGAAATCGTCATCTAACTCTTTCCAAACACAACCCAGCCACACACCATCAATCTAACACCTCCATTAACATCAATCAACACTCAAAACAGGATTACATCATCCTTATATCCCCAACAACTAAACTGCCAACACAACACCTCAAAAACATCAATATAAGAACCTAAATAATTAGGGATTCATGGTGTTTCGGGATTCTATAGATAAAAACAACTTATCCACATTATAAAACATCCAATACATGTTTAAGATCAATCCTCAACACTGAAAAACAGATCCAATACGAATCTTCTTCAATTTCATCAAATAAACCTAATTAAATCAAATAATCATCATAAAAACATAAAATTAGATTATAAATCATAAATCAAGGATCAAATACTTGGGAATATCAATAAAGAACCATTCAATAGAGGAGAAAAATGAATCTTACCTCCATTGTGTGATTTCTACCTTAATTGGTTGATTAAAGCTTGAAAAACACAAGATTTTAATGAGATTTTGTAAATCAAAGATGAAGAATCATTTATAAATCAAGAGTTCAAGAAAATAGATCTTTCACCTCTGAAATTTGATGAAAACAAGAGTGTTTGGCAGAGTAGAAGTGAATAGAAAAGTTGAGAGAAAAGTTTACGTAAGATCTTTACAAAACTAATAACTACATTTAATATCAAAACCCCTTTTCATTAATTAATAAAACATATGCTAAAAATCCTTAATTGAGGGAAGAAACCACCAGTGAAAGTTTGGTAAAATAGCTCCGTAAGGATTCTAAGAATTTGACAATTTTACAAACCAGACACCATTTTAAAACAGTTTTCAAAATTTACATTTTGGTCACCAACAAAAATGTCACTCTTCTAATTGCAATTTTCTCAAATTGATTTCACCAATATTATCTATATACTAAATAATGATTTTAACCCTTTTCCTATATTTTTAACTTACTCAAAAATATTTATTCCCGAATCTGACTTGAATCCCTAACCCAGTCCACCGGACCGCCTAATTAGACCTTAAACTGCTAGGCCTAAAACTGGGGCATTACAACTCTCCCCCACTTAAGAAATTTCATCATCAAAATTTACCTATAGGAAACAGATGTGGAAACTGTTTCAACATATCTGATATGTTTTCCTACATGGCCTTCTCAACACTGCGGTGCCTCTACAACACCATAACAAGCTCAACCGTCTTGCCATGTAGAACCTTACTGCTGGTATCAAGGATCTCCACCAGTTCTTCATCATAAGATAAATCTAACATCAGCTCAATATCCTCCACCGACATAACATGCGATGGAGCCGACCGATATTTCTGCAACATTGACACGTGAAACACATCATGAATCCTCTCCAACTCAGGAGGTAACCTCAAATGATAAGCAACTAGACCCAGACGCTCAACGATCTCATATGGTCCAATAAACCTCAGGCTAAGCTTCCCTTTTCGCCCAAAACGCATCACTTTCTTCCAATGTGACACCTTCAAAAAATGCGATCACCAACAACATATTTTATTTCCCTGTGCTTCAAATCCGCGTAGGATTTCTGACGATTTGAAGCCGCTCTCAAGTGCTCACATATCAATTTCACTTTTCATTGGTGTCTTTCAACACTTCAGACATCGAAATGTATTTTTCCCCAACCTTAGCCAAACACAACGGTGTACGATACTTTCTACCATACAAAGCCTCGTACGGTGCCATCTGTATACTAGCTTGATAACTATTATTATAAGCAAACTCTACCAAAGGTAACCGCTTTCCCAAGTTCCTTAGAACTCAATGATACAACACCTTAACATATCCTCCAAGACCTGAATCACACACTCTGACTAACCATCCATCTGAGGATGATACGAAGTACTAAAATTTAGACGTGTTCCTAAAGCACGATGCAAACACTCCCAAAACCTTTCTATAAAGCACAAATCTCTATATGAAACTATGGATTTGGGCATCCCGTGCAAATGCACAATCTAGAAAATGTACAGATCGGCCAACCTATCTAAGGTATACGTCGTATGCACTGGCACAAAATGCGCATTCGTAAACCGATCAACAATCGCCCAAATGGAATCCTTTTTGGTCGGTGTCAAAGGCAACCCAGACAAAAAATCCATGGTGATCCTTTCCCATTTCCATTCTAGTATTCTCCACGGTTGTAACACCCAGAAGGAAACTGGTGCTCAGCATTTACTCGCTGACATACCATGCATCGAGCAACAAAATCAGCCACATCTTTCTTCAAACCAATCTAATAGTACTCTTCCTTCATACCTCGATACATCTTAGTACTACCATGATGCATGGCAAAAGGACTAGCATGCACTTCGGTCAAAATGATACAACTCAAATCTTCATCATCAGGCACTACAATCCGACCTTTATAACACAACACCACACCATCATTAAAATGAAAATGCGTAGGACTTCCATCCATGATATCCTTCACATGCGGTACCAAACTCCCATCATGCGGTTGTTTCTCTTTAATCAATTGTGACAATGACGTTTTAACTTGTAACTCAGCCAACAACCCACCGTCACGAGTCACACTCAACCTAGCAAACATAGCCCTCAACTCAACAACAACTTTTCTACTCAAAGCATCAGCCACAACGTTAGCTTTACCATATGATACGCGATGGTCAGATCATAATCTTTAAGCAACTCTAACCATCTTCGTTGCCTGATATTTAACTCATTCTATGACATCAGATATTTCAAACTCTTATGATTTGTATAAACTACACATTTCTCACCATAAAGGTATTGCCTCAAAATTTTAAAGCAAAAGCAACTGCGGTGAGTTCAAGGTCATGAGTAGGGTAATTACGCTCATGCACCTTCAACTGTCTAGATGCATAGGCAACTACCTTACCCTCATGCATCAGCACCCGAGGCGTACGTATCCATGGTTCCCGAGGTGTGCGTATCCATGGTTGCCAAGGCAACTAAAAGTTGCTCATCTGGGAATGCATCGCATATCTCTAAATCCGCATCCTCTTCCCTATGCGTTGGCCTAGGACTGCTCCTACCGCGAAATCACTTGCATCACACATGAGCTCAAAAGGTAGCGTCCAATCTGGTGGAACGATAATGGGTGCCTAGGCAAGCTTTTCCTTTAGGGTTTCGAATGCTTGGGCGCAAGAATCATCAAAATTGAAGACTTTGTCCTTTGTTTTGTCTACTTCAATTCCCTTGGATGAAATCTTGTGGCCGAGCACTATTCCTTCATCTACTATAAAATGGAACTTCTCCCAATTAAGGGCTAAATCGGTTTCTTCACATCTTGCCAACACTTTCTCTAAATTTCTGAGGCAACTGTCGAAGTCATTACCAAAAACAAAAAAATCATCCATGAAGATCTCAAGGAAGTCTTCGACCATGTCTGAAAAGAGTGCCATCATGCATCTTCTAATGTTACTGCATATCTGAGAAAACTTGAGGATGGTCATTTTCGATACTTTTTATAGTCCATCCGCACCCTCCATCGGGTGACAATATTGCCCAAAAAGAGTTTGGCCAATGTGCTTGCCACTACTTCCTTTTGCGTTACCATGGTGGAGGTGTCTTTCTTCTTTGTTCGCTTGTAGTCCATGTATACTCTCTACCTTTCTACTATTCCTGAAGGCACAAATACATTAATAGGAAAAATTATATCCATTCTCAACCATTCAATTACCTCATTCTTGTCGACTTCTATCATGGTTGGATGTAGCCTTTGTTGTCGTGGCAATTGCTGCTCAAGCCAATTGTTGTGGCCATCAGTTGCCAAAATTTGCTGTAAGTCAAGGAAATAACCAATTTTCTGAAAAGCTTTACGAATCCAAACACCGTTTTCTTTTGGCCTCTCAAACATCTCCATCAGAAGAGATTTCGATGGCTTCAAATCTACCAACCTCGGTTCCTCAAGACATACCTGCAATGGACGAGGTGAGTTTTTAAAGAATTTGAAAGGTTCAACCATTATCTGCTCATATTCCATTGGCAAAGTATTATCATCTCGTTGATCTTGTATGTGGTCGTGTAATTGCCGTGGCAATTGTAGATGAGAGCAATCTACAGATTCATGCTTCAACATCAACGTTGTAACCTTATGGGCATCAGGTTCCTCAAAATTTGTTGTAGTATTATTGTTCTCAGCTTCACTGAGTGTTGTCGCGGCATTGCTCTGTTTAGGCTCCTCAATCATTGCCGAGGCAATTTGTTGTTCAAGCTCATCATGTGTTGGGCAGTCTCTCTCATTGACATCCTCTTGACTTTGAGGTTCTAGTTGTTCCTCACACATCGGAAAGATTTCTTTGCATTGCTCCTTATCCTCTTGCCTTGGGACGTCAGTATCCCCCGGAATGGATTGTTGGTGCATGTTATCCATGCCATATGCGGATCTCCTCAATTGATCTTCTGAATCCCCTAAGGTTGCATCCCGCTGATCTATCCTCGTATCCATAGATTTTGATAGCTCTCGAATCTCTTCAATTGATCCGTCAAGTCTAGCCAAGGAAGCTAGTAACGTTTCCTCCAAGGAATTGGAATGCTCTTGAAAAGTACTACATTGCCATGGCATATCTGTTGCTGCGGCAAAATTGTTATGGTAAAAAAAAATTTGAGCTTTTTGACCATACCATGAAGAATTTTGCTGCCGGTTCCCTCTATGGTCCTCCATGTAGTTATATGCACCGAAAATGTGAGGGCAATTTTCAAACACATGATGTTCTCCACACATAGCACAAGATTTTTCCACGGTATAAGTTCTTTGGGCTTTTCTCGGTTGGTATAGGTAATCATCAAAGGGTACAAGAAACTCTTGATTGGATTGATTCATATCTTCCAACATCATCTCTCGAATAGATTGGCTTTTATTTCCCGACATGTTGATGTCCCTTAACTTGTGGCACACCTAATTTTTTTTAAACAAACAAAAAGAAAAGTTAGTAAAACTAAGAGAAAAAAATGCAATAACAAAAACAACTAACACCAATTGCCAATCCCCGGCAACGGCGCCAAAAACTTGTTACGTGTAATAAGTGCTACGCAAATGTGCAAGTATACACGTCGCAAGTAATAAAGTGATACGAGTAACGAGTATCGTCTCCACATGGATTGGTTTGGGCCACTTTGCTTAAGTTACTGCACTGTGAAAATAAAAACACAATTGATAATAGAGGTTTTAATTAACGATTAAACTAAGAGCAATAAACTAAAAGAATAGATGAAATTAGAATAGAGTAAATAGGCCAGGTTATCGTGAGTTGAGGTGTGATAGCCGATTGGATCGTCTTGGTAAAAGAGTGCAAGGGCAACTCAGTTGAGTGAATCAAGGGTGAACAACAACCAATCTTGCACTCCTCTTAGCCGTTGAAATCCTTAACTTATTCCTAAGCCGGATTAATCTTCACCATCAATAGATTGAATAAAGACTATACTCATCCGTTTCTTGAATCTAACTCTCCCGATATTAGATAAATAGATGAAGTTACGAGATCCTCTCCCAATTCACTCGCAAACAAGAATAAAAGCCAAGAATGAGTAAACCTTGAATAGAAAAGTGCAAATTCTTATTACCTAAACAAAATCCAATTGTTTATCACAACAACAAAACACAATAACCCCAACCAATCAAGTTAGTTCATGGTTGGGTTCAAAAGATATACAAAGAATAATCCCCAAACCATGAATCTAATAGAAGCAAAGAAGAAGAAATCGAACTCTCTCCCCCTTGCTCTCTTGTCGAAATTTCTCTCCTCTTTCCCTTTGGAGTTGTCAAAATTTTCCCTCTTCTTGCTCTCCTCAAGTTGACGATATGGCCTCTTATTTATAGGGGTAGGTCAAAGTCCTTCTTTGAGGAGGAAGTTAAGATGGAATTAAATTATCTTTAAAGAATATAATTCTTTATTATAATTATATTCCTACTAGAACTTCTCCTATCTTCTTGGAATTTAATTCTTCTTTAATCTCTTCATGGAAATCAAATTCCTTTGGGATTTAGCTTTGCTCCACGTCATCTTGGGCTTGTCTAGTCATCAATTTTGACTACCATATCACCTTATTCTTTGTCGACAATTGCCTTGGCAACTGGCTCGGCGTCTCCTTCATGCATTGCCCTGGCAACTAGCTCGGCATCTCCTTCATGCATTGCCCTGGCAATTGGTTCTAGCCTTGTTTAGGCAAGTGATTATGCACACACACAAAAACACACCAAAGCAGCATCTTTTTCCACAAAAATCACCAAGTTATGTAATCAAGCTCAATGGTGGAAAGAAACATGAATTAATGCATGAATGACTAATTATGCAACTAATATGAGCTTAAGTCTTACAATAATATGAGTAAAAAGTGTAATAAAAATAGTACTTTTGAACACTTATCACCTGCATCATTCATTTTTGGTACATTTGACCATGGCAGATGGCCTTCAGCCTCTTTTCTTTGATGAGATTTAACTGGTCGAGCCTGGTTTACACCCACTCTGATTCATCCAGTTTTACTTCATTCAGAACCTGGAGTGACGGAATCTCAACCTCAATGGGTAGTACCACCTCTATGCCGTACACTAGAGAATAGGGCGTTGCCCCTGTTGATGTGCGAACAGAGCAAATGGCAGCTTCTCATGCCAAAATTTGTAGGTGTCTGTTGTCTTCGTAATAATTTTCTTTATGTTCATGTTGCCGCTTCTACTGCCCCAATCATCTTAGGACGGTAGGTCGTGGAATTATGGTGTGTTATTTTGAACTGGTTGCACACCTCAGTCATCAATTTGTTATTCAGGTTATAAGCGTTGTCGGTGATAATCCTTTCTGGCAACCTGTATCAGAAAATGATCTCCTTCTTCAGGAACTTGCACACCATTGTCCTTGTTATATTGGCGTAAGATGTTACCTCCACCCATTTAGTGAAGTAATCAATGGCAACCAAAATAAAACGGTGTCCGTTGGAAGCCTTCAGACGAATTTGTCCAATGAAATCCATGCCCCATACTGCGAACGGCCATGGCGAGTTCATGGTGTGTAAAGCTAAAGGATGAGAATGGATCTTGTCAGAGTATATTTGGCACTTATGCCATTTCCTGGCGTAATCGATGCAGTCTCCCTCCATAGTCGACCAGAAATAGCCATATCTTATGATTTTTTGGGCTATTGACAGACCATTGGCGTGTGTTCCACACAAACCATCGTGTACTTCTGCCAAAATTTCTTTCGCCTCCCGGGCATCTACACATCTCAACAACACTTGATCATGGCCTTTTTTGTACAGAATCTCCCCATCCAAACCATATCCTGTTGCCATATTTCTGAGTATTTTTCGGCCATTTTCGTTTGCCCCTTCGGGATATGTTTGAAACTTGATATATTACATGATATCGTAATACCAAGGGTTGCCATCCATTTCTTCTTGCACGTTATAACAGTAATCTGGCCTCTCAAAGGTCTATATCTCAATTGGCTTCATTTCCGTTTTCATATTTGCTTTGAACATAGAGGCCAGGGTTGCCAAGACATATACCATCTGGTTGTCTTCTCTAGGAAGGTAGGTGAAACTGACCTTTTCAAATTCTTTAATGAGCTCTTGGATCAACTCGTAGTTTTGACTAGCTTCGGATCCCTAGTTTCCCATTCTTCTCGTAACTGATAGATCACTAAGGACGAATCTCCGAATACTTGAAGTTCTTTGATCTTTCTTTCAATGGATGCATTCAGTCCCATGACACAGGCTTCGTATTCAGCTATGTTGTTTGTGCAAAAGAATTCTAGTTTGCTGGTGAAGGGATAGTAGACATCTTCTAGAGAAATTAGCACGGCTCCTATTTCGTGGCCAATGGAATTGGAGGCTCCATCAAAGTAAAGCTTCCACGAGCCGTCATCTGAAACAACGTCTTCCCTAGTTGGAATGCACATCAAGTCCCCATCTGGGAAATTGAAGTTCAATGATTCATAATCCTCTAAAGCACGGCTAGCTAAGAAATCCGCTATAGCACTTTCTTTCACAGCTTTCTGGCTCACATATACAATGTCAAACTCGGATAACAGCATCTGCTAGCGGGCCATCCTTTTAGTTAATACCGGTGCTTCCATTAGAAACTTCAAGGGGTCCAATTTGGATATCAACAAGGTGGTATGGTATAACATGTACTGTCTAAGCCTTTTGGTAGTCCAAACCAAAGCACAACATAGCTTCTGAATTGGCGGGTATCGTGTTTCGCAATCAATGAACTTCTTGCTTAGATAGTAGATGGCTCTTTCCTTCTTCCCAGACTCATGATGTTTCCTCAACACGTAACCCATCGAGTTTTCAAAAACTGTCAGGTAAAGGATGAAAGGCCTATTTGGTACCGGTGTGACTAAAATCGGAGCATTCGTCAAGTACTTCTTAATCTTCTCTAGAGTTTCTTGACATTCTTCACCCCAGACCCCCGAGTTATTCTTCCTAAGTAGTCTGAAGACAAGGTCACACTTATTTGTTAATTGAGAGATGAAACGGGAGATATAGTTTAACCTTCCTAGGAAACCTCAAACTTCTTTCTGAGTATGAGGCGGTGGGAGGTCCTGGATAGCCTTTACTTTTTCTGGATCGATCTCAATCCCCTTCCTACTCACTACAAACCCCAAGAGTTTTCCATATGTGACTGAAAAGGTGCATTTAGCTGGGTTGAGCTTCAACTAGTATTTTCGTAGTCTTCGAAATAGCTTTCTCAGGTTTCGAAGGTGTTCTTCCTTGGTTCAGGACTTAGCGATCATATCATCCTCATATAGCTCTATCTCTTTGTGCATCATATCGTGGAAAAGAGTCACCATTGCTCTTTGATATTTTCCCTTGAGTTCTTGAGTCCGAAAGGCATCACCTTGTAACAAAATGTGCCCCACATGGTTACAAATGTGGTATTCTCCATGTCCTCTAGGTCCATCTTTATCTGGTTGTATCTTGAGAAACCATCCATGAATGAGAAAAATGAGTGTCCCGCGGTATTGCCAACCAACGTGTCAATATGTGGCAAAGGGAAATTGTCTTTAGGGCTTGCTCGATTGAGATCCATATAATCTACACACATGCGAACCTTTCCATCATTTTTTGCGATGGTACGATGTTTGCGACCCATTCAGGGTATTTGGCAATTTCCAGAAAGCCAGCATCAAACTACTTTTTTACCTCTTCTCTGATCTTTAACAGCATGTCAGTCATCATTCTTCTAAGCTTTTGCTTGATTGGTTTGCATTATGGCCTCGTTGGCATCTTGTCCACCACTATATCTGTATTCAACCCCGGCATATCTTGATAAGTCCAAGAAAAGACGTCCTTGAACTCTTAGAGTAGGGCTATCAATTCACGCCTAGTTTCTGAGAAAGATGTAGTCCCGATTTTCACTTCTTTTCTCTCCTCATCGGTTCCCAAGTTCACAATTTCTGTTTCTTCTTGGAGGGCCATGATTTTTCTTTCTTCATTGGCCATCATCCTTACCAACTCCTCAGGAGCCTCGCATTCTGCCTCGTCTTCCTCCTCTTCAATTTCTGTCGAGATCTCAGGGTGCTCGAAATCTACCTCGGGATTGGATTTAGAATCATTCATACAGTTAATCATGGGGACCCTGCATGAAATGAGAACGAATGTATTGGGAAGAGAATGGTTTTAAATGAAGTGATTGAATATAAGCAAGAAATGAATGAATAAAGTAAATAAAATGTTTGGCATTTGAGAAAACAAGGAAGACATTCTTTCATTGCAAATAAAAGGTTAACATAGATGCCTCATACAAAAGATCCCTATTGCCTATGGGCAAAAACAAAAAGGTTAGTTCGAAGCATTACTCTGATCTTGCCCTAAAGACTACAGGTAGATCAATGTTGCTCCAGTTATTGAGAGTTTCCCCGGGACGGCAAGGGCGGATGCTGGTCAACACGTTGCTGCCATTGTCATCTTCAGCTATCATGTTGATGAAAATCCCTTCAAGCGATTCGCTGAACATCTCATTCTCATTAAGTATGTTATTTTCTCGAATTGCTTCATGTAATTTCTGTTCTATATTCGCTGAATATCCTCTCCTTTGAGCCTAGCCCTCCTTTGTTATCATTTCCTTCTATATTCCTCTCTCCTTTGCTGAATACTAGATTTGTAACCAAGCCCAAAATGATCTTTCTTGATGATGACACTTCTGGGTCGCAGGCTTCCTTGTAATCTCCTTTCTAGCCCTCTTCCTATTTTGGCTCATCGGCCCAAAGTTTCAGAAATGATCATCTTGGTGCAGTTGGATAACCTAGGGCAGGGGATCAAACTACCCTCCGCAACAAATGTAGAATTTACATGTTCCAATGCTCGGAAAGAAAATTCCGCAGCATCTTCATCGTTCTGGATGTAGGGAGCATCTGATGTTACCGAGGCGATGATTTCTTGCTCATCCTCTACAGTGACCAACTTGCCTTCGATCACAAATTTCAATTTCTAATGGAGTGGTGAGGGAACAACTCTAACAAAGTGAATCCATGGTCTTCCCAATAAGCAACTATAGGTCGGCTTTATGTCCATTACCACGAAATCAATTGTGTACTCTGTCTGTCCAATCAACAAAGGTACCTCAATTTTTCCAAGTGCTCCCATTTGAGTACCGTCAAAGTCTCTCACGGAGTTATGACACGGTTTCATGTGGGAATCATCTACCAGTAGCTTTTGCAGAGTCACCATCGGTAGTGCGTTTAACGCCAACCCATTATCATTCAGTACTCATAGAAAAACATACCTTTTGCAGTGGGTGGTGATGTTTAGAGCTTTGGTGGACCCCATACCTCATTTCGGGATCTCATCATCGCTGAATGTGATATAGTTGTATGCGGTGATATACCTCGCTATTCTGTCCAGCTTAGATACAGAAATGTCACCGGGTACAAACGTTTGGTTCAGCACCTTTAACAATGCATCACGATGCTTTTCTAAACTCAAAAGCAACTCCAACACCGTAATCCTTGTTGGTTTCTTTTGCAGCTGTTCCATTACATTGTATTCACTGTGCTTCAGGAACTTCAAAAATTCTGGTGCCTGAGCCTCAGCTACCGACTTATTAATCTTTGGATGGGGTTTCTCCCCTAATTCTCACCCTGTAATCCTGAACGGTTGCCTCGAGTGACTCAATGCGGGCTCGTAACATACCAATTTCACGCTCCCTTTCTTGTAGTTCGATGAAGACATTCCTCCAGCGATAGGTCTAAAAGGACTGCTCCAACTCTGCCAATCTCCCTTCTAACTCGGCATTTTGATCATTAGCTCTGATTCGGGCTTTGAACAATGTCATTGTACAAGTTTTGCATATCTAGTAGTCTATTCCTGCTCCCCATGGATTTCCTCTTCCAAATGGCAGTGTTCTCTCTTCCGCAGATGATTGCTTGCTTGCCTTTGTCGATCTCTTACCTAGTTCTTTCCTTCTCTTGGTTAATGGTGTCCCTAAAAGACCGTCTTTCTCTCTCGATGACTAATTTGCAGCTTTCTAACTCATTCTCGATTGCTTGCTTGCCTTTCTCTCGTTCTTCTTCAACTAGACGCATATTGTTTATCCTTTCCTTCTCCGCGGCTAGGAACTTGCTTTGGCTGGCATTCTACGCCTTTGCTTGAAGCTGAAGAGTATCTATCTAATAAAGAGAATTCTTCTCACTCAGATCTGCATTTAGCCTCTTCAATTGCCTAATGGTCTCATCTCGTTTGTCGACATCAAAACTTACTTTGTAGAGCTCACTCGTATGCTGAGTCTGTAAAGCCTTCATCTTATTCTTAACCTCCTCGAGTTCATTTCACAAAATGTCGGCCTCGGACGGTATCATACTCATATTTTCCTCAAGTGACATGGTTGGTCCTTGGTCGGGTTTTAGAATATTGTCGTTAATCATCAGGCGCCTCCAAAGATCGTAATCCGGGGTGAACATGCACTCAGTATCTCATTCTACCTTTATCCGATAACAGTGATCCCAAGCTCTCATGATGGTCTAAACCTTCGCCTTTGACCCTCCCTTGAAAGGAAACTCACTTCGACTTAAACCGACGGTGACGGGAACAAACTGTCGCGATCCAAATTGTCGGGACACCAAAAGCGGAGCACAAGTAATTTCACCATGTAGCCCTAACATCATTAGCCAGTCATAATCGCCGCAGCTGTATAGAAAGCAGCTAACCCTGCTGAGCCAAGGAACTCTCCACACTATGTTTTTGTCTTGAATGTTCTTAAAGATCTGGGTCCATTTCTTCCTGTTGAAGTTTTCTCGCCATTCCTTCCTAAGTACTCTCGCAAAGGTGAAAAGTCTCAGAATGATATTCCCGGTAAAAACCCCGTTGATGTCTTCCAGATATGGCTTTGAATCCAAACCTGTAGTAATTGTGCACACCCTCTGAAACGTCCCTCTTCATGCTTCCGGCTTGCATTCAAAGAAATGAAAGTTTCAGTTAAGATTGCTGGTACTAGATTCGCCTTCCGTTTCATACGCTCAAATAGATATAGGATGGCTACATCGATGTTTCCAAGAACCCTCGCAAAGATGACCAAACCATATATCCCTAAGGAGAATAGGTCCATCTTCATCCCCTCATCTAGGTGCGCGGGTATGATGTCTCGGATACTCTCCCATGCAAAGGCTAGGCCGTCTCCTCGATTTTGAATCAGTTTGTTAACCCAATCGTCACTCATCCCGAAAGAGGTTTTGAGCTTCGAAGGGTAATTCTGTTTCCTTGACGGCTTCCCATAGATCCAATCTTTCTGGACATTCTTCTGATTAAGTAAGGTTGTGTATTCCTCTATCGTAGGTATCATATCTTGCCCGTTGAAAGTGAAGCAACAAAAAGTAGGAATCCAGAACTGGAAGATGGCTCGGAGTAAAGGTTGGTTGACTCGGACATACATCAATTGTGCTATGTTGCCATAACTATCGAAGAATAAGTCTTGTAGTCTTCGATCCCATCCTTCCCAAATCTTTTTTAAGTTCCCATAGGTCATTCTGTTGGAGGCTCACGTAAGTATGCCCTGCCACTATGTGCTCACTCGGCAAACTATTGCCTTGGGGCCTCTAATTGATTTCTGACCAATATCTGACAGCTGAGTTGAGGTCGTCCTTCTTAAGATACCTTTTTTCCATGATGAAAGATTTTCTGATCGGGCAAACCACTCGATTCAATACCTTTATGTAATGCAGATGCAATGATATATGCAAAAAGCAAAACAAAAAAGAAAACAAGTCAGTACCGGTTAAAATCAATAAATACATAAATTAAAGGGCAAGTTAAATAAGATAAACAAACAAAACAACCCTATTTACATCTTGTCTAAAACACCTAGGTTATCCGCATGGATCTAAAAAAGGTGGGTTTTTTATGTTCTCTACATGCAGTGTTGGTGCTAGGAGGTACCCGAATTGTCCTTGTTATCCCCTACTAAGGGTAGCAAGGCCCCCGACATCACCCATTATAGGCTCCTTTCAACCGGGTTCGATTCAGGGGGACCCATTCGCTTATGCCCATACGAAGGAATGATATCCTCACAAAAGCATAAGGTACTCGAGCCCCGAAGGTACTTTGCTAGGCCCATACGGAGGAACGATATCCTCACGAAAGCACAAGCGTTTTCCCCTCACTTAAAAGGACATGTTTATATGTCAAATTTTAAATGCGTTAAAATAAATGCGCAATTATAACCAAATGTTAATTTAATAGTAACTTTAATCTGAAACTTTCGATATTAATAAAGCAGTAATTATTTAAAAAGCTTGACTCTCTTTTGTTTTTGAAAAACAAAAAAATTTCCTCAGCGGAGTCGCCATCTGTAGCGATCCTTTTACGAGCTTTCGCTAAAAAAAGCCTTTAAGGTGTTTGGGGGTCTTTCGGGTATTTAAAAATAATGTTTTCCGTGGGGTTTCATGGAAAATCGTATTTTATTTTAAAAATAGAGTCGCCACCGGCCACTAAGGTAGGTCGGGCACCATAAAACCAGAGATTTAAAAAAATTTTGGGCTCGGGAGTCGGTTACGGATGGGGAAGGATTAGCACCCCCCACACCGCCCAAAATTGGTACTTTAATAATTACCGCTTTCTTAATATTAAACTTTCCAGATTAAATTAAGATTTGGTTATAAGTGTGAGTGAATTTTAAGGGCCCCGTTATTCGAGAATAAACCGATAGACCACCATCACTACTCTTGATACTGGCCACGTTTATGCTCGAATAAAAGGGCACCGCCCTGACAAATAATATATCCGTTATGCAATCTTAGAAAACATATTCAAAACATGTGTACAATTAACATGGTAATAATAAAATGCATCAAAACATAAACATTATAATATTAAAGTAAAGCTAAAACATAAACATGTTGACAAAACATACATATAAACAAAAACATACATATAAGCATGCAAAAAGGGAAAAAAAGAAAAAAAATGCTTCAAGGTTAAATTAACTAACTATAACATTCTTAAACACATTAAAAAAACCACAAATGCACCATATGCGTGACATGTATATAATATGATACTAAATTAACAAAGCAACATTACCACAATATTACACTAAAACTTTACCATATGACACAATTTACATGCATATATTAAAAAGATCATGACAGTACATGTAACAAATAACACCACACTAACATATGACCTAAAAAACAAAGTGAACATAAAATCCATGTTAAATTACAAAAACATACTATATACAAATAAACTAAAACATAATCACAAACTATTACTCATGTTATGACAAAACATAAATGAACACAATGCAAAAAAACAACACAACTATAAAATAAATGCATGGGTAACATCACAAATTATGCTAACAAAGTAAGAAAAAAAATACTAATATGCATTTAACATGATGATTAAAAAAACACAAAAGACAGGGCTGAAATGAAATAGAAAAAAAAATCAGAAAACAAAAATTAAATAAATAAAAAGACACATTTAGGGACTTAATTGAGAACCGGACAAAACCTATGAGGATTGGAAATGTAATAAAACCATGCAGCAAGTTCTAAGTGAAAATATAGGCTGGGACGGAGGGACTAACAGGGTATTTTTACCATTAAAAAACTGTCCTCATTCAATTTGGGGATGAAATTGAGATTTTTGGAAAACAAAGGAGGACTGATTCTGTAATTGGACCATGCGCAAGCTCAAAGTGAAAAGTTGAAAAGGGCTGAGGTCCTTATGCGGAAATTGTATCACTTTTAAAAATAAGAAAGCCCTATAAAATATCTATTTCATTTACCCTAACCCCTTTTTGCCATTTTGAATTCCTTCTTAAAATACAAATCCTCTCACTTTCATTTTATAACAGCCGGCCTCCCAAAACTAAAAAGCCGACAATCGTAGCTCCGCCGCACTCAACCGTGCCTGGTTGGTCTTAGGCGAGGCTTTAGCCGTAAGGCCACCTCAAGCCATCCTAGACCAGGGCTTTCGGCCACCAAGACCACCCTTAAAACCCAGAAACGTCGCTGGAAACTCTCTTTTAAACCAAAAAAAATTTGTTTCGAAACCAAAACAACCCCCTCCCTTTGAACGGCTCACCATGAATGGCTTATTGTCGGTAGGGAGAGGAACCGACTTAGCTAAAAACTTCCCCCTTTTGTGTTCTTTAAGTTTTTTCTTTGATGCATGCACGATAGAGAGGAAAGGAAAAGATAGAGGAAAAAATACCACTGGATTTTTCTCTCGAAACTTTTCTTATTTTTTTGTTATTTCTCGTTCTGATTCTGGTTGTTGTTGTTGTTACATTATTTTTGGGTTTTATCATACATCTATCTGCCATGATCTTGTTTTGGTAGAAATAAAACATAAAATACATATATTTTTGCGATTTGGTGACTGACAAATCTTTTTTTCTCTATTTTTGCACATCCCTGAGCGCGGTGGTTGGAGAGTCGGTGAAGATCGACATGGTGGAGGCGTCCTTCTGGCCGGCTGCGTCCCCAGATGCAATCTTGGAAATGGTGGGACTACACAAGATGGTGACACGTGGCCCACGGCAGCCGAGGAGTCTGATGCGTGGGATGCACAAGCGTGGGAGATGGATGGTCTCGAGCGTGTACCACACGATGTAGCTAGAGGGGCATCTTGCTTCTATCGTGGTCGTTGGATCAAGATTTGATCCAACGGCCCAGGAACGGCTGTGCATAAGAGAGAACTGAAATTAGGGCTACTTAGATATTTTTAGTGTTTTTAATTAGGTCTGGGCTTGGCCGAACGGGCCATGTAATATGCTGGGTTTGTAATATATTGAACTAGACTTCATATTATTTGGGTTTTAATTTTTTTTGGATAGATTTTAATACAGCCCATTACCAATAATAATAATAATAATAATACAATAATACATACACACATGCACATATAATATACGCACATGCAAGCATACATGCAAATTAACATATATATCACATACATTTAAACACATAACATACAAGCATATATATATATATATACATATTTGTTCATACATAATTAATATAAATATGCACATTAGTATATACATACAAACAATGCAAAGCATAAGTGAACACACATGTGACACACATATACCATAATAATTATTAATACATACACATTCGTAATATATATAATATACATGCACTCACACATATCACACATATATTTTACGTACATATTAATCACACGTACATAATAAACACATATGTATTCATGCAATAATAATATATATTAATAATTACATAATATTTACAAACCAGATAAAATTGAGTGATTACAATGTCTAAATACCATATATTATACATCATGTATATATTTATTACGTAAGAAAAAACAATATCACATAAAATATGTCGTAAAAAATCAAACTATATATATAATATAAAACCCGACTATTATATGGTAGAAAGAAAACAAAAGCGGGAAATTAAAGAGAATTCGAAAAGGGACCAAATCGAAAAAAATCCGAAAAAAAAGGACCGGATCAAACAAAATAGCGTAAAAGGAAAAGAGATCAGGAAAAAGGACCGGATCTAATATGAAAAAAATGCAGAAATTAAAGAGCAAAAAATAAATAATGATATAATAATGAGAATAGATACTATTAATAACAAAAGCCTATTATTGCAAATACTAACAAAACATAAAAACGAGTTAACACCTCAGATAAATTAGGGATTACAACCCTAATCCAAAAGGAACAGTTTAGAGCTTGCCTTTGGATATAGAATAGCTTGGCGATCAATTGGGATTAGGATCCAAGTTTTATGTAATCGGATTTTCTATGGGGGACAGGTTACTTGGAGCTGTCTTAAGTACATCCCTGACATGTATTGCTTTCAGTCTAAACTACTTGAATGCAACAGAAGGAAATTACATATAACATCTGGACTGTTGTTGGTTTACCGCCTCTCTACCTTTCTTATTTTTTAACATGAGGGATATTTGCATCTCTAATAGGTTAGCTGGGGCAGCATTGTTAGCTCCGGTTGTTAACTTTTGGTGGCCTGGTATTCGAGCAAACACATTATTTGTAATAACATGTGAAGGAAATCCAATTTAATTTTGCACAGAAACATAGATAGATCAACAAGCATGCTTATCAAACAACATAGCATCATAACGATCATCGAGTCAGACATCATACTATATAGCACTAGTGTGAGAAACACACCTCTAGCAACTATAGCTAACAAGCTTCCTACTCGTGTTGCTTTCCACGATCGGTAGTTCCATTTGATCCTGCAGCACTCGACTCTACAACACTCTAACATTAAAACCTTCACCATCAAAGCCTAAGCCTATGTAATTTAACCAAAAGGATTAATACTCACGCGTGACCATAGTCGTAGGAACCAGAGCAGATCTGATCGGAGAGTTATCTGGGCAAGAGTGGTCACCTTCAAAACACATATGCAATTATTAGAACATTAAACATGAACAAAACTTCATAAACAACATATTTAACGCAAAAAAAAGTAAGATTGGAGCTATAGGATAGAAAAACAGATGATTTAGGCAAAACGAGCATGAAACAAGATTCGAGAGGTCAAAAAGGTCAAACAAGCCAACTTGGGCGGGGGCAAATCATGTCGGGTTAGACCGGGTCGGGTCAGATTAGATTGGGTCAGGTCAGACCAACCGGTCGGGTTGAGTTAGGTCATTGGGTTTGGATCAAACTTGTACCGCCTCAGTTTTGGGCCTAGCGATTTAAGGGCTAGTTAGACGGCCCGATGGACCAGGTTAGAGATTCGAGTCAGATTCGGGAATAAATATTTTTGAGTAAGTTAAAATATAGAAAAATGGTTAAAATCATTATTTAATATATAGATAATATTGGTGAAATCAATTTGAGAAAATTGAAATTGGAAGAGTGACATTTTGGATGGTGACCAAAATATAAATTTTCAAAACTATTTTAAAGTGGTGACTAGTTTGTAAAAGGGTCAAATTCTTAGAATCCTTAAGGAGCTATTTTACCAAACTTTGGCCGGTGGTTTCTTCCCTCAATTAAGGATTTTTAGCATGTGTTTCATTAATTAATAAAAAGGGGTTTTATTATTAAAAAGGTAGTTATTGATTTTATAAAGATTTGACGTAAACTTTTCTCTCAACTTTTCTCTTCACTTCTATTCTTCCAAACACTCTTGTTTTCATCAAATTTCAGAGGTGAGAGATCTATTTCTTGAACTCTTTATTTATAAATGATTCTTCATCTTAGATTTACAAAATCTCATTGAAATCTTGTGTTTTCCAAGCTTTAATCAATCAATTGAGGGAGAAATCACACAATAGAGGTAAGGTTCATTTTTCTCCTCTATTGAATGGTTCTTTATTGATATTCCCAAGTATTTGATCCTTGATTTATGATTTATAATCTGATTTTATGTTTTTATGATGATTATTTGATTTAATTGGGTTTATTTGATAAAATTGGAGAATATTCATATTGGATCTATTTTTCTATGTTGGGGATTGATTTTAAACATGCATTGGATGTTTTATAATACTGATAAGTTGTTTTTAACACTGGAATCCCGAAACACCATGAATCCCTAATTATTTATGTTGTTAGATTTGTGTTTTTGAGGTGTCGTGGTGGTTGCTTAGTTGCTGGAGATATAAGGATGATGTAATCTTGTTTTGAGTGTTGATTGATGTTAATGGAAGTGTTAGATTGATAGTTTGTGGCTGGGCTGTGTTTGGAAAGAGTTAGATGATGATTTCAGTTGTTGTGGTTGGGTAATTGTGAAAGAATTATTGAGGCTTGTGAGGAATGTTGTTGCAGTGTTTGAATGCATTGAGATGCATTAATCCTCTGTTGTTATGTGGTTAAAATAGGGGAGGCTGGTCCGAAAGCTATCGGTGAAGCTTTGGAGGCTTTGGACGCTTGAATTCGCATCAGCGAATTGAGGTTTCGCGTATCGGTGAGTGAGAACGTGGATTTTGGCTTTGAAATGATTTAAAGGTGGTTTATGGGAGTTTAAACTTAGCTTGTAACGCTGGTTTAAACTCGAAAGTAAGTATACAGTGGTTTTCTCTCTCGGTCGTGCTTTTATGAAATGGTTTTATGCACTTGTTTTGAATTACATGTCACCTACTGTTTAAGCATGTTTTGAAGTATGTGAGATACTATTTTAATCATGAAATGTTGAAGGATGCACATGGTAAGTGATCCTTGTAAGTATGTGGAAATACTTGTGCTTCAAGCATGATTTGTTGCTTTGGGGAAAAGGTTTTATATTGATGCATTGAAAATAGTGAGATATATGGTTAATAGTGAATTATATTGGCAAGTGATGTGGTTTAAAATGTTATCGAATATAGTTGGCCGGCCATAGGATTGATAATGCACTATAAAAAGTCGCCTTGGATGTTGAGGGATTTTATACGGTGTACCGGATACTCTATCCAAGCACCCTAACGGTCTAGCGGGTTAAGCGTCTAACCAATGGTTGGGATTGGTGTCCCCGTGAGTTGTAATTGTACTCGGTTGGTAATGTACAACGATTGTGATTGTATCGCTATTTTCGGTTGAGATGGCTTGAAGTGTTGAGAGGACACTTGTTGAATCCGTGTATCCGATGAACTATTTTGGTAAAGGAACTTGGTTATGATAACTTGCAAGCCAATATAATTGTGGATGTGTCATGTAATGGTTTATGTTGTATAATTTGATTTATACATGTTTACTCTTTAAGCTTTGCATATGGGTTGTTATGCATGGGAAGGCTTAAATTGAGGTTTAGCAATGGAATTTGCTGATGGTTAATGACACATGTTGTAATACCCCAAAATTTGCCATGTTGATTAAGGGTCATTTAGTACTAGGATAAGGGCTTAAAAGCTTACTTAGTGACTAAAATGACAAAAATATAAAAGCTAGGATTTTCTCAATTATGGACTGTAGAAAAAATAATTCTGAGGTTTTAAGGTGTTATGTGATAGAGAACGAGTAAAATAGGATACTCGCAAAATTTGGTTAAAATCCAAGGAAAATTGGAATGGGAATTTAAGGTTAAAGTTTAGTAACCAAAATGATAAGTTTTAAAACTTGGGTGCTATAAGTTGAAATATGAAAAGTTGAAGGACCAAAGTTGTAATTTCCCAAAAGTTAGGTATTTTATTTCATAAACAGATAGAGCCTCTATTGGTGTGGATCGAATGAGGAATTACTAATGTGATCCGATATTTTGATTATTGGGAAATTGCAGTCAAAGTTTAAGTGGAATTCAAATACCTGGATCGAACTGGAAAATTATGAAATTTTATCATATGTTAGAGAAAGGTTATAAAAGTCATTTCCAAGTGTTGGAAATATTTTAGTTTGATTCAGGATGAATCCTGTGATTTATTTTGATTAAGGAATTTATTTAGTAACCGATAAAATTCTTGGCATTTATTGGTAAATCGGATCAAGCTAAAATTTCGGAGATGATTCCATAAATTTTGGAAGAGTTATGATATATCATTTTATAGATATTTGGAGAATTTATCAGTAATTGTTTTATCCTGTACATGGATTAAACATATTATGGAGAAAATCTGATATAGATTCTGGGAATAAAAATGTAGTATAAGATATTGAATTCCGATCGAACTGCAAAGTTAAGTGTGCTTAGGGTATAGGATGGGTGACCTATTGGGAAGGTCTTATGTCAGCACTTGAGACTGATAAAAAGGAATCAGTTCGAGTTAATATTATTCGTATGGATATCTGATAAAAGATTATTAAGAGAATTTTATCTGATAAAGATTTCGGGTAAATTATCAGTATATTGGAACGAGTTAAAATTTTAAGTTTGACTTCATAAATATGGAATATTTATTTGATAATATTATTTATTTTTCAGATATGGAAATAAGAATTACAGTATGTACATCTTTAAAGTAGTTGATAACTAGTGGCATGTATGAATGTTAAAGTATATGTTAGTATGTATTTTTAAATGAGTAAACTGGTTTGTAAACTTTAACTGGATAACTGCTTTGGTAAACTTAAGTTTATAATATATATATATATATATATATATATATAATATGAATGTATTGACTTAGAAAACGGTTTGCTACAAATGGTTATGATTTATGACATAGTTAAATATTGTTTAACCCTAATCGCGTAATAAATTTAAAATCAAGAAAGGGTCTAGGCAGAGTACCTAGTTTTCACCCTGATTAATATTTTTTATTTCGAAAACACATTTATAAATTTTACAAAACAATTCAGGGTTAAAACTAGCTACAACAGCCTAACACAGTTTTTAATTCAAAATCGAGAAAGGGTTAAACTGCGAGGTAAATTTGGTATAAAAAAGTTTAAGTCAAGTCTTCTTATTAACTTAGTTGCATCTTTTACGTATATTCAGTATACGAGTATACGTTAAGGGTGTTACACATGTTGCATATGGTTTAATATACTGGTTTTTGAAAGTGTTAAGTGCATGGTTTTCAAGGCATGATGTTCAAATGTTGTTTTAAGTAATGTTTAAAAGATGATTAAAATGAGATTTCAATGTATTTGGAAAATGGTTTTAAATGCATTGATGGTGTGTTGTATTTAAGCACTCATCACTAAGCCTAGCGTGCTTACGCTCTCTTTGCCCATCAATGCAGAGAATTAAAGATTTGAAGGCAACAAGGGATCGCTAAAGACTTGATGCTAAAAGTATGTTTCGAATTAGACTATAAGTAATAAGGGCAATGGGGGTTCCGTTGTTGTTTTGGGAGATGATTTGTTAAACTCCCTATTTGAGCAATGTTGTTTTGTTGTTCTTGGTTTGTAGTTGGCCATTTTGGACTGTTGGTTACATTGGTTTGAGATTTGTGCTTTGCTTGGCTTGGTTTCTAGGAAGCATGCCTCCAGTTTTATATTTGTTGCAAGATGATATGAAATGTTGATGAATTTGTGATGCCTTGCTGAGGTTTGACCTTTGAATATGTTGGATACCTGTTAAAAGCATGTTAGGGTGTTTTGGTATCTTTGAAAGCATGTAAAACCAACAAAAGAGGACATTTCAGGCCCAGGCCTATCGGTACGCGTGTCTCCGTACCGGTACGGATAATCCATTTCAGGATTAGTGTTCCAGTACATGGGATATCATTTCGGTATAAGCCATTACAGGCTTGGTATTTCGGTATGCGGGCAACCGTTTCGATACGGGCTTAGGCCAATTGTGGCTAGTGTTTCGATAAATGAAGGACTGTTTTGATACGGGACAATGTTTTTGGGCAAGGCGTATCGGTACGCGTAAGCGTACCGATACGGATTTGAGCTACTGGAATTGGAGATTTTTAATCAGAAAAAGCGTATCGATACACCTCCTTAGTGTACCGATACGGCTAGCAGTTATTTCAGTTATTTGGATGCTCTAAAGTTCTGTTTTCTTACGTTTTAGTCCCTGAATATTGTGGATGCAATAGATTGAGTATGGATGATCATTTTGAGCTGAGTTTCGACATGTATGCATGAAACTGGACTAATTAAAGGTTGGTAACATTGAAAGGGGTTAAGTCCTTGTAATTTTTCAAAATTGCAATTTGGCCCCCAAATTACAATTATACCCAATTAGATGTCAATTCGATGCCCAATTGAGTTGCGTTTTCACCCGTTGTCAATATGAACATATAGGATAGTAGTTTGCATCTAGATAAGATAAAAGAAAAATGGACGCGTTTCGAGTTTCTTCTTCACGGTTTACCTCGGTAAACCTAATGTAGCTCGCTCGGTTCGGTATTGCAACTAGGCCAGGTCGAGGGGGTTACAGAACTTGGATCATTAACTTAGGTTTAAAGGTTTATTGGGTTCTAATGGGTTTGGGCTTGGTTTAGGATATTAAGGTTTGTCATATAATGTAATGACCAAAAAAATTATGAGGCTAGGGTGAAGGAGCGGCATCGGCGGCGGCTGTAAGGGGAGGAGGATGGCGACGACCAGCGGCAGTAAGGTCAAAAAAATAGAAAAAAGGAGAACAAAAATAAAACGTGATTCGAACAAACCTTTACTCGAAAAGGATGACGGCGGGGCATGAGGAGGGAAAATTAAGGGTTACGGCCAAGGGTGATTCCCGGCGAACGACGGGGAGGTGGCATACACCGCCACTAGATCCAGGACGAGAACGGTGAGTGGATTCGAACAGTGGTCACCGTTCCTTGAACGGACGGCTGGAATGACGGCGGTGATGAAAGGTTGGCCGGTTGGTGTTTCACCCTTAACTCAACAACGGTGGCCGGAATCGAACATGCAAATGTGGGGTTTTGTTGGGGACACCGAGACAATCCTTTTGGTGTAGCTGGTGCTTCAAGCGGTGCTGGACGACGATGGAGCATGGTGGCCGGGGAGGGGCGACGACAGCCGAATTTCGCAAAAGGGGAGAGAAAATGATGATGCAAAAACTGCTAGGTTTGAATAAAATGGTTAAAATGAGCCAAAATTGGAGAAAAGTATGTATTTATACTTTAATTTTAGGGTTGGGCCAAAATAAGGTTCAAATATAAAAAGAGCGTAAAACATGATAGATTTGGAGCCTTGGCTCAATGGCATAAATGTGGGATGGGGCTTAATTGCTGGAGGTCACAGGTCTAAACCTCAACAACCACATTTTTCATATCTTTTTATTTTAAGAGGATTCAAACACAATTTAACTTAAGGAAATTAATACCCAACGCTTATCACAAAATCGATGTAGTTGAAATGGTAAGGGCTTGGAAAAGGGATTAGGAGGTTGTTAGTTCTAATCTCCTTAAATCTAGGATTTTATATTTTCGAGCATCGAAGCAAAATGAAAAATTTGTAGAAAGATACCTAAAGGTTTTGAAATTTCAAGGTTTAGCCCAAAGGTTTTTAAAACTTCTCAATTAACCTTTAATCCTTCTTAGCAATTCTAGTAGCCCTATTTGAGGGTGTTACATTCTGCCTAAAAGTTGCTTGCACTTTTTTTTTCTTATAATCTTTGCAGTTGGTTGTTGCCTGCTGCACTTTTTGTTGTTAAATCTGGTCGAAAATTTTGTTGGATTTTGACTCGTACTTGAGATGTGATTAGTTGTATTTGTGGATTGTGGGGGTTCAGTAATGTGAATCTGGTGGCATTACAAAGATTTTGTTGTAGTAAATGGTTGTGGTGGGTTGCCAGTAGTTATTTGAAGAAGCGATCTGGGAGTGGTTTGCAATAAAACAAATAGTGAAAATTCTAGGATGTTTCCCTAATCCATTCAATTGATATATATATATATATATATATATCTGCTGCACATTGATTTGCTGCAATATCAGTTGGTTCTCTTATTTTCTTGTTTTATGCATATTTTTGTAATTGATTTTTGAACTTCATCTTTGCTATTAGTAAGACAGCAAGGCGAATACGAGTCTCTACATCGTGACATGAAAAATGCGTTTGGAACTTGGGAATTCTCTCCCATGGATCTGGACAATCCCTTTCCAAATAAGGAGGGCTCGGTGCACCTGTGGCAAGGAGATGAGGATATGATCGTACCGGTTAGTCTGCAACGCTACATTGCTCAACAACTTCCATGGATTCAGTACCATGAACTACCCGGTGCAGGACATATGTTTCCGCACACTCCTGGATGTCAGATAACATAGTTAAGGCACTTTTGGTCAGAGAGAAGTAGCTTACATTTATATGTGGATTTGCCTATTATCCCATTACCCCCTTTACAGGTTATAACCAACATTGATACTGCAAACGTCCCTATGGATTGAATCGACAATTTTATCAGGGGAATGCAAAGGGGCTGTGTAGTTTGAAGAGTTTCCGACTGAAGTTTAAACTGTTCAAATTTTAAGAATTTAGGCTTTGCTTAGTTGGGTGGAAAAGTGGAAGCAAGGAAGGAGGGAAGAGAAAATTTGAAAGAAAATAAATTTAATGGTTGCTTGATAGGGTAGAAAATTGAAAGGAAAGAAAATAGAAGGCGTGGTAATTTTTCTTGCTCTTATACAAATAGTTTTCTCTCCAAATTTGGGTGGAAAATAAGAAAGAAAAGTAAAAGTTATCATACTTTAATAATAAAACTATCAAATTATATTTAAATTTTTCTAATTTTATTTTTTATCCAATATTTTTATTATTATTTTATTTTTGTTCAATTCAGTCCCTAAAAAATTTATTTCATCTAAAATTTACCCTTATTTGTTTCTAATTTTATTATTAAATTCAATATTTTAAATATAATAATATTTTTATTCACTTTAGTCTCTAAAAATTTTATTTAATCTAAAATATTTATTTTATAATTTAGCCCGATATCTTATAATTGCAAAATTTACATTTCAGTCACTAATTTATAATTTCAATTAAGGACCTGTTTTAGCTCGGACTAACCTGAAACGTGGTATATATGTCAATGATGATATTAATTTCGTAAATGAAGGTTTAATTTCACTTTTTGAAAAATTGGTCTCTGTATTTTATGATTTTTTTCAAAATGGCCCATAAACTATTTATTTTTTCAATCAACACTCTATTTGAAATTCGATTTCAACACGAATTTACCATTAAGTCTAATTGGAATAAATGAGTATAAAACGGACTAAAATATGAGTTTTTAACTTAAAATTCAAATATTAGACTACATTATACAAATATTAGACTACTTATAAAAATTAAAAATAAATAGAGGTTAATTTCAGATTAAATAAAAATTTTATGGACTAAACTGGATAAAATTAAAACCATATTAAAAATATTAGACTCAATTATAAAAAAATAGAAATACATATGGGTCAATTTTGAATTAAAGAAAAAATTTAGGGATTAAATTGAACAAAAATAAAACTATATTAAAATATTGGATTAAATAATAAAAGTAGAAACAAATAGGGGTCAATTTCAAATTAAATAAAAATTTAGGGACTAGATTGAATAAAAATAATCATATTACAAATATTGTATTTTTTTTGCTCAATAAGTATGATTTTATTAGATACAAAATCATACAAGGAAAGGTAATAAGTGCCTCATTAGAAAACCCCTTAAACCTAAGTGGAGGAAAAAGAGTACACTCGCTCCCGGAAACAAGGAACAACCAACCCCAAAAGGTTACAAGAAAGCTTGGAAAACTGACACCCGACCCACCCTCTCCTTAGCTAAAGCATCTGCAATGATATTCTCCTCACAAAACACATGCACAAAACAAACCTCACGCAACGAAGCACAAATCGAATCAATACTAACGAACACCTCCCAAAGGCGCCACGGACGACGAGTCGCACACGAAACCCAACCCAAAGCAACCTGAGAATCGGACTCCACAACCAAACTCACTTTTAACGCCCAACGAGACCGAGCAAACAACGACAAGGCAAACTCAATGGCACGGACCTCTGCCTCATTAGAATCCATAATCTCCAAAGAACCCGAAAAGACCACTAAGATCTTCCCAACCTCATCGCGCAACACTCCCCCATACCCAGTCAAGCCCGGTTTCCCCCGGGCAGACCCATCCACATTAAACTTCACACAACCCAGCCGTGGTGGACACCAACTAATATTCGCCTGCGCATAAGCAACCCCAAACGATGAAGAACACAAACGAGGACAACTCCACCACTGTGCTTCATCAATCACATGCACCACATGTACCCAATAAAACGCCCGAAGTTTAATCAAGAAGAAAACCTCTACCATCGTTATCCGTTTTGAATTAAACACTAGCTCGTTCCGCGCTAACCAAAGGGACCATAGAAACGCCCCCACACATGATATCCACCATTGTCGAACCTCAACCCTGAACAAACCATGCAAATTCGCACACATCAGCTCTTGTAAAGACTCGAGTAACGACAAACAGACATCCTACCACCCAACAAACCATGTCCACATAACACGAATCACCAGACATGAAAAAATAATATGATCTATCTCATCCAGACCCACCCCACACCACACACATGACCCTTGTCCATCCGGAATAGGAACACCACGACTCCGCAAAATGACAAAGTAGGCAAACGATCAAGATAAAAAAACTAGAGAAAAGCTTGTACCTTTGGTGGTACCAAGACCTTTCAAACGAAACACGTCCCAGCTAAATCATCTCCCACAACCTGCAGGAGCAACCTCTCAGTCAAGGCCTTCATCGAAAAATAGCCCTTCGGATCTGGATTCCAAATTAGAGTATCTTGCATCCCTTCACGCATCACCACCGGAAGCACCAATGACCATAAATCCTTAAGCATCCGTACCTCAAACGAGCATAGGGAACGTCAAAAAATGATTGCCACAGCTCATGCCCGAACGAACCCTGCACTGTATAGTCCCTAACCAAACCAACTTATTCACTGCAATAGAGTACAACCGTAGGAACACCACTTTCAACGGTTCATCAACGCATCAAGGATCTAACCAAAATAGAACATCTTTCCCTGACCCAAATCTTCCAAACAAAACATGAAATGTCCAATAAAGATCCCACCTCACTGCTACAAGACATCACCACGATACTCCTCCAAACATGCGACATATGCTGCACACCATGAGAATTTAATCGCCAGGCAGGAACACCATCACCATACTTTGTTGTAATGATGGATCGCCATAATGAGGATTCCTCCATTGTATAACGCCAAACTCAACGAGCCAGCAAAGCCTTATTACGTATCCTCAAATCTACAACACATAGCCCACCATAACATCACAGTCGACAAACAATATCCCAACTAACTCTACTCAGCGTCCGACGTAATTCAATGCCACCCTAAAAGAATTGTCGACGAATTAGATCAATCTTCGTAATCACCCCCTTCGGTACCTCAAACAATCTCATATAATACATTGGTAATGATGATAGAACGACGTTAACCAACACTACTCGAGCAGCAAATGAGATAGATGATCGCTTCCAACCTATTAGTTTTAGATGAAATTGAGCTATCACCGGATCCCACATGGCTTTACTTCTTAGATTCACACCCAACGGTAGTTCTAGGTAGACAAACGATAATTCCCTCGTATCATAGTTAAACACTGCTGCCACCTCCCTGAGCAAGGCCTCTGCATCCCTAAATACATACAAAAAAGATTTACGAAAGTTAATCGTCAAACCCGAGCACACCTCAAAGCAATTCAAAAGTCACTGAAGGCTCCTCGCCACATCTACTGAAGCCTCAAAAAACAATATTGTATCATCCGCAATCTACAGATGGGACAAAGTGACCCCCTGGCCACCACCACACCCTTAAACACCCCACTACTCTTTGCATTTTCCAACAAAACATGAAGGGCTTCGACCACTATCACGAACAACATAGGGGAGAGCGGATTCACTTGTCTCAAACCACGACCAACACTAAATTCCTTTGTAGCCGAACCATTAAAGAGAACTGGCATCATTGTCGTACTAATGCATTAATGTATCCAACCTCGCCAAACTGAATCGAATCCCTTTCAAGCCATTACATCATCTAAAAATGACCATCGGACACAATCATAGGCATTCACGAAGTCTAATTTCAAGATAAATCCTCCAAACGACCAACAACCCCTCCGCAACGAATGAATAACTTCATTCGAAAGCAGTACTCTGTCAACAATCTATCGTCCTTTAACAAAAGTAGACTGCATATCACTAATCACCGACCACAACGCACGCTCCAACTGACCTGCCAATACCTTAGCCAACACCTTATACACTGAGTTCAACAAACTAATTGACCTATAATCTGCCAAAGACAACAACACCTCATTCTTAGGAATCAACACCAAGAATGAAGAATTTGAACCCCTCAGCAGCCGACCTATATCATAAATCGATTCACAAAGCCAAGCACATCTTCCTTCACAAAATCCCAACATTTCTTAAAGAAGTCAAAGCTAAAGCCATCCAGACCCGGCGACCGAGACCCATCATAATTAAAAATCGTAAGCCGAACCTCTTCCTTAGAAAATGGTTGCCTCAACATATTAACCTCCTAAATCAAAATGCATCTAAAGTTTCCTGACACCGACCACGCGGCCAACTGAGGTATAACAACAAGATGTTTCTAAAACTCTCGCACTACATGACCTCGAAGCTGGCTCTCATCTGCTTCTCAATGACCATTAATTATCAATCTCGCGATACAATTCTGAGCTGCCTGTACCTTTGTTGCTCTATGAAAAAACGTAGTATTACGATCACATAATGTCAACCATGAAGCCCGTGACTTTTGCCTCCAAATTGACTCTTTTCGACTAATTGCCCGCCATAAAGCCTGCATCCACATGCGATGTTGCATCAAAACCTCCTCAGACACATACCCTGCTGCCACCGACTCATCAACCCCCTCAATCTCCACCTGCAACGACTCAATTGTCTTATCCAGATCACCAAAAATAGACCGATTCTAATGCCTCAAAAACTTTTTTAAATGTCGCAACTTGACAAGATTACTATCATTGCCAATTCCTTACACCGACAGACGCAACCACTCTCGTGCAAAACATCTAATATTCTCTGCACAATCTAGCCAGCAATTTAAGAATCGAAAAGGCCTAGGCCCCTCATCACAATTATCACTAATAAGTAGTAAATGGGTATAATCTAAAGTAAAACGAGGTAAACTTATCTAGTGCAACGTCTGAAATTGATCTAGCCAACCCGGTGAAATCAAAAAATGATCAATCTCGCTACATCAATTCCCTGGCCCAAACCACGTAAAACGCTTTCCACTAAGTGACACATCAACTAGATCGGCCTCATCAATGAATGAACAAAACTCCTCCATCCCCAACGGCCTCGTGCTACATCACATCCTCTCCGACATGCAACGAACAACATTAAAGTTGCCACCAACGCACCAAGGCCTCGAATCTGCCAAAACATGCTTAACAATCATCTTCCATAAAGCACCCTGCTCCTCAACCCTACACGGTGCATAAACTGCTATAATTCCACACTCAAAATCGTCATGGACCCAACACCCTTTCAACAACACAAAGCTATGAAACGATAATGATACACTCACACGAAATCGCGAACCTTCTCACAACACCAACACGCCCTCCGAGGCTCCCACCAAAGCTGAAAATGCAAAGCCAACATTATCAGTGAACCACACCTTAACCACTAAACCTAATGTTACATCCTCTAACTTTGTCTCCTGAATCAACGCCAACTCACAACAGTGTTTTCTTAGAACGTCCTGCATTCTATGCCTCTTTGTCGCACTCCCAAGACTGTAGATGTTCTACGAAATCATCCTCATCGCGCAACAAGTTTTCCTCACTCAAAAATCACCTGAGAAATATCGTGTATAATGTCTTCCTCCGTCCTAATCGTCTCAACCCCCACTAACTGCCCGAGCTGAACTGTTACTTCAGCTTTCTTTAGAATCGCTTGTTGCCTATTCCTAAAATCTGAATCCGATAAGGATTCGCTTACAAAACTGACTTCCTGTATTGTCCCTTTACGCGGCCTACCCCGCTATTTCTTGCCATGTGCAGCTTCTCACTCTTGGTGTCACTCAGGAGAAAAGGAACAATCCACTATAGCTTTAGCCGATCGTACCTTATATTCAACTCCTTTAGAGATAATCCATTTTGTTTCAATCCCGCGACATAATTCTGCTTCTAACTTATCAGAAACCATATAAGGTGAGACCATTTTCAAAGCTTTATATCCAGGAATATCTACCAAAAAATCCTAATTCAAAACTGAAAAATTTGAGATTAAATTTACCTCTACCAAATCTCTATCCCTGATAAAATTTGAACTGAATCCAGCCAACTATATCTCTCTATCATCAGGAGACTTAGAAACTAACTCGAACTCAACTTCTGTCCTCGGCTCACCCTCCGGCAACTCACCAATCAACTTTCTTCCCCGCCGGACATCAACCTCTAGATTACAACATACCTGATCAACACCATACCCTACCATCGGCATCACTCGACTCTCTATCCCCACCAATTCCTTCGGTAGCAACCCCCACATGGCACCAACTCCTTCTCCTTATCGCCCTCCCACAAATCGTTAGCTTGCCACACAACTCAAGGCCCTTCAACCAAGATATGCGACTGCATCATATGATCAGGCTGCCTCTCAACTCGACCAAGCCCTTCCAAGCCTTGTTGTTTCTCCTCTCGGCCATCCTCCTCACAACTAATGGTCTCCTTCTCACAATCACATACATTGTCATGAGAATGAATAACCTCTACCACCTAGATACAAACTAGATTTACCTTCTCAGCATATACTACTTCTATCACCTTCTCAATCCTTTCCATCCTCTCTGTAACAAGGAGAATCTGAGCCCTCTCAAATGACTTCGACTCTTTCATACCTTTATCCATCCAAACAAAAGTACCTCATTCAGATGCTAAATTTTTTAACGAATCAACTGACCATAAATGAATCGGAAAACCCACAATCGATAACTACACGCTTTGGCACCCTATCACACTCTCTGACGACCAAACTTCTACCAGATCAAACCAACACTCCAACCCTTCATTTGAGAGAGTTGTCTGCCTATCAAATCCATTATTGAACATGAGCAAAAATGCAAACCCAAATATGTGCATAATCAAACAATTTTGTATCTCAGCCTATCCCATTTTCACTACAAACTCCTCTCCACTCATCGACTTCTTGCACTAGGCCACTGCACACGTACTCAACACATCTAACTTATCCGCATCTGGCACTCCACACACATGCCGATAACGCCCCTCACACTGCCCCGTCTTGCTCCGGCTAGGTTGCGCGACCTCTTCCAATTGCAAAGCACGATTTTCCTCCCTACTTTCCCTTTCACTCTCCTTCACTCGTCGCCAAAAGAAGCCTTTCTCACCCCTCCGAGCCATCGATACCACCATACGAGACCCATATAACCACACCCCATTTAATCTCTCAACAACCCGTAGCACATCAACCCGATTCGCCATACGCACAAATCCAAAATGAAAACCATCTTGCAATTTCTTTGCCGGAATGAAAACATCCAGCACTTTACCATGTCGATCAAAGCACTGCCAAACCCCTTGCCAATGGAGACGATCGGAAATATTCTTAACAAACAGAGTCCACGCCCGTCGTCGAGGCTCCGTGATACCCCCACCCTACCATTACTCTACCAAGAATATTATCTTCAAGATTAAATCTAAATTCTTTTTGAGAATGCGGATAGTCATGAGTCTCCAAACATGGACCATAAAATGAACATGAACTATACCAACTGATACTACCTTATAATCACCTTAAGATCATTAAAAAATTGTATAAATAAAGTTTTCCATTTCATCCGTAAACACAGTAGGTTTCTATATGAACTAAAATTTGGCTTTGCAAGAAATAACATTATTATAAATATTGTATTAAATCATAAAAATTTAAAATAAATTATAGTTTTCAAAGCTTGATTTTCTTTTCTCTTACTTTTCCATTGTACCAAGCAATAGAGAATAAAGAAATTTATTTTTCTTTAAGTTTTTCATCCTCTCAACCAAGCACACTAATGGAAAGCAAAAAATATATTTTCTATCCTTCCATTTTTCCGTCACTAGGCTTTGCTTGGTAGGGAGAAAAAAATTGGAAAGATGGAAAATTGAATTGATGAAAAAAATGGAAGGATAGAAAATATTTTTTTTCCTTTCGTCAGTGTACTAGGTTGAGAGGATGGAAAACTAGAAGAAAAATAAGTTTCTTTTCTCTCTATTTCTTGGTACAATAGAAAAGTGAGAGGAAAGAAAATAAAACTTTGAAAACTATATTTTTTTTAATTTTATAATTTAGTCGAATGTCTTTAATATGATTATTTTTATTCAATTTAGTTCTTAAAAATTTTATTTCATCTAAAATTGACCCATGTTTTTTTATATTTTTTAAAAAGTTAATATAATATTTTTAATATAGTTTTTTTTCAATTTAATTCCTAATTTTTTTCTTTAATTCAAAATTGACCTATATGTATTTTTATTTTTTATAATTGAGTCTAATATTGTTAGTATGGTTTTATTTTTGTCCAGTTTAGCCCATAAATTTTTATTTAATCTGAAAATGACCACTATTCATTTCTAATTTTTATAATTTAATCTAATATATTTATAATTTAATCTCAAGAATTTCACTATCAATGTAACACCTAATACCAAGTAAAAATGAATCCAACCTGAATATCGAATGTTACAAATGGCTCTTGGTGGCCTAAAACATATTTTAAAAAACAAGAATATTCGATTACATGATAGTAAACAATTAACATGAACATAAAGAGGAAAAAATTAACTAAAGTCACCCGAGAAAATAAACCTTTAAAAACTTTAGAAAAATAAAAGATTTAACAAAAATATATTTTGGTAATTTTACAAGTTTTAAACCCAAAAAACATCCAAAACTTAAATACAAGTTTAATATAAGTAGAAACATCTTATACCTCAGTTTTTCTAATAAAAAGAAATCCAAATTGAAGTAAATTTAACCGAATCGAGGTTTAGGGACTAAATGTAAATAATTTATAAGTTGGATTTTAAGTTAAAAATTTAGTTTCATGACCGTTTTAGACTCATTAATTCTAATTATACTTAATGGTAAATTCTTGATGAAATCAGATTTGAAATAGTGTTAAATGCAAAAATAAATAGTTTATGGGTCATTTTGAAAACAATCATAAAATACAGGGACCCGTTTTTCAAAAAGTTAAATTAAACCTTCCTTTATGAAATCAATATCATAATTAATATATAGACCAAGTTTTAGGTTAATCTGAGCTAAAACGAGCCCTTAATTGCAATTATAAATTAGTGACTGAAATGTAAAGTTTTGAAATTATAAGGAATTGGGTTAAATTATAAAATAGAAATAACTAGAGGTTAATTCCAAATTAAATAAAATTTGAGGGATTAAATTGAACAAAAATAAAGCCATAATAAAAAACATTAGATAAAATTATAAAAATTAGAAACAAATATGGGTCATTTTTGGATTAAATAAATATTTTAAGGACTAAAATGAACAATATGCTATTATATTAATAATATTAACATTAATAATAAAAATTAAAAACAAATAAATGTAAATTTTAGATTAAACAAAATTTTTAGGGACTAAATTGAATAAAAATAAAAATATAGATAAAAATATTGGATGAAACTATAAAAATTAATTATGAATATAGTGAAAATAAAATTAGAATTATTAAATATAATTTGATAATTTTATAATTAAAGTATGATAGCATTCATTTTTCTTTCGTATTTTCTACCCAATTTTAGAAAGAAAACTATTTGTATAGGAGCAAAGAAAACTATCTCCCCTCTTTTTTTCTTTCCTTCCAATTTGTCACTTTTCTAAATAATTATTAAATTTATTTCTTTCCAATTTTCTCTTCCTTCCTCTCTCTCCCTCTCCCTCTCCCTCTCCCTCTCCCTCTCCCTTCTAGTTTTCCACCAAAAGCCTTGGTGATGTTTATAGCTTACGGTGATATCAAGCTTGCATGCTGATAGTACATGCATGTGTCGCAGACCGTAACTCCTACTATGGGATAAGTACCTTGGCAGATATCAAGCTATTCCAAGCGCTTGAAAAAAAAATTCTTGTGCAGTATAAAGAAGATTGAAGCTTTACAACTAGGTGTGGAGATTCGATCGGATCAAGTCAAAAACTTTTGAGTTAGTTGAGTCGATGGGTTCTATTTTATAACTCAAATTCTATTTGAAATTTTTTCAAGTCAAGTCGAGTTGTTCGTATTTCTGTTCAAATTTAATTATAAACATTTATAATGTTATGATACTAATTAGTTTCAATTTAAACAGCTTTCTATAACCATATACAGACCCTGTTTGGTAAACAGTTTTTTGAGCTAAAATTAGAAGTTTAAAGCATTTTAGAGGTTTGACTAGTCAAATCCGCTAATTTAAATGTTTGGTAAATAGAGCATTATAATAGCTGAATGATGTGAAATCTCACATTTTGAAAAAAAAACTCCTTTTAGGAGCTTTTTGAGTTAGGAGCTTGGATAAAAGACTTGTAAAGACTGTTTTGTCGTTGATAATTATAAAAAAATTCTCTAAATCATAAATTTGATTAATTAATAAAATTAGAAAATAATTTCATAAATAAAAATTAATATATAAATTAATAAATGCATAAAAATTTAATAATTAATAAAATTATATTCAAAATATAATTTCATAGATAAGAAATTAATATATACATATAAATTTAATAATTATTAAAATTATATTAGAAAGATAATTTGACAAATAAAAAATTAATATGTACATTCTCATATATGCTCAGTAATGATATTAAAAAATTAATTTTCATAGTTTAATTAATATTAATAGATACAAAATATTAATAACTAATAAATAATTCAAACAAGTATCAAATATAACAGTGTCCTCATATGACATTTTGCTTGTTCCAATAATTAAACAGCTATCAGCTATCAGTTAATTTTACCAAACACTTTTATACAATCAGCTAATGTAATCCGTTAGTCAAATCAGCTAATGCTATCAGCTATCCACTATCAGTTAATATAATCCGCTATCCGCTAATTGCCAAACAGGGCCACAATAAACATAATATTTTTCATAATTTTTCATATGCGATATACGTGTATCATACAGAGTTGAGGGACTTGACTCAAATTTAAAAATCGATCCTGTTAGGATATTTGTTTTGATATAATAATTGAAAAATAGTTTTGGACTAAATTGAAAAGATTTCAAAATTGATTTTAAGTCCAAACAACTTGAGAAATATGTTTAAAATGGTTTTGAAACATTTTTTACTTGAACCTATGATTTCCAAGATCAAAATAGTCAAAAACTGGCCCCTGGTACCGATATCTGAACCCCAGTATCGATACTGAAAGGACCATACCAGTACTGATACCCTCAGTACCGAAATACGTATTTGAAATAGATTCTAGAAACATTTTTGGGTACCGATACTGGCTTGCTAGTATCGATACCAAGAGGGGAGTGCTGATACCCTATGTACAGGTCCCGATACCTCCAGTAAAGTTTTGACTCCAACAGCTATTTCCAAATTAGGCCGGTATAGATACCCTATGTTGCAGAATGATAGATTTGGTTGGAACTTGATCCCCCAACGGCTCTAAATCATCCCCAACGATCTCCAACGGATAGGAACTCATTTGGGAGGATAAAAGGACCCTTCAAGCACCAGTTACAACTAATGATCAACAAGCCAACATCATTATGATAGAAAAAGTGCCTTAGTGCTTAAATTGTATATTTTTGTATAGACAAACACTTGTGAGCTTAATTGTTATCATATGCTCAAGTTTTCTAGGTTTTGGGTGAGAGCAAGAGTGCAAACACATACCTTGTAAAGGAATTTTATTGTTTGCTTTTATTTTTTCTTGTTTGAGAGGATTCCCAAAGCTTGGGTTGTAAGCTTTAGATGCTAGATTTGGTAATTTTGTATAGGTTGTAAAGGTTGCCTCCTAAGCCTTGTAAAAGGGGAAGAAATCTTAGTGGATTTGGGAAATCCTTAGTGGGGAAGCGAAGGTAGTGGATGTAGGCTTTGGTTAGAAAGCCGAACCACTCTAAATTATTGTGTAAAATTTTCTATCTTTTTGCTTCCACCACAAACACCCAAAAATCAACTTCTCCACCACTTGGCAATCAGTTTCGGTTGATTCATCGAGCCCAAAAATTGATATCAGAGTGAGGCTCAATCGTGAAGGATTAACATCCTATTGAGGTGATCTCGGCTAGCTCAATCATCAATCAATCAACCAGTTTCCATGGCACAATCGATTGACAAGCCACCCTTCTTCAACAGTGAACATTATGACTATTGGAAGAATAGGATGATGTTTTTCATGAGAGCCAAAGACTACTATCTTTGGGATATAGTTCTTGATGGATCGTTCGTGCCACAACAAAGTAAGGCAGAATAGAGTTTAGATGATCGCAAGAAGATGAAGCTTAATTGCAAGGCTTTGCACATTCTATTTTGTACATTGGACCCGGAAGAGTATGCTAAAGTTTCTTCTTGTGAAGGTGCCAATGATGTATGGGACAAGCTTTAGGTGATCCATGAAGGAACAAATGAGGTGAAGGAGACAAAGATTGGTCTACTCAACCTCAACTACGAAAACTTCAAGATGAACCTGGAAGAAGACATCAAGAGTATGTTCGATTGTTTCTCCATAATCTTCAACGAACTCAAAGGTCATTGGAGAGGAGATTTCAAAAGACAAACTCGTTTGTAAGTTGATTTGCTCACTTCCCGAATCATGGAAGAGCAAGAAGACGGCTATCATTGAAGCCAAGAACTTAAAGGAGCTCAACCTTGATGATCTAATTGGGTCTCTTCTTACCCATGAGTTGATGTCCAAACCATTGAAAAAGGAGAAGGATAAGAAGATCAAAGAGCTCGGAATCAAAGATCTTAACATATCAGCTCTTAAATCCTCCATAAGTCATCAAGAAGATTCAAGTGAGGATGAAGAGATGACCTATCTCTTCAAGAAATTTGCCCAATTCATGACGAACGAAATGGAAGAATCCAAACATGAATCGAAAAAGAAGATGAATGATCCCCACAAGAGCAATGAATGCAAGAAGACGAAGCACCAAATACGATTGCCTTCATTACAACAAAAGGGATCATCTTCAAAGAAAGCATATATGGCAACATAGAGTGATGAAGACTCCACCGATGTTCTTTATGGCCCTCCAAGAGGGTGAGGTAACTTCTAACTCATCTAATTCAAATTTCTATACCTTTGATGAGTTACAAGAAGCCTATGACGAATTGATTTTTGAGTTCAATGCTTCATTTTTGAAAAATAAAAAGATGATTTCAAAATTGAAAATCGAAAATGATTTGCTTTTAAAAACCAATTTGGAATTTGCAGCAAAAATGAAGAATTTTGAACTTAAAGTTTTAGACTTACGAAATTTGCTTCAAAACTTAGGAAAAAAAGACCATCAAAAAGAAGTGGATGATCTTAAGAAAGAAAAAGATTTTATTTCCATGGAATTACAAATGAAAAATAATTTGGAAAAATCAAACTTTTATGTGAGACAATCTAGTGCCCCTAGATTTTTGAAGGGTAAATGTTTTAGAAGTATTTGGGTCCCAAAAGGAATAATTACTTCAACTAAAAAGGATGTAATTGAAAAAATGGATTCCTAAGGGGACTAAATTATGTGCAACTAACGCCTATGGATCCAAAGCAATTTGGATACCAAAATATTTGTGATTGTCTACTTATAGGTGTGATGGAGCTTTGATCAACAAATGATGAAATTAAGGGGGAGCTCTATACACATAAGGGAAATCACTTGAAGAAGGAAGGCTTAACATCCTACCTTTGGTTCAAGTGGTAAAACTAGTTAATCATATATTTGTTGGACTAACATTTATGTATTGCTTGAGTAAGGGGGAACCTATTTTAAACAAAATTCATATTTTGTCAAAATTTGTTTTTAAACTCTCCATTGTTATGGGACTTAAAAGTTTTCAAACTTTGGTTTGAACCATTTTTGATATAACAAAAAATGGGAGAATGTTTTGAAAAATTGAATTTTCAAGTGAATAAGGGGAGCTTTAGCTATCTTTAAAATTTTAAGCTCTTATTCAAAAATTATTTTTGCTAAGGGGGAGAACCTCAAAAACAAATTTTCAAGTTGGTTTTATTATATAAAAAGGGGAGATTGTTAGGATATTTGTTTTGATATAATAATTGAAAACTAGTTTTGGACTAAATTGAAAAAGATTTCAAAAATGGTTTTAAGTCCAAACGACTTGAGAAATATGTTTAAAATGTTTTTGAAACGTTTTTTACTCGAACCTATGATTTCCAAGCTCAAAATAGTTAAACACTGGCCCCTAGTACCGATACCTAAACCTCGGTATCGATGTTGAGAGGACCGTACCGGTACCAATACCCTCAATACCGATACGTGTATTTGAAACAGATTCTAGAATGTTTTTGGGTACCGATACTGGCTTGCCAGTATCGTTACCAAGAGGGGAGTACCGATACCCTATGTACAGGCACTGATACCCCCAGTAAAGTTTTGACTCCAACATCTATTTCCAAATTAGGCCAGTATTGGTACCTCAACCCAAATATCGATACCTTATGCTGCAAAATGGTAGATTTGGTTGGAACTTGATCCCCAACGGCTCCAAATCATCCCCAACGATCTCCAATGGCTAGGAACTCATTTGGGAGGATAAAATGACCCTTCAAGGAGCAGTTACAACTAATGATCAACAAGCCAACAACATTATGATAGAAAAAGTGTCTTAGTGTTCAAATTGTATATTTTTGTATAGACAAACACTTGTGAGCTTAATTGTTATCATATGCCCAAGTGTTCTAGGTTTTGGGTGAGAGCAAGAGTGTAAACACATACCTTGTAGAGGAATTTTATTGTTTGCTTTTATTTTCTCTTATTTGAGAGGATTCCCAAAGCTTGGGTTGTAAGCTTTGGATGCTAGACTTGATAATTGGGTCTAGGTTGTAAAGGTTGCCTCCTAAGCCTTGTAAAAGGAGAATAAATCTTAATGGATTTGGAAAATCCTTAGTGGGGAAGGTAAGGTAGCGGATGTAGGCTTTGGTTAGAAAGTCGAACCACTCTAAATCGTTGTGTAAATTTTTCTATCATTTTGCTTCCACCACCAACACCCAAAAATCAACTTCTCCATCACTTGGCAAGCAATTTCGGTTGATTCATCAAGCCCAACAGATCCACTAATTACTAAAAATTTTACGAGTTATTCAAATTTTTATTTTATAACTTAAACTTCATTTAAAAAAAATTTGAGTCAAGACGAGTCGATTTTTTTGTTGAATCGAGTTGAATAATTCAGTTTTTTCGAGTCGAGTTTTGCTCATCCCTAATTACAACCACGTTTTTTACCCCTTCACCTCTCGTACCCTTCTCCCTAAATATTTGGTTAAATTCTATTATTTGTCCAACACTAAGCATAAATTGTAGATTTTGTCTGGATACTCTAATTTAATCATTTTCTTTTTATAGATTTTGTCCAGATACCTAATTACCCCAATTTTAGTCTTACCATAATGGTAGTAATCAAATTTGTTTAGTCAAATTTTGTTATTAGTCCTTGTGCTATGTGTAAGTTATAGATTTAGTTATTGTTTCCTCATTAGATATTTTTTCTCCACTTCTATCATTTTTATGTTCCGATAATTTAGTCATATTGTCCTTGTATTGTTTAAGTCAAGATTGAAAATTCAAAAAGAAATTAAAATTACATGTATTAAATTTGATCAAATTCAAGTATAAGGACTAAATCTATAACTTATATAGTACATGGACTATTGATAGAATTTGACCTTTATATTTTTAGGATAAACTACAACGGAGGCCACACAATTATGGTTAAGGTTACATTTGGGTCACTCAATTATTCAAACTTACATTTGGGTTACTCAATTATGGGTAAGGTTATATTTGGGTCACCTAGTTATTAAATTTTACACTTGGGTCACTCAATTATGGGTAAGGTTACATTTGGGTCGCCCTTCATATTTACAAAATACATCAACTTAGTCATTTCTTCTTCCAAATCACTTATATACCCTCGTTAACACTAAAATACTTCATTTGAAATCATTAATTAATCTAATACACAAATTTATATACATATTTTAAATATGAAAGGTGACCCAAATGTAACTTTTAACAATTGGGTGACCCAAATGTAACCTTATCCATAATTGAGTGGCCCAAATGTAACTTTTAATAATTGGGGGACTCAAATATAACCTTACCCATAATTGAGTGACCTCATTGTAGTTTACCCTTTATTATAAGGCTTAATTATAAAATGTACCCCTGAACTATACCTCTTTCCATTGGTTGGTACCTATAGCTTTTTTAGGTCAGAAGTAGTACCTATTAGGGTTATGTATTCGATTGAGTCAAGTCAAAAAATTTTGAGTTAGTCGAGTCGAGTTGTTTGAGTTTTTGATCAAATTTAATTGTAAATATTTATAATGTTATGATACTGTGGTTTCAATTTAAATGACTTTCTATAACCATATACGATATAACATATTTTCATATTTTTCACATGTGATATAACATATATCAGGCAGAGTTTAGGGACTCGACTAGAACTTGAAAAACCAATCTACTAATTACTAAAAATTCTAATTACGCAAAGACTCATTTTATAATTCAAACTTTATTTGAAATTTTTTTTGAATCGGACTGAGTTTATGAAATTACGATTTGAGTAAAGTAGAGCCGAGTTTTTTCGCATTGAGTCTGAGTCAAAAAATTCAATTTAGTACAATGATAACAAGATGGAATTTAGGTCCAATATTGTGATATATAATCACATTTAACTTAGCGGTTGGTGACATGAGACACATTATTCATCAACCATTCTTTTCTTGCAACATAGTATGTAGTTGCAATTTTGAATTATAAGCAGAGCTCAAGGCATTTGCTAAGGCAACCCACATATCACAAGAGGTTCCAAGGTCAATGACAGAGGGAAATATGTCTTTAGTGAGAAAGGTGAAAATTCAAGATTGAAAGCAAAAACTTATTTCTTTCTTATAAGTGTAGTTGTTCACAACTAATTACAATTTCTTATGATTAAGAGGTTTTGATAAGTCTCACAAGTTAAGGTTTGAGAGAAGCTATGCCATCACAACTAATTATGAAATATTTAGGAAATATTACTTCTGTAGTTTTCTTTGAAGCCGCTAAAGAGGAGAATTGGGTTGGATCATCCAGAGGAGAGAGAGGCTAAAGTACAAGGTTGAAGCCTTTGAACTTTGAAGGCACATTTCCATCTTTTGTGTAGCTAGAATCTTTAGTGAATGCATTTATTATGTGTTTTATATGTTATGTCTTTAAGGGTTTTAGGGTTTGATATTAACTCTCCTCTATATGAAAATTGTTATGATGCCTGCAAATCATAATTTATGCATATACAAGGTATGTTATTATTATGCTATGATGATTAGTTCACATGTTTAAGCATGTATATATGATGATTCTTATGATGAATTATACGTTAACTAGCATAAACTCTTAAAAGAGCACTCTTCTAAATATGAATTGCCAAATTGGTTTATATGGATGTTGATTACCGCTTATTGGGCTATATGATCATAGTATGATTGATTAACCATGCTTAATGAGCATTCTAATGGAAAGATTCATCAATAATATCGACTGACCGTAAACTAGTGGAACTCATTAGGTATAATTGGTTAGCCATGAAGTCTTGCACTATATGTCTTGTAACCCCCTTGACCCAGTCTAGTCGCAAGACCGAATCGAGCGAGCTACATAAGGGTTTGCCGAGACAAACCTGGAAGATTTACATTGAAATGGTCCATTTTTTTTATTTTATCTTATCTAAATGCGTATTTAAGTCCTAAGGTGATCATACTGGTTATGGTGAAGGTTACAACTCAATCGGGCGTTGAATTGACATCCAATTGTTCAAATTTGCATTTCAGGGACTAAAATGCAATTTTTGACAATTAAGAGGATACTTGTGAAATTAAAGTTACCAATCCTTAATTAGTCATATTTCATACCATCAGGTTAAATCTCATGTTAAAATAACCATGCAAAGTCTTTTAATTGCATAAACAAGAAACATGGACTAAATTGCAAAGAAAACAAACTTCAAAAAGCATCTTAACTGATTTAACAACTAGCGTACTGGTACAGGGCCCATCTGTATCGCTATGGGGTCAAAATACAAAGGCGTACCGATACGATCCTCAAGCATATCGGTATGGGTATGTGTTCTCAAAAATATGGAAATCTAGTAGCTAAAGGCTGTATCGATACGGTTACCCTTGTACCGAAACTAGGCTTATTTATCAGCTACGCGTACCAATACGGTTACCAGGCGTATCGATACACCTAGTCAATTTTGCCCAGATTGAGCCAAGATAGGTCCCTATGTACCGATCCCTGAGGACATGTACCGGTACGGACAGACCTGAAATGACCTCTTGTTCTAACATATGACACTTTGGCTCAATCAAACACACTTCAAACAACATATAAAATTATATAACTTCATAAACATCAATTACTCAAACATAGCAACATGGCGGAAGATCATTCACACATGGTATATTCAAAACAAGCCCCCTATAGGCATGATTTCTACCCAAGCATGCATAATGTTTCTCAACCCCTCAACAAAGCATTAAGCCTTATAAAAGTCCAAAACATCAAACCAAACTTATAAAAATAGAGAGTACCCAAAATCAACCTCCAAATAACAACTTGGTCACATTGCCTCTTATTACTACTTAGCATTTATAAAACCATACTTTAAAATTGTCTCGATCCTTGGATCTCCTCTTGCACACTTGCTGTCCGAAAGGCTTATTTCTCTGCATTGATGAGAAAGGAAAGAGCAAGCTATAAGCTTAGTGAGGAAATCTATAAAACACTCATCAATGCAATAAATCATATTTCAAACAAATTGTATATGTCTCATGAAAAAATCATGCCATGCTTCTATAATCTCTTTTAAATGCACATTTAAAATTATTTATAACACATGTATCATGGATTTCATCTCTACCTTAATTTAAGCTTCAAATGCCAAAATCTCTATATAGCAAGCTTAAAGAGCATCTCATGTATAAATCATATTATACAAACATAATACATTTCTCATGATACATTATCTAGTATATTGGCTTCCAAGTGACTCCAAACAAGTTCCAAACCATTTACAAAAACACATCGGATACACAGATTTCTCAAGTGGTTTCTACGACCACTTCACATACATTCCTCAACCGGAGCAACGAAACATTTACCCACCTCAAGGTTCAAAATGGAGCAACGAAACATTTACCCACCTCAACAGTTTGGATGTATAAATCCACCAGCGAGAGAAAATAGAACATTTACCCACCTCAATCGCTGCGATTCTCATGTTGGAGTTAACGACACACTCACAACCCCTCGACAAAACATGAGGCGACTTTTATAGTGCACTCTAAACCCTATGGCTAGCCAACTATATCCGATAACATTTTAATCACAGCCACTTGCCAATATACTGATTATATATGATCATTACATGTGCATGAAACCAAACCAATTTCAATACATTAAACAATGCATTATAGTGTTCTTAAAAATACTTTCATAAATCATGTTTCATTCTCAATAATCATCATATATGATCAGTTGCAACATCTTTCATTTCTAAAGCATGCATAATACAGTGAGTAATCAAAACCATTAATATGCATGAGATTATATTTCACAATACCAAAAAATGAGAGAGAGCTCAACCAATACTTATTTTTGAGCTTAGATATGTGTTCAAAATTAATCTAAACTCACAACTTCTTTAAAACCCTTTTAATAGCAGTAAAACACGTTTCCACTCACCGACAACCTAAAGCTCGCTAGCCGATACGCGAATAAGCCTCTAAAGCTTCCACAACCTCTCCAACCGCTATAGGATTCAACTCCCCTACTTTACCCAAACAAAAACAAAGGATTAATGCACTTCCATGCATCTCAAATCCCCAGCAAACAACAAACACAACTTCGCCTCTCTTAGATCCATCAAACGTCTATCTAAAACAACCTAAATCAACACCAAACTTCATCTAAACAAATCCCAACGAAAACCTATTGATTTCAACATCTTAACAACATCAATTAACATCCTAAACACGTCTTTATACCTCCAACAACACCACAACACCAAGATCAAATAAAAAACCAACTATAAACAACCTAGAAAATTAGCAATTCACATAGTTTCGGGATTCCTTTAATTAACCGCTTCTTTTAACATTAAAACACATCTTATAAGAGATCTAAATCAATTAGATTCATTACAAAATAGATCCCAATCAGTTTTTATTCAATTTCCACACAAAACTCAATTTAATTACCAAATCCACATTTAAATCATAATTCCATAACATAAATCATTAGCAAAGGATCAAGAACTTGGGAATTTCAATAAAGAACCTTTAATTAGAGGATAGAAACGAAAAACACCTCCAATTGCTGATTTCTCCCTTAATTGGCAAAGTTTGGTTGAAATCCAAATAGATTTTGTTGCAAGAATCAAAGGAATCGAGTAGGTAATCAAAAGGAAATCAAAAGGAATTGATTCCTGAAAATTTTGAAAAGATTTTTACAGTTTGGTTGTTGATAAAATTGAGAGAAAAGTAAAATCAAAGTTAGTTACGTAAGAAAATGATTATGTGAAAATGAAATCCATTTATTAAATCTATTTTCTTTTAATATAAAAATCATTTAAAACCACTTTAAAATAGCCTAAATTAAGGGAAAATTCTGATGGAAAATTTGTTCAAATAGCTCCTTAAAGATTCTAAGTTTTGACCCTTTTTTGATTTAGTCACCAAAAATAGTTTTGGAACTTTTCATTTTAGCCACTATACCAAAATGTCCTAAAATTAGAATTAATTACTTCCAATTGAATTTACCAAAATAATTAAAATATCAATTAAGTATTTTATAACGTTTTTCCATATTTTATTTTAACCAAAAACAATTTTATAAGATTTAATTCCCGAAAATAACTCAAATTGCCTAACCCAGTTCTCCCGAATCATCTAGTTGATCTAATTAACTTCTAGGCCCAATTTCAGGGCATTACAACTCTCCTCCTCTTAAGAAATTTCATCCTCTAAATTTACCTGATGGAAAAAGGTAAGGAAACTGCTTCTACAGGTCCTCCTTACTTTCCCACGTGGTTTCCTCAACTCAACGATGTCGCCACAACACTTTCACCAACTCAATGGTCTTGCCATGAAGGACTTTACCGCTCGAATCTAAAATTGTCATCAGCTCCTCATCATAGGTCAAATCCAGATTCAACTCAATCTCTCCGACTAGCATCACATGCTAAGGATCCGATTTATACCTCCATAGCATCGATACATGGAAAACATCATGTATCTTTTCCAACTCAGCAGGACACCTCAACCTATATATAACTGGACCAACACGCTCCAACACCTCATAAGGCCCAATAAACCTAGGACTTAACTTGCGCTTCCGCCCAAACCTTATTACCTTTTTTCAAGGCGAAACCTTCAGGAACATACAATCACCAACCGCATACTCTATCTCCCCTCGCTTCAAGTCAACATATGACTTTTGCCGATTCAAAACCGTCTTCAACCGATCACTTATAAGCTTCACTTTCACATTAGTATCCTTTAACACATCTGGCAAAGAAACATACTTTTCTCATGCCTATGCTCATCAAAGTGGTGTGCAACATTTTTTACCATACAAAGCCTCATAGGAAGCCATATGGATGCTAGCCTGATAACTATTGTTATAAGCAAACTCTAGCAAAGGCAACTACTTCTCTAAAGATCCTTGGATATCAATGATGCAACATCGCAACATATCTTCCAACACTTGGATAACGCGTTAAGACTGGTCATTCGTTTGAGAATGATGCGAAGTACTAAAATTCAGCCACGTACCCAAAGCCCTATGCAAACACTTGCAAAACCTTGTTGTAAAACGCGAATCTCTATCTGATACAATAGGCTTAGGCACCCCGTGCAACCTCACAATCTCAGTAATGCACAGCTTCGCCTACATATCCAGAGTATACGTTGTATGCACAGCCAAAAAATGTGCACACTTCGTTAACCTATCCATAATCACCCAAACATAATTCTTTCTTGATGGCGTCAAAGGAAAACCGAACACAAAATCCATGGTAATTCTCTTCCACTTCAATTTTGGAATCTTCAACGGTTGCAACAACCCCAAAGGAAAATGATGTTCAGCCTTAACATGCTGGTAAACCTTACAACGAGTAGCAAAATTTGCAACATCCTTCTTCAAACCAACCCAGAAATACTCATTCCTCAAGTCCTGACACATCTTTATGCTTTCTAGATACATAGAAAAAGGACTCGAATGTGCCTTAGCCAAGATAGTGTGCCTTAACTCCTCATCTTTCGGCACAACCACTCAACTCTTGAAACACAAAACACCCTCCTCATTAAAATAAAAATCCATCTAATTGTCATCCATTATGTCCTTTACATGTGGTACCAAAGAATCATCATACGGTTTATTTTCCTTAATCACCTACAACAACGTTGGCTTAACTTGCAACTCAGCCAACAACCCACCATCAAGTGTTACACTCAACAGTGCAAATATCACCCTCAACTCAACTGTAACCTTTCTACTGAAAACATCAGCTACAACATTAGCCTTTCTAGGATGATACTCTATCGTCAAATCATAATCTTTAAGCAAATCTAACCATCTTCGTTACCTAAGATTCAACTCCTTTTGTGTCATCAGATACTTCAAGCTCTTGTGATCCGTATACATAGTACACTTCTCACCATAAAGATAATGCCTCCAAATCTTTAAAGCAACACCACAACAGCAAACTCTATCTAGTGCGTAGGATAGTTGCGCTTGTGCACCTTCAACTGCCTAGATGCATAAGCCACAACCCTTCATTCTTACATAAACACACACCCCAAACCAACATAGGATGCATCGCTATACACCACAAACTCTTTCCCTGACTCAAGATGGATCAAGATGGGAGCTTGCATCAAAGCTTCCTTTAGCTTGTCAAAAGCTTGTTGTCTCCTCTCCGTCCACTCAAAATTTATATCCTTTTGCAACAACTTCGTCAAAGGGGTAGTAATCCTTGAGAAACCATCCACAAAACATCTGTAATATCCTGCCAACCCCAAGAAACTACAAACTTCATACACTAACTTAGGTTGCTTTCAATTCACTACAGCTTTGATTTTCTATTGATCCACGCGAATACCCTCGGATAAAACAACATGATCAAGGAAGACCACCTTCTTGATCCAAAACTCACACTTACTCAGCTTGGCATAAAGCTTATTGTCCAACAAAACTTTTAACATAATCTATAGGTGTTAATCGTGATCTTCCTCAGTACGAGAGTACACAAGGATGTCATCGATGAAAACTACTACATATTGATCCAAGAATTCATGGAACACCCGATTCATCATATCCATGAATGCTTCCGGTGCATTTGTCAACCCAAATGGCATCACCGAGAACTAATAATGTCTATAACGCATACAAAAACCTATCTTTGACACATCTTTATCATTCAGCTTCAATTGATAATACCCAGACCTTAGATCACTCTTGGAAAACACCATAGCAACCCAAAACTGATCAAACAAATCAACAATCCTCGATAAAGGTATTTGTTCTTAATCGTCAACTTGTTCAGTTATCGATAATCAATTCACATTTTCTTTATGCCATCTTTCGTTTTCACAAACAACACATGTACTCCCCATGGTGAAACACCGGGACAAATAAAACCTCGATCCTACAACTCCTTTAATTTTTTTCAGGGCCAAATGATACGGTGCAATCGACGCTAGAGCCATATCCACGTACATCTCAATGTAGAACTCTATATTCCTATCCGGTGGCAAACCAAGCAACTCTTCTGGAAACACTCATGAAAAAATTACAAACGGTGTGAATATCCTGTGCATGAACTTATTTCATATTAGGGTTCATAACATAAGCTAGGTATGCTTGACCCCTAAATTCCATCAACTTCCGCTCTTCCAAGGTCGAAACAACGTTAAACAAGAGTTTGACATTATCACCCACAACCTCTACTTCATAATTCTCACCAAGTCTTAAAGAAACTCGCTTGATCTCAAAATCAACCACAGCTCGATGCTCTGATAACCAATCTATTCTTATGATTACATCGAAGCCATGAAACGACAACTCCATCAAATCTGCCTCAAACACATGACCCTGAACCATCAAGGGACATCTCGTATACAACCTTATAGCAACTATCAACTCACCAAATAATTTGGTTACCCGCGTACCAATATCCAACACCTTTGTAATCATATTTGTGTCATTTATTCCCATACATTACGCAAAAACCCTCACCGGTCCACCACCCTCAGGTTGAACCGTTATGGTATGAGCAATAGTCCTCTAAACTTCCTCCCTACACTAGAGATAACCTCGATCGTGCCCACGGTGTCTCTGTATTACAACAACAGAAACAAGAACCTGACCACCTCCAACCAACTGTGGACATTCACACCTAATGTGATCCCGCGATCTGCAGGATATCTCAGATGTCACAGCTTTGCTAACATCACAACAACCTGGGAAATTCCTCAATGAGTTCCAAAAGCAAACAACTAATCTTAAAAACCACACGCTCCTATCACCAACCTTTGTCGCTTCAAATCTATTGTAACTCAACTTTGAAAAACCACCTAAAATACTTCTCAAACTCTATAAGATCCTTAGGATTCTCCTTGCTAGGCTAACTTCTATCATCATCTCATCTGTCTCTGAAAAGTCATCCGTAAGTGTGAACATACGACACTTTGGCTCAATCAAACATCAAACCAAACTTATACAAACAGGGAGTACCCAAAATAAACCTCACAATAACAACTTGATCACACTGCCTCTTATTACAACTTAGCACTTATAAAACCATACTTTAAAACTGTCTCGATCCTTGGATCTCCTCTTGCACACTTACTATTCAAAAAGGCTTATTTCTCTGCATTGATGAGAAAGGAAAGGGTAAGCTATAAGCTTAGTGAGGGAATTCTAAAACACTCATCAATGCAATAAAATCATTTTAATTCAAACCAAGTGTATATGTCTCATGGAAAAATCATATCATCTTCTATAATCTCTTTAAAATGCACATTTAAAATCATTTACAACACATGTATCATGGATTTCATCTCTACCTCAATTTAAGCGTCAAATGCCAAAATCACTATATAGCAAGCTTAAAGAGCATCTCATTTATAAACCATATTATACAAACATAATCCATTTCTCATGATACATTATCTAGTATATTAGCTTCCAGGTGACTCCAAACAAGTTCTAAACCATTTACAAAAATCACATTGGATGCACGGATTTCTCAAGTGGTTCCTACGACCACTTCACATACATTCCTCAACCGGAGCAATGAAAAATTTACCCACCTTAACGGTTTGGATGTATAAATCCACCAGCGGGAGAAAATGAAACATTTACCCACCTCAAGCATTGTGGTTTTCATGGTGGAGTTAACGGCACACTCACAACCCCTCGACAAACATGAGGCAACTTTTTATAGTGCACTTTAAACCCTATGTCTAGCCAACTATATCCTATAACATTTTAATCACAGCTACTTTCCAATATACTCATTAAAGCAACATTGCCTCACTGTTTTACATATGCATCAAACAAGACCAATTTCAACACATTAAACAATGCATTCTAGTATTCTCAAAAATACTTTCATAAATCATGTTTCATTCTCAATAATCATCATATATGATCATTTGCAACATCTTTCATTTCTAAAGCATGCATAATACAGTGAGTAATCAAAACCATTAACATGTGCCTGAGATTATATTTCGCAATACCGAAAACGAGAGAAAGTGATTTTGTGAAAATGAAATCCTTTTATTAAATCTATTTTCTTTTAATATAAAAACCATTTATAAACACTTTAAAAATAGCCCAAATTAAGGGAAAAATCTGATGGAAAAGTTTGGTGAAATAGCTCCTGAAAGATTCTAAGTTTTGACCTTTTTTCGATTTAGTCACCAAAAACAGTTTTGAAACTTTTCATTTTAGTCACTAGACCAAAATGTCCCAAAATCAAAATTAATTACTTATAATTAAATTTACCAAAATACTTAAAATATCAATTAAGTATTTTATAACATTTTTCCATATTTTATTTTAACCAAAAATGATTTTATAAGATTTAATTCCTGAAACTAACTCGAATTGCCTAACCCAGTTCTCCCAAACCGTCTAATTGATCCGATTAACTTCTAGGCCTAATTTCAGGGTGTTACATGTCTTGGGATGTTACATAGAAGTTCTGACCTCATCTCAGGGCGACATGGTCATCACAACTTCACGTGCTATATGATTCTCACGCCCTTAGACGCTAGTTGTTTCACTCGCGTGCCTTTCTAGCGTCCACATCATTTATGAAGGTCCTTTATGTTCTAATGAATATCTAATTAGAAAATATTAAAAGTTTGGCACTCATCATATTAATGTGATTTCATGGCTTAAGAAATTGATGCATGCTTGCTTTATTGAAGCCTATGATATGAGTTTCCTATGTCGAAGACATATTTGCTCTACGTATGTTATTGTCTCTCAAAACTTGAAGCTTAGCGCATGTCATGTTCATGTTAGTAAATTAGATAAATCTTGTGCAAGGTGCACGTCAAGCAAATTTCACAACTACAACCTAATTGGAGGTATATATTTTGAAACTTCCACTTAGAATAGCATGTACATAGTAAATAGTTTGGCTAATACATATATGTATGTAACTTTTTGGTATAATGTCTCAAATGACATTGATTATGTATGGGAGATATAAGTAGTTGATGATTGGTATGCATGTTAGTTACTCATGTAGCCGAATTTTGCATGAGAAGCTCATATATGATGAAAATTAGTCATTTCGACCTAAATCCATTTAGATTTTTTTTCAAGTGAGCTAGATGCATTTTAACAAAGTTTGGAAGCTCATAGACCTGTAAATGTCAAATGTAGTGAAAACTAGCTCTTAAAAGTTGCATAAATGTCATTTTAGCAGATATGTAGTTAAATATTTATTTAGAAGCTAATTTGAGGCTATGCTCAAGTTTTCTCATAAATTTTAAGGACATTTTTATGTTAGAATTGATTAGAATGGTTTTGAAGTTCGGTTAGATAGTTTTTGAAGAATTTAAAGTTGCTCAAAATTTTAGAATTTACCAAACAATTAGTAAGTATCCATATCGATACCAGACTATTTTCATCATCTTTTAAGAATTTCGAGACCAATTTTTGTATCAATACTAGTGGAGTGATATTGATACCTACAAATTATCAATATTTTTTCAGTCTTTCAAATCAAATTTTGGTATCGATACCAATGCTTACTTGAAGCCCAAGTTTTATTATCTTAATTATTAAGTCTTTGCTTCTTGCCCTTTATGCTTCAATGATTAAATGAGCATATAGCGTTTATATGTATGCAATTACGAATATTGTTTTATGGGTCATTTTGTAACATTATATAGTCATCTGATCATCTGAACCAAATATAAAGTGTTACAGGAATGGTTTTGGGAGGTGTCGTTGAAGTTTGATCGGTGAGGACATTAAAGTTTTGATAATTGAAAAGCAAAGCGAATTGCCTAGTTTAAATTTAATTTGATAGAAAAGGAATAAATGGATGGTATGTTGGACATAGAAGAAAAGGAAGAAGAGGTGGGAACAAAGGCCATTGCAAAATTATTTGCTTGGCAATTGATACCATGTAAAGAGAAAAAAAAAAAGAGAAAATAATGTTTTCCGCTTATTTTAGTAAACAAAATGGCCTACATCAGAAGGTGAATGACACTGTCATATACACTATTATCATAAAGGTATAACCAACCATAATTAAAATTATATTAAAAATATTTTCTACAAACAATTTAGGTATCATATAAAACAATCATTATTTAATACAATGCTGATGAAAAACAAAAAATATCCACAAACAATGATAGAATCATTACAGTTATCTTTGTTGTAAATTTTAAAATTAAAAAGTAAACATATAAGACATGTAACACCCCGATTTTGGGCCTAGCGGTTTTGCGGCTTGTTAGACGGTCCGATGAACCGGGTTAGAGATTCAAGTCGGATTTGGGAGCAAGTATTTTTTTGTAAGATAAAAATATGGAAAATGGTTAAAAATTATATTTTAATATATGATTAATACTAGTGAAAACAATTTTGGAAAATGGGTTTTGGAAGTGTGACATTTTGGTTAATGACCAAAATGCGATTTTTGAAAACTGGTTTTTAAAGGTGACTAAAATGAAAAGGATCAAATTCTTAGAATCCTTAAGGAGCTGTTTTACCAAGTTTTTGCTGGTGATTTCTCCTATCAATTAAGTCTTTTTAACATGTGTTTTAAAACTTAATTAAAAGGGAATTTGGTTATTAAAAGTTAGTTATCACTTTAAATAAAATTGACGTAACTTTTCTCTCCACTTCTCCTTTGCCAAACACTCAAGTTTTCATTAAAAACCAGAGGTGAGAGATCATTTTACTCAGATTATTTATTTGTAAATGATTCTTTAACTTTGATTTATAAAACCTCATTGAAATCTTGTGTTTTCTTAACTTTAAACAAGCCAATTGAGGGAGAAATCACACAATCAATGGATGGTATGTTGGGCATAGAAGAAAAAGGAAGAAGAGGTGGGAACAAAGGCCATTGCAAAATTATTTGCTTGACAATTGATACCATGTAAAGAGAGAAAAAATGAGAGAAAAAGAATGTTTTCCGCTTATTTTAGTAAACAAAATGGCCTACATCTCAAGGTGAATGACACTGTCATATACACTATTATCATAAAGGTGTTTAACAACTAGATATAACCAACCATAATTAAAATTATATTAAAAAAATATTTTCTACAAACAATTTAGGTATCATCTAAAACAATCATTATTTAATACACTGCTAATGAAAAACAAAAAATATCCACAAACAATGATAGAATCATTACAATTATCTTTGTTGTAAATTTTAAAATTAAAAAGTAAACATATAAGACACTTCTTAGGAAAATTTCGGAGCGGGCATCGCATACCACTAATGCAACACACCGCTTCACACCATTAAATTTTTAATGACACTTAAATTATTATTAAATTTTTCAATGATTGAACATGTAATTAAAATTATTTTAAAACAAAATTATAGTTTTGATTTAATAAACCAGTGATATTTATTTTATAGTATTTTTAATTAAAGATATTAGAACCCTAATTTAAAAATTCTCAAAATTCAAAACCCTAATCTCAATATTCTCAAAATTCAAAATCGTAATCCATAAATCACAAACTGTTAAGCTATTATCTTGATATAACAAATTGTGTGAAAAGTGTTTTGGATTTGTTTAAAGATTTCAAAAATAATTCAAAAGTACTCAAAGCTTTAAAAATATGTTTTAAATGTTTTCGTAATATTTTGACTCATCCCATTATAATTATAATATACCTTAAAAAGTTAAAAGATAGCCAATTTTACATGTTTTTAATGAAGGTTTCAAAACTACTCTTGGGAGGTCTCGGAACCTTTTGGGTAGTAAGGTTTTGGAATCAAAACCTAGGCCAAGGTTTCGATACCATATATAGCAACGACTTCGAAACCATGCATAAAGTTTTGAAACCTTATGTAAAGGTTTCGATACCTTTGGCCCAGTAATGACTAGTTTTATGAAAATTGTCTTAAAGGTTTCGAAACCATTGGTAAGGTTTCGAAACCATCATGCAAGTGAGCATTAATTCCTCTGTTTTATGATTTTCCAACGGCTCCAAAACATTCCAACGGTCATAAACGGTTAGAATATTATTCCACACTGTAAAAACAATCCATTGACACTTGAAGATGGTTAGAGAACACATCCAAGCTTAATGATCAAGATAGCATTCTTTAAGAATTGATTTCTTCATTTCTCTAGCATATAGTGTATAGAGAGTACTTTAATTGTTTATCTTTTGTACTCTTTCTAGTGAGCTTAAATCTTGTAAACACAAACCTTGTGAGGTATTTTGTTTACCCAAATTTCAACCTTGTAAAAAGGGATAGGTTCTAGTTTAGCCTTAGAAAAACTAGATTGGGTTTATCTAAGCCATTGAAAAGATAGAGGTTGTAAGGTTACGCCTTGTTCTTAAAGGCAAGAATTCATTGTTAGTGAATTGGGAAATCCTTAGTGGTGAGCTAAGGTAGTAGATGTAGACTTGGTTTAGAAGTCGAACCACTATAAATCATTGTGCAAATTTTTAATTTTCAATTGCTTTAACCAATTCTTCTTGAATGTCAATTCACTCCCTCTTAGTACTTTCGTTTGATCAATTCGAGCTTAATTTTGTTTAGTATATGCTAGCACTAGTTAACCGATTGGACGTATATTGAGCTAAATTTATAGTTAACAAATTTGGAAGATGTACAATGTCTTGGTTTTCTAGAAGGCATAATCTCACTTCCATAAAAAGAGCAGAAGCTAGGAAGCCTGTAATTTCATAATTTCGTAAAAAAGGCTTAAGCTACAAGGATGTTTATAAACTAAATTATATTTTAGACACAAACACAATCTATCGATTTTTATGCTCGATTACTCAATTAAATTATCATTTCAATTTCCATTTTAGCAAAAAAAAATAGAAGTGGTTACATTGCATTTTGCTAAAATGGAAAAGAGTGAAATATGGTAGACATTGAAAAAAAGTTTGGGAGTTGAGCCTAGGGTTTGTTGATGATGGATGATTTGATTTTAATAATTTTAACTAAAAATATTATAAAACAAATATAAATGATTTATTAAATCAAAATTTTAATTTTGTTTTGAAATAATTTTAATTACATGTTCAATCCTTAAAATTTTAATAATAATGTAAGAGTCATTAAAAATTTAACGGTGTACAACGTTGTATTTCGTTATTGGTGTTGTTGATTGTAAAAATAGACATGGACCGGAGATGGTAGCCTGACGGTGGTCGAGACGGTCGTTCTAGGTCGAAGTTCGTATATTGCTCTTGTTTTAGTGGGTAATGGTGTCTGGAATAGAAGATCTCGGTGCTTTCCTGTTGCATGTCCTGTTTTATACTACCCGAACAGATGTCATGGTCGGTTGTTGTGGCGCATTTCGTCATCCGTAGCGGGCATGTGTAGCCACGTGGCTGCCGGATGAGATGCGTTCGCCACAGATTGCAAAGGATATCACATAGTTCACGGGTGATCCCATGCGTTGCGTTCCCCGTGCATCCGTTACGTTTATCGCCGGACATCCTTTACGTTACGTTGTCCGCATTCTTACTCTTTTTGGTCTCGGTACATGGTGATAGGTGTTTATAGGTGCTAACAATTGCCCCCCAAGTGAGGGGAGGTTATAAAGTGACCTTGGCGAGCCTAAAGATTGTATAGAGAGCTCTTTGTGGTGAGGGCTTTTGTGGTGAAAGACTGTTAGGATGATCAATCAATGTAGATGGTGGCCAAGATGGGGGTGAATTGGCAATTTTCAAGCTTTGGAAGCAAGTTGAAAAAGATAGACAAAGGGACACAATGATTTATAGTGGTTCAAGCTTCTAACAAGCTCTACGTCCACTACCTTAGCTTCCTACTAAGGATTTTCAACCAATTTCACTATGAAATTCTTCCCCTTTTCTAGGCTAAGGAGGCAACCGTTACAACCGATCAAAGCTTTCTACCCAAAGCTTGATCAAGAATCACTCTATTACAAGAAAGAAGTTTGGAAAATGAAATATCCTCACAAGATACAAATTTTGCCCAATAAAGATTTCTCTCAACCCCAAACTTGAAACAAAGATGTACAAAGGAATTACACGAGTTGGGTGTACAAGGATTTGACAATAAAAGCTCTAAGGGTTGGAATTTGCTTGATTGCTTGAGTGTTGATCAAAGTAGGTTCATTAGTTGTTGCAACAGCTTTGGAGTCTTGTATTTATACCCTCTCATTGAATTCTAGTTGTTTGGGTAGTTGGGGTATTGGATATAGCCGTTGCTGAGCAAGTTTCCCGCAATAAATGATGTCTGGTCACCTACCGTATCGGTACACGTAGGCCCGTATCGATACCTGTTGCAAAAAATATATAGCTGTTATGCATATCTGTATCGATACGCGGAGACCGTATCGAAACGATCACAATGTAAAATTGGGGGCTTATCAAAACAGCAAGGTCGTATCAGTACGAGTTTTGCTCACTGGAATCCGAGATGAAAAATTGTATCGGTACGCCTAGGGGCGTACCGGTACGGGTAACGAAAAAATTAAAATTTTGTTGATTCCAATAACTGACAAGGCAACGGTCAAAAACATTTAATGCATACCGTATCAAAACATCTGGGACCTTTTTTGGTACGTTTAGAAATTCCTTAAACCCAGATTTCAAACCGTATCGAAAATAGCGTAAAGCTATATCGAAACACTTTACAAAACCATTTGCCCAGATGAATTTCGTATCAAAATGGGTGAGGCCGTATCGATATGCGTTGTTTAAAATACAGGCTAAGTTTGAAGGACGTATCAAAACGGGCTAAGCCGTATCGGTACGCTTTGCAAAACCAAATTCCAGTAGTCAATTTTCATATTGAAACACCAAGGGGTGTATCGATACGTCTGGGCGTATTTGTGTATTGTTGGCTTGAAACACTTAGAAAATGTTTTGGGTTTAAGTTTTTAACTTTGGAAATATTTTCCTTGTCATTTTGTGGGACTTTTAAATACATAAAAATTTATTTCCTTTTACAATTTAGTCCTTAAACACTTTGTTATATCAAAATCAAACATAGGTTTTACAATTTCCCCCTTTTTGATATAACAAAACCAAAGTGAAAATTTTTAAGTATCTTTAAAAAAAACTTCCCCTTAATTTAAGACTAAAAAGTTTGAAAATTTTGGCTAACTTTTCTCCCTCTTTTTATTAGATCAAAATCAATGCAATAGAGATAAAACAAGGAAACAATAACAACTCCAAGCAATTAAATAAGCAACATAAGCATTAAACTCTAAGTCATAGTTCAAGCAACATAGTTTAATCCAACTCAAATCCTAAAAACATAAACCAAATAACAAAGCATAGAAGTTCATAAGAACATAAAAACATAGGTGTATAATAATCCTAATATGATATGTAATGCAAAATGTCTAAGGATCGATTCCATCGTCTCCATCTTCGTCATCTTCATCCTCATCATCGTTGGCTTAAGACCCAAGGGATTGACGCCACTAGCCATGAAACACGGTAAGAGTGAAATCCATAAGGTTTTGGCGATTTTCAATTACCGTCACTCTTTCCTCCAAGCAAGTGAAGCGTGTATCAATAGCGGCAAACTCAGAGTTCGTGGTTGTGTGCAAGTTGGTGAATTGTTCATTAAGGTAAACCATGAGGGCATCAATATTGGGTTGGGCCACTAGAGCTTGGGGAATTGGAGCCGCTTGAGGATCCGCCACCGGTTCGGGTTGAACACCTCTTGGAATATCGGTGTTCCGGACCCATTCTCCATTGTAGTATGTGAACTTGGCGAGACGAAGAGAACGCTCATCAATCGGATCGGTGAGGGGTTCCACAAGGTCATAGGAACAATCAATTCCCATATTGTGAAAAATGTTGCTCAAAGCGGTGTCATAAGTGAAGGATGTAACCATAGAGGTGTGACGGTGTTGCACAAGGAATATGATCTCTCCGAACATAATTTGAGCAAGATTAGGGTGTTTATCCTCACGGAAGTAATGGATCCAAAAGTCATCGACTTGTCGGATCATGGAGAACTTCCCACTGGATGGATGGAACCACCAAGTGATCATGAGGTGTAGTATACAGTCATAGGCATCCAGTACGGTCACGGAGCCTCCAAGAGTATGTCCCAAAGAATCCTCATCATCAATCCCCGTATCTTCAAGACCCAAATAGTTTGCTAAAATGGATGAATCAATACGAAATTTTTGACCCATTAAATAAGACTCAACCGCAATAACCAAGGTTTTCTTTTCATTGTAAATACACCGGGCATTGGAATAAAATATCAAAACAAGGTTTCGGTATAAAATCCTGGGTATACTCGAAAACTGCATAAATTTCCATTCTTCCATCAAAGATATATATTTAAAATGAAAATGTTCAGATGAGAGAAAAGGGATGGAAGTAACTCACTCTCGGCGAATTTTGTAACTTTGATACTTTTTAAAACGATCCATTGCAAGAGGATATTGTGGTTCATTAAAACAATGTTGATAAATATAGGTAAGATTGGGTCGATAACCACTATGATCGGGATTGAGACTAGGACGATTGGAACTAGAGGCAATATCTTTTCGTGCACGTTTCTTTGGGGCCATAATCTGGAAACAATATCAAACCAAAAACAATGTATGCATAAATCAATGCATTCGATCCAAAAATTAATCCAATAATCAAGGTTTTGTTAAAAATCTATAAAATATAGTTTAAAAACATATACAAGTATAAAAATAATTTTTGGTAAAAGAAAACTTCAAAAATACAGTGTGAAAAATTATACGATATAAGTTTATATTCGAATCAAAAAAATTTAGATTTGAAAAAGATTTTACAAAAATATTGAAAACTATACTATATATGTTCTAAATCTATGATTATAATACAAAATCAGTGTATATATGTACGAAAATTAAAAATAAAATGTTAAGGTTTATACCTTGAAGTTGAGATTAAGGATGAATAAAGAGATTTGGATGCACAAACTTAATGATTTTAGCCCTCAAGAATTTTTAAGAATTGTGTGAGAAAATATGAGGGATTGAGGGGTTTTTATAGAGGATTTCGTATCTAGGGTTTTAAGAAAAAGTGGGTATTTGAGTTAAAGTGAAAAACCTTCATTTAAAGCCCTTAAAACTGCCCAGCATGAACGCGTACCGATACACCACATTGGCGTATCGAAACTAGTACCGAAATGCTTTAATAGCCATTCCGATACTCTACCCGTACCGGTACAAGTAAACATGTACCAAAACGATTGTAAACGACCCGTATCGATACGCGGAACACCGTATCGATACGTCTGTGCCAGAAATGTCAATTTTGGCTGCAGGTTGCTCAAAAATTCGATTTGAATCGAATCGAAATACATGTAAATGATATGAGAACATCATGCATGAGCATAAATAGATGCATACTCCCCTAGCAACAAGCATATATGATATAGGAGCAAAATCACAAAAGCAATTAATCAAACAAATTTAAGCATGATTTTAAGACCAAAAGAGGCTCTAAGGGTCAAGGGAGGTTGGTTAAACCTAACTCTCTCCTAAGAGAGAAGTGTCTACATATTCTAGAACTACATCATTTTTCAAGACATGATCTCTAATGAAATGATGCCTTATTTCTATGTGTTTGGTTCTAGAATGTTGGATGGGATTCTTAGTGAGACAAATAGCACTAGTGTTGTCACACCTAATGGGGATGGTACCTACATCAATTCCATAATCTAAGAGTTTTTGTTTCATCCAAAGGACTTGAGCACAACAACTCCCTACCGATATGTACTCTGTCTTGGTGGTAGATAATGCTACACTATTTTGCTTCTTAGAAAACCATGATATTAGCATACTACCTATGAATTGACATGTACCAGAGGTACTTTTTCTATTTATCTTACAAACCCCATAATCCGCATCCGAGAAGGCATGTAAACTAAAGGAAGACTCTCTAGGATACCAAAGACCTAAACAAGGTGTATCTCTAACGTATCTAAAGATTTTCTTAACGGCTATAAGGTGTGATTCTCTAAGACTAGCTTGAAATCTAATACATAAGCAAACACTAAACATAATGTCGGGTCTACTTGCGATAAGATAAAGCAAACATCCAATCATAGAGCGATAAAGCTTTAAATCCACACATTTACCTTCTTCATCTTTGTCAAGCTTTGTGGAAGAACTCATTGGAGTGGCTTGAGGTTTCACATTCTCCAAGCCAAACTTCTTGAGCATGTCCTTGATGTACTTAGCTTGATTGATGAAGATACCGTCATTCCTTTGCTTAATTTGGAGCCTCAAGAAGAATGAAAGCTCACTCATCATGCTCATCTCAAACTCTCCTTGCATCAACTTAGCAAAATCTTGGCAAAACAATTCATTAGTAGAACCAAAAATTATATCATCGTATATTTAAACTACTAAAATTTCTTTTCTATTTCTTTTAATAAAGAGTGTAGTGTCCACCTTTCTTTTTTCAAGGCCTTTTTCAATTAGAAAATTTGATAATCTTTTATACCAAGCTCTAGGAACTTGTTTCAAACCATATAAAGCTTTTGAAAGTTTAAAAACATGTTTTGAGTAATTTGGATCTTCAAAACCGGGTGGTTGTTCTACATACACTTCTTCATTAATAAAACCATTTAAAATGCACTTTTTACATCCATTTGAAAAGGCTTGGGATTCGTGATAACATGCAATGCTAAAAGCATCCTAATGGCTTCCATTCTAGCTACGGGTGCATAGGTTTCATCGAAATCGATTCCCTCTTCTTGAGTGTAACCTTGAGCAACAAGTCTAGCCTTGTTCCTCACTATGTTACCACTCTCATCTAGTTTGTTTCTAAAGACCCATTTAGTTCCTATAGTAGATTTATTACTAGGCCTACCAACTAATGTCCAAACTTGACTTCTCTCAAATTTGTTTAATTCCTCTTGCATGACCATTATCCAATAATCATCAATTAATTCTTCTTTAACATTCTTAGGCTCTATGCATGAGATAAATGCTACATTACATGCATTTTTAAGAGAAAGTCTAATGGTTACCCCTTTGGATGGATCACCCAAAATCTCACCACCTTTAACATAGTTGTACTCTCTTGGGTAGCTCACTTCCTTTTCCTGAAGGCTCATGTCCTTCAAGGCTTCTAGAGGTGGATCTTGTTTTTCTTGTTCTTTGGTTGGAACTTCATTCATCTTTGATGATTGCCGACCATCATTGGCTTCAAAAGTCCCTACATCATCATCATCACAAGAATCCTTCCTCGGAAAAAGGTTATCATCGAAAATCACATGTATAGACTCTTCAACAACTAAGGTTTTTTTATTAAATGCTTGATAAGCTTTAGAGTTCAAAGAATATCCTAAGAAAATAGCTTCATCACTTTTAGAGTCTAATTTTCCCAAATTATCTTTTCCATTATTTAAAACAAAACATTTACAACCAAATGGATGAAAATAGCTAATGTTAGGCTTTTTGGATTTTAAAATCTCATAAGGAGTTTTCTTTAAAATAGGCCTAATCATTACTCTATTTATGATATAGCAAGCCGTATTAGTGGCTTCTGCCCAAAAATATTTTGGCAAATTGTTTTCACAAAGCATGGTTCTAGCCATTTCCTCTAAAGTTCAATTTTTCCTTTCAACAACCCCATTTTGTTGAAGTATTCTATGAGCTGAAAATTTGTGGCTTATACTATTTGAGTTACAAAATCCTCAAAACCTAAATTTTGAAATTCGGTGCCATGGTCACTTCGAATGTGAGAAATATTTTGACCAAGGTCATTTTGAGTAATTTTTGAAAAAGTGATGAATTTTTCTAAAGCCTCATCTTTGGTACTTAAGAATAAAACCCAAGTGTATCTAGAGAAATCATCAACTAAAACATATGCATATGATTTTTCGCCCAAGCTAGTAGTTCTAATAGGACCAAAAAGATCCATGTGGATCAATTGTAAAACTCTACTAGTTGAACCATCATTAATAGGTTTAAAAGAAACTCTTTTATGTTTGCCGTTTGCACAAGCATCAAAAATTTTATCATTTGAAAACTTTATTTTAGGAAAACCTCTAACTAGATCTTTTGAAACCAAATTTTCTAAAACACTCATGCTTGCATGCCCTAATTTTCTATGCCATAACCATGAATCATGTCCATCATTTGCAACAAAGCATGCATTAGAAATATGAATTTCATCTAAATGCACTATGTATATATTTCCTATGCGATGACCAAAAAGTACAATTTTATTTGTTTCAATGTTTAAAAGCTTGCAACCATTAGAATCAAAAAGAACATTAAAACCTTTGTCACACAATTGACTAATACTTAAAAGATTATGTTTTAGACAGTTGACATATAAAACATTATCAATAAGAATGGATGAGTGATTACCAATGGAACCAATTCCTTCTACGTGGCCTTTGGAGTTGTCACCAAATGTTACTACTCCTCCACTCTTTGGCTTTAGTTCCAAGAATCGACTCTTGTCTCCGATCATGTGTCTTGAGCATCCACTATCAAGGTACCATGAGTTTGCACTTGTAGCCTTGGCATTGTAGCAATGCTCCACCTACAAACAAGAAATCAAGCTTTGATTTTTGGTACCCAAATCTTTTTTGGTCCATTAGCATTAGTTCTCAATATCTTGGTTCCCTTAGGAATCCAAGAAGCAATCTCGTTAACATTGTTAGAAGCAATAACATTCTTAGGAATCCACACACTTCTAGCTTTCTTACCATAATAGGGCCTTGAGTACCCTCCATGTTTTAATATTTAAAGAAAATAGATTTAATAAAAGGATTTCATTTTCACAAAATCACTTTCTTACGTAACTAACTTTGATACAACTTTTCTCTCAACACACTCAGTAGCCAAACTATCAAAATCTTTCCAAAATTTCCATGAATCAATTCCTTTTGATTTTCTTTTTATTACCTACTAGATTCCTTTCATTCTTGCAAAAAAATCTATTTGGATTTCAACCAAACTTTTCCAATTAAGGGAGAAATCAACAATTAGAGATGATTTTCATTTCTCTCCTCTAATTAAAGGTTCTTTATTGAAATTCCCAAGTTCTTGATCCTTTGCTATTGATTTATGTTATCGAATTATGATTTAAACATGGATTTGGTACTTAAATTGAGTTTTGTGTGGAAATTGGATAAAAACTGATTTGGATCTGTTTTGTAATGAATCTAATGGATTTAGATCTCTTATATGATGTGTTTTAATGTTAAAAGAAAAGGTTAATTAAAGGAATCTCGAAACTATGTGAATTGCTAATTTTCTAGGTTGTTTATAGTTGGTTTTTGATGTGATCTTGGTGTTGTGGTGTTGCTGGAGGTATAAGAACTATTTTAAGATGTTTTTGGATGTTAATTGATGTTGTTGAGATGTTAGAATCAATAGGTTTTGGTCGGGCTTTGTTTAGTTGAGGTTTGATGATGTTTTCGGATGCTTTAGAGAGGTGTTTGATGGATCTAAGGGAGGCGAAGTTGTGTTTGTTGTTTGCTGGGGATTTGAGATGCATGGAAGTGCATTAATCATCTATTTTTTTGGGTAATGTAGGAGAGTTGAATCCTATAGCGTTTGGAGAGGTTGCGGAAGCTTCAGAGGTTTGACTGTGTATCGGCTAGCGAGCTTTGGGTTGTCGGTGAGTGGAAATGTGTTTTACTACTCTAAAAAGGTTTTGAAAGAAGTTGTGGGAGTTTAGAATAAGTTTGAAATACTTATTTAAGCTCGAAAGTAAGTATTAGTTAAGCTCTCTCTCATTTTCGGTATTGCGAAGTATAATCTCATGCATATGTTTATGGTTTTGATTACTCACTGTATTATGCATGTTTTAGAAATGAAAGAGGTTGCAAATGATCATATATGATGACTATTGAGTATTGCAAATGGTTTATGAAATGAATTTGAGGATGCTAGAATACATGATTTAATGTATTAGAAATTGATTTGATTTGATACATATGTAAAATAGTGAGGTAACATGGATTTCTTGAGTATATTAACAAGTGGCTAGGATTAAAATGTTATCGGATATAGTTGGCTAGCCATAGGGTTTAAAGTGCACTATAAAAAGTTGCCTCATGTGTGTCGAGGGGTTGTGAGTGTGCAATAGACTCCACCATGAGAACCTTAGCGGTTGAGGTGGGTAAATGTTTAGTTGCTCCGGTTTGAACCGTTGAGGTGAGTAAATGATTTGTTGCTCCAGTTGAGGAATGTATGTGAAGTGGTTGTGGGAACCCCTTGAGAAATCTGTGTATCCGATGAGTTTTTGTAAAGAGTTTGGAATTTGTTTTGAGTCACTTGAAAGCCAATATACTAGATAATATATCATGAGAAATGGATTATGTTTGCATAATATGGTTTATACATATGATGCTCTTTAAGCTTGCTATATAGAGATTTGGCATTTGAAGCTTAAATTGAGGTAGAGATAAAATCCATGATACATGTGTTGTAAATGATTTTAAATGTGCATTTGAAAGAGGTTATGGGAACATGAGATGATTTTGTCATGAGACATTTGCACCTGGTTTGAATTAAAATGATTTAAATTGCATTGATGAGTGTTTTAGAGATTCCCTCACTAAGCTAATAGCTTACGCTCTCCTTTCTCATCAATGCAGAGAAATAGGCTTTTGCGGACAACAAGCACGCATGGGAGGATCCAAGAGTTGAGACATTTCAAAGTATGGTTTTATAAATACTAAGTAGTAATTAAAGGCAATGTGACCAAGTTGTAATTGGGAGGTTTATTTCGGATACTCCCTATTTGTGTAAGTTTGGTTTGATGTTTTGGACTTGTAAGATATTAAATGATTGATTTTGAGGGGTTGGGAAACCTTGTGCATGCCTGGGTAGGAATCATGCCTATAGGTATTTGTCTTGAATATGCCATGTTGAGAATGATCTTCTACCATGTTGCTTTGATTAAAAAGTTGATGTTTATGAAGTTATATGATGTTTATATGTTGTTTGGAGTGTGTTTGATTGAGCCAAAGTGTCATATGTTGGACCAAGAGACAATTACAGGTTTGTCCGTACCGGTACAGGTCCTTAGGGATTGTTACGATATGCCTGGTAAATAAGCCAAAGTGTTATATCTCGGCTCAATCTGGGCAAAATTCCCTAGGCATATCTTAATATGTCTGGTAACCATATCAGTACGCGTAGCTGGTAAATATGACTAATTAAGGATTGGTAACTTTAAATACACAAGTACCCTCTTAAGTGTTAGAAATTGTGTTTTAGTCCCTAAATGCGAATTCGAACAATTGGATGTCAATTCGACGCCCGATTGAGTTGTAATCTTCACCATAACCAGTATGATCACCTTAGGACTTAAAAATGTGTTTAGATAAGATAAAAGGAAAAATGGACCGTTTTAGTGTAAATATTATGGGTTTGTCTTAGCAAACCCTAATGTAGCTCTCTCGGTTTGGTCTTGTGACTAGACCGGGTCAAGGGGTTACATTTATTAGTATCAGAGCCATATATGATTGTTGGGATGTGGGTTATGGTTGTTTGACATATTGTTGATGTATGTTTCTGCTGATTGTTATGAACGATGTTTGAATTTGTGAGATTATGTTCGATATGTGAAATGTTTGAGGTATTTAGCTTGGGGACACATTGCCTTATTACTACTAAAGTTAAATGATTTTGTTTTTAAACAATAGTGACTTGGATTCTTGCTGCAAGCTGGCCTAATTGTTTTTGTTCTATTGCATTATCATGTTTTAGACTCATATTTCTACAAATGGGACCGAGATGAGAGACATGAACACACGTGGGAAGTGTAGTGAATAGACAAGAAGAGGAGTTGACTTCTCCTCCACTGATTCCCCATGCATGTGTTAGAGTTGAGAGTGGTGCACCTCAGGCACCATAAGGACCTATTTTTAGTGACATGACACCATTAATCCAAGCAATGACGGGAGCTTTCTAGGCGACCATGGTTGGAGTGCAAGTACGTGCACCAGCGCCTGTAGCTGTGAATACTGGGCTACCTTTAGAGCGTCTGCGTAGCTTGGGTGGTAATGAGTTTAGAGGTTTGGCTCCTGAAGCGGCCGAGGTGTGGTTTGCTAGCACGGAGAGGATTTTTGGCCAAATGGAGTGTATAGATGATCGCAAGCTGGGTTGTGTGGTGTCATTGCTGTAGGGTGATGCGTATAGTTGGTGGACAACTATTGTTGCGGGTGTGCACCTGTCGATGTAACATGGGTGTTCTTTTGTGCTTCTTTCTACAAAAAGTATTTGGAACTCGTTATCAAGATAAGAAGAATAGGGAGTTTATGGCTTTAGAGCAGGGAAACATGTCTGATTTCGAGTATGAGATCCAGTTTTTCTGGTTAAGCAAGTATGCTCCTGAGCTGGTTCCTAATGAGCGACAGCGTTGCGATCGGTTCTGTTATGGGTTGATCAATGAGGTGAAGACATATATGTTGGCTACAGACTATACAAAGTTTGATGTCCTGGTTTCTCAAGCTAAGGACATAGAACAAAATTTGGGGTTGCCTGCTCGTTCTAGGGGTTCTTCTATTGGGAAGGGGCAGGCTGAGTCAGATGTTGGCTGGGATCGTTACAAGAGGCATAGAGATAAGAGGTACCAAACCGATTAGAGATATGGTAGAAGCAATTCTAGGCGAGGTCGGTAAGGTCAGAATGCTTATGTTGGAGTACCCTTGTGTATGCGGTGTGGTAGGAAGCATTCAGAGGAGTGCTGGGGTGCCCCGGGTATGTTTTGGAGTTGTGGATCGCGGGATCATCTCAGGCGTGATTGTCCACAGTTGGTTGGAGAGGGACAAGTTGCTACACGAACTATGGTACCGTAGAGAGGTCGTAGGCACGGTCGTGGACATTTTCTGCGTAGGAATGATGGTCAGAGGCTAGTTGCCCATACCATAGCGGTTTAGCTTGAGGGTGGTAGACCGATAAGAGTTTTTTCCATCGTGTAGGAAGGAATGATATTGATGTGATTGCAGATACATTTACTTTGCAGTCTATATCATTGCTTTCTTTGATAGATTCTGGTTCTACACATTCATATATCCTGCACGAACATGCTTGCTTGCTTGATCTACCTGTAGAGGTGTTAGATGTTGGTATGAGGGTAACTAGTTCCTTTGGGGAGACAATAGTTGCTAAGAGGTTGTATAGGAGATGTCCTTTGATGGTTCAAGGACATGTGGTTGCGACTGACCTGATAGAGTTGCCGTTTTGCAGTTTTGATGTAATCTTAAAGGTGGATTGGTTGTCTGAACATTGGGCTGTGGTTGATTTTGAGGCCAATCGAGTTTTGTTGAGACTTGTCGAGTATTACGAAGTGGTGGTTATAAGGGAGAATGTCAAATTCTTAGCCAATGTTGTTTCAGCTTTGGAAATGCAAAAGATGATGGAAGTTGGGGGTCAAGCATACCTAGCTTATGTTATGAACCCGAATATGAAGGAAGTGTGTGCCCAAGATCATTATCGACACATAGTTTTAGGAGTTAAAAGACTTGAAGACGTAGTTGCAAGAGTTGTTGGACCAAAGTTTCATTCGGCCTAGTATTTCACCGTGGGGAGCATCGATGTTTGTGAAAAAGAAGGATGACACGATGAGGATATGCATTGATAATATTATCAGTTGAAGGTGAAAGATAAAAATATACCGAAGACAGCTTTCGTACGCGTTATATGCATTATGAGTTCTTGGTGATGTCGTTTGGGTTGACAAATGCCCCGACAACATTCATGAATATGATGAATATTGTGTTCCATGAATTCTTGGATCAATTTGTGATAGTATTCATCGATGACATCCTTGTGTACTATCGTACCGAGAAAGATCATGATTGACACATACAGATTGTATTGCGGGTTCTATTGGACAATAAGCTTTATAAGAAGCTGAGTGGCTGCGAGTTTTGGATCAAGCAAGTAGTCTTCCTTGGTCATGTTGTTTCAGCCGAGAGTATTCGCGTGGATCCGCAAAAAATTGAAACTGTTGTGAATTGGAAGCAACCAAAGCCGGTATCAGAGTTTGGAAGTGTAATCACCATTTTCGTCCGAGCTTTTATTCAAATCAAATAATCATTAAACCAAAACACCAAGAAAACTTAAAATTAAAATCCCAAAAATTCTTTTAATGTTCATTTTTACAATTACCCAAAATCCCTTATAGCCCAAATGACCCAACCGACCCAATGACCTAAACCCTTGAACCGGTTGAACCGGTTGCCTCTGCCTCAAACCTACAGTACCAGACTCTTGTCTCCTGCACCCGCAACCGAGCACCCATGCCCTTGCAATCGAGCAGGTGCAGCCCCAACCGAGAGCCCCTCGGTCACTGCTCTATCACCTCATGCAGCACCCCTGACCGAGCAACCCAGCCACCACAACAACCACTGGTCCCAATTCTTCCTCCTTGCCACCTGCAAAAAGCAAAGAGCAAGTATTCAGAATTTCAGAGGCTCTCCTAAATACAGACAAAAGGACATAACAACCAATAGGAAAATATGTTTTTATTTGTTTGTTTTTGCAATTAAATTTAGGCTATAAAGCCGAATCAAAAGCAATGTAAAAAGGGACCCTTTTGTCTCCAACATTCGGAAATACAAGCAACAAATCCAAAAGCTTAGGTATTTTCCTTTCAATCTTGCATTAATTTTTAGGGTTCATCTCGATCTCTAAAAAGAAAAAATGGTTTTAAAATAAAAGAGGATTCAAGAAAATTTTGGAAAAAACACAGATCATTTTAGGTTTTTTTTAATCTTTCATTTTCATGTAATATTGGTGCTTTTTTTCCCTTTCAAACCGAAACCATAGGCTTTTGCCCTCCATTTTCTCAAATCTCGTTTTTAAAACAAAAAATCAAAGGGATTTTCAAATTTTTTCGAAATTGAAGTTTAGGATTTTTATTGGGTTCCAATTTTTAGTCAAAAATCAAGAAAGGAGGAAGGTTTTCGAAGCTTACCTGCCATTTGAGGAAGAGCTGCCGTCTTCGGACGTCCAGAGCGGCGCGAGGCCAGGCCCCCGATGAACTGCCTGAAAGATAAGAATTTCTGGTTTTTAGAGGACTGTTGTTCTCAATTGAACCATTTTCAGTTTCGAAAATAGGAAACGAAGGGTTCCCTTTCCACACTCAATCTCACCATAAAATGCCGTGTTTTGTGCTTAAATGGTGGGGCGCTCTTTCATTTTTATTATTTCTTTTTTATTCCTTTTCTTTTTGTTTTACATCACTTTGAAAGTTGCGTATGGCTTACGTTTTTACCTTTGATATTATATTATACTATATTATATAGTATGGCCATGTATTATATTCATATATGTTATTATTTATACTATATAGTATATATATTGTATTTTATATTTTAATACATACATATATATATATATATTATTTTATATTTATATTCTTTTATTTTATTTTATATTCGAATCGGCCTTATACCCGCAACGAGAATGACTCATATTATTTATGGCCCGTTTTTATTTTCCCGCATTTTATTTTCGCAATTTAAATTATCGCACTTAATTTATCGTATTTTTTGCCTTTTTGTTCGATCTGGTCCTTTTTTCGAATTTCTTTTTTGTTCGATCCGGTCCATTTTATGGACTTTTTAATTCCCACTCTTTAGTTTCTATATATATTTACGTTGTTCGTATTTATTTCCCGCATTTATCTTTATTTGCTCGATTTTTGTGACATGCATTGTCCCGATATTCATTTCATCTCTAATTAAATTATATATTCACATTGTTAATTAATTAGTCTAACTCATAAAAAGGAGATAATTGTTAACTCGATTACTTTGGTCTTAATCTTGGCTTAATGGATATAGACCAAATATTTGAATTAATTTTTATCATCTAAAGGTAAATATTAAAATGAGTAAAATTTTGGCAACTCATAACATCATCTTTAACTGTTTCCATCATGCATAAAGGTGATGCACTCGATTCGAACCGTAAATTAACAGAACAATAGGTTTTATTCGATGTCGGTTTAATCTACGGTCTCATGTACAATCATCCTTATTAATTAACCAGATAATTATTTTGAACCCACTAAATTGTTAAAGCTCGTTTAATTAAAACTTATATTCGATTAAGAACTATTAATTAAATTCGGTTTGAATTTTAATAATTTCCATAGATCAAAAGCAACGTATGTTTTGGTACTGATTTCCGGGCGTGATGGGGGTGCTAATCCTTCCCCACACGTAACCAACTCTCAAACCCTTATTTTAAAGAATCTCAGGTTTTATGGTGCCTGGCCTACCTTAGTGGCTGGTGACGACTCAAACTCTTCATTTTCAAAATAAAAACCCCCATTTTAAATCAAATTCTCCACAAATTCAAAAATCCCCACTTTTTCAAAAAAAAATCAAAAACACAACAAAAATCCTCAAAAATGTTTTTTTCTTTCTTAGCGATTTTAAAAGGTCGTTACAGCTGGCGACTCCGCTGAGGACCATTTTTTAGAGTTAAGCCAAAAAACACACGTTGATTTATTGATAGAAATTTTGAAGTTCAAATTAACTTTAATTAATTTGTTCTTTCTCGAAAATACATTTTAATTCGACAGGCTTTGATAATTAGCTGTCTCGCATTAATTGTTCATTTAATTTTTAAGGAATCACCGACATGTGTTGCATCATACTCATCAAGCTCTATACCCAAGCTTTGCCCCTTAAGTGGGAGTGAAACGCCACATACCCACGTGAACAGCCCTCCATGAGTCGGTAATTCACTTCCAGAATCCACGCCTTATGACAAGTGAGCAGCCCTCTATGTCACTAGGTCGTGCTTTCCGTCGAACCGAATCCGATTCGCAAGCCTGTCATGGGCCAGAATCGAGGTTCTTGTTATCTTAAAAAATAATAAGATAGGTTCAAGTACCCCCTCTCTAGAACCCAAACCACATGTGTGAGAATCTAGGAAGCTCACCCCTTTAGAGCCATGCGGACAACCATAGAAATCTAGAATTCATGCTATTAGGTCACTTTGGTGTGTCTATTCGGTTTTCATTCTTTATTTGTATATTTGTTACTAACAAACTCTTATTGTCTTGCTTGCTTGATTATTTTTGTGCATATTCATGACATTTTCACATTAAGCGTTGGTTCGAGAGCAGTTCAAAATTGAGGGTTTCGTAATGGAAGAAAGAATCCATAACGACGAGTTAAAAAATGTTGAAGCTCGAGTGGGGCAAATGTTAATCTAGATGTGCTCTATATGGCAGTCATTCTCTTTTCCTCGTCATAATGGGACTCAATCTTCATTTCGGAAAGTTGCTCAATGAGAATGTTCGTCGATCAACAATTTTTGCATTCATTCGTGCATTATCAATATTTTCTTTTATTCATTTTACGGTGATTGCATTGTCCTCATTTTCATTCATTTGCATCATGGTGGCATGACATCTTAGACACATTGAACTAATCATGTTTGCATTATCCCCTTTGCATCTAGGGCATTTATTTTGCATTTACATGCTTTCATTTTGAAAACGTCAAGACTGGCTTTTGGGATGTCCCGTGACAGTGATTCGGGATCAAAGGAAAATTTAGTCGATACAGCATCCTTACGATACCCGACAAAAATCCAAGATGGTGAACGAAGAGAGATTAGACCAAATTGAGCAAACCCAAAGGGATATGCAAGTGGATTTGGCCAGAAAGATGGAAGAACAGTTAGCAAAGGCCCGGCAAGACATGGTGGAGCAGTTTAAAAAGTCTTAACAAGACATGCTAGTACAAATTACCCAATTGCTCAGATTTAAGCTCCCCAGACAATGAGAGGCTTCTGTTGTGAATCCTACGGTAAATCTTAATCCCACTGACGAGAATGAGTGTCCCACATATCCTCCATGGTTTACTCATTCTCATGCTAGGGGTCAACCGGACCTCAGGTGATACTTTCTCGTGGGAAATCACTACTTCATCAGGCCAGTGCCTTATTCCTTATAAATTTACCCTTCGCATCATAAGTCAAGCCTAGGGGCAATCAAGCCAAAAACTTTATCTTGGAGATGGACCAATTAATTGAGATAGAGAGGCCTAGAGTTGAAACCTCTAAAGAGATCGAGGACCGATACAAGTGGCTCAGGGAAAAGATGGAAGCCATGCTTGTCCCGGATCTGGTGTTATCTCCCAAGTTCAAGGTCCCAGAGTTTGAGAAGTACGACGGAACGAGCTATCCCCGTGCACATCTTACCGTGTTTTACCGTAAGATGATGAGATACGAGAAAGATGATAAGCTGCTAATCCACCGTTTTCAAGTTAGTCTCTCGGGATCTGCCACAAGATGGTATAATCAGTTGAACCAGCATTAGATAAAATCATTAAAGGACTTGGCCAAAGCTTTCCTAGAATAGTACCGACATGTTAGTGACATAGTGCCAGACCGTTGGATCTTGCAACACATGAAATAAAACTCAAATGAAGGCTTTAGGCAGTATGCCCAACGTTGGAGAGATATGGTAGCTCAAGTTCAACCCCGCTCAGCAAAAGAGAGACGGTGGCCATGTTTATCCAGACTTTAGAGGGTCCAGTCTTGGGTCGTTTGATAGGCAACGCGGCTACCAATTTTGCCAACATTGTGTTATCTGGTGAGCTCATCGAAAATACTGTCAAAAGTGGCAAAATTGATTATAGAGGTAGTTCGTCCCACAAAAAGACATCGCATACAAAGAAAGACCATGAAGTGAACTCTTCAGGGGTTTACAATGCAAGTTATTCGAAATCACAGTTGTACCCAGGGTTCTTCGAGCCAAGACTCTGGTCAAAGAAGAAACACCGAAAAGATGAAGTTCACCCCGTTACCAATCTCTTGCGGTGAACTATACAAGCAATTATTCGATGTCCATGTGGTTGCACCCTTCTATCAAGCACTGTTGCAGCCTTCCTTCTAGAAATGGTATGATCCTAGTGCTAAGTGCGTATACCATGGTGATCAAGTGGGGCACTCGATTGAGACTTGTATCAGCTTCAATAAAGCAGTAAAAAAGCTTATCAAGCTCGGGGTCATAAGTTTTGACAAATCCAGTGGGCCGACTACAACCGCCAACCCCCTACCTAACCATACCAGCAGAGTGAATGTAATCTCTGAGAAAAGCAACCGAATTGTTAAGACCAAGGTATCAGAAGTCAAATCACCTATCAGCTGGGTTTGGAAGAAGCTACTTGATGCAGGTCTAATCGGTCAAGGAATGATGATGCTCGAGGGGCATAGCAGTATATAGTGTGAGTTCTATGCCAAAGAAGGGCACACTATTCAAGACTATTGTGAGTTCAAGGATACTGTTCAAGGCCTAATGGACATCAAAGAAGTGGAATTCTTTGAGGAATGAACTCGTCTTGCCTCCATATCAAGATGTCAAGCTAATCAACTTCAGTAGGTTTCCTTGTTACTTTTAACTTCTTTTGAGTAATGCATGTAAATCAAATCCACCTGCTTAAGCTTGAAAACGGTGTTGATCTTTTGTAAGGGCCTAAGACTACGGTTTAATTTTTAATGAAAGAATGCGTTTTGTTTTTCAACTCTCTCTCTTTATTTTGTGTAAATAGTTGTCTATTGAGTCCCCATATATCAATTGCACAAGGGATATTGACTTTGACCCAAAGGTTGACTCCAAGTAGCATGTGTTTAATTGAAGTCCCAAGCTGCGGATATTACGAATGTGTGACCCGCATTAAAACCACAAATAATAATAAATCGGTACAACTTAATATTTGAAGTCTGGTAATAGGCATTTCAAAACAAAATGAATTGATTTAACTTTCAACGCCTTGTAATAGGCATTTTTAAAAAACATTTCAATGATTGAAACCTGGTAATAGGCAATTTTTCAAAGAAAAAACACTTTAAAGCCTGGTAATAGGCAATTTTTCAAAATAATTAGAAAGCACTCCAATGTTCGAAACCTGGTAAAGGCCTTTTCGTATAAGAGTGCAGAATTTTTAGGGCACTCCGCTGAAGCCCACTCTAGCCGAAACTTTTCGCTTCATGAGTGATGGTAATATTTTCAAAATCATGACAATGCCGAGTAGCTCAGGAATTTGTTGTTTCCTCCATCATTTATTTCGAGCCAAAGGAATGTGATGAATTGAATTCCCCAAACAAAACGAGACAAAATGAACCGGCCAAAGGCAAGATGGTCAAGCACCAAAGTAGTTTAAAATGCACTTCACATCAACAAACATCAATTCAGTTTTTGAGGTCTCCTAGACATAGGATTTTCTTGGGGCAATCCTCGGTAATCTATTTTAGTGTTGCTCATGCACTTGATATTCGGGGCATTCAATATTGCTTGATATATTCACAATCTGAAAAGAAAAAACCCAATTTTCTCAATAAGCATCTCACAATGAAATCAGAGCACGTAGCCTGTGATTTAAAATAAAATATTTCTCTACATTACTTACAGAGAAGCTCAAAAGTTTAGGGACCAACCACAAATGGGCCCTCAGATTACTGCCTCAGCTTAAGAAAGCTTTTACTAGTTGATCTTTGCCTTGAAAGATACACTCAAGTAGAAGATGGTCAACCCGCAAGAGGTTGGGGCATCAGCACCTACAAGACAAAAATAGCCCATCTAGTCTGCAAGACAGAACTGTAGCAAAAATAAGAGAGTCATAAGTCTACCTCATGGTCAATTGCATTGCATGCCATTCATATCAACATCAGGACATTCCACTCATCATACATTCGCATTAAATGCATACATTACACATCAAATTAGATGCATTCATGCTAAGTTCATTTACTTCGCTCATACATAAAAATAGGTTCAAGATAAGAAGCCTCAATCATGGAGGACAACAACAAATTGGCAAGCCCAGAATCACGAAGGAAAGCCAGACCATCAAAGAAGTTGAAACCTCAAAGAGGGAGTATAACAACACCCAACACGGAATGGCGAACCCTCAAAGCAAATGAAGCTAAACCTAAACTCAAACTTCGATTGAAGAATCACTAACTATTGTTTACTTCTATTTTTCAGGTCTTGCCTCATCATCATTGGTGTAGCGGATCATCTTGTTCCTCAGATCTCAACTCTCCGTCAGTGGTGTAGCGGATCAACCAATTTTTTAGATCATGCCACTCGTCAAAGTTGTAGCTTGATCAAATATTCTTTATATCTTAACTTATCGTCAGTGGTGTAGCGGATCAACCAATCTTTCAGATCATGCATCTTCGTCAAAGTTGTAGCTTGATCAAATCTCTCTTCCGGTCATGCCTCTTCGTCAGAGTTGTACCTTGATCACCCCTAACTCCTCAGATCATGCCTCTTCGTCAGAGTCATAGCTTGATTGCCACTAACTCTTCAGGTTATGCATCTTCGTCAGAGTCGTAGCTTGATCAACTAACTCTTCAGATCATGTCTCTTCGTCAGAGTCATAGCTTGATTTCCACTAACTCCTCAAATCATGCCTCTTCGTTAGAGTTGTAGCTTGATCGCCCTTAACTTCTCAAATCATGCCTTTTCGCCAGAGTTGTAGTTTGATCGCCCCTAACTCCTCAGATCATGCCTCTTCGTCAAAGTTGCAGCTTGATCAACTAACTCTTCAGATCATGCCTCTTCGTCAAAGTCATAGCTTGATCGCCACTAACTCCTCAGATCATGCCTCTTCGTCAAAGTTGTAGCTTGATCGCCTCTAACTCCTCAGATCATGCCTTTTCGTCAGAATTGTAGCTTGATTGCCCCTAACTCTGCAGATCATGCCTCTTCGTCAGATTCCTAGCTTGATCACCTCTAACTTCTTAGATCATGCCTCTTTGTCGGAGTTGTAGCTTGAACACTTCTAACTCTTTAGATCACACCTCTTCGTCAGATTTGTAGCTTGATGACAATCTAATCGCAAAATCATGCCTCTTCATCGGAGCTGTATCTTGGTCCAATCCAATCTCCCGATCTTATCTCATTTTTGGTGGCGTAACAAATCACCCTTATTCGAACATCTTTTTACCAAATCTTTTTAATTTTACAATTTTAAATAAAATAAATAGATACTCAGTTTGAAACAATTTCCTTTTACTCTCGCGGGTTCTATCTTTTCAAAAAAAGATATGAAGTAGATGAGTCAACCAAATCTTGACTCTTCTTCGGAGGTGTAGTGGATCAACAGATAAGTTCTATGTCTCTAAAAATTGGAAGATGAACCAATTAGAGTTCGAAGGAAAGATCGTGCCAAGAAGGGGCTCCAGTTCGACCGAACGAAAATGGTTATCATTAGTCTTTGTTATATTGTCGTTTCACAACAATAAACAAAGAAGGACAGCTACTATCACCACTTTTGTCCGGCCTTTTATTCGAATCAAATAATCATTAAACCAAAAAAACCAAGAAAACAATTTAAAATTAAAATCCCAAAAATTCTTTTAATGCATTTTTACAATTACCCAAAATCCCTTAGCCCAAATGACCCAACCAACCCAATGACCTAAACCCTTGAACCGGCTGAACCGATTGCCTCTGCCTCACACCTACAGTACCAGACTCTTGTCTCCTACACCCGCAACCGAGCACCCATACCCTTGCAACCGAGCAGGTGCAGCCCAAACTGATAGCCCTCGGTCACTGCTCCATCACTTCATGCAGTACTCCTGACCGAGCAACCCATCCATCACAACAACCACTGGTCTCAATTCTTCCTCTTTGCCACCTGCAAAACAACAAAGAGCAAGCATTCAGAATTTTAGAGGCTCTCCCAAATACAGACAAAAGGACATAACAACCAATAGGAAAATAGGTTTTATTTGTTTTTTTGTAATTAAATTCAGGCTATAAAGCCGAATCAAAAGCAATGTAAATGGGGACCCCTTTTTTCCTCCAACATTCGGAAATACAAGCAACAAATCCAAAAGCTTAGGTATTTTCCTTTCAATCTTGCATAAATTTTTAGGGTTCATCTCCTAAAAATAAAAACAGGTTTTAAAATAAAACAGGATTCAAGAAAATTCTGGAAAAAACACAGAGAGCGTTCTAGGATTTTTTAATCTTTCATTTTCGTGTAACATTGGTGCTTTTTTTCCCTTTGAAACCGAAACCAAGTGCTTTCGCCCTCCATTTTCTCAAATCTCGTTTTTAAAACAAAAAATCAAAGGAATTTTCAGATTTTTTTTGAAATTGAAGTTTAGGGTTTTCTTTGGGTTTGAATTTTCAGTCAAAAAATTAAGAAAGGAGGAAGAGTTTTGAAGCTTACCTGCCATTTGAGGAAGAGCCGTCGTCTACGAACGTCTTCGGACGTCGAGAGCGGCGCGAGGCCTGGCCGCCGATGAACTGCCTGAAAGATCAAAATTTCTGGGTTTTAGAGGACTGTTGTTCTCAATTGAACCATTTTTAGTTTCGAAAATGGGAAACGAAGGGTGCTAAAATGATGGGGCGCTCTTTCATTTTTATTCTTTTTTTGTTTTGTTTGTTTTACATCACTTTTAAAGTTGCGTATGGTTTACGTTTTTACCTTTGATATTTATATATATTATACTATATTATATAGTATGGCCATGTATTATATTAATATATGTTATTATTTATACTATATAGTATTTATATTGTATTTTATATTTTAATACATATATATTATTCTACATTATTATTCCTTTATTTTATATTCGAATTGGTCTTACGGTGACCTGCAACGGGGGATGACCCGTATTGTTTATGGCTCGTTTAGTGTAGTTTTATTTTCTCGCATTTTATTTTCGCAATTTAAATTATCGCACTTAATTTACCGCATTTTTGCCGTTTTGTTCTATCCGGTCCTTTTTTCGGATTTCTTTTTTGTTCGTTCTGATCCATTTTTCAGACTTTTTAATTCTCGCTCTTTAATTTCCGTATATATTTACTTTGTTCGTATTTATTTATCAGATTTATCTTTATTTACTTTATTTGCTCGATTTTGTGACATGCATTGTCCCGATATTCATTTCATCTCTAATTAAATTATATATTCACATTGTTAATTAATCACTCTAACTCATAAAAAGGAGATAATTATTAACTCGATTACTTTGGTCTTAATCTTGGCTTAATGGATATAGACCAAATATTCGAATTAATTTTTATCATCTAAAGGTAAATATTAAAATGGGTAAAATTTTGGCAACTCATAACATCATCTTTAATTGTTTGCATCATGCATAAAGGTGATGTACTCGATTCAAATCGTAAATTAACATTGTAGTGTCTTATTCGATGTTGGTTTAATCTACGGTCCGATGTACAGTCATCCTTATTAATTAAACGGATAATTAATTCGAACTCACTAAATTGTTAAAGCTCGTTCAATTAAAACTTATATTCGATTAAGAACTGTTAATTAAATCCAGTTTGAATTTCAATAATTTCCATCGATCAAAAGCAACGTATGTTTTGGTATCGATTTTGGGGCGTAATAGGGGTGCTAATCCTTCCCCACACGTAACCAACTCCCGAACCCATATTTTAAAGAATCTCTAGTTTTATGGTGCCCGACCTACCTTAGTGGCCGGTGGCGACTCCAACTCTTCATTTTCAAAATGAAACCCCATTTTTAAATCAAATTCCCCAAAAATTCAAAAATCCCCACTTTTTCAAAAAAATTCAAAAACAACAAAAAATTTCAAAACATAACAAAAATCTTCAAAAATGATTTTTTCTTTCTTAGCAATTTTAAAAGGTCATTACAGGAAGCAAACAAAGTCGGTATCGGATGTTTGTAGATTCCTAGGGTTGGCAAAGTATTACCGATGCTTTGTAGATGGTTTTTTGAAGATTGTTGCTTCTTTGACGAAGTTATTCTAGAAAGATGTGAGTTTTGAGTGGATAGAAGGTAGACAACAAGCTTTTGACAAACTGAAGGAAGCCCATCTTGATTCAACTTGAGTCAGGGAATAAGTTTTTTGTGTATAGCGATGCATCTTACGTGGGTTTGAGGTGTGTTCTGATGTAAGAAGGAAGGGTTGTCGCTTATGCATCTAGACAATTGAAGGTGCATGAGCACAATTACCCTACGCATGACATTGAACTTGCTATAATGGTGTTTGCATTGAAGATTTGGCGACACTATCTTTACGGTGAGAAGTTTACTGTGTACACAGATCACAAGAGTTTGAAGTACCTAATGTCGCAAAAAGAGTTGAATCTTAGGCAACAAAAATAGTTGAAGTTGCTTAAGGATTACGATCTCTCAATCGAGTATTATTCGAGTAAGGCTAACATGGTAGCCGATGCTTTGAGTAGAAAGGTTGGGGTTTAGTTGAGGGTGATGTTTGCTCGGTTGAGTGTAATGCGATATTGTGGGTTATTGGCTGAGTTGTAAGCGAAGCCATTGTTGTAGTTGATTAAAGAAAATCAACCATATAATGATTCTTTGGTACCGCATGTCAAAGACATCATGGATGGCAATGAGACGGATTTTGGTTTCAATAATGAAGGTGTTTTGTGTTTCAAGAGTCGAATAGTGGTGTCGAAGGATGAGGAATTAAGGCACACTATCTTGACTGAGGTGCATTTGAGTCCTTTTATGATGCATCTGAGGAGTACAAAGATGTATCTGGATTTGAAAAATGAGTATTTCTCGGTTGGTTTGAAGAAGGATGTCGCGGATTTTGTAGCTCGTTACATGCTTTGTCAACGTGTTAAGGCAGAGCACCATTTTTCTTCGGGGTTGTTGCAACCGTTGAAGATTCTAGAATAGAAGTGGGAGAGAATTACCATGGATTTTATGTTTGGTTTATCTTTGACGCCATCAAAGAATGATTATGTTTGGGTGATTGTCGATAGGTTTACGAAGTGTGCACATTTTCTGGCTGTGCATAAGATGTATACTTTGGATAAGTTGGTGGAGTTGTACATTGCGGAGATTGTGAGGTTGCATAGGTGCCTAAGTCTATTGTATCGGATAGGGATCTACATTTTACAACGAGGTTTTGGGAGTGTTTTCATAGGGCTTTGGGTACGGGGTTGAATTTTAGTACTTTGTATCATCCTCAAACGGATGGTCAGTTTGAATGCGTTATCCAAGTGTTGGAGGATATGTTGCGATGTTGTATCATTGATTTCAAAGGATCTTAGGAGAAGCAGTTACATTTGGTAAAGTTTGCTTATAATAATAGTTATCAGGCTAGTATCCAGATGGCTCCGTATGAGGCTTTATATGGTAGGAAGTGTCGCACGCCACTTTGTTGGGCGGAGGCAGGAGATATTCTTTGCCAGATGTGTTAAAGGATACCAATAAGAAGGTAAAGCTTATAAGTGATCGTCTGAAGGTGGTTTCAGATCAGCAAAATTCATATGCTGACTTGAAGTGAATAAAGATAGAATATACGGTTGGTGATCGTATATTTTTGAAGGTTTTGCCTTGGAAAAAGGTGATGAGGTTTGGACGGAAAGGCAAGTTAAGTCCTAGGTTTATTGGGCCTTATGAGGTGTTGGAGCGTGTTGGCCCAGTTGCATATAGGTTGAGATTGCCTGCTGAATTGGAGAAGATACATGATGTTTTCCATGTATCGATCCTTCGGAGGTATAGATCAGATCATTCGCATGTGATGCCAGTTGAAGAGATTGAGTTAAATTCGGATTTGACCTATGATAAAGATCCAGTGAGAATTTTGGATTCAAGCAGTAAGGTTCTTTTGGGGAAAGACCATTGAATTGGAAAAGGTGTTGTGGAGACATCATGGTGTTGAGAAAGCCACTTGGGAGAGCAAGGGGACATGCTGAAGCAGTTTCCTCATCTCTTTACGTCAGGTAAATTTTGAGGATGAAATTTTTTAAGAGGGTAAGAGTTGTAATGCCCAGAAATTGAGCCTAGAAGTTAATTGGATCTATTAGAGGGTTCGGAAGAACCGAGTTAGGCAATTCGAGTTAGTTTCTGGAATTAAATCTTATACAATTGTTTTTTGGTTAAAATAAAATATGGAAAATGTTATAAAATACTTAATTGATATTTAAGTAGTTTTTGTAAATTCAATTTGAAGTAAATAATTATGATTTTAGGACATTTTGGTCTAGTAACTAAAATAAAAAGTTTCAAAACTGTTTCCGGTGACTAAATCGTAAAAGGGTCAAAACTTAGAATTTTTAAGGAGCTATTTGACCAAAGTTTTCCATCAGATTTTTTCCTTAATTTAGGCTATTTTAAAGTGTTTTTAAAAGGTTTTAATATTTAAAGTAAATAGATATAATAAAAAGATTTCATTTTCACAAAATCACTTTCTTACGTAACTAACTTTGATACAACTTTTCTCTCAACTTTCTCAGCAGCCAAACTATCAAAATCTATCCAAAATTTCCTGGAATCAATTCCATTTGATTACCTACTTGATTCCTTCGATTCTTGCAACAAAGTCTATTTGGATTTCAACCAAACTTTGCCAATTAAGGGAGAAATAAGCAATTAGAGGTGATTTTCGTTTCTCTCCTCTAATTAAAGGTTCTTTATTGAAATTCTTGAGTTTTTGATCATTTGCTATTGATTTATGTTATGGAATTATGATTTAAACATAGATTTGGTAATTAAATTGAGTTTTGTGTGGAAATTGGATAGAAACTAATTTGGATCTATTTTGTAATGAATCTAATGGATTTAGATCTCTTATATGATGTGTTTTAATGTTAAAAGAAGAGGTTAATTAAAGGAATCCCGAAACTATGTGAATTGCTAATTTTCTAGGTTGTTTATAGTTGGTTTTTTATGTGATCTTGGTGTTGTGGTGTTGCTGGAGGTATAAGGACGAGTTTAGGATGTTTTTGGATGTTAATTGATGTTGTTGAGATGTTAGAATCAATAGGTTTTGGCTGGGCTTTGTTTAGTTGAGGTTTGATGATGTTTTCAGATGCTTTAGAGAGGCGTTTGATGGATCTAAGGGAGGGGAAGTTGTGTTTGTTGTTTGCTGGGGATTTGAGATTCATGGAAGTGCATTAATCCTCTATTTTTGTTTGGTAAAGAAGGAGAGTTGAATCCTATAGCGTTTGGATAGGTTTCGGAAGCTTCAGAGGTTTGATCGCGTATCGGCTAGCGAGCTTTGGGTTTTCGGTGAGTGGAAATGTGTTTTACTACTCTAAAAAGGTTTTGAAAGAAGTTGTGGGAGTTTAGAATAAGTTTGAAACACTTATCTAAGCTCGGAAGTAAGTATTGGTTGAGCTCTCTCTCGTTTTCGATATTGCAAAATATAATCTCATGCACATGTTTATGGTTTTGATTACTCACTGTATTATGCATGTTTTAGAAATGAAAGAGATTGCAAATGATCATATATGATGACTATTGAGTATTGCAAATGGTTTATGAAATGAATTTTGAGGATGCTAGAATACATGATTTAATGTATTGGAAATTGATTTGATTTGATGTATATGTAAAACAGTGAGGTAATGTGGATTTATTGAGTATATTGGCAAGTGGCTGAGATTAAAATGTTATCAGATATAGTTGTCAAGCCATAGGGTTTAAAGTGCATTATAAAAAGTCGTTTCATATGTGTTAGGATTTATGTTTTGATATAATAATTGAAAAATAGTTTTGGACTAAATTGAAAATGTTTCAAAAATGGTTTTAAGTCCAAACAACTTGAAAAATAAGTTTGAGAAGTTTTTGAGAGGTTTTGGAAATGTTTTAAACGTTTTTAAGTAGCCAAAATGTTGTTTTGAACACAAACGTACCGATACGGTATATCCCGTTTTGATACGGCTAAGGGTTTCAAGTTACAGTGATTTTTCTTAACCGAAAAACTGTACCGGTACAGGCTTGGCGTACCGATACGGGTAAGATCGTACCGATACACTTGTATACATACCAATCCAGATTTTAACTACCCCAACGGCTATTTGAATTGCACTGCGTACCGAAACGAACTACGGCGTAGCGATACGGCCCAAGGTGTTTCGATACAGGCAGCCAAATTGTGCATAACGGCTAGTAGATGTACTGATACGGGTACACGCGTACTGATACGGATAGCTACAGAATTGCATTTATTGCGGGAAATAAAGCCTCCAACGGCTCCAATTCAATCCCAACGGTCTCCAACGGCTAGAAACTCATTTGAGAGTATTTAAGGACCCTTCAAGCTTCAACAACAACTAATGCTTCAATTGTCAACAACATTATGATGCCAAAATTGTCTTAGGGCTTTTAATTCTCATTCTTTGTATAGACAACACTTGTAAGCTTAATTGTCAATGTATGCTCAAGTGTTTTAGGATTTGGGTGAGTGCTTAAAGAGGGCAAACATCTACCTTGTAAAGAGGATTTCTTATTTGCTTTATTTCTTTTGTTTGAGAGGATTCCCAAAGCTTGGGTTGTAAGCTTTGGATGCTAGACTTGGTAATTGAGTCTAGGTTGTAAAAGTTGCCTCCTAAGCCTTGTTACAAGGGGAAGAAATCTTAGTGGATTTGGAAAATTCTTAGTGGGGAGCTAAGGTAGTGGATGTAGAGCTTGTTAGAAGCTCACTTTTTATCTTGGGCAGAGGCGGCCTATTCAGAGCAGATTGATATAGTGGTTGGTTTGCATTTAAGTTTGACCATTTTTCCATTGATTATCAAGGCGACTGTTCGTTTGTCAGTTGTGATGCTGGGTACCGTGATGACAAACAAATGCAGCATATTCCTTTAGGATAAAAGAGATTTAATTTCTTTTGAGAGTCAAATGTATTGTGTATCATATTGTGGATTGGGGGGTTCATGCCCCCTGAATGAGATTTATTTTTGCTCGCTCGCTTTGGGAACAACGATCGTTGAGCTGATTTCTCTATGCACACTTCTTAAAAGTGACGGACGCTCAGGTGATCCTTTGTTTATTTTTGCTCGCTTGCTTTGGAAGAGGCGATCGTTGAGCTGATTCCTCTACGCACACTTCTTAAAAGTGGCATACGCTCAAACGATCCTTTGGTTATTTTTGCTCGCTTGCTTTGGAAGCGACGATCGTTGAGCTGATTTCTCTATGCACACTTTTTAAAAGTGGCGGACGCTCAGACGATCTTTTGTTATTTTTGCTTGCTTGCTTTGGAAACGACGATCGTTGAGTTGATTCCTTTATGCACACTTTTTAAAAGTGGCGGATGCTCAGAAGACCCTTTGTTTATTTTTGCTCACTTGCTTTGGAAGCAACAATCATTGAGATGATTCCTCTTAAAAGTGGCGGACGCTCAGACGATCCTTTGTTTATTTTTGCTCTCTTGCTTTGGAAGCAACAATCGTTGAGCTGATTTCTCTATGCACACTTCTTAAAAGTGGAAGACGCTCAGATAATCCTTTGTTTATTTTTTCTAGCTTGCTTTGGAAGTAGTGTGGTTCAATCAATTGTGTTGTTTATCTGAAGGGGAGAAACAACTCCTTAATTGCTATGCCCGAGAATGATTAGTTATATTTAGAGAGCCTATAGGTTATTGTCATATAATAGGGAATGTACAAAATGAGGGTAGTAATAAAGAACTTATGGAGATAATTTCCCATAGCCCGGCTTTTGGAGAGACTTGTTAGAAATCTGTGTTTCCTTGAGTTCGATATGTACAAAATGTGCAGGACTACAAAATATGGGCATATGATATCTCAATGTACATGGGAGAATCAAAAGGAAAAATAAAAGTAAAGGGTAGAGAAACGGACATTAAAGGAGGTGTCAAGTATCACAAGGTCCGAGAATCCTTCCATTCTAATGATTCTTTACTTGCCTAGTTGTCTCACAGCAACTTCGTTAGCTCCCTTCTATTCTGGTTGTTCAACCCTTCTCTGAGGACTAGGTTATCGAGGGTTATTACGATTTTGCTTAAGATGTTAACCTCAGGTCTTTTCTTCTAAAGTATAGCTTCTTCAGTAGAGCTATCTTGATCCCACTGCTTCTGTGCCAACTATAATGATATGATGTGGCATTTTCTTGCTGTTTTTTTATCAGCTTGCATGAAGCCTTCCCCCGAGGGCGTGGGGAACTTGACTTGTAGGCAGAAAAGAGGCTCCTATCATTCTGGCTTTTCTCATCAAATGTCTCCCGAATGTAGCATTGAACGCGGATGAGTTATCGAAGACTAGAAAATTGACCATCTGTGTGACTTTGTTATCATTATCTCTCAATATTATGGGAAGTCAAATAGAGCCCTTCACCTTGATGGGTTGATTACTGAACCCATACACTGGGCTGACCAGCTTTAATTCTGAATTTAGAATTCTCATTTGGTTGAATGTATTCTAGCTCAACACTTCCCTCACACTACTTGTATCTACCAAAATTCTCTTCACGGTAAATCCTCATATCCCTACTGAAACGACGATAGGGTCGTTGCCTTTTTCATTAGGAATGTTGTCCTCTTCTTTCTATGAGAATAAGACTCACCATGGGTCTCGACACTTTGGTTTTTTCCATTATTCCTACTAAAATTGGCATTACTCCCTGCATGTACGCCTTGCGCTTGGAGCTTGACTGGTTCCATTTTTTGTCTATGTCGACTATCATATGTATGGTTCCCCTCTTATCTTGATTATTTCTTCTACTGTCCTATAATCTCAGTTGATGAGCCTCTCCGTTATCCTTATCATGTCTATAGCGGGAAACCAAAAATCTCTCCAACTGCCCCTTCTCACTGCTAATTCAACCGCGTTCTTCAAATGTACACAATCATTCGTAGAGTGGCCCTGAGCTTTGTAAAACTCACATATTCGTCTGGAGTGCTCCCTGCGCTCACACTCTCTCATCGGTAATGGTTGCCTTAAAATTCTGTTGTATTTAATCTGGTGCAGTATCTGCGAAGGTGATTTTATTAATTCGTGATAAGTTCTATACGCGGATAACCTTTCATAGGTCATCTCACACTGTCGGCCTTCTTGTGTTTGCCGCTGTGATTGACTTCTGCTTCGAACATACTATGGTACGCAACGAAACTATTGGCCTCCTCTACCAAATCTCTGATGAAGTGGGGGTTTGCCGCGTCTAGGGCCGCAATCGTCCTATCTCTGGCTCCCATACTGCAAACTGTGTGCCATGGCTCACATGTTGTTTGCCTTCTCATTTTTAGTGTAAGGTTGAACCTTCTCATATAATTCTGATAACATTGCTGGTGGTCAGTCCATTAAATTATATTTAAGATGCTGATGGGAGGTACCATTGACGAAAGCAGAGATAATAAACTCATTGGAGGCCTCTTTGGTTTGTATGGTTATGGTGTGAAATTGTTGGACAAACTCACGCAGAGATTCGTCTGGTTTTTAGATGACGAACATGAGGTATGTCGATTATATTTTTAACACCTTGTTTGCCAGAAGATAGCTCATGAACAGCTCTGCCAGTTGATCAAAGCTAGAAATTGAGTTTGCCGGAAGCTGGAGGTACAAAGCCTGAGCTAAATCCTTAATCATTGAAAATGTTCAACATTTAATTTGGACAGAGGAACCGAATAAAACATGTGGTTCAAGAAGTGCGACAAGTGATCTTGAGGGTCGCCTCTTCCATTATACATTAGTATTGGGATCTTGAAAGATGTAGACACATGATGCTCTAAGATGTCTACAGATAGAGGTTCGTTTTTGTACCTTCGAGGATTTGATGAGGGATCATCCTGTCGAAGGCTCTAAATGCTCTAAAAATTCTTATCTAGCTGCTCCATCTTTGCCCTTAACGCTTGCTGCTCATCGTCTTCTATGGGACTATAATCCATGTCCTTCAAATTTTTATAGTCCTCTTCCAGCTCTTGAGGCCGTCCTCTCTCAGCACCTTGTTGGGGGGAGCTCATTCCTCCTGAATCGTCTTGCCTCTAGCTTTTTTGGCCAATTTCCTAATTAACCTTTCACTCCTCTCTTTTGCAACCCTATGCTGCTTAGCCCGCTCCTGCATAGACTTTTATTGTTGCTCAAACTGCTATTTTGAAAGCAACAAAGCCTCTTCTATGCTCTTTATTCTTTCATGCATTTCCAAAAATTGCTGGTTACTGTCCTTCGATGGTGACGCTCCCCTTGCTTGTTGTGTCTCATGTCCTGCTGTAAACCATGGGGGAGGTTGCTCCCAAAACTCTCGTCTAAAACTCTGCTAGAACTGTTATAACTGCTGAATAGCTGCTGTCTTGGTTTCCCCATTGAGACATCATCTTCTGTGGCTTTCTAACCAATCGCAGTCGCCGGCTAGGCTACTAAGGTGTCCTCCTCGGCTGCTCTTTCCTCTGGGTGCTCTTGGTTGTCTCCACCAATGCTCTATGATTTTTAGGCTTACTGATGAATCTGAAGGTCACGTGTTCGTCCACACTCACCTCACTAATTGTTGATTGTCAAAATGGATAAAGGCCAGAGATGATGGCTCGACGGTGGTCAAGACGGCCGTTCTGGGTTGTAGTTAGTATGTTGCTCTTGTTTTAGTGGGCAATAATGTATGGAATGGAAGATCTCGGTGCTCTCTTGTTGTATGTCCTGTTTCATACTACTCAGACATGTGTCATGGTCGGGTTGTCATAGCGCGTTGATTGGACTGGCTATGACTTGACGTCCTAGGTTCCCCTCGCCATCCATAGCTGGCATGTGTGTAGCCACGTGGTAGCCGGATAAAACGCGTTCGCCACAAATTGCGAAGGGTATCGCACAATTCGCAGGTGACCCCATGCGTTGCGATCCTCGTGCATCCATTACGTTTATCACCGGACATCCTTTGCGTTACGCTGTCCGCAGTCTTACTCTTTTTGGTCTCGACACGTGACGATAGGCGTTTATATGTGCTAACAGGTGTGCAGCTGTGTACGACACCCATTCTAGACTCATCTCACTTTTTTAACATTTTAAATCGGTTTTACCAAAAACAAATTAATCCAATTTGTGAAAAGAATTCCATCATCAATGTACCTTATAATAATCCATAAATATAATTTCATTTTTCAACTTAAAAATAAAGGAAATCAAATTCAACTTTTTTTAGGGAAACAAATGTGAGAAAAAGGGAACGCAAGAAAGGATGTGAGCAAATTACTTTTTCATCTATTAATATTTAATAGGCATGTAAACGAACCAAACGAAAGTATGTTCATGTTCATTCGTTTAATTTTAACCGAATAAATATGAACTAAACGAAAATAATTTCTTGTTCGTGTTCATTTCTTAAAATAATAAACGAACGTAAATGAACACAAACGAACATTGGATATTATTTAATTTTTTTAAAAAGTCTGAAGTCTCGTACATTGAGTATTGTTTAATTTGTTTTCTTTTTATTTCATATTTTTAATATATGTTTTTAAATTTTTTTAAATATAATACTTTTATTATGAAAAATAATGAATATAAACGAACATATGTGAACAAATATAAACGAGAAAACATAAATGAACAGATTACAAGACGTTCACGAACGCAAATAAACGAACGGACCTTTTGTTCATGTTCGTTCATTTAATTAAATGAATAAAAAAATTTGTTCACGTTCGTTTGTTTAATAAATAAATGAACATAAACGAACCTTCCGCCGAACAATTCAAAAATCCAGTTCGTTTACGACCCTAATACTTAATACAAGATCGTCACTATTCAAATGTGTAGGACTCATCCATTGAATTTGAAAGGAGATTAAACATGTATTGAAAATTAATGAAGAGGACCAAGCCCCTCAAATGTCTCGTAATTTTACAATAATTGATCCTTCAAAAAGACATTTACAACAACCGAATGGGCCAAGTCAAAAAGCCAGGCCGAAAGAGTACAATAAGTTTTTGACAATGAAATGGCTCCAAAGTACAAATGCTTCTAAAACACCTAATTACACTCATTTCATCCTTTGCTTATGCTATCACTATTCCATCAACTCAACACTCCATTTCGAAAGAAGACCCGCACCCTATAGCTTTGGCAATCTTCATCATTAATTCCATGAACAATATCCTTGCCAACATCTGCAATTTTCTGTATTCTCATTGTATAGGTCGGGCCGTGTTAAAGGGAACAGAAGCCAGGCAAATGATATCATCCCGGTTATGAATGCCATGCTAACTAGCCCTAAAAATATAATGGACACAAAATGTAAGCAAATTGTCCAGGCATGCATACTAGTATGCTATGACAATGCACAAATATAAGGGGGTTCAAGTAATAGGAACTCTAATCGCGGACCTTTCCTCTGTACAAACAGCACTGGCAACCCCATATAATTGCAAAATGCATGAGCAACTAAAGGAGCAACAATGTTTCCTGCCAATAATTAATATAAGCTGAATCAGTGAGGCAGGAGGATTAATTGTGATGAGACAATAACTAATCCATGCCGGAGAACCCATTTATTGTCTTAGATTTGCATAATAAAAAATGAAATATCACAAAAAAGGAACAATAACAACCGACTTTTCTCTTCATCTGCTTCTAGTTTAACGACGGGTTCGTTTGCCTCCATGGGACAATACTAAAGATTTGCATTTATCCATTCTATTTATGAAAAGCTAAATGTGTATTGAAATAAAAAAGAAATATTTTGCCAGCCCATGAGCAAAATAGATATGGTGCAACGAAGCAAAAGTACTTCAGAGGAAAAAAAATAATAACATTAATCAGCAATAAACCACTAACCTGTTCGAATGAAGAGAAATGAAGCATATGAACCAAAGACCACAGTGTAGCCAAGCTGGAGACCTGAGAAACACATACAAGCAATGGCATATTAGCACATCTCAAAGACAAACAAAATTCTTGTTCCTAAAACAAAGGCATCAAAAGCTTCAAACCTACCAAAGTTTCCACCTAAAAAAGAAAAGCACGAAACCCACTAGTACATTTACATATTGTTTTTCGTCTTAAACAAAAAAAGCAGCTATGACTTTGAGGAAAATCTAGTTTGTACCCACAACCATGGAGGCTTTAAGAAAGCTATAATTATGCCGACTGTAGATCTCTGTCACATGGTTCAAATGTGCTGCAAGACATCGACAAAGAAGAGTTAAAACAGTTTATATGTCATAAGACTTGCAATGCAATGGAGCACATATGGCAAGCCTTATGTTTTAACAAAGGCCAAAAATGTACAAGCACATGCAAATGCACCGACACCTGCAAGATGATCAGGCACATGCAACAGTATATAGGCAACCTTATCTGTTTAACCAACACATTTTAACACAAATCATTTGTGCCAACTTTATCCCTTTTAACTTCTTTAGACTGAAATAAATTAAAAACAGATTGTGAAGCAGACACCACAACAGTATATAAGCAATGACAATGTGTCTAAGCTTACTAAATGTAAATAAATGCTATAAGACATATAAATGTAAATAAATTCTATTAAGACATTTTATAAGTTTAACACCAGAAGAAAAGAAGATAATAAATCCTCCCTACATGAATGATCAAACTGTGTTTAAAATTTCAAAAACAAAAAACCACTCACCTAAACTGAAGAAAGTCGGGCAGAGAAAGATGACATCGGACGCTTTAAATTCCCCACAAAGAAGTAAAGGAATCATACATGCTCTAAACACCAACTCCTCTGTTACTGGTGCCTGTTCATTAAAGTACCATTAAGGACTGAAGGCTGAACCAACAGGAAACAATTTCAAAATGTATCCTCTAATTTTAAATTATTACTATTCTCCTAAGAACGATCGTTCAACAAACAAATGGAACACATAACATATTAATCAATTGATTAGAAAAACTACTTCACAGAATAAGCAAGCAAATGCAACCTTTTCAACAAAAGAATAATTGAAAACACTTCCTGATTATGGACCTTGCAATTATTTGCATTCAACCAAAAGACGAAGAAAATTGAAATGGTGAGCATTCTGACCACAATTAAATTCCGCCAGAATAAAACATTGGAAGCAACTGAGGACATCCGGCCCGGGAAGCATAGAAGGGTACTTTTGATACAACCTAACAGTGGCTCTCCATATTGATGCCTACGCTCCTTCCACTTATTCACCAATAGCATAGACTTGAGCATCAGAGATCCAACATACATAAGAGAAGTCAAGAACAGTGGAAAGACCACTGCTTGCCACTGTTTCATACATAAAGATAAAATTGCATTTCAATCACTGATTTTAAATCAGCAGATCATAAAATGTGAATAAAAAATCGATAACAAGAATTTAGGAAATATACTGCAGAGTGCAGAGATATGATTCTTACAAAATGATCCGATCGAATGCCATAAACCCCAAAGGAGTAAGTCGGCTCGCCATTTCTCACCTAGCATAATCGAACATGTTAAAAATTCATGGTAGAATGGCAAATAAAACACTTTCCTAAAACGCACAAGGGATGATTTTACTTTTTACATGAAACAGCTTAGTTTCAATGTCTGTTAACAAATTAAACATTTGCTCATCTCTGATTACATGAGTTCACATTTTTGGTTCAATGAATAAAGTTTCTATTTTGCTCCTACTTGATAGAATGACAAAAGTTGCAATTTGTAGCAATGTATGAAAGATGAGTGAAATAAAAACTTGATACGAAGGAACTGTAGGAGTGTACTGGAAGAACGAGAGCGCAGAAAATAACGGACGCAACGGAGCAAACGGCGGCGCAAATGAAGCGTCGGATCATGAAATTCTCGTAGGATTGGGGAGGCGGGAGGCGGAGGATGAGAGTAGGAGCATAGAGAATAGCAACATAAAACAATGTCATAGCGATGCAAGCAATCACTGCTACTGGCTTCGATAATCTACCTTCGCTCTCCTCCATGTCTAGATTCGCTGTGGCGGAGACCTGGGACACCGGAGATAGGAAGTGAAGGAGGGAAAGAAAAGCCTGTTCCGGTTCAATCTCTTCTCCTTTTGATACCCTTTTCAGTGAGATGGGGTTTCGGGTTTTGACCTGGGCCGGTTCTTGTTCGACGGTTTTTATATTTCCTAAAAGCCTCTGATTAAATTAACCCTTTACTTCCAACCGAACCGGCTGCCATGATAACTTTTCTTTTTGGATAAAAAAAGAAAGGTAAATTCCAACACAAAGTCACTTAGTTATGAGTTTAGTAACAAACAAGTTATTTTTTTTCTAAAAGTAATAATTTAATCACTCAACTAAAATTTTATGACAAACAAATAACTTTTCTTTAAGAGTAACAATTTAGTCACTTAATTAAAAATTTGTGATTAAAATTGAAACATGACTTAGTATAATAGCAGTTTTAGTCCTCAAAGCTTATACATTCTATCACTTTGATCCTAATAAGAAAATAATTCCATAAATTTAACCCTTCATATTTCAAATTTTCAACATTGCGCCCTCCTAACATGCCTTCCACCATTCGTCAAACTCTAAGCTATTTTCCTTTAGCTCGATAATCGACAAATATGATAGCTCGACAGAAAAGTCACTTCACTACAGGACAACTAACAGACGAATATAACATACACATTATAAAATTAACGTCTTTTGCTAATAGCTATAGTAACTTCACTAATAGAATTTTTAAATATGAAGGGATAAATTTATTGTATTATTTTGAATTAGGACCAAGGTAATAGATTGTATATGTTTTGAGGACCAAAAGTGCTATTATATCAAGCCGTATGTTTCAATTTTAATGTCAAAATGAGTTGATTGTCACAAAATTTTAATTGAAAGATTAAATTCTTACTTTTAGACTTTTGACATGTTTGAAGAAAAAAAATTGACATTAACCTATAATTGTTTGTTACCAAAATGAAAGGGTAAACTAAGTCATTGGTCATCGAACTATTAAAACATAATTAAGAATGACATGTTTTTTTGTCACTCATCGTTAAGTTTGATTGATGGTGATGTGACATGATATTTAATTCAAAATGTAAAATTTCATTTTTAATTGAGTGACTAAATTCTTACTTTTAGAAGAAAAAATTGACATGTTTTTTTTTCAACACACTACCAAACCTATAATTGGGTAAAAGTAAACTATAGTTTTTCACGAGTTGTACAGTGAAAATGAAGTCTCCCTTTTTTTTTTGGAGGGAGCAGAACAAAAAAGAATGAAAGTGACCACTGGCTATGATGTAAGAAATAGGGGAATCTTGGATATTGGATAGCTGACGATCTTTTTCTTCCTCATTCTGATTTTGTAGTTGTACATGAAAATGAAGTCTCCCTTTTTTTGGAGGAGCCTTTCAAAAAGAATGAAAGAAACCAAATGATTGTTCTAGAATGGTTATTCCTCACAATTGCTGCTTGTGATGCAGCGGAACCATGGCAATTTTCAAGACGCAGCAACACCTATGATGCAAAATAATAGATTTACATCACGATATCTTTTTCTTCCTCATTCTGGCCACTAATACAACCTGGACTTCACAAGCACTCCATTCCTGTTATACAAGTCATGTGGTGCATGGAGATGTCGAGACCAGTGTGCGCTAGAGGCCATAGACTGTCCTTTACATCAAGATAAATTACCAAGTCGGGCCACCAGACAATTCCTAGAGTTGCAGGATGACAATTGCATCAAGACAAACGCCCTTGTTGGCACATGACCACAAGGAGGATCAATAAGTGTTAAAATATTTTTGGTTGTCATTTCTCATTCCTCCGCCTACTTAAAGAGAAGTACAAGCTACAAAAAATGAGGTCTGTTTGGAGAGAGTTTGAGAGATCATTTTCTCGGAAAAATTCTTTTTCTTTCTAAGAAAATGGCCACAACCATAGAAGCTTAAGGAGCTTGGAGGTCTTGGTGCAGAAGGAAGCAAAAAGACGATAAAAAAGGCTACCTGGATCGACAATTGCACTAGTGGTCAGCGTAAGGCTCGAACGTCTAAAACGAGTAGAGTTCAAGAGCTCGGGAGGAACTTGTTTCTTACTGTTGATCCTACGTGATCTTAGAATATGATGTTTTTTGCAAATATTTTATATCTTATGTTTGTAGAACTTAATACTTTATTTAATGCGGTTACCTTTTGCTTATTATTCTTTTTTATTGGCTTGCACCCCACTCAAGCTGCTATAGAAATATTGAAACGACCAAAATTTTCGGATTCAAAATTTATTTATATTCAAACCAAATGCAACAACTCAAATTTTGGGTTAGTACTTCGGATCTTAGATCCAGGTTTGGGTATTATTAGGTTAAGGATTAAATATTCACGGGAATTCTGATTGTGAGAGAATAAGGATGAAAATTAAAGAAATGAAGTTCACCAGGCTAAAGTGAAAACAAGGGAAGAGTTGGACTCTTTAATGAATTATATTACCCAAAAGTTATGAGATATTTGTCTAGGATAAATAATAACCTTTAGATAAGATGAAAATTCTCATGTTAATTCCTAGTCATTAGTTTTAAATTGAGATGTGTGGTTATTATTTAAATTTGAATAAAAATTGGATGAGGCTTATTTATATTGAGAAAAGGAAAATACGTAGGTAACCGAACTTTGTTATAAAAAATGTGTGGTTATTATTTAAAGTTCACAAATGGTCATTGAACTTTGTTATAAAAAATAAAATGGTAACTAAACTTTCAAATGTTACAAAGCGACAATTAAACTTTATGTTTTGTAATAAAATGGTAACTCGGTTGTTATAAAATTTTGTATAATAACACATTTAATCCTTTATATTTACACATTCAATCAATTTAGTCTTAATCCGAAAAAATTCACTAAACTTAACCCTCATTATTTACACATTCTTTCAATTTGGTCCTTAAAGCAAAATTCCAAAGTTGTCCACTACATTCCCAGCCACACAACTTGCATAAAATGCTGAAATATAATTCAAATTCGGATAAAGTTGTGTTGGTTGAGTTCCTTGCTTCATGGTGTGGTCATTGTCAAGCTTTAACATCTTCATGATATTATTAATTGAAAGTTCTGCAATACAGTGGGTAGATTGAGAAGAAACATTGTATAACAACCACTTCTGCCATCAACTCCATTAGACTTATATTTCTCAATTATACGTTCCTGCTTCTATATAACCACCCTATCTATAGATAATTTGATTTTATTCTTCTTTGTTCAACATGGGTAGATTTTAATACAAATCAATGAAAATACGTGGGTTAGGTTCACATGACACAGTACAGCAATACTAGAGTTCAAGTTTAATCTATATTTTAAATATTTTTTCTAAGACTATTTTCTATATTTAATATATTTGTCTAGACCCTCCAAATATCAAAGAGATTACCTAAGCATGCGACTAAAGGGAAGAAAAAAAGATAAGAGCAAGATAAGGTGATTTCCAACAAAAGCAAGAAAGTTGTAGAGATCAGGTCTTGTCATGATGTCTATGTCTTAGCCTTTTATGTTGGTCGTGAGCCATGTTGGCCGTCAGCTGGAAAGTACTATTGGTACTATTGGTTCAACAAAGCTCCATTGGACACATAGTAATCCATTAGTGCCTCAAAAGTTCCCTGTTTTACAACCCTAATCTCCAAAGCTGCAATTATATTATTTTCCTATAGATTTTATATGTATAATGCAAAAAATTATTATCATTTAATGCAAACGCCTGCAATTATATGGATTATCCAAATTTGAATTCTATTTCAGCATTTTATACAAGTTGCGTGGCTGGGAATGTAGTGGAACAACTTTGGAATTTTGCTTTAAGGACCAAATTGAAAGAATGTGTAAATAACGAGGGTTAAATTTAGTGAATTTATTTGGATTAGGACTAAATTGATTGAATGTGTAACTATAGAGGATTAAATGTGCTATTATACAAAGTTTTATAATAGTCACGTTAAGTACTTAACAGTCGAGTTACCATTTTGTTACAAAACATCAAGTTTAATTTCCAGTTTTTAATATTTGAAAGTTTGGTTACTGTTTTTTTAACAAAGTTCAGTGACCATTTGTGAACTTTACCCTTAAATTATTTAGTTACCTTTGTTAAATATTTGGGAGGATAGTAATGCATTTTTTTGCACTCGGTTGAATTGTGCAAGAGACTTGGAGTGGCTTCACATTCAATAGAGGAAGATGGGAAGTTGAAGGAAGCTTATCTAAAGTGGCATTTTAGGTTTTTTGGCATAAGGTTAGTACACCTCGAACTCCTATTGCTTCATGAGCATCATAAATGTGATCATTTTGCGTGTTAGTGTCTGCGAAATAGGTAAATGATAAATAAGCATATTTAGAGACCGACATTATGAGACTTGATATATATGTGAAGCAAGATGACGTTGAGAATATTTCGAAAATCGTATGAGCTTTAGAGACTGTGTAGGGTCGCATACGATATTCCTATAATTTTTTGATGATCGAATTAAATTATATATTGTGATGCTTCGGTGCTAGTGTATGAAATTGACATGTTCAATGAAAATTATGCTTAAGACATTAATAGCGATAATATTTGAAGGGCATAAAGTTGGTATTAAATGTGTTAGTAAACAAACCCTAATGACTTTTATAAGCTTTAGGGATCAAATAAAACATTGTAACATATTCGCAAAAATGGTACGAACTCGTGAGTAGGGTATCGGTAAGGGTTTCGACCGTACCGGTATGCAATTGGTGGTCGTATCGGTATGGGTCAACCCATACCGGTACTTGGGAATTTCCAGCAAACAATGTCAATATCGATACACGTACGAGTACCGGTACCCGAGGGTACTATATCGATACTCTGTTCGAGTATCAATACCTGTTGAGTTAAATAATCTATAATACTAGTTAAAGATGGAAATCAAAGTGGTAGATTAATGAATTGATTTATGCCTTAATTAATGAGAGAATGTGGATTAATGGAGATAATTAATGAGAATATGTCGCGACCAATTCTTAAATCGAGTGTAAAAATAGCCCGATGATTGATTTTTGTAAAATTAGGGTTTTTGACCCCTTTTTAATTCATTTTGATTTTGAACCAATTTTATTTTAACTTTGGAAAATCAATTAATCCATTTTTAAATCAAATTTACTATAACGCCCCAGTTTTAGTCCTAGCAGTTTTGTGGCTTCTTAGACGGTCTGATGGACCGGATTAGGGATTTGAGTCGGATTCAGGAGTAAATATATTTTGGTAAGATAAAAATATGGATAATGGTTAAAAAAAATATTTTAATATATGATTAATATTGGTGAAATTAATTTTGGAAAATGGGTTTTGGAAGGGTGACATTTTGGTTAGTGACCAAAATGTAATTTTTGAAAACTGTTTTTAAAGGTGACTAAAATGAAAAGGATCAAATTCTTAGAATCCTTAAGGAGCTATTTTACCAAGTTTTTGCTGGTGATTTCTCCCTTCAATTAATTCATTTTAACATGTGTTTTAAAAGATAATTAAAAGGGATTTTAGATATTAAAGTTAGTTATCACTTTTAAAGAAATTTGACGTAACTTTTCTTTCCACTTCTTTTCTGTCAAACACTCTCATTTTCATCAAATCACAGAGGTGAGAGACTTGTTTTCTTAATTTCTTGATTTGTAATTGATTCTTTATCTTTGCTTTACAAAACCTTATTGAATTCTTGTGTTTTTCAAGCTTTAAACAAGCAATTGAGGGAGAAATCACACAATAGAGGTAAGGTTCGTTCTTCTCCTATATTGATGGTTCTTTATTGATATTCCCAAGTATTTGATCCTTGATTTATGATTTATAAACTAATTTTGTGTTTTTATAATGATTAATTGATTTAATTGGGTAAAATTGATGAAATAGTGGAAGATCCGAATTAGATCTATTTTCCAGTGTTGAAGATTGATTTTAAACATATTTTGGATGTATTATATTGCTAATAAGTTAATTTTAACAATAGAATCCCAAAACTCTTGAATCCCTAGTTGTTAAGGTTGTTAGATTTGTGTTTTTGTGGAGTTGTGGTGGTTGTGTGATTGTTGAAAGTATTTGGATGAATTAATCCTATTTTTAAGTGTTAATTGATGGTTATGGAAGTGTTAGATTGTTAGATTGTGGCTGGGTTGTGTTTGGGAAGAGTTAGATGATGTTTTCGGTTGTTGTGGTTGGGTAATTGTGAGAGGATGGTGGAAGTTCGTGTGGATTTGTTGTTGCAGTATTTTGAATGAATTAAGATGCATTAATCCTCTGTTGTAATGTGGTTAAAACAGGGGAGTTGGATCCGGAGGTGATTGGTGAAGCTTTGGAGGCTTCGAACGCTTGATTCCGCTCGGCAAATCTAGATTTGGAATGTTTTAAAAGTGGTTTATGGGAGTTTAAACTGAGCTTGAAATGCTGGTTTAAACTCAGAAGTAAGTATACCATGGTTTTCTCTCTCGGTCCTGCTTTAATGAAAAGGTTTTATGCACTTGTTTTGATTTACATTGAACCTACTATTTAAGCATGATTTAAAGTATATGAGATACTGTATTCGAGCATGAAATGCTGAATGATGCACATGGTAAGTGATCCTTGTAAGTAAATGGTTTATACTTGTGTTTAAAGCATGGTTTGCTGCTTTGGAAAATGGTTTGGTTAAATGCTTGTAAAAACAGTGAGGTTAATGGTAAATGGTGAATTATATTGGCAAGTGATGTGTTTTAAAAATTGTTATCGAATATAGTTGGCCAGCCATAGGATTGATAGTGCACTATAATAAGTCGCCTTAGATGTTGAGAAGTTTTGATTTGTGTACCAAAAACTCCATCCAAGTACCCTAATGGTCGAGGGGTTATATGGTACCGTAAACTCCCGTTAGTGGGTTAAGCATCAAACCGATGGGTGGGGTTGGTGTCCCGTGGGTTGAAAGTGTACCCGGTTGTAATGTACTGTGATTGTGATTGTATCGCTATTTCGGTTGAGACGTCTTGAAGTGTTGGGTGAACACTTGTTGAATCCGTGTATCCGATGAACTATTTTGGTAAAGGAACTTGGTTAATGATCACTTGTAAGCCAATATAATTGTTGATGTATCATTGAAATGGTTTATTTTGTATAATGGGATTTATACATGTTTACTCTTTAAGCTTTGCATATGGTCGTTATGCATGTGAAGGCTTAAATTGAGGTTTAGCAATGAGATTTGCTGTTGGTTAATGATACATGTTGTCTATGGCTTAATATGTTGGTTTTTAAAGATGTTAAGTGCATGGGTTTCAAGGCATGATAATGTTTAAAAAGATGATTGAAATGAAATTCAATGCGATGTTGAGAAATGGTTTTAAATGCATTGATGGTGTTTTGTTTTTTAGCACTCCTCACTAATCCTAGTGTGTTACGCTCTCTTTGTCCATCAATGTAGAAATTTAAAGGCTTGGAAGGCAGCGAGAAGCAAGGGATCACAACAGACTTGGTAACCAAATTATGTTTTTGGATTAGACTATAAGTAATAAGGGCAATGGGGTTCCATTGTTGTTTTAGGAGGTGTTTTGTTAAACTCCCTGTTTGAGCAAGTTTGTTTGGTTGCTTTTGGATTGTAAATGTCCATTATAGATTGTTTGTAGTGATGGTTTGAAGTTTCATGCTTTTCTTGATTGGTTCTAGGAAGCATGCTTCTAGATTTACATTTGAAGTATGATGCCATGAGTTGATGTTGAAACTGAGTTGCTCTGATGTGGATTGATCCTTAAGTATGTTGGATGTATGTTACAAGTATGTTAGGGTGTTTTGGTATGGTCAAAAGCATGTCAAACCAACAAGAATGGACATTACAAGTCCAGGTGTACCGGTACGGGTGCCCCTATTTTGGTACGAGTAAGCCATTTCAGGATTAGCGTACCAGTACTCAGGCAACTATTTCAGTACAGGCCTAGGTAAAATTGGCCGGTGTTTTGGTACTCGGGGAGGCGTTTCGATACTGTACAGTATTTTCATGAAGGGCATTTCGATATGGGGGAGCGTATTAGAACAATTTTTGGCTACTGGAATTTTGGTGTTTGAAATAACGAAGGTGTATTGAAACACCCCTTGACCGTATCGGTACGATGGCAGTTAAGTTGGTTATTTGGAATATTCTGAAGTTTTGTTTTCTTACGTTTGATCCCTGAATGTTGTGGATGCAATTGAATGAATTTGGATGACCTTTTTGATTTGGCTTTTGACATGTAAGCATGAACCTGCTTAATTAAAGATTGGTAATATAAAAATGAGCTAAGACCCTACAGTTTTCTGAATTTGTATTTTGGTCCCTAAACTGCATTTGTTATCAATTGGATGTCAATTTGACGCCCGATTGAGTTGGTTTTTCACTTGTGATTAGTATGTACATGTAAGATAATTATTATGCATCTAGACAAGATAAAGAAAAAAATGAAAGTGTTTTGGGTTTAATTCTTTACAGTTTACTTCGGTAAACCTAATGTAGTTTACTCGGTTCGGTCTTGCGACTAGGCCGGGTCGAGGGGGTTACATTTACCTTTTGTTTCCTTTTAAAAACAATTGGAGTCGCCACCGATCACTTTGAGGTAGACCGAACACCGTCAAACAAACCAGAGATTCATTTCTTAAAAATTGGGTTCAGGAGTCGATTACGTGTGGGGAAGGATTAGCACCCCCACGAACCCCCGTTATTGGTACCTTAAGTTTACGTGGCATTTTGAATAATTATTTTAATTTAATTTGACCCTTAATTATTAAATAAATTTAAATTCCAAATGGAGATATCCTCTTATGAGAAAATTCATTTCTATCCGAATATGAGATTAAAAGCACCATGTTAAGTGGCACCCCTATTCATATTTGAAAAATGAATTTCCAACATAAAAGGTTTGCATACATAATTTAGTATTGTCTTGTTCGTTTTAAGTTCTAACTTAAGGTGGCTCTAAATAATTAAAGTTATTTAAACTATGAATATCATTTAATTTAAAGACTTTCATGAGATAATGCCATTTGCTTGGAAACCATCCATATATTAAAGCCCCTAAATCAATAATATTCCTAATTAATTTTCATTTCTAATTAATTAAAGTGTTAACTTGATTAAGGCTCTAATTAAACTAACTAAGTCATTATTTAATTATAAATGGAAATGTATATTAAATATACCTCTTTAAGGTCAATGTTGAGATAACTCCCCATTGCAAGCAATGGAACACCATCCAAATTTGGGCTTCAAAGTTTCTATTTAATATACATTTAAATTTACTATAATTATCTCACCTAATTAATTATCAAATCCTAATTAAGAACCTAAAAGTCTAAAGGCTCTAACAATTAATTAAAGCTAAGTGATTAAATTGTCCAGACACTAAAACTATATGCCCAATTTAAAATATGCATCACAAATATAAATTAATTGCAATTAAATTTAAATAAAAGACAATTAATTAAAACTAAAAGAACAAGGACCAAATTGAAACAAATTAAAACTAATATTTCATTAAAAAGAAAAAAAATGATTGAATTACAAAGAGTGCAAATTGAAGAGCCCAAGCATAAGACCCATGAAAGCTAGGCGCGGATCCACTGTCCGGGTCGGATTTGGTTCGCGGGTTTGATATTTAAGGCCAAACCGATTCAAAATTTGGCTTTTTCCTCATTTTTCCTAATATGCCCTATCTCTCCTCTCTCAGCTCTCTCTCAATCCTTTCCTCAGAAGCACCAAAAAACCTAGATTTTCCCCAAAAAATGGATCGAAACCCCCGTTTTAGGATGAATGTTCATCCATGTTCGTCAAGAACAAGATGAACATCATCAACTCCGGCCACGAACTGCCATGCCAACCACCGCCAAATCCTCAAGCGCCACTTTCCAGCCATGCTCAATCGTTCACCGCGTGAAGAGCACTTGGACGAATGACATGCTGCCATGTGTCCTTTTGGATACAAATTTGGGCGGGAAAATGGATTTCTTGATTAGATTTGTGTTTGTTTTGTCATTTTATAACCGAAAATAGGAGGGGAAAAGGTATTAGGATCAAAACTTGGGCTTTTTGTAATGGGCTTTGTAATATAGACATTTGCCTTTAATATGTAAATGGACACTTATTTGAATGGACATTTATTTATGTAGTGGGCTGATTTTTTATTATTTATTTACCATATTCATTTGGCTTTATTTATATACATTCGAATATCTGGACAAAATTTGGGTGTTACAGCTGCCCCTCTTTGCTCATTGTTGTGGAACAAGAAGTGGGCAAAGACTGAAAAGACACAGATTTTGTTCGAATCCACTGGCCATCCTCTAAACTATCTAAGCTTGAAGCCGTTCTTCTCATTTTGAAATTCTTCAAACTTTTGCCAAATTATGGAATCTGAAGCTGTTCTTCTTATTATGAAATTCTTCATCTTCCAAGGTTCGAAATTGCTCTTAACATTCTTCATCTATTGAGGTTTGAAGTTGTTCTTCTTATTACAAAATTCTTTATCCCTCTGAATAATCCACCTCTCTACAAAGGTGTCAAACAAGTAAGTTCTTCTTATTATAAACTCCCTATTCTTCTGGAAATGTCAACTCCACCCCTTTGTAAAGGCATTGACGGTCAAACTCTTCTTATTATGAGTTCTTTATTTTTTTGCCGGTTCACCTTTCTGTAAAGGTATGAATAAGTGAGCTCTTTAACTCCTCATTCCTCGACAAACAAACTCTTCTCACTAGGAGTCTTCCAATTTTGCTGGTCCACCTCTCTATAGAGGCACGGATAAGTGAACTCTTCTCATTAGGAACCCTCCTTATTCATTAGCAAACGAACTCTTCTCATTATGAGCTCTTCAATCTTTCTTGGCGAGTTCTTCTTATTATGAACTCTAAATTCTTTGATGGGCGAGTTCTTCTCATTGGGAACTCTGGATTCTTGACTAGAAATGTTGATTCACCTCTCCTCTAGGGAACAATTAATCTTGCAAAAAGAAACACAATCAATTAATTCGAATTCAATCTGAAATAACATGAAATATTTTCAATTTCTCACTTGAAGCACCGAGTTCTTTAATGTCATTGCTTTTCTGTCTAAGGTGTCTTGATCTTTCTATTTGAAGCTCATATAGGATCTCGTCTCTTGGTTCTTTTTCTCTGTTGATCAATTTTTTTCTGTACTTGAAATGTATGCGACTGACTAAAGCGGGCATCTTCCTTATCTGCCCGTTGTTGATCTATCTGGCCTTTTGATCAAGTAGCATATATATTTTTTTCTTTTTTCTTTCTTTCTTTCTTCTTTTTGTTCTCCTACTTTCTTTTTCTCTTTCTTTTTCCTTCTTTTTATCCTCATTTTCTCTTTTATTCATCTTTCTTTTTTCCTTTTTTTCTTTCTTTTTCTTTTTTTTGTTTTTTTATTTCATTTTTTTGAATGGTCGGTCCAAAAGCTTGATGTCTTCCAATAACATGCCCCACCATCTTATTTTGACAACCTTCGAAAAGTTCTCATTATTTCCGTAGGTGTCAACCCAAAGGACTTAACATCTTATTTTGATGTCTTCTCTAAGATTTTTGTTCATTTCTTGCTGGATCTTCCTCTTCAAAATCTTTATTCATTCTTAACTGGATCTTTTCTCTGAGATCTCGGCTCGTTCTTGCTTGGATCTACCTTTTCAAAACTCAAAGCTATAATTTGATTTTTGCCTTTCCTTGATTAAATTTGCAAATTCTTACCAAAATATGCAAAAATGCTTTAAATGTATGAATAAGCATGCTCCTACTTATGGATGCCTAACTATATGATGTATGAATATTGTCAATTGATGACCACTTGAGCAAACTTTCATCTTCAGGGAAGCTCCAACTTTTTTTGCTTTGTCTTCATTAAAACTTCTTATACTAACAGCGTAACCCATCTTACATTCAGGTTCAATCTCTAGGATCTCTGCATCTTTTGCTTTAAAGCGCCTTTTCAGGTTTTCATTTTGGCTACTTTTCTTAAAGCGCCCTTTCAGGTTTTTCACTTTGATTTTTCTTCTTTTCTCTTTTTCTCTTCTTCTTCTTTTTGCAACAATATTTTCTTTTGTTCGTTTTGATAGAACTTTCTTTGCCTTTCATGGATTAAGCACATGGACCCTTCTTTTGCCACATCTCACCATGCATTTCTCAAAATTTGAATACTGGGGATCACTATTTTCTTAGAAAATCGCACTTGCTATATCCTCATTCAGCTTTTTTGAAAAAATTCTTTCTCATAGCTCTAAAAGTGATCATGATTCACTGTTGTTCTAGCTTGCAGATTTTATTTATCGGCATGTGATGTTCTGTAAGGTTCTTTTTGCAACATTGCCCCACTCCAGCTTGAGTTCGACTATCATCTTTGCTCACATTCGCCTCGCTTTCTTACTTTTGAATAGTAAAAACCCTCAATGGATTGATCTGGCCGTATCTTTACCCCAAAAGATAACTCACGCCTTCTATTTTTGCCCCAAAATTACTTGTATCACTTTCTTGCAACTTTTGTTTGGATATTTCTGGCACTTAGAATTGTGTCTTTTCCTCGTCATACTTTTCATCATTAAACAAGTACCGAGGCTACCTCCTGTTATGCTTGCACTTAAAGAGTTAATACATTATAATAATACCCATGAAATCCTTTGCTTTTCTTGTATCTAATCAATTTATCTACAAGATGCTTGTTGAAAAGATAAGTGAATGGCTCAAAAATATTATTTTACTAGATCTGAGAAATTGGAATAATTTGATAAGTCATGGCAAACATGAGAAAATAAAAATAAGATTAGGCCCCCAAGTACCAAGTGCAACAGAGCCTTTGAACCAAATTGCAAAGATCAACTCCAATGTGACCTCTTCCAAATTATTAAACTTTTGGGAGAAACATTTCCCATATAGCTAATTCTATCCCATTTAAGGTGGCACTCTTTACCTCACTAACTCACCATGCCCAATCCTTCACTCTTTTCTAATCTCGATCAAGCATTAGAAGTTTGGAAGTCCTTAAAGAAAGGTTTACCCTGATAAGCGGGATGTATTCTGAAGACAACCTCACCTTGCTCTAATTCCCTTATATGGTCAAAATGGTTTTTTAAGGCTTGTAATGTAGGCTGTGGCTCACAGCTGCCAAAGAAAGGATATATAAGCTCAAATAAATATTTAAGGGTGATGAAACTAAGGACCATTTCTTCCAAGTGAAATATCATTTTTGCACTGATCTAAATATATTCGGATGGAATACTCTTTTCTTTCCTTTTTTCTTTTTCTTTTCTCTTTCTCTTTCTCTTTCTTTTTTTTTCTTTTATTTTTTTGTGGATCGCTCTAGACTGCCCATTTTTGGTTTTTCACCCTAGAGTTCATTTCCCTTCCTTGAAATAAATCTTCCACTACTCCTTTAGATAGAAACTTATTTGAATGGAAGATCTCACACGTATGTATTGCTTATCTTTTGCACTTTTCAACTTTAGTGCTTTCTTCAGTTGCTCCAGCTTGATTCAACTGACTTTTTTGAACATAAACTCCCACTATTTTCTCTTTTTTTTCTTTTTCTCCTCTGTTTTTGACTTGATTTAGAATATTCTTCTTTATTTATCCCGTCTTTCTGGATTTTGTGCTTGATATATTCACTTTCGTTTCTTTTTCCCCTGATTCACAAGGCATTACTATCATAGCATATCAAAACCGAACATTTCACTTGAAAATGAACTTTCATCCTCTTTGCCCCCATTGTAGGGGTGGCCTTTAGTTTGGGTTGGATCCAAAGAAAATCATTAGGCTCAAAGGGGATAGCAAATGATACTTTTCTTATTTTCTTTCTTTGTGAAGGGAGATGAAGGAATGCCAAATGTCCTCCCATACTTAGATATCTTCGAAGAAAAGCAGTCTTCATGTGGAAGATGTTTTTGGTTATCACTTTATTCAAAGACCTTAGCCAGCAATGCTTGAGAGGAAAATTCACTCGAAGTTTGCATTTAGGACTTTTCCATGATTCCTGAACACTCATTAATGTTTTCCCATTGGTCCAAATAAAGTCGAAAAGAGTCACATTTCTGAAGTTGATCTCTAAATTTGATTCAAGTTCCCTCTTACAATTAATATCCAGGACCTGAGAGAAAAATGCTATTGAAGATATATACATATATGTATGGGAGAACAAAAACTAACCCATATCAAAGAATGAATGAAATATTAAAAGAATCAAAGAATGCAAAATGTTTTCCATTTGAGAAAAATATATAAGAACAAGCATCATAAACAAATAAACCGAAATAGCCTCCCCTACAAAGGATCCCAATGCTCGCGGGCAAAAGCAATTGGGATGATTTAGGGTATTACTCTACAACGGTCCTAAAATTGTAGGCAAATCTCCTGTGGTTTAATAAGCAGTCGTTAATCAAGGAAAACCTGAGTGAATTTCATCCACTCTAATTCTACCAGCAATTCTTCATTTATCTCTTTTACCAGCACAAATACATGCCCATTTCTCGCTCACACCCTAATGCTCTCATTAAATCTTGAATTGAAACTATCAGGTTTGTGAATTTCTCAGCTTCTTTGATCATTTCTTTGATATATGTAACATTTTCTGACCATTGTCTAAATGAACTCTGATGTGTTAAGATGTCGACTGGATGTGTTGAAAATTTTGATAGGCAAGTCTATTGAGTTTTCTTCCTTGACAACTGTTGGCTTTTAATTTATTTCACGTGGCTTTTCATTCTCTGTCTTTGCTTGACACATTTTACATTTAATTTCCTGGCAATCCCATTGCATTTAGTCCAATCAGGGGACTACTTCTAAGTTACATATCTTAATAGTTGATCTTCAGTTGTCAACTTCCAAAATCTCATGGTTCAGAAAGTTTTGAATTTGCAGCTTGAAAAAGTAACAATCTTCAATGTCTCAATCATAACTCGCAATAATCTTGATATTGTAACAACTTAATTAATGGGGCTCTGATAATTTCTCATGATGCGGCGAAGCTTCGAGTAATTTGAAATATATCTTACAATAGAAAACATGAATGAGATCCAATTTAGATTTTGATTTTCCACTGACAGAAGCATCTTGAGCAACTGATCTTGTGATATTCTTCGGTAAAGGCAAAGTTGAAGGGATAGATACCAAAATATTAATCTAACTCCAGTTAACCTTGAATTGAAGTGGGTTACCCACAAAAGTATGTCGTAGATTCTGCCCTTTTTCTTTTATCTCAACTCTTCTAGCAAATGATAATCTTCGATTGAACCAGGGCTCTTCACTTTCAGAACATAAATACCCATTCCTGATGAGACCAAAAACTTCAGTGGAATCATTATCAGAAAGTGATTTTGGATAGGGTAGAGCCACAAATCTGAACATGACATTGGATAGGAATAATTGTCTCCCTTTCTTGACTAAACTCTTCAATCTCTTTGTCTTGTATCTGTATTCTTCTCCTTTTGCAATCAATTCCTTTGTGAGCAAACTTCAATCTTCAATTGACCTTGGCATTCATCTCTTTAAAGAAAAACTCTTTTGCCCCTCATCTTTGTTAGGATCATTATGTCCTATGACTGTTGCTGAATCATTGATCGACAAGACTTTTGGCCAAACTCTAGAATTTGACTTCATTCAGTCTTTCTATGCCTGTCCACTGGGCTTTCTTCATTTTAGCATTTTTAAAATCTACCAGTGCCTCTAAGTCAAGCACTCCACTATTCTCTTCATAATCCAAACTCGGATCTTCTAGATTCTTTACAGATGCCCCCAGATATATTGATCCAAACTTACTAATATTTCTTCTTTTTTTGTCTTTTTATTTTCATCTCTCTTTTTTTGACTTTTTTGCATGAAGAGTCCTTTCAAACTGAAACCTTATGTGAGATGAATTTCTATCTTGATCACTCATGTTGGTATTTCATCTAGAACCTTTCCTTTCTCTACCTTTCTGATTTCAAGAAAAGTGTTAGCTCGTATAACATCTCGCTCTCAAACTGATCAATCTTTTATTTCATGCAACCCAAGTGGCCCTCAACAACCTTTGAGACTGCTCAACCTTAATAGGTCTATTACCCATGCTTTCCAGAACATGGATTTTAACTAATGCAATATTACTCTAAAAAATACAATGTTTAAATGATACAATGCATGAGGTATCGACTTCAAGGACTAGTCATTAGAGCAACACCCATTTAAGCAAAAGGTCGAATACAAAGAGAAGCCAATATGTTCACTAACTCCTGCTCTTTTGGTTGATCACTTTGTTCAGCCTCTGAGTCAACATATGTCCTAGCTCGGTGTCAATATCAGAATGTTGTTGCAAGTTCACAACTTCATCGAACAAAATCTCCACATGCCAGGCGACTCCCCGCACTTGGCTCCTAAAGTTAATCATTTCACAACTTTGTTTCTGAATAACCTGGATTACTGCATTGACTTGATTTTCAGTGTTTTATCCTTCATTGTGGTACCTTTTCGAAACTTACGAGCTGGTCTTTCAAATGTTGTACTGTGTTTTTCTAATTCTTTCATTTTCTTTCTCGACTCTTTATTCTCTTATTGGAGATCGATCCTTTTCCCTAATTATAATATCCTTTGATAAATCTCATTATCTGTGAAACTTGGATATCGACTCTAAGTTCAAAGTTTTCTCTTTTTCCTAGAGTTCTTATTTGTCAACAACAGCCCTTGAATGCCCCTTCAATTTATCTATTATCTATCCTCTTTCTGGTTATCATCGCCTTTTCAGCTACTACGTCTCGTTTATCTCTGTAACTGTCGCTGACTCTATCTTGAAACTTGAACTATTGTTGAGCCTTGTATAAACCTTGTCCTCTTTTACCACTAGAGTAGTGTAACAAAGCCTCATATTTCTCTATTGTTGGTATCACATCCATCGTCCCGGAAAAAATAATTATACCGGGCTTTATAAATGGGTGATGGCCCTAAACAACTCCTAATCCATTTGAATGTCTAACAACAACGCTATAACCCAAAAGTCTTGTTGGAAATGACTATTCATGCCACCATCCTACGGTTCCCAAATTAAATGTGGTTATGGCAAACATTCATTATGCTCAGAATTTTCTGGTACAACCTTGCATTATTGATACATAGTCTTCACTGATATCGTCTCTCTTTTTCTACCGAGTCTTCTCAAATCAGGTCTACACCGATATATTGTCCTCCACTTATCTATCAGACCCTTCAGTCTATGACCACTGCCTAGTTGACTGATCCTCAAACTGATACCTCTCATGAATGCAATGTGATGTAACATATATAAGAGATATATAACACAACACAGACAAACAAAACAAAAAAATTGTGTCAGTATGGTGAAATAATACTATAAGCAAAAATAATTGCTATAAAAGAAAAAAAATTATATTGCGTAAAAATAACCAAAGAATAATTTATATTGTGCACAAAAATAACCAGAGAAATGTATTTAAATCAACAACACCCTGTCCTAAGTCCCTGTCTGGCTCTAGTGGGGTAGGTTTCTAGACTACAGCATGTGGTTTTCGTTCTAGACTTTGGGTACCCGAACTGTTGTTACCGTCTACTATGATAGCAAGACATCGATTCGGGAGTATAAAGCCCCTTATAACAGAGGCGTCACCTCACTGTATATAAAGTTGGTATACCGGAAGAAGGACAAAATTTCGATCACGGAGCTGGATAACTCACGTAGGATCATGCCTCACTCCCACTTAAGGGTGGAAAGCCCGAGTAAAAGGCTTATGCATGAATGACAACTTATATCACACAAGAAAAAGCCATCTCCATTCTTTCTAAAAATCCATCCAATAATTATTGAAAAATTAAATTCAAATTACCGCCCTAAAATGCCAAAATACAACGTAAAATTAATTAGGCCTGACTCTTTTTTTTAAAAAAATTCCCCAGCGGAGTCACCAAGCTATTGCGACTATTTTTAAAATCGAGTGTAAAAATAGCTTGACGATTGATTTTTGTAAAATTAGGGTACCATCTTAAGGACAAAATAGTACACATATCACTTGTCATGCCACTTCTATAAATCATAATATAAAATTTCAGACAATATAATATCGTTACTAACTTTTAAAGTTGACTTATAACAATTTTTCCTTTTAGTAATATCACATACATATAAACATTGCACTCACTTGAGTGGTACAAAACCGGCCTCACTAAGTTTAATTATGTTCTTTTTCCTTGCCTCTCGTACTAGTACCTTCTTTAGAATTCTCGGGAACTACAGAGTATTAATCGATCACATGCACAATACTTGTTAGATTCATATCTAACATTACTTAAACATATTACAGAACATTCTTAATCGAATATAAAATATTTTCCAAAATTTTCCTTTATTCTTTAGTGATTGCCGAAATAGTCCTTAAGATCCTTAGTGACCATTCCGGACAATAAACCAATTATTCAAGTGTGAATAGTAATTTCCCCATATTTCCATTATTATTCATCTACTTTGAACCTTTACTCTTCAATCAATAACCTTTGCTAAAGTGACACTTTAGTCACTAATATTACAAATAACATGCAAACATGTACCAAATACTTAATCCAACATTCCTAAATTTTTTCTCAAAATTTTCCTTTACTTTTAAACAAAAGCCAAATTGGTCCTCCTTTAAACCTTTACTTGCCGAAATGGTCCATTGCCATTTCCTTATTTGTCATTTTAATCCCTTGCCTCCTAAAATCAATACGAACTTCATATAACATATTCGAATCATAAAATCACATATTCAATTTTCTTTTTTTTACTAAATTACTCCAACATTTTTTCATTTGACCGAATTGGTCACTAAACCTTTCAAAGGTTTGATTTTCATTCAAAAATCATCGTAACATGCTTATATTAATTTTTTCATCATATATTCTTCATTTCCATTATCATACCAAAATTCAAGAATAAACCCTTCTACTTTTACCCTTAGCCGAAATGGTCATTTTTTATTCAAGGACTTATTTTTTATCCAATTGACAAATTTAAGCTTGTATAATCTTAATCTCATCAATTCCATCACTAGAATAAAATTCAAAACAAATCCCCTTAATTCTTCCTCCAAGCCAAAATGATCGCTTTGGAATCTAAAAAAGGATTTTGCATTCCAACTCCATATTCATACTCCATGTTTCATAAATCATCCAAATTCATCCTTAATTCAAACCCCTAAATAAAATCCTAAATTCTAGAGTTAGGGTTTATAACTTTGAACATGAAAATAAACTCAATTCAAGCTTGTTTTCATCTATACAACACTTGATTTACTTAAATCAAGCCAATCCTAACATGGTTCATGAAACTCTAATTTCTCTTTCTTCAAGAACATTCAAATTACCATGCAAAATTACTATCAAAAGAAAGAGTATTAAGCATAGATCATTTTTTCCAAAGCAACATACCTTAATTCTAACTTTGTAGCCTTCAAAATTGCCAAAGAATTTTTTTTATTCTTTCCCCTAAGCTTTTTGAACTCACGAAATGGAGAAGAAAGATGAGCAAATTTTGTTCAGCTTTGACTTATAATATTGAATTTAATCCAATATTGCCACTTGTAATTAATTAAATGAATTTTAGTTTCAATCAATTAATTAATCTTAAATTCAAGGGCTCAAATTAATCCTATCATAAATCAATGGCTAGGATTAAATCTTGAGATGAGAAATTAGTAAAATGCCCATGTCACTTCCAAAATATTTCAAAATTGCCATTGGAGGCAAAATGACTAACTTGTCCTCAACTATTCACAATTTAATCTAGTTTGCCATTTTTGTAAAAATTCAACTAAATATAGTTGGATTCTAACTAGACATATTAAAATCTTCATAAAATAATATTTTATGAATTTTCCACAACTTTTGGAAGTGCCTTTAAAATTCCAGTTCGATCTGATGTACCGATAATTACCTAGAATTTTTTATCGGATACAATTCCTCTTAGAAATCTTATAACAATAATCTATTACGAATATTATTGACTCACTCTGAATCCTTTTTATCAGTCAAAACTACTGACATGGAACCTTTCCAGTAGGTCACCCATCATAAATGTTTGATCAAAAATAGATTTTCACATAAACTCTGTACCGAAAATCTGATTCCCACATATCAATTTCCTATAATCTTGTCCTATTTATTTGTGAAATAAAAAGTTTTATTAGGAAAATTATTCCTTAGGAGCCTATATATTTCCCATCTTTAGACTAGACGCTAACTTTTGACATACTGTCATTTTGATCACTAAACTTTATCCTTCAATCTCCATTCCAATTTTTTATCATATTTTAAACACACTTTGCAAGTACCTTATTCAGCTTACTCTCTTTCCCATGATGTCTTATAATCTCAGAAATTCCTTTTCTAAAACTCCCAATTTAAGAAATCCTAACTTTTTCCTTTTTGTCATTTTAGTCACTAAGTTAGCTTTTAAGCTATAATCTTAGTACTAAATGACCCCTAATTGACATAGCAAATTTTGGGGTATTACACCTTGCTCCACTATTTTCGTAGCCCTATGATTCCCTTGTCTACTAGCCACCACTTGAGGAACAAATGACCCATCATAGGCTACAACATCATGATGCCCTCCACTTTCTTTGGAATTCTTCTTCAGATTCTTGGATTTTTAGTCGAATTTGATTCCATATATAATGCATTGTGCCGGAATATAGGAAATTGGGTACCCTAGAATTATGATTGATTGCCTACGACCTTCAACTCTTTCCTTCACCCCCTACTTGGTCTTTCGGTTGCTGCTCAGGAGAACTTGGATGCTCATCTTCCTCCATACATTGATGATCCTCCAATATAGAAAACTGAGAACCTCTAACACCAGCTTGTGCATTTCCCCCGGATTGTGCCCCTAAATAGAACCCGTAATTTGCCTTCTCCTATTATCAACCACCATCCATGGTCTATACAAATCTGACCCCTAATCATTTATCACCAGATTAATCATTTGCATCACACCTGAACTTGTGCCCACATGCACTTCCTCTTTCTTTTGACAATGCTCTCCACAAGACTCTTATGAATGCCCAATAAACACCACACGAGAAGTACACCTATTGCAACCCTTCATACTCCAACTTCTGAACAAAACCATCAATACCCATGCACGGTATAAGGGGTTTATACTAGTCAACTATAATTGCAAGTCTAGCAAACTTACCTCGCTCAACAACTTTGGTATTATAATCCACCCTTATCACCTTACCGATAATCTGAGCAATTTCTTGAAAAAACCATTTTCGAGTAGTAACGGTATGATAATCCAGGTAATCGCACCCACACAATCACATGAGACATGTATTTTTCTGTCGTGGAGAACGACCTACTCAATGTTTACATAGTAAGATAGCTACCATATATAGTCCAAGGCCTTTCTGTCAACACTGTCGAGTAATCCCGAGGGTCCACAAACCTAACTAGAAAATAGTTGTTATCTAGGTATATTAGATGTAGGTCACCCACTGGTTTCCACAAGGCATGAATTCAAGCAAGAAGCGTACGGAAGCCAATTGTATGTCCAAGAAGACAAACAATGATTGTGTTCCTCATATTTCGATCAATCTGGTCATAGACCCTGTTGGAGAATTTAATTGAAGAATAGGAACCCGAGTGATCAACGACAAAATCATCATGTAGCAACTCAACATTGTCTACATTCAGATCCAGCTCCATACCTGATCCAAAACCATGCAGTCCTGATTGCCCCACCTTACTTGCATAGGAAGCTTTCCCCTTATCTTGGTTCACAGTTTCAACTCCTACCGACATCACAACGTCAACTTCTGTCCTATTAGACTGGCCAAGGTTATCTGACTCCATATCCACAGCCTCACCATTCGGCAGACTATCTAGATTATCCTCCTCACTTCTACTCTTCTTTTGACACTCTAGAACTGTTGAGGTAGACAGTTCAGGAATAGGTTATGATAGTCGGCCACTAGAATTATCATACAGGTTTGTGCAAGAATGTGTAAGAAAGATATGATATAAAATAATTGAAACGACAATTTTATCCTTAAAAAGTTAAATTTTGTTTTGTTGGGAAACTAAAAAAGAGTATAAAGGGAAATGTGCCTTATAAAAGTTGTTGCTTTTTTCAATGAGACATTTTAAGTGGGACAATTTCAAAATACAAAAGGGACATATTGAATGGGAGAGAGGGAGTATTATATATTTGTTTGTCGTTTTGGTCAGAATTCGATATCAATTTAATTAGAATTTAACGTTGTGTTTTTAATATAATTCAACTTAGTTATTTTTTCATTATTTTGTAATTAAAAATAAAAGAAATAAAAGTATATAGATAAATAATGATTATGATGATATAATTATATTTGTATTTAATCTTAGGGGATGAGAGATTAGCATTTTTTAAACTATAATGGCAAATGAAATTTTCACTAAACCTTAGGTTTTGGACTATTAAATATCACATTTGAAGTTTTTTTATAAAACAACTAGTTTATTGAAAAGAAAAAATATACAAAAGTAGAATGAGGGTTTATAGTCATAAAATTAAACTAAGTACATAATCCGGACATTTTCATATAACCATCGAAACAAGAAACTAGTCACTTCAAATCATAAAAGAATCATACAAGGTAAAGATTAAAAACCCAACAAAAGGACTTGAACAAAAGATAGATACAAACAACACCATTAATCAACGATAAAGGATAAAAACATCAACGCTGACATAAAAAGCACATATAACAATGAAGGCACGTTGATGGAACAATCAATGCCACAACTCAATCGCAAAAAAGAAACAATGATTGTGAGAGCGTATGTAAATCTAGCTTGATGGTCCAAAGCAGAGAATATCAGCGGGATAACCAAATAAGCATAATCTTGATCAATCGATGTGACGTTAAATCCAACTTTAAGAAAATAAAAGGAAAAGAATGGTCAAACGACCGAAATGAAGACATAAAACATGTCAAAAGACAAAGAAAAACGTGACACAAGACAAAGATAAACATACTACAAAGACAAAATTATTCCCATCAAAACTTAAAAAATAAAAGAAAAAAATATATGACATATAATAAAGGAACAAAAGTGATAACCGGTGGTTGACAACCATTACTAAGGTTGATTCCGCTGTCAGCCAAACAAAGATACATTTGAATTTTTTTATATAAAAAAAACACTTCTTTTAATAAAAAAAAATGGAACATACATGGAGCTAAGCCATACAAATTTCGATCTTTAGCCAACCTCGGACACAAGACACGTAAAATTCTTAGTTGCCATACAAAAACAAAACAAGATATAGAAATTTTTAACAAAACTCGATCTTTAACCAACCGATGATGTAAAGACATACTCCTTGATATCAACGGGTTGGTTCAAGGTGCAAGTATTTTGATATCGTACATATAAGTAGGTCTCAAGTTTGAGACCTTGTGTATGTTGAAGATTTTTACTAGAAGACTCACACATCAAAACTAGGTGTGCGACACAAGTCGGTCCAGATTTATCAGGGCAAAATCTTGAAACACTAAAAGGGCAATAAAAAAACATTCTCGGTGGAAATTTCACATGCTCCTTATAGTTTGAAAAATATCCACTTATTGAGAATTATTCCATGAAAAATTTACTATTGTTCGATTACTTACTATTTTATTTTTATTTTGATCAATAAATTTTATTATATAATATTTAATTATAAATAAATAAAATTGTAAAATGCATTATAGTTTAATATAAGCATAGGTTAAACATATTTTTTTAAAATGTCATGATTAACTAATTTTTTTCCTTTTTAAATATTTTAACAATATATTATTCAATTACATGTTAAATATTTTATACTTTATTTTAATTCCATTTTACATATTAAATTTGCAAAAACATAATTTTATATTTCCTTTATTCCTTTGATTTTATATTATAATCAGTTTTATGTATCCCCAAATAATGAACCTCCGATGTTTCAATTATTTATTCAAGTGTTAAGTGAAATGTCACTCATATTGTATGAGTCTACGCAAGAATTGATTTGACTGTCTGAACTATGAATTATCTTACATGTATTGCTAAATATACATGAGATTGAACCTAAAAAAATGGTTGAATGGTTAGAAACACCGGAATATAAAAAAGGGTTAGTAATGGTGTTTATGTAAATTATGTACAAAGAAATTTTAAAGTAATGGCTACCAACAACAAACTAATATTTTAGTATTTTTAGTTTAAACCTACATTCATGATTTTCTCAGGTCTAAAAAAGAATATGAACGTAGTAATTTTAAAATATCTTTTGAATGATTTTAGGAAAATATGTGATATTTTAATATGGATAGAAGTATTTAAATTTTAAATAAAGAATTAACGAGTTCATCTAAAACATTATATATACTTAAATTAAATATAATTTTAAAATGTTTAATTTTACGTGAAGTCCAACATACTTTAATCATAATTGAACTTTGTATTTTTAATATAATTTCAACATACTTATATTTTTTCATTATTTTGTAATTTAAAATAAAGGAAATGAAAAAAGAGAATATACATAGATAAATAATAATAATGATATAATTAGCTTTCATATTTATTTTGGTTGCCCTCTCAATTTTTCAGGACTTTACCCTGACTAATCTAGATTGACTTGCGTCGTATATCTAGTTTCGTTGAGTGAGTCTCAACAAAAAGTTTCTGCATACACAAAACCCCAAATTTAATGCATGTTTAAGGGACACCAAGCTAAGTCTACAAAATATCACATTTCAAAAGTAATTGTAAGAAAAACACACTTCTTTTTTATAAAAAAAAATGGAACATACATGGAGCTAAGCCACACAAAATGCGATTTTTAAGCAACCTTTTGACGCAAGACACGTAAAATTCTTGATTGCCATACAAAAACAAAACAAGATAGAGAAAGTTTGACACAGACGACGTGTAAACCAACTCCCCACCCATTCTCTCTTTGCTTTTATTCCCACACTGCCACACAGATACTCCTTCCTCATTCCGTAACCTAAAAGCTAATCTTCCATGAACGTATTAGAACCAAAAGACATGGAAAATACGAGCCGCCACCACGACTACCTGAGTCCGCCGCAGCTGCCGGAAGAACCCATCTACGAAGGAGGCTCAGGAATGGAAACAATTGAATGTGACGGAAGCTCGTTGGAGGGTCATCGTCGACGGACTTCACCGGAAGTAGAAGCAGATGAAGTTAAAGAAGAAGCAATGAGGGGTGAATCTAGTGAAGATGATAATGGACGAGAGAAACTGAAGAGGCATAGGATTGAAGTGGCGGGTCGGGTTTGGATTCCTGAAGTATGGGGTCAAGAAGAGCTTTTGAAGGACTGGATCGATTGTTCTGCATTCGATGACTCTTTGGTGCCTCGTGGGATTATGTCAGCTCGTGCTGCTTTGGTTGAAGAAGGAAGAAGAGCCAATTCTAGCGGATTTAGAATAGAAAACAGGTGTTAATTTCCTTATTACATACCTATCTTTCCTTTGTGTTTTTCAGTTAATCAAGTTTGAGAAAACAAAATACATGTTACTGGATGCTTTGACCTGCTTTTCTTCTTTGCGTATATGATTATTTGCTGCAGTGTAATGGCTAATGATGAATCTGGTAAACCTTTTTATTTATGATAATTGGACTTCGATTTAATCTAAACCTTGTTTATCGCCAAGAGCACATTGTAGGACATTTCTAAAGATGACAAATTATGAACTATATTAGTTTTTTTTTTTGTACAATTGTTCTTACTTTTCTTTCCTGATATTCTGCCATGGAACGAAAGGGAAATAGGGAAACGGGAAAATTATAACTCAACATCGTAGGTGGGCTGGCTTGGTCCAGGTGATGGAAAATATGTCTAAAACTCAATAATAAAGCTAAAGAAATATGGACATTTACTCGCAAGTTGTAGTATTTTTTGGCATAATACGAAAAATGCCCCACATTTTATTGAACAATTATTTTGGCGCATATTTTTTTTATCCACTTTCACCCCAAACGTTTTATTTTGTGTTAAAATGGCCCCATAGATAAAAATCGTTAGTTGACTAATGATCAACGTAGGATGATATGTGGCATGTTGACTTGACTTGGGACGCTAACGTGGCACTTCGCCACGTCAACAATTTTTAAAAAAAATATTTTTAGTTTTTCTAAAAATAATAAATAATAATTTATTTTATTTTTATTTTTATTTTTTATTTTTATTTTTTAAAAATAATAAATTATATATTCTTTGATTTATTATTTTAAAAACTATTTTTTTAAATATAATAAAAAAATATTTAATTTAGTTTATTTCTATTTTTAAAAAATAATAAAATAAACAAATTATTATTTATTAATAATTATTTAATTTATTTTTCAAAAATTAAGAAAATTTATTTTTTAAAAAATAAATCAAACAAATTATTACTAATTTTTTATAGAAAAAATTAAAAATTATTTTTTAAAAAAAAGTTGATGTGGCGAAGTGTCACGTCATCATCCCAAGCCAAGTCAACATGCCACATCATTATCCCGCATTGACCGTTAGTCAACTAACGGTTTTTATCCACGAGGTCATTTTTAACAAAAATGAAACATTAGTGGTGAAAGTGGACTAAAGAAAAGAATAATTGCTAAAATCACATTTTTCATGAAACGTTAGGGGCGGTTTTTGGTATTATACTTTTTTTTTCCTTTGAATATTTTATGGGTAGTTTTGCCAACCATTCAAAGGCAATCACTAGGCCAACATTTCAGAAGAATACAAAAGAGTGCTCACTGAGCCGACCACCAGACTTCAAGTACTCAACTAACCATGCATATATGTTAAAAAAACTAACCATGCATATATGTTAAAAAAACTAACCATGCATAAAGAAATTATCTATATTTGTGGTATATGTTCATCTCTGATATTATGCGCATGTGCCAGTGCCACCAACCAAATATAATAATCCTCCCCAATAGCTAGCCAAAACAATATATTCTAATTGCTTTAGTTGGCCAATTATCATTACTATAGCAAGTAACGAGGGGCAGAATTTGACCTTATTTGTTAAAAAGACCACTTAAAAAAAGATAAATTTAGAAGGGCTAAAGGTTAATTATATATTTTTTCAGGGAAAAAACAATTGTATTATTGTCTTAATCTAATTTTCTTTTCAATTTTCAATATTTTAACGGGGATCATGACTCACTAGTCTCTTATATGTATCGCCCCTACGAGTGACAGTTATGAATCATATCAAGGTAATATTGTAAGATGTATGTCTGAATGGAATCTCCTCATGTCAAACATCATAAATCATACAACCTGATATTTTTTGTACAATGTAAATAGGTGTTAAGCATATACAAGTATTATGTATCATTTCAAAGATATCAAGAATGGTAGAATTGTGAATATCCATATTTTATAACCTGCATCGCGCTAAGGTGCTTTCCCTAATTATTACCCATATTTTTTTATCGGCAATAGTATGATTTTATTAGAAGGAAAATCATACAAGCTAACATTATACCGAGTCTCGCTAAAAACCTACTTAAACCTAAATAGAGGAAAAAAGTACTCATGACAATGATCCAACAACCAAAAGAACAAACACCATATAAGCAAAATAAATAATAGAAGGAAGCACATAAACAAAGTACCAACTAGCAATCCATCCTAACCCCGATGCCAACCAAAGCACACACCGCACGGCACCTCGGTTCAACACCAGTCAAGCAGCACAATGCAAAACGTTACCTAGCACTACAAGCATCCCCTGATAGGCTGATACACATGCAACAAATCACCCTTGCCAAAACAATAGCCCAAACCATATTTTTTTATCATCAAAACAAGGAGAAGCATACAAACAAACTTATCATCGTAACTAGCAGCCAAACGACCAGCTTCCACCACTGACTATAAGTCACAAAAAAACCATAGAACCAAAACCAAGCAACACCCTATCCAATTATGAACAGCATGCGACAGTACTGTCAAACCAACCATGCATTCTACTCGCAGCGGCCACGAACATTCTATGGCAACACCTACAAAATACACCACTATTAACATTTGTCCCGCGCTTCAATTATACAAGCGATATCTTTAACTATCTCCCCCTCATTGCCCACTGTAGTTGCCCCTATCAATTTACCGAGCTGTAAGGTTTCTCTTGCCCCACACATAATAATTCTCTTTCTGCTGATGAAGTCCGAATCTAAAGGCAAACCATTAGCAAATCCATGAGGCTGGACGTACTCCTTACCCTTCTATCCACCCCATTAATATTAATCCACTCGGACAGGAAAACAACATTGCCCAGTTTGATCGGTCCAGGCATACTCTTACGAACCGAGCTAGCCATATTGGTCTCAATTTCACATTCAGCTAGATGAGAAACTCGCTGACCATCTTCCATTTCCCGATCAACCAACCCCACTTGTTCATTCGATAACCCTATCACTGAATCCAAAGAGGAACCTACAACACAAAAAGTCTACTCTGCGTGACTCTTGGCCCCCCTTACATGGCGATATTGGAGTAGCTGTTATAGAATTAGGAACTGTCGTATCTCCTGAGACTGCATTGCTCACATTTATTTCATCCTCGTTGCTCACAGGGGATTGAATATCCAAATGACCATTAGCACTTTTGTACATGGGATCCCTATATATTACAGTTTCATCTTTCGATGGAGGTGACTCATTATTTTCCCCATCGCGTGGACTAAAAGCTTCGACTGTGATAGCAAAATCTATTTCTCGCCAAACTTCTATTTCTTGCACTCAAATTGTAAATGACTTGTCATCCACCATCAGGTCAAGCAATTCATCTATCTTCTGCAGTCCATTCATCCAGATCAAAATTTGTCCCCTCTCGAAAGAACAGAAACTTATGTACTGTCTGCAATACGAATTAATGACCCCCACAATTGTGCAATAGTTGTAAAAGTTAGTCTCGACCAGGCAAGAAGTGGCACCCCAATTACTGAAATCCAAAACCTCCTCGACTACATGGCTATCTTAGGTGACCACTCCCTCAAACTAGTGAACCATCGCCCCAAATCTTTGTTCAACAGACATCGATTTTTTACTTCGGTGTTCTCGCATACTAACAAAATCATAGAACCTGTTACACGTATTAGAGAAATACCCTCCAATGCAATTGACTTCAATTCGTCTTCGAGTTTCGCTAATGAATTTTTCCATTCTGTCCAACCAACTAAACAATTCTGAAGAATCTCTAAATTGTTTAAATTGCTTGATCCTACTACTTTCCTGATCGGGAGGTCTGAATGTTGTTGTGGACTTTCCACAAACACAAGGTGTGCTTTTTCCTCCTGCTTGCAATGCCAGTAAGAATCCCGACCCCCTTGTAATGCCCAAGAAATACGAATCTTGGAACCATGTAGCCAAAAGCCATCTAACCTATCAATAACCCATTGGGCATCAATCTTGGAAGCCATCCTCGCAAAATCGAATCGAGAGTGTTGGAGTGCATTTGGTACATGTTCAAGTTGTGGATCGCGAGATCATCTCAAGTGTAATTGTCCATAGTTAGCCAGGGAAGGTCAAGCTCCTTCACTTGCTGTTATGCCACAGAGAGGCCGTGGGCGCAGTCGTAGACATTTTTAGCATAGGAAGGATGGTCAGAGAGTAGTTGCTCATACCGTAGCGGTTCAACCTGAGGGTGGTAGACTAACGAGGGTTTTTGCGCGCCGTATGGTAAGGAATGATACTGATGTGATTGTAGGTACATTTATTTTGCAGTCCATACCAATGCTTTCTTTGATAGATTCTGGTTCTACACAGTCATACATCTTGCACGGACATGCATGCTTGCTTGATTAACCTGTAGAAGTGTTAGATGTTGGTATGCGGGTAACTAGTTCTTTTGGTGATACGGTAGTTGCTAGGAGGGTGTATAGAAGATGTCTTTTGATGGTTCAAGATCATGTATTTGAGGCAGATTTGATGGAGTTGCCGTTTCATGGTTTTGATGTAATCTTGGGAATAGATTGGTTGTTTGAGCATAGGGTTGTGGTTGATTTTGAGACCAATCGAGTTTCGTTGAAACTTGCTTAGGATTATGAAGTGGTGGTTGTGGGCAAGAATGTTAAATTCTTGTCCAACATTTTTTTTGGCCTTGGAAGCGCAAAAGTTGATGGAATCTAGGGGTCAAGCATACCTAGCTTATGTTATGAACCCTAATATAAAGGAAGTGCGAGCCCAGTATATTCTCATCGTTTATGAATTCCAGGAGTGCTTCCAAAAGAGTTTCCTGGTTTGCCACCGGATAGGGAGGTAGAGTTTTACATTAAGACGTACGCAAATACGGCTCCAGTGTCGATTGCACCGTATCGCATGGTGCCGATGAAATTAAAAGAGTTAAAGACGCAGCTGCAGGATTTATTGGACCAAGGTTTCATTCGTCCTAGTGTTTCACCGTGAGGAGCACCGGTGTTGTTTGTGAAAAAGAAGGATGACACGATGAGAATATGCATTGATTATCAGTAACTGAATAAGTTGACAATTAAGAACAAGTATCCTTTGCTGAGGATTGATGATCTATTTGATAAGTTTCGGGGTGTTACGGTGTTTTCCAAGATTGATATAAGGTTTGGGTACTATCAGTTGAAGGTGAAGGATAAAGACGTGTCGAAGGCTGCTTTTCGCATGCGCTACGGGCATTATGAGTTCTTGGTGATGCCATTTGGGTTGACAAATGTGTCGGCTGCTTTCATGGATATAATGAATCAGGTGTTCTATGAATTCTTGGATCAGTTTGTGGTGGAGTTCATCGATGACATCCTTATGTACTCACATACCGAGGAAGATCACGATCGACATCTTCGGATTGTGTTGTAAGTTTTGTTGGATAATAAGCTTTATGGCAAGCTGATTAAATGTGAATTTTGGATCAAGCAAGTGGTTTTTCTTGGTCATGTTGTTTCGACTGAAGGTATTCGCGTGGATCCGCAAAAAATTGAAGCTGTAGTAAATTGGAAGCAACCTAAGTCAGTGTCTAAAGTCTGTAGTTTCTTGGGGCTGGCAGGATATTGCCGACATTTTGTGGATGGTTTCTTGAGGATTGCTGCTCCTTTGACCAAGTTGTTGCAAAAAGATGTGAACTTTTATTGGACGGAGAGCGGACAACATGCTTTTGACAAGCTAAAGGAAGCTTTGACGTAAGCTCCAATCTTGATTCAACCTGAGTCAGGGAAAGAGTTTGTGGTGTATAGCGATGTATCCTACATTGGTTTGGTATGTGTGTTGATGCAAGAAGCAAGGGTTGTGGCTTATGATCTAGGGAGTTAAAGGTGCACGAGCGCAACTATCCTATGCATGATATAGATCTTGCTGCAGTGGTGTTTGCTTTAAAGATTTGGAGGCATTATCTTTATGGTGAAAAGTGTACTGTGTATACGAACTACAAGAGCTTGAAATGTCTGATGTCGCAGAAGGAGTTGAATCTTAGGCAACGGAGATGGTTGGAGTTACTTAAAGGTTATGATTTGGTGATAGAGTATCATTCGGGAAAGGCTAAGGTTGTAGCCGATGTTTTGAGTAGAAATGTTGCAGTTGAGTTTAGGGCGATGTTTGCTCGTTTGTGTGTGACGCGCGATGGTGGTTTATTAGCTGAGTTGCAAGTGAAGCCATCGTTATTGCAGCTCATTAAGGAGAAGCAACCGTATGATGATTCTTTGGTACCACATGTAAAGGACATATTGGATGGCAACCAGATGAATTTTTGTTTTAATGAGAAAGGTGTTTTGTGTTTTAAGGACTGGGTAGTGGTGCTGAAGGATGGGGAGTTGCAACACACTATCTTGGCTGAGGCTCATTCAAGTCCTTTTGCGAGGCATCCAGAAAGTACCAAGATGTATTAGGATTTGAAAATGAGTATTTCTAGGTTGGTTTGAAAAATGATGTAGCAAAATTTGTTGCTCGCTTTATGGTATGTCAGCGTGTTAAGGCTAAGTATCAGTTTCCTTCTGGGTTGTTGTAACTGTTGAAGATTTTAGAATAGAAGTGGGAAAGAATTATCATGGATTTTGTGTCCAGTTTGCCTTCGACGCCAGCGAAGAAGAATTTTGTTTGGGTGATTGTGGATATGTTAACGAAGTGTACGCATTTCTTGCCTATGCATACGATATATACGTTAGACAAGTTGGCGGACCTGTACATTACAGAGATTGTGAGGTTGCACGGGGTGACTAAGTCCATAGTATCGAATAGAGAACCGTTCTTTACAGCAAGGTTTTGGGAGTGTTTGCATAAGGCTTTGGGTACTCGATTGAATTTCAGTACTTCGTATCATCCTCAAACAGATGGTCAGCCTGAATGCGTTATCCAGGTGTTAGAAGATACGTTACGGTGTTGCGTCATTGATTTACAAGGAACGTGGGAGAAGCAATTACCTTTGGTGGAGTTTGCATATAATAATAGCTATCAAGCTAGTATCCAAATGGCTCCGTACGAGGCTTTGTATGGTAGAAGGTGTCGCACGTCACTTTGCTGGGCGGAGGCGGGCGAGAAGTTTGTTTGCTTGCCTGATGTGCTGAAGGACACAAATGAGAAGGTGAAGCTTATTAGTGATCTGTTGAAGGCGGCTTCGGATCGACAAAAGTCATATGCTGACTTGAAGTGTAGGGAGATTGAGTTTGCAATTGGTGATCATGTGTTACTCAAGGTTTCGCCTTGGAATATGGTGATGAGGTTTGTTCAGAAGGGCAAGTTGAGCCCTAGGTTTATTGGGCCTAATGAGGTGTTGGAGCATATTGGTTTAGTTACTTATAAGTTGAGGTTGCCTGCTGAGTTGGAGAAGATACATGATATGTTCCATGTATCGATGCTTCAGAGGTATAGATCGGATCCTTTGCATATGATGCATGTTGAGAAGATTAAGTTGAATCTGGATTTGACCTATGATGAAAAGCCGATGAGAATTCTAGTTCTAGCAGTAAAGTTCTTCGTGGCAAGACCATTGAGTTAGTAAAAGTGTTGTGGCGATACCGTGGAGTTGCGGAAGCCACATGGGAAAGTAGGGAGGACATGAAGAAGTAGTTTCCTCACATTTTTCAGCCAAGTGAATTTCGTGGACAAAATTTCATAAGAGGGGGAGAGTTGTAACACCCTGAATTTGGGTCTACATGTTTGGCGGATCGATTAGACGGTTCGGGAGAACCAGATTAGACAATTTGAGTTAGTTTTGGGAATTAAATCTTAATAAATACTTTTGGTTAAAATAAAATATATAAAAATTCTAGAAAATATTTAATTAATATTTTAAAGGTTTTGGTAAATTCAATTTGAAGTAATTAAATATGATTTTGGGACATTTTGGTCTGGTGACTAAAATGTAAAGTTTTCAAAACTATTTTTGGTGACTAAATCGTAATAGGGTCAAAACATAGAATCTTTAAGGATCTCTTTACCCAAACGTTTTCATCAGATTTTTCCCTTAATTTAGGCTATTTTAAAAGGTTTTAAATTGTTTTTAATAATAATATAAAATAGGATTAATAAAAAGGGTTTTTAGTTTCACAAAACATTTTCTTACGTAACTACTTTTCTCCCACCTTTTTCTCTCAACTTTCTCAGCAGCCAAACTATGATTTTCACTCCAAAAATCCCAAGAATCAATCTCTTTTGATTTCCTTTCTGTTTTCTATTTGATTTCTTTAATTCCTATTGCAAAAGCTACTTGGATTTCAACCAATCTTTGCCAATTAAGGGAGAAATCAACAATTAGAGTGATTTTAATTTCTTTCCTCTAATTAAAGGTTCTTTAATGAAATTCCCAAGTTCTTGATCCATTGCTATTGATTTTACTATGTATTTATAATTTAATGAAGGTTTTATGGATTAAATTGAGTTTTGATGAAGAAATTTGATGTATATTGTTTTGGACCTATTTTGTAATTAATCTAATGGAATTATATATCTTATATGATGTGTTTTAATGTTAAAAAAAGAGATTAATTAAAGGAATCTCGAAACTATGTGAATTGCTAATTTTCTAGGTTTTTATAGCTAGTTTTTGATGTAATCTTGGTGTTGTGGTGTTGCTGGAGGTATAAGGACGTGCTTAGGATGTTTCTGAATGTTAATTGTTATTTTGAAGATGTTAAAATCAATAGGATTTGACTGGGCTTTGTTTAGATGAAGTTTGGTGTTGATTTCAGTTGTTTTAGATAGGCGTTTGATGGATCTAAGGAAGGCGAAGTTGTGTTTGTTGTTTGCTGGGGATTAGAGATGCATGGAAGTGCATAAAACTCTGTTTTTTTTGGTAAAGCAGGGGAATCAAATCCTTTAGCTTTTGGAGAGACCACAGAAGCTCTGGAAGCTTGATCGTGTATCGGCAAGTGGAGCGTTTGGTTGTCGGTGAGTGGAAATGTGTTTTACTACTATTAAAAGGTTTGAAGATGGTTGTTGGGAGTTTAGATAAAGTTTGAAATACTTATCTAAGCTCGGAAGTAAGTATTGGTTGAGCCCTCTCTCGTTTTCGGCTTTCGAAAAGTATAATCTCATGCACATGTTTATAGATTTGATTACTTACTGTTATATGCATGTTTGGAAATAAAAGATAATGCAAATGGTTATTTATGTTGAGCTTTGTGTTAATCAAATGATTTATGAAAGCATGTTGAGGATGATAGAATATATGGTTTAATGTATTGGAAAATGGTTTGATTTGATGCATATGCAAAACAGTAAGCTAATGTGGTTTTTAATGAGTATATTGGAAAGTGGATGTGGTAAATGTTATCGGATATATTTGGCACACCATAGGGTTTAAAGTACAAAATAAAAAGTTACCTCATGTGTGTCGACTGGTTGTGATTGTACCATTTTCTCCACCATGAGAACCGCAGCGATCGAGGGGGTTAAATGTGCCGTATTCTCCCGCTGAAGGATTGAGTATCACAATGGTTGTGGGGTTAAATGTGCCATTTACTCCCATTGTAGATAGTTTACATCGTAACCGTCGAGGGTTTAAATGTGCCGTTTGCTTCGGTTTGATGTATGTTAATTGGTAGAAAGAACCACTTGTGAAATCCTTGCATCCAATGTGTTTTTATAAGTTGGAAAGAAGCTGGTTTTGAGTCACTTGAATGCCAATATATGAGATGATGTATCATGAGAAATGGATAATATTTTTGTATAATGTAGTTTATACATGTGATGCTCTTTAAGCTTGCTATCTAGAGATTTTGGCATATGAAGCTTAAATTGAGGGTTGTGTTGGAATCCATGATACATGTGTTGCAAATGATTTAAATGTGCATTTGAAAAAGATTATAGAAGCATGATATGTTTTGCCATGAAACTTAAATTCAAGATTTGAATAAAACAGTTTTAAATGCATTGATGAGTGTTTTCTTGAGATTCCCTCACTAAGCTTATAGCTTACACTCTCATTTCTCATCAATGCAGAGAAATAGGTCATTTCAGATAGCAAGTACGCAAGAGGAGATCCATGAGTTGGGTCATTTTCAAAGTATGGTTTAATAATGCTAAGTAGTAACAAGAGGCAATGTGACCAAGTTGTTTTTGGGAGGTCTATTTTGGATACTCCCTGGTTGTACAAGTTATGTTTGATGTTTTGGACTTGTATGAAGCTTAATGTCTGACTTTGAAGGGTTGGGAAACATTATACATGCTTGGGTAGAAAAAATTCCTATAGGACATATGTTTGGTTTTGATATGTTGAGTATGATGTTCTACCATGCTTCTATGTTTGAGAAATTGATGTTTGTGAAGTCATAAGTTGATTAGAAGTTTATTGGAGTATGTTAGATTGAGCCAAAGTATCATATGTTGGACAAATAGGTCATTACAGGTCTGTCCGTACCGGTACGAGTCCTCAAGGATCAGTACGCGAGGACCTGTCTCGACTCAATCTGGGCAAAATTTCCTTGGTGTACCGATACGCCTAGGGACTGTATCGGTACACGTAGCTAAAAAATAAGCCTAGTGTTGGTACACGAGCAACTGTATCGGTGCGCCTTTAGCTATTGGGTTTCAACATTTTCAAACACACATACCTGTACCGGTATGCCCGAGGACCGTACCAATGCGCCTTTGTATTTTTCACCCATTGCGATATGGGAAGTTCTCGTGCCGGTAGGCCAATTGTTATTTTGGTCAAAATGCTTTATGAAGTTTGAATCTTTATAGTTTAGTCCATATTTCTTGTTTATGCAATTAAATGTGTTTAGATGATTATTTTAAGTTGGGATTTAACCTGAATGTATGAAATATGATTAATTATGGATTGATAACTCCAATTTCATGAATGTCCTCTTAATTATCAAAAATTATGTTTTAGTCCCTAAAATACGAATTGGTACAATTCAATGTCAAATCAATGCTCGATTGAGTTGGAACTTTCACCATAACTAGCTTGTACACCTTAGGACCTAAAAATGCATCTAGATAATATAAAAGAAAAAATGGACCGTTTTCTAAGTAAATCTTTCGGGTTTGTCTCGGAAGGGGTTAGAACCTCTAGGTCTAACATATGACACTTTGGCTCACTCTAAACACAACCAACACTTACTTAAACATCATACATCATCATAGGCATACTAGATGCAAACATACAAGCATTTACAATGTATCAAACTAGCATAGATTTAACGTCCACAATATCTATAGGCATACTTCCTAATCAACATTTGAAACATAAATCCAGGCACACATCAAGCACTTTAAGCTTTATACAAGTCCAAAACAACATTTACAACTTGAAAAATAGGGAGTTTAGCAACCAACCATCCCAAACAACAATTGACCACATTGCCTTTATTACTACAAGTCTAAATCGAAACCATACTTTTGTAAACACAAGTCTTGGGAATTTTCTTCGCTTGCTTGCTGCCTTCAACCTTTAATTCTCTGCATTGATGGAAAAAGAGAGCGTAAGCACACTAGGCTTAGTGTAGAGCGCTCTAAAGCAAACTACCGTCAATGCATTTAAAACCATTAACAATCCTTTTTGAAAACCATTTTTAAAACACCTTTCAAATTATCATCACAACATCATGCCTTGTAAAAACCATGTACTTAACATTTCCAAAACATGCATATTAAACCTTATGCAACATGTATCATGGATTAACAACAAAGTCCCATTTGCTCCACTCAATTTATGCTTTCCCATGCATAACCACCAAATGCAAGGCTTAAAGAGTAAAACATGTACAAACTGACATTATACAACAAAATCCATCCCGTGATACACCATCAATTATATTGGCTTGCAAGTGATCATCAACCAAGTTCCACTTTACAAAATATAACATCGGATACACGGATTCAACAAATGTCCTTTCAACACTTCCTACATCTTAATCGGAAACCATCTAAAGGTCCACCAACGAGAGTTTTCGGTACACATAAACCCCTCCACCATTGTGGTAACCGTGGTGGAGTTTTCGGTACACATAAACCCCTCAACACCACTCATCGGTTAGATGTACTATCCACTAACATGAGTATTCGATACAATATAACCCCTCAACAATTAGTGTACTTGGATGGAGTGTTCAGTACACATAAACCCCTCAACATCCAATACGAATTTTTATAGTGCACTATCAATCCTATGGCTGGCCAACTATATCCGATAACACTTTTAAACCATATCATTTGCCCATATAATTCATTCTATTAACATTAACTCATTGTTTATATGCATCAAATCAATACCATTTTTCCAATGCATTAACCAATGTTCATCAACATTAATAAAACATGCATTACTTCCAAATGCATCATCATCATAATATAATCATTTTCCAGCATTAAACCATGCTCAAATCAATTATATAGTAGTGAGTAATCAAATCATTAAAACAAGTGCATCAAAACCATTTGCCAAATCGAGAACGAGAGAGAAATCATCCTTTACTTACTTCCGAGCTTAGAACAGCATTTCAAGCTCAATCTAAGCTCCCAAACACAACTTTCAAACCTTTGAAAAGCTGTAAACACGTTCTCACTCATCTACACGCAAAACTTTGATCGCCGATGCTAAACCAAGCCTCCACGACTTCCGATACCTCACCTCAAGCTTGAGGATCAACCTCCCCTGCTTTAACCACACAAAACAGAGGATTCAATGCATCAAAATGCATTAAACAACCTAGCAACATCAATTCATACAATCCTCATCAAATTCTACTCAATTTCACTCCACAACAACCGAAAACAACATCAAATACCTTCCAAACTTAACCCAGCCAAAACCTAATATTTTAATCCATCAATTAACATCAATTAACTTCCAAAACACATTAACATCATCCTTATACCTCCAGAATTCATTAAACATCCACAACTCCTCAAAAACTCATAACTAACAACCTAGAAAATTAAAGATTCACTTAGTTTCAGGATTCCAATGTTAAAATCAACTTATTAACATTATGAAACATCAAAATCATGTTCTAATCAAGTCAAGAACCCAGCAAAATAGATCCATAACGAAGATCAATCCAATTCATCAATTAAACCTTGATTTAACCATTTTCCATAATTAAATCATTTAAACTCATTAGCAACCATATATAAAGGATCAATAACTTGGGAATTTTAGTAAAGAACCTTATATTAGAGGAGAACAACGAAACTCATCTCTAACCTTGGCTTTTCCCTAATTGGATTAATTTTCTTGAGAAAACAAGATCAAATCAAATAGGTTTTATTAGGAAATCATTAAGAATTCATTTGGAAATAAAATAATGTTGAAATCAAGTAATCACCTGAGAAAATTGAAATGGAAAAGAGGGTTTGACTAGAGAGAATTTGGGAGAAACTCTTTTAGAGAAAAGTTACGTAAAGTTTTCTTTTGAAATTTAATTATGAAATTAATTCTCTAAGAATATTTATGTTATTTTAAAACCTTTTAAAATATCAAATTAAAGATAAAATTATGATATTAGACTTTGGCCAAATAGCTCTTTAAAGATTCTATGTTTTGACCCTTTTACAAAACAGTCACTAAAAATAGTTTTAAAAGTTTACATTTTGGCCACTAGCCCAAAATGTCAAATTATGAATCTCCATTTTCCAAAATTGATTTTACCAAAATCATCTACATACTAAATACTAATTTTAGAATATTTTTCCATATTTTTATCTCACTCCAAAAATATTTATTTCAAATTAATCCCAAAACTAAATCAAATCCTCTAATCCAGTCCACTGGACCGTCTAATCAACCTAGAAAACTCCTAGGCCCAAAACTGAGGCGTTACATACGTGTTGGACTATACCAATATGCCTTAGCTGAGTTTGGTAAGTTATTGCAATATAGGGGCCGTACCGATACGAGTCCTATCGTATCGATACGCTATGATCGGTATGACTTAATAATTTTATAGATTCAAAAGGTCGTACCAATATGGGTTCTACTGTATTGATACGCTAATGACCGATAATACGGTTACAGACACTATACACATACCGATACGGTGTATCGGTATGCGAGGCCTCAATTCATTATTTTAGAGTTTAGTGACAAAAGGCAGTATCGATACACCTATATCCATATCGATATTAGGCTATCTGTTCAAAGAAGGGATCGGTACGCCTTATACCCGTACCATTAGCCAGTTATAAATGAAATTCCACATTCTAAAACTCGTACTGATATGGTTTAATCCATATTAGTATGCCCTTTAACTTGGGACAAAATATGCAAGCTTGTACTGATACGTTACCACCCGTATCGGTACAACATGGTCTGTAATGGCAATTTTTATCTGGTTTATTAGCCATTTACCCAACCAAATATTGTCCAAATTCTATATAATTTTACCAGCAAGTTTTTTAGCCTAAATATAATAACATGCCAAATTTTAGGACCAACCGAATCCGTTTACTATGTTTTCCGCGATTTAGGCCAACATGCATTTTAGTCCTCTTTTAACCAACTTCAAAAAGTCTCATTTTAGCCTCTTAAGCATACACAAAATACATGCATCCATGCGGTCAAAAGCGACCTATACAACGATTGTGCCACCATTCTAGGTGTAACCCCCTTGACCCGGTCTAGTCGCAAGACCGAACTGAGCGCGCTATATTAGGGTTTGCCGAGACAAACCTGGAAGATTTACATTGAAACGGTTCATTTTTTCCTTTTATCTTATCTAAATGCATCATTAAGTCCTAAGGTGATCATACTAGTTATGGTGAAAATTACAACTCAATCAGGCGTCGAATTGACATCCAATTGTTCAAATTCACATTTCAGGAACTAAAATGCAATTTCTGATAATTAGGAGGAATTACATGAAATTGAAGTCACCAATCCGTAATTAGCCATATTTCATATTATCAGGTTAAATATTAACTCAAAATATCCATCCAAACTCATTTAATTGCATAAACAAGAAATAAGGACTAAATTGCAAAGAAAGCAAACTTCAGAAAGCATCTTAACCAATTTAACGGCTGGCGTACCGGTACAGGGACCATCCGTATCGAAACGACTTGAAATAAAAAGGTGTACCAATGCGGTCCTCAAGCGTATCGGTACAAGTATGTGCTCTCGAAAATGTAGAATTCTAGTAGCAAATGGTCGTACCAATACGACTGCCCCTGTAACAAAACCAGGCTTATTTACAAGTTACGCGTACTGATACGGTTACCAAGCGTATCGATATGCCTAGGCAATTTTTCCAAGATTGAGCTGAGACAGGTCCCCTTGTACCGATCCCTGAGGACCTGTACTGGTACGGACAGGCCTGTAATGACCTCTTGGTCCAACATATGACACTTTGGCTCAATCAAATACACTCCAAACAACATATGAACATCATATAACTTCATAAACATCAGTTTCTCAATCAAAGCAGCATGGTAGAAGATCATACTCAACATAGCATATTCACGACAAGTCCCAATAGGCATGATATCTACCCAAGCATGCATAAGGTTTCCCAACCCCTCAAAATCAAGCATTTAACATCATACAAGTCTAACACATCATACCAAACTTATATAAACAGGGAGTACTCCAAAATAAACCTCTCAATTACAACTTGGTCACATTGCCTTTTTATTACTACTTAGTATTTATAAAACATACTTTGAAATGTCTCAACACTTGATCCTCCCTTGCGTGCTTGTTGTCCGCAAAAGCCTATTTCTCTGCATCGATGAGAAAGGACAGAGTAAGCTATAAGCTTAGTGAGGGAAATCTCTAAAACACTCATCAATGCAATTTAAACCATTTTACTTCAAACCAAGTGCAAATGTCTCATGGCAAAACCATCTCATGCTTTCATAATCTCTTTCAAATGCACACTTAAAATCATTTACAACACATGTATCATGGATTTTATCTCTACCTCAATTAAAGCCTCAAATTCTAAATCTCTATATATAAAGCTTAAAGTGAATCTCATGTATAAATCCACCAACGGGAGAAAACAGAACCTTTACCCACCTCGACCCCTGCAGTTCCCATGGTGGAGTCTACGGCGCACTCAACCCCTCGACACACATAAGGCAACTTTTTATAGTGCACTTTAAACCCTATGGCTAGCCAACTATATCCGATAACATTTTAATCTCAGACACTTGCCAGTATTCTCAATAAATCCACATTACCTCACCGTTTTACATATGCACCAAATCAAATCAATTTCCAATACATTAAATCATGTATTATAGCATTCTCAAAATTCATTTCATAAACCATTTGCAATACTCAATAGTCATCATATATGATCATTTGCAATCTCTTTCATTTCTAAAACATGCATAGTACATTGAGAAATCAAAACCATAAACATGTGCTTGATATTATATTTTGCAATACCGGAAACGAGAGAGAGCTTAACCAATACTTACTTCCTAGCTTAGATAAGTGTTCCAACATTATTCTAAACTCCCATAACTTCTTTCAAAACCTTTTAGAGCAATAAAACACATTTCCACTCATCGACAACCCAAAGCTCGCTAGCCGATACGCGATCAAGCCTCTGAAGCTTCCGCAACCTCTCCAAACGCTATAAGATTCAACTCCACTACTTTACCCAAACAAAAATAGAGGATTAATGCACATCCATGCATCTCAAATCCCCAACAAACAACAATCACAACTTCATCTCTCTTAGATCCATCAAATGCCTCTCTAAAGCATCCGGAAACATCATCAAACCTCAACTAAACAAAGCCCAGCCAAAACCTATTGATTCTAACATCTCAACATCATTTAACATCCAAAAACATCCTAAACATGTCCTTATACCTCTAGCAACACTACAACCCCAAGATCACATCAAAAACCAACTATAAATAACCTAGAAAATTAGCAATTCACATAGTTTTGGGATTCCTTTAATTAACCTCTTCTTTTAACATTAAAACACATCATGTAAGAGATCTAAATCCATTAGATTCATTACAAAACAAATCCAAATAATTTTTTATCCAATTTCTACACAAAACTCAATTTAATTACCAAATCCATGTTTAAATCATAATTCCATAACATAAATCAATAGCTAAGGATCACGAACTTAGGATTTTCAATAAAGAACCTTTAATTAGAGGAGAGAAACAAAAATCACCTCTAATTGCTGATTTCTCCCTTAATTGGCAAAGTTTGGTTAAAATCCAAATAGACTTTGTTGCAAGAATCAAAGGATCAAGTAGGTAATCGAAAGGGAATCAAAAGGAATTGATTCCTGGAAATTTTGGAAAGATTTTAATAGTTTTGCTGCTGAGAAAGTTGAGAGAAAAAAATCTCAAAGTTAGTTACGTAAGAAAGTGATTTTGAGAAAATGAAAATCCTTTTAATAAATATATTTTCTTTAAATATTAAAATAGCCTAAATTAAGGGAAAAACTGATGGAAAAGTTTGGTCAAATAGCTCTTTAAAGATTCTAAGTTTTGACGCTTTTACGATTTAGTCACCAAAAACAATTTTGAAACTTTTCATCTTTGTCACTAGACTAAAATGTCCCAAAATCAGAATTAATTACTTCAAATTGAATTTACCAAAATACTTAAAATATCAATTAAGTATTTTATAACATTTCCCAAGTTTTCTTTTAACCAAAACCAATTTTATAAGATTTAATTCCCGAAACTAACTCAAATTACCTAACCCGGTTCTCCTGAACCGTCTAATTTCTGGGTGTTACAACTCTCTCCTCTTAAGAAATTTCATCATCGAAATTTACCTGACGGAAAGAGATGAGGGAACTGTTTCAGCATTGAAACAGTTCCTTCATGCTCTCCCAGGTGGCTTCCTCAACACCACGATATCGCCACAATACCTTCACCAATTTTATGGTCTTTCCTCAAAAAACCTTACTACTTGAATCCACAATTCTCACCGGCTATTCATCATAGGTCAAATCTGGACTCAATTCAATCTTCTCAACTGGCATCACATGCGAAGGATCCGATCTATACCTCCGAAACATCTACACATGGAAAACATCATGTATCTTCTCCAATTCAGTAGGCAATCTCAACCTATATGCAACTAGACTAACACGCTCCAACACCTCGTAAGGCCCAATAAACGTAGGACTTAACTTGCGCTTCCGTCCAAACCTCATCACCCTTTTCCAAGGCTAAACTTTCAGGAACACATGATCACCAACCGTATATTCTATCTCCCTTCGCTTCAAGTTAGCATATGACTTTTGCCGATTCGAAGCTACCATCAACCGATCACTTATAAGCTTCACTTTCTCATTGGTATCCTTTAACATATCTGACAAAGAAACTTACTTCTCTCCTGCCTCCGCCCAACAAAGTGGCAAGTGACACTTCCTACCATACAAAGTCTCATACGGAGCCATCTAGATACTAGCCTGATAACTATTGTTATAGGCAAACTCTACAAAAGGTAAATGTTTCTCCCATGATCCTTTGAAATCAATGATGCAATATTGTAACATATCCTCCAACACTTGGATAACGCACTCAGACTGACCATCCATTTGAGGATGATACGAAAGTATTGAAATTCAACCACGTACCCAAAGCCCTATGCAAACACTCCCAAAACCTCACTATAAAATAGGGATCTCTATCCGATACAATAGACTTAGGCACCCTGTGCAACCTCACAATCTCTGCAATGTACAGCTCCACTAATTTATCCAAAGTATACGTCGTATGCATAGCTAGAAAATGTGCACACTTCGTAAACCTATCCACAATCACCCAAACAAAATTCTTCTTTGATGGCATCAAAGGTAAACCGGACACAAAATCCATGGTAATTTTCTCCCATTTCCATTTTAGAATCTTCAATGGTTGCAACAACCCCGAAGGAAACTGGTACTAAGCCTTAACACGTTTACAAACCATGCAACGAGCTACAAAATCAGCGATATCCTTCTTCAAACCAACCCGGAAATACTCTTTTTTCAAATCCTGATACATCTTTGTACTCCCCAGAAGTATCGTAGAAGGACTCGAATGTGGCTCAGTTAAGATAGTGTGCCTTAACTCCTCATCTTTCAACACCACTATTCGGCTCTTGAAACAAAAAACACCTTCATTATTGAAACCAAAATCCGTCTCGTTGCCATCTATGATGTCTTTGACATGCGGTACCAAAGAATCATCATACGATTGCTTTTCCTTAATCACCTTAACAACGATGGCTTCACTTGCAACTCAACCAACAACCCACCAACTCGCGTTACGCTCAACCATGCAAACACCACCCTCAACTCAATCGCAACCTTTCTACTCAAAGCATCAGCTACCACGTTAGCCTTACTCGGATGATACTCGATTGACAGATCGTAATCCTTAAGCAACTCCAACCATCTTTGTTTCCTAAGATTTAACTCTTTTTGCGACATCAGGTACTTAAAACTCTTGTGATCTGTGTACACAATACACTTATCACCGTAAAGATAGTGCCACCAAATCTTCAACGCAAACACCACTGTAGCAAGCTTAATGTCGTGTGTAGGATAGTTGTGCTCGTGCACCTTCAACTGTCGAGATGCATAAGCGACAACCCTTCCTTCTTGCATTAGAACACACCCCAAACCCACATAAGATGCGTTGCTATACACAACAAACTCCTTCCCTGACTCAGGTTGAATTAAGATGGGAGCTTGCGTCAAAGCTTCCTTTAGCTTGTCAAAAGCTTGTTGTCTACCTTCTGTCCACTCAAAACTCACATCTTTTTGCAACAACTTCATCAAAGGAGCAGTAATCTTTGAAAAACCATCTACAAAGCGTCGGTAATACCCTACCAACCCTAGGAAGCTAGAACCTCCGATACCAACTTTGGTATAAAGCATATTGTACAAATATAATCCATTTCTCATGATACATTATCTAGTATATTGACTTTCAAGTGACTCAAAACAAGTTTCCAATCTCTTTACAAAAACATATCGGATACATGGATTTCTCAAGTGGTTCACACAACGACTTCACATACATTCCTCAACCGGAGCAATGGCACACTTGCCCACCTATACAGTTTAAACCGGAGTAACAAAACCTTTACCCACCTCAATGGTTTGGATGTATAAATCAACCAATAGAAGAAAATGGAACCTTTACCTGCCTCGACCGCTGTGATTCTCATGGTGGAGACTATGGCACACTCACAACCCCTCGACACACATGAGGCAACTTTTTATAGTGCACTTTAAACTCTATGTCTAGCCAACTATATCCGATAACATTTTAATCTCAGCCACTTGCCAATATACTCAATAAATCCACATTGCCTCACTATTTTAGATATGCATCAAATCAAATCAATTTCCAATACATTAAATCATGTATTTTAGCATTCTAAAAATTCATTTCATAAACCATTTGGAATACTCAATAGTCATCGTATATGATCATTTGCAATCTCTTTCATTTCTAAAGCATGCATAATACAGTGAGTAATCAAAACCATAAACATGTGCATGAGATTATATTTTGTAATACCGAAAATGAGAGAGAGCTCAACAAATACTTACTTTCGAGCTTAGATAAGTGTTTCAAACTCATTCTAAACTCTCACAACTTCTTTCAAAACCTTTCTAGAGTAGTAAAACACATTCCACTCACTGACAACCCAAAGCTCGCTAGCCGATACTCGATCAAGCCTCTGAAGCTTTTGCAACCTTTCCAAACGCTATGGGATTCAACTCTCATGCTTTACCCAAACAAAAAATAGAGGATTAATGCACTTCCATGCATCTCAAATCCCCAGCAAACAGCAAAAACAACTTCGCCTCCCTTAGATCCATCAAATGCCTCTCTAAAGCATCCGAAGACATCATCAAACCTCAACTAAACAAAGCCCAGCCAAAATCTATTGATTCTAACATCTCAACAACATCAATTAACATCCAAAAATATCCTAAACACGTCCTTACACCTCCAGCAACACCAAGATCACATCAAAAACCAACTATAAACAACCTAGAAAATTAGCAATTCACATAGCGTCGGGATTCCTTTAATTAGCCTCTTCTTTTAACATTAAAACACATCATATAAGAGATCTAAATCCATTAGTTTCATTACAAAATCGATCCAAATCAGATTTTATCCAATTTCTGCACAAAATTCAATTTAATTATCAAATCCATGTTTAAATCATAATTCCATAACATAAATCAATAGCAAAGGATCAAGAACGTGGGAATTTCAATAAAGAACCTTTAATTAGAGGAAAGAAACAAAAATCACCTATAATTGTTGATTTCTCCCTTAATTGGCAAAGTTTGGTTGAAATTCAAATAGACTTTGTTGCAAGAATCAAAGGAATCAAGTAGGTAACCAAAAGTAATTGATTCCTGGAAATTTTGGAAAGATTTTGATAGTTTGGTTTCTGAGAAAGTTCAGAGAAAAGAAATCTCAAAGTTAGCTATGTAAGAAAGTGATTTTTAGAAAATGAAGATCCTTTTAATAATTCTATTTTCCTTTAATATTAGAACCTTTTAAAACACTTTAAAAATAGCCTAAATTAAGGGAAAAATCTGATGGAAAAGTTTGGTCAAATGGCTTCTTAAATATTTTAAGTTTTGACCCTTTTACGATTTAGTCACCAAAAATAGTTTTGAAACTTTTCGTTTTAGTCACTAGGCTAAAATGTCCCAAAATCAAAATTAATTACTTTAAATTTAATTTACCAAAATACTTAAAATTTCAAAATTTCAATTAAGTATTTTATAACATTTTTCCAAATTTTATTTTAACCAAAAACAATTTTATAAGATTTAATTCCCGAAACTAACTTGAATTGCCTAACCTTGTTCTCTAGAACCGTCTAATAGATCTGATTAACGTCTAGGCCCAATTTTCGGGCGTTACACTAGGAGTTTGTAGGATGGACATACTTTACTTTAACAACTTGGGTGACTTGCCAAAACTTCAACTTAGTCCGATCTGGACTCCAAACTTTGTTAATTTGAACGCATGGAGAATGAATGCATTAAGCATATTTTGCCTAGTAAGGTAACCATAAATGATACAAACTGGAATGAATACATCTAAACCATGCTTGATTAATGGCAATAGTAACAACATGGCCATAGGTCCAAGACTATGTTCAATATGATAAAAATAAACGATGCAATAACAATAATCAATACAACAGCAATATTTAGGCAGTATCAATAATCAATAGCAATAGGTTTTCCTTGGATTGATGTAGAGGGTGTGGATACACGAATTCCTTCGCCTCACCAAATCGACATTGGTCTTGTCCCTCCACCTCACCTTTATGACCAAAACACAACGTACCTCCACCTCACCACAATAAAGGTCGTAGCCACTCGTACCAATGAGCTCATGAATTCTATGGCATGCCAATTGTATCCAAAATCCAATTGAATCCAAGGTTTAATAACAATAGTCCAATAACAATGTTTCAATAGCAATAATTCGGTACTATTATCTAGTAGCAATATTTCAATAGCAATGATTCAATACAATATTTCAATGGCAATATTTTGGTGACAATGTTTCAATACAATATTTTGATAGCAATATGCAATAGTCAATGTTCCATATCTCTATAAGTCAATATACCAATGACTCCGGTGACAACAATAACGATGCTATGGACAATGATTCAATGCAATACCCACCTTAGCTTTCGAAGCTTTCAAGGCTCACGGATGACAATCCTTTTGTCCCTAGCCTTTGAAGGAGATGATGGTCCTCCTTTCTCCAACACTTGAGCTAGTTAAAATAATAGGGAAATGTTAGAATCAATACTATGAACTCAAAATCAATATCTAAACTTTTAGTAGCTTTTAGCTAACAAAACTTCCATGGATTTAAGGTTATGAAGTATGGTGCAACTATGGTCTTCAAGAGCTTAAATTCGAAATTAAATTTCAATAATCCATGGATTCACAGAATCATTTGGGGGCTTTAGCTTACCAATCCAAGGGCTATTCAATGGTGTAGAGGGATCAAAGAAAACTTGAACTAGCAATAGAGGTGCTAGCTTAAGCTTGAGGTAAGGGACAATGGAGGAGCTTGCTTTTAATTCACGACCGCCTCAATCTTCTGCGAATCCACATGGATACCTTCTACCGAAACAACATGACTAAGAAAGACTACTTCTTTAATCCAAAACCCACACTTACTCAACTTGGCATAAAGCTTATTATCGAACAAAACTTGCAACACAATTCGTAGGTGACGATCATGATCCACCTCGGTACGAGAGTACACGAGAATGTCATCGATGAACACTACCACAAATTGATCCAAGAATACATGGAATACCCGATTCATCATATCTATGAAAGCTACGGGTGCATTAGTCAACCCAAATGGCATCACTAAGAACTCATAATGCCCGTAACGCATGCTAAAAGCTATTTTCGACATGTCTTTATCCTTCACCTTCAACTGATAATACCCAGATCTCAGATCAATCTTAGAAAACACCGTAGCACCCCAAAACTGATCGAACAAATCATCAAAACTCAGCCAAGGATACTTGTTCTTAAACGCCAACTTATTCAATTATCGATAATCAATGCACATTCTTATCGTGTCATCATTTTTCACGAACAACACTGGTGCTCCCCACGGTGACACACTAGGTCGATGAAACCATGATCCAACAACTCTTAAAGTTGCATTTTTAGCTTCTTCAACTCCTTCGGTGCCATGCAATACGGAGAAATCGACATCGGAGTCGTATCTGTATACATTTTGATACAAAACTAAACTTTCGTATCTGGTAGTAATATATGTAACTCCTTCAGAAGCAACCCTAAAAATCACAAACGGTACGGACATCCTGGATACGCACTTTCTTCATATTTGGGTTCATAACATAAGCTAGATATGCTTGACCCTCATGCTCTTAGAACTTTTGTGCTTCTAGAGCTGAAACTACATTGGACAAGAATTTAACATTCTCACCCCAACCACCACTTCATAATCCTCAACAAGTTTCAATAAAACTCACTTGGTCTCAAAATTGACCATATCCCTATGCTCAATCAACCAATCCATCCCCAAGATTACATCAAAACCATAGAACGACAACTCTATTAAATTGGCAGCAACCACGTGACCTTGAACCATCAAAGAACATATCTTATACAACCTCCTAGTGACTACTGTCTCTCTGAAAGAACTAGTTACTCGCATACCCATATCTAACACTTCTATAGGTATATCAAGCAAACGTGCATGCTCGCGCAAGATGTATGAATGTGTAAAACTAGAATCTATCAAAGAAAGTAATGATGTGGTCTGCAAGGTAAAAGTACCTACACTCACATATGTGTCATTATTTCCCATGCAATGTGCATAGATCCTCGCCGGTCCACCAACCTCAAGTTGAACTGCGACAATCTGAGCAACAGTCCTCTAACCTTCATTCCTACGCTAAAAATTACCTTGACCGCGCCCACGACCTCTCTATGGCGCAACAATAGGTGCAAGATCCTGTCCATCCCTAGCCAACTATAAACAATCATGTCTAATGTGATCTTGCAAACCACAATTCTAGCATGTACCAAGAGTACCCCAACACTCCATGAATGTCGCCTACCACATTGTCCACATTCAAGTGCTCGAACATAGGTGTTCTGACTATGCTATCTATTCCCAGCACCACCTCCTGTAATACTCCAGTTTTGGGCCTAGCAGTTTTGAGGTTTATTAGACGGTCTGGTGGACCAGATTAGAGATTCGAGTCAGATTCGGGACCGTATATTTTTTGGTAAGATAAAAAATGAAAAAATAGTTAAAAATCATCTTTTAATATATATTGAGTTTTGGTGGAATCAATTTTGGAAATATTACATTTTGGGTTAGTGACCAAAATGTGATTTTTGAAAACTGTTTTAAAGTGACTAAAATCAAAAGGGTCAAATCCTTAGAATCCTTAAGGAGCTAATCTACCAAGTGTTTGTTGGTGGTTTCTCCCTTCAATTTAATCATTTTAAACATGTGTTTTAAAAGGGTGTTAATAAGGATTAAATATTTAAAGTTAGTTATTAGCTTTTAAAAGAAATTCATGTAACTTTTTTTCCTAAACCTTTTCTCTCAACTTCTTTTCTTCCAAACACTCAGAATTTCAATAAAATCCAGAGGTGAGGGACTCTTTCCACTCAGATTATTGATTTTAACTTGATTCTTTAACTTTGTTTTGCAAAATCTCATTGGAATTTATGTTTTCTTAGCTTTAAACAAACCAATTGAGGGAGAAATCACATAACAGGGGTAAGGTCCAAGATCTCCTATGTTAAACGGTTCTTTGTTGATATTCTCAAGTATTTGATCCTTGATTTATAAGTTGTAATGTGATTTTAATGTTTTATCAATGTTTAATTGAGTTCTTTTAGAAATATTGATGAAACATGGTGATTTTGAAGAGGATCTGATTTCCAGTGTTTGAGATTGATTTAATATATGTTTTGGATGTGTTTTGATGTTGATAAGTTGTTTTTATCAATAGAATCCTGAAACTCTTGAATCTCTAATTGTTTAGGTTGCTAGTTTTGAGTTATTATGGAGATAATCGAGTTTAATCTTTGCGAGAGGTAAAAGGATGTTAGGAAAGGGTTTTTGGATATTATTAGATGTTGGTTGATGGGTTTAAATGTTGTTTTACGACTGGGTTAAGTTTTGGTAATGTTTGATGATGTTTTCAGTATGTTTCGGATGGTTTTCGAGTGGGCAACTTGGGAGTTGCAGGAGATTGCTATTACGCAATGGTTTGAATGCATTTTAATGCATTTATCCTTTGGTTTTATGTGTTTAAAACATGGGATCATCAAGGTGACGAAGCTTGACATTGTTTTGTTGCATGCCGAGAGCTTGTTTCACGTTGACAAGGAAGGCGAGGCATATCCGTGAGTGGAAACTAGTTTTTAATGCTTTACAAAGGTTTGTAAAGGTTGCTGGGAGTTTAGGGTAAGAGTGAGACACTTACCTAAGCTTGGAAGTAAGTTTCCCTTATTTTGCTCTTGAATATCTACTTAGATATGAGCATGTTGTTTGCATGTTTTGGTGATAAACATGGTGTGGCTTACTTACTGGTAATACATGATTTGGAGTACATATGCAGGGGTTTGAAAGTATATTAAATGATATTGAGCATTGGCTTTCATTCCGGTTGGGAATGGTGTTATTACAGTGGCAATGAGATTTGCACATGTGATGTTTTGTTAATGCATCGTAAATAGTGAATAAATGGTTGTAAATGGTTTGTAAATGATATATTGGCTATGTGACAATGTGAGAAAACAAACGGATATAGTTGGCATGCCATAGAATTAAAAGTGCACTATAAAATATGAACAAAATCGATCGTGGCCATGGGTCATTGAGATATGGCGGTGTAACAAGGCCACTCGGGCTGTTGGGGACCTCATTTGGGACTTACAGTTTAACTAGGCAACCCAAATTGATGGTATTCTTGCGGATTAACTAGGCAAGGTTGGTACACTTGCGGTTTAATTAGGCAAGGGTGAGATCTCGCAGTTTAACTAGGCGAGGGTGTCAAATCTTGCGGTGTAACTAGTCAAGGTTTGGGATATCATGCGGTCTAACTAGGCATGGTATGAGAGATTCGTGTATCCGATATGTGTATAGGATAGAGGTAGTCTATTTGGGTCTCTATAAATGCCAATATATGAGAAAGTTCATGTGTTAAACCTTTTTTGTAATGCTTTGGAATTCAAACATGGTTTGTTTAAAATGCTTTGAGATTTAAGCATAGATTGTATATGATGTCATACAAAGGTTATTATATTTTGATTCGGTTGGAATCATAGAAAAATGCTTTGGTTGTAAGCATGTTTTGGGAAAAGCAAGCATGTGGTTTTTAAATGGATTTAAATGCATCATTGTTTTATGAGCATCCTCACTAAGCATGTGTGCTTACACTCTCTTTTTCCTAATGATGCAGACCATTAAAGTTCGGGGCAGCAAAGGCAAGGTTTGCAAGGATCCAAAAGATAATCTACTTTTGAGTATGAACTCGGTTTACATTTTCGGTTAATAAGGCAATGTGTTCGCCATGGTTTTTGGGAGTTGTAAATCTGTTGCATCGTGGTTTTTAGAATGATTCTATGCTGGTTTTTTTGATGATGGTTAGATGTTGTCCAGCTTGATGTTATTACTTGCCTATAGTTGAGGTTGAATGGATGAATAGGTATGCATCTAGAGTTCCCTTGTCGATTGCTATGTTGTGCTGGTTTGACTAGGTTTAATATGATACGTTGAGTGTGTTGGCGTGTTGCTTATGCTGAGAATGGTCTAATTGAGCATTTTGGTATGTTTGGAAATGTGGTCTAGGAAGCATGCCTCTAGAGTGGTCCTTTGGAAGTATGAGGTTGTTTTGGTTGCCTAATCTTGATATAAATGATAGATTATGTATATTCAAGTGTTGATATGCATGTTTGGAAGTTGCTAGGGGTCAATTGCATCTAGAATTGTGTGAAAAACCGGCTAATTTTGACATTATAGGCCCAGACGTACAGATACGCAAGGGACCGTATCGGTACGGCCAGACAAATAAGGTCAAGGTGTTTTGATATAGGCAGGGGTGTTTCGATACGCTTAATGGTTACTGGAATTTCCTTTTTGAAGAAGAGGTCGCGTACTGAAACACCAAGGGACCGTATCAGTACAATGTGAAATAATATTAAAACGTAGTTTATACTCAAAGTGGCATACCGGTACGGGTCTTGCCGCATCGAAATGATGAGTTCACAACCGTATCGATATGAGACTCAGCGTATCGATGTGAATATCGTTATTTCTGCTAATGTCCTGGAAAGGCAGTTCTAGTTTATTTTGTTTTAGTCCCTGAATCTTTTTTTTTCAATTATTTGAGCATGGATGATCGTTTGAAGCTAGATTTTGACATCTAAGCATGAACTGAATTTAATTAAAGGTTGGTAACTTAAAAATTAGAAAATTTCTTTAAATGTGCTGAAATTATGTTTTGGTCCCTAATTCGTGTTTGTGGTCAATTGGATATCGTTACGATGCCCGATTGAGATGAGTGCTCACCTGTGAACAGCATGATCATGTAGGAAGGCGTTAATGCATCTAGACAAGATAAAAGGAAAAAATGGACGTGTTTTAGGTTTAATCTTTCTGGTTTACTTCGGTAAACCTAATGTAGTTTGCTCGATTTGGTCTTTCGACTTGGCCGGGTCGAGGGGGTTACATTTGTTGGTATTAGAGCCAATTTTGCAAAAAGTTGGGATGTTCTTGTTCTACTAGCTGATTTTGTTTGAACTGCACGATGATTGTGTATATGTTCGGTGATTGTTTAATGTTCTGTTGGGGTATGATTTGGGAGCATATTGCCTATTATCGAGGATTTTAAATGCATTTAAAGTTAACTTGGATCCTTTGCCTGATGCTAGCCTAACTCTAATATGTATTGATGCTTTTGTTAGCATGGCTCGACGTTAGACACGATCAATGGCTAATACTGCCAGGGTTGGGCAGAATAATAAGACAGAGGAGAATCTCCCTAATATTTTACCTCTTCCTCCTCCAGTGGTTCTCCGGTTGAATTTGGGGTAGGTGAAGCACCCCAGTTTCACCAAGTGCCTATGTAGGGTGATTTGACTTCGTTAGTTCAGGCAATAACGGAAGCTTTTCAGGCAGCGATGACTGGAGTACAGGCACATGCACCGACACCTACTGTGGTGGCAAATCAAGGTTTACCCTTGGAGCGTTTGAGAAGTTTGAGAGGTGAGGAGTTTCAGGGTTTGAGCCTTGAGGCAGCCAAAGGTTGGCTGGAAAAGACAATTCGCATCATGAATCAGATGGGATGTAATGAGGAGCGTAAGTTGGGTTGCACTGTATCTCTATCGCAGGGGGATGCATATCATTGGTGGGTGACCACAATTACTGGCGTTCCTGAGGCGGACGTTTCTTGGGAGTTATTTCAGAGAGCTTTCAAGAGGAAGTGTTTTGGTACCCAGTATTTAGATATGAAGAATCGCGAGTTCATATCGCTTTCAAAGAGAGGCATGTATGTTGCCGAATACGAGGTAAAGTTTGTCTGGCTGAGTCAGTATGCTCCGGAGTTGGTTCTAGATGACCAGCAAAGATGTGATATGTTCCGTTATGGTCTTGTTAAGGACATCAAGACGTATCTCCTAGCTGTAGATTACATAGATTTCGATGTGTTGGTCAATTGGGCCAAGGATATCGAGCAGTCCTTGGGTGCACCAGTTCAAGCTGCGGGTGTGAACTTGGGTAAAAAAGTGGCAGACTCTGGCTATTCTAGGAGGTAAAATAGGAAGTTCAGGGACAAGAGACATAAGCCAGATCACATGCGTGGTAGTGGAGTTGGCCAGGGTACTCAGGGAGCTTGTGTTACACCAGAGTGTGAGCGATGCGGTAGACACCACACGGGTATGTGCTTGGGTAATGTTGGAGCTTGTTGGATTTGTGGTTCATCTGATCACTTGAAGAGTGATTGTCCTTGGGTTGCGAGAGATGCACCAGCATAGGTTGCTGCACCTACTAGGGGCTGAGGCCGTGGCAAGGGTAATTTTTAGAGGCGCGAGGATGGTCAGATGGGTATGGCTCATGCTGCAGCGGTGAGACCTGAAGGTGGTGGACCGGTTTGGGTCTTTGCTCACCGTAAGGGTCATAATGACACATATGTAATCGTAGGTACTTTTACTTTGCAATCCTTGTCATTGTTATCTTTGATTGATTCAGGGTCTGAGCATTCATATATCTTGAGTGAACATGCATCTTTGCTGAATGTTCCTGTTGAGATCTTAGACGTTGGCATGTTAGTCACAAGTTCTTTTGGGGAGACAGTTACAACAAGAAGGTTGTATCGACATTATCCTCTGGTGGTGCAAGGTCATGGGTTTGCTGCAGATCTGATGGAATTGCCATTCCATGGTTTTGATATCATTTTGGGTATGGATTGGTTGAGTGAGCACAGAGCAGTTGTAGATTGTGAATCCAAGAGGATTTTCTTGAGGTTGTCCGACAACTATGAAGTTGTGGTGGTTGGCGAGAATGTTAAATTTTTGTCCAATATGGCTTTGGCTGCTGGAGCGGAGAAGATGATGTTTGATGGCTGCCAAGCTTATTTGGCTATTGTTATGAATCCGAAAGCCAAGGGTGTTCGAGTGCAGAACATTCAGACCGTTTGCGGCTTTCCTAAGGTTTTTCCTGAGGAGTTGTCGGGTTTACCTCCAGATAGGGAGGTGGAGTTTCGTATCGAGACATATGAGGATACATCACCAGTGTCCATTTCTCCTTATAAGATGGCACCAAAAGAATTGAAGGAGTTGAAGTCTCAGCTTCAGGAGTTGTTGGACCATGGGTTCATTTGACCAAGTGTTTCTCCGTGGGGTGCTCATGTTCTCTTAGTGAAAAAGGTTGGTACGATGAGTATGTGCATTGATTATCGTCAGTTGAACAAGTTGACGGTAAAGAACAGGTACCCATTACCACAAATTAATGACTTGTTCGATCAGTTTCGTGGAGCAGTGGTGTTTTCCAAGATAGATTTAAGACTGGGGTATTACCAGTTAAAGGTTAAGGATATGGATGTGCATAAAACAACGTTCCGTACGAGGTATGGGCATTATGAGTTTCTAGTCATGCCTTTATGTTTGACAAATGCCCTAGCTACGTTTATGGACATGATGAATAGAGTGTTCTACGAGTATCTTGATTAGTTCGTGGTGGTGTTCATAGATGATATTCTCGTGTATTCCCGTATCGTGAAAAAGCATGATCGGCATTTACGGATAGTGTTGCAAGTGTTGAAGGATAATCAGTTATACGCTAAGTTGAGCAAGTGCGAGTTTTGGCTTAGGGAAGTGACATTCCTTGGTCATGTGGTTTCTGCAGTGGGTATTCACGTTGATCCATAGAAGATTGAGGCTATTCTCAATTGGAAGCCACCTAAGTCTGTATCGGAGGTGCGTAGTTTTCTTGGGTTGGCTGGTTATTATCGCCGTTTCGTTGAGGGGTTCTCGAGCATTGCAGCACCGTTGACCAAGTTGTTACAGAATAATGTTCCTTATGTGTGGACGGAGAAGCAGAGCATAGTTTTGAGAAGTTGAAGGAAGTTCTGACACATGCTCCTATGTTGATTTAGCCTGAATCTGGGAATGAGTTTGTGGTTTATAGTCATGCATCGTATGTTGGCTTGGGTTGTGTGCTGATGCAGGATGGGAAGGTTGTGGCCTTTGCATCAAAGTAGTTGAAAGTTCACGAGTGCAATTATCCAACTCATGATTTGGAGCTTGCAGCCGTGGTATTCGCTTTGAAAATTTGGCGACATTACCTCTATGGTGAGAAGTGCGTGATCTTTACGGATCACAAGAGCTTGAAGTATTTGATGTCCTAGAAAGATTTGAATCTTAAGCAACGTAGATGGTTAGAGTTGCTTAAGGATTGCGACTTGACAATTGAGTATCATCCTAGTAAAGGCAATGTAGTGGCGGATGCACTAAGTCGTAAGGTTGCGGTTGAGCTTCGAGCTATGTTTGCAAGGTTGAGTGTGACACGGGAGGGCGGTTTGCTAGCTGAATTGCAAGTCAAGCCTACGTTGTCACAGTTGATTAAGGCTAAGCAACCGTATGATGATTCGTTGGTTAAGCAGGTTAACGACATAGCGGATGGTAATCAGAAGAAATTTCATTTTGATGATGATGGAGTTTTGTGTTCCAAGGGTCGTATAGTGGTGCCAGATGATCCGGAGTTGAGGCACACTATCTTGACAGAGGAACACTCTAGTCTTTTTGCTATGCATCCTGGTAGTGTTAAGATGTATCCTGATTTGAAGGAGGCATACTACTGGGTTCGGTTGAAAAAGGATGTGGCTGAATTTGTTTCCAAGTGCATGGTATGTCAGCAGGTCAAGGCTGAACATCAATTTCCATCGGGGTTGTTGCAACAGCTAAAAATTCCGGAGTGGAAATGGGAGAGAGTCACCATGGATTTTGTAACAGGTTTGCTGTTGACACCGGCTAAAAAGGATTCCGTTTGGATGATTGTTGATCGGTTCACAAAGTGTGCACATTTCCTGCTAGTGCATACCACATACACCTTGGACAAGTTGGCAGATTTGTATATAGCAGAGATTGTGCGCTTGCATGGTGTACCTAAATCCATCGTTTCGGATAGGGATTCGAGGTTTAGGACAAGGTTTTGGAGGAGTTTGCACTAGACCTTGGGTTCAAGATTGAGTTTTAGCACTGCGTATCATCCTCAGTCGGATGGGCAGTCTGAGTGGGTTATCCAGGTTTTAGAGGATATGCTGAGATGTTGCATCATCGAGTTCCAAGGAACCTGGGAGAAGCACTTGCGTTTAGTTGAGTTTGCTTACAACAGCAGTTATCAGACGAGTATACAGATGGCACCTTATGAGGCGTTATATGGCCGGAGGTGTCGTACGCCCTTATGTTGGGCTGAGGTGGGGGAAAAGCATGTTACTCTACCGGATGTGTTGAAAGACACAGATGAGAAGGTTAAGCTTGTATGTGACCGGTTGAAAGCGACTGCGGATTGGCAGAAATCTTATGTAGATTTAAAGAGTGAGGAAGTTGAATATGCGGTGGGCGATCGCGTATTCTTGAAAGTGTCACCATGGAAAAAGGTGATGAGATTTGGACGCAAGGGTAAGCTTGGTCCAAAGTTTATTGGACCATACGGCGTTATTGAGCGTGTGGTCCTGTGGCATACCGGTTGAGGTTGCCTTCTGAGTTGGAGATGTAATCACTCATTTTGTCCGGGTTTTAGTGTTATTAGTATTATTGTAATAATAATATTATTAATATAGAATTTTAAAAAAAGAAAAAAAATTAATGTAAAAAAATTAAATTAAAATTAAAGTGTAAAAAAATAAATAAAGGAAATTTTCTTGGAGCACATAGCTCCACGTCAACACTTAACCACCCCATTTTTGCCTATAAATAAAGGCATGGGGAGGCTAATTTGGAAGCATGAATCGGTGGCAGCGAAATAAGGGGGCTTAGGCTCCCTGCTAGCCAAGGACCAGGGCAGTGCCCTCGGTCCTAACCGGTTCGATCGGGCTCCTATTTTGGATCCGATCTAGTTATTGTTTGGAGAGGTCGTGGTAGATCTCAGTGGGGTTCAGTCGGTGTTCGTCATTCGAGCTCCTAGTTAGATATATTTTCTTCCCTTTTTATTTGTGTTGTCATTTTTATGATTTAATGAAGTAGTAGTTAATTTAAAATTGACTTCTTTTTTAGTTTGTATGTTTATTTATATTTTAGATTAGTATTTATTTATGTTTTAAATTTATGTTTTAGATTAATACTTTATTTATGTTAGATTTATTTATGTGTTAGATTAATATTTATGTATGTATGTTTCAGATTAGTATTTTATTTATGTTAGATTAGTATTTTATTATGTTAGTATTTATTTATTTATTTATTTATATCACAATGTATTTATTCATATTTGCCATGTTTTAAGTTGCATTTTGGATATATTATTGTCAATGGGGTGCCCTTTTATCTGAGCGCAAACGAGGCCAGTTCAGGCATAGTGATGGTGGTTGGGCGTTTACTCTCGGATAACGTGGCTTTTAAAATTTACTCGCACATATAACTAAAATTAAATCGTCACTTTAATCCGAAAAGTCCAATATTAATGAAGCGGTAATTATTAAAGTACCAATTTTGGGCGGTGTGGGGGTGCTAAGCCTTCCACATCCGTAACCGACTCCCGAACTCTATATGTTTAAAATCTCTGGTTTTATGGTGTCCGGCCTACCTTAAGTGGCCGGTGACGACTCCGTTTTTAAATAAAATATGATTTTTGCAAAACCCCCACGGAAGACATTATTTTCAAAAAAAAATAAAAATACTTTTTAGCGAACATAAAAGGAAGGGACATCGCTACATATGGCAACTCCGCTGGGGACAATTTTTTGTTTTTCTAAAACAAAAAAGAGAGTCAAGCTTTTTTAAATAATTACCGCTTTACTTATATCAGAAGTTTTAGATTAAAGTGACTATTAAATTAACATTCGATTATAATTGAGCGTTTATTTTAACGTATTTAAAATTTGGCATTTAAACCCGTCCTTTTTAAGTGGGGAGAAAACGCTAATGCTTTTACGAGGATATCGTTTCTCCATATGGGCCTAGCAAGTACCTTTGGGGATCGAGTACCTTATGCTTTCGTAAGGATATCATTCCTTCGTAGGGGCATAATCGAATGGGTCCCCCTGAATTGAACTCGGTTGAAAGGAGCCTATAATGGGTGATGATCGGGGGCCTTGGTACTCTTAGTTGAGGACAGCAGGACAATTTGGGTACCTCCTAGCACCAACACTGCATGTAGAGGATATAGAAACCCACCCTTTTAAAGCCATGCGGATAACCTAGGTGTTTTAGACGATATGTAAATAGGGTTGTTCAATTTGTTTGCCTTATTTAATTTGCCATTTTATTTATGTATTTATTATTTTTATCCCGTACTAACTCATTTCCTTTTGTGTTTTATTTTTATTTTTATTTTACACATACTTTTGTTGCATTATCATTGCATCCACATTATATAAAGGTGTTGATTCAAGTGGTTTGCCCGATCAGAAAATCTTTCATCATGGAAAAAAGGTATCTTAAGAAGGACGACATCAACCCAGTAGTGCAAAATTGGTCAGAGGTTAATCAACGGGTCCAGGTAACATTTTGCCGAGCAAGTGTGTAATGCCAAAGTATACACACGAGAGCCTACAACAAAATGATATGTGTGAGCTCAAAGAGATTTAGGAAAGGTGGGACCGAAAACTACATGACCTGTTTTTCGATAGTTACGTCGACATAGCTGTTGCGCGTAATAAGTGCTACGCAATTGTGCAAGTATACACGTTGCAAGTTATAGTATAAAAGATATCGTCTCCACAGAGATTGGTGCCACTTCAAGAATCTAGTCTCTTGCACTATAAAAAGTAAAAACACAAATAAAAGATTATAGGAGTTTAACTAATAACTAAATTAGAAAGCAATAAAGTAAAAGAAAAGATGAGATCAGATGAGAGAGATAGGCCAGGTTATCGTGAGTTGATGTGTGATAGCCGATTGGATCGTCTTGGTAAAAGATTGCACGGACAACTCAGTTGCCGTGGCAACTTGCACAACGGGGTTGCCTTGGCAACTAATCGATGGTTGCCTGGGCGACTAGTTGGGCAACTACTTGGGCGTCTGGGCAGCAACCTTCAAGGTTCGGTAGAGCGTTCTTCAATGGTTTCTTCTTATCCCTAAGTCGAAACTCTAGCTACTTGTGCATGCCTTGATAATACATCCCTGCGTGAATCAAGGGTGAACAACAACCAATCTTGCGCTCCTCTTAGCCGTTGAAATCCTTGACTTATTCCTAAGCCGGATTAATCTTCACCATCAATAGATTGAATAAAGATCATATTCATTCATTTCTTGAATCTAACTCTCCCGATATCAGATAAATAGATGAAGTTACGAGATCCTCTCCCAATTCACTCGCAAACAAGAATAAAAACCAAGAATGAATAAACCCTGAATAGAAAAGTGCAAACTCTTATTACCTAAACAAAATCCAATAGTTTCGCACAACCACAAAACACAATAACCATAGCCAAATAGATTTAGTTCATGGCTAGGTTCCAAAGAAACACAAGATAAATAATCCCTATCATGAACCCAATCGAACAAGAAAGAAAAGGATGAAGAAGGAAGCTTGTCGAAATCCTCCTTGCCCTAGATGCTTGTCAAAAATTCTCTCCTCTTGCCCTCCTTGGAGTTGTCAAAATTCCCCTCTCTTGCTCTCCTTGGAAGTTGACAATATGGCCATTTATTTATAGGGTTAGGTCAAAGTCCTTGTTTGAGGAGGAAGTTAAGTTGGAATTAAATTATCTTTAAAGAATATAATTCTTTATTATAATTATATTCCTACTAGAACTTCTCCTATCTTCTGGGAATTTAATTCTTCTTTAATCTCTTCATGGAAATCAAATTCCTTTGGGATTGGGCTTTGCTCCACGTCATCTTGGGCTTGTCTAGTCATCAATTTCGACTACCATATCACCTTTGCTCTTTGTCCACAATTTCCCTGGCAGCTGGCTCGGTGTCTCCTTCATGCATTGCCCTGGCAACTAGCTCGACATCTCTTTCATGTATTGCCCTGGCAACTAGCTCTAGCCTTGCTTTGGCAAGTGATCCTGCACATACACACAAAACACACCAAAGCAACATCTTTTCCCACAAAAACTACCAAGTTAAGTAATCAAGCTGAACGATGAAAGGAAACATGGATTAATGCATGAATGGCTAATTATGCAACTAATATGACCCTAAGTCTAGCAATAATATGAGTAAAAAGGGTAAAAAATAGTACTTTTGAACACTTATTACACCTCCAAACTCGAACTATTGCTTGTCCTCAAGCAATGCAAACTAACAATTACCTGCCAAGACTTCAATTTTCACAAACTTAGCTTTGAACTTGATTTCAATTCTCAGAACCGGGGCACAAAGTATGATTGGCTTTTCATTTTTCGGAAAACTTAGGAGTTACTCGGAATCAAACTATAATGTTTGTGAGTGTGTGCAGAGTTTTGTGCAAGTTGATTTTTCGGATTCTATGCAAACAAGAGGCTTTCAAATTACTTCCTTGGGTCCTTTTTAACATGTTTTAACTAGAGCAAGTTTCGGGCACCTCTAGTGTTTTGTTTTTAGTTTTATTCGGCTAGAGCCAGTTTCGGGCACCTCTAGCGATCAAAAAAAATTTTTTAGCACATGCTAGAGCCAGTTTCGGGCACCTCTAGCGATCAATTTTTTAGCACATGCTAGATCCAATTTCGGGCACCTCTAGCATTCATCCAATTTTTATTCTAATCCCCCAATTTGTTAATTATCAACCTAAGTTCACTAGAATTCCTTAAATCAATCAAACCACAACAGTGTTTCATCAAATTTAGCATCATAGTAAAATTCTAAGTTTTTCCATGGTTATCCTAGAATAAAAATTCTATCAATTAAGTGCATTGGCAAAGTCATCATTGGATATTCATCAAATCTAGGCAATTCTTGTTCCAACTAAAGGCATGGCAAGCAATTTATGTATCCTAAATGTAATACTTAAGATGAATGTAACTAAACATGGTAACTACTAATAACAATCCCCCCCAAACTCGAGTGAGGCATTTTCCTCAATGCATGCATTAAATAAAAATAAAAATAACAAAAAATAAAATGCAAACGAGGACTTACTCCGAGAGTTTGTCATCGTGGATGATTAGTTTCCTTTTGGTCGGTGTCTTGATTCTCTTGCTTGAATGGTTGTTTTCTTGTTGCCGGTGGTGGAATCGATCCTCGTACGGGGTTGTCCTCATCATCCTTTTCATCAATGTCATTGGCTTTTTGCTTGGAGGATTCAATTGGTGCGGTCTTTGTTGGTGCAATGGAGGACTCGTCCAAATCTGAAAAATCAAAAAATGATTACATAAGAGTTGATTCAGGCATAGATGCTTTACCTTTGGCTTTTGCAGTGGTTGCCGGGATGTCTTTAGCTTTGGTTGCCGTGGCATCTTCAGGGTTGGTTGCCGTGGCATCAGCTTGTTCAGGCACGCTGTAGGTTGTCGCGGCATCATCTGTTGTGGTTGCCGTGGTGAATGCTTCATTGGTTGCCGGGGCAAGGATTTCGGCAGGAAAGATTGGGAACAACACGCGATTGTCCGGGTACTTTTCTAGGATGACTTGGGTGATGGCATTGTTGTGCTCCTTCATGTACCGCATGAACATTAGTTGCCGGTCTTCAATTTGACTTAGGTGGCTCACCAATGGTTGCAAGAGTGCTTCAAAGTGTCCCGAGGTTGATGGCCGAGTTGCCCGGGCGTTAGGTGCTTGGGCATTAGGGATTGCCGGGGCGGTAGGAGTTGCCGCGGCAATTGGAGGCCCTGAAGAATTTCCCGGTGCCTCTCCCATTAGCTTTTGGATTTGTGCTTGATTCCAACCAGACTTTGGTAGGGTCTTTTCATCGGTGGACTCACTTGGGACATGCATCTCCTTGCAAAGATTAGAAATTAAGAAAGGGAAGAAAAGAGAACCCTTATCTTTTGAGCTATATACAAAAATCTCATTACAAATAATTTTTCCAATGTTAATGATGCGATTATGCAAAATAGAATGTATGAGCAAAAGACGTGGTATATCAACGGTAGTATTGTGTGTGGTGGGCATTAAAGAAGTTTTAATAAACTTATTCCATAGTTTTGCCTCGGGTTTAAGCCGAAGGCGATTTACCGTGCCCTTGTATTTACCGTTGTTCCAATGAGTTCCCGGTTGAGTGAGTTCTTGAAGCACCTTGTCGAGTTGCTTGGGCGTGATTTGTTCAACGAAGGCTTGATGCTCGTCCTTCTCAACGTAAAGCCCGTAAAAGGTGTTGATGTTTTCGGGACTTATGAGTATGGCCTTGTCAGGAACAAAAACATAAGGATTATTCGGGTTAGGTGAGTGAGCATAGAATTCTCTTACCCATGAGATGTTACCCAGTTCCGGTTGATGGCAAAAGATTTGCCACTTTTGATGTGCAATCCTTTCGAAGATGAATGGTTCAAGGCCGAAATCTTGATGAGAGTTGGAGTATTCAAAGCCTTGTTCTTCATGAATCTTCCAGCTTTCAAACTTGGAGTGAAATCTTTCTTGAACCACCGGTGTAGCAAACTTCTTGTATCTTGGTTCTTTGGAGGAACTTGGATGAACTAAAAATTTAATTTTGGATGCCATGGATGATCTTGGTTGTGAGTTTTGTAAAAACAAAGAAAAGAAAAGAAACTAAAAAGTTGTAAGATAAAAAGTAGGAATAGGTTAAGGGTGATGGGTTTTTATAGAAAAGATAGGTGGTGAATATGGTGGGTGGGATTAGAGGAAAACGAAAAAAGGGTTTTGGTTTAGGGAGAGGGTGACGGCAAGGGGGTTTGATTAGGGTAAATTGGAGGCTTTATATAAGCCTTAGATTCAGCCTATTAGTTTCCTTGTTGAAGATGTTTTCCTTCTTGGATTAAAATTCCTCTTTATCTTGAACTCTTTTCCTACAATTCAAAGACAAATTAAATAAGGATTAAAATTAAAGATAAACTAATAGAAGAAAATAAATAAAGATGTATAAAGGGATTCTTAAACTTAAAAAGATAAAAAAAAGAAAATCTATCCTAAAAAATAATAATAATAAAAAATAATAAAAAAATAAAAAATATAGTTTGAAAAATAAAATAAATATAAAAATTAATCGAAAATAAAAAAATAATAAAAATTAAAAAAATTAAAATTAAAAATAAAATATCAAAGGGAGAGCATGCTCATGCATCTCTTAAGTTGACCACTTTCTTGTTATGTTCCACATGGGCACCATTGTAGTGTTTCAATCTTTGTCCATTAACTTTGAATTCATGTTTGTCAGTGATGGACTTGATTATCACAGCACCATGGGAGAATGGTTTGACAACTTTGAATGGTCCCGACCATCTTGATTTCAGCTTTCCCGGGAAAAGTTTTAGCCGAGAATTGAATAAGAGAACTAGTTGCCCTGTCATGAATTGTCGCGGCAATAGTTTCTTGTCATGCCATTGCTTTGTTTTCTCCTTGTAGATTCGTGCATTGTTAGAGGCGAGTGCATGGAATTCTTCTATCTCATTGAGGTCTACCAAACGCTTTTGTCCGGCACTTTCCCAATCCATATTCACGGACTTGATTGCCCAATATGCCTTGTGTTCGATTTCCACCGGTAGATGGCATGTTTTGCCATAGACAAGTCGGAAGGGGGACATACCTAAGTGTGTTTTGAATGCAGTGCGATATGCCCAAAGTGCGTCATCTAGTCTTAATGACCAATCCTTCCTAGAGGGATTTACAACTTTCTCGAGTATACCCTTCAATTCCTGGTTGGAAATTTCTACTTGCCCGTTGGTTTGTGGGTGATATGCCGTGGCGATCTTGTGTGATATGCTGAAGCGTTGCAACATCTTGGCAATTAGTCTATTGTCAAAATGCTTGCCTTCGTCACTGATAATTGCTCTCGGCATCCCAAACCGTGTAAATATGTTTTTCTGCAAGAATCGTTGCACGGTCTTGGAATCGTTGTTGGGAACTGCAGCTGCCTTAACCCATTTAGACACGTAGTCGAAGGCAAGTAGAATGTAGAGGTTGCCGAATAAAGATGGGAAAGGTCCCATAAAATCGATCCCCTACACATCGAACAATTCCACCTCGATGATGTTCTGGAGCGGCATCTCATGTCGTCTAGAGATATTGCCCGTCCTTTGCCAACGATCACATTGCTTGTAAAAGTCTTGGGCATCTTTGTACAATGTTGGCCAATACAAACCAGATTGCAAAACTTTGGCCGCGGTACGAGTTCCTCCAAAATGTCCTCCGTAGGGTGAAGAATGGCATTGCTGGAGTACATTCTGTTGCTCTTCTTCAGGGACACATCGGCGTATAACCTGATCTGCACATTGTTTAAACAAAAGAGGCTCGTCCCAAAAGTAATGCTTCGCATCATGGCAGAACCGCTTCTTCCCTTGGTGAGTAATGCCATAAGGTAAAATACCACAAACAAGGAAATTAACTAAATCTACGTACCAGGGTATTGCCGAGGCATGTGCTGCCGTGGCGACTGCTCCCAAAATTGCCGAGGCGTGCGCGTCAAGGGCTGCTGTAGTGTCGAGAGTTGCCGAGGCGTGTGCATCCATGGTTGCCGAGGCGTCGAGGGTTGACAAGGCATGCGCATCCATGGTTGCCGAGGCAACTAAAATTTGTTCATCCGGGAATGCATCGCATATCTCTAGATCCGTGTCCTCCTCCCTGTTGCGTTCTAAACATGATAAGTGATGGGCACTTGATTTTCTGTTCCTTTCCTGTCCTTAATTTCAATATCAAATTCTTGTAAAAGTAATATCCAACGATTCAAACGAGGTTTGGCATCCTTTTTAGCAAATAGATATTTGATTGCCGAATGGTCCGTATGAACAATTACCTTTGTACCAATCAAATAGGATCGGAACTTGTCAAATGCGAAAACTACAGCTAGTAACTCTTTCTCCGTTGTTGTGCAATTCACTTGAGCACTATTAAGAGTTTTACTAGCGTAGTATATCAAATGGAAGGTCTTACCTGTGCGTTGGCCTAGGTTTGCTCCTACCGCGAAATCACTTGCATCATGCATGAGCTCAAAAGGTAGCGTCCAATCTGATGGAACGACAATGGGTGCTGAGGCAAGCTTTTTCTTTAGGGTTTCGAATGCGTTGGTGCAAGAATCATCAAAATCGAAGACTTTATCCTGTTCAAGCAAGTTGCACAAGGGTTTAGTGATTTTAGAAAAATTATGAATGAACCTCCTGTAAAAACCTGCATGTCCAAGAAAACTTCGAATTCCTTTAACCGAACTTGGTGGGGGTTATCTCTCGATCACGTGTACCTTGGCTTTGTCTACTTCAATTCCCTTGGATGAAATCTTGTGGCCGAGCACTATTCCTTCATCTACCATAAAATGGCATTTCTCCCAATTGAGGACTAAATTATTTTCTTCACATCTTGCCAACACCCTCTCTAAATTGCCGAGATAGCTGTCGAAGTCATTACCAAAAATAGAAAAATCATCCATGAAGATCTTAAAGAAATCTTCGACCATGTTTGAAAAGAGTACCATCATGCATCTTTGGAAGGTTGCCGGGGCGTTACACAATCTGAACGGCATCTTTCGGAAGGTATAAGTACCGTATGGGCATGTGAAGGTTGTCTTTTCTTGATCTTATGGTGCTATGGCAATTTGATTGTAACCTGAGTAACCATCAAGAAAACAATAAAAGGGTTTACCTGCAAGATGGTCAAGCATTTGATCAATAAAGGGTAATGGGAAGTGATATTTCCTAGTGGCTTTGTTTAGCTTTCGATAATCCATACAAACCCTTCAACCGGTCACAGTCCTGGTTGGAATGAGTTCATTGTTTTCATTACTTACCACCGTTATACCTTCCTTTTTCGGTACGCATTGTACCAGACTTACCCATGTAATATCAGAGATAGGGTATATAATGCCGGCGTCAAGCCACTTGATGATTTCTTTCATTACAACCCCTTTCATGGCATGATTCAGTATCCTCTAGGCCTCAATTGAAGGTTTGTGATCATCTTCCAACAAAATCTTGTGCTTGCACACTGCCGGGCTAATTCCCTTCAAGTCAGCAATTGTCCACCCTATTGCCTTTTTGTGTAGTTTCAACATGTTGATCAACTTCTTTTCCTGCTCAGGCTGTAACTTAGAAGAAATAATTACATGTAATGTATTACCGGTTCCTAAGTATGCATATTTTAGTTGCTCTGACAATTGTTTCAACTCAAGAATCGGTGGTTGTTCAATAGAGGGTTTTTCGAGTTTATCTTCCTTACTTGAGTAATCAGTGGTTCAAAGTATGTACCTGGTCGATTGACTAGCCAATTTGCATCTTCTTGTTGTTCCTCATCGACCGGTTCTTCATACTCCTCAGGTTCTTTTTGATCAGTGATGTAGTTGCCGAGGCAACTAAATTCCTCGTCGAAGTTAAACTCTGCCGTGGCATGAAGAAGTTGGCATTCTTCTGGATCATCGGCATGTCTTAGTGTTTGGAACACATTTAGTTTAACTTGCTGATCATTCACCCTCATTGTGAGTTCTCCCTTTTCAACATCGATCAAGGTTCTCCCTGTTGCTAGGAATGGTCTCCTGAGAATGATGGGTGCATGCTCATCTGCTTCACAATCCAAAACAATAAAGTCAGCGGGAAAAATAAGTTTATCAACTTTTACCAGTATGTCCTCGATTTTTCCCTCTGGATGCACATAGGATCTGTCAGCTAGCTGTAGCATAACTGTTGTAGGTCTTGCCTTCCTGATTCCTAGTTTCTGGAAAACTGATTTAGGCATCAAATTTATGCTAGCCCCAAGGTCGCATAATGTTTTCCCGACATAGTGGTTTCCAATAGAACAGGGTATTGTGAAACTTCCGGGATCCTTCAACTTGGGTGGCATACGATTGTGCAACATTGCCATGCATTACTCTGTTGCGGCAACTATTTCAAACTCTCCTAGCCTTGTTCTCTTGGACACAATGTCTTTAAGAAACTTGGCATAGTTTGGCATTTGTTCAATTGCTTCCACCAATGGCAAGTTGATGTGGACTTTCTTTAGGATATCAAGAAACTTCTTGAATTGATATTCTTTCTTTTGTCGCTTCAACCTTTGTGGGAATGGTGGTGGAAGTGGGATATCTTCGATCCATTCATTGGTTTGGAACCTAATTGACGTCATTGCTGGGACAACTGGAGTTGCCGAGGCGTTATCAACTGGGGTTGTCGAGGCATGCTTATCGCAAGTTGCCGAGGCATCTTTATTGTCGGTTGCCGAGGCATGCTTATTGCCGGTTGCCGCGGCAATTCCTGGTTCAGCATCTGAGGCTTTGCCGCTAGGTTCATCTTGATCTTTTTCTGTAGTTTTGTTTGATGAGCGGGTTTGAGCCTCTCTAAGTTGTTGGCCACTTCTAGTGGTGATTGCCTTACATTGCTCATGGCCAGTTCCTCTTGCGACTTCAGTATCGCTAGGTAAACCTCCTTGCGGTCTAGTATTCAGATTTTGAGCAAACTGTCTGACTTGATTTTCCAATGATTTGATTGCCGCCTCTTGGTTTTGCAATCTCATCTCGGTCCTGTTAATAAAAGCATCAGTTCTTTTTATGAAGTTACTATTCTCAGCCATATAAGATTCAGTTTTCATCATAAAAGCATTTAGAGAATTTTCCAAAGAACTAGATGTTGTCGGTTGTTGCTTTGCGCAAATCCGCTGCCCATGGCATATTCTCACGGAATCTCGATGCTTGTGCATTCTGATTGTTCAGTTTAGAGCATTGTTAGGATTACTACATAAAAAATTCGGGTGCTTCTTCCAAGATGGATTGTATGTATTGGACATCACATTGTTGTTCCGATTGTAATTCCCCACATAGAAGCTGGATTCCGGATTCTGCATACATTCAGAAGAATTATGGTTATCACCACATAACTCACAAAAAGAATCCATTACCTTGACCTCATGTGTGTTGTTTGTTTTTTGCATGTTCTGGACCATCTTGGTTAAAGTGGCCAATTGTGCCGAAATTGAATCTGATGATCCTAGTTCATGTATTGTGGCTTGGCGTCTAACTCCTCCTCTTCTAGTAGAGGGGAATTGATAATCATTCTTGGCCAGCCTGTTTAAAATTTGCATTGCTTCCTCCGGTGACTTATCTAGGAGTATGCCGTTTGCCGAGGCATCTAGCATCATCCTTGTTGGTGTATTCACGGCGTTGTAAAACATTGTTACTTGAGTCCACACCGGGAATCCATGTAGGGGGCATTTGTGTAGAAGTTCTCTATATCGCTCCCAAGCCTCGTACATGGATTCATCATCTGCCTGCCGAAAAGAAGTAATGTCGTTACGAAGCTTATCAGTCAAATTTGTAGGACTAAACCGAGCAAGGAAATCACAACAAAGATCGGTCCAAGATGCTATTGATCCGGTAGGAATGCTATTCAACCATGCTTTCGCCCTATCCCTCAGTGAATAGGGGAATAATCTTAATCGTAAGACATCGGGGGTGACTCCGTGTATTTTGAACGAGTTGCAAATCTCGAGGAAAGATTTCAGATGTTGTCGTGCATCTTCAGTTGCTGAGCCGTCAAATTGACCAATTGAGTTGATCATATTGAACATTACCGGTTTTAACTCAAAGTGGTCGGCTTCAATTTCAGGTGCGATAACTCCTGGATTAAGTCCATCAAGATCTTCTTCAAGATAGTCTCGAATAGTTCTGTTTCATGCAAGAATCACTCCTCCTCTTGCTGGAACATCTTGATTCATATTGCCGTCTTGATTAGCCATTGCTACTCTTATCCTTCGTCTAAGTCTTTGTAAGGTTCGTTCGATTTCTGGATCAAAGGGATATTCTGGTGTAATCGGTCTTGCCCTGGTCATATACCAATGCAAAACCAAAGTTTGTTAGCCCTTTGAATCTTAAGCAAGAAAAGTAAAAAGAAAGTGCAAGAAAATAAAAACAAAGTCGCTATTGCCAATCCCCGGCAACGGCGCCAAAAACTTGTTGCGCGTAATAAGTGCTACGCAATTGTGCAAGTATACACGTTGCAAGTTATAGTATAAAAGATATCATCTCCACAGGGATTGGTGCCACTTCAAGAATCTAGTCACTTGCACTGTAAAAAGTAAAAACACAAATAAAGGATTATAGGAGTTTAACTAATAACTAAACTAGAAAGCAATGAAGTAAAAGAAAAGATGAGATCAAATGAGAGAGATAGGCCAGGTTATCGTGAGTTGAGGTGTGATAGCCGATTGGGTCGTCTTGGTAAAAGAGTGCATGGGCAACTCAGTTGTCCTGGCAACTTGCACAACGGGGTTGCCTTGGCAACTAATCGATGGTTGCCTGGGTGACTAGTTGGGAAACTACTTGGGCGTCTGGGCAGCAACCTTCAAGGTTCGGCAGAGCGTTCTTCAATGGTTTCTTCTTATCCCTAAGTCAAAACTCTAGCTACTTGTGCATGCCTTGATAATACATCCCTGCGTGAATCAAGGGTGAACAACAACCAATCTTGCACTCCTCTTAGCCGTTGAAATCCTTGACTTATTCCTAAGCCGGATTAATCTTCACCATCAATAGATTGAATAAAGATCATATTCATTCGTTTCTTGAATCTAACTCTCCCGGTATTAGATAAATAGTTGAAGTTACGAGATCCTCTCCCAATTCACTTGCAAGCAAGAATAAGAACCAAGAATGAATAAACCTTGAATAGAAAAGTGCAAACTCTTATTACCTAAACAAAATCCAGTAGTTTCTCACAACCACAAAACACAATAACCATAGCCAAATAGATTTAGTTCATGGCTAGGTTCCAAAGAAACACAAGATAAATAATCCCTAGCATGAACCCAATCGAACAAGAAAGAAAAGGATGAAGAAAGAAGCTTGTCGAAATCCTCCTTGCCCTAGATGCTTGTCGAAAATTCTCTCTTCTTGCCCTCCTTGGAGTTGTCGAAATTCCCCTCTCTTGCTCTCCTTGGAAGTTGACGATATGGCCTTTTATTTATAGGGTTAGGTCAAAGTCCTTCTTTGAGGGGGGAAGTTAAGTTGGAATTAAATTATCTTTAAAGAATATAATTCTTTATTATATTTATATTCCTACTAGAACTTCTCCTATCTTCTTGGAATTTAATTCTTCTTTAATCTCTTCATGGAAATCAAATTCCTTTGGGATTGGGCTTTGCTCCACGTCATCTTGGGCTTGTCTAGTCATCAATTTCGACTACCATATCACCTTTGCTCTTTGTCGACAATTGCCCTGGCAACTGCCTCGGCGTCTCCTTCATGCATTGCCCTGGCAACTAGCTCGACATTTCTTTCATGTATTTCCCTGGCAACTAGCTCTAGCCTTGCTTTGGCAAGTGATCCTGCACATACACACAAAACACACCAAAGTAGCATCTTTTCCCATAAAAACTACCAAGTTAAGTAATCAAGCTCAACGATGGAAGGAAACATGGATTAATGCATGAATGGCTAATTATGCAACTAATATGAGCCTAAGTCTAACAATAATATGAGTAAAAAGGGTAAGAAAAATAGTACTTTTGAACACTTATCAATAGCCTAGCTAATGTATGTTCAAGTCAATCAACCTTTACTCCGAGCCATTTTCCAGTTTTGGAATCCCGTTTTTTTGCTGCTTTACCTTCAACGGCCAAGACATGATGCCCACGGTAGAGGAATATACAACCTTGCTCAACCAGAAGAATATACAGAAAGATTGGATCTACGCGAAGTAGCCGAGGAATCAGAACTATCCATTGAAGCACGAAATCTTTTGATAAGTGAGGATTGAGCCAACAATTTGATTCAGAATTGAAGAGACAGCCTAGCATCTTCAAGGGAATGTATCCGAGATAGCACACCTGAATGAGGTAATGAAGATAGACCTATTCGTTTTGGGGACATATGGTTTGATCATCTTCCCGAGGGTATTCAGAAACATTGATGTAGCCATCTTAGATCTATTTGAGCGCATGGGGAGGAAAGCGAATACGGTACCGGCAATCTTAATTGAGACTTTCAGTTTCTTTGAGTATGACCCGAAGACATGAAGAGGGGCATATCTGTAGAAGTTTACTTTTCTGGCTCCGTAATTTGGCCCCTTTATTTGCATATCATGACATGGTGTTGGTTCAAGAACGGTTCATTTAAAAGGCTTTCAAAATAGAAAAAGTTTGCTTTGCCAAAAACGATAATATTACAGTATCAACTTAGGCCGAACAAAGACCAATCAAGAAAGAAGACGGTCTGATAGTAAGGCACATGCGGCGCAGAGTATCCAGTAGGGACTACAGAACACTAATTTTAAAATCTTCACATTTAACCCTTTGTAAAAATCTCAAAGATCTTAATTTAAATCCTTTAAAAAAACACAAAAAAACCCTAAAAGTTTCATTTTTTAAGTAAGTTAAAACATTTTGATAATAAAAAAGGGAGAAATTTTTAAACCAAATGATCCTTGAGAATTTTAATTCAAACCCCAAAAAGTTTTAATGCATTCCTCTAGGATCGGTAGAATCCATCCCTATTTAGACATATTATTCGATGAACAGATCGTTTGCACCCAGATCTACAGAACAAGAAGCTCATGTCTGCATTATGCATGCACTTGTTGATGTCCTTTTAGAAGCCACAAAAAGGAAGATCATGATGTCACGAGTCCATGGAATAGAATAAGAGGAGAAGACCAGGTCATCCATCATCCTAAAGATGACGTCAAGACGTGGAGCACAAGCTTTGCTTTTCGAAGTCAAGGTCTCCAGAAAGAATCCAACTATTACCTGTAATTCATTATCAGTTTCTTGCAATCAGACATTTTCTCTATTGAAAGTTTTTTAAAGACTGTTCAAGAATCAACACTGCATTTGCATGCATTCTCTCATTTATAGGGTATTGATTCCCGAAGTGGTTTCTCAAATCTCAGAAATCGTTCATAATTGATAAAGGGTCGTCTGGTCAGATATTAAAGGGCATAGATGTAGGGTTTTGTCCCTTAACAAGATCGGAGACAATAGAAGAGACATCATCTGAAAACTTCAGCTCAGACACGGTAGGCGACATGGTACTGGTAATGAGCAAAGTAAAGTGCAAGAGTTGAAAGAAGCAGATGGCAGAGGTGATGAATCAGAGGAATACTTTGGCGAAAGGTAAACAATCCGTCGAACTGAAAGAAGAATTGATTAAGGATCAGAATAGAGAGTTGGATAGTCAGAATTCTACTTTCAAGCCAGCCAAATACGACAAATTGAACCCTTTTGTGATCTGCATCAATAAACAGGCGAAAGGTATGTCTGAGTCGGGCTTCCAGAAAATAGAGTTCGGTCTAAAAGAAACTCGAGAAGCAAGTAATGAAAAGAGGTACATCTCGATTCCTATGAGGTACACTGAACTACTCCTAATGTTCATCGAGAAGAGCCTTATTACCTCGACAAAGTCTCTACCGAAGATACCATCTTATCCGAGAGGTTACAACACACGTGCTAGAGACAATTACCGTTTAGGAAGTTTGGGTCACACCATTGAGAATTGCGAGGCCTTGAGGAACAAGTTCAAGACCTTATCACGATGGGAGTTTTGGGTTTCGAAGATGGAATACCCCAATTCTATAGTTAGCTAACAATCACCCGAGGTGCAAAATCGAGGAAGAATCGATATCTAGGACAAGGTTCAAGTAATACCGAAGTGGGCCACTCAAGCGATTTAAATTTGAAGATCGGAGATAGGGGCATCCCAAGAGAGATATATTCCTTCGAGTTCAGCCAGCTCAGATAAGACATAGATAATTTGGATGAAATTGAATTTGCAGAATGATCACTAGAAGTTTACTGTGTGGATGAATGGTGTTGTTCAGTGGAAGGACGACTCAGAATATTGAAAAAAGAGAAATTAGTCAAACGAGAATCAAGTCATGCTGCTATTAGATAAGTTTGAGGAAGTTGAAAATAGGTACTACAGAATAACCTAGCCTAACAAGAGTTTTGAAAACAAGCTTACAACAAAGCAAGGACAATCCAACACTCTTCAGTTGGAAAATAAGGAGCAAGTGGAATAGTTCGGGGCTTCTTTGCTTGAATACAAGGTTCGTGTAGAAGTTAGCAAACAGGTTGCTGCTGAAAATGTTGTAGAGATAACATCCAAGCTGCGAAAGACTAAGGAGGGGATAGATGAAGACATGAAGATCAATATTACCTGAGCAGGTAAAGTGGCTCAACAAGATGGCAGACTTAGCTGACATATTGACGGCATTGAGTCAAAACATGGACCCGGTGTTGGACCACGAAGGCAAGCTGACTGGACTATTGATTGAAGTTAAGAAATTGGGGACTAGAGCTCATCAGCAACTGTAAATATCTAATATCTGATGTAATAAAACCTTTTGGCCTCAATGAACATTGTTCCATGTGGATCACTTTCGGAATCAATACCTTATTGCATTCATGTTTATATTTTAGGATTGCATTGCATTACTTTGCACAATCCTGGCATATTTTACAGGACATTATCATTACCTTGCATCATTATTACCTTGCATAAATTTCATGAGTAACCCAAAGACCAATTAGGGTTTTATCATGGACAAAAGAATTGAAGACACTCAAAAATCAAGATTCCAGCAGTTAGAAGACGGGCTCAAAAAAAAGAAGTTTGATGCCTTCGATGCAAGAAAACTCTGTTTGAACCCTGATTTGGTCGTTCCTCCCAATTTCAAAGATTCCCAGATTTGCGCATGATGACGGAACAAGATGCCCCAAGATTCACCTGACCATGTTATGCAGAAGGATAGATGACTGCATTGAGAATGAAAAATTATTGTTCCACCGCTTCCACGACAGTCTAGCAGGACCCACCATGATATGGTACAATTGTTTGGGTAAAGACCAAGTGTAGTCATGCGGAGACTTAACCAACGTCTTTATGGGCAATACCGATATGCTTTAGACCTAGCCCCAAGTCGTTAGTATCTCTAGGGTACGAGGATGAAACCTAATAAGAGTTTCAAGGAATCTGCTTTGAGATGGCAGAGGTTAGCCGCCCAAGTGCAGCCTCTCATTGCTGAAGAGGAAGGTGACTTCCATGTCTCAAGCCATCTTCCATATTTTCTATTTGATGACTTTATAGAATACATGATCCAAGAAGGAAAATTGAGTCTTAATCCAACGAACCAGACATGTCTAGGAGCAGAAGGAAAGAAAGAGATAAATGGGTACCACTTTCAAGGTTCTCATGATCGTAAGAGAAGAAGACATGCAGATTCCTCTGAATCATCGAGAAAAATTACTCGAACAAGTACATATTTAGAGATATTCGGAGTATTCTATCTCAGACATATGGCCTCATCTAGTCAAGAGTTAGTACCTTACATCCGGGCCAATAAAGATTACGCCCAGCTCATTTGCCCACAGTTTTGATCCATACAGTACTTGTGAGTTCTACATTGAGGCACCGGGGCATGACACCAAGAAATTTGGGGTCGTTAATAGAAGAAATTAAAAAGCTGGTTGACGAGGGAGTCATGACGAGAGAGTTGATCCAGCGGTGGAAAAACAAGAAAAGTGGCACAAGCCTACACTACCTTGAAAGGGCCAGAATGAGTTAGTACCCTAGAGATAGCCCAAAGGTCCCTACGGTTTTCTCATCATTTCAAAAAGAAATTCTCAACATAAAAAACATAAAAAACTCATTGTTTGTTAGAATAACAAATCACATTTCCATTTAGAAAGCTTTTTTACATTTTTTGATTCTTTAAACATTTTATTTTTATGGGGTAGTTTTTGTTCTCCCATATGCATACACACGCATTTTTGAATGGATATATATATATATCATTTCTATACCAGGTCCTTGAATTTTGAATGCAACAGTACATTTGTTTCAGATCCAAAGATCATCTCTAAGTTGCTTATATTTAGAAGAGATTGAATGTTGTGAGGATACTGTAAATGTGAGTATCTGCTAGCTTACTTAGGCCAACAGAGGAACAATACGAGTGTTTAGATAAAGTTCAGTTCCCATTTTAGAAAATTTCCTTCTCAGGCACTTGTCGTTTAAGATCCTTGAATCGAGAGTTGACCATAAACCTCCACCCCCTAAAGGCTTTCTCAGGACATCTGTGAATGTGACGACGAATGGTACCAGAAGAAAGAGATGAGACCAGACAGATTGGATACGAAGATAAAAAAAATCATCAGAAGAAAGTATTTGAAAACAAGGATATTTCCAAATGAAAAACAGAAGAAAAGAAAAGAAATGGCAATCAAAAGGCCGAAGCAATCCAGATCGAGTAAATATCAGAAGAGCTGCAGAGAGGCAATTAACTTCAAGCGGAAGATAGCATCAATACCAGTATAGATACGTGTTGATTTGAGGATACATTTACAGACTCGAATAAGAAGAAAGAGATTCAAGGCTAAAAACCCAAAATGGGCAGTCTAAAAAACAAAAAAAGAAAAGAAAAGAAAAAATAAAATAAAAGAAAAGAAAAAAAGAAGAAGAAAAAAAGAAGAAGAAAAAAAGAGAGAAAAAAGAGAAGAAAAAAGGGAAAAAAGAAAGAAAGAAAAAGAAAGAATATTGTATATACTTCACACACATATCAAACATTACAAGAACGAGACTTCAAATATGAGCAAGAGACACAAGGAATCCACATTTCAAGTAAATATTTGTTTTGAAGATTTGTATAGAAGCTCAAATTGAAGCCAAGCCAAGACAAGTCGACCCGAAGATTGCCAATTTCGAAAATGGAAATGACCTCTAGGGTGAAAACCCAAAAATGGAGTGATCCTAAAAAAAGTAGTCTTCCAGAGCATGTTGGCATCACTATCCAACCAAGATACATACAAGAGAAAGAAGTGACCTCTAGGGTGAAAACCCAAAAATGGGCATTCTAGAGCGATCCAAGAGAAGAAAAGAAGAAAAAAGAAAAAAAGAGAAAAAGAAGAAAATAAATGAAAAAGAAAGAAAGATAAAGAAAAGAAGAAAGAAAGAATAACATTTCATCTGGGCGTGCCAATCACAAGAATTCCCAGAAATTTATTCGTAATCCTTCATTCAAAAAATCTTAGTTTCGAGGAGTTTTGGAGGATCAAACATTTTTGAACAGAAAATGAACATTAGTACATAGCCAGAATGCAAGAAGCCTACAATAAAAAAGAAAGAAAATGAATTCTAGGGTGAAAACCCAAAAATGGGCAGTCTAGAGTGATCCAAAAAAAAGAAAAAAGGAAAAAAAGAATAATGGGCATATCTAAGTTACACAAGTACAAGAATATTGTTTCATTTAACCGTGAACCCAGGGCCTACATTACAAGCCTCCAAAGACCATTATGATCATCCATGGATATCCGAGTTGGATGAGAATGCCTTCAAATTACATCTCGCTTATAAGGGTTAGCCTTTCTTTAAGGAACGTCAAACTTCGAAGTGCCTGATCGACACCCAAATGAGGAAAGGATGGGAATGGTGAGATAGTGAGATTAAGAGAGCCACCTTAAACGGGGTAGAAATTAGGTAGGGGATTGTTCCTCTCAAAAGCCTAATAGACCAGAAGAGACTATACATTTACATATATCTCCACAGTAGTCAAGATCTTTTAAATATACGTTTCGTTAGAGTTTATCCCTGGCGATTTGAAGCAGATATGCTATTGCATTCGATATTTTGGGGGCAAACATGTTTTTACAGTGTTTGCTATTTTCTCCTCAAATTTTGATGTTTACCATTTTCCCTAAACACTAACTTTAAAAGTGTTTGGCAGTACTCTAAATTTTGCTTACCATTCTCCAAACATTAGTTTTCAAAAATGTTTGGATTCTTTAAAGATGTTTACCATTTGTTCCAAACAATTTTTTCCCTCCAAATTGTGATTTTAAAAATGACTGCCATCTTTTCAAATGGTCATTATTTCCATATACACAAGTAAATTTTCCTTTCACATTATTATTAGAAAAGGAAAAAAAAGAAAGAAAAAGAAAAAAAGATGAGAGAATGAATGAATTGAATAAAAATGATGAAAATGAATCATGTGAGATTTAAAGCGTAGGGACCTAGGATTGGTTTCCTTAATACTTTGGTTAAGTTCAATAAGGAATGTTGGACTTTAAATTGAGTTCAGGGAAATGAAGCATTTTGCTCGCCCCGATGATGAAACATACAAATACTCTGAATGTTGGGTTAAAGAATTGGAAGATAGCTGAGCTCATGATTGAGTGGGGCAAGGCAGAACATGAAGAATGGTAAGAATCCCTACACAAAAATGATATAGAGATTAGAATGAGCTTATTTGTGAAGTGAGTAGAGACCCCAAAGAAGAAAGACAGTTGCTTGTGCAAGAGAGCAAAAGCAGGTATTCAACTGATAAAGGAAAGATTGATGAAAATGAAGATCAAAACTGAGCATATTGCAAAAAGAAAAGGGATGGAGAAATACGAAAATGACTTTTTACGGTATAGAATTTTAAAACATATTTAAAAGATGGAGGGAGAAAAAAGAAAAAAGAAGGAAAAAAGAAAAAAAGATCGAGAGAAGAAAGAAGAGAAAAAGAAAAAGGAAAATAGAGAGAAAAAAAGAGAGAAAAAGAAAAAAAGATAGAAGAAAGTAAAAAAGAGAAGAAGAAGAAGAAGACGACGAAGAAGAAGAAGAAAAGCATTACATTGCATTCATCATATAGATAGAGGTATGTCAATTTTGCTTGTTTTAGACAGGTATTTGAAGAATTGTCAAAAAGTTTGAAGAAGTAGATTTTATTAAAGAAAGAAAGTTCGGCAACCTTAGTAGCGTGAGTCTAGAAAGATCGGCAGCCTTAGTAGCGTGAGTCCAAAAAGATCGGCAACCTTAGTAGCGCGAGTCCAGAAAGATCGGCAACCTTAGTAGCGTGAGTCTAGAAAGATCGGCAACCTTAGTAGCATGAGTCGAGAAAGATCGGCAGCCTTAGTAGCGTGAGTCCAGAAAGATTGGCAGCTTTAGTAGCGTGAGTCCAGAAATTTCAGTAGCCTTAGTAGCGTGAGTCCAGAAAGTTAGGCAGCCTTAGTAGCATGAGTCCAGAAAGAACGGTGGCCATTTTCAACGTGAATCCCCAAATTTGAAGAAAGTTCGGCAGCCCTAGTGGCGCGAGTCCAGAAAGATCGATGGCCATTTTCGACGTGAATCCCTACATTTAAGGAAAGATCGGTAGCCATTTTCGACGTGAATTCCCAAATTTGAAGAAAGATTTCAGCAGCCTCAGTAGTGTGAGTCTAGAAAGATTGGTAGCCATTTTAGCGTGAATCCCAAATGCGAAGATAAAGGTTCTATATAGGAAGGACCTATATTTTCGAGCACTCGCAGCGAGAGGTTCTATATAGGAAGAATCCGTAGCTCTGAGATTTCAGAAGCTAAAAGTTCTATTTAGGAAGGACTTACGGCTCCAGGGTTTGAAGACTAGCAGTTCTATATAGGAAGAACTCCAGTCGAAAGAATCCATCTGTGACGCAAAAGGTTTTATATAGGAAAAACCCGCTTTGAAGGCGAAGAGTTCTATATAGGAAGGACTCCAAGCTTTACCGTCTCAAAGTGAAAGGTTCTATATAGGAAGAGCCCTAACTCCAGGATTTCAAGGTAAAAAGTTCTATATAGGAAGAACTTTTAGTCCAAAGGATCTGCCTAAGAAAGCAAAATGTTCTATATAGGAAGAGCCTGTAGCTCCAAGATCAGAAGGTGAAGAAATTATATATAGGAAGTACTTACGAGCCCGAAGATTCGGCCGAGGAAAAGCGGAGAGTTCCAGAAGAACACGTGATTCTGAAGCCAAGGACAAGGAAGCATGACAAAAATGAGTGCTTTTGATCTTTGCTTTGTTCTCGTTTCACAAGAACAAGCAAAGAGGGGCAACTGTAATCACTCATTTTTGTTCGAGTTTTAGTGTTATTAATATTATTCTAATACTATTATTATTAATATAAAATTTAAAAAAAGAAAAAAAAGAAAGAAAATTTAATGTAAAAAAATAAAGGAAACTTGCTTGGAGCACATAGCTCCACGACAACACTTAACCACCCCCCTTTTGCCTATAAATAAAGGCATGGGGAGGCTAATTTGGAAGCATAAATCAGTGGCAGCCAAATAAGGTGGCTTAGGCTCCCGGCTAGCCAAGGACCGGAGCAGTGCCCTCGGTCCTAACTGGTTCGATCGGGGTCCTATTTTGGATCTGATCTAGTTATTTTTTGGAGAGGTCGTGGTAGATCTCAGTGGGGTTCAGTCGGGGTTCGTCATTCGAGCTCCTAGTTAGGTATATTTTCTTCCCTTTTTATTTGTGTTGTAATTTTTATGATTTAATGAAGTATTAGTTAATTTAAAATTTTGTTCTTTTTTAGTTTGTATGTTTATTTATATTTTAGATTAGTATTTATTTATGTTTTAAATTTATGTTTTAGATTAATATTTTATTTATGTTAGATTTATTTATGTGTTAGATTAATATTTATTATGTATGTTTCAGATTAGTATTTTATTTCTGTTAGATTAGTATTTTATTATGTTAGTATTTATTTATTTATATCACATTGTATTTATTTATATTTTCCATGTTTTAAGTTGCATTTCGGATATATTATTGTCAATGCAGTGTCCTTTTATCCGAGCATAAACGGGGCCAGTATCATGCGTAGTGATGGTGGTTGGGCGTTTACTCTCGGATAACGGGGCTTTTAAAATTTACTCGCACATATAACTAAATGTTAATTAAATCGTCACTTTAATCCGAAAAGTCCAATATTAATGAAGCGGTAATTATTAAAGTACCAATTTTGGGCGGTGTGGGGGTGCTAACCCTTCCACATCCGTAACCGACTGCCGAACCCCATATTTTTAAAATCTCTAGTTTTATGGTGTCCGACCTACCTTAAGTGGATGGTGGCGAATCCATTTTTAAATAAAATACAATTTTTGCAAAACCCCCCACGGTAGAAATTATTTTCAAAACAAAATAAAATAAAAATACTTTTTTAGCGATCATAAAAGGAAGGGACATCGCTACAGGAGAAAAATCATAATCTGTTCCATGTTTCGATGTTGAGGAGATATCGATCAGATCCATCGCATGTTATGCCGGTAGAAGATGTGGAGTTGAGGCTAGATCTATCCTTTGATGAGGAACCCGTAGAGATCCTCGACACCAGGGAGAAAGTCCTACGTGGTAAGATGATAGAGCTCGTGAAGGTTTTGTGCCGACACCGAGGTGTTGAGGAAGCTACTTGGGAAAACAAGGCAGTTATGAAGGAGCAATTTTCGCATCTGTTTCCTCCAGGTAATTTCGGGGATGAAATTTCTTAAGTGGGGGAGAGTTGTAACACCCCGATTTTGGGCCTAGCAGTTTTAAGGTTTATTAGACGGTCTGGTGGACTGGGTTAGAGATTCGAGTTGGATTCGGGACCGTATATTTTTTGGTAAGATAAAAATATGGGAAAATAGTTAAAAATCATTTTTATATATATTGATTTTTGGTGGAATCAATTTTATATAAGGGAATTTGGAAATATGACATTTTGGGTTAGTGACCAAAATGCGATTTTTGAAAACTATTTTAAAGTGACTAAAATTAAACGGGTCAAATCCTTAGAATCCTTCAGGAGCTAATCTACCAACTGTTTGCTGGTGGGTTCTCCCTTCAATTTAATCATTTTAAACATGTGTTTTAAAAGGGTGTTAATAAGGATTAAATATTTAAAGTTAGTTATTAGCTTTTAAAAGAAATTCACGTAACTTTTTCCTAAACCTTTTCTCTCAACTTTTTTTCTTCTAAACACTCATAATTTCAACAAAATCCAGAGGTGAGGGACTTTTTCACTCAGATTATTGATTTTAACTTGATACTTTAACTTTGTTTTGCAAAATCTCATTGGAATTTTAGGTTTTCATATCTTTAAACAAGCTAATTGAGGGAGAAATCACATAACAGGGGTAAGGTCCGTGATCTCCTATGTTAAATGTTTTTTTATTGATATTCCCAAGTATTTGATCCTTGATTTATAAGTTGTAATGTGATTTTAATGTTTGAGATTGATTTCCGAAGAGGATCTGATTTCCAACGTTTGAGATTGATTTAATATATGTTTTAGATGTGTTTTGATGTTGATAAGTTATTTTTATCAATAGAATCCTAAAACTCTTGAATCTCTAATTGTTTAGGTTGCTAGTTTTGAGTTATTATGGAGATAATCGAGTTTAATCTTTGAGGGAGGTAAAAGGATGTTAGGAAAGGGTTTTTGGATATTATTAGTTGTTGGTTGATGTGTTGAAATGTTGTTTTATGGTTGGGTTAAGTTTCGGTAACGTTTGATGATGTTTTCGGTATGTTTCAAATGGTTTTCAAGTGGGCAACTTGGGAGTTACGGGAGATTCCTGTTAGGCAATGGTTTGAATGCATTTTAAAGCATTTATCCTTTGGTTTTATGTGTTTAAAATAGGGGATCATCAAGGCCACGAATCTTGATGTTGTTTTGTTGCTTGCCGGGAGCTTGTTTTGCGTTGGCAAGGAAGGCGAGCCGTATCGGTGAGTGGAAACTAGTTTTTAATGCTTTACAAAGGTTTGTAAAGGTTGTTGGGAGTTTAGGGTAAGCGTGAGACACTTAGCTAAGCTCGAAAGTAAGTTTCCCTTATTTTGCTCTTGAATATCAACTTAGATATGAGCATGTTGTTTGCATATTTTGGTGATAAACAAGGTGTGGTTTACTTACTGGTAATGCATGATTTTGAGTACATATGTAGGGGTTTGAAAGTATATTAAATGCTATTGAGCATTGGTTTTCATTCCGGTTGGGAACGGTGTTATTGCATTGGTAATGAGATTTGCATATGTGATGTTTTGTTAATGCATTGTAAACAGTGAGTAAATGGTTGTAAATGGTTTGTAAATGATATATTGGCTATGTGACAAGGTGAGAAAACAATCGGATATAGTTGGCATGCCATAGGATTAAAAGTGCACTATAAAATATGAACAAAATCGATTGTGGCCATGGGTTCTTGAGGTATGGCAGTGTAATAAGGTCGGTACACTTGCGGATTAACTAGGCAAGGTCGGTACACTTGCGATTTAACTAGGCAAGGGTGAGATCTCGCGGTTTAACTAGGCGAGGGTGTCGAATCTTGCAGTGTAACTAGGTAAGGTTTGTGATATCATATTGTCTAACTAGGCATGGTATGAGAGATCTGTGTAACCGATATGTGTATAGGAATAGAGGTAGTCTATCCGAGTCACTATAAATGCCAATATATGAGAAAGTTCATGTGTTTAACCTTGTTTGTAATGCTTTGGGATTCAAGCATGGTTTGTTTAAAATGCTTTGGGATTTAATCATTGATTGTATATGATGTCATACAAATGTTATTATGGTTTGATTCAGTTGAAATCATGGAAAAATGATTTGGTTGTAAGCATGTTTTGGGAAAAGCAAGCATGCGGTTTTTAAATGGATTTAAATGCATCATTGTTTTGTGAGCATCCTCACTAAGCATGTGTGCTTACACTCTCTTTTTCCTAATGATGCAGAGCATTAAAGTTTGGGGCAGCAAAGGCAAGGTTTGCAAGGATCCAAAAGATAAACTACTTTTGAGTATGAACTCGGTTTACATTTCCGGTTAGATGTTGCTTACACTCGCCATGGTTTTTAGGAGTTGTAAATCTGTTGCGTTCTGGTTTTTAGAATGATTTTATGCTGGTTTTTTGATGATGGTTAGATGTTGCTCAACTTGATGTTATTACTTGCCTATAGTTGAGGTTGAATGGATGAATAGGTATGTATCTAGAGTTCCCTTGTGGATTGCTATGTTGTGCTGGTTTGACCAGGTTTAATATGCTATGTTGAGTGTGTTGGCATGTTGCTTATGCTGAGAATGGTCTAATTGAGCATTTTGGTATGTTTGGCAAAGTGGTCTAGGAAGCATGCCTCTAGAGTAGTCCTTTGGAAGTATGAAGTTGTTTTGGTTGCCTAATCTTGATATAAATGATAGATTATGTATATTCAAGTGTTGATATGCATGTTTGCAAGTTGCTAAGGGTCAATTGCATCTAGAATTGTGTGAAAAACCAGCTAATTTTGACATTACAGGCCCAAGCGTACCGATATATGGGGGACCGTATCGGTACGGCTAGGCAAATAAGGCCAGGGTGTTTCAGTATAGGTAGGGGTGGTTCGATACGCCTAATGGTTACTGGAATTTTCTTTTTTGAAGAAGAGGCTACGTACCGAAACACCAAGGGATTGTATCGGTACGGTGTGAAATAATTTTAAAACGTATTTTATACTCGAAGTGGCATACCAGTACGGGTCTTTCGTATCGAAAAGATGAGTTCACAACCGTATCGATACGGGACTCAGCGTATCGTTACAGATATTGTTATTTCTGTTAGTGTCCTGGAAAGGCAGTTCTAGTTTCTTTCGTTTTAGTCCCTGAATCTTGTTTTGTCTATTATTTGAGCATGGATGATCGTTTGAAGCCGATTTTTGACATCTAAGCATGAAATGAATTTATCTAAAGGTTGGTAGCTTAAAAATTAGAAAAGTCCTTTAAATGTGCTGAAATTACATTTTGGTCCCTAATTCGTGTTTGGGGTCAATTAGATATCGTTACAATGCCCGATTGAGATGAGTGCTCACCTGTGAACAATATGATCATGTAGGAAAGAATTAATGCATCTAGACAAGATAAAAGGAAAAAAATGGACGTGTTTTAGGTTTAATCTACCCGGTTTACTTTGGTAAACCTAATGTATCTTGCCCGGTTCGGTCTTGCGACTAGGCTGGGTCGAGGGGGTTACACCTCCACTACGTATCTGATCAGGGTGACACCTCCTATCCCAATGCTTCTTATACCAATCTCTACCAGCATCTGACTGCTAATCCTCTTACTAGTGCTAGAACTCCTCGAATGTAAGGATAATCCTAGATTCTGCTCTATATCTTTAGCTCTAGAAACCAAAACATCAAACTTAGTGTAACCCATAGCTAGCATATACATCTTCACTTCCTTAACCAACCCATATAGAAAATGATCACATCGCTGACGATCATCAAGAACCAGTTTAGGTGCATGCTGGCTCAACCGAACAAGCTGAACCTCGTATTCTGACACAGTCATGCTACCCTGGACTAACGCCATGAACTCTCGCTTCTTTTTATCTTGGTATCGAGAACACAAATGCTTCTTCTGGAAAGAAACACTAAAGAACTCCCACGTCATATCCGCAGGCGTCATACCCGCAATAGAAGTCATCCACCAGCTATAAGCATCTCCTGAAGCAAAGATACTATACAACCTAACTTACGAACATCCGTAGACTCTATCTCTCCAAGAATCCTCCTAGTACGTGTGAACCACTCCTCAGCTACCTTTGGAGCAAAAACCTTAAACTTGATACCTCTTAAACTACGCAACGCTTCAATGGAAGTTTCGTATTAAGAGCTACAGTAGGTGCCGGTGCAGATGCTTGCACTTAAGTCATAGCTGCCTGAAATGCTCCAGTCATTGCCTGGATCAACGGTGTCATATCCCCAAAAGTCGGTTCTTATGGCGCCTGAGCACACCACCCTAAACTCCAGCACCAACAGGAGGAATTGGTGGAGGAAGAGGTAACGCATCATTATGCCTATTCACAACACTACCCATACAAGCTCCGGTCTCTCGTCTCAGTCCTATTTCTCGAAAATATGGGTTTAAAGCATGATAATGCAACAAAAAAAATAAGGTCATGTTGAAGCAAGATTCCAAGATGATCATGTTTCAAAACAAAAATCATTTTACACTCATAGTAATAAGGCAAGGTTTCCTCAAGCTTTTACCCCAACATAGCACATTTCAAACATAGAAACACAAAATCATACACTATGCATGCTATTCAACAGATTCACACAGCAACAATACCTCAAACAACTATAACCCACCTCCCAACAATCATAACCTAGCTTTGATACCACCAAATGTAACCCCCTTGACCCGGTCCAAATGCCAGACTGAACTGAGCGAGCTACATTGGGTTTGTCGAGACAATCTCAAACAATTTACTTAGAAAACGAACCATTTTTTCTTTTATCTTTTATAAATTCATAATTAAGACTTAAGGTGATCATACTGGCAGCGGTGAAATTTAGAATTAAATTGGGCGTCGAGTTGACATCCAATTGATCGAGAATGCACTCCAGGGACCAAATTGTAATTGCAAAAACTAAGAGGGGTTTCTTAAATCCAAAGTTACCAAACCTTAATTAATCATACTACATACAAGTCGGTTAAATTCCAACTTAAAATAATCATGCAAACTTATTTGATTGCATGATTAAGAAATATAGACTAAACTGCAAAAAGTCAAACTTTAGCAAAGCATATTACCAGAAATAACATATTGCATACCGATACACCCCTTGACCGTATCGATACGAGTGTATTTTGCAAAGGGTATTAGTACGGTACTTAAGCGTACCGATACGGGTAGTTCTATACCAAAATAGAGGATTCCATAGCTAAAAGGTGTGCCTATACGGTTGCCCATGTACCGACACCTAGTGTAATTTTTTAGTGGTGTACCAATACGGTTACCAGGTGTACCGATATGCCTATGAAATTTTGCACAAGTTTGAGCCGAGGTAGACCCCGCAATCCTTGAGGACTCGTACCGGTATGACCTAGTCTATAATGACCTCTTGGTCGAACATATGACACTTTGGCTCAATCTAACATACTTCAAACATCTTACAAACATCATATAACATGTCTAGCAACATTTCCTCAATCAAACAAACATGCTAGAAGGCCATTCAAACAATATAAAATCCAATCAAAGATCCTATAAGCATGATCTCTACCCAAGCATGCAATGCACATCCCAACCCCTCAAAGTAAGACATAAAGCCTCATACAAGTCCAAAATACCAAAGTGAACTTGTCCAAGACAGGGAGCAACCAAAACAACCCTCCAATTTACAACTTGGTCACATTGCCTTTTATTACGTATTTGTAAAACTATACTTGAAATAGTTCAATCCTTGGATTGCTTCTTGCTTGCTCGCTGTTCAAAATGCTTACTTTTCTCCATTGATGAGAAATGAGAGAGTAAGCATTTAAAGCTTAGTGGGGGAATCTCAAAGACACTCATCAATGCATTTAAAACCATTTTCTTTCAAACATGTATTAAATCTCATGCCAAGAGATCTCATGTTTATATTGTCTTTCCAAAACATGCACATTTAAACATTTGCAATACATGTATAATGGATTTCTAGCATAAACCTCAATTTAAGCTTTCTCATGCTAAAACATCAAAATAGCAAGCTTAAAGAGCACCACATGTATAAACCATATTATACAAAACATAATCCATTTCTCTTGATACACTAAATCATATATTGGCATTCAAGTGACCCAAAACTAATTCATTCTATTTATAAAAACTCATCGGATACACTAATTTCCCAAGTCGTTGAACTGGAGCATGGTACTACTACCCCTCAATGGTTATGATGTATAAATCCACCAGCGGGAGAATTGGCACTCTCTTGACCCATCAACTGATGCGGTTGTCATGGTGGAGCATTGCACACTCTTGACCCCTAGACACACATGAGGTGACTTATTATATTGCACTTTAAATCCTATGACATGCCATCTATATCCGATAACATTAAATTATTGTCACTTGCCAATATATTTCATTAAACCACATTACCTCATTGTTTTACATATTCATCAAACCAAATAATCTTCAATGCAATAAACCATGCATTTCTCATTCTAGAAATTCTTTTCACTATTCATTTGCCCAACTCATATAGCATAAACAAATGACCATTTACATCATATTTCATTTCAAAACATGCATATAATAGTAGGTGATCCAAATCATAATCATGTGCACGAGATTGTATTTTGCAAAACCGAAAACGAGAGCGAGAACATTCAATACTTACTTGCAAGCTTAGACAAGTGTTTCAAACTTAATCTAAACTCCCAAAAATCACCTTCAAACCTTTAATAAGTTGTAAACCACATTTCCACTCACCGGCAACACAATGCTCTACTTGTCGATACAAAATCAAGCTTTCGAAACCTCCAGAGTCTCTCCAAAAGATGAAGTATTCGTCTCCCCTATTTTACCCACACAAAAACAAAGAATTAATGCATTTCCATGCATCTCTAATCCCATCAACATCTACTCTCAACTTTGCCACACCAAAAACCATCAAACCCTTCCTTAACACAACCAAAAACATCACCAAACTCAACTTAAACAAAGCCAAACCTTAACCTAACGATTTTAACATCTTAACATCATAAATTAACATTCGAAAACAACAATATAACAACCTTATATCTCCAGCAACTTGAACACCTCAAAATCTAACTATTTACAACCTAGAAAATTAGCAATTCACTTAGTTTTGGGATTCCTTTTATTAATCTCTTCTCATGACATTAAAACATATCTTACATGTGATCTAAATAAATTATATCCAACACAAATCAGATCCATTATCAAGATTCATCAAACTTCTTATCAAAACTTAATTAAAACCTTTTAACCATGATTAAACCATTAACACGTAACAAAAATCAATTGGAAAGGATCAAAACTTGAGAATTTTAGTAAAGAACCTTTAATTAGAGGATAGAAACGAAAATCCCCTCTAATTGCTGACTTCCCCCTTGATTGGCAAGATTTGAGTGAAATCTCCAAGAAAACAAATAAGATTTGGTGCAGAAATCAAAGGAATAAATTAAGAAATCAAGATGAAATAAAAAAGAAATGATTCCTGAGCATTTTAAAGTAAAATTGATAGTTTGGCTGCTGAGAAAGTTGAGAGTAAAAGTAGTTATGTAAGAAAATGAATTTGGCTATTAAAAATCCTTTTAATCAAATCTATTTTATGCTTATATAATAACCATTTTAAAACCATTTAAAAATGTACTAAATTAATGGAAAATCTGGTTAAAAACTTTGGTAAATTAGCTCCTTAAAGATTCTAAGTTTTGCCCCTTCTACGATTTAGTCACCAAAATAGTTTTGAAAACTTTACATTTTAGTTACCAGACCAAAATGTCCCTAAATCCGATTTTATTTCTTCAAATTGAGTTTCCAAAAACCCTTAGAATATTAATTAAAAATTTTATATCATTTTTCCATATTTTATTTTAACCAAAACAATTTATTATGAATTAATTCCCGAAACTAGCTCGAATCGCCTAATTTGGGAATGAAGATGGTGGTTTAGGCTCGTCTTGTGGCTTACTGGAGTTGGATGGCTTGCTTGGAGTCAGATCTACTAGAGAGCTTCCCCCAAACTTGGCTTCTATCCTCAATTGCATGCCACTACATAGAGTGATGGCATTGAATTGCTCTGCATTAAAGGCTTTAGTTACTTCAGTATCACTAAGTAGTCCGCCAGGTGGTCTTGTCTTCAACATCTGGGCAATCTACCCAACATGAGTCTCCAAGGACCTAATCGAGGTGGTGTTGTTTTGCATGATCGTTTGCTGGTTTTGCAATATGGCAGCCTATGTTGTAAGCATCTCACTATGATTCTTTAGGTGGGATGCTTGATTTTACATAACGACACAAGTAGTTACCATAAACAATTGATAAGAATTATCAAAAGAATTAGAGTTAGAAGCTCCATGATTCTGCCTTTGAGTCTTTTTCAATCCAGGATGGTTAGTTGATGTAGTTGGTTGTGCTCCTAATTTTCCTTTGTTACCTCCCCAGCCAAAATTTGGATGTTGCCTCCACCTTAGGTTGTAGGTGTTGGAGTAGGGATTGGTGTTGCAGTGGGTGTTCCCTGCGTAGTATCCAAATTGTTGTTGTTGAGGACATGCACTCGACTAATGTTCCCCATCACAATGCTCACAAGTGTATTGCACTACCTTGGCCTCTTAGACATTAGATGGTCCTTACATGTTCTTGAGCAAGTTGGTGTTGGTCGAGAGTTGCGCTGCTACAGTTTGAGAGTCATCCAATTGGAATGCTCTAGTGGCTTTGGGTCTAGGCTTCAATCTCACTCTTGGGAACTAGTAGTCGGTGTTGGCTATATGATCAAGTATCCAAAAAGCCTTATCGGGTTCTCTGTCAAGCAAAGTACCATTAGCTGATGATTCAATCATCATCCTTGTTGGTGCATTGATGCCATTATAGAATGTCATAACCTATAGCCAGTCTGTAAATCCAAGGATCGAGCACTTTCGAAGCAGATCTTTGTACCTATCCCGTGCTTCATACATGGATTTCATCATCTTATTGTTAGAAATAGATGATACCTCTTCTCTTTTGGTTGTGCACGTTCAGCGGATCATATCAGTTCAGAAACTTGCTGCACAAGTCATCCCAGGATGTAATAAATCTAGTAGAACAAGACTTCAACCATGCTCTGGCTTGATCTCGTAGAGAGAAGGGGGATAGCTTGAGTCACAAGGCATCGATAGGAATATCTAGTTGTCTAAAACAATCACAGACTTCCAAGAAAGCTTGAATATGATCTTGAGCATCCTCTCTTGCTGATCCTCCAAATTGTCCAATCTTGTTGAACATAACAGGCTTTAACTCAAAGTGAGTTGTCCCTAGGTCAGGAACGACAATCGGTGGATTGAGATTGTTGATAACGGGCTCATTGATTTCTCTAATAAGCATTCTAGGCCTGGCAGGTGGTTGTTCCTCTTGTTGTATTAGGCCATTCGCTCTCACTCCAATAACTCCCTGTCCATCGACTATTTGCATGCCTGGATTTTGCACATTCTCAAGAGGGTTCTCGTTGTCATTCACCATATTCTTTTTCTCTCGTAGTAGTATCCAAAAAATTCATTCAACCTCTAGATTATATAAAAGAATAGGCTATGTGGTAAACCTTCTGTTCGTGCACTAGAATGAACATGAGAATAAAAATATTAAATGCAAGAAAAAATAAAAAGTCCTAAGTGCAACTATAACGTAATTATCAATTGCCAATCCCCGACAACGATGCCAAAAACTTGATGCTTGTTGAATAGTGGTGCACTTTAGAGCAAGTATGCTCGTCGTATCAAGTAATAAATGGAGAGTAAAGTGTCAAACCCACGAGGATTAGATCAATAACTTAGAAGTTATCAAATTTAGGAATGTGCTTTCAAGCATGGTTGATTCTTGATTTAAGTAAAGCTAATTTAACTAATCTAAAGACAGCTATGATAAAGACAAACAACTGCTGTGACTTAACAATTAATTATGGATGTTGGGATCATTGCTAAGGATATATGTTGGATTACCTAGATCAATGCTATAGCGACAGCGATACATGCCTACGTAAACCCTAAAGTTCTTTATCTACTTGATAGGATTTTCTAATGAACTTCTGACTCTCTAGATGTCTAGAAGTTAATAACATTATAGTTAAGGTGATACATGTATGCATTAACCCTAACAACTCTACTATTTGTTTAAGAACTCCCTTTTAGTCTTTGAAATCCTAAACTTATGTCTAAGCCGGATTAAGACTAAGTTGACAACTTAGCCCCACTGCTCACATTTGTCTAACTTAACTCTCTCGAATATTAAGCCACAGATCAATAGTTAACAGGCCTCTATCGAATAGCTCTTATGGTTAACTACGCATTAAGAACATGAACAAAATAGATGAAGATGAAAGCAACTAAAGCATTGAAATAGAATAATCAAAACATAAAATCCTGGGACACAATAATCCCAACTAAGAAAGTTTAGCTCATGTCTGAGCCTAAAACAACCATAATTAAAAGCATAAAGTATGGCAGTTTATCAAGCAAGAAAAGAAAGAAGCCGAGAGTCCTCGACCAAACTCCCTCTGTGCCTTCCAATTGTGTTGTAGGCCTCCTCTTCATCAGCCTCTCTTGATGGTTTTGTTCGATAAGGATAATCATCTAGCTTCACCCCGGTGGTTCTTTGTAAGCTCAGACTTGGACTATCGTCTAATTTGTGCTCTCTGTTGATCACCCCCTCTGAGTAGCTTTCAAGTCTTCCTTATATAGGCGGTGAAACTAGGGTTTCAATAACCTAAAGTGAGCGCGAAATCATTAAAGAAAGCCAATGTTTCCCACTTCATTGAATGTTGCGTATTTGGGAGAAAGTCCACGTGGACAGAAATAGATTCATCTCTAACTCTTCATACCTTGTCAGCTCTATCCTAAATGCAACCTAAATGAGATTGAAAACATGCAAAAGACAAGGATTAAGGGCATATAAAATAGGTTAATTAAGCACTCGTCAACAAGTGTCTAAAGAGTATGTTTATGGTGTTTGACTATTTGTAATAAGGCAATGTGGGATAATCATTAGGATGCTTGTCTTGTAAATGGCATGATTATTTGGTTGAAGTTTGTATTATTTTGATGATGACATTATGTAATATTTATGATGTTGATTATATTTTTATGCTAAGCATATTTGACGGTTATGGTCTAATATTTTAAAATGATTTAAAATAATGATTGAATGGATTGCTTGTTTTTAAATGTACATATGGTCATATGTTACTAGTTTTATTTGATCTATAGCCTATGATCGAGATCTTGACTAATAGGTGCACTGGATACTGCTTTATGTTCTTAGGAAGCATGCCTCTAGTTTCCTTGGTTGAATTTGAATCGTGTTAGTTAATTGGCATGTAATTAATTGAGTATATATGTTTAATGATGGTATAATTTTAGGAGCATGACAAGGTTTTTGTATGTAGCTTGGATATGTTCGATTTGGGATTGAAATCCCCTAAGATACATTTATTGCATCCCGTATTGGTACATTTAGAGCCATTACTGGTACGCAATGTCATTTTAATGACCAGTATTGTATGTAGGTACTGGTACGCATGACTTAGTTTCAATACGCACAACCGAGTACTGGTATGCCCTATTGTGTACCGATTATGAATCCCCTAAGTGCTCGTATTTGTGATTAATTGTATTTTCTATGTTCGTATCAAACGAAAATTGAATCGTTGCTTGTATGTACACCATATGGCTTAACAATGCATCTAGATAAGATAAAATAAAAAATTGACCTAATTTCAAGTAAGTGAGTTAGGGTTTGCTTTGGCAAAAAAATGTGATCTCCTTGATTCGGGTCTAGTGACTAGGCCAAATCAATGGGGTTACACTAACCCAAAGACAACTTTTGCATCCAATTCCTCTATGACATCCTTTAATTCATCACCAATAGCTTATAAGCCCTCAATACCGGCCTCTAACTTTATGACAGTACTTATTTCATCACCAGCATATTGTCACTAGGTTAGAGTTTTGACCTGGTAAAGTGCACAACCTTAGTCGATGTTCAAGAGACAAACAACTAAGTCATCCTTAAAACTCTCTTTCGAAGATCAAACTCTTCCTAGGCACTAAGAACGTTGAATCGTTCTAGGTGGAAGCAAACAATGAGATAGGTAACTGATCGGTGAATAACTGTTACATGAACTGTGCAAGCGTACATTGTCAATACAAGTATAGTTAATAGGTGAATCCTGTTAGATACCGATCCCACGAGGATAGGTATTTAGTCGTACTATTATGTAGCCACAAGCAATTCTGTAAATCGAAATATTGTGAGTGTAATGGTGGTTGTAACAGAGAAATTAAGTATTGAACGTAAGAACAACTGTGATGGCAAGAACAACAATTATAAGAGGGTAAAAGAAATATTAAATGAAGATCTAAATCTCATCAGCTCAGCTCAGCAGAACATCAAGTGCCACTAGAAAATAATATACGATGGTTCATTTGACAAGTAAGAGAATAAGCTCGCTTACTAACATCCATTCTAATCTCAATCGCTGACGCAAAGATGTAGGTTAACCACAACTCTCGTTGTTCATCAAAACTACAACTCCTCGAACAAGTGGATCATCTCTCGTTGTAATGGCTTATTAACCTAATTTGTCACTGCATCTCTCAATGTCAGCAATGATGTTTAACACTCTCATGCAAACAAAGATTAGATCCAACAATCGTAATATGAAGATAGGTAATAATAGTATATTGAACTGAAAAACAAAGTTTAAAAAAGTTCATACAAAGCTTAAAGAGTTAAACCAACATCATTAACACACGAAATATAATAAAATCTCCAATAAAAATCTATCTCTAGAAGGATTAAAAGAAGATAACACATATTCCTCGTTGATCTAGTACTTGAATCCTCATCTCCTCAGATATTTCTACCTTGCTTCGCCTTGGATCTTTAGAAATGGAGTTTAAGCCGCCATAGGAGTAGAGCTCAGAAGGTTGAAGATGATAGGAAAATGAATATTGCGGGAATTCTCTCTCTATCCTCCAAAAGTACCATTTTATAGGATGTCAAGGTAAGAAAACTTGCCCTTTAGGTGTTTTGCGTGACTATCTACCATACAAGCGTCTAACAAAGTTTAAACAAGTTCATACAAAGCTTAAAGAGTTAAACCAACGTCATTAACACACGAAATATAATAAAATCTCCAATAAACATCTATCTCTATAACGATTTAAAGAAGATAACACACATTTCTACTTGATCTAGCACTTGAATCTTCATCTCCTCGGATATTTTTGCCTTGCTTCATCTTGGATCTCCATAAATAGAGTTTAAGCAGCCATGGGAGGAGAGCTCGAAAGGTTGAAGATGATAGGAAAATTAATATCACTTGAATTCTCTCTCCCTTCCAAAAGTACCATTTTATAGGCTATCAAGGTAAATACACTTGTCCCAGTGTTTTGCGTGACTATCTGCTATACACAATTTGTTATAACAAAAACTCTAGCTGGTAGATTCGTTCTTATCCTTGATAGTCTGGATAGCTAGCCACTGCAGTGTTGCGCTGGCTGTAGTGGTGAAACTTTCTCTGCAGGAACATTAGTAATACAATGACAATACAGCAGAAAGGCAGGTATATGTATAACAAGAGTAGCTAAGACTTGAGTTAGACAAAATGTAGAAAATAAACATGAAAATGAAGAAATGGATGCATGAAACATTGATGTGGGGACAATTGAATCCATATATCTAGAGGAAATACATGATCTTTAAAGAGCTATCACACACCCCCAAACTTGAATTTTTACTTGCCCACAAGTAAAATAGAAAACAACAAGGTCAAACAAAAGTTTAGAGACGTAAAGCCTCATGTTTTCTAGAAAAATAAACATGAAAATATAGAAATAGATGCATGAAACATTGATATGGGGACAATTGAATCCATAAATCTAGAGTAAATATGTAACACCCCCTTTTTGGCCTGGTAGGAATCCGAGTTAGAAAGTGTTATCGGAACTAAACGGTGACAGTTAAGAAACTTTTATTTAAGGATCTATACAAATTACAGAATTATAGGGAGAACGGTGAAGCAATACGTAAAGAATTGGGCCAATTTAAAAATTTTATAAACTTAGGGAAGCTAAATGATAGTTATATTACTTGTTGACCGTGTATACTTGCACACAAAAAGACCTATTATTGGCATTATTTCCCTGCTTATATACGTTAATTCATCAATTGCTTTCCAAGTGTTAGTCAGTCAACATTTGCTGCGGCAACTTGTTGTTTAGGCTCGTCCATTGCTGGATATTCTTTCTCATGCTCTTAACATGGAGGTTCTAGTTGTTCCCCACACAACGGGGAGATCTCTTCACATTACGCCTTGTCTTCTTGACTCGGGATTTCAGTATCCCCTTGAATTGATTGTTACGGTATGCTACTCAAGATATTCAAAATCTTCACTGTGTGATTTTTAATATTTTTCAACGTTTCAGTAGAATTTTGAAGTTTAGCATCCATCCAAGCCATAATAGCCTCCCTAGAATTTAATTGCTCTTGATGATTACTGTGTTGTTGCGGTATTGGATTGAACTCTGGTGATACAGCATAGTTATAGGGTGCATATAAATTTTCACCTTCTTGAGCATTCCATGAGAAGCTTGGTTGCTGATGAGGACTACTTTTCCATGATGTGTGTGCTGCAGTAGTAAAGCTATTATCGTCATAAAAATTTTCAACTCCTTAATTATACCATGACAGATTTTGTTCCTGGTTACACCGTTGGTTGTAAGCTTCGAGGTGATCTCTGATACTCATTTTAGGTCCTCCTTGTAGCAATATGAATCGGGATTGTATGGGCAATTTTTAAACAAATGTTGTCCCCATAATAATCACAACAATTTTCCACGACATGAATTCTTTGGCTTGCTCTCGGCATTTGCATTAATGTGATCGTGTTGTTTAACGTCGAAGCTTGTGTTGAGAGACATGAAAAAGCATAATCTCTATAAAAGTTATCTATTCTTATCTCTCAAAAAGATAAGTTTGTGTAAGTATTGTCATTGGTGGGTGTAAGATACTCTCGAATAGATTGACCTTTACTTCTCTTCATGTTGATGTTCCTCCCCTTGTAACACACCTAAAAAAGAAAAAGAAAAAGAAAAAAAATATGAAAAAAAATAAAAGTTAGAATTAAACTAAAAATTAAGTGCAACTACTAATATATAATCAATTGCCAATCTCCAGCAATGGCGCCAAAAACTTGATGTGTAAAATATAGATGTGCTGTTTAGAGCAAGTATACCCGTGGAACAAGTAATAAAGTGATAAGTATTGAGTGTAAAAAACCACAAGGATTGTAGTGATAAACTCAAAGTGATTGCACAAAACAGTTAGTGAAATAATGATAAGATGATATGGTGATAAAAATTATAAAATAAATGCGATAGTAAATAAAAGTAAAGTGAAGCAATTATCAAAGAACAAACAGATGTTGAAACAAAGATTCTAATGAGGATAGATGTTTGGTTTATTGTCTAAGAACTATGCTAACTACTATTCGAATACTATAATGGTTGGCAATACACGTCTGCATAAACCAATTATGTCTTTATCTATCCGACAAAGTTTTCTAATAACGCTTAGACTCTCTCAATGCCTAGAAGTTGATAACAATGAAGCTAAGGTAATACATGTGTACATGAACCCTAACAACTTTATTATCTATTCAAGCTCCCCTTATTAGTCGCTAAAATCCCAAACTTATGTCTAAGCAAGATTAGGACCAAGTTAACAGCTTAGCCCCACTGTTCACGTTTTCCTAACCTAATTCTCTCAATATTAAGCCACAAATCGATAATTAAAAGGCCTCTCTCGATAGCTCTTACAATAATTATGCATGAAGAACAATGAACAAGATGGAAAAAGGAAAAAGCTATAACATTGAACAATAATTAAAAAAAAGAATCCTAAAACAATAAAACCCAACAAAAAGTATTTAAATCATGTCTGAGCAAATAACATCCATCAAAATAAAAGTATAAATCATGACAGTCAAATAAAGAAACAAGGAAAAGAATCAAAGCATCCTAAGAATCCCATTTATACCCGCGAATCGATGTTGCAACGCGCCAAACTCTTTAAGCCTCTCTCGATAGCATTCTTCACTTGGAGACTCCTCTTGACCTTCAACCATGGTGGTTTTTCTCCGTGAAATACAAAGAGATTGTTCCTCAAATAATAGCTTACCGATGTATTTTTGCGTTAGGTGCAGCCCCCTTCTAATTGTTGCCCTTGATGTCTTTATATAGAGATGGCTCTCCTAGGGTTTTAAATACCCTAAACTACAAGTAATATTTTAATGAGGATCTTGTTTTTCTACATCATTAATTGCTCAATAAAAGAATATCTTGTCACATGATTTTAATAAAAGTGTCATGTGATCCAACAAAGAGGATGTTTGCTTTCCACATCATGAATGGCTCAATAAAGGAGAGGAGACCACGCATTAAATCACATTAAAGGAGCCAAGATTTATCTCCAGCCTCATAGCTAATGTTGTAGCATCCAGTCCAACACGAGAGAATTCTGCTCCAATACTCCAACGCTCCATTGCTCAGTTACTTTCTACGCAAGTAACACTAAAAACCACTACCTTTCACATTAATAGCATCAATATAGATAATCATTAAGCTCAAACACCATAACTATATGCAAACTACTACTAAATGCAACTAAATAAGCTTAAACACACGCAAAAGCCAAGTAAAAAGGCTATGCAAAAAAAGTCTTTTACACATTCATCACCTTCTTGTGGCCCTAACCGATAAAAGAGTTTGTCTTGATGCAAGTATCAACCTATAAATTTAGGGATTGTCTGGTTGCTCATCTTGGTGATTTATATTGATGTATGTGATAGTTTATAACCTCTGGTGCACAATGGTCATGGTATCGCCAAGCTCCACGTGGCTCTTATATAGTTGTGTTGAGACATCTGTGAAGGTCAGGCTATATTAATGGTCTTGAGCTCTCTCTAGTAAAGAGTTGTGTTATGGTCCCAAAGATATAAAGATAGCCGCTTTATTTTCTCATGATTCTACATGCACAAGCACGCGGGTAAGGAAACTCTGTATCGACAAAAAATTACAATGTACGGACATTCTAAGGCTGAATCCAAAAGCAAAGTAAAGGTATGAAAACCTAAGTAAAGGAAAAGAATATAAATGAACTAAGCAAAAAAAACCAAGTAAAAAGGTGCATAGATATGTGAATATCTGATAGTTATTAAGATGTGTCATGGAAATCTTCAAGACAAACGTTTATAATTAGATCCACAATGAATGGAATCTGAGTTTGTATCTCTAGACAAATTTAGAGAAGAAGATGAATGTCTTCGATACTTTTTGGAGGATATTCTGAAATTGCCAAAGTCTGTGCCTAGAGTATGCATATACTGTGATAACCAAGCAACAATTGCTACATCATAGAACTTCATGTACAATGGTAAATAAGACATATACGTCGTGATAGAATATTGTTAGATAGTTGATCTCAAATGGAGTTATCTCTATTGATTTTGTAAAATCAAAATATAACATTACGGATCTACTAACAGAAGCCTTATTTTGAGATCAGGTTGAGAAAACATCAAAAGAAATGAGACTAAAGCTCATGAAAATTTAAGGCACTATGTGAAAGAAACTCTACCAAGTTGATTAGAGATCCCAAGATCTAAGTTTAAAGGGACAACCTACTTGCATAGACCTTGCATGGTCATTGTGGGGGTTCTAATCCCACGTCTGTTCCTATGATATAAGTAGTGATCAAAACTAGAATAAGCTAAGTAATGCTTTTAATGACCATTGTATGCTTCGGTGAGCACCAATATAAGTCACCTATGTAAGAGTGAAGGGGCTCCATTTTGAGGATATGGTTGAGCATATTTCTTTCAAAATCTTGTAGAACTAGTATATGTTGAATGTTTTATGAACATACCTATCAGAAATAATATTATTCTCAGGGAAGTAGTTGTGTGAAGTATTTATCATTTACACAAATGATAGAACAATTAAAGGGCATTGTGTCTATTGGTTAGCTAGTAAAGTAAATATACTTTCACAAGGATGGTTCAAGGGTGGAAGCCTACCTATCCTATGAAGGTATCAATCATAGATTCTGACTACATCGAATCTAAATGTTTTGAGTAAAACATAAATACCATTCATGTTGGGGATTGTTGACAAATATGATGAATTTGAAACTTTGGGACATATTTCAAATGGGTAAAGGTAGAGATTTGAATCATGAAATTATGGTTTCATATTCTACTCCATAAGACCTTTAAAACAGTATCTCATTAGGCATGGTAACGGGGCGAAGCGGGTTTTTGGCCGCTCCAAACCCACTCCAATATATAAACTCCTAAACCCCACCCCACCCTGAATTTAAATATTAATTTACCCTCCCCTTCTTGTCTCGATATATCAACTCTTAATCCTTACTCAACCCAAAAATTTCAAAATATCTCAATACTCATTGGCGATAAAGGTTAAATCCAACCAAGCAACCATCATTGTCACAAATATATGGTTTCAATGGACTTTAAACCTATATAAAAAATAAAATAAAATCAATTAGATCACGTACATGCAAAAAATACATATTTAAAAGAATAAACTTGAACTATTGACCGTCAGAATTAGATGTGTTAAAACTTGAACAACATCTAACAAGAATTTACGATAAGCAGAAACCTAAAAAAATAAAAAAATAGCCTTAGAACCCTAAAATTATTTTTTTACAGTGGTATTATCATAAATATGATAATATATATAATTAAAAATATATAGGGTCGGGGCGAGGAATTTCTAGCATATACCAAACCTAAAATTGGAGAATGAAAAACTCCATCAGGTTAGGTTGTGGCACACTGAGTTGGATAATTTTTCCATCTCTATATCTCATATGCCCAAAATGGTGGAGTGGTGAATGTGAAATTGATGCTCAAAGTAGGGTATTTGTGAATTGTGTAGGGAAAATAAGAAGCATATATTCCACATTTGTGGGATACCACGTATGGGATATGTTTATATACATCAATCCATTTGGTAGTCATTCAATGGCTTAAGCTAAGATTGTGCATTGCGTGCAGGCGTAGGGGTACAAATTCAAGCCTTCTTAACCCCATCGGGGTTGGGGCTCACCCACATGACGTGGGCAACACAAAGGTCTAGATTGGTTGAGCCTTCTAGAGGTCTGCGAGTATTTTAGCCCACTACGAAATATTTTCCTTAACTATAAAATATCTTTATTTAATATTCTAAATTAGAAGGAAAATTATATGGTAATATATTGTATTAATGGATATTTTAATTTGAATATTATTTCGTAATGCTATTTAATTCACATGCAAATATATTCAAGAATATATTGCATTAATTGCCCTTCAATGATAGAATATTATTTCCAATAACTCTCTCATGTCAAAAACTCGTATATATTTTGTAAACCTAGTAGGTTTAGACACACAAAAATTTCTTCTCTAATTTCGACCTAGTTTGCGGTGTTAGGAAAATACATGGTTACAGTTCGTGATCTCTGCAGTCGTGCTACCACAATTGCTCATCTTCTTGTTGCATCTTGGGAGACAGACAACCAACGTTTTCTAGCACCACATGAGTGGTCGAAGCTGTCTTAAGGAAATTATGTAGTCATAGACCTCAACTCGTTCCTCATTCATTTTTCTATTGCATCTAAGTATTTATTCGAATCTATTTTCTTTATGCTAGTTTCCATATTTAATTATTTTTTGTATTATTTTCTATATACTTAATTTCTTTAATAAAAGTTATTATTTTTCATTTCAGATCATTATTATTCTAAAAAATTATTTATATGTAAGTTCTTTAATTGTGTGTTTCATTCTTAAGTAGTGATTTTTATCATTTTTAACTAAATTGATGTTTGGTTAACTTGTGACGTCAACTCATTCTGGCCCTTTAGAGTTAATGGAAATAAATATTGTAATATATAAAATGTTAAAAAAGGGTAAAGTACACAGATGGTCACTAAACTATCTCTAAAAATATAAAATGGTCATCAAACTTTCAAATGTTACATAACGGGCATTAAACTTTAGTTTTTGTTACAAAATGGTCACTAAGCCATTAATTGTCATTAATTGGGTGACGAGATAGTTACAGAAATTTGAATAATATAACACTTAATCCTCCATATTGACACATTTAATCAATTTATTCCTAATTTAACCCTTATTATTGATGTCTAAATTGATTGAATGTCTAAATATTGAGGAATAAATATGTTATTATACAAATTTTTGTAACTACCATGTCTTCCATTTAACGACAGTTAACGGCCCAGTGACATTTGGTAATAAAAACTAAAGTTTAACGACCATTATGTAATTTTTCAAAGTTGGCTCCAAACCCACATAGGCATTACAGCCATTTCAACTCTATGGATTAATTCCAAGATTTACAGAACTTTCACTTATTTCAAGTCACGAGGATGTTTCAATCGATTAGTTGCCTAATGATGTTTTAGTCAACCTGGTCCCCTTTTTGTCCTTCCACCCAATTCGATTATTTTTTGAAAATTGAGGATAAATTTGTCATTTTGGTTAATTTAGATATTCTTGTGCTCGAAGATATTCCATTTATTTTTGTCATTATAGTCAATTTGATGTTTTCTGCCAATTTGATTGGTTCAGATAAGTGTAGAAACTTTCAGTAATTTATCTTCAGGGACTTATTTATATTTTTAGGGATAGTTTAGGAACCATTTGTGTACTTTACCCTAAAAAATTAAAGGTGTATTTGGAAAGCCACCTCATAAATGAATTTGAGTGTACTTACATAGATATGACATATTTGGTCAATCATTGTAATTTGTGGTCTTGTAGAATTGAGTATAATTAGAGGCTCCCAATTATACTATACAATTCCATTTTTTCATAATACTATACAACTCTTAGATGGGTAAGGATTTGGTATAATTATTCATATTGTTATACCTCCATCAAACTTCTCCGAAAAACCCCACCCCCGGAGAGATTACCATCGCACTTCAACATTCCCCTGAGGGCTTACATCCGAGATCGGCACGCCCTCGGAGCCCGCAAGTCTCTAGGACCAACAAGCCCCAGGAGAAGAACCCTATGCATCTGGACACACTAGTCTCTAAAGGCTCTCGTCCTTTGTCACTCTGTCAGGACAAGACAACCATCAAGATCAACTAAGCTCACAGTTTGACAGTCAAGCTACAACCTGACAGCCCATCAATAGCCATCGCTAGGCCTGGCGCGATCTCATCAGCCATCACTCGGTCTACAGTGCCAAGGGGATATAAATACCCCCAAGATCAAAGACAAAGGCATCGCTCCCTTAATTTTCTACAAGGGCTATCACCGCCCATCTCTTTTTCTCTTCTCCCAAGTGAATCCAACCACCGGCTCTACGTCGATAGCGACTCTCGGTCCCAAGTCAATCAGGGGTGAACTGCTAATTCCAATGACTAACCATGGTCCTTTGTGGCTCTTGGCTTGTCTTCCAACGAGTGAACCACCCATCATCAGCCCCACACCTACCATCAAACACCGTGTCCACCTTCTTGTTTGGTGCCACCCAAAATCAGCATCGACAATTGGTGCGGTGAGCGTGGATCACTTTTCGACCAAGAGAATAAATCATGATGGTTCTCCTGCTCTAGGAAACTTCCCATTCATCCCGATGACACCGTCGCCGTCATCAGTTTTTGTAGGTGACAGTACATATGAAGAAAAGGAGGATAATTTTGAAGAAATGGGTTGTCAACAAAATTTCACCACCAACATTTGGAAAAAAATGTTGTGGGGACGACCAGATGTCGATACCTCACCAAATATGCTGGGGAAGCCTTTCCGTGCAGCGAAGGTTCGGTGCAACAGGATTAAATCATAAAATTTGATTTAATCTTTTTGCGGCCGTTTTGTAGAGGTTTAAGGCGTGCAGGTCTAAATGGGCATTACAATGGACCTATTGGAATTTTAACTGAGTATAAAGTTTTGAAATTGAGGTTAAGCTATATAATCTTGTTCAAAATCCCATAAGCAAATATTTGAATTCATAAAATTTGATTTAACATTGTTTTGCGGCCGTTTTGTAGAGGTTTAAGGCGTGCGGGTCTAAATGGGCTTTACAATGGGCCGTTGGAATTTTAATATAGTAAAAAGTTTAGAAATTGAGGTTAAGCTATATAATATTGCTTAAGAGCCCATAAGCAAATATTTGAATTCATAAAGTTTGATTTAATCATTATTTGCGGCCGTTTTGTAGAGGTTTAAGGTGTGCACGTTTAAATGAGCTTTATAATGGACTTGTTGGAATTTTAACTTATGTCATGCCAACTATATCCGATACTTTCTTTTTGTGTGTCTCAAAGCCAAATTAATCTTTTTAGGGTAAACTACATAAATGGTCCTCTGACTATGCTCTAATTCTTTTTTGCGTCCCTCGACTTAAAAAGTAACAAATTATTCTGATACCGTTAAAAATTTAATGGCTGATGACGTGGCAAATAATATATTGATATAATAACATAATTAACCCTCAAGTTCTACACTTATTTAAATTTGACCATAATTCTAAAAATTAACCAACATAATTTTAATAACCTATCAATTTAGTGCATCTTCTTTTCTATTTCTCCTCTCCTTTAATTCTTCGATTCATTTTCACCTAAGAAAATTATTTCCCTATACACTCACGGCACATAGCTTTCCCATTTCCTTTCAGCCATAAACACGCACTGCCTAGGAATCAAATTTCCTTTCAATTCAATTCATTCGTGAATTGCCCATATTAAATTCTGTTTCCTTTTCTGGTCTAGGTTGATATATTAGGCGTATATGGACTGGAAGATATGAAGCTCACATGTGGGACAATAGTTGCAGAAGAGAAGGCCAGAGTAGGAAAGGAAGGCAAAGTAAATATTTTGAGAATTGTAAACGATGAGATCAGTCTTAACTGATTGTGCACGTGTGTTATTATGAATTGTTGATGATTCTAATGTGTTGGCTGTTGTTATGGCATCTTACACGACGATTAACAAATGATTGCCGCTATGGATGGATGCTCGAATGGTTTCATCATTGTTTTCTTTTAGTTTATTTGGGTGAGTTTCCAGTTCTAACCAGACTATAATTGTCAATATCATCATTTCCTTCTCATTTGCATGGATAACATGAATTCTCATCATCATCATCACTTTGTTTTTTTATGTAATCAGGTGAGTATGACAAGGAAGATAAAGCAGCAAGAGCTTATGATATTGCATCTCTCAAGTACTGGGGTCCGACCACCACTACAAACTTCCCGGTAAACACTGCGTTTCTCTAATTCTGGCTAACGCTGCATTGTTCTCGTATTTGATCTTATAACGGAAATTTTATCCTTTTTCTTTAGATTTCTAACTACGAGAAACAAGTACAAGAGATGAAGAACATGAGTAGGCAAGAGTTTTGACTACCCTGCCTTTGGGGAAATTTGATTCCAAGGCAGTGCGTGTTTGTGGCTGAAAGGAAATGGGAAAGTCATGTGCCGTGAGTGTATAGGGAAATAATTTTCTTAGGTGAAAATGAATTGAATAATTAAAGGAGAGGGGGAATAGAAAAAAAGATGGACTAAATTGATAGATTATTAAAATTATGTGGGCTAATTTTTTAGAATTAGGGTCAAATTAAATTAAGTGTAGAGCTTGAGGGCTAATTTGTAATTATATCAATTTATATTAACTACCACGTCATCAGCCGTTAAATTTTTAATGGTGTCGGATCAATTTGTTACTTTTTTTAAGTCGGGGACCAGTTTGTAACTTCTGATAGTTGGGAGATGCAAACAAGAATTAGAGCATAGTTGGAGGATCATTTATGTAGTTTACCCATCTTTTTAATAGATTTACTTACTGTTTTCCAAATGCATTTAACAAACCAATTTCATATACATCTAACATTGCCCATGCAATTTAGGAACCCTTTCTCAATGCCCTTATGCATCCTCATTCTTAATAATCATAACATATCATTTAATGATGTATAAAAATAGTAACTCAATTCATGCTTTGGAATCAAGACATGTAAACCATACTCATATGAAACCGTTATTCAAAAGACGAAATAGGAAAAACTTACTTCCGAGTCTAGTTAAGCTTGCTAGGCTTAACCTAAAACTCCATAATTCAAACCTTTTAGAGTGCCAAAGCACTTTTACACTCACTGATACACAATGTCTTGCTTGTCGTTGCGTTCAAAGCTTCCGAAACGATATGATATCTGCAAGGTATGCTAGGCTTGATTCACCCATGTTTTGGCAACACAAAACCAGATGAATAATGCATCAAAATGCATCCAAATCACAGCCATAAACCATCCTCTGCAACATCCACAAAATTACATCTCAAACTTATCCGAAAATACCGAAAACTACCTCTAACATTAACCAAACAACCTTCACCCACAAACCTATGATTATAACATATTAACTCCAGAAAATAACATCCAAAAATATAATCAAAACATCCTTATACCTCCAGCAATCAGATTCAACCATAACAACCCCTAAATCAACCTTAAACTACCTTAGAAATTAAGGAATTAAATAGTTTCAGGATTGAAATAAAAAATCTCATTTAATATTATGTTTATACAATTAAAATATAAATTAACCCAATAAAAATCTCCAACAATCATCTTATAAATCAAGAATTTAGACAAAACACCAAAATCATCAATTAAGATCAATCTGTTGAATTAAGTTGCAAAATCAAGTTATTAAGCATCCGACAAAAGCCAATTGCTAGAGAATATCAATAAAAAGCCTTTGTTTTAAGAGATAATAAAAAAATCACCTTTGAAGCTCTTCCACCAAAATCGACGTAATTTTTTTTTTGTTAAAGAAAATGAAATTTGGAAAGATCTTTTAGGAAATAATGGCATGATTTTATAAAGAAAGAAAAGATGAAACAAATGACATATTTCCCATTGGAAACAATCAAGAATTTAAAAAATCTTTGAGAAGGAAAGTGATGAGAAAATGAGAGAAAATATTGGAAGAAAATGTTAAGAAAATAGGAAAATGAGAAAATGCTCTTGAGAAAAACCATTAACCGTCAAAACTTTTGTCAATTAAGGTGGTAAACCCAATTAAAAGATTTAAAAAAATAGCACTATAAAGATTCTTAGTATTAGCCCTTTTACAAATTAATTACTTAAAAATAGTTTTACATTTATTACATTTTGGTCACTAAATCCAAAATGTCCTTCAAATCGATCAAATTGACTTCTAACCCAAATACCAAAAGTCTTAATAAAATAATTACACATTTTTAGAAACTTAAATCCAATTTTATCCTTTTGAAATTCCTATTTTAAAATATTTATTTTCTCGTAACGTACTTAATCAATTAACTCGGTTCAACTGAACCGAACGTAATCCTATTGAACCACCAATTCTTCTAAACCTATTTTCGAGGCATTACAGGCACGATCTCATCAGCCATCACTCGACTTATAGTGCCAAGGGGATATAAATACCCCTAAGATCGAAGTCAAAGGGATGGCTCCCTCAATTTTCTACAAGGGCTATCATTGCCCATCTCTTTCTCTTCTCTCCGAAACGGTTCTGGCCACCGGCTCTACGCCAACAGCAGCTCTCAGCCCCAAGTCAGTCAGGGGTGAACTTTGTGGCTCTCAACTCATCTTCCGACGAGTGAACCACCCATCGTCGGCCCCATACCTACCGTCGGCGACGGTCTCCACCTCCTTGTTTGATGTCGCCCAAAATCGACATCACACATGTAATTAGACTCTTCAATTTTTTAATTAATATTATTTTAAAATTTAAATATAATTGTATGAACATGGCATGGAAATTAATATATAATTACACTATGTTAGTCAAACATGTCTAGAAAAATAGATTTTTACTGTAATAACATGACACTGATGTAATTACTAGGGTAATAATTAATTTTTAATGCAAATACACTCTAATGTTCTACACATTCTAGATACATTTATTGCAGGAAAAACGAATGTTACAAAACAAAATGTTGGAATTACTATAAAAATAAATCACATGAAATAAAATAGATATATTATGTCGTGATAAAAATTGTGTCTTAGAAAAAAATTCTCTTTGGTCGGTGTAATCGAAAGAATAACATCACCCTCAAAATTAACAATGGGTAAACTTTATCGGATGTCCTTTTTATTTGGGTTGTGTTTTATTTTGGTCATCAATTTTGAAAAAGAAATTATTTTTGTCACTTATATTTTCAATCTGTTTATTTTAGTCATTGTTACATTAACATCTGTTAGTTTGATAATGTGATACATTAGTCAAAAAGGTTAATTTTTAATTTAAACTCCGAACTTTAAACAAAATATTAATTTGACTCATAAACTCTCTCAGGCTCACTTTTATCCCACAATGTCGTTGCTCCGACCACCTTTTTTGGTGGGTGATGGCTCCGACCACCTATATGACTCCGACATTATGTTGTAAAAAAATAAATCATGAGTGGAGCGACAAAAAAAATAATGCACATGTGAAAATTTTCACTCCAATCACTCAATTAATATAAAAATTCATATATATACACTTCAACCAAGGTAGAATATTGATTCTGTACATTGCCAAAATTTATATCATATAACTATTGGGTAAAGTACACATTATCATCTCCCAACTATCTTTTCTCTTATTTTACTCGTTCAACTTTTAAAAATGTTTAATTAAACTTTTAGATTGTTCCTGTTTTAGTCACTCTGAATTATTTCATTATTATTTTCCTATGACATGAAAAAAATTATAATTAAATATAAAATAATTTAAAATAAAAAACCAAATTTTATTATTATTAAAATAAAAAATAATTTAAAATAAAAAATCTAAAATTACATCCCAAATCTTAAACCTTAATCCCAAAATTATAATGCCATTCAATAAACCACAAAACCCTTTCGTTCTTCTTCAACCACACTATTTAGCTAATATTTTGATTTAACAAATTATGTGAAAAATATTTTGCACTTGATTAAAGATTTCAAAAATAATTCAAAGTCCAACAAAACTTGAAAATTTTGTTTTGAAGTTTTTAAAATCTCAAAAATATATGTTTTAGTTATTTTATATGTATCAAATATTTTTGAGTTGATTAAAATATTTTTAAAGTGTTAAAAATATGTTTAAAGGTTTTTAAAAAATATGAAAACACTATTGAAACTATTACTATTCATGACATCGTTCATGAATAGTGAGTATTTATAAGCATTGTTCACGTACGAGTACATGTTGCCAAAAATTCAAATATGAACCTATAACGGTTATATTTTGAAGGCGTACCAATACCTGTACTTTAGTACTAGTACCACTGAGTGCATAGTCCTAAAACGTCACAAAAATTCATCTTCTAATGAACATAATTCATCCCCAATGACTACAAACTCATTCCTCATTATAAATATACATTAGAACGTTTTAGGAATAAAGAGATGGGCATCCAAGCTTAAAGATCAAGAGAGAAGAATTTTTCATTCTTTATTTTTTATTATCTCTTATAAATCTTTATAGTGCAATCTTTGTGAGCTTCAATTTGTAAACAGGTTCTAGTTTAGCCAAAGCAACCTTTTAGAAGGGAGAGGTTCTAGTTTAGCCTAAGAAAAACTAGAATGATTCTATCTTAGCCTAAGTTAGTGAATTGAGTAATCAATAGTGGTTGTAAGCTAAGATAGTAGATTTATACTTTGGTTGAGTAAGTTGAACCACTCTAAACCGATCGTGCACAAATTGTCTCTGCATTTTTTCAGTTGCTTCTCAATTTCTTCGAGAAGCTAATTCACCCTTACTTGGCAGTTTTTGGTTGATCAATTCGAGATCAACAATTGGTATCAGAACAAGGCTCAATCGAAGGTCTAACAATCATTACTAAGATCCTTGGAATACTCCAACAATTTCTGTAATGCCCCGATTTTGGGCCTAGAAGTTTTCTAGGTTGATTAGACGGTCTGGTGGACCATATTAGAATATTCGAGTTAATTTCAGGATTTAATTTGGAATAAATATTTTTGAGTGATGGGAAAATATGGAAAAATACTCTAAAATTGTTATTTAATATATAGATGATTTTGGTAAAATCAATTATACAAAAACAAGTTTCAAAAAGTGACATTTTCGGATAGTGACCAAAATGTAAAGTTTTAAAACTATTTTTAATGACTGTTTTGCAAAAGGGTCAAAACTTTGAATCTTTAAGGAGCTAATTACCCCAAAGTCTAATATCATAATTTTTCCTTAATTGGACATTTTAAATGATATTTTTAAATAATATAAATAGGCTTGGAGAATTAGTTGGATTATTAAAAAGCTTAAAACAAATTGACGTAACTAAATTTTCTTCAAAAGATTTTCTCTCCAATTCTCTTCAGCCAAATACTTCTTATTTCTTCAAAATCTACATGTAATATCTTATTTTAATAAATCTTTTGATTTCAAATGAGATTATAATGATTTCATATCAAAATCTTATTGTTTTCTCATTTTTTTTCTTATGTAGATCCATCCAATTAAGGGGAAAGACAGCAATTAGAGGTGAGGTTCATTATTATCCTCTAATACAAGGTCCTTTATTGAAATTCCCAATTTATTAATCATGTATAAATGTTTTCTAATGAGTTTTAATGATTTAATTATGGAAAATTGGTTAAATCAAGGTTTAATTGATGAGATTGGTTGATTTTCATATTGGATCGGTTTTTATGTGTTCTTGATTGGATTAGAACATGATTTTGATGTTTTATAATGTTATTAAGATGATTTTAACATTAGAATCTTGAAACTAAGTGAATCTCTGATTTTCTAGGTTGTTAGATATGAGTTTTTGAGGAGTTATGGAGGTTTAGTGAATGTTGGAGGTATAAGGATGATGTTAATGTGTTTTTGGATGTTAATAAATGTTAATTGATGGATTAAAACATTAGGTTTTGGCTGGGTTAAGTTTGGAAGGTGTTTGATGTTGTTTTCTGTTGTTGTAGAGTGAAATTGAGTAGAATTTGATGAGAATTTGTGTGAATTGATGTTGTTGGGATGTTGAATGCATTTTGATGCATTGAATCCTATGTTTTTGTGGGTAAAGAAGGGTAAGTTAATCCTCAAGCTTGAGGTGGGGTATCGGAAGCCGAGGAGGCTTGGTTTCATAATCGGCAATCAAAGTTTTACGTGTCGGTGATTAAGAACATGGTTTATAGCTTTTCAAAGGTTTGAAAGTTGTGCTTGGGAGTTTAGATTAAGCTTGAAATGCTGTTCTAAGCTCATAAGTAAGTAAAGGATGATTTCTCTCTAGTTCTCAGTTTGGCAATTGGTTTCGATGCACTTGGTTTAATGACCTGATTACTCACTATTATATGCATGATTTGAGCATGGTTTAATGCTAGAAAATGGTTATATAATGATGATGATGTGTTTGGAAGTAATGCATGTTTTGATAATGTTTTTGAACATTGATTAATGCATGGTTGAATGCTTTGGTTAAATGGTTTTGGTTTGATGCATATGAAAATAGTGAGTTAATGTTAATGAAATAAATTATATTGGCAAGTGATATAGTTTAAAATGTTAGCGAATATAGTTGGCCGGCCATAGAATTGATAGCGCACTATAAAAAGTTGTCTTGGATGTTAAGGGTTTTTGATTTGGTGTACTGAAAACTCCATCCAAGTACCCTAACGGTCGAGGGGTTTTGATCTATATACCGAAGACTTCTGTTAGTGGGTTAAACATCTAGCCGATGAGTGATGTTGAGGGGTTGTTATGGTACCGAATACTCCATCATGGGTGTCACGACGGATGAGGGTTTATGATTGTACCGAAAACTCCCGTGTGTGAACCTTGAGATGGCGGTTGAGATTCTATGTTACGTGTTAGGAGAACACTTGTTGAATCTGTGTATCTGATGTAGTGTTTTGTAAAGAGGAACTTGGTTATTGATCACTTGTAAGCTAATATAATTGTTTATGTATCATGAGATGGGTTATGTTGTACAATGGGGATTTATACATGTTTACTATTTAAGCCTTGCATATGAAATGTTATGCATGGAAAAGCTTAAGTAGAGTGTAGCAAATGGGATATTGTTGATTATCCATGATACATGTTGCATATGGTTTAATATGCATGATTTGGGAATGTTAAGTGCATGGTTTTTTTTATAGGGCATGATATTGTGGAAATGATTTGAAAAGTATTTTTAAATTGAATTTCGAAGTGGACTATTGAATGGTTTTAAATGCATTGATGGTGATTTGTTTTAGAGCACTCCTCACTACGCCTAGTGTGTTTACACTCTCTTTTTCCATCAATGCAGAGAATTAAAGGTTGGAAGGTAGTGGGAAAGCAAGGAGGAATCAAAAGACTTGTGTTTACGAAAGTAGGATTTCGATTTAGACTTGTAGTAATAAAGGCGATAGGGTTATTTGTTGTTTGGGATGGTTGTTTGCTAAACTCCCAGTTTGTGCAAGTTTCAAATGCTGGATTGGACTAGTATAAGGCTTTAAGTGTTGGCTTTTGCTTGGTATTTATGTTTTGGATGTTGAGTAGGGAGCATGCCTATAAATGTTGTGGTTTATTGTGTTAAGCTTTCTAGGATTGCTTAAAATGTTGGTATGTTGATGTTAAGCATGCTCTTGGTGTTCTATGATGTTTAGGTAAGTATTGGATGTGTTTAGAGTGAGCCAAAGTGTCATATATTGGACCTAGAGGTCATTACAGGCCTCTGTGTACTGGTATGAGTACCCGAGTATCGGCACGCGAGGGTTTGAAATGGTTCTATTTTAAGGGTAAAATGTATAGGGGTACCGGTACGGTTAGATGAGTATTGGTACACCCCTTGAAATTTACACACTGGAATTGGTACACAGGTTTAAGTACTGGTACGCCCTCTGTATTTCAAAGAGTCATACCGATACGCGGTGTACCGTATCGGTACACGAATTTGCCACTAGAATTTTGGGATTTAAGTATAAGGGGGATCGGTGCGGGTCAATGTTGCATCGGTATGGGTGGGTTAACACATTGTATCAAAATAGTGCTTTGTTTATCAGTACGCTTAACCGTTATGGTTGTTAGGCTGTATCGGTATGGGCTTGCCCGTATCGGTACGCCCTGTTGTTTTTACGCATTTTAGTGTGCTGAAGTTGAAATGTTGCAATTTAGCCCATGTATGAAATGCCTGTAGTTGGATGAGTTTCGATGGTTGAAGTCACTATAATTATTGAAAATTACATTTTGGTCCATGAAGTGCATGTTTAAGTAATTAAACCCTGTTTTGTGATTTGATCGCTTTGTTATCACATCCGTTATCGTATGCTCACCTTATGTTTTAAACCTATGCATTTAGAAAAGATAAAAAGAAAAAAATGACCCAGTTTAGGTTATTAGTTCGGGTTTGCTTGGAAACCTAATGTAACCTTCTTAGCTCAGTTTCGGCTAGACCGAGTTAAGGGGGTTACATTTGTTGGTATCAGAGCTAGGTTTACAAAAAATTGGGATGTTGTTGATGATTTTTCATTGTTGTTTGCTATACACGGTGAATGTTTATACATACGGTGATTGATATATGCAATGTTGGGGTATTTTGGGGACACATTACCTTATTACTACATTTATAAAATGATTTTGGCTTGAAATGAAAATCTTGGATCCTTGCTTGAAGCTAGCCTAATTGTTTTTGTTTTTGTGTAATTGTCATGCCTTAAATACGTTTTTACGTGATGCCACCGAGGAGAGAGTTAAGATTGAGCATGAGTGCTGTTGTTGGAGGGTAGGGAGTTAAGGGAGAGATAGTGCATCCTGAGGGGTTGCCACCTCCTCCGCCAAATCCACCCGAGGGAGTGGAGCAAGTACCATCTGCACCACCTGGTCTGATGTATGGTGATGTGATGCTATTGGTTTAGGCAATGACTGGAGTGTTTTAGGCCGCGATGGTTAGAGTACATGTACCCGTATCGGCGTCGACTACCATTGCTAACCAGGGGTTGTCGTTGGAGTGTTTACATAGTCTTGGAGGAGTTAAATTCAGAGGGTTGGCACATGAGGCATCCGAGGAGTGGTTTGCCAGTACATATTAGATTTTGGATCAGATGGGGTGCAATGATGCCCGAAAGCTGGGATGTGCAGTGTCCCTATTGTAGGGTCATGCTTATAGTTTGTGGACCACTTTGATCACAGTCTTGGAACCCAGTGATGTGACATAGGAGTTTTTTTAGGCTATCTTCAAAAAGAAGTATTTAGGAGATAGATACTTCGATGAGAAGAAACGTGAGTTTATGACCTTGGTTTAGGGCAGTATGTCAGTATCTGAGTGTGAAGTATAGTTTGTGAGGCTGAGTCACTATGCGCCTGAGTTGGTGCTGGATAAGAGGCATCGATGTAACCGATTCCGTTACGGATTGGTACATAATGTTAAGACATACATGTTGGCCACTGACTATACGAATTTTGATGTGTTGGTGACATGGGTGAAAGACATATAACAGAGCTTGAGCTTACCTTATTGACCGAAAGGCCCTAGCTGGGGTAAGAGAGTGGCAAATGCTGGTTATAGTGGTGGTCAGACCAAAAGGCACCGTGATAGAAGGTTCCGTCCAGATACGATATGTGGTGGATATGGTGTTGGGTGTGGGTCGCACGGTTAGAATACCCAGGCTAGAGCATTATACAATGCCTGTTGGATATGTGGATCGCAAGATCACATGAGGCAAGAATGTCCAAGTTTGGTTGGGGAAGGACAAGACCCATCGGCTGTTACTGTTAACTCTTGTTGAAGTTGTGGATCTGGGGATCATATAATACGTGATTGTCCGTTGCTGCTAGGGGTAGGCAGGCACAAGCACCTGTTGTTGCACCAGAAAAAGGTTGTGGGCGCAGTCAAGGTAATTTCTAACAAAGGGAGGAAGGACAAAGGATTGTGGCACATATAGTGGCGGTTCAACCTGAGGATGGTGGACCTGCAATGATCTATGTGTATCATGATGGGAGAAATAACACGAATATGATAGCAAGTAATTTTACCTTGCAGTCTATGTCATTACTTTCTCTGATGGATTTTGGTTCTACGCATTCATATATTTTGCATGAACATGCACATTTCCTTTATATGTCGGTAGAAATGTTAGATGCGGGTATGCAAGTAATAATTTCTTTTGGAGAGACGGTTGTTACGAGAAGGTTGTATAGGAGATGTCCTTTGATGGTTCGAGGTCACATGTTTGTGGCTGATTTGATGGAGCTTCCTTTCTATGGTTTTGAAGTGATCTTGGGTATGCATTGGTTGACTGAGCATGGGTGTAACGCCCTGAAATTGCGCCTATTTGTGGGTCGGTTCGGGTAAGTGGTTCGGGAGAACCGGTTTAGGCAATTTGAATAGTTCTAGGAAAATAAATTATAAAATTGATTTTGGGACAAAATAAAATATGGGAAAATGTTTTAAATTACTTAATTAATATTTTAAGTAATTTGGGGAAGTCAATTTGAGGTAATAAACCTGATTTTAAGAGAATTTGGTCTAGTGATTAAACTGGAAGTTTTCAAAACTGTTTTTGGTGAACAAATCGAAAAAGGGTCAAAACTTAGAATCTTTAAGGAGCTATATTCCAATCTTTTTCAACAGATTTCTCTCTTATTTTAGGATATTTTTAAAGTATTTTTAAATGGCTTAATAGTTAGATAAATGAGGATTTATTAAAAAGATCTTTAACTTGCCAAAAACACTTTCTTACGTAACTACTTTTCACCCAACCTTTTTTCTCTCAACTTTCTCAGCAACCAAACTAGGATTTCTACTCTAAAAATCCCAGGAATTAACTCATATTGATTTCCTTTTTGATTTCTAATTGATTTCTCTAAATCCTATTGCAAATCTCTTTGGACTTCATCAAAGCTTGGCTAATTAAGGGAAAATCAGCAATTGGGTGTGATTTTCGTTTCTCTCCTCTAATTAAAGGTTCTTTATTGAAATTCCCAAGTTCTTGATCCTTTGTTATTGATTTATGTTAAGAAATTATGATTTTAAAATGGATTTGATGATTAAATTAAGTTTTCTTGGAAAATTGTTGGAAATTGATTTGGATCTGTTTTGGTGATGAATCTAATGGATTTAGATCTCCATTTGGATGTGTTTTAATGTTGAAAGAATTGATTAATCAATGTAATCCCGAAACTATGTGAATTATTAGTTTTCTAGGTTGGATGTAGTTGGTTTTTGGGGTGATTATGTTGCTATAGTGTTGCTGGAGGTATAATGACATGTCTAAGATGTTTTTGGAAGTTAATTGATGTTGTTAATGTGTTAGAATCATTATGCTTTGGCTGGGCCTTGTTTAGGTAAGGTTTGGTGGTGTTTTTGATGGTTTTAGAAAGGTGTTGAGTGGATTCTTGGGAGTTGAGGTTGTGTTTGTTGGAGGTTTGTGTTATAGAGATGTGTTTTTATCCTCTGTTTTTGATTGGGTAAAGCAGGGGAGTTCAATCCTTTGGTTCTTGAAGAAGGCGTGGAAGTTTCGGAAGCCTGATTTGTGCATCGGCAAGCAAGTGTTGTATTGTTGGTGAGTGGAAAAGTGTTTTGCTGCTGTTAAAAGGTGCGAAAAGGAGTTGCGAGAGTTTAGATAAAGTTTGATACACTTATCTAAGCTCGAAAGTAAGTATCGGTTGAGCTTTCACTCGATTTTGATTTTGCAAAGTAAAATATCTTGCACGTGCTTATGGTTTTGATTACTCACAGTATTATGCATATTTTGAAAGTGAATGATGCTGCAAATGATTTTAGATGTTTTTCCATGAGATATTTACATGTGATTTAAATCAAATGGTTTTAAATGCATTGATGAGTGTATTGTGATTTCCCTCACTAAGCTTATAGCTTACGTTCTCTTTTCCTCATCAATGTAGAGAAATAGCTTCTCAGGCAGCACGTGAGCAAGCGAGGATCCAAGGGTCGTTACACTACAAAGTATGCTTTTATACACATTAAGTAGTAATAAGAGGGCAATCTCACCGGGTTGTTTTTGGACATGTGTGTTGAGTTAGTCCCTGTTGTAAGAGTTTGGATTAATGCTCATAGGAGATTGCTTGATTATAACATGCGTAGTGTAGTCTCAATCTATGTTGCTATGTTTGATTATTAAACATTCGTGATGCCATGTGATGATTAGAGGATGAATGGAGAGTGTTAGAGTGAGCCAAGGTGTCATATGTTGGACCTAGAGGTCATTACAGGCCTCTGCATGCTGGTAGGGGTACCATAGGATCGGTACGCGAGGTCTGTTTGAGGCTCAAAGTGCTGAATTAAAACTACGGGTACCGGTACGCGCAGCCACCGTCTCGGTATGCCTTAAGAGAAAAGAATATGGGTTTCGATATATGGGTTTGAGGATCAGTACGATCCTTTTGATTTTAGTAACCCGTACCGATACGCGGGGTACTGTATCAGTACGTATCTTGGTTACTAGAATCATGGGTTTTGAGGCAAAATGAAGGGGATCGGTATGGGTCAAAGCTGTACCGATACGAGGGTGGTCAACACACTGTATCAGTACATGCCTTAGTGTACCGGTACGCTGACCGTTAATTTAGTTGAGATGCTATATGTGGTTTGAAATCTTTGCATTTTGGTCCATATTTCTTAATTGTGCAATTAAATAAGATTGAATGGTCGTTTTGATATGAGATTTAATATGAAAGCATGTAACATGATTAATCGAGTATTGGTAACCTTAATTTCACTAAAGCTCTTATAAATAATAGAAATTACATTTTAGTCCCTATAGAGCATATACGAGCAATTGGATGTCAAAACGACGTCCGATTGAGTTATAATTTCAACCATGACTCGTATGAACACTATAGGATCAAATATTGCATTTAGATAAGATAAAAGAAAAAATGGTTTGTTTTTATTGTAATCTCTTTGGGGTTTATTTTGGTAAACCCTAATGTAGCTCGCTCGATTTGATCTTCCGGCTAGACCGAGTCAAGGGGGTTATATTTGGTGGTATCAGAGCCATATTATGATTGTTGGGAGGTGGGTTATGGTTGTTTGGTTGGTTGATGTTGTATGAATAAGTTGTTTAACATGTACGGTGATTGAATTTGTGGAATTATATTCAATATGTGGTATGTTTGGGGTTTTAAACTTGGGACACATTGCCTTATTACTACTTGAGTTAAATGATTTTGTTTTTAAACAAGAATGACTTGAATTCTTGCTACGAGCTGGCCTAATTGTTTTGTTTTGTTGCATTATCATGTTTAGACTCATATTTTTGCGTATGGGACACATACAAGAGACTAGAGCTCACATGGGTAGTGTGGTGTATATACACGATGATGATTTGCCTTCTCTTCCACTGAATCCTCCTTTTGGTGTTGGAGTAGAGGGAGATGCACCTCAGGCACCACAAGCACTTGTTTTTGGTGATATGACACCGTTAGTCCAAGCGATGATAGGAGCTTTCCAGTAGACCATAGCTGAGGTGCATGTACATGTACTGGCACCTGCAACTGTTAATATTGGGTTACCTTTGGAGCGTTTGCGTAGCCTTTGTGGTGTTGAGTTCAGAGGTTTGATTCTTGAAGCAGCCGAGGAATAGTTTGCTAGTACCGAGAGAATCCTTGGCCAGATAGAGTGTACGGATGTACGCAAGTTAGGGTGTATGGTGTCATTGCTTAAGGGCGATGCTTACATTTGGTGGACAACTGTGATCGAGGGAATGGAACCTGCCAAGGTTACATGGGAATTCTTTTGTGAGGCTTTCAGGAAGAAGTATTTGGGAACTCAATACATAGATGAGAAAAAGGGAATTCATGGCTTTAGAGCAAGAAAACATATCTATTTCTGAGTATGAGATCTAGTTTGTACGGCTGAGTAAGTATGCAACTAAGTTGGTTCTTGATGAGCAACAGAGGTGTGAATGATTCTGTTATGGGTTGATCAAGGAGGTGAAAACATACATCATGGCCACCGACTACACAGAGTTTGATGTCCTGGTTTCTCGAGCAAAGGACATAGAACAAAATTTGGGTTTGTATGCTCGTTTTAAGAGTTCTTCAGCTGGAAAGAGGAGTGCGAAGTCTGATGTTGGTAAGGACCGATATAAGAGGCATAGAGATAGTATCGTCTGGATCAGAGACGAGGAGGAAATGGTGTTGGGTGTGGTTTTTAGGGTCATAATACCTTTGCTGGAGTTCCTGAGTGTAGGAGATGTGGAAGGAAGCATTCGGGGGAATGTTGGGTGTGCTATAGGCACATGTTGAAGTTGTGGATCGAGGGATCATCTTAGAAGGGATTGTCCGCAGTTGGCCTGAGAGGGTGAGGCTCATGTACCAGTTGCTATGGCGCAGAGGGGTCGTGGGCATGGTCGTGGACATTTCCAGCGCAGGGATGATGGGCAGAGAGTTGTAGCGCATATTGTGGCAGTTCGGCCAGAGGAGGGTAGACCGACGATGTCTTTGCTTACCGTGTAGGGAAGAATGATACCGATGTGATCGCATGTACCTTTACCTTGCAATCTTTACCTTTGTTATCTTTCATTAATTCCGGTTCTATGCATTTCTACATTTTGCACGAGCATGCATGTTTGCTGGATTTACCTATAAAATTGTTAGATGTTGGTATGCGAGTAACAAGTTTCTTTGGTGAGACGGTTATATCTAGGAAGTTTATAGTAGTTTTCCCTTAATGGTTCAAGGGCATGTGTTTGAGGCTGACTTGATAGAGTCACCATTTCACAGTTTTGATGTGATTTTGGGTATGGATTGGTTGTCTCGACACAAAGCTGTAGTAGATTTTGAAGCCAAGCGGGTTTCTCTAAAACTGGATGAGAATTATGAAGTTATGGTTGTGGGAGAGAATGTAAAGTTCATGTCAAATGTAGTTTTCACATTGGAGGCACGAAATTTGTTAGAGTTTGAGGGCCAAGCATACCTAGCCTATGTTATGAACCCAAATATGAAAGAAGCGGGTGCCCAGGATATTCGAACATTTTGCAATTTTCTAGGAGTGTTTTTGGAAGAGTTGTCTGGTTTGCCGCCGGTGTCAATTGCTTCGTATCGTATGGCACCGAAAGAGTTGTTGCATTGTGGGTTCATTTGGCCAAATGTGTCACCGTGGGGAGACCAGTGTTGTTTGTGAAAAAAGGATGGCACGATGAGAATATGTATTGAGTATCAGCAACTAAACAAGTTGATGATTAAGAACAAGTATCCTTTACCGAGGATTGATGATTTGTTTGATCAGTTCAGGGGTGCTACAGTGTTTTTTAAGCTTGATATGCGGCTAGGGTATTATCAATTAAAGTTGAAGGATAATGATGTGCCGAAGATAACTTTTTGCACACGTTATGGGTATTATGAGTTTTTGGTGATGCCATTTGGTTTGAAAAATACACTGACAGCTTTTATGGATATGATGAATAGGGTGTTCTATGAGTTTTTAGACCAATTCCTGGTAGTGTTCATCGATGACATTCTTATGTACTTGCGTACCGAAGAAGATCACGATCGACATCTCCGAATTATGTTGTAAGTTCTGTTGGACAACAAGCTTTATGCCAAGCTAAGTAAATGTGAGTTTTGGATCAAGCATGTGGTTTGCCTTGGACAAGTTGTTTCGGCTGAGGGTATTCATGTGGATTTACAGAAAGTTGAGGCCATTGTGAATTGGAAGTAACCAAAGTCTGTATCAGAGGTTCGTATTTTCATGGGGTTGGCAGGATATTATCGATGCTTCGTTGATGGTTTCTCGAAGATTGTCACTCCACTACAAAGTTTTTGCAGAAGGATGTGAGTTTTGAGTGGACGGAAGCTAGGCAGCAAGCTTTCGAAAAGTTGAAGGAAGCTTTGACGCAAACTCAATTTTTGATTCAACCTGAGTTAGGGAACGAATGATTTTGTCATATATAGTGATGCATTCTATGTGGGATTAGGGTGTGTGCTGATGCAGAAAGAAAGGGTGGTAGCTTATGCATCTAGGTAGTTGAAGGTGCACGAATGCAACCTTACGCACGACATTGAGTTGGCCGTGGTGGTATTTGCCTTGAAGATTTGGCGACATTATCTCTATGTTGAAAAGTGTACCGTGTATACAGATCACAAAAGTTTGAAGTATTTGATGTCGCAGAAAGAATTAAACCTTAGGAACGAAGATGGTTGGAGTTGCCTAAGGATTATGACCTAACGATTGAGTATTATCTAGAAAAAGTTAACGTTGTAGCGGATGCCTTGAGTATAAAGGTCGCGTTGGAGTTAAGGACAATGTTTATGCGGTTGAGTTTAACGATAGATGGTGGGTTGTTAGCGGAGTTCCAAGTGAAGCCTTTGATGTTGCAGATGATGAAAGAGAAGCAACCATATGGTGAGACGTTGGTGCCTCATGTTAAGGATATCTTGGAAGGGAATAAGACGGATTTTGGTTTTAATGAGGATAGATTTTTGTGATTTAAGAGTCAGGCGGTGGTGTCGATGGATGAAGAGTTGAGGCACACTATCTTGACTGAGGCGCATTCGGGTCCTTTTGCTATGCATCTGGGGAGTACGAAGATGTACTAAGATCTAAAGAAAGAGTATTTATGGGTTGTCTTGAAAAAGGATGTCGCAAATTTTGTGGCTCGTTGCATGGTTTGTCAGCGTGTTAAGGCAGAGCATCAGTTTTCTTCAGGGTTGTTGCAACCGTTAAGGGTCCCTGAGTGGAAATGGGAGAGAATCGCCATGGATTTTGTATACAGTTTGCCTTTGATGCCATCAAAGAAGAAATCTTTTGGGTGATTGTGGACAGATTTACGAAGTGTGCACATTTTCTGGCTGTGCATACGATGTATACTTTGGATAAGTTGGCAGAGTTGTACATTGTTGAAGTTGTAAGGTTGCATGGAGTGTCGAAGTCTATTGTGTTGGATAGAGATCCGCATTTAGCCGCAAGGTTTTAGGAGTGTTTGTATAGGGCCTTGGGTACACGGTTGAACTTTAGTACTTCGTATCATCCTCAAACGGATGGTCAGTCTGAGCGTGTTATCCAAGTATTGGAGGATATGTTGCGGTGTTGCATCATAGATTTTCAGGGATCGTGGGAAAACCAGTTGCCTTTGGTGGAGTTTGCTTACAATAATAGTTATCAAGCAAGTATCCAGATGGCACCATAAAAGGCTTTGTACAGTAAAAGATGTCGTATGCTGCTTTGTTGGGCAGAGGCAAATGAGAAGTATATATTGTTGCCGAATATGTTAAAAGATACCAATGAGAAATTAAAGCTTATTATTGATCGGTTGAAAGCTTCTTCGGGTTGGCAAAAGTCTTATGCTGACTTGAAGCAAAGAGAGATTGAGTATGTAGTTGGTGATCGTGTGTTCTATAAGTTTTCGCCTTGGAAAAAAGTGATGAGGTATGGAATAAAGGGCAAGTTAAGCCCTAGGTTTATTGGATCGTATGAGGTGTTAGAGCGCGTTGGTCCATGAGCGTATAGTTTGAGGTTTTTGGCAGAGCTAGAAAAGATACATGATGTTTTCCATGTGTCGATGCTTCGGAGGTATAGATCGAATCCTTCGCGTGTAATGCCTGTTGAGAAGATTAAGTTGAATCCGGATTTGACTTATGATAAGGAACCAGTGAGAATTTTGGATTCGAGTAGCAAATTTCTCCGCGGGAAAACGATAGAGATGGTAAAGGTGTTGTGGTGGCACCGCGATGTAGAGAAAGCTACCTAGGATTGCAAAACGGACATGTTAAAATAATTCCCTAAAATTGGGTCTAGTTGTGGGCCATATCGGGTAAGTGGCTCGGGAGGACCAATTTAGGCGATTCGAATAGTTTTAGGAAAATAAATTTATAAAATTAATTTTGGGATAAATAAAGTATGGGAAAATGTTTTAAATTACTTAATTAATATTTTAAGCAATTTGGTGAAGTCAATTTGAGGTAATTAAATATGATTTTAAGTCAGTTTGGTCTAGTGATTAAATTGGAAGTTTTCAAAACTATTTTTGGTGACCAAATCGAAAAAGGGTCAAAACTTAGAATTTTTAAGGATATATTTTTCCAATCTTTTTTAAAAGATTTCTTTCTTAATTTAGGCTATTTTTAAATGGTTTAATAATTAGAAAATTGAGGATTTATTAAAAGATCTTTAATTTGCCAAAAACACTTTCTTGGCCAATTACGAGAGAAATCAACAATTAGAGGTGATTTTAGTTTCTCTCCTCTAATTAAAGGTTATTTATTGAAATTCCCAAGTTCTTGATCCTTTGTTAATCATTTATGTTAAGAAATTATGATTTTAATATGGATTTGATGATTAAATTAAGTTTTCTTGGAAAATTGTTGGAAATTGATTTGGATCTGTTTTGGTGATGAATCTAATGGATTTATATCTCCATTTGGATGTGTTTTAATGTTGAAAGAATTGATTAATCAACGTAATCCCGAAACTATGTGAATTGTTAGTTTTCTAGGTTGGATGAAGTTGGTTTTTGGGGTGAATATGTTGTTGTAGTGTTGATGGAGGTATAAGGACGTGTCTAAGATGTTTTTGGATGTTAATTGATGTTGTTAATGAGCTATAATTATTAGGTTTTGGCTAGGCCTTGTTTAGGTAATGTTTGGTGGTGTTCTTGATGGTTCTAGGAAAGTGTTGAGTGGATTCTTGTGAGTTGAGGTTGTGTTTGTTGGTTGCTGGAGGTTTGTGTTATAGAGATAAGTTTTAATCGTCTGTTTTTGATTGGGTAAAGTAGGGGAGTTGAATCCTTTGGTTTTTGAAGAAGGCATGGAAGTTTCGGAAGCCTGATTTGTGCATCGACAAGCAAGCGTTGGATTGTTGGTGAGTGGAAAAGTGTTTTACAGCTGTTAAAAGGTTTGAAAAGGAGTTGCGAGAAACTTATCTAAACTCAGAAGTAAGTATTGGTTGAGCTTTCACTTGATTTCGATTTTTCAATTTAAAATCTCATGCACGTGCATATGGTTTTGATTACTCATTGTATTATATATTTTGAAAGTTAAAGATGTTGCAAATGATTTTAGATGATGACTTTTGAGAATGACATATGATTAAGGAAGTATTTTTGAGAATGATAAAATACATGGTTTAAAGTATTTGTGTTAGATTGATTTGATGCATCTGTAAAACAATGAGGGAATGTTGTTTATTGAATATATTGGCAAGTGGTTGTGTTTAAAATGATATCAGATATAGTTGGCTAGCCATAGGGTTTAGAGTGTACTATAAAAAGTCGCCTCATGTTTGTCGAGGGGTGTTAAGTGTCCATAATCTCCAACATGAGAACCGCAGCGGTTGAGGTGGATAAATGTTTTGTTTTCTCCCACTGGTGGATTTATACATCTAAATTGTAGAGGTGGGTAAATGTTCCATTACTCCAGTTAGAACCGTTGAGGCGGGCAAGTGTGTCGTTACTCATTTGAGGTATGTATGTGAGTGGTCGTAGGAACCACTTGAGAAATCCGTGTATCATATGTGTTTTATGAAATGAAAGGTTGCTGGTTTGAGTCACTTGAAAGCCAATATATGAGATAATGTATCATGTGAAACAGATTGTATTTGTATAATGAGATTTATACATGTGTTACTCTTTAAGCTTGTTATAAAGGTATTGTGGTGTGAAGCTTAAATTGAGGTAGAGATTGAATCCATGATACATGTGTTGAAAATGATTTAAATGTGCATATTTGAGATGATATGAAAAGCATGAGATGTTTTGCCATGAGATATTTACATGTGATTTAAATCAAATGGTTTTAAATGCATTGATGAGTTTATTGCGATTTCCCTCACTAAGCTTATAGCTTACACTCTATTTTCCTCATCAATGCAGAGAAAGCTTCTTGGGCAGCACGTGAGCAAGCGAGGATCCAAGGGGCGATACATGACAAAGTATGCTTTTATGCACATTAAGTAGTAAAAAGAGGGCAATGTGACCGGGTTGTTTTGGGAGATGTGTTTTGAGTTACTCCCTGTTGCAAGAGTTTGGATTAATTTTTTGGACTTGTATGGTGCTTTTATGCTTGGTTATGAGGGGTTGGGAGACAATAAGCATGCTTGGGTAGAAAATCATGCTCATAGGAGATTGCTTGATTATGCCATGCTGGATGATTGAACGTTTGTGATGCCATGTGATGATTAGAGGATTAATGGAGAGTGTTAGTGTAACACCCCCTTCCCGTATTCGTTACCAAACACGGTCGGTGATGTTACAAAACAAAGTTAAATCAATTTCCATTATCGAAACTTAAACTAGCAGCCTACACTGTTCTTGATAATTTTTTTTTATAAATTTTTATAGATATCAAAAATTCATTCCGTAAATTTTTAATTAAACTATATTCACTAAGCTCTTTAACCATATAAATTAGTAAAAGAGATTCAATATACACAAATTAAGAAAATTCTTCAAAGTCATGGAACAGTGCAAAATTTTATGAAAATTTGTTGCCCTATTTTTTTACCTTCCATCGATTAAAAATTCACATCTTTTAGTACAGACCTCGAAATCAGATACCGTTTGTTTTAAAAGGATATAGACTCAATTTATAGTTCATTCATATAATATTAACCTTCTAATTCGATTTATGGAATTTATGACAATTTTTCAAACTTACTACCTAATGCAGATTTTCAGGACTGTTTTTATCTATTCCAATTATAAGCCCACTAACTAGTCATAAATCATTCAAATTCACATAGTGAATATATTAAATCATACTTAATTTATAGATATCATAAACTATACCAATATTTAAGAGTGATTTATATAAAATGAGCAGGTTTATCATTATACATGCCACTAAAAAAACATTATATAGGATGTCAAAATATTACTGCGATAACCTGTAACGTATCCTCGTCCATGAGGTGATGCAAAACACTGCTGCTTACGAATCGGATCTATCAACCTACGTATGCACAAGTAAAACACACGCTAAGTATAACTTAGTGAGGCAAAAACAATAACATATAATCAAATAACATAACAAGATAACACAATTCCTGCAAAATGGCAAGCGAGTGACATAACTGTTTATATCAACTTATCATATCACAGAGGTACAAACAGAATACAGATAATTATGTTTCTAAACATACCAGATCATATCAAGTATCTGAGTTTATTCACTTGCAGATTAGTATTTTTAAGATAATAGCCCAATGTATACTGCATGAGATCAAGGTACTTGAGTCACATGAATAAGACACCAGAGTGTCTAACGTGAACATGTAAATGAGTACGTACTTGAGGACGCTCTTTGCTACCCATAAAAGCACCTCGTTAGTGCCATTAGCACTATGGGCATGGATCCCCAGGGTGCACACCAAGGGCTTGAGTCCCCAAGGTGTATGTGACAACTATCGTTGTCACAAAAAGATGTAATCATATCATAACTTGAGTGATGCAGCTGCTAAGGACTCTAAAGATATACAACTATACCATGGACTCTCATAACATAATACTTGGGCATTTCAACATCAATAATCAAAGTGGGCAATTCGTACCCTAACTTCCTTCGTATATAAAATATATGTCACTTGCCTTTGCTATTTTTATGCATCAAATCAATGTGCTTCAAAACAATGTAAATCATTTCTATATTAGGGTCGACTTATCACAAGTCTTACCTTTTTCAAAAATAATAAATACATAAATAATGCACTCACCTGAGTAGCACAAAACCGGCCTCACTAAGCTTAATTATGTTATTTTCTTTGCCTCTAGTACTAGTGCCTCCTTTAGAATTCTCGGGAACTATAGAGAATTAATTGAACGCATGCATAATACTTGTTAGATTCATATATAACATTACTTAAATATATTTCTTAATAAAAAATAATATATTTTCAAAATTTTTCTTTATTCTTTAGTGATTGTCGAAATAGTCCTTAAGGTCCTTAGTGACCATTTAGGACAATAAACCAATTATTCAAGTTTGAATAATAATTTTCCCATATTTCCATCATTATTTATCTACTTTGAACCTTTACTCTTCAATCACTAACCTTTGCTAAAGTGACATTTTTAGTCACTAATATTACAAATACTTGCAAACATGTATCAAATACTTAATCCAACATTCCTATAAATTCTTACAAATTACTCCAACATTTTCTTCATTTGACCGAATTGGTCACTAACCTTCCTAACCTTTGATTTTTATTCAAATAACATCCTAACATGCTTAAATTAATTTTTCCATCATCAAACCAAAAATCAAGAATAAACCCTTTTATTGTCCTTTATTATTCAAGGACTTATTTTTGATCCAATTGACAAATTTAAGCTTGTATAATGTTAATCTCTTCAATTCCATCACTAGAATAAAATTCAAAACAAAACCCCTTAATTCTTCCTCAAAGTCAAAATGATCACTTTGAAATCTAATAAAGGATTTTGCATTCCAACATCATATTCATACTCCATGTTTCATAAATCATCAAAATCTATCCTTAATTCAAGCCCCAAAATAAAATCCTAAATTCTAGGGTTAGGGTTTATAACTTTGAACATTGAATTAAACTAAATTCAAGCTTGTTTTCATCTCTATAACACTTGATTTATTTAAATAAAGCCTTAATCCTAACATGGTTCGTGAAACTCCAATTTCTCTTTCTTCAAAAACATGAACAACTCTTCATAACCATATACAAAATTACTATAAAAAAGTAGAGAATTGAACATAGATAATGTAACACCCCTTTCCCGTATCCATCATTGAATACGAGACTGAGATGTCACAAAACATTTGTAAAACCATCTATATTTATAATTCGGTAAAAAATTATTTCTTAAAAAATATTACAATTTAGTCTTTATTTACAAATCTAATTAATCGTGTAAAGTTTAAAACTTATATTTTCGTCTTCAAATCAGGTTTAATTTCAGGCAGCAACTTATCAATTTAATTCGACTTCATATAATTAGTGAAATTGCCTAAAACCTGCCTGATTTAAAATTCATCCAGATTCCAAATAAATTACAAATTCTATCAGAGCATGCATAGCATTTTAATATACATGCCAACTAGTAAATATCAAATAGTGTCAAAAGATATCTTATTGAAACTGATGTTCCTGTTATTGATTGATGATGTCCGTTTATGCTCCTTACTCTAACCATTTCTTCTTTCCTACGTGTGAAACAGTCACACGCTAAGTAATTACTTAGTGAGGCAATAATTCATAGTCAAATGCAATTTGACATAAATATCAATGTAAATAAATAATAATGCATATGATCATTGTACCATGTCATGCTCGTTAACATAAATAAATATGTAACAACATATATGAATATCAAAGTGATAAGATTAGATCTTACCAATTACCGTTGCCATTTCCATCTATAAGCTTTCAATGCTTACCATTTTTGTTTCTTTGATTCATTTCAATTTACTTAGCCCAAGGTATCGAATTAAGAGATTCTATATACACGAGCCATCCCCCTATACTTACTTGAGTATAGTGTATTGTTGCACTCTACTGGGAGTGCTTAGCACCGAAGTGCTTCGGTATACTTACCGGAGCATACCAGTAATGAAATTTGCACTTTACCTGAAGTGCTTAGAATAAATTTGCACTTTACCTGAAGTGCTTAGAATATTTATACAGCTGTTTATGACTCTATGGATATCCAACTATACCTTCGAATCTCTATATCATACATTGGGCTTTATATCATCAATCTATTTCATCAATGGCAACATATATCAATATATATATATATATATCAACATTGGGCAGTTCATGCCCGAAATAACATTTCAATTTCATCAATGTAAGTAATCAAATGATCAATGCATTTTATTTCTCAAATCTTGACATATTCATATTATATCAATCATATATTCAATGACATAAATATCAATGTATTATATTGCACTCACCTAAGCCATTTATTTGTATGTCACACTAAGTCCTCTTTAATCTTTTTCTTCATTACAGCTCGAACCTCTCTTGATTCGAACTTGAACTTCATAAATCAAATAAATGAAATATTTTTTAGATCCCAATCTAACAATATCTCATACATATTGTCCAATATAATCATTCGAATATAAAAATTTCCAAACGATTTCCTTTCTTCCTTGTATTTTTCAAAAACTCATTACGGTCCTTAGTGACCAACTTGAACATCCATTAACCCTTTTCAAGCTTACTAATCAACCTTAGATACAAAGTGTATCAATTCTCATTTTCTGGCAGTTTGCAAAACCTTCAAAGAAATATTTCTGTAAAATAATCTACAACTCAGAATTCAACTCTATTTGTTCTGAAAGAAACTAGATTTGATAAGCTTTTCACCCATATAAATTAATATTCCAAATTCAACTTGTACGATTTATGGCGAATTTTCAAAGTCAGTTATAGTGCTGAAATTCGAAACATACTGGTGTTCTGTTTTCCGACCTTTTGTCACTTAAAAATTCATATCTTTTGACTCGGAACTCAAAATCAGTTTCTGTTTGGTGAAAATGAAATTAGACGAACAAATATTTACATTGGTATAAAATTCACCATCTAACCATTTTTGTAGGATTTATGGTGAATTTTAAAAGTTACTGCCATAAACTAGTTTTTCTACACAGCTTCCATAAACAACTTCAACTTTTATGCTAACTTCTCCTTACTTCTCTACTTTCAATTTAGTCCAATTACTTGCTTTAAACCACCATCTTATGACCTTCTTCATCAAATAATTATTCACAAAAATTCTCCTTAATTTTCCTTCTTTACCGAAATAGTCACTAAAATGCAAAGATAAGGATTCAAGCTTCTTAACATTGCAAATTAGTCCTCAATTCAATATTACTACCTTAATTCCATCAATACAACTAAAAATCAGATTTAGCCCCTATACAAAACTTTAATTTTGATTTGGTCACTTAACTTTGACAATTTATCAAAATGATCATTAATTCAATTTAGCATTCTAACTTCATTTTCTTGTCTCTAACATCATTAATAACATAAATACACTCCAAATTATAAAATTTCAGATTTGGTACTTCAACTTTTCAATTTGCCGAAATGGTCCCTAGACAGTATAACTTGGGGTTTTGCTTCCAAACAACAATTCAAGCTTAATAGATCATTAATTCATCATCGCAACCCTAAATTGAACTTGTATCCATAAACCCTAATCTTCTCCATATTAACTAAAATATGTAGGGTTTAAATTCCAACTCAATTACATGATTTTAACATCACACAAGCTTGATTCCAACTTGAATTAAATCATGAAATCATAAAATTCCAAAACCCCCAATTTGGTTCATAAACCCTAATTTCTTCCTCATGAAAATTCTCATCAATTAAGCATGTATTCCATGAAAATATTTACAGCAAAAGATAGAGTTTGAAGAGTAGAACAACTTTGTAGTTGAAAAGATTACCTGAAAATCGAGTTTCGGGGCTTGAATCGAACTTGGGAATATTTTTCTCTTCTTTCTTTCTTCACCCACGGTTTTGGAGAGTATTTTTTTGATAATTCCATCATATTTCATGTATTTAAGACACTTATTTCATTAAAAATTAATTAAAAATTCATTCAAATATGGAAATTACCAAATTGCCCTTTTATCCAACGGTTGAGATTATTTTATCATCAATCAAGGGCCAAGATTAAATATTCAATTTCTTCGTTCCAAAATTGCCCTTTATAACTTTCAAATATTTCAAAATTGCCATCCTTGCCAAATGACTAGTTTGCCCTCCAACTAGTCTTTATTTTCTAGTTTGTTTCCAAATTGCCATTCCATTAAAATCTAACTAAATCTAGTTAGAATTCAACCAACCATAATAAAATATTTATAAAATAACATTTTATGACTTTTACATAGCTTTTGGACCAGTCTCTCGATTTTTCTATTCAATCCGATATACCAATAATTAACCTCTTTACTCAGGATTAAACTGTAGGATTCATCTTGAATCGAACTAAAAATATTCCCAGCACTTATAATTGACTTTTATAACCTTCCTCTATCTTATGATGAAATCGCATAATTATTCGATTTAATTTGGATATCCAAATTCCATTGAAACTTTGACTGTAATTTCCCAATAATAGAAACATTGGATCCAACCAAAATCTTCACATTCGATCCACACCCTTAGGTGATCAATTTATTTATGAAATAAAAACCCTTAACTTTTAGAGAATTACAACTTTATTCCCCAAACTTTTCCAAAGTTAATACTTTAGCTATTGAAGTTTTAAAATTTACATTTTGGTCACTAACTTTTTAAACTTCAATTCCCATTCCAATTTTCCTTGGAATTCAACCAAACTTTAAGAATACCTTATTCAATTCACTATCTATCACATGAGACCTTTAATCCTTAGAAATTACCTTTTCAAAACCCATAATTAGAGAAATCCAAAGTTTTGCATTTTTGTCATTTTAGTCACTAAGTTAGCTTTTAAGCTATTATCTTAGTACTAAATGACCCTTAATCAAATTAGTAAATTTTGGGGTATCACAATTCTCTCCCCTTAAGAAAATTCGTCCTCGAATTTTCAACATATACTTGATTCAAAAGGTGAGGAAACTGCTTTCTCATATATTCTCCTAATCTTTTTCAAGTCGTTTCCTCGACTCAATGATTTTTCAAAGAACTTGGACAAGCAAGATTACCTTGTTTCTCAGTTCTTTGACTCCATATGCTAGGATCTTTACCGGTTCTTCCTCATACATTAAATCCGGCTGAATCTCTATTTTCATTAGGATAATGACATGCAAGAGATCCAATCAATACTTCTTGAGCATAGATACAGTATGAATCTTGTTCTTTTCCAAAGATAAAACTAGCTTATAAGCTATCAGAACAACTCTTTTCCCAATTTCTTATGGTTCAATAATTCTTGGACTTAACTTTCTTTTTGTCTAAACCGCAACATCTTCTTTTAAGGTGAAATTTTTAGGAATACTTTATCCTTAACTTTATATCAAATATCTTTTCTTTCAGATTCATAGATAGTTTCCATTATTTAAGATATAGATTCTTCCTTGATAATACAAATATCTATTAAACTTAACTTCAAAGTCTTCGGTTTCACCCTTTTTCTACCTGTTTGAACCTTGACAAATATTTCTCACATTTTCTCTAAATATCTTTTATTCCATCCAACGAAATAGACTTTATTTTTTTAACATGGTAATCAAAGTACCATATTCTTTTAACCCTAATCTCATATCCATAGCTCTTAAAGCAGCAAAAGTCTTTCGACTGAGGGCGTCAGTTACCATATTATATTTTCTTGGATGATAGTCAATGGCCACATCATAATCTTTAAGAAGCTCGATCCAACTTCTTTGCCTCAGGTTTAACTCCTTTTTAATCAACATATACTTTAAACTTTTATAATCTACTTAAATATAGCATCGTTCACTATATAAATAATGACGCCATATCTGTAAAGTAAATATAGCCATTGCCAACTCCAAATCATGAGTAGGATAATTTCTCTTATGTATCTTAAGTTGTCTCAAGCATAGACCACTACTTTTCCTTCTGGCATAATTACACATCTCAAACTGTTATGAGAAGCATCGTTATAAACCACATTATGTTTGCCCGATTCTGGTTGTACTAGTACTGGGCTTCTATTAAGATCTTCTTTAATGTCTGAAAGTTTTCTTGGCTTTTATTTGTCCAACTGAATGTCATTTCATTCCTCAATATCTTGATCAATGAGGAGGCAATCATCAAGAAAAATTTTACAATTTTCGAGAATAACTAGCAAATCCCAAGAAATTTCGAACCTCAAAAACTTTCTTCAGAGGTTTCCATTCAACTATAGTTTGTGCTTTCTTGGGGTCTACTCTTATCCCCTCTGCTGAAATCACATAACCAATAAAACAACTTTCGACAACCAAAATTCACACTTTAACTGCTTAGTATATGGCTTCATTTCTCGGAAGATCTGAAGAATAATTTGAAGATGAACATTTTGTTCTTCCTTTGCCTTGGAATAGACCAAAATATCCTCAATGGACACTACCAAAAATTGGTCCAAGTAAGGTTGAAATACTCGATTTATCGGGTCTATTAATGCCGCAGAAGCATTTGTCAAACCATCTGGCACTATCACAAACTCATTTGTCCATATCAAGTTATAAAACTATCTTTAGAACATCTTTTTCCTTGGTCTTTAACTAACGATACTCCGATTGGAGATTGGTTTCGGAAAACATAGATGTACCTTTTAACTGATCAATAAGATCACCAGTCCTCGAAAAAGGATATTTATTCTTCATCGTCACCTTATTTAGCTAATGGAAATCTATACTTAATCACATAGATCAATCTTTCTTTTTCACAAATACACTGGTGCACCCCAAGGTGACACACTCGGCTTTATAAAACCTCGATCTAACATTTCTTGCAACTATACCTTTAACTCTCGAAGTTTGGTCGAAGTCATTTTATACGGCGCCATTAATTTAGGCGCAATGCTTGGTAACATCTTTATTTTAAATTTCACCTTTCAATCTAGAGATAATTCCGGGTAACCCATCTGGGAATATATTTGGATATTTTCGGACAGTCGAGTTATTTTCCAATTTAACTTCAACAGTCCATGTATCCACTACATTTACTAAGGAAACTGGCAACCTTATAGAAACAATTTTCTTAATAAAATTAAAATTACATTGGAAAAGGGATTTACCCTTTCACCAACTACTACTATTTTTGTACCTTTCGTGTTTTTCAGTACTAATCTCTTTATGAGACAATTCACCATGACATGATAGGAAGATAACCAATTTATGCCCAAAAATCATCTTGAACTCCTCGAAAGATAATTTCATTAAGTTCATAGGGAACTCCATTCTTTATATTTTATCGAGAAAATCCCACATGTTCAATTTACCCTTACATTACAAGCCAACAAATTTGTCACCGCTACATTACTTGAAATGGGTTCTAAGAGGATACCTCGTTCACCATTCAACTTCCTACTTATATACGAATGTTTAAAGCTAGGACCCATCAACATCAATACAGGTTTATTCAAAAAGATGAGATGTACCTTCTATGATTTTTGGATCATCCCAATCTTTATCAATCATGATGTTATAAACTCGGACTGATATGTGCAATCCTGGCTATGAATCAAATTTAGATGGTTTTCAAATCTAGCTTAAATCTCGGAGCAACAAGACAGCTCCATCCAATTTCTCTGCATCCAAGCAGTGAAATCCTTAGGTTATTTAGATATAAATCAACAATCACTGGACCATCATCTGCTTCTCCTTTCAATTCAGATGTTCCCAAACTTTTTAGTTCCTTAATCCAGCACAATCACTCCTTGTTGTACCAGTGCCCTTTTCTTGTTCCGATTTATCCAAAGGGTCATCATTAACCTTATTATTACTAATCTTGATTCCTTCCAAACAATCCAATTTACTAGTTTATCACACTTTCTTTACTCAAATATTTCTTATAATTCCTCCACAAATTACATTAGTAAGGAGCGACATCAATCGGTCGGATCATAAAAACATCAGATCAGTAATATTGATATCCTAGTGGCATGTATACTTTTTTTAACATAAAACCACTTCCATTTAGGCCGAGAACCGGCTAAACATGTAGCTCTGATACCAATAAATATAACACCCTTTTCCCGTATCCATCATTGAATACGAGACAGACATGTCACAAAAAATTTGTAAAACCATCTATATTTATAATTTGGTAAAAATTTGTTTCTTAAAAAATATTACAATTTAGTCTTTATTTACAAATCTAATTAATCGCGCAAAGTTTAAAATTTATATTTCCATCTTCAAATCAGGTTTAATTTCAGGCAACAACTTATCAATTTAATTCAACTTTATATAATTAGTGAAATTGCCTAAAAAACTGCATGATTTAAAATTCATCCAAATTCCAAATAAATTACAAATTCTATCAGAGCATGCATAACATTTTAATATACATGCCAACTAGTAAATATCAAATAGTGTCAAAAGTTATCTTACTGATACTGATGTACCTGTTATTGATTGATGATGTCTGTTTATGCTCCTTACTCTAACCATTTCTTCTTTCCTACGTGTGAAACAATCACACGCTAAGTAATTACTTAGTGAGGCAATAATTCATAGTCAGATGCAATTTGACATAAATATCAATGTAAATAAATAGTAATGCATATGATCATTGTACCATGTCATGCTCGTTAACATAAATAAATATGTAACAACATATATGAATATCAAAGTGATAAGATTAGATCTTACCAATTACCGTTGCCATTTCCATCCGTAAGCTTTCATTGCTTACCAATACCTTTTTCATTTCTATCTGCAAGCTTTCAAGCTTATCATCATGTTTCTTTGATTCATTTCAATTTACTTAGCCCAAGGTATCGAATTAAGAGATTCCATGTACACGAGTCATCCCCCCAATACTTACTTGAGTATAGTGTATTATTGCACTCTACCGGGAGTGCTTAGCACCGGAGTGGAAATTTGCACATTACCTGAAATGCTTAGAATATTTATACAGTTGTTTATGACTCTATGGATATCCAACTATACCTTCGAATCTCTATATCATACATTGGGCTTTATATCATCTGTATACTTTTTTTCTCGAAGAGTCTGAAGAACAATGCGAAGATAGACATCATGTTCTTCCTTTGTCTTCGAAACAAATATCTTTTCCTTTCAAGTATACATAAGACTTTTGTCGATCATTAATCTTTTTAAGATTATATTGTATAATCTTTACTTTTTCTTCCATTTCTTGTAATAAATCCGACTTAATTAATTTATGATCTTCAACTCAAACTAATTTAATAATGATTTACCCTTTTGACCGTAGAGAGCCTAGAGGGTGCCATCTGTATACTTTCTTGATAACTATTACTATAAGCAATTTCTACTAACGGTATATATCTTTTCCATGATTTCAAACTCAATTATACAAGCTCATAACATGTCATCAAGAAATCTTTCACAAACCTTCGATCATAACCGATAAGTCTTAAGAAACTGCAAACCTCTGTAATATTTTTAGGATCGACTCAGATCCCTATAGCTAAAGTAATATGACCTAAGAAAGCCACTTTTAATAACCAAACTCACATCCAGTCTTTCTGGTTCAGGTTAAATGATAATCCTAATAGAAAATATATCATTATCTTTTTCTTATTTTCTTTTTATAAATAATCACTACATGGTCGTAAAGAACTATCTTCCTTCTTTAAGAATAATTCTAGAGCTTCTCACAATAGTACACTGGATTAATTATAACTTCAGTCTAACAATTCTTACAGTTGAGCTTTCAGCTCTTTTAACTCCTAGAAAATTTTCCAGGTCATCTCTATTGTAAGTACTACCTTGTGGCTTTAATCCACCCAAATACAAACATGTTCCCTAAGGAATAATATTACTTCTTCTGACTTTTCAATATTCACATCTTTCAAACTTTCCAAAATTTTAAAGTAAACCTCAGATTTCTATTAGATACCATCGAGGCTGGTACTCCATGTAGTCGATATATTCCCTTATAATCTATGTTGGTATAAACATAAGTGTATGTATAGATGTTAAAGACTAACATCTTATAATTACTGCATCAACTCCTTACAATGCAGGTAACTCAACTCAAACTGAAGTTGATTACAATAACTATTTTACTTCATTGTACTCGTTGTGAGTCCTTTCTTGACCTTTGAGATTCGTAAATTGACGAAATTTAGTAGCGTCTTACTTTTTTATTATAATATTATCTCATCTTATACTAATGAGGAGCAGCTTCAAGTCATACAATCAACACATCAGTAATATGACATTTTAAGGGCATGTATTTACTAACAACTTATAACAAACTCGGTTTTGCATCTAGAACTGGCTAAACATGTAGCTATGATACCACTAAATGTAACACCCTCAACGTATATTCGAAGATTAAATACACATTGAAGATGTTACTAAACTATTTAGCTGATTTCTTGACTTGTATTTTTTTTTAATTTAATTTTTTTAACATCTGACATAAAACTAGCTTATAAAATAACCAACGAATAAACTAATACATGGCAACTAAAGAATATCATAAATTTAGAATGTCTTAGTGATGTTTGGTAGATTGTAGCTTGATTAACATGCTTGACTCCTCTTCCAGTAATTTTCCAATAACCTACGTGTGAAACAGCACATGCTAAGTATTCACTTAATGAGGCAACTATAAATTGAAGTAAAGCATTTCCATGTATAGAAATAACATAAAATAAACTTATCAAATTCATTCATCTATCATTTAACAGTGCTATACATTTCCTGCAAAATGGCAAGCAGTTTCCAACTGCAGTTGATAACATTTTATCATACATAGAACTACCTTACAAGTATAGTTCATTAACCAATATAATATTTAAATCATAGAATTCGATCTGTCTTACTAGTCTTGTGTATGTTAAGCTTTTTAGCTTAACTACCTGCAGAAAAGCAATTCAAGTATTATAGCCCAAAGTACAAAATCATGTGATGCCATGGTACGGAGTCATCAAGACACCGTAGTGTCTATGACGCCTTAGCGTCTGCATCGCCGAAGCGACTGAGATGAGTACCTACTTGAGGATGCCTTTTGCTCCTCATGCTCGCACATTTTGTGCTATGTAACACCGTAGTGTTTGAACCGACTCTGTACAGTCTAACGTAGCTCCATACAGTCTATCTCGACCCTGAAGAGTCTACATTGTTTTCTCGACCCCGAAGAGTCTACATTGTCTATCTCGACCCCGAAGAGTCTACATTGTCTATCTCGTCTCTACATTGTTTATCTCAACCCCAAAGCGTCTACATTGTTTATCTCGACCCCGAAGAGTCTGCATTGTTTATCTCGACCCCGAAGATTCTGCATTGTTTATCTTTACTCCGTAGAGTCTACATTGTTTATCTCAACCTCGAAGAGTCTGCATTGTCTATCTCGACCCCGAAGAGTCTACATTGTTTATCTCGCACCATAGTGCTATGACGCAACTGCTAGGACTCTATGGATATCCAATTATACCAAAGACTCTCACACTAGTACTTGGGCATATGAATATATTATTTTTCATATTCTATATCCAACCCTTAAATACTATTGTCCATAATTCAATAATGAGCAATGCATATCCAAATATCTAAAATTCGATTTACCTTGAGTAAATCATTATGCTACAATCATTGTATCAATATGCCATTTAATATTTCATGCTATTTGCATAAATATGCCATCATACATTTTTATTTATACAAAGGCCGGTTCATTGCAAGTCGTCCTATCGAATTCAACATGTCATAAATATATATAATGCAACCACTCATATCACATACATAATAAATAAGTAAAAATGCACTCACCTGGGCCATTTATTAGCATGCCTCACTAAATTCTACTTGATCCTTTCCTTCATAGTACCTCGAATCTTCTTTTGATTCGGATTTGACTTCATTAACCACATGAATATAAACTAACATTTGTTAGATTCACTTCTAACAATATTTCAATTAAGCTATCTAATCATTTAAAATAAAAATTTCCATAATTTTCCTTCCTTTCTTATACTGTCCAAAAATTCATTTTGGTTCTTAATGACCATTTTGAACTTCCAATAATTCTTCCGAGCTTGTTATCAAATATTTAGATAAAAATGTATCGAATTCTATTTTCTGGCAACTTGTCCTACCCTCAACGTTTTACTTCTAAAGATCAGAATACACATTGGATCTTAATATCCTTCATACTGTAAGAACTAGATTGGATAACAATTCTAACGATATAAGCCACATAAATTAATAAAATCTACAAAAATTATGAAAATTCTTCATACTCCCGTCATAGAGTTGTCTATTACCTCTTTAAAAGTACTATTTTTAATGCCAATCTTACAATGCTTTTGCTTGTTTTTAGGTACATTTAGTTGCATTAGGATGTTAAAACCATGCATTTACATAAGGAGTGTAGAATTCTGTCTATGCCAGTATGAAGGGTTGTTTTGTTGGCAATTTTGCAGGTTTGCCATAGTATTTGGCCCAAAAAAGCAACATAGGAAGGAATGCCAGAGAGAATGCCGAGTGTTGTTGACACAGATGGACCTTATAATGCCAAGCACCGGTTGGCAGAGAAGTGAACTTGATGCCATGACAAGAAGCTATTGAACTATGAAAAAATAGGACAAGATTAGGCTTCGAAAAGATAGCAATTGGATCAATCTCCAAGAAATAGCGGATAAGATAGTGCCAAGATTGGTTGGCAGATGCATGCCAAGCTTGAATGCCAAGGTAGTGTTGGTAGAATGATGTTAGCACTAACCTGATAAGCTTTCATTCAAATTCGGATAAGATCTCATCTCTTACCCCTTCAACATTTAAATTTCAAATGAGAAGCTTATCATATGCCCTCCTTGCACGCCTATTTAAAGACCAACCAAGAAAGCATTCGAGGAGTGGTTTTTGGGGATTTTTGGTGGTGCTCAATCGTGAGTGATCGGAGTGAGGAGTTAGAGTGCAAGGCAATGGACAACTGGCTGCACCTAGGAAGGGTGGTTCGACCAGCTTAGCCGAGAGCCTGGATCTTGAAGGGAAGCATCGAGAGACCCATTCTCGCCCATTCTTTTGTTTTAAGTTGTTTTGAATTATTTTTAATGATGATGTATTTTGAAAACGTTTATGGTTTTTGGTTAAATCCCTCACCATGAACTAATCTAATAGTTGGTGGGGGATGTTTTGCGTTGAACGCTATTTTATGTTTTAGTTTTTAATAATAAATCTACCTTCGACATTGTTTTATCTATTCGACATACTTTAATGTTTCCTAAATACTATGCCAAGTGAGAGATGGCACTGTTGGCCTATTGCTCCTCAATATCTTAACAGACTTACGGTGGCAACGATTAAGTTGTTGAATACTGAGGAGAGAAGCTTCGAGAGAAGTCGTTCAAGTAGATGAACTTACTTCGGGAGTGAAATCTACCCCTTAGGAGTATAGATTGGATCTTAATCAAATTGGTTTATTTAAAAGCATGCACTATAGAGATATAAGGGGTTTTTACATGATCAATTTAGGGCAATGACCATCGAGAGAGGCTTTGCTAATTTTGAATCTGCTCGGCAAACAATGCCAAGACAGGTTGTTATTAAAGGCTGGCAGGGCATGAATAGCGTGAAAACCAAACATTCTCTACCAACGCTCATCATTCATTAAAACACCTTCCTTGCCAACGCCTTTACTTTACTTTTATTTCTTTTCTTTTCAATTATTTCCAAAACCAACTTCAAAACAAAACAACTTTTCTCGAGGCAAGTAACAATCAAAGACAATTGAATTCCAAGTTAATCTCTTTCGGATCAATACTCAGCTTAACTGTTGTATTACTTGCAGACCGTGTATACTTGCACGTAAAAGACTCATCGTGGCATTATTTTATACTTTTCCAATACATATCTTCTGCCCCCTTTTGCCAGCATTCACTTAGAGAGTCTACAAGTTTTTGGCGCCATTGCTAGGGATTGCGACGAAATTTATTGCTTTAATTTTTACTTGTTTTTTTGTTTTCATTTTACTAATTTTGTTTTTTTTTGTTTTTGTTTTGATCATTAATTTTTTTCTTTCCTTTTTTTAGGAAAACTACAAAGAAGAGCATGGGTAGCCACATATGGTATGATGATCACTACATTTTCCCACTTATGACTACCAATATCCAACTCCAAGAGCTGTCCATGAGCAAAGACGGTATGAAAAGCATGAAGATGATGCCTATATAACACTCTCGGCACAAATTTCTGAACTGAAAAACATGATTACGTCAATGCAAGTGCCTAACAAGTTCAGCAAAAGGCAAGCAACACCCTTTTTGTGCATATTGTAGAGGATGCCACTCGTTTGACAATTGCCCCTTCAACCCTAATTCCTATTGTTACACAGGGCACTGTAATGTGAACAACCTTTCCTCCTACAACTTCAACCAAGGATGGAACCAGCAGCAAATTATTTTTTGGAATAATCAAGACGACGATTATTTTTATGTACCTAAAAAATTTGATGCGCCACCAAACTTCAAACAAATGCCATCCCAAGGTACATTCTTCATGAGAAGTTAGCGACAAATCTTTATGGATCCAACGGATCATTTGGCATGGTAGAATTGCCTTCAGAAATGCCAATGCACAATAATCCACCTCAAGAGCAAACAAATTACATTGGAGACGCATTTGAAGAAGCCACGGATGCTATGAGAGGCTTGGAGGAACAAGTTAGGAGGCTTGCCAATGCTGTGAATGGCATGCCTTAAGAGAATGAGATAGAGCTTCCATCAAGGCAGTAAGAGGTGGCAAACACTTCGGTTAGTGGTAACAATCAGAATGCCATGGCAACACTACGTCAACAAGCTGGAAATTTTCTTCCTCCATATGCTCCTCAAGGAATTCAGAATCAACATTACGAGTATCAAGTTTTCCCTAACACATTTGAATCAATAGATTGTACTAATGAAGAGTATTCCACAACAAGTACATCAGACTCATTAGAGGTAATAGAGTGTGAGGAAAAATTTAAGGGCAAGGATCCTAAACACAACAACATCGAGGCTAAGCTAGATAATGTTGCCGAGTTTGATGCCAGGGCAGAAGGGCAATATTCTGAAGTTCCAAACCTAGAAGATGAAGGCAAGCAGCCAATTATTTGCCAGGAAGGGAACCTAGTGCCAGCAGGTGAACCAAAAGAACTGGAGAAAGAAGAGGTAGAGGATAATGATGCCATACCACTTTCCATTGCCTTACCACTATCTGATGCCAAACCTCCAAAAACTCTGCCATGTGATACAGATGATGCTCGTCAAAAAGAGAGAACAAAGCAAAGCTGTCACTCCCCTAAGTGGTAACCAAGTCGATATTTTAATGCATGGAAAAGAGCCAATTGTTTGCCATACAAATAAATCAATGCCAGCAAAAGAAACCAAAGAAGCTGAGAAAAGAGAAGCAAGCACCAACAATGCCAAATCTCAATCTGATGCCAACACCACCATGATAAAACCAGTGGAGTCAGTAATTGTCAACCCTACATTGGCAAGACAAATAAATGTCACTTTTAATGTTGTCAAATCTCTTAAGTGTGCAGATGAACCTGGAGAATGCAATGCAGTTGAGCCAATAGACTCCCTTTTGGATGAGAACCTAGCATTGTAAAAAGTTAGAAAATAGGGCAGCAGAATTTTGTTAATTCGGGTCTTTGACGTGAGTTTAAGGATTTATTTGAATTGTTTTGTAATGAATTTAGGCTACTTATTTATATGTTTAGAAAGCTTAATGAATTATTTTAATTAGAAAATTTCGGACTAAAATTTTTGAGGTCTACAAATTTTTTTATAAATTTGTAAGTAATGGCAGTGCAGGCTGACAGTTTTCTAAGTAAATAGATAAAGAGTTTAATCTTAGTAACATAACTGACTCGTATTTGGTAAAAAATACGGGGAAGGGATGCTACATTAATTGGTATCATAGCTACATGTTTAGTCAATTCTGGAAAGAAATTGAGTTTAAAAATGAGTAGAAATTGTATACATGCCGCAAGGATGTCATAATTCCTAATGATTATGTGTAGATATTCTGATGCTCTATAATTAGTAATGCTACTCCATATTAAGAAATTTGTTGAAAATGTGTTATGTTCAGATGTCAGACCAGCAGGGTTCTAGGCATGAGTTTGAATAGGAGGTCCCTGTGCAGAGTGAGGTAACGAGGTAAATCAGAATGTACCTCAGGAGCAATACCAAGGTCAGGCACCTGCACAAGGACAGCAAGACATACCGGCTCAGGATCGTGGATTATTCCTACAAGCGTTAGATGATATTTTAAATAGACAAAAACTAGTATCTGTGCCAAGGGTGTTGAGGAAGCTGAAGGCATCAGAATTTCAAGGTGATTCTGATATTGGCCTGATGTCTGCGGACTTCTAGTTAAATGATATTAAAATTATGTTGGATTCTATCCAGTGTGATGATCAAGGAAGACTAGAAGGTGTAACCTCTCTATTGTTGGGACTTGCACGAATTTGGTGGACCACCATTACTGCTTAGATTCCCCAGGAATGAGCTACTTGGGAATTCTTTTTAAAAGAGTTCCAGAACAAGTACATTGGCGATGTTTACATCGAGAAGATGAAGAATCAATTCCTGAATTTGAAACAAGCAGGCAGATCAATATATGAGTATGAATGTGAGTTTAATAAGCTTAGCCGGTTTGCTACAGAATTTCTTCCAACTAAGAAGCACAGGGTTACCAGATTTGTGGGAGGTCTAGATCCAGAATATAAGAAATTCTTGGTTGCTCTTGATTTGTATATATTTCAAGAGGTAGTTAACCGAGCTAAAGGAATGGAAAGGGTGGAACAAGAAGAAGCTTCTGAGAAGAAAACACAGCCCACCAAGCGACCTAGAGGTCCAGTTTTTTACCCTGTCTAAACCGGGGTAAAGGATTTCAGCAGCAAGGATCAGCTGAATAGATGTCGTCCGTAAAGAATAATTTTTCTACTAGTAAATCTAAACAAGTCCATAATAAAACTAGTGGATTTAAAGGTGATGGACTTTGGAATAGACCATAATGCAAGACGTGTGGAATAAGACATCCTGGTCGATGTTGGTATGCACCGGAGATAGTGTGTTATTAATGTGGGAAGCCGGGTCACTTCAAACGAGCATGTCCAGAATTACAAGGGAACCAATCGGTGGCTACTTCTCAGAGAAATAAAGGAAATCGAGGTTGGAATTCCCACCAAGGTGCATCTGAAGTTGCATCAAACCTGAAAGGAAAAGCTCATGCTCGTGTTTATAATATCAAGACCACAGAGAGTAAAGATAATCTTGATGTGTTATCAGGTATGCTTGAACTCTTTGATAAACCTATTTTTGCACTAATTGATCCTAATTCCACTCATTCATATATTAGTTCTAGAATCATACTAGAAAGAAACATTCCAGTAGAACTAATTACGAGTGAGGTGGTAGCAACCATCTAAGTTCAAGAGGATTTGTCGTCAGTGTCCTATTAAAATTCAGAACGTGAATCTCCTTGCTGGCCTTACGGAATTAACGTTTTGTGAGTTTGAAATAATATTGGGGATGGATTGGTTATTTGCATATGATGTTGTAGTGGAGTGCTAATTTAAAAGATTAATTTTAAAGGCACCAGATGGATCACAAATAGTATTCGTGGGTGAGAAGCCAAATCATCGTAGTGATGTTATTTCGGCTATTGATGCAAATGAAATGTTGATGGATGGCTATGAAACATGTTCAAATCCCAAAATTGATACCTTGAAGCAGAAAGTAAAAATAGAAGATATACCTACAGTGCGAGAATTTCCAGATGTATTCCAGAAGAATTACCGAGATTACCTCCAGATAGGGAGGTAGAATTTGGAATTGATGTATTGCCCGGTACAACACCGATATCAATTGCACCGTATTGTTTGTCACTTTCTGAACTCAGGGAACTCAATTCACAGCTACAAGAATTACAAAATTGAGGTTTTATACGGCCAAGTATATCACCATGGGGAGTACCCATATTGTTTGTAAAGAAGAAAGATAGATCGATGATATTGTGTGTTGATTATCGTCAACTTAATAAAGTGACAATAAAGAATAAATATCCATTACCAAGAATTGATGATCTTTTTGATCAATTAAAGGGGGCAGCAGTGTTCTCTAAGATTAATCTTCGATCAGGTTATCATCAATTGAAGATTAAAGAGCAGAACATTCCAAAGACGGCTTTCAGGACTCGATATGGACATTACGAGTTCGTGGTAATTCCATTTGGATTAACTAATGCCCCAGCAGCATTTATGGATTTGATGAACCTAATTTTTCAGCCATACCTGGATCAGTTTGTAGTGGTATTCATAGACGATATCCTGGTTTATTCTAAAACTAAGGAGGATCATGATGTTCTTCTCAAAATAGTTCTTCAGATCTTGAGGGAGAAGAAGTTATATGCCAAACTATCTAAATGTGAGTTTTGGCTTTCTGAGGTGACATTTCTTGGACATAAAGTATCGGCTGAAGGAATTCGGGTGGATCCTCAGAAAATTCAAGCTATCATGGAGTGGAAACCCCCTAAAAATGTTACAGAGTTCAGAAGTTTTCTCGGATTGGCAGGATATTATCGCTGGTTCGTAAAAGATTTCTCGATGATTGCTGCACCCATTAACAAGCTGCTCAGGAAGAATGTATCTTTTATGTGGACTAAGGAATGTCAAGAAAGCTTTGAAGGATTGAAGAAAATCTTGATAAAAGCTTCGGTGTTAGTTCAACCTGAATCGGGTAAGAATTTTATGGTGTATTGTGATGCATCGCATATTGGTTTGGGCTGTCTACTTATGCAAGATGGGAAAGTGGTGGCTTATGCCTCGAGGCAACTTAAAACTCATGAGAGGAATTATCCTACTCACGATTTGGAGTTAGCTGCGGTTGTTTTTGCTTTAAAAATTTGGCGCCACTACTTATATGGTGAAAAATGTTATATATACACAGACCATTAAAGCCTGAAATATCTTTTAACATAGAAGGAGCTGAATCTAAGACAAAGGCGAGGGATCGAGCTAATTAAGGATTACAATGCAATCATTCACTATCACCCGAGAAAGGCTAATGTGGTGGCAGGCGCACTTAGCCGAAAGATGTTTTCAGCCTTGCGGATATCGAATGCTCAGTTATCAATATTGGATGATGGTGCTTTACTTGCTGAGCTGAACATCAGGTCTACCTTAATAGACATAAAAAAAGAATCACAAGAAAAAGATGAAAATTGTTTAGAGAAAAAGAAAGAAGCTGAAAGGGGATAATCTTCAGACTTCGAAGTGAAGTCTAATAGATGTCTATATTATAAAGGATGTTCTTATATTTCTGAAGACGAGGAATTGAACAAGGAAATTCTTACAGAAGCACATTATAGTCCTTTAACGATACACCCGGGAGGAAATAAAATGTATCAGGATTTGAAGAGCCATTTTTGGTGGCCATGAATGAAAAGAGCTATAACAGAATTCGTGTCTAAATGCTTAACTTGTCATCAAGTTAAAGCATAACATCAAGTGCCATCAGGATTACTTCAACCAATTGCTATTCTAGAATGCAAATGGGAAAAAGTGACTATGGATTTTGTGACGGGATTACCATTGATGCCGAGTAGGAAAGACTCAATCTGGGTGATTGTGGATCGATTAACCAAATCAACACATTTCCTGCCAGTCAGAACTGATTTCTCTTTGAGTAAATATGCATAGTTGTACATTCGGGAGATTTTTAGACTACATTAAGTTCCTATTTCCATTGTGTCTGACAAAGATCCCAGGTTTACTTCTAGATTCTGGAAAGCACTATAGGAAGCATTGGGTACTCGATTGCATTTTAGTACTGCCTTCCACCTGCAAACTGATGCACAATCAGAGAGGACAATTCAGATTTTGGAAGATATGCTTAGAGCATGTGTTATTGAATTTGCAGGTTCGTGGGAAAAGTACTTACCATTGGTTGAATTTGCGTATAACAATAGTTATCAGTCAAGTATTAAAATGGCACCATAAGAAGCTTTATATAGAAGAAAATGCCGAACACCGTTAAATTGGTTTGAGTTGGAAGATCGCAAGATTATTGGGCCTGACTTGATTCAAGAAGTAGAAGAAAAAGTGAAGATAATTCGAGATAATCTAAGGGCAGCTTCCGATAAACAAAAAGCTTACTCAGATTTAAAAAGAAAAGACATTGAATACCAGGTAGGAGACAAGGTATTTTTGAAAGTTTCACCATGGAAGAAAATAATGAGATTTGGAAGAAAAGAGAAGCTTAGCCCCAGATTTATTGGTCCGTATGAGATCTTGAAAAGAGTTGGACCGGTGGCTTATCAATTGGCTTTACCACCAGAGATGAGCAATATTCATGATGTTTTTCATGTATCGATAATCCGCAAATATAGGTCAGATTCTTCACATGTCATTTCACCTGCAGAAGTCGAGATGCAACTTGATTTGACATTTGAAGAAGAACCCATAAAGATTTTAGCTCATGGGGTGAAGAAATTGAGGAACAAATCGATTCCATTGGTTAAAGTACTCTGGAAGAATCACAAAATGGAAGAAGCCACTTGGGAAACTGAAGTGCGAATGAAAGAACAGTACCCGCATTTATTTAATCCAGGTACATTTTAAAAATTCGAAGATGAATTTTTTTATGGGGAGAGAATTGTAGTATCCTATTATTGGGTTAGTGACTAAAACATAAAGTTTTAAAGTTTGGTGACCAAAGTGAAAATTTGAGAAAAGTTCAAGGACCAACATGGTAATTTTCCCAATAATTATTTTTATTCTATAAATAAATAGATCATCTAGGGGTGTGGATCGAATATAAAAACTTTGGTTTGATATGATGTTTCTATTATTGGGAAATTACGATTAAAGTTTAAGTGTAATTCGGGTAATCGTATGAGCTCAGAATTTTATAAAAATTTAAAGGAAGTCTTAGGAAGACCCAGAGAGCATAGCTTTGAAGTTTTGAAAATTGTGCTTGATCGATTTAGATTCGATTTAGCATAGTATATGAAATAATGAATAAATGGCATTTTAGAGAATATAAATATTCATTAAGGGCAAAATGGTCATTTTACCCATACTTTTTAATTATAATTGATTTGATGATAAGGTTGAGTATAGGTGTTGATTCATAATTTGTCATAATCCAAGGGTGAAATGGTCATTTTACTATGAAGAAAGATTTTTGTTTTAAATTAAAGATTTAATTGCAATTAGACATTAAAATAAAAGATAGAAAAAGCTAGAATTTTGCTCATCTTTATCTCAAGTTGGCCGAACCTCAAGAGGACTAGGTAAGAGAATTTTCAATTCAAATTTTGGCTTGATTTACTTGATTTTTGGCTAGAGACATGAAACAAGGAAGTGATCTCCATTGAATTCTCTATCTTTTGGCATAAGTTTTGCTTAGTTTCCATGTATCTAGGTTGAGATTGATGATTAGGGTGGTTGAAGAACATGTTAGGTTTTCATGTTTTAAGGTTCAATCAAGTTGGAAATGGTGTTGTAGTGTTGTTTCTATGCTTGAAATGATAAAAATCTCTTGGAAAACCTATAGGGACCAATTCGGCTATAAGACAAAAATTAGGGGAAATTTTGTAAAAATTTATTTGATGATGGAAATGGTTAAAATGATGTTTTCTAAGTTGAATTATGTGGTTGGAATAAAGAAAACATCATTTCAGAACCAATTTGTGAATTTTGCAAAGTTGGGTGAAATAAGTGAGAAACTTGAAAATATTCAAGAAGCATGGTTATGTTGTTTGCTATGATACAAGGATCATTTTGGTGTTAAAATTTTTGAATATTGAGGTGAAATGTGAAAGTTTCCGAATTTTAGATTATAAACCCTAGGAGATAGAATTTAGGGTTTAATGTGAAATTATCAAACTCTTGGTTGCAATATGTAATTTGAGATGAGATTAAAGCTTAGGAAGCATTGCTGTTGCAAAGAAGTACTTGGTTGAAAATGGTAAATTTTCCAACTTGATATGTACATGTATGAGTAAAGGTTGGACCTATACTTAAAGTGGCTTGTGTTATGTATTTAATGTACATACAGATGACAAGCAAATTCGAGATCAAATGAGTGAAGAAAGAAGATAGAAAGTGCAATCGAGCTTAGTGAGGCTGGTATAAATTATACTTTTGAAAGTGTCAAGGTGAGTGCAATGCATGTATAGCATGATCTTTATGTCATTCATCATATAATTGACATGTTAAAAATATGCCAAGAATTGAAAATACATGCTTGGATCACTATTTATTCATGGAATGTTATTTTGGATATGAATTGCTCAATATGTATATATGTTGCCATGTATGAGATTATGATAGAAATAAAGCCCAAAGTATGAGCTAGGAAATTAAAAGTATAGTTGGATATCCATAGAGTCATAAACAGATGTATAAACATTTTAGCACTCCCGGTAGAGTACAATTTATTATAAGCACTTCAGGCAAAGTGCAAATTATTTACAAATTGTATACTCCGGTAAGTATACAGAAGCACTTCGGTGCTAAGCACTTCCAGTAAAGTGCACATAATATACTATACTCACGTAAGTATAGGAGGGATGACTCATGTACAAAGATTTCCTTAATTCATGACTTGGGCTAAATGAATTGAAAAACAGGATAAAAAGGCTTGAAAGTTTGATGATGAATATGGCAACGGTATTGGTAAGAATCAAAGTTATTACCATGTGATATATATTATTATACATATATCATGTAATATATGCTAGTAAGCATAAAATAGTAAGTGATCATATGCATTTTTATTTTATTATATTGATATCTATGTTAAGTTGCATTTGAATTAAATGTTGTTGCCTCACTAAGTAGATGCTTAGCATATGATGAATTTCATGTGTAGGTTTTAAAGAAGTTTCGAGGGAAGAGTAGCCGAGCATCACTTTCATATTTTGGGAGGTATATCTCCATACTCATAGTAATATAATGACATCTATCCTTTCTTTTGGAAGTATACTTGATGGCATGTATAATTAGTGAGGTTTATAATAACTTATCACCAAACATGGTTGGTTAATAGTTGTTTAATATGGATGATGAAACTAGTAAGTCCTATTATGTTTATAAATGAAAACGGACTAAGTTTTTAGTAAATATGGGACCTAAAATAGAAAGATTAAAAATCTATCCAGAAATGCTTGCAAAAGCAGTGTGTTTGAAAAGTCAGCATAAATTCCACAATTGGGCTTAGAATGTGAGTCTTATACTTATGATCTATAAATTTTGTCTAGTTTCTTGCCAAACAAACGGTGACTGATTTTGAGTTGTATGTAAAAAGTTATGAAATTTTATTCGATGGAAGGTCAGAAAACAGGGAAGCAAAATTTTGTTAATTCGGGTCTGTGACGTGAGTTTAAGGATTTATTTGAATTTTTGTGTAATGAATTTAGGCTACTAATTTATATGTTTATAAATCTTAATGAATATAGTTTAATTAGAAAATTTTGGAATAAAATTTTTGAGGTCTATAATTTTTTTTATAAATTTGTGAGTAATGGCAGTGCTGGATGCCAGTTTTCTAAGTAAATAGATAAAGAGTTTAATCTTAGTAACATAACTGATTCGTATTTGGTAACAAATATGGGGAAGGGATGTTACAGAGAAAGTGCCCACGCCAAAGCCAACGGTGCCAAAGGCAGTGCCAGACACCATGCCTGAAACCGTGCCAGACTGTTCACTGGCAATGCTATCACAAATTTACCATCGCTAGAAAATTCTTCTCCGAAAGCTACAAAAAGCTGAGGAGCTTACAGGACAGGGATGTTGTAATCAGGGAGGCTCTTAAAAAATGTCCCCTGAATTTGTTCCAGAATTTCCAAATTTCCCTATCGAGCCCTCTGCCAGCGTTGATGTCATGCCTGCTAGTCCAGTCCATACCCTATCCGATGCCACAATCCCATTGTCTCCAGTTCAAGCCGATTCTGCCAGTTCTGGTTCCTCATCTGAATCGAAGGAAACCAAAGCCAAATCTACTAAAGCCAAGTCACCAATGACACTAGTATACAGACGCCATCTGATGCACATGCCACGTCGAAACCTGCCAAGAAAGAGGAGAAAGTTGGAGCCTCCACTGTCGCTTCACAGCTAATCATGAAAGCAAAGAAACGAATGGCCCCTGCCCATGGCTCATTTTTGAAACGAAAGGCCCGTGCCACACGAGAAGAAGTCTCCGAAGGGGAGTCCTCTTCTATCTAAATTCCTTTACATTTTATTTCATTGCATTTACATGATCATGCATTTTTATTTTTTTCTGTTTTTCTTGTATATATGTGTTGTTTCATGCATTGAGGACAATGCACATCTTGGGTTTGGGGGTGTGCATTTCCTCGCATTTATGTCATGCCACACATTTCATGTTTAATTTCTATTGCCATGCCATTTAGGTCATTTAGAATAGATACATACCGAACCACTAAAAAAAGAAAAAGAAAATTTTGCCTCGATTTAATCTTGAAAAATGTTAACACTTGTTAGGCAAGTTTAATTTGATCTAGGTGTCTGTCCAATGAGGAAATTCTAATCTTTAGTTATCATGCCAGCAGAGCAGTATGCCAGGATAGCTTGGCAAATGATCTCTAGTTTAGGGAATTGAAATTTCACTTGACACGTAGTATGTATCTAGTTCCTTAGCAAACTTAGTCTTTTTGAAACTATGCTCAGATTTAAAAAAAAATCAAATGATACCAGGGTAAAAGAAACTAATAAGGCAACAATGTTCTGCCAGGGCAATAAAAAATGAACTCTCCTCTACTTAGGGATAATAAGTTACTTGGGGATTCGTGGTTTCCTCCCTCTTAGTTCTCAAGTCCAAAACCTTAGAGTATGAGTTGAAGAGAAAGCCTAGTGATGTCTAGATTAAGGTGGGGATTCGTGGTATGCTCCCTCTTATCTATCATGGTAAATTGTGTCATGAAGCGAGCTTAAATTAATGCCAACAGAAACCCTTGGCAAAGAAAAAAAAGATGATATAAATAAGAATCTGAGTTTAGGTAGTAAAATTGGCTAAGGGAGTGAAAGGATACTCGATGCATATTGTCTACACATCATTCACCCTTTAGGAACTTAGATTAGAGTTATATTGCTGCACTTGAATTATTAGCTACTTGGCATTATTGCATTGAGATACTGAGGACAGAAATAGAGCCAAATTATGCTTGCCAGCACTTGTTGGCATTCCAACCAAAATTTTGCCGAGGTAACATTTTCACTATTTTTACTTTTATTTTGTTTGCATTACTTGAGGACAAGCAATGAGTTAGGTTTAGGGGTGTGTTACCTCTCTAAAATTACTGTTTTTAATGCCAATCTTACAATTCTTTTGCTTTTTTTTAGGTACATTTAGTTGCATTAGGATGTTAAAACCATGCATTTACATAAGGAGTTTAGAATTATGTCTAAGCCAGTGTGAAGGGTTGTTTTGTTGGCAATTTTGCAGGTTTGGCATAGTATTTGGCCCAGAAAAGCAACATAGGAAGGAATGCCAGAGAGAATGTCGAGTGTTGTTGGTACAGATAGACCAAACAATGCCAAGCACCAACAGGCAGAGAAGTGAACTTGATGCCATGCCAAGAAGCTATTGAACTCCAAAAAAATAGGACAAGATCAGGCTCCAAGAAGATAGCAATTGGATCAATCTCCGAGAAAATAGTGGATAAGATAGTGCCAAGATTGGTTGGTAGAGGCATGCCAAGCTTGGACGCCAAGGCAACGTCGGCAGTACGACGTTAGCACTAACCTGATAAGCTTTCATTCAAATTCGGATAAGATCTCATCTCTTATCCCTTCAGTATTTAAAATTCAAATGAAAAGCTTATCATATGCCCTTCTTGCACGCCTATTTAAAGACCAACCAAGAAAGCAATCGAGGAGTGGTTTTGGGGGATTTTTGGTGGTGCTTGATCGTGAGTGATCGGAGTTAGGAGTTGGAGTGGAAGGTGATTGACAACCAGCTGCACCTAGGAAGGGTGGTTCGACCAGCTTGGCCGAGAGCCTGGATCTTGAGGGACTGCATCGATAGACCCTTTCTCGCCCATTCTCTTGTTTTAAGTTGTTTTGAATTTTTTTAATGATGATGTATTTTGAAAACGTTTATGGTTTTTCGGTTAAATCCCTCACCATGAACTAATCTAATAGTTGGTGGGGGGATGTTTTGCGTTGAACGCTATCTTATGTTTTAGTTTTTAATAATAAATCTACCTTCAGTATTGTTTTATCTATTCGGCATACTTTAATGTTTCCTAAATATTATGCCAAGCGAGAGCTGGAATTGTTGGCCTATTGCTCCTCAATATCTTAATAAACTTGGGGTGGCAACGATTAAGTTGTTAAATACTGAGGAGAGAAGTTCGAGAGAAGTCGTTCAAGTAGATGAACTTACTTCGGGAGTGAAATCTACCCCTTAGGAGTATAGATTGGATATTAATCAAATTGGTTTATTTAAAAGCATTCACTATAGAGATATAGGGGTTTTTACATGATCAATTTAGTTCAATAACCATCGAGAGAGGCTTTGCTAATTTTGAATCTGCTCGGAAAATAATGCCAAGACAGGTTGTTATTAAAGGCTGGCACGACATGAATAGCATGAAAACCAAACATTCTCTGCCAACGCTCATCATTCATTAAAACACCTTCCTTGCCAACGCCTTTACTTTACTTTTATTTATTTTCTATTCAATTATTTCCAAACCCAACTTCAAAACAAAACAAATTTTTCTCAAGGCAAGTAACAATCAATGACAATTGAATTCCGAGTCAATCTCTGTGGGATCGATACTCAGCTTAATTGTTGTATTACTTGAAGACCGTGTATACTTGCATGCAAAAGTCTCATCTTGGCACTGTTTTATACTTTTCCAATACATATCTTCTACCCCCTTTTGCCATCATTCACTTAGAGAGTCTACACTGTCCTGATAGAAATTGCTCTGTAAATTTTCTGACCTTCATTCGATTAAAAATTCATATCTTTTAACTCAAAACTCGAAATCAGTTTTCGTTTGTTGGAAACGAAACTAGACGAACGAATCTTTACATCGATATAGAGTTCATCATCTAAAATTTTTGTAGAATTTATGTTGAATTTTCGAAGTCGCTGCCGAAATTCAATCTTCTACATAGCTTTCCATAATTAACTTCTTATTTTTATACTTGTCAATTTAGTCCCATCACTTGCTTCAAACCACCAATTCATCATCTTCTTCATCAAATAATTATTCAAAATAATTCCCTCTAATTTTCTTTCTTTGCCAAAATAGTTACTAAAATGCAAATTTAAGGATTCAAACTTCTTAACTTTGAAATTTAGTCCTCAAATCAACATTACTACCTTAATTCTATTATTTTAACTAAAAATCAGATTTAATCCCCATCCAAGAATTCATTTCCTACTTGGTCACTTGATTTTGACAAATTGTCAAAATGATCACTAATTCGATTCAACATCGGTTTAGCATTCTAACATCAATTTCACATCTCCAACATCATTAATTACATAAATACACTCCAATTTCATAAAATTCAGATTCGGTCCCTTAACTTTGAACCTTGTCGAATTGTTCCTTATATATTTAATTTAGGGTTTTGCTTCTAAACAACAAATCAAGCTTACTAGATCGTTAATCCAACATCACAAACCCTAAGCTAGAATTAAATCCATGAACCCTAATCTTCCCCATACAAACCAAAATATGTAGGGTTTAAATCCTAACTCAATAACATGGTTTTAACATCATATAAATTTGATTCCAACTTAAATTCAACCATGGAATCATAAAATTTCAAAAGCCCAAATTTTGTTCATAAACCCTAATTTCTTCCTCATATCAAATCTCATCAACCAAGAAAGTATTCTATGAATTATTTACACCAAAAGATAGAGCTCGAAGAATAGATCAACTTTGTAGTTCGAAAAAATACCTTAAAACTGAGATTCGAGGCTTAAATCGAGCTTGGAAAATTTCCTTCTTCTTTCTCCTCTTCACCACGGTTTTAGAGGGTCTTTTTCTGATAATTCCTTCATATTTTCATGTATTTATTCCACTTGTATTATAAAAAAGAATTTTTAATTCAATAATTTCCACTTTCCAAAAATACCCTCCAACTAGATCTATATTTCTAATTTTCCATTTTGTGACATGTCAACTAAACTTATTTGGATTCTAATCATAAGATATTCATCAATAAAAGAAATCTCAAAATTCCTTCCATATCCCTTTTGGGCAAAATGACCAAAATGCTTTTTACCGATCAACTTATTCGCAAAATTGCCATTCCATATCATTTCAATCGATTTAAATTTTTCCTGACCTTTTTAACATCTAAATATTCATAAAAATAATATTTTATGACTCTCCTAAGATCCATGGAATTGTCTTTGAAATTTGTGCTCGATCCGATTTACTGATAATTATCGACAATTTTATCGGTTACTAAATAAATTCTTTAATCAAAATAAATCATAGGATTCATCCTGAATCAAACTAAAAATATTTACAAAACTTGGTGATAATTTTTTTATATCCTTCTTATATCATATAGTAAAATTTCATAATTTTCCAATTCGATATGGATATCCGAATTCTACTTAAACTTTGACTACAATTTCCCAACAATTGAAATATCGGTTCAAACCAGAATTCCACATTTGATCCACACCCTTAGGTGATCTATCTATTTATGAAATGAAAACCCCTAACTTTTGGAAAATTACAACTTTAGTCCTTCAACATTTCATTTTTAGTCTTGTACCACACAAGTTTTGACTGCTTAAAATTTTGGTCACTAAATTTTAAACTTCAATTCCCATTTTGTCATTTTAGTCACGAATATAACTTTTAAGCTATTATCTTAGTACTAAATGATCCTTAATCAACTTATAAAAATTTGGGGTATTACAAGGATCAACAGAAGTCTTACACGGATTTGAAGCGTAGGGAAATTGAATATATGGTAGGCGATCGTGCATTCTTGAAAGTGTCACCATGGAAAAAGGTGATGAGGTTCGGACATAAGGGAAAGCTTAGCCTGAGGTTTATTAGGTCGTACGAGGTTATTGAGCATGTAGATCACGTGGCTTATCGGTTGAGGTTGCCTCCCGAGCTGGAGAAAATATATGATGTGTTCCATGTATTTATGTTGCAGAGGAATCGGTCGGATCCTTCGCATGTTATGCCGGTAGAGCATATAGAGTTGAGGCCAAGTTTATCCTACAATGAGGAACCAGTGGAAATCCTTGATTCCAGCAGAAAAGTTCTTCATGGTAAGACGATTGAGCTTGTGAAAGTCTTGTGGCAACATCGAGGTGTTGAGGAAGCCACTTGGGAAAGAAGGGCGGATATGATGGAGTAATTTTCGTATTTGTTTCCTCTAGGTAATTTCAAGGATGAAATTTCTTAAGTGGGAGAGATTTGTAACACCCCGATTTTGGGTCTTAGATGTTTTAAGGTTTGGTCTGAAGGCCCGGTGGACCGGCATTAGAGTTCGGGTCAATTTCAGTATTTAATTGGTTTAGCTATTTTTGAAGGTGATAAAATCGAGGAAAATATTCTAAAATCATTATTAATTATATTAAGGATAATGGTGAAATCAAATTTGGGAAATAAGATTTGGAAATAACATTTTAGCTAGTGACCAAAATGTAATTTTTGAAAACTGCTTGTAAAGGTGACTAAAATGAAAAGTGTCAAATTCTTAGAATCTCTAAGGAGCTATTTTACAAAGTTTTTTCTGATTATTTTCCCCTTAATTAAAGATATTTTAACATGTGTTTTAAAGTTAATTAGAAAGGGATTTTTAGATAAAAAGTTAGTTAAGCATTTTAAAGAAAATTCATAACTTTTCTCTCAACTTTTCCTTCCATTCTCTCCTCAGCCAAACACTCAAGTTTTCATAAAAATCCAGAGGTGATAAGTCTTTTAACTTGTATTTGTGATTTGTAATTGATTAATTAACATTGTTTTTACAAAATCTCATTTAAATCTTGTGTTTTCTTAGCTTTTATCAAACCAATTGAGGGAGAAATCTCACAATAGGGGTAAGGTCTGTGATCTCCTTTATTGATTGGTTCTTTACTGAAATTCCCAAGCATTTGATCCTTGATTTATGAATTGTAAGCTGATTTTAATGATTTATCAATGTTTAATTGATTTAATTAGGTAAACTTGATGAAGCAAGGTAATATTCGAAGTGGATCTGATTTCCAATGTTTAAGATTGATTTAATACATAATTTGGATGTATTATGATTTTGATAAGTTGTTTTTATCAATAGAAACCTGAAACTCTTGGATCTCTAATTGTTTAGGTTGTTAGATTGGAGTTTTTGTGATGATATTCGAGTTTAATCTTTGCTGGAAGTAAAAGGATGTTGGGAAAGGGGTTTTGGATGTTAATTGATGTTTTTTGATGGGTTGAATCGTTGTTTTATGGCTGGATTAAGTTTCAAAAATGTTTGATAATGATTTTGGTTTGTTTCGGATGGTTTCTAGGTGGGCAACCTGAGAGTTGCGTGGTTTTTCTTTGAGACAGTGGTTTGAATGCATAATGATGCATTTATCATCTGGTTTTATGTGTTTAAAATAGGGGATAATCAAGGCGACGAAGCTTGACGTTGTTTGTTGCTTGTCGGGAGCTTGTATCGCGTTGGCAAGGAAGGTGAAGCGTATCGGTGAGTGGAAACTATTTTAAATTCTTTGCAAAGGTTTGTAAAGGTTGTGGGAGTTTAGGGTAAGCGTGAGACGCTTACCTAAGCTCAGAAGTAAGTTTTCCTTATTTTGCTCTTGAATATCGGCTTGGATATGAGCATGTTGTTTGCATGTTTTGGTGATAAACATGGTATGATTTACTTATTGGAAATGCATGATTTTGAGTACATATGCAGGGGTTTAAAAGTATATTAAATGCTAATGAGCATTGTTTTCATTCCAGTTGGGAATGGCGTTATTGCATTGGCAATGAGATATGTATATGTGATATTTTGTTTAGTACATTGTAAAGCAGTAAGTAAATGGTTTGTAAATGGTATATTGGCTATGTGAAATTGTGAGAAAACAATCGGATATAGTTGACATGCCATAGGATTAAAAGTGGACTATAAAACATGAACAAAATCGATCATGGCCATGGGTCCTTGAGGTATGGCGATTTAACAAGGCCACTCGAACTGTTGGGACATCATTTGGAGCATGCAGTCTAACTAGGCAACCCAAATTGATGGTAATCTTGTGGTTTAACTAGGCGAGGTAATAACATCTAGCGGTTTAACTAGGCAATGAGGTAAAACTCGCGATTTAACTAGGCGAGGTTATCAAATCTTGCGGTTTAGCAAGGCAAAGATGGAAAGCTTGTAGTTTAACTAGGCAAGGTTGGTAAACTTGCGGTGTAACTAGGCAAGGGTGTTAGGCTCGCGGTTTAACTAGGCGAGGGTGTCAAATCTTGCGGTCTAACTAGGCAAGGTTTTAGATATCATGCGGTCTAACAAGTCATGATATGAGAAATTCGTGTATCCGATATGTGTGGATAGAGGGTAATCTATCTGAGTCACTATAAAATGCCAATATATGTGGAGGTTCATGTGATGAACTTAATTTTAATGTTTTGAGATTTAAGCATGATTTATTTTTAATGCTTTGATATTTAAGCATGGTTTATGATTTAATGCTTTGAGATTTAAGCATGGTTTGTGATTTAATGCTTTGGGATTTAAGCATGGAATGTACATGATGTTTCATAAAGGTTATTATGCTTTGATTCGTTTCGAATCATGGAAAAGTGCTTTGGTTGTAAGCATGTTTTTGGAAAACAAGCATATGGTTTCAAATGGTTTTCATGCATCATTGTTTTATGAGCATCCTCACTAAGCAAGTGTGCTTTCGCTCTCTTTTTCCTAATGATGCGGAACATTGGGGTTTGGGGGGCAGCAAGAGGCAAGGCTAAGTGATCCAAGGACATTTACAAGTTTGAGTATGAACTCGGTTTATATTTCGGTTAATAAGGCAATGTGTTCGCCATGGTTTTTGGGAGTTGTAATTCTATTTCCTTATGGATTTTGAGTGTGTTTCTATGCTGGATTTTGAGGATGGTTTGATGTTCCTAAGTTTGATGTTAATCCTTGCTTATAGTTGTGGATGAATGGTTTCTTAGGTATGCATCTAGAGCTTCCTTGTTGGTTGCCATGTTGTGATGGTTTGAGCATGTATATTATGTTGTGTTGGTTGTGTTGTGTTGATATGGTGCTTAAGCTGAGTTTGGCCTATTTGTGCATTTTGGTATGTTTGGCAAAGTGGAATAGGAAGCATGCCTTTAGAGTATTCCTTTGGTAGCTTGAGGTTGTTTGGATGTTTAACCCTGGTATAGATGTGAGCTTAGGTATTTATGGTTGTTTGTATGCATTTATGCAAGTTGCTAGGACCCAAATGCATCTAGATTCGAGTGTAAAACCAGCTAAACTTGACATTACAGGCCCATGCATACCAATACACGGGGGACCGTATTGGTACGGCTAGGCAATTTTGAGCAGAGTGTTTCGGTATGGGTGTAGGTGTTCCAATACGTTCCAACGCTACTGGAATTTTACTTATTGGAACGAGGCCGCGATCGAAACGCTAGTGGACCGTATCGGTACGATATTTGTAATTCCCCAATAATTGGATAGTGACTATTTTGCAAAGAATTAAAAGTTGGTGGTTTTAGTTCAGTGACTAAAATGTAGAATGTTAAAGTTTGGTGACCAAAGTGAAAAGTTGAGAAAAGTTCAAGGTCTAACGTGGTAATTTTCCCAATATTTATTTTTGTTCTATAAATAAATAGATCACCTAAGGGTGTAAATTGAATATGAAATGGTTGATTCGATCCGATGTTTCTATTATTGGGAAATTACAGTTAAAGTTTAAATGGAATTCGGGTAATCGTATGAGCTCGGAATGTGATGAATTTTTTAAGGGAGTTGTAAGGGGACTTGAAGAACATGACATTTCGTTTTGGAATCGTTTTTAATCGATTTAGATTTGATTGAAGGCAGTATTTTATTATAGTCCACAAATGGAATTTTTGTGAATACATAGATTCATTAATGGCATTTTAGTCATTTTGCACATGTTTTTTAATTAAAGATGATTATGGAAAAGTGAAATTAATAGGTGTCAACACCTAATTGAATATAATAAAGGGTAAAATGGTAATTTTACTATTAAAGGATATTTTTATATTAGATAAAGCCTAAATAAATGCCAATTGTCTTGAAAATTAATTGAAGAAAAAGCTAGAAATTCTCTCATCTTCTTCCTCTTGGCCGAAAGCTTCTAGTAAGGGTAAGAAAAAATTTGATTCAATATTTGGCTTGATTTGATTAGTTTTTGGTTTAAGACATGAAATAGAGAATTAATCTCCATTGTGTTCTCTTTCATTTGGTATAATTTTTTAGTGGTTTCCATGCTTATATGTTGAGATTGGAGATTAGGGTTTATGAAGAGTAAGTTGGAATTTTAGGTTTTATGGATTAAATTGATCAAATATGAGGTTGTGATGTTGTTTCATGCTTGAAATAGTGAAAATTTCTATGAATTGTGTTTTAGGTTATTTTTGGGAAAATTGAAAAAATAGGGGAAACTCTTGCAAAAATTTTATTTGAATGGGAAGTTATGTGAGAAGCTTGAATATGATGTTTGAAGGTTGAGTTTATGCTTGAATCAAGTTGGGGAATTTGGAGAAGGTGACCATTGGTATTCGGCTATTAGAGGAAATTAAGGGAAAATTATAGAAAATTTTTCCTAAAGTTAGAATTGATGTAAGAATGAATTTTTAAGCTTTGGAATGTTGTTTGGACTAATAAGGAAGTTTGTAAAGTGTTAAGGACCAAATTGTAACTTTAAGGAAATATGAGGATTAAGTGGAAGTTGAGTTAAAGATTGATGTATTAAGCTTGAATGTTTAGTTGGAACACTTGAAAGTGTTATGAAGCAGTTGGAAATGAAGATTTATGACAAAGGACTATTTTGAAAGATTTATAAGTTTTGAAGTCAACACTTGAAACTGCCCAATACACTTTTATATGATATTGTGATATGTTAATATCTATTGGAATTTTAAATAAGTGAAGAATACATGATATGATCGTTAAAATCCCATTGTATGATTATTGAGATTCTTGGTATAATTGGTATGCCAATGAGGTGGAGTATAGTGATATAGTGACGCTGTGTTCTACAACTATGACCAAGTGAAATAGTGATGCTGTTAAATTACAACAGTGATACAGTGATTTATTATGGCACAACATATTAGTTGATGCCGCACAAGTGCATACTCAACAGTGACTCGCATACCATGCATTCTCATTTACTTTACATTGGGATAAAGTTTAATTAAGAGTGAAAGTGCAAAGAATGATCCAAGTGAAATGAATTTTCAAATAAAGAAATTTCTTTGGTATAACCTATTATATATATATATATATATGAATTTTGAAATTTTACAGGTTACCCAATAGTGAAGAGACTTTGATAAGTCAGTTTTTACGATTTCGTAATCGTATATATATTGTATTTTGTTTGTTATTGTCATTTCTTTACACTGAAAAGTTTAAATTATTTTATGTTCCTCACTAAGTATATGCTTAGCGTGTGAATGTTTCATGCGTAGGTAAACGAGCGTAAGGAGTAAGGAGCAGTAGCAGAAGACATCATCTATTTTGGTAGCAGAACATCATTATCAGTATGACATCTTCGATGTTACTTTTGATATTACTAGTTGGCATGTAAATTATAAATGTTTTGAGCTGCTCTGATACGAATATGTTTAGTAAAGAGATAATTTAATCGTATTTTATTTGATATCCAAATGATTTTTAATTTAGGCAGTTTTTAGGTAGATCTATTAATTATGTGAATTAGAAGTAAATTGCCTAGTTGCTGCTTGAATTTAGGTTCGAACTTAACTTAGAAATATTAAGTTTAAATTTTACGTGATTAAATGTTATTTTAGTTAAGGAGTTAATTGTTTATATTTAAAGAAACAAAATTTTACCGATTTTTGACATAAGAACTATTGTACAAGTGTCATGTGACATCTACAACTCGTAATCAGTGATGGATACGGGTAAGGGGTGTTACATTTATTGGTATCAGAGCTATAGGTTTAGCCAGTTCTCGACTTAAATGGAAGTTGTTTTTGTTGAAAAGAGTGTACATGCCACTAGAATATCAATATTACTCATCTGATGTTTATATAATTGATGAATGTCGCTCCTTACTAATGTAGTAGTTATGTGGTTATAGATGTCTGAGTCAGGAAGTTCTAGACGAGCTACGGAACAGGAGGTTCCGGAAGAAGCCGGTAGTGGAAACAATGAGGTTAATAATAACCCTCCGGCCCAATCAGAACAAGGAAGAGCATTAGCACAGCAGGGAATGCCTGTGCAAGATCAGAGGACTTTTCTTTAGGCTTTGGAAATGGTTCTAACACATTTTCAGCTACCAGCTCCTCGGATGTCAATTGCTAAATAACTAAAAGGTCTAGGAGCACCTGAATTTAAAGGAGAAGCAGATGATGGTCCCGTGGCTGCCGATATGTGGCTAAATGATTTAAGGATAATGTTAGAGGGGTTCCACTGCTCGAAGACCGATAAATTGGATGGAGCCATCTCATTGCTTCGAGGTCAAGCTAGATTTTGGTGGACAAATGTTACGATGCACATCCCTTCCGAACGGGTTACTTGGCAATTTTTCTTGGAGGAATTCAATAACAAATATATTGGAGATCAGTTTATTCAGGAGATGAAAAAACAATTTCTTAGCCTGAAGCATGGAAACCGGACCATCTACGAGTACGAGTATGAATTTAACAAGTTGAGCCAGTTTGCAGAATAATTGATTCTTACTAAAAATATCGATGTGATTGGTTTATTGAAGGCTTGAATAAGAGATCGAAAGAATTATTGGTGGAATTGAATTTGCCTACCTTTCAAGAGGGGTGAATCAGGCTAAAACGATGGAACACGTCCATTCAGAGGATATGGCAGAGCAGACCTCACAATCAATAAAAAGACCAGGAACCTCTTCAGCTTCTTTTTCATCTAAGCAGAATTAAGGTTCTGGTTATTGGAATAGGAATAAATCTGGATCTGCTGCATTTACTCGTAAAGGAGGCAATGTTGGAGGAAATAGACAAGCACAGATTGCTAATTATGGTGCTTGTTCATCATCCCAGTTTAGATCTCAGTCATGTGATGTTTGTGGCAAACTTCACCCAGCCGTATGTTGGATGGTGATAGGGGCATGTTGTAAATGTGGAAAAGTTGGTCATTTTGTGAAAGACTGCCCCCTGATATTTGGAGAAAGACCTGTGAGATAGAGAAATCTGCAGTGATGCCACAGAGGGGTAGAGGAAGAGGTAGATCTGGAATACCATCTGAGTCTGCTTCACAGCCAAAAATGCGTGCACCAGCTCGAGTTTTAAATATCAGGACAGATAAGGATCGTGATGGTCCAGAAATCATTGCAGGTACATTCTATCTTTTTGATAACCCTGTATTGGTTTTGATTGATCCTGGGTCTACACATTCGTACATTAGCACTAAGTTAATTGAAGAAAGAAATATTCTATTGAGTTTATCTCTAGTTATATAGTAGCGACAAATCCATTGGGCCAGAGTGCGAGAGTGAATCGAATATGTAGAAACTGTCGGATAAAGGTGTAGGGAACTGAGTTTCTGGTAAATTTAATGGAACTACCTTTTGAAGAATTCCAGATAATTTTGGGAATGGATTGGTTATCTTTTTATCGTGCCATTTTGGATTGTCATCTGAAATGACCAATATTGAGGGATTCAAAAGGTGCTAAGGTAATGGTAGTTGGTGAAAGGATGAATCCTTTATCTAATGTAATTTCAGTCGTTTCTGCGAAGAAGCTATTATTAGAAGGCTATCAATCTTTTCTAGCTAATGTGGTGGATACTCAAACTTATGGAGTTAAGTTGGAAGATATTCCTACTATTTGAGAATACCCAGATTATTTCCGAATGAGTTACCAAGATTACCTCCAGATCGAGCAGTAGAATTTAAAATAGAAGTGTTACCTATATCAATGGCTCCATATAGAATGGCTCTGACTGAGCTTCGAGAGTTAAAAGCGCAATTACAAGAATTGTTAGATCAGGGATTTATAAGGCCAAGTGTGCCACCTTGGGGCGCACCAGTGTTATTCGTGAAAAAGAAATATGGATCTATGCGATTATCATAGATTACCACCAGTTAAATAAGGTGAAAGTGAAGAATAAGTATCCTCTTCCGAGGATTGATGATCTGTTTGATCAATTAAAAGGTGCAGCTGTGTTTTCCAAAATTGATCTTCGATCTGGATATCATCAGTTGAAGATTCAGGAAGAAGATATTTCAAACATGACTTTCGAAACTTGGTATAAACACTATGAGTTTGTAGTGATGCCATTCAAATTAACTAATTCTCCTACAACATTCATGGATCCGATGAATCGAATATTTTAGCCATATTTGGATCGATTTGTGGTGGTATTTATTGATGATATTTTAGTCTATTCAAAGACAAAAGAAGAACATGATGTTCATCTTCGTGTTTTTCAGATCCTCTGAGAAAAGAAACTATATGCTAAGTTATCAAAATGTGTATTTTGGTTATCAGAAGTTACTTTTCTCAACCATATGGTTTCAGCAAAGGGGATAAGAGTAGATCTCAAGAAAATACAAGCTATAGTTGAATGGAAACCTCCGAAGAATATTTCTAATGTTTGAAGTTTCTTGGGAGTGGTTGGTTATTATTGAAGATTTGTGAAGCATTTCTCGATGATTGCCTCTCTGCTAACCAAGCTATTAAGAAAGGATATGCCATTCATTTGGACGGATAAGTGTCAAGAAAGCTTTGAAACATTAAAGAGGATTTTAACTGAAGCTCCGGTATTAATGCAGCCAGAATCGGGTAAGGATTATGTAGTATATAGTGATGCTTCTTATAATGGATTGGGATGTGTACTCATGCAAGTGGGAAAGGTAGTAGCTTATGCTTCCAGACAGCTTAAAACGCATAGGAACAATGCCACCCATGATTTAGAGTTGGCAGCGGTTGTATTTGCTTTAAAGATATAGCCTCATTATCTAAATGAAGAATGATGCTACATCTATACGGATCATAAAAATTTAAAGTATCTGCTAACTCAAAAGGAGCTAAATCCGAGGCAAAGAAGGTGGATCGAACTTCTAAAGGATTATGATGTGGTTATTGACTACCATCCAGGTAAAGCGAATGTGGTAATTGATGCCCTCAGTAGAAAGACCTTTGCTGCCTTGAAAGCTTTAAATGTGAGGCTAGCTTTGAAAGAAAATGGTGCTTTGATTGCTGAATTAAGAATAAGGCCTGCTTTAGTAGATCGGATAAAACAGCTTCAGAAAAGAGATATGGAATGTTTGTCAAGATTCAAACAAGTCAAAAATGGTGAGACCAAAGATTTTGAAGTTAAGTCTGATGGATGCTTGTATAACCGAGGAAGAATTGTTATTCCTGAAGATGAAGAATTAAAGAAAAAACTTCTCTTTGAGGCGCATTATAGTCCTTTGACCATGCATCCATGTGGAAACAAGATGTATCAAGATCTTAAGAGTCGATATTGGTGGCCAGGATTGAAAAGAACTATAACTGAGTTTGTTTCAAAGTGCCTGACTTGTCAACAAGTAAAAGCAGAGCATCAGGTGCCTTCCAGTTTATTTCAGCCAATTTCCATTCCTCGGTGGAAATGGGAACGAGTAACCATGGATTTTTTGTCTGGGCTACCTTTGACTCCAAGAAAAAAGGATTCAATTTGGGTGATTGTTGATAGATTGACTAAATCAGCGTATTTCATCCCGGTACAAACAGATTACTCTATGGAAAAATTTGCTGAGTTGTACATTAAAGAAATAGTTCGACTTAATGGAGTACCAGTCTCGATTGTCTCTGATAGAGATCCAAGGTTTACTTCTAGATTTTGGAAGTCTTTACATAAAGCTCTGGGTACTCGACTCAATTTTAGCACATCCTTTCATCCTCAAACAGATAGATAATCTGAATAGACTATCCAGATTTTGGAGGATATGTTAAGGGCTTGTGTTATTGAATTCAAAGGATCACGGGAGAAGTACCTACCATTAGCAGAATTCTCTTACAATAACAGTTATCAAACCAGTATCAAGATGGCACCTTATGAAACCTTATATGGAAGAAACTGCAGGACTCCTTTGAATTGGTACGAGTTAAAAGATTGAGACATAATTGGTCCTGTTCTTACTAGAGAAGCCGTAGACAAGGTAATGATTATACAAGATAATCTTAAGATAGCCGCCGATCGACAAAAAACATATACTGATTCGAAAAGAAAAGAAATTGAATTTCAAGTGGGTGATAAAGTGTTTCTTAAAGTATCACCTTGGAAGAAATTACTGTGCTTCAGGCGAAAAGGAAAGTTGAGTCCAAGATTTATTGGACCGTATGAGATTGTAAAAAGAGTTGGTCCTGTGGCTTACCAGCTTGCTTTACCTCCGGAAATGGATAAGATTCATAATGTATTTCAAGTATCGATGCTCAGAAAGTATCGATTAGATCCTTCCCACATCATTACTCCAGAGGAAATAGAGATTCAACCAGATTTGAAATATGAAGAGGAACTGATCAGAATCTTAGCACATGATGTTAAGGAACTAAGGAACAAGACAATTCCACTTGTTAAAGTTCTTTGGCGAAATCACAAAGTGGAGGAAGCAAAGTGGGAAAGAGAGAAAGATATGAAATAATGGATTCCTCATCTATTCAAATCAGTACGTTCTAAAAATTTGAGGATGAATTTTCTTAACGGGGGAGAATTGTAATACCCAATAATTGGTAAGTGAATATTTTGCAAAGAATTAAAAGTTGGTGGTTTTAATTTAGCGACTAAAATGTAAAAATGTTAAGTTTGGTGACCAAAGTGAAAAGTTGAGAAAAGTTCAAGGACTAACATGGTAATTTTCCCAATAATTATTTTTGTTCTATAAATAAATAGATAACCTAAGGGTGTGAATCGAATATGAAATGGTTGATTTGATTCGATGTTTCTATTATTGGGAAATTACAGTTAAAGTTTAAATGGAATTCGGGTAATCGTATGAGCTCTGAATGTGATGAATTTTTGAAGGGAGTTGTAAGAGGACTTGAAGAGCATGCCATTTCATTTTGGAATCATTTTTAATCAATTTAGATTTGATTGGAGGCAGTATTTTATTATAGTGCATAAATGGCAGTTTTGTGAATACATGGATTCATTAATGGAATTTTAGTCATTTTGCCCATGCTTTTTAATTAAAGATGATTATGCAAAAGTGAAATTAATAGGTGTCAACACCTAATTGGATATAATAAAGGGCTAAATGGTAATTTTACTTTAAAGGAGATTTTTATATTAGATAAAGGCTAAATAAATGCCAATTGTCTTGATAATTAATTGAAGAAAAAGCTAGAAATTCTCTCATCTTCTTCCTCTTGGCCGAAAGCTTCTAGCAACGGTAAGAAAAAATTTTGATTCAATTTTTGGCTTGATTTGATTAGTTTTTCGTTTAAGAAATGAAATAGAGAATTAATCTCCATTGTATTCTCTTTCATTTGGTATAATTTTTGAGTGGTTTCCATGCTTATATGTTGAGATTGGAGATTAGGGTTTATGAAGAGTAAGTTGGAATTTTAGGTTTTATGGATTAAATTGATCAAATATGAGGCTGTGATGTTGTTTCATGCTTAAAATAGTGAAAATTTCTATGAATTGTGTTGTAGGTTATTTTTGGGAAAATTGAAAAATTAGGGGAAACTCTTGCAAAATTTTTATTTGAACGAGAAGTGATGTGAGAAGTTTGAATATGATGTTTGGAGGTTGAGTTTATGCTTGAGTCAAGTTGGGAAATTTGGAGAAGGTGACCTTTGGTATTCGGATATTAGAGGAAATTAAGAGAAAATTATGGAGAAATTTTCCTAAAGTTAGAGTTGATGTAAGAATGAATTTTTATGCTTTGGAATGTTGTTTAGACTAATAAGGAAGTTTGTAAAGTATTAAGGACCAAATTGTAATTTTAAGGAAATATGAGGATTAAGTGGAAGTTGAATTAAAGATTGATGTATCGAGCTTGAATGTTTAGTTGGAACACTTGAAAGTGTTATGAAGTAGTTGGAATTGAAGATTTATGACAAATGACTATTTTGAATGATTTAGAAGTTTTGAAGTTAACATTGATATTATAATATGAAGTTGGTATTAAAAGAATTATTAGGATTATTATTCCTAATATGTATCAATGTTAGCATATTACTAACATGTACTTTGAATCGTATGTGTTGTTAAATGTTGTGTAGATCGTAATCGGGATCAAAATTGAGATTCAAACAAGGCTGTGGATAAAGAGAAAGTACAAGAGTAAAGTCGAAAGTAATAGTACAGTTTACTAGTGAGGCAACAGGTGAGTTCATTCTTACTTATTTTATTATGAAATGAGAAAGACTTGCGATAAGTCGATCTCGAGTGTTAAAATAAATAAATAGTTTTGAATCATAAATGATATATTTTCAATGATTTTTGAAATGAATTATGAAAGAATTTTGGGTATGAACTGCCCAATACACTTTTATATGATATTGTGATATGTTAATATCTATTGAAATTTTAAATAAGTGAAGAATACATTATATGATTGTTAAAAGCCCATTGTATGATTATTGAGATTCTTGGTATAATTGGCATGCCAATGAGGTAGAGTATAGTGATAAAGTGATACAGTGGCGTTGTGTTCTACAACTATGACCAAGTGAAATAGTGATGATGTTAAATTACAGCAGCGATACAGTGATTTATTATGGCACAATATATTAGCTAATGTCGCACATGTGCATACTCAACAGTGACTCACATACCATGCATTCTCATTTACTTTACATTGGGCTATAGTTTAATTAAGAGTGAAAGTGCAAAGAATGATCCAAGTGAAATGAATTTTCAAATAAAGAAATTGCTTTGGTATAACCTGTCTTATATTTATATATATATATGAATTTTGAAATTTTACAGGTTACCTAACAGTGAAGCGACAGTGGTAAGTCAGTTTTTACGATTTCGTAATCCTATATATATATATTGTATTTTGTTTGTTATTGTCATTTCTTTACAGTGAAATTTTTAAATTATTTTATGTTGCCTCACTAAGTATATGCTTAGCATGTGAATGTTTCACGCATAGGTAAACGAGCGTAAGGAGTAAGGAGCTGCAGCAGAAGACATCATCTATTTTGGTAGCAAAACATCATTATCAGTATGACATCTTCGATGTTACTTTTAATTTTACTTGTTGGCATGTAAATTATAAATGTTTTGAGCTGCTCTTATATGAATATGTTTAGTAAGGAGATAATTTAATCGTATTTTATTTGATATCCGAATGATTTTTAATTTAGGCAGTTCTATTAATTAGGTGAATTAGAAGTAAATTGCCTAGTTGCTACTTGAATTTAGGTTTGAACTTAACTTAGAAATATTAAGTTTAAATTTTACGCGATTAAATGTTATTTTAGTTAAAGAGTTAATTGTTTATATTTAAAGAAACAAAATTTTACCAATTTTTGACATAAGAACTATTGTACAAGTGTCATGTGACATCTCTAACTCGTATTCTGTGATGGATATGGGTAATGGGTGTTACAGTATTTAAATAAGTTAAGTGGGATATTATGTTCGAAGTGGCGTACCAGTATGATACACAGCGTATTGAACACATGAGTACAATACCGTATCGATACGGGCCTTAGCGTATCGTTATGGTGGGTAGTTAATTTCGTTAATGTGATGGAAAGACAGTTCTGGATTCTTTCATTTTATTCCCTGATTATTTTGCTATTAATTACATGAGTTTGTATGGTCGGAATTGTTGAAAATTGACGTCTTAGCATGTAATCTGACTAATTAAAGGTTGGTAATCTTAAATTCACCTTTGGCCTTGTAAATTAAAAGATTTGCAATTTGGTCCCTAAAATGTATCTTGTGCAATTGAAGGCCTTTTCATGAAGCGTTTCCTTTGAAAATTGACCAGTTTTTGAAATTTTCTCCGGCTTGCTTCGACAAACCTAATGTAGTTCTCATGGTTCGGTCAGGCGTCTAGGCCGGGTCAAGGGGGTTACAATTCATTTATGGAATACAAAATAATATATGGGAAAATTTCTATATTGGTCCCTAAACTTTTCTAAAATTTTCACTTTAGCTACCAAACTTTAAAAGTTTACATTTTAGTCACTGAACCAAAACCACCAACTTTTAATTCTTTACGTTTTGGTCACTAACTGGATATTGGGGTATTACAATTAGAGTGAGCCAAAGTATCATATGTTGGACTTATAGGCCATTCCAGGCCTCTACGTACCGGTATGGGTACCTCAGGATTGTTACGCGGGGTATGTTTGAGGCTCAAAGTGCCTCCTGGATGTATAGTTAAAGGACTATAAGGTGCATCCGAAAGTATTTCCTTCTTTAGTTCCTCATCTTTAGGAATGTATACACATCCCTTGTAGTATAAGCATTCATTTGATTTTATTTCAAGTCTTTAGATTCGCACATTCAACTTGCTTTTTCTTTTCCAAGCATTCCTGATCATTTTCTTGTAACTCTTTAATTCTTCCTACCAAGGTAGACTTAATTTGAAGTTCAACCACTATTGTACCATTTTATTTTAATTTCAACTGAGCATTCAATGCTCTCAAAGCAAATGTTTTTTGGTTAAGTGCATCTACTACTACATTAGTCTTCCCCAGATGATAATCAATAATTACATCATAGTCCTTGATCAATTTTATCCACCTTCTTTGCATCAAATTAAGCTCCTTTTGGGATAACAAATATTTCAGAATTTTATGATCCGCGAAGATGTAGCACTTTTCACCACATAAATAGTGACGCCAAATCTTTAAAGCAAACACTACTACAACCAACTCTAAATCACGGGTAGGATAATTTCTTTCATGAGTTTTGAGTTGTCAAGAAGCATATGCTACAACCTTCCCTTCTGGTATCAATACACACCCCAAACCATTATGGGAAGCATCATTATATATTATAAAATCCTTCCCAAATTCTGGTTGTACCAAAACAAGAGCTTTTGTTAATACCCTCTTTAATTTGTCAAAGCTTTCTTAACATTTATCTGTCCAAACAAATGGCACATTCTTTCTTAACATCTTAGTTATTGGAGCAGCAATCATTGAAAATTCTTTCATGAACCGCCGATAATAACCAGCTAGTCCCAAGAAACTTCTCACCCTAAAGACATTCTGAGGAATTTTCCATTCTAGGATTGCTTGAACCTTTTTAGTATTGACTCGAATCCCTTCAGCTAAAACTATATGTCCAAGGAAAGCTGCTTCAGACAACCAAAATTCACACTTTGACAGCTTTGCATATAATTTCTTTTCTCGGAGGATCTAAAGAACTACTCGAAGGTGAGTATCATGATCCTCTTTGGTTTTAGAATAAACCAATATATCATCTACGAACACCACCAAAAATTGGTCTAAATATGGTTGAAATACCCAATTCATTAGATCCATAAAAGCTGCTGGTGCATTTGTAAGTCTAAAAGGCATTACTACAAACTCATAATGCCCGTATCTAGTTCTGAAAGCTGTCTTTGGTATATCTGCTTTTTTATCTTCAATTGATGATACCCCGATTGAAGATCAATTTTAGAAAACATTGCTGCTCCTTTAAGTTGATCAAAGAGATCATCAATCCTTGGAATATGATATTTATTCTTCACCATCACTTTATTAAGTTGACGATAATCCACACATAACCTCATTGATCCATCTTTCTTTTTTCACAAACAGAACTGAAGCTCCCCCAAGGTGATATACTAGGTCATATAAAACCTCGATTCCATATTTGATGTAACTGAACCTTTAACTCTCTTATCTCTGTAAGATATATTTTGTACAATACCTTTAATATAAGTTTAATGCCAAAGAAAACCTAAATCCTAAATTTCACTTCACGATCAGATGATAACCCTGGCAATTCTTGAGAAAACACATCCTATTATTCATTAATATTTGAGATACTTTCCAAGTTCACCTTTGAATACTTATATGTTGACAAAATAAGCTAGAAAATTCTTACTTCCTTTACATCCTTGTGATAGCAGTTTCCCAAAAAATACTACTGAACCACATTAATTAAAAAAATCTAATTTTCCCCTCGTCATTACAATCTCCAAACTTTATAGTTCCTTTCAGAATTATTTGTTTCAAGAAAAAATTCATAAGAAGCAATTCCATTAAGCTTACTAAAATTCAATTTCTTTGAATTACTATGGAGTAATTCTTACATATTTAACTTACTCTTGTGCTATGTCCCAAGAGATAAGTTACTATCACATCGAGCTTTCCTTGACCATCACAACAAAATGCTTTTTGTACCTCTTTTTTTTATCTCAATAGTCTAGCAACATTGGTTTTCTATCAATACCCCACCTGAAGTCTCTCACTTCAAGACTTCCCAGCTCTCTAGCAATAAAAGTTTAAAGAACTTGGGCTTGAATTTCATTTAAAATCGTATCCAAGGTTCGAAATAATAAACCTTGGTTTAGCTAGGCATTTCCAACTACACTATCACATTAACATCATATTAACCAGAAAGTGGTTAATAATTAACCTTGTTACTACTTTTGTGGGCCTCATTTCTTTTTACCCAACTATTTGATCGCTCGACACGATCTCTCAACTTCAGACATCTATAACTTTATACAAGCAATTTAATAAGCAATTTCATCAAGTCACTCAAGCATTAATACAGTAATAATGACATCCTAGTGGCATGTAGACACTTACAGACTAAAAACAAGCTCAGTTTGGATCCAGAACTGGCTAAACCTGACGCTATAATACCAATAAATGTAACACCTCATTCTCGTATTCAATTACTGAATATGAGTCAGAGATATCACAGAACAATAACATAATTTCATTCAAAATTTTCCATAAATTTAAAACCTTCAAAAATATTTATATCGACTAATACACAAAATCGGAGATCCTTTACTTAAAAAAATAGATTTGATTGTTCAAAAAATATCGACCATTAAACTAAAATAGACAAATAATCCCATTTATACATGCCACTAAAATAAATTAAAAACCTCAAGTAGGATGCCATTACTGTGGCAGCTTGATGAAAATTTCTGAACTTGATGCAACTATTTGCTTTGTCTAATAATTCGAACCACCTACGTGTGTACAATCAACACACACTAAGTACGAACTTAGTGAGGCAATAAACGAAGTTAATAACAATAATTTAAACTTATTCAACTTCATGACGATGTTTATATAACATGATATATGCCAATGCATGAACTTTCACATTGCATTAGTAATGATTTACTATATGCCAATGTCATAAGACTTTCATGCTTGTGCATTTGTCATAATATGCCATATATGCAAAAATGCATCATGATCACTAGATATGTATTACCATCATGTTAATCATATATTAACATAATGTAAACCGGATATAAATTTCTTACCAATATACTTGCCATTTATTTCAAAAGCTCATAAGCTTATTCACCTGTTTATCTTTTATTAACAAATAAACCATAGTCCAAATATAAGCCTATGAGGACCCTGGTACACGAGTCAAATATACACCGAAGTGCTAATACACATAAGGTCGTGCCCACCATATGCACTAAGTGTCCTTTATATACACTATAATGCTAAATCGAGTATGCAACATGCTACTGGACTCTATGTCATGCCAACTATACCATGTCCCTTAATGACATACTTGTGCATATATTCCATAATTTTTTTCATCCATGGCAATGTATATAAACATAATTTAAAACTAAGCAGTTCATACCTGAAATAACATTCATAATATAACATGATATACAACTAGTGATCCATGCATTTATATTCAACTTCTGACATATTTAAAATATGTCAATCATTTGCTACATGACATAAATATAATGGCAACAAAATTTGGGTAGGCTCATCGCAAGCCATCCCAATGATGTATAAAACATCAATATGTCATGATTATGTATGCAATTGCACTCACCTTGACATTTCTTATCCCAAACTAAATTGAATAAATTAATAGAACTCCAAGATTGATCCTTTGCCCTATCTATTGATTTTTCAATTTCTCGGGTTTAATTGAATACTTCACATTCACCCTTTACAAGCACAAATTAATAAAACCAATAAGGTACTCATTTTATAATATGTCTGTCTACGCTACCTTCAAAGAAATATTTATATAAAATAATCTACAACTCAGAATTCGATTCCGTTTGTTTTGACAGAAACTAGATTTGATAATTTGTTAAACCATATAAACTAATAGCGCAAATTCAACTCGTATGATTTATGACGAATTTTCAAATTCGAATTCAGTGCTGAATTTCAGAATGTCTTTTGATATACAAATCAAAATCAGTTACCGTTTTTTTTAAATGAAACTAGGCTGAATCTAGAATACAATGGTATAAGGATCAATTTCTAATTATTTTGTAGAATTTATGGTGAATTTCCAAACTCACTGCTAATGACAAAAATTTTGGGCAAATTTCATAGTTCACATCTTTAGCATCCTTTAACCATTCCAACACCTGAAATTAACCTTCAATTATGTTATTCCAACATTTTCCTTTCATGAAAACTCCAAATTTAACTTGAATCCTTAAACCCCAAATTAAACCCTAAATAATCAAATGGTATTCCATCAAGAATATATCAATTTCAACTTCAATCGAGCATGGAAATAATAGAACATCACATAATCTTCCATAATTCAATCCTGATTCATTTGGAACCATAAACCCTAAATTATCTCTCTTCAAAATTCAAGAGTATCCTTCAATAATTCCATGAAATTTTTATACCAATTGAAAGAGAATTTCATGAAGAACAAATTTATATTTCATAAGCTAACCCTAAATTCTAGTATTTAGGGATTAAAAATGCAAAACCCAAAACTTAGCTTGCTTTCCTTCTTTTTTCTCTTCTTCTTGATGTGAAGCATGAAGAAAGATGAAGATATTTCTTCATTTTTTTATTTATGCCATTTGACATCTTTTTTTCCATAAATTATAAAAATATTCTCCTAATAGGGATATAACTATTTTACCCTTGAATCCAAAGCTCCAAACAATGACACTTTTCAAAATATTTATCCAATGATCAAAAATAAATCAATAAGTTAGTAGCTACCAACTTTACCCTTGTAATTTTCCAAAATTACTATCTTACCATTTTTCATCCAACAGCTCATATTTAACTTGGAAAGTCAACTTAAATCTGAGGGTTCATATTCTTCCAACACAAAGAAAATATCTTAGACATGTAAAATGACATATTTAACCTTGCCTTGTCATCCTTCAAAATATCTTGAGTATTTGATTCAATCTGATTATCCAAATATTTTTCCGAACTTTATCGCTTTATAGCCATTAATACAAACTCCGTATAGAAAATCTAGATAACAAGAAAACGTCATTCTTGGGGGTAAACTATTCATTTATTGGGTTAAAATACATAACTTTTGAAAAGTACACTTTGATCCCTAAACTTTTCCAAAGTTTATACTCTAGCCACCAAACTTTCATTTTATTCATTTTGGTCACTAACCAAAATTTTGAGGTATTACAGTGATTCTCTAGGACTAGCTTGAAATCTAGCACACAAGCAAACACTAAACATAATATCCAGTCTACTTGCAATAAGATAAAGCAAAGACCCTATCATTGATCTATAAAGTTGAAGATCGACACATTTACACCTTCATCTTTATCAAGCTTTGTAGAGGTGCTCATAGGAGTGGTTTGAGGCTTCACATTCTCTAGGTCAAACTTCTTAAGCATGTCTACGTGTACCTTGCTTGATTGATGAAGATGTCATCCTTCCTTTGTTTGGTTCTTGGCAAATAGATTCATTAGTAGATCCAAAAATGATATCATCAACATAAATTTCTACTAATAAAATATCTTTTTATTTCCTTTTTTATGCAAAAGTGTTGTATCAACATTCCCTTTGTTAAAAATGTTTTCAATAAGAAAATTAGATAATGTTTCATACCAAGTTCTATGAGCTTGTTTCAAACCATATAAAGCTTTAGAAAGTTTAAAAACATGTTTTGGAAATTTTTGATCTTCTAAATTGAGAAGTTGTTCAACATACACTTCTTCATTTATAAAACCAGTTAGAAAAGCACTTTTTACATCCATTTGAAAAAGCTTGAATTCATGAAAACATGCAAAAGCAAGTAACATCCTAATAGCTTCCATTCTAGCTACAGGTGCATATGTTTCATCAAAATAAATTCCTTCTTCTTGAACGTAACCTAGAGCAACAAGTCTAGCCTTGTTTCTCACTATGTTACCACTCTCATCTAGTTTGTTTCTAAAAACCCATTTAGTACATATAGCATATTTATTACTAGGCCTATCAACTAATGTTCACACTTGACTCCTCTCAAATTGATTTAACTCTTCTTGCTTAGCCATAATCCAATAATCATTATTTAATGCTTCTTTGATATTCTTAGGTTATATGCATGAGATAAATGCAACATAATAACATGTATTCTTAGAGAGTATCTAGTGGTTACCGCTTTTGATAGGTCACCCAAAATCTCATTATCTTTGACATAGTTGAACTCTCTTTCCTCAATAGATAGCTTCTTTAAGGCTTCTAGAGGTGTATCTTGTGCTTCTACCTTTGAAGATACTTCATCTACCTTTAATGATTGTCCTTCACAATCATTGGCATTTAAAATCCCTACATCATCATAGCAAGAATCCTTCCTCTGAAGGGTTATCATCGAAAACAACATGAATAGACTCTTCAACCACTAATGTTCTTTGGATACTTCTTCCTCTGTTTGACTTTTATTAACTCCTCAAAAGATGTACTTTCCATACATATATTGCCATGATATTGCTTGACTTTAGGTATATATTAGTATATTTTGCCAGTAGTTTCATGCATTTGCGTCTAGCAGTTGAGGAATGTGTAGTTTTTATTGCAGTGTGAAGGGGTGTTTTCTAGTTGAGGTATACAGGATCAACAAGATTTGAGAAAGTGGATACAGGAGAAAAATGCCAAGCACAAATGGAAAAAAGATTAAAGGACAATGCCCAAAAAAATAGCACCAAGCCAGAGCCAGACGAGCCCTAATCCTATGAAGCAAAAACACTGCTGTAGAGGATATTAGCATCAAAAACTTAGGACCTTGCCCTAACCCTAATTAGGGATCAACTTGAGCCTATATATAGGAGTTAAGTCACTGCTACAAAGAGAGCTGGAGACACGAGGAAACGAGAAGGGTAGAGAGCAACCAACGATTCAATTGTGCAATTTTATGAGAGCTCTAGATCCATTGAGGGGCTGCATGGAAATATCTCCTTCTTTTGTTTCATATATCTTAAATTATTTTGGTTTTTTTGATGATAATTGAAAATGATAATTTGTTATTGATTTTCCCAGCCATGAACTAATCTTTTAATTTGACTATGGGTGTTTGCGATGAACGCTAAGTGTTTTACTTTTTAGTAATTGAATGTTTTGGTTTTATTTTCTATTTCGCTTGTGCTTATTGATAACATATTTAATGTCATATAATAGTTGGTATTGAATGCTTATTATCCCCTAATATCTTAACAAACTTAGGAGATAAGGATTAATTGCCAAATACCAAGGAGAGAAACTTCGACAGAAGATATTCAATTAGATGAAACTTTCACTTGAAGTAAATCTACCACTTAGGAGCATAGGTTGACTCTTCACCAAGTTAATTACTTGAAAACTCACTATAGACATATAGGTGTTGAAAGTATGAGCTTAGGGTATCGTCATCGACAGAGGCAATACTAACTTAAAATATGCTGGGCAATAGAATCAAAGTTTAATGTTACTAATTGTTATCTTTACTAGTGTGAAATCCAAACATCCCTCGACAAGCCTACCAATCATCTTTACACCATTTCTTTGTCAATCTACCTAGGTCTTTACTTCAGTTTTGGAACCCCTTTGACCCGACTTAGTCATTAGACCCGAACCAAGAAGATCACATTTGGTATATCGAAGGAAACCCGAGCTGTCTTAATTAAATTACGATCCATTTTTTCTTTTTACTTATCTAGATGCATTATTAAGACCTATGGTGTTCATACAAGCAACAATTCAATTTTCTGTCAATACTAACATCGACAAGGCACCCAATTATAATTACAAGCATTTTAGGGACCAAAATGCAAATTTGAATAATTATAGGGACTTATACAAGTTTCAAGTTACCAATACTCAATTAGTCATATTTCATGCTAGCGTGCTAATTTCAGCTCAAACAGATAGCAAATAAGCATCCAATTTAGAAAAATACGAAATAAAGAACTAAATTGTAAAACTACCAAAACACATGGACTAACACATTTATAAAAGCTTCCTGATTCAATTAGCTACATTATGATCATGCTTGCAAAATCTCAGGTCGAACGGACACCATTTACTTATTCAATTGATGCAACAACATACGATGACCGAAATGCAAAGAATCTAAACTTGGTAAAACCCATTACCGAATTAACCACTCGTCGTACTTGTACACAGGATACCGTATTAGTTCTGGCAAACATCAAATAAAATATTGGAATCGATATGCTATCGGCATACAAATACTCGATTATGTGTACCAAAACCCGATCATGCATTCCGGTACCCACATTCATTATTGGTCATTGAAATTACCCCGCGTACCAATACGACACTAAGTTATACCATCATTATACAAATAGGCTCAATTAATTACATACCAATTAATCAACACAATTCATATTCATACAAGAATTTAGAGGCATGCTTCCTAACAATATAAAGCATTATCCAATAAGCACCAAATGGTCAAGACCTCAAACATAGGCTATATATCAACTAAGAAATAGAATCACATGACCATGTGTACCCTTAGCACACAAGCGATCAACTCAATCATTATTTAAACCATTTTAAATCATTAGATCATAACCACCTAATGTACTTGGCATTAAATAAAACCAACATCATACACATTAAATAATGTCATCATCCAACATAATATAAACTCCACCCACATAATAATGCCTTATACAAAATAATATCCCAACGATTAACCCACATTGCCTCATTACAAACAATGATAACACCATAAAACATACTCTTTAGAACGCTTTTCTTGGAATCACTCCTTACCTCAAACTATAACCCCACACTCGTTTAATTCGCTTCATTGACGGAAGAAAATAGAGCATAAGCATATAGTGCCTGGTGAGTTCGCTCAAAAAGGATAAAACGTCAATACGTTTTCGAAATCAAAACTGATATTAGAAACCTTTATTAAAGCAAGTCAAAGACACCATTTTCAAAGTATCTAAATAAAACATGCTTATTCAAAACATATGCTTCATGCTTTCATAACAATCTTTTCATTCTCTAGACGTTTAAATAAAATAAGCTTGATCAAATCGAAAGCATCATATCTTCCGGCATAAACCACGCCTTTATTGCAAAGTAAGATATTAGTATGAAGTCAAAACAATTTGCTTGCTTCCTTTGAAAACATAACATGCGTAACAACCATATGCAAAATATAGTTTCCCACTTGTTTCTCATATATTGGCAATTATAGTGACCTTTATAGAACCACATCAGATACATGGATTTCTCGGTAGACAATTTCTACTAAACCATCAAATAGTTTCATTTTAATCCTACACAAGGTACAAGATCAACTTGGGTAGCCTACTGCATACCACAAGTGACAATCCACTAGTTCGAGTAGCATATTGTATAATCTAGTGGCAAACCACCAGCCCGAGTAGCCTACAACATACTCTAGTGGCCGTTGAGCAATCGAATTTACATATTATAGTGCACTTTAAATTCTATGGCATACCAACTATATCCGATACTTTATTTCCATTTGTCACATAGCCAATATACACTTTTGAACACATTTATTTATTGTTTTTCCCGTATGCATTTTCACAAACCATTTTCCATATACAAATATCACATTGCTCAAGGCAACATCCACATTCCATTTAGGAACCATTTCACAATGCTCTTAGGAACCCATATACTCGATAAATCATTGCATATCATTTAAAATATGCATAAAACAATAAGTAAACCAAACCATGCTTTGAAACCAAAACATGTAATTCAAGTCTCATATCAAACCGATATTCAAAAGGCGAAAATAGGGAAAACTTACTTCCGAGCTTAGCTAAGCTTTCTAGACTTTAACTAAACTCCCAAAGCCATAATTCAAACCTCTTTATAGTACCAAAACACATTTTTCACTCACCAACTTGCTACCATCTTGATTCCAATGCCTTAATGCCAACGCCTTGATTCCTAACCGAAAATCATCCAAACACTTGTCATCTTCCACAAGAAAATGCAAGGGTTAATACCAATAGGACCACATCAAAGTAACTAATTTATTCAAACATCCCATGCACAATCGCATACGGATAACCATTACCCTACAACCCTTACACGCCACTGCCTGGGACAATTTCCCTACCAATTTCATGCACTACTTTTACCATTTTTGAATCAAACTCTTTTCTTTTTATTAACAAATCACGTAAAGGAAGAAAAAGGAAGCAATGGCTGCACCATTGCACTTTAAGAACCCTTTTAAAATTCAACGCCACACCCCCTGTTCTTCCCCTGTTCCAACCATCTAAAACCTCGTCTTTTTTATTAGCTAACACCCTTTCACATTTGAAATGGTTAGCAGTATGCCACTGCCAAATTATTGCTCACCAGCCCCCTCATCATTCAGGAGTTTCATAGAACACACACGATGCATATTAATATGTAATCCAACAATTCAATCAACCATTATACAAATCACCCTATTCAAGAATCTAAATCTAAACTTAACCAATTCAATTAATTTTTGAAATAATATTATAAAATTGATGTAAGATTTCATCTTACCCATAAGATTAACATTCCAAGCAATTAAAACATCTTGATTTTATGTATCAAATCACAATCACTCCCTTATCATCTAAGAAACCAAATAAATCAAACTAATTTCGTTTTAATTCATAAACCCCAATAGAAATGATAGATAATCAATTAAAAACAGTTAGAAAACCTTTAAAAATCAAAAGCTACCCAATTGATAGGAAAAAATGGAAGTTAAAAACATCATTCTCCAATTGAACGTGAATTCCAAGAAGATTTGATGAAGAGTACTAACTCTTGTTAGATTGTTGATTAGAAATCATTTAGGATATAAAATAAATGAAAATCAAGAAGGAAAATCATTTTTGTTTAAAATATGTTTGACATACTCAAGAGAGAAAGTGAAAGAAAAGCTTAGATGTGTTTTTTCTCATCTTTGGGAAAATAATAACCGTCATCTTCTTTTGTTAAAAATGAGAGGGAAAAGATATATTAATAATTGGTTTAATAATCCCAGTAAAATATCACTTTAGTTCCTTTTTACAATATTACCACTGCTAATATTTTCCAACTATTGTAACAACTTACATGCTTTACAATAAAATATCACTTTAGTTCCTTTTACAATAAAATATCACTTTAGTTCTTTTTTACAATAAAACTTACATCCTTTTGTAACAACTTGGTCAAGGGAGTAGCAACCCTTGAGAACCCATCCACAAAGAGACTATAATAACCTGCCAACCCCAAGAAACTACAGACCTCCGTCACCGACTTAGGTTGCTTCCAATTCACAACCGCTTCAACTTTCTGTGGATCCATATGGATATCTTTCGCCGAAACAATGTGACCAAGAAAAGCCACATGCTTAATCCAAAACTCATACTTGTTCAACTTAACATAAAGCTTATTATCCAATAACACTTGCAACACTATACGCAAATGTCGATCGTGATCTTCCTTGGTACGAGAGTATACAAGAATATCATCAATGAACACTACTACGAATTGATCAAATAATTCATGGAACACCCGATTCATCATGTCCATGAAAGCTGTAGGCACATTAGTCAACCCAAACGGCATCACCAAGAACTCATAATGCCTATAACTCGTGCAAAAAGCTGTCTTCGGCATGTCTTTATCTTTCACCTTCAACTGATAATACACAAATCTCAGACCAATATTAGAAAACTCTATAGCTCCCCAAAACTAATCAAACAAATAATCAATACTCGATAAAGGATACTTATTTTTAATCATCAACTTGTTTAGTTACCGATAATCAATGCACATTCTCATCGTGCTATCCTTTTTTTTTCACAAACAACACTGGTGCTCCCCACGGTCCAACAACTCCTAAAGTTACGACTTCAGCTCCTTCGGTACAATGCGATACGGTGTAATCGACACTGGAGTTGTATCTGAATACATCTCGATGCAAAACTCTACCTCCTTATTCGATGGTAATCTAGGCAACTCCTCTGAAAACACCCCATAAAATCATAAATGGGACGCACCTCCTTCATATTTGGGTTCGTAACATAAGCCAGATATGCTTGACACCCACACTCCAACAACTTCCGTACTTCCAAAGTTGAATGTACATTGGATAAGAACTTAACATTCTTACCCATAACCACCACTTCATAATCATCATCAAGTTTCAATGAAACTCGCTTAGTCTCAAAATCAACCACAGCTCTATGCTCGGTCAACCAATATATCCCCAAAATTACATCAAAACCATGAAATGGTAGCTCCATCAAATCAGCCGCAAAAACATAACCTTGAACCATCAAAGGACATCTCTTAAATAACCTTCTCGTAACAATCGTCTCTCCAGAAGAACTTGTACTTGCATACCCACTTTTAATATTTCTACCAGTATATCAAGCAAATGTGCATGCTCATGCAAAATATATGAATGCATAGAACCAGAATCTATTAGAGAAAGTAATGACCTAAACTGCAAGGTAAAACTACCTGCTATCACATCCGTGTTATTCTTCCCCTCGCAATGCGCTTAAAAACTCGCGGGTCCACCACCCTCAGGTTGAACCAGCACTGTATGAACAATAGCCCTCTATCCTTCCTCCCTTCGCTGGAAATTACCTCAATCGCCCCCACAACCTCTCTATGGTGCAACAATAGGTGCAAGTGCCTATCTACCACTAGCCAGCAACGAACAATCTTGTCTCAAATGATCCCCAGAACCACAACTCTAGTAAGAATTAGCAACAACAGCCGATGAAGCCTATCCCTCCCTGGCCAATCGTGGACAGTCTCGCCTTAAGTGATCTCGTGATCCACACACCCAACATGTGTTATGTAATGCTCTAACCTGGGTACTCTGGCCCTACGGCCCTCATCTAACATTAGTTTCACTCGATCTTTACTCAGGGTGATACCTCCTATCACGGTGTCTCTTAGACTGACCACCACCGGAACTAAAATCTGTATCTCTCTTCCCAAAGCCAAAACCTCTCGGACAAAAAGATAAACTTAGGCTCTACTCGATCTCCTTCACCCGTATGACCAATACATCAAAATCTGTATTATCAGTGGCCAACATGTATGTCTTAACATTCTATACCAATATGTAGTAGAATCGATCATAATGATGCCTCTCATACGACACCAACTTAGGCGTATATTGACTCAGCCTCACAAATTGTACCTCGTACTCAGATACTGACATACTGCACTGAACCAAGGCCATGAACTCATGTTTCTTCTCATCCAAGTATCTAACCCCCAGATACTTCCTTCTGACGGTATCTTGAAATAACTTCCATGTCACATCACCGGGTTCCATGCCCGTGATCACGGTAGTCCACCAACTATAAGCATCACCCTACAACAGGGACACTTCACATCTCAGCTTAAGGATATCATTGCACCCTATCTAATCCAAAATTTGATCTGTACTGGCAAACCACTCCTCGAATGCTTCAGGTGCCAACCCTTTAAACTCAACTCCTCTTAGACTGCGCAAATACTCTAACGGCAACCCGAATTAGTAGCGACAACTGATGTCGATACAGGTACATGTATTCCAGCCATCGCGGCATGAAATGCTCTAGTCATTTCTTGTACCAAAGGTGTCATATCACTGTACACCAGACCAGGTGGTGCAGGTGGTACTTGCTCTACTCCCTCATGTGGATTAGGCGGAGGAGGTGGCAACCCCTCTGGATGCACTATCTCACTCTCAAATCCCTGCCCTCCTGCAGCAGCACTCATGCACGATCGCAATTCTTTCCTTAGTGGCATTCTCAGGTAGATTAAGTGGAGGAGGTGGCAACCCCTCTGGATGCACTATCTCACTCTCAGCTCTCTGCCCTCCGGCAGCAGCACTCATGCTCGATCGCAATTCTCTCCTCAGTGGCATAATACAAAATTGTATCTAAGGTATTATATTACACCAAAACAAAAACAATCATGCCAGCTTCAAGCAAGGATCCAAGACTTCCATTTCAAACCAAAATTATTTTATAACTATAGTAATAAGGTAATGTGTCCCCAAAAATACCCCGACGCAGCATATAGCAATCACCATACATAAAAAAATCACCGTGCATAGCAACCAACAATGAACAATTATCAACAGCATCCCATTTTTTTGTTTACATGGCTTTGATACCAACAAATGTAACCCCCTTAAACCGGTCTAGCCGAAATTGAGCTAAAAGAGCCACATTAGGTTTGCCAAAGCAAACCTAAACTAATAACCTGAAGTGGGTCCATTTTTCCTTTTTATCTTATCTAAATGCATCAAATAAATTCCTAGGGTGAACATGCAATAGTGGAAGGCAACACAAGCAATCAGATTCAAAAATAGGGTTTAACTATATGAACATTCACTTTGGGGACAAAAATGTAATTTCCACAAATTTAAGGATATAATTAATGAATTAAGTTTACTGATCCATAATTAAGTTCATTTCATAAAAGCTCATGAAATTTCATCGCAATTAGATCACCACAGCACCCTCAATTGAATATTCAAACATTCAGGGACCAAATTAAAATCTGCAAAACTATAAGGACTTCCTTAAAATTGAGGCTACCAAACCTTAATTAGTTAGGTTTTATAGCCAAATGTCAAATTTTAGCTTTACACGACCATCCAAACTCATCCAATTGCATACACAAACAACCAGGGACCAAACCGTAAGATTTCAAAGCTTAAAACAAACCTATAGCTAAAATAGCAGCCTTTGGTGTCGGTACATGGGTTTCCGGATTGGTACGGGGCCAAATTATATAGGGGGTTTCAAAACCACCCCTAAGGTTTTGAAACCAGGCTTTTAGAGCCTGAAGCCCATACCGGTACGACTCCCCGCGTACTGAAACCCGTAGCCAAATTTTACCTATAGGTTTCGAAACCAGGGTTCAGGTTTCAAAATCCCTGGGCCTGGAATGAAGGTTTTGGCTGGTTTTTCACTTCTCAAGCTATTCTAACATGCTTCAAACTTTAAGCAAGCAATATATGTCAACATAGGCATAGTTTCCTCAACAACCAAGCATGCTAGACACACCAACACATAAGGAATAATCATGCATTCACCTATGGGCATGCTTTCTACCCAACATGCAATTCTTGTCCCCCCTCCAAACCCATCATTTAAGCATATAAAGCCTCATTCAAATCCAAATCAACATTTAAAACTTGTACAAGCAGGGAGTTTAGCAAAACAACCCTCCCAAGTGACAATTAACAACATTGCCTTTATTATTACAAGTCTAAATTTGAAACCATACTTTCAAAGGTCAGTTCCTTGGGTTCCTCCTTGCTCATTTGCTACCTCCAAAGCTTTAATTCTCTGCACTGATGGAAAAAGAGAGCGTAAGCACACCAGGCTTAGTGAGGAGTGCTCTAAAACAACACCATCAATGCATTTAAAAGCGTTTAGCATTCCACTTTGAAAACCACTTTTAAAACCCCTTTTAAATCATCATCAATATCATCATGCCTTGCAAAACCATGCACTTAACATTTCCAAAACATGCATATTAAACCATATGCAACATGTATCATGGATTAACAACAAAGTCGCATTTGCTACACTTAATTTAAGCTTTCCCATGCATGACTACCAAAAGCAAAGCTTAAAGAGTAAAAAATGTGCAAACCAACATTATACAACACAATCCATTACATGATCCATTATCAATTATATTGGCTTACAAGTGATCATCAACCAAGTTCCAATTTACAAAATATTACATCGGATACATGGATTCAACAAGTTTCCTCTCAACACTTCATACAATCTCAACTAGAATCATCCAAAGTCCACCAATGGAAGTTTTTGGTACACATAAACCCCCTCCACCATTGTGGTACTCATGGTGGAGTTTTCGGTACACATAAACCCATCAACACCATTCATCGACTAGATGAATAATCCATTAGCGAGAGTCTTCGGTACACATAAACCCCTCAACATCTAAGGTGACTTTTTATGGTGCACTATAAATCCTATGGCTTCCAACTATATTCGATAACACTTTTAAACCATATCACTTGTCAATATAATTTATTCTATTAACATTAACTCATTATTTTCATATGCATTAATCAAAACCATTTATCCAATGCATTCAACCATGCATTAACCAATGTTCAAAAAAATTATCAAAACGTGCATTACTTCCAAATGCATCATCATTATATAACCATTTTCCATCATTAAACCATGCTCAAATCATGCATATAATAGTGAGTAATCAAATCATTAAAACAAGTGCATCAAAACCATTTGACAAACCAAGAAGGAGAGAGAAATCATCCTTTACTTACTTCTGAGCTTAGACCAACATTTCAAGCTCAATCTAAAATCCCAAACACAAGTTTCAAACCTTTAAAAAGCTATAAACCACATTCTCACTCAACGACATGCAAAGCCTCGTTTGTCGATGTGGTAATCCAAAGCTTTTAGAACCTCACTTCAAGCTTGAGGATCAACCTCCCCTGCTTTAACCACACAAAAAATAGAGGATCCAATGCATTAAAATGCATTCATAACCCAGCAACCATATTCTATAACAAACCTCATCAATCTTCACTCAATTACCCAACCACAACAACCGAAAAAAACACCAAAACAACTACAAACATAGCCCAGCCACAAACCACGAATATCAACCTTCACTTAACATCAATTAACATCCAAAAACACAATTACCACGTCCTTATACCTCCAACATTCATTAAATATCCATAACTCCTCAAAAACCCATAACTAACAACTTAGAAAATTAGAGATTCACCTAGTTTAGGGATTCCAATGTTAAAATCAACTTATTGACATTGTAAAACATCAAAATCATGTTCAAATCAAATCAAGAACCCAGCAAAATATATCCATAATGAAGATCAATTAAATACATCAATTAAACATTGATTTAACCACTTTCCATAATTAAATCATTAAAACTCATTTGAAATCATATATAAAGGATCAATAACTTGGTAATTTCAGTAAAGAACCTTATATTAGAGGAGAAGAATGAAGTTCACCTCTAACCTTGGCTTTCCCCTTAATTGGATGGGTTTTCTTGAGAAAACAAGATCAAATCAATAAGGTTTTGTTAAGAAATCATTAAAAACTCATTTGGAAATAAAAGAATGTTGAAATCAAGTAGTTGCCTAGAAAATTGAAGTAGAAAATAGTGTTTGGCTAGAGAGAATTTGAGAGAAAATCTTTCAGAGAAAAGTTAGTTACGTAAAGTTTACGTTATAAAATTAATTCTCCAAGCATATTTATATCCTTTTAAAACCTTTTAAAATGTTAAATTAAAGAGAAAAGTCTAATATTAGACTTTGGCCAAATAGCTAGCTCTTTAAATATTATAAATTTTGACACTTTTACAAAACAACCACTGAAAATAGTTTTAAAACTTTACATTTTGGTCACTAGCCAAAAATGTCAAATTTTGAAACTCCATTTTCAGAAATTGATTTTACCAAAATCATATACATATTAAATAATGATTTTACAATATTTTTCCATATTTTTATCTCACTCAAAAATATTTATTTCAAATTAATCTCAAAACTGATTTAAACCTTCTAATCTAGTCTACCAGATCGTCTAATCAACCTAGAAAACTCTTAGGCCCAAAACTAGGCCATCACACATACCGAGAAAGATCACAACTGACACCTACGAATTGTATTGCAAGCTTTTTTGGATAATTAGTTGTATGCTAAGTTGAGCAAGTGTGAGTTTTGGATTAAGGAAGTGGTCTTTCTTGGTCATGTGGTTTTGGCAGAAGGTGTCCATTTGGATCCACAAAAGATTGAGGCGGTGGTGAATTGGAAGCAACCCAAGTCTGTGAAGGAATTTTGTAGTTTCTTGGGGTTAGTAGGGTATTATCATCGTTTTGTGGATGGTTTCTCGAAGGATGCTGCTCCTTTAACAAAGTTGCTGCAAAAGGATGTACGTTTTGAGTGGACAGAGGGTAGACAACAAGCTTTTGAGAAGTTGAAGGAAGCTTTGACACAAGCTCCGATCTTGATTCAACCTGAGTCGAGAAAAGAGTTTATGGTCTATAGTGATGCATCTCATATAGGTTTGGGGGTGTGTTGATGAAAGATGGGAAAGTTGTGGCTTATGCATCTAGTCAGTTAAAGGCGCATGAGTGCAATTATCCTATGCACGATATAGAGCTTGCCACAGTGGTGTTTACGTTGAAGATTTGGAGGCATTATCTCTACGGTGAGAAGTGTATTGTGTATACTGATCACATGAGTTCGTTAGGAGATTGTTTAGGAGATGTTCTTTGAAAGTTCAAGATCATGTGTTTGCGGCTGATTTGATGGAGTTGTTGCTTCATGGTTTTGATGTAATGTTGGGTATGCATTAGTTGTCGTAGTATAGGGCTATGGTCGATTTTGAGACCAAGTGAGTTTCGTTGAAACTCACTGAGGATTATGAAGTGTTGGTCGTGGGCGAGAATGCTAAATTCTTGTCTAATGTAGTTTCAGCTTTAGAAGCACATAAGTTATTGGAGCTTAGGGTCAAGCATATCTAGCCTATGTTATAAACCCAAACATGAAGGAGGTGCGCGTTTAGGATATCCGTACCGTTTGTGATTTTTTTAGAGTGTTTTTGGAGGAGTTGCCAGTTGACTATCGGATAGGGAAGTAGAGTTTTGTATTGAGATGTATACAGATATGTCTACGGTGTTGATTGCAACGTATCGCATGGCATCGAAAGAATTTAAGGAGTAGAATATGTAATTTTAAAAGTTGCTAGATCGTGGTTTCATCTGACCTAGTGTGTCACCGGTGTTGTTCGTGAATAAGAAGGATGACACTATGAGAATATACTTGTTCGATCAATTCTCGGGTGCTACTGTGTTTTCCATTTAAGATCTGGATATTATCAACTGATGGTAAAGGATAGGGACGTGCCAAAGACAACTTTTTGCACACGTTACGGTCATTATGAGTTTTTATCGATGCTGTTTGGATTGACGAATGCACCCATAGTGTAATGCCCCGATTTTGAGCTTAGGAGTTTTGGGAAAAGGTTTACTCAGTCCGGTGGACCGGGATTAGAGATTTGAGTTGGATTCGGGATTTAAATTGGATTAAATATTTTTATTGAAGATAAAAATATGGAAAAATAGTCTAAAATCATTATTAAATGTATAAATGATTTTGGTAAAAACAATTTTGGAAAATGAAATTCGAAAATGGGTCATTTTGGGTTAGTGACCAAAATGCAAGTTTGCAAAATTATTTTTAGTGACTATTTTGGAAATGGGTCAAAAATTTGAATCTTTAAGGAGCTATTAATCCAAAAGGGTTTCATTAGATTTCTCCCTTTAATTAATTATTTTAATTAAGTTTTAAGAGGTATGAATAAGGAGAGAATTAATTAAACACAATGAAGGCTTTTAAACGAATTTCACGTAACTAATTTTGTAACTTCTTTTCTCCCAAATTCTCTCCAGCGAAACATATTTTCCAGCTTCAATTTCTTCAGGTAAAATTAGGATTTCAAAGAGTTTCTGATTTCCAATTGATTTCTAAAGCTTTTACATCAAATACTTATTATTTCTACCTTGATTTTCATGGTTTATAAAACAATTAAGGGGAGAAATCAGTATGGGAGGTAAGGATTCATTCTTCTCCTCTAATGAAAGGTTATTTATTGAAATTCCTATGTTTTTGATCCATTTTATATGATTTGTATTAGGTTTTAATAAATTAAATTTATGGTTTAATTGATGATTTATGATGAAAAATTGTGGAAATTCATAGTGATCTGTTTTTGATGAGTTAAAGATTGGTTTATAACTTGATTTTGATGTCTAAAATGATTATGAAGTGAGTTTTGATGATAGAATCCCGCAATCTAATGAATCTCTAATTTGTTAGGTTGTTAGTTAAGAGATTTTGAGGTGTTGTGGTTGATTATTGCTTGCTGGAGGTATAATGTTGTTTTAGGTTGTTATTTGGATGTTAATTGATGTTATTTGAAGGTTGAGATTCATAGTTGTGGGCTGGGTTGAGGTTTTTGGGGAATCAGTGATGTTTTCGGTTGTTAAGATAGAGAGTTGTGAAGGATTATAGTTGGGTGCTAATAATTGTTGTGTTGCTGTGAGTTTGGATGCATTGTAATGCATTGGATTCTCTATTATAATGTGTTTGAAATAGGGGAAAGTATTTTGGAAGCGAATCTTGGTGTTGAGGAGTTGCCGAAGGCTTGATTTGACATCGGCAAAGGAGGCGTTGCTTTGTCGGTGAGTGAAACGGATAAGAATAGCTTTTCAAAGGTTTGAAAAGGTTTAATGGGAGTCTAGACTAAGCTTGATATGCTGGTCTAAGACTCAGAAGTAAGTAAAGTGGTTTGCTCTCTCGATTTCGGTTGGCAAATGATTTATGAAATGCACTTGTTAAATGATTGTTTACCTCCTATTTTATGCATTAAATGAACATGGTTTAATGCTGGAAACTGATGTGAAATTATATTAGATGCATTTGGAAAGTAATGCAGGATTTTAAAGAATGTTTCTGAACATGGTTCAATGCATGTTGAGGTGTTTTGAATAATGCATATGAAAACAATGAGGTATGTTTATAAAAGTGGATTATATTGGCAAGTGATGAATTGAAAATGTTACAGAAATGTTATCGGATATAATTGGCTGGTCATAGGGTTTAAAGTGCACTATAATAAGTCGTTTGTGGTTTTAGAGGTGGTACGGAAGGTACTTACTCTAACCATGTGAACCCCAAAGTTGCTGAGGTGACATTTAGATGGCATTTACTCCAGCCAAGAGTTGTAGAGGTTGATGCGTCGAATGTGTTTACTCTAAGTTTGAGGATTAGCCTTGGTAGTGTAGAGGTGGTGTATGTGTTGCATGACTCCATGCCATTGAGCTGCAAGAGATTGTGATATATGTTGGGAAATCCATGTATCCGATGTTACCAATGTTAATGATGGTTTCATGGAATTGTTGTTGTTGAGATGGATCAGTAGTAAGCCAATATAATGTTTTAAATGTATCATGTTGATGGATTGATTTGGAATAAAGTGTTTACACATGTTTTACTCCTTAAGCTTTGCATATGGGATGTTATGCATGGGAAAGGCTTAAGTAGAGGGAATTGCATATGAGATTATGCTGTGGAATCCATGATACATGTTGCATATGGTTTAATATGCTGATTTTGTAAAGACTAAGTGCATGTTTTGAAAGAGTGGCATGATTGTTTTGAAATGGTTTTTAATTGCATTGGATGATGGTTTGTATTTTGAGCGTTCATCACTAAGCAATGATTGCTTACGTTATCTTTTATCATCAATGCAGATTGATTGAATGCAAGTGGCCTAGCAAGCAAGGAGGGAATTCCAAGACTGGAATTACTAAAGTATGTTTTAGTTTAAGTAGTAATAAAGGCAATGTGGCTTAAATGTTGTTGGGAGGGTTTGAGTGGTTACTTATCCATTTGAACAAGTTTATATTGCTGCTTTGGACTTGTGATAGCTTGGTTTGTTGGATTTTGCACATGGTTCATGCTTTGGTTGCTTAAGTATTAGGAAGCATGCCTATAGTTTACCTTTAAAGCATGATGATTGTTTCTTGATGTTTGGTTTATGGTACTTGATGGTAAATGATCAATGATGATGTTATTTGATTGTTAGAAGCATGCTTAAGTGTTAGAATTCCAAAACGAGGCTAAAAACCAGCAAATTATGACGTTATAGGTCAGGGCGTATCGATACGCCTATGCCCGTATCAATACAGGTAAGTGTTGCCATGCACAACGTATCGATACACGGGGGACCATATCGATACGAGTAAGCACATTTTCAGGCTTAGCGTATTGGTACACGGGTGATCGTATCGATATGGGTCTACGGCTTTAGGCATAGTGTATCGGTACACGTAAAGGTGTATCAATACGATTTTGAGCTACTGGAATCTGGAATTTTGTAAAGGCTTAGGCGTATCGATACACTTGCCCGCGTATCGATACGGGTGGTAGTTAAGTTAGTTGAAAGTATGTTTTAAGGTTTCTATTTTCTCTCGTTTTAGTCCCTGAGTGATATACATGCAATTAAATGAGTTTAAATGATTGTTTTGACTTGAAATTTCACCAGTATGCATGTAATTGGTTCAATTAAAGATTGGAAACTTTAATTGCGAAATTGGTCCTTCAAAATAATGGAAATTATAGTTGGGTCCCTAGGTGTTATGTATGAAATTGGATGAGTTCAGATGATTGTTTTGAGTTGAAATTTCGTATGTACGCTCGTAACCTGACTAATAGAAGATTGGTAAAGAAAATTAAAAGTTAACCCTTATAGATTTGTGGATTTACGTTTTGGTCCCTATTATTGTAAAGTGACCATTGGATATCAAATCGATGCCCGATTGGGTTGGGTTTTCACTCGTTGTTTGTATGTACATGTAGGGTAATAACCAGCATCTAGATAAGATAAAAAGAAAAAAATGGACGTGTTTCCAGGGTTTTCTTCACAGTTTACTTCAGTAAACCTAATGTAGCTCGTGTCGTTCGGTCTTGCGACTAGGCCGAGTCAATGGGGTTACATTTAGTGGTATTAGAGCCAGGTTATGATTGTTGGAGGTGGGTTATGGTTGGTTTATGCATGTTGGGAAGTTGTTTGATATGTATGTAGATTGAATTGAGTTGATTGCTATACACAGTGATGGATTGTATGTTATATACCATGTTGGGTATGATTTGGGACACATTGCCTTATTACTCCCAATGAAAAATATTTTTGATTTGAAATGGAAGTCTTGGACCCTTGCTTGAAGATGGCCTAATCGTTTTTATTTTGGTGTTATCATGCCATAGATTCTTTGTTTACAATGCCACCGATGAGAGAATTACATTTTAAGGTGAATGGGGAAGGCAAGATGATGAGAATAATGTTGTGCCTGAGGGGTTGCCGCCTCCTCCACTGAATCCACCCGCGGGTGTGGAACAAGTACCACCTGCGCAAGCTAGGCCAGCACTGGGTTATATGACACCTTTGATACAGGCAATGAAGAGAGTGTTCTAGGCCGCAATGGCTAGAGTGCATGTGCTTGCACCAGCACTGGTTGCTATTGTTAATTCGGGATTACCTTAGAGCATTTACATGGCCTGGGAGGGGTCGAGTTTAGAGGGTTGTCGCCTGAGGCTTTTGAGGAGTGGTTTGCCAGCACGAATCGTATTTTGGATTAGATGGGTTGTTTTGATGCTAGTAAGCTGGATGTGCTGTATCTCTTCTGTAGGGAGATGTGTATAGCTGGTGGACTACTGGATTGCAAGTATGGAGGCCAATAATGTATCATGGGACACCTTCCGGTCTGCCTTCTAGAAGAAGTATCTCGGAGCTAGATACCATGATGAAAAGAAATGCGAGTTTATGGCTTTAGTGCATGGAAATATGTCGGTATCTGAGTATGAGACACAGTTTGTGAGGCTGAGTTAGTATGCTTCTTAGTTGATGCCTGATGAGAGGAGCCGTTGTGATCGCTTCCGTTACGGATTGACCATGAGGTTAAGACGTATATGTTGGCTACTGAGTATGTTGATTTTGATGTATTGGTTTTGAGAGCCAAGGATATTGAGCAGAGTTTGGGTTTGACATCCCGTGCTGGAGGATCCGGTCATGGTAAGAGAGCTGATGATGCTAATATCGGGGGTGGCTGATATAAGAGGCATCGTGATCGGAGATATCGACCCGAGCTTGGGAGAAGAGGTCAGCTGGGGCAGAGTTCTAGAGGTGGGATACCCGAGTGTGTTCAGTGTGGGAAGAAGCATTCAGGGGTTTGCTGGAGGTCAAATAGAGTTTGCTGGGGTTGTGGATCTCGAGATCATGTTAGATGTGATTATCCTTAGATTGGATGAGCTGGGCCAGTTCCTGTGACTGTTGCAGCTAATGTTTGCTGGAGTTGTGGGTTGGTTGATAACGTGAGGCGTGACTGCTCTGTGTTAGCTAGAGGTGCGCATGTTCCTGCACTTATTGTGGCTGCCTAGAGAGGTCGAGGGCGTGGACGAGGATATTTCCAGCCGAGAGATGGTGGGCGTAAAACTATGGCACACACCGTTGCTATCCAGTCGTAGGGAAGAGGTCCCGCGAGGGTGTATGCACATCACGAAAGACGCAACGATACCGATGTGATTACAGGTACCTTTACTTTGCAATATTTGTCGTTATTTTCTTTGGTTAATTCTGGTTCCACCCATTCGTATATTCTTAGTGAGCATGCACAGTTGCTTGATATACCTGTGGAGATTTTGAATGTTGGGGTTCAAGTAACTAGTTCTTTGGGTGAGATGGTTGTGGTTAGGAAGTTATATCCAAGGTGTCCTTTGATGGTACAAGACCATGTGTTCGTCGTGGATCTGATGGAATTGCCATTCTATGGTTTCGATGTGATTTTGGGGATGGATTGGCTATCCGAGCATAGGGCAGTTGTGGATTTTGAAACCAAACGGATATCCTTGCGTCTTGCTGATGAATATGAAGTTGTAGTGGTTGGCGAGAATACAAAGTTCATATCTAATGTTGTTTCGGCTTTAGAAACAAGTCGAATGTTGGAACACGAATGTCAGGCATATTTGGCCTATGTTATGAATTATGGATCCAAGGATGTGCGTGTGCAGGATATCCATACAGTTTGTGATTTTTTGGGAGTTTTTCCTGAAGAGTTACCGGGGTTGCCGCCAGATAGGGAGGTGGAGTTTAAAATCGAGATGTATGTTGATTCGGCACCAGTGTCCATTACGTTGTATCGCATGGCACCTAAGGAGTTGAAAGAGTTAAAGACACAACTCCAGGAGTTGCTTGATAGGGGGTTTATTAGACCCAGTGTTTCACCCTGGGGTACGCTGGTGTTATTTGTGAAGAAGAAATATGACACAATGAGGATGTGTATCGATTATCGACAACTGAATAAGTTGATGATTAAGAACAAATATCCATTGCCATGGATTGACGATTTGTTTGATCAATTCCGAGGTGCATCGATATTTTCTAAGATCGACTTGAGATCGGGATATTATTAGTTGAAATTGAAGGGTGAGGATGTGCCAAAGACTGCCTTTCGTACGAGGTATGGGAATTACGAGTTCTTAGTGATGCCGTTTGGGTTGACCAATGCTCCAGCTGCGTTTATGGATATGATGAATCGGTTGTTTCATGAGTTCTTGGACCAATTTGTGGTAGTGTTTATTGATGATATTCTTCTGTACTCTCGTACCAAGAAAGATCATGATGAGCATTTACGGATTATGCTTCAGAGATTATTAGATAATCAATTATATGCCAAGCTGAGTAAATGTGAATTTTTGTTGAAGGAAGTAGTTTTCCTTGGACATATGGTGTTGGCTGAGGGAATTCGTGTGGATCCACAAAAGATTGGGGCTATGGTGAGTTGGAAGCCACCTAGGTCAGTGACGGAGGTGCGTAGTTTCCTTGGGTTGGCTGGATATTATCGCCAGTTTGTAGATGGATTTTCGAAGATTGCTACACTTTTAACCAAGTTGTTGCATAAGAACATTCATTTTGAGTGGACAGAGGATCGTTAGCAAGCTTTTGAAAGGTTAAAGGAAGCTTTGACACAAGCTCCAATCTTGAATCCTATGTGGGTTTAGGGTGCGTGTTGATGCAATGTGGGAAGGTGGCGGCTTATGCATCTAGGTAATTGAAGGTGCACGAGCATAACTATCCTATTCATGATCTTGAGCTTGCCGCGGTGGTGTTTGCGTTAAAGATTTAGAGGCATCATCTTTATGGTGAGAAGTGTGTAGTGTACACGGATCACAAAAGTTTGAAGTATTTGATGTCGCAGAAAGAGTTGAATCTTAGGCAGCGTCGATGGCTAGAGTTGCTTAAGGATTATGATTTGACCATTGAGTATCATCCGGGTAAAGCAAATGTGGTAGTGATACTTTGAGTAGAAAAGCTGTGGTTGAGTTGAGAGCTATGTTTGCTCGGTTGAGTGTAACCCGTGATGGAGACTTGTTAGCCGAGTTGCAGGTGCAGCCATCGCTGTCACAAATGATAAAGGAGAAACAACTGTATGATGATGTGTTGGTACCTCATGTTAAGGATATCTTGGATGGGAAACCATCAGATTTTTATTTTAATGATGATGGGGTGTTGTATTTTAAGGATCGGGTAGTGGTGCCGCAGGATGAGAGTTGAGACGTATCATCTTGACCGATGCTCATTCTATCCCTTTTGCTATGCATCCCGATAGTACCAAGATGTATCGGGGTTTGAAGGAGGAGTATTATTGGGTTGGTTTGAAGAAGGATGTGGTTGCTTTTGTTGCTAGATGCATGGTGTGTCAGCGTGTTAAAGCTGAGCATCAATTTCCTTCTGGGTTGTTGCAGCCGTTGAGGTTACCAGAATGGAAATGGGGGAGAATCACCATGGATTTTGTGTCGGGGCTACCTTTGACACCGACTAAAAAGGATTCCATCTGGGTGATCGTGGATCAGTTTAAAAAGTGTGCACATTTTCTACCGGTGCATACGACGTATACTTTGGATAAATTGGCTGATCTTTACATCGCAGAGGTCATGAAGTTGCATGGAGTGCCTAATTTGATTGTGTCGGATAGAGTTCCGAGGTTTACAGCAAGGTTCTGGGAATGTTTGCATCGAGCCCTGAGTACTCGGTTACATTTTAGCATTTCGTATCATCCTCAGACAGATTGACAGTCTGAGCACGTGATCCAGGTCTTGGAGGATATGATGAGGTGTTACATTATCGAGTTCTAATGAACCTGGGAAAAGCAGTTGCCAATGGTGGAGTTCGCTTATAATAACAGCTATTAGGTGAGTAATCAAATGGCACCGTATGAGGCCTTATATGGTAGGAGGTGTCGTACGCCTTTGTGTTTGGCGGAGGTTGGGGAGAGGTATATTTCTATGCCCCATGTTTTGAAAGACACTAATAAGAAAGTGAAGCTTGTGTCTGAATGCTTGAAAGCGGCATTCGATCGACAAAAATCCAACGCGGATTTGAAGCGTAGGGAAGTGGAGTATGTTGTTGGTGACAGTGTTTTTGAAGGTTTCACCTTGGAAGAAGGTGATGTGCTTTGGGCGTAAAGGGAAGTTGAGTCTGAGGTTTATCGGGCCATATGAGATTTTGGATCGTGTGGGTTCCGTAGCTTATCGGTTGAGGTTGCTTCCCGAGTTGGAAGGGATTCATAATGTGTTTCATGTTTCGATGTTGCGGAGGTATCGATCGGATCCCTCTCATGTTATGCCGATTGAGGATATTGAGTTGAGGCTGGATCTGACTTATGATGAGGAACCAATAGAGATCCTTGATACTAGCAGTAAGGTTCTACGTGGGAAGACGATAGAGCTCGTTAAAGTGTTATGGTGGAATCGAGGAGTTGAATAGGCTATTTGGGAGAGTAAGTTGGACATGAAAAAATAGTTTCCGCATCTTTTTCCTCTAGGTAAATTTTTAGGACGAAATTTATTACGAGGGGGAGAGTTGTAACGCCCCGATTTTGGGCTTAGGAGTTTTGGGAAATGGTTTAGTCGGTCCGGTGGACCGGGATTAGAGATTCTAGTCGGATTCGAGATTTAAATTAGATTACTTTTTTATTGAAGATAAAAACATAGAAAAATAGTCTAAAATTATTATTAAATGTATAAATGATTTTGGTAAAAACAATTTTGGAAAATGAAATTCAGAAATGGGACATTTTGGGTTAGTGACCAAAATGCAAGTTTGCAAAACTGTTTTTAGTGACTGTTTTGGAAATGGGTCAAAACTTTGAATCTTTAAGGAGCTATTAATCAAAAAAGGTTTCATCAGATTTCTCACTTTAATTAACTATTTTTAATTAAGTTTTAAGAGGTATAAATAAGGAGAGAATTAATTAAACACAATGAAGGCTTTTAAAAGAATTTCACTTAACTAATTTTGTAACTTCTTTTTTCCCAAATTCTCTCCAGCCAAACATATTTTCTAGCTTCAATTTCTTTAGGTAAAATTAGGATTTCAAAGAGTTTTTGATTTCCAATTGGTTTCTAAAGCTTTTACATCAAATACTTATTATTTCTACCTTGATTTTCATGGTTTATAAAGCAATTAAGGGGAGAAATCAGCATTGGAGGTAAGGATTCGTTCTTCTCCTCTAATGAAAGGTTCTTTATTGAAATTCCTAAGTTCTTGATCCATTTTATATGATTTGTATTGGGTTTTGATAAATTAAACTCAGGTTTATGGTTTAATTGATGATTTATGATGAAAATTGTGGAAATTCATAGTGATCTGTTTTTGCTGAGATAAGGATTGTTTATAACTTGATTTTGATGTCTAAAATGATTATGAAGTGAGTTTTGATGATAGAATCCCGCAATCTAATGAATCTCTAATTTGTTAGGTTGTTAGTTAAGAGATTTTGAGGTGTTGTGGTTGATTATTGCTTGCTGGAGGTATAATGTTGTTTTAGGTTGTTTGGATGTTAATTGATGTTATTTGAAGGTTGAGATTCGTAGTTGTGGGCTAGATTGAGGTTTTTGGGGAATCGATGATGTTTTCGGTTGTTAAGATAGAGTGTTATGGAGGATTATAGTTGGGTGTTAATAATTGTTGTGTTGCTATGAGTTTAGATGCATTGTAATGCATTGGATTCTCTGTTATGATGTGTTTGAAACAGGGGAAAGTAGTTTGGAAGAGAATCTTGGTGTTAAGGAGTTGCCGAAGGCTTGATTTGACAATGGCAAAGGAGGCGTTGCTTTGTCGGTGAGTGAAACGGATAAAAATGGCTTTTCAAAGGTTTGAAAAGGTTTAATGGGAGTCTAGACTAAGCTTGATATGCTGGTCTAAGACTCGGAAGTAAGTAAAGTGGTTTTCTCTCTCGATTTCGATTGGAAAATGATTTATGAAATGCACTTGTTAAATAATTGTTTACCTCATGTTTTATGCATGAAATGAGCATGGTTTAATGCTGGAAACTGATGTGAAATGATATTAGATGCATTTGGAAAGTAATGCATGATTTTAAAGAATGTTTGTGAACATGGTTTATACATGGTTTAATGCATGTTGAGGTGTTTTGAATAATGCGTATGAAAACAATGAGGTATGTTTATAAAAGTGGATTATATTGGCAAGTGATGAATTGAAAATGTTATGGAAATGTTATTGGATATAATTGGCCGGCCATAGGGTTTAAAGTGCACTACAATAAGTCACTTGTGGTTGTAGAGGTGGAACGAGAGGTATTTACTCTAACCATGTGAACCCCAAAGTTGTTGAGGTGACATTTAGATGGCATTTGCTCCAGCCAAGAGCTGTAGAGGTTGATGCATCGAATGTGTTTACTCCAAGTTGGAGGATTAGCCTTGGTAGTGTAGAGGGGTTGTATGTGTTGCACGACTCCATGCCATTGAGCTGCAAGAGATTGCGAGATCTCTTGGGAAATCCGTGTATCCGATGTTACTGATGTTAATGATGGTTTCATGGAAATGTTGTTGTTGAGATGGATCACTTGTAAGCCAATATAATGTTTTAAATGTATCATGTTGATGGATTGATTTGGAATAAAGTGTTTACACATGTTTTACTCCTTAAGCTTTGCATATGGGATGTTATGCATGGGAAAGGCTTAAGTAGAGGGAATTGCATATGAGATTATGTTGTGGAATCCATGATACATGTTGCATATGGTTTAATATGCTGATTTTGTAAAGACTAAGTGCATGTTTTGAAAGAGTGGCATGATTGTTTTGAATGATTTTTAATTGCATTGGATGATGGTTTGTATTTTGAGCGTTCCTCACCAAGCAATGATTGCTTACGCTCTCTTTTATCATCAATGCATATTGATTGAATGCAAGTGGCCTAGCAAGCAAGAAGGGAATTCCAAGACTAGAATTACCAAAGTATGTTTGAGTTTAAGTAGTAATAAAGGTAATGTGGCTTAAATGTTGTTGGGAGGGTTTGAGTGGTTACTTCTCCATTTGAGCAAGTTTATATTGCTGCTTTGGACTTGTGATAAGCTTGGTTTGTTGAATTTTGCACTTGGTTCATGCTTTGGTTGCTTGAGTATTAGGAAGCATGCCTATAGTTTACCTTTAAAGCATGATGATTGTTTTTTGATGTTTGGTTTATGGTAGTTGATGGTAAATGATCAATGATGATGTTATTTGATTGTTAGAAGCATGCTTAAGTGTTAGAATTCCAAAAGGAGGCTAAAAACCACAAATTATGACATTACATGTCATGGCGTATCGATACGCCTGTGCCCATATCAATACAGGTAAGTGTTTCCGGGCACAGTGTATCGATACACGGGGGACCGTATCGATACTGGTAAGCACATTTTTAGGTTTAGCGTATCGGTACACGAGTGATCGTATCGATACGGGTCTACAGCTTCAAGCATAGTGTATCGATACACGTGAAGGTGTATCGATACGGTTTTGAGCTACTGGAATCCAGAATATTTTAAAGGCTCAAGCGTATTGATACGCTTGCCCGCGTATCAATACGGGTGGCAGTTAAGTTAGTTGAAAATATGTTTTAAGGTTTTTGTTTTCTCTCGTTTTAGTCCCTGAGTGATATACATGCAATTAAATGAGCTCAAATGATTGTTTTGACTTGAAATTTCACTAGTATGCATGTAATTGGTTCAATTGAGGATTGGCAACTTTAATTGCGAAATTGGTCCTTCAAAATAATGCAAAATTACAGTTGGGTCCCTGGTGTTATGTATGCAATTAGATGAGTTTGGATGATCTTTTTAAGTTGAAATTTGGCATGTATGCTCGTAACCTGAATAATCGAAGATTGGTAAAGCAAATTACAAGTTAACCCTTATAGATTTGTAGATTTATGTTTTGGTCCCTATTATTGTAAAGTGACCAATTAGATATCAAATCGATGCCCGATTGGGTTGGGTTTTCACTCGTTGTTTGTATGTACATGTAGGGTAATAACCAGCATCTAGATAAGATAAAAAGAAAAAATTGACGTTTTTCTAGGGTTTTCTTCACGGTTTACTTCGGTAAACCTAATGTAGCTCGTGCGGTTCGGTTTTGCGACTAGGCCGGGTCAAGGGGGTTACACGCAATTTTCATGGATATGATGAATCGGGTATTCTATAAATTCTTGGATCAATTTGTGGTGTTTTTCATTGATTACATTCTCGTATACTTTCGTATCGAGGAAGATCACGATTGGTACTTACGAATTGTGTTGCAAACTTTGTTGGATAATCAGTTGTATGCTAAGTTGAGCTACTGTGAGTTTTGGATTAAGGAAGTGGTCTTTCTTGGTCATGTGGTTTCGGAAAAAAGGTATCCATGTGGATCCACAAAAGATTAAGGTGGTGGTGAATTGGAAGCAACTCAAGTTTGTGACGGAAGTTCGTAGTTTCTTGGGGTTAGCAAGGTATTATCATCGTTTTATGGATGGTTTCTCCAAGGTTGCTTCTTCTTTGACAAAGTTACTGCAAAAGGATGTACATTTTGAGTGGACAGATGGTAGACAACAAGCTTTTGAGAAGTTGAAGGAAGCTTTGATGCAAGCTTCGATCTTGATTCAACCCGAGTCGGGAAAAGAGTTTGTTGTCTATTGTGATGCATCCTATGTGGGTTTGGGGTGTGTGTTGATGCAAGATGGGAAAGTTTTGTCTTATGTATCTAGGCAGTTGAAGGTACATAAGTGCAATTATCCTACGCATGATATAGAGCTTGCCGTAGTGGTGTTTGCATTGAAGATTTGGAGGCATTATCTCTACGGTGAGAAGTGTATTGTGTATACTAGTCACAAGAGTTTGAAGTATCTAATGCTGCAAAAGGAGTTGAATCTTAGGCAACAAAGATTTTTGGAGTTGCTCAAGGATTATGATTTGATGATTGAGTATCACTCAGGAAAGGCTAATATGGTAGCCAATGCCCTGAGTAGGAAAGTAGCATTAGAGTTACGGGCAATGTTTGCGCGATTAAGTTTGTCAAGAAATGGAGGTATATTGGCTGAGTTGCAAGTGCAATCGTCATTTTCACAATTGATCAAAGAGAAACGACCATATAATGATTTGTTGGTAACACATGTTAAGGATATTATGGATGGTAATCAGCAGATTTTTTTTAATGATGAGGGTATTTTGTGCTTTAAAAGTTGAATGGTTGTGCCGAAAGATGAGGGTTATGGCACACTATTTTGATTGAGGCTCATTCTAGTCATTTTTCTATGCATCCGGGAAATACCAAGATGTATCAGGATTTGAAGAAGGAATATTATTAGGTTGGTTTGAAGAAAGATGTAGCGGACTTTGTTGATCAATGTTTAGTATGTCAGCATGTTAAAGATAAGCATCAATTTCCTTCTGGGCTGTTGCAATCGTTGAGGGTACCGAAATGGAAATGAGAGAGAATTACAATGGATTTTGTGTTGGGGTTGCCTTTGACGCCATCAAAGAAGAATTTTGTGTGGGCAATTGTAGATCATTTTACGAAGTGTGTGCATTTCTTGGCTATGCATATGACGTATACGTTGGATAGGTTAGCGGATTTGTACATTGCTGATATTGTGAGGTTGCATGGAGTGCCTAAGTCAATAGTATCAGATAGGGATCTCCACTTTACAACAAGGTTTTGGGAGTGTTTGCATAGAGCCTTGGGTACACGGTTGAATTTCAGTACTGCGTATCATCCTCAAACGGATGGCTAGTCTGAATACGTTATCCAATTGTTGGAGGATATGTTGTGGTGTTGTATCATTGATTTTCAAGGAATGTGGGAGAAGTAATTACGCTGGTGGAGTCTGTTATAACAATAGTTATCAGGCGAGTATTCAAATGGCTTCGTATGGTAAGAGATGTCGTACGCCACTTTGTTGGGCTGAGGCAGGTGAGAAGTATGTTTCCTTGCCTGATGTGTTGAAAGGCACTAACGCAAAGGTGAAGATTATTAGTGATCGGTTGAAAGTGGCTTTAGATCTGCAAAAGTCTTATGCTGATTTGAAACGTTAGGAGATTGAGTTTGCGGCTGGTGATAGAGTGTTTCTATAGGTTTCGCCTTGGAATAAGGTACTGAGGTTTGGATGTAAGGGAAAGTTGAGCCCAAGGTTCATTGGCCCTTATAAGGTGCTAGAGCATGTTGGTCCAGTTGCATATAAGTTAAGGTTACTTGTGGAGTTGGAGAAGATACATGATGTTTTCCATGTATTGATGCTTCGGAGGTACAGGTCAGACCCATCGCATATGATGCCTGTTGAGGAGATTGAATTGAATCTAAATTTAACCTACGATGAGGAACCAGTGGAAATCTTGGATTCTAGCAGCAAAGTTTTCTGTGGGAAGACTATTGAGTTGGTAAAGGTGTTGTGACAACATCGGGGTGTAGTGGAAGCCACGTGGAAAAGTAAAGAGGACATGAAGAAGCAGTTTCCTTACCTTTTTCTGTCAGGTAAATTTAGAGGATAAAATATCTTAAGTGGGAAAGAGTTGTAACGCCTCGAGTTTGGGCCTAGAAGTTAGCTAGATAGATTAGATGGTTCAGGCGAATCGGATTAGATGGTTCAGGCGAATCGGATTAGATGATTCGAACTAGTTTCGGGAATTAATTCATAATAAATTGTTTTTGCTAAAATAAAATATGGAAAAATGTTGGAAATGTATAATTAATATATTAAGGGTTTAGTAAAACTCAATTTGATGAAATAAACTCGATTTAGGAACATTTTGGTTTGGTGACTAAAATGTAAAGATTTCAAAATTATTTTGGCGACTAAATTGTAAAAGGGTCAAAACTTAGAATCTTTAAGAAGCTAATTTACCAATGTTTTTAATCAAACTTTTTCCTTAATTTAGGCTATTTTAAATGATTTTAAAATGGTTATTAAATTTAAATAAAATAGATTTAATAAAAAGGGATTTTTAATAACTAATTCATTTTCTTTACGTAACTACTTTTTCTCTCAACTTTCTTAGCAGTCAAACTATCAATTTTACTCTAAAATGATTAGGAATCATCTCTTTTTTATTTCCTTTTTATTTCTCAATTGATTCCTTTGATTTCTATATCAAATCCTATTTGTTTTCTTGGAGATTTCACTCAAGTCAGGCCAATTAAGGGAGAAGTTAGCAATTAGAGGTGATTTTCATTTCTCTTTTCTAATCAAAGGTTCTTTACTGAAATTCCCAAGTTCTTGATCCTTTACAATTTATATTTGTTATGTGTTAATGATTAAATCAAGATTAAAAGGTTTTAATTGAGTTTGATAAGGAATTTGGTGGGTCTTGGTGATAGATCTAATTTGTAGTGATTTTAATTGATGTAAATTGCATCTAAGATATGTTTTAATGTTTTGAGAAGATATTTATAAAAGGAATCCTGAAACTAACTGAATTGCTAATTTTGTAAGTTGTTAATAGTTAGATTTTGAGGTGATTAGGGTGTTAGAAGGTTGCTGGAGATATAAGTTGAAGTTGGAAGTGTTTTTGAATGTTATTTGATGTTAATTAGATGTTAAAATAGTTAAGTTATGGTTGGGTTTGTTTAGGTTGAGTTTGGTGATGTTTTTGGTTGTTCTTGGATGACGTTTGATGGTTTTTAGTGAGGCGAAGTTGAGAGTAGATGTTTTTGGGATTGGAGATGCATAATAATGCATTAATCCTATGTTTTTGTGTGGGTAAAACAGGGGAGACGAATCCTTAAGCAATTGGTGAGCTTTTGGTAGCTTCGGACGCTTGATTTCACATCGGCAAGTGGAGCTTTATGTTGTTGGAGAGTGGAAATATGGTTTACAGCTTATTAAAGGTTTGAAAGTGATTTTAGGATCTTAGATTAAGTTTGAAACACTTATCTAAGCTCAAAAGTAAGTATTGAACGATCTCGCTCTCATTTCAGTTTTGAAAATACATTCTTATGCTCATGTTTATGATTTCGATTACCTATTGTTATATACATGTTTTAGAAATGAAAAATGCTACAAATGATCATATATTGATGATTGTTGAGTAAGACAAATGATTTATGAAAATATTTTTGAGAATACTAGAATACATGGTTTATTGTATTAGAAATTGGTTTGGTTGCTGCATATAAAAACGACGAGGTAACATGTTTTAATAGAGTATATTGGGTAGTGGTTGTGATTAAATGTTATCGGATATAGTTGGCATGCTATAGGGTTTAAAGTGCACTATAATAAGTCACCTCATGTGTTTCGAGGGGTCAAGAGTGTGCCATTGCTCTACCATGAGAACCGCAGTGGTCGAAGGGTTAAGAGCGTGCCAATTCTCCCGCTATTGGATTTATACATCATAACCATTAAGGAGTAGTCGTACCATACTCTGGTTCGAAGATGTATGTGAAGTGGTCGAAGGAACCACTTGGGAAATCCGTGTATCTGATGTGATTTTTACAAATGAAAAGACTTGGTTTTGGGTCACTTGAATGCCAATATATGAATTGTTGTATCATGAAAATAGATTATGTTTTGTATAATTTGGTTTATACATGTGGTGCTCTTTAAGCTTTACTATTTGATGATTTAGCATGATAAGGCTTAAATTGAGTTTTGCTTATTGGCTATGCTAGAGATCCATGATACATGTGTAGCAAAACATTTAAATATGCATATCTTGGAAAGACATTAGAAGCATGAGATGTTTTAGCACGGGATTTCATACATGTTTTGAAAGCAAAATGTTTTAATGCATTAGTGAATGTTTTTGAGCATCCCTCGCTTAGCTTTATATGCTTACAATCCCTTTTTTTCTCATCAATACAGAGAAGTAAGCAATTGGGACAGCGAGCAAGCAAGGAGGAAACCAAGTGTGGAGCTATTTCAATTACAATTTTATAAATGCAACGTAGTAATACATGGCAATGTAACCAAGATTTTTTGGGGGGTGAATTGGTTACTCCCTATTGTAGACATGTTTTAATTGGTGTTTTGAACTTGTATGTTGGTTTATACTTTGAATTGGGGGCTTTGGGAACATTTGAGTATGGGGGTAGATATCATGCCAATAGGTCGATCTTGATTATTGCTTATGCTTCTATGATGCCTATGCTTTAATACTTCTTTGATGTTTGTAGTTTATTAGTTGGTATGATGTTTATATGTTGTTTGGAGTGTAAGAGTCATATGTTTAACCAAGAGGTCCTTATGGTCCCAACAGTACCGGTACAAGTCTTTAGGGATCGGTATGTGGGGTCTGTTCTGCTCAAAAGTGTGCAAAATCGCACAAGAGTATCGGTATGCCTAGCTCCATATCAGTACACCCCTCGGAAAAATACACCAGGTATTGGTACACGGACAACCGTATCGGTACGCGATTTAGCTACTAGAATCCTCTATGTTGATATCGAACCATTGGTATCGGTACTCATGAGCACCGTACCGATACCCTTTGCAAAATAAAACTCGTATCGATATGGGATCACTGCGTACTAGTATCAAGTATGTTATTTCTGGTAATTTCTGTGCTAAAGATTAAATCTTTGCAATTTAGTCTTTTTTTCTTATAAATGCAATTAAATGAGCTTGGATGATTATTTTGAGTTTTAACTGGCTTGCATGTAACCTAATTAACTAAGGTTTCGTAACTTTGGATTTAAGTAAGTTCCCTAAATTTTCTAGATTTGTAATTTGGTCCCCTAAAGTACGATTTTGCTCAATTGTATTTCAAATTGACGCCCGATTTAGTTGTGAATTATATCTATTGTCAGCATGTTCACCTTAAGGATTAATTTTGCATTTAGAAAGTTAAAAAGAAAAAAGAGACATTGTTCTAAGAAAATCATTCAGGTTTGCTTTCGCAAACCCAATGTAGCTCGCTTGGTTCGGTCTGCCGTCTAGGACGAGTCAAGGGGGTTACAATAAATCATTATGTTCAATGGGTATCAATACTCAAACACGAGTATCAATACAGTACCCCTAGGTACTGATACTCACACACGTACCGATACAGATATTGCTTACTGAAAATCCTAGATTTTTACAAGTACCAGTAAAGGTCGACTAGTATCGATACGACCCACAATCGCGTACCAGTACGGCCAAAGCTGCAACACCCCTACCTTGTCTAGAAAATAAACCGGCTTAGGATGTGTTACCAAAACAAACATATGTACTTTCTTGACAAATTTAATGTAAACAGCTAATCATGCCTTCAAAAGACAGGATAATTTAAATTTTGTTTCAAAGATCTAACTCAAACTTCAAAACATATACAAACATGTATTTACATACTATAGACTATGCACCTCAAACACTAGATCTTAATATACTTCTATCTTCTATGTTCTTCCAACACAAAGTTATTACATTGTTTCAAATAACACATGAGATTCATTTTCATACATACGCATTATTAATCTTAACTAGATTATAAACTTGCATACCTCTAATCATTTTAAAACATATCAGTCTATCGTTAACATCGTTCAAGTTAACCTTAAACCATTGGTTATTAATCATTAAACTTTGAAGTTGTACCATTTAATATCAAGATTTACTAACTAAGGTTACCAACTAAGTATCTCATATCAGATATTTAAACAACCACACTATCTTACTAACTATTAAAATCATATAAAGCAAACAACAACCAAGAAATAATTAAAGGCCCATACAAAACATTGGATACTTATCAAACTTATATACATGTAAAACTAAAATGAATAATCTATATGCACTATGCATACATTTCGACTATGTGCCACCAACTAGGAGTTCGTAAAGGATATACAAAATGTATTTCTTGATACTTATGATCTTGTCCAAGCTCAAAGTTAACTGAAAATAAAGCTACCATAAAAAGTGATGAAAGAATAGAGTAAGCAAACGCTAATGAGGTAGCACTAATAACCGTAAGTCATGTAGTAAAGTGTTTTGATGATCCATTTCTATTCATTAACTCAAGGTTAACAATTTAGGCATACTTCTAACTTGATCATGAACTAAGCTATCTTGATTTAAAGCAATATAGGCACAAAGATTTACACATAACGTTTCATTGATTTATTTTACTAATATCACCAATTATCTAACTTAGCATCTTATTATCATGATTTTCTTGTTACATAAGATAATCAAACCTAACATATCAAAGACATACATAACTTGTCTTTTAAGATATTGAACAATTGCTTATCAAAGTCATAATTAGGAGATACATGTTTATATGCAAATTAGTTCCAAATTCATGTACATACATACATACATACATATGATTAAATCAATCCACAACATACTTGTATTTCTATCAAAAGAGTCTAATAGACATGTATACACAAATATACACTGCAAAATAGTCCAAACATATTCATTTCTATCAAAATAGTCCAATATACATGTATACGCATTTATTCATTGCAAAACAGTCCAATAGACATGTATACACATATATACATTACAAAACAGTCCAAACAGTCCAATATACATGTATACACATTTATATATTGCAAAATAGTCAAAACATATTCATTTCTATCAAAATAGTCCAATAGACATGTATACACAGTTATACTTTGCAAACAGTCCAAACATATTCATTTCTATCAAAACAGTCCAATAGACATGTATACACATTTATACATTGCAAAACAGTCCAAACATATTCATTTATATCAACACAGTCCAATAGACATGTATACATATTTATACATTGCAAAATAGTCTAAACATATTCATTTCTACCAAAACAGTCCAAATGACATGTATACACATTTGTACATTGCAAAACAGTCCAAACATATTCATTGCTATCAAAACAGTCCAATAGACATGTATACACATCTATGCATTGCAAAACAGTCCAAACATATTCATTTCTATCAAAACAGTCCAATAGACATGTATACACATTTATACATTGCAAAACAGTCCAAACATATTCATTTCTATCAAAACAGTCCTATAGACATGTATACAAATTTATACTTTGCAAACAGTCCAAACATATTCACTTCTATCAAAACAGTCCAATAGACATGTATACACATTTATACTTTGCAAACAGTCCAAACATATTCATTTATATCAAAACAGTCCAATAGACATATATACACATTTATACATTGCAAAACAGTCCAAACATATTCATTTCTATCAAAACAGTCCAATAGACATGTCTACACATTTATACTTTGCAAACAGTCCAAACATATTCATTTCTATCAAAATCTATCCATAAATTAAATATTTATTTATGCACCCAGTCATTTATCGAATTTATAAGATTTTATGAATTCTTTAATCATAACTACAAGGTTTCAAATCATGACAGTATTTCATAATCCAATTATGCACAACTTCAGTTAAACATTAATTACTTAATATATAAGTTTTCAAGTTGAAACAATAGATTAACTTATGAATTCATAATTTTACTTAAATAAGGTATCACTTAAATATGGTTTCCTATTACATAAACTATTCTAATTCAGAATAACTTGTCTTATAAGACGTCAAACACATCTTAGTCATAGCACTACATAGGCATGATTTTTACTTATCAAATAAGTTATTAGCTTAACAAGTCATGAATTTAAGTTGATTATTATTGTAATACCCCAAAATTTACTAAGTTGATTAAGGGTCATTTCGTACTAAGATAATAGCTTAAAAGCTAACTTAGTGACTAAAATGACAAAAATGCAAAAGTTGGGATTTCTTTAATTATAGGTTTTGGAAAGGAAATTTCTAATGTTTAAAGGTATCATGTGATAGATAGTGAATTTAATAAGGTATTCTTAAATTTTGGTTGAATACCAAGGAAAATTGGAATGGAATTTGAAGTTTAAAAGTTTAGTGACCAAAATGTAATTTTTGAAATTTTTATGGCTAAAGTATAAACTTTGGAAAAGTTTTGGGACTAAAGTTGTAATTTACCAAAAGTTAAGGGTTTTATTTCATAAATAAATATATCACCTAAGGGTGTGAATCGAATGCAGAATTTTTGGTTCGATCTGATACTTTAATTATTGGGAAAATCGCAGTTAAAGTTTAAGTGGAATTGATATACCCGGATCAAACTGGAAAATTTTGAAATTTTACCATATGATAGAGAAAGTTTATAAAAGTCATTTCCAAGTGTTGGAAATATTTTTAGTTCGATTCAAGAACAATCCTACAGTTTATTTCTCAGTAAAGGATTATTTATAGTATATTGGATCAAATGGAAATTTTGGAGACTGATCCAAAAGATATGGAAAAATTCATAAAATATTACATTATGAATATTTTATTATAGTTGGTTGGATTCCAACTAGATTTAGTTGAATTTTTACAAGAATGGCAAACTAGTAAATAAAAACTAGTTGGAGGGCAAATTGGTCATTTGGCCCCAATGGCAATTTTGAAATATTCAAAAAGTTATAAGGAAAATTTTGGAAAGAGAATATGGAATATTAAATCTTGGCCCTTGATTGATGATAAAATCAATCTCAACCATTGGATAAAAAGGGCAAAATTGTAATTTCACTATTAAATGAATTTAATATTCATTTAATAGATATATGTGTAAAATAATGGTAAAAAGATGAACCAAATGTTCATATTTTCTAGCAACAACCGTGAGGTCTAGGGAAAGAAAGAGAAAAATTTTTCCAAGCTCGATTCAAGCCCCGAAACTCGGTTTTCAGGTAATCTCTTCAACTACAAAGTTGTTCTACTCTTCAAGCTCTACCTTTGGATATCAATAATTCATGGAATCCATGCTTGATTGATGAGAATTTACATGAGAAAAAAAATTAGGGTTTATGGATCAAATTGGGGCTTTTGAGATTTTATGATTCCATGATTTGATTCAAGTTGAAATCAAGCTAGTATGATGTTAAAAATCATAATGTTGAGTTGGGATTTAAGTTTTACATGTTTTGATTATTTTGAAGATGATTAGAGTTTATGGATTCAAGTTTAATTTAGGGTATGTGATGTTGAAATAATGATCTAGTAAGCTTGAATTGTTGTTTGGAAGCAAAACTCTAAGTTAAATTGTGTAGGGACCATTTCGACAAATTGAAAAGCTGAAGGACCAAATCTAAATTTTTAGAATTTGGAGTGTATTTGTGTTATTAATGATGTTAGAGATAAGAAAATGAAGTTACAACGCCAAATTGATGTTGAATTGAATTAGTGACCATTTTGACAATTTGTCAAAGTTAAGTGACCAAATCGAAATGGAAGTTTTGTGTGGCGGCTAAATCTGAATTTAGTTGTAATGATGGAATTAAGGTAGTAATGTTGAATTGAGGACTAAATTGCACAGTTAAGAAGCATGAATCCTTATCTTTGCATTGTAGTACCTATTTCGGTAAATAAGGAAAATTAGGGAGAATTATTGTGAATAATTATTTGGTGAAGAATGTGATGAGTTGGTGGTTTAAAGCTAATGATTGGACTAAATTGAAAAGTAGAAAAGTATGGAGAAGTTAGTATAAAAGTTGAAGTTGTTTATGGAAGTTGTGTAGAAAAACTGGTTTATGGCAGTAAATTTGAAAATTCACCATAAATTCTACAAAAATGATTAGAAGATGAATTTTATACTGATGTAAAGGTTTGTTCGTCTAGTTTCGTTTCCAACAAACGGAAAATGATTTCGAGTTCCGAGTAAATAGATATGAAATTTTAACTGGTGAAAGGTCAGAAAACAGTATAGCAGGCTGTTCCAAAATTCAATACTGGAAATTGAGTTTGAAAATTCTCCATAAATCGTACAAGATGAATTTGGGCTGTTAATTTATATGGTTGAAAATCTTATTGAATCTAGTTTCTATCAGAACAAACGGAATCGAATTCCGAGTTGTAGATTATTTTATAGAAATATTTCTTTGGAGGTACTGCAAACTGCCAAAAAATGAGAATTGATAAACTTTGTATCTAAGGTTGATTAGTAAGCTTGAAAAGGGTTAATGGAAGTTCAAATTGGTCACTAAGGACCATAATGAGTTTTTGAACAATACAAGAAAGAAAATAAAATGTTTGGAGATTTTGTGCTCAAATGATTATAATGGACAATATGTCTAAAATATTGTTAGATTGGGATCTAACAAATATTTTACTTATTTGAATTATGAAATTAAGTTCGAATTAAGGGAGGTTAGAGGTACAATGAAGGAAAGGATCAAAGAGGACTTAGTGAGGCATACTAATACATGGCCCAGGTGAGTGCGATGCATACATAACATTATACATGGATGCTTCATACATCACCGGTAGCACTTGCGATGAGTCTACCTGGTTTATATATTGTCATGATAATTATGTCATTGATCATACATTTGACATACTTTAAATATGTCAAAGGTTGAAAATAAATGCTTTGACCACTAGTTATTGATGATGATTTACTATTAATGTTATTCGGTTATGAACTGCTTAATGTTAATATAAATTGATATACATTGCCATGGATGAAATATTTGATAATATAAAGCCCAAGTATGATATAGAGGTTCAAAGGTATAGTTGGCTAGCCATAGAGTCATAAACAGTTGTATAAAGATTCTAAGCACTTCAGGTAAAGTGCAAATTTTATAAATACTTATTGAGGAGTATACTCATGCATTGTTTTAGTATAATGACTTATTACGGGTGCTAAGAACTTCAGAGTAATTTCATAAAAACTCAATGAGGGATATATTGTATACTCCGGTAAGTATACAGAAGCACTTCGGTGCTAAGCACTCTCGGTAGAGTGCAAATAATATACATACTCAAGAAATGTTGGATATGGGGGATGGCTCGTGTACATAGAATCTCTTAATTCGATACTTTGGGCTAAGTAAACTGAATTGAACTAAAAAATGGAATGATAAGCTTGAAAGCTTGCAGACAGAGTTGGAAAAAGGTATTGGTAAGTATTGAAAGCTTATGGACGGAAATGGCACCAATATTGGTAAGATCTAATCTTATCACTTTGATATACATATATGCTATTACATATTTTATTATGTTAATGAGCATGTAATTGTAAGGTGATCATATGCATTATTAATAATTAATAATTAATATTGAGATTGATATTATGACAATTGCACTTGAATTTGAATTATTGCCTCACTAAGTAAATACTTAGCGTGTAACTGTTTTACACGTAGGAAAGAAGAAATGGTTGGAGTAAGGAGCATATACGGACATCATCAATCAATAACAGGTACATCAATATCAGTAAGATATCTTTTGATACTGTTTGATATTTACTAGTTGGCATGTATATTAAAAGGGTATGCCTGCTCTGATAGAATTTGTATTTTATTTCGTATCTGGATAAATTTTAAATCAGGAAGATTTTAGGCAGTTCTATTAATTATATCAAGAAAAATTAAATTGACAAGTTGCTGCATGAAAATAAATTCGATTTGAAGATGACAATATTATTTTAAACTTTACGCGAATAACTAGATTTGTAAATAAAAACTAAATACATTGTAACATTTTTAAAGAAACAAAATTTTACCGAGTTACAAATGTTTGTGATATCTTTGACTCGTATTCAGCTATAAATATGATAAAGGGTATTACATTTATTGGTATCAGAGCTGCAGGTTTAGACAATTCTCGGCCTAAATGAAAGTGGTTTTATGTTAAAAAGAGTATACATTCCACTAGGATATCAATTTTACTGATATGGTGTTTTTATGATTTGATTGATGTCGCTCCTTACTAATGTAAATTGGGAGGAATTATAAGAAATATTTGAGTCAATAAAGCGTGATGAACTGGTAAATTGGAAGCTTTGGAAGGAATCAAGAGTAGTAACAATAAGGTTAATAATAACCCTTCGGATAAATCTGAACAAGAAAGGGGCACTGGTACAGCAAGAAGTGCCTGTGTCGGATTAAGGAACTGAAAAGTTTAGAAACACCTGAATTGGAAGGAAAAGTAGATTAAGGTCCAGTGATTGTTGATTTATAACTGAATAATCTAAGGATTACACTAGACGGATACCGAGAAATTGGATGGAGCTATTTTGTTGCTCCGAGATTTAAGCTAGATTAGAAAACCATCTAAATTTGCTTCATAGCCAGGATTGCACATATCAGTTCGAGTTTATAGCATCAGGACTGATAAAGATTGGGATGATTCAAAAATCATAGAAGGTATATCCCATCTTTTTGGATAAACTTGTATTGATGTTGATGGGTCCTAGCTTTACACATTTGTATATAAGTACGAAGTTGAATGTTGAATGAGATATCCTTATAGAACCCATTTCAAGTAATATAGCGGTCATGAATTTGTTGGGTTGTAATGTAAGGGCGAGCTGAACATGTGGAATTACTCAATAAAAACATAAGAAATAGAGTTCACGATAAACTTAATGGAATTATCTTTTGAGGAGTTTAAGATGATTGTGGGCATGAATTGGTTACCTTCCTATCAGGTCATGATGAATTGCCGCATAAAGTGATTAATATTGAAAAACATGGAAGGCACAAAAATAGTAGTAGTTGATAAAAGGGTAAACCCTTTTTCTAATGTAATTTTAGTTTTTTATTAAGGAAATTGCTATTATAAGGTTGCTAAGTTTTCTTAGCAAATGTAGCAGATGCTCGGGCTGTTGAAGTTAAATTGAAAAATAACTCGACTATCCAAAAATATCCGGATGTATTCCCAGATGAATTACTCAGAATTACCTCTAGATTGAGAGGTGAAATTCAAAATAAAGATGTTACCAGGCATTGAGCCTAAATTAATGGCCCCGTATAAAATGGCTTCGACCGAACTTCAAGATTTAATGGTACAAATTGCAAGGAATGTTAGGTCGATGTTTTATAAAGTCAAGTGTGTCATCTTGAGGGTACACCCGTGTTAATTGTGAAAGAGAAAGACTGATTTCTATCAGCTCGAGAAGGTAATAGTAAAGAATAAATATCTTCTTCCGAAGACTGATGATCTTTTGATTAGTTCAAAAAAATAAAGGAAGAAGAAATTCTAAAGATAGCTTTTTGAACTCGGTATGAATACTATGAGTTCGTGATGATACCTACGGCATTTATAAGCCTAATGAACCAAGTATTCTAATTTTGATTGGACCAATTTTTGGTAGAATTCATTGAGTATATTTTGGTCTACTCAAAGGAAAAAGGAAGAATAAGATGCCCATTTTGCATTATTCTTCAGACCTTTCAAGAAAAGAAGCTATATGCTAAATTGTTAAAGTATGAGATTGGTTGTCTAAAGCTGTTTTATTAGTTATGTGGATTGGGCAATGGGAATAAGAATAGACCTCAAGAAATTACAAATTATAGTTGAATGGAAACCTCTGAAAAATGTTTTAGAGGTTCAAAATTTCTTGATGATTGTCTCCTCATTGACCAAGCTATTGAGGCAAGAAATGTCGTTCAGTTGAACAGATCAATGCTAAGAAATCTTTGAGACATTAAAGGAGATCTTAATAGAAGCCACGGTACCAGTACAACCAGAATTGGGTAAAGATTATGTGGTGTATAGCGATGCTTCTTATAACAGTTTGGGATGCGTACTTATGCAAGAAGGAAAAGTAATGTTCTATGCTTGAGACAACTTAAGATATATGAGAGGAATTATCTTACTTAGAATTTGGAGCTAGCAATGGTTGTATTTCTTTAAAAGATATAGCATCATTATTTATACAGTGAACGATGATATATTTGTATAGGTTATAAAAGTTTAAAGTATATGCTTACTAAAGAAGAGTTAAACTTGAAGTAAAAAAAGTTGGATTGAGATTTTTAAGAATTATGATATGGTCATTGACTATCATCCAGAAAAAGCTAATGTGATAGCTGTCGCTCTCAGTCGAAAGACAATTGTTGCCTTAAGAGCTATGAATGCAAGATTGGCATTAAAAGAAGATGGTGTTTTGATTCTCAAGTTAAGAATAAAATTTACCATATTAGATTAAATAAGATATCTTTAAAGAAAGGATGAAAATGTTGTCAATGTGCAAACAAGTGGAAAAGAGTGAAAATGAAAACTTGGAATTTAGGTTTGATAGATATTTGTATTATCAAGGAAGAATTTCTATCTCAATGATGAAAACTATATGTTGACCCTAAAAGAAAAGATATTTAATATAAATTTAAGGATAAAGTATTCCTTAAAAGTTTCACCTTGGAAGAAGGTGTTATGGTTTAGACAAAGAGAAAGTTAAGTTCAAAATTTATTGGGCTATAAGAAACTGTGAAAGGAGTTAGTCTGATAGTTAAGCTTAATAGTTAGCTTTATCTTTTGAAATGAACAAGATTCATAATGTATCGATGATCTGGAAATATTGATTAGACTCCTCACATGTTGTTACTCTGGAGAAAATAAAGATCCAGCCGAATTTAAGCTATGAAAAAGAACTGGTAAAGATCCTAGCACATGGAGTCAAAGAACTAAGAAAACAAGACAATCTTGTTTGTTAAAGTTCTTTGACAAAAAATCACAAGGTTAAAGAAAATATTTGAGAGAAATAAGAAGAAAATATAAGAAAATAGTTTCCTCACCTTTTGGAACCAAGTAAGTATTGAAAAATTCGAGGAAATTTTCTTAAGGGGGAGAGAATTGTAATACCCCAAATTTTACTAAGTTGATTAAGGGTCATTTAGTACTAAGATAATAGCTTAAAAGCTAACTTAGTACTAAAATGACAAAAATGCGAAAGTTGAGATTTCTTTAATTATGGGATTTGGAAAGGAAATTTCAAATGTTTAAAGGTATCATGTGATAGATAGTGAATTGAATAAGGTATTCTTAAAGTTTGGTGAATACCAAGGAAAATTGGAATGTAAATTGAAGTTTAAAAGTTTAGCGACCAAAATGTAAATTTTGAAAATTTTATGGCTAATGTATAAACTTTGGAAAAGTTTGGGGACTAAAGTTGTAATTTCCCAAAAGTTAAAGGTTTTTATTTAATAAATAAATATATCACCTAAGGGTGTGAATCGAATGCGAAATTTTTGGTTCGATCTGATACTTCGATTAATGGGAAAATTGCAGTTAAATTTTATGTTGAATTCGGATACCCGGATCGAACTGAAAAATTTTGAAGTTTTACCATATGATAGAGAAAGGTTGTAAAATTCATTTCCAAGTGTTGGAAATATTTTTAGTTCGATTCAAGATGAATCCTACAGTTTATTTCTAAATAAAAGATTATTTATCAGTATATTGGATCGAATGGAAATTTTAGAGACTGATCCAAAAGATATGGAAAAATTCATAAAATATTATTTTATGAATATTTTATTATAGTTGGTTGGATTACAACTAGATTTAGTTGAATTTTTACAAGAATGGCAAACTAGTAAATAAAAACTAGTTGGAGGGCAAATTGGTCATTTGGACCCAATGGCAATTTTGAAATATTTAAAAAGTTATAAGGGCAATTTTGGAAAGAGAAAATGGAATATTAAATCTTGGCCCTTGATTGATGATAAAATCAATCTCAACCATTAGATAAAAATGGCAAAATTGTAATTTCACTATTAAATGAATTTAATATTCATTTAATAGATATATGTGTAAAATAATGGTAAAAAGATGAAACAAATGTTCATCCTTTCCAGCCAAAACCGTGAGGGCTAGGGAAAGAAAGAGAAAAAAATTTCCAAAGCTCAATTCAAGCCCCGAAACTCGGTTTTCAGGTAATCTCTTCGACTACAAAGTTGTTCTACTTTTCAAGCTCTATCTTTTGATATCAATAATTCGTGGAATCCATGCTTGATTGATGAGAATTTACGTGAGAAAGAAATTAGGGTTTATGGATCAAATTGGGGCTTTTGAGATTTTATGATTCCATGATTGAATTCAAGATGAAATCAAGCTAGTATGATGTTAAAACTCATGATATTGAGTTGGGATTTAAGTTTTACATGTTTTGATTATTATGAAAATGATTAGGGTTTATGGATTCAAGTTTAATTTAGGGTTTGTGACATTAAAATAATGATCTAGTAAGCTTGAATTGTTGTTTGGAAGCAAAACCCTAAGTTAAATTGTGTAGGACCATTTTGGCAAATTGAAAAGTTGAAGGACCAAATCTGAATTTTTAGAATTTGGACTGTATTTATGTTATTAATGATGTTAGATATAAGAAAATGAATTTAGAATGCCAAATTGATGTTGAATTGAATTAGTGACCATTTTGACAATTTGTCAAAGTTAAGTTACCAAATCGAAATGGAAGTTTTGTATGGGGGCTAAATCTGAGTTTTAGTTGTAATGATGTAATTAAGTAAGTAATGTTGAATTGAGGACTAAATTGCAAGGTTAAGAAGCATGAATCCTTATCTTTGCATTTTAGTACCTATTTCGGTAGATAAGGAAAATTAGTGATGTTGAATTGAATTAGTGATCATTTTGACAATTTGTCAAAGTTAGGTGACCAAATCGAAATGGAAGTTTTGTATGGGGGCTAAATCGGATTTTTAGTTGTAATGATGGAATTAAGGTATTAATGTTGAATTGAGGACTAAATTGCAAAGTTAAGAAGCATGAATCCTTATCTTTTCATTTTAGTACCTATTTCGGTAAATAAGGAAAATTAGGGATAATTATTGTGAATAATTATTTGGTGAAGAATGTGATGAGTTGGTGGTTTAAAGCTAGTGATTGAACTAAATTGAAAAGTAGATAAGTAAGGAGAAGTTAGTATAAAAGTTGAAGTTGTTTATGGAAGTTGTGTAGAAAAAATGGTTTATGGCAGTAACTTTGAAAATTCACTATAAATTCTACAAAAATGGTTAGAAGGTGAATTTTATACCGATGTAAATATTTGTTCGTCTAGTTTCGTTTCCAACAAACGAAAACGGATTTCGAGTTTTGAGTAAAAAGATATGAATTTTTAAGTGGTGAAAGGTCAGAAAACAGTATAGCAGGCTGTTCTGAAATTCAATACTGGAAATTGACTTTGAAATTTTTCCATAAATCGTACATGTTGAATTTGGTTATTAATTTATATGGTTGAAAAGCTTATTGAATTTAGTTTCTTTCAGAATAAACAGAATCGAATTCCGAGTTGTATATTATTTTATAGAAATATTTCTTGGGAGGTACTGCAAACAACCAGAAAATGAGAATTGATACACTTTGTATCTAAGGTTGATTAGTAAGCTTGAAAGGGTTAATGGAAGTTCAAATTGGTCACTAAGGACCATAATGATTTTTTGAACAATACAAGGAAGAAAAGAAAATGTTTGGAGATTTTGTATTCGAATGATTATATTGGACAATATGTAACATATTGTTAGATTGAGATCTAACAAATATTTTACTTATTTGAATTATGAAGTTAAGTTTGAATCAAGGGGGTTCAAGGTACAATGAAGGAAAGGATCGAAGAGGACTTAGTGAGGCATACTAATACATGGCCCAGGTGAGTGCAATGCATACAAAACATTATACATAGATGTTTTATACATCACCGGTAAGACTTGCGATGAGTCTACCTGGTTTATATATTGTCATGATAATTTTGTCATTGATCATACATTTGACATACTTTAAATATGTCAAAGGTTGAAAATAAATGCACTGATCACTAGTTATTGATGATGATTTACTATTAATGTTATTCGGTTATGAACTGCTTCATGTTAATAGAAATTGATATACAATGCCATGGATGAAATATTTGATGATATAAATCCCAAGTATGATATAGAGGTTCAAAGGTATAGTTGGCTAGCCATAGAGTCATAAACAACTGTATAATGATTCTAAGCACTTCAGGTAAAGTGCTAATTTTATAAATACTCATTGAGGAGTGTACTCATGCTTGGTTTGAGTATACGGACTTATTACTGGTGCTAAGCACTTCAGAGTAATTTCATAAAAACTCAATGAGGGATATATTGTATACTCCGGTAAGTATACAGAAGCACTTCGGTGCTAAGCACTCCCGGTAGAGTGCAAATAATATACATACTCAAGAAAGGTTTGGTATGGGGGGATGACTCGTGTACATAGAATCTCTTAATTCGATACCTTGGGCTAAGTAAACTGAATTGAAATAATAAAAATAGAATGATAAGCTTCAAAGCTTGCAGACGGAGTTGGAAAAAGGTATTGGTAAGCATTGAAAGCTTACGGATAGAAATGGCACCAATATTGGTAAGATCTAATCTTATCACTTTGATATACATATATGCTATTACATATTTTATTATGTTAATGAGCATGTAATGGTAAGGTGATCATATGCATTATTAATAATTAATAATTAATATTGAGATTGATATTATGACAATTGCACTTAAATTTGAATTATTGCCTCACTAAGTAAATACTTAGAGTGTAACTGTTTTACACGTAGGAAAGAAGAAATGGTTGGAGTAAGGAGCATATACGGACATCATCAATCAATAACAGGTACATCAGTATCAGTAAGATATCTTTTGATATTGTTTGATATTTACTAGTCGGCATGTATATTAAAAGGGTATGCCTGCTCTTATAGAATTTGTATTTTATTTGGTATCTAGATGAATTTTAAATCAGACAGTTTTTAGGCAGATTTATTAATTATATCAAGACAAATTAAATTGATAAGTTGCTGCCTGAAAATAAATTCGATTTGAAGATGAAAATATTATTTTTAAACTTTACGCGAATAACTAGATTTGTAAATAAAAACTAAATACATTGTAACATTTTTAAAGAAACAAAATTTTACCGAGTTACAAATGTAGAGGGTTTTACAAATGTTTTCTGATATCTCTAACTCGTATTCAACTATAAATACGAGAAAGGGGTATTACAATTATAAAAGCTATTGAACTTAGCATGTCGTCGACTTATGTTTATATGTTACAAAAATATCAAACATTGTATCTCAATAGCTTGTATACTTATCACCCAAATTAACAAACATAATATCTCAAAACATAGTTACTTGTCATATAATTATTAAATATAGTATCATATAACATAGATACTTTTTCACATGTTCATCAAAATAGTTAGTTTGTTTAACTTACAAATTTCGATATTTAATCTTTATCATAGCCTTGATAACCAAGTAAAAGCCTAGGTACTCGAATCCCCAACCAACTGTCGCCAACAAAAAGGTACTCATAGTACTGGTCAATCCCTCCTATTGTCGCCAAGTGACCACAACACTTTCCTCCTAGTATCGCTAAATAAGGACAGTAGTCCATGACCGTAGTTCACCCTAAACATGAGCTCTATGGACTCTATGGCATGCCAACTATACCTAAGACTGACTCAAAACCAAGGCTTTTCGATCTTGTCATATCGTATCATAATCAAATTTGAGCTTAGCTCTTTATTCAAGTAATCTGATTACATATCACGTTGCTTGACATATCAAGCCCATAAACAAATATTGATCTCATAAAAAATATAACTCCAAAGTCATATAACCAAAAGATCATATTTTAATTCTTATCAGAGGTATGCATATTTTCAATTTCTTATACTTACAACAAGGGTTAATTTTGTCATGTTAAACTTATATATTCATGTGCATACAATTTAACCTTATAACATGTTTTCATCCAAATATCACATCATAGTGTACTTTCAATGAAATACTTACCTTATATCCAAGCTTAGCTATAATAACACAAGTTAACTTAACGAACAAACAAAATCAATTAAAGCAATAATAAATTTGCTCGGGATAGGAGACTTAAAACTACACTCACAGTTGGATCCAAGCTAGTCTTGCTCCCGAATCAAAATTCCTTTCTGCTTTTCAACAATTTGGTCTACTTGATCAATCCCTTCTTTGTCTAATTATAACAAGGAATTTAACTATGCATTAGAACTATTCTTAACTTTCAAACATTCACAAGGCAATTCACTCCCATTCATATGAATACAACACAGCCCCAAAAATTCATATGATTACTCATACATTCATAGAACAATCCTTTATGCATATATATACACCTACATATTTTCATTAAACAGCCCATATACATTGTTTCATGTTCAAAAAGTCCAATTACATGTTCATGTATACAAAACAGGGCAGCTTTCATACATGTATATTTATTCACTCAAAACAGTGTATATTTATTCACTCAAAACAGTCCAATTTCATAAATATATATGCAAAACATGGCATCTTTCATATAATCACATGTATGTATTAAAACAACCCCTAATCACATGTATTTACTTGTGTAGTCACTTAACAGTCCATATTTTATTCATATTCAATTATACATACAAGGCAGTCCCATAAGTTCTCTTATGCATTCTAAAACAACCCAATACTCAACTTTAACAATATTATCATCCAATTTAAGTTAAATCCTCAAATTCATAATCAACAAAGATCTATTCGAATAGTCCTTAACATATCATCCATTGTTTGAAACAATATACATTGAAGTAATAAAAATAGTCCTTAACAGAAACACCTAAGTTCATGTCACCTATAATTCACTATCATCAAACAAAGTGGTCAAATTTTACAACTCAAGTATTCTTCTCGATTCCAGCATGTTCCAGTTTAACAATCAATTACCATAACATATTTTAGGATGTAGAGACAATTCAATTAACATCTTAACCATATTTTGGCAATCACCAAGACATGACAATTAATCAAGTACACCACTCAAACAAATCCTAAATTTTCTTAATATGTATAATCCTTCAAACGAATCTAATAACATATGCTTCAAGGATAATTTCTCATTTCTCAATTAAATTAAGGTGATAAGGGATCACCTTCCTCCTTAAGCTATTCAAGCAAAGCTTCAAGAATCATGTTAAATTAGAGCTCCGTTCCAAGCTTCCATGGCTAACCAGCAAGCTTTCTTTTCTCTTTCTAATTTGGGTGCTTCGGCCACATGGAGAAGATGAATAAAAGAAATTGTTGTACTTTATTCCCATTGGCCGAGGCCCCTTCCCTTAAGTCATCACATGATCACAACATGTGTCCATGTCCTCACTTTTCTTTCTTAATACATGCAATGCCTTAAACAATCAAAACATTCTAATTGGTTATTTCAGTTTTGGCTAGCACACTTTACAAGTTTCTTAAATAGTCTCTAACTATTTAATTATCATCTCTAATGATAACTTTATTAAATTGAGCTATATTCAATTTAGTAACATACTACTCGACTTTTTTCTGGAACCCTTAAAAGAAATTCATCCTCGAATGTCCATAGAACTTGATTTAGAGGGTTTCTTATCTACCCAAACATAATGCTTACTTAGTCAGTAGCATTCAGAAGTTTTTGTCGTTCTCGATTCATCCTTACACTATCTCCTTCAACGAATGAGCTAACCAAAATTTCATTACCTTGGTACGAAAGTTCTTCAGACATTTCTACTAACCATTAGCATATAAGAGAACTTTCATCAGACATAGATCACAAGAACTCATCAAATTTAACTCCTAGGTGGCACATGTAACAAATGATGATGCAATGAGTTCCAGTTTAGTCCAAGAATCGGCTGAACCTAAGCTCTAATACCAAATTGTAACACCCCCTACTTGGACTAGGAAATAAAACAGCTTAGGACGTGTTACCAAAACAAACATACGTACTTTCTTGACAAATTTATTGTAAACAACTAATCATGCCTTCAAAAGATAGGGTAATTTAATTTTTTTTTCAAAGATCTAACTCAAACTTCTAAACATATACAAACATGTATTTACATACTATAGACTATGCACCTCAATCGCTAGATCTTAATATACTTCTATCTTCTATGTTCTTCCAACATAAAGTTATTACATTGTTTCTATTAACACATAAGATTCCTTTTCATACATACACATTATTAATCTTAACTAGATTATAAACTTGCATACCTCTAATCATTTTAAAGCATTTCAGTCTATTGTTAACATCGTTCAAGTTAACCATAAACCATTTGTTATTAATCATTAAACTTTCATGTTGTACCATTTAATATCAAGATTTACTAACCAAGGTTACCAACTAAGTATCTCATATCAGATATTTAAACAACCATACTATCTTACTAACTATTAAAATCATATAAAGCAAACAACAACAAAGAAATAATTAAAGGCACATACAAAACATTGGATACTTATCAAACTTATATACATGTAAAACTAAAATGAATAATCATATGCACTATGCATACATTTTGACTATGTGCCACCAACTAGGAGTTCATAAAGGAGATACAAAGCGTACTTCTTGATACTTGTTATCTTGTGCAAGCACAAAGTTAACCAAAAATAAAGCTACCCTGAAAAGTGATGAAAGAATAGAGTAAGCAAACGCTTAGTGAGGTAGCACTAATAACCGTAAGTAATGTAGTAAAGTGTTTTGATGATCCATTTCTATTCATTCACTCAAGGTTAACAATTTAAGCATACTTCTAACTTGATCATGAACCAAGCTATCTTGCTTTAAAGCAATATAGGCACAAAGAATTACACATAATGTTTCATTGATTTATTTTACTAATATCACCAATTATCTAATTTAGCATCTTATTATCTTGTTTTGCTTGTTACATAAGAAAATCAAACCTAACATATCAAAGGCATACATAACTTGTCTTGTAAGATATTGAACAATTTCTTATCAAAGTCATAATTACGAGATACTTGTTTATAACCACATTAGTTCCAAATTCATGTACATACATACATATGCTTAAATCAATCCACCACATACTTGTATTTCTATCAAAACAGTCCAATAGACATGTATACATATTTATACATTGCAAAATAGTCCAAACATATTCATTTCTATTAAAAAACAATCCAATAGACATGTATACACATTTATTCATTGCAAAACAGTCCAAACATATTCATTTCTATCAAAACAGTCTAATAGACATGTATACAGATTTATACATTGCAAAATAGTCCAAACATATTCATTTCTATCAAAACAGTCTCGTAGACATGTACACACATTTATACATTGCAAAACAGTCCAAACATATTCATTTCTATCAAAACAGTCCAATAGACATGTATACACATTTATACATTACAAAATAGTCCAAACATATTCATTTCTATCAAAACAGTCTAATACATGCATACATATTTATACATTGCAAAATAGTACAAACATAATCATTTCTATCAAAACAGTCCAATAGACATGTATACACATTTATACATTGCAAAATAGTCCAAACATATTCATTTCTATCAAAACAGTCCAATAGACATGTATACACATTTATACATTGCAAAACAACCAAAACAAATTAATTTTATAATGTCCCGGTTTTTGGGCCTATCAGTTTTAAGGTTTATTAGACGGTTTAGTGGATCGGGTTAGGGATTCAAGTCGAATTCGGGAGTAATTATTTTTCGGTGAGTAAAAATATGGAAAATGGTTAAAAATCATATTTAAATATATGATTATTATTGGTGAAGTGGATTTTGGAAAATGAGATTTGGAAGGGTAACATTTTGGTTAGTGACTAAAATGTTATTTTTGAAAACTATTTTTAAAGGTGACTAAATTGAAAAGGGTCAAATTCTTAGAATCCTTAAGGAGCTATTTTACCAAGTGTTTGCTGGTGATTTCTCCCTTTTATTGAGTTATTTTAACATGTGTTTTAAAAGATAATTAAAAGGGATTTTGGATATTAAAGTTAGTTATCATTTTAAAGAAATTTGATGCAACTTTTCTCTCCACTTCTTTTCTGCCAAACACTCTTGTTTTCATCAAAATCCAGAGGTGAGAGATCCTTTTACTTCGATTCTTGATTTATAATTGCTTCTTTACCTTTGATTTACAACACCTCATTGAAATCATGTGTTTTCCTAGCTTTAATCAATCAATTGAGGGAGATATTATACAATAAAGGTAAGGTTCATTTTTCTCCTCTATTGATGGTTCTTTATTGATATTCCCAAGTATTTGATCCTAGATTTGTGATTTATAATCTGATTTTATGATTTTATAATGAATAATTGATTTAATTGGGTTTAATTGATGACAAAGTAAAAGATCTATATTGGATCTATTTTTCAGTGTTAAGAATTGATTTTAAACATATTTTGGATGTATTATGATGTTGATAAGTCGTTTTTAATAATGGAATCCTGAAACTCTTGAATCTCTAATTGTTTATGTTGTTAAAATTGTGTTTTTGTGGAGTTGTGGTGGCTGTTTAGTTGCTGGAAGTATTTGGAAGAATTAATCCTATTTTTAGGTGTTAATTGATGATAATGGAAGTGTTAGATTGTTAGATTATGGCTGGGTTGTGTTTGGAAAGGGTTAGATGATGATTTCGGTTGTTGTGGTTGGGTAATTAAGAAAGGATTGTGAGGTTTTGCAAGGAATGATTGTTGCAATGTTTTGAATGCATTGAGATGGATTAATCCTCTGTTGTAATATGGTTAAAACATGGGAGGTTGATCCAGAAGTGATCGTTGATGCTTTGGAGGCTTCAGACGCTTGATTTTGCATCGGCGAATTGAAGTTTCACGTATCGGTGAGTGAAAACGTGGATTTTAGCTTTGAAATGATTTAAAGGTGGTTTATGGGGGGTTTAAACTAAGCTTGAAACGTTGGTTTAAACTCGGAAGTAAGTATAATGTGGTTTTCTTTCTCGGTCGTGCTTTTATGAAATGGTTTTATGCACTTGTTTGATTTACATTGAACCTATTGTTTAAGCATGTTTTAAAGTATGTGAGATGCTGTTTTTGATCATGAAATGATGATGGATGCATGTGGCAAGTGATCAATGTTAGTATATGGTTTATACTTGAGTTTTAAGCATGTGTTGATGCTTGGAAAGTGGTTGGTTAAATGCTTGTTAAAACTGTGAGGTAAATGGTAAGGGGTGAATTATATTGGCAAGTGATGTGTTTTAAAATTGTTATCAGATATAGTTGGCCGGCCATAGGATTGATAGTGCACTATAATAAGTCACCTTGGATGTTGAGGGGTATTGATTTGGTGTACCAAAAACTCCATCCAAGTACCCTAGTGGTTGAAGGGTTACATGGTAACGTAAACTCTCGTTAGTGGATTAAGCATCTAACCGAGGAATAGGGTTGGTGTCCCCGTGGGTTGAAAGTGTACCCTATTGTAATGTACCACGATTGTGATTGTATCGCTATTCCGGTTGAGATAGCTTGAAGTGTTGCGAGGACATTTGTTTTAATCCGTGTATCTGATGAACTATTTCGGTAAAGGAACTTGGTTATGATCACTTGTAAGCTAATATAATTGTTAATGTATCATTGAAAGGTTTATGTTTTATAATGTGATTTATACATGTTTACTCTTTAAGCTTTGCATATGGTTGTTATGCATGGGAAGGCTTAAATTAAGGTTGAGCAATGGGATTTTCTGTTGGTTAATGATACATGTTGCATATGGTTTAATATGCTGGTTTTTAATGATGTTAAGAGCATGGTTTTCAAGGCATGATAATGTTTTAAAAGATGATTGAAATGGGATTTCATTGTGTTGTTGAGAAATGGTTTGAATGCATTAATAGTGTGTTGTTTTGAGCACTCCTCACTAAGCCTAGTGGGCTTACGCTCTCTTTGTCCATCAATGCAGAGAAGTAAGGGCTTGGAAGGCAGCGGGAAGCAAGGGATCACAAAAGACTTGTTAACAAAAGTATGTTTTTGGACTATACTACAAGTAATAAGGGCAATGGGGGTTCCGTTGCTGTTTTGGGAGGTGTTTTGCTAAACTCCCTGTTTAAGCAAGTTTGTTTTGTTGCTCTTGAGTTGTAAATGGCCATTATGGATTTTTTGTGGTGATGTTTTGAAGTTTCATGTTTTGCTTGCTTTGGTTTATAGGGAGCATGCCTATAGATTTACATTTGAAGTATAATATCTTGAATTGATGTTGAAACTGAGTTGATATGATGTGGTTTGATCCCAGAATACGTTGGATGTATGTTAGAAGCATGTTAGGGTGATTTGGTATGTTCGAAGGTATGTTAAACCAGAAAAATTGGACATTACAGGTCAAGGCGTACCGGTGCGGGTGTTCCTGTTTTGGTACGGATAAGCCATTCCAGGCTTAGCATACCGGTACATGGGCAACTGTTTCGATACGGGCCAAGACAAAATTTGCTAGTGTGTCGATACTCGGGGAGGCATTTCGATATGATATAGTGACTTTATGAAGGGCGTTTCGATACGCATAGGCGTATCGAAACGAAAATTGGCTACTGAAATTCTAGAGTTTGAAAAAAAATGAAGGCGTATTGATACACCCCTTGCCTTTACCGGTACGATGGCAGTTAAATTAGTTATTTGGAAGATTTTGAAGTTCTGTTTTCTTACGTTCTAATCCCTAAATGTTGTGGATGCAATTGAATGAACATGAATGATCTTTTTAAGCTGATTTCTGACATGTAATCATGAAACGTGCTTAATTATATTTTGGTAACATAAAAATGGGTTTAATCCTTATAGTTTTCCGAAATTGCAATTGTGAACAATTTGATGTTAGTTCGATGCCCAATTGAGTTCGGTTTTCACCTATGATCAGTATGTTCGTATAGGATAATAATTGTGCATACAGACAAGATAAAAGAAAAAATGGATGTGTTTCGGGTTTTATCTTTATGGTTTACTTCGGTAAACCTAATATAGCTCGCTTGGTTCGTTCTTGATTAGGCCGGGTCGAGGGGGTTACATTTGGTGGTACTAGAGCCAGGTTTACGATAATTGGGAGTTAGTATTGTTGTGATTTGTAATCCGTTGTTTGATATGCTCCTTGATAGTAATATGCACGGTGGTTGTTTGATGCCATATTGGGGGGAAATTTGGGAAACCCATTGCCTTATTATTATAGTCAGAAATGTTATGATTTTGAAGTGAAAGTCTTGGATCCTTGCTTGAAGCTGGCCTAACTATTTTGTTTTGAAATGATTATCATGCCTTAGATATATTTTTAGCACGATGGGACTGAGGAGAGAGTTATGATCTGGTACGACTGTTACTGCCGTTGGGCAAGGAAACGAGGGGGATGATGAACCTCCTGAGGGGTTACCACCGCCCTCACCTAATCCACCTACGAATATGGAGCAAGTACCACCTGTGCCAGCTGGGCCAGGGATGGGTGACGGCGCCTTTGATTTAGGCCATGACTGGTGTGTTCCAAGCAGTAATTGCGGGTGTTCATGTGCCAGAACTAGCGGTTGGGCAGATGGGTTTGCCGTTAGAGCATCTTCGCAGCTTGGGCGGAGTAGAGTTTCGTGGTTTAGCACCTGAGGCTTCTGAGGATTGGTTGGCCAATACTGAGAGGATACTAGGCTAGATGGGTTGTTCTAATGCCCGTAAGCTGGGTTGTGTTGTGTCCCTGTTGCAGGGATATATGTATACATGGAGGACTACCATGATATTCGAGATACTAACCGAGGATGTAACCTAGGAGTTCTTTTGTGGTGCTTTTCGAAAGAAGTACCTGGGAGCCCAGTATCAAGACGAGAAGAAGAGGGAGTTTACGGCTCTTGTGTAGGGTGGCATATCTGTTTCTGAGTATGAGGTGCAGTTTATGAGACTGAACCAGTATGCACCTGAGTTAGTTCCTGATGAGCACCAGCGATGTGATCGTTTCCGCTATGGGCTTGTGCAAGAGGTTAAGACGTACATGCTTGTTGTTAAGTATACAGATTTTGATGTGCTGGTTATGCGAGCTAAGGACATTGAGCAGAACCTTGGTTTGGTTTCTGGATCGCAAGGCTTTAGCTTTGGTAAGAGAGTGGCTGATTCTAGTTTTGGCGGTGGTCAGACCAAGAGACACCGTGATAAGAGGTATCGCCCTAAGCCGAGGTGTGGTGGAGGTGTTGTTGGTCGTGGAGCGTAGGGGCAGGGTACCTAAGTTAGGGCTCCGCACAATACATGTTGGGCTTGTGGATCGCGTGATCATTTGAGGCGAGATTGCTCGCGTTTGGCCATAAAAGGTCAAGCACTTGCAGCTGTTATGGCCAATGCTTGTTGGAGTTGTGGGTCTGGCGACCATTTGAGGCGTGATTGTCCCTTGTTAGTTGGAGGTAGGCAGGGTGATGCACCTGTTGTTGCTCTACAAAGGGGGCGTTGTCGTGGTCGTGGGCTGTTTCAGCGCAGATGACTATCTCATATCGTTGCTATCCATCATGAGAGAGATATACCGGCTAGGGTGTATACGCACTGTGAGGGTCACAATGACATCGATGTGATTGCAAGTACATTCTCTTTACGGTCTCTGCCATTGTATTTGTTGGTTGATTTTGGTTCTACCCATTCATACATCTTGAGTGAGCATGCACAATTGCTTGATATACCTGTTGAAATTCTTAATGTGGGTGTTAGAGTGACTAGTTCACTTGGGGAGATAGTCGTGGTTAGAAAGTTGTATCATCGATGTCCGATGATGGTTTAGGGACATGAGTTTGTCATGGATTTGATGGAGTTGCCATTCCATGGTTTTGATGTGATTTTGGGTATAGATTGGTTGACCGAGCACAAAGCTGTGGTGGCTTTTGAGACCAAACAGATATCCTTGAGGTTATCAGATGATTTTGAGGTGGTGGTTGTAGGTGAGAACGTTAAGTTCTTGTCTAATGCTGTTTAGGCTTTGGAAGCGAGATGGCTATTGGATTCCGGATGTTAGGCTTTCTTGGCCTACGTTATGAATCCTGGTTTGAAGGAGTTAAGGGTGCAAGATATCCGTACAGTATGTGAGTTTTTGGGTGTTTTTCCAAAAGAGTTGTCGGGGTTGCCACTAGATTGTGAAGTGGAGTTTGGCATTGAGGTCTTTGCGGATACAACACTTGTGCCGATTTCTCTGTATCGCATATCCCCAAAAGAATTGAAGGAGTTGAAAACACAACTGCAAGAGTTTCTTGATCGATGGTTCATTAGACCTAGTATTTCACCGTGGGGTGCTCCGGTGCCGTTTGTAAAAATGAATGATGGTACGTTGCGATTGTGTATAGATTATCTTCAGCTGAAAAAGTTGATGTTATAGAACAAGTATCCTTTGCCGCAGATTGATGACCTATTTGATCAGTTCAGGGGTGCCTCGGTGTTTTCTAAGATAGATTTGAGGTCTGGGTACTATCAGTTGAAGGTGAAGGATGTGGATGTGCCCAAGATAGCTTTTCATACAAGGTACGGGCATTATGAGTTTCTGGTGATGCCGTTTGGATTGACCAATGCACCGGTTGCTTTCATGGACATGATGAATCAGGTGTTCCACGAGTTTTTAGATCAGTTTTGGTCAAGTTTATCGATGATATCCTTGTTTACTCTCGTACCGAGGAGGACCATGATAGACATTTGCGAATTGTGCTTCAGACGTTGTTGGTTAATTAGCTTTATGCCAAGCTAAGCAAGTGTGAGTTTTAGCTTAAGAAAGTTTTTTTCCTTGGGCATATGGTGTTGGCCTAGGGAATTCATGTTGATCCGCATAAGATTGAGGCTGTGATGAGTTGGAAAGTGGTTAAATTGCATGCACAGGAATATATAAGTTTAACCTGATAAAATTAAGCCTTGTTGCAAGTATAAGAAATTGAAAATATGCACACCTCTGATAAGAATAAAGATATGCGCTTTTGGTTATATGACTTTGGAGTTATATTCGTTATGAGATCAATATTTGTTTATGGGCTTGATATGTCAAGCAACGTGATATGTAATCAGATTACTTGAATAAGGAGCTAAGCTCAACTTTGATTTTGATAAGATATGACAAGATCGAAAAGCCTTGGTTTCGAGTCAGTCTTAGGTATATTCGGTATGCCATAAAGTTCATAGAGCTCATGTTTAGGGTGGACTATGGTCCTGGACTACGGTCCTTATTTGGCGACAGTAAAAGAGAAGTGTTGTGCTCACTTGGCGACAGTAGGAGGGATTGACCGGTACTATGAGTACCTTTCTATTGGCGACAATTGGTTGGGGATTCGAGTACCTAGGCTGTTACTTGATTCTCAAGGCTATGATAAAGATAAAATGTTGAAATTTACAAGTTAAACAAACTAACTATTTTGATGAATCATGTGAAAAAGTATTTATGTTATATGATACTATGTTTAATAATTATATGACAAGTAACTATGTTATGAGATATTATGTTTGCTAATTTGGGTGTGTATACCTGTCTATTGGTTTGTTTTGATAGAAATGAATATGTTTGGACTGTTTTGCAATGTATAAATGTGTATACATGTCTATTGGACTATTTTGATAGAAATGTGTAACCTCCTCGACCCGGCCTAGTCGCAAGACCGAACCGAGTGAGCTACATTAGGTTTACCGAAGTAAACTGTAAAGATGAAACCCGACGTTCATTTTTTTCTTTTATCTTGCCTACATGCAAAATTATTATCCTACATGAACATACTAATCATAGGGGAAAACCCAACTCAATCGGGCATCAAACTGATATCAATTGTTCACAATTACAATTTAGGGACCAAATTGCAATTTCGGAAAACTATAAGGATTAAACCTATTTTTATGTTACCTACCTATAATTAAGCAGGTTTCATGCTTACATGTCAGAAATCAGCTAAAAAGATCATTCATGCTCATTCAATTGCATCCACAACGTTTAAGGACTAGAACGTAAGAAAACTGAACTTCAGAATCTTCCAAATAACTAATTTAACTGCCACCGTATCGGTACAGGCAAGGAGTGTATCGATACGCCTTCGTTTTTTGGAACTCCAGAATACTAGTAGCAAATTTTCATTTTGATATGCCTATGCGTATCGAAACGCCCTTCATAAAGTCACTATACCATATCGAAACGCATCTCTGAGTATTGAAACACTGACAAATTTTGCCTTGGCCCATATTGAAACAGTTGCTCGCGTATCGATACGCTAAGCTTGGAATGGCTTATCCGTACCGAAATAGGGAGAACCGTATCGGTACGCCTAGACCTGTAATGTTCAATTTTGCTGGTTTAACATACCTTCGAACATACCAAATCACCCTAACATGCTTCTAACATACATCCAACATATTTTGTGATCAAACCACATCATATCAACTCAGTTTCAACATCAATTCAGGATATTATACTTCAAATGTAAGTCTATAGGCATGCTCCCTATAAACCAAAGCAAGCAAACCATGAAACTTCAAAACATCACCACAAACAATCTATAACAGCCATTTACAACTCAAGAGCAGCAAAACAAACTTGCTCAAATAGGGAGTTTAGCAAAACACCTCCCAAAACAACAACGGAACCCCCATTGCCCTTATTATTTATAGTCTAGTCCAAAAACATACTTTTGTTAATAACTCTTTTGTGATCCCTTGCCTCTCGCTGCCTTCCAAGCCCTTACTTCTCTGCATTGATGGGCAAAGAGAGCGTAAGCACACTAGGCTTAGTGAGGAGTGCTCAAAAAACACACCATCAATGCATTCAAACTATTTCTCAACAACACATTGAAATCTCATTTCAATCACCTTTTAAAGCATTATCATGCCTTGAAAACCATGCTCTTAACATCTATAAAAACCAGCATATTAAACCATATGAACATGTATCATTAACCAATAGCAAATCCCATTGCTCAACCTTAATTTAAGCATTCCCATGCATAACAACCATATGCAAAGCTTAAAGAGTAAACATGTATAAATCACATTATAAAACATAAACCTTTCAATGATACATTAATAATTATATTGGCTTACAAGTGATCATAACCAAGTTCCTTTACCAAAATAGTTCATCGGATACATGGATTCAGGCAAGTGTCCTCGAAACACGTCAAGCTATCTCAACTGGAATAGCGATACAATCACAATTGTGGTACATTACAACCGGGTACACTTTCAACCCACGAGGACACCAACCCAATTCCTCTGTTAGATGCTTAATCCACTAACGGGAGTTTACGGTACCATATAACCCCTCAACCGTTAGGGTACTTGGATGGAGTTTTCGGTACACCAAATCAAAACCCCTCAACATCCAAGGTGACTTATTATAGTTCACTATCAATCCTATGGTTGGCCAACTATATCTGATAACAATTTTTAAAACACATCACTTGCCAATATAATTCACCACTTACCATTTACCTCACCGTTTTAACAAGCATTTAACCAAACCACTTTCCAAGCATTAGCACATGCTTAAAACTCGAGTATAAACCATATACTTACATGGTTCACTTACCACATACATCCATCATCATTTCATGATCAAAAATAGTATCTCACATACTTTAAAACATGCTTAAATAGTAGGTTCAATGTAAATCAAAAAAGTGCATAAAACCATTTCATAAAAGCACGACCGAGAGAGAAAACCACATTATACTTACTTCTGAGTTTAAACTAGCATTTCAAGCTCAGTTTAAACCCCCATAAACCACTTTTAAATCATTTAAAAGCTAAAATCTACGTTCTCACTCACCGATACGCCAAACTTCGATTAGCTGATGCAAAATCAAGCGTCCAAAGCCTCCAAAGCTTCAACGATCACTTCCGGATCGACCTCCTCTGTTTTAACCATATTACAATAGAGGATTAATGCATCTCAATGCATTCAAAACACTGCAACAACAATTCCTTGCAAAGCCTCACAATCCTTTCTCAATTAACCAACCACAACAACTGAAATCATCATCTAATCCTTTCCAAACACAACCCAGCCACAATATAACAATCTAACACTTCCATTACCATCAATTAACACCTAAAGACAGGATTAATTTATCCAAATACTTCCAACAACTAAACAGCCAACACAACTCCACAAAAACACAATTCTAACAACCTAAACAAATAAAGATTCAAGAGTATCGGGATTCCATTATTAAAAATGACTCATTAACATTATAATAAATCCAAAATATGTTTAAAATCAATTCTTAACACCGGAAAATAGATCCAATATGGATCTTTCACTTTTTCATCAATTAAACCCAATTAAATCAATTATTCATTATAAAAACATAAAATCAGATTATAAATCATAAATCAAGGATCAAATACTTGGGAATATCAATAAACAACCATCAATAGAGGAGAAGAACAAACCTTACCTCTATTGTGTAATTTCTCCCTCAATTGATTGATTAAAGTTGGGAAAACACAAGATTTCAATGTTATTTTGTAAATCAAAGGTAAAGAATCAATTATAAATCAAGAATCCAAGTAAAAATATATTTCACCTCTGGATTTTGATGAAAACATGAAGAAAAGAAGTGCTCCAGCATCTCTGACTTGCGTTCCCACGTGGCTTTCTCAACACTAAGGTGCCTCCACAACACCTTTACAAGCTTAACCGTCTTACCATGCAGAACCTTACTGCTGGTGTCAAGAATCTCCATCGGTTCCTCATCATAAGATAGATCTGGCCTTAACTCAATATCCTCTACCGGCATAACATGCGATGGATCCGGCCGATACCTCCGCAATATCGAAACATGAAACACATCGTGAATCCTCTCCAACTCAAGAGGTAACCTCAAACGATAAGCAACATGACCTACATGCTCAACCACCTCGTATGTTCCAATAAACCTCGGGCTAAGCTTTCCTTTCTGTCCAAAACGCATTACCTTCTTCCAAGGCAACACCTTCAAAAAAAACTAGGTCACCAACAACATACTCTATATCCCTACGTTTCAAATCTGCGTAGGATTTCTGACGATCAAAAGCTGCTCTCAAGCGCTCACATGCCAACTTCACCTTTTCATTGGTGTCTTTCAACACATCGGGCATGGAAATGTGCTTTTCTCCAACTTCATCCCAACACACGAGTGTACGACACTTCCTACCATACAACGCCTTTTAAAGGTGCCATCTGAATACTAGCCTTATAACTATTATTATAAGCAAACTCCAACAAAGGCAACTGCTTTTCCCACATTCCCTGGAACTCAGTGATACAACATCTCAACATATCCTCCAAAATCTGTATCACACGTTCTGACTGACCATCCGTCTAAGGATGATACGAAGTACTGAATTTTAGTCGAGTTCCAAGAGCACGATGCAAGAACACCCAAAACCTTTTTGTAAAACGCGGATCTCTATATGAAACTATGGACTTGGGCACCCCGTGCAAACATACAATCTTAGAGATGTACAGCTCAGCCAACCTATCCAAGGTATACGTCGTATGCACTGGCACAAAATGTGCACACTTCGTAAATCGATCAACAATCACCCAAATGGAATCCTTTTTGGTCGGTGTCAAAGGCAACCCCGTCACAAAATCTATGGTGATTCTTTCCCACTTCTATTCCAGTAACCTCAACGGCTACAACAAACCGGAAGGAAACGGATGCTTGGCTTTCACCAGCTGACACACCATATATCTTGCTACAAACTCAGCCACTTCTTTCTTCAAACCAACCCAATAGTACTCTTCCTTCAACCCTCGATACATCTTTGTACTACCAGGGTGCATAGCAAAAGGACTAGCATGCGCCTCAGTCAGAATGGTATGCCTCAACTCTTCATCTTCAGGCACCACAATTCGACCCTTAAAACGCAAAACTCCATCATTAACAAAATGAAAATCCGTAGGATTCCCATCCATTATATCCTTCACATGTGGCACCACAATTCGCCTCGGTCATGTGCATAGCAAAAGGACTAGCATGCGCCTCGGTCAGAATGGTATGCCTCAACTCTTCATCTTCAGGCACCACAATTCGACCCTTGAAACACAAAACTCCATCATTATCAAAATGAAAATCCGTAGGATTCCCATCCATGATATCCTTCACATGTTGCACCAAACTCTCATCATGTGGTTACCTCTCTTTAATCAACTGTGACAAGGGTGGTTTCACTTGCAACTCTACCAACAGCCCACCATCACCTATCACACTCAACCGAGAAAACATAACTTTCAACTCCACAGCCGCTTTACTACTCAAAGCGTCTGCCAAAATGTTAGCTTAACTTGGATGGTACTCTATGGTCAGATCATAATCCTTAAGCAACTCCAACCATCTACGTTGCCTAAGATTCAACTCTTTCTGCGACATCAGATACTTCAAACTCTTATGATCCGTATAAACCGCACATTTCTTGCCATAAAGGTAATGCCTCTAAATTTTCAAGGCAAATACAACTGCGGCAAGCTCAAGATCATGAGTAGGGCAATTACGCTCATGCACCTTCAACTGTCTAGATACATACGCAACTACCTTACCCTCCTACATCAATACGCAACCAAGCCCAACATAAGATGCATCACTATAAACAACAAACTCTTTTCCTGATTTCGGCTGAACCAAGATCGGAGCTCGTGTCAAAGCTTCCTTCAACCTTTCAAAATCTCACTGTCTATCTTCCGACCACTCAAAACGAACATTCTTCTATAACAACTTGGTTAGAGGAGCAGTTATACGGGAAAACCCCTTAACAAACCTATGATAATAACCAGCTAACCCAAGGAAACTTCAAACTTTTGTCACCGATTTAGGCACCTTATAACGTGTTTTCATCCAAATATCACATCATAGAGTACTTTCAATGAAATACTTATCTTATATCCAAGCTTAGCTATGATAACACAAATTAACTTAAGGAACAAACAAAATCTATTAAAGCAACAATAAATTTGCTCGGGATAGGTTCATCCTATCCCAAAACTTTAAACTACACTCACATTTGGATCCAAGCTAGCATTGCTCCCGAATCAAAATTCTTTTCTGCTTTTCAACAACTTGGTCTACTTGATCAATCCCTTCTTTTATCAATATAACAAGGAATTTAACTATGTATTAGAACTATTCTTAACTTTCAAACATTCACAAGGCGATTCACTCCCATTCATATGAATACAACACAACCCCAAAAATTAATATGATTACTCATACATTCACAGAGCAGTCCTTTATGCATATATACATCTACATATTTTCATTAAACAGACCCTATACATTCTTTCATGTTCAAAAAGTCTAATTACATGTTCATGTATACAAAACAGGGCAGCTTTCATGCATGTATATTTATTCACTCAAAATAGTCTAATTTCATAAATATATATGCAAAACAGGGTAGCTTTCAAATACTCACATGTGTGTGTGTGTGTGTGTGTATGTATCCCTAATCACATGTATTTACTTATCTAGTCACTTAACAGTCCATAGTTTATACATATTCAATTATACATACAAGGCAGTCCCATAAGTTCTCCTATCTATTCTAAAACAACCCAATACTCAACTTTAACAACATTATCATCCAATTTAAGTTAAATCCTCAATTCATAATCAACAAGGATCTATTTGAATAGTCCTTAACATATCATCCATTGTTTGAAACAATATACATTGAAGTAATAAAAATAGTCCTTAATAGAAACACCTAAGTTCATGTCACCTATAATTTACTATCATCAAACAAACTGGCCAAATTTTACAACTCAAGTATTCTTCTTGGTTCCAACATGTTCTAATTTAACAATCAATTATCATAATTGATAAGTGTTTTAAATTGAATCTATTTTCTTGTACATTATCCCTCGTTGTCAATTATTACTGCTGATTTGGTTTTGTTCTGCTCATTTTTTGTTATAGGAATTTGTTTTCCAGTCAGCAACAGTTTCTAGAAGGCAGTCCAGTCAGCACCTTCTAGAAGATAAATAGACGAAATTATCTTAAGAATTGGAGTTTAAATTATCTTAGGATTTTAATTTAAATTTATTTTTTTTAAATAATATTATCTTTAGGACAAATAATATTATCTTTAGGATATATTATCTTTTAGATAATATTATCTTTAGGATTTATCTTTTTATTATATTTAGGATTTATCTTTTTTAGAATTTATCTTTATTTAGGATTTATCTTTTTCTTATCTTTAAGGTTTTTAGAAGACTATAAATACCCCTTTGGGGTAAAGCTTGAGATGTATCTTTTTCACTTTTCTTCTCATTAATAAAATTTCTCTCGGGTTTTGTCTTTTATTTTTCTTTCAACTTTTCTTTTACTTTTTTCTACTTTTTTCTGAAAATGCTAAGTATGATTTCTATCATGCTTAGCTAAACTTTTTATTAGCCGATGGCCTAGCGATGACTCAATTCGTTTTGTGAGAATTAAAAAGTACTTAATATCTTCGGATATCATTCTCAATTTTCTGAAAACTTAGATAGGCAAACGGACTTTCTTTTTAAAAAAATTTACACTTTTATCTCAAAAAGCGCGCGTTGGTGTGAATGTTATTCTAATTTACAGTTGGGAGGAAGAGTCGGCTGGTAGCAAATTCAACTTCCTGTGAACACATTTTCCTGCAGTCCGCTAAGGGAAATTGAGATCAGGTTTGATTCTCGTTGAGACAACATAACTCGAGTCAGGCTTTTCTAGCCCTTAAACTGATTTGGTTCTAACGACGATAGGCGTGGTTATTCCAGCAAGGACTGAATTTCGGAGGTAGACTTGAGAATATCTGCTTATCAAAGAGAAAAGGTAAGTTACAAGGGTTGGGCCTTGTATACTATAACCGGCATGAGTCCCGAAGTAAAATCTCTTTCGATGACCGAAACGAATTGAGGCGAAGCGAAGCTTGAGGCTATATTTCTACCATCGTTATTTTTATCTATTTAATTTCATTTTTTATCGCAATTTTTAGATTTAATTTATTTTTAATTTTTTTCTTATATTACAAAACCCCCTTTTTTTACTTATCATTTTTCTTTGGATCAAGATCAAAACAAGACGACATTGGAAATTCCTTAGTCCATATGGATCGACCCTACTTCTCTTTACTACATTCCTATTTACTTTATTTTAAGAATTAGGCATAATTTATTTGACAATTACGATGCTTGTCAAATTGGCGTTGTTGTAGGGGACTTCGGTAAATTACTAATATTGTTTTGTTCTTTGACCAGGTCACTTTCGGGAAAACTAGTAGATTACGAACCCTAGATCGAAGCTCTTGCCTAGAGACTACAGGGAGAGACCCTTAGGCGCAGAAGGTTGAATCGAGACTTCCAGTCAAAACCATATCTCGACTTTGAAGAGCTCTCTTACACCAAAGCATTATTTATGTTTGACGATGAAAGGTCAGAACAAATGGCAGAACAGATGGTTCGAGAATTAGCCGCGGCGCCCGATAAACAGCAACCAATGTGCATCACCTTTCTGAATGGCGAAACACCATTTGAGTTGAAAATGGGACTGATCCACCTCTTACCAACATTCCATAGGCTATCAAATGAGAATCCACACAAACATCTTATGGAATTTCACATGGTTTGCTCTATCTTGAAGCCATGAGGAGTATCCGAGGACTAAATCAAACTTAGAGCTTTCCCTTTTTCCTTAGCCGATTTGGCCAAAAATTGCTTATTTTACTTACACCAGGTTCAATCAATACATGGGCTGACATGTCGCGATTGTTTCTTAACAGGTTCTTCCCTACGGAGAAGGCAAACAAATTAAGGAGGAGCATCTTAGGAATTCGGCAGAAGGATGGAGAGTCATTATACGACTAATGGAACAATTTAAAAACTATATGCCAGTTGCTCGAAACATGGCCTAATCGAACAGACCCTACTCCAATACTTCTAAGAAGGTTTGCTTCCGATGGAAATGAAGATGATCGACGCAGCTAGTGGAGGAGCTCTCGTAAATATGACTCCCACGGCGGCCAGAAACCTTATTTTAACCATAGCTGCCAATGCACAATAGTTTTGACCAAGTGAACCCACTCGACGGGTTTACGAGATAAGTACACCTTCTTTAGAGGATAAAATCGATAAGTTAACTAATGTGGTTTGATCTCTTATTGCAGGTAAAACAGTTCCAGCTAGACTATGCAGAATCTGCACAATGTCGGATCATCCTACAGATTGTTGACCAATGCTTCAAAAAGATGCTGCCACTCAAGTAAATGTTGTAGGAAACTTTCCGGGACAGAGGTGATATGATCCTAATGCCAACAATTACAATCCGAGGTGGTAGAACCATCTGAACTTCAACTACAGAGCCAATGCTAGACCAAATCAAGCCCACCAACCGAGGTCGCCTGTGCCACAACCATACCATCCACCAAAACCATCGTTGGAGTCTATCGTCGAACGATTGGCATTGTTCCAAGAAAAAATCCAGAATCGAACTGAAGCTTATTTACAATAACTAGATAAGCAGATGAGTCAACTAGCTCAAATTTTGGGATGACTTGAATTGCAAGGGATGTAATACCCCAAAATTTACAATACTGTTTGAGGGTCATTTAGTGCTAAGATAGCTTGCTTAAAAGCTCTTGTAAATATGACTCCCACGGCGGCCAGAAACCTTATTTTGACCATGGCTGCCAATGCACAATAATTTTGACCAAGTGAACCCACTCGACGAGTTTACGAGATAAGTACACCTTCTTTAGAGGATAAAATCGATAAGTTGACTAATGCGGTTTGATCTCTTATTGCAGGTAAAACAGTTCCAGCTAGACTATGCAGAATCTGCACAATGTCAGATCATCCTACATATTGTTGTCCAATGCTTCAAAAAGATGTTGCCGCTCAAGTAAATGTTGTAGGAAACTTTCCGGGACAAAGGTGATATGATTCTAACGCCAACAATTACAATTCGGCGTGGTAGAACCATCTGAACTTCAACTACAAAGCCAATGCTAGACTAAATCAAGCCCACTAACCGGGGTCGCCTGTGCCACAACCATACCAGCCACCAAAACCATCGTTGGAGTCTATCGTCGAACGATTGGCATTGTTCCAAGAAAAATTCCAGAATCGAACTGAAGCTTAATTACAAGAACTGGATAAGCAGATGAGTCAACTAGCTCAAATTGTGGGACGACTTGAATCGCAAGGGATGTAATACCCCAAAATTTACAATATTGTTTAAGGGTCATTTAGTGCTAAGATAATTGCTTAAAAGCTTACTTATAGATTAAAATGACAAAATGCAAAAGTTAGTATTTTCTCAATTATGGATTGTAGAAAAGAAAATTCTGAGGTTTTAAGGTGTCATGTGATAGAGAGCGAGTAAAATAGGATACTCGCAAAATTTGGTTAAAATCCAAGGAAAATTGGAATGGGAATTCAAGGTTAAAGTTTAGTGACCAAAATGATAAGTTTTCAAAACTTGTATGGTATGAGTTGAAATATGAAAAGTTGAAGGACCAAAGTTGTAATTACTTAAAAGTTAGGAGTTTTTATCTCATAAATAAATAGAGAATCTAAGGATGTGAATTGAATGTGGAATTATTGGTTCAATCTGATATTTCGATTATTGGGAAAATCGCAATTAAAGTTTAAGTGGAATTCGGATACCAAGATCGAACTGGAAAATTATGAAATTTTGCCATATGATATAGAAAGATTATAAAAGTCATTTCCAAGTGTTGTAACTATTTTTAGTTTGATTCAAGATGAATCCTACAGTTTATTTCTGAGTAAACGATTATTTATCGGTATATATCGAATGGAAATTTTGGAGACTGATCCAAAAAACATGGAAAAATTCATAAAATATTATTTTATGAATATTTTATTGTATTTGGTTCGATTCTAACTAGATTTAGTTAGAATTTTACAAAATGGCAATTTTGAAAAAAACTAGTAAATAAAGACTAGTTGGAGGGAAAATTGGTCAATTGGAAAGGATTGCAATTTTGAAATATTTATAAAATATTGAGGGCATTTTTGGAAGATGAAATATATGTGGATTTAATCTTGACCTTTGATTTTTGATAGGATTAAATTAGTCATTGGATATAAAGATTAAATTTGTAATTTTACCATTTAAATGAATTTAATATTCTTTTAAATTTTACAAGTGGCAAAATAAGAAGAAAAATGAAAAAAAAATTGTTCATTAAACTTCCAACATGTCGTGAGTAGAGAAGAACAAAAAGGAAGAAGAAAACATTATTTTTCAAGCTTGATTTGGAAGGTTTAAAGTTAGATTCAAGGTATGATCCTTTAGAATAATTTGTTCTACATTCAATTCTCTACATTTTGGTAGTAATATTGCATGGTGTTGTGAAGAACTACTTGAGTTATTGATGGGAAAGAATTAGGGAATTGATGTGCTAAATTGAAATTAGGACTTGAATTACATGAATTCAATGTTGTTTTGATGAAATTAAACTTGGATTATGTTCAATTTCATGTTTGAATACATAAGCCCTAACCCTAAAATTTGGGGAAATTTGGTTAGTGTTTTAATTAGGGATGGAAATGAAGTTGTGATATAGTTTCTATGTTGGAAATGATGAAAATTGTATGAAAAATGGTTTAGGGACCATTCGGTAATTTTGAAGAATTTAGGGGAAATTATTGCAAAAATTATTTTGATGATGGAAATGATGAGAATAATTTTATATGTTGATACAAGGTGATTAAAATGAAAATCCCTAATTAAATTAGGGACCAAAATGTAAACTTTGAAAAGTTTAGGGACTTGATGTTTGAGCTTGTATTTGAACTATATTATGTTGTAAAATTAAGTCTAGTGATTTAAATGTTGATTTTGAAGTTTAAATCAAGATTTTGGGTTAAATTGAGCATTCGGCTACTTTAGGGACCAAAGTGCAAATTTTTAAAGTTTGAGTCCTAAAGTGTAAAGGATGGAAAATGTAAGGGCTAGACTTGAAATTTATGGTTGGGAGCATAAAAGAGTCCTTAGGGACTAAAATAAGTATTTTGGTAAAGGTTGAAGATTTGAAGGAAAATGTGAGGAAAAATGATTCGAATATACAAAGTTTTATTGGATCAATTTTATACATAATGGATATTTATTTTAATTACTTTCCATTATTATATTTGGGATGATATGTACTAACATATACATGGAATGGTATATGTTATTTTAAATGTAGATTCCGATATAAACCAAGGTTGTTCCAGCAGAAAAGGAAAAGAAAAAGTTTGAGAGTGATAATCGAATAGTGAAGGCAACCACATTGCAAGGCTAAGGTGAGTGCATACATGTTTTTATATGTATGTTTATTAACATACTAAAGGGAGACTTGCGAAAAGTCACCCAAAAAGGTGAAGAATTTCTATAAACAGCAAAATATGTTTTTGGCATGATACTCTATTTTACTGATTTCAAGATTGTGGCATATTTTATGATCACAAATGCTTTATAGCGTGATATATATGACAAGCTATTTTATATAGTTTTTTTAAATGGCATGTATATCATGGATTATATAGAACATATTGGAGTATGAACTGCTCTAATATGATATGTTTTACATGACATGAATTGTATATGGGTTGCTTGCCATTTTGCAGGAATTGATTTTAAGGTTGCCCATGGTAGTATAATATTGAGTTGGACAATATAGTGGTATACCATAAGAGTCACACTGTATCTGACACTTCATTGTGTCGACGGGATGCGACGTCGATAGTTTGCAACACTTCATTGTGTTGATATGGCAACACTTTATTGTGTTAATATGATTGGAACACCTCATTGTGTTGATATGCTCCCGATACTTCATTGTGTCGATAGAAAGGATAGTACTAAAATGTACGACTCGTATATTAGTCACTTGATATTTACCTTGGGCTATATGATTTCATAGAACGATTATATACTTTTATACAACATAGAAAGATCACAATATGTTTTCTGGCATAGTTATTCCTGCATTACAGATTATATGGTTTAAAGACTATCATGCTTTTAAAAAGAATCATGCATTATAAAGTATTTTATATGTTACTCATCTTATGTCTCATTGAGTTATACTCAGCGTGTATTGTTGTCATACACGTAGGTAAACGGAAGTAGGAGGGGAGCTTTTGCATCACCTTCTCTTTTGGGAGATACAAATTGACAAGTTATTTCAGTACTTATGACATCCATGTTTTTGTGTTTAATAGCGGCATGTACTAGCTAAACCTGTCTTTTTGTTAAAATACTTCAATTGGGTCTGTAATAGTTCATAGATGTTAAACTTAGTTACTGCTTATTATTATTATTATCATTATTATTATATGTTCAATATGATTATATTATTTACGTAAAAAGTTTTACTATCGAGTATTAAATTATTATTTTATTTTCAAATTAGATAAAGTTAAACGTGCTTGAATTAGGGAAATTTTAGGATGGGCGACTACCTGGGAATTTGTCTTAAAAATTTTAAATTACCCCGGTTTTTGGATTAAAAGACTATTTTTAAAAAGTTGTGACATTTCCAACTCATGATTAGTGTACGGTCAAGGGAAGAGGGTGTTACATTTATTGGTATCAGAGCTACAGGTTTATCCGGTTCTAGAGTTAATTTGAACTCGATAAAAGTGTTAAAGTGTGTACATGTCACTAAGATGTCGTATTTACTTGAAAATGATACTTATTAGATCGATGCAATTGCTTATTAGTTTAAGGGTATGTTATAAGTATAGATGTCAGAGGGAATCAGATCCCAACATACTGCTCAGCAAGTGGAGCCTGAGAATGCTCCAGAAGTCGGGGAGGAAGTACAGCAGCCTGTACAGCAAGAGGCTGGTGCATCTGCATAGGAAATGTCAGTGCAAGACCGGGATACATTTCTGCAAGCCTTGGATGCGATAATTAATAGACCTCCTCGAGTTTCCATTCCTAAAGAACTAAAGAAGTTGCATGCTCTCGATTTTCGAGGCGACATTGATGGAGATCCAATGCCGCCGATTTTTTGTTGAATGACATACAGACAATATTGACTCAGATCGATTGTGATGATCAGGGAAAGCTAGAAGGAGTTGTTTCCCTATTGAGAGAGCAAGCACTGGTATGGTGGAATAATGTCATCCTTGCTCGTATGCGTGAAGAAGTGAATTGGTAGTTTTTCCTCCGTGAGTTTAGGAGGAAATATACTGGCGATGCTTTTATTCGGGAGATGCGACAACGGTCCTGGATCTTAAACAGAGAGATCGCTCGGTATATAAATACGAGTGCGAGTTTAATAGATTGGGTAGGTTTACCTCTAAATTGCTACTGGGAGAGAGAGCCATCACTGACAGCTTTATAAGTGGATTAGATGCCAGATATCAAGAGGTGTTGGTGGCAATTATTCCCAGGGACTTCCAAGAAGCAGTTAATAGAGCTAAAGCAATGGAGATTGTTCGAGAGAAGGCTGAAAAAGAATCACGAAGTCAAAAAAGGAGTGCTAGAACATCTTTTTCTTCGCAATCATCTAAGCGGGACAAAGGATATTTGCAGCAAGGGAGATCCGGATTTTCAGAACCTCGAGACAATCAAATCAAGCTGGAAAGTCCAAAAACACTTCGATGTCAATGAAAGGCTATGGAAATAAACAAGGGCATCCTCGATGTAAATACTGTAATCGGATCCATCATGCAGAGTGTTGGATGATCATAGGAGCCTGTTTCTGTTGTGAAGGAACTGGACATTTTATTCGTGATTGTCCAAATCGAGATGACAGATCGATTTGGACTGAAAGATCTGTTAGGATGCAAAGAGGCAAAGGTTGTGGGTCTGTAGGATCATCCAGAGTGGATTCTCGAAAGGAAACTGAAGCTTTGGTGGGTCGAGATGATAGCTAGAAGATATGTTAAGGGCTTGCGTGATTGAGTTTGAGGGATCATGGGAATCTAAGGATATAATGGAAAAACAGTACCTACATTTATTCGAAACAGGTACATCTTGAAAATTCGAGGATGAATTTTTTTAAGGGGAGAATTGTAATACCCCAAAATTTACAATACCTTTTAAGGGTCATTTAGTGCTAAGATAATTGCTTAAAAGCTTACTTAGTGATTAAAATGACAAAAATGCAAAAGTTAGGATTTTCTCAATTATGGATTATAGAAAAAAAATCTATGAGGTTTTAAGGTGTCATGTGATAGAGAGCGAGTAAAATAGGATACTCGCAAAATTTGGTTAAATCCAAGGAAAATTGGAATGGGAATTCAAGGTTAAAGTTTAGTGGCCAAAATGATAAGTTTTCAAAACTTGTATGGTACAAGTTGAAATATGAAAAGTTAAAGGACCAAAGTTATAATTACTTAAAAGTTAGAAGTTTTTATCTCATAAATAAATAGAGAATCTAAGGATGTGAATCGAATGTGGAATTATTGGTTTGATCGATATTTAAATTTTTGGGAAAATCGTAATTAAAGTTTAAGTGGAATTCGGATACCAAGATCGAACTAGAAAATTATGAAATTTTGCCATATGATATAGAAAGTTTATAAAAGTCATTTCAAGTGTTTGAAATATTTTTAGTTTGATTCAAGATGAATCCTACAGTTTATTTCTGAGTAAAGGATTATTTATCGGTATATTGAATCGAATGGAAATTTTGGAGATTGATCCAAAAACATGGAAAAATTTCATAAAATATTATTTTATGAATATTTTATTGTATTTGGTTAGATTCTAACTAGATTTAGTTAGAATTTTACAAAATGGAAATTTTGAAAAAAACTAGTAAATAAAGACTAGTTGGAGGGCAAATTGGTCAATTGGAAAGGATTGCAATTTTGAAATATTTATAAAATATTGAGGCATTTTGGATATAAATATATGGTTAAATTTGACCTTTGATTTTACCATTTAAATAAATTTAATATTCATTTAAATTTTAATTTTACCATTTAAATGAATTTAAAAATAAGAAGAAAATAAGAACAAAAAAAAAAAAATTGTTCATTAAACTTCCAACATGTCGTGAGTAGAGAAAAACAAAAGGAAGAAGAAAACATTATTTTTGAAAGCTTGATTTGGAAGGTTTAAAGTTAGATTCAAGGTATGATCCTTTAGAATAATTTGTTCTACATTCAATTCCTCTACATTTTGGTAGTAATATTGCATGGTGTTGTGAAGAACTACTTGAGTTATTGATGGGAAAGAATTAGGGAATTGATGTGCTAAATTGAAATTAGGACTTGAATTACATGAATTCAATGTTGTTTTGATGAAATTAAACTTGGATTATGTTCAATTTCATGTTTGAATACATAAGCCCTAACCCTAAATTTGGGGAAATTTGGTTAGTGTTTGAATTAGGGATGGAAATGAAGTTGTGATATAGTTTCTATTCTTGGAAATGATGAAAATTGTATGAAAAATGGTTTAGGGACCATTTGGCAATTTTGAAGAATTTAGGGAAATTATTGCAAAAATTATTTTGATGATGGAAATGATGAGAATAATTTTATTTGTTGATACAAGGTGATTAAAATGAAAATCCCTAATTAAATTATTAGGGACCAAAATGTAAACTTTGAAAAGTTTAGGGACTTGATGTTTGAGATTGTATTTGAACTATATTATGTTGTAAAATTAAGTCTAGTGATTTAAATGTTGATTTTGAAGTTTAAATCAAGATTTTGGGTTAAATTGAGCATTCGCTACTTTAGGGACCAAAGTGCAAATTTTTAAAGTTTGAGTCCTAAAGTGTAAAAAAATGGAAAATGTAAGGGCTAGACTTGAAATTTATGGTTGGGAGCATAAAAGAGTCCTTAGGGACTAAAATAAGTATTTTGGTAAAGGTTGAAGATTTGAAGGAAAATGTGAGGAAAAATGATTCGAATATACAAAGTTTTATTGGATCAATTTTATACATAATGGATATTTATTTTAATTACTTTCCATTATTATATTTGGGATGATATGTACTAACATATACATGGAATGGTATATGTTATTTTAAATGTAGATTCCGATATAAACCAAGGTTGTTCCAGCAGAAAAGGAAAAGAAAAAGTTTGAGAGTGATAATCGAATAGTGAAGGCAACCACATTGCAAGGCTAAGGTGAGTGCATACATGTTTTTATATGTATGTTTATTAACATACTAAAGGGAGACTTGCGAAAAGTCACCCAAAAAGGTGAAGAATTTCTATAAACAGCAAAATATGTTTTTGGCATGATACTTTATTTTACTGATTTCAAGATTGTGGCATATTTTATGATCACAAATGCTTTATAGCATGATATATATGACAAGCTATTTTATATAGTTTTTTAAATGGCATGTATATCATGGATTATATAGAACATATTGGAGTATGAACTGCTCTAATATGATATGTTTTATGACATGAATTGTATATGGGTTGCTTGCCATTTTGCATGAATTGATTTTAAGGTTGCCCATGGTAGTATAATATTGAGTTGGACAATATAGTGGTATACCATAAGAGTCACATTGTATTTGACACTTCATTTTGTTGACGGGATGCGACGTCGATAGTTTGCAACACTTCATTGTGTTGATATGGCAACACTTTATTGTGTTAATATGATTGGAACACCTCATTGTGTTGATATGTTCCCGATACTTCATTGTGTTGATAGAAAGGATAGTACTAAAATGTACATGACTCGTATATTAGTCACTTGATATTTACCTTGGGCTATATGATTTCATAGAACGATTATATACTTTTATACAACATAGAAAGATCACAATATGTTTTCTAGCAGTTATTCTGCATTACAGATTATATGGTTTAAAGACTATCATGCTTTTAAAAAGAATCATGCATTATAAAGTATTTTATATGTTACTCATCTTATGTCTCATTGAGTTATACTCAGCGTGTATTGTTGTCATACACGTAGGTAAACGGAAGTAGGAGGGGAGCTTTTGCATCACCTTCTCTTTTGGGAGATACAAATTGACAAGTTATTTCAGTACTTATGACATCCATGTTTTTGTGTTTAATAGCGGCATGTACTAGCTAAACCTGTCTTTTTGTTAAAATACTTCAATTGGGTCTGTAATAGTTCATAGATGTTAAACTTAGTTACTGCTTATTATTATTATTATCATTATTATTATATGTTCAATATGATTATATTATTTACGTAAAAAGTTTTACTATCGAGTATTAAATTATTATTTTATTTTCAAATTAGATAAAGTTAAACGTGCTTGAATTAGGGAAATTTTAGGATGGGCGACTACCTGGGAATTTGTCTTAAAAATTTTAAATTACCCCGGTTTTTGGATTAAAAGACTATTTTTAAAAAGTTGTGACATTTCCAACTCATGATTAGTGTACGGTCAAGGGAAGAGGGTGTTACATTTATTGGTATCGTGAGCTACGTGTTTATCCGGTTCTAGAGTTAATTTGAACTCGATAAAAGTGTTAAAGTGTGTACATGTCACTAAGATGTCGTATTTACTTGAAAATGATACTTATTAGATCGATGCAATTGCTTATTAGTTTAAGGGTATGTTATAAGTATAGATGTCAGAGGGAATCAGATCCCAACATACTGCTCAGCAAGTGGAGCCTGAGAATGCTCCAGAAGTCGGGGAGGAAGTACAGCAGCCTGTACAGCAAGAGGCTGGTGCATCTGCATAGGAAATGTCAGTGCAAGACCGGGATACATTTCTGCAAGCCTTGGATGCGATAATTAATAGACCTCCTCGAGTTTCCATTCCTAAAGAACTAAAGAAGTTGCATGCTCTCGATTTTCGAGGCGACATTGATGGAGATCCAATGCCGCCGATTTTTTGTTGAATGACATACAGACAATATTGACTCAGATCGATTGTGATGATCAGGGAAAGCTAGAAGGAGTTGTTTCCCTATTGAGAGAGCAAGCACTGGTATGGTGGAATAATGTCACTGCTCGTGTACGTGAAGAAGTGAATTGGTAGTTTTTCCTCCGTGAGTTTAGGAGGAAATATACTGGCGATGCTTTTATTCGGGAGATGCGACAACGGTCCTGGATCTTAAACAGAGAGATCGCTCGGTATATAAATACGAGTGCGAGTTTAATAGATTGGGTAGGTTTACCTCTAAATTGCTACTGGGAGAGAGAGCCATCACTGACAGCTTTATAAGTGGATTAGATGCCAGATATCAAGAGGTGTTGGTGGCAATTATTCCCAGGGACTTCCAAGAAGCAGTTAATAGAGCTAAAGCAATGGAGATTGTTCGAGAGAAGGCTGAAAAAGAATCACGAAGTCAAAAAAGGAGTGCTAGAACATCTTTTTCTTCGCAATCATCTAAGCGGGACAAAGGATATTTGCAGCAAGGGAGATCCGGATTTTCAGAACCTCGAGACAATCAAATCAAGCTGGAAAGTCCAAAAACACTTCGATGTCAATGAAAGGCTATGGAAATAAACAAGGGCATCCTCGATGTAAATACTGTAATCGGATCCATCATGCAGAGTGTTGGATGATCATAGGAGCCCTGTTTCTGTTGTGAAGGAACTGGACATTTTATTCGTGATTGTCCAAATCGAGATGACAGATCGATTTGGACCGAAAGATCTGTTAGGATGCAAAGAGGCAAAGGTTGTGGGTCCAGTAGGATCATCAGTGGATTCTCGAAAGGAAATCAAGCTTTGGTGGGTCGAGATGATAGCTAGAAGATATGTTAAGGGCTTGCGTGATTGAGTTTGAGGGATCATGGGAATCTAAGGATATAATGGAAAAACAGTACCTACATTTATTCGAAACAGGTACATCTTGAAAATTCGAGGATGAATTTTTTTAAGGGGAGAATTGTAATACCCCAAAATTTACAATACCTTTTAAGGGTCATTTAGTGCTAAGATAATTGCTTAAAAGCTTACTTAGTGATTAAAATGACAAAAATGCAAAAGTTAGGATTTTCTCAATTATGGATTATAGAAAAAAAATCTATGAGGTTTTAAGGTGTCATGTGATAGAGAGCGAGTAAAATAGGATACTCGCAAAATTTGGTTAAATCCAAGGAAAATTGGAATGGGAATTCAAGGTTAAAGTTTAGTGGCCAAAATGATAAGTTTTCAAAACTTGTATGGTACAAGTTGAAATATGAAAAGTTAAAGGACCAAAGTTATAATTACTTAAAAGTTAGAAGTTTTTATCTCATAAATAAATAGAGAATCTAAGGATGTGAATCGAATGTGGAATTATTGGTTTGATCTGATATTTAAATTTTTGGGAAAATCGTAGTTAAAGTTTAAGTGGAATTCGGATACCCGGGTCGAACTAGAAAATTATGAAATTTTGCCATATGATAGAGAAAGTTTATAAAAGTCATTTTCAAGTGTTTGAAATATTTTTAGTTGGATTCAAGATGAATCCTACAGTTTATTTCTGAGTAAAGGATTATTTATCGGCATATTGAATCGAATGGAAATTTTGGAGATTGATCCAAAAGACATGGAAAATTTCATAAAATATTATTTTATGAATATTTTATTGTATTTGGTTAGATTCTAACTAGATTTAGTTAGAATTTTACAAAATGGAAATTTTGAAATAAACTAGTAAATAAAGACTAGTTGGAGGGCAAATTGGTCAACTGGCAAGGATTGCAATTTTGAAATATTTATGAAATATTGAGGCCATTGGATATAAAGGTTAAATTGGTAATTTTACCATTTAAATAAATTTAATATTCATTTAAATTTTACAAGTGGCAAAATAAGAAGAAAAATGAACAAAAATTTGTTCATTAAACTTCCAACATGCCGTGAGTAGAGAAAAACAAAAAGGAAGAAGAAAACATTACTTTTGAAGCTTGATTTGGAAGGTTTAAAGTTAGATTCAAGGTATGATCCTTTAGAATAATTTGTTCTACATTCAATTCTCTACATTTTGGTAGTAATATTGCATGGTGTTGTGAAGAACTACTTGAGTTATTGATGGGAAAGAATTAGGGAATTGATGTGCTAAATTGAAATTAGGACTTGAATTACATGAATTCAATGTTGTTTTGATGAAATTAAGCTTGGATTATGTTCAATTTCATGTTTGAATACATAAGCCCTAACCCTAGAATTTGGGGGAAATTGGTTAGGTGTTTGAATTAGGGATGGAAATGAAGTTGTGATATAGTTTCTTTGCTGGAAATGATGAAAATCCTATGAAAAATAGTTTAGGGACCATTTGGCAATTTTGAAGAATTTAGGGGAAATTATTGCAAAAATTATTTTGATGATGGAAATGTTGAGAATGATTTTATTTGTTGATACAAGGTGATTAAAATGAAAGTCCCTAATTAAATTGCATTAGGGACCAAAATGTAAACTTTGAAAAGTTTAGGGACTTGATGTTTGAGATTGTATTTGAAGTATATTATGTTAGAAAATTAAGTCTAGTGATTTAAATGTTGATTTTGAAGTTTAAATCAAGACTTTGGGTTAAATTGAGCATTCTGCTACTTTAGGGATCAAAGTGCAAATTTTTAAAGTTTGGGTCCTAAAGTGTAAATGATGGAAAATGTAAGGGCTAGACTTGAAATTTATGGTTGGGAGCTTAAAATAGTCCTTAGGGCCTAAAATAAGTATTTTGGTAAAGGTTGAAGATTTGAAGGAAAATGTCAGGAAAAATTATTCGGATATACAAAGTTTTATCGGATCAATTTTATACATAATGGATAGTTATTTTAATTACTTTCCATTATTATATTTGGAATGATATGTACTAACATATACTTGCAATGGTATATGTTATTTTAAATGTAGATTCCGATATAAACCAAGGTTGTTCTAGTAGAAGAGGAAAAGAAAAAGTTTGAGACTGATAATAGAATAGTGATGGCAACCACATTGCAAGGCTAAGGTGAGTGCATACATGTTTTTAAATGTATGTTTATTAACATACTAAAGGGAGACTTGTGATAAGTCACCCAAAAAGGTAAAGAATTTCTATAAACAGCAAAATATGTTTTTGGCATGATACTTTATTTTACTGATTTCAAGATTGTGGCACATTTTATGATCACAACTGGTTTATAGCATGATATATGTGACAAGCTATTTTATATAGTTTTTTTAAATGGCATGTATACCATGGATTATATAGAACATATTGGAGTATGAACTGCTCTAATATGATATGTTTTACATGACATGAATTGTATATGGGTTGCTTGCCATTTTGCATGAATTGATTTTAAAGTTGCCCATGGTAGTATAATATTGAGTTGGACAATATAGTGGTATACCACAAGAGTCACATTGTATTTGACACTTCATTTTGTTGACAGTATGCGACGTCGATAGTTTGCAACACTTCATTGTGTTGATATGGCAACACTTTATTGCGTTGATATGATTGCAACACCTCATTGTGTTGATATGTTCCCGATACTTCATTGTGTTGATAGAAAGGATGGTACTAAAATGTACATGACTCGTATATTAGTCACTTGATATTTACCTTGGGCTATATGATTTCACATAATGATTATATACTTTTATATAGTATAGAATGATCACAGTATGTTTTCTAGCATATTCCTGCATTACAGATTATATGGTTTAAAGACTATCATGCTTTTGAAAAGTATCATGCATTATAAATTATTTTATATGTTACTCATCTTATGCCTCACTGAGTTATACTCAGCGTGTATTGTTGTCATACATGTAGGTAAACGGAAGTAGGAGCGGAGCTTTTGCATCACCTTCTCTTTTGGGAGATACAAATCGACAGGTTATTTCAGTACTTATGACATCCATGTTTTTGTGTTTAATAGTGGCATGTACTAGCTAAACCTGCCTTTTTGTTAAAATACTTCAATCGGGTATTAATAGTTCATAGATGTTAAACTTAGTTACTGCTTATTATTACTATTATTATATGTTCAATATGATTATATTATTTACGTAAAAAGTTTTACTATCGAGTATTAAATTAATATTTTATTTCCAAATTAGATAAAGTTAAGCGTGTTTGAATTAGGGAAATTTCAAAATGGGTGACCACCTAGGAATTTGTCTTAAAAATTTTAAATTACCCGGGTTTTGGGTTAAAAGTCTATTTTTAAAATGTTGTGACATTTCCTACTCATGATCAGTGTACGATCACGGGAATGGGGTGTTAGAAGGGAAGCTACTATCACAAATCGAGCCAAACCCGAGGCAAAACATTAGCGCCATCACCCTCCGAAGTGACACTATTATCGCACCTGAGGTCCCAGAAAAGAAGGTCGCATACCCCAAAGGAAAAAAGATGTCGAATCGCAGGGACCTTTCATAACATCTCCCTACGTTGTTCCACCTCCCTTCCCATCAAGATTAGTGAAGCGCGATAAGCAAGCCGAAGGACAATAAATTCTTGACTTGTTTAGAAAAGTGGAAATAAACATACCTCTTCTTGATGTGATCCAAAAAGTACCAAGATATGTCAGATTCTTGAAGGACCTTTGCACAAACAAAAGAAGGCTTACCGACAATGAGAAGGTAAACTTAGGTTAAAATGTCTCAGTTGTTCTTCAACATAATCTTCCACCTAAGTACAAGGATCAAGGTATGTTTTCTATCCCTTGTAAAATTGGTATGGTAGGAATAAAACGTGCTATGTGTGATCTTGGTGCTTCTATAAATGTTATGTCACTTTCTATTTACAGCTTACTTATTGTTGAACCTTTGAAGGAAACAAGAGTGACAATCCAGCTCGCCGATAGATCTATCATTTATCCTGAAGGATTCCTTGAGAATGTATTGGTTAAGGTAAACGATTTAATTTTTCCAACAGATTTCTACGTGATCGACATGGAAAATGACCGAACAAGCACTTCCTCTGAAATTCTACTTGACTGACCCTTTTTGAGCACGGCACATATCAAAATTGACGTGAGGAGTGGAATTCTTGCCATGGAATTCGACGGCAAAGTTGTTAAATTCGACGTCTACAAGGCGATGAAGTACCTGGACACTGTGGTGAACATTAGATTTGTCGATATTATTAAACCTTTGGTTGTTGATTTTATGGAAACTAACTTGTTTGATGATTTGTACAGGGAACTGGAGGATGAGGACAAAGAGAACTGAGAGTTAGAAAATATATTTTCTATTTATTCAGATTTGCACCTAACTCCATATAAAACTAAACTTTTACCTTCCATTTTTAGGCACCTGTGATCGAGTTGAAACCGCTACCAGAGCACCTCAAATACGCATTCTTGGGAGATAACACCACCTTACCGGTTATAATCTCAAATAAGCTTTCAAAAGAGAAGGAAGAAGACTTAGTCACGGTTTTGCGACCTTACAAGGAAGTAATTGGATGGACAATAGCCGACATCAAAGGGCTTAGCTCATCGACATGCATGCATAAGATAAAGGTCGAAAAAGGCGCGAAGCCATCCTGAGAGAGCCAGAGACGCCTAAATCCTCCGATAATGGAAGTTGTAAAGAATGAGATTCAAAAACTCTTAGATGCCGATATGATTTACCCAATATCTAATAGTAGTTGGGTAAGTCCAGTCCATGTGGTCCCAAAGAAAACCAGAGTCATGGTCATTGAAAATTCTGAAGGTGAACTTGTCCCTATACGAGTTCAAAATGGATGGACAGTCTATATTGACTATAGGAAGTTAAACTCATTAACTCGGAAAAATCATTTTCCACTTCCTTTTATAGATCAAATGGTAGAACGATTGGCTGGTAAATCTCACTATTGTTGTCTTGATGTCTTTTCAGGTTTCTTCCAGATCCTAGTGGCGCTAGCGAACCAAGAAAAAACCACTTTTACATGCCCCTCCGATACCTTTGCCTATCGACGAATGCCTTTCGGTCTCTGTAACGTGCCTGACACTTTCCAGAGATGTATGCTAAGTATATTCTCCAACTACATCGAGAAAGGAATCGAAGTCTTTATGGATGACTTCACGGTATACGGTAATTCCTTTAGTGAGTGCCTCTTGAACTTAACCAATGTGTTGAAACGATGCCTCAAGTACAACCTAGTACCTAATTATGAAAAATGCCACTTTATGGTCAATAAAGGTTTGATTCTTGGTCATATTGTTTCTTCTAATTAGATATCGGTCGATAGGGCCAAAACTGACGTAATACGCTCACTCTCGTACCCCATAATTGTGAGGGAAGTTCGCTCTTTTCTTGGTCAAGGAAGGATTTACCATAGGTTCAATAAAAACTTCTCAAAAGTGGTGAAACTGCTTTGCAACTTGTTACAAAAAGATCAAGCCTTTGACTTCGACCAAGTACTCAAGAATTCCTTCGATGTCCTTAAGAAGAAGCTTGTTTCGGCACCGATCGTTCAACCTCCCAATTGGGACTATCCCTTCGAATTAATGTGTGATGCAAGCAATTGGAGTGTTGGAACCATTCTAGGATAAAGGATCGGCAAGAAGCCCCACGTCATAGCCTACGCGTCAAAAACACTAGATGCGGCCCAACGAAACTATTTGACTACCAAAAAAGAACTTTTTGCTATTATTTTTGCTTTAGAAAAAAAAAGTCATACCTTCTTGTCACTAAAATAATTGTTTTCTCTAATCATGCAGCTTTGAAGTATTTCATGAGAAAAAAGAAAGCAAAATCGCACCTAATCTAATGGATTTTACTCTTACAAGAATTCAATCTAGAAATCAAGGACAAGAAAGGAAGCCAGAACTTAGTGGGCGACCATCTCAGCCGACTTCCCCTCTCCAATGATGACGTGGTGAAGAAGTTCCTAAGGAAAGCTTGATGTTGGCTCAAAAGACCACCCCATGGTAAGTGGATATGGTAAATTACTTCGCCACTAGAGTGTTACCGTCAGATTTGCCACGAGCCAAGGTAAGTCGTATTAAGCGTAAGTCTCGATTCTATATTTGGGATGATCCATATCTTTGGTAAAATCTATATTCAATTTTTGTCATTCTTATTCTTACGGTGGCCACTTTGGACCAAAGCGCGAACTGCGTATAAGATTCTTGAATGTGGATTTTCTGGCCTAACATTTTTCGTGATACATATATGTTTTGCAAATCATGTGAAAAATGTCAGCGCGCAGGTAATTTTAGCCGAAGGAACGAAATACCCCTTAATCCGATTCATATTTGCGAAATCTTTGATGTGTGGGGAATCGATTACATGGGACCATTTGTTTTTTCTTTTGGAAATTGTTATATCATACTTGCTGCCGATTATGTATCGAAATGGGTAGAAGCTAGAGCTACTCGAAATAATGATGCCAAAACTACTGTTGAGTTTTTAAAGAATTTTATCTTTTCTAGGTTTGGCACGCCACGAGCGATAATAAGCGATCAAGGAACACACTTTGTCAATCGAATCATTGAAGCGATCATGAAGAAGTATGGTGTAACACAAAGAATCGCCACGGCTTACCATCCTCAGACAAATGGTCAAGCGGAAGTATCAAATTGAGAAATCAAGGCAATTCTTGAAAAGTTAGTCAAGCCAAACCGTAAAGATTGGAGTTTGAAGTTGATCGATGCCTTGTGGGCATATCTAACCGCATATAAAGGTCCCATCAGCATATCCCCTACTGCATAGTCTTTGGTAAGCCTTGCCATTTTCTAGTTGAGTTGGAACATAAAGCTTATTGGGCGGTGAAAAAATGTAATATGGAGATGGATGCGGTCGGCGAAACTAGGAAACTTCGCATTCAAGAACTCGAAGAAATTTGCAGAAACGCTTATGATAGTGCCCAGATATATCAGGATAAAACAAAAGAATTTCACGAACATCGAATTTCTTTTAAATCTTTTTCTATTGGGCAGAAAGTTTTACTTTTTTAACTCAAAGTTTAAACTCTTTGCAGGTAAACTTCGGTTGAAATGGCTAGGACCATTCACGGTAACTCAAGTATTTCCCCATGGGACAATCGAAGTTTAATATAATTCAGGGGCTTGTTTTAAGGTGACTGGTCAACAATTGATGTCGTACTACGAAAACCATCAAGCATGTGAGATTGAAGAGATCATTTTGGAAGAACCTGTAGTCAGAATCAGGTCGTCGAGCTAAACGATGTTAAACAAAGTGCTTTAATGGGAGGCAATTTGGTATGAAATAAAGAATGAAAAAACATAAATATATCTCATTGAGGAATTTAGTACAATTCATGCATCAAAGGAGTGGTTAACACTTTATTTTACTTGTGTCAATTGAGAGAGCTTTATTGTTTTATCACATACTGGTTTATAAGAAACACTGTGGTGTGTGTTTTAAGAGTTTTCTTCATTGTATTAAAAGTGAGTGATTAAGTAAATCAATAGGGATTACTCAAAGGATAGAAAAAGTAGAATAAATTTGTATGATGGAGCATGTACAACTAACATGTGTAGTTATGTTGCGGATACGTGTCTTTTGTATTAAAAATATTTTAGTAGACTTCTCTCTAATTAAGGTTCTACAGTCGTAGGATTGTTGTTTGATCTGAACAGTGTAAACACATTTTTTTATTTTATTGTTTACAGTTTTATTTTTCAAATGTGTTCCCTAGTTGCAACTAACCATATTGTCCAAACACAACTACACTTGCAAAGGTGACATGTGACAATTTTCCATTGGTTGTATAGTGCCTATCATATTGCTGGAACGTCTAGGGTGATGTGAAGTAAATATATAAATGATATCCACTAATTGACCGAGTGTTTAAAGATATTCATGTTGTTCCCATTTTGTGTGGGTTCTAATCTCGATGTTTTCCTTAAGAATATAATACTTCTCCACTTAATAAAAAATGCTCAGTTGATAACAATACAGTGGGTGGAGGCTAATGTTGTCAAATACACCATCTCTCTAAAGTCGACACACATTGCTTCATCATCCATCCTACTTCAATATGAATGTATAATCTTTTACCATTACCACTTCTATAAATGTTGGATATATATTCGCTCAATTGTAGTTGTTCTCTTCTAGAATCCTTGGTGCATGCTTTGGAGATGAGTAGGTTGATTCTTATGCCTCAGTTGGTAGCTGCTCCCGGGCTTGATACATGGTATCTGTCGGAGGAGGGGGCGGATTAAGGTGAATACCGATAGTGCGTGTAAAGTAGGTGTGGGTTATGCCTCTTGTGGTGGGGTATTATGTAGTCACTCGGGTTGTTGATTGTTGAGATTCCAAAATTTTATTGAAATTTTCTCAGTTTTGGAGGCAGAGTTGTGGGGGCCTATATAGGGCTAGTATCCGCCTAAAATGCAGGTCACCGACGTGTTGTGCTTGAGTTGGACAGTCTTGACATTGTTCGTATGTTACGCTAGGAGCCTGTTTGAGTGGTTTCTGTTCCTTATCTGGGCATGTTTCGGAGCTCATGCAGCATGCATGGAGGGTTACTTTGCAACATGTTCGATGCGAAGGAAATCAGGTAGCGGATGCTTTGGCTAAGGGTGCAAATTTGGATAGTTTGGACACCATTTTCTTGTTTAATCTGCCTACTTCTATACTATCTTTAGTTCACGAGGATATGTTAGTTTAATTGTTGTTTTCAGTAGTTTCTTTATGTTAAGATCTTGACAATGGTCGTATAATGTTTATTTCTTTTAACATGTGTACTCTTTTTCTCCGACTAGGTTTAGGGGTTTAACGGGACACATGTTAGTATTTTACATTATTTTATCAAATATATATATAAGTATAAAACATCCAAGAATTTAGAGCTAATCGAATTGAGTTATATGATTTTTTGAACCGAGTTATTTGAGTTTTAAGTTCGAATTATGTTGAACTTTGTAAAACATTATAAAAAATCACAAAAGATTAAAATTTATATAAGATATTTTTATAGAAGCAACTAGTTTTATTAAAAAGATGAAATATCTAAAATTACAATGAGTGTTTACAACATAAAAGCAGGGACAGAGCTCCCTTGGGGCCCAAGGGCCCCCTGCCTCTGTTATAAAATTAAAATATTCGATATATTTTGGTCTAATTATAATTTGGTCCTTGTAAAAATAAATATTCAAATTAGAAAATACAAAACTTTATTAAATATATAATCAAGTAGGGATTGAACTAAAGAAGAATGAGCCCGCATTATCAATTTTTTGGTATAATATCAATTTAAGTCCTTAAAAGTTTAAATATTAGACAAACTAGGCCTTGCCCCATGAATTCTGAGTTTTAAATACTTAATAAACCCTTGTATTTTTTAAATTTAATATTTTGGCCCGGCAAATGTTTGATCCTGGCTCCGTCCCTGCATAAAAGTAAACTAGACACATAATTCAGACATTTTTCTATAACCATTCAAACAAGAAACTAGTCATTTTAAGATCATAAAAGAACCATACAAGTAAAACGTTAAAAACCCAACAAAAAAACTCGAACAAAACATAAATAGAAACAACACCATTAATCGATGATAAAGGATAAACATCATCAAAACTAACATAAAAAAGTATATAACAATGAAGGCATGTTGACATAACGATCAATACAACTCAATTGTGAACAAGAAATGGTGATTGTCAGCGCATATTGTTGCATGATTTAAGTGCAACACAAACAGTGCAAGTGAATATGTTGCAAGTAATAGTATAGATTAAGATCGTCTCACATGGATTGGTGAAACTTCAATTTCTAACTTCTCACACTGAAAAAGAATAAAATCAATAGTGATAGATGGTGATAAATATTAAGTAGAATAAACTAAGTGTAAAAGAAATTGAATAGAAAAAGGTAATTGATATGAGAGAATAGGTTGGATTATCAAGAGTAATAGCACGATTGTCGAATGAATTGACGTGGCGAGAAATTGTTGTGGCAAGTAATTTTTGTGGCAAGTGGTTGCCCTTCAATGATCGATGGAGTGTTCTTCAATGCCTTCGAGTTATCCCTAACTGAAGAGCTGGTGAATGTGTATGCCTTGGTGATACATCCTTGTGTTAACCTTGGGTGGACAACATCGATCTTTTCACTCTTCTTAGACATTGAAATACGTTCCTTATTCTGAAGGCAAGTTAGTTTCCACCAATGTATGTTTAAAAGGAAATCATATCCAATTATTTCATGAATCTAGCTCTCACAAGCCTAGATAAATAAATGCATTCAAGTTTCTTTCCCAAGCTTCCTTGAAACAAAATTAAGAACCAAGAATAGATAAACATTGAATCTATAGGATTAAACAGCAAAACAATCATTCGTCTTTACACACCATAAACCAGATAACCCAAGACAAATAATCTTAGTTCATGGCTGGGTTAAAAGGAAACAATAGTGAATAAAACCCATACATGTGGATCGTACAATACAAAATGAAAAGAAATGGAGAAGATGAACTTCTTTAATCTACATTAATAGCTGTGTGCAAATCCTCCTCTTTAGTCTGATCTCTCTCTCATGATTGACTCCCCTTCTTTTTTTGATGCGATCTAATTAAATAGGTGAGGGAAAGGAGTTTGAATGTGTGTGAAACTCGTGGGATCTAATCTCTAACTAACTCAGCTTTTGAATTTGAATCTAGGTAATTATACAATGCGTTTGAATTCATTCTTGGAGATAATAGCTTTATCGTGACTTGCCATGACATCCTTCGGCAAGTAGCTCGACAACTGGTCCTACACATAATAGAGCAAAAACAACATCAATTTCTCCACAAAAAACTATCAAAACATAAGGCCAAGGTTAATGGACAGAGAAACTATGAAACTATGCATCAATGACTAAGAATGCAACTAAAATGGGCCTAAGTTTAACAATAATATGAGCAAAAAGGTAGAAAACATAGTACTTTTTTACACTTAATACCCCCAAACTTAAACTATTGCTTGTTCTCAAGCAATAGAGACACTAACAATTACCTACCAAGGTATTCACCACCAGAAACATGCTTCAAACCTGACTTCAATCCTCAAAACCTTGGTAACAAAGAATTGATTACCTTCCGATTGTTGGAAAGCACAGAAAATTACTAAAAATAAAACTACAATACTGGTGAAGAAAGTGTGTGCAGAGTTATGTACAATTCAATTAACAGTATTCCTAAGCAAACCTCAGTTTTATTAGATTGTCGAGGTAAGTTATGCAGCTAGAGCTAGTTAGGCACCTCTAGCTATTTCTTTCATTTTTTAATAGCTAGAGCCAGATGGGCACCTCTAGCAATTCTGAATATTTAAAAACTAGAGCCAAATGGGCACCTCTAGTGGTAAATTATCATTATTCATTTTTTCGGCTAGAGCCAAATAGGTACCTCTAGCACATTTTTCTAATTTTTAGTAACCTAAAGTTTACTAGGTCTCTCTCAATCAATAAGTCACAATAGTGTCAATATAAGCAGCATGAAAGTAAAATTTCAAGTAAATTCCATGCCAATCCTAAAATCTAAGGTTTTCTCAACTAAGTGCAATGGCAAAACTCATCAGAGGATATCACAGCAAGTTTTGTCAGTTTTATCAGGTAATTATATGCAAACTAACATGAGACAAACAAAATGAATGCAAATGCACATGAGACAAACAAAAACGGCCTCCCTAAACTTGAGAGAAGCATTGTCCTCAATACATGCAAAACAAAATAAAATAAAATAAAAATGCAAATGAGCTAATCTAAGAGGTTGTTATCTCGAAGTCGTAGCTTTTTTTTGGCCATTTTTTTTAGGCGCTTGCTTCCTCGTTGTGCTTGTTGTCGTAAAGCTGGTGTAGGGTCATGAGCTTTAATTTTCTCGACCTCTTGAGCTGGCTCACCCTCCTTCTTGACCTCCTCATGTGTAGAAGCTTTACGCTTCAGCACTTGCATTGATGGCATAGCAGGAGGTAAGGACTTCAATGGTATAGAAGTGGTATCTTTGGAATCTGAAAAATCATGAAAAGATTCAGTACATTAAGATTTAGGAATTGGTTCCTTACCTTTGCGTAGGGCAGTGGTTGTTGTGGCAATGTCACTTGTAGCTATCTCAACATCAGTTGTCGGGGCAAGTAACTCAGCAGAAAACACCGAAAAGGGTATATTACTATTAAGATAGTTCTCCAAGATAACTCGTTCCAGGGTAATATCTTAGACCTTCATATATCGCCTAAGCAATAGCTCTCTTACCTCTATCCGATCCAAACATTATAGCAAATGACGAATTAAATCCGCCATCCATGGAGTACTTGCCACGGTATGTTCACTTGTAGAGGCAGATTTTGGAACGGGGTATTTCTTCGTAACTACTGGTGCTTTTGGTGGTCCGTCTTGCATCATCGGCACATATTGAGTCTTAGTCCACCCATTCTTCTTGGGCAACCTCTCATTCGTAGCGTCAGATGATACTTTCTCCTTTGTGTATAAGTTCGAAATCAAATTAGGGAAATATAGCGCACCCACATCCTTCTTGCTAAAACATAAATCTCATCAACAATAATCTGTCCAACATTAATAGTTCGCTTATGCAAAATAGAGTGTAGCAGCAATAAATGAGAGGAAGAAACAATAGTATTATGAGTTGTGGGCATCAAACAAGTTTTGAGAAAGTTATTCCACAACTTTGTCATAGGTTTTAGCATGACCGGATTCACAGTGCCTTTCAAATGTCCATCATTCCACTCGATTCCTTCACTAGTGAGGTCCTTAAGGACTCGGTCCATCTTTTTAGGGGTTATATTATTCACAAACTCGATGTACTCGTCATGTGTAAAGAACAACTCATAATATGCATTGATTTTAGTGTCATCAAGAAAAATATCCTTACCACGCACAAAAACACAAGGGTTATCCGGATTGGAAATGTGTGAATAAAATTCCCTTACCCATGAGATGTAACTGTTGCAGATTGTTCACAAAAGATTGGCCACTTGTGATCCGCAACAATGGTGTAGACAAAATCTTCAAGACCATATTTCGGTTTGGTAAGATCATAGGTGAAACATTATTCTTCCCAAACCTTGAGTGGCAAACTTCTTCTCGAATCTTTGTTGGATTATCAGTGTTACAAAATGGCAGAAAGACAGCGCTACGATTGCTTGAGAGGAACTTGCTTCGGGCATGGTTTTCAAGTTCTTGGCCATGGTGTTTGGTGAAAGATTGAGAAAGAAAAACAAGAAAAGCTTAAGAGTTTCAAGAGATGGGGAAAAGTGAAAGAAGATGATGAAGTAGATGGGCTGTAATTGTGATTTAATGGTAGAGTGAATGCTTGGTAAAGGAGATGAAAGGTGGATTGATGTGTTACCAATTGGTGAAAAAGAATAACAACGATGGGTGTAAGATGGATATAATGTGCGGCTAGGGTTAGGAAGAAAGGAAGAGAAAGAAATTTTGGGTGAAAATTTTCAAAGGGTATTTAAATCCCTTTGAACCCGTCGGCCCTCTATCTCCTTTAGAGATAAAATTTCATTTAAATAAAATTCTATCTTGAAGTCTAATCTCTATTCCTTTCGAAAATCTTATCCTAAAATCAAAAACAAAAATAAAATGATAAAGTTTAAATAAAGAAAATAAAGATAAATATAAAACTAAATCAAACTAAAATAAAAATAAAAATAAATTGATAAAGGACAAAATTCAAAGAAAAACAAAATAAACAAAAAGAAAAACAAAAATAAAATAATGAAAAAATTAAAAACACTTAGAAAGAGTATTTTCATGCATCTTATAAGGATACTACTCTCTTATCACGCTTAACATGAGTACCAACGTAGTGCTTCAATCTCTGTCCATTGTCCTTAAACTCGCGTTCATCCGTAGTTGATTTGATCACAATAGCCTTATGAGAATAGAATTTAACTACTTCAAATGGATAGAACCATCTTGACTTCAGTTTGCCCAAAAAAAGTCTGAGTCTAGAATTATAGAGAAGCATCAGTTTCCCTGGCAAGAATTGCCGCTGCAATAGCTTTTTGTCATGCCATTGTTTAGTATTCTCTTTATAGAGCCTGCATTGTCATAAGCTAGTGCACGGAATTCTTCCATCTTGTTCAAGTCTAGTAAGCATTTTTGTCCTACTTTTTCCTGATCTATGCTCATGGTCTTGATTGCCCAATAGGTCTTATGCTTGATCTCCACTGGCAGGTTGCAAGTCTTACCATAGAAAAGTCTATAAGAAGACATGTCTAGGGTATCTTGAATGTTGTTCGGTAGGCCCAGAGTGCATCATCAATTCTCACAGACCAATCCTTCCGTGAAGGATTGACAACCTTATCAAGGATAAACTTTAACTCACGGTTAGAGATCTCTGCTTGCCTGTTAGTCTACGGGTGATATGCCATGGCTACTTTGTGAGTCACTCCAAAGTGCAGTAACATCTTGGCAATAAGCTTATTGTCAAAATGCTTGCCTTCATCACTAATAATTCCCCTCGGTGTTTTGAACCATATAAATATGTTTTTTGCAAGAATCGCTACACAGTCTTTGAATCATTTCTGCGAATTGCAGTAGCCTCAACCAATTGCATACATAGTCCACGACAAGTAAGATGTATAAATTATCGAATGACGATGGGAAGGGCCTCATGAAATCGATGCCCCACACGTCCAACAATTCTACTTCGAGGATGTTCTGTAATGGCATCGCATACTCCCTTAAGATATTCCCCATTCACTGGCATCAATCACAACTCTTACAGAATTTATGGGTGTCTTTGTAAAGAGTTCGCCAATAAAAGACAGAGTGTAAGACTTTGTCCGCTATGCGAGTACCTCTAAAATGGACTCCATAAGGTTATGAATGACATTGTAGAAGCATATTTTGTTGTTTCTCCTTGGGAACACATCGTCGTATGACCTGATCTGCACATTATTTAAACAAAAAAGGCCCATCCCAACAATAATGCTTAACATCATGTAGGAACCGCTTCTTTCCCTGATAAGTAAGGTCATAAGGTAAAATACCGTTCATAAGAAAATTTACTATATCAGCATACTAGGAAGTTTTCGTGGCAACTAACAACTGCTCATCCAGGAATACGTCATGGATCTCCAAGAAATCATTATCTTTATTGCTCCTTCAAGCCTCAGCAGGTGATCAGCAACCTGATTCTTTGTTCCTTTCTTGCCTTAATTTCGATGTCAATCTCTTGTAAAAGTAATATCTATCGAATTAAATGAGGTTTGGCATCCTTTTTATCAATTAAATACTTAATTGTTAAATGGTCAGTGTGAACAATTACCTTAGTACCAATCAAGCAAGGACGGAACTTGTCAAAAGCGAACACTACTGTTAGCAACTCCTTTTCAGTCGTGGTGTAATTCAATTAAGCACCATTAAGTGTTTTGCTAGCGTAGTATATCACATGGAAAATTTTACCTTTTTGCTGGCCTAAGACAGCTCCTACCTTAAAGTCGCTCGCATCACACATGAGCTTGAAAGGTAAGGACCAATCAGGGGAACAATAATATGTGTCGTGGCAAGCTGCTTCTTCAAATCTTCAAATATCGTGGCACAGAAAATATAAAAATTAAAGGCTTTGTCCTATTCAAGCAAATTACACAAAGGTTTAGGAACCTTAGAAAAATTAGGCATAAAGTCAAAAGTAGCCCCAAACGTTTGACCATTTGGTCACTTTAGCCCCTATTCTTTTTTTGGTCCAAACAACCACCTAATGTTTCATTTTTGTTCAAATTTCACCCTCTATGGAGGGAAACCGTTAGTCAACCAACGGTCAATATCTGAGGCTGACGTGGTATGCCTGCATAGCATGGGCTGCTAACATGGCACTTTACTGACGTGGCACTTTGCTGATATGGCATCGATATTTAAAAAATAATAATTATTTTTATATGAATTTCTAACTAATCATACAAAGCCATGTGGCACCATCATATGATGACACGTGGCATCATCTAATTGGTTCAAGACATATGAAAGGAATAAAAGTTGGAATTTTTGAAGGTAGGATTCGAACCCAGGCCTGTTGGGTGTAAGGCATAACACCTAACCACCAAGCCAACCCACTCACATGTTTTTTTACCACATATTAATTTTTAGCTTTGTACTGACTCAGCTCTACTGCATATCTCCCTCTTTCTTCAACGTTCAATAATGGTCACCATAAACTTCATCTTCCTCATTCCCTCTTTCATTGATTCTTCAATGTTCAACAATGGACACAGAAGGGAATTATGTTCTAATAATGGAGTTTATTTCTTTTGTGTATGAAACAATTATTTCAATCCGGTCGGATAACCCCACTGTAACCAACACCGAAAATTTATCATCAACTGGCTCACACCTATTGTTGGAACCAGAGAAAGCCAACACAAAAAAACCAACAGCTGGATTAGGAGAACAACTTGATAAATCTAAAGAATTCGAGCTACCATCTTTCATGACATTGGTTGAAACTGGAGGTAGCAACCAAATCTCCGTCGGGTTTCCTTCTCTTAACCATGTAGCTAACGAGTCACAAGAAAGAAAGAAAAACGAAGCGATCATAGCAAAGGCACCTAACGAGAACACGAAGAAACACTCTCCACTGAAGAGCCTATTGGGTGATGCCATTAATGAAACCAAGCCGAAGTCCCCAAACTCAAAATAACCTCCAATAGAGGAAAAAATAGCCAAAGATAATGTAAATATGGTTACTAAAGTTAGCTCAATTCTGGGACCTGATGCTGAGCCAACCGATGTAGAAACAGTGAAAGAGGGAATGAGGAAGATGAAGTGTGTAGTGGCCATTATTGAACGTTAAAGAAAGAGGGAGATATGCAGTAGAGCTGAGTCAGTACAAATTTAAAAATTAATGTTAAGTGTTCAAAAGTACTATTTTTATTACCTTTTTTACTCATATTATTGTTATACTTAGGCTCATATTAGTTGCATAATTAGTCATTCATGCATTAATTCATGTTTCTTTCCACCGTTGAGCTTGATTACATAACTTGGTGATTTTGTGGAAAAAGATACTACTTTGGTGTGTTTTTATGTGTGTGCAAAATCACTTGCCTAAACAAGGTTAGAACCAGTTGCCAGGGCAGTGCATGAAGGAGATGTCGACGCAGTTGCAAGGGCAATGCATGAAGGAGATGCCGAGCTAGTTGCCAGGGCAATTGTCGATAAGGGATAAGATGATATGGCAGTCAAAATTGATGACTAGATAAGCCCAAGATGACGTGGAGCAAAGTTAAATCCCAAAGGAGTTTGATTTCCAGGAAAAGGTCAAAGAGAAATTAAATCCCAAAAAGATAGGAGAATATCTAGAAGGAATTTAAATATAATAAAGAATTATATTCTTTAAAAGTATTTAATTCCAACTTAACTTCCTCCTCAAGAAGGATTTTGACCTAGCAATCTCCTATTTAAAGGAGACCAAGCCGTCAAACTCAAGGAGAGCAAGGAATAGATTTCGACAAGGGAGAGCAAGGGGGAGAGTTTGATTGGGAGAAAGCTTGGAGGGAGAGTTCGATTGAGAGATTTTCCAAAGAGGGCTGATCGATTTCTTCTTCTTCTTCTTTGTTTCCATTAGATTCATGGTTTGTGGATTATTCTTTGTAAATCTTTTGAACCCAACCATGAACTAACTTGATTGGTTGAGGTTGTTGTATTTTGTTGTTGTGAGAAACAATTGGATTTTGTTTAGGTAATAAGAGTTTGCACTTTCAATTCAAGGTTTACTCATTATTGGTTTTTATTCTTGTTTGCGAATGAATTGGGAGAGGATCTCGTAATTCTATCTATTTATCTAATATCGAGAGAGTTAGATTCAAGAAATGAATGAGTATGGTCTTTATTCAATCTACGATGGTGAAGATTAATCCGGCTTAGGAATAAGTCAAGGATTTCAACAGCTAAGAGAAGCGCAAGATTGGTTATTATTCACCCTTGATTCACGTAGGGATGTATTGTCAAGGCATGCACAATTAGCTAGAGTTTCGACTTAGGGATAAGAAGAAACCATTGAAGAACACTCTACCAAACCTTGAAGTTGCTGCCCAGTCGCCCAAGCAACCGTTTGATTAGTTGCCAAGGCAACCCAGCTGCGCAAGTTGCCACGGCAACCAAGTTACCATTGCATTCTTTTACTAAGACGATCTAATCGGCTATCACTCCTCAACTCACGATAACCTAGCCTATTCCCTCTCTTATTTGATTTCATCTATTCTTTTAGTTTATTGCTTTTAGTTTACTCGTTAATTAGAACTCCTATTATCAATTGTGTTTTTATTTTCATAGTGCAGTAACTTAAGCAAAGTGGCCCAAACCAATCCCTGTGGAGACGATACTCGTATCACTTTATTACTTGCAACGTGTATACTTCCACCGTTTGCGTAGCACTCAATACACGCAACAAGTTTTTGGCGTCGTTGCTGGGGATTGGCAATTGGTGTTAGTTGTTTTTGTTATTGCATTTTTTTCTCTTAGTTTTACTAACTTTTCTTTTTGTTTGTTTTATCAAAAAAATAGGTACGCTACAAGTTAAGGGACATCAACATGTCAGGAAATAAAAGTCGATCTATTCGAGAGTTGATGTGGGAAGATAGGAATCAATCCAATCAAGAGTTTCTTGCACCCTTCGATGATTACCTATACCAATCGAGAAAAGCATATACCGTGGAAAACTCGTGCACTTGTTGTGGAGAACATCATGTGTTTGAAAATTGATCTCACATTTTCGGTGCATATGACTACATGGAGAACCATAGATGGAACCAGCAGCAAAATCCTTCATGGTATAATCTAAAAGCTCAAAAAAAAATTTACCATAACAATTTTGCTGCAGCAATAGACATGCCTCGACAATGTAGTCCTTATCAGCAGCCTAGTGTTACGGCAACAGATATGCCATGGCAATGTAATCCTTTTCAAGAACATTCCAATTCCTTGGAGGAAACGTTGCTAGCTTCCTTGGCTAAACTTGACAGATCAATTGAAGAGATTCCAGAGCTATCAAAGAAAATGGATGCAAGGATAGCTCAGTTGGATGTAACCTTGGGGGATTCAGAAGATTAATTGAGGAGATCCACATATACCTTGGATAACATGCACCAACAATCTATTCCTGGGATACTGACGTCCCAAGGCAAGAGGATAAGAAGCAATACGAAAAGAGGTCATTGATGTGTGGGTAACAACTAGAACCTCCAAGTCAAGAGGATGCCAATGAGAGAAACTTCCCAACACATGATGAGCATGAGCAACAAATTGCCTCGGTAATGATTGAGGAGCCTGAATAGAGCAATGCCGCGACAACACTCAGTGAAGCTGAGAACAACAATACTACAACAAATTATGAGGAACCTGATGCCCAGAAGATTACAACGTTGATGTTGAAGCAGGAATTTGTAGATTGCTCTCATCTACAGTTGCCACGGCAATTGCACGACCACATGCAAGATCAACGATATGATAATACTTTGCCAATGGAATATGAGCAGGTAATGGTTGAACCTTTCAAATTTTTAAAAACTCACCTCATCCATTGCAAGTATGCCTTGAGGAACCGATGTTGGTAGATTTGAAGCCATCAAAATCTCTACTGATGGAGATGTTTGATAGGCCAAAAGAAAATAGTGTTTTGGACTCGTGAAGCTTTTCAGAAAATTGGTTTTTGCCTTAACTTACAACGAATTTTGGCAACTGATTGCCACGGTAATTGGCTTGAGCAGCAATTACCATGACAACAAAGGATACATCCAACAATGATAGAAGTCAACAAGAATGAGGTAATTGAATGGTTGGGAATGGATATATTTTTTCCTATTAATATATTTGTGCCTTCAGGAACAGTAGCAAGATGGAGGGCATGCATGGACTACAAAGGAACACAAAAGAAAGACACATCCACCATGGTAACACAAAGGGGAGTAGCTGGGAGCACATTGGCCCAATTCTTTTGGGGCAATATTGTCACTCAATGGAGGGTGCGGATGGACTATAAGAAGTATTGAAAATGACACTTCTCAAGTTTTCTCAGATATGCAGTAACATTAGAAAATGCATGAAAATGCTCTTTCTAAGAATTTTTAATTTTTCATTTGTTTTATTTTTGGAACTTTATTTTATTTTCAGTTTTTTTCTTTATTTATTTTTGGAATTTTTAGGAGATATTTTATTTTATTTGTCTTCATTATCTTTAGTTTCCAATTGTTTTCTTTTCTTTTCTACAACAAGACTCACAACCACCATGCTAAGGAAATTCACTGCCGACTACTTGCCACAGCAACCACAATAGAGAATGCCCCCCGGCAACTACCTCAGCAGTTGCCACGGCAACAGAAACTGGCGATGCCCATGCAAGTGAACCTGCCTTGGCAAACATGGACAAATCAAAGCAATGCTATTCACACAGTACCAGCCACAAGCATTCAACCATCAACATGAAAATGAATCAAGCAAACAGCACGAAGGAAACTTATCACTCGAGGTGACGACCTCTTCGAGTAACTCATTTCATTTAGTTTCTTTTAAATTTTGTTTCACTTTTACATGCATTGCGGACAATGCTTCTCTCGAGTTTGGGGGGTGTTGGTTTCTAGTTAGTTTTATGTTTAGTTGCATTCTTCTTTAGCAATCACATATAGGTTGCATATGTTACTTGCCATGCCTTTAATTGGATTTAATTGCTTAAGACTTGTTGAATATCCAATGATGGATTTTTGCCACTGCACTTAATTGAAAGAACCTTTAATTTTAGGATTGCATGAAAAGAACTTAGAATTTTACTATGACGCTGATTTTTTTTACGTGGTTGTGGCTTGTTGATTGAAAGAAACTTAGTGAACTTAGGTTGCTTAAAATTTGGGTAAATTTAAAATTGAAAATTAAAAGTTAAATTCTTGCTAGAGGTGCCCGAATCTGGCTCTAGTAGTTAATGCACAATAAAGAATAGCTATAGGTGCCCGAAATTGGCTCTAGTCGACTAAAATAAAATAAGAAATTGCTTACTTTGCTAGAGTTGCCCAAAATTGGCTCTAGTGAAAATAAAAAAAATGCCCCGGTAATTAAATTGATAAAAGCCTATTGTTCACATAGAATCTTAAAAATCAACTTGTGCACAACTACTCACACACTTGTCACGAGCATTATAGTTTGGTTCCAGGTAATTTTTGTGCTATCTAAAAAATTAAAAGGTGATCATACTTTGTGCCACAGTTTCGAGGTTTGAATTCAAGTTTGAAGCATGTCTTTGATGATTAAAGTCTTGCCAGGTAATTGTTAGTTTGCATTGCTTGAGGACAAGCAATAGTTCAAGTTTGGGGGTGTGTTAAGTGTTCAAAAGTACTATTTTTATTACCTTTTTACTCATATTATTATTTTACTTAGGCTCATATTTGTTGCATAATTAGTCATTCATGCATTAATTCATGTTTCTTTCCACCGTTGAGCTTGATTACATAACTTGGTGATTTTTGTGGAAAAAGATATTGCTTTGGTATGTTTTTGTGTGTGTGCAAAATCACTTGCCTAAACAAGGCTAGAACCAGCTGCCAGGGCAGTGCATGAAGGAGATACCGACGCAGTTGCTAGGGCAATGCATGAAGGAGATGCCGAGCTAGTTGCCAGGGCAATTGTTGATAAGGGATAAGATGATATGGCAGTCGAAATTGATGACTAGATAAGCCCAAGATGACGTGGAGCAAAGTTAAATCCCAAAGGAGTTTAATTTCCATGAAAAGGTCAAAGAGAAATTAAATCCCAAAATGATAGGAGAAGATCTAGAAGGAATTTAAATATAATAAAGAATTATATTCTTTTAAAGTATTTAATTCCAACTTAACTTCCTCCTCAAGAATGATTTTGACCTAGCCATCTCCTATTTAAAGGAGACCAAGTCGTAAAACTCAAGAAGAGCAAGGGAGAGATTTCGACAAGGGAGAGCAAGGGGGACAGAGTTCGATTGGGAGAAAGCTTGGAGGGAGAGTTCGATTGAGAGATTTTCCAAAGAGGGCTAATCGATTTCTTTTTCTTCTTAGTTTCCATTAGATTCATGGTTTGGGGATTATTCTTTGTAAATCTTTTGAACCCAACTAGGAACTAACTTGATTGGTTGGGGTTATTGTGTTTTGTTGTTGTGAGAAACAATTGGATTTTGTTTAGGTAATAAGAGTTTGCACTTTCAATTCAAGGTTTACTCATTCTTGGTTTTTATTCTTGTTTGCGAGTGAATTGGGAGAGGATCTCGTAATTCTATCTATTTATCTAATATCGGGATAGTTAAATTCAAGAAACGAATGAGTATGGTCTTTATTCAATCTATCGATGGTGAAGATTAATCCAGCTTAGGAATAAGTTAAGGATTTCAATGGCTAAGAGGAGCACAAGATTGGTTGTTGTTCACCCTTGATTCACGCAGGGATGTATTGTCAAGGCATGCACAATTAGCTAGAGTTTTGACTTAGGGATAAGAAGAAACCATTGAAGAACGCTCTGCCAAACCTTGAAGTTGCTGCCCAGTCACCCAAGCAGTTGCCCAGCCAGTTGCCCAGGCAACCATTTGATTAGTTGCCAAGGTAACCCAGCTGCGCAAGTTGCCACGGCAATCGAGTTGCCATTGCACTCTTTTACCAAGACAATCCAATCGGCTATCACTCCTCAACTCACGATAACCTGGCATATTCCCTCTCTTATTTGATTTCATCTATTCTTTTAGTTTATTGCTTTTAGTTTACTCGTTAATTAGAACTCCTATTATGAATTGTGTTTTTATTTTCACAGTGCAGTAACTTAAGCAAAGTGGCCCAAACCATTCCTTGTGGAGATGATACTCGATACTCGTATCACTTTATTACTTGTGACGTATATACTTGCATTGTTTGCGTAGCACTCAATACGCGCAACAATTAATATGTTGTAAAAAATGTGAGTGGGTTGGCTTGGTGGTTAGGCATTATGCCTTACACCCAGCAAGCTTGGGTTCGAATCCCACCTTCAATAATTCTAAATTTTATTTCTTTCATATTTTTAACCAATCATACGAAGCCACGTGGCATCATCTGATGATGCCGCGTGTCATCATATGATGGTGCCATGTGGCTTTATATGATTGGTTAGAAATTAATATAAAAATAATTATTTTTAAAAAAATCACGATGTTATGTCAGCAAACTGCCACTTCAACAATTGCTACATCAGCACTCTACGCCATGCAGGCATGCCACATCAACCTCAAGTGTTGACCGTTAGTTGACTAACAGTTTCCCTCCAACAAGGGTGAAATTTGAACAAAAATAAAACGTTAGGTGGTTGTTTGGACCAAAAAAAGTATAGGGGCTAAAGTGACCAAATGGTCAAATGTTGGGGGCCACTTTTGACTTTATGCCAAAAAATTATGAATAAACCTTATGTAAAAACATGCATGTCTGAGAAAACTTCAGATCCCTTTGACTGAATTTGGTAGTGGAAATTTCCCAATCACATCCACCTTGGCCTTGTCTAATTTGATTACCTTAAATGAGATCTTGTGTCCTAGCACGATACCTTCATCTACCATGAAGTGGCATTTCTCCCAATTTAAAATTAGGTCAGATTCTTCACAACGTGCTAACACCTTCTCCAAATTGCCAAAGCAATTGTCAAAACTATCTCTTAATATTAAGAAGCCATCCATGAATATTTTGAGGAAATCTTCCACCATATTAGAGAAAATTGCCATCATATACCTCTGGAAAGTTGCCAGAGCATTGTACATTCAGAAAGGCATCATCGTAAATGCATATGTGCCAAAAGGGCACGTGAATGTGATCATTTCCTGGTCTTCTAGCGCTATGGCAATTTGGTTATAACTTGAGTATCCATCAATAAAACAATAAAAAGATTTTCTTGCAAGACGATCAATCATTTGGTCAATAAAAGGGTAAAGGAAAATGATCTTTCCTAGTAGCCTTATTCAATTTGCGGTAATCCATGTAGACTCTCCAACCAGTAATAGTTCTAGTTTGAATGAGTTCATTATTTTTATTACTTACCACAGTCATACCTCTATTTTTTGGTACACATTGTACAGGAGTTTCCCATGAGCTGTTAAAAATTAGATATATGATACCAGCATCAAGTCACTTGATGATTTCCTTCATCATGATTTTCTTCATGGCAGGGTTAAGTCTCTTTTGTACCTTAATGGAATTGCTATGCCATCTTCTAGCAGGATCTTGTGCATGCATACTATAGGACTAATTTCCTTCAGATCTGTAATTGTCCAACCTATTGTCTTCTTATGCAGTGCCAACAAGTCAAACAATCTTTTTTCCTATTCAGGCTACAACTTAGAAGAAATTATCACAGGCAAAGTGTTATCCTTTCCCAAATAAACAAATTTCAATTGCTCTGTCAATGGTTTTAATTCTAAAATAGGAGGTTGCTCAATGGAAGGTTTATTAGGTTTACGTACATTACTTGAATAATCAAGAGATTCAAAACTTTTACTCGATTGACTTACAATCCAATTTTCTTCCTATTGAGACTCGTTGTCTAAATTTGGCTCCTCAAGTTCTTCAAGCTCGTCAATGAAATTACCGTGGCAATACTCCTCCACATCGAAGTTAAATTATGTGATGGCGTGAATAGCCTAGCATTCTTCTGGATTATATGCATACTTAAGGGTTTTAAAAACATTGAGCGTGACTTGCTGCTCATTAACCCACGAAGTAAGATATCCTCTCTCAACATTGATCATGGTCATTCCCGTTACCAAGAACGATCTTTCAAGGATAATGGGGGCGAACTCATCTGCTTCACAATCTAAAATAATAAAATCAATGAGAAAAATAAATTTATCCACTTTTACCAAAATGTCTTCAATATTTCACTCAGATGAACGTAAGATCTATCCGTAAGCTGTAGCATGATTGTGGTGGGTCTTGCATTCCTATGCCTAATATTTGAAAAAATAGATTTTAGTATAAGGTTTATGCTTGCTCCAAGGTTACACAGTGCTTTTTCGACATAGTGATTGCCTATGGAACATGGTATTATAAAGTTGATTGGATGTTTTAGTTTGGGTGGCAATTGGTCATGCAATAATGACATACACCCTTCTGTCAAGGCAATTGTCTCAAACTCGCTCAGCCTTGTTCGCTTAGAGACGATGTCTCAAAAGGAACATAACGTAATTAGGCATCTGCTCTATTGCCTCAACTAGTGGCAAGTTGTTGTGAACTTGCTTTAGAATGTCAAGAAATTTCTTGAACTGATACTCATGCTTCTGCCTCTTTAGCCTCTATGGAAACTGTGTGGCAATCTGATCTCTTTGCCTTTACTCATCTTATCTGGCTTGGTAGCATTGGATGAACTTGCCATAGTAACTACTGATGGCTTATCATATGCAATTGTTGTAGCTTTATCACTGGGCACATCTTTCTCAACAGAGAACTACTCTTTTGGTTGACTACTATCGTCGGGTTGAATAAGATCATTGCTTACCTTCGGTCCGTCCCGATGAGTGATCACTTTACACTATTTATGGCCCATTCCTCGTACAATCTCAGTGTCGCTGGGCAAAATTCTTTGCGGCCTTGAGCTTAAGATTTGGACAAATTGCCCAACCTACGCCTCTAATGATTTTAACATTGCTCCTTAGCTTTGTATCGTCATCTCAGTCATGTTTATAAAAGCGTCAATCTTTTTCATGAAATTCTAGTCTCAGCCATATAAGATTCAATTTTAAGCATAAAAACATTTAAAGTTGTTTTTAAAAAACCAGCTGGTGATGATTGTTGTTGTGGCAACTGTTACCGTGACATGCTTCGTAGGAATCCTGATGCTTTTGCATTTTGGCGGGTCTGATTGCTAGAGTTATTCTGGTTACTCTATAAAAAATTAGGGTGTTGCCGCCATGCTAGATTGTATGTATTGGAATATAGATTGTTGTTCCGGTTGTAGTTTCCAACATAAAAAACTGGACTCTGGGTTTCACGGACACTCAAAAGAATCATGATTATCATTACAATAATCACAATATGAATCTACTACCTTAACCTCCTGTGTGGTACTGAATCGTTGCAAAATTTTAACCATATTGGTTAATGCAGCTAATTGTGCTGAGATAGAATCTGTTGAATCAAGCTCAATTATCGTGGCATTTTGCCTCACCGCTTCCTTCCTGGTGGTTGAGAACTGGTAATCATTGCTGGCAAGTCTGTCCAGAATCTCCAAGGCTTCCTCAGGTGATTTGTATATCATTGTGCCATTTGTCGAGGTATCTAGCATCATCCTGATAGGTGTGTTGACTCCATAAAACATCACTACTCGTGTCCAATATCTTAATTCGTGCATGGGACATTTTTGTAAAAGCTCTTTATACCACTCCTAAGCCTCGTACATGGATTAGTCATCGGCTTGACGAAAATAAGTAACGTCATTATGCAATTTATCAGTCATATTTGTAAAATTAAAACTTGACAAGGAAACTCCGGCATAGATTTGTCTAAGATTCTAAATATTCGTATGGTATATTGTTCATCCATGTTCTCGTCCTATTCCTTAGTGAATAGGGGAATAATTTTAGCCTCAGGACATCCTCATGGACTCCCTGTTGTCTGAAAGAATCGTAAACTTCTAACGATTTAAGATGCTATCTAGCATCTTCAGTTGCTGAGTCGCTAAACTGGCCAATTGAATTGAGCATATTAAACATTACCAGCTTCAATTCAAAGTGTGCGACCTGAATCTCAGAAGTAACAATTCCTTGATTGAGATCACCAAGGTCTGGAAGTAAGTGATCTCGGATAGGCATGTTTCGTACATGAACAAGTTGCTTGGCTAGAGCTGTGCCATCTCTTACTGCGACATTCTGGTTGCCGAGGGCATTTTGATTGTCGTAGGCATTCAAATTACTGACTGAATCAACAGGATCTGCCATAATTGCTTTTAGCTCTCTCCTTCTTGTATGAAAAACTCGTTCTATCTTAGATTCAAGTGGTAGTCTTTTGTTGTCGGTCTCATTCTGGTCATACACAGACGCAAAACCAAAAATGTTAGCCCCTTGAAACAAATAATAAAACAAACAAATGAAAAGACAAAGGTGCAAGAAATTAAAAATAAAGTCGCTATTGCCAATCCCCGGCAACGGCGCCAAAAACTTGTTGCGTGATTTAAGTGCAACGCAAACGATGCAAGCGAACACATCGCAAGTAATATTATAGATTAAGATCGTCTCCACAGGGATTGGTGAAACTTCAATTTCTAACTTCTCACACTGAAAAGGAATAAAATTGATAGTGATAGATGGTGATAAATATTAAGTAGAATAAACTAAGTGTAAAAGAAATTGAATGGAAAAGGTAATTAATATGAGAGAATAGGCTGGGTTATCAAGAGTAACGGTGTGATTGCCAGATGAATTGTCGTAGCGAGTAATTGATATGGCAAGTAATTGTCGTGGCAAGTGATTACCCTTCAATGATCGGTGGAGTGTTCTTCAATGTCTTCGAGTTATCCCCAACCAAAGAACTGATAAATGTGCAAGCCTTGATGATACATCCCTGCGTTAACCTTGGGTGGACAACATCGATCTTTTCACTCTTCTTAGCTGCTGAAATCCATTCCTTATTCCTAAGGCGAATTAGTTTCCACCAACGTTTGTTTAAATAGAAATCATATCCAATCGTTTTGTGAATCTAGCTGTCCCGAGCCTAGATAAATAAATGCATTCAAGTTCTTTTCCCAAGTTTCCTTGCAGGGAAATTAAGAACCAAGAATGGATAAACATTGAATCTGTAGAATTAAAAACCAAAATAATCATTCGTGCCAAGAGGTAGAGGAAAAAATACCACAAGGCAAAAAAAAACATGCCACAAAAGAAAGAGTTATTTTTATTAAAAATAAAAAAAAAGAAAAGAAAAGCAAAAAAATATTATATGATATATAAAGCAAAAGCAAAGGAAGGGTTACCGGCGATTGACGATCAATACCAATACCGTCGTCAAGGAAACAAAGAAAAAAATTACCATACTTAGGTTAGAAAAAAAAACCCGGGGACTTTTCAATATATAACCAGTCCTAACTCCTAATTTATATAAGATTCTTAAAACAATTTATAAAGATGTCAAGTAATAAAAATTTTATTTTCCAAAATAATAAATTGGAAAGAATGACATATGAGTAAGATGCCACATCATATTAACTTTCATAATTTTCATTCTTGAATTTACCATTGGGTTTTGTTAATTTATATTTTATTCCTACTATATCAACGTAATTTCTTTACAATACCAACCTCTATAATTCTCCCATCTTCTTAAAAAATGTAACAGACCCAAATATATAGACAAGGCCTTTTTCGTCATTTAATGTTGAGGTTATTAAAAAAACCTAGCTATAAAATAGTAGCAGCCATAAATTGTCTCACCCCTCGAAAGCTTAGAGTCGTCGGCGGCCGGAGTCATCTGATAAAGCTCTAACAAAACCCTACTCTCGCACCACTTCTTCATTCTGCGTAAGCCATGGTAAATCTCTATTTGCATCTATTCAGCCGATTTCTCGCTTGGAACTGTTTGCTTTGCACTAGGTTTTCTTATGTTTCTGTGCTTGAAAAACTGAATCAAAATATATTTATAAATATACAGTTCTTTGTTGTAGTCTTGGAATGGGAAATTCCAAATTGGAATCATTTACTAATTAGATTAGATTTAACCATGAATTATCGCCTTGGAGTGCCAAAGCAGGTTCATGGATTTACATGGGTGCAAATAAGTTAACTGATTTGTTAATTGATTTTGTGGTATTTTCTAGTCAAGGAGAAAGGTTAGAGAACCGAAGGAAGAGAATACTAACCTTGGACCTGCTGTTCGAGAGGGCGAGTATGTTTTCGAAGTGGCTCACATTTTTGCTTCATTTAATGACACATTCATTGTAAATGATAACCTAATTATTTACATTGTTTTTTTTTTTCCTGATACTTTATCCTGTATAACATGCTATTATTTAATTTCCAGCATGTGACTGATTTGTCTGGAAGGGAAACAATGGTTCGCATCACCGGTATGGTTTATGATTATCTCTAGAGAATGGTTTCTTTTGCTATCTCGGGTGTTTGGTGTCAATTAATGTTACAACATCAACATGTGTTGATATTCATGTTCGAAGTTGGAATTATTTCCATGAATACTATTTTTCAAATGTAGGTGGTATGAAGGTGAAAGCTGATAGAGACGAGTCTTCCCCTTATGCTGCCATGCTTGCAGCCCAAGATGTTTCTCAATGTTGCAAGGTCTTATTGCTTACCCTTTGTCTTGTGGCGCAATACATGTTCTATGCATGGTGAACTTATGCCTATTCGTATTTGTTTTCTTGCAGGAGTTGGGTATTACTGCCCTTCATATAAAGCTAAGAGCAACCGGGGGGAACAAGTCACCTGGTCCTGGTGCACAGTCTGCACTTAGAGCCCTTGCTCGTTCAGGCATGAAAATTGGGCGCATAGGTACGGTTGTTTTATTCTATTGTTTCTTGAGTTTTAATTCGGTGTATTCATTTGAACTCTTGTAAACTAACTTGAAACCTTTTGACCTCAGAGGATGTTACCCCCATTCCCACCGACAGTACTCGTAGAAAGGGTGGTAGACGTGGACGAAGGCTGTGATTCTTTGCTCTGTATCCATCACTCGCTGCTGCTGCTGCTGCTGCTGCTGCCATGATGTGCATGTGGAGTTTCTGTTATAAACTATTTTCTGGTTAGATTCAAGCTTGTTTTGCTCTTTTCTATTGTTGCACAATAGTTCTGTAGGCATTTTTATGGTAATTTACACAGACAAGTTGTGGAACTCTTTTAAGTTAAGCTTATATTTATTTTTATTTTCCTTCCCTTTTATATTAATGGATTTCATGACTTCCCAACTCTATATAATTAATTAAATAATTAATAACTGTTTTTCTATCTCAAATAAATATATAAAAAATTATTTATTATCTTTATATCTCATAATTTAATGTACATTAAAATCGAAGTCTCTTAACTACGGCACGATAAGTGTGTATTTTATGATTTGTGTTGGACCCATATTGCACGAGATATTGTGCATGCTTGTTCTAAATTGACATCGAATGTCATTTTAAAACATCTTAGAGATGATTTATGTGGTATTTTGTCGATAAATCTTGTGATATCTTTGTCAAGAAGCAGATGCCTATTTTTTTTACGATGTGTTGATAAAAGAGGAAATGTGATAGAATGGTTTCTAAGCATTATACATGTTTCTGACACCACTACTTTGACATTGAAGGCGACTATTGATTTTTTATTATCAGAAAATAGTTTGACTGTATCAATAATTCGTGGCCAAGGTTATGATGGTGCTATCAACATTCAAGGTGAATTTAATAGGTTGAAAACCTTGATTTTGAAAAAAACTCTTTCGTATTTTCTAGCAGCGACATCCAAACAAGGCGATGTAGTTTTTTTTTTTTCAATTTGGTTTCGTGATTGTTGAAATTGTTGGAGCTTCTTGTAAGCGTTGTGATATATTTATGTAATTATTAATTTTATCTGAGGTGTTAACATAGTGTTATATTTACAGTACCTATTACTTTTAGTTTATTTTGGCTTGAAAAAAAAAGGAAAAAAACTAAAACACAAATATTATTATTATTTATTTTAGTTTGTCGTAGGTAGTTTTGTTATTACTATCATTATTATATTTGCTATCATATATTTATTATACTATATCATGTTACTACCATTATATTATCATCGTAATATTAATAGGGTTTTATTTTGATATGCAGTCCGTGTAAAATAATTTTACACAACCCTTCTATAAAATTTAAAATTTAAAACTCTAACCCTAACACCCTAAATTCTAACCCCTAAACCTTAAACTTTAACCACAAACCTTAAATTCTAAACCCTATAACCTAAACCCCTAAACTTTAAACCCTAAACTAAACCTTTAACCCTAAAATTTAAAAAGCACATGTAAATTTTAATTTACACGGATTGTGTATCAAATTTTCTCATTAATATTATGCTATTATTATTACATTATGTATACTATTATATTAATATTAATATTATTGTTTCATTATTATTATTATTATTTAGTATTATAATTAAACCAAAACTAAATATTAAATAGTATTAAATAAAATAAAGCCCAATGTTTAATTATTTAAAAGTCCATTTACAATTTAAAATTAAAAAAAACATTAATAATACATTTGGCCCGTTTGGCCCAGAATCTTAACCCTAATTACATAATAACCAAAACCCTAATGCCCTCCTTTTTTGCGCAGCCCATCCACAACCGTTAGATCTAAATTGGATCTAACAGTCCACGATTAATGTCAGGAACTCTCCAGAAGATCCATGCGCCCACGCCCCGGCCTTCGCGCTCCTTCACGCGTGCGTGTGTCGCACGCACGACTCTTGAGCATCTCGTGACTGTCTCTGCCACACCAGCCGCCTTTCCAGTTCCTCTTTCCTGTTCGGGCACAACAACCACCTGCAAAGCAAAACTACAGACCGTTAGAAGGCAGAAAAAATGGCAAATTCATAAACAAGCTCAAGGACAGGTTCACGTGCAAACAAATAATATCAGAGCGGATTTTATATCTCACAAAAAGCAACCAGTAACATTTATGAGTTTTTTGGTTTGGTTTTCAAAATTTATGTAATATCGGGTATAAAGCCAAACCGAAGCAACAATTGTAACCCTAAAGGGGATTTCTAGAAAAAAAGAAATACAAAAAGCAACAGTTTCAAGGGATTTACTTTTTGGCATGCATGTTTGGTACACACAAAAAGAAGAAGAAAAATCAAGAAAAAAAAATCAAAGATTCGTTTATTACCTTTGAGGCACGGCCGCCGTCGTTCAAGCTTCCCTTGCCTGGCAATAAACCTAGGCCTATGGGCCTCCATGGTGAACCGGTGGGGAGCTCAGAGTCTCTTTTGGCTTAGGGTTTAAACTGAGGTAAAAAAGGGTTTTTTGGTTCGGTTTTTTATGGATCTATGAGGGATAGGCTTTGTTTTAAAAAATATGGGTTCGGATTTAGGTCGAAGGTGGGGAAAGAAAAGTTTTGGGTGTTTTTTAGGGTTGCAGGCGTCGGTAAACAACGGCCGACGCGACAGAGTGCGGCGGTGCACTCGCCAGGATCTGGAAGCCGATGACGGTGTTCATCTGAGGCTCCAGAGAATATTTGACAAAAGGGGTAAGATTTTCTTTCTAAAATGAATAAAATGGGGGCTTTTTTGCCTGAAATATCGATTTTATAACTCGTTTATTTTTTAAAAGATGGTTTTATTAAACAATAAATCCCTCCTCACATTCTTATTTACATGCGGAGGGGCTTCCGCCTTTCTAAACTACACCGTAAGTCATTGTAAGTTTTGAGGGCTTCACAATTCCGTCCCAAAATTAAAACCAGATTAAGCTTTTCAAAAATGGCTTTATTCATGACCAGTCCTTCTGTGTTTTCAAACCTTTTTTGCTAGCCCTTTCGTGTTTTAAAATCACCTCCGCAGTCATTGAATCTTTCATTTGATTTCCATTTTCGTCCCTAATTCGGATTTATCTCAATTTCAAGTGGTTTAATATCTCTTTCAGTCTCTAAAATTTTATCTCAGTCCTAATTTAGTCCCGATTCCAGTGTCAAATTTCTTTTTTTCTTTCTTCTTTCTTCTTTCATTTTAGTCCCTTGCATGCATATTTAATTTATGTCCCTCATGTTGTTTCCTTTATATTTTAGTCCATTCTTTCTATGTTTAAATGTTACTTTATATGTATTTGTGCGGGTTGCTTTTTTTTTTATGCGAAGTGCTTCGTATTTGCTCCCTTTTACATCATATGTAATGCTTTTTTGTTAGGTATATATATATATGTTATACATAATATTATTTTATAGTATGTATTATATGTTGCACAAAGGTATATATGTACGTACATTATGCTAGATCATTATATATATATATATATATATGTTGTTCTGATTTTTTGAAATATATGTTATGTGCTTTTATATATTTTTATATGTTATTCTTTTTTCCTCCTTACATAATGCATATATACGCATATATATACATAATGTATAATATACAATATTTAGATATGTATATAACATAAATGTGTATGTTATGTGTGTTGATTTTAAATGTGTATATTACACTGTTACGTAGTATAGTATTTGAGTTGCTGTTCGTGCTTTGTTCCGAATTCATTGCATTGCCTTTTTTTTTTTTTGTTTTTATTCATGATGTTTATCTTTGTTGCCCTTTAGGTGTTTAGACAGATTAGGCCTTATGGATTAGTTTAGGGTTTGAAATTTAATCTAATTAATTGGGATTATGCGCTCGGCTTATTGGGGCATGATTTTAAATTAATTAAGTTAAATTTAGGGTTAGAGCCTTAGTTAGGTCATAGGCTCGAATCAATTTAATTCATTTAAATTTGCCCTTGGCTTATTGGGGTAAATGTTAAATGCATTAAATTGTTAATTATTTTTAGGAAAAAATTGGTATTTCACATAGATTACCTAATTTAAATCATAATTAATTATTTCGATTAATTTTAAATAGAATCCTTGGCTTATTGAGATCCTAGTTTAGAATTAATCAAATTAATCATTGTGATTTGGGATAATCAATAAAATGTTAGGGTTGTCTAGTTTTTAGGATTAAATTAATTTAGGGTTAATATTAGATTAATCTAGTTAACAATTATATCACTAATTGAATTTTCATAATTTGGGCCTTTTTAGGTTAAGACTTTAGTGGGCTTAGGGCTTTAATTTAATGCAATTATATGCCATACATTTTAATTGTCATTCATGTGACTTTAATATTTTAATGGACGTGCATATTGTTAATTAACTTAAATTATAAAAAGGAGGCATTTATTAATTCTGATATTTGTATCGTAACAGTCCTGGTTCATTGGATGTTGACCAAATATTCAAATTAATTCTCACCGTCCAAAGGTAAATGTAATTCGAGATAAAATCCTGACAAGACATAACATCATTCTTAAATGTTTGCATCATGCATAAAGGTGATGTACGAAATTCGAACCATAAATTAACATGACAGTCGGGTTTATTCGATGTCAGTTTAATCTATGGTCTGAGGTATCGTCACCCTTATTAATTAAATGTTTAATTAATTCGAATTCACCAATTTGACAAAGCCCGTTTAATTAAAATCTAAATTCAATCACGAACCATTTAATTAAAGTCAATTTAAATTTCGATAATTTCCATCAATTAAAGGCAACATATATTTTGGTACCGATATCTGGGTGTGATGGGGGTGCTAATCCGTCCCCACGCGTAACCAACTCTCGAACCCGTTTTTGAACGAATCTCTGGTTTTATGGTGTTCGGCCTACCCTAGTGGTCGGTGGCGACTCCAAGTTTTACTATTTTCAAAAATACAAATTTTTAAAGGACTTCCCCACTTTTTCAAATATTTTTCCTGAAAAGAAAAGGAAACCTATTACCCATTTTAGTGATTTTCTAAATTTCAAAAAATGTCGCTACAGCTGGCTACTCCACTGGGGACAAAATTTTTGTTTTTACAAAACAAAAACGAGAGTTATGCCAATTAAAAAATCAATGTTGCTTTTAATGATGGAAATTTTGAAATTTAAATTGACTTTAATTAATCTGTTCATTTTTGAAGATATGACTTTGATTACACGGGCTTTGATAATTGGTGGATTCGAATTAATTGCTCATTTAATTTCTAAGGAATCACAGGCATGTGTTTCATCATGATCATCAAGCTCTACCCCCGAGCTTTGTCCCTTGAGTGGGAGTGAAACGCCATATACCCACGTGAGTAGCCCTCCACGGGTCGGTAATTCACTTCCGGGATCCATGCCTTTTGACACGTGAGCAACCCTCCACGTCACTAGGTCGTGTTTTCCCTCGAACCGAATCCAATTCGCAAGCTTGTAATGGGCCAAAATTGGGGTTCTTGCTGTCTTAGTAGACGAAAAGATAGGTTCGAGTACCCTTTTTAGAACCAAACCCATGTGTGAGAATTTAGGAGCCTACCTCGATTAGAGCCATACGAACAACCATAGTAAATTAGAATTCATGTGGTTAGGGTTTTCTTTTTCATGTCTTTTTGCCAGTTGCTCCTTAATTATGCTTTTTTATATCTTACTGGTTTGGATTTGTTATTTGTTTATTACTAACATATTTGTTTTGTTTTTATTTCTTCCCCTTTATACTTTGGTTTGCATATTTTATCATATCATGAAGAAAACACTGGTTCAGAAATAGTCTAAAGTTAAAGACTTGATCAATGGGAGACTTAGTTCGTAGCACTATTGAAAAGAATTCTGAGGTACAAATATGGTCAGAGGGTGAGCAGCTTCATGATGGAGATAGTATTTCTACTGGGTATATGTCAATGATGTCAGCCGAAACTTTTATGAACACATAATACAATGACATGTCGGGGTTGTGACCAGTGTGGTACAATTGGCATTATGAAGTGAAAAGTGTCTTCAAAAGCAAATACGGCTACATAGCACACTTGTTAGATGTCCAATCGATCAGTCACTACTCCAAGCCTTGGTGAGATTTTGGAACCCGGCTTACAGTTGTTTTATAATTGGCAACGTTGATTTGACCCTGACAATCGAGGAACATCTAGCCCTCGTGAATTGCAAAAAGATTGATGAGAATCGAGTCTACTCCAAACCACCCAAGAACAAGTCCTTTTGAGCTAAGCTTGTAACCCCCTCGACCCGGCCTAGTCGCAAGACCGATCCGAGAAAGCTACATTAGGTTTACCAAAGCAAACCAGAAAGGTTCGACCCAAAACTCATCCATTTTTTTCTTTTAACTTGTCTAGATGCATTAACGCTTTCCTACATGTTCATACTATTTTTTGGTGAGCACTCGTCTCAATTGAGCATCGTAACGATATCCGATTGGCCATAACCAGATTAGGGACCAAAATGCAATTTTGACCGAAACAAGGACTTTACCAATTTTTATGTTACCAACCCTTAATTAAACATGTTCCATGCTTACATGCCAAAATTAGCCCAATACGATCATCAAAACCCATTCAATTGCTTCCACAACATTCAGGGACTAAAACGAAAGAAAACATAACTTTATTAAAGCCATTAACTAACTTAACTGCCATGGGTATCGGTACGCCCATCTGTGTATCGATACGCCCTATCCAATTCGAATTCCAAAAATTCCAGTAGCCAACTCCTGTACCGGTATGACCCTGCGTACGGTACGCCTTACCAAAACCAAAGGCCCGTACCAATCCTCAAACCCGTATATCGATCCCTTAAGCTAAATTCAACCTTCTCGTACCGATACGCGTACTCGTGTATTGGTACGCTACTCTAATGATACACTCCTGTATCGCAACGCTTAGTCTGCATACTGGTACCACAAGCCCGAAATAGCTTCTCGTACCGATAAATGAACACGAGTACTGATACGCTTGGACCTGAATGGTCACAATTGGCTGATTTAGCATGCTTACCTCAGAACCTTACCACTTCACTAAGCCATAAACTTTCATACAACAATATCTAAATGCAAATGCAACCTAAACAACATAAACTCAGCAACCAATTGGTTTCCACTCATCCAATAATATCCTAAAGGCGTGCTTCCTAAAAACACTTTGTCTTGCGACCCAAAATGCACAATTAAGTCATTCTCAGCATAAGCAACCTGCCAACACACTCAACATAGCATACTGAACTTGGTCCAATCAGCACAACATGGCAAACCACAAGGAAACTCTAGATGCATACCTAAGACACCATTCATCCACAACATCAACAAGTATTAACAACAAGCTTGGCAACATCAACCATCAACAAAAACCAGCATAGAAAACATACTCAAAATCTATAAGAAAACAGGATTGCAACCCCCCAAAACCTTGGCGAACACATTGCCTTATTAACCGAAAATATAAACCGAGTTTATACTCAAAGTAGTTTATCTCTTGGATCCTTGCAAACCTTGCCTTTAGTGGCCCGAACTTTAATGCTCCGCATCATTAGGAAAAGAGAGCGTAAGCACACATGCTTAGTGAGGATGCTCATAAACAATGATGCATAAAACCATTTAAAAACCACATGCTTGCTTTTCTCAAAACATGCTTACAACCTAAGCATTTTTCCATGATTCCAACCGAATCAAAACATAATAACCTTCACAATATCATAAACGATCCATGCTTGAATTCCAAAGCATTTTTACCAGCCATGCTTATATTCCCAAGGCTTTATAAACAAGGTTCAACACATGAACTTTCACATATATTGGCATTTATAGTGACCCAGATAGACTACCTCTATCTCATACACATATCGGATACACGGATCTCTCATACCATGCCTAGTTAAACCGCATGATATCCCAAACCTTGCCTAGTTAAACCGCAAGATTTGACACCATCGCCTAGTTAAACCACGAGATTTCACCCTTGCCTAGTTAAACTGCAAGAGTACCGAACTTGCCTAGTTAAACTGCAAGATCACCATCGATTTGGGTTGCCTAGTTAAACCGCATGCCCCAAATGATGTCCCAATAGCCCGAGTGGCCTAGTTAAATCTCCATACCTCAAGGACCCATGACCACAATCGATGTTGTTCATATTTTATAGTGCACTTTTAATCCTATGGAATGCCAACTATATCCGATTGTTTTCTCACCTTGTCACATAGCCAATATATCATTTACAAAACCATTTACTTACTATTTTCAATGCATTTCATAAAATACCACATATGCACATCTCATTGCCAATGCAATAGCACCATTCCCATCCGGAATGAAAACCAATGCTCACTAGCATGTAATATACTTTTAAACCCTTGCATATGTACTTAAGATCATGCTTTTCCAGTAGTAAAGCATACCATGTTTATCACCAAAACATGTAAACAACATGCTCATATCTAAACCGATATTCAAGAGCAAAATAAGGGAAACTTACTTCCAAGCTTAGGTAAGTGTCTCATGCTTGTCGTAAACTCCCAACAACCTTTACAACCCTTTGTAAAGCAATTAAAACCAGTTTCCACTCACTGATACGCTTTGCCTTCCTTGCCAACGCGAAACAAGCTCCCGGCAAGCAACCAAACAACGTCAAGCTTCGTTGCCTTGATTATCCCCTGTTTTAAACACATACAACCAGAGGATAAATGCATTAAAATGCATTCAAACCATTGTCTAACAACAATCTCCCGCAACTCCCAAGTTGCCCACTCAAAAACCATGTGAAACATACCGAAAACACCATCCAACGTTTCCAAAACTCAACCCAGACATAAAACCACGATTCAAGCCTTCAATAAACATCTAACAACATCCAAAAACCCTTTCCTAACATCCTTTTACCGCCATCAAAGATTAAACTCGAAAATCACCACAATAACTCAAAACTAGCAACCTAACTAATTAGAGATTCAAGAGTTTCGGGATTCTATTGATAAAAACAACTTATCAACATCAAAATACATCCAAAACATATATTAAATCCATCTCAATTACTGGAAATCAAATCCACTTCGAAAATCACCATGATTCATCCAAATTTCCAAAATAACTCAATCAAACATGGATAAAACGTTAAAACCACATTACAACTTATAAATCAAGGATCAAATACTTGAGAATATCAATAAAGAACCATTTAACAGAGGAGATCACAGACCTTACCCCTGTTATGTGATTTCTCCCTCAATTGGCTTGTTAAAAGCTAAGAAAATACAAGACTTCAATGAGATTTTGCAAAACAAAGTTAAAGGAACAAATTAAAATCAATAATCTGAATGAAATCAGTTCTTTGCCTCTGGATTTTGATAAACTCTGAGTTTTTGGAAGAAAATAAGTTGAGAGAAAAAGTTTAGGAAAAAGTTACGTGAAATTCTTTTAAAAGCAAATAACTAACTTTAAATATTTAATCCATTTTAACAACCTTTTAAACACACATGATTAAAATGATTTAATTAAAGGGAGAAACCACCAGCAAACACTTGGTAGATTAGCTCCTTAAGGATTCTAAGGATTTGACCCTTTTGATTTTAGTCACTTAAAACAGTTTTCAAAAATCGCATTTTAGTCACTAATTCAAAATATCATATTTTCGATTTCCATTTTCCAAAATTGATTCCACCAAAAATCAATATATATGAAAAGATGATTTTTAAATATTTTCCCATATTTTTATCTTACCGAAAAAAATATACGGTACTGTATCCGAGTCAAATCCCTAACCCGATCCACTAGACCGTCTAATAAACCTCAAAACCGCTAAGCCCAAAACCGGGGTGTTACAAAGCTAGTTAGGTTTTCAGGAATTTTACCGTCTTGGGTTGAAGATCAAGTCTCTACTTGAAACAAAAAGGAATATCTCAAGTGGGAAGAGATATTGGCTTTAGCTTCAGTACATCCAGTGGGCCGAGTTCAGCACGACCTTTTTGCATTATTGATTTATGAGTTAGTCATTTTCTCGAAAGCGTTAGGACTCATTCATCCATCGATATTAGATCTGTTCGATTGCTTAGAATGAAAGTCCAACTCGGTGCCTATTATCTTGGCCAAAACTTTCCAATCTCTCAGGTTTTGTAGGAAACATGGTAGGGGTCGCTTCTTAGGATGCCCTCAACTTCTAACAGTCTGGTTTTACAGTCATCTGTGGTTTGGCGTTCACTTTTCGAGGACTCTTTCGATGGTAAATTCTTCCCATTAAAAGATTTCTTACAAAAGAAAGATTGGCCAACGAGAAAATCTGAAGAGGTATGGCTGGACATCCTACAAAATTTGAAAGACGATGATATAGCTTGGAAAGCTCTATGGCTACGTACGAGGAACATTCTTTATCAATGTGGGGAGCATCCATGGGTACCGTTACTTGGCCTTTGGGGGCATACGACTTACGCACCCATTTTGGTTTCGAGACAATATGGTTCCAAACAGTTTATACCAGCCACAAGCGGACTAAATGAGTTTAACATAGACTACGAGACCGAGAAAGGTTACAAAGGGAAGGTGTACAACGTTTCTTCAACATGGAACAATGCTAGACAAGTCAGGGTTTTGTGTGCTCCATACATGATGACCCCTAAATATGAAGTTTGGTGGTTCAATCGCGTCAATGACAATATTCCTCAATTGAATCCTGATGGTATGAGGTCTGTCCAAGAAAGGTTGCCTACGCTTCCCACTGAAGTTGACTTGATGGGAAAGCAACTTGAAGATGAGCAAAAAAATTTAATCAGCTAGAAGCAAAAGCCGATCAAGATAGGTTCAACTTCGATTTAGACAAGACAAAGCTCGAGTGGGAGATTAAAAATCTACAAAGGAGGAATGATATGTTGGAATCTGAGCTCAAGTCAGAAAATGAAGAAATTCAGAAGTTGCAAAGGCTAAACAAGAGTAAGAGGGTTGTAAGTGACGGGCCAAGCGAAGGATTAGAGCTCAGACTCAAAGAGGAGAAGGCAAGAATCGAGGCTTACAAGAGAAAGTATTATGAGCACAAAGATCAAATAATTTCCATGACACGAAAGATGGAGAGCTTGAAGACTTCTCATTCAACGAATCTTGAGAATGAACGATGTCAGAATGAGGCATTGAAAGCTCGGATAAAGCAGTTAGACAAATCCCTTCTCAAGCATAAGCGATCTACCTAGAAGCTAGAAGCCAGTAGTTCGGAAAACCGGGCTTTGAAGAATCGGATCGAAGATCTAGAGGCCAATATCCAACAACTTAAGGACCAAGTAGCGAGCTTCAAAGGAGCAATTCAAGTACATCAGATGATTACGATAGAACAGCTTTAGTTTGCCGCCTTCACCATTTGGAGGTAAGAGCAAGATTTGGCACGCTTGATGACTTAGATGCAAGGGGTCGCCCGAAAGTTACAGTTCCTAGCAGAAGATGCTGTAGAGCTTCAAGAATGCGTAGACGATGAATTCGAGGAAGAAGAAAGGATTGTTTGGGTCTTGAGGGAGATTTTTTATTTAAGTGCTAGCTTAGAACCATATGTGTAGCGGATTTTCTTTGAATTGTTGTAATGAAACAATGTTTTCATCGATGTCAGTTGTTTAATGATGATATTTGCCGGAATTAGTGTTTCCCTTTGCATTCATACATGTTTTCAATATGTCGCATTTGTTTTCTTATAAAAGAACTTTGGTGCTTCGTGTTTGCATTCGTTCATACCTTTTAAGTGTTTGCTTAATCATTTATTTTGCACACAAGCATTAATGAAACAATAAAATTTAATTATTGGGGATCCCGTGCCAGTGATCGAAGATCCTACACCGAAAAAAGCAAATGGAAAGAAGTTTTGCTAAAATGGAAGCCAATTTAAGAGGAACATTCACCTCGAAAAATAGAAAAAACAAAGGAATGACTTCTAGCCAATACAGTTTCAAGAGTATGAATGACCTAGCAGCTAGGGTGGAAAAATTTGAAGAGATCCAAGAACTTTTGGTCGGGAATCAAAATGAGATAATGGCATATGTAAAAGTGTTCCAAGAGGAAGCCATGGGGCAAATCATTGAATTGAGGGGTATGATGGCTGTCATAACCAAAGGAAAGGGTCTAGCTGAAGACTCGTTCATACAAAGGGAGATTGGAAGAATAAATGAGAGTTGGAATTACGACTATATAGCGAAAAAGACTTCGTCTTATGAAGACCAACACATCGTCAATCATTATGAGGTAGTTGTATTGTGTCTGGATGTCCCATCGAATTGGCTTTGGATAAGATTGAAGATTTTCTTTTGAAAATTTGGTCCTCGCCAACCAATAGAGAACCGGCGCGGAAGAAATTTAAGAATACAGATCATGGGATTGGCAACACGAGCACCTACGAAGCCCCTAAAAAGCTGACGATCTTTTCACCCTAGGTCGTATCTGGGAATGTGCAATGCCTGAATAGAAATGAGACTAGGGGTCCCAAAGAGGAGGTACAAAAAAGTCTTTCACCCCTCTACCGATTTCATACACGGAGTTGTACTCATAGCTATACAAGGACAATTTGGTTCACCCCTACCATGTCACCTCTTTCAACCCACCTTACCCAGTATGGTATAACCCCGAGGCTCACTGTGAGTACCATGCTAGGGTAGTGGGACATACAATAGAGAATTTCCCGGCATTCAAGAAAGTGGTCCAAAGTATGTTAAAAGTCAGAGTCTTGAGGTATGAAGGACCTGAAGTGGAGATTAAGCCTACGAAAGTCAGGATGCGAACGCTTTTCAAGGGGTAGATGCAAAGAAGGAGAAGAAGAAAATGCCTCTCATCCCTCTACCAATTTCCTACACCGAGTTGCTTCCCATGCTTGTTGAAAAAAAGTTGTTGACCCCTGTCCCATCCAAGACAAATGGTCATCCTTATCCCAGGTATTATGACATCAATGCAGTATGTGACTACCACATGGGGAGTACAGGCCATACGATAGAAAATTATGGAGTTTTGAGGAACAAGGTCCAAGGTCTAATTGAAGCTGGTCTTTTGAGGTGGTAAGAGAAATAATGATATGAATGCGTTTTGGGAAGGTGCTGATACCCCTTTGTTGATTCCTTATGTTTGTTTCTTTTGTATCAATGCATCAAACTAGCTTTGCTACTGTTTTCCTAAAAGTAGCAAGGATTTTGTTAAGGCTTATGCTATGTTTGCTATGTTTTCATTTCAATGAAATGATGCATCATTTAAGTAAATAAATATATGTATATTCTTTCTTACCCTCGTAGATCCCTAGATATCACGTGCATAATGCGACATTGATTCTAATAAGAGATCAATCGAATGTTGTGATCACGATAAAGTATGATTTCCCGCTCAGCCCGCTCTGGTCAGTAAAGCACGAGACATAAGATTATTACTCCTTTGATAATGTTCGATGATAGGAAAATCTCCTAAAAAGTCCAACAGAATTGCTAGAATGTGAAAATTCTTTTAATATAAAAAAATAAAGTGTTTTTAAAAGAGGAAAATTAAAATTCGAAGGGTGCTCCGCTATAGTAAAAAGGCTAAATAAGGATGCTTTTCTTCACTTGCTCTAATTGAGTCCAAAGCCTTGGGGTTGTATGAGTAAATTTTCAAATCATGACTATGCTGAGTAACCCAGGGTGTTGTTGTATACTCCATCATTATTTTCGAGACAAAGGACTGTGATGAGTTGAATTCCCGAGAAGAAAGAGAATATTTTTAAAAATTAAAGAAATGAATGAACAATCAAATAAGTCTCGGAGCATCCTAATGGAGCTGTTGGGGGAGAACAAATCTAATAAGGAGCTATGCTTCACCTATTCAATACCCTAGCATCAGAGATGACTCTTTGAAGGCACTGATACGATATTGTAATTGGAAGAATATACTTGTACTAAAAGTTCCAAATTGATAATTTTACACTCTATGTGCTAAACTAATTCAAAAACCATAACATATTTCAGAGAAATAATGAGAACTAGAAGAAGTGGTTTTCAAATAGATCATGCAAATACCATAATCATGAGGATGAACCGAGCAATCTGGGAGGAATTTCATAACTTTAAATATCGCCATAACATTCAAAGGCAAGCTATGGATCACTGGGGGATTGAATCTAAGACGCTCTTGCATTTGATATCCGGGACAATCTATTCTCTTTCATTGATTTTGATTTTGTATATTAATTCAAAAAACATCCTTTGTTGAAATGTTAATTAAGCAAACTAACATATAGATAAAAAAAAAAAAAAAAAATAAAAAGAGAGAACAAAGAAGAGGGGCAAATAGAAGAAATAAAAATAAAACAAAAGAGAGAAAAAATAGGAAGAATTGGGTTCTTTATGTTGAATTCAGGGACAGAAACATACATGATCGACCAAACACCGATGACCCGTTAGTAATCCAAAATAGAATGATAGCAAGCCTTGGTATGCTGCATGGTTCAAGGAATCAAAGTGAGCGACTATCTCAATGCTTTGATCGATTTAAAGGAATGAAGATTGAATCTTATTGAAGAAATGAAATTTTGAGACTTAATGGGGTATGTTTTTGGCCTACCATAGAGATAGAAGAAAGACCATCCCGTTGGTTCAGAGGCAAAATAACAACCAAGCCCGAAGGCTAGATGAGTTATTACCAAGATCCATAAAGAAGAAAGTTGGCCTTTTGTATGGCTTCTGGGATAGAGTTTTAGGTCAAGGGTGTACATGGTCAACCTGATACAAAACCTGCTAGTAAGTCTGAAGAGAATAATAGCAAGAATTCAGGATGTGTATTTGCCATAATTTCTTGATTGGATTAGCACAATAAAGATTGAGACTTTTGAAGAAAAGAAGTTTAGAGGATTAGGGAGCATGTTTTCAGCCCAACATCGAGACAGAAGAAAAACCATACTGATAGGTCAGGAGCAAGATAAATAGTTAAACCCAGAGGTAAGATGAGGTACTACCAAGGTAAAGAAGGAGAGGAATGGCTCCATGCATGACCCTATGATTGGAGTTTTAGGTCGAGGATCTACATGGTTGGCCTAGCATGAAGAACTAATTTATCAGTGAATGAAATAAGAATAATAGCAAGATCTTATACGATAGGCAGCTCAAGGATTTGAAGCAACTTTTCTGCCTTTATGTGTTGTATGGTTCACAATAATGAAGATTTGGGACCTTGTGTAAAATTAAGGAAAATTTAGAGAACTTAGGGGGCACGATGTTCACCCCAATGCCAAGATAGAAGAAGGCTCATTATAGAGAGTCTTGGAAAGGGTGACAGTTGAACTCAAGTTGGGTAAGGGAAGTGTTACAGGAAAGAAAATGATAGGTTCTGTATGACCAGTGTAAGGCAACAATGGCCTTTCAGATTGAAGCAAAAGTTGAAGATTCAGTAAAGACAGAAGAAATACTTTGTTTAGTTCAGTAAATTGAAAATTGGACCTTATCAAAGTACGAAAAGCTTAGAAGCTTGTGGGGGCATGTGTTTACCCCTATGTTGAGATATAGGAAGACTCATCACAAAGAGGTGAAGAAGTGGTAACAGTCGAGCTCAAAGTGAGTAAGGGAAACATTACGAAATCGAAAAATAATAAGATTTTGTTCCAACCGGTACAAGTTAGCAATCCTTTCAAGAGAAAACAAGGAAGAAAGATCCAGTAGAGATAAAGATAATACCTTGTTTGGTTCAGGAAAGTAAAGATTGGACCTCATAGAAGTAGGAAAAGTTTTGAGACGTGGGGGCATGCGTTCGTCATAATGCTGAAGGTAAGAAAGACTTGATATGAAGAATAATTGAAGAGACAACGTTTAATCCCAAGTGAAGTGGAGGGAAGTATTCCAGAGCTGAACTCCAGGAAATGATATATTTTGTTCTGACCAATGCAAATCAGCAGCATCTTTCCAAGAAGGGATAAAAGATGAAGAATTTGCCAAAGAAAAAAGGGCTCGTAGAAGCTAAGGGTGACCGACCAAAAGCAAGGGTTTTCCCCAACAATTCTAAAAATGACTCTGCTCATGAATAGTTAGGCATTCTTCAGGTAGGAATATGCTAACTAGCATCATCGAATCATTGTGTCTGTTTTTTCCAAGTATTTGAGAAACAACAGAAAAAAAAGAAGTAGATACCAACAGTGAGTAAATAAATCTTTTAGCTATTTGGGAGCTATGAACACCTTATGCCGAGGCGATGAAGATCGAGGGCTTCCAGTAGTCTCTAAGCGGGATATCATTCGGTGTCAAGGCGACCAGAGATCGGGACATTATCTTCCGGGGTCTTCAAGGTGAGGTACAACTCCATGCCAAGGCGATGACGATCGAGGGCATTCCAGTAGTCTCTAAACGGGATATCATTTGATATCAAGATGAACAGAAAGTAAGACATCATTTTTCGGGGTCCTCAAGGCAAGATACCACCCTAGGCCAAGGCGATGAAGATCGAGGGCATTCCAAAAGACTCAAAGCGAGATATCATTTGGTGCCAAGACGATCAAGGATCGAGGCATCACTCTAGGGGCTTCATTTCTTCAGACGTTAACGATTCTATATAGGAAGGACTCGCAGCTCGAAATCTTCGGACATGAAAGTCGGATAAAATTAGTACTTATGGTCTTTGCTTTATTCTTGTTTTACAAGGATAAGCAAAGAGGGGCAATTGTAATCACTAATTTTATCTGAGGAGTTAATCCACTTTTATGTTTTTGTTAATATTTGGGATAATGGACGTGGGCTTTTAATATCTTTTATATCTTTCATTATGACTAAAAACCCAAAAATACTATCAGTGTCATATTTACAGTACCTGTTACTTTTAGTTTATTTTGGCTTGAAAGGAAAAAGAAAAAAAAACACAAATATTATTATTTATTTTAGTTTGTCGTAGGTGGTTTTGTTATTACTATCATTATTATATTTTCTATCATATATTTATTATACTATATCATGTTACTACCATTATATTATCATCGTATTAATAATATTATGTTATTATTATATTAAGTATACTATTATATTAATATTAATATTATTGTTTTATTATTATTATTTAGTATTATAATTAAACCAAAACTAAATATTAAATAGTATTAAATAAAATAAAGCCCAATGTTTAATTATTTAAAAGTCCATTTACAATTTAAAATTCAAAAAACATTAATAATACATTCGACCCACTTGGCCCAGAATCCTAACCCTAATTACATAATAACTAAAACCCTAATGCCCTCCATTTTTGCGCAGCCCATCCACAGCCATTAGATCCAGATTGCATCTAACGGTCCACGATCAATGCCAGGAACTCTCCAGAAGATCCGAGCGCCCACGCCCTGGCTTTTGCGCTCCTTCATGCGCGCGTGTGTCGCACGCGCGACTCTTGAGCATCCTGTGACCGTCTCTGCTACACCAGCCGCCCTTTCAGTTCCTCATTTCCCGTTCGAGCACAACAACCACCTGCAAAGCAAAACTACAGACCGTTAGAAGGCACAAAAAATGGAAAATTCATAGACAAGCTCAGGGACGGGTTCACATGCAAACAAATGATATCAGAGCAGATTTCAGATCTCACAAAAAGCAACCAATAACATTTTAGGAGTTTTTTGGTTTGGTTTTTAAAATTTATGTAATATTAGGTATAAAGCCGAACCGAAGCAACAATTGTAACCCTAAGGGGGATTTCCAAAAAAAAAGAAATACAAAAAACAACAGTTTCAAGGTATTTACTTTTTGGCATGCATGTTTGGTACACACAAAAAAAGAAGAAAAACCAAGAAAAAAAATCAAATATTCGTTTATTACCTTTGAGGCACGGCCGTCGTTGTTCGAGCTTCCCCTGCCTAGTAATAAACCCAGGCCTACGGGCCTCCGTGGTGAACCGGTAGGGAGCTCAAAGTCTCTTTTGGCTTAGAGTTTAAACCGAGGTAAACAAAGGGTTCTTTGGTTTGGTTTTTGTGGATCTAGGAGTGATGGGCTCTATTTTAAAAAAAATATGGGTTCAGATTTAGGTCGGAGGTGAGAAAAGAAAAGTTTTGGGTGTTTTTGGGGGTTGTTGGCGTCGGTAAATGACGGCCGACGCGGCGGAGTGCGGCAGTGCATCTGTCGGGATCTGAAAGCCGATGACGATGTTCATCTGAGGCTCCAGAGAATATTTTACAAAAGGGGTAAGGTTTTCTTTCTAAAATGAATAAAATGGGGTATTTTTTGCCTGAAATATTGATTTTATAACTCGTTTATTTAAAAAAATGGCTTTATTAAACAATAAACCCCTCCGCACATTCTTATTTACATGCAGAGGGGCTTCTGCCTTTCTAAACTACACCATAGGTCATTGTAAGTTTTGAGGGCTTCACAATTTCGTCCCAAAATCAAAACTTGATTAAGCTTTTCAAAAATGGCTTTATTTATGACAAGTCCTTCTGTGTTTTCAAACCTTTTTTTCTAGCCCTTCCGTGTTTCAAAATCACCTCCGCGGTCCTTGAATCTTTCATTTGATTTCTATTTTCGTTCCTACCTCGGATTATCTCAATTTTAAGTGGTTTAATATCTCTTTCAGTCCCTAAAATTTCATCTCGGTCCTGATTTAGTCCCGATTCCAGTGTCAAATTCCTTTTTTCTTTCATTCTAGTCCCTTGCATGCATATTTAATTTATGTCCCTCATGTTGTTTCCTTTATATTTTAGTCCATTCTTTCTATGTTTAAATGTTACTTTATATGTATTTGTGCGGGTTGCGTTTTTTATGCGAAGTGCTTCGTATTTGCTCCCTTTTACATCATATGTAATGCTTTTTTGTTATATATATATATATGTTGTACATAATATTATTTTATAGTATATATTATATGTTGCACGAACGTATATATGTACGTACATTATGCTAGATCATTATATATATATATATATGTTGTTCTGTTTTTTTGAAATATATGTTATGTGCTTTTATATATTTTTATATTTATTCTTTTTTCCTCCTTAGATAATGCATATATACGCATATATATACATAATGTATAGTATACAATATTTAGATATGTATATAACATAAATGTGTATGTTATGTGTGCTGTTTTTAAATGTGTATATTACACTGTTACGTAGTATAGTATTTGAGTTGTTGTTCGTGCTTTGTTCCGAATTCATTGCATTGTGTCTTTTTTGTTTTTATTCATGATGTTTATCTTTGTTGCCCTTTAGGTTTTTAGACAGATTAGGCCTTATGGATTAGTTTAGGGTTTGAAATTTAATCTAATTAATTGGGATTATGCGGTTGGCTTATTGAGGCATGATTTTAAATTAATTAAGTTAAATTTAGGGTTAGAGCCTTAGTTAGGTCATAGGCTCGAATCAATTTAATCCATTTAAATTTGCCTGTAACACCCCGGTTTTGGGCTTAGCGATTTTGAGGTTTACTAGACGGTCCAGTGGACCGGGTTAGAGATTCGAGTAAGATTCGGGACCGTATATTTTTCGGTAAGATAAAAATATGGAAAATAGTTAAAAATCATCTTTTAATATATATTGATTTTTGGTGGAATCAATTTTGGAAAATAGAAATCGAAAATATGATATTTTGTGTTAGTGACTAAAATGCGATTTTTGGAAACTATTTTAAGTGAATAAATCAAAAGGTTCAAATCCTTAGAATCCTTAAGGAGCTAATCTACCAAGTGTTTGTTGGTGGTTTCTCCCTTTAATTAAATCATTTTAATCATGTTAAATGGTAAGGTCTGTGATCTCCTCTGTTAAATGGTTCTTTATTGATATTCCCAAGTATTTGATCCTTGATTTATAAGTTGTAATGTGGTTCTAATGTTTTATCCATGTTTGATTGGGTTATTTTGGAAATTTGGATGAATCATGGTGATTTTCGAAGTGGATTTGATTTCCAGTAATTGAGATGGGTTTAATATATGTTTTGGATGTATTTTGATGTTGATAAGTTGTTTTTATCAATAGAATCCCGAAACTCTTGAATCTCTAATTAGTTAGGTTGCTAGTTTTGAGTTATTGTGGTTATATTCGAGTTTAATCTTTGCTGGAGCTAAAAGGATGTTAGGAAAGGGTTTTTGGATGTTGTTAGATGTTGATTGAAGGCTTGAATTGTTGTTTTATGGCTGGGTTATTTTTGGAAATGTTTGATGGTGTTTTCGGTATGTTTCAGATGGTTTTGAGTGGACAACTTGGGAGTTGCGGGAGATTGTTGTTAGGCAATGGTTTGAATGCATTTTAATGAGTTGCAAGTTAAGCCTACGTTATCTCAGTTGATTAAAGCTAAGAAACCGTTTGATGATTCGTTGGTTGAGCATGTTAAGGACATTATAGATGGTAATCCGATAGATTTCCATTTTGATGATGATGTAGTTTTATGTTTCAAGGGTCGAATAGTGGTGCCGGATGATTCGGAGTTGAGGCACACTATCTTGACGGAAGCACATTCTAATCCTTTTGCTATGCATCATGGCAGTGTTAAGATGTATCGTGATTTGAAAGAGGTATATTACTGGGTTGGGTTGAAAAAGAACGTGGCTGAGTTTGTCTCTAAGTGCATGGTATGTCAGCGGGTCAAGGATGAACATCAATTTCCATCTGGGTTGTTGCATCCACTGAAAATTTCAGAGTGGAAATGGGAAAGAATCACCATGGATTTTGTAACAGGGTTGCCGTTGACACCGGCTATGAAAGATTCCGTTTGGATGATTATTGATTGGTTCACAAAGTGTGCACATTTCTTGCCAGTGCATACAACGTATACCTTGGACAAGTTGGCATATTTGTATATATCAGAGATTGTACACTTGCATGGTGTACCTAAATCCATCATTTCGGATAGGGATCCAAGGTTTACGGCAAGGTTTTTGAAGAGTTTGCACCAGGCCTTGGGTTCGAGGTTGAGTTTTAGTACCGCGTATCATCCTCAGTCGGATGGACAGCCTGAGCGGGTTATCCAAGTTTTGGAGGATATGCTGTGATGTTGTATTATTGAGTTCCAAGGAACCTGGGAGAATCATTTGCCTTTAGTTGAATTTGCTTACAACAACAGTTATCAGGCGAGCATACAAATGGCACCTTATGAGGCATTATATGGCTGGAGGTGTCGTACGCACTTGTTTTTTTTAATAAACACTTAAGCTTGGATTGAATGGCATGCATGGGTATATGGTGCATGTTTAGCCATATTTCACCTTTTTTTGGGGTTTCCCTTAAATGTGGAGGATAATGCCTCATAATTGCACTCACTTTGAGCCTTTAGGTGTATAATACGTATAGTTAAAATGCTAATAGAGGCAACAACATAGCCTGGACCAGGAAATAATCTTGTGCCAATTTCCTCTCTTCTGGTTAAGCTCATGGAGAGTTTCTTCGATTTGTTATGTCATAACTAATTCTATATGCTTCAAGTTTTAGGTTAATGCCCGAGTCTGCTCTCACGGCACCCAAAGTGAAGAAGCTCACAGGCAGATAGCGACTTGAAAGTGGAAGAGCTAGTGCGGTAATTATACTTTTTAATATTTCCCCTTTATAACTTTGTGGAAACATGAAATGTATATCATTGTCACCATGCATTTCTCCTTTGAAAAAAAGGCACGTTATTGTTTCCTTTAAATTGGTTAATAATCTTAAATGATTAAGTTAGATTCAAATTGTCTACTTACAGTTCTTGTACTCATTGTTTGATATTTCTTTCTCTAACATATATTTCCACCATTTTAAGAATGGAATATAATCATTAACAGTATTGTGAAACCGCTATTGTTTCTACGAATGAGTCATAGCTTTCACTTAGGTTGATTCTGAAATTAGATTATGCAAAAAAGGGAAAAAAGAAAATGGGACTCAACAAATTCATGTTAGCATTAAAATATATAATATATATACGAGATGAGAAGTCTATTTAACATTATTCATACTAAGATTTAACCGGATGAATGGTGGCAAGCAATCATGATTCAAGTGAATTTATCTTCTGCAGAAAGGTGCAGTTGCCATCAAAGAAGAATATGAGGAGGAAGACGATGAAGATATTGATTTAGATGATGATGATTTTGAAGGTGAGTCCCTCCCTTGGCACACCAGACTATTTAGTACTTGATTGTGCCATGAACATTCTGTTGATTGATATTTGATGCTTTCATAATTCTGATATTGAAATGCTAGCAAATTAGATAAAAGAAACTATCTGATCACTTTGTTTTACTGCAGACGATGAAGAAGATATGCTTGAGCACTATCTGGCTGAGATTTCAGATTCATCCCCTCTTCAAAGAGAACTGCCTAAGAGAAAGTTTCTCCTGATTGAAATTGAATACTTTGATGGAGCCATTGTTGGCACTGGAGTTGATAGCATCTCCCAGTTTGCATTTACCGTATATTTTGACCTACTTGTTTTTGTCTTTGACACTTGTGGGTGGGAGCCATAGTTTCATGATTAGAAACTTGCTCTCATTTTACATTTTACTTATAGTAGCGAGGATCTATTGCATCATCGAGTCTATGTTTAAAGCTTCACCTCTAATATAAATTTTACCCAATTTTGCCTAATATTTAAAGATCATAATATTTCTTTAGTGTTCATGAACTTATTTATTTAGCAGAGACATTTTCAGCCATAAATTATTCAAGTTTCATCTTAATTTTTTGTCTTGCTTGCAAACTCTATGCTAATTCTGGTTTTGTCTAATCTCAAGTACTAATTAATATTTGTCAAGAAAAGTGTTGGGGAAAAACTTATGCTAACTCAAAGCATTACCGGAGTAACAACTATGAAAGAAAAGAGTGCATGATCTATCACAACATTTTCATGTAAAACAGATTTCATTGCATGGACAGTTCCAACTGCAACTCTAACTTCTCAAACCCCAGACTATAAAATCCAAACATATTTTCTGATTCAATAATTTGATTCCTGCTTGCAAAATAAAATCACCTGAATGTATACTTCTGACATCTTTTTTGCTAAAAAAGTGAAGATGTTCTCAAATACGTTGCTGATTTTCTTAGCTTGCTCAGTCTTGTGGGCAACACAATGGCCAGCCATGGAAGCAGCTGCTGGTAGTTTATTATATTATGAACCAGATCCCTTCACATACAAATCCCATTCAGACTTTTCTGATACAACGATGTCGCTGCCTCGGTTTCCATTCTTTCCTCTTACCCATGGATCTCCACCTGTTGCAACGCCTTCCGCTCATGCTGCCGAGCCTACCGAAATTCAGTCATGTGAGTCACAGTTGTACAATGTTGAAGCTTGTTTTCAAGACATTGTCAATGTGTTATTGACAAACAAGCTGAAAATTGGACTGGCGTGTTGTAGATCAGTACCTATGATCACCCAAGGTTGCTTGAATGGCTTAATACCACCCTTTATTATTGACTTATTTGGTCCTTACATCGACCAACTTTGTTCTGCTACTCCTCTATCATTATTTTTCTTGGTATCTTTATCAGTACAGATAAACATCCATATATCTGTGTACCTTTTAGAGGTTTAAATAAATCTTCAACTAGTTTACACAATTTTACAGAAATGATTAATTTACCCATCTAAGTGGTTTAACCATGTACGATTGAACTCTACATTATCATTCCCTTGTTCTTTTTCTTCGAATATGTACAATTTCTTTACCATCTTAATTTCTAAAATGGAACTCCAACAATTACATGAATGAACGTCCAAGACTGCAACGAGGAAAAACTCCCAATTTGTATACGCATCGAAGTAGATTGAGAATCCTTTCCTTTTTATCTTTTCAATCATTTGTATACACATTGAAACAGATTGTTGGTAGCAAGCAATTGTCAAAAAAATCTAGAACAAAACTGGGGGCCAAAAGCCAAAATTCTACAACATTATACACAACCAATTTGGGTCAGCCTATTTGCACATCACACCGTCAATCATTCAAGGACCATGGGACCCGAATTCGATGTATTCCAATCACCTTGAACGACCGACTATAACCATTTACAAGTGTTCCATTCTACCTGAAAGGCAATGAAGAAAGGTCTACGCCAATTGCAGCTTAGGTATGAAAATAGAAGATTCAATCTGTTAGATGACCGGCTTGGAATAATTCACTATTAATCTGTTGAGTGTGACTCGACGTACTCTACGAGCCTCTGCTTAAGGTTCTGGAAAAGGAAGAAACTCTCAAGTTACCAATCATAATGGAATGAGAAAAAAGTAAAAGAGATTAAATGATGGTACTAGCAATAACCTTCAGTTCTTGATGAAGCACAACAAATATTTTCTTCAGTCTTTTATGTCTCTGCCAATCAAAACAGCACTTAATAAGAACAGAAATTCTACAAAAAAATTCCAATTTTTAAAGTAAAATTCGGGACACTAGGAACATTTCGGAACAGATAATCACATAATGAGGTGATTTTGCAGCTCGCAAACAATCTTATCCCTCAATCCGTTCTGTTCAACTCTAAACACCTTAAAATAAGAAAAAGACTGCTCCCTGCTATTTATCATCTTCTTTCTAATTAAATGGCGATAATGAGATCAGAGTCATATACCAAAACCTTAATTTTAGATCCACATCAATATCTAAAACTTGATAATAATCTTAAGTTTAATATGTAATGTCAGGCAGGAGTAGTGAAACAAAATCCTTCTAGAGGATTCCATGTCTTACAACATTCCATCGTCAATTAGAAAAATGATATACCAAAGAAAATGGAGAGAAATATTTACCATTCCACATTGGTGATAAGACTCCATCAATTGGTCCAAGGTCTTATAATATTTCTCCTTGTCCCTATCTATCGAATATTCAAGATCCTTACCCAGCTTTTCAAATTCATTCTCTTATCAAGAGGTTAGTTCATCAAACAAGTCAAACACAAGACAAAGTCCACCAAACCTCATAAATGAGAGAAAGAATTCTGAAGTCTGAAAAATGCTTGTAGGTCTGTAAGACCTTGTCCAAGCCCTTGTAATTCATTCACATACTCTTCATACCTAGCATAAAAATAGTTTGATTAGATGACACAGTCCTCTAACATTCAATACAACCACCACATTCTCAATTTAACATATACAATTACAACCATAACTACTTACTGAGATGAATCCTTAATGGGTCCTCTGTGCTCTGGTTTATATTTTTCATACTTAAAGTAGTCTTCAACTGAAGAAGACCATCTTTTATTTCGACCATTTACATTACCCTCTTTTCAGAGCTCCATCCTTGCGCGTATCAGTCGTATCTGATGTTGGCATTTTACTTTCCTTTATGAATTAGGACACTGATCCTCGTTTAGATTCCAGCTGTTGTGGGCACTAGCTGGGGATTTCACCATAATCCTCCAGGCCAACTTTGGTTTCAAAATAAGCAGCATGAGAAAAATTATTTATGCTACTATTACAAAAATAATTGGGTATGACAGAAACAATAGTTTACAAGAAAATTTCAAAGATCAGATGGCTGTTCGTATCAAACTTATTGATACTGACTTGAGAATGATGGATGGATTAAGACTATTATTTTTATAACTGAAACATAGAAGGCAAGCTTCAATGTGAGAAGCATCTAATGTAATGGAAGGTCTTAGAGACTATAATGATTTAAACAATTATGATGGGTCTCTATCTGAGAAAAGATGATGATAGAGGAGTTCTGAAGAATTCTCTCCAGGAATTGGCTTGCCTACACTCTACCGGATTTGCTGCACGAATGGCGGAGAACGGCGGCCAGGCTGCAGCAGGGGAGGAGGCACGGTGGTGACAATTTCGTCAGCGAACGGTGGCTAACGGTGGCGGTCGTTGGAATGGCAAAGGAAAAAAATTAGGTTTTTTTAATGGGTTATTATTTGGTCTAATTATTTGAGAATAAAGATTAAAAATATAATATATATAAAAATAATTTAATTGAAATTTTATTTTAAATAATTATTAATTGTAGGTTGTGTCTTTAAGATTTTTAATTTTTATTAATTAATTTAATAATATTCAGCGTTAGTAGTGTTCAGCGGTGTTCGACAGACGTCGTATAATTTTTCTTTTTAAAATAATTTGATATATTTTTAATTTAGCATTTTTTGAAATATCTTAAACTTTTTAATATATTTTAAATATATATTTTTAATTAAATTATTTATTTAATTTCAATTATAGACTTAAGGAGAACTATATACTCTAGAAATCGTTGATTATATGATTTTTTAAGCATTAATGATATGTCCACATATTATACTTTTATATAATATTTTTCTTAATTTACAATATACTTTAATTAACGAAAATAGAAAAAAATAACAAATTCTATAAATCAATAATCTTTTGTAACTATATTTTAAATCGAGCAACAAAGAAACATGAATGCAACAGCGCCTCCCGCCTGCCCCCCCAATATATAAGATGAAAAGGAAAAGATGATTCTAGGGCACAAACCCAGTTCTGAATCTGAATCCCCGCGAAAAGAAGAAGAAGAAGAAAAACTCCTCTTTGAATCTAGAGTTGAGGGTTTTTCATAACGAAACCCCTCATTACGCTTTTCTAGGGTTTCCCTTCAATTCTTCAAATTTTCGAGCTCGGTAAGCTCTTTTTTTTTTTCTCTTTTAATTTATATATACGCAATCACCAATTTCTTCTTTGTGTTCAATACTGAATGTTTAATTATTTTTTCCTTTGTCTTGCTGTGAAAAAAAAAGTTTCAAGCTATGATTTCGGAATCGTTTGGAGTTTTATTGCTTTTATTTTCCATGTTTCTTTATTAAATTCCTGAAGTTATTGTTAAACGCTAAGGTTTGAATATAGTGAAATCTGAAAAATATTGTATTTCGTACTTTCAGAAATTTGTTGTCGAAATAGCTAGGTAAGTTAAAGACAATAAAAACGTCAGAAAACTAAGTCTTATATTTATTTGCAACATGGATTGAAATCTGAAAAGGTGGGCGAGTGGAAAATGGTTAAATTAATTATTAAACCTTATTCTCCATTCGCTTCTAGCATTCCTGCATTATCATAACAAATACTTGGTTGCAAATTTCTGTTGGAATCTATTATCGTATTCTTTCTATTGCTATATATTTTTGTCTTTAAGTTCAATTTCTCATTCCTTATTTTCTGCCTTTTGTTTTTCTTCCCCCCCTGTTACCTTTTTTGAATGATTTTTTCCCAGATGTATAAATAATCTATAAAACTAGCCATTGTTTCTTTGGGGCAATTGTCTGTATCTATTATCTTGTTTCAAGAATACTTTGTTGAGCATCAGAATCCTCTTGATTATCATACTCTCTTTGCCTGTCTCTATTGATTTTTTTGACTATTTGTTAATCTATTTTCTGAGAACCACTCTAGCTTTAACTCCTTTGAAGCCATATATATCTTCATGGACAAATTCAGTCGAAACTCTTATTTTGCAACTCCATTTGGCCTCTCATTTTTTGTTTCCTCCTTTCCACGTTTCTACTCTTTTCTTTTGTCGATGCTTCTGGCTTCTGTGCTTCCTTCACAGTTGTCATGCGAGCTTGCTTGCTTTATTAGATACATAAAATGCAAAGGAAAAGGGAAGAAAGTGAGCAGGTGGGCCTTGAAGGAGACAATGAACCTGAAGAGACTGTAGAGGAAGAGATTGGATATGAAGAAATAGAAGAAGAGGAGGAAGTGGAAGTCGAGGAAGAGGTTGAAGAGGAGGTGGAAGATGAGGACGAGAATGATGAGCCTGCTGACGTTCGGAAAGGCTCAGATGGCGATGAGGAGATGAATGATTCTGAGACAGAGGAGGACAGGAAAAAGAAGCATGCAGAGCTTCTTGCACTTCCTCCTCATGGATCAGAGGTCTACCTCGGTGGCATTCCTCATGACACTTCCAAAGAGGACTTGAAAAGATTTTGTGAATCTATAGGAGAAGTCACAGAGGTATCATTGCTAATTAACGTGCTAGCTGTTTACTTCTTATTTAGATTTACTACATGTATAAATATAATGACTGCAGGTTAGGATAATGAAGGGGAAAGATTTAGGTGAGGGCAAGGGTTATGCTTTTGTGACCTTCAGATCCAAGGAGTTGGCTTCCAAAGCTATTGAAAAACTGAATTATTCTGAATTCAAGGTGAGAAAGAATGCACTGCTTTTCGTGTCAACAATTTCTAGTAGGGCTTGACATTACAATATAGGTATTATTTGTTTGTTTCCAATATATTTCCTCGCCCCTTTTGCCTTCTATGAATATATATATGTATATATACATATATATGAATAGTGCCATTTCTTTTCAGTTTTTTTTTCTCTTTTGAAACATATTTCTGTTTCCTTGTTCACTCCTTTCTGTCTTCTTCAGTGGAAAAAGATAAAATGTTCAACTTCTCAAGCAAAGAATAAGTTATTCATTGGTAATGTTCCCAGAAACTGGGGGGAGGAAGTTATGAAGAAGGTTGTAACAGATGTTGGGCCTGGAGTTGATTGTATTGAATTGTTAAAGGTTTGTGCATTAATATATTGTCTCTCACATCCCAATTTAAGTCTGATCTAGTGTAATATTCCTGTCCTATAGATTTTAATAGCATGTGCTTGACATGGCAGGATCCATTGAACCCCAGCCGAAACCGTGGATTTGTTTTCATTGAGTACTATAATCATGCATGTGCCGAATACTCGAGACAGAAAATGTTGAAGCCAACATTTAAGCTTGAAGATAATGCTCCAACTGTGAGTTGGGCTGACCCTAGAAATGCTGAATCTTCTGCTACTACTCAGGTTTTGTAATCTATACTTCAACGTTGGCTATACCTAGCTGGGGATTTGGATAGAGTTCTATAGTAATAATGTTTGACACGGTGCAGGTTAAGTTATTGTATGTTAAGAATTTACCAAAAGATATAACTCAGGATCGCCTAAAGAAGCTGTTTGAACATCACAGAAAGATCACAAAAGTTGTAGTTCCGCCTGCAAAAGTGGGAAAGGAGGACAGCAGATATGGGTTTGTGCATTTTGCAGAGAGGTCAAGTGTCATGAAAGCGTTGAAGAATACTGTAAAATATGAGATTGATGGTAGGGGATGCTCCTTTATCTTACAACTTTTGTCAACTTAGGGTCCGTTCGGCATTGCTTCTCCACCTAGCTTTTGGAGAAGCTCCGCCGAACACCCATCTTTTAGCTTGCATCACCCAGCTTTTCCACCATTTTTGGTCTTAAAGAATACTTTACGTACCTAGATGGAAAAGATGGTATAGTTTAGGTACCTAGATGAAAAAGATCGTATAGTTTAGGTACCTACTTTGACCAGAAAATACTTTAGGTACCTAGATGAAGAAGTTGGTATGCTTTGGGCACTGATTTGTTATACAAGACTTTTAATTTTATGTTGTTTCTTTGGACCTAGTTGGGAAATGAAATAGTTTGACAGATTTCTTGCAAAAATTTTAATGCTGCCAAAAGCAGTGCCCTTTTGGGTGATCTATTGATTTAAGCTGCATTAGGTGTTATGTGGGACCAGCAAGATTTGCTCTTGTTTTGAGACGTGGGATATAGATTGAATTTGAGTTGTGGTAATCCTGAATAATCTTTGATTTGTAGACAAGATGACTTGATAATTAATCTAAAATTGGCGTATACTACTGTCCTTTGTAATCTATGTATTAGCGGGCACTGGTTTTATCCTCTGCTACTTCTCTTAATGGATCATTGCAGTTGCACAATCAAGAATAAATGAAAGGCCATTGTTTCATACATAGATTTTCCTTTCTTATAATAAGTTAAATAGTTATCCTATGATTAGTTGATATTATTTGTAATTTATTAATAGCAAGAAAGACATTGTCTATACTTTTTGCTGTAATGTTTTACTATTAATTGTTAATAAGCTTAAGTGCCTGGTTTTCAAAGGTTCTCTGTATACCTGATTATTCATGTATGGAAAATATTTTGATAGAGGCTGTGTCAGTTTACACAAGCCTGCCAATTTTAGGGTTTAGAGTTTAGGATTAGGGTTTTAGTGTTTAGGATTTTTTTATTTTATTTTAAGATTTATGCTTAAAATAGGCAGGTTGTATAAAATAAATGTGTATCAAAAAATAACTCTTGTTTAATTATGCAAATTTAACAATTTTGCTTTACATTGTTTTGCTGATATTTATGTTAAAATCTTGCAGCCGTTAATCTATGGTGGAGGTCCAACTCCTGCTGGAATGGCGATGATGCCAATGCTTTTGCCTGACGGAAGGATTGGTTATGTGCTGTAAGTTTTAACCTTGAATTTGTAATTGCAGATCATGCGAGACTGCATTATTGTTTGTTCATACATGCACAATCTACTACTAAATTCTTTTATTCTTTCTTCTGACTTGATATAGAGCCATTTTGACATTTGACTTGTAGACAGACTCATGCACACTGTTTGGTTCATTGTATGTGTCGCTTATGTACAGCCATGGCTTCCATCTTGTCTTCTTTTATTTATTCTGGTTGATGGCACTCTCCAAGAAATTGTTTCCGTTTTTTTTTTTGTACAGCCAACAGCCTGGAATGCAAGCACAGACACCTCCACCACAGCCCCTTAGCGGTCGGGGTGGTGGTAGTAGCTCATGCAGTGGAAGACGCAGTGACAGTTACCGAGGACACAATCGGTATAATCCATATTAGATTCGTTCCCAATTCCATTTGAGTTGGCTTGTATGTGAGGCTAATTAATTAGAAGGTAGTTTTGTTAAAACAGCACAAGTTATGCCTAGTGTTGGTCAACTGTGGAAGAACTTACTGATATATTTATTTGGGACTAATTAATATTGCCCATTGCATTTGGCAATGATATTTTCTTTTCATACAAAACTCAACTGGATGTTTGGTCTATGCGCTTAACATATATAAGAACATAGGGCCGTAAACGAACTAAACGTTCAGCGAACCATTCGTAAATTGTTTAACGGGAAGTTCATTTATTTATAAAATGAACGAACATGAACAAGATTATTCTTTCGTTTAATTAAATGAACAAGCAAGAATAAAGGTCTCGTTTGATCATTTACGTTTAGGAACAATAGGTAATCTGTTTATTTATGTTCGTTTAAATTTATTTACATATATTCATTTATATGAATTATTTCTTATAACAAAAGTATTATACTTCTAAAAATATTAAATTTATTCACCTAAGTTCATTTGTGTTCGTTTATCATTTTAACGAGCAAACATGAACAAGTTATATTCTTTAACAAACGAACATGAACAAAAAAATTATGTTTAATTAATTGTTCGTGTTCGTTCATTTGTTCAATTAAAATTAAACAAATGAACATAAATATGTCTCCGTGTTCGTTCGGTTTGTTTACATACCTACAGAAAAACTTAGTTGAACGATAAACTTGATTTCCATGAAAAATATTGTAACCCAGGTAGTCAATATTGTATTCGTTCTTTTTTTTTTCTCTAATATCGATACACGTCAGTATTAGTGTTCATTTTGGGTTTATTCTTACTTTTAAATATTCAAAATATGTACTATGTGTAAATATTTCAATTGTTTATAATGTAAATATTTCAATTATACACATATAAATATATTTATGTGAAAGTATAAATTTTAAAATAATTTTATTTTAATTTTTAGAGTAGTTGGTGCAAAAATATGAAAAATAATTCCTTTGTTAATCTTATAAAAAAATCTGAACAAAAAAAAGTATATTGGATTGTATTCGAAGTGAAAAGGATTACAAAAAGATCACACCACAACCATTGAAAAGTCAATATGAAAAATTAATACAATAAACATCAAAGGTGTGAAAGATATGAGAAGTAAAACCATCACTTTACAGAAACTTGCACTGTCTTTTAAATGAAATCCAACAATGATATACTTTGAACAGAAAGCTCTGTGATTCAATCATTCTTTCGTTGTGGGTTTTTTGTACATCAGTAAACTACTATAAAAGAATTTAAAAAAAATATCAGACCGCCGATCGTCTTGCGACTAAAAACACTCGATAATTCTTGTTATCTGAACGCTAAATTGTCATAATAGCAAGCAATATTGTCACAAAGACAAACAAATTTGCAAAAATATAGACAAACAAACTGCCATGCAAGTAGACGAAAAAACCAAAAAAAGCAGATATAAAATAACTATGACAAAGCAAAACAAAAAAAAATAACATAACTAAAAAAGAACAAACGATTCTTCATCAAAGAAGAATAATCTTATTTATATGCAATCAATATAAGAATTAAAAATTAAGACGACACGAAAATCATCGTTGAAAATAACTTTAACGAAAAAAAAGAATTTTTTTTGAAAATAACTTCCTCTAATCTTATAAAAGATTTATAAGATGGTTATCGTCAATTTGATTAATTTGATAAAAATAAAAAATTTAACTTTTCGATCCTTACGCTATACTTTAATTTGGTCATATTTTTAAAAATTTAACTCTAGACCTCTAAATGTTACACCAATTAATTCTTTTTTTATTAATTAATTTTTAGAGTAAAGTACCAAAGTGGTAACTAAATTTTATTAAAAAAATAAAATGGTAACTAAATTTTTAAATGTTACAAAATGACAATTAAACTTTGTGTTTTGTTATAAAATGGTAACTCGGCCGTTAAGTACTTAACGAGAATGTTATAAAATTGTATAATAGCACATTTAGTCCTTTATATTTATATATTCAATCAATTTAGTCCTAAATCAAAAAATTCAATAAATTTGGCCTTCATTATTTACATTTCTTTTCAACTTGGTCCTATTTATAATTGGAAATAATATTAAATAATATTAAACAGTTGCCCCCAAACTACATTGTAGCTTCGTCCCTGCTCAGTGCTCACAACATCAATGGAATTGAAAGAAAATCATGTAACCAGGACAACAAGCTTAAGGACTTATCACTTATGCAAATGGATGGCATGTTTGGTCTTGTACCAATGAAAGTCTGTTGGTTATAAATTTTCAATCAGTCACTTTTCTCTCCACATTTAGAATCTTGAAGCATGAGCACGGCAGAGGTCCAAATTGGAACTTGAATAGACTTCCAGCCAGCAATTTTGTCCTCATAATTGTTAGCAAATACATGAGAAATGCATATATAAGACATACTCTTTCATATTACTTAACAAATATTAAAACAAGGTATTAGATCCTTTAAACAATATCCAAGATTCAAATATTATTGTTTTAAATGAAACAAATTGGATTTGAAAAATCATTGTTGTAACGAAGATCTACAATACTCGATTCATATTACTTAACCAATAAATCGAATACTATATACCTGTGCACTGTGCAGTTGATTAACCTTTCTAACGCAACAGTTCATTTATGCCATTGAAACTCTTTTGGTTTTGCTGGTCACTTCTACTGTTAAAAAAAGGGGTCCAATCATTGCACATGCTAAAACAAGCATTCAAGAATTTAAGGTAAATGTGTGTAAACCTTAAATTTAGGGCAAATTTAAATATTTAATATTATTTTTAATTATAACTAGGACCAAATTGAAAGAATATGTAAATAATAAGGGCCAGATTTATTAATTTTTTTAAATTAGGACTAAGTTGATTGAATGTGTAAATATGAAGGAGTAAATATGCTATTATACAAAGTTTTATATCAGTCCCGTTAAATACTTAACGGCCGAGTTACCATTTTGTAACAAAACACAAAGTTTAATTGCCATTTTGTAATATTTAAAAGTTTAATTATCATTTTATTTTTTTTTAATAAAGTTCAGTTACCATTTTGATACTTCACCCTAATTTCTATTCATCTCATCAACTAAAAAAAATTGACAGTTTTTGAACAGAATTTTGAGTTAAATTAGATGATTGAACTACTTTTAGAGGATTGGTCAATTAAATTCGTTAATTTCGTTGAAAGATTAAATGTAAAAGTTATAAGAACTCTTTTGTACTTGACACTTTACAAAAAAATTCTCTAAATAACTTAAATTTAAATAATTAATAAAAGAAAAAAATAATTTCATAAATAAGAAATTAATATTTATATATTCATCTAAATTTAATAATTAGTAAATTATATTAAAAAGATAATTTCATAAATAAAAATTAATATATAAATCCTTCAAACATATTAAAAAACCAATAATTTCATAATCTAATATATATATATATATACATATAGAAAATATTGATAATCAGTAAACTATTCAAACGTGTATTGAATAATATTACCTTTTATATAGTATTTTACTTGTTTAAATAAGCAAACAACTATCCTTTATTAGTTAATCTTATCAAATATTTTTATATAATTAATAATACAATTGACTAGTCAAATCAATCAATACAATCTACTGTCAACTAATTAATTAACCCGTTATTAAATATCAGTTACTCGTTAGTTGTAAGAATACACGCACATGTATTTGATCTTTCATTCACATACCGCACGTGGAATACCACTTGTGTACTTAAAAGATAGTATATCCAGTAACATAGATAGTTTTAGACATGTGTAATAGATGCGTCTACACATGACTAAAAAAATTTAAATATTTCAAATTAGAAACCACAACATCAAACATCCCAAAAGCTTCATAAGAGTTTTTTTCCCCGAAAATGCACCATTATAGAAAATATTTTGATGATTCTTTTCTGGATAAGTAAGATCTCTATAAATCTAAATTCAACTCTAAAAGCTATATTGTCATCACTAATTGAAAGAACAAAAAACAACCAATAAAAAGTGATTTTCAAATATTTGAATTCAAAATCATATAAAGAACTATTGATTAATATTCTAGAAGACAAAAATATTCGTCAATGTAAACATCCCATATGAACATTCAATGGACATATATGATAATTTTTTTAGATTGATGGAATCAAAGGGAATATTCTATATTTTATACTAAACGTTTTTCATCTTACCCATAGATGTAAATTGATCTTGACCATTCATTATAAGGTGACTAGTTAAACCTATATTAGATTTTGATATAACAAGAACAAATTTGTAAAAAAATAAAATTTTAAAGTTCTCAATTTACTCACTAAAATGACAGACATTCGAACTTAATATTTTTCTAAGTCAAACTTTAAATCCCAAACTTTTTCTAAATATTTTGGTACTCAAAATAGCCAATTTAGTGTTTGAGTACCGATACGACCTATGGCGTACCGGTATAGGTTTTTGCTACTAGAAACCTTTATTGTGCATAATAGCTATAAGGTACCGATACGTCTATACGTGTATCGGTACACCTTTTTGAAACTGGAAACCAAATTGACTCTGAGTACCGGTATGGCCTATGGCGTATCGGTACGAGGGTTAAAGATTTTCTAAATCTTTCATTTAATGATTCGACCGTTTCCTTGTCAATTTTATTAGAACCATAATTTTTGAAAACCAGTTACTCGTACCAATACCCCTATAGGCATATCGATATGGTCTTTTAACCAAATGTTCTAAGAATTCCAGTGAGCAAAATGAGTATCGATATGGTATGGCTCGTACCGATACCCTTTGTAAATTCTTCACTCTGTATCGATACGCCCTTTCACGTACCTGTACCCCTTTGTTGCAACGACTCTTTCTTCTTATGGAATGTACATATATGAGCCCTCGTGTACCGATACCCTATGTTGGAAAACAACATTTATTGCGGGAAAAATGCAGCCCAACGGCTCTATTGAATATCCCAACCACCCAAACGGCTATAAATAAATGAAGGGGTATAAAATCAAGTCTACAAAGCTTCTTCAATAACTAATCAACAAGTCTAAAGCTTTCAAGCACATATCCAACAATTTTTGAGCTCAATTAGTCATATTCTTGTAAACCCACTTGAGTGTTCTTATTGTAATCGTTTTATTCAAGTGTGTGGGGTTGGGTGAACTTATTTGTGCAAACAAATTGCCTTGTGAGGTTTCTTAGTTTTCTAAGTTTGTACTTCTATCTTTGAGAGTGTTTTTAAGGTTTTAGAGTATAAAACTTAAAGGAGTTCTAAGGTTATCTCCTTGAGCCTAAAAAAGAAAGCAAATCTAGTGGATTTGAGAAATCCTTAGTGTGGATAGCCAATGTAACGACCTGGATTCTGAAAATTCGAGGGTCGGGCTTGGTCGAGGCATGAGCCTCGTATTTGGGTCATATTTTGGGCTTGAATGAGCCCAAGGACTACCTTGTGTGTTGGCTTGTAGTTGTTGGGCTGGTTGAGGAAGAGTAGAGAGGGGTATGTTGGTAAAAGCTCATTTTGAAGAGTGGAAAGGGGAGGGAAGAGCAGATTTCTCTACATTATGGGCAGGGGTGAGATCACCCAACTTTATTGTCATCTTCCTCCCATCTAAGCCATATCTCTCTCAAAAACACCATCACTAAAGGTTGAATCTTTGAGGGTTGTGTTGGAAATCGCAAATTGCTATTCAAAGGAAAGTTGTCCAGCTTGGGGAGATCTATCAATCAAGGTATGGAAGGCTAGTTTTGGTGGAAAAATGTGTTTTGGTGGGGTTGATGGGGGAGGACGGGAATGAGTCGTAGGGGACCTTACTCTTGTAAATGTTTGTGTTTTGACTCCCTTAATTCTCCTTACCATTTGGTAACACGTTTGCTAACATCTCTTGTAGTGAAAGAGGTTGGGAACTCCTCAAAGGACCTAGGGAAGAACAAGGCTTGAAGCTGTGGTTAAGGGCTTCATTCTCAGTTGTGGAATCAAGGTTAGTACACTACTAACTCTCATAGTTTCCTGGAAATCATAAAGTTAAGCTTTGAAGCATGATTGGGTGTTTTTGGCTTTGATTAAGCTTGAGTGGTTGTTAATGGTAGATCTTGAAATTGTGGTTGTAATAGCCTAAAATCGGTAGTAATCCAATTAATACTATCATCATAATTTGTAAGAATGGTTTGGGGTTTAATCTTGGGGGTTAAACATGGTTTCTAGGTGAAACCCACACCCAGAGTTTAAAATTCGGGATCGCATACCGATACGGGGACCCAAGTATCGGTATGCCTTAGTGTAAAAGGGGAATGGTTGTGAGGGGAGTACCGATATGCCTCCTCGTGTATCGATACCCCTTGCAAGGTAAGAATTCCAGTAACGCTTTCGTGTACCGGTACGCAAGGGGCGTATCGGTACGCACTGTTATATTACCTGTGAGAGGCTTAGCGTACCGGTACGCATATGTGGGAGTACCAGTACAGTTGTGGATCAGTACGGGGTGATCCTAGTACCAATGATGAGTATCGATATGGGTTGGGGCGTATCAGTACGGCTTGAGGGTCCAGTTCTTTTGAACCTAAAATGAGTATCGGTAATCATGGTCGAGTATCGGTATCGAGAGAGGAGTGCTGATACCTATATAGGAGTATCGCTACTCGCTGGGCATTCTGCCCAAGGAATTTGAGTTTACATTCGGGGGTTCTATAATTCGAGGCAAAGGGCTCTGGGGGCCTTTGAAGATGTAAAATGAATACTAAAACTGAGAAACAGAGAATTTAACCCTCGTATGAGAAATAATTGGCTAATAACTTGGTAAATATTGGGTAAACCGTGCGAGGTAGTAACCCATAAGGATCCTAGGTGGATCAATCGATGTTGTGTGGTAGTTGGGTCCTTGCTGTGTGATGAAGGGACGCCTAGATAGTCGAGTCATCCTTTGTTGTTGGGATTTGGATACCCTAAGTGTGTTGCAACACCTTTAAGATTCCCGAATGTTAGATCTTGATGCTTTGTGGATGCGGGCCCCATTCGAAGATGCTTGATGTGAGATTTCGAGCATGTATGTAGGATCCCGATACTATGTGGACGCGAGCCTTATCCCCTAGAGTATAGGATCCCGATGCTATGTGGACGCGAGTCTTACTCGTAGTTTAGGATCCCGATACTTTGAGGACACATGCCTCACTCAAGTGTAGGATTCTGATGCTTTGTGGACGCGGACCTCACTTAATGTGGTTGGTGTTATCTGTGTGATGCTATATAAATGTTTGAGGTATTTATGTGAGCTGGGTGTGTGATCATACATTCATAATGCCATGTGTTTAGGCGGTTATGGTAGCGCCATTGTTATCTTGCCATTATATCATTCATGTTGCATTGCTTTATTTATGATTTGCATGAAGCATGGTTGAGTGGCGGTGTATCCACTAAGCTTGTTAGCTCAGCGTTCGGAATCGTTGTTTCCGTTCGCAGGTTAGTAGATTGTCGTGAGGGTTGAAGGAGCAACATCAGGGCTTGGATTTCAGCATCGACTCTAGTGGTTGAGTACAAATACTAGATGTAATGGGCTATGTATTTTGTAGGACCCTATATGTATTTTGTAACTCTTATTTTGTATCATTCGGTCAAAAGTCGAATGTTTTAATATTTGTAATGGATCTCCGTGAATACTGTTCTAAATATTTGGATTTGACTATGTTTTCAATGTATAGATTTATCTTTTTATTGGACTTCCTATATTGGGCTTGAAAAAGGAAATTTTTTAATGGTATGGATTTTGGGCTTAGGGCCCAAATGTGACATCCGGGTCAAGGGTGTTACATTTATTGGTATTATAGCCTAGGTTTAGTCGGTTCTAGGACGTCCCCGAGGGAGTCTAGAGGAGTGTATTGGTGTCTAGCGAATACATGCCCATGAGTCGAAGTCGTACTTGTTTTAATGCTGAAATTCGATGGTGTGACCTCGTTTGTTGTTGTATAGAATAGAATCATGCCAAGGAGGGCGAGAATCGATGATGAGAATTTGGGCTCCAGAGAAGGGAGTTATGACGAGGAATATGTGCTTGGCACAAAGGATAGGTCGTAGGACACAGTTGACCGGGGAGTCAACTACTTCTCACATTTGAACCGGGCATTGCACCGGATTGTGAGGGCAATACCGAGGGCATCTGCTACCCCTCGTGAGGCACCTGTTGAAAGGGTGAGGAGGCAAGGTGCTACGGATTTCCATGGATCGGGGCGAGATAACCCGGTACAGGCAGAGCAGTGGTTGCAAGATACACGCTGGATTATGAGAAAGATAATGTAATATTCCATTTTTTTGACTAGTGACCAAAATGTAATTTTTTGAAAGTTTAGGGGTTAAAGTATAAACTTTGGAAAAGTTCAGGGACCAAAGTGTAATTTTTAAAAGTTATGTAATCTAACCCCGTAAATGAATAGTTCACCCCCAAGAGTGACATCTCCGTGTTACCCGAATTTTTCGTACGAAGTTTATATTAATGGCTATAAAGCGACAAAGTTCAGAAATTTAGAAATAGTATTTTGGATCGAATAAAAATTGTTAAGCGTGCTTAGCCCAAAGTAGCACAAGGATAGGTGACCTACTGGGAAGGTTCCATGTTAGTGTTTTTGATTGATAAAATGGATTCAACATGAGTCAACAATATTCGTAATAGATTATTGTTATAAGATTTTCAAGTAGGGATTGTACCTCATAAACTTCTCGGTAATTATCGATACATCGGATCGAGTTGAAATTTTAAAGACAGTTCCAAAAGTTATGGAAAATTCATAAAATATTATTTTATGAATATTTTATTATTTTTGGTTGGATTCTAACTAGATTTAGTTAGATTCTGATGGAGTGACTATAAAGCAATAAAGCTCAAAGAAAGAAAATTTAGAAATCGTATTGAGTGAAATTCGAATATTTGGATCAAATAAATGCCATAAATAAAAATCTAAGATATTTTGGAATGAGGCTGGTTGGAATGGAACCAATTTGGTTCAACTTTAATGGGGTGGCAATTTTTAAGACTTGTTGTAAATAAAGTCTAGTTGGAGGGCAAATTGGTCCTTTGACATGGATTGCATTTTTTAAATATTTTAAAACTTTGAAGGAAATTTTGAAAGGTCAAAATAAACATGGATGAGATCTTGGCCATTGATTTTGATGAGATTAAATCTCAACCATGGGATTAAAAGGGCATTTTAGTAATTTCACTATTTAAATGAATTTAAAATTCATTTATATTTACAAGTGGCATAATTGTAGAGATTGAAAGTTAAAGAACCAAAAGATGAAGACTAATCTTCATCTTCTTCATTTCGAAAATAAAGGGGAAAGGGGAGAAAATTTCCAAGTTCAATTCAAGCCCCAAAACTCGATTTTCAGGTAATATTTTCAACTGCAAAGTTGTTCTACTCTTCAAGTTCTATCTTTTGGTGTAAATAATTCATGGAAAACATGCTTGATTGATGAGAATTTTGCATGAGAAGAAATTAGGGTTTATGGAAAAAGTTTGGGGCTTTTGGAACTTTATGATTTCATGATGAAATTCAAGTTGAAATCAAGCAAGTATAATGTTAAAATCATGTTATTGAGTTGAGATTTAAGCCCTACATATTTTAGTTTGTATGAAGATGATCAGGTTTTATGGATTCAAGTTTGATTTAGGGTTTGTGATGTTGGATAAATGATCTAGTAAGCTTGAATTGTTATTTGGAAGTAAAACCCTAAATTAAAGGTATAGGGACCATTTCGACAATTCTGAAAGTTAAAGAACTAATCTGAATTTTTATGATTTTTAAGTGTATTTATGTTATTATTGAAGTTGGATATGTGAAATTGAAGTTAGAATGTTAAACCAATGTTGAATCGAATTAGTGACCATTTTGACAAATTGTCAAAGTTAAGTGACCAATTCGGAAATGAGATTTTAGAGAAGGATTAAATCTGAATTTTAGTTGAAATAATAGAATTCAAGTAGTAATGTTGATTTGAGGACTAATTTGCAAAGTTAAGAAGCTTGAATCCTTATCTTTGCATTTCTAGTGACTATTTCGGAAAGAATGAAAAATTAGAGGGAATTATTTTTGAATAATTATTTGATGAAGAAAGTGATATATTAGTGGTTTGAATAAAGTAAGGGGACCAAATTGACAAATAGAAAAGTAAGGAGAGATTAAAATAAAGTTTGAAGTTATTTATGGAAATTGGGTAGGAAAACTGGATTTGACAGTAAGTTTGAAAATTCACCATAAATTCTACAAAAATGTTTAGATGGTGAATTTTATATCGATGTACAGATTTATTCGTCTAGTTTCATTTAAAACAAACGGTGATAGATTTCAATTCATATATCAAAAGATATGAATTTTTAAGTGAAGAAAGGTCAGAAAATAGAATAGCAGTCTGTTCCAAAATTCAATATTGGAATTCAACTTTGAAAATTTGCCATAAATCGTACAAATTGAATATGGGTTATTAGTTTATATGGTTGAAAAGCTTATCAAATCTAGTTTCGTTTCCAACAAACGGAAACTGATTTCGAGTTCCGAGTTAAAAGATATTAATTTTTAATCGAATAAAGGTCAGAAAAATTACAGAATAGTTTCTGTCAGGACAACCCTGTAAACGGGAGTTTGATGAATTTTCATAATTTTTGCAGATTTTATTAAATTATGTGGCTTATACCGGTAGAACTGTTATCGAATCTAGTTTCTACGGTATAAAGGAGATTAATATTAAGTATGTATTCTGCCCTGCAGAAGTAAATCTTTGATGGTAGTGCAAATTGACAGAAAATGGAAATTGACACAATTTGTGTCTAATGTTGGTTAGCAAGCTTGGAGGAATTATTTGAAGATCAAAATGGTCATTAAGGAAAAAAAATGAGTATGTGAACAGTGTAAGGAAGGAAAGAAATTTATGGAAAATTTTTATGTTGAATGATTAAATAGCTTAATTGAAATATTGTTAGAAGTGAATCTAACAAATGTTTATTTATATTCATGTGATAAATGAAGTTGGATCCGAATCAAAAGAAGGTTCAAGGTACTATAATGGAAAGGATCAATAGAGCTTAGTGAGTCATATTAATAAATGGCCAAGGTGAGTTCATTTCTAAATGTTTGCATTACATTGAAAATGGCATTACATTTCTCTATAATACATGTTATGATACATTGCTCGATATGACAAGCTTGATGGAATACCAGGTACAAATTATTGTTTGCATAAATGACGATGCCTTATGCATACATGAAATATGGATAATGACAAGACTAAAAAGAAACAAGATACATCCGGGGATCCACGCCCATAGTGCAAATGCACTAACAAGGTGTTTATATAAGGAGCAAAGAGCGTCTTTATATGAGAAGCAAAGAGCGTCCTCTCGAGTACGTACTCTACAAGGCACTATGGTGCAGATAGGCTACGGGGTTTCCATGGGCCTCTAGCTAGACACGATGATAATATAACAAGATGATTACATGAAAGAACATGATACATGATAGAAATGTTACATGACAGAGATGTTACATGACAGAGATGTTACATGATACTTGATAGAGATGTTACATGATACAGATGTTACATGATATATGATTCCGATGTTACATGTTACTTGCTACATATGTTATATGATACATGATACAACTGTTACATGAATACATGATACCTGAAAAAGAAGTTATATGTCACATGACCAAGAAGGACATGCCATACATGATAGAATACCTGTTATGCAAATGATGGCATAAAGGAAGCATGGTCATGATAGAGTACATGATATGTAAATGATTACATGATGAAAGCATGTCCAAGATATAGAATATATTATGCAATAATAACATGATTTATATGATAGTTATGATACATGACATATATACATTGTGATATACTTGCCATGTTATAGAGAAAAAGAAATCCACTTTTATATATGACACACTGTATTACATTATTTCATGTTTTTTTTAAATAAATAAGTTTATAACTATCTCACTAAGTTCGTACTTAGTGTGTGTTTTATTTCACACGTAGGTTATTTAGTTCAGAATTAGAAAGGAGGATCCACTCATTTGGAAGTCAAGTTATCGGTAAGTGAAAATACGTACATCTTTAAAATAGTCAGGAACTAGTGGGCATGTAATTATATTTTCAAGAAAACTGTTTTGCAAGCTTTAAAGTATATATATTTTTGAAGTATTATAGTACAATGATACATGAAGTATGAAAATGAACTAATGTTATCAATAAGGTAAAAGTATAATGGTTTAACCAGAATTTAAATCTTATCGCTCAGAATTTTTATAATCAAGAAAGGGTCTAGGCAACAAGTGACGTTTTCACCCTGAACAACATTTTCTTTTAAATAACTAAATTTTATGTTTTAAAAACCAATTATGGGTTAAAAATAGCTACAATTGTCTAGAATTGTTTTCAGTTGAAATTTATAGAAAATGCTGTTTACCAAAAAATATTCCAGTATATGTTTTTAGTAACATCTGTAATGTATATTCATATTACTGGATATACGTTATGGGTGTTACAGATAAGGTTGAGATCAGAAGATAAGCTGTCATGTATCTTGCCCTGTTGAAAGGTAATGCTAGGGAATGGTGGGAAACAATAGAGATTGGGTGGCACCCCAATCAACCATCTTGGGATGATTTTCTCGAGGAGTTCGAGAAGAAGTATGTGGGCGAGGCCCACATCGATACCTTGAGAGATCGATTCAGCCATCTGGTGTAAGGGAACCGGTCAGTTTTCGACTACGAGTAAGAGTTTCTCCAGTTGAGTAGGTATGCTACTGAATTAGTTGCCACCGAAAAGATGAGGTGCAAGAGGTTCTTGAAGGGCTTGGGGAAGGAAATTCAGACTTACCTAACTACTACACCACCGGAGGTGTTCTCAGAGTTGACTTCGAGTGCCAAGTCTCTTGAGCAAGTCCAAGGCTTAACATATGGCCTGTCTGGTGGGCAAGAGAGTTCGGGTGGAAGGACCCAGAACCCCTCCAACAAAAACTCGCAGGCCTTCTCGAGGAGAAGTAGGAACTGGTGGAACCATAATAGAAGAGCCTGGAAATGTAATTCAAAGTCAGACCGAAGATCTGAGTCAGCTGGTCGTAGAAGACCATATTCTTCTTCATCCATGATGAGCTCGGAGGGTTCACAGATGAGTACGGGCGCACCAGTTTGCAACCAGTGTGGACGCAAACAAAGAGGCGAGTGTTGAGGAGTAGTAAGAGTTTGTTACCAGTGTGGGTCACCATATCACTTTGTGAAAGATTGTCCAGTGGCTGTTGTGACCTCTCTAGATCAGGTTCAGAGGACTGTATATCTCGCCCAGATGGGTCGAGGCCTTGCTCGGGGAGGAGCAAGCCATGTATCGAGAGGTACCTTCCAGTCTACCGCGAGAGCACCATCTAGGCAGTATGCAGTCAGGGCCCAGGAGGATTGCGCAGCTACAGATGTTATCTCAGGTACATTCACCCTGTTTTTGGTTCCTATTGTTGCTCTTGTGGATTCGGGGTTTACCACTACTACATTCGTAGTGGGATACCTCAGTAGTGGCGTATTCCTACCGAGAACCTAGAGGTAGGAGTCCATGTGACTAGTCCCTTGGGATATGATGTGTTGGTGGATAAGGTGTGTCGAAGATGACCGATCGAGGTTCGTGGGTCATTATTTCCAGCAGATTTAATGGTTTTACCATTTCAAGAGTTTGATGCCATCTTGGGGATGGATTGGCTCTTTGAGCATGATGCTAGTTTGGGATGTAGAGCAAAGAGTCTGAAGCTTCGTGTAGGAGACGTTTCTAAGCTAATTGTGCGAGGTAAGAAAAATCCGTGTCTATCTAGTATGGTGTTGGCCTTGTCAGCTCAGAGGTTGTTGCAACAAGGTTCTGAAGTCTTCTTGGCCCATGTGGTGGACAAGGATTAAGGGTCCAATGCTTGAGAATCTTTGGACTGTTAATGAGTTCACCGATGTATTTCTGGAGGAGTTACCCGGGCTACCTCCTGACTGTGAATTAGAGTTTTGAATTGATATGATGTCGGGTACAACACCAGTGTCCATCGCACCGTATTGGATGGCACTCGAGGAGATGAAAGAGTTGAAGAAGCAAATCCAGGAGTTGCTAGAGAGAGGTTTTATTCAACCGAGTGTCTCATATTGGGGAGCATCATTCATGTTCGTAAAAAAGAAAGATGGGTCTATGAGGATGTGTATTGATTATCGCCATCTTAATAAGGTAACGATAAAAAATCGTTATCCCCTTCCGAGGTTTGATGATTTGTTTGACCAATTGAGAGGTTCTCGTGTGTTTTCTAAGATAGACTTGAGGTCAGGGTACTACTAGTTGAAGATGGTGGATAAGGATGTCCAGAAAACTGCTTTTAGGACACGGTATGGGCACTATGAGTTCTTGGTAATTCTGTTTCGGCTTACCAACGCACCTGTAGCTTTTATGAACCTAATGAACCGAATCTTTTAGCCGTACCTAGATCAGTTTGTTGTGGTCTTTATTGATGACATCTTGGTGTATTAACGTTCAGAAGAAGAACATGACTACCATCTGCGTGTAGTTTTACAGACTTTCTGCGATAGACGTCTTTTTGCCAAGTTCAACAAGTGTGAATTTTGGCTTTCAGAAGTGGCATTCCTTGGTCACATAGTTACTACGGATGGAATCCGCATGGACCCTCAGAAGATTCAAGATGTGGTGGAGTGGAGACCCCCATAGAATGTTTTAGAAGTTCATAGTTTCCTAGGACTTGCCAGGTATTATAGCTGTTGCAAAAATGGATCCCTTTTGAATGGAATGAGAAAAGACAACAAAGTTTTAAGCAACTAAAAGCTTATCTCACATAGGCTCCGATTTTAACCCAACCCGAGCCTAGAAAAGAGTATGTTGTGTTTAGCGATGTGTCTTTGAATGGGCTTGGTTGTGTCCTTATGCAAGAGGGTAAGGTGGTTGCTTATGCTGCGAGATAACTTAAACCACACGAACAAAATTACCCTACCCATGATTTAGAACTCGCTGCCGTCATTTTCGCATAAAAGATTTAGAGGCACTATCTCTATGGAGAGAAGTGTTATATTTATACAGATCATAAGAGCTTGAAATACCTGCTTACAAAAGGAGTTGAATTTTAGGCAACGACGGTGGATTGAATTGTTGAAGGACTATGATTGCATAATAAAGTATCACCCTAATAAGGAGAATATTGTGGCTGATGCCCTAAGTAGGAAATCTATGTCAGACCTGAGAGCTATGTTTACCCGATTGAGGATGATCGAGGATGGTGGTCTTCTAGCTGAGCTTCAGGTTAAACCTACATTGGTACAAGAGATAAAGATGACTCAAGTTTTGGATGAACAATTAGTAGCACAAATTGAAGTGGTTTAGAGAGGTGAAGCTTCAGATTTTGAGGTACGAGATGGTGGGTACTTGTACTTCAAAGGACGACTGTGTCTTTCGGCCTTGGAAGATTTGAGAGACCGCATCTTAAGAGAGGCTCACCGTAGTCCTTTTGCTGTACATTCGGGAAGTAACAAAATGTATCAAGATCTTCGTCTTTTTTATTGGTGGCCAAGTATGAAAAGAGATGTCTTTGAATTTGTGACAAGGTGCTTAGCTTGTCAGCAACTGAAGGCGGAACATAAGGTTCCATTAGGGTTGCTTTAGCCTATTCAGATTCCGCAATGGAAGTGGGATCAGATCACCATGGATTTTATCACCGGGTTACCGATGACCCAAAGGAAACATGACGCTATTTGGGTTATTGTGGATCGTTTGACCAAGTCTGCTCATTTCTTACCGGTACGTATGGATTTCACATTGGAAAGGTTCGCCCAACTGTACATAAAGGAGATAGTAAGGTTGCATGGTGTGCCATCATTGATCATTTCAGATAGAGACCCATGTTTCACAGCTAGGCTATGGAAGAAGATCCATAACGCCTTGGACACCAAGCTACATTTCAGTACAACTTTTCACCCTCAGACCGATGGTCAGTCTGAGCGTGCCATTCAGATTCTTGAGGATATGTTCTGGTGTTGCATTCTGGACTTTGCAAAGAGTTGGGAGGACCAACTGCCGCTTGTAGAGTTTTCTTACAACAACAATTACCAGTCGAGCATAAAGATGACCCCTTTTAAGGCGTTATATAGGCGTAAGTGTAGGACACCCTTGTGTTGGACTAAGCTCAAAGAGAGGAGGATCGTAGGATCTGATTTGGTTAGTCAAACCGAGGAGATGGTTCAGATCATCAAGGAAAGGTTACAAGCGGCCTTTGACCGACAGAAGGCCTACACTGGCTGGAAACGCAAACACATTGAGTATAATGTCGGTGAAAAAGTGTTTCTCAAGGTATCTCCGTGGAAAGAAATCATTCGTTTTGGATGCAAGGGGAAGTTAACCCAAGGTACATCGGACCTTATGAGATACTTGAGAGAGTAGGACCAATGGCTTATCAATTAGCCTTGCCACCGGAGTTGGCTCATATCCATGATGTTTTTCATGTGTCTATGTTGAGGCGTTATTGTTCCGATCCTTCACATGTTATTCCACTTGAGGAAATTGAGGTAAATGCCGACTTGACATATGAGGAAGTTTCGGTTGGGGTCCTTAACACAGGAGTTAAAGAGCTTTGCAACATGTGCATACCTTTGGTGAAAATGTTATGGAGGAACCATGGTGTTGAAGAAGCAACGTGGGAAGTCGAGGATGATATGAGAATTTTTTATCCGCATTTGTACCCATCAGGTAAATTTTGAGGACGAAATTTTATTTTAGGAGGGGAGAGTTGTAACGACCCAAATTCTGACAATCTGAGGGTCAGTTTGGTCGAGGCAAGGGCTTCATATTTGGGTCATGTTTTGGGCTTGAATGAGCCCAAGGACTACCTTGTGTGTGGGCTTGTAGTTGTTGGGCTGGTTGGGGTAGAGTAGAGAGGGGTATGTTGGTAAAAGCTCATTTTGAAGAGTGGAAAGGGGAGGGAAGAACATATTTCTTTGCATTATGGGCAAGGGTGAGATCACCCAACTTTATTGTCATCTTCCTCCAATTTCTAAGCCATCTCTCTCTAAAAAACACCATCACTAAAGGTTGAATCTTTGAGGGTTGTGTTGGAAATTGCGAATTGTTGTTCAAGGGAAAGTTGTCCAACTTGGGGAGATCTATCAATAAGGTATGTATGGCTAGTTTTGGTGGAAAAGTGTGTTTTGGTCGGGGTTGATGAGGGAGAACAGGAATGAGCCTTAGGGGACCCCACTCTTGTAAAGGTTTGTGTTTTGATTCCCTTAATTCTCCCTACCATTTGGTAACATCTCTTGTAGTGAAAGAGGTTGGGAACTCCTCAAAGGAGCAAGGGAAGAACAACGATTGAAGTTGTGGTTAAGGGCTTCATTCTTAGTTGTGGAATCAAGGTTAGTACACTGCTAACTCTCATAGTTTCCTAGAAATCATAAAGTTAAGCTTTGAAGCATGATTGGGTGTTTTTGGCTTTGATTAAGCTTGAGTGGTTGTTAATGGTAGATCTTGAAATTGTGGTTGTAATGGCCTAAAATCGGTAGTAATCCACTTAATACTATCATCATAACTTGTAGGAATGGTTTCGGGTTGTAATGGCCTAAAATCGGTAGTAACCTGTACCCAGAGTTTAAAATTTGGGATCGCGTACTGGTACGAGGACCCAAGTATCGGTATGCCTTAGTGTAAAAGGGGGAAGGGTTGTGAGGAGAGTACCACTACGCCTCCCCGTGTATCAGTATCTCTTGCAAGGTAAGAATTCTAGCAACGCTTTCACGTACCGATACGCAAGGGGCGTATCGGTATGCACTGTTACATTACCTAGGAGAGGCTAAGCATACCGATATGCATATGTGGGAGTGCCGGTACGGTTGTGGATCGGTACGGGGCAATCCTAGTACCGATGATAAGTATCGATACGGGTTAGGGCATATCAGTACGGCTTGAGGGTATACTTTTTTCAAACCTAAAATAAGTATCGGTACTCATGGCCGAGTATCGGTACCGAGAGGGGAATACCGATACCTATATAATAGTATCGCTACTCACTGGCATTCTGCCCAAGGAATTTGAGTTTACGTTTGGGGGTTCTATAATTCAAGGCAAAGGGCCCTGCGGGTCTTTTAAGATGTAAATGAATAATAAAATTGAGATACAGAGAATTTAACCTCGTATGAGAAATAATTGGCTAATAACTTGGTAAATATTGGGTAAACCGTGCGAGGTAGTAACCCATAAGGATCCTAGGTGTATCAATCGAGGCTGTGTGGTAGTTAGGTCCTTGCTGCGTGCTGAAGGGACGCCTAGATAGTCGAGTCATCCCTTGTTATTAGGATTTGGACACCTTAAGTGTGTTGCAACACCTTGAAGATTCTTGAATGTTAGAACCGATGCTTTGTGGATGCTGGTCCCATTCGAAGATGCTTGATGTGAGATTCCGAGCATGGATGTAGGATCATGATGCTATGTGGACGCGGGCCTCATCCCCTAGAGTATAGGATCCCGATGGTATGTGGTCGCGGGCCTTACTTGTAGTGTAGGATCCCGATGCTTTGTGGACGCGAGCCTCACTCAAGTGTCGGATTCCGATGCTTTGTGGACGCGGACCTCACTTAATGTGGTTGGTCTTATCTGTGTGATGCTATATAAATGTATGAGATATTTATGTGAGCTGTGTGCGTGATCATACATTCATAATACCATGTGTTTAGGTGGTTATGGTAGCGCTATTGTTATCTTGCCATGGTATCATTCATGTTGCATTGCTTTATTTATGATTTGCATGAAGCATGGTTGGGTGGCGGTGTATCTACTGAGCTTGTTAGCTCAGCGTTCGAAATTTTTGTTTCCGTTTGCAAGTTAGTAGATTATCGTGAGGGTTGAAGGAACACCATCAAGTCTTGGATTTCAGCATCGACTCTAGTGATTGAGTACAAATACTAGATTTAATGGGCTATGTATTTCGTAGGACCCTATATGTATTTTGTAACTCTTATTTTGTATTATTTGGTCAAAAGTCGAATGTTTTAATATTTGTAATGGAGCTCCGTGAATACTATTCTACACATTTGGATTTGACTATGTTTTCAATGTATGGATTTATGTTTTTATTGGACTTCCTATATTGGGCTTGAAAAATGAAAAAAATTATCGGTATGGATTTTGGGCTTAAGGCCCAAATGTGACATCCGGGTCAAGGGTGTTACAGCTAAGGCAGTGGATGTAAACCTTGTTAAGAAGATTGAACCACTCTAAATTTCTTGTGTCATCTTTTACTACTTTTGCAATTAGCTCCACCAAAATTTTATTGCCAATTCACCCCTCTTGGCCATTTGCAATTGATTGTTCATCCCAACAATTGGTATTAGAGCTACACTTATTGGAAGGCTTCACATCCTCTTGAGTAGATCCTACCGATGTACAATAAATCAACAAATTAAGCCATAACCTCTTCCTCCGGCAACCACTTCAAGGAATCTCAATCTATCACCAAACCACCATATTTCAATGGGGGTAAACTACCCTTATTGGAAGAATAGAATGAAGCTCTTTATCAAATCTAATGTGTAACCCCCTTGACCCGGACTAGACGCCCAACCGAACCAAGAAGGACACATTAGGTTTGCCGTAGCAAACCAAATAGATTAATCAAACCCGGTCCATTTTTTCCTCTTTAATCTTATCTAGATGCCAATTATTAACCCTACATGTTCAAGCAGATATCAAGTGTAAACCCCCACTCAATCGGGCATCAATTTGACAACCAACTGATCAGCTTACCACTTAGGGACCAATCCACAATTGGACAAAGTTAAAGGACAAAAACCCTCTTTTAAGTTACCAACTTTAAATTAGTCAAGTTTCATGCATATGTCTCATATTCCAACTCAAACTAATCATTTTATCACATACAATTGCATTGGCAAGATTCAGGGACTATATTGCAAAGATGACAAAACTACTCGATAGGTATTTATAGAAAAATCAACTGTCCGTACCGATACAGGTAAGCCCGTATCGATACGGTTTAAAACACCTCGTTTTAGTATGCCACCATGTCGTATCGATACGCCTAACGGTAATACCTAATTTTTGAAATATTTTAGACCGTACCAATACAGCCTCTTAGTTATTTCGATACGCGGGTTTATGTTGAAAAAGTGAATTCCAGTGGCCAAAACTCGTATCGAAACGCCCATACCCGTACCGGTATGCTAGGCCAAATTTTCCTAGGCGTATCAAACACACAATACCCGTACTGATCTTACAAGCCTGAAAATGCCTGGCCGTATCGATATGGTCCCTCGCGTATCAATACTCTAGGCCTGTAATGTCACAAATTGCAGGTTTTTCATTCCAAAAGCAAACTCAATTCAATCCAAGATGCTTAAAACACAATATCAATATGCCAAAAATATCACAAGCCAGCTAGGAACACCATTCCTACAGCACAACTAAGCATCAAGCATCAAAAGAAAATATATAGGCATGCTTCCTAATGTTGCATCCAGCCAACATACCAAAAGACAAACCAGCACCAAAACCAATCCTTAAAGGCCATTTACAAACTGAGAGAAACTAGAGAAATATGCTCAAGCAGGAAGTTCTACAAAGTGTCTCCCAAAACATAAGAAGTACCCCATTGCCCTTATTCATTATAGTCTAGTCTCTAACATACTTTGGAAATAGGTCTTGTCAAGATCCCCTTGCTCCTTGCTGCTTTCCGGGACTTTAATTCTCTGTATTGATGGACAAAGAGAGCATAAGCACACAAGGCTTAGCGAGGAAAGCTCAGAATAGAACACCATCAATGCATTTAAAACCATTTACTTAACATCATCCTTTAAAAAATCCCGCCCCTTTTAAAACATGCACTTTTCATCAATAAAACAACACATTACACCGTACACTACATTTATCATTAATCAACAGCAAGTCACATTGCTAACCCTCTACTTAAGCCTTCCCATGCATTACCACCAAATGCAAAGCTTAAGGAGAAACATGTATAAATCATGTTATGCAACATAAAACATTTCAATAATACATTAACAATTATATTGGCTTTCAAGTGATCATTAAACAAGACCATTAACAAAAGAGTTCATCAGATACAGGGATTCAACAAGTGTTAACCCAACACTTCAAGCCATCTCAACGGGAATAGCGATACAATCACAATCGCGGTACAATAACAACTGAGTACAACTCCAACCGGGTACACTCTCAACCCACAGGGATAACAATCCCTCTCATCGGTTAGATGCTTAACCCACTAACGAGAGTATTCGATACCTTAAACCCCTCAACATCCAAGGTGACTTATTTATAGTGCACTCAATCCTATGGCCGGCCAACTATATTCGATAATAATTTTAAAACCACATCACTTGCCAATATAATTAACCAAATAACATTTATCTCACTGTTTTTAACAAGCATCAAACCATGCCATTTTCAAAGCAATAACCATGCTTTAAAACACAAGTATAAACCATACTTACAAGGGTCACTTACCATGTGCATCCTTTAGCATAACATGCTTAAAAACAATATATCGAATACTTTAAATCATGCTTAAACAGTAGGTACAATGCAAATCAAAACAAGTGCATAAAACCATTTCTCAATAGCACGACCGAGAGAGTAAAACAACTTTACATACTTTCGAGCATAGGTAAGCATTTCAAGCTCTACCTAAACTCCCCAAATCCACCTTTTAAACATTCCAAAGCTAGAATCAACATTTTCACTCACCGTCACGCGAAACTTCGATTCGCCAACGCGAAAACAAGTATCAGAAGCCTCATATTCGACCTTTAAAGCACAACACTCCGTCATCACTGAAATAAAAATCTGTAGGATTTCCATCTCGGATATCTTCCACATGGGATTCCAGACTACCATCAAACGATTGCTTCTCCTTAATCATCTGTGACAAGGACAGCTTCACCTGCAACTCAGCCAACAAACCCCCGTCATTCATTACACTCAACCGAGCAAACATGGCTCTCAATTCTACAGTCGCTTTTCTGCTCAAAGCATCCGCCACAACATTGGCTTTCCCTTTATGATACTCAATGGTCAGATCATAATCCTTAAGCAACTCCAACCATCTACGTTGCCTAAGATTCAACTCCTTATGCGACGTCAAATGTTTCAAACTCTTATGATCCGTGTAAACCACACATCTTTCACCATAGAGATAATGCCTCCAGATCTTCAAGGCAAACACCACCGCGGAAAGCTCAAGATCGTGAGTAGGGTAGTTACATTCATGCACCTTCAACTACCTAGATGCATATACCACTACCTTACCCTCATGCATCAACACGCAACCAAGTCCAACATACGACTCATCACTATAAACAACAAACTCCTTCCCCGATTCTAGTTGAACCAAAATTGAAGTTCGCGTCAAAGCTTCCTTCAACCTTTCAAAAGCCTGCTGCCTATCCCCCGTCCACTCAAACCAAACATTCTTCTATAGCAACTTCGTTAACAGAGCCGCCAAACTGGAGAATCCTTCCATAAATCATTGGTAGTAACCTGCCAAACCAAGGAAACTCCTAACTTTTGTCACAGACTTGGGCTCCTTCTAACTCATCACAGCCTCAACCTTATGCGGATCGACTCTAATTCCTTCGGCTGACACAACATGCCCAAGGAACACAACTTCCTTAAGCTAGAACTCACATTTGCTTAACTTAGCATACAACTGATTCTCCATCAACTTTTGAAGCACGATCCGTAGATGACTATCATGATCCTCCTCGGTACGAGAGTACACAAGGATATCATCGATAAACACAACCATAAACTGGTCTAAAAACTCATGAAACACACGGTTTATCATATCCATAAAAGTAGCTGGAGCATTGGTCAAACCGAACGGCATCACAAGAAACTTGTAATCCCCATACCTCGTACGAAATGCTATTTTGGGCATATCCACCTCCTTCACCTTTAACTGGTAGTACCCTGACCCTCAAATCTATCTTGGAAAACACCGAGGCTCCCCTGAACTGATCAAATAGGTTATCTATTCGCGACAAAGGATACATGTTCTTTACTGTCAACTTATTCAGTTGCCGATAATCTATACACATCCGCAACATACCATTTTTCTTCTCAACAAACAGTACCGACGCTCCCCACGGTGAGATACTGGGTCTAATAAAGCCTCGATCCAACAACTCCTGCAATTGTGTTTTCAACTCCTTCAATTCCTTCAGAGCCATACAGTACTGAGCAATCGATACCGGTACCATACCCGCAAAGTCCTCGATGCCAAACTCTACCTCACGGTCAGGTGGCAACCCTGGTAACTCCTATAAAAAAACACCTGAAAACTCACATATGGTGCGAACATCCTGCACCCTCAACTTCTTAGATCCAGGATTCATAACATAGGCCAAATAAGCCTGACATCCCGAATTCAACATCCGACTCACCTCCAAAGCCAAAACAACATTAGACAAAAACTTGGCATTTTCGCCAATAATCACCACCTCATAATCATCCGACAACCTCAAGGATATCCGTTTGGTCTCAAAATCCACCACTTACAGATGTTCGGTCAACCAATCCATACCCAAAATCACATCAAAACCATGGAATGGCAACTCCATCAAGTACACATCAAACATATGTCCTTGAACCAACAACGGACACCTACCATACAACCTCCTAACCACGACTGTCTCCCCAAGAGAACTAGTCACCCTAACACCCACATTAAGAATTTCCACAGATATATCAAGCAACTCAACAGGCTCACTCAAAATGTATGAATGAGTAGAACCAGAATCAACCAACAAATATAGCGACAGAGACTAAAGGGTAAAAGTACCTATAATCACATCAGTGTCATTGCGATCATCATGGTGCGCATACACCCTAGCCAGTCCACCTCCCTCAGGCTAGATAGCAATAGTATGAGCCATAGTCCTCTGTCCCACATCTTGACACTGAAATAGTCTGCGGCCACAACCACGACCTTGCTACGGAGCAACAACAGGTGCAACACCCTGCCCACCCAGAACCAACAATGGACAATCACGTCTCTAATGGTCGCCTGACCCACAACTCCAACAAGCATTAGCCACAATTGGCGTAGGTGCCTGACCCTTCATGGCCAAACGTGGGCAATCTCGCCTCAAATGATCTCGGGATCAACAAACCCAGCAAGTGCTAAACGGTGCCCTACCTTGGGCTCCCTGCCCCTGGACCCCACATCCAATCGCACCTATACTATGCCTCAGCTTCGGGCAAAACCTCCTATCACGGTGTCTCTTGGCCTAACCACCGCTATAACCTAAATCAGCAGCCCTCTTACCCAAGCTAGAACCTCGCGATCCAGAAGCCAGACCCAAATTCTGCTCTACATCCTTGGCTCGCAAAACCAACACATCAAAGTCGGTATAATCAACATCAAGCATAAATGCTTAACATCTTGCACAAGCCCATAACGAAAATGATCGCATCGAGTACGCTCGTCAGGAACCAAATTAGGTGCATACCGACTCAACCTCACGAACTGCACCTTGTACTTCGCAACAGACATACTGCCCTGAACCAAAGCCATAAACTCAAGCTTCTTCTCGTCCTAATATCGGACTTCCAAAAACTTCTTTCGGAAAACCCCACAGAAGAACTCCCAAGACACATCCTCGGTCGCTATACCAGATATCATGGTAGTCCACCATGCCTAAGCATCATCCTGCAGTAGGGAAACAATACAGCCCAGCTTACGAGCATTGGTACACCCCATCTGGTCTAGTATCCTCTCAGTACTGGCCAACCAACCCTCAGAGGCCTCACGCGATAATCCTCAAAACTCAACTCCGCCCAAACTACAAAGACGCTCAAGCGGTAAACCTTGCCCTTCAACTGGTGGTACTAGAACACGAACACCCACAATTGCTGTTTGAAATGCACCGGCCATGGTCTGTATCAACGGTGCCATATCACCCATCCCTGGCCCAGCCAGCGCAGGTGGTACTTGCTCCACTCCCTTAGGTGGATTAGGTGGGGGCGGTGGCAACCCTCCGGGAGGTACAACCTCTCCTTCATCATCTTGCCCAGCGCAGCAACAATCGTGCTAGATCACAACTCTCTCCTCGGTCCCATCGTGCTAAAATATATCTAGGGCATGATAATCATTTCAAAACAAAAACAGTCAGGCCAGCCTCAAGCAAGGATCCAAGACTTTCATTTCAAAAATCAAAACTTTCTATACTATAATAATAAGGTAATGGGTACCCCCAAAACTTTCCCAGCATGGCATTTACAACCAACATACATATATCAATCACTGTGCATATCAACCAACGTACATACAACAATCACCGAGCAATTCAAACATGGCAACAACCTAACAACCCCCTCAAACGAACCTAACCTGCCTCTGATACCACCAAATGTAACCCCTTTAACCCAGCCTAGACGCCCAACCGAACCAAGAAGGCCAAATTAGGTTTGTCGTAGCAAACCGAATAGATTCATCAAACCTGGTCGAATTTTTCCTTTTTAATCTTATCTAGATGCCAATTATTAATCCTACATGTTCATGCAGATATCAAGTGTAAACCCCCACTCAGTCGGGCATCAATTTGACAACCAACTGATCACGCTTACTACTTAGGGACCAATCCACATTTGACAAAGTTACAGGCCAAAAACCCTCTTCCTCTTTTAAGTTACCAACTTTAAATTAGTCAAGTTTCATGCATATGTCTCATATTCCAACTCAAACCAATCATTTTATCACATACAATTGCATTGGCAAGATTCAGGGACTATATTGCAAAGATTACAAAACTACTCAATAGGTATTTGCAGAAAAATCAACTATCCGTACTGATACAGGTAAACCCGTATCGATACGGTTTAAAACACCTCGTTTCAGTATGCCGCCATGTCGTATCGATATGCCTAACGGTAATACCTAATTTTTGAAATATTTTAGACCATACCGATATGGCCTCCCAGGTGTTTTGATACGCGGGTTTATGTTGAAAAAAGTGAATTCCAGTGGCTAAAACTCGTATCTAAACGCCCATACCCATAACGATATGCCAGGCCAAATTTTCCTAGGCGTATCGAAACACACAATACCCGTACTGATCCTACAAGCCTGAAAATGCCTAGCGGTATTGATACAGTCCCCCGCGTATCGATACGCCTGGGCCTGTAATGCCACAAATTACAGGTTTTTCATTCCAAAAGCAAACTCAATTCAATCCAACATGCTTAAAACACAATATCAATATGCCAAACATATCACAAGCCAACTAGCAACACCATTCCTACAGCACAACTAAGCATCAAAAGAGAATCTCTAGGCATGCTTCCTAATGTTACATCCAACCAACATACCAAAAGACAAACCAACACCAAAACCAATCCTTAAAGGCCATTTACAAACCAAGATCAACTAGAGAAATAAGCTCAAGCAAGGAGTTCCACAAAGTGTCTCCCAAAACATAAGAAGTATCTCATTGCCCTTATTCATTATAGTCTAGTCTCTAACATACTTTGGAAACAAGTCTTGTAAGATCCCCTGCTCCTTGCTACCTTCCAGGACTTTAATTCTCTGCATTGATGGACAAAGAGAGCGTAAGCACACAAGGCTTAGTGAGGAAAGCTCAGAATAAAACACCATCAATGCATTTAAAACCATTTACTTAACATCATCCTTTAAAACATCATGCCCCTTTTAAAACATGCACTTTTCATCAATAAAACCAGCACATTACACCTTATGCTACATGTATCATTAATCAACAGCAAGTCACATTGCTATCCCTCTACTTAAGACTTCCCATGCATTATCACCAAATGCAAAGTTTAAGAAGAAACATGTATAAATCATGTTATACAATATAAAACATTTCAATAATACATTAACAATTATATTGGCTTTCAAGTGATCATTAAACAAGACCATTAATAAAAGAGTTCATCAAATACATGGATTCAACATGTGTTAACCCAACACTTCAAGCCACCTCAACCGAAATAGCAATACAATCACAATCGCGGTACAATAACAACCGAGTATAATTCCAACCGGGTACACTATCAACCCACACAGACAACAATCCCTCTCATCGGTTAGATGCTTAACCAACTAACGAGAGTATTCAGTACTATTAAACCCCTCTACCATAAGGGTACTTGGATAGAGTATTCGGTACCGTTAAACCCCTCAACATCCAAGGCGACTTATTTACAGTGCACTCAATCCTATGGCCGGCCAACTATATCCTATAACAATTTTAAAACCACATCACTTGCCAATATAATTAACCAAATAACATTTACCTCACTATTTTTAACAAGCATCAAACCATGCCATTTTCAAAGCAACAACCATTCTTTAAAACACAAGTATAAACCATACTTACAAGGATCACTTACCATGTGCATCCTTCAGCATAACATGCTTAAAAATAGTATATCGAATACTTTAAATCATGCTTAAATAGTAGGTACATTGCAAATCAAAACAAGTGCATAAAACCATTTCTCAATAGCATGACCGAGAGAGTAAAACCGCTTTACTTACTTTCGAGCTTAGGTAAGTGTTTCAAGCTCTACCTAAACTCCCAAAATCCACCTTTTAAACATTCCAAAGCTTGAATCCACATTTTCACTCACTGTCACGTGAAACTTCGATTTGCCGACGCGAAAACAAGTATCCAAAGCCTCCTACGCTTCTCCAATCACTTCCGGATCAACCTACCCTATTTTTACCACAAAACAATAGAGGATTAATGCATCATAATGCATTCTAAACACAACAACCATGATCCTCCTTGGATATCCACAAAACCTTCACAATTAACCCTCCACAACAACCGAAAACATAACCAAAATACTTCAATTCATAACCCAGCCAAAATCTATCAACCTAGCATCACTTTCAACATCGAAACACATCTAAAAATAGATCCAAAATAACCTACCACCTCCAGCAACCTTACTACCATAGAAACACCTCAAAACCTCAAAACTAAAACCTAAACAAATATAGATTTTTAAGTTTCAGGATTCCATTGATAAAAACCTTTTATCAACATTATTAAACATCCAAAGTGTAAATCAAAGCATCATTACTTACTACAAAATAGATCCAATCTGTGAATCAACTCATTTTCCCCAAATAACTCAATTAAACACTAGAAAATCATCAAAATCAGATTAGAAACACAAAGGCAAGGATCAAATACTTGGGAATTTCAGTAAAAAACCATATAATAGAGGAGATCTCGGACCTTACCCCTATTGTGAAGTTTCTCCCTCAATTGATTTGTGAAAAGCTAAGAAAACACAAGATTATTGTAATATTTTGAGTAAACAATCTTTGTAAAAGAATTTGAAATAATAAAATTAAGTTATAAGCCACCTCACCTCTGGAAATTTGATGAAAACCTGAGTGTTTGGCTGAGGAGAGAATGGAGAGAAAAAGTTGAGAGAAAATGACATGATTTTTGTTTTAGAAAAGATAATAAACTTTTTAACAAAATCCTCTTTAATTACCAATTAAAAAACATGTTAAAATCAGTTAAATTAAGGGAGAAATCATCAGAAACCAATTGGTAAAATAGCTCCTTAAATATTCTAAGTATTTGACCCTTTTTATTTTAGTCACTAGAAAATCACAATTTTCAAAACTCTCATTTTGGTCACTAACCAAAATGTTCATCTTCCAAAACTCTTTTTTCAAAATTGATTCCACCATTATTAAATACATAATTAATAATGATTTTTAAGCATTTTCCATAATTTTTCCAACACCAAAAATATACAATCCCGAAACTGACTCGAATCTCTACTCCGGTCCACCGGACCGTCTAATAAACCACCAAACTGCTAAGCCCTAAAACTGGGGCGTTACAAAATGACTACCTCCTTTGGAATGTAGTAGAGGATGAACCAACTATTCTGAAGAAGAAAGAAGGAGACTGGTTCATTCCCAAGAAAAAGCAAGAATTGACCGATGATGATAAGAAGAAGTTGAAAGTCAACGATAAATCCATACACATCTTGTTTTGTGCCATTGGACCGGACTAGTACACAAAAATGTCTTCTTGCACAAGTGCCAAGGAGATACGGGACAAGCTAGAAGTTACTTCTAAGGGCACCAATAAAGTGAAGGAGACCAAGATTGGACTCCTTAATCTTAGCTACAAGAACTTCAAAATGGAACTAGGTGAAGACATCACCAAGATGTTCGATCGATTCTCTGTCATCGTCCATGGGCTTAAAAGATATGGAGAAGTCATTCTGTAAGAAAAGCTTGTTCAGAAGCTTATCTATTCTTTTCTTGAGTCATGGGACTCAAAGAAGACCACCATCATCGAAGCCAAGGATTTCAAGACTTTGAAACTTGATGCTTTTTGGGGTCTTTTCTCACTCATGAGCTTATGAAGAAAAGAAGAGAAGAGGGGAAGAAGAAGGAGAAGAAGAAAGAAATGGACAAGAAAAAGACGATAATTGCTTTTAAAGCTTCACAAGATGAGAAAGATTCTAGTGAGAAAGAAGATGAAGAAATGGATATGCTAGCCAAGAGATTTACAAGGTTCATGGAATCCAACCATGAAAAGAAGTTCCAACGTAGAAAGGGTTTCAAGAACAAGCCAAAGGAAGAAGAGAAGGACCAAGTCTTTGCTATGAGTGCAAAAAGCCAGGAAACATCAAGTTCGATTGTCCCAAACTAAAGAGAAAAAGCTTCAGAAAGAAAAAGAAACTAACGACACATGTAGCTACTTGGAGTGATGAAGACTCATCCAATGAGGAGGAGCAAGAGATAGCTAACCTTTGTCTCATTGCATTGGAGGAGGATCCCAAGGTAACCTCAAATTCATCTAATTTTGATTTTATGTTTGATGAGCTTCAAGAAGCTTATGCTGAATTGCAAAAGGTTTATGATGGGTTTGTTTTGAGGTATAAAGAATCACTTTTGAAAAATAACAAAAATATTTCAGATTTGAAAAACCAAAATTATTCTTTGTCCAAAACCAATGTGGAACTTGAAAGGAAGGTTGTGGATATGCTAGCAAAATAAAAAATATTTTGAAAAGAAAAATCAGAACTTGCATAACCTACTTTCATAAGTCCATGATGATCACCAAAAGGAAGTAGGTGATCTTAAAGCTTCTTTAAGCAAAGTTGGGATAAACCATTTTGAAAAAGGAAGTAATTAAAACCCAACTATGTGAGAAGAAACTTTAATAGTTACAAACATAGAGGCTTCCAAAGGACCTCTAATGGTAATAAAATTGGTTCCTAAGAAACTTGTTACTTCTAATAAAATTGATGCTATTGCTTATTGGATTTCCAAGGGAACCAAGATTTTGGGAGCTAATACTCATGGACCCAAAAGAATTTCAGTACCAAAAAGCAATACTTGATTCCATTTTTTTGGGGGAGCATTGCTACAAGGCCAAATCTTCAAGTGAAAACTCATGGTACCTTGATAGTGGATGCTCAAGACACATGACCGGTGACAATAGTAGATTCTTAGAGCTAAAACCAAAGAGTGGAGGAGTAGTGACTTTCGCTGACAACCCCAAAGGACACAATGAAGGAATTAGTTCTATCTGTAATCACTCTTCTATTCTCATTGATAATGTTTTATATGTCAATGGTCTTAAACATAATTTGTTAAGCATAAGCCAATTGTGTGATAAAGGTTTCAATTTCATGTTTGATTTAAATGGTTGCAAAATCATTGACATTGCATCTAATAAAATTATGTTTATTGGTCATAGAATAGGAAATATATACATGGTGCATCTAGATGACATTCATATTTCAAATGAATGTTTTTTGCAAACTATGAGCATGATTCTTGGTTGTGGCATAAAAAACTAGGACATTCAAGCATAAGTGTTTTGGAGAAATCAATTTCAAATGATCTAGTAAGAGGTTTGCCTAAAATCAAGTTCTCTCTTGACAAAATTTGTGATGCTTGTGCTAAAGGAAAACATAAAATAGTTTCTTTTAAAGCCATTAATGGTGTATCAACTAGTAAAATTTTACAATTGATCTTTTTGGCCTTATTAGAACTATGAGCTTGGGTGGAAAACAATATGCATTTGTTTTAGTTGATGACTACTCTAGATTTACTTGTGTTATCTTTTTAAGTACCAAAGATGAGGCTTTAGAAAAATTCATCATGTTTTCAAAACCAAACCAAGACGATGTTGGTTACTCTATTTCTCATGTTAGAAGTGACCATGGAAGCGAATTTCAAAATATTGGTTTCAAAGAGTTTTGTAACTCATATGGAATTAGCCATGATTTTTTGACTCCTCACACACCTTAACAAAATAGGGTTGTTGAGAGGAAAAATAGAACTTTAGAAGAAATGGCTAGAACCATGCTTTGTGAAAATAATTTGCCTAAGTATTTTTAGGCGGAAGCCACAAATACATCTTGTTATATTGTCAACCGTGTAATGATTAGACCACTTTTGAAGAAAACACCTTATGAGCTTTTCGAAAATAAAAAGCCTAACATTAGCTACTTTCATCCTTTTGGATGTAAATGCTTTATTTTAGATAATGGAAAAGACAATTTAGGAAAGTTTAATGCAAAAAGTGACGAGACAAATTTTCTAGGTTACTCTTTAAACTCTAAAGCCTATTGTGTATTTAACAAAAAAACTTTAGTGGTCGAAGAGTTTATTCATATTATTTTTGATGATAACCTACTTCTGAGGAAGGATACTTGTGATGATGATGATGTAAGAACTTTTAATGCCAATGATGGTGGAGGACAATCATCAAAGGTAGATGAAGTTCCATCAAAAGAAGAACCATAAGATCAAACTCTAAAAGCCTTGAAGGACATGTCCTTAGAGGAAAAGGAGGTCCCCTACCTAAGGGAGTTCAACTATGTCAAAGGTGGTGAGATTTTGGGTGATCCATCCAAAGGGGTAACCACTAGATCCTCTCTTTGAAATACATGTAATTTTGTTGCATTTATGTCATGCATAGAGCCTACAAATATCAAAGAAGCATTAAATGATGATTATTGGATATTGGTTATGCAAGAAGAGTTAAATCAATTTGAGAGGAGTCAAATTTGGACATTAGTTGATAGGCCTAGTAATAAATCTACTATAGGTACTAAATGGGTTTATAGAAACAAACTAGATGAGAGCGGAAACATAGTGAGAAACAAGGCTAGACTTGTTGCTCAAGGTTACGTTCAAGAAGAAGGAATTGATTTTGATGAAACCCATGCACCCGTAGCTAGAATAGAAGCTATTAGGATGTTGCTTGCATTTGCATGCTATCATGAATTCAAGCCTTTTCAAGTGGATGTTAAAAGTGCTTTTCTAAATGGTTTTATAAATAAAGAAATGTATGCAGAACAACCACCCAGATTTGAATATCCAAAATATCCAAACCATGTTTGTAAACTTTCAAAACCTTTATATGGTTTGAAACAAGCTCCTAGAGCTTGGTATGAAAGATTGTCAAATTTTCTAATAGAAAAAAGGTTTTGACAAATGGAAGGTTGATGTTGCATTTTTTATAAAAATAAAAGGTAAGGACATTTTAGTAGTTCAAATATATGATGATATTATTTTTTGTTCTACTAATGAATCTCTTTGCCAAGATTTTGCTAAGTTAATGCAAGGTGAATTTGAAATGAGCATGATAGGGGAGCTTTCATTCTTCTTGGGACTCCAAATCAAACAAAGGAAAGATGGCATCTTCATTAATTAAGCAAAGTAAATCAAAGATTTGCTCAAGAAGTTTGGCTTAGAGAATGTGAAGCCTCAAGCCACTCCAATGAGCTCATCTACAAAGTTTGACAAAGATGAAGGAGGTAAATGTGTTGGTCTTAAGCTTTATAGATCTATGATAGGATCTTTTCTTTATCTTACCGCAAGTAGACCAAATATCATGTTTAGTGTTTTCTTTTGTGCTAGATTTCAAGCTAGTCCTAGAGAATCACATCTACAAGCCATTAAGAGAGTCTTTAGATACCTTAGAGACACCCCTTGTTTAGGTCTTTGGTATCCTAAAGACTCATATTTTAGGTTGCATGCTTTTTTGGATGCAAATTATAGAGGTTGTAAGATAGATAGAAATAGTACCTCTGGTACTTGTCAATTCCTAAGTAACATGTTAATCTCATGGTTTTCTAAGAAGCAAAATAGTGTAGCGCTATCTACCACCAAGGCATAATATATTTTAGCCAGTAGTTCTTGTGCTCAAGTTCTTTGGATGAAGCAACAACTCTTAGATTTTGGAATTGATGTAGGTACTATCCTGTTAAAGTGTGACAATACTAGTGCTATTTGTCTCACTAAAAATCCCATCTAACATTTTTGGACTCTTAGGAGAGAGGTAGGGCTTACTAGCCATTCATGTTGCTCTCATATAATAATCATTCATTTTGATTCAAGTAAAAATTAAAATTTTGGGTCCTTTACAGCCAAATCTGTCAAATTTTGTCATAGGGTATCAATACAAGGGTATCTATACCGATACGGGGTATCAAGGGTAGCATTTTGGTATAGATTTATCTGTACCGGTACGGTTTGAGGTTCGGTACAGGGATATACCATACTGGTACAAGGTTTTGGTGTGCACTTTATATGTATCGGTACGCATGCATGCTGGAGCCATAATTAGGGGTTTCCTTATTCAAATCAAACTCAAACTTTTTATTTAAAAACCCTAGCCAAAAATACCCTATAAAAACCTTCTAGATCCCTAGGTTTTTCAATAAATCTGTAACACCCCAAAAATCGGTCTAGTCAGAATAAGGTTACGACAATCAGAAATTCTGTATCGAACAAGTCCAAATATTGCATTCACTTTAATCGTGTGGTCAAACATACCGTATTGGACTCTAATTGAGTCAATTTAGAGAGTTTGGGCCTAATTGAATTCTTCAAAACAATATAGTGAATAAATTGTAAAAATTAAGAGTTTAGGGGCAAAAGTGCAAAGTTTGGAAAAATTGAGGGAATGCCCTTGTAATTATTCTTTTTACAGGATGATTCCTCCTTACTTCATGTGAATTCACATGAATTGGTAAGAAAGGATGACAAACACATGATGATAATTATTAAAGCTTTAATTTGAGAAAAGATGAGAAAAAGGTGAATATCAATATTTTATGCTTACCTTTAGGGGAAGGTAAGCTCCTTGATTTGTTTAAGGGACATAAAAAGGAGGTTAAAGTTTAACATACCATTTAAAAGCAACTCACCGAGCCCTTCCTCAATACTGTTCATCTTTTCTTCATCTTTCATAAAGCTTAACCAAGCACCTCCATTGTCATCCCCTACCTCAAGCTTAAGCTAGCATCTCCATTGCTAGTTCAAGTTTTCTTTGATTTCTCAACATTGTTTAATAGCCCTCGTATTGGTAAGCTCAAGCCCCCAAACAATTCATTGATTCCATGGATGGATTTTGAGTGATTTCAAATTGAAAGCTTGAGCTTAATAGTTTGAGCCCATGTATTACAAGCTCAAATCCATGGAATCTTTGTTAGCCAAAAGCTACAAAATTTAGATATTGATTTCGAGTTCATAGCATTGATTATAACTGTAGACTCTCTAGGTGAAATGCTGGCAAAAGTGGCAGAAAATATGTATTGGAAAATATAAGAGTGTGCCAAAATAAGTCTTTTGCGTGCAAGTATACACGTTCTGCAAGTAATACAACTGGTAAGCTGAGTATCGATCCCACAGCGATTGTCTTGTAATTCAATTGCCTTGATTGTTACTTGCCTTAAGAAAAAGTTGATTTGATTTGAAATTGGTTTTGGAAAATAATTAAAATGTAAAGACGTTGGCACGGAAGGTGATTTAATGAATGATGAGCGTTGGCAGGGAATGCCTGGTATTCACACTATTCATGTCGTGCCAGCCGTTAACAACAACCTGTCTTGGCATTGTTTGCCGAGCAGATTCAAAAGTAGTAAAGCCTCTATAGTGTTTGTAAAAACCCCTATATCTCTATATTGTTTGTTTTTAAATAAACCAATTTGATTAAGATCCAATCTATACTCCTAAGGGGTAGATTTCACTCCCGAAGTAAGTTCATCTACTTGAACGACTTCTCTTGAAGCTTCTCTCCTCAGTATTTGACAACTTATTCGTTACCACCCCAAGTTTGTTAAGATATTAAGGTGCAATAGGCCAATAGTGCCAGCTCTCGCTTGGCAGAGTATTTAGGAAATACTAAAGTTTGCCGAATAGATGAAACTTTGCCAAGGCAGATTTATTATTAAAAGCTAAATCATGAAAATAACATAAAAACGAAACATCCCCCACCAACTATTAAATTAGTTCATGGTGAGGGAGTGAACCAACAATCCACAAACATTTTCGAAATACATCATCCTTAAAAATTAAGTAAAATAAATTGAGAGAGAGAATGGGCTAGAAGAGGTCTCTCGATGCAGCCCTTCAAGATCCAGGCTTCTCGTCCAAGTTGGTCAGACCACCTTTCCACGGTGCAGCTAGTCTTCAATCATCACACACACACCAACTCCTCACGATCCAATCTTCTCCTCTCCTCCTTAAAGTCTAGCTTGGTTGGTGTTTAAATAGAAGTGCAAAAAAGGGATATAACCAGCTCTTCAAATTTTAAATTCTAACTGCCCGGAGGATAAGGGATTATCTTCTTATCCAGATTTGAATGAGAGTTGATCAGGTTAAGGCTGATGTCATCCTGCCGAAGCTACCCTAGCAACCAAGCTTGGCATGAGTCTGCCAACAAGTCTTGGCACCATCTTATCCGCTATTTTTTCGGAGATTGTTCCAATTGCTATTTTATCGGATCCTGATCATGTCCTATTTTTTTGGGGTCCAACATCCTCTTGGCGTGGCATCAAGTTCACTTCTCTGCCATTCGGTGCTTGACACTGTCTGGTCCATCTGTGCCAACAATATTCGGCATTCTCTCTGGCATTCCTTCATGTGTTGCTTTTCTGGGCCAAATACTATGCCAAACCTGCAAAATTTCCAACAAAACAACCCTTCACACTGGCATAGACAAAACTCTAAACTCCTTATGCAAATGCATGATTCTAACATCCTAATGCAGCTAAATGTACCTAAAAACAAGAAAAAGCATTATAAGATTGGCATTAAAAACAAAACTTTTGGAGAGGTAACACACCCCCAGACCTAACTCATTGCTTGTCCTCAAGTAATGCAATCAAAATAAAAACAAAAACTGTGAAAAAGTTACCTCGACAAAATTTTAGTTGAATGCCAACATGTGCTGGCAAGCAGAATTTGGCTCTATTTCTGTCCTCAGTATCTCAGTGCAATAATGCCAAGTAGGTAGTAATTTAAGTGCAGCAATATAACTCTAGTCAAAGTTCATAAAGAGTGCATGAGTGTAGGCAATATGCATCAAGTTTCCTTTCAGTCCCTTAGACAAATTTTACTACCTAAACTCAGATTTTTTTCATTTTTCTTTTCTTTTTGCCAAGGGTTTCTGTTGGCATTCTTTTAAGCTTGCTTCGTGACACTATTTAGCGCGAGAGATAAGAGGGAGCATACCAAAAATCCCCACCTTAATCTAGACATCACTAGGCTTTCTCTTCAACTCCCACCCCAAGGTTTTGGAATTGAGAACTAAGAGGGAGCAAATCACGAAGCCCCTAAGTAGCTTATTATCCCTAAGGTAGAGGAGAGTTTTATTTTTTCTTGCCTTGGCAGAACATTGTTGCCTTATTTATTTCTTTTACCCTGTCATCATTTTTTTAAAATCTGAGCATAGTTTTAAAAGGTCTAAGTTTGCTAAGGGACTAGATACATCTTACGTGTTAAGTGCAAGTTCAATTCCCTAAACTAGAAATCAATTGCCAAGCAATCCTGGCATACTACTCTGCGGGCACGGCATGACAACTAAAGATTAAAGTCTCCTCATTGGATAGACACCTAGATCAAATTAAGCTTGCTTAACAATTGTTAACATTTTTCAAAATTAAATTGAGACAAAATTTTCTTTTTCTTTTTTTAGCGGTTCGGTATGCATCTACTCTAAATGACCTCGATGACATGGGAACAGAAATTAAACATGATATGCATGGCATAAATGTGAAGAAATGCACACCCCTAAACCCAAGATGTGCATTTTCCCAATGCATGAAACAACACATATATATAAAAGAACAAAATAAAATAAAATGCATGGTCATGTGAATGCAATGTAATGAAATGTACAGGAGTTTAGGAAGAAGGGGACTCCTCTTAGGAGACTTCTTCTCGTGTGACTCGAGTTTTTCTCTTTATAAATGGCCCACGATCAGGGGCCATTCTCTTTCATCCCTTCATTGTTGGCTTTGCGGCAGTGGACGCTCTAACATCCCGGAGGACTTCCTCCATAATATTGGTAGGGTTTGATGCGGTAGGAGTAGCGGTGGCATCCGACTGCACAGGCTTCACTGGTGGCGTGCCAGGCTTTTTGGCAGACTTTGCTTTGGCAGACCTGGTTTTGGGTTCCTTTGATTCAATCTTAGAATCAGAACTGGCAGACTCAACTTCAACTGGAGATAGTGGGACTGTAGAATCAGACTCTAAACTGGCTGGCATAACTAGACTAGCTGAACTGGCTGGCATGGCTTCATCATTGGTAGAGGGCTCGACAGGGAAATCTGGGAATTCTGGCACAACATCAAGAGATATTTTCTTGAGAGTTTCCCTGATTATCACATCCATGGCCTGCATGTAATGTCGTAGCTTGACATTAATCTCTTCATCCTTTTCCATCTTACTGAGTATCATCTCCTGGCGTTGGTAGATTTGAGACAACATTGCCACAGAACCGTCTGACACAGTCTTAGGCATTGTGTCTGGCACAGCTTTTGACATCTTTGGCTTAGGCATGACCATTTTTCCTTTTCCCTTGGCCTTGTCCTTTGGCTCAACCGCAGTGAGGTTTCTCCATATGACAGCGGTGATGGTCGTTCCCTTTATTATTTGGCCTTGCTCCTCATCAAGCCTAGGCACATCATGGCGTATGCAAATGTTAGAAATAAGAAAAGGGAAAAACAAGCTACCTTTACCTTTCGCAGCACACTTATAAGTCTCTTCTATGATAATCTTTCCAATGTTGATCTTGCGCCCTTTTATGATGGAGTGCAACAAAATCAGTCTTTCTTCCGAGATCGTCTCATTATGGGATGTATGCAATAGGTTTGCCTTAATGAAGTGATTCTAGCCTCTCACTTGTTGCTTCAATGCCAGCCTCTTCACCGTCCAGTGGCCCGTCGATGAGACTGTCCACGTCGTGCCAGGTTCACACAAATCTGTCAGCAGCTTTTTCCTCTTGGCAGCAATCATCGAATCAATATACTTAAAATACTCATCTCCTGCACCATCCAACTCAAACATATTATTAATATATCCCTCATCAAAACACACACACTTACCCTTAATCATCAGAAAAGGCGAATCCTTGGTCACAAGGTTCACGTAGAATTCTTGAACGATGGTGGCATAGATCTCCCCTTTTTGCTGGCAAAATAGACTCCACTTGTGCAAGTTAATCATAGACATAACTTTTGAAGGAAAGTCGGTTGTTGCCTCCGTTTTGAATTTGAAGTGCTTCTCGTAGCAAAAACTTCTCGAGGCAAAATTTGTTTTGAACTTTTTCTCGATCTCCTCGTTGAAGAATCTTTTAAAGGGAAGAGACGATGAGGCCATTGAAACTGGTTGATGCTTGGAATGATGTTGAAAGATGAAGGCAAAGGACGATTTGGGTTTGTACTTACTTATCGAAAAAGGAAGTAAAAAGTGAGAGAGATGTTTTGTCTTCTTTAACCGGCAAGAGTAAGAAAGTGAAAGGTTTTAGGTTGGTTGAGTGTTTTAATAGGAGTAGTAATTAGGGATAATGATGGGGAATAAAAAGAATTAATTTTAAAATAGGTGGAGTGATAAGGTTGAAGTGATAAGGTGATAGGTGATAATATAGGGTAAGGATTGGAGTGATAAGGTAATTGATTTGAAATATAAATTTCAACCAAAATTTGGGCGGCTAGGGCTTAAAGTCAAATAAAGATAACTCTCTCAAATTTTTACTGGGTCGATAAAACTAGGGTTTTTCCCTCGTCCTTCAATCTTTTGCACCGCTGCATGCCTAGCTACTCTGGCACTGCGTTTGGCAGATTTTTCTGTTAAAGCGTTGGCTCCTGCCAATGACCCTGGCAGTGTTCCTGGCACAATTCCTGGCACAATGAATCTGCGCAACTCAAAGGAAACCTTTCAACACATGAAAGGAATAAAAACATGGAAATTAGAAAGAAAAACAATTAAAAACCTAAAAACAAATAGAAACACTAACCTAATATTTACAAAAGTTCAAACCTGACGGTGTTTTCATGTTACCTCTGCCAAGAGGATCACCTCTTTGGCATTGTTCTGATCACCTTCCATGTAGTGCTTTAAGCGTTGGCCATTCACCTTAAAGATTTCTCTCGTCTTCAAGTTCTTAATGTCCACAGCTCTATGAGCATAGGGCTTCACAACTTTATAAGGGCCCGTCCATCTTGATCTGAGTTTCCCTGGAAACAACTTAAGCCGTGAGTTGAATAGAAAAACACGTTGGCCTACCTCAAAATGTCTTGGTATTATCCTGCTGCCATGCCAACGTTTTGCTTTTTCATTGTATATCCTGGTGTTTCATAGGCTTGCCTTCTGAATTCCTCTAACTCATTTAGGTCTAGTAACCTTTTTTCTCCAGCAGCTCTCCATGCCATGCCAAGTGTTCTGATGACCTAGTACGCTTTATGTTCAAGCTCCACTGGCAGATGGCATGGTTTTTTGAAAATAAGTCTAAATGGTGAAGTACCCAAAGGAGTTTTAAACGCAGTCCTGTAAGCCCACAAGGACTCATCTAGTCTCAAAGACCAGTCCTTCCTTGATGGATTAACAGTCTTCTCTAAGATGTTTTTGATCTCCTTGTTTGAAATCTCTGCTTGCCCATTTGTTTGTGGATGATATGCTTTGGAAATTTTCTACTGTATACCATACCTGCACAAGGCTTTAGAAATTAGACTACATTTAAAATGAGTGCCTTCATCATGAATGATCACTCTAGGGGCGCAAAATCTAGTAAAGATATGCTTATGTAAAAACTTGGCAACGGCCTTGGCATTGTTCGTTGGCAGAGAAACAACTTCTACCCACTTAGATACGTAGTCAACAGCCACAAAAATGTATACATTACCAAATAAGGGTGGAAAAGGACCCATAAAGTCTATCCCCCATACATTAAATAAATCCACAGGTATAATGTTTTGAAGCGGTAGTTGGTGTCTGCCAGAGACGTTTCCTGTCCGTTGGCATCGATCACATGCCTTGGCATACTCGTGGGCATCCTTATATAGTGAGGGCTAAAAGAATCCTGACTGCAGTTTTTACTCCAGCAAAGTGACCTCCATATGGTGTGGCATGGCATAGATGCAATATGTTATGTTGTTCATCCTCAGACACACACTGGCATATCACTTGGTCGGCACACTGTTTGAACAATATTGGCTCATCCCAATAGTATTGCCTAACTTCCTACAAAAACCTTTTCTTGGCATTGTATGCCAAGTCTGGTGACAGTATGTTACTTACCAAGTAGTTGACAATATCGGCATACCATAGAATGGCATTAAATGCAAGCAAATACTCATCAGGAAACTCATCTCTTATCAAATTGGTCTTACCATCTTCAAGATGATGCTCTAAACGTGAGAGATAGTCAGCTACTAGGTTTTCACTGCCCTTTTTGTCTCGGATCTCAAGGTCAAATTCTTGAAGTAGGAGCGTCCATTAGATTAGCCTGGGCTTGGAATCCTTTTTTGCCAAGAGATACTTTAATGCCGAATGATCTATAAAAACCACAACTTTGTTACCAATTAAATAAGATCTAAAATTTTCAAAAGCAAATACAACTGTAAGAAAATTTTTCTCGGTCGTAGAGTAATTCAGTTGTGCTTCGTTTAAGGTTCGACTGGCATAGTAGAAGGCATGGAAAACCTTGCTATGCCTTTGTCCCAAAACTGCTCTGACGGCATAGTCGCTGGCATTGATCAACTTTTCTTTAAGCACCTAAAACGCTCCTGAAATTCTAGTTCGGTGCCACAACTATAGGGGAATTGATCAACTTTTCTTTAAGCTCCCGAAACGCTCTCAAACAAGAATCATTAAATGCAAAAGTGGCATTATGTTCTAACAACAAGCATAAGGGTTTAGCAATTTTTTAAAAGTCTTTATTGAAATGCAAAAGTGACATTATGTTCTATCAACCTGAAATTTCCCATTGGTTTTAGTTCCGATCCCAAGTCTTACAACAAGATATTCAAAATCATTGATTGCAATCCTTTCTAAAATGTCAATAACCTCAGTATATGTCTTGTCAAGCAATGAGCCAGCTGCTAAAGCATCAACAACCGTCCTCGTTTGTGCATTCAATCCATTGTAAAAGGTTTGAATTTGAGTCCAATTCAGGAATCCATGCATAGGACACATCCTCAACAAGTCTTTGAATCTTTCCCAGACATCATATAAGGTCTCATTTTCAGCCTACCTGAATGTAATGATCTCACCCCACAGCTTGGCAGTGAGTGTTGGCAGCTAGAATCTTGTCAAGAACGTCTGGCATAGGTTTTCCCATGAAGTGACTGAGCCAGGTGGCAAGGAATTAAGCCAAGCCTTTGCTCTATCTCTCAAAGAAAAAGTAAATAACTTCAGTTTCACGGTATCTTTAGGTGCTCCATTTTGTTGAAATAGCTGGCAAATCTCCATGAACTGTTTAAGATGTTGCCTCGGATCTCCAATGAGTGCGCCATCAAACTGACCTACAATCAAAAGAGTTTGAATCATTACTAGCTTAAGTTCAAAATTGACAGCGTTTACCTCTGCGCCAACAAGTCCTGGCATCAAATTGTCAATGGTTGGTGTTGAATGTTCTCTAATAGGCCTCTCATTAACAACTAGGGCAACATGTGGTGGTGGTATCTCATTGTTAAGTGGATTTCATCCATTGTTCACCACACCATTCCCTCCATTACCTTGGTTCATCTCTCAAAATCTTTTTTTAACCTCCGCAAGGTTTTCTCAATTTCTGGATCGTATGGCCACTCGTCCACCACAGGATGGCTTCTGGTCATAGACCGACAAAAATGAAAGGTAAAAATAAAAATGAAAATAAAAATAAAAGGAAGACAAGTAAAAATTTAAAAACAATCAATTCCGTTGCAATCCTCGGTAACGATGCCAAAAACTTGTAGACTCTCTGGGTGAAATGCTGGCAAAAGTGGTAGAAAATTTGTATTGGAAAATATAAGAATGTGCAAAAATGAGTCTTTTGCATGCAAGTATACACGGTCTGCAAGTAATACAGCTGGTAAGCTGAGTATCGATCCTACAGAGATTGTCTTGGAATTCAATTGCCTTGATTGTTACTTGCCTTAAGAAAAAGTTGATTTGAAATTGGCTTTGGAAAATAATTAAGAAGTAAAGAAATGAAAGATAAGTAAAGACGTTGGCAATGAAGGTGTTTTAATGAATGATGAGTGTTGGCAGGGAATGCCTGGTTTTCACGCTATTTATGCGCAGCCGTTAACAAAAACCTGTCTTGGCATTGTTTGCCTAGCAGATTCAAAAGTAGCAAAACCTCTCTCGATGGTCATTGCACTAAATTGATCATGTAAAAACCCCTATATCTCTATAGTGTTTGTTTTTAAATAAACTGATTTGATTAAGATCCAACCTATACTCCTAAGGGGTAGATTTCACTCCCGAAGTAAGTTCATCTACTTGAACGACTTTTCTCGAAGCTTCTCTCCTCAGTATTCAACAACTTATTCTTTTCCACCCCAAGTCTGTTAAGATATTAAGGTGTAATAGGCCAACAGTGCCAACTGTCGCTTAGCAAAGTATTTAGGAAATATTAAAGTTTGGCGAATAGATAAAACTTTGCCAAGGCAGATTTATTATTAAAAGCTAAAGCATGAAAATAACATAAAAACCAAACATCCCCCACCAACTATTAAATTAGTTCATGGTGAGGGAGTGAACCAACAATCCACAAACGTTTTCGGAATACATCATCCTTAAAAACAAAGTAAAATAACTTCAGAGAGAGAATGGGCTAGAAGGGGTCTCTCGATGCAGCCCTTCAAGATCTAGGCTTCTCGTCCAATTTGGTCGGACCACCCTTCCACGGTGCAGCCGGTCGTCAATCGTCACACACACACCAACTCCTCACGATCCAATCTTCTCATCTCCTCCTTAAAGTCTAGCTTGGTTGGTGTTTAAATAGGCGTGCAAAGAAGGGATAGGACTAGCTCTTCAAATTTTAAATTCTAACTGCCTAGAGGATAAGGGATTATCTTCTTATCTAGATTTGAATGAGAGCTGATCAGGCTAAGGTTGACGTCATCCTGCCGATGCTGTCTTGACATCCAAGCTTGGCATGAGTGTGCCAATAAGTTTTGGCACCATCTTATCCGTTATTTTTCATAGAATGTTCCAATTGCTATTTTTTGGAGCCCAATCATGTCCTATTTTTTTGGGGTCCAACAGCCTCTTGGCGTGGCATCAAGTTCACTTCTCTGCCATCCAGTGCTTGGCACTATCAGGTCTATCTTTACCAACAACACTCGGCATTCTCTCTGGCATTCCTTCCTGTGTTGCTTTTCTGGGCCAAATACTATGCCAAACCTGCAAAATTGCCAACAAAATAACCTTTCACACTGGCATAGACAAAACTCTAAACTCCTTATGCAAATGCATGATTCTAACATCCTAATGCAACTAAATGTACCTAAAAACAAGCAAAAGAATTGTAAAATTGGCATTAAAAATAGTACTTTTGGAGAGGTAACAATAACATCTCCCTATTATTTTACCTAGCTCATGTGTTGGAGAAAGAATGACCATCATTCCTTCAATGGCTAGGGGCAAAAGGATTGTCACCCGAGAGCCTTGAAAGCTTCGAAAGATAAGGTGAGTGTAGTCGGAGTCCCGAGGATAGGCTAGGTGTCTTCCCTGATCTATTGAATATTGATTATTGCATTGCTAACCTTTTTGTATTGAGGATATTGCATAAAACATTGTTGGAGGCCATATTGGTAAGAATTGGTGAATATTGCATCGAATCATTGTCCATAGCATCATTATTGTTGTCACCGGAATCATTGAAGTATTGACACATAAAAGTATTTATATTGACTATTACATATCGATATGGAAACATTGTATTGAATCATAATCATCAAAATATCGCTATCAAAATAATGTTATTGAATATTGTTATTGGATTATTGATATCTAATCATTGTCATTGAACTATTGATGTTGATCCACTTTTATTGAAATATTGCCACCGAATCATTGCTATGGAAACATTGTTATTGAACTATTGTTATTGAACCTTGGATTCGAGTAGACTTTGGATACAATTGGCATGCCATAGAATTCATGAGCTTATTGGTATGGGTGACTACGACCTTTATTATGTTGAGGCGGAGTTATATTGTGTTTTGGTCATAAAGGTGAGGCGGAGGGACAAGACCACTATCGATTTAGTAGGCGTAGGAATTCACGTATCCACACTCCTTACATTGATCCAAGTAAACCTATTGCTATTGATTATTGTTATTGCCTAAATATTGCTATTGCATTGATTATTGCCATTGTATCGTTTGTTGTTATTGTATTGAACATAGACTTGGACATATTGCCATAGTGTAGCTATTAATGTAATTTAGGCAATTCGAATGATTTCGAGAATTTTATTCTATAAAATTGATTTTGGGTAGAATAAAATATGGAAAAATACTAGAAATTACTTAATTAATATTTTAAGTAATTTGGAGAATTCAATTGGAGGTAATTAAGTCTGATTTTAAGGTAGTTTGGTCTAGTGACTAAATTGAAAGTTTTCAAAACTATTTTTGGTGACTAAATCGAAAAAGGGTCAAAACTTAGAATCTTTAAGGAGCTAATTAACCAATCTTTTTTAACAGTTTTCTTTTTTAATTTAGGCTATTTTAAAAGGTATTTTGAATGGTTTTATAATAAAATAAAAAGGGAATTTATTAAACAGATTTTTAATTGCTAATTCAGTTTCTTACGTAACTATTTTTCACCCAACCATTTTCTCTCAACTTTCTCAGCAACCAAACTAGGATTTCTACTCTAAAAATTCCAGGAATCAATTCATATTGATTTCCTTTTTGATTTCTCTAAATCATATTGCAAAATCTCTTTGGATTTCATCAAAGCTTGGACAATTGAGGAAGAAATCAGCAATTAGAGGTGGTTTTTGTTTCTCTCCTCTAATTAAAGGTTGTTTATTGAAATTCCCAAGTTCTTGATCCTTTGTTGTTGATTTATGTTAAGAAATTATGATTTTAATATGGATTTATTGATTAAATTGAGTTTTCTAGGAAAATTGTTGGAAATTGATTTGAATCTATTTTCGTGATTAATTTAATTGATTTAGATCTCTATTTGGATGTGTTTTAATGTTGAAAGATTTGATAATCAATGTAATCCTGGAACTATGTGAATTGTTAGTTTTCTAGGTTGTGTATAGGTGGTTTTTGTTGTTGTAGTGTTTCTAGAGTTATAAGGACGTGCTTAAGAAGTTTTTGAATGTTAATTGATGTTTTTAATGTGTTATAATATTTAGGTTTTGGCTGGGCTTTGTTTAGGTAAGGTTTGGTGGTGTTCTTGGTAGTTTTAGAAGGGTGTTGAGTGGATTCTTGTAAGGGGATGTTGTGTTTGTTGGTTGATGGAGGTTTGAGGTACAAAGATGTGTTTTAATCCTCTATTTTTGATTGGGTAAAGTAGGGGAGTTGAATCCTTTGGCTTTTGAAGAAGACGCGGAAGCTTCGAAAGCTTGATTCGCGCATCGGCAAGCAAGCGTTTGATTGTTGGAGAGTGGAAAAGTGTTTTACCACTGTTAAAAGGTTTGAAAATGAGTTGTGGGAGTTTGGATAAAGTTTGATACACTTATCTAAGCTCAAAAGTAAGTATCGGTTGAGCTTTCTCTCGATTTCAATTTTTGCAAAATGAAATCTCATGCACATGTTGTGGTTTTAATTACTCACTGTATTATGCATGTTTTGAAATTGAAACATGTTACAAATGATTCATGAGAATGGCATATGGTTTATAAATGTGTTTTTGAGATTGTTAAAATACATGGTTTAATGTATTTGTGTGAGATTGATTTGATGCATATGTAAAACAATGAGGTAATGTTGTTTATTGAATATATTGTTAAATGGTTGTGTTTAAAATGATATCGGATATAGTTGGCATGCCATAGGGTTTAGAGTGCATTATAAAAAGTTACCTCATGTTTGTCGAGGGGTGTTAAGTGTCTGTAATCTCCAACATGAGAACCGCAACGGTTGAGATGGGTAAATGTTTCGTTTTCTCCCATTGGTGGATTTATACATCCAAACCGTAGAGGTGGGTAAATGTTCTGTTACTCCGGTTTGAACCATTGAGGTGGGCAAGTGTGTCGTGACTCTGGTTGAGGTATATATGTGAAGTGGTTGAGGGAACCACTTGAGAAATCCGTGTATCCGATGAGTTTTATGAAATGAAAGGTTGTTGGTTTCGCGTCACTTGAAAGCTAATATATGAGATAATGTATCATGTGAAATGGATTATGTTTGTATAATGAGATTTATACATGTGTTACAATTTAAGCTTGTTATAAAGGTGTTGTAGTGAGAAGCTTAAATTGAGGTAGAGATTGAATCCATGATACATGTGTTGAAAATGATTTAGATGCGCATACTTGAGATGTTATAAAAAGCATGAGATGTTTTGCCATGTGATGACTACATGTGATTTGATAGAAATGGTTTTTGAATGCATTGATGAGTGTTTTTGCGATTCCCTCACTAAGCTTATAGCTTACGCCCTCTTTTCCTCATCAATCAGAGAAATAGCTTCCTCGGACAACACGCGAGCAAGGGAGGATCCAAGGAACATTTCATTACAAAGTTTGATTTTATATACGTTAAAGTAGTAATAAGAAGGCAATGTGATCGGGTTGTTTTGGGAGATGTATTTTGAGTTACTTCCTATTGTAATAGTTTGGATTAATGTTTTGGACTTGCTTGATGTTTGGTAAGTGGTTTTGAGGGGTTGGGAGACAATAAACATGCTTGGGTAGAAATTATGATCCTAGGTGATTGCTTGATTATGCCATGCTTAGTATAGACTCAATCTATGTTGCTATGTTTGATGATTGAATGTTTATGATGTCATTTGATGATTAGAGATTGAATGGATAGTGTTAGATTGAGCAAAAGTGTCATATGTTGGACCTAGAGGTCAATATAGGTCGCTTCGTACCGCTATAGGTCTCTTAGGTTTTGGTACGCCAGGATCTGTCCAGGCTCAAAACGTTAAAAATAGCTTAGGCGTACGGATTCGCCTGGTAGCCATATCGGTATGCACAATAATGAAATAGAAATCATTTCGGTACACAGGTTACCATATCGATACGGTGTTTAGCTATTGGAAATCTGATTTTCAAAATACACGAGCCCGTACCAATACGCTTAGGGATCATATCAGTATGCCTTTGTATTTTTGTCCCGTATCGAAATGCAAGTCACCCGTACCGGTACACATATCGTTAATTCTGTTGTGATGCTATCTGAAGTTTGAAATCTTTGTACTTTAGTCCCTGTTTCTTAAATGTGCAATTAAATGTGTATGAATGATCATTTTGAATTGAGATTTAACATGAAGGCATGTAACTTGACTAATTGAGGATTGGTAACTTTAATTCCACGAAAGTCCTTGTAAATAATGGAAATTATGTTTTAGTCCCCGTAAAGCGTTCTTGAGCAATTGGATATCAAAATGATGCCCGATTGAGTTGTAATTTTAACCACGACTCATATGAACACTATAGAACCTAATAATACATTTAAATAAGATAAAAGGAAAAAATGGACCGTTTTAGTCATAATCTCTTTGGGGTTTATTTCGATAAACCTAATGTATCTCGCTCGGTTCGGTCTTTCGCCTAGACTAGGTTAAGGGGGTTACAAGAATTAGGCTAAACAAACTTAATGGTAAAATTTCATTAGATTTGGTTAAGGTTTGGTTGGGTAAACGGCTAATAAACCAGTTAAAAATTATAATTACAGACCCTACCTTACTGATACAAGCGGTAGCGTATTGGTACAAGCTTGCAAAGTTCGACCCAAGTTAAAGGGCATATCGATACGGCTTGAGCTGTACCTTTACGAGTTCTTGAATCTAGAATTTTAGTTTTAGCTGGGCATCAGTACAGGTATAGGGCGTACAAATCCCTTCCTCGTACCGATACAGCTGTACGTATATTGGTACTTCTTTATGTCACTGGAATCTAGATTTTGTATTAAAGCCCCGCATATCGATCCCCCGTATCAGTACAGGTGTTATTCTGAAACATATTCCACATGTATCGAAACAAACTTAGATTTTGGGATAGCCTTAGCGTATCGATACGGCCTTTTGAATATGTAAAATTATTACACCATATTGAATGTAACGTATCAATACGGGGTGCCTCGTATCGGTATGACCCCTTATTTCCATAACAAACTTGTCGAACTCAGCCAAGTACGTACCGATAACCATATAGTAAATTTCGTAAATTAGGCTTAAAATGAATTCTGGAACTTTACAGATTGGCCACTAAGATCGTGTAAGGTTAAATTGAACTAGTAAATAAACTCCGATCGATATGAAAATTTATAGATGCACTGTTTGTAGCTCAAATTACATTGTGGTAGGCTTAAATTCTAAAATGGACCCTTAATTTGTCAAAATTATAGTTTAGTCCCTAAAACTTCTAAAAGTTTAGAATTGGTCCAAAATAGATAAATTATGTATTATACCAAACTATCGACCTTAATGTACTATATATCATATCGCATTGAACATTGAATCTCATCGAATTACTAATTATCAAATAAAATATCATATCGAATATCGTCTTGTTCACCGGTAACACGTTATAACCCAAATTCCTATCAGGCCGGGAATAGAGTGTTACATTTGTGGTATCAGAGCTAGAGTTTAGTCGATTCTAGGACTAAACTATAATCTATTATGTTGTTATTGCATTGCATTATGCCACCTAGGAGTTATTTATTGTATATTATAACTTGTCGACTAACTTGATCTTTTTACTTATAGATGTCTGACTCTAACGAGGCTCGCAAAGTCGAGCATGTTGCTGGCTTCTCGACGCATGCCGAGGAGATTAGAGGGAGGATCCTCTATGTCTGCAGAACCCTCCAACATAGGACCCTGAGCCGAAAGTGCAGACTACTCAAGCTGAATGCTACCAGAACATGGCAAACATGTTCAAGATATTTATGACATCGATGAAGGCTGAGCAAACTCCCCTACCTTCCACCGTTGATGTTCAGTATACTCGAGCTCTAATTGATAAGCTATCTCAGCATCGGCCCTACTCCTTTACATGTCGAGATGATGATGATCCTGAAATCGCTGAGTATTGGCTGGACAAGACCCTGAGAATTATGACCAAATAGTTGTAGTGTTTTGATGAACACAAACTCAAGTGTGCCCTTGCGTTGCTGACTGATGATGTACTATACTGGTCGGAGACTACCATTCTCACAATTCTAGAAGAAGCTGTGACATGGGAGTTCTTCCTGCGAGAATTCTAAAAAAAATACATTAATAAATTTTACCTCGCTAAGAGGCGTGGCATCTTCCTCTATCTGAAACAAGGTGGACGACCCATGAAGTAGTACATCCATGATTTCTACAAGTACTGCAAGTATAGAGCTGAATACATCAAGAAGGAGGAAGAGAAGTGTAAAGTGTTCATCAATGGACTGAATAATGATCTAAGTCCTATGTTTACCATATTGGGCATTACCGACTTCCACTACCTTGTGAACAGAGTCAAAGCCACAGAAGCTTACACAGAGAGCCTAGAAGACCGATGGGTTTGGCAAATTTGAGAAGAGATACTGAGATGACTCCCGTCCTTTAAAGCCTTACAAAAAAGGGAAGTATCATGGCCCGAAGTAGAATGTGTATCACAACCTTCCCGCTCCGGGAACATTACAAGACCTTAGGCCATGACTTAGTCCTTTGTTAGGACTAACTCTGTTGATAGCACTGGTGGTTCTGGCCGAGAGACACCGTTTCTAGTTTGCAACTTTTGCCAAAATAGACGTCTTGTGGGACAGTGTCATAAGAAATCTGGGGTAAGCTTTTATTGTGGCAAGATGGGCCATCTTATCTTTGACTGCCCCAAAAGTATTACTAGATCTACCACAGCATCAGCTAATCCTTCATCTCCTACAGAGTTCTTCTGCAGCAAAATAGCAAAACAAGGATCATCAGAAGACTCAGTGGCTCCACTAGGGTATCAAACAAGCTAGAATCGAAGGCTCCAGCTCAGATGTATCAAGTAAGGGGTAGGGAAGAGGAGGGTGATCCCGACATCATTGTAGGTACCATTGAATTGTATTCACATCCTATTTATGCATTGTTTGATCCTGGATCTACCCATTCCTTTATAAGTACCATATTAGTGAAACAATATAAGTTATCTTGTGAGCCTATTGTATCGAAGTTCACCATAACCAATCCTTTGGGTGACTGTGTCACCATAAGCCTTGTGTACAAACTTTTTCCCTTAATGATTCAAGGTATTCCATTTCCAACCAATTTGTTGGCATTATTGATTCACAAATTCGATGTTATACTGGGTATGGATTGTCTCGGTGAACATTAAGCCTGGGTAGATTGTTGCAAGAAGAAGTTGTACCTTTGGGGTCTTGGGAAAGAAAGCATCACTTTGATGAATTCAAGAACTCCATCGTTGTATGCTTTGTCATTGGAAGCCAATAATGAACCTCAACTGAAAAGCACCAACACCGTATGTTAATTCCCTGATGTTTTCCCAAACAAACTTTTGGGTTTACCTCCCACTCATAAACTAGAGTTTGGCATCAAAGTACAACCTGGAACGACCCTAGTTTCCATTGCACCTTACCGTATGACAACAGTTGAGCTTAGAGAGTTGAAGGCTCAAATTCAAGAGTTGTTAGATAAAGGCTTCATTCGACTGAGTTCTTCACCTTAAGGAGCTTCGATCCTCTTTGTAAAGAAGAAATAAAGAAGAAAGATGGTTTTTATGAGGCTGTGTATTGACTACTGATAGTTGAATAAAGTTACCATAAAAAATAAATATCCATTGCCAAGAATTGATGACCTATTCGATCAACTTAAGGATGCCTCTGTGTTTTCTAAGATTGTTTTAAGGTTAGGGTACTATCAGGTGAAAGTTAAAGAATGTGATGTACCCAAAACTGCCTTCTGTAGAAGATATGACCACTACGAATTCTTGGTAATGACCTTTGGGCTAACCAATGCACTGGCAACTTTTATGGACCTAATGAATCGGGTTTTTAGACCCTACCTAGATAAGTTTGTAGTAGTATTCATTGATGACATGTTAATCTATTCCAAGAATACTGCTGAACACTGAGACCATCTCCGTATTGTGCTTCAAACCTTTTGGGAGAAGCAGTTATACACCAAGTTTTCCAAATATGAATTCTGGCCTGCTGAAGTTGCCTTCCTTGGGTATATTGTCTCAACTTCAGGAATTCAGGTGGACCCAAAAAAATTTAGGCTATTTTAGATTGAAAGCCATCAAGAAATGTTGGAGAACTCAGAAGCTTCCTTGGTCTAGCTGGCTATTATAGGAGATTTGTTAAAGGATTCTATATGATAGCAATCCCTTTGACTAAACTATTGAGGAGAAAAACCATGTTCGTTTGGACCGAGGATCAACAGAGAAGCTTTGATCAGTTAAAGCAAGTCTTGACTCATGTATCGGTCCTAACCTAACCCAATTATAGAAAGGACTACACAATTTACAGTGATGTTTTGCATCTCGGGTTAGGATGTGTTCTGATGCAAGAAGGCAATGTCGTTCCTTATGCATTGAGATAGGTCGATCCTCATGAGACAAATTATCCCACCCTTGGAACTGGTTGTAGTTATCTTTGCATTGAAAATCTAGAGGCATTATCTCTACGGAGAAAAATGTTATCTCTTTACCGACCACAAAAGCCTCAAATATGTTCTGACTCAAAAGGAGTTGAATCTTAGACAAATGAGATGGAAGGAACTCCTCAAAGACTATGATCTTGTCATTGACTACCATTTGGGCAAGGCCAACGTTGTTGCTGATGCACTCAGCCGCAAACCTCTTCCTGCCCCTCGAGCCATTAATGCTCACTTTCGTCTGAGGAAGCACCATTGTCTCGTAGTTGAACTTCAGGTTTAGTCTACCATCGTATCGAGAATTAAGACATTGCAGAGTCAAGATCCCAAGCTTTGAACAGTTGTATCTAGATTTCATAACGATGAGAATTCTAACTTCAGGGTTGACCCTGAAGGATTATTATATTTCTGTAACAGGGTCCATGTACCTAATGATGAAACTCTCTGTACTGACATTCTAAAAGAAGCTCATTCAAGTTCATTCTCTATACACCTGGGCTATGTGAAGATGTACAAAGATCTTCGAGAATTATATTGGTAGCTGTAGACTCTCTAAGTGAATGCTGGCTAAAGGGGCATAAAATATGTATTGGAAAAGTACAGAACAATGCCAAGATGAGTGTTTTGCGTGCAAGTATACAGGTCTACAAGTAATACAACAGTTAAGTTGAGTATCGATCCCGCAGAGATTGACTTGGAATCCAATTGTCTTTGATTGTTACTTGCCTTGAGAAAAAGTTATTTGTTTTAAAGTGGTTTTGGAAATAATTGAAATAAAATAAAATAAATGAAAACAAAATAAAGTAAAGTAAGACGTTGGCAAGGAAGGTGCTTTAATGAATGATGAGCGTTGGCAGGGATTGCTTGGTTTTCACGCTATTCATGTCGTGCCAGCCTTCAATAACAACATGTCTTGGTATTGTTTGTCGAGCAGATTCAAAATTAGCAAAGCCTTTCTCGATGGTCATTGCCCTAAATTGAGCATGTAAAAACCCCTATATCTCTAGAGTGCATGCTTTTAAATAACCCAGTTTGATTAAGATCCAATCTATACTCCTAAGGGGTAGATTTCACTCCTAAAGTAAGTTTATCTACCTGAACGACTTCTCTCGAAGCTTCTCTCCTTAGTATTCAACAACTTAATCGTTGCCACCCCAAGTCTGTTAAGATATTAATGAGCAATAGGCCAACAGTGCTAGCTCTCGCTTGGCATAGTGTTTAGAAAACATTAAAGTATGTCGAATAGATAAAAGAATGATGAAGGCAAATTTATTGTTAAAAACTAAAACAAAAAACAACGTTCAACGCAAACATCCCCCACCAACTATTAAATTAGTTCATGGTGAGGTATTTAACCAAAAAACCATAAACGTTTTCAAAATACATCATCATTAAAATCAAGATAAAATAACTTGAAAGAGAGAATGGGCGAGAAGGGGTATCTCGATGCAGCCCTTCAAGATCCAGGTTCTCGGCCAAGCTGGTCGAACCACCCTTCCAAGGTGCATCCGGTTGTCAATCGCCTTACACTCCAACTCCTCACTCCGATCGTCTATCAATGCAAACCCAAAGTCCTCATTGGTTGGTGTTTAAATAGGCATGTAAGGAAAGGATAGGATAAGCTCCTCATTTTAATTTTAAATGCTAAAGAGATAAGAGATAATTATCTTATCCAAATTTGAATGAGAGCTGATCAGGCTAAAGCTAACGTCATATTGCCGACGTTGCCTTGGCATCCAAGCTTGGCATGAATCTGCCAACCAATCTTGACACCATCTTATCCGCTATTTTTCAGAGATTGATCCAATTGCTATCTTTTCAGAGCCTGATCTTATCCTAATTTTTTGGGTCCAACAACTTCTTGGCATGACATCAAGTTCACTTCTCTGCCAACCGGTGCTTAGCATTGTCTAGTCCATCTGTGCCAACAGCACTTGGCATTCTATCTGGCATTCCTTCCCTTTTGCTTTCTTGGGCCAAATACTATGCCAAAACTGCAAAATTGCCAACAAAACAACCTTTCACACTGGAATAGATAGAATTCTAAACTCCTTATGCAAATGTATGGTTTTAACATCCTAATGCAACTAAAGGTACCTAAAAAAAGCAAAAGCATTGTAAGATTGGCATTAAAAATAGTATTTTTGGAGAGGTAACACACCCCCAAACCTAACTCATTGCTTGTCCACAAGTAATGCAAAAATAAAAACAAAAAACTGTGAAAAAGTTACCTCGCCAAAATTTTGGTTGAATGCCAACACATGCTGGCAAGCAGAATTTGGCTCTATTTCTGTCCTCAATATCTCAGTGCAATAATGCCAAGCAGGTAGTAATTCAAGTGCAACAATATAACTCTAGTCTAAGTTAATGAAGAGTGCATGATGTGTAGGCAATATGCATCGAGTATCCGTTCACTCCCTTAGCCAATTTTACTACCTAAACTCATATTCTTATTTTTATCATTTTTTTTCTTTTTTTTCTTTTGCCACGGGTTTCTGTTGGCATTAATTTAAGCTTGCTTTGTGACACTATTTAGCGTGAGAGATAAGAGGGAGCATACCACGAATCCCCACCTTAATCTAGACATCACTAGGCTTTCTCTTCAACTCATACTCTAAGGTTTTAGAGTTGAGGACTAAGAGGGAGCAAACCACGAAGCCGCAAGTAATTATTATCCCTAAGTAGAGGAGAGTTCATTTTTTCATTGCCCTGGCAAAACATTGCTGCCTTATTTTTTTCTTTTACCCTGACATCATTTGATCTTTTTTAAATCTGAGCATAGTTTCAAAGAGTCTAAGTTTGCTAAGGAACTAGATACGTACTACGTGTAAAGTGAAGTTTCAGTTCCCTAAACTAGAGATCAATTGCCAAGCTAACCTGGCATACTACTCTGCTGGCATGGCATGACAACTAGAGATTAAAATTTCCTCATTGGTCAGACACCTAGATCAAATTAAACTAGCCTAACAAATGTTAACATTATTCAAAATTAAACCGAGGCAAATTTTTTTAGTGGTTCAGTATGCATTTATTCTAAATGACCTAAAGAAAAAAATGGCATGGCAATAGAAATTAAACATGAAATGTATGGCATGGCATAAATGTGAGGAAATGCACACCCCCAAACCCAAGATGTGCATTGTCCTCAATGCATGAAACAACACATATATACAAGAAAAACATAAAAAATAAAAATGCATGATTATGTAAATGCAATGAAATGACATGTAAAGGAGTTTAGATAGAAGAGGAATCCCCTTCGGAGACTTCCATGATTTAAAAACATTCAATCTCGCCCTTCTTGCAAAACAGGTTTGGAGATTGATTTGCAACAAATAGTCACTATGTTTTAAAGTGCTCTCAGCCAAGTATTTCCCCCAAGGTAATGTTCTGGAAGCTAAGCAAGGAGACAAGACTTCATTTATTTGGAGCAGTATTTACAAGGCTAAATAGGCAATTAAGGAGCGCTTTCATTGGAGGCTTGGGACCAATAGCTTGGTTCAAATTTTCCAAGACAAATGGAGAGGTGCCAAGCCTGTGACTATTGAAGGTAATCACTTGGATAGCCCCAACAATCCTATCAAGTGTGGGGACTTCATAGTTCGAAATGTTGTTGCCTAGAATGTGGTTAAACTCAATTAAGTGTTCTCGGATGTTGATGCCCATTTGATCAGCCGTTGTCCCGTAGAACCCTTCTCGGGTGACATGCTCATCTAGGGCCACCATTCATTTGGGAGATACACCACTTGTTCCAGGTACAACTGATTGCAGCTCCAAAAATACGAGGTAAGGGACTCACCTTTCATTTGGAAAGCAATGGCTAAGCTTCCCATCTTGCCTAGGATTCATTTATTTGGATGGAGGCTTTGCAATGAGGCTTTTCCCACGGGCTCCAAGCTTGTAGCCGTAGGAATTAATTAGGGTAGTTGTAAAATGTGCAACATGGTATTGGAAACGTGACTACATGCATTTCGGGAATGCCCCACTCTCAAGAAAGCCTTCGATCTTTGTGATCTCTCATCCCACTTGCCCAATGGCCACTTTTCTAGTTGCAACGCTTGGATGGAAGAGTTTGTAACCCCCTCGACCCAACCTAGCCGCCAAACTGACCCGAGTGAGTCACATTAGGTTTACAGAGGTAAACTGTGAGAAGAAACCCCGAAACGAGAGCATTTTTTCTTTTATCTTGTCTAGGTGCTTATTTAATATCCTACATGTTCATGCTGATAGAAGATGAAACCCAACTCAATCGGGCATCGACTTGACATCCAATTTGTCTCAAATGCAATTTAGGTACCAAATTGTAATTCCAAAAAATTACAGGATTAAAGCTCATTTTTAATGTTACCCAGCCTTCATTAATCAGGATTCAATTATACAAATCAAATTTCAGCTCAATCCGTTCTTTCAAGCACATTTAATTGCATAAACAAAAATCATAGACTAAAATACAAAGGCCAAAACCGTGTTACAGTGACATTAACAGCTTTGGCTGCTGTCCGTACCGATACGGTATGAAATGCCCCATTTCGATACACCTCCATGCCGTACCGATATGCCCAACTAACTTACCAAACTTTTGAAATTGCTTTGTGGACTGTAACGATATAGATAGTGGTATTTTGGTACGCGGAACTTGTTTTAAAAAGCAGATTCCAGTGGCAGAAACTCGTACCAGAACACCCCCTCCCATACCGGTATGCTAGGCCAAAATAGCCTGGGCGTATCGGAACGACTAGCCCCCTTATCGAAACCCTGTGCCTAGAAATACCCAGCCTACCGATACAGTCCCACGCGTATCGGTACGCTTGGACCTGTATGTCACTTTTTGCTGATTTTTCATCCAAGGAACACGCTCAAATCACTCCAACAAGTTTAATACATAACACCAGCATACTAGGCATGCCACGAGCATCCAAGCTTAATAAACTTATCATCCTAACATGGCATCTATGCATCAAATGAAAAGCTAGAGGCATGCATCCTAGTTTTCATCCAAGCAACATTTCAAAAAAATATAAACCAACACTAAAATACCAACTTAGAGGCCTTTTACAACTCAAGAGCAAACAAGCAACATGCTTAAACAGGGAGTTCAACAAACATCTCCCAAAACCAAAACAAGTACCCCATTGCCTTTATTCTTATAGTCTAATCCAAACATACTTTGTTAGCCAAGTCTTGCTAGGATCCCCTTGCTTCTTACTGCCTTCTGAGACCTTAATTCTCTGCATTGATGGACAAAGAGAGCGTAAGCACACTAGGCTTAGTGAGGAGTGCTCAAAAACAATACACCATCAATGCAATTAAAACCATTATTCAATAGCACATTGGAAATCCCTTTTTAAATCATACTATTCATCATATAAAACATCATGCCTTAAAAACCATGCACTTAACACTTTCAAAACTAGCATATTAAACCAATGCTACATGTATCATTAACCAACAGCAAATCCCATTGCTAACCTCAATTCAAGCCTTCCCATGCATAACAACCATATACAAAGCTTAAAGAGTAAACATGTATAAATCACATTATACAACATAAACCTTTCAATGATACATTAACAATTATATTGGTTTACAAGTGATCATTAAACAAGTCCAACACCAAAAGAGTTCATTGGATACACGGATTCAACAAGTGTTTAACCAACACTTCAAGCCATCTCAACTAGAATAGCGATACAATAAAAATCGCAGTACATTACCAACCGGGTACTTACACAACCCTTGGGGACACCAACCCCTTTCATCGATTAGACGCTTAATCCACTAACAGGAGTTTTCAGTATTGTTTAACCCCTCTACTGTTAGGGTACTTGGATGGAGTTTTCGGTACATAGATCTAAACCCCTCAACATCCAAGGCAATTTATTATAGTGCACTCAATCCTATGGCCGGCCAACTATATTCGATAACAAATTTAAAACTACATCACTTGCCAATATAATTAACCATTTTAACATTTACCTCACTGTTTTTAATCAAGCATTAACCAATCCTTTTTCCAAAGCAACAACCATGCTTTAAACCACAAGTATAGACCACTTACTTACAAGGATCACTTACCATGTGCATCCTTCAGCATTTAATGCTCAAATACAGTATTTCAAATACTTTAAAACATGCTTAGACAATAGGTAACATGTGAATTAAAACAAGTGCGTGAAACCATTACAACATAGCACGACCGAGAGAGAAAATCCATTTTACTTACTTCTGAGTTTAAACCAGCGTATCAAGCTAAGTTTAAACTCCCATAAACCACCTTTAAAACATTCCAAAGATGGAATCCACATTCTAACTCACCAATACGTGAAACCTCGATTCGCCGACGCGAAATCAAGTGTCTAAAGCCACCAACGCTTCACCAATCACTTCTGGATCAACTTCCCCTACTTCGACCACACCACAACAGAGGATTAATGCATCTCGATGCATTCACGACACTGCAATTACAAATCCTTTTGGATTTCCACAATCCTCACAAGATTACCCATCCACAACAACTGAAATCATCATCAAAACCTTCTCAAACACAACCCAGCCATAACCTAACAATCTAACACCACTTTTATCAACAATCAACACCTAAAAATAGATCCAAAACAACCTAACATCCCTTGCATTCATGCAGTCACCAAAACACCCCAAGAACATAAATCTAAGAACCTAAACAATTAGAGATTCAAGAGTTTCGGGATTCCATTGACAACAACTTATCAACATTATAAAACATCCACAATATGAATTAAATCATCCTTAATTACCAGAAACAGATTCAATCCGTGAATCAACTCATTTCCCCTAATTAACTTAATTAATCATTGAAAAATCATTAAAATCATATTAGAAACACAAAATCAAGGATCAAATGCTTGGGAATTTCAGTAAAGAACCATACAATAGAGGAGATCTCGGACCTTACCCCTATTGTGAAGTTTCTCCCTCAATTGATTTGATAAAAGCTAAGAAACACAAGATTATTGTAAGATTTTGAATAAACAATCTTAGCTAAACAATTTGAAACCATGAAATCAAGTTAGAAACCATCTCACCTCTGGAATTTGATGAAAACTTGAGTGTTTGGCTAAGGAGAGAATGAAGAGAAAAATAATGTGATTTATTTTCCAAAACCAATAACCACCTTTTAACCAAAAATCCCTTTTTAATTGAATAATAAAACACATGTTAAAATAAGTCTAATTAAGGGAGAAACCATCAGAAACAAATTGGTAAAATAGATACTTAAAGATTCTAAGAATTTGACCCTTTTCATTTTAGTCACTAGAAAATCGCAGTTTTCAAAACTTGCATTTTGGTCACTAGCCAAAATGTTCAACTTCCAAAACTCATTTTCCAAAATTGATTCCATATATTAAAAGATGATTTTTAACTAATTTTCCATTTTATATCTTACCGAAAAATATATTGTCCTGAATCTGACTCGAATCTCCAACCCGGTTCACCGGACCGTCTAATAACCACAAAACTGCTAGGCCTAAAAACCGGGGCATTAAAAATCTCCCCCACTTAAGAAATTTCATCCATAAAATTTACCTGGATGAAACAATTGCGGAAACTGTTTCAACATGTCCGACTTGCACTCCCACGTGACCTCCTCAACACTGCGGTGCCTCCACAACACCTTAACAAGCTCTACTGTCTTGCCACACAGCACCTTACTGTTGGTATCAAGAATCTCTACCAGTTCTTCATCATAAGATAGTTATGATCTCAACTCTATCTCCTCCACCGGCATAACATACGATGGATCCGACCTATATCTCTGCAACACCGAAACGTGGAACACATCATGAATCTTTCCCAACTTTAGAGGTAACCTTAAGCGGTACGCAAAAGGACCCACACGCTCAACAACCTTGTATGGTCCAATGAATCTCGAGCTAAGCTTCCCTTTTTGCCCAAAATGCAGCACCTTTTTTCCAAGGTGACACCTTCAAAAACACTTGATCACCCACAGCGTACTCTATATCCCTACACTTCAAATCTGCATAAGACTTCTGACGATCTGCAGCTGCTTTTAAGTGCTCACATATCAACTTTACCTTTTTAGTTGCACCTTTCAAAACATTGGGCATCGACACAAACTGTTCCCCCGCTTTTGCCTAACACACGGGCGTACGACATTTCTTGCCATACAATGCCTCATAAGGTGCCATCTGTATCACGCATGATAGCTATTATTGTAAGCAAACTCCACCAACGACAAATACTTCTCCCACGTTCCCTAGTACTCAATAACACAACACCTCAGCATATCATCGAGAACCTGAATCACGCGCTCCGACTGGCCATCCGTCTGTGGATGATACGAGGTACTAAAACTCAACCGGGTTCCTAAAGCACGATGCAAACTCACCCAAAACCTTACGGTGAACCACGGATCCCTATCTGATACTATGGATTTGGGTACCCCATGCAATCGTACAATCTCTAATATATACAATTCAGCCAACATGTCCAAGGTATACGTAGTATGCACTGGCACAAAATGCGTACACTTCGTAAACCGGTCAACAATCACCCAAATGGAATCCTTTTTGGTCGGCGTCAAAGGCAGCCCAGACACAAAATCCATGGTGATTCTTTCCCACTTCCATTCTGTTATTCTCAATGGTTGCAATAACCCTGAAGGAAACTGATGCTCAGCCTTTAGCCGTTGGCAAACTATACACTGAGCAACGAAATTAGCCACATTCTTCTTTATTCCGACCCAATAGTACTCCTCCTTCAACCCTTGATACATTTTAGTACTACCGGGATGTATAGCAAAAGGACTAGTGTGTGCCCCAGTCAAAATAGCATGCCTCAACTCTTCGTCTTCAGGCACCACTACTCGATCTTTGAAACACAACACCCCATCATCGTTGAAATGAAAATACATAGGATTCGCATCCCTGATATCTTCCACATGAGGTACCAAACTCCTATCGTACAATTGCTTCTCCTTAATCATCTCTGACAAGGACGGCTTCACTTGCAACTCAGCCAACAACCCACCATCACGTGTCACACTCAAACATGCAAACATAGCTCTCAACTCTACCACTACCTTCCTACTCAAAGCATCAGCAACCACGTTAGCCTTACCCGGATGGTACTCAATAGCCAGATCATAATCTTTCAACAACCCCAACCACCTACGCTGACTTAGGTTCAACTCTTTTTGAGACATTAAATACTTCAAACTCTTATGATCCGTGAAAACCACACACTTCTCCTCATAGAGGTAATGACTCCAAACTTTCAAGGCAAACACCACCATGGCAAGCTCAAGATCGTGAATAGGGTAGTTACGTTCATGCACCTTCAATCGCCTAGATCGTATGCCACTACCTTACCCTCTTGTATCAACACGCAACCAAGCCCAACATACGATGCATCACTATAAACAACAAACTCCTTTCCCGATTCTGGTTGAACCAAGACTGGAGCTTGCGTCAAGGCTTCCTTCAACCTTTCAAAAGCTCGCTGCCTATCTTCCATCCACTCAAACCGAACATTCTTTTGTAGCAACTTAGATAACGGAGCCGCCTAACTAGAGAACCCTTCCACAAACCTTCGGTAATAACCCGCCAAACCAAGGAAACTCCTAACCTCCATCACAGACTTCAGCGCCTTCTAACTCGTTACAGCCTCAACCTTATGCGAATCGACATAAATTCCTTCGGTCGAGACAACATGCCCGAGAAATACGACTTCCCTAAGCCAGAACTCACATTTGCTTAACTTGGCATACAGCTAATTCTCCATCAACTTTTGAAGCACAATTCGCAAATGGCTTTCATGATCCTCCTCGGTACGAGAGTACACGAGGTCATCATCGATAAACACAACCACAAACTGGTCCAGAAACTCATGGAACACACGGTTCATCATGTCCATAAAAGAAGCTGGTGCATTGGTTAGAACAAAAGGATTCACCAAAAACTCATAATGCCCGTACCTCGTACGAAAGGCTGTCTTGGGCACATCCACCTCCTTCACCTTCAACTGGTAATAACCTGACCTCAAATCTATCTTAGAAAACACCGAGGCACCCCTAAATTGATCAAACAGATCATCTATCTGTGGTAAGGGATACTTGTTCTTTATCGTCAACTTATTCAGTTGCTGATAGTCTATACACATCCGCAATGTACCATCCTTCTTCTTTACAAACAACACCAGTGTACCCCACGGTGATATACTAGGTCTAATGAAACCCTGATCCAGCAACTCCTGTAAATGCATCTTTAACTCCTTCAACTCCTTTAGGGCCATGCGAAATGGTGCAATTGATACTGGTACTGTACCCTCAAAGACATCGATGTCATACTCAACCTCACGGTTTCGTGGCAACCCCGGTAACTCTTTTAAAAAAATAGCCGAAAACTCACATACGATGAGAATATCCTGCACCCTCAACTCCTTTGATCCAAGATTCATAACATAGTCCAAGAAAGCCTAACATCTTGAATTCAACATTCGACTTGCTTCCAAAGCCGAAACAGAATTAGACAAAAACTTAGCACTCTCGCCAACAACCACCACCTCATAATCATCCGACACCCACAAAGATATCCGTTTGGTCTCAAAATCCACCACGGTCTGATGTTCGGTCAACCAATCCATACCCAAAATCACGTCAAAAACCATGGAATGGCAACTCCATCAAATCCACAAAGAAACTCATGTCCCTGAACCATCAACGGACACCTACGATACAACCTCTTAATCACATTTGTCTCCCCAAGAGAATTAGTCACTTTAACATCACATTAAGAATTTCAACAGATATATCAAGCAACTTAGCATGCTCACTCAAGATGTATGAATGTGTGGAACCGAAATCAACCAACGAATAGAATGACAAAGACCGTAGGGTAAAAGTACCTGCAATCACATCAGTGTCATTGCGACCCTCACGGTGCGCATACACCTAGCCGTCCCACCTTCCTCAGCTGGATAGCAACGGTATGAGCCACGATCCTCTCGCCAACCATCTTGACACTCAAACGGTCTGAGGCCACTACCTCTCTGCGGAGCAACAACAGGTGCGACACCCTGCCCACCTCGGGCCAATAACGGACAATCACTCCTCTGATGGTCACCCGACCCACAACTCCAGCAAGCATTAGCCACAACAGGCGCAAGTGTCTGACCCTCCCCGCCGTGACGCAGCACTCTCACCTCAAATGATCTCGGGATCCACAAACCCAACAAGTGTTAAACAGAGCTCTAGCCTGGGCACCCTGCCCCTTGACACCACATCCATCAGCACCTCCGCTATGCCTCGATTCCGGAAGGAACCTTCAGTCACGATGTCTCTTAGCCTGACCACCGTTATAACCTTGAATCAAGATCTCTTACCCGAGCTAGAACCTCGCGATCCAAAAGCCAAACACAAATTTTGCTCTATATCCATGGCTCGCGAAACCAACACATCAAATTCGGTATAATCATCAACAAGCATGTATGTCTTAACACCCTGCACAAGCTCATAACAGAAACGATCACATCACGTACGCTCATCATGAACCAACTCGATTGCATACTGACTCAACCTCATGAACTGTACATCATACTCCGCAACAGACATACTACCTTGTACAAGACCCATGAACTCACGCTTCCTATCATCCTGATATCGGACTCCCAAAAACTTCTTCTGAAAAAGCCTCACGGAAAAACTCCCAAGTCACATCATCGGTCGCCATACCGGATATTGTGGTACTCCACCATGTACAAGCATCACACTACAGCAGGGAATCAGCACAACCCAGCTTACGGACATCGGTACACCTCATCTGGCCCAGTATCCTTTCAGTACTGGCCAACCAGCCCTCAGAAGCCTCACGCGATAACCCTCAGAACTCAACACCACCCAAACTGCGAAGAAGCTCAAGCGGTAACCCTTTCCCAACCACCGGTAGTGCTGGCACATGAACACCCGCAACTGCTGCCTGAAAAGCATCGGTCATGGCTTGTATCAATGGTGCCATATCACCTATCCTTGGCCCATCCGGCGCATGTGGTACTTGTTCCACTCCCTCAGTTGGAATAGGTGGGGGTGGTGGGAATGCTCTAGGAGGCACAACATCTCCCTCAACACCCTGCCCAGTGGTAGCATCAATCGCACTAGATCGCAACTCTCTCCTCAGTCCTATCGTGCTAAAATATATTTAAGGCATGATAATCATTTCAAAACGAAAACAGCCAGGCCAGCTTCAAGCAAGGTCCAAGACTTCTATTTCCAAAAATCAAAACTTTTCAGACTATAATAGTAAGGCAATAGGTTTCCCAAATTTTCCCAACATAAAATAAACAATCAGCGTGCATATCTCAATCACCATGCATATCAACATCAGGTTTTAACGCAAAACATCACAATGATCATGTCTATTTCCCAACTGTCACCAAAGATAACAAACAAGCATCGTGCATAACAAACAACAGTAACGATCAAATACAACATCCCAACCTTTCGCAAACCTGGCTCTGATACCACCAAATGTAACCCCCTCGACCTGGCCTAGCTGCCAGACCGACCCGAGCGAGTCACATTAGGTTTATCAAGGTAAATCAGAGAAGAAACCCCAAATAAGACTATTTTCTTCTTTTATCTTGTCTAGATGCTTAATTAATATCCTATATGTTCATGCCGATGAAGATGGAACCCAACTCAATCGGACATCGATTTGACATCTAATTGGTCTCAAATGCAATTTAGGGACCAAATTGCAATTCCAAAAAATATAGGATTAAAGCTCATTTTTAATGTTACCTAGCCTTCATTAATCGTGATTCAATCATACACGTCAAATTTTAGCTCAATTCGTTCATTCAAGCACATTTAATTGCATAAACAAAACTCATAGACTAAAATACAAAGGCCAAAACCGTGCTGCAGTGACATTAATAGCTTTGGCTGCTGTCTGTACCGATACGGTATGAAACACCCCATTTCGATACCTCCATGTTGTACCGATACGCCCAACTAACTTACCAAACTTTTTGAAATTGCTTTGTGGACCATACCAATACGGATAGTGGTGTTTTGATCACGCTGGACTTGGTTTAAAAAGCATATTCCAGTGGCAAAAACCCTTACCGAAACACCCTCTTCAGTATCGGTACGCTAGGCCAAAATAGCTTGGGCGTATCGAAATGACTAGCACCCGTATAGAAACCCAATGCCTAGAAATACCCAGCCGTGACGATATGGTCCCACGCGTATCAGACACCTAGACTCAGAATGTCACTTTTTGCTGATTTTTCATCCAAATAACACACTCAAATCACTCCAACAAAGTTTAATACATAAGACCAACATACTAGGCATACCACAAGCATCCAAGCTTCACAAACTTAGCATCCTAGCATGGCATCTATGGATCAAATGAAAAGCTAGAGGCATGCATCCTAGTTTTCATCCAAGCAATATTTCAAAAAAATGTAAACCAACACTAAAATACCAACTTAGAGGCCTTTTACAACTCAAGAGCAAACAAGCAACATGCTCAAACAGAGAGTTCAACAACCATATCCCAAAACCAAAACAAGTACCCCATTGCCTTTATTCTTATAGTCTAATCCAAACATATTTTGTTAGCCAAGTCTTGCTAGGAGCCCCTTGCTTCTTGCTGCCTTGATGGACAAAGAGAGCGTAAGCACACTAGGCTTAGTGAGGAGTGCTCAAATACAATACACCATTAATTCAATTAAAACCATTGTTCAATAGCACATTGGAAATCCCTTTTTAAATCTTACTTTTCATCATATAAAACATCATGCCTTAAAAACCATGCACTTAACACTTTCAAAACTAGCATATCAAACCAATGCTACATGTATCATTAACCAACAAAGAATCCCATTGCTAACCTCAATTCAAGCCTTCCCATGCATAACAACCATATACAAAGCTTAAAGAGTAAACATTTATAAATCATATTATACAACATAAACCTTTCAATGATACATTAACAATTATATTGACTTACAAGTGATCATTAAACAAATCCAACACCAAAAGAGTTCATCCGGATACACGGATTCAACAAGTGTTCAACCAACACTTCAAGCCATCTCAACCGGAATAGCATTACAATAAAAATCGTGGTACATTACCAACCGAGTACTTACACAACCCTTTGGGGGCACCAACCCTTTCATCGATTAGACGCAATCCACTAACGGAGTTTTCGGTATTGTTTAACCCCTCTATCGTTAGGGTACTTGGATGGAGTTTTTGGTACATGGATCTAAACCCCAACATCCAAGGTGACTTATTATTGTGCACTCAATCCTATGGCCGCCAACTATATTCGATAACAAATTTAAAACTACATCATTTGCCAATATAATTAACCATTTTAACATTTACCTCACTGGTTTTAATCAAGCATTAACCAATCATTTTTTCCAAAGAAATAACCATGCTTTAAACCATAAGTATAGACCACTTACTTACAAGGATCACTTACCATGTGCATCCTTCAACATTTAATGCTCAAATACAGTATTTCAAATACTTTAAAACATGCTTAGACAATAGGTAACATGTGAATTAAAACAAGTGCATGAAACCATTACAACATAGCACGCTTGAGAGAGAAAATCCATTTTACTTACTTCGAGTTTAAACCAGCGTATCAAGCTAAGTTTAAACTCCCATAAACCACCTTTAAAAACATTCCAAAGATGGAATCCACATTCTAACTCACCAATACGTGAAACCCTCGATTTGCCGACGCAAATCAAGTGTCTAAAGCCTCCAACACTTCACCAATCACATCGGATCAACTTCCCTACTTTGACCACACCACAACAGAGGATTAATGCATCTCAATGCATTCAAGACACTGCACTAACAAATCCTTTTGAATTTCCACAATCCTCACAAGATTACCCATCCACAACAACCAAATCATCATCAAAACCTTCTCAAACACAACCTAACCTAACAATCTAACACCACTTTTATCAACAATCAACACCTAAAAATAGATCCAAAACAACCTAACATCCCTTGCATTCATGCAGTCACCAAAACACCCCAAGAACATAAATCTAAGAACCTAAACAATTAGAGATTCAAGAGTTTCAGGATTCCATTGACAACAACAACTTATCAACATTATAAAACATCCACAATATGAATTAAATCATCCTTAATTACCAAAAATAGATTCAATCTATGAATCAACTCATTTCCCTAATTAACTTAATTAATCATTGAAAATCATTAAAATCATATTAGAAACACAAAATCAAGGATCAAATGCTTGGGAATTTCAAGAAAAACCATACAATAGAGGAGATCTCGGACCTTACCCTATTGTGAAGTTTCTCCCTCAATTGATTTGATAAAAGCTAAGAAACACAAGATTATTGTAAGATTTTGAATAAACAATCTTAGCTAAACAATTTGAAACCATGAAATCAAGTTAGAAACCATCTCACCTCTGGAATTTGATGAAAACTTGAGTGTTTGGCTAAGGAGAGAATGAAGAGAAAAATAATGTGATTTATTTTCCAAAACCAATAACCACCTTTTAACCAAAAATCCCTTTTTAATTGAATAATAAAACACATGTTAAAATAAGTCTAATTAAGGGAGAAACCATCAGAAACAAATTGGTAAAATAGATACTTAAAGATTCTAAGAATTTGACCCTTTTCATTTTAGTCACTAGAAAATCGCAGTTTTCAAAACTTGCATTTTGGTCACTAGCCAAAATGTTCAACTTCCAAAACTCATTTTCCAAAATTGATTCCATATATTAAAAGATGATTTTTAACTAATTTTCCATTTTATATCTTACCGAAAAATATATTGTCCTGAATCACTTCGAATCTCAACCGGTTCACCGGACCGTCTAATAACCACAAAACTGCTAGGCCTAAAAACGGGGCATTAAAAATCTCCCCACTTAAGAAATTTCATCCATAAAATTTACCTGATGAAACAATTGCGAAATCTGTTTCAACATGTCCGACTTGCACTCCCACGTGACTCCTCAACATCTGCGGTGCCTCCACAACACCTTAACAAGCTCTACTGTCTTGCCACACAAAGACCTTCTTTGTTGGTATCAAGAATCTCTACCAGTTCTTCATCATAAGATAGTTATGATCTCAACTCTATCTCCTCCACCAAATAACATACGATGGATCCGACCTATATCTCTCAAACAATCAAACGTGGAACACATCATGAATCTTTCCCAACTTTAGAGGTAACCTTAAGCGGTACGCAAAAGGACCCACACGCTCAACAACCTTGTATGGTCCAATGAATCTCGAGCTAAGCTTCCCTTTTTGCCCAAAATGCAGCACCTTTTTTCCAAGGTGACACCTTCAAAAACACTTGATCACCCACAGCGTACTCTATATCCCTACACTTCAAATCTGCATAAGACTTCTGACGATCTGCAGCTGCTTTTAAGTGCTCACATATCAACTTTACCTTTTTAGTTGCACCTTTCAAAACATTGGGCATCGACACAAACTGTTCCCCCGCTTTTGCCTAACACACGGGCGTACGACATTTCTTGCCATACAATGCCTCATAAGGTGCCATCTGTATGCGAGCATGATAGCTATTATTGTAAGCAAACTCCACCAACGACAAATACTTCTCCCACGTTCCCTAGTACTCAATAACACAACACCTCAGCATATCATCGAGAACCTGAATCACGCGCTCCGACTGGCCATCCGTCTGTGGATGATACGAGGTACTAAAACTCAACCGGGTTCCTAAAGCACGATGCAAACTCACCCAAAACCTTACGGTGAACCACGGATCCCTATCTGATACTATGGATTTGGGTACCCCATGCAATCGTACAATCTCTAATATATACAATTCAGCCAACATGTCCAAGGTATACGTAGTATGCACTGGCACAAAATGCGTACACTTCGTAAACCGGTCAACAATCACCCAAATGGAATCCTTTTTGGTCGGCGTCAAAGGCAGCCCAGACACAAAATCCATGGTGATTCTTTCCCACTTCCATTCTGTTATTCTCAATGGTTGCAATAACCCTGAAGGAAACTGATGCTCAGCCTTTAGCCGTTGGCAAACTATACACTGAGCAACGAAATTAGCCACATTCTTCTTTATTCCGACCCAATAGTACTCCTCCTTCAACCCTTGATACATTTTAGTACTACCGGGGATGTATAGCAAAAGGACTAGTGTGTGCCCCAGTCAAAATAGCATGCCTCAACTCTTCGTCTTCAGGCACCACTACTCGATCTTTGAAACACAACACCCCATCATCGTTGAAATGAAAATACATAGGATTCGCATCCCTGATATCTTCCACATGAGGTACCAAACTCCTATCGTACAATTGCTTCTCCTTAATCATCTCTGACAAGGACGGCTTCACTTGCAACTCAGCCAACAACCCACCATCACGTGTCACACTCAAACATGCAAACATAGCTCTCAACTCTACCACTACCTTCCTACTCAAAGCATCAGCAACCACGTTAGCCTTACCCGGATGGTACTCAATAGCCAGATCATAATCTTTCAACAACCCCAACCACCTACGCTGACTTAGGTTCAACTCTTTTTGAGACATTAAATACTTCAAACTCTTATGATCCGTGAAAACCACACACTTCTCCTCATAGAGGTAATGACTCCAAACTTTCAAGGCAAACACCACCATGGCAAGCTCAAGATCGTGAATAGGGTAGTTACGTTCATGCACCTTCAACTGCCTAGATGCGTATGCCACTACCTTACCCTCTTGTATCAACACGCAACCAAGCCCAACATACGATGCATCACTATAAACAACAAACTCCTTTCCCGATTCTGGTTGAACCAAGACTGGAGCTTGCGTCAAGGCTTCCTTCAACCTTTCAAAAGCTCGCTGCCTATCTTCCATCCACTCAAACCGAACATTCTTTTGTAGCAACTTAGATAACGGAGCCGCCTAACTAGAGAACCCTTCCACAAACCTTCGGTAATAACCCGCCAAACCAAGGAAACTCCTAACCTCCATCACAGACTTCAGCGCCTTCTAACTCGTTACAGCCTCAACCTTATGCGAATCGACATAAATTCCTTCGGTCGAGACAACATGCCCGAGAAATACGACTTCCCTAAGCCAGAACTCACATTTGCTTAACTTGGCATACAGCTAATTCTCCATCAACTTTTGAAGCACACCGCAAATGGCTTTCATGATCCTCCTCGCTACGAGAGTACACGAGGTCATCATCGATAAACACAACCACAAACTGGTCCAGAAACTCATGGAACACACGGTTCATCATGTCCATAAAAGAAGCTGGTGCATTGGTTAGAACAAAAGGATTCACCAAAAACTCATAATGCCCGTACCTCGTACGAAAGGCTGTCTTGGGCACATCCACCTCCTTCACCTTCAACTGGTAATAACCTGACCTCAAATCTATCTTAGAAAACACCGAGGCACCCCTAAATTGATCAAACAGATCATCTATCTGTGGTAAGGGATACTTGTTCTTTATCGTCAACTTATTCAGTTGCTGATAGTCTATACACATCCGCAATGTACCATCCTTCTTCTTTACAAACAACACCAGTGTACCCCACGGTGATATACTAGGTCTAATGAAACCCTGATCCAGCAACTCCTGTAAATGCATCTTTAACTCCTTCAACTCCTTTAGGGCCATGCGAAATGGTGCAATTGATACTGGTACTGTACCCTCAAAGACATCGATGTCATACTCAACCTCACGGTTTCGTGGCAACCCCGGTAACTCTTTTAAAAAAATAGCCGAAAACTCACATACGATGAGAATATCCTGCACCCTCAACTCCTTTGATCCAAGATTCATAACATAGTCCAAGAAAGCCTAACATCTTGAATTCAACATTCGACTTGCTTCCAAAGCCGAAACAGAATTAGACAAAAACTTAGCACTCTCGCCAACAACCACCACCTCATAATCATCCGACACCCACAAAGATATCCGTTTGGTCTCAAAATCCACCACGGTCTGATGTTCGGTCAACCAATCCATACCCAAAATCACGTCAAAACCATGGAATGGCAACTCCATCAAATCCACAGCAAACTCATGTCCCTGAACCATCAACGGACACCTACGATACAACCTCTTAATCACGACTGTCTCCCCAAGAGAATTAGTCACTTTAACATCACATTAAGAATTTCAACAGATATATCAAGCAACTTAGCATGCTCACTCAAGATGTATGAATGTGTGGAACCGAAATCAACCAACGAATAGAATGACAAAGACTGTAGGGTAAAAGTACCTGCAATCACATCAGTGTCATTGCGACCCTCACGGTGCGCATACACCCTAGCCGGTCCACCTTCCTCAGGCTGGATAGCAACGGTATGAGCCACAGTCCTCTGCCAACCATCTTGACACTGAAACGGTCTGAGGCCACTACCTCTCTGCGGAGCAACAACAGGTGCGACACCCTGCCCACCTCGGGCCAATAACGGACAATCACTCCTCTGATGGTCACCCGACCCACAACTCCAGCAAGCATTAGCCACAACAGGCGCAAGTGTCTGACCCTCCCTGGCCAGACGCAGGCACTCTCACCTCAAATGATCTCGGGATCCACAAACCCAACAAGTGTTAAACAGAGCTCTAGCCTGGGCACCCTGCCCCTTGACACCACATCCATCAGCACCTCCGCTATGCCTCGATTCCGGAAGGAACCTTCTGTCACGATGTCTCTTAGCCTGACCACCGTTATAACCTGAATCAGCATCTCTCTTACCCGAGCTAGAACCTCGCGATCCAAAAGCCAAACACAAATTTTGCTCTATATCCATGGCTCGCGAAACCAACACATCAAATTCGGTATAATCATCAACAAGCATGTATGTCTTAACACCCTGCACAAGCTCATAACAGAAACGATCACATCACGTACGCTCATCATGAACCAACTCGATTGCATACTGACTCAACCTCATGAACTGTACATCATACTCCGCAACAGACATACTACCTTGTACAAGACCCATGAACTCACGCTTCCTATCATCCTGATATCGGACTCCCAAAAACTTCTTCTGAAAAAGCCTCACGGAAAAACTCCCAAGTCACATCATCGGTCGCCATACCGGATATTGTGGTACTCCACCATGTACAAGCATCACACTACAGCAGGGAATCAGCACAACCCAGCTTACGGACATCGGTACACCTCATCTGGCCCAGTATCCTTTCAGTACTGGCCAACCAGCCCTCAGAAGCCTCACGCGATAACCCTCAGAACTCAACACCACCCAAACTGCGAAGAAGCTCAAGCGGTAACCCTTTCCCAACCACCGGTAGTGCTGGCACATGAACACCCGCAACTGCTGCCTGAAAAGCATCGGTCATGGCTTGTATCAATGGTGCCATATCACCTATCCTTGGCCCATCCGGCGCATGTGGTACTTGTTCCACTCCCTCAGGTGGAATAGGTGGGGGTGGTGGGAATGCTCTAGGAGGCACAACATCTCCCTCAACACCCTGCCCAGTGGTAGCATCAATCGCACTAGATCGCAACTCTCTCCTCAGTCCTATCGTGCTAAAATATATTTAAGGCATGATAATCATTTCAAAACGAAAACAGCCAGGCCAGCTTCAAGCAAGGTCCAAGACTTCTATTTCCAAAAATCAAAACTTTTCAGACTATAATAGTAAGGCAATAGGTTTCCCAAATTTTCCCAACATAAAATAAACAATCAGCGTGCATATCTCAATCACCATGCATATCAACATCAGGTTTTAACGCAAAACATCACAATGATCATGTCTATTTCCCAACTGTCACCAAAGATAACAAACAAGCATCGTGCATAACAAACAACAGTAACGATCAAATACAACATCCCAACCTTTCGCAAACCTGGCTCTGATACCACCAAATGTAACCCCCTCGACCTGGCCTAGCTGCCAGACCGACCCGAGCGAGTCACATTAGGTTTATCAAGGTAAACTGTGAGAAGAAACCCTGAAATAAGACTATTTTCTTCTTTTATCTTGTCTAGATGCTTAATTAATATCCTATATGTTCATGCTGACAGAAGATGGAACCCAACTCAATCGGACATCGATTTGACATCTAATTGGTCTCAAATGCAATTTAGGGACCAAATTGCAATTCCAAAAAAATATAGGATTAAAGCTCATTTTTAATGTTACCTAGCCTTCATTAATCAGGATTCAATCATACACGTCAAATTTTAGCTCAATTCGTTCATTCAAGCACATTTAATTGCATAAACAAAACTCATAGACTAAAATACAAAGGCCAAAACCGTGCTGCAGTGACATTAATAGCTTTGGCTGCTGTCTGTACCGATACGGTATGAAACACCCCATTTCGATACACCTCCATGTTGTACCGATACGCCCAACTAACTTACCGAACTTACGAAATTGCTTTGTGGACCATACCAATACGGATAGTGGTGTTTCAGTACGCGGGACTTGGTTTAAAAAGCATATTCCAGTGGCAAAAACCCTTACCGAAACACCCTCTTCTGTATCGGTACGCTAGGCCAAAATAGCTTGGGCGTATCGAAATGACTAGCACCCGTATAGAAACCCAATGCCTAGAAATACCCAGCCGTACCGATATGGTCCCACGCGTATCAGCACACCTAGACCTGTAATGTCACTTTTTGCTGATTTTTCATCCAAATAACACACTCAAATCACTCCAACAAAGTTTAATACATAAGACCAACATACTAGGCATACCACAAGCATCCAAGCTTCACAAACTTAGCATCCTAGCATGGCATCTATGGATCAAATGAAAAGCTAGAGGCATGCATCCTAGTTTTCATCCAAGCAATATTTCAAAAAAATGTAAACCAACACTAAAATACCAACTTAGAGGCCTTTTACAACTCAAGAGCAAACAAGCAACATGCTCAAACAGAGAGTTCAACAACCATATCCCAAAACCAAAACAAGTACCCCATTGCCTTTATTCTTATAGTCTAATCCAAACATATTTTGTTAGCCAAGTCTTGCTAGGAGCCCCTTGCTTCTTGCTGCCTTGATGGACAAAGAGAGCGTAAGCACACTAGGCTTAGTGAGGAGTGCTCAAATACAATACACCATTAATTCAATTAAAACCATTGTTCAATAGCACATTGGAAATCCCTTTTTAAATCTTACTTTTCATCATATAAAACATCATGCCTTAAAAACCATGCACTTAACACTTTCAAAACTAGCATATCAAACCATATGCTACATGTATCATTAACCAACAGCAAATCCCATTGCTAACCTCAATTCAAGCCTTCCCATGCATAGCAACCATATGCAAAGCTTAAAGAGTAAACATTTATAAATCATATTATACAACAGAAACCTTTCAATGATACATTAACAATTATATTGACTTACAAGTGATCATTAAACAAATCCAACGCCAAACGAGTTCATCCGATACACGGATTCAACAAGTGTTCAACCAACACTTCAAGCCATCTCAACCGGAATAGCATTACAATAACAATCGTGGTACATTACCAATCGAGTACTTACACAACCTTTGGGGGCACCAACCCTTTTTATCGGTTAGACGCTTAATCCACTAACGGGAGTTTTCGGTAGTGTTTAACCCCTCTACTGTTAGGATACTCAGATGGAGTTTTTGGTACATGGATCTAAACCCCTCAACATCCAAGGTGACTTATTATTGTGCACTCAATCCTATGGCCGGCCAACTATATCTGATAACAATTTTAAAACTACATCATTTGCCAATATAATTAACCATTTTAACATTTACCTCACTGGTTTAATCAAGCATTAACCAATCATTTTTCCAAAGAAATAACCATGCTTTAAACCATAAGTATAGACCACTTACTTACAAGGATCACTTACCATGTGCATCCTTCAACATTTAATGCTCAAATACAGCATTTCAAATACTTTAAAACATGCTTAGACAGTAGGTAACATGTGAATTAAAACAAGTGCATGAAACCATTACAACATAGCACGTTCGAGAGAGAAAATCCATTTTACTTACTTCTGAGTTTAAACCAGCGTATCAAGCTAAGTTTAAACTCCCATAAACCACCTTTAAAATATTCCAAAGCTAGAATCCACGTTCTCACTCACTAATACGCGAAACCTCGATTTGCCGACGCGAAATCAAGTGTCTGAAGCCTCCAACACTTCACCAATCACATCTGGATCAACTTCCCCTGCTTTGACCACGGCACAATAGAGGATTAATGCATCTCAATGCATTCAAGACACTGCACTAACAAATCCTTTCGAATTTCCACTATCCTCACAAGATTACCCATCCACAACAACCGAAATCATCATCAAAACCTTCTCAAACACAACCTAACAATCTAACACCACTTTTATCAACAATCAACACCTAAAAACAGAACCAACACAACCTAACATCCCCTGCATTCAAGCAGTTACCAAAACACCCCAAGAACATAAATCTAACAACCTAAATAATTAGAGATTTAAGAGTTTCAGGATTCCATTGACAACAACAACTTATCAACATTATAAAACATCCACAATATGAATTCAATCATCCTTAATTACCAAAAAATAGATTCAATCTATGAATCAACTCATTTCCCCTAATTAACTCAATTAATCATTGAAAATCATTAAAATGAGATTAGAAACATAAAATCAAGGATCAAATGCTTTGGAATTTGATGAAAAATTGATTGTTTTTCTGAGGAGAGAATAGAGAGAAAAATAACGTGATTTATTTTTCAAAACCAATAACCACCTTTTAACCAAAAATCCCTTTTATTTAAATAATAAAACACATGTTAAAATAAGTCTAATTAAGGGAGAAACCATCAAAAACAAATTGGTAAAATATCTCCATAAAGATTCTAAGAATTCGACCCTTTTTATTTTAGTCACTAGAAAATCGTAGTTTTCAAAACTTGCATTTTGGTCACTAGCCAAAATGTCTGGCTTCCAAAACTCATTTTCCAAAATTGATTGCACCAAAAATCATTATATATTAAAAGATGATTTTTAAATATTTTCCATATTTTTTTCTTACAGAAAATATACTATCTCGAATCCGGCTCGAATCTCTAACCCGGTCCACTAGACCGTCTAATAACCAAAAACTGCTAGGCCTAAAAACCGAGGCATTACAAAGTCACTCAATAAGATGGATATGGATCAATTCACTCTTCTAATCACCCTCCTTTGGAACCTTTGGAACCGAAGGAACAAGCTAATCCATGAAAACAAGTTCCTTCTAGCCTGAGCAGTGGTGGACTATGCACAATTGCTTGCTTCAGACTATGCAAACACACATGAGCCCACAAGTAGCCTGATCCCTTGTAACTGTGCCACTCATTGGGCATGCCCTTGTAGTGGCCCACAACTTGCATGGCATGGTCCTTGACACAATAGCCCACAACCTCTATGGGGTGCACACTGTCGAGACAGCCGAGGCCTGATCCTTCACCCTTGGGCTACAGATCATTGTACAAACATAAATCAGCTCAATATATATATATACACACATGAGAAGCTTAACAGATCGATCACTGCCACCTTCCTGCCTGAAGCGGATAACAAGCTTGCCGAACATGCTAGACTTAAGGTCAAACATGTGAGTCGAAAAGCCAATAGGGTAGCACTTTCACTTGCCCACTAGATACTGAATTGTAATGAACCTTATGTATTCTCATATGATGTTTCAGATTGTCTATCAAACCTTGTAATCGGTGATGTCATTCATGGCTAATGCAATACAATCCTTATTTCAAGAAAAAAAAAGCAAAACGACATCATAACGGTCAAAAGTCATGCTTAAACACAATTAACGTCACAAAATGACTCAACAATAAACATTCAGAAAACCATCCTAACTTTTTCAAACCTGACTCTGATACCAACAAATGTAACCCCTTTGACCCGGCCTAGTTGCTAGGCCGAACTGAGCGAGATACATTAGGTTTGTCGTAGCAAACCTGAATCGAATATCTTGAATTAGGTCCATTTTTTCTTTTTATCTTATATAGATGCATCATTAGAATCTAGGGTGTACAAATTGGCAACGGTTAAAAACACAACTGAATCGAACATTAATTCGACATCCAATTGCATGAATTTGCAATTTAGGGACCAAATTGTAAATCTAGAAAATTATAAATACTTTCATAGATTTAAGTATACCAACCCTTAATTAGTTAGATTTCATGCTCACAAGTTCAATTTCAGCTAAAACGGATCGATCAAACAAACTCAATTTGCATACATACAAAATAAAGACTAAAATGAAAGAATCCAAACTTCAGCATCTAAATAACTAACATAATATCCTTCAGTATCGGTACATAGGAACTTGTACCGATACCAGGCTTCATACGTAAGGGATGTACTGGAACATAAATACTTGTACCGATACCTACGTCGTAATACACGAAGCCCGTACTAATACGGCTATGGGGCGTATCGGTACCCAAGCTTAAATGGCTAAAACACAAATTCTAGTAGCAAAAATCCACACTGATACACTTTATCGAGTATTAGTACCCAAGCCAAATTTACGCTTCTTAGACCTAATTCAGGTCCCTCGTACCGATACAATGAGCCATGTACCGATACCCAAAGGCTTGTCATTCCTATTTTATCTAGTTTTTTACCTCCAAATCAATACAAACTAGTCTCAAACATCCTAGCATACATACTAAACATATTTATTATGTTAGGCACACGTCCACAACTGTTAAGTGTGTAAAAGTACTATATTTCTACCCTATTTACTCTTAATTATTGTTAGACTTAGTGTCATTCTAGTTGCATTTTTAGTCATTCATGCATAATTGCATCATTTCCTTCATTGTCATGTTTGATTACATAATTCGGTTGATAATTGTGGAAAAGGTGCTGCTGGTATGTGTTTTTGTGTGTGCAGGGTCAAATTGCCCAAGCAAGTAGGAAATTGCCAGAGCAATTGATGATAAGAAGAAGGGAGCTGCCGATTTTTAGAGGATATATCCAATTAATTTGAATTAATTACGAGAAGCAAGGATAAATCCTAGAAGAGTTGGAGTCCCACGAAGAGATCAAAAGGAGATTAAATTCCAAGAGTTTATGAGGAGTTTTTGGAAAATAAATAAATAAAAGAGATTTATCTCTTTTATAGTATTTAATTTCAACTTAAACTCACCCTTCCATAAATAGAATTTGACCTAGCCATCTCCTATATAAGGGAAGACATGTCGCCACTTTGGGGGTAGTCGAATTGGAGGAAGAGAAACATAGGGTTGCTCAACATCTTCTTCTTTCTTCTTTATTCCATTTGATTCATGTTGGGTAGATTTTATCTTATATTTCTTTTGAACCCAGCCATGAACTAAACTTTACTTGGCTTGGGTTATTGTGTTTTGTGGTTGTGAAAACGCTTTGATTTGTTTAGATTTTTGAGTTACAATTCAATTTCAAAGTTTCTTCATTCTTGATTCTTAATTTTGATTACGAGTGAATTGGGAGAGGATCTCGTGAATTCATCCATTTATCTAATATCGGAAGAGTTAGATTCAAGAAACGAATGAGCATGGTTTTCATACAAATGAATATTGGTGAAAACTAATTCGACTTAGGGATAAGTTGTGAATTTCAACAGCTAAGAGAAGCGCAAGATTGGTTGTTGGTCACCCATGGTTAACGAAGGGATGTATCACCAAGGCATGCACAATTAACAGTGTTTCGAGTTAGGGATAACGAGAAGCCATTGAAGAATGCTTTGCCAAACTTTGAAGGAAGTCGCCCAGGCAATCGCACCATTCGCAGTTGCCCAAGCAATTTGACTGATGCTAATTGTTAAGACGATTGAGTTACTTTTGCAATCAATTACCACGATGGTCCATTCAATCATCACACCACAACTCATGATAACTCTGCCTACTCTCTCATTCAATCAACATCTCTTTTATTTACTTGCTCTTTTATTTTTACTTGTCAAATCGATTCCTATTATCATCACCAATTACTTTTCAGTACAATAAGTTAGAATTCAGAAGTTGCACCAATCCCTGTGGAGACGATATCTATTCTATACTATAACTTGCGATGTGTACACTTGCACCAATTGCGAAGTACTCTAAACACGCAACAAGTTTTTGGCCATTGCCATGGATTGGCAATAGCGACTTTGATTTTTATTTCTTGTACCTTTGTTCTTTTTTATTTTTTTTATTAATCGGTTTCAAGGGGCTAACATCCTTTGGTTGTGCATCTTTGCATGACCAGGGCAAGACCAGCAGCACAAGAATACTCACTTGAACTTGAGATAGAACGAGTTTTTCATAGAAGAAGACGAGAACAAGGAGCAGCAATGGCAGAACACCCTGATAATCAAGTCGGCAATCTGAATGCCGACGGCAATCAAAATATCGTAGTAAGAGGAGGAGAAGCTCAATTCGAACAACCAGCTCATGTCATTAATAGACCAATCCGAGATTACCTACAGGAGGATCTAAATGGTCTCAATCCAAGAGTTGTCACACCTGAAATAGAAGCTGTCCATTTTGAATTAAAACATGTGATGTTCAACATGACCAATACGATTGGTCAATTTGGCAGATAGACCACTAAAGATGCCAGACAACATCTCAAATCATTCATGGAGATTTGTAATTCCTTCAAACTATAAGGAGTCCATGAGAATGTCCTAAGGCTGAAATCATTTCCCTATTCACTGAGGGATAGGGCAAAGACGTGGTTAAACAGTATTCTATCTGGATCTATAGGATCTTGGATGAATTTATGTCGTGATTTCATTGCTAGATTTAGTCATACAAATATGAATAATAAATTGCGTAATGATATTACTTCTTTTCGGCAAGCAGATGATGAATCCATGTACAAGGCTTGGGAGCGATACAGAAAGCTTTTACACAAATGTCCTATGCAATGATTCCCAAAATGGAAACAAGTGATGATGTTCTACAACTCAGTGAATACACCAACAAGGATGATGCTAGATGCCTCGACAAATGGCATACTCCTTAACAAGTCGCTTGAGGAAGCGATAGAGATTATGAACCGTCTTGCCAAGAACGACTATCAATTCCCAACTACCCGTACGGGAATAGTCAGACGAAACGCCATGATAAATGAGCTTGATTCATCGTGATCCATTTCTGCCCAATTAGCCGCTCTAACCAATTTGGTTAAGAATATGGAGCGACCAAGCAACACACAGGAGATCAAGATACTAGATTCAATTTGTGATTTATGTAACGGTAACCATGATTCTTCTGAGTGTTCGTAGAACCCAGAATCTAGTTTTTACGTTGGAAACTACAATCGGAACAATAATGTGATATCCAACACACACAATCCAGCCTGGAGAAAGCACCCAAATTTTTCATGGAGCAACCCAAACAACGCAATTAATCAGAACAATTAGAATACACAAGCATCGGGATTCCAGCAAAACATGCCTCGGTAACAGATGCCGCAGTAACAATCGACACCATCTAGTTCTTTGAAAAATTCTCTCAATGCTTTTATGTTAAAAACTAAATCTTATATGGTTGAGAATAGTAGTTTCATGAAAAGGACCAACGCTTTCATTAACTGAGATGAGATTGCAAAATTAGGAGGAGGCCTTAAAATCCTTGGAAACACAAGTCGGGCAATTCGCTCAGAACTTGAATACAAGACCCCTAGGCGGCTTACCTAGTGATACTGAGGTCGCAAAAGGAGTAGGCCACGAGCAGTGTAAGGTAATCACTACATGGAGTGGCCGGCAGCTTAAAGAAGACCAAGTTCATCCAATGGATAACACTCAACCAGCAGAACGATCTCATATCCAAAAAGACACCAAAATTGATGAATCAGTAATTGCTCAGGTGAAATTCGATGCCCAGGTAATTCTAATTGCCCCGGCAATTCATGGTGCCCAGGGAATTTGCGATAAAAATCCTAAATCAAAAAAGAAGGAAGAGGAGATCTGAATCCCACCACCATTCCCACAAAGCCTTAAACGGTAGAAGCAATAATATCAGTTCAAGAAATTCCTTGACATCTTGAAGCAAGTTCACATCAATTTGTCGTTGGTAGAGGTGGTAGAGCAAATGCCTAACTATGCTAAGTTCCTTAAAGACATTGTCTCTAAGCGAACAAGGCTAGGTGAGTTTGAAACAGTGGTCGTGACAGAAGGATGCATGGCCATGTTACAAAACCGCATGCCACCTAAACTTAAGCATCCCAGTAGTTTAACTATACCATATGCTATCAAAAATCACTACGTGGGGAAGGCCTTGTGCGATCTTGGAGCAAGCGGTTGTGGTGTTTTCATTGTTTTGGATTGTGAAGCTAAATCTTGCAGACAGATCCTATGTGCATCTAGAGGGGAAAACCGAAGATATTTGGTAAGAGTTGATAAATTTATTTTCCCGCTGTTTTCATTGTTTTGGATTGTGAAGCAGATGAGTTCGCACCCATTATTCTTGGGAGACAATTTTTAGCAACGGGAAGAACCTTGATTGATGTCGAGAAAGGAGAACTCACCATGAGGGTAAATGACCAACAAGTCAAGCTTAATGTCTTCCAACCCCTTAAGCATGCTAACGATCCAGAAGAATGCCAAGTCATTCAAGTCACCATTGAATTCAATTATGACGTGGAAGAGAATTACCTCGGCAATTGCATTGCCGAATCAAAAAACCCTGAGGAATTGGTCGACGAAGAGAAGATGAAGAGAAATGGATAGTGAGTCGACCAGGTAAGTATTTTGAACCATTGGATTACTCAGGTAAGGAAGGTAAATTCGAAAACCTTCTATTGAGCAACCACCGACACTCGAATTGAAACCATTGCTAGGGCAATTAAAATATGCTTATTTGGGAAACAATAACACTTTACCCATGATAATTTCTTCTAAGTTGCGGCCTGAACAGAAAAAGAGGTTGATTGACATGTTGAAGCTGCACAAAAAAAATAATAGGTTGGACAATTGCAGACTTGAAGGGAATTAGCCTAGTGGTATGTATGCAAAAAATCCTATTGGAGGATGATCATAAACTGTCAATTGAGGCACAAAGGAGACTTAACCCTGCCATGAAGGAGGGTGTGATGAAAGAAATCATCAAATGGCTTGACGCCGGTATCATATATCCTATCTTCAACAGTACATGGGTAAGTCCAGTACAATGTGTACCGAAAAGGGGAGATGTGACTATGGTAAGTAACAAAAACAACGAACTCATTCCAACAAGACTCTGATCGATTGGAGGGTTTGTATGGATTACCGTAAGTTGAATAAAGCTACTAGGAAAGATCACTTTCCTTTACCCTTTATTGACCAAATACTTGACAGTCTTGTAGGTAAATCCTTTTATTGTTTTCTTGATGGTTACTCAGGTTATAACCAGATCGCCATAGCACCAGATGATCATGAAAAGACCACCTTTACACGCCCATATGGTATATATGTATTTCGAAGGATGCCATTCGGATTATGTAACTCCCTGGCAACCTTTCAACGGTGCATGATGGCAATCTTCTCTGACATGGTGGAAGATTTCCTTGAGATCTTTGTGGAAGATTTCTCGATTTTCAGAGATAACTTTGAAAATTTCCTCGGTAATTTGGAAAATGTGTTATCACGATGCGAAGAATCCGACCTAGTGCTAAATTGGGAAAAATGCCATTTTATGGTGGACGAAGGTATTGTGCTCGGCAATAAAATCTCATCCAAAGGAATCGAAGTGGATAGAGCCAAAGTGGATGTGATTGAGAGATTGTCGCTACCAACTTCAGTCAAAGGAATCTGAAGTTTTCTCGGACATGCAGGTTTTTACAGAAGGTTTATTCATAATTTTTCTAAGATTTCTAAACCCTTGTGTAATTTGCTTGAGCAGGATAAGACTTTCAACTTTGATGAATCTTGTGCCACGACATTTGAAGCCCTGAAAAAGCAACTTGCCTCGGCGCCTATTGTTGTCCCACCCAATTGGACCTTACCTTTTGAACTCAAGTGCGACGCAAGTGACTTCGCGATAAGAGCCATTTTAGGCAACGCACAAGTAAGATTTTCCATGTGATTTACTACGCTAATAAAACTTTAAATGGTGCATAATCAAATTACACCACAACGGAGAAAGAATTACTAGCAATAGTTTTCGCATTTGATAAGTTACATTCCTACTTGATTGGTACTAAGGTAATTGTTCATATTGTTCATTCAGCAATTAAGTACCTATTTGCTAAGAAATATGCCAAACCTCGTTTAATTCGTTGGATTTTACTTTTACAAGAGTTTGACATCGAAATTAAGGACAGGAAAGAAACGGAGAACCAAGTTGCCGATCACTTATCAAGGTTGGAAAAACGCGATGAAGATTCAGACTCCTTGGAGATCCATGACACATTCTCGGATGAGCAGTTGTTAGTTTCCTCGGCAACCCCCTGGTATGCCGATTTGGTTAATTTCTTGGTCAGTGGTACTTTGCCTTATGACCTTACTCACCAAGGAAAGAAGCGGTTCTGACATGATGCTAAGCATTATTATTGGGGCGAGCCTATTTTGTTTAAACAATGTACATATCAAGTGATAAGGCGACGTGTTCCCGAGGAAGAGCAGGACAATGTGCTTCGATAATGTCACTCTTCACCCTATGGAGGCCATTTTGGAGGAACTCGCACCGCGGCCAAAGTCCCACAATCCAGCTTGTATTGGCCCACTCATTACAACGATGCTCAAGAATTCTACAAGAGGTGTGATCGCTATCAGTGAACTGGAAACATTTCGTGACGACACGAGATGCCACTATAGAATATCCTTGAGGCAGAGTTGTTTGACGTGTGGAGGATCGACTTCATGGGACCCTTCCCATCCTTATTCGGTAATTTGTACATCCTACTTTCCGTGGACTACGTGTCTAAATAAGTAGAGGTGGTCGCAGTTCCCAAAAACGATTCAAAGATTGTATAAAAATTCTTGCAGAAAAACATATTCACACGATTCGGGACACCAAAGGCAATTATCAGCGATGGAGGCACACACTTCGACAATAGGCTAATTGCCAAAATGTTGGAGCAATTTGGAGTAACACACAAAATAGCCACGACATATCATCCACAAACAAACGGGCAAGCCAAAATTTCCAATCGTGAATTGAAGGCTATCCTTGAAAAAGTTGTCAATCCTTCTCGAAAGGATTGGTCTGCAAGAATTGATGAAGCATTATGGGCCTATCAAACAGCATTCAAGACACCTTTAGGCATGTCGCCTTACAGACTCGTTTACGGCAAGACTTGCCACCTTCCGGTGGAGATCAAGCATAAGGCTTATTGGGCAATCAAAACTATTAACATGGATTGGGAAAGTGCAGGGCAAAAACGATTATTGGACCTCAACGAGATCGAAGAAATTCATAGCCTACGACAACGTGAGAATTTACAAGGAGAAAACGAAGCATTGGTACGATAAGAAGCTATTGCTGAGGCAATTTTTTCCCCAGCAATTAGTTCTTCTATTCAATTTTTGGTTAAAACTCTTTCAGGGAAAACTAAAATCAAGATGGTTTGGGCCATTCGAGGTAATAAAACCATTCTCCCATGGTGTCGTGATAATCAAGTCCACCATTGACGGACATGAATTCAAAGTTAACGGACAAAGATTAAAGCACTATGTCGGCACCCATGTTGAGCGAGACAAGGAAGTGGTTACTCTAGGAGATGTGATCATGCTCTCCTTTAGCATTTCTTACTTTTTAGTTTTGTTTTTAATTTCAAACTTATTTTTAATTTTGGTTTTAATTTTATTTCATATTTTAAATTTTAAATTTTATCTTTCAATATTATTTTTAGGAAAATTATTTTTTATAATTTTCAGTTTATCTTCTCTTTATTTATTTTATTTTATTTTTATCTTTAATTAACGTTTATCTTCTTATTTGTGTTTGAATTTTAGGATAAGAGTTCAAGATAAGGAGGTGTTGGATCAAAAATTGAAGTTTACCCTTGAGAGGGAATAATGGGCTGATTTTTGGGGATTACAAAGGCCTATTTTATTATCACTTTTACCCTAATTGTCATCCCTTTTAAACCCCTAGCCGCACACCCCTCTACATTCCCCCAATCCCCTTTGCCACATACCATAACCAATCCCCTCCTCATCTTTTATTTCCATCATTCTTTCCAATTTTATTTTCTTTCCTCCCATTAGCCTAAAATCACCATCATCTTCACCATATCCTACCTCACCATTAAACTTTCAAACTCCATCTATTCTTATTCTAATCTTTGAACTGTCAAAACTTTTTTTCTTTTATTTTCTTTGTTTTTACTTCCTACCACAACCACAATAACCATGGCAAAAAATCTCAAGACTATGGTTCACCCGAGTTCATCCAAGGAACCATCATCTCACTGATTTGCAGCACCAACCATTGAGGAGGGATATCTAGACAAGTTTGCAAACCACAAAGTATGGGAGGAGCAAGGATTCGCCTACACCATCTCCCACAAGAACTTTGGCCTTGATGCGTCTATCTTCAAAATTATCGCGCACCACAAATGGAAAATCCTTTGCCATCAGCCAAAGCCTGGCAAAGTATCATGGTAAGAGAATTTTATGCTTATTCTCCTAACCCAAACAACCCTTATGTTTATGTTCGTGGCAGGGCTATCCTTATTGATGCCGACACCATCAACACTTTCTACGGGATATACATTGCGAAAGATAAACATAAAGCCTTTTATGGACAATATCACGGCCGAAGAAGTCGGAAAGGTATTCAAGGACCTCACAATCGAAGGTGCTGAATGGAACCAAGGAGCCTTAAAAGGGACGGTAAATCAACTTATGTTAAAACCCGAGGCAAAATTGTGGAATAAATTTGTTAAAACTTGCTTAATGCCCACTACACTCAACACCACAGTTTTATATTCTCGTCTTTTGTTATTGCATTCTATTTTAAACAAGCGAATTATAAATATTAGACAACTTATTTGTGATGAGATATTCTCTTGTAGTTAAAAGGATGTAGGTGCCATTTTCTTCTCGAGCTTAATGTCCCAACTATGCGAGAAAGAAAAAGTATCGAGTGATCCAACAGACGAGAAATTGCCTTCCAAAATTGGGATACTTGTGGATTATGGGTGAAGCACCAACGAAAGAACAAGCATTGCCAAAGAAATCATGTGCACCAAAAATTTCCCAGGCAACCAAAGATGCCTCGACAATTCCTGATGCCTCGGCAAGTCGTGATGCCCAGGCTACTGAACCTGCCTCGGCAGGCATGGATCGAATCAAAGAAATGCATAGCCCACTATCCTACAGATTATAGCGAATGGAGGCCCATTAATTGCAATTTATGCGATACATGAGGGACCATAACGTAGCTATCACACGAGTGATCCTTGAGAAGTACCCCGACAACACCGTGCCTTTCCCGGTATTTCCTGCGAACCTACTTGCCCCGGCAACTAAGGATGCCACGGCAACTGCCACACAAGATAAACCTTCTCAGACTGAATCTTTACATAGATTTACAGATTTAGACGAGAGCATATATGAACCAATGAAGTTGCCACCGGTCAGGCCATCAAAGTTGAAGCGCAAAGCTTCTATCATCGAAGAGACTGAAAAAGAGGATGAACAAAGTGATGAGGTTCTGAAAGTAAGGGCTAAAGCTGCACCACCAGCCACACGCACTCAACCACCGCGAACCACAAAATGAATCAAGCATACGGCCCGAAAAAAACTATTCATCCAAGGTGACGACCTTTCTGACTAACTCATTTGCATTTTCATTTTAATTTTTTTGTACTTGCACGCATTGAGGACAATGCTTCTCTTGAGTTTGGGGATGTTGGTTTCTAGTTAGTTTCATATTTAGTTGCATTCATCTTTAGTAATCGCATATAGGGTGCATACATTACTTGCCATGCCTTTGATTGGATTTAATTTGCTTAGACTTGTTGGATATCCTATGATGAGTTTGCCACTGAACTTAATTGATAGAACTTTCGATTTTAGGATGTGCATGGATAACACTTAGAATTCAACAATGATGCTGAATATAATTTGATACTGTTGTGACTCGATTGATTAAAGGAGACTTGGTGAACTTAGGTTGTTTAAAAATTGGGTAAAAATTAAACTTAAAAATGTGAGCTAAAGGTGCCTATTCGGCTCTAGTCTCAACTAAGATTAATTTAAAAAAATTCTTGCTAGAGGTGTCTGAAACCGGCTCTAGTTATCACACGTTAGAAATTGCTAGAGGTGCCCGAAATTGGCTCTAGTTGATTAACATTAACATAAGAAATCGCATGTTTTGCTAGAGGTGCCCGAAATTGGCTCTAGTAAAAATAAAATACCCCGGTAATTAATTTAAACCTATTGTTCACACGGAATCCTAAAAATCAACTTGTACACAACTCCACACACACATTGTCACAAGCATTATAGTTTAATTCTGAGTAAATTTTGTGCTATCCGAAAATTTGAAAAGCAATCATACTTTGTGTCACGGTTCTGAGAATTGAAGTCAGTTATGAAGCAAATTTTTTGATGATTGAAGTATTGGCAAGTAATTGTTAGTTTTGCATTGCTTAAGGACAAGCAATAGTTCGAGTTTGGGGGTATGTTAAGCGTGTAAAAGTACTATATTTCTACCCTATTTACTCTTAATTATTGTTAGACTTAGGCTCATTCTAGTTGCATTTTTAGTCATTCATGCATAATTGCATTGTTTTCTTCACTGTCATGTTTGATTACATAATTCGGTTGATTTTTGTGGAAAAGGTGCTGCTAGTATGTGTTTTTATGTGTGCATGGTCTAATTGCCCAAGCAAGTAGGAAATTATCGGGGCAATTGAGGATTAGAAGAAGGGAGCTGCCAATTTTTAGAGGATAAATTCAATTAATTCGAATTAATTACGAGAAGCAAGGATAAATCCTAGAAGAGTTGGAGTCCCACGAAGAGATCGAAAGGAGATTAAATTCCAAGAGTTTATGAGGAGTTTTTGAAAAATAAATAAATAAAAGAGATTTATCTCTTTTATAGTATATAATTCCAACTTAAACTCACCCTTCCACAAACAGAATTTGACCTAGCCATCTCCTGTATAAGGGAAGACAAGCCGCCAATTTGGGGGGAGTCGAATTGGAGGGAGAGAAAAATAGGGCTGCTTAATATCTTCTTCTTTCTTCTTTATTTCATTCGATTCATGTTGGGCAGATTTTATCTTGTATTTATTTTGCACCCAGCCATGAACTAAACTTTACTTGGCTTGGGTTATTGCGTTTTGTGGTTGTGAAAATGTTTGGATTTGTTTAGGTTTTTAAGTTTCAATTCAATTTCAAAGTTTGTTCGTTCTTGGTTCTTAATTTTGATTGCGAGTGAATTGGAGAGAATCTCGTGAATTCATCCATTTATCTAATATCGGGAGATTTAGATTCAAGAAATGAATGAGCATGGTTTTCATACAAAGGAATGTTGGTGAAGACTAATTCGACTTAGGGATAAGTTGTGAATTTCAACGGCTAAGAAAAGCGCAAGATCAGTTGTTGTTAACCCATGGTTAACGCAGGGATATATCACCAAGGTATGCACAATTAACAGTGTTTCGAGTTAGGGATAACAAGAAGCCATTGAAGAACGCTTTGCCGAACTTTGAAGGAAGTCGCCCAGTTGCCCAGGCAATTGTACCATTCCCAGTTGCCCAGGCAATTACAATTGCCCAGTCAATTCGACTGATGCTAATTGTTAAGACGATTGAGTTACTCTTGCAATCAATTACCACGACAGTCCATTCAATCATCACACCATAACTCACGATAACCCGGCCTACTCTCTCATTCAATCAACATCTCTTTTATTTACTTGCTCTTTTATTTTTACTTGTTAAATAAATTCCTATTATCATCACCAATTACTTTTCTTTTCAGTACAAGAAGTTAGAATTCAGAAGTTGTACAAATCCCTATGGAGACGGTATCTATTCTATACTATAACTTGCGACGTGTACACTTGTACCAATTGCGAAGTACTCTAAACACGCAACAACAACATACCAAACCATCAAATACGCATTTTCGGACACGAAAGCGTAAACTATAGGCATGCTTCCTAAACATTTCAACCAACATACTCAAAAATGAATTCAAGCATAAGTCTATCAATCCACATCACAAATCTAAACAGCAATCCAACAACTAACAAGGTACAATCCTTGGAAACAAATACAATCAAAATACAAATCCCCAAAAACTTGGATAACATATTGCCTTTTTACCAAAATCTTTAAGTTAAACCATACTCAATGTCAAATGACGTCTTAGGATCTCTTTGCTCCAATGCTCCCACAATCTTCAATTTTATACAAATAAGAATAAGAGTAGAAACAAACATATGCTTAGTGGTGTTACTCTTCCACATTCATCAATGCATAAAAACATGAGTATAAAAGCCAACACCATTGAAACTCTTTTCAAAACATGGCATGCATAACAACCATATGCAATATATAGTTTTCCACCTATTTCCCCATATATTAGCAAATATAGTGACCATTAGATAAACCATTGTTTCATTAAAACCACATCGGATACACGGATTTCCCAGTAGACTCACCTCTACCAAAAAATACCTTGACCTGGATAGGCTTACCTCTATCCTACTTCAAGGTACACCATAAACTTGGGTAGCCTAGTTAAATTGCATACCACAAGTGATAACCTAACAGCCCGAGTAGCCTAGTTAAACCACTTTCCTCAAGGACCATGGTGCGATCGACTTCATATTATAGTGCACTGTAAACCCTATGACATGTCAACTATAACTGAACTTTATTTCCATTTGTCACATAGCCAATATACACTTTTAAACACATTTACTTACTATTTTCCATATGCATTTAACAAAACATTTACATATGCAAAAATCACATTGCCCAAGGCAACAACCACATTTCATTCAAGAATCATTTATGAATGCTCTTAGGCATCCATATACTTGATAAATCATCGAGCATCTTTTAAATGATGCATAAAATATTAAGTAAATCAATCAATGCTTTTAAACCAAAATATGTAAATCAAGTTTCATATCAAACCGATATCCAAAAGGCGAAAATAGAGAAAACTTACTTTCGAGCTTATATAAGCTTGCTAGGCTTTAACTAAACTCCCAAAGCCATAATTCAAACCTCTTTAAAGTACCAAAACACATTTGCACTCACCAATGCGCAACGCCTTGCTTGTCATTGCGTTCCAAGACTTCGAAACGAATCGATTTCCATAAAACGAGTTAGGCTTGACTCTCCCTATTTTGGCAACACAAAACCAGAGGCAAAATGCATTAAAATGCATTCTAATGCATTAAAATCCATTCTAACACGGGCCTACAATCATCCCCTGCAATCTCCACGAAATAGCACCCAAAAACCATCCGAAAATACCGAAAACTACTCCAATAACAACCAAACGATCTCCAGCCACAACCTAACATTTCTAGCATCTTAACACCATCAAAGAACACCCAAAAACATAGCTAGCACAACCTTATACCTCCATCAATTAAGATTCAAACAAAACAGCCCCTAAAACTACCTTAAACCACCATAGAAAATAGCCAATTAAATAGTTTCGGAATTGATTACAAAAACCTCAACTCACATTGTTTTTAAGCAACCAAAATGTGATTTAACCCATTAGAAATCCTCCTCAATTATCCCACATATCAAGATTTTAGACAAAATATCAAAAACATCAATTAAGATTATTTCGAAGAATCAAATAGCAAAACTATGATATTAAACATCAATTAGAAGCCAAACACTAGGGAATATCAATAAAGAACCTTAGTTTTAAGAGAGGAAAAGAAAATTACCTTTGAAGTCTTTCCTCCACAATTTGACGTAAACTTTCTTTGTTGAATAAAATGGAATTTGGAAAAATCTTTTAGAAATCTTTGACAAGGTTTTGCAAAGAAAAATAAGAGGAATCTTTTGTCGTAATTCTCATTGAAAACAATCAACTTTTCAGAAATCTAATGAAGAGAAAATGGTGAGAATGAGAGAAAATGCTTTTGTCAAAACAATTAACCGTCAACTTCTTTTGCTAATTATGGTGGAAAACTCAATTAATGTTTTTAGGAAAATTAATTCTCTAAGGATTCCTAGTATCGGCCCTTTTTACAATTTAGACATTAAAAATAGTTTTGCATTTATTACATTTTGGTCACTAAATCCAAAATGTCATCTCAACTGATTAAATTGATTTCCAATTCCAAACCCAAAAAACTTTATATAATTATTAAACATTTTTAAAAGCTTTAACAAAATTTTATCCCTTGACATTCACATTTCAAAAATATTTATTTCCTGAAACGTATGTTAATTGCCAAACCCTATTCCCTGATCCAAACCTAAACCAACTAAAACACCAAAACTTACAAGCCCATTTTCGGGGCGTTGCATAATCTATCTTCAATAAACACCCATACACTTCTAGCAACCAAAGCTTTAATGTTATCTAACCCAAAATATACTACATAAACCAAAAATCAACCTTCCTAACTTATACTCAGCCATTAATCATCAATTCTTAACTCAAAATATCTTAAATATCATCAATAATCCTTTACTAACAACAGCTAACCCTTAGGCATCCAAATCACCATCATCAAACTCAAAATCCTCAAGATCACCTAAGCTAATTTAATCAATTAATTCAATTCCGAGATTATTTTTACGAAATTGGGTTTAGATAACATCTAACCCACTAAAAATCATTATAAATTAATCAAAATCAGCTTAGTTTCATCACTTAATCAAGATTTCACAAGAAATCACTTCAACCTCAATTTTATCTTTTTTATCAATTAAAACAATTAAAAGATGATTAAATCAAAGATTAGGAGTACATAGCATGTGTAGTTTCAATAAGAATCGTTATTATACCTTGAAATTGATAGACCTAGGATTTAAGAGATGTCCACCAAAATTGAACAATTGAAGAAATAGATATAAAAAATATTATTTAAGACTGAAAACAATTGAAATAGGAATGATTTTAGGAAAAGAATTGAGAAGAAATTATTAGAAATCCATGGAATAACTTAAGGATTTTAAGAAATCAATGGAATGAGTTTTTGAGAGAAAATGACATGAAGAAAGCTATCTTCCATAATAAACTAATTAACCGGCATTCCTTTTTTTTTTAAAAATGTTTTAATTAAAACTAAATCAATATTAGTTATATTTAAACCATTTTTATTTAAAAACTAGTTATTAAGTACCTTTAACAAGATCACATAACATAATTGATCCTTAAAGATTCTTAGCTTGCATCCCTATCAATTTAGTCACTTAATACACACATGAAATTATTTTAACTTATTAAAAGTCATCAAATTAAAAAGCCTTTATTTGTTATAAGAATTAAATAAATTCCTAATTTAATCAAAACCTTCAAATTATACCAATTTCGAATTTTAATCCATATTTTAAAATACCCAGAATAAGTTTAATTATCTAAATTCTCTCAATTAGCTAAACCGAACCAGTTCACTACCAGATTCTCCTAGACCGAATTTTAGGATGTTACATCTCTCCCCCACTAAAAAGAATTTCGTCCTTGAAATTACTTGAGGGAAACAAATATGGATATTGCAATTTCATGTCGTCCGTTGTTTCTTAAGTATCTTCCTCATACCATGATTACACCATAAAACCTTGACTAAATCAATGGTCTTACCGCGAACACCTTGGCACTCGAATCTATATTTGTCACCGGTTCCTAATCATAAGTGAGATCCGGACGGATCTCAACATCCTCCAAAATGATCACATGCGAAAGGTCCGATCGATACTTCCTCAACATCTACACATGAAAAACATCATGTATACGTTCAAGCTCAATCGACAGCTTTAATCGATAAGAAAACAGCCCAATCCTTTCGATCACCTCATACGGTCTAATGAAATAGCCCCAAAGATGCTTAATTCTCTGGGAAGATGAAAGGATAGCGTAAGCATAATCCATATTTAGAAACAATATTACAAATGTTACGCATATATAAAAATAGAGATTAATTTTTTAAAACGAATGCTTGTATGAAACCTTTTCTAAGTGTATCATCATATCAAATATAAGTGTTATATTGGTATATTAAATGCAACTTCACATATATTCAAAACCATTAGATACACGGATCGAAATTTCAAAATACGGGCTGAAAGGTCCCCACCCCCATCAAAACCAAGCCATATGCCTCAAAGACATTAGTCACTCGACCTTACAATGCACACTCAACAAACGAATGTAGTCACCCGACCTTGCGTATCAATGACTATAGTCACTTGACCTTGCGAGGACATATGTACACATACAGAGGATTGGTCGATTAAACTCGGAGAGTCCATCAACAAACTTTGAAAACATATAGAGTACTCTTATCATATGGCATACCAACTATATTCAACCTTAATTTTTCATTTTCACAAGCCAATAAACCAATTAAAACATATTTACTTATTATTTTTCTTATGCATTTAACAAATAGGAAACATATTCGAGGCGGTACACAAGGCAACCTGGGCAAATTCATATCTGATCAAATATTGGTGCTCTTAGGCACAATCTTGCTTGAGTAATCATAACATATCACATAATGATGCATAAAAACACTAAGTATTCATAGCTTATGTTTTCAAAGCAAATCTTATAAAAACATGCTTCATATAGCATCCAATATTCATCGACAAAGTTAGAAAAACTTACTTTCGAGTTTAGTTAAGCTTTCTAGGCTTAATATAAACTCCCAAGAAATAATTTCAAACCTTTTTTGAAAGCGAAACACAATTTACACTCACTAACAAGATTTCGCCCACTCGCCTAAGCTTGACCAATAGCCGGTATCACCAAAACTCAATTCTAAGCGTTCGAATGTGATTTCTCTTGCTCTACAACTCAATAACACATAATCTAACATCAATAAACATCCATAAACTTCCAGCAACCAAAACATTACTGTTATCTAACCCAAAAATACTCCATAAATTGTAAATCTCCAAGAATCAACCTTCCAAACTTAAACCTAGCCATTAATCATCAATTCCTAACTCAAAAACATTCCAAATATCATCAATAATCTTTTACTAACAGCAGCTAACTCTTAGGCATCTAAAACACCATCATTCAACTCAAAATCCTCAAGATTACCTAAGCTAATTTAATCAATTAAATTAATTTTGAGATTGTTTTTACAAAATTGAGTGTAGATAACATCTAACCCGCTCAAAACCATTATAAATCAATCAAAATCAACTTAGTTTCATCACTTAATCAAGATTTCACAAGAAATCACTTCAACCTCAATTTTATCATTTTCATCATAATAAAATTTAAACTAACGACAGTGAGTGGAAATGGAGACGGCAGTGAGTGAGAGACGGTAGTGGTGGACCATTTTTTTTAAGAATCTACCCGATCAAATCCATTGGAATGGGTTATGGAAAGTTTTTGATCATCATGGTCGGGTGAAAGATGTTTTTGTGCCGAGTAAGCGATCCAAAGATGGTTTGAGATTTGGATTTGTTCGAATGTCATTAAAGGAGGATGCCAGGCGGGCGATAAAACGTTTAAATGGTAAATGGATTTATGGATCTCGAGTAAGCGTTTCCATGGCGTAGAGGGTAACGAGGGATTTCTACCGGCGGCACAAGAAGAAAGATAGCAAGAAGAGAGAGAGGACTTCAGCGTCATAGGGAAAGAATTCAAGAACCAGAATTGTGAAATATAGGGGTTGTAGATATCGTGAAAATTGGGATTCTAAAGTGCTGCACAATTGCGTGGTGTCAAATTGCAAAGGGCATTGCGTCTATAACAAAGGAGATGAAGGAGGCTAAATTAGAAGGTTTCTCAACGATACATATTACGGGATGTAGGATTCTATTGATGTTCATGGATATGAACACCCGGCGGAAGGTTATAAATAATAGCATTTTAGGGAAGTGGTTATCGGGGGTGAGAGAGTAAGAGCCAACAATTGAAACAAAGTAATAAAACATATTGACGAGGTGGTTGTGGTCTAGGTGGATAGATTGGCATTTCGGGTTCATGCAGCCGAGTTTGAGCCATTATTAGAAGAATAGTTATGTTCATCATGTAAAAGGGTTTGTCGATCGAAAGGAGAAACTGATTGACGAGGATTCAAGTCCAGACATGAAGCCAGAGAAGCGATCGGCTTTGAATGTGAAGGGAACTAACGCGATTGTACATTATGTTTATCCAAAGGTTGAGGAGTATGGTGAGTCACGATAGTTGGTGGTGGCAAAAAAGGAGCCAGTATGGTAATTAAATAACTTATGGTTTGAAGCGAGAGGGATCAACAGTAGGAAAGTTGAGGTTTAGGAGAATTTGGGGAGTATGATGAGGGATGAGGAGGTGGGGATAGTGATGCAAGTGGAACATGATGGTTAAATATCAAATACGTGGACTAGTTTGGATGAATTAGACCTGGTGGATTGTCTAGTGGATTGCGTGACGTTGTCAGTAGGGGCTGAGGAAGTTGGGCCAATTGATGCTAGGTTTGAGGTGCCTGCGGAGACTATAGATGTTAGTAGTTTAGTCAATTACAAACTGGGTAAGAGTTTGCAGGATATTATTGTAAAGGTTGAGATACCGACGGATGGAGAGGTTAGTGCTACTTTACGCAAAGCAGGGGGTCATGTCGAGTTTGACATCTATCTTTTAGCTCGACTGGTGCTAGTGACTTTGATCATATAAATCGACAACATGCTATAGTTGTAATCACTAATTTTATTCGGGGCTCAACCCGCTTTTACTTTTTGCTAATGGGCTTTGGGCTTAACGTATTCGTATTACATTTGCTATATCTATTTATTTAGTATTATCTTATTTTAGTTTGAAAAGAAAAAAACACAAAAAATATAAGGCTTTATTTTAATTCGTATTGTGTTAGTATTATATGTATTATTTTTAATTATTATTATTAGTATATTATCATAGTTATTATATTGTTATGTTATGGTTATGTTATTATATTTTACTATATTTAATTAGTATATTACTAACTAAAAAACAAACATAAATATTAAATAATAATAAAGCCCAAAGTTTAAGTAACAGTCCATATTACAAATTAAGCCCAAAATAAATCAATTACATCATCCTGTTTGGGCCCAAAACCAGCTAAGCCCTAAAAAACCCTAATTATTTTGTGTTTATACGCAGCCAACTCTGGACCGTCAGATATGGCTGATAGATCGAACGGTCCAGATCCAATCTGGGATGGAAACCCTAGAAGGCCCCTTATCTGCCAGCATCGCACTAATTACAACTGTCAGATCTAGGATCTAAACGGATGGCTCAGATCATCCTGGAAGGCTCTGGAATCCTCACGTGCCTATGCGCGGTTCTTCTTGCTCCCTCACATGCACGTGTATAACATGCAGGACGCTCTGGATCTCCACGCGCGACTCCTCAGGCGTCTGATGCCTCGGTTTTCGAAACCACATGCTCATTCTGGTCCCCTCCTCCCCTCGTACAGCCACGACATCCATGCAACCAAAACCAGATCCAACATTAGCAATAAGGATCAAAAGTAAATCAAACCAAAAACAACCAAAATTTCAAAATGAATTCGGCCAATTCCAAAAGATTATAGAACATATTTCTTTATTTTTTTATGTAACAGTTCATCTATAAAACCGAAATTAGATATCTTGTAATGGTTTTTTTAGAGAGGAATACAAAAAAGAAAAAACGAGAACCTTTCAGAGGTATTTTCTCGTCTCTATACTTGCATGCATGCATACCAAGTATCAAAAACCCTAGATCTAAGAAAGAAAAGCTTTACCTTAGAAGTTTGGTTGTCTGTTTGTTGTTTGCCGGCAATAAGCCCTCCACCTTCGGGCTTAAGGGGTGAGCCAGCAATGGTTTTTGGGCAGCCTCTTCGGTTTCTCCACTGGTAACAAACCCAGGCCTTTGGCCATTAGAGGTGAACCAGTGGGGAGAAACCCTTGGTTTTCAAAAAGATTTCTGTGTTGGTAGATCTGGGGGGTTAGGTTATAGATCAGAGAAATCCTGGTTTGGTTTGGTGTTCGGAGTGTAAATGTGAGGTTTTTGTGTGTTTGTTTGGTTCTTCGATGCCAACGTACGAAAACCGGAGGGGTTTCTTGGTGGTTTACGGCGGGATAGTCGTCGGTTTCTAGGTAAAGGGTGAGCTCGTTCAGAGTATTTCGATTTCTAGAATTGGAAAAAAGTGGAGAGGTTTTTTTAATGGCCAAAGTTTGGTTTTTTGCCAAATATGACTTATTTATATCGGGCCTGTGTTTAAAAATTGGTTTTTTAACAACATAAAACCTTCCGTCCCTCTTTAATACCCCTTTTAGCCATTCATTTTTTTAAACTACAACCCAGGTCCTCCAAAAAATTTTAAATCTTGTAATTCCGTCCAAAAATCAAACTGGGACAATTTTTAAAAATGGGTTAATTCGAATATGGTCATTTCGTCTTTCTTCCTTTCAAGGGTTTTCATCTTTTAAAATAGCACCCTACGTCCCTCTAGTTTTAACCCCGAATTTAATTAAGTCCTGGATTTAAATGAAATTTGTTTTTAAAGAGTTAATGACTCATTTGGTCCATGTTTGTTTTAAATCTTTTTAATTTAGCCCCTAACAGTGTTTTAAGTTACTCTATGGGCCCCTAGTTTTGTTTTTTCTAATTTTAATCCTGCATGCATGTTTAAAGTTTCAATTCTATATTTTGTATATATTTATTTTCTCTCGTTTTGTTACATTAATGTGAATATTATGTTTTTTATGTGCTGTGCATTTTAAGTATTTTAAAATATATAACCACATAATCTTGTTTCATGTAGGGTTTTTTATTTTTTTTTTTCATTTATGCCTTCATATTGTACCATGCCATATTATTATTACTCTTTTGCATATTTGTTTCATGTTTTATTTTATGCCATTTTTATGTTTACCGTATTTATACTTATTTGTCGTGTTTATGTTTATTTGGGATGCCATGTTGTAAGTTTGCATTCGGATATTTAAGGTTATGTTTTTAATGCGGTGCCTTGTTATTCAGGGGTAAACGCGACTAGTATCAAATATAGTGATGGTGGTCTTGCTATTTACTTTCGAATAACGGGGCCCTTAAAATAGACTTGCATGTATAACCGAATTTTAAATTAATCGTCACTTTAATTCACAAAGTTTAATATTAACAAAGAAGTAATTATTTATTTTCTTTTTACGGTACCAATTTAGGGCGATGTGGGGGTGCCAAAACCTTCCCCATCCGTAATTGACTCCCGAACCCTCTTTTTGATCGAATCTCTAGTTTTATGGTGTTCGACCTACCTCATGGCCGGTGGCGACTCTGAGTTTTTATTATTTCTCAAACATGAATTTTTAAAGAATTTCCCTGTCTTTTTTAAACATTTCCCAAAAATAGAAAGGAAACCTATTACTCCTTTTTAGTGATCCCATATATTCGAAACTTATAAAATGTTTGAATTTATTTCAAAAAGGTCGCTACAGCTGGCGACTGGTTTTAATTTTAAAACTAAAGTGAGTCAAGCCATTTTTCAAAAAGAACGAAATAATAATCATTGTTTTATTAATATTGAAAATTGTGAATTAAAGTGACGATTAAATTGATATTTGTTTATAAATGTGGGTTTATTTTAACGCATTTAAAATTTAACATTTAAACTCGTCCTTTTAAGGCGGGGGAAATACTAGTGCTTTCGTGTGGATATTGTTCCTCCGTATGGGCCTAGTAAGTACCTTCGGGACTCGACTACCTTATGTTTTCGTGGGAATATTGTTTCCTCGTACGGACATAGCAAAAGGGTCCCCTGAATTGAACTCGGTTGAGAGGAGCTTATAATGGGTGATGACTCGGGGCCTTGCTACTCTTTAGAAGAGGACAGCGAGGACAACTCAGGTACCGTTTAGAACCAAAACTGCATGTAGAGGACATAGAAAGCCCACCCCTTTAGAGCCATGCTTTTAACCTAGGTTCTTAAAAATAATGTAAATAAGATTGTTTTGCTTTGTTTTAAATTCCTGCTTCATTCTTTATATGTTTATTGATTTTATTCGGTACTAACTCGTTTCCTTTTTGTCTTATTTTGCATATATTTTTAGCATGTGCATTGCATAACATGAAGGTGTTGATTCGAGTGGTTTGCCAAAGTCGAAATCTTTCACCATGGATAAAAGGTACCTCAAGAAGGAAGAAATTAATTCTGATGTTCGACATTGGTCTGAAGTTAACCAAAAAATTCAAGCTGATAGTCTGCCAAGTGAGCGTATCGTGGCGGGATACACATATATCAGTCTGCAACAAAATGACCTATGGGATCTGAATCAGATTTGGGAAGGATAGGACCGACGATTGCAAAATTTGTTCAAAGAAAATTATGGTGACATAGCACAGTTGATGTATGTTTGAATCAATCAGCCTATGCTTCGAGCTATCTTCCAGTTTTAGAATCCGGCCTTCTGTTGCTTCACCTTCAATGGGGAGGATTTGATGCCTACGATCGAAGAATATACGGCTTTGCTCAATCAGAAGAACATTCATGAAGATTGGATTTACACGAAATCGTCCAAGTCTTAGAATTATCCTTTGAAGCTTAGAATGCTTGTCGGGATGAGCGAAGATTGGGTTAAAGGTTTGATTCAGGTTCAAGGTTACAGCACTGCTTTTTCATGGGAATGCATCTGAGATATCATACCGACACACCCGGAAGAAGTCATAAGGATGGATTTATTCGCTTTAGGGATCTATGGTTTGATCATTTTCCCTAGAGTTTTGGGTAACATCGATGTAGCCATCTTGGATTTATTCAAGTGGTTGAAGAAGAAGGTCAACCTGGTATCGACAATCCTGACTGAAACTTTTATTTCCTTGAATGCAAGCCAGAAGCATGAAGAATGACGCTTTCGAGGATGTGCACAGTTACTTCAAGTATGAATTCGAAGCCACATTTTGAAGAAACCAACGAGAGTGCTACCCGGATAATCTCGGGAAATTTTCCCCCTTTGCTATAATACTTAGCAAAAGAATGGTGGGAAGAGCCCGACAAACAAAAATGGACGGCCATCTTCAAGAATATTCAAGATGAGGACATTGTGTGGGGGGTTCCTTGGCTTGGTAGCATCCTTCATTTCTTTTACAGTTGTGGAGACTATGATTGGCTAATGATGATAGGCTTATACGGTGGGATCGCTTGCGCACTTTTGTTGGTATTAAGACAGTTTGGTTCCTGACAGTTTGTGCCCGTCACCATCGGGTTGAGCACTTCTGAGTTCCCATTTAAGAATGAATATAAGTTAAAGGTTCAAGATGCTTCGAGAGCTTGGGTCACCTCTATCGCATGAAGGTAGAAGAAGACAGCAAGTGTATGTTCACCCCAGATTATGCCTATTAGATGCACAAGAGAATCAATGGAAAAACTCCGAAGCCCGACCAAGGCCAACTATGCCACTTGAAGAACATTTGAGAATTGTTCCTTCCGAGGCTGACATTTTAGGAAGCGAGCTAGAAGAGCTCAAGAATAAGATGAATGCTTTACAAACCGAGCATACAATTGAGCTTTATAGGGTTAGCCTAGACGTGGATGAGCGAGATGGGACAATCAAACAGTTGATGATGCTCAACACAGATTTGAAGGAGAAAAATGATCTTTATCAAAGTAATACCCTCAAGCTCCAAGCTCTAGTGGGCAAGGCCGATCGCAAGAAGTTTTTAGCGGTGGAAAAAGAAAGAATGAATGGGATCCACTTAATTGAAGAATAATGAAATAAGGGTAAGCAAGCACTCGAGAAAGAAGCGGAAAAATGCAAACAAACTATTGAAAATGAAAGAAAGCTTGCTACAATCGCAATTCAATAAGAAGGGGCAAAGGCTAAACAAGGAACGGATCCTACCCCATGGAAGAGAAAGGCCCAAGAAAGCAAAAATTGACTTTTCGAGATGCAAGGTCTGTATAACTCTACCCTCGAGAGCTTGAGTCAAAGCCAAGCCTAAAATGCTCAATTAGAAGAAAGGGTTGGGGAGCTAGACCGAACTCTCTACGAGTACCATGCTCAAAATGGATTTCTTGAGCTCCAAGCTACTTGACAAGATAATCAAACCCTTCGATCTCAGATCGAGACATTAGAGGCTACAGTCCAAGATTATCTCAGAAGAATTATGGTTCTTGAAGAAGCTGTTGAGGGAGGCGATAATTATTGGTTGAGGCACCTCCGTGATGCTACTCGCATGATTCAAGACTGAGATCAGTACTACACCTACCTAATGGTGCAAGTACAAGAAGTCACCCAGCATGTGAGGGACCTAGCCAACGAAGCCGAAGCACTTCTTCCTTTTGTAGCTCCAAACATGGAGGAGACGCCTAGGTTCATTCAGTTGCTTGAAGATATTGAAGAGCTAGGAGTTAAGACCGCGTCGTAACCGTAGGAGTTTATCTTTCTTTGTAATGAGAACCTTTTAATGTTCAATGAAAGTTGTTCGAGGGTGATCACCAAGGGAATCAATGCCTTTATTTACATACATTCTTGCATTTTTCATTCATACATTGCATATTGCATATAATTTGCATTAATTGATTATGTCATGAAATTAATAATGAGAATGTTGTGATAGAATTTGAAAGATTAATTGCAAACATTCCACATCCTTACCGCACATGTTTTCAAGTCAAAAAAATGGAAGAGAGTTTTGCTAAGCTAGAGGCTGATCTTAGGAGCCAATTGGAGTGAACGCAACAAGAGTTAAGATATACTATCATCAAGTCTCAACAAGACATGATGAGGGAAATATCTCAAATGCTGCAAAGCCGTCGCGAGAAAGATATACGAAGGAAGAGAACCGTTGTGAACCCTACTCAAAATTCGAGAGACCCTTCATATTCTTCAATTTTTGGAAACCCTCTTTTCATTAATCCTACACCAAACCCCCCACAAGGGGTATCTTCATCTTATCAAGACGGTGCCTCTGCTCCACCTCAGTCGGCCATGACATTTGCAAATGTTGAGCATGTAGGAGATAGTATCCCAGACTTTGATGAACTAGAAAAAATTGAACCAAGTGAAAGCGGAATTCTCCAAACTGTTAGAGGATACTAAAAAGGACCTCGAAGAGAAATTCTGGGTGAGAGAAGACGAAAACGGTTCTTATAGTCTGAATGCTAAGGATCTCAGCTTGGTCCCTGATGTAGAGATCCCATACAAGTTTAAAACCTCAAATTTTGAGAAGTTTGAAGAGACAACTTGTCCAACAGCTCATATTACAATGTTTTACCACAAGATGGCTAGCTACACCAACAATAAAAAGCTTTTGATACACTATTTTCAGGACAGTTTAGTGGGGTCTGCCACAAGATGGTACAATCAACTTACACGAGCTCAGATTAAATCATGGAAAGATTTGGCAAAGGCTTTCATTGATCAGTATAAGCACGTGACGGATATGGTCCCCAAATAGGCTTCTGTTGCAAGGAATGGAACAAAAGAAAAACGAAAGCCTTCGGGAGTACGCCCAAAGATGGCGTGACGTGGTGGCTCAAGTTCAGCCCCCTCTTCGAGAAAATAAGATTGCCCCTATGTTCATTGACACATTAAAAGGAACGCTCTATGACTGTCTGATCAATAACCCTATTAGTAACTTTGTTGATATGGTAATGACCGACGATCGTATTGAAGCCGCAATCAAAAGTAGAATGATTGATAGAGAGGGCAGTCACGCAAACAGTTCAGTAGGAAGGACCATGAAGTGAACACCGCAAGTACTTATGAGGCTGTTAAGATTTTCACTATATCTCAGCCTTAAGTTTTAAACCCCTGAAATTTTAATAGGAGGGAGGAGCGGGGACCTAAGAAGGAAAACTCCTTCATACCACTACCAATTACTTATAAAGAACTCTACTCACAACTCTACAAGGCAGATTTGGTTCGGCCTCAACATGTTACTCCATTCAACACCCCTTATCTGGCATGGTATGACCCAAAGTGTAATACCCCAAAATTTGATATGTCGATTAAGGGTCATTTAATACTAAGATAAGGGCTTAAAAGCTTACTTAGTGATTAAAATGACAAAAATGTAAAAGCTGGGATTTTCTCAATTATGGACTGTAGAAAAGAAATTTTTGAGGTTTTAAAGTGTCATGTGATAGAGAATGAGTAAAATAGGATACTCACAAAATTTGGTTAAAATCCAAGGAAAATTGGAATGGGAATTTATGGTTAAAGTTTAGTGACCAAAATGATAAGTTTTTAAAACTTGGGTGGTACAAGTCAAAATATGAAAAGTTGAAGGACCAAAGTTGTGATTTCTCAAAAAGTTAGGTGTTTTATTTCATAAATAGATAGAGCCCCTATTGGTGTGGATCGAATGAGGAATTACTAATTTGATCCGATATTTTAATTATTGGGAAATTGCAGTCAAAGTTTAAGTGGAATTTAGGTACCCGGATTGAACTGGAAAATTTTGAAATTTTACCATATGTTAGAGAAAGGTTATAAAAGTCATTTCCAAATGTTAGAAATATTTTAGTTCGATTCAGGATGAATCTTGTGATTTATTTTGATTAAGGAATTTATTTAGTAACCGATAAAAATTCTTGGTATTTATCGGTAAATCGAATCAAGCTAAAATTTCGGAGATGATTTCCATAGACTTTGGAACAGTTATGACATATCATGTTATAGATATTTGGAGAATTTATTAGTAATTGTTTTATCATGTACATGGATTAAACAGATCATGAAGAAAAACATGATATAGATACAGGGAATAAAAATGCAGTATAAGATATTGAATTTATATTGAACTACAAAGTTAAGCATGCTCAAGGAATAGGATGGGTGACCTATTGGGAAGGTCTTAATTCAGTACTTGAGATTGATAAAAAGGATTTAGTTCGAGTTAATATTATTCGTATGGATATCAGATAAAGGATTATTAAAAGAATTTTATCCGATAAAGATTTCGGGTAAATTATCAGTATATTGGACCGAGTCAAAGTTTTAAGTTTGACTTCATAAATATGGAATATATATTTGATAATATTATTTATTTTTCAGATAAGGAAATAAGGAATTTTTAGAATTTATTTGATAGCCAGTGAAGGGGAAATCGCAATAGTAGTAAGTGAATATCGGGAAATCAGATCGAATCAAAATTTCAGAGGTTGTTCCATAAGTCACGGAAAATTTATAAAATATTATTTTATAAAAAAATATTAATTGGTTAATTGTGATCTAACTAAAATAGTTGGATTTTTACAAAATGGCAAAAATTTGTGACTTAAGTGACTAGTTTTGGTAAATTGGTAATTTGGTCACAATGGCAATTTTGAAAGTACCATGGGCAATATGGTAATTTCCCATGTGAAAGCATTACTCTATTTTGGTTAGAATTAAATGGAATTTGGTTGGAATTGAACTAGAATGGAAAATTGTAAATTATGATTTAGTTGGAGGTTCATTTTGGAAAATGATTAAATTGAATAAAAATTTTCACTTTAATATATACATGTGGCATAAATTAGAGAAAGATGAACAAAAATGTTCATCCTCTTCTTCCACACTTTCGAAATTACATGGGAAAGGAAGAGAAAATATACAAAAAAAAAATTCTTGGCAATTTTGAAAGCTTTAAAGCAAGATTCAAGGTATGATCTTTTAGAATAATTTGTTCTACATTCAATTCTCTACATTTTGATAGTAATATTGCATGGTGTTATGAAGAACTACTTGAATTGTTGATGAGAAAGAATTAGGGGATTGATGTGCTAAGTTCAAATTAGGACTTGAATTACATGAATTCAATGTTGTTTTGATGAAATAAAGCTTAGATTTAGATTAATTTCACGTTTGAAGACATAAACCCTAACCCTAGAATTTTGTGTTTTATTTAGGGTTTTTTAAATTAGGGATGAATATGGAAGATTTATGATTCTATAAGCTTGAATTTGATGTTGGAATGAAAAATCCTCAACTAGTTTTCAAAGTGACTATTTCGACATGTTTGGAAATTTAGGCAAAATATTGTAAAAATTAACTTGAACATGTTAGAATGTTGTTTGGATGAAAAATGAGCCTAGAGAAGCTTCAAAGTTAAGGGACCGAATCTGAATTTTATGAGAATTTGAGTGTATTTATGTAATTAATTATGTTGGAGATGTAAAATTGATGTTAGAATGCTAAACCGATGTTGAATCGAATTAATGACCATTTTTATAATTTATCAAAACTAAGTGACTACATAGGAAATGAATTCTTGGATGGGGATTAAATCTGATTTCTAATTAAAATAATAGAATTAAGAAAATAATGTTGATTTGAGGACTAAATTGTAAAGTTAAGAAGTTTAAATTCTTACCATTGCATATAGTGACTATTTTGGCAAAGAAAGAAAATTTAAGGAATTATTTTGAATAATTATTTAATGAAGAAGATGATGAATTGGTGATTTGAAACAAGTGATGGGACTAAATTGACAAGTAGAAAAATATGAAGAAGTTGGTATGAATTAGAAGTTATGGAAAGCTATGTAGAAGATTGAAAATTTGGCAGTGACTTTGAAAATTCACCATATATTCTACAAAGATATTTAGATGATGAATTTTATATCGATGTAAATACTTGTTCGTCTAGTTTCGTCTCCAACAAACGGAAACTGATTTAGAGTTTCGAGTTAAAAGATATGAATTTTTAATCGAATGAAGGTCATAAAATTTTAGAGCAGCTTTTGGTCAGGACAACTTTGTGACAGGAGTTTGAAGAATTTTCATAATTTTATAAGATTTTATTAATTTATGTGGCTTATACCGTTAGAATCGATATCGAATCTAGTTCTTAAAGTATGAAGGATATTAAGATCCAATGTGTATTCTGATCTTTAGAAGTAAAACTCTGAAGGTAGGACAAGTTGATAGAAAACAGAATTTGATACATTTTGTATCTAAATGTTTGATAACATGCTCGAAAGAATTATTGGAAGTTCAAATTGGTCATTAAGGACCAAAATGAATTTTTGGACAGAATAAGGAAGGAAGGAAAATTATGGAAATTTTTATGTTAAATGATTAGATAGCTTGATTGAAATATTGTTAGAAGTGGATCTAATAAATGTTTATTTATATTCATGTGGTTAATGAAGTCAAATCCGAATCAAAAGAAGATTCGAGGTACTATGAAGGGGAGGATCGAGTAGAATTTAGTGAGGCATGCTAATAAATGGCCCAGGTGAGTGCATTCTTATTTATTTATTATATACGTGATATGAATGGGTGTATTTTTATTTATTTTATTTTATGTATATGATACGAGGAAAACTTGCAATAAGTCAACCTTGAAAAATTAATGAAATATATGTGGATCAAAGTTATGTAAATGGCATAAATATTAAATGGCATATGTGATACGTGGATATGGCATAATGATTTTTCTAAGATAAATCGGATTTCAGATTTTGGGTATGAAATGTTCAATATCAAATTATGGTTGATAGTATTGATTAATTGGATATTGAAGGTGAAAATAATATAGTATTATGCCCAAGTACTAATGTGGGAGTCTTTGGTACAATTGGATATTCAAAAAGAGTCATAGCAGCTACAAACCAGCACTACGGTGCTGAGATAAAGTAGGCACTATGGTGTTGAAGGTATTAATGTAGGCACTACGGTGCTGAGATAAAGTAGGCACTATGGTGATGAAGGTATTAATGTAGGCACTACAGTGCTGAGATAAAGTAGGCACTACGGTGCTGAAAGTATAAGGAGCAAAGAGCATACTCATGTACGTACTCACCATCAGACGCTACGGCGTTGTAGACACTACGGTGTCGGACTCGTATACCATAGGTTAACATGAGAATCTTTAGTATAGTTGGATATCCATAGGGTCTTAACAGCTGCGTCAAAGCACTACGGTGCAGGAAATACTCTACGGAGTCAGGAGAAAGACTCTACGGAGTCAGGAAAGACTCTACGGAGTCAGTTCAAACACTACGGTGTTAAAAGGCACAAAATGTGCTAGGATGAGGAGCAAAGGGTGTCCTCGAGTACGTTCTCATCTCAGTCGCTTAGGTGATGCAAACGCTAAAGCATCGTAGACACTACGGTGTCATAATGACTCGCGTACCATGGCATCACATGATTTTTTACTTTGGGCTATGATAAAGGAAATGATATGCAAATGATTGCATAATGAAAGAATGGCTATGATAAAGGAAATGATATGCAAATGATTGCATAATGAAAGTATGGCTATGTTAAAGGAACTGATATGCAAATGATTGCATAATGAAAATATGGCTATGTTAAAGGACATGATATGCAAAGATTGCATGATGAAAGTATGACAATGTTATAGAATATGATATACAAATGGTTACGTGATGAAAGCATGATTACTTAATGATCATGAACCATAGATATCATGAATTCTGTGACAGAATTGATAGATGATATAGAACATATTGAAAGCATGTTTATGTTGAAGAAATTTTTATACATGTGAACACCTGATGAACAATGATGGCATGACTCTTAAGATAGTCATGATACATGATAATTTATGCATTACAAATGGTTTGAATTTTATACTTTGGCTATAATACTTGAAATACAATTATGCAAGTAGTTAAGCTAAAAAGCTTAATGTACACAAGATTGGTAAGACAGGTCAAATCTTGTGATTTGAATATTATATTGGACAAATGAACTATACAAGTAAGACAACTCTATATATGATAAAATGTTATTAATTGCAATTGAAAATCATCCAACATCTTGCGGAGCTATGTTACTATAATTATTGTTTATATTATTATGATTATATTTCACTAAGTTATACTTAACGTGTGTTGTGTATGTACTTCGAACGAGATAGCAAATGAGGAGTTGCACATCATTGAATCAAGTTAATCCGCATTATCAGTAAGTATCACCACATCCTAGTCTAGTGGGGTATGTATATATTTTAAATAAGCAGTTATTCTGTATGATCTAGCATTATGACTCAGTTTGAAGAATTAAAAATACTAGAAAATATCCTTTAAACGGTTTTAAACTTAGTTGGTCATTTATCACATAGTGATTTTAAAAGCAAGAAAGGGTATAGGCATCACACATAGTTTTCACCCTTAATTATATTCTCATTTTAATAACTACTTAAAGTATTTTACAAACCAATTTAGGGTTAGAACTAGTTGTGGTTGCTAGACATAGTTTTGTTTGAAAACTGAGAAAGGGCCAACCACTGAACTACTTTGTTAAAAAATTACAATTTTGAAAATCAGTTAGTAACATCTTTAATGGGTATTCAAATATTGAATATACATTAAGGGTGTTACATTTAGTGGTATCAGAGCAAATGTTTAGCCGATTCTGGAGGTTAAACGGAGTCCAATATGATTTTACTAAAGTATACATGCTCCTAGGATGTGATGTTACTAATATTTTTCTTGTATAACTTGGTGTAGCTCCTCAATAGTATGAATGAGACTCTAATGGTTATAAGAAAAATAAGATGATGTTAGATTTCATCAATTGACGAATTTTTAAGGGTTAAGAATAGACCCATAGTGGATACAACACAGTGAAATGAATATGATAGTTAACTCTTATTCATAATGAGTTATCTAATAATAGAGAACTGGTACAGTAATTATAAGAAGATAGAGGATACTCCGATTGTAAGGAAATTTCTAAATGTGTTTACAGATGAATTATTAGGATTACCTCCAAGTAAAGAGGTACAGTTCGATATTGACGTTTAATTCGAGAATAAAGCAAGTATTGATAGCACCTTATAGAATAGCACCAACTCAGTTAGAGGAGTTGAAAGCTCAGCTGTAAGAGCTATTGGATTGGAGTTATATTCGATCAAGTGAGTTACTATGAAGAGCTTGAGATTATTCATAAAGAAGAAAGATAATTCTTTACGATTAAGTATAGATCATCGAAAGTTAATTAGGGTAACAATAAAGAATAAATAATCTATTACCAAGGATTGGGGATTTGATTGACCAGTACCAAAATACAAAATTGTGTTTCCAAAGGATTAACCTTTAATTGGGTTATTGTCGGTTAAAAGTTATGGAAGAAAATATACCAAAGATAGCACTCAAGACTCGTTATGGACACTACGAGTTCAGTTCTTAATGATGTCGTTTGGATTTTCAAATGCCCCGTCACATATAAGGATTTGATGAATGGGGTGTTTCAACCCTACTTAGACCAGTTTATGACGAAATAAAGAAAAGAGAAAATGAGAAAGAAGTACCTAAAACTATTTAAAACTGGTACGTTTTAAAAATTTGAGGATGAATTTTCTTAACAGAGAAGAATTGTAATACCCCAAAATTTGCTATGTTGATTAAGGGCCATTTAGTACTAAGATAAGGGCTTAAAAGCTAACTTAGTGATTAAAATGACAAAAATGTAAAAGTTGGGATTTTATCAATTATGGACTGTAGAAAAAAGAAATTTATGAGGTTTCAAAGTGTCATGTGATAGAGAACGAGTAAAATAGGATACTCGTAAAAATTTGGTTAAAATCCAAGGAAAATTGGAATGGGAATTTAAGGTTAAAGTTTAGTGACCAAAATGATAAGTTTTTAAAACTTGGGTGGTACAAGTCAAAACATGAAAAGTTGAAGGACCAAAGTTGTAATTTCTCAAAAAGTTAGGTGTTTTATTTCATAAATAGATAGAGACCCTATTGGTGTGGATCGAATGAGGAATTACTAATTTGATCCGATATTTCGATTATTGGGAAATTGCAGTCAAAGTTTAAGTGGAATTTAGGTACCCGGATTGAACTGGAAAATTTTGAAATTTTATCATATGTTAGAGAAAGGTTATAAAAGTCATTTCCAAGTGTTGGAAATATTTTAGTTCGATTCAGTATGAATCCTGTGATTTATTTTTGATTAAGGAATTTATTTAGTAACCAATAAAAATTCTCGGTATTTATCGGTAAATCGAATCAAGCTAAAATTTCGGAGATGATTTCCATAGACTTTGGAAGAGTCATGACATATCATGTTATAGATATTTAGAGAATTTATCAGTAATTGTTTTATCTTGTACATGGATTAAACGGGTCATTAAGAAAAATCTGATATAGATTCCGAGAATAAAAATGCAGCATAAGATATCGAATTTAGATTGAACTACAAAGTTAAGCGTGCTCAAGGCACAAGATGGGTGACCTATTGGGAAGGTCTTATGTTAGTACTTGAGACTGATAAAAATGAATTAGTTCAAGTTAAAATTATTCATATGGATATCTGATAAAGGATTATTAAAAGAATTTTATCCGATAAAGATTTCGGGTAAATTATCAGTATATTGGACCGAGTTAAAATTTTAAGTTTGACTTCATAAATATGGAATATCTATTTGATAATATTATTTATTTTTCATATAAGGAAATAAGGAATTTTTAGAATTTATTTGATAGCCGGTGAAGGGGAAATCGCAATAGAAGTAGTAAGTGAATATCGGGAAATATGATCGAATCAAAATTTCAGAGGCTGTTCCATAAGTCACGAAAAAATCATAAAATATTATTTTATAAAAAAAAATATTAATTGGTTAACTGTGATCTAACTAAAATAGTTGGATTTTACAAAATGGCAAAAATTTGTGATTTAAGTGACTAGTTTTGGTAATTTGGTCATAATGGCAATTTTGAAATATTTTGAAAGTACCATGGGCAATATGGTAATTTTCCATGTGAAAGCATTACTCTAGTTTGGTTAGACTTAAATTGAATTTGGGTGGAATTGAACTAGAATGACAACTTGTAAATTATGATTTAGTTGGAGGTCAATTTTAAAAAATGATTAAATTGAATAAAAAATTCACTTTAATATGTACATGTGGCATAAATTAGAAAGATGAACAAAATGTTCATCCTCTTCTTCCACACTTTCGAAATTACTTGGGAAAGGAAGAAAAATATACAAAAAAATTCTTGGCAATTTTGAAAGCTTTAAAGCAAGATTCAAGGTATGATCCTTTAGAATAATTTGTTCTACATTCAATTCTCTACATTTTGGTAGTATTATTTCACGGTGTTATGAAGAACTACTTGAATTATTGATGAGAAAGAACTAGGGAATTGATGTGCTAAGTTGAAATTAGGACTTGAATTACATGAATTCAATGTTGTTTTGATGAAATAAAGCTTAGATTTAGATTAATTTCACGTTTGAAGACATAAACCCTAACCCTAGAATTTGGGGTTTTATTTAGTGTTTTTAAATTAAGGATGAATATGGAAGATTTATGATTCTATAAGCTTGAATTTGATGTTGGAATGAAAAATCCTCAACTAGTTTTCAAAGTGACTATTTCGACATGTTTGGAAATTTAGGGAAAATATTGTAATAATTAACTTGAACATGTTAGAATGTTGTTTGGATGAAAAATGAGCCTAGAGAAGCTAAGTGACCAATTCGGAAAGCTTCAAAGTTAAGGGACTAAATCTGAATTTTATGACAATTTGAGTGTTTTTATGTAATTAATGATGTTGGAGATGTAAATTGATGTTAGAATGCTAAACCGATGTTGAATCGAATTAGTGACCATTTTGATAATTTGTCAAAATTAAGTGACTACATAGGAAATGAATTCTTGGATGGGGATTAAATATGATTTCTAATTAAAATAATAGAATTAAGGTAGCAATGTTGATTTTTGGACTAAATTGTAAAGTTAAGAAGTTTGAATTCTTACCTTTGCATTTAGTGACTATTTTTGCAAAGAAAGAAAATTTGAGGGAATTATTTTGAATAATTATTTAATGAAGAATATGATGAATTGGTGGTTTGAAACAAGTGATGGACTAAATTGACAAGTAGAAAATAATAAGAAGTTAGTATGAATTAGAAGTTAATTATGGATAGCTATGTAGAAGATTGAAATTTTGGCAGACTTTGAAAATTCACCATAAATTCTACAAAAATGTTTAGATGATGAATTTTATATCGATGTAAAGATTTGTTCGTCTAGTTTCGTCTCCAACAAACCTAAACTGATTTCGAGTTTCGAGTTAAAAGATATGAATATTTAATCGAATGAAAGTCAGAAAATTTCAGAGCAGATTTTGGTCAGGACAGCTGTATGACAGGAGTTTGAAGATTTTTCATAATTTTAGAAGATTTTATTAATTTATGTGGCTTATACCGTTAGAATCGTTATTGAATCTAGTTCTTATAGTATGAAGGATATTAAGATCCAATGTGTATTCTGATCTTTAGAAGTAAAACTCTAAAGGTAGGATAAGTTGACAAAAATAGAATTTGATACATTTTGTATCTAAATGTTTGATAACAAGCTCGGAAGAATTATTGGAAGTTCAAATTGGTCATTAAGGACCAAAATGAATTTTTGGACAGAATGAGGAAGGAAGGAAAATTATGGAAATTTTTATGTTAAATGATTAGATAGCTTGATTGAAATATTGTTAGAAGTGGATCTAATAAATGTTTATTTATATTCATGTGGTTAATGAAGTCAAATCCAATCAAAAGAAGATTCGAGGTACTATGAAGGAGGGGAGATCGAGTAGAATTTAGTGAGGCATGCTAATAAATGGCCCAGGTGAGTGCATTCTTATTTATTTATTATGTATGTGATATGAATGAGTGTATTTTTATTTATTTTATTTTATATATGTGATACGAGGAAAACTTGCAATAAGTCAACCTTGAAAAATTAATGAAATATATGTTGATCAAAGTTATGTAAATGGCATAAATATTAAATGACATATGATAACATAAATATGGCATAATGATTTATCTAAGATAAATCGATTTTAGATTTTGGGTATGAAATGCTCAATATCAAATTATGGTTGATAGTATTGATTAATTGGATATTGAAGGTGAAAATAATATATTATTATGCCCAAGTACTAATGTGAGAGTCTTTGGTATAATTGGATATTCAAAAAGAGTCATAGCACTACAAACCAACACTATGGTCTTTGAGATAAAGGTGTTGAGGCACTAATGTAGGCACTCGGTCTTTGAGATAAAGTAGGCACTATGGTGATGAAGGTATTAATGTAGGCACTACGGTCTTTGAGATAAAGTAGGTACTACGGTGCTAAAGGTATAAGGAGCAAAGAGCATCCTCAGTACATATTCACCATCGACACTACGGCGTTGTAGACACTACGGTTTCGGACTCGTATACCATAGGTTAACATGAGAATCTTTGGTATAGTTGGATATCCATAGGGTCTTAACAGTCTTAAAGCACTACGGTGCAGAAATACTCAAAGAAAGACTCTACTACGTCGAGAAAGACTCTACTGAGTCGGTTCAAACACTATGGTGTTAAAAGGCACAAAATATGCTAGGATGAGGAGCAAAGGGCATCCTCGAGTGCGTTCTCATCTCAATCGCTTTAGGTGATGCAAACGCTAAAGCATCGTAAACACACTACGATGTCATAATGACTCGTGTACCATGACATCACATGATTTTTTACTTTGGGCTATGATAAAGGAAATGATATGCAAATGATTGCATAATGAAAGAATGGCTATGATAAAGGAAATGATATGCAAATGATTGAATAATGAAAGTATGGCTATGTTAAAGGACCTGATATGAAAAAATGATTGCATAATGAAAATATGGCTATGTTTAATGACATGATATGCAAAGATTGCATGATGAAAGTATGACAATGTTATAGAATATGATATACAAATGATTACTTGATGAAAGCATGATTACTTAATGATCATGGAACCATAGATATCAAGAATTCTATGACAGAATTGATAGATGATATAGAACATATTGAAAGCATGTTTATGTTGAAGAAATTTTTATACATGTGAACACCGATGAACAATGATGGCATGACTCTTAAGATAGTCATGATACATGATTAATTTATGCATTATAAATGGTTTGAATTTTATACTTTGGTTATAATACTTGAAATACAATTATGCAAGTAGTTAAGCTAAAAAGCTTAATGTACACAAGATTGGTAAGACAGATCAAATCTTGTGATTTGAATATTATATTGGACAAATGAACAATACAAGTAAGACAACTCTATATATGATAAAATGTTATTAATTGCAATTGAAAATCATCCAACATCTTGCGGAGCTATGTTACTATAATTATTGTTTATATTATTATGATTATATTTCACTAAGTTATACTTAACGTGTGTTGTGTATCACGTACGTTGTACTTGAACGAGATAGCAAATGAGGAGTTGCACATCATTGAATCAAGTTAATCCGCATTATCAGTAAGTATCACCACATCCTAGTCTTGTGGGGTATGTATATATTTTAAATAAGTAGTTATTTTGTATGATCTAGCATTATGACTCAGTTTGAAGAATTAAAAATACTAGAAAATATCCTTTAAATGGTTTTAAACTTAGTTGGTCATTTATCACATAGTGATTTTAAAAGCAAGAAAGGGTATAGGCATCACATATAGTTTTCACCCTTAATTATATTCTCATTTTAATAACTACTTAAAGTATTTTACAAACCAATTTAGGGTTAGAACTAGTTGTGGTTGCTAGACATAGTTTTGTTTGAAAACTGAGAAAGGGCCAACCACTGAACTACTTTGTTAAAAAATTACAATTTTGAAAATCAGTTAGTAACATCTTTAATGGGTATTCAAATATTGAATATACATTAAGGGTGTTACATTTAGTGGTATCAGAGCAAATGTTTAGCCGATTCTGGAGGTTAAACGGAGTCCAATATGATTTTACTAAAGTATACATGCTCCTAGGATGTGATGTTACTAATATTTTTCTTGTATAACTTGGTGTAGCTCCTCAATAGTATGAATGAGACTCTAATGGTTATAAGAAAAATAAGATGATGTTAGATTTCATCAATTGACGAATTTTTAAGGGTTAAGAATAGACCCATAGTGGATACAACACAGTGAAATGAATATGATAGTTAACTCTTATTCATAATGAGTTATCTAATAATAGAGAACTGGTACAGTAATTATAAGAAGATAGAGGATACTCCGATTGTAAGGAAATTTCTAAATGTGTTTACAGATGAATTATTAGGATTACCTCCAAGTAAAGAGGTACAGTTCGATATTGACGTTTAATTCGAGAATAAAGCAAGTATTGATAGCACCTTATAGAATAGCACCAACTCAGTTAGAGGAGTTGAAAGCTCAGCTGTAAGAGCTATTGGATTGGAGTTATATTCGATCAAGTGAGTTACTATGAAGAGCTTCAGTATTATTCATAAAGAAGAAAGATAATTCTTTACGATTAAGTATAGATCATCGAAAGTTAATTAGGGTAACAATAAAGAATAAATAATCTATTACCAAGGATTGGGGATTTGATTGACCAGTACCAAGGTACAGCTGTGTTTCCAAAGGATTAACCTTTAATTGGGTTATTGTCAGTTAAAAGTTATGGAAGAAAATATACCAAAGATAGCACTCAAGACTCGTTATGGACACTACGAGTTCAGTTCTTAATGATGTCGTTTGGATTTTCAAATGCCCCGTCACATATAAGGATTTGATGAATGGGGTGTTTCAACCCTACTTAGACCAGTTTATGACGAAATAAAGAAAAGAGAAAATGAGAAAGAAGTACCTAAAACTATTTAAAACTGGTACGTTTTAAAAATTTGAGGATGAATTTTCTTAACAGAGAAGAATTGTAATACCCCAAAATTTGCTATGTTGATTAAGGGCCATTTAGTACTAAGATAAGGGCTTAAAAGCTAACTTAGTGATTAAAATGACAAAAATGTAAAAGTTGGGATTTTATCAATTATGGACTGTAGAAAAGAAATTTATGAGGTTTCAAAGTGTCATGTGATAGAGAACGAGTAAAATAGGATACTCGTAAAATTTGGTTAAAATCCAAGGAAAATTGGAATGGGAATTTAAGGTTAAAGTTTAGTGACCAAAATGATAAGTTTTTAAAACTTGGGTGGTACAAGTCAAAACATGAAAAGTTGAAGGACCAAAGTTGTAATTTCTCAAAAAGTTAGGTGTTTTATTTCATAAATAGATAGAGACCCTATTGGTGTGGATCGAATGAGGAATTACTAATTTGATCCGATATTTCGATTATTGGGAAATTGCAGTCAAAGTTTAAGTGGAATTTAGGTACCCGGATTGAACTGGAAAATTTTGAAATTTTATCATATGTTAGAGAAAGGTTATAAAAGTCATTTCCAAGTGTTGGAAATATTTTAGTTCGATTCAGTATGAATCCTGTGATTTATTTTTGATTAAGGAATTTATTTAGTAACCAATAAAAATTCTCGGTATTTATCGGTAAATCGAATCAAGCTAAAATTTCGGAGATGATTTCCATAGACTTTGGAAGAGTCATGACATATCATGTTATAGATATTTAGAGAATTTATCAGTAATTGTTTTATCTTGTACATGGATTAAACGGGTCATTAAGAAAAATCTGATATAGATTCCGAGAATAAAAATGCAGCATAAGATATCGAATTTAGATTGAACTACAAAGTTAAGCGTGCTCAAGGCACAAGATGGGTGACCTATTGGGAAGGTCTTATGTTAGTACTTGAGACTGATAAAAATGAATTAGTTCAAGTTAAAATTATTCATATGGATATCGATAAAGGATTATTAAAAGAATTTTATCCGATAAAGATTTCTGTAAATTATCAGTATATTGGACCGAGTTAAAATTTTAAGTTTGACTTCATAAATATGGAATATCTATTTGATAATATTATTTATTTTTCATATAAGGAAATAAGGAATTTTTAGAATTTATTTGATAGCCTAGGTGAAGGGAAATCGCAATAGAAGTAGTAAGTGAATATCGGGAAATATGATCGAATCAAAATTTCAGAGGCTGTTCCATAAGTCACGAAAAAATCATAAAATATTATTTTATAAAAAAAAATATTAATTGGTTAACTGTGATCTAACTAAAATAGTTGGATTTTACAAAATGGCAAAAATTTGTGATTTAAGTGACTAGTTTTGGTAATTTGGTCATAATGGCAATTTTGAAATATTTTGAAAGTACCATGGGCAATATGGTAATTTTCCATGTGAAAGCATTACTCTAGTTTGGTTAGACTTAAATTGAATTTGGGTGGAATTGAACTAGAATGACAACTTGTAAATTATGATTTAGTTGGAGGTCAATTTTAAAAAATGATTAAATTGAATAAAAAAATTCACTTTAATATGTACATGTGGCATAAATTAGAGAAAGATGAACAAAAATGTTCATCCTCTTCTTCCACACTTTCGAAATTACTTGGGAAAGGAAGAGAAAATATACAAAAAAATTCTTGGCAATTTTGAAAGCTTTAAAGCAAGATTCAAGGTATGATCCTTTAGAATAATTTGTTCTACATTCAATTCTCTACATTTTGGTAGTATTATTTCACGGTGTTATGAAGAACTACTTGAATTATTGATGAGAAAGAACTAGGGAATTGATGTGCTAAGTTGAAATTAGGACTTGAATTACATGAATTCAATGTTGTTTTGACGAAATAAAGCTTAGATTTAGATTAATTTCACGTTTGAAGACATAAACCCTAACCCTAGAATTTGGGGTTTTATTTAGTGTTTTTAAATTAAGGATGAATATGGAAGATTTATGATTCTATAAGCTTGAATTTGATGTTGGAATGAAAAATCCTCAACTAGTTTTCAAAGTGACTATTTCGACATGTTTGGAAATTTAGGGAAAATATTGTAATAATTAACTTGAACATGTTAGAATGTTGTTTGGATGAAAAATGAGCCTAGAGAAGCTAAGTGACCAATTCGGAAAGCTTCAAAGTTAAGGGACTAAATCTGAATTTTATGACAATTTGAGTGTTTTTATGTAATTAATGATGTTGGAGATGTGAAATTGATGTTAGAATGCTAAACCGATGTTGAATCGAATTAGTGACCATTTTGATAATTTGTCAAAATTAAGTGACTACATAGGAAATGAATTCTTGGATGGGGATTAAATATGATTTCTAATTAAAATAATAGAATTAAGGTAGCAATGTTGATTTTTGGACTAAATTGTAAAGTTAAGAAGCTTGAATTCTTACCTTTGCATTTAGTGACTATTTTTGCAAAGAAAGAAAATTTGAGGGAATTATTTTGAATAATTATTTAATGAAGAATATGATGAATTGGTGGTTTGAAACAAGTGATGGACTAAATTGACAAGTAGAAAATAATAAGAAGTTAGTATGAATTAGAAGTTAATTATGGATAGCTATGTAGAAGATTGAAATTTTGGCAGACTTTGAAAATTCACCATAAATTCTACAAAAATGTTTAGATGATGAATTTTATATCGATGTAAAGATTTGTTCGTCTAGTTTCGTCTCCAACAAACCTAAACTGATTTCGAGTTTCGAGTTAAAAGATATGAATATTTAATCGAATGAAAGTCAGAAAATTTCAGAGCAGATTTTGGTCAGACACAATTTGTTTAATGAGTTTGAAGATTTTTCATAATTTTAGAAGATTTTATTAATTTATGTGGCTTATACCGTTAGAATCGTTATTGAATCTAGTTCTTATAGTATGAAGGATATTAAGATCCAATGTGTATTCTGATCTTTAGAAGTAAAACTCTAAAGGTAGGATAAGTTGACAAAAATAGAATTTGATACATTTTGTATCTAAATGTTTGATAACAAGCTCGGAAGAATTATTGGAAGTTCAAATTGGTCATTAAGGACCAAAATGAATTTTTGGACAGAATGAGGAAGGAAGGAAAATTATGGAAATTTTTATGTTAAATGATTAGATAGCTTGATTGAAATATTGTTAGAAGTGGATCTAATAAATGTTTATTTATATTCATGTGGTTAATGAAGTCAAATCCGAATCAAAAGAAGATTCGAGGTACTATGAAGGAGAGGATCGAGTAGAATTTAGCGAGGCATGCTATGAAATGGCCCAGGTGAGTGCATTCTTATTTATTTATTATGTATGTGATATGAATGAGCGTATTTTTATTTATTTTATTTTATATATGTGATACGAGGAAAACTTGCAATAAGTCAACCTTGAAAAATTAATGAAATATATGTTGATCAAAGTTATGTAAATGGCATAAATATTAAATGACATATGTGGTACATAAATATGGCATAATGATTTATCTAAGATAAATCGAATTTTAGATTTTGGGTATGAAATGCTCAATATCGAATTATGGTTGATAGTATTGATGAATTGGATATTGAAGGTGCAAATAATATATTATTATGCCCAAGTACTAGTGTGAGAGTCTTTGGTATAATTGGATATCCAAAAAGAGTCATAGCAGCTGCGAACCAACACTATGGTGCTGAGATAAAGTAGGCACTACGGTGCTGAGATAAAGTAGGCACTACGGTGCTGAGATAAAGTAGGTACTACGGTGCTAAAGGTATAAGGAGCAAAGAGCATCCTCGAGTACATATTCACCATCAGACACTACGGCGTTGTAGACACTACGGTTTCAGACTCGTATACCATAGGTTCACATGAGAATATTTGGTATAGTTGGATATCCTTAGGGTCTTAGCAGCTGCGTCAAAGCACTACGGTGCAGGAAAGACTCTACGGAGTCAGTTCAAACACTATGGTGTTAAAAGGCACAAAATATGCAAGAGGAGCGAAGGGCATCCTCGAGTACGTTCTCATCTCAGTCGCTTTGGCGATGCAGACGCTAAAGCGTCGTAAACACTACAGTGTCATGATGACTCGTGTACCATGACATCACATGATTTTGTACTTTGGGCTATGATAAAGGAAATGATATGCAAATAATTGCATAATGAAAGAATGGCTATGATAAAGGAAATGATATGCAAATGATTGAATAATGAAAGTATGGCTATGTTAAAGGACCTGATATGAAAATGATTGCATAATGAAAATATGGCTATGTTTAATGACATGATATGCAAAAGATTGCATGATGAAAGCATGACCATGTTATAGAATATGATATACAAATGATTACTTGATGAAAGCATGATTACTTAATGATCATGGACCATAGATATCAAGAATTCTATGACAGAATTGATAGATGATATAGAACATATTGAAAGCATGTTTATGTTGAAGAAATTTTTATACATATGAACACCTGATGAACAATGATGGCATGACTCATAAGATAGTCATGATACATGATTAATTATGCATTATAGATGGTTTGAATTTTATACTTTGGTTATAATACTTGAAATACAATTATGCAAGTAGTTAAGCTAAAAAGCTTAATGTACACAAGATTGGTAAGACAGATCAAATCTTGTGATTTGAATATTATATTGGACAAATGAACAATACAAGTAAGACATCTCTATATATGATAAAATGTTATTAATTGCAATTGAAAATCATTCAACATCTTGCAGAGCTATGTTACTATAATTATTGTTTATATTATTATGATTATGTTTCACTAAGTTATACTTAACGTGTGTTGTGTATCACGCGTACGTACTTCGAACGAGATAGCAAAGGAGGAGCTGCACATCATTGAATCAAGTTAATCTGCATTATCAGTAAGTATCTCGACATCCTAGTCTTGTGGGGCATGTATAGATTTTAAATAAGTAGTTATTTTGTATGATCTGGCATTATGACTCAGTTTGAAGAATTAAAAATAATAGAAAAGATCCTTTAAATGGTTTTAACCTTAGTTGGTCATTTATCACGTAGTAATTTTAAATGCAAGAAAGGGTATAGGCAGCACATATAGTTTTCACCCTAAATTATATTCTCATTTTAATAATTGCTTAAAGTATTTTACAAACCAATTCAGGGTTAAAACTAGCTGTGGTTGCTAGACATTGTTTTGTTTGAAAACTGAGAAAGGGCCAACCACTCAACTACTTTGTTAAAAAAATTACAATTCTGAAAATCAGTTAGTAACATCTTTAATGTGTATTCGTATATCGAATATACGTTAAGGGTGTTACACAAAGGCCTACTGCGAATACCACACCAACGTCCCAATCCATACTATTGAGAACTGTATAGCATTTAAAAAGTTTGTTCAGAATCTGATCAAGACTGAAGTGCTACAGTTAAGAGAGCCAAGTACCACCAGTAACCCTTTGCCAAATCATGGTGGTCAAGGCGTAAATACCGTTGAGGAAGGGTGTGCAAGAATGGCTAAGGCAAGCGTGTCAGAAGTCAGGCCTCTATGAGATGGGTCTTTCAACAACTATGCATGGCTCGTCTTATCGACTGTGGAATGGTAATTGTGAAAAAGGGTTGTGGCCCCTATTGCGAATACCATCAGTCGATGGATCATCAAATTCAAGATTGTGTGGAGTTTCGCCAAGTAGTCCAGAAGTTGATGGATGGTAAAGTGATTGAATTTTTTGATGAAGAAGAAAGGAGCAGTGATTCAGAAATTTGCATATTAGATGCTCTAGACACCAAGTACAGTGCGAAGAGGCCATTTGTCATTGGCCTCAAGCTCAGTCAAGAAAATGCACCACGGGAAGAGAATCCCATGATAGCCCCAAAAATTATAATTTCAGCCCCGGCATCCTTTCCCTTTAAGGATACCCGAATGGTGCCATGGAACTACACCGCCAATGTCTCTATACAAGGAAGTTCCAGTGCGTAAGAAGAGAAGAAACCAGTTGAGGAGATGAAGCCTGCCGAAGGAGAACCAGTAAAGCCGAACACCAAAGAAATAAATGATGTGGGATATTTCACGCGGAGCGGGCAATGCTATGCTCTTGAAGCTCTGAATGTAGTAGACGAGATGAAAAGAAAGGGCAATGCAACTGAACCCGAACCTATGAAGATATTTGGGAAAGAGCCACCCCCAAAACTCAATGAGCTAGTGACCGAGGCTCAAGCTCAGGAATTTCTAAAGTTCTTAAAACATAGTGAATACAGTGTGGTAGACCAACTCAGAAAATAGTCGGCCCGAATTTCAGTGTTTGATCTACTGTTGAATTCAGAAAAGTAAAGGATTTCTCGGTATTACTACAATTTAACCCTTGAATTGTAGGTTGTTCCAAGATAGAAATTGATTTCGTTAGAAGGAAGTCTGCCAAAGTCAAGACTAAAGGACATGATACGCAAAGTTGATAAGATTTGACCAAAATATGACGAATGCCCTCCGTATCGAGGTTCAAGATAGGAGAGCCAATGGCGAAAACCCGTAAAGGCGCCCAAAAAGGAAAATAAAGAAAAAAAGAAGAAGAAAAGAAGAAGAAAAAAGAAGAAAGAAGAAAAAACAAGGAAAAAGAAAAGAGAAAGACAAAAAAGGAAAAAGGAAAAAAGAAAGAAATATTAGTCAAAGTGAAAACTCGAAATGACGCTTTGAAAGAAGGAAAATTTCTAAAGAGAAAACTCAGAATAGCGCTTTAGAACAAAGTTTTGGAGAATATAAGGGTCAAACAGGAGCTGAGTTCGGACACAAGGAGTGACAACAAATGTTCCAAGATAAGAAGAAAATTAAAGAAATATGAAGCGGGAAGCCAAAAAAAAGTGTCCAAGCATTAATCATGCATCACGAATAGTTAGGCATCTTTAAGGTAGGAGCATACTAACTAGCATCATCAAATTATTGTGTTTGTTTCTTTTAGGTATCTGAAAAAATAGAAAGAACCAGATCCTAGGAGTCAAGAATCATTTACTGATATTCCACGCCAAGACGATGAAGATCGAAGGCATGAAGGCTCAAAGCGGGATATTTGGTGTCAAGACGACCAGCAATCAAGGCATCATCAAACGGGATCCTCAAGGCGGGGTATCATTCCATGCCAAGACGAAAAAGATCGAAGGTATTTCAGAAGACTCAAAGCGAGATATTTGGTGTCAAGACGACCAGCAATCGGGGCATCATCAAACAGGATCCTCAAAGCAAGGTATCATTCCATGCTAAGACGAGGAAGATCGAAGGCATGAAGACTCAAAGCGAGATATTTGGTGTCAAGACAACCAGTAATCGGGGTATCATCAAACGGGATCCTCAAGGCGAGGTATCACCCCAGACCAAGACGATGAAGATCGAAGGCATGAAGGCTCAAAGCGATATGTCATTTGGTGTAAGACGATCAAGGATCGAGGCATCATTTTAAGGACTTCACTTCTTCAGGCCTTATATGGGAAGAATTCAAAGTTCTAGAATTTCAGGAAGAGGAAGGGCGAATGGTTCTATGCAAGGACTCGCGGCTCGAAATCTTCAAACAGGAAAGTCGGATAAAAGTAATGCTTATGGTCTTTGCTTTATTCTTGTTTTTCAAGGATAAGTAAATAGGGGTAGTTGTAATCACTAATTTTATCCGGGGCTCGGCCCGCTTTTACTTTTTGCTAATGGGCTTTGGGCTTAACGTATTCGTATTACATTTGCTATATCTATTTATTTAGTATTATCTTATTTTAGTTTGAAAAGAAAAAACACAAAAAATATAAGGCTTTATTTTAATTTGTATTGTGTTAGTATTATATGTATTATTTTTAATTATTATTAGTATATTATCGTAGTTATTGTATTGTTATGTTATGGTTATGTTATTATATTTTACTATATTTTATTAGTATATTATTAACTAAAAAACAAATATAAATATTAAATAATAATAATAAAGCCCAAAGTTTAAGTAACAGTCCATATTACAAATTAAGCCCAAAATAAATTAATTACATCAGCCCGTTTGGGCCTAAAACCAGCTAAACCCTAAAAACCCTAATTATTTTGTTTATGCACAGCCAAGTCTGGACCGTCAGATCTGGCTGATAGATCGAACGGTCCAGATCTAATATGGGATGGAAACCCTAGGAGGCCCCTCATTTGCCAGTGCTGCACTAATTATAGCCGTCAGATATGGGATCTGAACGAACGGCCCAGATTATCCTGGAAGGATCTGGAATCCTCACGCGCCTACGCGCGGCTCTTCCCGCTCCCTCACGCACGCATGTATGACACGTGGGACGCTCTGGATCTCTACACGTAACTCTTTAGGCTTCTAACTCCTCGACTGTCGAAACCACAGGCTCATTTTGGTCCCCTCCTCCCCTCATGCAGCCACGGCATCCATGCAACCGAAAACAAATCCAACATCAGCAACAAGGATCAAAAGTAAATCAAGCAAAAAAAAACCAAAATTTCAGAATGAATTCAGCGGATTTCAGAAGATTATAGAACTTATTTCTTTTATTTTTTCATGTAGCAGTTCGTCTATAAAATCGAACATAGATATCTTGCAATGGTTTTTTTAGAGAACAATACAAAAAAGAAAAAATGAGAACCTTTCAGAGGTATTTTCTCATCTCTATACTTGCATGCATGCATACCAAGTATCAAAAACCCTAGATCTAAGAAAGAAAAGCTTTACCTTTGAAGTTTGGTTGTCTGTTTGTTGTTCGCCGGCAACAAGCCCTCCATCTTCGGGCTTAAGGGGTGAGCCAGCAGTGGTTTTTGGGCAGCCTCTTCAGTTTTTCCACTGGTGACAAACCTAGGCCTTTGGCCATTAGAGGTGAACCAGTGGAGAGCCGAAACCCTTGGTTTTCAAAAAGGTTTCTGTGTTGGTAGATTTGGGGGGTTAGATTATAGATCAGAGAAATCCTGGTTTGGTTTGGTGTGTGGAGTGTAAATGTGAGGTTTTTACGTGTCTGCTTGGTTCTCTGACACCGACGTACGGCGGCCAGATGGGTTTCTTGGTGGTTCATGACGGGATGGCTGTCAGTTTCTGGGTAAAGGGTGAGCTCGTTCAGAGCATTTCGGTTTCTAAAATTGGAAAAAAGAGGGGAGGTTTTTTAAAAGGCCAAAGTTTGGTTTTTTGCCAAATATGACTTATTTATATCGGGCCTGTGTTTAAAAATTAGTTTTTTAACAACATAAAACCTTTCGTCCCTCTTTAATACCCCTTTTAGCAATTTCGGTTTTTAAAACTACAACCCAGATCCTCCAAATTTTTTTAAATCTTGCAATTCCGTCCAAAAATCAAACCGGGGCAATTTTTAAAAATGGTTAATTCGGATATGGTCCTTCCGTCTTTCTTTTCAATCTTTCAAGGGTTTTCATCTTTTAAAATAACACCCTAGGTCCCTCTAGTTTTAACTCGTATTTAATTAAGTCCTGGATTTAAAAGAAATTTGTTTTTTAAAGAGTTAATGACTCATTTGGTCCCTGTTTGTTTTAAATCTTTTTAATTTAGCCCCTAACAGTGTTTTAAATTACTCTATGGGCCCCTAGTTTTGTTTTGTCTAATTTTAATCCTGAATGCATGTTTAAAGTTTCAATTATATATTTTGTAGATATTTATTTTCTCTCGTTTTGTTACATTAATGTGAATATTATGTTTTTTTATGTGTTGTGCCTTTTAAGTATTTTAAAATATATAACTTACATAATCTTGTTTCATTTAGGTTTTTTATTCTTTGTTCATTTATGCCTTCATATTGTACCATGCCATATTATTATTACTCTTTTGCATATTTGTTTCATGTTTTATTTGATGCCATTTTTATGTTTACCGTATTTATACTTATTTGCCGTATTTATGTTTATTTGGGATGCAATGTTGTAAGTTTGCATTTGAATATTTAAGGTTATGTTGTTAATGCGGTGTCTTGTTATTTGGGGGTAAACGTGGCCAGTATCAAATGTAGTGATGGTAGTCTTGCTATTTACTTTCGAATAACGGGGCCCTTAAAATAGATTCGCATGTATAACTGAATTTTAAATTAATCGTCACTTTAATTCACAAAGTTTAATATTAACAAAGTTGTAATTATTTATTTTCTTTTTACAGTACCAATTTTGGGCGGTGTGGGGTGCCAAAACCTTCCCCATTCGTAATCGACTCCCGAACCCTCTTTTTGATCAAATCTCTGGTTTTATGGTGTCCGACCTACCTCAGTGGCCAGTGGCGACTCTGAGTTTTTATTATTTCTCACACAAATTTTTAAAAAAAATTCCCGTCTTTTTTAAACATTTCTCAAAAAATGAAAGAAAACCTATTACTCCTTTTTAGCGATCCCATACATTCAAAACTTATAAAATGTTTGAATTTATTTCAAAAAGGTCACTACAATAGTACAAAAGGCAAAGGCTACAGTAGAGTTGGGTAAGTTTTGGGGGTATCAACGACTGGTAATGAAGAGGCCATTATAAAAAAACATTGTGAAATTAATAAGGAAAGGAGAACATGGGGAGTAGGGGTAGAAATGAAAGTGCTGTCATGGAATGTGTGGGTTGGGTTTATCGTCAAAGAAAGAGGCAATTAAAAAGATGTTGCGGCAGCACAAGTGCGAGATTGCGTTTATCCAAGAAACAAAATTAGAAGTGGACTCAAAGGTGATTGTGAGTAGAATCTGGCATTCAAATATGTTTGAGTTTGTATATTCTCCTGCAAGTGAGAGATTGGGTGGTGTATTGCTGGTGTAGGAGGCATCACGATTTTGTTTAGAATCTTCATTAATAGATGCTGACATGGTGGCGATATGAGGTTTATAGGTGGCTGATGCGTGACATTGCGAGATGGTAAAAGTGTATGCTCCATGTGATGATGGTGGGCAAACATTATTGTAGGAGAAGCTACACGAGACTATGAGCTGTATATCCTTGTCGTGGTGTATAGGTGGTGACTTTAACGTGGTAAAAGCTATGGATAAAAGGCAAAGCTATTTTAGAAGGGTGAGGGGAATGAATGTGTTTGTGTATTTTATCGAGAGGGACAGCCTAATCGATGTGCCGATGTCTGGTAAAAAATCTACTTGGTTTTGGTCCGGGTAATAAGTGTAGCCGTCTTGATAGGTTTCTTATTTCGTTTGAATACATAGAGAAGTATAATCAATTGGGTCAATGCTATTTAGCTCGTGGCTTTTCGAATTATACACCATTGATTCTATCTAATACGGAAACAGATTAGGGTCCTAGGCCATTTCGTTTCTTGAATTGCTGGTTAGAAAGGAAATCTTATATCCAAGCGATGGAGGTAGAATAGAGAAAGCTTGGTGTTGCACATGGTGCCAGTGAACTGACTGCTTTGTTGGCTAAATTACGTGGTTTGAAGCGCTTCCTAAGGGTGTGGAATAGGAATTCAGTTGGGAGTGTTGTGCAAAAAATTGAGGCAATTGTTTCATTGATTGAGGAATTAGATGAAACGTGAGTCGTGGGGAAGGTATTGAAGAATATTTTGTGGACCGTAGGAGATTATAGTCTAAATTATGACATCTATATAGATTCAGAGAGTCCATTTGGAGACAAAAATCATAGATGATGTGGCTGAAGTCAGGGGATAGAAATATAGTATTTTTCGAACACTTGGCATCAATTAAGGGGATGAGAAATAAATTGAACGAGTTGTAGATTAATGGACGATGGGTCACTAACCCGGCGGCGTTGAAAAGATATATCGCCACATTCTTGAAAATGTATTTTGCTAAGCCTAATTTAGAAAGTTGGTTTAAGGTGGAGTTTAATATTAATAAGTTGAGTGTGGCGTAAAGTATGGGTTGGAGATGGAATTTACGTAGAGGAAGTGCGTAGCGCGGTGTGAAGTTGTGATGGAGCCAAGGTGTCACGGCCATGCCATCTAGGCCCGGTCAGCACGCCGTGCGGCACTTGAAAAGGGACCCAACCTAGACAAGTCAGCCTTCAACAAGCCCTTTATCCAAGGACTCAACTCGGAAGCGTCGTCTCATGATCCATCAGGCACCATGCACGTCGAATATCGTATCCCGCGGGGCCTAGCGAATGCTAGCGGCCAACCCCTGAAGCTCGCAACGAGCGCGATATGGGGCCCAGTGGCCCCAAACCGTCCCTAAGAGGTCCTCCTAAAGAGACATCGTGCCATCCGCTTGGCTCTAATGCCCGCACACCTAGGCCCTACGTGGGTCTAGGAGAAGGTCACTTACACCAAGGCAGCTCGGCTGCTAGCACTTGGCGAGGAGGATGGCAGAGACCCAACACCAGACCGCTTCCCCCTAAAGAGCTAAATAAACTTACCAAGTATGACGCGAGTAGACGTTGCTTCGTCCCAAACGAGGACACTTTCTGAACAGGGCCTTCATCGCCTTCCCAAAGCATCCTAACTTGCATCCTTGACTTGGTAGCTCTTCAGGCATTGCTCATATCGTCGCTCGGTCCGCCTTTGCTCGGTCTCGAACAGGCTTGTCAAGGCAGGATAGTAATACAATAAGAGACAGCCTTGACATTCTCCCACACTTCCTATTATTGATGTCCTCATTGATACTGACACTTATTATTCATCACCTGATGAGTCGATATGGACATCGAAGGCAGTTCCTCTTTGATCTATGCTTGACTTAATACGCTTCTCTAGTCCCATCATTTGAACATTCAAGCAAATAACTCAAGCCTCGATCCTAGGTTCTTTTGATTCCCTTATGGCCCAGTTTTGCTCCTTCAATGTCAAGTGCTAGATTCATGCTCCCACACTTTTACTCTGATTGTGGCTCGAGTGAAACACTTGTAGCGAATCATTGACTCAACTAACGTATACCTTGTAGTGTCTTTGAGTCTCACGATCTAGCCATCGACCTACAAAACAAAAAATAGCATACCTGCCGCCCATATGCAAGAGAACTAAGACTCGCCACACAATGGCTTACTCTTTGGCACTAAGCCCATTCGCCAATTGTGTCCCACCGTATAGTGAGATCTTCAAGCAATGAATGTGTCACCATCTAGCCAATATCCAAGCGGGCAGGTACAGGTTCACCTTGCACTTAATTGCTTAATGATGTAAAATGATCTCTGGTTACCAACACGATACAAGTGTGTACTTGTCTCTTTGTCTTTCTTTATATGGCCTGTACTATAAGACATACAAGCACATACATTAGTGATAACCTATTCACACAAGTCTCGAACGATACCTGGTTGGTAATTATTGCCTTACGCATTCACCATTTGCCAAGTGAATGTACATTTATTCCCACTCGAACAACCTTGCTCTCATGAACTCATGCATCTTGGCTTTCCAGCGGCTAATAACACTTTTCCCACAAGCCAACCGCCTTTAAGGTTATCCAATGTAACGTACAACTTGTCTCGCTTCTCTCTACATCATCTTGTCGACGTCCTCATCTACTGAAATAAAAAATTCCTTCGCTAGTTAGAGGTACCATTGTAACCTGCAAAGACTAACTTTCCATTGACCAAGTGATGCACTATTGTGCCACAAGCCCACAACATTCTTCTTTTCAACAAAACAAGCGCCTCTGCGCTAAACATAAATGAGCCCCATAGAGGGTTTCATGCTAGGATAATCATTTTTGGTTAACGACAGGCACCTCTATGCATTGTTTGCAATATGATTTCCAGGCATGCATCAACGATTCACAAGTAGTCGGCTTCTCAATACTGATGTAAACATAGTGATTAACGATAAACACCTCTTGTGTACTGATTTCACTACGACTACCCAGCTAAGACTTCAAGACATATTGAGTGCCTCTGCACCAAAACAATCATAGTCCGTAACGTCAGTCACTTTCATGAACTGATGACACTATGTTTGAACTCGTTTGCACCTTTGTGCAATAAATGATAAGTGCCTCCGCACTGAAACAACCATAGTGGTTAGCGTCAGTCACCTCCATGTACTGATCCTACCAGGTCCAACTCATTAGCACCTCTGTGCAACAAGAAAATAAGTGCCTCTTGCACTGAAACAACCATAGTGGTTAGCGTCAGTCACCTCCGTCTACTGATCCCACCGAGTCCAACTCGTTAGCACCTCTGTGCAACAAGAAGTAAGTGCCTCTTGCACTAAAACAACCATAGTGGTTAGCATCAGTCACCTCCGTGTACTAATCCCACCAGGTCCAACTCGTTAGCACCTCTGTGCAATATAAAGATCGAGCACCGCGTATGCTTCGATCGCTATAGTAGTTATCGACAGGCACCTCTATGCGTTGGCTCCACTATAAAACTCACATGCACCTCTGTGCCACAAATTCACAACTGAGCACTACTATGCTAAAGGAATGAGCGCCACTGCGTGGAGATAATAAACAAGCACCTCTGTGCCCGAAACAATGGTCAGGCACCTCCGTGCACTAACCAACCCTCACTTTATTTAACATTGTTGACTCACCCAACCCACTCCTTTTATGAGGGCGCTTGGTGTGGAGTCCAACCATCTAAAGCCGTACAAAGTTTAAATTCACATCAACCTGGCTCTGATACCAACTGTCACGGCCATGCCGTCTAGGCCCGATCAGCACGTCGTACGGCACTTGAAAAGGGACCCAACCTAGACAAGTCAGCCTTCAACAAGCCCTTTATCCAAGGACTCAACTCGGAAGCGTCGTCTCATGATCCATCAGCAACATGCGCGTCGAATATCGTATCCTGCGGGGCCTAGCGAATGCTAGCGGCCAACCCCTAACGCTCGCGACGAGCGCGATATAGGGCCCAGTGGCCCCAAACCGTCCCTAAGAGGTCCTCTTAGAGAGACATCGTGCCATCCGCTTGGCTCCAATGCCCGCACACCTAGGCCCTACGTGGGTCTAGGAGAAGGTCACTTACACCAAGGCAGCTCGGCTGCTAGCACTTGGCGAGGAGGATGGTGGATACCCAACACCAGACCACTTTCCCCTAAAGAGCTAAATAAACTTACCAAGTATGACGCGAGTAGACGTTGCTTCATCCCAAATGAGGACACTTCATCGTCCCAAAAAAAGATGCTTTGGGAAGGCGATGAAGGCCCTGTTCAGAAAGTGTCCTCGTTTGAGACTAAGCAATGTCTACTCGCGTCATACTTGGTAAGTTTATTTAGCTCTTTAAGGGGAAGTGGTCTGGTGTTGGGTCTCCACCATCCTCCTCGCCAAGTGCTAGCAGCCGAGCTGCCTTGGTGTAAGTGACCTTCTCCTAGACCCACGTAGGGCCTAGGTGTGCGGGCATTGGAGCCAAGCGGATGGCACAATGTCTCTCTAGGAGGACCTCTTAGGGACGGTTTGGGGCCACTGGGCCCCCGCGCTCGTCGCGAGCGTCAGGGGTTGGCCGCTAGCATTCGCTAGGCCCCGCGAGATACGATATTCGACGCGCATGTTGCCTGATGGATCATGAGATGACGCTTCCGAGTTGAGTCCTTGGATAAAGGGCTTGTTGAAGGTTGACTTGTCTAGGTTAGGTCTCTTTTCAAGTGCTGCACGGCGTGCTAACCGGGCCTAGACGACATCGCCGTGACACAAGGCACCCGGTCTAGATAGTTATACTTTTGAGCTTTATAAACGGTGTTGGGATTTTGTAAAGGATGATTTGATGGTTGCGTTCAAGGCTTTTTATTTGTTTGAAGAGTTGTCGATAGGGTTAAATTCATCATTTTTTGTACTCATTCCAAAAAATGAGACGTCGGTATGCATTAAGGAGTATAGGCCTATTTGCTTGTTAAATTCTGTATATAAAATTTTGGCAAAGGTGTTAGCGACACCATTTTAGGGTGTTACGGTGACTAGTGATACTCAATCGGCCTTTGTTAAGGGTAGGTAAATTGTCAATAGCATTCTTCTTGTTAATGAGGTAATGCATTCGCTTCGGACGGAAAGGGGAAGCGAGGGGGTGTTTTATTAAAACTTGACTTTGCTAAAGCCTATGACTACATCAATTGGTAGTTTTTGGATCATGTATTATAGGAAATGGGTTGTAGGGATCGATGGAGGCTTTGTATTCAATCTTGTGTTGTGATAGTGCAACTTGCGATGTTGGTACATGGGTGTTTGACACAGGAATTTGGTATGGAGCGTGGGTTACGGCAAGGTGATCCATTTTTGCCTTTGTTGGTTGTGGTTGTGGTTGAAGTATTACATCAATTTTTGGTCAGTGTCAATGAGCGGGGTGTAATTCAAGGTGTGTATGTTACTTCAGATTTTGCATTATGCTACATACAATTCGCGAATGATACTCCCATTTTATTGAAAGGTAATATGGAAAATATGAGTAATTTGAAGAGGATATTGAGGTTCTTTCAATACTGCTCGGGTTTGAGTATTAATGTTGCGTCTGATAAGTGCTACACAAATCTGCAAGTATACACGTCGCAAGTAATAAAGTGATATGAGTATCGAGTATCATCTCCACAGGGATTGGTTTGGGCCACTTTGCTTAAGTTACTGCACTGAAAATAAAAACACAATTGATAATAGAGGTTTTAATTAACGAGAAAAGTAAAAGCAATAAAGTAAAAGAAAAGATGAAAGAAAAAGAGAGAGAGATAGGCCAGGTTATCGTGAGTTGAGGTGTGATAGCCGATTGGATCGTCTTGGTAAAAGAGTGCAAGGGCAACTCAGTTGCCGTGGCAACTTGCACAGCGGGGTTGCCTTGGCAACTAATCGATGGTTGCCTAGGCAACTACTTGGGCGTCTGGGCAGCAACTTCAAGGTTCGGTGGAGCGTTCTTCAATGGTTTCTTCTTATCCCTAAGTCGAAACTCTAGCTACTTGTGCATGCCTTGATAATACATCCCTGCGTGAATCAAGGGTGAACAACAACCAATCTTGCGCTCCTTTTAGCCGTTGAAATCCTTAACTTATTCCTAAGCCGGATTAATCTTCACCATCAATAGATTGAATAAAGATCATATTCATTCGTTTCTTGAATCTAACTCTCCCGGTATTAGATAAATAGATGAAGTTATGAGATCCTCTCCCAATTCACTCACAAACAAGAATAAGAACCAAGAATGAATAAACCTTGAAATAGAAAAGTGCAAACTCTTATTACCTAAACAAAATCCAATAGTTTCTCACAACAACAAAACACAATAACCCCAACCAATCAAGTTAGTTCATGGTTGGGTTCAAAAGATATACAAAGAATAATCCCCAAACCATGAATCTAATGGAAGCAAAGAAGAAGAAGAAGAAGAAATCGAACTCTCTCCCCCTTGCTCTCTTGTCGAAATTTCTCTATTCTTGCCCTTTGGAGTTGTCGAAAATCCTCTCCTCTTGCTCTCTATGGGGTTGTCGAAATTCCCCTAATGCTCTCTCTCTTGGATTGTCGAAATCTCCTTGCTATTTATAGGGCTAGGCCAAAGTCCTTCTTTGAGGAGGAGTTTGAGTTGGAATTAAATTATCTTTAAAGAATATAATTCTTTATTATAATTGTATTCCTACTAGAACTTCTCCTATCTTCTTGGAATTTAATTCTTCTTTAATCTCTGCATGGAAATCAAATTCCTTTGGGTTTGGGCTTTGCTCCACGTCATCTTGGGCTTGTTTAGTCATCAATTTCGACATCCCTATTGCATTTTCTCTTTGTCGACAATTGCCATGGCAACTGGCTCGGCGTCTCCTTCATGCATTGCCCTGGCAACTAGCTCGGCATATCCTTCATGCATTGCCCTGGCAACTAGCTCGGCATTGCTTTGGCAAGTGATCCTGCACATACACACACAAAAACACACCAAAGCAGCATCTTTTTCCACAAAAATCACCAAGTTATGTAATCAAGCTCAACGGTGGAAAGAAACATGAATTAATGCATGAATAACTAATTATGCAACTAATATGAGCTTAAGTCTAACAATAATATGAGTAAAAAGGGTAATAAAAATAGTACTTTTGAACACTTATCAATTAACTATGCCAAGTCATGCTTATATGGGATCGATATTGAGGAGGAGTTATTGGTAGACATGGCAAACGTGTTGGGCTGCCAAAGGGGAGAGCTTCTGTTCAATTATTTGAGGCTGCCAATTGGTTCAAATCCGCGATGGCTTACAATGTGGGAACCGGTGATAGTAAAGTTCCGTAAGAAGTTGGCTGGATGGAAAAAGAATTCGTTATCTTTTGCGGACAAATTAGTCTTGTTAATACAGCGTTATCCTCGTTACCTCTTTATTACATGACAATCTTTATGGTGCCAAAAGGTGTGTTCGTAAAATTGATCGGATTCGCCGTGAGTTCTTATGAGGAGGGACTAATTTGAAGCGAAAATGTGTTGGGTTAATTAGAAGACTGCATGTCAACCTAAGAAGTTGGGGGTTAGGATGGTAGATTTGGAGTTACGTAACTTGTCCCTTTTGGCAAAATGGGCGTGGCGAAATGCTTTAGAAGAAGGGTCATTATGGAGGGCGTTGATTATAGTGAAATATGGTGAGCACGTTTTGTTATAGCGATTTAATTCTGATGGGAAAAGACGGATGTCGATTGTTTGGCGACAAATAGTAGAAGTGCAGGAAGATGAGCGAGCAGCTCAATTCATGAGCATTGGTCAGTTCGTTTGGATTGTGGGAGCTGGTTCAAAGATTTTTTTTTGGCAAGACCTATGGTGCCCAGATGAGCCTCTTTGTTTGTTGTTCCCAAGGTTGTTCTGCATCGCCTGTAACAAGATGGCTGTGTTCACTGATTATTCGTGTGGAAATGGTTAGGACCATGAGGAATGGATGACATTCTTTAGGAAGGAACTTTGCTCCTTTGAATGGCGATCGTTGCATGAGCTATGTGATTTGGTGAGTGGGTGTTCTCTTGATGCGGGTTACATTGATCGGTTGGTGTGGAGACCAAATGTGAAGGGTACATTCTCGTCTCAGGACCTGGCACATTTAATGGCTTAGTTTGGATTGGATGAGTCGAGCTTCGATTCAATCTTGATTTGAAAATTGAGGTGCCCCAAAAAATTCAATATTTTACTTGGTTTGTGATGCATCATCGGCTGCATACTTTATGCTGCGAGATAGGGGTGTTATGTTGGGAGATATGTCGATGAATTATGTATGGTGCGGAGAAGTCGAAGATGAGCTAGACCACATATTATTTTTTTTTCAATATATGGAGGAGATTTAGATTTTGTTTATCCAATGGTGGGGGATGGTGTTTGTACGCCTGCGAACAGTCCAAGAGTTTATTATCCAAGGTTATTGTGGTGCCTTTTTCAGGATCCTCAAACAATGGTGGATTGTGGGCTGCGAACAGTCCAAGAGTTTATTATCCAAGGTTATGTTCAATGGGAAGCGAATGATCGTTGGAGAATTTTTCTTCTTAAAAAAACTTCAGGCGTTATATTGGCTAAAGGCGACAAAGGATGTGCTTTATATTTCTAAAGCAGAGTGGTGCACGTGTCTGAGGAATTATATGCCTCGTGTTGTGGCTGATTCGGTACGACAGGGAGTAGCTCGGGTGCCACCATTTGCGGGAGCAATTAAATTTAATGTGGATGGATCTACGAGGGGTAAGCCAGGACCTGGGGGTTGTGGTGGCGTGTTACGTGATGCAAGGAGTCGTATATTAGCCTTATTCTCGGGACTGTTAGAGGTGATGGACTCTGGAGGTATAGGCTATCACATACGCTCTTGATATGTTGTTATAGGTTGATTGCTCTCCGTATCAGTCCATAGTTATTGAATCCGATTCTAAGGTGGCAGTGTCATGGATATTACATTTCGAGTGAAGAACGCGGAAACTTTGGCTTTGTTTTCGAAGCATTGACACGGCATGTCGTTTTCTCCCCAATGTCTATTATAATAATATCTTTCCTGAGGCAAATGAGATGGCTGATTCGCTTGCAAAAGGGGTGTTGATCATTTGTCCTGGTTTCACGCAATGATGTAGTTTGCGGCTTTGAGTGACCGTTTCAATGTATGATGTTAGGCGTGGGCTTCAATATTGTGCACGAAGTGTTGGAGTAGGGCATGTGGGGGTGTGCTATATTTGCTGGTTTTGTGGTGTGATTTGGTCATGGGGAATTTCCATTCGGTGTTATTTTAATTTGGTTTCTGCTGTTGTTTCTCTTTAATTATTGGGGTGTACTCTTTTCCTCCACCTAGTATTAGGAATATTTTTAATGAGGCACGCGATAATTTTGAATGATTTTTATATCAATTAAATCATACTTGATAAAAAAATCAATTAAAAGACAATTAAATCAAATATTAGGAATACATATAATGTGGAATTTCAATAAAAAATCTTTATTATACCTTAAAATTGATGGACCTAGGATTGAAGAGATGTACACCAAAATTGACGTGATTTTCCAACAATTGAAGGACTGGATTTTTAAAAAAAATAGAATTTAAAATTGAAAACAATTGAAATATGAATGATTTTAGGAAAATAATTGAGAAGATATCATTAGAAATACATGGAAGAACTTACAGATTTTAGGAAATCAATGGAGTGGGGTTTTGAGAGAAAATGAGATGAAGAAAGCTGTATTTCGTGGATTTTAGGAATGCTTTTGCTGGTTTCACACACACTACTCATCTTTGCATAGTTGTGGAGATTATAAAAGAGATTATATCTCTTCAAAATAAATATCCAGGTATTAAATAAACGTATCAAATAAAATTTGAGTCAATATGTAACAGATGTAATTCAAGAGTTTGACGATTAAATTGATAAAATTAAAAAGGAAGACAACATTGTTGATTTTGAAAAATTATATAAGCTAAATTAAAAAGGAGGAACAACATTATTAATTTAAAATTATTATATAGACAAAATTACCCTTTAAACCAAATAAAAATTATACCTAAAAAATCAAAGGATAAAATTAATTCAAAGTCTCGCCTAAATTATCCCTTTTCCATGTAATTTTGTCGTAATGATTATTCTCACAATTTAAAATAATAATAACAATGTCTACCTACGTGGTGGCTTACTCTCAAAACCTTAATCTTTTTCATTTTCTCTCGAACATAGTCGCTTGTTTTGTCATCTTTTTTTTTGTTTAATTGGCGGTGACATCAATTTTTTTACTGGTTGTCGACCGTCGGTAATTCATATTCCATTTATTTTTTATTTGTTTTATTTTTTCTTCGTACATTTTTTGCGTTTTTCTCTGTCTCTGTAGCACGTTTTCTTTGCTCTTATGGCACTTCTCTGTTTTGTGGCATGTTTCTATAGTTATTTTTGCAGGTTTTTGATGTTCATACAGTGACCTTCACAGCACTTGTTTATGATTCGTGTTTGTTGGTGATCACATAAAGCTTGATCCCATTTTGGGTTGTTTGCCAATCTAATCTAGAGCGAACATCGTTTTTTTGAGAATAGGTGTGAAAGGTGGTTGCCGATTTGGGGGATTTCATCTAATTCGTGTTTCGACAACTCCTCGCGGACCCTTTCTACAATGGACCGTAGAGATTTTCTTTGGTGTAAAGAGGAAGTGTCTATCTGACTAGTGCAATGCTTATCTTATCTTTTTAGTTTTACTATTTTATTTTTGGAAAAAACTTTGATACACAGGCCGTGTAAACTTTAGTTTACACGTGCCTTTTAGTTTTAGGGTTTTAGTTTAGGGTTTATGGAGTTTGGTTGTATGGTTTAGAATTTAAGGTTGGTATTTAGAATTTAGTGCATAGGGTTTAAGTTTTAGGGTTTAGTTTTTTAGGGTTAGGGTTAAGAATTTAGGATTTAGATTTTTATAGTGTAAATACACAAGCTTGTATAAAATTAATTTTACACAGCCTGTGTATCAAAGTTTTACCCTTTATTTTTATTACTTTTATGTTCTAAAATCTCTATTAGATTATGTTCTGATTTTATTTTATTTATCAATAAAGCTGCTTGGTTAATGTGTCAAAAAAAATCTACAATGAGATGTAACGATGGTTGTTTACCTCATTAATCATGTACTACGTTTGATCTTCACCTGTAACAATGAAGCATATTTCATAATTAATCGTTTCTCTCTCCAAAGAATATCAACGTACATAAATATTAGTTATTATATTATCGATGGTGAATTATCTGATTTCGACCCATCATAGTAATTTAAATTTTTTTTATTCTAACATTAATTTTTGAGTAATTTTTTTGATGTGCTGTTAGTGAAAGATTTTTTTTCACAAGCGAGCTTCTAAAGTTGTTACGTATCCTTTTTAGGATTCTAAACTTTAACCTCTAAATTTTAAACTCTAAACTATAACTTTAAACCATAAAATTTATTTTAAAACCTTAAAACATATCCATAAACACTAAAATCTTAACCCTAAATTTTAATTTTTAAACCCTAAAAATTAGACATTCGTGAGAAACTTTTTCGCCGTATCGTATTTTTTCTTTAATTCTTACCCCATCATTATATCTTTCAATTTTGAATGCAAGTACTGTTCAAAAAAAGTTTGAGTGCAGGAAAAAAATTCATGTAATATGGTAAAACAATTGGGTTCGGTTTAGGCCCACAATTCAATGGGTTATTTTTCGAGCTTTAAATGGGCCCATTTATTAATCAAAACACACGCAAAATTTGAAAGAAAGACCTTTGCTTAAACCCTTGAAACGATTTAAAACCTCAAGAGCAGAAAACAAACCCTAACCGCCAGAGCAAAAAGAAGCAACACAAGCAGCGGCGGCGACAATGGTGAAATCCTACCTAAGGTACGAGCCGGCTGCTGCCTTCGGTGTAATTGTATCTGTTGAATCGAATATCACTTACGACAGCTCAGGTAAGCACCTTCTCGCTCCTGCCCTCGAGAAGCTCGGTGTTTGGCACGTCCGTCAAGGCGTCTGCACCAAAACACTATCTCCTTCTGTTTCCTCTCGCGGCCCCTCTCTCGCCGTTAATTGTGTTGCCTCCTCCCCTTCTTCACTGGTAAAATGTTTGTTTTTCCCTTTCTCTTCCTTTATCTTTTACTGTAATGTCTGCTCCGTTTTATTTTATAGCTTTGATTGAAGCAAAGCCTGGAAGATTCGTTTGTATATAAAATAAATATTTTTATGAATAATAAACATGCCTCATGTTGTTTTCATGCATTGATAAATTCGGAACTTTTCAAAATTGTGAACTGTAATAGTAACAACCAAACGGAGTCTTAATGTTCTTCATGCATTTTCAGTGATTTACATGAAAATAAGTATGAGCGTTTAAAAAAGGTTTAAATTTCAGGTGGCAAGTGGTTATGCGGATGGTAGTATAAGGATTTGGGATTGTGATAAAGGAAGTTGTGAGACTACATTGAATGGACATAAAGGGGCTGTGACTGCTTTAAGTTACAATAAGGTTGGATCTTCACTTGCTTCCGGAAGTAAAGACAATGATATTATATTGTGGGATGTGGTTGGCGAGATGGGTCTTTTTCGCCTTCGTGGGCATCGTGATCAGGTTTTTCTTTTGTAAAATTTTCCATTAAAGTTAAGAACTTATCACAGTATTTGTTATCTCTATGTGTTTTAATTTCTTTGCATCTTGCAACCTGCAGATCACAGACCTTGTTTTTCTTGAGTCTGGTAAAAAACTTGTTAGTTCTTCCAAGGATAAATTTTTGCGAGTGTGGGATCTTGAAACTCAGCATTGTATGCAAATAGTTAGTGGCCATCATAGTGAAATCTGGTCTATTGATGCAGACCCGGATGAAAGATACTTGGTCACTGGTTCAGCGGATCTTGAACTCAGATTTTACAATGTGAAGCATGAGTTGATGGGTGGAGAGTCTATGGTGAATATAACTGGGGCTGAAACTGGGAATGACGTTCAGTCATCTACTCAAAATAAGTGGGAAGTTTTAAATCCCTTTGGTGAAATTAAGCGACAAAGTAAGGATAGGGTTGCCACAGTGAGATTTAGCAAGTCTGGAAATCTGCTTGCGTGTCAGGTAGCAGGAAAAACGGTTGAAATATTCCGTGTCCTGGATGAAGTTGAATCCAAGCGCAAAGCAAAACGAAGACTTAGTAGGAAGAAAGAGAAGAAGTCTGCAAAAATGGAAGTTGAAGCTACTGAAAATGTTGAAGCAAATCGTGATACTGAAGAAGCTGAGAATATCTTGGTTGTTACAGTTCCTGATGTTTTTAAGCTTCTTCAAACAATTCGAGCTAGCAAAAAGATCTGTTCCATCTCTTTTTGTCCAGTCACTCCAAAGAGTTCACTAGCTAGTTTAGCATTGTCTTTGAATAATAACTTACTGGAGTTTTATTCAATTGAAAGTAGTGCAAGTACAAAAACACTTGCTATTGAGCTTCAAGGACACCGTTCTGATGTTAGAAGTGTCACACTTAGTTCAGACAATAGTCTTTTGATGTCAAACAGTCACAATGCCGTGAAGATTTGGAATCCAAGTACTGGTTCTTGCCTTCGAACAATTGATTCTGGCTATGGACTCTGTGGTCTAATTGTACCCCATAACAAATATGCAATGGTTGGCACTAAAGATGGCAAAATTGAAATTATTGACGTTGGTAGCAGTACTCGGAGTGAAGTTGTTGAAGCTCATGGAGGCTCTGTACGGTCAATTGCTACCATTCCAAATGGAAATGGTTTTGTTACTGGCAGTTCTGACCATGATGTAAAGTTCTGGGAATACCAAATCAAGCAAAAACCTGGTCAAGTGTGTTCCTCATACCTTCACCACCTACTTAAAAATTTTGAAGTATCTAACACTATTTATTTATTTTCTCCAACTCTCATCTTGTTTAGCTTTGCCTTGATACAATATGTAGTGGAATGTATAACACATCCTTTATTACAAATGTGGTTTTCTTGCTGAGTTAACGGATGAGTGATGCTAGATTGGTCTTGTTGATTTTCAGGATTCCAAAAGCCTTACTATATCAAATGTAAGGACTATGAAAATGAATGATGATGTTTTAGTGGTTGCTGTTAGCCCAGATGCTAAATACGTTGCTGTTGCATTGTTGGATTGCACTGTAAAGGTAAGGACTGATTGACTTATCCTTCTGTTTTGAATTTCACTTTGTCCTCTGTTGGTTGGCTTGGTGAATTTATTCTGCTATCTTTTCCTATAATTAAGCATCATGCAGTTTCCTGCTTAACTTGTAAAGCACAGTTGATTTATATAGTTGCCCTTTCCTTCCTTCTCAATTTTGGTCTGCGGCTTCAGCCTCTGTATAAAACCTTCTATATCCCATGATTTATATGTGATAGCTAGGTGTGACCTTGCATCCGTATGCCACTGCACTAATCATGTCTTGCTATGATTGACTTGCATGTGCTAATTAAATCCGTTGATTTCAAAACTGTTTGTTTCCAGATTCCTTCTCTGTAAACATGTTCTGGTAGAAGCTTCTGATGGAAAAAATAGAGTTTAATCAACTGAATAACTCCCCAATTCGACTTCATAATAGCATTCAGGATATTGTGTTACCCTCTTTTCTGTCAGGATGTGCAAGTCAACTTGTTTTGCATTACCACGGGCTATTATGATAATAATGATTTTCTGTTCCCTTTTAATGCAGATTCTTTTTATGGACTCGCTCAAATTTTTCCTTTCCTTATACGGCCACAAACTTCCTGTCCTATGTATGGATATTTCATCAGATGGGAATTTAATTGTAACTGGATCTGCAGATAAGAATTTGAGGATTTGGGGCTTGGATTTTGGTGATTGCCACAAATCCATCTTTGCACATGCTGACAGGTTTGTATGATTTTAATTATTAAGGAATGCAGAAGTTTTCTTAATCCCAATTGTTTATGTAGTTTTGATGAACCTATTAATCACCATTTCTGATGAGATATTTTTCCAGTGTTATGGCAGTTCAATTTGTCCGCAACACGCATTACATGTTCAGTGCTGGGAAAGATCGTCTTTTGAAGTACTGGGATGCCGATAAGTTTGAGTTGCTTTTAACGCTTGAGGGACATCATGCAGATGTTTGGTGCCTTGCAATCAGCAACCGTGGTGACTTTGTTGTTACAGGATCTCATGACCGGTCCATTCGCCGTTGGGATCGTACTGAGGAGCCATTTTTTATTGAGGTATTTTCAAATGTTTTTCTGTGTACCGAAAGTGAAGTTTTTGGTTCAGGAATGAGAATACCATTGTTAAGCAAGTTATTCTCACTCATTTGTGATTATCTTAAGATGGGTTTTCTTCTTTTTGTATTTAACCCTGTGTGAATGTGCAGGAAGAAAAAGAGAAAAGATTGGAAGAAATCTTCGAGGCTGACATTGACAATACATTTGAAGACAGACATATACCGAAGGAAGAAATTCCAGAAGAGGGAGCTGTTGCATTAGCAGGGAAGAGAACTCAGGAAACCCTGTCAGCCACCGATTCAATTATTGATGATCTAGATGTGGCGGAAGTGGAGTTAAAACGTATAGCTGAACACGAGGTATTCTGCCCTTGCTTTGATCTGTTTGTTCTATACTGATGTGTCCATGGCTTTAACTAGCTTGTTTAAATTTGGGGAAAAACTCGGATCTATATTTGAATACCAAATTTGTATTTTTTTGAAGTTACAAGTACAACCACAAATACAAATAATACTTATCTGAATAACAATAATTAACCATTATAAAGCACAATCGTTCCCATAACCAGAATATATCCGGACTAGGATATGATCTGGATTGAGACCCCACGCATGGTATTTATGCATGCTTGGACTCGAACCTGCAACATTGAGGTTTCTAAAGCCTTAACCTCTCAATGGTTGTCACTTTTAAATAATCGTCTTCCCCCAAGGAAAAAGTGGAAAAGAAAAAGAAAGTTGTTGACTATATGGTGGTGAATGGTGATGTGTTTGTTACTTTCCCTGTCCACTATTTTTAGTATGAGAACAATGATTAATTTATTTTACATATAGAAAGATACAACTGCCAATATGATAAATCTGTCTTGCAGAGATGATATTCATTTTTCTCAAATGCTTGTGAGAGTTATTTGGAAAGGTTGTAGAGCAGCAGAAAAATGCTAGACGAAAACTTAAAGAGCCTAGATTTTTCAATAGTTTTGTTGCAATTAATATGTTTGCTATATTTCAGGAGGAGCAAGCCAGAGGAAAAGTCGCTGAATTCCAACCAAATATGATTATGCTTGGTTTGTCCCCATCGGATTATGTCCTTCGTGCTCTCTCAAATATTAGGACCAATGATCTGGAGCAGACTTTATTGGTAATTGAGCATTGTACATGGTATTTTCTCTAGTTCTAGTACAGAATTCTGGAAAAGATATGGTATTTCATCCATATTTTCAAGTGCATTCATGGAGACAGTTCCACCTGAAATCAGGCCTATGAGGATTAAGCTCATAATTGAAACTTCTGGATAAGCACCTTTTATCGCTTATCTTTTTGGGATCTACCTTATTGTGACTGCTTTCTTCATATTGTAGTCCATGACCTTCTATTGTTTAGTTGATTATTTTCCTAATAATGTGACCAAAGACCACTTGTCAACTGGAATTCTAGTCACTTTAACTAGAGTTTCTTTTTCATATTCCAGCCTTGTTAATAGCCAAGTTAGTAATTCAGCTTGTCACAATTAATAAAAGAAAAATCTTATATGGGGGCTGGACTATCTATGTTTGTCTAGTAGTTAAATTGAACTTGTTATATGGATTCTACTGGATGATGCCATGCTGCATATTAAAGATAGGATCTTATCAGTTTTTACTCATCTTATTGTTCATCTCAATATCTGAGTTAAAGTTGTTTTATGCCCAGGCATTACCATTCTCAGATGCTCTCAAGCTGCTCTCTTATACGAAGGACTGGACTTCAAATCCTGATAAGGTTGGCCTCTATGCTCTTATAAATGTGCTTATGGTTGGATGCTTTTGTAAATAGATGTGTTGGATGCACACCATGCATATGTTTGCACACGAACGCGTTTGATGTTAAGAAAGCATATGTTTTATGCATTTGAGCGCTAGACTTGTAATACATATTGTTATTCTTACAATATATTCTGTTTGCACAGGTTGAGCTGGTTTGCAGGATTGTTACAATTTTGTTGCAGACACATCATAGTCAGTTAATTAGTACCCCATCTGCCAGACCAGTGTTGGCCATTCTAAAGGATATTATTTATTCACGTGTAAAGGTAAGTTTGTACCTCAGATTATGATTTTTTTTTAAGCCCGTGCGTTCCCTTGGGGAAAAAACATTCAGTTCTTAATGATCTCTTTTTTTTAGATTAAATAATCACATAATCCATAAATAAATTTTAGATTTGGGAAAACCTAAGGATCTATTTCAATGACATAACCTTTGAATTTCCCAGGAATGCAAAGATACTCTTGGTTTCAACCTTGCAGCAATGGATCATCTAAAGGTTTGTGAAATGGCTTTTCCAACATTATCATTCAAATTTCTAATACAATGGTAAAAACATATATATATATATATGTTTTTCAACTGTTACATGTCATTTGATTTCAGCAATTGATGGCTTCGAGATCGGATGCCCTATTCCGAGATGCAAAGTCGAAGCTTTTAGAGATACGTTCCCAGCAGTCGAAGCGTTTAGAAGCAAGAACAGAGACTAAAACAGAAAAACGGAAAAAGAAGAAACAGAAGATATAGACTGATGATCCACACGTTTGATCTTCAAGATGGGAAAGCTTTCAATTATTTATTTTCAAGGCTTGGAGAGTGCATGTTATTTCTGCTTCAGGTAAGAAGCATCTTCATTTTTGTAGTTTAAGTTGTATTATTTGCCTTAACTGTCTGTAATATATGAATATCATCATCCAAGTGATTGAGATTTTCATTGACCAGTTTTTTCCTTTACGCAAGGACAAAGGGTTTATAACCTTCCTTTACTTAATATTATGTTAGGTACAAAAGTTGAACTTAAATTATTAGATTAACGGTAGTGGTAATAACGCTGTGGGCCGGGTCGGTTTTGTATTCTTTATTTCGTTGCTAATATTATGTTAGGTACAAAGGGTTTATAACCTTCCTTGTACCCTACTCATATGGATCCTGTGGGTTTTGGTTAATTCCCATCCAGGAAGTAAACGAAACTTACTATTTTAATAATCAAAATAAAACTTAAAAATATCGTAAAGTTCTAGTCATAAAATCTTTATAATCTTTTATCTCTTAGGATGTAGTATTCTATTAAAGATTTAGTCATTATATGAATTTGTATCTCATGTTCATTAAGATTTATATAAAATTTTATCAATATTATGTAAATGATAATTTAAATATAGACCTAAATTAATTTAAGATGAAAGTAAAATTTTGAGGTTGAAAAAAAATAATGATAGACAATATAATTCTAATAAGCTCATTGTATTCTTTTAAAAATTTATGATTATACTTTTTCCTGTTTATATGGATTAGTTTGAGATCTAAACCTACAATAATTTATATCTCAATCCTTAATATGTTAATTTTATTGAAATAAGTTATAAACTATAATATCTTATTTTTTGATTCTTAAACAATAACTTTGAATTGATTATGATTCTAATGAGGGTTTAATGTAAACTGTTTTAAATCAATTGAATTTGTGAATTATTTTCGTGTTTAAACTTTGAAAAAAGTTAAACGTGTAGGTCAACCAAACATAATGCATATGACTTAAATTAATAAAATAGAAGGCCTCAATTTAAATAAAATAAAAATGACAATATCTCCTTGCTAAATAAAATAATATTTCTTTATTTTTGGCATTTTGTAGATAATTTTTTGAGAATTTCCACAAAAATTTATACGATTATAGTTCAAAGATTCTCATAGCTTAGATATAGTAATCTTGTTCTTGTCCCTATTTAAATTTTGAGGTTATGGGATAGCAAGTGGGCGGAGCGGATGCGGATATTCTCTCCCCTATACCCACTTGAAATTTTTATATCAACCACCTACCCACCACCCACGGCGGGTACAATTTTTTAAATTCACACCCGCCCAAGCGGGTATATTCTCAAATTCACCTTCACACCCACTACCTAATTGGATGCCCACCGCTCAACCTGTATCTGCCCGTACCCATTTGGCAAGCAACCAATAATATCGAATTACGTAAAAATAAACTAGACTTGTGTAAAGAATAGTAAAACTTCACATTTTTTATTGATTGATCAAATGCATATATAATACATATATATAAATTTAACTATAGCTAACTTAACAAAAGCACATTTACGTCGGTATAAATTTTACTTAACTATATCTAACTAACTAACGGCAGTAGACAATTGTAAAGAATGTTTATACCTTAAGATTTGGTTAAATTATAAGGCATGTCCTTTAAAATATTAAGGTTTACAAAATAGGTTGTGAACTTATTCCTAAATTTATAATGGTCCAAAATTTATATGGTGGGTAGTTAGTGGGCAGGACGGGCGGATGCGAGGCAGGACGAGTGAATATGGGCGGATACAGCGGGTAAGGTCTTAAATTCATCACCTACCCACTACTCAAGGCAGATATGACTTTTTACATCCACATCCGCCCACTACCCACCAAACTCATATCCATTTTGTAACACCCCCTTCCCGTGACGTATACTAGACACGAGTCGGAAATGTCACAACTTTTCAAAACAGTCTTTTAATCAAAAACCGGGGTAATTTAAAATTTTTTGAAAACTTTCCAGTGGTCACCCATCTTGAAAATTCCTTAGCTTAAGCACGCTTAACTTTAATCAATTTAGAAATAAAATATTAACTTTAGATCCGATAATAAAACTTTTTACATAAATAATACAATCATATTAAGACAAATCATTTTATTAAAAATGATTCTATCTAATATTATTTGAATCTAGCCTCATATAGGATATGCCAAATCAGGTCATATGATAATTAAATTGTAAATATACTTACCGTCTATAAAAGATTTATAAAATATTTACTGACCTAGTTAAGGCACTTTAATAAAATAGACCGGTTTATATTTCTACATCTAGGATCTGACTTCTATTTCTACATGCCACTATTAAACATATATAAAAAAAACTATGGATGTCATGATTACCAAAATACCTGCCAATTATCTTCTATACATAATGATAATGCAAAACTTGACATCTACTAATCCCGATCACCTGCGTGTATAGCATAAATACACGCTGAGTATATCTCAGAGAGACATAAGATAAATGACATATAATAAACTGTCTAATGCGTGATAATTTATAAAACATGATAGTCATTAAATTACATATTTGGTAATGTAGGAATTTCTGTACTGTAAAATAATTTAACTGTACTGAAAAGTCATGTACCTGTATTGTAAAGTCATATATCTGTACTGTATAATTATACAGTTATCATGTGAAATCATATAGCCCAAGGTAAATATCAAGAAACTAGTAAACGAGTCGTGTACTCCCAGAGTACTAGCCACTCCCCTTAGGGACAAGGCGACGGTAACGAGCTCGTAGCAACCCTTAGGTGCAAACAATAGACACAATTTAGTGTCGAACGGTAGACATATATAAATGCCAACGATAAACACACAAGGTGTCAGACACGTAAAGTGTCGAACGGTAGATACAATAAGTATCGGCGGTAGACACATATTGTGTCAGCGTAGCTACTAAACTCTTATGGTATACCACAATACTGTCATTCTTAATATTATACTACCAAGGGCAACATTTAAGACAATTCCTGCAAAATGGCAAGTAATCCAAATACAATTCATACTCTTACATGTTCTGTATCTTTCATGGTACACATGTCATTTGAAAACTGTATGAAATAAATCATTATCTCTATATCATGCTATAAAACATGTGTGATCATAAAATACCACAATCTTTAAATAGGTAAAATAAAGTATCATACCAAAAACATGTCATGCTTTATAAAAAATATTACCTTTTAGGTCGACTTATCTCAAGTCTTCCTATAATATGTATGTTACTAACATACATTAAAAAAAATGTATGCACTCACCTTAGCCTTGTAATGAGGTTGCCTTTACTATTCAATATCACTCCCGATCTTTTTCTTTTCCTTTCTACTGATACGACCTGGATTTATATCGGAATCTACATTAATATAACATATATCATTTCAAGTATATGTTAGTACATATTCAATCCATATACAATAATGGAAAGTAAATAAAATAACCATCCATTATATAGAAAATTGATCCGATAAAGCTTTCTATATTCGAATCACAAATTCTCATATTTTTCTTTAAATCTCCAACTTTTCCCAAAATATCTCTTTTAGTCCCTAAGGACTCTTTTAAACTTCCAACCAAAATTTCCAAGTCTAGTCTTTACATTTCTCATCCTTTACACTTTAGGATCCAAATTTTAAAAATTTGCACTTTGGTCCCTAAAGTAGCCGAATACTCAATTTAACCCAAAATGTTGATTTAAACTTTAAAATCAACATTTAAATCACTAGACTTAATTTTCCCAACATAATATTCCTCAAATACAAGTTTAACAATCAAGCCCATAAACTTTACAAAGTTTACATTTTGGTCCCTAATGCAATTTAATTAGGGTTTTTTAATTTTAGTCACCTTGTATCAACATATAAAATCATTCTCATCATTTCCCTCATCAAATTAATTTTTTTTACAATAATTTTCCCTAAATTCTTCAAAATTGTCGAATGGTCCCTAAACTATTTTTCATAGGATTTTCATAATTTCCAACATAGAAACAATATCACAACTTCATTTCCATCCCTAATTCAAACACCTAACCAATTTCCCCCAAATTCTAGGGTTAGGATTTATGTCTTCAACATGAAACTAACATAATCCAAGCTTAATTTCATCAAAACAACATTGAATTCAAGTCCTAATTTCAATTTAGCACATCAATTCCCTAATTCTTCCCCATCAATAACTCAAGTAGTTCTTCAACCCACCATTCAATATTACTACCAAAATGCAAAGAATTGAACGTAGAACAAATTATTCTAAAGGATCATACCTTGAATCTTACTTTAAACCTTCCAAATCAAGCTTGAAAAATAATGTTTTATTCTTCCCTTTTGTTCTTCTCTACTCACGGCATGTTGGGAGTTTTAATGAACACATTTTTGTTCATTTTCTTCTTGTTTTGCCACTTGTAAAATTTAAATGAATATTAAATTCATTTAAATGGTGAAATTACCAATTTAGCCTTTACATCCAATGGCTAATTTAATCCTATCAACAATCAAGGGTCAAGATTAAATCCATGAAGATTTCATCTTCCAAAAATGCCCTCAATATTTCAAAAATATTTCAAAATTGCCATCCTTGCCAATTGACCAATTTGCCCTCCAATTGGTCTTAATTTACTAGTTTATTTCAAAATTGCCATTTTGTAAAATTCTAACTAAATCTAGTTAGAATACAACCAAATACAATAAAATATTCATAAAATAATATTTTATGAATTTTCCATGTCTTTTGGATCAATCTCCAAAATTTATATTCAATCCAATATACCGATAAATAATCCTTTACTCAGAAATAAACTGTAGGATTCATCTTGAATCAAACTAAAAATATTTCCAACACTTGAAAATGAATTTTATAACCTTTCTGTATCACATGGAAAAATTTCATAATTTTGCAGTTCGATCCAGGTATCCGAATTCAACTTAAACTTTAACTGCGATTTTCCCAATAATCGAAATATTAGATCGAACCAATAATTTCACATTCATTCACATCCTTAGATTCTCTATTTATTTATGAGATAAAAACTCCTAACTTTTAAGTAATTACAACTTTGGTCCTTTAACTTTTCATTTTTCGACTTGTACTATACAAGTTTTGAAAACTTATCATTTTGGTCACTAAACTTTAACCTTGAATTCCCATTCCAATTTTTCTTGGATTTTTACAAAATTTTACGAGTACTCTATTTTACTCGCTCTCTATCACATGACACCTTAAAACCTCAGAATTTTCTTTTTCACAGTCCATAATTGAGAAAATCCTAAACACCTTAAAACCTCAGAATTTTCTTTTCTACAGTCCATAATTGAGAAAATCCTAAGTTTTGCATTTTTGTCATTTTAGTCACTAATTAAGCTTTTAAGCAATTATCTTAGCACTAAACGACCCTTAAACAGTACTGTAAATTTTGGGTATTACAATTCTCTCCCTTAAGAAAATTCGTCCTCAAATTTTCAAAACGTACATGTTTTAAACAAGTGTGGATACTGTTTTTCCATTGCATTCTTTGTTTCCCATGTTACTTCTTCCACTTTATGATTGCGGCAAAGGACTTTCACCAATGGTATTTGCTTGTTCCTTAATTCTTTGACACCATAAGCTAGTATCTTTACTGGTTCCTCCTTGTATGTCCAATCTGATTGTAGCTCAATTTCCTCCGGTATAATCACATGTGATGGATCTGATCTCTATCTCCGAAACATCGAAACATGAAAAACATCATGAATTTTATTCATCTCCGACGGAAGAGCTAACTGATATGCCACAAGCCCAACTTTCTTTAGAATTTCATACGGTCCAATATACTTGGGACTCAATTTACCTTTACGCCCGAAACACATTATTTTCTTCCAAGGAGAGACCTTCAAAAATTCTTTTTCTCCAACTTCAAATGGAATGTCATTCTTTCCAAGTCTACATAAGACTTCTGTCGATCAACTGCCTTTTTAAGATTTTCTTGTACAATCTTAACTTTTTCCTCCATTTCTTATAACAAATCTGGTAAATCAGCTTGTGATCATGTAGTTCAAACCAATTTAATGGCCATCTGCACTTTCGACCATAGAGGGCTTCATAGGGTGCCATCTGTATGCTTGCCTGATAGCTGTTATTGTAAGCAAATTCTGCTAATGCAAATACTTTTCCCATGACCTTTCGAATTCAATTATGCAAGCTCTTTACATATCTTCCAATATTTGGATTGTCCTTTCTGACTGACCATCGGTTTGAGGATGAAATGCAGTACTGAAGTTCAATCGTGTCCCCAAAGCTTTGTGCAATGCTTTCCAAAATCTTGATGTAAACTTTGGATCTCGGTCTGATACTATAGATATCGACACTCCATGTAATCGAACTATTTCCTTGATATACAACTTAACATACTTACTTATCTGATAATCTATTCTAACTGGTATAAAGTGAGTAGATTTGGTTAATCTGTCCACTATTACCCAGATAGAATCTTTCTTGTAAGGGGTCAATGGTAGTCCTGTCACAAAATCCATAGTAGCTCTATCCCACTTTCAATGCAGAATAGAAATAGATTGTAACTTTCCTGATGGCACTTGATGTTCAGCTTTTACCTGTTGGCAAGTTAGACACTTGGCAACAAATTCTGTTATCATTCTTTTCATACCAGGCCACCAGTATCAACTTTTCAAATCTTTATAATTTTATTTCCTCAAGGGTGCATAGTCAAAGGACTGTAAAGTGCTTCAGAAAGTAAATCTTGCTTTAACTCAGCATCTTTATGAATATACACTCTATCTTTGTAATAGAGGCATCCATCAAGTTTAATCTCAAAATCTTTATTTTCACCGGATTCTACTTGTTTCCTCTTGTCTACACAGTCTTCATCTTGTTGCTGACTTTCTTTAATTCGGTGTAACAATGATGATCTTAATTGCAACTCCACTAACAACGAACCATCTGGTCTCCCTTTTAACTGTGCATTTAAAGCCCGCGATGTAGCGAATATTTTTCGACTCAAGGCATCTGTTACAACATTTTCTCGGCCTGGGTGGTAATCAATAATCAAATCATAATTTTTGACCAATTCCAACCACCTTCGTTACCATAGATTCAATTCTTTCTGTGTCATCAATTTTTTTTAACTTTTATGATCAGTATAAACGTGACAACGTTCACCATAAAGGTAATGTCGCTACACTTTTAGAGAAAAAACTGCAGCTGCCAGTTCTAAATCATGACTCGGATAATTCTTTTTATGCAGTTTTAACTGTCGGGAAGCATAAGCAATCACCTTTCCATCTTGCATTAATACGCATCCCAATCCATTATAAGATGCATCACTATACAGAGTAAACTCTTTTTCTGACTCTGGCTGTACTAAAACTAGAGTTTCTGTCAAAATCTTCTTTAACTGATCAAAGCTTTCTTGACACTTTTCTGTCCAAACAAATGGAACATCCTTTCTCAATAACTTTGTAAGTGGAGCAGCTATCATCGAAAAGTTTTTCACAAACCTTCGATAATATCCAGCAAGTCCCAAGAAACTACGAACTTCAGTAATATTCTTGGGAACCTTCCACTCCACAATAGATTGTATCTTTTTAGGATCAACTCTGATTCCTTCAGCAGAAGCAATGTGACCCAAGAAAACCACTTCAGATAACCAAAACTCACATTTTGAGAGCTTAGCATACAATTTCTTCTCTCTCAAAATATGTAGCACTATTCTCAAATGCGTATCATGATCTTCTTTAGTCTTCAAATACACCAATTTATCATCAATGAAGACTACAATAAACTGATCAAGATACGGCTGAAATAGTCAGTTCATCAAATCCATGAATGCAGCCGGAGCATTAGTAAGACCAAATGGCATAACTACAAATTTATAATGCCCGTACCTTGTTCTAAATGCTATTTTTGGAACATCTTCCTTCACGACTTTCAGCTGATAATAACCTGATCGGAGATCAATCTTAGAGAATACTTCTGCTCCTTTTAGTTGATCAAACAAATATTCTATTCTCGGTAATGGATACTTATTCTTTATTGTTACTTTGTTTAACTATCGAAGATCAACACACAACCACAGTGAACCATCTTTCTTTTTGACAAATAACACTAAAGCTTCCCATGGTGATGTACTAGAACGTATAATTCCTGCAACTATGAGTTTAACTCTCTAAACTCTGTATGTGTCATTCTGTATGGAGCCATAGACACTAGCTCATTACCAAGAATTACATCAATATCGAGTTGTCAAAATTGTACTTATGTCCTCATTATTCATCTTAATATTCACTACGAAGACTAATCAAGTCTTCAACCCTACCTTTAACAGTCTTTTCATTTTATTACTAAAGTCACTACTCCAGTACTTTGAAATCCCTTTTACTTGATAAAAGGATCTAAACACCACTCGTGCTTCTTTTCAATCAATCGCCTTAAGCGACACTTCATTGCAATATTTTGAGTAAGATACTTATATGTGCCCAATACTTTATCAACTTTTCATAATAAAGACTTTATAGACTTCACAACACTGATTTCAATATTTTCTTTAACAATTATTTTGGAGCTTTACTCCAACCATTATCACTTAACCATCAATCTACCGACAACTAATCATCATCTGTGTCTCTTGTATACCCATTAGTTCATAAATCCTTTACTGATAGGGACCCTAAATTTGATTTCTATCTGCAGTTACCATTTGTAAGGAGGTATCTTACATTTTAAACACCTTTCATTACTATATAAGTCCATTTGCTATTACCCCATATAAATCGGGTACTAGGCTTAGTTAACCTCCTTACTCATTTCTGGGACCTCAATATATTCTCTTTTTTAATTGTCCAACGAGATTCATTCTCGTTCAGACCTTCATTCTTATAGCAACCCCTTTTTCACAAATAAACAATTGCATCAATCATACAAGTATTTCTTTTCAGTAATAATGACATCTTAGTGGTATGTACACACTTTATCACTTTTATCGAGCTCGATTTAACTCCAGAATCGGCTAAACCTATAGCTCTAATACCAATAAATGTAACACCCTCTTCCCGTGACCGTATACTAGACACGAGTCAGAAATGTCACGACTTTTCAAAAGTCTTTTAATCAAAAACCGGGGTAATTTAAAATTTTTTGGAAACTTCCCAGTGATCACCCATCTTGAAATTTTCTTAGCTTAAGCACGCTTAACTTTAATCAATTCAGAAATAAAATATTAACTCTAGATCCGATAATAAAACTATTTACATAAATAATACAATCATATTAAGACAAATCATTTTATTAAAAATGATTCTATTTAATATTATTCGGATCTAGCCTCATATAGGATATGCCAAATCAGGTCATATAATAATTAAATTGTAAACATACTTACCGTCTATAAAAGAATTATAAAATATTTACTGACCTAGTTAAGGCACTTTAATAAAATAGATCGGTTTATATAGTACATGCCACTATTAAACATATATAAAAAATATGGATGTCATGATTACCAAAGTACATGTCAATTATCTTCTATATAAAATGATGATGCAAAATTTGATATCTACTAATCTTGATCACCTGTGTGTATAGCATAAATACACGCTGAGTATATCTCAATGAGACATAAGATGAATGACATATAATACACTGTCTAATGCATGATAATTTATAAAACATGATAGTCATTAAATTACATATTTGGTAATGCAGAAATTTCTGTACTGTAAAGTCAGGTACCTATACTGTAAAATAATTTAACTGTACTGAACAATCATGTACATGTATTGTAAAGTCATATATTTGTATTGTATAATTATACAGTTATCATGTGAAATCATATAGCCCAAGGTAAATATCAAGAAACTAGTAAACGAGTCGTGTACTCCCAGAGTACTAGCCACTCCCCTTAGGGACGAGGCGACGGTAACGAGATCGTAACAACCCTTAGGTGCAAACAATAGACACAATTAAGTGTCGGATGGTAGACATATATAAATGCCAACGATAAACACACAAGGTGTCAGACACGTAAAGTGTCGAACGGTAGATACAATAAGTATCGGCGGTAGACACATATTGTGTCAGCGTAGCTACTAAACTCTTATGGTATACCAAAATACTGTCATTCTTAATATTATACTACCAAGGGCAACATTTAAGACAATTCCTGCAAAATGGCAAGTAATCCAAATACAATTCATACTCTTACATGTTCTATATCTTTCATGGTACACATGTCATTTGAAAACTGTATGAAATAAATCATTATCTGTATATCATGCTATAAAACATGTGTGATCATAAAATACCACAATTTTTAAATCGGTAAAATAAAGTATCATACCAAAAACATGTCATGCTTTATAAAAATCATTACCTTTTAGGTCGACTTATCTCAAATCTTCCTATAATATGTATGTTACTAACATACATTAAAAAAAATGTACGCACTCACCTTAGCCTTGTAATGAGGTTGCCTTTACTATTCAATATCACTCCCGATATTTTTCTTTTCCTTTCTACTGATACAACCTGGATTTATATCGAAATCTACATTAATATAACATATATCATTTCAAGTATATGTTAGTACATATTCATTCCATATACAATAATGGAAAGTAAATAAAATAATCATCCATTATTGTAGCGACCTTTTTAAAATCCGATTGCAATAAGTCACTAAAAAATCTCGGAGCTTTTGAAGAAAAATGATGGTCGAGGGATTCTTGTTTAAAAATCTAAAATAATCATTTCTTTTTGTCGAGTTCGAAATTTTTAAATTTTTTTGAAAAGCTTTTTTGAATTTTTTCTGAATTTTTAAGGAAATTATTTGAAGATTTGAATTTTGGTGGATATTTTGAAAAGTTTTGAAAATTGGGGAATTATTTGAAAAAAGTAAAAGACAGAGAGTCACCACCGGCCACTAAGGTAGGCCGGGCACCATAAAACCAGCGATTCGTTCAAAAAAGTGGGTTCGAGAGTTTGTTACGTGTGGTGAAGGATTAGCACCCCCATCACGCCCGGAAATCGATACCAAAATATATGTCGCTTTTAATTTATGGAAATTATCGAAATTTAAATTGAATTTAATTAAATGGTTCGTAATTGAACATAAACTTTAATTAGATGGGCTTTTTCAAATTGGTAAATTTGAATTAATTAAGGATTTAATTAATAAGGGTGACGATTCCTCGAATCATAGATTAAACCGACATCGAATAAACCTGACTGCCGTGTTAATTTATGGTTCAAATTTCGTTCATCTCCTTTATGCATGATGCAAGCAGTTAAGGATGATGAATTGACTTATCAAAATTTTAATTCGTTTTAAATTACCTTTAGATGATAAGAATTAATTCGAATATTCGGCCAACATCTAGTGAGCCATGACTGTTACGACACGAATATCAGAATTAATAAATACCTCTATTTTATAATTGAAATTTGATTAATTACATGCGATGTCCAATTAAAATATTAAAGGTCTAATGAATGACAATTGAAAAATGCATGGCAAGGAAGAGCTTGAAATTAAAGCCCTAAGGCCCGCTAAAGCCCTAACCTAAAAGGCCCAAATTATTGGAATCCAATTAGTGTTCTAATTACTAACTAGGTTTGACTGAATATTAGCCCTAAATTAATTTAATCCTAAAAACTAAGAAACCTATCATCTTATTGGTTATCTTGAACCATAATAATCAATTCAGTTAATTTTAAACTAGAATCTCAATAAGCCAAAGAAACTATCTAAAATTAGTCAAATCAATTAGTCATGATTTTAACTTATGTGATCTATCCGAATTCCAATTTTACCCCTAAAATAATTAAGAATTGTTCAACCAATTTAATACATTTAACATTTACCCCAATGAACCAAAGGCGAACTTAAATGGATTAATTTGATTCGAACTTATAATCTAACTAATGCTCTAGCCCTAAACCTAGATTTAATTTAGTTAACTTAAAGCCTATGCCCCAATAAAACGAGCGCATAGTTTAAATTAATTAAATTAAATTTTAAACTCTAAAACTAATCCTAAAGAGCCTAAACTAATCCTAAAGGGCCCACACTAAAAAAACTATCCTAATAACAAAGGGCAATAAAACTTGCAAAAGGCATACAATTAAAATAAATAAGGAAATAAATACACAAGTAGCACAAATTTAGAGGCATAAAATGAACATGACATGCAAAGAAAAAGAAAAAAACTAAAGGAACCAAATTAAAAAAAAACAAATCTAGGGGGTTGAAAGGAAACTTGAACAAACAGATGGGGACCAAACAAAAAACCTGAACACTAGAAGAGGGGAAATTTTAAGGCTTAAAAGAACATGGATTAAAATGGGATTTTAAAAACTGAAACACAACTAAATCAAGCAAGTTTTAAAAGTACAGAGACTAAATTGGTATTTAACCGTTTAAAACGAATTAAATTAAAAAAAGGACCAAACAGATGCAGGTTAAAACCAATAGGTCCTGGAGTGTAATAATACCTTTTAAGAAGTTAGCTCAATTCAATTTTGGACGGAATTAAAAAGATTCAAAAATTTTAAAGGACTTGGAGTGCTATTTAAAAAGGGGGAAACCCTCCTGGTGCAAAAGTGAAAACACGGTAAGGATTTAAGATGTAAATAAACCATTTTTAGAATTTTAAAACAGTATAAAACATAAATTTTACCTTAAACGGCAATTTTTGGTCACTTCAAAAACTATCTCCATTTTCTGAAATCTAGAGAGCTCCAAACTCTCTCCACCCCCAGCTGACACAACCATAGTGCTCATCTACAACCCCTTAACTCTGCCGTGATTCCCAAAATTTGGCGGGGAAACCGTTGTGCCAACGACCTCCGGCCACCGTACAACGGTGCCGGAAAACCCAAGAAACACAAAAAACCTTTTTTTTCAAACCCTAAACACAAAAACAAAGCCAAAATTTTAAGATTCAAACCCTAACCTTCTAGACATAACTAAAAACAAAAGCCCATCCCTTCAGATCTAGGGTTTAGATCCCCGAAATGTGAACAACGGTTCCCCCAACTGGTTCACCTTTACGGCCTAAGGCTTGTTACCGGTGAAAGGAACCGAGGACCGACGACCTTGAAACAAAGGGGTAAGATTTTCTCTCTTAGATCTAGGTTTTTTTTTGCTTTTGGATGCATGCATGCAAGTATAAACAGTGGTTTACCTCTAAAAAGGTTCTTTTTTGTATTTCTCTGGATCTGAAAGTCTGTTATAATGTTTCTTTTGCTTTGGTTTATAAAGCCGAAAGTTGTTTACATGTCTTGAGTATTACATCGAAATCAAAAATAAAATTAAAAACACTTGTTCTAAAATGCCTTGAAGTCCGCCGAGATCTTGTGATTTTTTGTTATTTTTGCTTAATCTTACTTTTCCTCGTTGTGCTAATGGTTGTTCCATTTTTGGGTTGCCTGGGATTGTATCTGACCATATTGTTTCTGTGTTTCCTTGCATGGTCGCCGTGGCCGCCTAGGAGGGAGGGAGGACCATTGGTGGTGCGTCCGTGGTAGATGAAGAGTCAGAAGCTGCCCATGAGTCAGACGCGTGAGCGAGTGATGATCCAGAAGGGTCAGGGCATGCCATAAATGCGTACGTGGAGAGCACGACAAGTCGCGCGTGGGCGCGTAGAGCTTCTGGAGGTTTCTAGGGATGATTTGGATCGTCCATCTGGATCTCCATATCCAACGGTGGAGATGGCGCAGTGCTTGGCAGATAGTACAACCCTAATTAGAGTTTCCCTTGAAATATAATCTAGAGCGTTAAATCAAAGGGCCTGATCTAAAGGCCAGAGATCAGCTACGCATAAACACAAAAACTATATTAGGGCAGATTAGGGTTTTATTTGGGCTGGTCGGGCCACTTGTAATATAGAATGTTTATTAAAAACATTTAGGCTTATATTTATTGAATAGTTTAAGGGGCTTTTATTATATTTTAATTCAGATATTTAATTTTTATTCATTTTTGTTTAATAATATAATAATATTACTTAATAATAATAGTATAATAATATACATAATATATGGGATAATAATAGTATTAATAGCAATGAGTAATAATATAACTAATATCCAAACTATCAGAACAAAACGTAATAATACTTAAAGATAATATTTAACAGTAACATATAATACTATCTAATAATAAAAAATAGTAATAATTAAGCCCAAGTTAAAAAGAACCCGGACAAAATTAGTGATTATAGCTGCCCCTCTTTGCTAATCATTGTGTTAACAAGGATAAAGCAAAGGTAAAAATCACTAATTTTGTACCACTTCCCTGTTTGCGATTCGGGACTCGAATCACCATGCACTGAAGGTCTTGTTGATGGTTCGAGAGATGACGGTCAAGCACTGAAGGCTTTGTTGATGGTCTGGCTCACCATGCACACGAGAGGTCTTACTGATGGCCAAAAATAAAGGTCCACCACTGGAGGATTTACGGATAGCCTAGCTCATCAAGCACATGAGAGGTCTTACTGATGGCTAGAAAGTGAAGTCGAGCACATGAAGGGTACTGTTATTTGGCTCACCAAGCACATGAGAGGTCTTACTGATGGCCAAAAATAAAGGTCCAACACTGGAGGATTTACGGATAGCCTAGCTCATTAAGCACATGAGAGGTCTTACGGATGGCTAGAAAGTGAATTCGAGCACATGAAGGGTACTGGCGACCTTAAACTTCCAACAATGAAGGTTGTTAGTTCAGAAATAAAATGGTGCACTGAGGGCTTTGGTGTAGATCTTGAAGTAACACCTTGAAAACTTGCTAGATGGGCTCTTCTTGATAGGAACCCTTGATTCTTGCTGGGTGAGTTCTTCTCATTGGGAACTCTCAGTTTTTTGTTGTGATCCACTTTTCAATAAGTCGCGAATCGAAGTCTTTGCTTGGTTTTGTGAAAGTGTAAATCGATATCTTGCTGTAATCTACTTCTTCTAAAGTGAAGTTGTAGATTAAAATCCATGTGAATTTGTGAATACCTGTCAAAAGATAAAATGATTTGATATATGTGTTAGCGTGCCTCTTAACCTAAAGATGTCTAACTATATGATGCATGAATGAATGCTAATTGAGGACCACTTGAACGAGTCTAATTCTTCATGGAAGTTGATTTAGAGGTCTTGGTCTTGTTTCTTCACTAGGGCCCTAATGTGGCTAGAATACCCCATCTCACACTCGGGTTCAACCTTTAAAGTGTTTCTTCAGAGCTTCGACTCTAGATTGTTCTTGTTGAACTTTGCTCAATTGGTTAATTTGTGTCTTGGAAGGATCTTGACTGATTTGTCATCTTTATGCCCCAACAAAATTTTACCCCAAAAATTTTGTTGCTTAATCTAGCTCTCTTGTTGCTAGCAAATTTCTGACTTCATCATCAAACCACTGAATCAAGAGTCTTCTCTTGTCCATTTTGACTCGGAATCTCAAATTTTAAAGTTCTTGTCATCTTGCAAATAGAGTTGTCCCCTTCTTCAAGGGATGGTTCATCTCCTACTGCCCCCTTCATGTTTGGACATTGTCACTTTTTGACTACCCAAATGGTCATTTGTATTAAAGACCTTGCAGTTTAAAAACAATTTTTGAATAAAAGAACTTTTGTTTAAAATGGTCAGTTTGCTAACTAATACTTTAATGAATGATGCATTTTTTTAAATGAGTAATAGGGCTTGAAGACCCAAAAAATTTGAAAAGAAAGGAAAAAGAATAGGATTTCTTGGATATCCCATGCGAGAGTGTCCTAAATTCACCCCCGGTGATCAATGGCTTACCTTTGAATGTTGCGGTGATATTTGAAGTTGTAATTTCTTTTCAAATTTGTTTGATTATGGTTATGGTATTTGTTTGATCCGTTTGAAAACTACTCCTTCTAGTTCTCAACTTTCTCCGAAATAAGTTATGGTTTTGAATTTACTTAACACATTGAGCGTAAAGAAAATCTATTTAAATTTAGTACATGTATATACTTTCAATTACAATTAATATCATGTCAGTGTCTTCAAAAAGTCATCTCTAACGCTAGAGTATTGAACAGATGGAGCATAGCTCCTTATTAGATTGGTTCTCCCCCCACAGCTCCATCAGGATGCTCCGAGACTTATTTGATCGTTCATTGATTTTAGTGATTTATCTCTGATGTTGGGGCATCGAACGGGTGGAGCATAGCTCCTTATTAGATTTGTTCTCTTTCCCAACTCCATTAATTGTTCATTTCTTTCCAGATTTCCCTTTTTATTAAAAGAATTCCCATATTCAAACTGTTCTAATAGTCTTTTTTAGGAGATTTTTTCATCATCGAACATTGTCGAAGGAGTAGTAGTCTTGCTTCTCGCGCTTTACTGACCTGAGCGTGCTGAGCAAGAAATCATACTTTATCGTGATCACAACATCGATTGATCTTTGCATTCGAATCAAAGTCACAATAGACATGTGATATCCAAGGGCCTTCGGAGGTAAGAGTATATATATATATATATATATATATATATGCGTCTTTTGATTCAAGTAAAAACTTGCAAACATGACAAGTTCCCTTTTACAAAAGGTCATTCCTACTTTCGGGCTAGAAGTAGTAGGAATGATTTAAAACACGAAAAGAAAAATAGAAAATGCATGAACATTCATGCAAACTGACATCTAAGACAAACAAAGGTAAGATGCATCTAAAGATCTCAGCAACTTGGGGCAAATCTTGACTTTTCAAATTATCTAAAGAACCTAACCCTTTTAGTGGCCACCGTGATTAGGCAAAGGATTGGTTGTTACATCCGGTGTGTCAAGCTGCAGAAATCCAGTGTTGATCAGATTCTGAACCACCCTCTTAAAGGCTTTGCAGTTGTTGATATTGTGGCCGGTGATTCCTGCGTGGTACTCACACTTAGACTTGGGGGTCAAACCATGATGGATAGGGAGGTTGCATCGGAGTAAGGTGATAAGGGCGAACCAAGTATGCCACATAAAGCTTGGGGTATAACTCACTGTAAGTTATGGGTAAAGAAGTGAAGACCTCCTCCTTCTTAGGCTCATTCCGACTAGGCCCTTGTGAACTGGTCACCGCTGTCTTAGGTGCAATCGTGACATTACTCGGGCGATGAGTACTCACATAGCTCACCTCATTATCTCTTTTCTTCAGGTACTTTTGCAGATTCTCCCCTGTCTTGAGCTTGTCGCTCTTGAAAGCAGTCTAATAGACTCGGCCGCGTTCACGAACTGGCAAATCCTAAGGATACTTTGCTGATCGTCTTCTCGAATAGTGGACCTTGCAGTGTGTCCAAAAACAAGCGGGTGATTTCACTCTCCAAAATGGGCGGCTAACTTGCGTCGTGACGTCCCTCCATCTTTGGGCATATTGTCTGGCATTCTCATCTTGCCCCTGAGTCAAACCTTGAAGCAAAGTTCTATTTGGGACCATGTCTTTCACGTACTTGTATTGCTCTATAAAGATTCTTGATAGATCCTTCCATGTCTTTACATTGGTACGGCTTAGTTGAGCGTACCAACGGGCAGCAGCCCCGGTCAAGCTATCCTGGAAGCAAAAAATAAGAAACTTCTCATCCTTCAAATGTGCCGCCATCTTACGGCAATACATAGCCAAGTAGGCTGAAGGACAAGTGGTCCCATCATACTTCTCAAAGTTCGGGACCTTAAACTTTGGCGAGATTTCTAAATCAGATACCAAGCTCAACTCATAGCCATCAATTCCGTAGTCATCGGTCACTTGCATAGAGCCGACCTTCTCTTCCATCTGAAGGCGTTGCTCCTCAAACTTCTTCTCGAACTCCCTTTCAGTCTTGTCTCTACCTCGTTCATCATATTCAAATATGGGATATTGACATCAACTCAAAACCATGCCCCACGTCGATTGGGTTGGTAGCGGAGGCCCCGGCTATATGCACACTTTTTAGAACTGACCCTTTCGGTTGAACCTTCATGTTAGATGCATTTTCTCCTAGGTTCACCACATTAGAACGTTCATCGACAATGTGGGCTTTTCCTTCCCTCCTTTCTAGCAGAGCAGTGACGCAAGCTATGATCTCTTCTTGAGATTTTTCAATCCTTGACTCCGGAAGTGAATTACCGACCCGTAGAGGGCTGCTCACCTGGGTATGTGGCGTTTCACTCCCACTCAAGGGACAAAGCTCGGGTATAGAGCTTGATAATATGATGCAACACATGTTAGTGATTCCTTAGAAATTAAATGAATAATTAATTCAACGCCACCAATTATCGAAGCCCGGACAATTAAAGTCGTATTTTGAAGAACGAACAAATTAATTGAAGTCAATTTAAATTCCAAAACCTCCATCATTAAAAGCAACATATATTTTCTTGGCCTAACTCTCTTTTTTTGTTTTGTAAAAACAAAAATCTGTCCCCAGCGGAGTCGCCAGCTGTAGCGACCTTTTTGAAAATCAAAATTTAAGAAAAGTTCGAACGAGATGGGATCGCTAGAAAAAGGAGTAATAGGGTTCCTTTTATTTTATTTTGAAAATATTTGAAAAATGGGAAATTCTTTAAAAATCCGTGTTTTGGAAAATAAAAGACTAGGAGTCGCCACCGGCCACTAAGGTAGACCGGACACCATAAAACCAGAGATTCGTTCAAAAAAGCGGGTTTGGGAGTTGGTTACGTGTGGGGAAGGATTAGCACCCCCATCACCCCCAGAAATCGTTACCAAAATATATGTCGCTTTTAATTGATGGAAATTATCGAAATTTAAATTGAATTTAATTAAATGGTTCATAATTGAACATAAACTTTAATTAGACGGGCTTTGTCAAATTGGTAAATTTGAATTAATTAAGCCTTTAATTAATAAGGGTACGATTCCTCGGACCATAGATTAAACCGACATCGAATAAACCTGACTGCCGTGTTAATTTATGGTTCGAATTCCGTTCATCACCTTTATGCGTGATGCAAGCAGTTAAGGATGATGAAATGACTTATCAAAATTTTAATTCGTTTTAAATTACCTTTAGACGATAAGAATTAATTCGAATATTTGGTCAACATCTAGTGAGCCAGGACTATTACGACACGAATATCAGGATTAATAAATACCTCCGTTTTATAATTGAAAGTTGATTAATTACATGCGATGTCCAATTAAAATATTAAAGGTCTAATGAATGACAATTGAAAAATGCATGGAAAGGAAGAGCTTGAAATTAAAGCCCTAAGGCCCGCTAAACCCCTACCTAAAAGGCCCAAATTATTGGAATCCAATTAGTGTTCTAATTATTAACTAGGTTTGACTAAAATTAGCCCTAAATTAATTTAATCCTAAAAACTAAGAAACCTATCATCTTATTGGTTATCTTGAACCATGATAATCAATTCGGTTAATTTTAAACTAGAATCCCAATGAGCCGAGGAAACTATCTAAAATTAGTCGAATCAATTAGTCATGATTTTAAATTATATGATCTACATGAAATTCCAATTTTACCCCTAAAATAATTAAGAATTGTTCAACCAATTTAATACATTTAACATTTACCCTAATAAGCCAAGGGCGAACTTAAATGGATTAAATTGATTTGAACTTATAATCTAACTAAGGCTCTAGCCCTAAACCTAGATTTAATTTAGTTAATTTAAAGCCTATGCCCCAATAAAACGAGCACATAGTTTAAACTAATTAAATTATTTCGAACTCTAAAACTAATCCTAAAGAGCCTAAACTAATCCTAAAGGGCCCATACTAAAAAAAACTATCCTAATAACAAAGGGCAAAAAAACTTGCAAAAGGCATACAAATAAAATAAATAAGGAAAAAATACACAGGTAGCACAAATTTAGAGGCATAAAATGAACATGACATGCAAAGAAAAAGAAAACTAAAGGACCCAAATTAAAAAAAAATATCTAAGGGGTTGAAAGGTAACTTGAACAAACAGAAGGGGACCAAACTAAAAGCCTGAACACCGGAAGAGGGGAAATTTTAAGGCTTAAAAGAACAAGGATTAAAATGGGATTTTAAAAATTGAACACAGCTAAATAAGGCAAGTTTTAAAAGTACAAGGACAAAATCGGTATTTAACTGTTTAAAACGAATTAAATTAAAAAAACAGGGCCTAAAATAGATGTAGGTTAAAACCAAGAGGACCTGGAGTGTAATAATACATTTTAAGAAGTTGGCTCAATTCAATTTTGGACAGAATTAAAAAGATTCAAAAATTTTGGAGGACTTGGAGTGTTATTTAAAAAGGGGAAACCCTCCTGATGCAAAAGTAAAAACACGGTAAGGATTTAAAAATGTAAATTAACCGTTTTTAGAATTTTAAAACAGTATAAAACATAAATTTTGCCTTGAATGGCAATTTTTGGTCACTTTGAAAACTATCTCCATTTTTTTGAAATCTAGAGAGCTCCAAACTCTCTCCACCCCTAGATGACACAGCCACAGTGCTCATCTGCAACCCCTTAACTCCGCCGTGATTCCTAGAATCTGACAAGGAAACCATCGTGCCAACGACCTCCGGCCACCGTACAACGGTGCCGGAAAACCCAAAAAACACAAAAAAAACCTTCCTTTTCGAACCATAAACTCAAAAACAAAGCTGGATTTTTAAGATTCAAACCCTAACCTTCTAGACATAACTAAAAACAAAAGCCCATCCCTCCAGATCTAGGGTTCAGATCCCCGAAATGGTGAACAACGGTTGCCCCAACTAGTTCACCTTTACGGCCGAAGGCCTAAGGCTTATTACCGGCGAATGAGGACCGACGACCTTGAAACAAAGGGGTAAGATTTTCTCTCTTAGATCTAGGTTTTTTTTTTGCTTTTGGATGCATGCATGCGAGTATAAACAGTGGTTTACCTCTAAAAAGGTTCTTTTTTGTATTTCTCTGGATCTGAAAGTCTGTTACAATGTTTCTTTTGTTTCGGTTTATAAAGCCGAAAGTTGTTTACATGTCTCGAGTATTACATCGAAATCGGAAATGAAATTAAAAACACTTGTTCTAAAACGCCCTGAAGTCCGCCGAGATCTTGTGATTTTTGGTTATTTTTGCTTAATCTTACTTTTCCTCCTTGTGCTAATGGTTGTTCCGTTTTTGGGTTGTCTGGATTGTATCTGACCATATTGTTTCTGTGTTTCCTTGCATGGTCGTCGTGGCCACCTGGGAGGGAGGGAGGACCACTGGTGGTTGTGGTCGTGGCAGATGATGAGTCAGAAGCTGCCCAAGAGTCAGGCGCGTGAGCGCGTGAGGATCCAGAAGGGTCAGGGCGTACTATACACGCGCGCGTGGAGAGCACTAACGAGTCACGCGTGGGAACGTAGAGCTTCTGGAGGTTTCCACGGATGATCTGGATCGTCCATCTTGATCTCCAGATCCAACGGTGGAGATGGCACAACGCTTGGCAGATAGTACAACCCTAATTAGGGTTTCCCTTGAAATATAATCTAGACGGTTAGATCAAAGGGCCTGATCTAACGGCCAGAGATCAGCTGCGCATAAACACAAAAACTGTATTAGGGCATATTAGGGTTTCATTTGGGCCGGCCGGGCCACTTGTAATATGGATTGTTTATTAAAAACATTTGGGCTTATATTTATTCAATAGTTTAAGGGGCTTTTATTATATTTTAATTCTAATATTTAATTTTCATTCATTTTTGTTTAATAGTATAATAATATTACTTAATAATAATAGTATAATAATATACATAATATATGAGATAATAATAGTATTAATAGCAATGAGTAATAATATAACTAATATCCAAACTATCAGAACAAAACGTAATAATACTTAAAGATAATAATTAACAGTAACATATAATACTATCTAATAATAAAAAAAAGTAATAATAGTAATTAAGCCCAAGTTAAAAAGAACCCGGACAAAATTAATGATTACAATTATATAAAAATTTGATCCGATAAAGCTTTCTATATTCGAATCACAAATTCTCATATTTTTCTTCAAATCTCCAACTTTTCCCAAAATATCTATTTTAGTCCCTAAGGACTCTTTTAAACTTCCAAACAAAATTTTCAAGTCTAGTCTTTACATTTCTCATCCTTTACACTTTAGGACCCAAACTTTAAAAATTTGCACTTTGGTCCCTAAAGTAGCCGAATACTCAATTTAACCAAAAATGTTGATTTGAACTTTAAAATCAACATTTAAATTAGTAGACTTAATTTTCCCAACATAATATTCCTCAAATACAAGCTTAACAATCAAGCCTCTAAACTTTAGAAAGTTTACATTTCGGTCCCTAATGCAATTTAATTAGGGATTTTCATTTTAGTCACCTTGTATCAACATATAAAATCATTCTCATCATTTCCCTCATCAAAATAATTTTTTTTCAATAATTTCCCCTAAATTCTTCAAAATTGTTGAATGGTCCCCTAAACCATTTTTCACAGGATTTTCATCATTTACAACATAGAAACAATATCACAACTTCATTTCCATCCCTAATTCAAACACCTAACCAATTTTCCCCAAATTCTAGGGTTAGGGTTTATGTCTTCAACATGAAATTAAACATAATCCAAGCCTAATTTCATCAAAACAACATTGAATTCAAGTCCTAATTTCAATTTAGCACATCAATTCCCTAATTATTTCCCATCAATAACTCAAGTAGTTCTTCACAACACCATGCAATACTACTACCAAAATGTACAGAATTGAATGTAGAGCAAATTATTCTAATGGATCATACCTTGAATCTAACTTTAAACCTTCCAAATCAAGCTTGAAAAATAATGTTTTCTTCTTCCCTTTTGTTCTTCTCTACTCACGGCATGTTGGGAGTTTTAATGAACAAATGTTTGTTCATTTTCTTCTTGTTTTGCCACTTGTAAAATTTAAATGAATATTAAATTCATTTAAATGGTAAAATTACCAATTTAGCCTTTATATCCAATGGCTAATTTAATCCTATCAAAAATCAAGGGTCAAGATTCAATCCATGTAGATTTCATCTTCCAAAAATGCCCTCAATATTTCAAAAATATTTCAAAATTGCCATCCTTGCCAACTGACCAATTTGCCCTCCAACTGGTCTTTATTTACTAGTTTATTTCAAAATTGCCATTTTGTAAAATTCTAACTAAATCTAGTTAGAATCCAACCGAATACAATAAAATATTCATAAATAATATTTTATGAATTTTCCATGTCTTTTGGACCAGTCTCCAAAATTTTCATTCGATCTAATATACCGATAAATAATCCTTTACTCAGAAATAAACTGTAGGATTCATCTTGAATCAAACTAAAAATATTTCCAACACTTTGAATGACTTTTATAACCTTTCTATATCACATGGAAAAAATTCATAATTTTCCAGTTCGATCCGGGTGTTCGAATTCCACTTAAACTTTAACTGCGATTTTTCCAATAATTGAAATATCAGATCGAACCAATAATTCCACATTCAATTCACATACTTAGATTCTCTATTTATTTATGAGATAAAAACTCCTAACTTTTAAATAATTACAACTTTGGTCCTTTAACTTTTCATTTTTCGACTTATACCATACAAGTTTTGAAAACTTATCATTTTGGTCACTAAACTTTAACCTTGAATTCCCATTCCAATTTTTCTTGGATTTTTACAAAATTTTGCGAGTACTCTATCTTACTCGCTCTCTATCACATGACACCTTAAAACCTTAGAATTTTCTTTTCTACAGTCCATAATTGAGAAAATCCTAATTTTTGCATTTTTGTCATTTTAGTCACTAAGTAAGCTTTTAAGCAATTATCTTAGCACTAAATAACCCTTAAACAATACTGTAAATTTTGGGGTATTACACATTTCTACCCCAACTGAGACGGGTGCAGTGTAAAATTCGCAAAACTATTCACATCTGTCATCCCTATTTGAGGATAAAATTTTCTATATTTTATATTCATGGGTGAAGATTTCGTTTATCATTTGATTCATAAGGATTAAAAGTTTGACAGCAACTATTCTTCTAATAATTATGTGGAAACTCAATGAGTTAGAAGATTATGACTTTACGATTTAATTTCATTTTTTTCACATTTACATGTCTAAGGTCTTTTTGGATAATTTAATTCTCTAATTGATGTCGAAACATTTGTCCCGTGCAACATTGATTTAAAATACTTTTTGGAAAGTTAAAATACTTATTTAATTGAACATTTATCATTTTCGGTTTAACACTTATATAAATATAAGATATTTCAAAAATATATATAAATATAAGAATATTAACATTTGAAGCATATTATAAATAAATGATATTTAAAATATTTTAATAAGGAAATTTTAATAAAATTTAATATTGAAGATATCATATTAATATTAAATATGTAAAATAATATTGTAAATTATTAAAAAGTAATAACATTAAAAATATTATAATAATTAGTAAATATTATTTTTCAATGTTATTATTATTAATAGGGTTGTAAACGAACCAAACGTTCAACGAACCGTTCGGCGGGAAGTTCGTTTACGTTCGTTTATTTATTAAATAAAGGAACATGAACTAGATTTTCTGTTCGTTCAATTAAATGAACGAACACGAACAAAGGGCTCGTTCGTTCATTTATGTTCATAAATTTTCGGTAATCCATTCATTTATGTTCGTTTAAATTTATTCACATATATTCATTTATATTTATTATTTTTCATAACAAAAGTATTATAATTTTTTAAAAAATTAAATTTATTAACATATGTTCATTCGTTTATGTTCGTTTAAATTTACTCACATATGTTTCTTTATGTTCATTCGTTTGTGTTCGTTTACGTTCGTTTATCATTTAAACGAATGAACATGAACGAACACGAACAAGCTACATTCTTTAACAAACGAACACGAACAAGAAATTATGTTTGTTTAGTTGTTCGTATTCGTTCATTTGTTCGGTTAAAATTAAATGAATGAACATGAACATACCCTCGTTCGTGTTTGTTCGGTTCGTTTGCGGGCCTAATTATTAAGATATGCTTTTCAAGAAAAATTATCAATTTAAAAGGTTATCTTTGACAACTCTTTAAATAGAATATCAAGAAGAGTATTTAGTATTAAATAATAATATTGTTTTTGAAAAATAATATATAGTATTATATAATTTTATTATTAAAATACTAAATGATACTATTTAGTTATTAGAAAAGAATATTATACTATAAAATATAGATGGGTATGCTTATTATTTTTCAAATATTATAATAATTAGTAAACATTATTTATATGAATATAATTGTTATTAAAATATTGTTTTTGTTATACCTGGTATCTTCGCATCCGGAAATCACCCCAGCGCTTTCGCATTCAGTAACTTCAAAGGTGACCCTAGAGTCGAAGCCATACAATATTAGAGACGATGAAACCTGAGGCCTACACGGTTTTGGAAACATACATTGTTAGGTGCTAAAACACTTCACTCACGTGACCGGACTGCAGAGCATGATACCTAAAAATTGGGCCTACCTCTGCCAATCCGTCTACAGGCCTGACACCATCCAATCACCAATAATTTTAGGGGTTATAAATAACCATGAAATCAAAGAAAAGAGGTAGGCCGAATCACTCTCTTTCTTCTCTCCTTCCTTACTATGACTACTGTACTAACACAACTTTCTGCCTTAAATCTACAAGGGATGAACTGCTTGAGACCGCCACCAACCATCTTGGTCTTCCATGTCACCTCCTTTGTCTGGTGTCTCATCATTTAGGATAAAAAATAGATGCGGTGAGCGTAGAGATCTTCCTGGCCAAGAAAACCAGTCACCATGGCTCTCATAGTGGCACTCCCAACACACCAGATTTCTATGACCGGAGATACCAGACACAAAATCGATGATAACAAAGGGCTTTGGGGACACCACCATTTTCATACAAAAATTTCTTTCCAGAGTTTGACCCAAAGGAAGCAAAGATGATAGGGTATCAACTTCTCACCGTACACATTTGAGGGTTAAGATGGGGGAGCGACAGGGTAGTAATTTCTCGTCAGATTCATTGCCGAGGATGTGTTATTTGGTGAAAGTTTAGGATTGTAAGGTAGCAGCTGTGCACTACCAAAGGAACCTACGAGCTCATCTAACTATCACAGGATGCCACTACGATGGTCGTAATGGGAACACCTCGCAACCTTGTTCACCAACAGTTTATGTTGCACATATGCAAGGTCTGGCCTCAAAAAGGTTTCAGCCCTTAAATATCACACAAAAGCCTTCGAATTGCCTCACTTGGATGATGCTGGAAGAACGTCGACTAATGTGTGAAATATTGTATGCACAATTAGAGCAAGTATACCCATCGCGCAAGTAATAAAGTGGTGAGTATCGAGTATCGTATCCACATGTATTGGAGTGATAAGCTCAAAGTAATCACAAAAAAAGAATATAGTTAATGAATAAGGTGGTGAGAACACTAAAGTAATGTTGTAGCAAAAAGTAAATTGAAGCAATTATTGAAAAAGAACAAACTGATGCTGATTCACAAAGATTTCTAATGGGAATGGATGGCTAGGTTTATTGCTAAGTACGATGCTAACTATTACTCAAATGCTATAGCAGTGAAACAATATTTACCTACTTGATAGGATTTTCATAAAAACTCCTAAACTATTTCTAGCTATAAGTTGATAAAGAATGCTATAGCGATACATGTCTATATTAACTCTAACAAACTTACTATCTGTTTAAGTTCCCTTTATTAGTCATTGAAACCCTAATCTTATTTCTAAGCAAGATTAGAACTCAAGTTAACAACTTAAGTTCCACTGTTCACACGTCTAACTTAACTCTCTCAATATTAAGCCACAATTCATAATCAAAGGCTACTCTCTCTAGCTCTTATAAGATTAAGCATTAACATCAATGAACAGAATAGATAAGCAAAAGGATGTTATAACATTAAATAACAATTAAACAAAGTATTTAAACAATAAACCCAACCCAAGAGTATTTTCCATCCAAATGAAGTATAAAATTATAACAGTCAAATAAAGCAACAAAGAAAAGAATCAAAGCGTCCTAAGAATCTTCCTTTGTGCCCGTGAGTTGCGCTGCAACACTCCAAACTCCTCAAGCCTCTTCCGATAGCTTATGATGCTTAGAGACTCCTCTTGACCTTCGACAATGGTGGTTCTCCGACATTGAAGACGAGGGCTTATTTTCTCCAATAAAGCTTGCGTTAAGTGTTATTTTTCTTGTCTTTATATAGAGATGGCTCTCCTAGGTTTTCTATGCCCTATCATGGCAAGTGATCCATTAAAGAGGATCTTTGCTTTCCACGTATTTAATGACTCATAAAGAAGAGGGGGACCACGCGTTGATTGGCGTCAAAGGATTGAGGGTTCGTCTCTAACTTCCTAGAAACACTGTGGTATTTGTAGTTCATCATGAGAGAAGGGTTCATCTCTAACTTTCTAGAAACACTGTGGTATTTGTAGTTCATCATGAGAGAATGCTCCAACCATGCTCCAACGCTCCACTACTTCCTTCGATCTTTGATTCCTATGCAAACACCACCAAAACACACTACCTTTCCCTTTAAAAGCATCAATATATATTTTCATTCAGCTCAAGAATAAACTCCACACATACTAAAGATATAGGTTTTCTATAGAGTTATCACACCCCCAAACTTAAGATATTGCTTGTCCTCAAGCAATGATATGCAAACTAAAAAGAAGTTATGGCATCAACAATCCATGCATGCTGCAGCATTAGTTAAATCCTCAGAAAATCAAATGTATATATATGCAATATATCAAAGCTCAAAAGGTTCGTTCCCAAGATCAATCAATACTTAATGACATTAGAAAATTTCTAAGTATGCTCTCTAGTTTGCCCTAACATTTTATCTCTTTTTAGCACTTATTTTACTCCCTTAAAATATTTATTTATTAAGCTGTTTCATTGGGGCTTCATCTTATCACAATTACCCTTCTAGACCTAAAAATGAAGTGGAGTTAACACCCCATCCCTGAGCCCATCGAGCATATTATCCTGTGAAGGCTTTCATTCACTCATGTGCTAATGCTACTATTCCTACTAGGGAAAGTTAAATGGAGTAAACATAACTCACCTAGTGTATTTAGCTAGCAAAGCAAATCGGAGTGTCCCTCAATAGCTATACCTTTGACATTTATTTTATTTTTATGGGAGTTTATTAAATTAAGCCTTTATGCTGACATTGAGCAGTTCAGTTCATCTTTCTCTTCATCAAATTATGCTACGACATCTGAGAGCCAAAACTAAAATTTTTCTAAAGCCTTTAAGTATTGAAAGCATGCAACATGTTCAAAGTATTGCTACATCAATCTCAACCATAAATTCGATTCTCAAGATCTTCAACAACATTGCTAAGAATTAAGCCTAGAGATATAATCATCATTGTATATCATCAAAAATACGCACAACATGCTCAGCAAATCAGTGCCATAGCAACATAAAAATACAAAACAAAAATATTAACTATGAACATGACCTCCCCAAAACTTGAGAGAAACATTGTCCTCAACAACAACTTGGTCACATTGCTTCTTATTACTACTATGCACTTATAAAACCATACTTGCAAACACTTAAATCCTTGGATCCTCCTTTGCTTACTCACTAACCAATGGCGTCTATTTCTCTGCATTGATGAGAAAAGAGAGCGTAAGCTATAAGCTTAGTAATGGAATTTCAAAAACACTCATCAATGCAATTAAAATCATTTTAATTCAAACCAAGTGTATAAGTCTCATGGCAAAACCATATCATGCTTCTATAATCTCTTCAAATATGCACATTTAATCCATTTGTAGCACATGTATCATGGATTTCTATCATAAACCTCAATTTAAGCTTCTTATGCCAAAATCTCTAAATAGCAAGCTTAAAGAACATCTCATGTATAAACCATATTATACAAACATAATCCAATTCTCATGATACATCATCTCATATATTGGCATTCAAGTGACTCAAAACAAGTTTCATTCTATTTATCAAAAACCACATCAAATACAAGGATTTCCCAAGTGGTTCCTTCAACCACTTCACACACGTCCTCGAACCAGAGCAACCCTTAATGGTTATAACGTATAAATCCACCAGCGGGAGAATTGGCACACTCTTGACCCCTTGACTACTGCGGTTATCATGGTAGAGCATGGCACACTCTTGACCCCTCGACAAACATGAGGCGACTTATTATAGTGCACTTTAAACCCTATGGCTAGCCAACTATATCTGATAACATTTTACCTCAGCCACTTGCCAATATACTCAATAATAACATTATTAACTTACTATATATGGATCATTTCAAACCATTTTTCAATACATTAAAGCATGTATTCTAGCATTCTCAAAATACTTTCATAAATCATTTTCTATGCTCAAATCTCATCATGTATAATCATTTGCAATCTCTTTCATTTCTAAACCATGCATATAACAGTAAGTAATCAAATCTATAAACATGTGTATGAGATTATATTTTGCAAAATTGAAAATGAGAGAGAGCTCAACCAATACTTACTTCTGAGCTTAGATAAGTGTTTCAAACTTATTCTAAACTCCCAAAACTTCTTTCAAACCTTTTAATAGCAGTAAAACACGTTTCCACTCACCAACAACCAAATATTCCACTTGCAGATACACGTTCAAGCTTTCGAAGCTTTCGCGACCTCTCCAAAAGCTAGAGGTTTCAACTCCCCTTCTTTACCCAAACAAAAACAGGGGATTAATGCACTTCCATGCATCTCTAATTTCCAGCAGCCAACAACAAACATTTTGCCTCACTTAACACCATCAAACGCCACTTTGAAACAACCGAAATCAACACCAAACTTCATCTAAACAAAGCCCAGCCAAAACCTATTGATTCTAACATCTTAACAACATCAATTAACATCCAAAAACATCCTTATCACGTCCTTATACCTCCAGCAACTCTACAACACCAAGAACACACCAAAATCCAACTATAAACAACCTAAAAAATTAGCAATTCACATAGTTTTGGGATTCCTTTAATTAACCTCTTCTTTTGACATCAAAACACGTCCTATAAGAGATATAAATCAATTAGATTCATTAAAAAAACAAATCCAAAGCAATGTTCAACAAATTTTTACATCAAAACTCAATTGGCAAAGATTGATGATTTAATCAATTATATTCATGTTTTAATCATAATTCCATAACATAAATCAATTGAAAAGGATCAAGAACTTGGGAATTTCATTAAAGAACCTTTAATTTGATGAGAGAAACAAAAATCACCTTTAATTGTTGATTTCTCCCTTAATTGGCAAAGATTGGATGAAAACTTTCAGATTCCAAGTAGCTTCTGTAATAGGAATTAAAGAAATCAATTAGAAAAAAAAAGAAATCAAAAGAGATTGATTCCTGGAATTTTTGGAGTGCAAATCATAGTTTGGCTGGTGAGAAAGTTGAGAGAAAAGTGATAGCAAAGTTAGTTACGTGAGAAAGTGATTTGTAAAAATCAAAATCCTTTTTATTAAATCTATTTCCTTTTACTATTAAAAAATCAATTGAAACTCTTTAAAAATAGCCTAAATTAAGGTAAAAATATGATGAAAAAGTTTGGATAAATAGCTCCTTAAAGATTCTAACTTTTGACCCTTTTACGATTTAATCATTAAAAACAGTTTTGAAAACTTTACATTTTAGTCACCTTACCAAAATATCCCAAAATCATATTTAATTTCTTCAAATTGAATTTACCAAAATACTTAAAATATTAATTAAGTATTTTATAACATATTTTCCATATTTATTTTAGCCAAAAATGATTTTATAAGATTTAATTCTCGAAACTAACTCGAATTGCCTAGTTCGGTCCTCCCGAACCATCTAATCGATCCGGCTAACATCTAGACCCAATTTTAGGGTGTTACACTTTTAACTCATTTTTTTTCCCTTTAGAGATGGGCCGCTACACCTTTTATCTCATTCGCCTTTATAGTAGCTTTCATGGCAATCTCCTTCTACCTATGGGCATCCTCTTGGGCCAGTTCATAATTCCTCCACTCATTAGCAAGTTGAATCTCAGCACCTTTTTCGCTATTCCAAGCCTCTACCAAATACTACCTCATGGCCTCAATCTCCTTGGCCATCAAAGCAATTTTGTTATTGGCCTCAGAAAATCCCTTTTTCCTTGACTGCCAACTCCTCCTTCTAACGGGCACATACAACCCTCACTTCAGTGAATGCTAAGTCTATCTTTGTGTTCATCTCATGAAGGGAGGATTGTAACTAGGCGGCCAAATGAGTAACCTCAACATAGCGGACACTGAGAAAATTGGGAAGAGGGGTCATATTGTCCTTCTCGCTAACCGTTAGAGGCCCCACCACTAGATTATCTATTGTGAAACAACAAAAGAGTGAATACCTCTCCAAACAAGTAAAAGAGTGTAGTTTCTACGCATATGTACATACTTGAGTAGACAGAAGAGGATTTACAATCCCTCCACCTCTAGCTAACCGGACAACCGGATCAACAGATACATCCGAGGAACCAATTATTGACACAAATGAAATCATCGACTGATAGCCACAAAATAGCTAATGAATAAGGATTAAGCAAAATGATTGCAGCAACCAAAGCTACAGACGCAGTAATGGTAGAAGCCTTGATACACCTATATGATGTCACAATCCCGAACGTTAACTTCTCTTTAGCCACAGTCAACTTTGGGACCTCAGACAACATTGCAATTATAGGTGCCTTTGTGACCATTTTGCTCATTTTCTCTGTTGGAGCAACCTTCTTCTTCAAAACCCCTAAAGGAGACAATTTTCTCTTTCTACTTCCTTGAATAGCAGTCTCTACACTCAAGCACTTCCAAGGCCCTAACCCAATAAGTATCCTCGGTTCTTCTCCTCTTACCATTTCGACGTCAGTTAGAGGATCATTTTTTTTCTCCCGAAAGGAGCTTGTCAAATTTTGATAACTAAGGATGCCCGGGATGTCCCTGCTGCTAAGCTCTTCAGATGCATAGTCTCAACACCTACGAACAACAAATTGAAGTGTTAAACACAACTTGTAAGTGTAGTTGTAATAAAGAGGAGTGCCAATCGATATTAATAGAGTATTTGGAGAAACCGCTAGTAGAGTGAGATCTGGAAGAGACATCGAGAACAATAGACAATGTCCCTAACCAGACCCTTACTCTAGCCAGCTCTCTTTTAACCGCCATAGAGTGCCCCAAAAGCATATTGGGCTCAGTCTCCCATGGCAAGATTACGTTAAGGAGGATAACCTCCGCGGCCTCCTTCTCATCCTCCAACAATGACCCACACCATGATTTAAAATGATCTACAATAGGATATATCTTACCTTCTGTTGGCACCACAGAAGTAGCATTAGTAAATATTATCTTGCCTATTGACTCTAGATCATCGACGACATCATCATCGTCCTCCACCTCTACTTCTGTGTACATAGAGGCCTTCACGCCCCCTCTGCTACATACTCATCAATTTTTTGGCTCAGGTCCTTCTCCTCCGCGCTGGCCATCAGAGTTGCATCCTTACCACCCATTGATCCATAGGATGTTAAAGCTGATTACCACACTCTCTACGTGCAACACCCATAAGATATGAGCTAATTATCCTTGTATATCTTCTCCCAAACAAGTAGTTTGGATAACTCATCCTATCCAGCATACGGCCAGGCCTCCATGTCGCTTACGACTCTAGGAGGAGGCACATAACCCTCCACTAGCTAGCTGACCTTGTGCCCATTGTGACTCTTTTTATGTAGGCATACCTCAAAAATATTCTAAAGAGTAATGTATGTAACGCCTCAGTTTTGGGCCTAGCGGTTTTGAGGTTTGTTAGACGGTCCGGTGGATCAAGTTAGAGATTCGAGTCGAATTCGGGACCTTGTATTTTTTGGTGAGATAAAAATATGAGAAAATGGTTAAAAATCATGTTTTAATATATGATTAATATTGGTGGAATCAATTTTGGAAAATGAGATTTGGAGGTATGACATTTTGGCTAGTGACCAAAATGCAATGTTTGAAAACTATTTTAAAGTGACTAAAATGAAAAAAGGGTCAAATTCTTAGAACCCTTAAGGAGCTAATTTACCAAGTTTTTTCTGGTGATTTATCCATTCAATTAAATCATTTTAACATATGTTTTAAAAGTTAATTAAAAGGGATTTTAGATATTAAAGTTAGTTATTTAATTTTAATGAAAATTGATGTAACTTTTCTCTCCACTTCTTTTCTTTCAAACACCCAAGCTTTCATCAAAAACCAGAGGTGAGGGGTCCTTTTTACTTAGATTCTTGATCTACAATTGATTATTTGACTTTGGTTTACAAAACCTATTGTGTTTTCCTAGCTTTAAACAAGCCAATTGAGGGAGAAATCACACAATAGGGGTAAGGTCCATGATCCCCTCTATTGAATGATTCTTTATTGATATTCCCAAGTATTTGATCATTGATTTATGGTTTATAATCTGATTTTGTGTTTTTATATTGAATTAATTGATTTAATTAGGTAAAATTGATGAAATAGCAAAAGATCCGAATTGGATCTATTTTCCAGTGATTTAGATTGATTTTAAACATATTACGGATGTATAATAATGTTGATAAGTCATTTTTAACAATGGAATCCCGAAACTCTTGAATCTCTAATTGTTTAGGTTGTTATAATTGTGTTTTTGTGGAGTTGTGGCGGCTGTTTGGTTGTTGGAGGTGTTAGGTTGTTTTGATTCTGTTTTTAGATGTTATTTGATGATAAAAGTGATGTTAGAATGATATGTTGTGGCTGGGTTGTGTTTGGAAAGGATTAGATGGTGTTTTCAGTTGTTGTGGAGGGTTAATTGTGAGGGTGTTGTGGAAATCTGAGAAGGATTGTGTTTGTTGTGTTTAGAATGCATTATGATGCATTAATCCTCTGTTGTTGTGTGGTAAAAATAGGGGAGGTTGATCCGGAGGTGTTTGGAGAAGCGTAGGAGACTTCGGAAGCTTGTTTGCACGTAAGCGAATCGAAGTTTCGCGTATCGGTGAGTGAAAACGTGGTTTAAAGCGTTTTGATGTTTTGGAACAGAATTTTGGGAGTTAAGGTAAAGCTTGAAACGCTTACCTAGACTCGGAAGTAAGTAAAGTGGTTTTACTCTCTCGGTCGTGCTAGTTTGAAATGGTTTTATGCACTTGTTTTAATTTACATGTTACCTACTATTTAAGCATGTTTTAAAGTACTTGAGATACTGGTTTTAAGCATGTTTTGCTGAAGGATGCACATGGTAAGTGATCCTTGTAAGTATGGTTTATACTTGTGTTTTAAAGCATGGTTGTTGCTTTGGACAAATGGCATGGTTTAATGCTTGTTAAAAACAGTGAGGTAAATGTTGAAATGGTTAATTATATTGGCAAGTGATGTGGTTTTAAAATTGTTATCGGATATAGTTGGTCGGCTATAGGATTGAGTGCACTGTAAAATAAGTCGTCTTGGATGTTGATGGGTTTATATTGTGTACCGAATACTCTATCCAAGTACCCTAACGGTAGAGGGGTTTAACGGTACCGAATACTCCCATTAGTGGGGTTAAGCATCTAACCGATGAGAGGGATGGGTTTTCCCTGTGGGTTGAAAGGGTACCTGATTGTTATTGTACTCGGTTGTTATTGTATCGCTATTTCGGTTGAGATGGCTTGAAGTGTTGGGTTAACACTTGCTGAATTCGTGTATCCGATGAACTCTTTTGTTAATGGACTTGTTATTGATCACTTGAAAACCAATATAATTGTTAATGTATCATTGAAATGTCTTATGTTGTATAATGTGATTTATACATGTTTCTCCTTAAGCTTTGCATTTGGTAGTAATGCATGGGAAGGCTTAAGTGGAGGGTTAGCAATGGGATTTCCTATTGATTAATGATACATGTAGCATATGGTTTATTATGCTGGTTTTAATGATATAAAGTGCATGTTTTCAAAAGGGGCATGTTGATGATGATGTTTTTAAAGGATGATGTTAAATAAATGGTTTTAAATGCATTGATGGTGGTAGTTTTGAGCATTCCTCACTAATCCTTGTGTGCTTACACTCTTGTTGTCCATCAATTCAGATAATTGATATCTTGGAAGGTAGCAAGAAGCAAGGGGATCTTGGCAAGACTTGTTTCCAAAGTATGTCTTGGTTTAGACTATAATGAATAAGGGCAATGGGGTACCTATTGTGTTTTGGGAGATGTTTTGTGGAACTCCCTGTTTGAGCATGTTTCTTTAGTTTCTTTTGGTTGTAAATGGCCTTTAAAGATTGTTTTGATGCTGGGTTACCTTTTTGACACGTTGCTTTAATGGACATTAGGAAGCATGCCTATAGATTCTTTTTTGATGCTTGATACTTGATGTGCTGTAGGAATGAAGTTGCTAGTTGGATTGTGATACGTATGGCATGTTGGTATGGTGTTATAAGTATGCTAGAATGGTTTGAGAATGCTTTTGGAATGAAAAACCTACAGTTGGTGACATTACAGGTCCAGGCGTATCGATATGCGGGGGACCGTATCGGTACGGTTGGACATTTTCTGGTCTAGGGAGTATCGGTACGCCAGGGCATTTTTGGCTTGGCGTATCGATACGGGCAATGGTGTATCCGTACACGTTCTAGCCTCTGGAATTTCACTTTTTCAATCCAAACCCGTGTACTGATACCCATGTAAGCGTACCGGTACGTATGTTAAAAAATTCAAAAGTTAGGTAAGTTCGTTATGGCGTACCGATACATGCCTTGGCGTATCGATACGGCCGTTTTCTGTAATTTTAGCTTGGCAGTTTTACTTTCATTGCATTTTAGTCCCCGAAACTTGTCCATGTGATTGTATGAGCTTGAATGATCAAATTGAGATGAATGTTCAGAACCTAACTAATTAAAGATTGGTATTTAAAAAAGTGGCTCAAATCCTGCAAATTTCCTGTATTTTCAATTTGGTCCCTAAATTGCAAATGTGATCAATTGGATGTCAAAATGATGCCTGATTGAGTAGGGGTTATACCTGAGTGTTGCATGTACACGTAGGATTAATAATTGGCATCTAGACAAGATAAAAAGGGAAAAAATGGACCAGGTTTCGATGTAACTCTCCGGTTTGCTTCGGCAAACCTAATGTAGCTTCATTGGTTTGGTATGGCGGCTAGACCAGGTTAAGGGGGTTACAATGTGCTCCTCCACATTCAGCCACCCTTACCTTAAAACAGCTACTTGCTTTTCCTCCTCAGGAGTTAACACATGAATGGATTTTCTTGTATCCTCCTCGGGAATCCTCTATTTCAATGTAAAGCATAAAACACCAGGTAGCCTCTATGTTACCCTTATATACTTTGAGCGATTTACCCTCAGCTTTTTCTCGCCACTCCACCCCACAATTAGATCCTCGATACCATCACCCTTCTTATGTCGCTTGGTAAAACTAAAAAAACTAGAAGAACTCTAAGAGCCACTGTACTGAGGGTGAACAACCTCTATAAGACTTTCACGGATAGTTTATAGCTTCAATCGGCAAACCAGATGAGGTAGCGAATAACAAACCAATAGGATACCCCCGTTGTAATCGCTTAAACAGAATATCCCCCTCAGAACCTCAAAATCAAACTTGAAATTCATCTACTGTAGCTCACAACATTCCAACAGTTTTTCGCCTCATTCTGCCCCGTCTATCACTTGAATGCTATCCCAACCACATCCACTACCTTGTTCGTCTCAAGCTTCTTTAACAAAGCTTTTGCACCTCTCACCATTTTGACAATATATATGAAAAAAGAAGAAATTCAAAGGCTAATAAGGAAAATGTCTAAAATGAAATTAAGGATTTGGTTTTTCCCTAATTTATAGCCTACCAAAGAGCCATTTCAGAAAACCATAATCCACGCCCCCTTCCTTAGAACCACTCACACAACGCCACGAGTATATGATTTTTCAAATCGCCTACATTCTTGCCAATGATGGTTTATATTCTCAGGAAACTGCTCCTTTAAAAGCGCACTATCAACACAACGGTTACAACATGACCCCCTATATCAAGTATCATATCGTGTCACTTTATAACATTCCTTTGACTAAGGGGAACCAAGTGTTATATCTCCTACCACAACTATCACGTCTTCGCCTACAATTGTCATGCCTCCGCCTATCTGTACCTCCGAAACTCTTAGTCTCCATGTCGCACCTCACTATATGAAGCATCATGGCCTTCGAAACCCTCATCTCCGGGTCACTCTCGACATGACAACCATGAAGTCTGACTAACCCGCCAGTTGAGCCTATTACTCGGCAGTTGATTCCACTCTACCAACCCACATGACTAAGCTAGTCTACTGCGTGTGAGCCAGACCTAGTCATGCCGACCCGGCAATAGCCATCACTAGACCTGGCTTAGTCTCATCGAGCAGTACCACTCGGCTATAAATACCTACCAAGTTGAATAGAACGCAAGGTCAACACTCTTCACCTCATCTTCCACCAACCCCCTCTCTCTCTCTTCGTTTCACTCCGACCACCATCCTTGGCTGTCCACTTACATCAGAATGGGTGAACCACCACAAACTTCCACCAACATCCTCCTTGGCACCCATCTCCGCCACCCTACTCGATATTTGATATTTCCGGCATCAACAAATTTTAATTTTTTATTAAATTAAACTAACTAATGAAAAAGTAGTAAAGTTATTAAGCAAACGTCAACTATTTTTTGCCAATGTTGCATTAACTATTTTTTTCTTTTTTGTGTAAAATACTAAAAATTAATATTAAAAATAAATTGTAAAAATATATTTAAATTCTTAAAATTGTAAATTTTATAAAAAATTATTAAAATGTAAAAAATGACAAAAGGCAAAATAGCTTACGTCAACTTATATTTTTATTATTATTTTAATCATTTAATTTAATTTGATAAAAATTAAATTTTTTTTAAAAGAGTGATGAAAAAAGTTAAAGGTTAAAATAATTCAAAAAAAAAATCATGAATGAAAAGGTCACATCGTACGTGACTCATAGGTGACATAGGTTAATTATCAATTTGTCTCCATTTTGCTTTGCAAAAAGAAGTGTTTGTTATGGTCACATTGCCACCCGAAAATCTAAAATGTGCAACTTGTCAATGAAATCCCCGTTAGGGTCTAGCTTTCAACAAAAGTTTCGATATCAATTCCATCGCTTTCCGGTGCCTACTCCCCCCTGTGGCCATAACACCAATACAACAACATTTATTTTATTATGAAAAATCCAAAAAATGCCAAGACTCCACATTTCTGCATTTTGTAAAGTAATCTCCTTGGTCATTTATATATTCCTATTATATTACGATTGTGTCATATCTGAGACTACCAAATGTTTCCATTTTATTTGTTTCAGGGGAATCATTTGGGTTAGCTGGTCCATTCAACAAAGGCAAGATTAAAATAATATCGGCATTTTATAAAAAGGTTTGGGAGAGAAAAGATTTTAGGATAAAAAAACTAAATTTATAATTTATAATTCTGGTCTAGATTTGATTTTGAATCAGAACTAGGCCACAACTCCAAAGTCTTCGATTTATTTCACTTTAGCATTAAAAATTGGCATACAACATTGTTTGTCTTTTAAACTATACATTTTATTAAGTTTTCTTTAATATTTGTAGCTCGTTTTGCTCTCTAACATTTAATTTTGTTATCTATTTCACCCCAAATCGTTGAAAAATATTCGGCCAATAAGATTGTACCACGTAGTATTTTTGACCGTTTCACTTTAATAAAAGGATAAATGACATGTTAAGTCTCTCATATTTTATTTTTATTTAGTTTATTCCTACAAATTTTAATTAATCTAAAGTATAATCTATTTGTTTCTAAATTAATAGTCTAAAATTATCTTTATATAATTTATAAATATATTAATATTTAAATTGTATATTATAAAATATATAATTTTATAAGAATATTAATTTTATATTATAATAATACATTAATTTAAATTATAACTTAAAATAAATAGAAATTTTATATTATTAACATATTTATAAATTATATTAATGTATACATATAAATTATTTTAAATTAAGACTATATTAATATAATTTAAATTAATTTAAAAATATTTTAAAATTAATATTAATTTAAAAATATATTAAACATAATTAAACTAATCTTAATTTAACCTAAATACTAATTTTATTTTTGTATAATAACTTCGGAGTTCGGCCCAGTGGCTGAATGTTGGCCTACTCTAATAGGAGAGTCAAGTTTGATTCTCTTGGTTAGCATCCTTGTTTTCCTATAGTTCAGGAGACAAACAATATTTTAAGCCTTAAAATATTAATTTCAAATTAGAATTAAATGTTTTATTAATAATATAATTTAATTTTTATTAACGAGAAAAAGTCATCCAAGCTTCAACACAGTTGAAAGCAAAGAAAAACTATAATATAATTAAGAGTTGAAAGCAACACAGTTTTTTTTTTTATTTCTACACCAATAATAAAATCTTAAAAAATATATAAAATACCGGTCAGACTTTCAAATGTTTGTGGCTTTTAAACATAAACGATTTATTAGGGATATCTTAATTTTTTAGGTTTCTGAGTACGTCAATATCTTTGATTATTTTAGAAACATGCAAAGATTAAAAGGGAAATGGATAAATAAAAAAGTTAAAAGGGTGACTTAATAGGGTAGCTTTGGGCAAATAATCCAAATGGATTGAATATTTGAGAAAATATGGTACTTTTGAGGATATTTTAGAATCTACGACAAATACTACAGTGCAGGGTGAAGTCGCTACCTGCAGATGGCGACTTGGGGAAAGATGCCATCTGCAGGTGGTGACTTCCCCTTGACTTGTAATAGTTTAATATTTTTTTCTTATCGATTCAAGACAAAATCAGGGTGAAGTCGCCTCCTGCAGATGGCGTCTTCCCCCAAGTCGCCTCCTGCAGATGGCGTATTCCCCAAAGTCGCCATCTGCAGGTGGCGACTTCACCCTGCACTATAGAATTTGCCGTAGATCCTAAAATATGCCCCAACGTCCCCCAAAACCCAAAATATTATTTGGGTTTACATTATTCCCCAAAATGCTTTGACTTAATAGGGTTAGATAAACCTTTTTTTCAATTTTTATAATATGACTGCTAAATTTATTAGAAAATAAAATAGATAAATATTCTAAACAAAATGAAAATGTAGCAGAAAAACAACTAAATAAAGAAAAACTAAAAAACTAGAGAACGAAACATCAGACCACTAAAACACGTCAAACGAGTTGCAACGACATAGGTGAGATAAAACACTAGAGAAAGGAAGCATGAAACAAAACTCTTTGTCTCTATCCTCATACACGCTTAAGGATCAAAGTAGGAGTGGTGAGCGAAACCAACAATCTTGCAGGCTACTTCACAAAACAGATCTGACTACATAGACAATCGAACCACAAAAGGGGATCAACTATCGAAAGATCATTGATAACCGCAACTCAAAGCCGAGTATCATGAGAAAATCATCCATGAACGTAAAACTACCACAAAGGTAGGCGAAAACGTGACATAAGGCAGAAGCATGTCATAAGGTAGAAGAAAAGCGTGCCACAAATGCAGATAAAAACTAAAAGAAAACCGAAATATAAAAAAACAAGAACTGAATATAAAAAAATTAACAAGAGAAAATACCAACGACCGACAACCAATAGTAAAATTGGTGTCGCCATTAGTCAAAGAATCCTTTGTGGTCGATTTTCAAGGCCTTTGTAAAGCTGCAAATGCATACTCATAAGACTAGGGTTGAGCGTTCGATCGAGTCGATTCGAGTCAAAATTTTTTGAGTTATTCGAGTTGACGCGTCATATTTTACAACTCAAAGTTTATTTGAAATTTTTTCGATTCAATTCGGGTGTTCTAGTTCCTATATAAATTTAATTGTAATTATTTATCATGTTATAGTATGGCTTGATTCCAATTTAAATGACTTTCTCTAATCAAATAATATATGCATATATATTTCTTCATATTTTTTCATATGTAGCATATATTTCTTCATATTTTTTATATCAGTATATATATGTATCATGAAAAATTGAGGGACTTGACTCATACTTAAAATCAATCCACTAATTATTAAAAACTTAGTGTTATTCGAGTTATTCAAATTTCTATTTTACAACTCAAACTTTATTTGAATTTTTTTTAGTCGAATTTATAAAATTTTGAGTCGAGTTTTTTTACCTCGAGCCAAGTTAAAAAACTCGGTTTTTTCGAATAGAATTTTGCTTACCCCTACATAAAACTAGTCAAGAAATATATCATTTATTTGAAAATAAAAAATACCATTTTTTAAATAATATAGGTGGAATTTTAAAAAGAAAAGAAAAAATATCGTTACTAAAATTCAAATCTCAAATTTGAATAAATCAACTCAGTGATAAAATTGTTAAAAATATATTTATTTTAAAAAACATTTAAATTATTATAATTAATTTTAAGAACATATTATAAGAGCACTTTTATCTCTCCATAATTTTATATAACATTTAAATAAAACTATTAAAAATATTATTTGATAATCAAACATGAGATTAATAGATTCATATAAAAATCTCTTATCATTCTACCAATAATCATTTATTAAAATAAATTTTATAAATTAAATTTTTTTTAAAATATTTGGATTCACTCATCGACATTATATTATTCCTTTTCACCAAAAAGAAATCTAGTCATATTTTTAAAACGATTATATTAATGAATAAAATTAATTTTCAAAATCATTTAAACTTTTAGAAAATTAAACTTCATATAAACTCATAATAGATATTTTCGAAAATTATTTCCAAATTAGTAAAATCTGAAAATCACCCGACAATGATTACGGAGATTAAACCAAATAAAATCTAGAATCTCGTGGGGGTATCAACTAAAAACATGCAAATACAACCAGGATTAATTGTTCAACAATCATGCAAAGATGCCACTTGCAATCAAGAAAGCATTTGTATATATAAAAACAAAAAATCCAACGTACTCGTAAAATAATAACAATTGGCCCAATTCTCTCTACGAGTGCAAGACGTGTGCATCTTCCACATCGAGTATTCAATGCCTTAGCCATACATCACTCTTCATTCTTAAGGAAACACAAGGGACCCACAATTTCTTGTTCTAATATTTTCTAGAGCAAGCTTCAACAATGCTTCTATCTCTCAATAATTCTCTCACCCTTTACGGACATTGATTTAATCACTCTACGAAAATATAATCAAATCTTTATCAAATATAATTATCTTGTTTGACAACTACTGAATAGTTGATAATTGATAGCATATTACACGAACTGATAGTCAATAATAGATTGCATTGGCTGATTTGATTATTTAATTGTATTAAGTATTATATAAAAAAATATTTGGTAAAATTAGTAGATTGTTGTATGCTTATTTGAACAAGCAAAATAAGATATAAAGAACTCTAATCTTTTGAAAAGATGACTGTATTCATTATTTGTTTGAATAATTTGTTGATTATTAATATTTAATTAATTTAGATCTTCCTTATATCAACGTCTATACAAGGCCTTTAATCTTTGAACATATCTGAGTATAAAATCCCACCATACATAATTATATGCGAATTTTTATTAGATTTATTTTAATTTAAATCTTAAAATGTATGGGTCACCGACCCATGATCCTAGTGAGCGCTCTGGAGATTACGGAGAGCACAAGGGAACGTTGTTGTCGAGGGAACTGGAAACCACATCAGTGATTGTCGACAATCCTGCCACTCATGTGGCCGTGGACGTGGTGCAGGGAACGGGTGAGATCATAGAGTCAAATGGAGTCGAGGACATGGTATGTGAAATTGCTGTTGGAAAATCTGCAAATTCGGAGGGTCTTACGGCTCCGCAGGATGGATCTTCCGAGCCGATTGAAAGGTTAATGTTAGCCAAGGCATCAAGGATAAACTTTCATTCCGTGACATGGTTTTGGGGGTCAAATGCGCAGATGATGGAAGCCTAGAAATTTCTGATCTGAATGTCGAGATTAGGGAAGGTGACGTGCGTGCCTCTTCTTTGGATGGTATACCGGTAATAGATTTTTCAGAAAAACTACATGAACAAATTGATGCTAAACTCTTGAATTCAGTTGTGGTGCATTTGCTATGTAGATCAATAGGCTATACGGCACTGTTGAAAAAGATTAAAGCGATATGGAATCTACATTGTGCTATTTCCCTTATCGATCTCGATAATGACTACTTTTTAGTGTGATTTGCTTTAGCTGAGGATTGTACAAGGGTGCTAATGGGGGGTCCTTGGGTCATCTACGGTAGCTACTTAATTGTTCAGCCTTGGAGCAGAACTTTCTCAACTGCGGCGGATCATCCTGGGAAAATTGTGGTTTGGGTGCAATTGCCAGGTCTACCCTATAGATATTATTCTAAGGGTATGTTTCAGTTTATTGCTGGTATAATTGGGAAAGTAATTCGTGTGGATTATAACACCAAGGAAGGTAAGCGCGGCCGTTTTGCGCGATTAGTTGTAGTTGTTGATTTGCAATTACCGTTGCCCTCAACCCTTGTAATTGATGGAATTCGTCAATGCATTGAGTACGAAGGGCTCCCTATGATTTGCTATACCTGCGGCAAATATGGGCATACTGTGGAGACTTGTAAACCATCGTCTGATGTTAGTTGTGCTAGTGTATCTAATGATATAATTGATATGACCGAGTCTGAACCAATTGAGCGATATAGACCTTGGATGTAGGTGGTAAATCACAGGAGTAAGAAAATCAATGGTGGAAAAAATACAGATAAATTCCTAATGCTAGGCATACTGCAGTTGATAATGGATTGGGCAGATTTGGTGTGCTCCGTCTAAATAAGGTTAATAGGGCCGAGGATGTTCAACAGGGGAAGGCTAAGGAAAATTTGGTTCCTTCTATCCCTGTAAACGCAGGAAATACATTGGCTATTTCTAAGACAACGTCCAAAGACAATCCTAGGGGTAAAGACATTGTTCTCGAGCTTCCTGAAAGTGTGCCAGTAAAACTTACTGAGGGGCAAACCGATTTCCAAAGAGGATCCGGTTCGAAACCGAAGAATAATAAAGGGGCTCGAATGGTGAGTAAGGAGGATGATTTGGTAAGTCCACTTGGTGGTTTGAATAAAATTGAGGGTGAAAAGGTTGCGTCCACGGGTGCGGTGATGCTGGTTCCAGTTATGCTGGATTTTACTAAACATACTGCGGTTGCAGTGGTGGATAAACTACAGGAAAAGATGGAGGTTTTGGGGAAAGGCAAAAGTTTAGAGGTTTCGGGGAAAGGCAAAAGTTCTAATTCGTCTGGTTCAGGCCTTCCATTGCAAGGCGCCTCTAAAAAATTAAAGGGGAAACATGTATGGGTCCATATCCATCAAAGAAAAAGCATCAAGATTCGAAGGAAAATAATGATCTGAATGTTGTGGAGCTTGGAGAATGGATTGGCAAGATGGCCCGAAAATTGCTAACCAAGCCATCAACCAATGATCATGCAGCATAAGAAGTTACGGAGTCTACACCATGAGATGGTACAGGCATACAATGGCAGGATAATACCGCACTCGATGGCGTAGAGGTACCTCGGTAATGGGTTCTCAACCTTTCCCCTATGTTTTTTTAATGTCTAAAATTATATATTGGAATGTACAGGGTGCTCTCGACCCTAAATTTAACCGTTACTTGAGGCTTCATATTAGATCGTAGGACCCTAATATAGTTGTGCTTATGGAGACCAGAGTGAGTGAGAGGACTGCTGATGGTATTATTGCTTGCCATGGTTTTTCTTTTTCCTATCATGTGGAGGCTAATGGTTTTTTAGGAGGGATTTGGTTTCTTTGGCGTGATACTGCTGAAAATGATGTGCTCGATGTAACAAGTCAGTTTATTCATGTTGTTTGTAAGTTTCGACAATTAGAGGATTCAACTTTCTTAACTTTTGTGTATTTGAGTCCTGATAAACAACGTCAAAATGGGTTGTGGGATCAGTTATCTATTCTACATCAGGATGATGAAACTCTGTTAGGATATTTGTTTTGATATAATAATTGAAAAATAGTTTTGGACTAAATTGAAAAGGTTTCAAAAATGTTTCTTATGTCCAAACAACTTGAAAATAAGTTTGTAAAGTTTTTGAGAGGTTTTAGAAAGGTTTTAAACGTTTTAAAGAAGCCAAAATGATGTTTTCAACACAGACGTACCGATACGGTCCAAGGGTTTTAGCTACAGAAATTTTTCAGAACCGAAAAATTGTACCGATACGTCCCTAGGCGTAAGGCCATACACATTTTATTTTGTGCATTGGGCCCGGAAGAATATGCGAAAGTATCTTCTTGTGAGAGTGTCAAGGAGTTATGGGACAAACTTGAAGCAATCCATGAAGGGACAAATGAGGTGAAGGAGACAAAGATTAGTCTACTCAACCTCGAATACAAAAACTTCAAGATAGACCCATATGAAGACATCAAGAGCATGCTCGACTGGTTCCCTACAATCGTCAATCAACTCAAAAGTCTTGGAGAAGAGATTTCGGAAGAAAAGCTTGTTAGGAAGTTGATTTATTCACTTCCCGAATCATGGGAGAGCAAGAAGACGACCATTATTGAAGTCAAAGACTTGAAGAAGCTCAAGCTTGAAGAGCTCATAGGGTCTATTCTCTCCCATGAGATGATGTCTCTACCCTTGAAGAGGGAGAAGGAGAAGATAATCCAAGAGCAAGGAATCGATGTCAATATCATTGCTTTACAATCCTCCACAAGCCACCAAGAAGAATCAAGTGAGGAGGAAAGTGAAGATGAAGAGATGGCTTATCTCTTCAAGGAATTGGCCCGATTCATGAAGAGCAACAAAGAAGAATCCAAGCATGAATCAAAGAAGAAGATGGTGGATTCCCCCAAGTGCTCAAAATGCAAGAAGACGAGGCACACCAAATTCGATTGCCCTCGCTTCAACACGAAGGGATCATCATCAAAGAAAGTATATGTGGCTACATGGAGTGATGAAGACTCCACCGATGAAGATGAGATAACCCACCTATGCTTAATGGCCCTCAATGAGGGGAAGGTAACTTCTAACTCATCTTGTTTAAATTCAAATTCATATACATTCGATGAGTTGCAAGATGCCTATGATAAATTGGTTTTTGAATTTAAAGTCTCATTTTCTAAAAATAAAAAGTTGATTTCTAAATTGAAAAATGAAAATGATTTGCTTATGAAAACCAATTTGGATTTTGAAGCAAAAATGAAAGATTTTGAGCTTAAAGTTTTAAACTTGCAAAATTTGCTTCAAAAGATGGAAAAAGATCATCAAAAGGAAGTAGATGATCTTAAAAAGGAAAATGATTTGATTTCCAAAGAGCTTGAAAAGAACAATAATTTGGGAAAATTAAATTTTTATATGAGACAATCTAGTGCCCCTAAATTTGTTAAAGGAAAATATTTTAGAAGTATATGGGTCCTAAAAGGACTAATTACTTCAACTAAAAATGATGAAATTGAAAAATGGATTCCTAAAGGAACTAAATTATGTGCTACTAATGCCTATGGATCCAAATCAATTTGGATACCAAAAATCAAATAATTGTCTTTTGTAGGTGTGATGGAGCCTTGATCAACAAGTGATAAAAGTGAGGGGAGCTCTATGCACACAAGGATGAACACTTGAAGAAGGAAGGCTTCACATCCTCCCTTTGGTTCAAGTGTGGTAAAATTAGTTGAATTTTGTTTAATTTAATTTGATTTATTTATTTTTAATTCAACTAGTTTATCATAAATGTTGGACTAACATTTGGATGTTGCTTGAGTAAGGAGGAGCCAAATTTTAAAACAAAACTTATTTTTGTCAATTTTTTCAACTCTCCATTGTTATTGAAGTTTAGACCATTTTTGATATAATAAAAAGGGGAGAATGTTTTGAAATTTTGATTTTTCAAATGAATAATGGGGAGCTTATAAGATTTTCAACAATCAATCTTTTATTAAAATTTTATTTTTACTAAGAGGGAGAATCTCAAAAACAATTTTTCAAGTTAGTTTTATTATATCAAAAGGGGGGAGATTGTTAGGATATTTGTTTTGTTATAATAATTGAAAATTAGTTTTGAACTAAATTGAAAAGGTTTCAAAAATGTTTCTTATGTCCAAACAACTTGAAAATAAGTTTGTAAAGTTTTTGAGAGGTTTTGGAAACGTTTTAAACATTTTGAAGAAGCAAAATGATGTTTTCAACATAGGCGTACCGATACGGTATAACCCGTATCGATACGGTCCAAGGGTTTCAGCTACAGAAATTTTCCAGAACCGAAAAACTGTACCGATACATCCCTAGGCGTACCGATACGGATGGAATCGTACCGATACGCTTTTATGCGTATCGATCCTAGTTTTAACCACCCCAACGGCTATTTCCCAACTATTTTTTAAATTGCAGAGCGTACCGAAATAGGACCAAGGCGTACCGATACAGTCCAAAGTGTTTCGATACGGGCAGCTGGAATGGGCACAATGGCTAGTACCTGTACCGATACAGGTACACGCGTACCGATACGGTTAGGCAACTAAGAGCTTAATGGGTAGTTTCCAAGAAGGGCGTATCGATACGGACAGCTGCAAAACTGCATTTATTGCGGGAAATAGAGGCTCCAACGGCTCCAATTCAATCCCAACGGTCTCCAACGGCTAGGAACTCATTTGAGAAGATCCCTTCAAGCACCGGAACAACTAATGATCTTCAAGCCAACAACATTATGATGAAAATTTGTCTTAGTGCTTAATTTTCTCATTCTTTGTATAGAAAACACTTGTGAGCTTGAATGTCAATGTATGCTCAAGTGTTTTAGGTTTTGGGTGAGTGCTTAAAAAGTGCAAACACATACCTTAAGAGAGGAATTTCAGTTTGATTTGAATTTTCTCTTTGTAAAGAGGGTTTACTCAAGCTTTGGGGTAGAAGCATTGAGTGTTGCAAAAGGTTGCCTCCTAGGCCTTGAAAAGGGGAAGAATTCTTAGTGAATTGGTTGAAATCCTTAGTGGGAAAGCTAAGGTAGTGGATGTAGAGCTTGTTAGAAGCTTGAACCACTATAAATCCTTGTGCATATTTTCTATCTTTTTGCTTCCACCAAAAACACCCAAATTACAACTTCCCCACCACTTGGCAAGCATATTCGGTTGAAGGAATTCGAGCCCTACAAACTCTCTGGGTGCTTTAGGGAGATTTCACTGAGATTTTGACTTCATCGGAAAGATTAGAGGGCTCTATTAGAATAAATGGTGTGCTTGAGGTTTGCCCATTTTATCCAATAGTCTAACTTATCTAATTTGGGCTATTAAGGACCCCGATTTACTTGGAAGAGGGGATCACTTTATCAACCAACGCCTTGATAGATGCCTGGGGAATGATTCATGGTGTGATAAATGGCCAAGTTCTACTTTTCTTCATCTTCCTCGCCCCAGTTCCGATCACAGACCCCTCTTATTGATTTTGGAACCTGATGTGATGAAAAACAATGTTAGCTCCTTCAAGTACCTAGCCACATGGCAAAATGAACCTAGTTTTGTGCGCGTTGTTGAGGAAGCCTGGAACTCAGGGGAATCTTTGGTGGTTAAAATGAACAAGTTCTAGGATTTAGCTAGGCAGTGGAATAATGAGATCTTTGGACATATCCAAAGTCACAAGGCAAAGCTTATGGCGCGTATAAAGGGCATTGAACGGGCAACTAAATTTTCGGCTAATACAAGTTTTCATGATCTTGAGTATAATCTGAAGTGAGAGCTCGATGTGGTGCTACAACAAGAAGAGAGCTTGTGGTTTCAACGCTTTCTTTGTGAGTGGATCAATAATGGCGACAGAAATACTGAGTTCTACCATCGTGCTACAAAAGCAAGGAAACGGCAAAACATGACCAATGTGATGAAATTGAAGAATAGTCAGTAGAGTAATGATCGTGATCTTATTTGAGAGGGTGTTGTTCACTTTTTCAAAATGTTGTTCACGTCCTTGCCTGAATCTCTCTCTGCTTGGGACATTAGGAATCGGTTTGGTAGGCTTACACAAGATGATACGCAGAATTTGTCTATGTATGCGACTGCGAATGATGTTTGTACTGCTCTTTTTGATATGAATCCTCTTAAGGCTCTGGGTGTGGATGGTCTGCATGCTATGTTCTTTCAAAAAATTGGAATATAGTGGGCCAAAGTGTTATCGATTTTGTTCAAAGTTACTTTCGTGGTGATCAGACTCTAAAAATTTTTAACCGTACTGTGGTGATTTTAATTCTTAAAGTTCCTTCACCAGAATCTTTTGCTCAGTTCAAGCCTATTAGCTTATGCCTTGTTATTTATAAAGTCATATCGAATGTGATAGTGAATAGATTAAAACTAATTTTGCCATCTTGGATATCTCAAACGCATGTAAGTTTTGTCCCCGAGTGATGTATTATGGATAACGTTATCATTGCGTAGGAGGCGATTCATTCGATGCAGAAGAAATCTGGTCGTAAGGGGCTTATAGCAATCATGATCGACCTTGAAAAAGCCTATGATAGGCTAGAATGGTCGTTTATTGCGGATACCCTACATGATATTGGCATTTCTCATAACCTTCAGAGATTGATTATGGGTTGTATCAGTACGGTTTCAACCCAAATTTTGTGGAATGGTGAGTTGACTACTGCTTTTAAGCCAACGAGGGGTATCCAGCAAGGCGACCTGTTGTCACCATATATCTTTGTCCTCTGTATGGAAAGTTTGTCGCAGGCTATTGATGTACAAATTGAGCAAGGAGAGTGGGCGTAAGTTTATCTGAGTCAGAATGGGCCGGGTCTTTCCCACCTCTTCTTTGCAGATGATATTGTTCTTTTTGTCGAAGCCACCATCCAGCAGATGAATGTTATCCGCGGGGTTTTAGAGAGCTTTTACAATGTATCGGGGCACAAGGTTAGTGCTTCTAACACTCAAATTTTCTTTTCGCGCAACACATGTCCGAACGTGAAAAAGAATATTGTGGATGGGTTTGGCTATGTGGAAGTGCAGGATTTGGTGAAATACCTAGGCATACCCCTGTTATATCATCGCGTTACTAAGGCTACTTATGGATATTTACTAGAATAAATTTGGGGTCATCTATAGTCGTGGCCTGCGCGATCTTTATCTATGGCAGGCAGAATCACTCTCGCCATATCAGTTTTACAAGCCATCCTGACTTATACTATGCAGCTTTCTTGGCTTCCTAAAGGAGTTTGCTTAGATTGAAAAAATTATGTGTGGTTTTGTTTGGGGTAGCACTGATAGTCGTCGTGGGATAAACCTTGTCCGTTGGAATGATATGCAAGCTCTGATGAATTATGGTGGTCTTGGTTTTTGGGACAGAGAAATTTAATCTCGTTTTTCTTATGAAGCTAGGCTATCAGATGATCGTGGATGAGCAAAAAATGTAGGTTCGAATTTTGAAAGCTAAATATAATTGGGAAGTTACTATCCATGAGGATATTTTCTCCCGCAATTGTTCTCACATATGGGCTGGAATTACTCATGTGTGGGATGATATTAGATCAAGAATTATGTGGAGTGTTCGAGATGGTTGTTTGATTGATTTCTGGTACGACAATTGGTTGGGGAAGATTGATCCCTTGATCGATGCGGTAACTATAGATCCTCTACCTGATCCGTGCCCGGTGGTGTCTATGATCGATTGAAATGGTAATTGGGATGAGGAGCGACTACGGCAATCTCTACCTGAGGAGTGTGTGTTGCGCATCTTGGCCACGTTTCCTCCTATGGCTGGTCTTGTTCCTGATCGTGTGGGATGGCAAGGTAATTACAACCTTACCTTCACTATCAAATCGGGCGTACTCAATGTTGGCGGGGGAGTAGGATATGCCTAGAAGTAGTGTATGGAACATTGTTTGGAAACTACCTATCCCTCAACGTATCCGCTCGTTTCTATGGTTAGCTATGAGAGGCAAACTCCTTACCAATGCGGAAAGGAAGCGTCGACATATGACTACTAATGATAGCTGCGGTTTATGTAATCAGGGTACTGAAGACGTCATACATGTGCTTCGGGATTGTCCGAAAGCTAGATTTGTGTGGGATAAATTGATTCAACCCAACTGTTTGAATGATTTTCTCAACTTATCGATCTTGGATGGGTTCATTGCCAACTTGCGATAGGGTCGTTGCGCGATTGAAAGCAACCACTGGCCTGCTTTTTTTTGCTATTGTCTGCTGGAAATTGTGGAATAGGCGTAATAAAGTACTTTTTGATATTCACTTGTGGAAGACTTGGTCTTTGCTTGCCGGAAATATCTTACCATGGTATTAGCAGCAAATGATCGTGTGTTGATCAATGGATCCGTGACTCATGCTACAGATATGTCGTCTAAAATTGGTCTTTGCTGCATAGTGGATGGGTGAAACTAAATGTTGACGGAGCTGTTGATCCTAGGAATGAAGATGCTGCCGTTGGAGGGGTTATCTGCTCAGATATGGGGATTGGTTATTTGAGTTTTCACGAAGTATAAGGAAGTGTTCGGTTATTAACGCTGAACTTTGGGCTATAGTCAATGGGTTACGCCATGCTTGGAGAATTGGTTTCCGACGTATTATGGTTGAATCCGATTGCAAGGATGCAGTGGTGGGTATTAACGATTTTGCGAATAACAAGATTTGTAATGGTTTAATCGTGGTTATTCATGAGATGTTGAAATGGGAATGAGAAATTGAGTTTCGACATGTTGCGCGCAGTGCCAATGCGGCTGCCGATAAACTTGCCACTGCCATGCGTGAAGCTCCTTTGGGGAGTTGGTTTCTGGAATCTACACCTATTTGGATGCAAACTATTGTGCAAAGTGAAGCCTTATTGGCTATGTACCCAAATGATGGGGGCTGATTTTTAGTTTTTGGATGTTTATTTCGCCTTCTCTATGTTGGCATAATATATCATATGCACGCACTCTTTTTCCTCCTCCTAAGATTAAAGAAGTTTTTAACGAGACATATGATAGTATTCTTTTTCCTTTAATAAAAAATGTATGGGTCACATTATGACTATGTTAAATTAAATTTATTAACGTTTCATAAAAAATTATTTTACTCGTAATGATTCAAGTTTATGTGTGTTGTGATTATACTTGATATTATCCATTATTAGTATACGTGTACCCTTTCTAAAAAAGATATTAAAAATGTTAATCTGGGGTAATCAAAATAGAGCTCATAAGATTTACATGATTTTCATTTCATGGGCAAGATTCCTGGATACTTGTACTACAAGGAACATACTCTCAACAATAAACCCAAATATATCAATTCATCTATTTGGATTTTGACCAAACTAGGCTTGTCTATTGAATGAGCGGATGGAATTGTGGTCTATTCAAGTTCAGGTAACCTGGACTCAAATAATGGGTAATTGGAGGATTATATTTATAGTAACTTTAGAAAAGAAAACAAATAAAATGGAAATTCGTAAGTAGTAAATAGTAAATACCCAGTTTTGTATTGGGAAATTATGTGTAAATAGCGAAGTGTGCGTGTGAAGCAAAGAGCATCTTGACTGAAGGTGTAATTAATAGAAACATTGCACACTCATGCCATGAACGGCCAATACTACCACCAAATGGAACAATGGGGAACACGTTTGCATTATTACCCAACTACCCAATTCAATTTTCTAAAACAATAAACATATTTGGTCGGTTGGTTAAGTTGTTCATCTTTGTTTTCTTATATTTCTTTAGATCATGAGTTGTAGACCCACTAAGGGCATCCCTTCCTTCTCCTAGAGTCACTCATTCATTTCCCGAATAGGTAAGATTAAAATTTATTAGAATTAAGATTTATAAAAAAAAATCCAAAATAACAATCAAGGAAAGAAGACAAAGTCTACCACAACACGAACCGAGCCGATCGAACGCTGGCGGTGTGCATACGATAACATTGTCATCCTACCATTCAATGAGGAGGAGGTAGTAAAAATCATATATGAATTCATTTCAAGGCTCACTCTTATCTAATATAAGATTTACACGCACTATCAAATTTTTCTACAATATCAATATTTTTAACTTAATTTCTGTTATTAAAATTAAGAATTCAATGTCATATCAACATATTGATACTATAACCATTACGCTTAATATAACATGGTAAACGTGATTTCTTTCTCGTAGAAAGCATTCGGTTATTGAAAAATAATCGCTTTAAAATTTTATAAATTCAAATTAACTTAATTTAATTTGAATTGCAATTTAACAATAAAAATTTATAAAAGCATTTTATAATATTTATTTTAATTTGAATTACAGCACTCCGGACCATGTGCAAGTCCACCTAAAAAATAATAGTACTTTATATATGGAACAATTGGGGGGGGGATCATCAATTATATCGGTGAAATCTGAGAAATGGTTACAAAACAGCATATATTTTTTTTTTGAATAAATCCAGCCAGCCTTTAATCTTTATTAAAGGGGTAAAAAGAGTTACAAAATAAAGAAATAAAACAATAACCAAAGGAGTCTGAAGACAAATAAGAGAGGATACAAGTTAATAAAGAAAAATGTTACTTGAACACAAACAAGACCAAAACCCAAAGAGAAAAAGAAAAACAGAGAAATAGAAATACCCCTTGGAATAATAAACGATTAGTCCAGCGAAAACAAAAAAAAATCATATTGAAATTTTAAATAATTAATTTCAAATAAATAAATTTATATGAGTATAACATATTACAATATGAGTTGAATATATTGAATCACTCTCAAATATATGATAAAGATTAGTCTCTAAATTAAATTGTTATGACAGATTATACAAAATAATATGATATAAAAATGATCAAATATTTCATGCATTCGAGAAATGTCAAATGCATTTAAAGGATTATTATCATTTAAAAATATATTTATATCTCCAATTTTTCTCTAAGGTAGTTATTAAAAAAATTATTTTACTATAGTTTCTTATTCGTATAGTCGTCTCCGCTGACAACAATTTTAGTATCGTCGGATTGAATTTTCTTTGCTTTTTTTCTTTTACTTTGTTTTTTCATTTGTTATTGTGTCATGTTCTTCGTCTACCAATTTGATACATTTTTTGTCTGACGTTATGGCACGTTATTTGTCTATCGTTATGACACGTACTTCTTCAATCATTTTAGCACGTTTGTTTTTCTGCTGATTTGAAATGTTGAAGATTAAAGAGTAAAGAACATGGTGCACGTTCTGTTTTGGGATGGTTGGTGGTTTGTCATGTTTAGATACTAATTTAAAGAAGTCATGATGCAGTTTGAACCAAAAACAAAATTTTGTGCAAGATTATTGGAGTCTACTTGTTAAAGAAGGTGTTTCATTTCCTTTGACATTTGAAGATAATTATGTGAATCAAGCTCCTAACAATGAGCACTCAAAAATTAAGGCATGATGCTAAATATTATGAACGAACATAAAAAATTTACTGGAAGATCATGTAACCTTCTCTGTTTAGGTTTTCATGTCATATTGAGATTTCAAGATTATGTATATACTAAGGTGCTTACTTTTTATTATCTCTTTTCTATCTTACATTAAAATTCAGTGTTTGTTCAATATATATATATATATATATATATATAATATTCTATGCATTGGCGGTGATTTTTTTTCACAAGTGTCTAGTTTTTAAGGTTTAAATGTTAAAGTTTAGTGTTAAGATTTTACTGTTTGTGGTTAGGTTTTAAGGTTTGAGAATAAATTTTACAGTTTAGAGTTTATGATTTAAATTTTAGTCGTTAGGATTTAGGGCCTTTAAAAAGGACATGCGACAACTTTAGAAGTTCGCTTGTAAAAAAAAATCCACTAATAGTGCGTCAAATAATTACTCATATATATATAATATTCAAAATACACAAATTTGATATAAAAATTATGAATACAATATGAATATACAAACATAACGTAAAATATTATTAACAATATTAATAAAATTTTGTATAAATCGATTTTTTTAAACAATTTCTACCTAGAAGAGGGGAGGGAATTTTTGCATAAATCGAAATCGAAATTCTTTAAACGTTAACGAAACACATAAAATGCTGCATTTTGGTATAACAAAATAAAAGAAAAAATATTTTTTTTGGTTTAATCTCTAAGCTACTAATTCATATAAGGTTTTACAGAGACCTATTATGGGGTTGACCCTTTCAACCTAATTTTTTTTTTCATTCACAATATGATGATTCAAACCCCTAACCTTGCTTAAAAGATCTAGTGCCTCAACCCACTAGACCAACCGGTTATTGGTAAAATAAAAAAAATATTTTACCAAAAAAAGTAATTTAATCCTTCGCATAACAATCCTTCAAAAACATTATTCCTCGCCTTACTTGCCTCTAAATTAGCACCTCACAATTCTAAATTAAGGTCTCTTATGTTTTTAGGGACAATTTTTTTTGAAATAAGGACAACTTTTATTTAGTGTAGTAGATTACTTCGAAATAATTATAAGTAATTAAATTTCAAAGAAATATTACAAAACCCAATCTTGAACTTCCATAATTTTTTCTTTTAAAAAATTTAACAAAACATCTAGAGATTCTCAAAGACAATTTTTTTGCATGTGATCACATGATCCTTAACGGTCGGTTCCACCATACCCGCTTGATTGGTACATTGTTTTAATAACAATAAATAGAAAAAAACAATTTTTAAATAAAAAGAAGTTTGTTTTGATAATGAGAATTGAATTTTATTAAAAAAAATATAAAAAAAATATTATAAATACAACACATCCAGAATGGAAAATAATGAGAATTAGTCTACCAAAATCTCATATAAAAACTTAAAAGTGCAAAGAAAAGTAAATATTTTTTATAGAGATTAGCATACCGCCAAAATTCAGAAGCCTTCATGAATTTTTGTCTCTATCTAAACGAGACGTATTACGATGTGAAAAAAGAGTGGCGAGCGAGCCAAACTATCAAGAAGATTGCTCCATTACTCATGACTGATTACATCGGCAAACAACCATCAACCGAGTGAAGATCTATCTTTCTATGACAACCGACAGAATCACAATTAGAAACTAGCACTGTGAAGATCCCTGTGCGAGCACCAAACGACCACTAAGGTATGCTGAAATCATGCCAAAACGAAAGATGAAACGAAACCAAAAAAACAAAAAAAATGTGCCACAAAAGTAGAGAAAAAAATGTGCCATGAAGACATTGAATTTTATTAAATATATATATATATAAATAATAAACTCGGTAGTTGATAACTAATACTAAGATGGATTGCCGATCACCGACTAAAAAACAAAAGAAGGAAAGACTATGAAACGCTAGAAGTGATGTAAAAAAATTAGGTTAAAAGAAAGAAAATATTTTTCTCTTATATAATTAAGGATATGGTATAGTTGTTTTGGTGTATAAAATAAAAAGAAGTTTGTTTACTCACGTTCTATCGGAAGATATTAAATATTTATATATGTTTAGTTTTTTTATGATACACCAATAATGACACCAATTAAATTAAACTCCATTGACTTTTTTCTATTTTATTTTAAAAGCACCAAAGACAATAAAACTTTAAAATAAAAAAGTAAAAATCTAAGTAATGGATTTTATTACCTTGTAGATGCTGAAATTTTAAGGTTCGGACTAGCAATATAGAGCATACTCTTAGAATATGTTGAATAAATTTAAATTATAATTTTTTTATTCCATTTGTAAATAATTAAATTTTTTTATTATTGTATAAAAAATTAACTCGAGAGAACCTAGGGAATAGTCCACACGAAAAAAAGAGTGTTGTTCTCCTTAAGAAACTTAGGTTCGAGCAGTGTAAAGTGTGCCTGCATTTATTAAAAATTAAAATTGAATATAGACCACGAGACCACGTTAAGAATGCTAAAAAAATCAAACTCAAAAAGAAAATTACATTAATAGCTAATTAAATCACTAAATAAACATTGATATAGTGAATGCATATTGTAAGTAAGCGATAGAATATAATATTAAAATGAACTTAAAATTATTAACAATTTCTAGAGCAAGTGATTAAAGCTCTCAATTGACATCTTCATATCTCCCCTATATTATGGGTTAAAAATTCATTAGGAGCAAATTTCCCCTCTCCTCTTTTAAGTAGAAATCGTTCAAAACAAATGAACCCTAAACGTATTCCATTAATCCTTTTAGTTATTTTTAAGAAATAATATTAATATGATTTAAGGGTATAAGAAACCTTGAATTATTTAAAAAATAATGTTAATTAAGTCTTCAAATTTTTTTTTTGCACCCAATTAAGTTCTTGAACTAATAAGTTGAATCAATTAAGTTTTTGACCAACATTGACTTGAATCTAATGGGTTTTCTGGATCACTTGGTGCAACGCATCGTGTCACAATGTTATCACTTGACTTTTCAAAAAATTTTATTTTATTTAAAAATCTTAAAAATTCTAAGAAACTTATATAAAAAATATGTTTTAAAAACAAATATGTAAAGGTCACATGGTGGAACTGTAGTGTATCTGTGAAAATAAAAAATTGTCAAGATTTAATAGTCAAAATTGGCCAGAGTGCTTAATTGATCTAATTTATTGATTCAAGAGTTTACTTGGGTGCAAAAAAAAATTAGGGACTTAATTTTAATTTTTTTAAAAGTTCAAGGGCTTCTTACACCCTTAGCCTATTAATATCTTTTTAATAGTATAAAGGTGATTACAAGGTAGTATCTGTTCATACATATTCTTAACCTTTTGACAATGTACACACACCTTGTATAAAAAACGATTTGAACCTGAGTCTCTTAGTATAAATATCATCCACTTTTCTACTGGTAACACTTGTTGGGTTATAAGTCTATTAATATGTACAATTTTAATATTTAAATATTAATAGTTATAATTTTATTTAATGCTTATAATTTCTAAAATTATTTAAATCTCCCATTTAGAAAATAACATACTATTTATGTTTGATACATATTCAAAAAATATATATAAAAAATCATGAGATGTGGTGTGGTGGATGCTCACCTCATCCCTTAACTATGAGGTCAGGAGTTCGATTCCTACCGATATTAATAGAGTACATTTCATGGCCAGCCGTTTACCTCTTAATGAGAGCACCCGCGACGAGGGGATTGGTCACTACTATCGGCGGTGAATACCTTAGCTCAAACCATATATACATATACATATATATATATATATGAAAGAAGTCATTTACTTTAAAATGTTTATTTTCTCTAGTAGTTATTTTTTAAAACTCCCTTGAGTTTTCTTTTTTATCAATGTTGTTTTAGGCGACGCCTTTATACTACCAGTTGGTTTTTTATTTATATGTTATTAGTATATAAATAAGATTATTTTTTACAATAGATCGTGTTAGGATGATCAATCGACAACGGATGTCCAAGATGGGGTGAATTGACACTTAACAAATTGAAGGGAAGCAAATGGAAAATGAAAAAATTGAAGACATGAGAATTTATAGTGGTTCAAGCTTCTAACAAGCTCTACATCCACTACCTTAGCTCCCCACTAAGGATTTGAAACAATTCACTATTGAATTCTTCCCCTTTTCTAGGCTAAGGAGGCAACCATTACAATAGATCAAAGATTTCTACCCAAAGCTTGATCAAGGTTCACTCTTATACAAGAAGTGGTTTGCAAACACAGAAAAATCCTCTCAAAGGTGAGTTTGTTTGCCCAATTACAATTGCTCACAACCCTAAACTTGAATCTAAAGATTACAATGAAAATACACAAGTTGGGTACAAAAAAATTGACTCTAAAAGCTCAAAGTGGTTGGATTTTGCTTGAATGCTTGAATGTTGTTCAATGAATGTTCAATAGTTGTTTTAGCATCTTTGGAGACTTGTATTTATACCCTCTCATTTAATTCTAACCGTTTGGGTGGATGAGGTCATCAATAAAGCCGTTGGGGACCATTTTTCCCGCAATAAATGTTGTCTAGTGACCTACCGTATCGGTATGCGAAGAACCGTATCGGTACCTGTCAAAAGAAGAAAGAGCCCTTGTGCAATAGCGTATTGATACACATAGGGGCGTATCGAAACAAGCAAAGAGTAAAATCAGGGGCGTATAGAAATGGCTAGGCCGTATTGGTATGGTTTTTGCTTAGTAGAATCTGAGGAAAAGTCTAGTGAAAAATGCATCGGTACGCCTAAGGGGCTTATCGGTACGGGTTAACTGAAAATTAAAGTTTAGTGATTCCAATAACTGACAAGGCAACGGTCATATTTTAAATGCAAAAACTTTGAAGATCTCAACACACTGTATCGATATGGTGGAGACCGTATCGGTACGCTTAAGCAATAACTTAAACCCAAATAAATGTCGTATCGGAACAAACGTATCCGTATCAATACGCGCAACCTAAAACACAAGCCCGGATGAAGGCCGTATCGGAACGAGCATAGCTGTATCGTAATGGTTTGCAAAAAAATTCCAGTATTGAAAAACCATATCTAAACACCTAAAGGTGAATCGATACGCCTGGGCGTTTTTGTTAAGTTTGGCTTTGAAATACTTAGAAATATTTTTGGGTTTAAGTCTTGGACTTAGAAAAACTTTTCCTTGTCATTTTGTGAGACTTTTGAATACTTAAAAATTTATTTTCTTTTACAATTTGATCCTTAAACAATTTGTTATATCAAAATCGAATATAAGTTTTACAATCTTCCCTTTTTGATATAACAAAACCAAAGTAAATTTTAAGTAATTTTGAAAAGATTGAAAAGTACCCCCTTATTTTTAGACTAAAAGACCTTAAAAATTTAGCTCAATTTCTTCTCCCCTTTTTGTTAGATCAAAATCAATAGGATATAAAACTTAAGCAATAGATATAAGTAATAAAGTAACTCCAAGCATTTAAAGGAAACAACATAATCATTAAAATTCAAAGCATACAACAACATAATCAAATCCAACTTAAGTCCTAAAAACATAAACCAAAGGGAATAAACCAAAGCATAGGAGTTCAAAAGCAAAAAGACATAGGTGTATAAAACTAATCATAATATGATATGATATGATATGCAATATGCCTAAGGACCATCTTCATCGTCTTCATCTTCTTCATCTTCATCTTCATCATTGGCATGGGTTCTAAGAGATTGGCGCCACTATCCATGAAAAGTGGTAAGAGAGATATCCATCGAATTTTGGCGATTCTCAATGGCAGTCATGCTTTCCTCCAAAAATGTGAAACGTGTATCAATCGCGGCAAACCCAGAAGTCATGGTAGTAACTAACGATGAAATAGAAGTGCCCAATGATGTGAATTGCTCATTGAGATAGGCCATGAGAGCATTATGAGAAGTTTGGGCTACTGAAGCTTGAGGAACCAGAGCCTCTTGAGGAGCCGCCACCGGATTGGGTTGAACACCACTAGGAAGATCGACATTTCGAACCCATTCTCTATTATAGTATGTGAACTTTACGCGGTGGAGAGAACGCTCGTCAATAGGATCGGTAAGAGGTTCGACAAGATCATAGGAGCAATCAATTCCCATCTCGTGAAAGAGAAAACTCAACGCGGTGCCATATGTGAAGGATGAAACAAGAGTTGTATGGTGGTGTTGCACAGTGAAGTCGATTTTTGCAAACATAATTTGAGCAAGGTTTGGTCGCTTACCCTCATAAAAGCATCGGATCCAAAAGTCATCAACTTGACGGATCATAGAGAATTTTTGACCTGATGGATGAAACCACCAAGTGATCATGAGGTGAAGGATGCAATCATGGGCATCGAGCACGGTCACGGAGCCACCAAGGACATGTCCCAAAGAATCCTCATCATCAATTCCCACATTCTCAAGACCTAAAAGTTTGCTAAAGCAGATTAATCAATTTGAAACCTTTTACCCATAATATAAGATTCGATAGCAACAACTTCAGATCTATTTTCATTATAAATACACCGGGCGTTGGAGTAGAAGGTCAAAACAAGGTTTCAGTATAAAATCCCGGGTATACTCAAAACTTGTATAAATTTCCATTTTTGCATCAACTCAAGATATTTAAATTGAAATCTTTTGGAAGATAAAAAGGGATCGAGGTAGTACGCTCACAAAGGATTTTAAAATTTTGATAATGTTTAAAATGATCCACGACATTTGGAAATCTTGGCTATTAAAACAATTTTGGAAAATATAGGTAAGGTTGGGTCGATTACCAATATTGTCGGGATTTTGATTAGGAGGATTGAAACTAGAGCCAAATCTCTTCTTTCTCGTTTCTTAGGACCCATGATCTGAAATCAAAATCAAACCATAATCTAAAATCAAAATCAAACCAAAAACAATGTATGCATAAATCAACACATTCAATCCAATAATAGTCCAATAATCAAGGTATTGTTGAAAACCTATATAATATATTTTAAAAATCTATACAAAAATAAAAAGAATTTTTGATAAAATAAAATTTGAAAAAAAGTGTTGAAAATTATACGATATATATTTATATTCGAACAAAAAAATTCCAGTTTTGAATTTTTTTTACAAAATCTTTGAAAATAATGTTATGTACATTCTAAAATATAATTTTGAGTAAAAAATAGTATATATATAAACGAAAATTAAAGAAAAGAAAATTAGGGTTTATACCTTGAATAAGGATTATGGATGAATGAGAAGATGATGATGCACAAGCTTGATGATATAGCTAGGGTTTGATGAGAAATCCAAAAGCCCTCAAAAGATTTTAAGTTTTGTGTGAAAAAATAGAGAGACATAAGAGGTTTTTATAGCCAAAAATGTTTCTAGGGTTTTAGATAAAAATGAGTGTTTGATTTAAAGTTGGAAACCCTCTTTTAATGCTCATAAAACTATCCAGTAGCTGCGCGTACCGATACGCTACGTGGCATATCAAAACACAGTATCGAAATGGTTATTAGCCGTTTTGATACGTGACCCCGTATCGGTACAGTGATTACCGTACCGAAACACATTCAAAAACCCATATTGATACATGAAACACCGTATCGATACATTTGTGACAGAAATATCATTTTTTAGCTTCAAGTTGCTCAAAAATTCAAACTTAATCGAATCTATATGTATAGAAATGATATGAGATCATCATGTATGAGTATAAATAGATGCATACTCCCCCTAGCAACAAGCATATATGCATATAGGTGCAAAAACACATAAGTAATGCAATCAATCAAATTCAAGCAAATTTTAAGAAAAAAAAGGCTTTAAGGCTCAAGAAAGGCTAGTTAAATCTAACTCTCTCCTAAGAGACCAAAAACGCTCTTTATCTAATGGTTTCATAAAGATATCTGCTATTTGATTTAAGGTGTCTACATAATCTAGAACAACATCATTTTTCAAGACGTGATCTCTAATGAAATGATGTCTTATCTCTATGTGCTTGGTTATAGAATGTTGGGTGGAGTTCTTAGTGAGACATATGACACTAGTGTTGTCACACTTAAGAGGGATGATACCTACATCAATTACATAATCTAAAAGTTGTTGCTTCATCCAAAGGACTTGAGCACAACAACTTCCGGCCGGTATGTATTATGCTTTTGTGGTAGATAGTGCTATACTATTTTGTTTCTTAGAGAACCAAGATATAAGCATACTATCTAGGAATTGACCAGTACTAGAGGTACTTTTTCTATCTATCTTACAACCTCTATAATCCGCATCCTAATAAGCATGCAAATTAAAGGAGGAATCTCTAGGATACCAAAGGCCTAAACAAGGTGTGTCTCTAAGGTATCTAAAGATTCTCTTAACGGCTATAAGGTGTGATTTTCTAGGACTAGCTTGAAATCTAGCACACAAGCAAACACTAAACATAATATCGAGTCTACTTGCGGTAAGATAAAGCAAAGATCCAATCATAGAGCTATAAAGCTTTAAATCAACACACTTACCTCCTTCATCTTTGTCAAGCTTTGTAGAAGAGCTCATTAGTGTGACTTTAGGTTTCACATTCTCCAAGCCAAACTTCTTGAGCATGTCCTTGATGTACTTTGCTTGATTGATGAAAATGCCATCCTTCCTTTGTTTGATTTAGAGTCCCAAGAAGAATGACCCCATCATGCTCATTTTGAACTCATCTTGCATTAACTTAACAAAATCTTGGCAAAACAATTCATTAGTAGAACCAAAAATTATATCATCAGCGATTTATTTTAATAAAGAGTATATTATCCACCTTTCCTTTGTTAAAACCTTTTTCAATTAGAAAACTTGATAATCTTTCATACCAAGCTCTAGAAGCTTGTTTCAAACCATATAAAGCTTTTGAAAGTTTAAAAACATGGTTTGGGTTTTTAGGTCTTCAAAACCGGGTGGTTGCTCTACATACACTTCTTCGTTAATAAAACCATTTAGAAAAACACTTTTAATATCCATTTGAAAAAACTTGAATTCATGATAACATGCAAATGCAATAAGCATCCTAATAGCTTCCATTCTAGCTCCGAGTGCATAGGTTTCATCAAAATCGATTCCTTCTTCTTGAGTGTAACCTTGAGCAACAAGTCTACCCTTATTTCTCACTTGTTACCACTTTCATCTAGTTTGTTTCTAAAAACTCATTTAGTTCCAATGGTAGACTTATTACTAGGTCTATCAACTAATGTCCATACTTGACTTCTCTCAAATTGATTTAATTCATCTTGCATAACCAATATCCAATATCATCTTTTAATGCTTCTTTGATATTTTTAGGCTCAATGCATGAAAGGAATGCAACATTGCAAGTATTTTAAGAGAGAGTCTAGTGGTTATCCCTTTGAATGGATCACCCAAAATCTCACTACCTTTGACATAGTTGAACTCCCTTGGGTAGCTCACTTCCTTTTTCCTCTAGATTCATGTCCCTCAAAGCTTCTAGAGGTGGATCTTGTGCTTCTTCTTCTTTGGTTGGAACTTCATCCACTTTTGATGATTGGCCACCATTATTGGCTTCAAAGATTCCTACATCATCGTCATCACAAGAATCCTTCCTCGGAAGGAGGTTATCATCGAAAATCACATGTATAGACTCTTCAACAACCAAAGTTCTTTTATTAAATACACGATAGGCTTTAGAGTTTAAAAAATACCCTAAGAAAATAGTTCATCACTTTTAGCATCAAATTTGGCCAAATTGTCTTTTCCATTATTCAAAACAAAACATTTGCATCCAAATGGATGAAAATAGCTACTGTTAGGCTTTTTGGATTTTAAAATCTCATAAGGAGTTTTCTTTAAAATTGGCTTAATCACTACTCGGTTGACAATGTAACAAGCGGTATTAATGGCTTCCGCCTAAAAATACTTTGGCAAATTATTTTCACAAAGCATGGGTCTAGCCATTTCTTTTAAAGTTCAATTTTTCCTCTCAACAACCCATTTTGTCGAGGAATGCAATGAGCGGAAAAGTTGTGGCTTATACCATTTGAGTTACAAAAATCCTCAAAACCTAAATTTTGAAATTCGATACCGTGGTCACTTCTAATATGAGAAATAGATTGACCAACATCATTTTGAGTAATTTTTGAAAATGTGATAAATTTTTCTAAAGCCTCATCCTTGGTACTTAAGAATAGAACCCAAGTGTATCTAGAGTAATCATCTATTAAAACAAACGTATATAATTTTCCACACAAGCTCATAGTTCTAATATGACCAAAAAGATCTATGTGGATCAATTGTAAAACTCTACTAGTTGAAACATCATTAATAGGTTTAAAAGAAGCTCTTTTATGTTTGTCTTTTGCACAAGCATCACAAATTTTATCAAGAGAAAACTTAATTTTTGGCAACACTCTTACTAGATCTTTTGAAACCAATTTTTCTAAAACACTCATGCTTGCATGCCCTAGTTTTCTATGCCATAACCATGAGTCATGTTCATCTTTAGCAACAAAACATGCATTAGAAATATGAATGTCATCTAAATGCATCATGTAAATGTTTCCTATGCGATAACCAAAAAACACAATTTTATGGGTTTCAATGTTTATAATTTTGAAATCATATAAATCAAAAATCACTACAAAACCTTTATTACAAAGTTGGTTTATGCTTAACAAATTATGTTTAAGACCATTGACATATAAGACATTTTCAGTAAGTATGGAAAAGTGATTACCAATGGAACCAATTTCTTCAATTTGGCCTTTGGGGTTGTCACCAAATGTTACTAATCCTCCTCTCTTTAGATTTAGTTCTAAGAATCTACTATTGTCTCTGGTCATATGTCTCGAGCATCCACTATCAAGGAACCACAAATTTGCATTTGAAGCTTTGGCCATGTAGCAATGCTCCCCCTACAAACAAATATTAGGTCTTGATTTTTGGTACCCAAATCATTTTGGGTCTATGAGTATTAGCTCCCAAAATCTTGGTTCTCTTGGAAATCCAAGAAGCAATAGCATGAATATCATTAGAAGCAATTAGGTCCTTAGGAACCCAAACACTTCTAATCCTTTTACCTCTAGAGGGCCTTTGGAAGCCTTTTTGTTTGTAGCCACCAAAGTTCCTTTTCACATAGTTGGGTTTTGAAGATTGTCCTTTTTTAAAACCAAATTTCCCAACTTTGTTTAAGGAAGCTTTGAGATCATTCACCTCATTGTGGTAATGATCATGAAACTCGGAAAGAAGGTTGTTTAAATCAACATTTTTCTTTTCAAAATACTTTTGATTTTCTTGTAAATCACAAACCTTCTTTTCAAGTTCCAAAATAGTTTTAGATAAGGAATCATTTTGGTTTTTCAAATCTAGGATAATTTTCTTGTTTCTCAAAATTGATTTATTATATTTTTCAACCAATTCGTCATACACCTCTTGCAACTCATCGTAAGCTTTTTGAAGCTCATCAAATATAAAATCAAAAGTGGATGAGTTAGAGGTTACCTTAGGATCTTCTTCAAGAGCCATGAGGCAAAGATTGGCCACTTCTTGCTCATCTTCATCGGATGATTCCTCATCACTCCAAGTAGCAACATGAGCCTTGAGATTCTTCTTCTTGAAGCTCTTCTTTTTGAGTTGAGGACACTCGGTCCTTATATGCCCCAGCTTCTTGCACTCAAAGCATATAAGTTGATCCTTCTCTTTTTTTCCCTTTTTTGTTCTTGAAGTCTCCTCTTCGGTGGAACTTTCTTCCTCTATTAGACTTCATGAACCTTGTGAACCTTTTTGCTAGCATAGCCATCTCTTCATCTTTCTCCTCACTCGAATCACTCTCTTCAAGAGAAGCTTTGAGAGTAATTCTGAGTTTTTTCTTCTCTACTTTCTTCTTCTCTATTTTCTTCTTTTTTCTTCCCTTCTTCTCTTTCTTGCTTTATGATCTCATGAGTAAGAAGAGAACCCATAAGAGCATCGAGCTTCAAAGTCTTCAAGTCTTTTGCCTCGATAATGGTGATCTTCTTTCCATCCCATGACTCGAGAAGAGAGTATATGAGCTTTCGAACAAGCTTGTCTTCAGGGATAATTTCTCCGAAGTCTTTGAGACCATTGACAATGAAGGAGAAATAGTCAAACATCTTGGCGACACTTTTATCGGGCTCCATCTTGAAATTTTTGTAACTTGAGTTGAGGAGTCCAATCTTGGTCTCCTTTACATCGTTGGTGCCTTTATAGGTTGTCTCGAGCTTGTCCTACACCTCATTTGCACTTGTACACGAAGACATCTTCGAGTACTCATCGGGTCCAAGCGCACAAAAGAGCATGTACAGGGCCTTGCCATTTACTTGTAACTTCTTTCTTTCTTCATCGGCCATTTCTTGCTTGACCTTGGGAACTTGCCTTTCTCATTCTTACTTCATCGAGATAGATGGTCCATCTTGGATAACATCCCATAAGAGATAATCGTTGGATTCGATGAATAATCTCATTCGATTCTTCCAATACGAATAGTTGTCTCCGTTGAAGAATGATGGTCTAGTGATGGATTGTGACTCGTACATGTTGTTACCGAAAGTAGATGCTATGGCTTAAGTGTCAGTTGATTGAATCACCTCTAGGATCGTCTCACGTGGATGTTAATCCCTCCAATGAGCTAGGCTCTGATACCAATTGTTAGGATGATACCAATTGTTAGGATGATCAATCGACAACGAATGGCCAAGAGAGGGTGAATTGGTAATTAAGTGGTTCAAGCTTCTAACAAGATCTACATCCACTACCTTAGCTCCCCACCAAGGATTTCAAACAATTCACTACTGAATTCTTCCTCTTTTCTAGGCTAAGGAGGCAACCGTTACAATGGATCAAAGCTTTCTACCCAAAGCTTGATCAAGGTTCACTCTTATACAAGAAGTGGTTTGCAAACACAGAAAATCCTCTCAAAGGTGAATTTGTTTGCCCAATTACAATTGCTTACAACCCCAAACTTGAATCTAAAGAATTACAATGAAAATACACAAGTTGGGTACAAAAAATTTGACTCTAAAAGCTCAAAGTGGTTGGATTTTACTTGAATGCTTGAATGTTGTTCAATGGATGTTCAATAGTTGTTGTATCAGCTTTGGAAACTTGTATTTATACCCTCTCATTGAATTCTAACCGTTTGGGTGATTGAGGTCATCAATAGAGCCTTTGGGGACCATTTTTCCCGCAATAAATGTTGTTTGGTGGCCTACCGTATTGTTACGCGAAGAGCCGTATCAGTACCTATCAAAAGAAAAAAGAGCCGTTCTGAAATAGCGTATCGATACGCGTAGGGGTGTATCGAAACAGACAAAGAGTAAGATCAGTGGCGTATCGAAACGGCTGGGCCGTATCGGTACGATTTTTGCTCACTAGAATATGAGGAAAAGTCTAGTGAAAAATGCATCGGTATGCCTAAGAGGCGTATCGGTACGGGTTAACTAAAATTAAAGTTTGGTGATTCCAATAATTGACAATGCAAAGGTCATATTTTAAATGCAAAAATTTTGAAGATCTCAACACACCGTATCGATACGGTGGAGACCGTATCTGTACGCTTAAGCAATAACTTAAACCCAGATGAATGTCTTATCGAAATAGACGTATTTGTATTGGTACGCATAACCTAAAACACAAGCCTAGATGAAGGCCATATCGAAATGGGCATAGCCGTATCGAAACAGTTTGCAAAAATAAATTTCAGTATTGAAAAATCGTATCGAAACACCTAAAGGTGTATCGATACGCTTGGGCATTTTTGTTAAGTTTGGCTTTGAAATACTTAGAAATATTTTTGCGTTTAAGTCTTGGACTTAGAAAAACTTTTCCTTGTCATTTTGTGAGACTTTTGAATACTTAAAAATTTATTTTCTTTTACAATTTGGTCCTTAAACAATTTGTTATATCCAAATCGAATATATGTTTTACAAATCGTTTGTTTTTTTAATTTCATTTTTTTATATTTTGCTTTGTTGATATTTTTGTCTTCTTGTATGACTTTTTTTGTCTGCATTTTTGCAGGTTTTGTATGTCTTTGTGACAGTATTATTTGTTGTTATGACAATTTAACATTCAAGTAAATTATTATTGAGCATTTCAAGTAATAAGACGATCAACAATCTGTTATGTTTTTATTCTTTTGTGGTTGTTTGTCGATGTGCCAAGAACCTACAACAGAAAGAGTGTTTGATTCATGGAGCTTTTCTAGTCAAAGTATGCATTTACTGAATTATCATTTAGAAGACGGAAGAAATTTTTCAACGAAGGGATACATTTTAATTTTATTTTTTTACGGAGTTTTTACTCTAATATTGTTGTCCAATTTTTTTTTCCAACAATATGACACTCCCCACTTTATTTCCAACAACATGGTACTTTACTATAGCAAATAAGAAGTCAGGTAGATTACAGTCTGACTTCAAATAGTGACTTCTATTTTAATATTAAAATAATAAACTTGGATAGATTGCAGTCCGACTTCAAACAGTGTTTTTCACACATGACGTGCATGGATCAATGAAGGACGACTGCAACTTTATTTTTATAATATTTTCTAGTAAAATACTATTCAAAAACGGGGTGAAAAGCAGTCCGACTTCTAGCTGCTACAGTAATTAACCATATTTCTGGAAATAAACTTGGTAGGACCATATTGTTAGAAAAAATTTGGAGAACAATATTTGGGTAAAAACTCCCTCTCAGGTTTGTTTTTTTTTTATTGTCCACATATATTCTTGGTTTAAAGTGAGTTTATGCTTTGTAATCCTTTTCTTTGTTTAATGAAATTCAGCTTTTTTTAGTATAAATATAAAAACATTATAAATAAACAAACAAACTATATTTATATATATCAAATACATATGAATATTTGATATTCATGAGTTATGAGTAAGTTGTCCAATAAAGATATGTATATATAGGTATTCCGTTAAGAAGACTCTTCCCTCCAACCAAACCAAATGAGGAGTTGCTTCCGCGTGTAAAGCTTGAAGTCTTCATCATCATTTCCTTTTCACACAATTCCAATGCAACACCATTTCAAACACACCGACTGATCCTTCGTTGCCATTTCCTTTCTAATTCATCTCCAATTTCCCTCTTCTTTAACTGTACAAAAACTCTGGTCTTTCAAACCCAGACCCCCCACAAAAAAAGGATGGGGTTTTCAAAGGAAGAGAAATCAAGAAGAATTTGGAGAGGTTTCAAAACTGTGTTTTTCTTGATAACAATGGTGATCTCATTTCTGGTATTTTCTGCGCCAGTTTTCTTTGTAATCGCTGATGCAGTTCTGCCTTGTGCTTTGCTTTCTTCTTTGTCATTCAAAACCATATCTTCCCATTTCAATAACTATGATTTCAGATACTCTCTCGTAGATATCCCGCTTATATCCATCGTCAGATCGGCTGTTATAATCTGTAAGTTGAACAAAAAAAAAAAACCCAAACCAAAGGCTCTGTTTTTTCCAGACAAAACTTAAAATCTGGTGATTGGTTTTGTTGTTGGTTCAGGTGTTTACAGTTTTTGTGATGGGCCAAAACTTTCCAGCGGATCGTACCTCGGAATTACAACGATATGCTCTGTTTCGTCTTTGATCTTCGTTTCATTAAAAGCATCGTTTGTGTTCAGTTGGAGCCCTAGACAAGGGTCAGCCATGGAAGCTGCTCTTTTCATTTGTTCATCGGCTTTGGCAATCGCACATGTATTTGTGGCTTATAGAACAAGTTGCAGAGAAAGAAGAAAGCTCCTTATCTACAAAATTGACATTGAAGCTGTAAGTTCTCTCTCTCTCTCCATAACCTTAATTAAATTGATCTAATCTAATTAAAACAGGCTTGGGATTTGAGTTAATTAGGTTAAGAAATTTATGTAATTATTTCTCAGCTACTTTCGTTTATTCTACAAGTTCTATAGGGAAATCGGGACCGTTGATTGTGTAATTATTTACACTGAAAACTGTTGAAACTTGGGAATTTTGAACTTCTAGAAAGTCAACTGTTTAATTAAGTTGAGAGTGCCTAATTTTTTGGATATCTCGTAGGGGAAAGCCAAATAGTGTGACTCATGATTTTTAAATTTTAGGATATCTTGTGAAGAAAAGCTAAAAACTTGTGACTCATAAATTTGTTAAAGCCGCAAACCCGGGGTTCTTATGCATTTATTTAAATACTTAAATGAAAAATAAGTCTTTAAAGTATGTTTTTTTTTTTAAATTTTAAGTACTTAAAAGTATATTTTTGTAAAAATAAGTGCTTAAAGTTTCAAAAGTTATAATTTTAGGTGCCTAAAGTATTTTTTTAAAATAGGTGTCCAAAGTTTCAAAAATTATAATTTTAGGTACCAAAATATGCCACGTGTCAAGCATTGATTGGTTAAAAAATTTTAATACATATTAACGGTCAGGCACCTAAAATTACAGCTTTTGAAACTTTGGGCACCTATTTTTACAAAAAAATACTTTAGGTACCTAAAGTTCAAAAAAACCTTACTCTGAGCACCTATTTTTCATTTAAACCTTATTTAAATAAAGTTTTTTTTGTATTTATGTAAAGGGATATTATTTTTTTAATAATCGATATATGATTTATTGGTCGAATAATTCGGATCGGATTTTGTGAAGGTCCATTATGGGGTGACGCTCCCAACTTTTTTTCATCTATAACGTCATGATTCGAACCTCTAACCTTGCTTAGGGGATCTAGCGTTTCATCTCGCTAGACCAACTAGTTGTTGGTATATTATTTTTAAATATGTTCTAATAAAAGTTTAATATTTTTTAATATGCTCGTATAATAATAAAAAAATATTTTCAAAAATGTTAAACTTTTATTTGAACATATTACGAAATATTAGGCATTTATTTGATCATTTTAAAAATTTGTGCACATTCAAAAAATAATTAAACATTTTAAGCCGTTTATTTTTAAAACATTAGACTCTTATATGGATGGCCTTAAAAAAAATTAAACCTTTATTTGAGTATTTAGTTTTTTTTAATATCTAACTCAAATATCTTAAACTTTTATTATCATTTTGCTATTATTATTATTATTATTATTATTTAAAATTAGCATTGAAAAAAATAATTTAACGTTGGGATCCAATAATAAATTAACAATAAATTTAAAATCTTGTATGAGCAGAGGAGGACCATAATAAACCAGGGACTTAACCCCTCAAATTTAGGAAAATTATATTAAGTCTTTCAAAAATTTTAAAAGTTAGAGTTAGGTCCTATTTTTTTAAAAAAAATTATCAAGCCTTCCAAAAGATTTAAAAATTTATTAGATCCCAAAATTCTTTAAAAATCTCATCAAAACTCTCCAAATTTTGAAAATTTTAATTAAACCCTCAAACTATTATGTTAATAAATAGCACTGAATATGAGAATTGAGCTCTCTATAATAATACAATATTTATTTTAAATTAAGGTTCGATTTTAAATTAAAGCTTGATTGACCTGATTTTTTTATTAATGGATAATGGAGTTGTCTAGAATTATCTGTAATATTTTGATGAAATAGAGAACTTTTACATTCTAGAGGTAAATACCAATATTCGAACCCACACAAGGAACCTAAATGAATGTATTATGTACAGGTCTCAGTTTGCAAGAATGGGTTCCCAAGGTATCAAAAAACTCTCCCATTCCCAGAAGAGAGAGTGAAGCAAATACTATACTACTAACAAAAAGGATTTTCACATCACTTCTCTACCTTTTGGCTCATCACAATGTTCTTCTATGCCAGGTTTCAGGTAATTTACTTCGAATGTTGGTAAAAGATTATTTAAAAGCCCTAAACTTACATTTAACCCAGTTAATTGGTAAAAACATTTGAAATAAATAATCTTTTTTATTTCTCTTGCAGATTCCTGTGAAATTCGTTGTGTACAAATAGATGCAGATGATTTCCTGTATATAAATAGCAACGTTGATTGTGTGTTTCGGCAAATACAAGGCTATGATTTTAAGGATAAACCATAGATCTAACATTCTTTTTGTTCATGATTTTCGGTGTACAGTTTGCATTATATATATGAATAGCATAAAGAAATCAGAGAAATGGCCCAAAGGCCTTTCCGTTACTGTACAGTTTGATTGCATAAAAAATCTGCTCAATTGTATTAATAAGGCTTAACAGTCAAATAAGTGTCTAAACTATACATTTTTTAGATAGGTGTTTGAACTATATTTTGGGCAAAATATTGTCAAACGTTTTATTTCTTGACCCATTTAAAGTTTTCCGTCAACGACTGTTAGAGAATTTTCGTCATCCAATCAAAACATGACACGTAGTCTTTTTTTATATTTTTAATTTCTAAATTTCTTTAAAAAATCTAAATTTCTTTATAAACTCTAAAGTTTTAATTTCTTTCAATTAAACTTTCAAATCACATCTCCCTCACCGTCTGGCATCCCCACAAGTCGGTGGTTCACCATTCACTGCCTAAAGCGTCGTGTACCTCACCGTTCAACATCTGCCATCCTCTACTCGTCGGTGGAAACCCAATCGACCTCTTTTTTCTTCATTATTGGGTGTTCGTCGACGGTGCAATCGACGGTTCATTCTTGGTTTTTTATGACGAGATGATGAAGTTTATAGTAGAGGGGGTCCAATGAAGACAAGGGTGGCCGATGATGGTTGAATCGGTGGTTAGAGTGGAGGAATTTAAGGTTAGAGTTGGGCGTTTTAGAGAAATTAAAGATTTTTGGGTTAATTAATATTTTTTATTTTTTTTATTTTCAGATTTTAATTTCAAAAAATATCAACCATGCCATGTGTTCGAATTCATTGGATAACAAAAAAATAAAGTCTGTCACGAAAAAACCTTAAATAAATCATGAAATGAAATGTTAGGCATCTATTAAGCCTAAAATATAGTTCATACACTTATATGAAAAAAAACATAATTTAACCACTTATATAACTGTTAAGCCAAAATATTTTCAAAACAACTTTGCCTCGCATAGCTCGACAAGCCTCTAGTCTATTGTTTATAAATAATACAACTCATTAGGCTTATAGGAGTTAATTGAGATAATGGGCTTATGCATACGACAACTAGGTCCAAAGTTGCAGAGTTGTTGAAGTTGGCACAAACCTCTTTGGACGTCTTCTCTTTTATTTATTAACCCGTTTTATGTTTTTGTTAATACTGAATTTTTGTAAATATATTATATGCTATTATCCATTTAAAAACCTCAAAATATTATTATTATTATTATTATTAATAGGATGTTATATGTTGGCACGATTTGGAAAAAGAAAAAAAAGGAAGAAAGAAAAAAAGAAAAAGAAAAGACATTTATTACTTTTTATCATCTATTATTATTACCGTATTATTATTGTAGTATTATAATAGTATAATTATTATTATATTATCTATTATTACTGTTACTATCATTATTTTTATTATTATTGTTATTATTTATATTAAACAAAAACAAAAAGCAACCAAATAATATTAAATAAATAAAAGCCCAAATATTTATTAAAAATAGTCCAATTACATAAAACCCAAGAGTTTATTATTACAAGTCTAGTCCGATAGGCCCAAATCTGCTCTAACACCGAAACCCTAATTATCCCTTGTTCTTATGCACAGCTCATCCTAGACCGTCAGATCTGGGAACACGATCAGACGGTCTAGATTACACAGATGGGAGAAAACCCTAGTAGCCATCCTTATCCTAGCGTCGCATCACCCCAGCCCTTGGATCTCGGGACAGATCAGACGACCCAAGTTTGAAGTTGGGAATGTTTCATAATCCGCACGCGCTCACGCGCGGCTCTTCGGCTCGCCCCACTCGCTTACGCGCGACTGACACCACGTGTGCGTCTTGCTCTCATGCGCGACCGTTCTAATCCCCTCCATTGCTCAGTTCTCTCCCACAGTAGCACATGTAACAAAAAACAATACGGGTCAGAATCGACAACGCACGCAAAAAGGAAAAGTACATGCAACAACCAACATGCAACAGAATTTCAAAACCGGCATTTATAGAGACAGACGTGAATTTGGCCAAGTTTAACATGGTAGCCAATAGGGTTTTTTAGGTTTTTCATTTTATTTATGTAACATTCGGGTTATATAAGGGAAGCTGAAAACAATATAAATCCTAACGAGAATTCCACTATCAACACAAGAGATAGCAAAAACTTAGAGGTATCTTTTTCTTTTCCATTATATGCATAAAAAAAAGAGCATAAAAAAGAAAAGAGAGAGCTAAGGTCGAAGTGTTTTACTCTCTGTCGCTTCGCCTCCCACTATCCGAGGGTTTCACTCGATGAAGGACGAGTCTTCTGGTGATCGAAGGTTTTTTTTGGTTTCGGAGAAAGAAGAGAAAGTTTTAACGTTTTTGGAGATTTTTCGACATCGGTATACGGCGGCCGACGACGGTCGGTGCGGCGGTCACCCGCTGAATTCTAGAAATCTCGACCGCGTCTGGATTTTGAGGATGAACACCACGACGATATTCATCTTGGCTTGAGAGGTTTTCACCAAAGAGGGAAAGGTTTTTCTTCTAAAGTAACTAAGGGGCAGATTTTTTTACCCAAATATATCTTATATGGTAGATATTATTTTAAAAAACGGTTTATAGCGTTATAAGCCCTTTCGTGTCGCTGTATTTATATGCGGGAGGGTCTCTACGTTTTAACATAGCCGTCCCCACCCTTAAACATTTTTAAAATCTCTCAATCTCACCCATAATCAAAACTGATTCAGATTTTAAAATTGGTTTTGTTCATTTTCGGCCCTTCTGTATTTTCAATACCTTTTTTAAGCCATTCTGTATTTTAAATCCCCTTCCCGGTCCCTAATATTTTTGAAACATTTTCAATTTTGTCCCTTATTTTATCTAATTTGATTTTAAAAGGGTCAATACCTAATTGGTCCCTATTTTTTGGGAGCTTTTCATTTTGGTCCTTTTTCCAGTGTTGAAATCACCTTTTAGTCCCCTGGTTTTTAATTTTGTTTAGATTTAATCCTTTGCATTTGCATATTTATTTTCATTTTATTAATTTATGTTTTTAATTTTAATCCCTTTATGGTTATTGCTTATTGTGTTAGATTTATGCATGTTTTTTTTCTCTCTTGCTTTTTTTGTGTTGGGCCTCGTTAGAATAGTTTAGGGTTTAATATAATTTAATTAATTTAAATTATGCCCTTGTCTTATTGGGGTGTAAGTTTTAAATTAATTAAATTAAATTTAGGATTAGATTAGTAGGAGCCTTTAGTTCGATTTAGGGTTCGAATTAATTTAATTAATTTAAATTTATCCTTAGCTCATTGGGATAAATGTTAAATTTATTAAATTAATTTAACATCTCTTAATTATCTTTTAGGATAAATTGGTATTGATCTTAGATGGACATTTAATCAAGATCAAAGTAATTAATTCGATTCATTATAAATAGTATCTTTGACTTAATGGGATACTAGCTTATAATTAATCAAATTGATTATTTTGATTCAAGATAATCCATAAAATATTAGAGTTTTCTAGATTTTAGGATTTAATTAATTTATGGTTAATATTAGACTAACCTAGTTGTTAATTAGATCACTAATTGGATTTCCATAATTTGGGTCTTTTTAGGTTAGAACTTTAGTGGGTCTTGGTTTTTATTTTATGCCTTTCTCTGACATGCACTTTAACTGTAATTCATTAGACCTTAAATATTTTATATGGACATGTTATTAATTGACTTAAATTATAGAAAGGAGGTATTTATTAATTTCGATATTTGTGTCGTAACAATCCTTGCTCAATGGATGTTGACCAAATATTCGAATTAATTCCTATTGTCCGAAGGTAAATTTAATTTGAAATAAAATTTTGACAAGTCATAACATCATTCTTAACTATGCGCATCATGCATAAAGGTGATGTACTTGAGTTGAATCGTAAATTAACACGGTAGTCATTCTTATTCGATGTCGGTTTAATCTACGGTCCGATGTACAGTCACCCTTTAATTATTTCAACCCCACCAATTTGACAAAAGCCCGTTTAATTAAAGTCCGTGTCCAATTAAGAACACTTAATCAAATTCAATTCAAATTTCAACAATTTCCATCAATTAAAAACAACATATATTTTGGTACCGATTTCCGGGCGTAATGGGGGTGTTAATCCTTCCCCACACGTAACCAACTCCTGAACCCGTTTTTGAATGAATCTTTGATTTTATGGTGTCCGGCCTACCTTAATGGCCGATGGCGACTCCAAGTCTTCATTTTCAAAAAGTCGAGTTTCAAAAGGATTTTCCCATCTTTTTTAAATATTTTCCCAAAAAAAGAAAGAAAAATCAGACTACGTTCCTTTTTTAGCGACGTTCATTTAAAAAAAAGAGAGGTCGCCACAGTTGGCGACTCTGTTGAGACTATATTTTTTTTACAAAACAAAAAGAGAGTTAAGCCAAGAAAATATTTGTTGCTTTTAATGATGGAAATTATTGAAATTTAAATTGACTTTAATTAATTTGTTCTTTTTTTGAAGATATTTCTTTAATTATACGGGCTTCGATAATTGGTGGTTTTTGAATTAATTGCTCATTTAATTTATAAGGAATCACTGACATGTGTTGCATCATGATCATCAAGCTCTATACCCGAGCTTTGTCCCTTGAGTGGGAGTGAAATACCACATACCCATGTGAGTGGCCCTCCATGGGTCGGTAATTCATTTACGAAATCCACATCTTTTGTCACGTGAACAACCCTCCACGTTAGTAGGTCATGCTTTTCCTCGAACCAAATCCAATTCGCAAGCCTGTAATGGGCCAGAATTGGGATTCTTATTTCCTTAGTAGGTAATAAGATAGGTTTAGGTACCCTTTTTAGAACCGAACCCATGCGTGAGAATTTAGGAAACCCACCCCAATTAGAGCCATGGGGACAATCATAGAGAACTAGAATTCATGTGGTTAGGGCTTTCCTTTTCTCGTCCTTTTTGGCCACTATTTACCTAATTTGTGTTTATCTTTTAATTTCAGATTTATTATTTGTTCATTTATCCCATTACTAACATATTTCTTTTTTTCTTTCTTTCTTTTCCCCTTTTTTATATTTTGTTTTGCATATTTTGTCATATCATAAAGAGAACACTGATTCAAAAATAGTCTGAAGTTAAAGATTCGATCAATGAGAGACTTGGTCCGTAGCAACGACGAAAAGAATTCTGAGGTACAAGTATGGTCAGAGGGGGAACAGCTCCATGATGGGGATAATTTCTTTGTTGGGTTTAGGTCAGCAATGTCAGCTGAGACTTTTATGAACACGGAGTATAATGATATATCCAGGTTGAGATCAGTTTGGCACAGTTGGGGTTTTGAGGCGAGAAATGCTTTCAAAAGTGAGTATGGAGATATTGCATATTTGTTAGATGTCCAGTTGATTAGCCGCTACTTCAAGCCTTAGTGAGATTTTGGAATTCGGCCTATAGTTGTTTTACAATTGGCAGCATTAATCTGACCCTGATAATTGAAGAGTATGCAACCCTTGTAAATTGTGAGAATATAGATGAAAATTGTGTTTATTCTAAACCGATTAAGAACAAGTCTTTCCGGGCCAAACTTGGTAGGTTCTTAGATGCTTTGCCATCTTGGGTCGAAAATCATGTCACAACTTGGAACAAGAAAGAATACCTCAAGTGGGAAGGAATTTTAGTCTTGGCTTCATTGCATTCGGTGGGTCGAGTCTAGCGGGACCTCTTCACATTATTGATCTATGGGTTAGTTCTATTTCTAAAGATGATGGGGCTTATCGACCCATCTATATTAGATTTGTTTGATCGCTTAAGTGGGAAGACCAACCTGGTACTTGTAATCTTGGCAGAAACTTTCCAGTCTTTGAGGTTCTATAGAAGATATGGTGGGGGTCGTTTCTAGGGATGCCCTCATCTTCAGACAGTATGGTTCCACAGTCATCTTTGGTCAAACGTCCACTTCTCAAGACCTATCTTTGACGGCAAATTCTCACCATTAGAAGAGCTTTTACAAAAAGAAGATTGGCCGATGGATAGATTCGAAGAGGTATGGTTATATGTCTTCCAAAACTTAAAAGAAGAGGACATAGTTTGGAGAGCTTCGTGGCTGCCGGCAAGGAATGTTCTATAACACCCCATTTTTGGGCTTAGATGTTTTAAAGGTTGGTTCGAAGGTCCGATGGACCGGTATTAGAGATTCGAGTTGGTTTCAGGATTTAATTGGATTAATTATTTTTGATAGTGATAAAATTATAGAAAAATGTGCTAAAATCATTATTTAATATATTAATGATTATGGTGAAATCAATTTTAGAAAACAAGTTTTGGAAGGGTGACATTTTGGTTAGTGACCAAAATGTAATTTTTGAAAACTATTTTTATAGGTGACTAAAATGAAAAGGATCAAATTCTTAGAACCCTTAAGGAGCTAATTTACCAAGTTTTTTGCTGGAGATTTCTCTCTTCAATTAAGTCTTTTTAACATGTGTTTTAAAAGATAATTAAAAGGGATTTTAGATATTAAAGTTAGTTATCACTTTTAAAGAAATATGACGTAACTTTTCTCTCCACTTCTTTTCTGCCAAACACTCTTATTTTCAGCAAATCACATAGGTGAGAGACTTGTTTTCTTAATTTTTAATTTGTAATTGATTATTTATCTTTGATTTACAAAACCTTATGGAATTCTTGTGTTTTTTCAAGTTTTAAACAATCAATTGAGGAAGAAATCACACAATAGAGGTAAGGTTCATTCTTCTCCTCTATTGATGGTTCTTTATTGATATTCCCAAGTATTTGATCCTTGATTTATGATTTATAACTAGATTTTGTGTTTCTATAATGATTAATTGATTTAATTGGGTAAAATTGATGAAATAGTGGAAGATCCAAATTGGATCTTTTTTCTAGTGTTGATGATTGTTTTTAAACATATTTTGGATGTATTATATTATTGTTAAGTTGATTTTAACAATAGAGTCCCGAAACTCTTGAATCCCTAGTTGTTAAGGTTGTTAGATTTGTGTTTTTGTGGTGTTGAAGCGCCTGGGTAGTTGCGGGAAGTATTAGGATGAATTAATTTTGTTTTTAAGTGTTAATTGATGATGTTTGATGGATTGAATCATTGTAATAAGGTTGGGTTAAGTTTCGAAAGTGTTTGATGATGATTTCGGTATGTTTCAGATAAGTTTTGAGTGGGCAACATGAGAGTTGCAAGTAATTGTTTGTAGGCAATGGTTTGAATGCATAATGATGCATTTTCCCTCTAGTTTTTTGTGGTTAAAACATGGGATAATCAAAGCGACGAAGCTTGACGTTGATTTTGGCTTTCCGAAAGCTTGATTTGCGTTGGCGAGCAAAGTGAAGCGTATCGGTGAGTGGAAACTGGTTTAAACGCCTTTAAGAGGTTTAATAAAGGTTGTTGGGAGTTTAGGTTAAGTTTGAAACACTTACCTAAACTTGGAAGTATAAGTTTTCCCTCTTTTGCTCTTTAATATCGGTTCAGATATGAGCATGTGTAATTCATGTTTTGGTCTAAACATGGTTTGATTTATTTATTGGAAATGCATGATTTTAAGTACATATGCAGGGGTCTAAACGTATAAAAAATGCTAGTGAGCATTGGTTTTCATTTTGGTCGGGAATGGTGTTATTGCTTTGGCAATGTGATTGCATATGTGGTGGGTTTGTATAATGCATTGTAAAACAGTGAGTAAATGGTTTTGTAAATAATATATTGGCTATGTGACATGATGAGAAAACATTCAGATATAGTTGGCATGCCATTGGATGAAGTGCGCTATAATATGTTAAAAATCGATCATCTTTAAGAGCCCTTAAGGTAAGCGATCGGCTACTTGGATTATAATGTTGTCACTTGGGTTGAGCGGTCGGTTCCCCTTGTTGATGTTGATCTTGCAGTCGGCAAGGGTACTATATCTTGCGTCGGCACGGTATGGGTCATGGTAGTGGTCGACTATCATGGAAGATCCGTGTATTCGAAATGTAAGGTTAACAGTCAGATACTTAAAGATTAGTGGTCGGCTAATCAAGGATAGAGGTCGTCTATCCGAGGTTACTATAAATGCCAATATATGAAAATTCAAGTGTTGAACTTATTTTGTAATGCCTTGGAATTTAAGCATGAGTTGTATTTAATGCTTTGGAATTTAAGCATGGATTTGAATTTAATGCTTTGGAAATTTAAGCATGGTTTTGTGTATAATGTTTTGAGGATTTAAGCATATGGATTTTAATGTTTTGCATATGCTCGATATGCATGTTTTGATTTGGAATCATTGGAAATTGCTTAGGTCGTAAGCATGATTTGAAAACAAGTGTTTAGTTTTCAAGGGTTATAATGCATCATTGTTTTAAAGAGCAACCTCACTAAGCATGTGTGCTTACGCTCTCTTTTTCCTAATGATGCAGAGTATTAAAGTTTTGGGGCTGCAAAGGCAAGGCAAAAGTGATCCTAAGACAAAGACTGCTTTGAGTATGGACTCGGTTTATGTTTCCGGTTAATAAGGCAATGTGTTCGCCATATTTTGGGGATTTGTATTTCTATTTTCCATGAGTTTTAAGCATGAGTAGTGCTGGATATTATGGTTTGTTGGATGTTGGTTGAGCTTCAGTGATCTTGCTTATGTTGTTGCTAGCCAAGTGCTAGAGTATGCATCTATTTGGTTTTGATTGATTGCCATGGTTTGATGATTCACGCAAGTTTGGTTTGGTGCTATAAACGTGCAAGCATGCTGAGTATGCCTTAAATGTACGAAATGTGAGTTTTGGTTGCTTGGTGAAAAGTTTTTAGGAATCATGCCTATAAGATGTTTTGTGTAATTTAAGTGCCATGAGTTGTTGTTGATTCTGTGATGCTTTGGATGGTAATGTATCTTAGTGTTGATGTATAAGTGTTTGAAGCATGTTGGAGTGTTTTGGTTATCATCAAAGTGTGTTTAGACAATAATTTGGGACATTACAGGTCTAGGCGTACTGGTACGAGTGTCATTATTTCGGTACGGGTAAACCATTCCAGGCTTAGCGTACCGATACGCGGGTAGCTATTTTGATATGGGCCAAGGCAAAATTGGATAGTGTTTCGGTACTCAGGGAGGCATTTCGATGCGGTCTATTGGTTTTATGAAGGGCGTTTCGATACGCCCCCGCGTATCGGAATGGAAATTCGCTACTAGATTTTGGGTTTGAAATAATGAAGGTGCATCGAAACACCCCTTTGACCGTACCGATACGGTGGTGGTTAAATCTGTTATTTGGAATTGGAATCATTGAGGATTGGTAACTTTAATTTAGTATTGGTCCCTAAAATTGTCAGTTTTGCAATTTAGTCCCTAAAACATTTGTTATGGAATTGGAGGCCTTTCCGTGATCCGTTTTCTTTAGAATTTCACCTGCTGTAAGTATGTACACTTAGGATTTATAATATGCATCTAGATAAGACAAAATAAAAAAATAGACCAGTTTTCGTAATTTTTCTCCAGTTTACTTTGACAAACCTAATATAGTTCTCTCAGTTCAGTCGGGCGTGTAGGCCGGGTTGAGGGGGTTACATTTGTTGGTATCAAAGCCAAGTTTCAAAAAGTTGGGATATTGTTGTTTGATTATTTGGTGATGTGTGAAATGCACGGTGATTGTGTGTATGTCTAGTGATTGTTTGATATCAAGTTGGGGTATGATTTGGGAACACATTGCCTATTATCGAGGTTTTAATGTTTTATAAGGTTGTCTTGGATCCTTGCCTAAAGCTAGCCTGACTTTAATGTGTTTTGATGCTTTTGTTAGCATAGTTCGACGTAAGACGTGTTCGATGGCTAATAATGCAGGAGTTGAGCAGAATAATGTTGAGGAAGGGAGTCCCCCTAATGTTTTACCTTATCCTCCTCCGTTGGTTCCTCCTGTTGATGTTGGGGTGGGTGGTGTACCTCAGGCTCCTCCTGTGCCGGTATTGGGTGATTTGACTTTGTTAATCCAAGCGATGACGAGAGCGTTTTAGGCAGTGATGGCTAGAGTACAAGTGCAAGCATCAGCACCTGTTGTGGTGGCTAATCAAGGTTTACCCTTGGAACGTCTTTGAAGTTTGGGAGGCTAGGAATTTTAGGGTTTGAGTCCTGAGGCAGCCAAGGGTTGGCTGAAGAAGATAATCCCTGTCGAACCAGATGGGGTGTAATGAGGAGCGCAAGTTGGGTTGCATTGTGTCGCTGTTGCAGGGTGATGCATATCATTGGTGGGTGACCACAATTGCTGGCGTTCTCGAGGCAGATGTAACTTGGGAGTTCTTTTGGAGAGTTTTCTAGTGCAAGCATTTTGAACACTTGAAACTTGTATATGTATATATGTCTTGAATGGGCCTATCATATTATGAACTTGGTGGTTAATGTAAATCAAGTAATGAATTAAAATTCTATGCAATGGAAATGTATTTAGCTGTGCATATGGATAAATATATATAGGGTATCATTCAAATGTCTTGAGATGAGATTGTCTTGTGTGATCATACCTTGTTGTAGTATTTTTTATAAGCTTGAATGGTAAATGCCAAAAAGTAAGGGTGGCATATGCTCGCTTGGAATCAAGGTATGTACTTTTGATCATGTTTAATAAGTTAAGTATGTAATGTCACATGTATCAAGCTAAAGAGAAAAGAATGAAATGAAGCATGTTTGCTTATTTAGATTTCGAATGATGATGAGTGTATGATAATGTTAATTGAAATTTTTGGTAACCTATAATGCATGTAATTAAGATTGCTTACATGTTAAGTAATGTATGTTTGGTTACTTTCTAGTTAAGTAACTCATCTAATAGGGATGAGTTAACCTATTCTTGCCTTGTTCTTGCTTGTATTGTACTTGGTAACGCTCCCGAACCGGTTTGCTGCCAACCCAGGGTAGGGGTGTTACATTTATTGGTAATTAGAGCTTTTTAGTCGGTTTTAGGACTAAACCGGGCTCTCTTGCATCATATAGGATACTTGTGCCACCTAGGAGACTTGTATTATATAGCTTGTGTCTTGCTTAACTAAACCAAAATCCTAATTGTTCTATTTAAATGTAGAATGTCTGAAACAAGGCTCGCTCGGGATGATGAAAGTCCCGTAGGCTCCTCAAATGAAGAGGATAGTGTGGGGATAGAGCAAAATCCTCCACAGCAACAAGCTGAACCTAGAGAGAAAGCTCAACCCAAGGCCAAGCTGCTGCTCAACAGGAAGCTCCTGCTATAAATCCTGTGCAGCAGGAATGTCTCCTGAGCATGAAGGAGATGTTCGATCATCTTGTAACTACCTTGAAACAAGATCATCCTATTCCTCCTCTCGTTCCTACTCCAACTAGGGCCCCTATTGACAAGCTTGCTCAACACCAGGCTTATACCTTTACCGGTACTGATGAAGCCAATCCTAAAATAGCTGAGTATTGGTTAGAGGCCACTACTCGAATCCTGACCAAACAACTGCCCTGTTCTGATGAACACAAACTCAAATGTGCTATAGCCTTGTTGGCAGACGAAGCTTTGAGCTGATGGGAAACCACTATACTGAATGCTCCTGCTGAAGCTGTAACTTGGAAATCCTTCCTCGAGGAATTCAAGAAGAAATACATTAGTGAACAATACCTGGCCGAGCGTCGGAAGTGTTTCTTGTACCTCAAGCAAGGTGGCTGGCCTATCGAACAGTACGTGAGTGACTTTTGCAAATATTGCAAATACGGGTTGGAATGCATCAAGACTGATGCTGACAAGTGTAGGATGTTTATTGATGGATTGAATGATGAGTTAAGTTATTGTATTCACTGCCCTGGGTATCACTGACTTCCATAATCTGGTGAACCGGGCCATTGCAACCGAGGCAAAGATGAAAGCCTCTGAGAAACGCAAAAGTGGAAATTCCTGGAAAGACAAGCGATCCGGGAATGATGACAAGCCTCACTGGCAGTCAAAGAAGTCCAAATATTCTAAGGACTACTCTTCGAATTACACTCATGCTCAAAAAAGTAATTTCATACCGAGACCCCAATCGGTAACGAAGTCTTCAACCCCGATCATATCTGTTGATAGTACGGGGAATTCTGGTAAAGCTGTTCATATCCTACTCGCAAGTTCTGCCAGAAACACCACACGGGTCAGTGTAGAACTCAACAAAATCTATATTACTTATATGGAGCCTCAGATCACTATATCAGGGATTGTCCTCAGAATCCTAACAAGGTTCCGAATCGAACTCCTGCAAATGCTAGCCCAGCTCCTTCCATTCGAAACAAAGGTCCCAGACAAGCTCAGACTGGAAATAAAGGGAAAGGCAAAGGACAACATTCGAATGCCTTACTCACCAAGAATCTCGAGCTCCTACTTGATTCTATCAAATCCGGGGAAAAAAAGATGAAGAATCATCTGATGTTATAGCAGGTACCGTTGAGATAAATTTGACTCCTGTTTATGCTTTAATAGACTCGGGATCCAGTCTTGTTCGTGAAGAAGAAGGACGAGACTATGAGACTCTGTATTGACTATAGACAATTGAACAAGCTTACTATCAAGAATCGATATCCACTCCCAAGGATTGAAGATCTTTTCCATCAACTCAAAGATGCTATAGTATTCTCAAAGATCAATTTACGATCAGGATACTACCAAATGAGGGTAAAAGAAGAAGATGTACCCAAGACAGCCCTTCGTACTCGATATGGCCATTTTGAATTCCTTGTAATGCCATTCAGATTAACGAATGCTCCAGCTGCTTTCATGGATCTCATGAACCGTGTATTCAAGCCCTATCTTGACAAGTTCGTAGTCGTCTTCATTGATGGTATTCTAGTGTATTCTCAGAATAAGGAAGAACATTCTAAACACCTTTGAATCGTATTGCAAACTCTCTCAGAACGTCAATTGTTTGCAAAGTTCTCTAAATGTGAATTTTGGCTATCAAAAGTGTCGTTTCTTGGACATGTTATCTTAGCAGAAGAGATTAAAGTAGATCCAAGGAAGATTCAATCTATCCTAGATTGGAAACCTCCAAGGAATATTGGTGAGGTCAGAAGCTTTCTCAGTTTAGCGGGATATTATCGACGTTTTGTCAACAGATTCTCATCCATTGCCGCAAGTTTGACTAAGTTAAATCGCAAAGATACATCCTTTTTTTGGTCGGAGAACCAACAACGAAGCTTCGATCAACTTAAACAAGCCCTGACTCATGCTCCGGTTCTCATCCAACAGTATCGGGTAAGGAGTACACTGTTTACAGTGATGCATCTCATTTGGGTCTAGGATGTGTCCTAATGCAAGATAGAAACATGGTAGCTTACACTTCAAGGAAACTAAAACCACACGAGTTAAACTACCCTACTCACGATCTAGAATTGGCAGCTATCGTGTTTGCACTCAAAGTCTGGAGACATTACTTGTACGGGCAGAAATGCAACTTGTTCACAGACCACAAGAGTCTCAAATACCTCCTAACTCAGAAAAACTTGAACTTGAGGCAAATGAGATGGCTAGAGTTACTTAAAGATTATGATTTGGTTATCGACTTTCATCCAAGGAAAACAAACATAGTCACTGATGCCCTTAGTCGTAGACCATACTCGGGTAAACCCTTAAATCTAAATCCTAGAATAATCCATTCGAATTAGACCTTTCTTGACTTACAAATAACTATTCAAAAATCTCCCTTAATGATCTTTTCCCATTCGTTTATAGCTTCCTTGGCTATCAATGCTCATTTTCATTTATCCAAAGGACGGAAATTCTTGTATGAACTTCAAGTTCAATCTAGTCTAATCTCAAGAATCAAAGAACTCCAACAAATTGATCTAGATCTTTAGAAGATCATGTCCAAGCTAGACTCTGAGTCTAATTCTGACTTTTCCCTCAAGTCGAAAAGACTCCTCTATTTCAAAGATAGAGTATGTGTTCCTAATAACAAGGAACTAAGACACGAGATGTTACAAGAAGCTCACCAAAGCTCTTTCTCGATTCACCCTGGATCGGTTAAGATGTACAAGGACCTAAAGCCACTATAATGGTGGCCATGCATGAAATCGGCTATCACAGACTTTGTTTCGAAGTGCTTAACTTGTCAGAGGGTCAAAGCCGAGCATCAAGTCCCTACTGGATTGCTCCAACCAATCAAATTCCCTTAGTGGAAATGGGATCGGATTACAATGGACTCCGTTACTAGTCTTCCTTCCACTCTAAGAAAGAATGATGTTGTATAGGTGATTGTTGATAGATTCACAAAGTCTACTCACTTTATCCCTGTTCGAATATACATGAGCTTGGAAACCTTAGTCGAGCTATACATCCATGAAGTGATTTGATTACACGGTGTACCTACAGCTATAATCTTCGATCGAGACCTCAGATTTGCTTCCTGATTCTGAAAATTATTGCAAAAAGGCCTTGGAACCAAAGTGCATTTGAACACAGCCTTTCATCCTCAATCAGATGGCAATCTAAAAGAATCATACAAGTACTTGAAGACATGCTACATGCTTGTGTTATAGACTTCAGAAAGAACTGGGAGAAATCTCTACCCCTAGTAGAGTTTGCTTACAACAATAGCTACCAGACATCTATCCAGATGGCTCCCTTCGAAGCTCTATACAGAAGGAAATGTAGAACTCCCTCGTGTTGGTCTGAATTGGGAGAAAACAAGGTTTTGGGACCTTAATTGCTTAGAGAAACCGAAGAACAAGTAAAAATCATACATGATCGATTGAAGCAAAACTTTGATAGACAAAAAGCCTATGCAGACTTGAAAAGGAGAGACATCCAATACAATGTTGGAGACAAAGTCTTCCTCAAAGTGTCCCCTTAGAAGAAAGTCTTTCGGTTTGGAAGAAAAGTGAAACTCAGTCCCTGATTCATTGGTCCGTTTGAAATCATTGAAAGGATAGGGCCAGTGGCCTATCGATTAGCTCTTCCCAGTGAATTTGAGAAGATTCACAATGTCTTTTATTTATCTATGCTCCAAAGATATCGATATGACCCATCCCATGTCCTTGAACCTGAAGAAGTAGAGTTGAATCCTGACTTATCGTATGAAGAAGAGCCAATACGAATACTTGACAAAGAAGTTAGAAGACTCTGAAACAAGAATGTTCCCTTGGTGAAAGTGTTATTGAGGAGTCATAAAATGGAAGAGGCAACTTGGGAACCTGAGGCCACGATAAAAGATCAATATCCTCACCTATTCAACTCAGGTAAATTCGAGGGCGAATTTATTTTTAAGGGGGGAGAGAATTGTAGTACCCCAAAACGTGGCTTAGGAATAAGTACCGAATCAATTGCTAATTAAATTATTACAAAATACCTTTTTAATAAATAATTAGATAAGTTAAGGATCAATTTGAAAAGAAATAAAGTTGGAGTGCTCGAAATTAAGGGACTATTTTGAATAACATGCAAAATTTAATTATTGCATGATAAAACTAAATTGAATTGTGGACATTCCACATGTCCACCAAATAAGATAATGGCTGGCCACATGGGGTTCAACCCATCTTCTCCATTCTTCTTCCATAAGCCGGCTTACCAACTTGAGAGAAAGCTTGAATGTAAACCATAGAATTCTTGAGAAAATTGCAATAGTTAGGATCAAATTGAATAGGAATTCATATTGGAGAAGGTAAATGCTTGATTCTCACTTTAGTTTCGTGTTTGAATCTTGAACTAGAGATGTTCTTATCGTCTAAATTGAATTGGAAATTGGATGATTGTTATGCTGGAAAATTTGGTTACATTGTTGGATTTAAAACTGAAGATTTAGTGTTAAAATGAAGTGTAATACATGCTGGAAATATGATTGTATGTTGCTGGAAACTTGAATGTTCATGCTGGAAATTTACTGGAAATTGCCATGATTGCTGGATATTTAGGTACTAAATTGGTATGATTTGAATGTCACATAGAATGGAATTGTTTTGATCACACAACTAGTGAAGATTGTGTAAACATGATTGATTTTGTATAAAATGCCTTGTTATGATCACATAGATAAGTGAATTAAAACTGACCTAGACATGTAAGAACATGAAAATAAGTTGAATTACAATGTTAGAATCTTGTTTAGGGGAAACATGAAGCTAAAAATATAGCCTAGTGTAATCTGCCCAGAATGCTTTGTTCTGGGCAGTAACTTCGAAAAATTACCATAAATTGTGTAAATGGAATTTAAGGCTGAAAATTTAATGGACAGTTCCTTAACATGTCTTAATTCATTAGGAGAAAGCGGAATCGAATTCGGAATTGTAGAATGGATTGTAGAAATGAAACACTAGGGATAGTGCAAACTGTCCAGTGTTGTAATTACCCTGTCTTTAAGTAAAAAACTGTATTAATTGGTAAATAATCAAAATGCAAGGAGTATATAGTTAGAAATATAATTAAGTTATATTTCCAGCGGTGTAAAGCAATTGAAATTCCGACGTACAGAATGAAAGTTATGCATGTTTAAGTAAATAGTGCACAAGCTGCCAGGCAGCAACCTTGATGTTTTGAAATGTATGTTGAATGAATTATATGTATTGTTGTCTTGTTTTGAATAAATGAATGTGTTTGTCTTGACCATGATTTACTTGTATGAAATGTTAGAACGATAAGGGAACATTGGAGAAAGGTCCATGGAGGAGCATTCAAAAGCTAGAAACAAAGGAGTTTGGATCCAAGACTAGCTAAGCTTAGAGTATTGTGAGTGTAGTTTATAAATATAGTTAGGACTTAGGTCCTAACCAAATATGCATGATTATTTTCTTGCTATGAATATGCCATGATAATGAACCTAATTTAACTTGAATATAAATATTAAGGGAAGTATGAAATATGATAATATATGAAACTTGTCTACATGAATGCTACTTGAATGCCTTGGGTGTAGATTATCGAATGCCACTTGAATGTATTGTCTTGAACATGAAATGCATTGCTTGAAACATGAAATGTACTGCCTTGAACATGAATGGTTTGCCTTGACCATGAAACACATGAAATGTGAAATGAAATTTAAGAGCTAAGGCTAAATTGGCCTAAGGGCTAAAGCATAATATTGCTATACTTGCTTGAAATGATTCTTGACTACATGATCTTGAACTTGTATAAGCTTGATAATTCTTGAATAAATAAAGTGTAATCAAACAACCTTGGTTGCAGTTGAATAGGTAGAAGGGCATGCCTTAGAGTCTAGAGCTCATTGTGTAGGGTGGACTACGGTCTAGGGCTAAGGCCCCTAATTGGCGATAGACGGTACGTTTGTGTGGTCTTTGCAATAGTAAGAGGGTTGACCAGTACTACGGTACATCTTGCGTACTACGATACATCTTGTGGCGACAGTTGGTTGGAGACTTGATTACCTAGTCAAACTAAGAACCAAGGATTGTTTTAAAAGAATATAAATGAGCTAATAAGTATGAATTGATTAATTACTTGTCTTGAAAACAAGCTACTCGAATTGCTTGTCTTGAAATCTTGCTACTTGAATTACTTGTCTTGACTTGAATTACTTGTCTTGAGACCTTGCTACTTGAATTGCTTGTCTTGAAATCTTGCTACTTGAATTACTTGTCTTGAAATCTTGCTACTCGAATTACTTGTCTTGAGACCTTGCTACTTGAATTGCTTGTCTTGAAATCTTGCTACTTGAATTACTTGTCTTGAAAACTTGCTACTTGAACTATTTGATATGTGACCATGAATAGTCAGATTTCTTGAAATGGACAAAGTATGAATTGTGATTTATTGTCTTTTGCATCTTGTGCTATTCGATTGCCTTGAAATCCTTAGTTAGGATCATTCTTGATTAATTAACACTTAACTCGATATAACAATTGGATAGAACTAGATACTACCTCACTGAGTACATTCTTGTACTTATCACTCTCGCTTTCATCCTTCCCAACCACATGTTAAAAGATTCGATCATAGCTTGATCCAGAAGCCTAAATTCTTGAGTTGGAAGCAAGACACAAGCATAGCTAAAGTATGGACACACTTGTTTTATACTCCCCTAGTTGGTGGCACTTAGTTGTATATAATGTCTAGTGCATGCATTTTGAACACTTGAAACTTGTATATGTATATATGTCTTGAATGGGCCTATCATATTATGAACTTGGTGGTTAATGTAAATTAAGTAATGAATTAAAATTCTATGTAATGGAAATGTATTTAGCTACGCATATGGATAAATATTTATAGGGTATCATTTGAGTGTCTTGAGATGAGATTGTCTTGTGTGATCATACCTTGTTGTAGTATTTTTATAAGCTTGAATGGTAAATTCCAAAAGGTAAAGGTGGTATTTGCTCGCTTGGAATCAAGGTATGTACTTTTGATTATGTTTAATAAGTTAAGTATGTAATGTCACATGTATCAAGCTAAAGTGAAAAGAATGAAATGAAGCATGTTTGCTTATTCAGGTTTCGAATGATGATGATTGTATGATAATGTTAATTGAAATTTTTGGTAACCTATAATGTATGTAATTAAGATTGCTTACATGTTATGTAATGTATGTTTTGTTACTTGCTAGTTAAGTAACTCATCTAATAGGGATGAGTTAACCTATTATTACCTCGTTCTTGCTTGTATTGTACTTGGTAACGCTTCTGAATTGGTTTGCTGCAACCTGGGGTAGGGGGTGTTACACGGTGGGCGATCGTGTGTTCTTGAAAGTGTCACCATGGAAGAAGGTGATGTAGTTCAGACATAAGGGTAAGCTTAATTGAGGTTGTTGAGCATGTTGGTCTTGTGGCTTATCGGTTGAGGTTGCCTCCCGAGTTGGAGAAAATACATGATGTGTTCCATGTATCCATGTTGCAGAGGTATCAGTCGGATCCCTCGCATGTGATGCCGGTGGAGCATATTGAGTTGAGGCCGAATTTGTCATATGACAAGGAACCGGTGGACATTCTTGATTCCAGCAGCAAAGCTCTTCGTGGCAAGAAAATTGAGCTTGTTAAGGTCTTGTGGCGACACCGTGGTGTCGAGGAAGCCACTTGGGAGAGCAAGGTAGATATGTTGGAGCAATTTTCGCATTTGTTTCCTCCAGGTAAATTTCGAGGATGGAATTTCTTAAGTGGGGGAGAGTTGTAACACCCCGGTTTTGGGCTTAGATGCTTTAAAGGTTGGTTCGAAGGTTCGGCGGACAGGTATTAGAGATTTGAGTTGGTTTCAGGATTTAATTGGATTAATTATTTTTGATGGGGATAAATTATGAAAAAATGTGCTAAAATCATTATTTAATATATTAATGATTATGGTGAAATCAATTTTGGAAAACAAGTTTTGGAAGGGTGACATTTTAGTTAGTGACCAAAATGTAATTTTTGAAAACTATTTTCATAGGTGACTAAAATGAAAAGGATCAAATTTCTAGAATCCCTAAGAAATTTGACGTAACTTTTCTCTCAACTTTCTATAATTAAATTTCTATAATTAAAAGGGATTTTAGATATTAAAGTTAGTTATCACTTTTAAAGAAATTTGACGTAACTTTTCTCTCCACTTCTTTTCTGCCAAACACTCTTATTTTCATCAAATCATAGAGGTGAGGACTTGTTTTCTTAATTTCTTGATTTGTAATTGATTCTTTATCTTTGATTTACAAAACCTTATGGAATTCTTGTGTTTTTTCATCTTTAAACAATCAATTGAGGGAGAGATTACACAATAGAGGTAAGGTTCGTTCTTCTCCTCTATTGATGGTTCTTTATTGATATTCCCAAGTATTTGATCCTTGATTTACAATTTATAACCTGATTTTGTGTTTCTATAATGATTAATTAATTTAATTGGGTAAAATTAATGAAATAGTGAAGATCCAAATTGGATCTGTTTTCTAGTGTTGAGGATTGTTTTTAAACATATTTTGGATGTATTATATTGTTGTTAAGTTGATTTTAACAATGGTAGTTGCTGGTGGGGATGAGCAATGAAACTGAGAAAATAGAAAAATCGACTCGAACCGGGCTATGCGGTTCGATTTGGGTTTGCATGTTGAGGTTCAGTTTAAAACTCAAGCTTCTCAATTCGGTTTGGTTTTGGGTTTTCCATATGGAATCCGTTTATTCCATATCAACCCGAATTAAAAAATGCATTATGATCCATATCAAATATATTTTAAAGATAGTCTCTTGAAATATTTTGATTTGTTTTTAAGATATTTTCGTGGAATATTTGGATATATTTTTATAATTTTAAGTTGATTGAATATTGTGTTTCAAATTGGAATATGTTTTTATAATATTTACTATTCAAGATTTGTTTTACTATGTTGAATATTTGATTTTGGTTTTAATCAAACAATATATTAGACTACATATTTATGTTCTAAGTTGGTGATGTTGAATCATTGAGTGGATATTAATTAAATGAATATTTTATGTGATTTATTTTTTAGATAGATTGTCTATTTTGTAATCATCATTATTTTTTAATTCATTTTTATTTAAAATCTTAGATTTGTCAAGAGCTCAAGACATGTGTTTTCTTGTTCTTAATGGAAAAAATAAATTGATTTTGAAGTGTCTAATGATAAATTAAAATATGTTATGTGTTTTGCTTATTTTTGTTTGAATTGAAAAAACCCTGTTAAAACCGCAGTTTTTAACCAAACCGAACCGAAACGCAAAATTCGGTTTTTGGTATTTCAGTTTTTTTACCATTCGGTTTCGGTTTTCTTTTTAAAAAACCGCAGACTGTGGTTCGGTTCATATTTTGCTAAAAAATCGAACCGAATACACCCCTAGTTGTTGGAAGTATTGGGATGAATTAGTCCTGTTTTTAAGTGTTAATTGATGATGTTTGATGGATTGAACCGTTGTAATAAGGCTGTGTTAAGTTTTTCAGAAGTGTTTGATGATGATTTCGGTATGTTTCGGATAAGTTTTGAGTGGGCAACATGAGAGTTGCGGGTAATTGCTTGTAGGCAATGGTTTGAATGCATAATGATGCATTTGCCCTCTAGTTTTATGTGGTTAAAACAAGAGATAATCAATGCGACGAAGCTTGACATTGATTTTGGCTTGCCAGAAGCTTGATTCGCGTTGGTGAGCAAAGCGAAGTGTATCGGCGAGTGGAAACTGGTTTAAACGCCTTTAAAAGGTTTAATAAAGGTTGTTAGGAGTTTAGGTTAAGTTTGAAACACTTACCTAAACTCAGAAGTAAGTTTTCCCTCTTTTGCTCTTTAATATCGGTTCAGATATGAGCATGTGTAACTCATGTTTTGGCCGTAAACATAGTTTGATTTACTTACTGGAAATGCATGATTTTAAGTACATATGCAGGGGTTTAAAAGTATAAAAAATGTTAGTGAGCATTGGTTTTCATTCTGGTCAGGAATGGTGTTATTGCTTTGGCAATGTGATTGCATATGTGGTGGTTTTGTATAATGCATTGTAAAACAGTGAGTAAATGGTTTTTTAAATAATATATTGGCTACGTGAAATGATGAGAAAACATTCAGATATAGTTGGCATGCCATAAGATGAAGTGCGCTATAATATGTTAAAAATTGATCGTGGTTAAGTGTCCTTAAGGTAAGCGGTTAGCTACTCAGATTATAATGTTATCACTTGGGTTGAGCGGTCGGTTCCCCTTGTTGATGTTGATCTTGCAGTCGGCAAGGGTGCTATATCATGCGGTCGGCATGATATGGGTCATGGTAGTAGTCTACTATCATGGGAGATCCGTGGATCCGAAATGTAAGGTTAATGGTCGGTTACTTAATGATTAACGTTTGGCTAATCAAGGATAGAGGTCGTCTATCCGAGGTCACTATAAATGCCAATATATGAAAATTCAAGTGTTGAACTTATTTTGTAATTCTTTGGAATTTAAGCATGGGTTGTATTTAATGCTTTGGAATTTAAGCATGGATTTGTATTTAATGCTTTGGAAATTTAAGCATGGTTTTGTGTTTAATGTTTTGAGGATTTAAGCATGTGGATTTTAATGTTTTGCATATGGTCGATATGCATGTTTTGATTTGGAATCATTGGAACTTGCTTAGGTCGTTAGCATGGTTTAAAAACAAGTGTTTAGTTTTCAAGGGTTATAATGCATCATTATTTTAAAGAGCAACCTCACTAAGCGTGTGTGCTTACGCTATCTTTTTCCTAATAATGTAGAGCATTGAAGTTTTGGGGCTGTAAAGGCAAGGCAAAAGTGATCCTAAGACAAAGACTACTTTGAGTATGAACTCAGTTTATGTTTCCGGTTAATAAGGTAATGTGTTCGCATATTTTGGGGATTTGTATTTCCATTTTCCATGAGTTTTAAGCATGAGTAGTGCTGGATATTATGGTTTGTTGGATGTTGGTTGAGCTTGAGTGAATCTTGGCTATGTTGTTGCTAGCCAAGTGCTAGAGTATGCATCTAGTTGGTTTTGATTGATTGCCATGGTTTGATGATTCAAGCAAGTTAGGTTTGGTGCTATAAATGTGCAAGCATGCTGAGTATGCCTTAAATGTACCAAATGTGAGTTTTTGTTGCTTGGTGAAAAGTTTTTAGGAAGCATGCCTATATGGTGTTTTCGTAATTTAAATGCCTTGAGTAGTTGTTGAATATGTGATGCTTTGGATGGTAATGTATCTTAGTGCTATTGTGTAAGTGTTTGAAGCATGTTGGAGCATTTTGGTTATCATCAAAATGTGTTTAGACAACAATATGGGACATTATACGTTTAGGCGTACCGATACAGTCTAATGGTTTTATGACGGGCGTTTTGATACGCGGGGGCGTATCAGAATGAAAATTGGCTGCTGGAATTCTAGGTTTGAAATAACGAAGGTGTATCGAAACACCCATTTGACCGTACCGATATGGTGGCGGTTAAATCTGTTATTTGGGATTTTTTGAGGTTTTATTTTCTTACGTTTTGGTCCCTGAATTTTGTGAATGCAATTGTATGCGTTTGGGTGATCGTAATGATTTGAAATTTGACATGTAAGCATGGAATTGGACTAATTGATGATTGGTAACTTTAATTCCAGTATTGGTCCCTAAAATTGTCAGTTTTTCAATTTAGTCGCTGAAACGTTTGTTATGCAATTTGAGGCCTTTCCATGATCTATTTTCTTTGGAATTTCACCCGCTACAAGTATGTACATTTAGGATTTATAATATGCGCCTAGATAAGATAAAAGAAAAAAAAATGGACCCGTTTTCGTAATTTTTCTTCGGTTTGCTTCAGAAAACCTAATGTAGTTCTCTCGGTTCGACCGGGCGTCTAGGCCGGGTCGAGGGGTTACATGTTCTTTATAGATGTAGGAGTGTTCTTGGGTACCACTACTCAATCTTTGAGGGCATACTGCTTATGTACCACTTCTGGTTTTGAGACAGTTCAGTTCCAAGCAATTTGTGTCGGCTACAAGTGGGTTGAATGGGTTCAACATTGACTATGAGACGGGAAAGGGCTTCAAAGAGAAGGTGTACCGTGCTTCTTCTGCTTGGAACAACGCAAGACGGGTTAGGATTATGAGTGCTCCGCATATGATGACTCTCGAGTATGAAGTATGGTGATTCCATCGCATCAGCGACAACATTCCTAAGTTGAATCCCGATGGGATAAGGTCTATTGAAGAAAGATTGGCTATGCTTCCCACTGAAGTCAATTTGATGAGAAAGTAACTTGAAGAAGAAAAAAAGAGATTTATTCAGCTCGAAGGGAAAGCTAAACAAGAAAGGTTCAACTTTGAGCTAGATAAGACAAAGCTCGAAGGAGAAATTAAAGGTCTGCAAAGGAGAAACGATAAGTTGGAGCTTGAGCTTAAATTGGAAAAGGAAGAAATTTGGAAGCTACAAAGGCTAAGCAAGAGCAAGAGAGTCGCAGATGATGGACCAAGCGAAGGTATGGAGCTCAAAATTAAAGAAGAGAATGCAAGAGCCGAGACTTATAAGTGGAAGTATTATGAGCGTAAGGACCAAGTGCTGGCCGTGACTCAAGAGATGGAGAATTTACGAACTTCCTATTCTGAACAGCTTGGAAATGAACAACGCTAAAATAAGGAATTGAGGGCTCAAGTAAAACAGTTGAAAAAATCTCTCCTCAAGCATAAGGGTTCCATAAATGAATAGTTTAGGGACTAAATTTTAATTTTCAAAAGTTATGTACTCTAGTCCCGTAAATGAATAGTTTACCCACAAGAATGATGTTTTCGTGTTAACCAGATTTTTCGTAAGGAGTTTGTATTATTGGCTATAAAGTGAGAAAGTTTAGAAAAATATTCGGATGATCAGATCAAATCGAATATTTAAGATATTTTGAACAATGATAAAGCAAGGTTAAAATGTCATTTCCATGTCTTATAACGGTAGGATTTATCATGGACCATTGGATTAAAGTAGATTTTCCATGTTAAATATGAGCCATTGGATGAAAAATGTAATTTTGGGAAATTCTAAGGGCAAAGTTGGTAATCACTAACTTCTTGGTTTATTTTTGACCCTTGGATGAATATTTTGACGTGTGACAAGATGAGAGACATTGGATTACAAGGGCAAAATGGTAATTTTATCATAAAATAAATTTTTAATTTATTTCTTTATAAAGATGGCTAATGGCCTAATTTAAAAGAAATGGAAATTCAAGAGATTTCTTCAAATTTCTCCTCTTGTTCGAAACCTCATCCAGGGTAAGAGAAAAATTTTCTTTTTGAATTTTCAAGCTAATTTAGTTGGATTTTGGATGAAAGCATGAAACATTGAATTGATCTACATGAAATTCTCTATCATTTGGTACAATTTATTCATGCTTTCCTTACTCGAAATCTTAGTTCCATGAATAAAGTGGATGAAGGGGATGTTTAATTTTGATGAATTAAGATTAGACTTTGATGAAGTTGATGTTGTAGAATCATGTCCAAGCTTATATGATGATTGAAACTACTTGAAAATGGTTAAATCCTAATTTGGTTAAGTTAGGGTTTTGATGTGAAGTTGAAAATTTGATTGATTATGATATGGAAATAATGGTATAAGCTTGGAAATAATGTTTAGAAGTTGAATTCATGCTTGAATCAAGTTGGAAATTTTGATTAGAGTGACCTTTCATATTCGGCCTTTAGGAAGAATATTAGAGAAAATTATGGAAAAATTTCCTAAGGTTAGAAATGATGTAAGAATGATTTTACAAGGTTTAGAATCTTGTTTGGATCAATTTGGAAGCTTACAAAGTGTTGAGGACCAAATAGCATATTAATAGAAATATGAGATTGAAAAGGAAATTGACTAGAACTCAATGTATTAAGTTTAAATATATTGTTGGAATACTTGAATATGTTGTTAGCGATTGAATTTGAAGTTCAATGACAAGGGAGCATTTTGAATAATTTGGAAATTATTGAGATGAATTCTAAAGGAATTCATTTTATAGTTAAATTATGATATTTGAAAATGTCTAGTGAATTATTGATGAAGATGAATAGTAAAGGGTTTGAAATATTATTTTGAAGTATGAAGATTAACATTGATGTTGTGAAATGGAATTAGTATCGAATTAATATCGAAAGGATTTTTAGGAATTTTGTTCCTAGTATGCGCCTATGTTAGAATGATACCAACATATGCTTTGAATTGTATGTGTTGGCAAATGATGTCTTTATAGATCGTGATCGAAATTATAATTCAAGCAAGCTTAAAGACAAGGAAAATGTTCAAGAGTAAAGATAAAATCGGTAGTAAATTTACTAGTGAGGCATCAGGTGAGTGCAATGCATACATAACATGATACATGGATGTTTAATACATCATTAGGAAGACTTGCGATGAGTCTACCTTGTTTATATTGGCATGATATTTATGTCATTGATCATATATTTGACTTATTTTATATATGCCAAAAAGTTGAATATAAATTCATGGATCACTAGTTATATGATGTTATATTATGAATGTTATTTCGGGTATGAACTGACCAATGTTAAATTATGTTGATATACATTGCCATGGATGAAATAAATATGGAATATATGCCCAAGTATGTCATTGAGGGACAAGGTATAGTTGGCATGCCATAGAGTCCAGCAGCACGCCGCATACTCGGTTTAGCACTATAGTGTATATAAAGGACACTTAGTGTATATGCTGGGCACGACCTTATGTGTATTATTGTGGGCACGACCTTATGTGTATCAGTACTTCAGTGTATATTTGACTCGAGTACCAGGGTCTTTATAGGTTTATATTTGGGCTATGGTTTATTGGTTAATAAATGATAAACATGTGAATAAGCTTATTAGCTTTTGGAATAAATGGCAAGTATATTGGTAAGAAATTTTTATTTGGTTTATATTATGTTTGCACATGGTTAACACGATGGTAATATAGATATCTAGTGATCATGATACATGAATACTGTTACATGTTAATATTTATAGTAATGCTGTATTGCACTAGATATTATTATCATTATTATTGGTAAGAAATTATTATTATTATTATCATTATTATTGCCTCACTAAGTATATACTTAGCGTGTGATGGTTTTCACGCGTAGTTAAAAAGCAGAATTCGGAGTAAGGAGCACCTGACATCCTACTTATCAGGAGTATAATCACGGTATCAGTAATAACATCTTTTGATGTGTTTTGATGTTACTAGATGCCATGTATATGTTAAAATTAGTCGGTTTTATACTAGTTTAGACATGGTTTGTAATAACATATAAACTAGTTTATGTTTATAGTGAATTATGAGTAGTTGTATTAAATTAAAATCGGATAATGAGTAGAAAAGGCTAAAAAGAGTAATTGAGTAAATTTTTATTTTAGGCAGTTATATTCCCTATATATCATAGATAAGAACTGTTAAGTTGCTGCCTGAAATCGAAATTAATTTGGTTGGTTAAAAATTTGAAATATGATTCTACACGATAAATGGTAAAAATGGATAAATTATAACTTTTTTTTACTAATATGAAATGTTGGCATATTCATTATGTGACAATCTGATTAGTAGTGGGTAAAGAATACTGGTTTGGGTGTTACATTTATTGGTATCAGAGCTACATGTTTAGCCGGTTCTGGATATAAATTGAGTATGTAGAAAGTCAAAACTATATACATGCCACTAGGATGTCAAAATTACTGATATTTTTATGTATATACTTTGATGCCTATTAATTAGTAATGTTGCTCTTTACTTATATGGGATGATTGTGACATTAACAGATGTCAGACTATGAAGAATCTCGTTAGGGAGCTGAGCGTGAATTCCTGTACAAAGCGGGAGTAATGAGGTGAATCAGAATCCGTCTCTTGCTCATCAAAATGTTCAAGTACCAGCTCAAGAACAACGAAATATGCCTGTGCAAGATCATGTCTTTTTTATTCAGGCGTTGGATGCTATTATAAATTGTCGAGCACCGGTATCAGTTCCAAAAGAATTAAGAAAAATAAAAGAACCAGAATTTCGAGGTGATAGTGATGCAGATCCAATGGCCACTGATTATTGGTTGAATGATATTAAAATTATACTGAGCAGAATTCCATGTGATAATCAAGGAAAGTTAGAAGGAGTTGTATCTTTGCTAATGGAGCAAGCTAGTGTGTGGTGGAATGTAGTCACTGCACGAGTTCCTCTGGAGCAAATTACATAGGAATTCTTTTTGAAAGAATTCAAAGAAAAATATATTGGGGACCTGTTTATTGAAGAAATGAGGCAGCAGTTTCTGGATCTAAAACAATCAGGCAGGTCAGTCTATGAATACGAATGTGAGTTCAATAGACTAAACCGATTTGCAGCAGAGTTTCTTCCAACCGAAAAATCCAGAATTGATAAATTCATAGTTGGGTTGGATTCTCAATATAAAAGGGGTATTGGTTTCTCGCAATTTCACCACTTTTCAAGAGGCAGTGAATCGAGCAAAAGCTATGGAAAAAGTAGACCTCGAGGAAAAAGCAGGGAAACAAGTTTAGACAGGAAAAAGACCCGGAAGCTCTTTTGCTGCATCATCCTTTAAACGTAGCAAGGGATTTTCATAGCAAAGTCCAGTAGCATCAGCTTCTTCAGCTAAAAAGGGACATCCCAGAGGGAAGTCAAAACAAGCTCAGGCTGCTACTGAAAATACTCGAGGCTCTAAATTTCATCTTATTCCAGAATGTGAACATTGTGGAAAGAGGCATTCTGGCCAATGCTAGTTTGCCGGTGGAGCATGCTATCATTTTGGACAAGCTGGTCATTTCAAAAAGAATTATCCAGAGCTTCATCCTGATCAGCCGGTTACATCACCTCAAAAAAGCAGAGGAAACAAAGGTGGCAAACCATGAGCATCCACGACCATACTTAATCGAGAAGACAAGACTGCTGCTCAAGTATATAATATCAAGACTGTTAATGATCGAGATGATTCAGAGATCGTAGCAGGTATGATCGAACTTTTTGGCAGACCCATTTTTGCAATAATTGATCCAGGCTCTACCCATTCTTATATTAGTTCTAAAGTAGTATTCGAAAGAAATATTATGGTAGAACCCATTTTGAGTGAGGTAGTTGCTATTAATCTAATAGGATAAAGTGCCAAAGTAAGTCGAATATGCAAAAAGTGTCCTATAAAGATTCAAGAAAATGAATTTCCAGTTGATCTTATGGAATTACCTTTCCAAGAGTTTGAAGTTATTCTTGGAATAGATTGGTTATTGGTCTACAATGCTACGATTGAATGCCGATTGAAAAGGTTAATTTTAAAACGATCAGATGGTTCAGAAATAATATTTGTGGGTGAAAGGCTGAATTATTTGAGTGGTAAGATGTCAGCTGTAACTGGTAGAAAGTTATTACAACATGAGTATGAAACATGTTTAGCTCATGTGATAAATACTCCAAAAAGGAAGATAAATTTGGAAAATATACCTACGGTGCGAGAATTCCCATATGTTTTTCCAGATGAATTATCAGGATTACCTCTGGATTGAAAAGTGGAATTTGGTATTGATGTGCTTCCGGGAACAACTCCAATATCAATGGCTCCTACAGAACTTAGAGAGATGAAGGCTCAATTGCAAGAATTATTAGATCGAGGTTTTATATGACCTAGTATATCACCTTGGGGAACACCAGTCCTATTTGTGAAAAAGAAAGATGGATCAATGAGGTTATGTGTGGATTATCGTCAACTTAATAAAGTGACAGTGAAGAATAAATATCCTTTACCAAGGATTGATGACCTCTTTGATCAACTTAAAGGAGCAACAATATTTTCTAAAATTGATCTTCGATTGGGGTATCATCAATTGAAGATCAAAGAAGCAGATATACCAAAGACAACTTTCAGAACTAGATACAAGCATTATGAGTTTGTATTAATGCCTTTTGGGCTTACAAATGCATCAACAACTTTTATGGATCTGATGAATCAAATATTTTAGCCATATTTGGATCAATTTGTGGTGGTATTCATAGATGATATATTGGTTTATTAAAAAACCAAAGAAGATCATGATACTCATCTTTGAATAGTTCTTCAAATCCTCTTAGAAAAGAAATTATACGCAAAGCTGTCAAAGTGTGAATTTTGGTTGTCTGAAGTAGCTTTCCTTGGATATATAGTCTCCACTAAAGGAATTCGAGTCGATCCTAAAAAGGTTCAAGCAATACTCGAATGGAAAATTCCTTAGAATGTCTCTGAAGTGAGAAGTTTCTTGAGATTAGCTGGATATTATCAATGGTTCGTGAAAGATTTTTCAACGATTGCTGCTCCAATAGCTAAGTGTTAAGAAAGGATGTGATAAGTGTTCAAAAGTACTATTTTTATTACCCTTTTTACTCATATTATTGTTAGACTTAAGCTCATAATAGTTGCATAATTAGTCATTCATGCATTAATTCATGTTTCTTTCCACCGTTGAGCTTGATTACATAACTTGGTGATTTTTGTGGAAAAAGATGCTGCTTTGGTGTGTTTTTGTGTGTGTATGTGCAGGATCACTTGCCAAAGCAATGCCGAGCTAGTTGACAGGGCAATGCATGAAGGATATGCCGAGCTAGTTGCCAGGGCAATGCATGAAGGAGACGCCGAGCCAGTTGCCATGGCATTTGTCGACAAAGACAAAATGCAATATGGATGTCGAAATTCATGACTTTACAAGCCCAAGATGACATGGAGCAAGGCCCAAGCCCAAAGGAATTTGATTGCCATGCAGAGATTAAAGAAGAATTAAATTCCAAGAAGATAGGAGAGTTCTAATAGGAATAAAATTATAATAAAGAATTATATTCTTTAAAGATAATTTAATTCCAACTCAAACTCCTCCTCAAAGAAGGACTTTGGCCTAGCCCTATAAATAGCAAGGAGATTTCGACAATCCAAGAAAGGAGAGAGCAAGGGGAAATTTAGACAAGAGAGCATTAGGGAATTTCGACTTTCTTCTTCTTCTTTGCTTCTATTAGATTCATGGTTTGGGGATTATTCTTTGTATATCTTTTGAACCCAACCATGAACTAACTAGATCGGCTATGGTTATTGTGTTTTGTGGTTGTGAGAAACTATTGGTTTTTGTTTAGGTAATAAGAGTTTGTACTTTTCTATTTCAAGGTTTATTCATTCTTGATTCTTATTATTGTTTGCAGTGAATTGGGAGAGGATCTCGTGATTTCATCCATTTATCTAATATCGGGAGAGTTAGATTCAAGAAACGAATGAATATGATCTTTATTCAATCCAATGATGGTGAAGATTAATCCGGCTTAGGAATAAGTTAAGGATTTCAACGGCTAAGAGGAGTGCAAGATTGGTTGTTGTTCACCCTTGATTCACGCAGGGATGTATTATCAAGGCATGCACAAGTAGCTAGAGTTTCGACTTAGGGATAAGAAGAAACCATTGAAGAACGCTCCGCCGAACCTTGAAGTTGCTGCCCGATCGCCCAAGTAGTTACCCAACTAGTCGCCCGTGCAACCATCAATTAGTTGCCAAGGCAACCCCGTTAGTAAGTCGCCACGGCAACCGAGTTGCCCGTGCACTCTTTTACCAAGACAATCCAATCGGCTATCACACCTCAACTCACGATAACCTAGCCTATCTCTCTCAATCGATCTCATCTTTTCTTTTACTTTATTGCTTTCTAGTTTAGTTATTAGTTAAACTCCTTTAATCCTTTAATTGTGTTTTTACTTTTCACAAAGGCAATAACTTAAGCAAAGTGGCCCAAACCAATCCTCTGTGGAGACGATACTCGATACTCATATCACTTTATTACTTGCGACGTGTATACTTGCACAATTGCGTAGCACTTATCACACGCAACAAGTTTTTTTTGGCGCCGTTGTCGGGATTGGCAATAGCGACTTTGTTTTTACTTTCTTGCACTTTCTTTTTATTTTTCTTGTTTAAAATTCAAAGGGCTAACAAACTTTGGTTTTGCATTGGTATATGACCAGGCGAGACCGACTTCACCGAATATCCCTTTGATCCGTAAATCGAACGAACCTTACAAAGACTTAGACGAAGGATAAGAGAAGCAATGGCAAATCAAGACGGCAATATTAATCAAGATGTTCGAGCGGGAGGAGGAGTGATTCTTGCACGAAAACAGAACTATTCGAGACTATCTTGAAGAAGATCTTGATGGACTTAACCCGGGAGTTGTCGCACCCGAAATTGAAGCCGACCACTTTGAGTTGAAACCGGTAATGTTTAATATGATCAACACAATAGGTCAATTTGGCGGCTCAAAGAATCAAGATGCACGACAACATCTGAAATCTTTCCTCGAGATTTGCAACTCGTTCAAGATACACGGAGTCACCCCCGATGTCTTACGATTAAGATTATTCCCTATTCACCGAGGGATAGGGCGAAAGCATGGCTAAATAGCATTCTGCCGGATCCATAGCATCTTAGACTGATCTTTGTCGTGATTTCCTTGCTAGATTTAATCCTACAAATTTAATCGATAAGCTTCGTAACGACATTACTTCTTTTCGCAGGCGGATGATGAATCCATGTACGAGGCTTGGGAGCGATATAGAGAACTTCTACACAAATGCCCTCTACACGGATTCCCGTGTGGACTCAAGTGACAATGTTTTACAATGCCGTGAATACACCAACAAGGATGATGCTAGACGCCTCGGCAAACGGCATACTCCTAGATAAGTCACCGGAAGAAGCAATGCAAATTTTAAACAGGCTGGCCAAGAATGATTATCAATTCCCATCTACCGGAAGAGGAGGAGTTAGACGCTAAGCCACAATACATGAACTAGGATCATCGATTCAATTTCGCACAATTGGCGCTTTAACCAAGATGGTCCAGAACATGCAAAAACCAAACAACACACATGAAGTCAAGGTAATGGATTCTTTTTGTGAGTTATGTGGCGATAACCATAATTCTTCCGAATGTATGCGAGAATCCGAATCTAGCTTCTATGTGGGGAATTACAATCGGGCAACAACATGATGTCAAATACATACAATCCAGCTTGGAAGAAGCACCCAAATTTTTCATGGAGTAATCCCAACAATGCTCTAAACCCGAACAATCGAATACACAAGCATCGGGATTCCAAAGAAAATATGCCACGACAATGGATGCCGCAAAGAACAACCGACAACATCTAGTTCTTTGGAAAATTCTCTAAATGCTTTTATGATGAAAACTGAATCTTATATGGCTGAGAATAGTAATTTCATAAAAAGAACTGATGCTTTTATTAACAGACCGAGATGAGATTGCAAAACCAAGAGGCGGCAATCAAATCATTGGAAAATCAAGTCGGACAATTTGCTCAAAATCAAACACTAGACCACAAGGAGGTTTACCTAAGCGATCTCAAGTCGCAAGAGGAACTGCCATGAGCAATGTAAGGCAATCACCACCGTAAGTGGCCAACAACTTAGAGAGGTTCAAACCCGCTCGTCAAACAAAACTCCACAAAAAGAGCAAGACGAACCTAGCGGCAAAGTCTCAGATGCTGAACCAAGAATTGCTGCGGCAACCGGCAATAAGCATGCCTCGGCAACCGATGACGCCTCGGCAACTTGCGATAAGCACGCCGCGGCAACCCGGTTGGTAACACATCGGCAACTCGGATGTCCCCAGTAATGCCGTCAATCAGGTTTCAAACCAATGAAAAGATCGAAGATATCCGACTTCCACCACCATTCCCACAAAGGTTGAAGCGACAAAAGCAAGAATACCAATTCAAGAAGTTTCTTGATATCCTAAAGCAAGTCCACATCAACTTGCCATTGGTGGAAGCAATTGAACAAATGCCAAACTATGCCAAGTTTCTTAAAGACAATGTGTCCAAGAGAACAAGGCTAGGAGAGTTTGAAACAATTGCCGCAACAGAGGGATGCATGGCAATGTTGCACAATCGTATGCCGCCCAAGTTGAAGGATCCCGAAGTTTCACAATACCCCCGTTCTATTGGAAATCACTATGTCGGGAAAGCACTATGCGACCTAGGGGCTAGCATAAACTTGATGCCTAAATCGGTTTTCGAAACTAGGAATCGGGAAGGCAAGACCTACAACAGATTATGCTACAGCTAGCCGACAGATCCTATGTGCATCCGTAGGGAAAAATCGAGGACATACTTGGTAAAAGTTGATAAATTTATTTTTCCCGCTGACTTTATTGTTTTAGATTGTGAAGCGATGAGCATGCGCCTATCATTCTCGGAAGACCATTCCTAGCGGCGGGAGAACTTTGATTGATGTTGAAAAGGAGAACTCACAATGAGGGTGAATGACCAGCGGGTAAAACTAAATGTGTTCCAAACACTAAGGCATGCCGATGATCCGAAGAATGCCAACTACTTCATGCCACGGCAGTTTAACCGATGAGGAATTTAGTTGCCTCGGCAACTACATTGCCGATCAAGAGGAACCTGAGGAGTATGAAGAACCGATCGATGAGGAACAACCAGAAGAGGTAAATTGGCTAGTCAATCGACCAGGTACAAACTTTGAACCACCGGACTACTCGGGTAAGGAAGGTAAGATCGAAAAACCCTCTATCGAAAATCCACCAATTCTTGAGTTGAAACAATTGCCGAGCAATCAAATATGTATACTTAGGGATCGATAATACATTACCCGTAATTATTCCTCTAAGTTACAGCCTGAGCAGAAAAGAAGCTGATCAACATGTTGAAGCTACATAAAAAGGCAATAGGGTGGACAATTGCCGACTTGAAGGGAATTAGCCCTACGCGGTGTGCATGCACAAGATCTTGTTGGAAGATAACCACAAACCTTCAATTGAGGCCCGAGAAGACTGAATCATGCCATGAAAGGGGTTGTAATGAAAGAAATCATCAAGTGGCTTGACGCCGGCATTATATACCCTATCTCCGATAGTACGTGGGTAAGTCCGTACAATGTGTGCCGAAAAAGGAGGTATAACAAAGGTAAGCAATGAAAATAATGAACTTATCCCAACCAGATCGTGACCGGTTGGAGGGTTTGTATGGACTATTGAAAGCTAAACAAAGCCACTAGGAAAGATCACTTCCCATTACCCTTTATTGATCAAATGCTTGACCGTCTTGCGGGTAAACCCTTTTCTTGTTTTCTTGATGGTTATTCGAGTTACAATCAGATTGCCATAGCACCGAAAGATCAAGAAAAGACAACCTTCACATGCCCCTACGGTACTTATGCCTTCCGAAGGATGCCGTTCGGATTATGTAACGCCCGCAACCTTCCAAAGATGCATGATGGCGCTCTTTTCGGACATGGTCGAAGACTTCCTTGAGATCTTCATGGATGATTTTTCGGTTTTTGGTAATGACTTCGACGGCTGTCTCGGCAATTTAGAGAGGGTGTTGGCAAGATGCGAAGAAACGGATTTAGTCCTCAATTGGGAGAAATGCCACTTTATGGTAGATGAAGGAATAGTGCTCAGCCATAAGATTTCATCCAAGGGAATTGAAGTAGACAAAGCCAAGGTGGACGTGATCGAGAGATTACCCCACCAAATTCGGTTAAAGGAATTCAAGTTTTCTGGACATGCGGTTTTTACAGGAGGTTCATTCATAACTTTTCTAAAATCACTAAACCTTTGTGTAATCTGCTTGAACAGGATAAAGTCTTCGATTTTGATGATTCTTGCACTCAAGCATTTGAAACCCTAAAGAAAAAGCTTGCCTCGGCACCCATTGTTGTTCCACCAGTTTGACGCTACCTTTTGAGCTCATGTGTGATGCAAGTGATTTCGCGGTAGGAGCAGTCCTAGGCCAACGCACACGAGTAAGACCTTCCATGTGATATACTACGCTAGTAAAACTCTTAACGATGCTCAAGTGAATTACACAACAACGGAGAAAGAGTTACTAGCTGTAGTTTTCGCATTTGACAAGTTCGATCCTATTTAATTGGTACAAAGGTAATTGTTCATACGGACCATTCGGCAATCAAATACTTATTTGCTAAAAAGGATGCTAAACCTCGTTTGATTCGTTGGATATTACTTTTACAAGAATTTGATATTGAAATTAAGGACGAAAGGAACAGAAAATCAAGTGGCGATCACTTATCACGTTTGGAACGCAATAGGGAAGAGGACGCGATCTAGAGATATGCGACGGATTCCCGGATGAACAAATTCTAATCGCCTCGGCAACCCTTGACGCCTCGACAGCCCATGACGCCTCGGCAACCATGGAAGCACACGCCTCGGCAACTCGACGCCGCAGCGGTCTTTGACGAGCACGCCTCGGCAATTTTGGGAGCGAACACTACGGCAAGACATGCCCCGGCAATACCTCGTACGCAGATTTAGTTAACTTCCTTGTTTGTGGTATTTTTCCGTATGGCATTACTCACCAAGGGAAGAAGCGGTTCCGCCATAATGCTAAGCATTACTTTGGGACGAGCCTCTTTTGTTTAAACAATGTGCGAGATCAGGTTATACGCCGATGTGTCCCTCAAGAAGAGCAACAGAATGTACTCGGCAATGCCATTCTTCACCCTATGGAGGACATTTTGGAGGAACTCGTATCACGACCAAAGTCTTGCAATCCGGTTTGTATTGGCCAACATTGTACGAAGATGCCCAAGACTTTTACAAGCAATGTGATCGTTGCGAGAGGGCGGGCAATATCTCTAGGCGACATGAGATGCCACTCGAACATCATCGAGGTGGAACTGCTCGATGTATGGGGATCGATTTTATGGGACCTTTTCCATCTTCATTCGGCAACCTCTACATCTTACTCGCCGTCGACTATGTGTCTAAATGGGTAGAGGCAGCTGCAGTTCCCAACGACGATTCCAAGACCGTGCAACGATTCCTGTGAAAAAACATATTTACACGGTTTGGGATGCCGAGAGCAATTATCAGCGACGGGGGCAAGCATTTTGACAACAGAATAATTGCCAAGATGTTGCAACGCTCGCATATCACACAAGATCGCCACGGCATATCACCCACAAACCAATGGGCAAGCGTAAATCTCCAACCAAGAGTTGAAGGGAATACTCGAGAAAGTTGTAAATCCCTCAAGGAAGGATTGGTCATTAAGACTAGATGACGCACTTTGGGCATATCGCACTGCATTCAAAACACCCTTAGGTATGTCCCCCTTCCGGCTTGTCTATGGTAAAACATGTCATCTACCGGTGGAAATCGAGCACAAGGCGTACTGGGCAATCAAGACCGTGAATATGGATTGGGAAAGTGCCGGACAAAAACGCTTGATGGATCTCAATGAGATAGAAGAATTTCGTGCACTCGCCTATAACAATGCACGAATCTACAAGGAGAAAACAAAGCGATGGCACGACAAGAAACTATTGCCACGGCAATTCACGCCAGGGCAACTAGTTCTCCTATTCAATTCTCGGCTAAAACTTTTCCCGGGAAAGCTGAAATCAAGATGGTCGGGACCATTCGAAGTCGTCAAACCATTCTCTCATGGTGCCGTAATAATCAAGTCCATCTCTGACAATCATGAATTCAAAGTTAATGGACAAATATTGAAGCACTACAATGGTGCCCATGTGGAACGTAACAAGGAAGTGGTCAACTTAGGAGATGCATGAGCATGCTCTCCTCTCAGTATTTCCTTTTTCTTTTTCTTTTTATTTTTATTTTTATTTTTAGGAGATATTTTTTTCTTCATTATCTTTAGTTTTCAGGTTTTCTTTATTTTCTTTTTCACAACAAGACTCACAACTACTATGCTAAGGAAATTTACTGCCAAGATCCTTGCCCCGGCAACCAATGAAGAAGATGCCGCGACAACTTACTTCATGCATGCACAAGCTGATGCCACGGCAACCAACCCTGAAGATGCCACGGCAACCAAAGCTGAAGACATCCCGGCAACAAGAAAACAACCATTGCATTCAAGCAAGAAAATCAAGACGCCAACTAGAAGGAAACTAATCATCTACGATGACGAACTCTCGGAGTAAGTCCTCGTATGCATTTTATTTTTATTTTGCGTTATTTTTATGCATGCATTGAGGACAATGCCTCACTCGAGTTTGGGGGGGATTGTTATTAGTAATTACCATGTTTAGTTACATTAATCTTAAGCATTACATTTAGGATACATAAATTGCTTGCCATGCCTTTAATTGGAACAAAAATTGCTTAGATTTGATGAATATTCAATGATGACTTTACCAATGCACTTAATTGATAGAATTTTTATTCTAGAATTTTACTATGATGCTAAATTTGATGAAACACTGTTGTGGTTTGATTGATTTAAGGAGTTCTAGTAAACTTAGGTTGATAATTAACTAATTGGGAGATTAGAATAAAAATTGGATGAAGGCTAGAGGTGCCCGAAATTGGCTCTAGCATATGCAAAAAAATTGATCACTAGAGGTGCCCGAAACTGGCTCTAGGAGGCGTTAAATTTTTTTTTTAACTAGAGGTGCCTGAAACCGGCTCTAGTCGATTAAATTAACTTAAGAAAACTAAAAATAAAACACTAGAGGTGCCCAAAATTGGCTCTAGTTAAAACATGTTAAAAAGAACCCAATAAAGTAATTTGAAAACCTATTGTTTGCATAGAATCCGAAAAATCAACTTGCACACAACTCCGCACACACTCACAAGCATTATAGTTTGATTCCGAGTAATTCCTCAGTTTTCTGAAAAATAAAAAGCCAATCATACTTTGTGCCCCGGTTCAGAGAATTGAAATCAAGTTCAAAGCTAAGTTTGTGAAAATTTGAAGTCTTGGCAGGTAATTATTAGTTTGCATTGCTTGAGGACAAGCAATAGTTCGAGTTTGGGGGCGTGATAAGTGTTCAAAAGTACTATTTTTATTACCCTTTTTACTCATATTATTGTTAGACTTAAGCTCATAATAGTTGCATAATTAGTCATTCATGCATTAATTCATGTTTCTTTCCACCGTTGAGCTTGATTACATAACTTGGTGATTTTTGTGGAAAAAGATGCTGCTTTGGTGTGTTTTTGTGTGTGTATGTGCAGGATCACTTGCCAAAGCAATGCCGAGCTAGTTGACAGGGCAATGCATGAAGGATATGCCGAGCTAGTTGTCAGGGCAATGCATGAAGGAGACGCCGAGCCAGTTGCCATGGCATTTGTCGACAAAGACAAAATGCAATATGGATGTCGAAATTCATGACTTTACAAGCCCAAGATGACATGGAGCAAGGCCCAAGCCCAAAGGAATTTGATTGCCATGCAGAGATTAAAGAAGAATTAAATTCCAAGAAGATAGGAGAAGTTCTAATAGGAATAAAATTATAATAAAGAATTATATTCTTTAAAGATAATTTAATTCCAACTCAAACTCCTCCTCAAAGAAGGACTTTGGCCTAGCCCTATAAATAGCAAGGAGATTTCGACAATCCAAGAAAGGAGAGAGCAAGGGGGAAATTTCGACAAGAGAGCATTAGGGGAATTTCGACTTCTTCTTCTTCTTTGCTTCTATTAGGTTCGTGGTTTGGGGATTATTCTTTGTATATCTTTTGAACCCAACCATGAACTAACTAGATCGGCTATGGTTATTGTGTTTTGTGGTTGTGAGAAACTATTGGTTTTTGTTTAGGTAATAAGAGTTTGTACTTTTCTATTTCAAGGTTTATTCATTCTTGATTCTTATTATTGTTTGCGAGTGAATTGGGAGAGGATCTCGTGATTTCATCCATTTATCTAATATCGGGAGAGTTAGATTCAAGAAACGAATGAATATGATCTTTATTCAATCCAATGATGGTGAAGATTAATCCGGCTTAGGAATAAGTTAAGGATTTCAAGAGGAGTGCAAGATTGGTTGTTGTTCACCCTTGATTCACGCAGGGATGTATTATCAAGGCATGCACAAGTAGCTAGAGTTTCGACTTAGGGATAAGAAGAAACCATTGAAGAACGCTCCGCCGAACCTTGAAGTTGCTGCCCGATCGCCCAAGTAGTTGCCCAACTAGTCGCCCGTGCAACCATCAATTAGTTGCCAAGGCAACCCGTTACAGTAAGTCGCCACGGCAACCGAGTTGCCCGTGCACTCTTTTACCAAGACAATCCAATCGGCTATCACACCTCAACTCACGATAACCTAGCCTATCTCTCTCAATCGATCTCATCTTTTCTTTTACTTTATTGCTTTCTAGTTTAGTTATTAGTTAAACTCCTTTAATCCTTTAATTGTGTTTTTACTTTTCACAAAGCAAGAACTTAAGCAAAGTGGCCCAAACCAATCCCTGTGGAGACGATACTCGATACTCATATCACTTTATTACTTGCGACGTGTATACTTGCACAATTGCGTAGCACTTATCACACGCAACAGGATGCGCCATTTGTTTGGACAGATAAATGTCAGGAAAGCTTTGACAAATTGAAGAAGATATTAACAGAAGCTCATGTTTTGGTACAACTAAAATCTGGGAAGGAGTACAATATATAGTGATGCATCCTATAATGGTTTGGGGTGTGTATTGATGCAAGAAGGAAAGGTTGTAGCGTATGCTTCTCGACAACTCAAAACTCATGAAAGAAATTATCCTACTCATGATTTAGAGTTGGCTACAGTAGTGTTTGGTTTGAATATTTGGCGTCATTATTTGTATGGTGAAAGATGCTACATCTTCACGGATCATAAAAGTTTGAAATATTTGTTATCTCAAAAATAGCTTAATTTGAGGCAAAGAAGATGGATAGAACTGATTAAGGAATATGATGTAATCATTGGTTACCATCCGGGGAAGGCTAATATGGTAGCAGATGTACTCAGCCGAAAGACATTTTCTGCCTTGAGAACATTGAATGCTCTGTTAAAGTTACAGGAAAAAAGTGCAATAATGGCTGAACTCCAAGTTAATCCTACTTTGATAGAAACGATTAAAGAGTTACAGACAAAGGATGCAGAATGTTTGGAAAAGAAAAAGCAAGTTGAACGTGGTGAATCTAAAGACTTTGAAATAAAATCAAATGAATGTCTATATTACAAGGGACGTGTATACATTCCTGAAGATGAGGATTTAAAAAGAGAAATACTTTTGGAGGCACATTACAGTCCTTTAACTATGCATCCAGAAGGCAACAAAATGTATCAAGATATAAAGAGTCAATTTTGGTGGCCTAGCATGAAACGAGCTATCACTGAGTTTGTTGCTAAATGCTTAACATGTTAACAAGTAAAAGAAGAACATCAAGTTCCATCGGGATTACTTCAACCAATCTCAATTCCACAATGGAAGTGGGAAAAGATCACTATGGATTTTGTAACAGGTTTACTTTTGACGCCAAGTAAGAAAGATTCGATTTGGGTGATTGTTGACCGATTGACTAAAACGACACATTTCATACCAGTTCTAACAGACTACTCCTTGAACAAGTTGGCGGAGTTATATATTAAGGAAATTATTAGATTGCATGGTGTTCCTATGTCTATTATATCTTATAGAGATCCAAGGTTCACTTCAAGGTTTTGGAATGCATTACATGAAGCATTAGGAACTCGACTACACTTCAGTACTGCTTTCTATCCCCAAACAGATGGACAATCGGAAAGAATTATTCAAATACTCGAAGATATGCTCAAAGCATGTATAATAAATTTTGCAGGTTCATGGGAAAATATTTTCCATCAGCTGAGTTTGCCTACAACAACAATTATCAATCAAGTATAAATATGACACCTTATGAGGCATTATGTGGAAGAAAATGCCAAACACCACTGAATTGGTTCGAGTTGGAGGATCAAAAAATCATTGGACCAGTTCTTGTTCAAGAAATGGAGAATAAGGTAAAGATAATTCAAGATAATCTCAAGGCCGCTTCTGACAGACAAAAGTCATACTCAGATCTTAAAAGGAAGAATATTGAGTTTGAAGTTGGAGACAAAGTATTTTTAAAGGTTTCACCCTAGAAAAAGATATTACGCTTTGGACGAAAAGGAAAGCTTAGTCCAAGATTCATTGGTCCTTATGAAATTTTAAAAAGGGTTGGTCCAGTGGCGTATCAACTAGCTTTACCACCGAAATTGAGTAAGGTCCATGATGTATTTCATGTGTCCGTGCTTCAGAAATATCGATCGGATCCTTCACATGTTATTACATCAGAAGAAATTGAAATTCAACCAGAATTGACCTATGATTAAGAAACTATAAAAATCTTAGCTCGACCAGAAAAGCAATTAAGGAATAAAAAGATTCCTGTAGTTAAAGTCTTGTGGTGAAATCAAAAAGTAGAAGAAGCTACTTGGGAAACTGAGGAAACAATGAAAGAGTAGTATCCGTATCTTTTTGAACCAAGTATGTAAGGAAAATTCAAGGACGAATTTTATTAAGGGGGAGAATTGTAAAACCTCAAAATTTTGGGCAGTGACTAAAATGAATAAAATGAAAGTTTGATGACTAAAGTATAAACTTAGGAAAAGTTTAGGGACTAAATTGTAATTTTCAAAAGTTATGTATTTTAGTCCCGTAAATGAATATTTTACCCCCAAGAATGATGTTTTTGTGTTACCCAAATTTTCCGTATGGAGTTTGTATTATTGCTATAAAGTGAGAAAGTTTAGAAAAATATTCGGATGATTGGATCGAATCGAATATTTAAGATATTTTGAAGAATGATAAAGCAAGGTTAAAAATGTCATTTAAATGTCTTATAATGGTAGGATTTATCATGGACCATTGGATTAAAGTATATTTTCCATGTTAAATATGAGCCATTGGATGATAAATGGCAAGATGGTAATTTTGGAAAATTCCAAGGGCAAAGTTGGTAATCACTAACTTCTTGGTTTAGTTTTGACCCTTGGATGAATATTTTGACATGTGGCAAGATGAGAGAAATTGGATTATAAGGGCAAAATGGTCATTTTGTCATAAAATAAAATTTTAATTTATTTCTTTATAAAGATGACAAATGGCCTAATTTAAAAGAAATGAAAATTCAAGAGATTTCTTCAAATTTCTCCTCTTGTTGATTTTGGATGAAAGCATGAAACATGGAATTGATCTACATGAAATTCTCTATCATTTGGTACCATTTATTCATGCTTTCCTTACTTGAAATCTTAGTTTCATGAATAAAGTGGATGAAGGGATGTTTAATTTTGAAGAATTAAGATTAGATTTTGATGAAGTTGATGTTGTAGAATCATGTCCAAGCTTATATGATGATTGAAACTACTTGAAAATGGTTAAATCCTAATTTGATTAAGTTAGGGTTTTGATGTGAAGTTGAAAATTTGATTGATTTTGATATGGAAATAATGGTAGAAGCTTGGAAATAATGTTTAGAAGTTGAATTCATGCTTGAATCAAGTTGGAAATTTTTATTAGAGTGACCTTTCATATTCAGCCTTTAGGAATAATACTAGAGAAAATTATGGAAAATTTTCCTAAAGTTAGAAATGATGTAAGAATGATTTTACAAGGTTTAGAATGTTGTTTGGATCAATTTGGAAGCTTACAAAGTGTTGAGGACCAAATAGCATATTAATGGAAATATGAGATTGAAATGGAAATTGACTAGAAGTCAATGTATTAAGTTTAAATATATTGTTTGGAATACTTGAATATGTTGTTAAGTGATTGAATTTGAAGTTCAATGACAAGGGACCTTTTTGAATAATTTGGAAATTATTGAGATGAATTCTAAAGGAATTAATTTTATAGTTAAATTATGATATTTGAAAATGTCTAGTGAATTATTGATGGAGATGAATAGTAAAGGGTTTGAAATATTATTTTGAAGTATTAAGGTTAACATTGATGGTGTGAAATAGAATCAGTATCAAATTAATATCGAAAGGATTTTTAGGAATTTTATTCCTAGTATGCGCCTATGTTAGAATGATACTAACATATGCTTTGAATTGTATGTGTTGGCAAATGATGTCTTTATAGATCGTGATCGTGATCGAGATTATAATTCAAGCAAGCTTAAAGACAAGGAAAAAGTTCAAGAGTAAAGATAAAATCAGTAGTAAAGTTACCAGTGAGGCATCAGGTGAGTGCAATGCATACATAACATGATACATGGATGTTTAATACATCATTAGGAAGACTTACGATGAGTCTACCTCTTTTATATTGGCATGATATTTCTGTCATTGATCATATATTTGACATATTTTAAATATGTCAAAAAGTTGAATATAAATATATGAATCACTAGTTATATATAATGTTATATTATGAATGTTATTTCGAGTATGAACTGCCCAATGTTAAATTATGTTGATATACATTGCCATGGATGAAATAAATATAGATTATATGCCCAAGTATGTCATTGAGGGACAGGGTATAGTTGGCATGCCATAGAGTCATGCAGCACGCTGCATACTCGGATTAGCACTATAGTGCATATAAAGGACACTTAGTGTATATGGTGGGCATGACCTTATGTGTATTAGCACTTCGGTGTATATTTGACTCGAGTACCCAGGGTCCTCATAGGTTTATATTTGGGCTATGGTTTATTGGTTAATAAATGATAAACAAGTGAATAAGCTTATTAGCTTTTGGAATAAATGACAAGTATATTGGTAAGAAATTTATATTCGGTTTATATTATGTTAGCACATGATTAACATGATGCTAATATAGATATCTAGTGATCATGATACATGAATACTGTTACATGTTAATATTTATAGTAATGTTGTATTGCACTAGATATTATTATTATTGCCTCACTAAGTATATACTTAGCATGTGATGGTTTTCACGCGTAGGTAAAAAGTAGAATTCAGAGTAAGGAGCAGCTGGCATCCTACTTATCATGAGTATAATCACGGTATCAGTAACAACATCTTTTGATGTGTTTTGATGTTACTAGATGGCATGTATATGTTAAAATTTGTCGGTTTTATACTAGCTTGGACATGGTTTGTAATAACTTATACACTAGTTTATGTTTATAGTGAATGATGAGTAGTTATATTAAATTAAAATCAGATAATGATTAGAAAAGGCTAAAAGTGTAATTGAGTAGATTTTTATTTTAGGCAATTTTTAGGCATTTATATTCCCTATATATCATAGATAAGAACTGTTAAGTTGCTGCCTGAAATCGGAATTAATTCGGTTGGTTAAAAATTTGAAATATGATTCTACATGATAAATGGTAAAAATGGATACATTATACTTTTTTTACTAATATGAAATGTTGGCACATTCATTATGTGACACAATGATTAGTAATGGGCAAAGAATACTGGTTATGGTGTTACAGTTAGAGCGGACACAACAAGAATTGAGGGACACCATCATCAAATCCCAACAAGATATGATGAAGGAGATATCTCAGATGTTGCAACCCAGTCGAGAAGAAGACCCAATAGGAAAAAGGTGCTGTTGAAAATCCCATTCAGAGCTCGGGAGCTTTGTACTTCCCATAAGGGGTATCTTCATCTCACCAAGCTGGCGCCTTTTCCCAAGCTCATTCGGGCGCGACCTTTGGAAATACAGAAAATGTTGGGGAGAGCATCCCAGATTTTGATGAGTTAGAAAAACTAAATCAAGTAAAGGCAGAATTCTTGAAGCAGTTGGGAGAAACTAGGAAGGATCTCGAAGAGAAATTCCGTGTAAAGGAGAATGAAGAATGTCCTTATGGGTTGAATGATAGAGGACTCAGTTTGGTTCCAACTATGGAGATCCCGTATAAGTTCAAGACTCCAGAATTTGAAAAGTTCTGTAACGCCCTAGGAGTTTTCCAAGTGGTTTAGACGGTCTGTTGGATCGGATTAGAGGATTCAAGTCAGTTTCGAGATTTAATTTGGAATAAATATTTTTGGATGTGATAAAATTATTGAAAAATAGTATAAAATCATTATTTAATATGATAATGATTTTGGTAAAGCCAATTTTGCAAAAAAGGGTCTTTAAATCGGACATTTTGGTTGGTGACCAAAATGCAAAGTTTCAAAACTGCTTTGGGTGACTGTTTTGTAAAAGGGTCAAAACTTTGAATCTTTAAGGAGCTATTTACCCTAAAATCTAATATTAGACTTTTTCCCTTAGTTAGCTATTTTAAATGATTTTAAAATAATATAAAAGGCTTGGAGAATTAATTGGTTAATTAAAATCTTTAAAAAATAAATTTGGCGTAACTAACTTTTTACAAAAGGATTTTCTCTCCAATTCTATCCAGCCAAACAATTCTTTTCTCTTCAAAATTCTCAGGTAAAATCTTATTTTAATAAATCTTTTGATTTCAAATGAGATTATAATGATTTTGCAATGCCCCAAAATTTTCTAAGTTGATTAAGGGTCATTTAGTACTAAGATAATAGCTTAAAAGCTAACTTAGTGACTAAAATGAAAAAATGCGAAAGTTGGGATTTCTTTAATTATGGGTTTTGGAAAGGAAATTTCTAAGGTTTAAATCTCATGTGATAGATAGTAATTGAATAAGCTATTTTTAAAGTTTGATCTAATTCCAAGGAAAATTGGAATGGGAATTGAAGTTTAAAAAGGTAGTGACCAAAATGTAAATTTTGAAAAATTTTATGGCTAAAGTATAAACCTTGGAAAAGTTTAGGGACTGAAGTTGTAATTTTCCAAAAGTTAAGGGTTTTTATTTTACAAATGAATAGATCACCTAAGGGTGTGAATCGAATGCGAAATTATTGGTTCAATTTGATACTTCGATTATTGGAAAAATCGCAGTTAAAATTTAAGTGGAATTCGGATACCTGGATTGAACTGGAAAATTTTGAAATTTTTCCATATGATAGAGAAAGGTTATAAAATTCATTTCCAAGTGTTGGAAATATTTTTAGTTTGATTCAAGATGAATCCTACAGTTTATTTTTGAGTAAAGGATTACTTAACGATATATTGGATCGAATGGAACTTTTGGAGACTGATCCAAAAGCTATGGAAAAGTCACAAAATGCTATTTTAAGAATATTGTATTATGGTTGGTTGAATTCTAACTAGATTTAGTTAGATTGTAATGGAATGACAATTTTGGAACAAACTAGTAACTAAAAACTAGTTGGAGGGCAAATTGGTCTTTTGGTAAGGATGGCAATTTTGAAATATTTGAAAGTTAAAAAGGGAAATTTTGGAAGAAGGGAATTGAAGATTAAATCATGGCCCTTGATTGATGATAAAATCAATCTCAACCGTTGGATAAAGGGGTAATTTGGTAATTTCACTATTTGAATGAATTTTAAATTCATTTTTAAGATACATGTGGCATAAATTGGAGGAAATAAAAGTAAATGGTCAAAAACATGAATAAATTCATCTTGAATTTCGAATTTGAAGGGAGGAAGAAAGAAAAAATGGAGAAAAAATTTCCAAGTTCGATTCAAGCCCCAAAACTCGATTTTTAGGTAATCTTTTCAACTACAAAGTTGTTCTTCTCTTCAAGATCTATCTTTTGATGTCAATAATTCATGGAATCCATGTTTGATTGATGATAATTTAGATGAGAAAGAAATTAGGGTTTATGGATCAAATTGGGGCTTTTGAGATTTTATGATTCCATGATTGAATTCAAGTTGAAATCAAGCTAGTATGATGTTAAAATCATGATATTGAGTTGGGATTTAAGTTTAACTTGTTTTGATTATTATGAAGATGATTAGGGTTTATGGATTCAAGTTTAATTTAGGGTTTGTGATGTTGAAATAATGATCTAGTAAGCTTGAATTGTTGTTTGGAAGCAAAACCCTAAGTTAAATTGTACAGGGACCATTTCCGCACTTGAAAAGTTGAAGGACTAAATCTGAATTTTTATAATTTTGAGTGTATTTGTGTTATTAATGATGTTAGAGATAAGAAAATGAAGTTAGAATGCCAAATTGATGTTGAATTGAATTAGTGACCATTTTGATAATTTGTCAAAGTTAATTGACCAAATCGAAATTGAAGTTTTGTATGGGGCTTAAATCTGATTTTTAGTTGTAATTATGGAATTAAGGTAGTAATGTTGAAATGAGGACTAATTTGCAAAGTTAAGAAGCTTGAATCCTTATCTTTGCATTTTAGTGACTATTTCAGTAAATAATGAAAATTAAGGAGAATTATTGTGAATAATTATTTGATGAAGAAGGTCATAAGATGATGTTTTACATCAAGTAATTGGACTAAATTGAAAAGTAGAGAAGTAAGGAGAAGTTAGTATAAAAGTTGTTGTTTATGGAAGGTGTGTAGAAAAACTGCTTTATGGCAGTAACTTTGAAAATTCACCATAAATTCTACAAAAATGGTTAGAATGTGAATTTTATACTGATGTAAATATTTGTTCGTCTAGTTTCATGTCCAACAAACGGAAACTGATTTCGAGTTCCGAGTAAAAAGATATGAATTTTTAAGTGGTGAAAGGTCAGAAAACAGTATAGCAGGCTGATCCGAAATTTAATACTGGAAATTGACTTTCAAAATTCGCCGTAAATCGTACAAGTTGAATTTGGGCTATTAATTTGTATGGTTGAAAAGCTTATTGAATCTAGTTTCTTTCAGAATAAACGGAATCAAATTCCAAGTTTATAGTATTTTATAGAAATATTTCTTTGGAGGTACTACAAATTGCCAGAAAATGAGAATTGATGCACTTTGTATTTAAGGTTGATTAGTAAGCTTGAAAAGGATTAATGGAAGTTCAAATTGGTCACTAAGGACCATAATGAGTTTTTGAACAATACAAGGAAGAAAAGAAAATGTTTGGAGATTTTTTATTCGAATGATTATTTTGGACAATATGTCTAAGATATTGTTAGATTGGGATCTAACAAATATTTTACTTATTTGAATTATGAAGTTAAGTTCGAATCAAGGGAGGTCCGAGGTACAATGAAGGAAAGGATCAAATAGGACTTAGTGAGGCATATTAATACATGGCCCAGGTGAGTGCAATGCATACATAACATTATACATGGATGTTTTATTCATCACTGGTAAGACTTGCGATGAGTCTACCTGGTTTATATATTGTCATGATAATTATGTCATTGATCATATATTTGACATACTTTAAATATGTCAAAGGTTGAAAATAAATGCATTGATCACTAGTTATTGATGATGGTTTACTATTAATGTTATTCAGTTATGAACCGCTTCATGTTAATATAAATTGATATACATTGCCATGGATGAAATATTTGATGATATAATGCCCAAGTATGATATAGAGGTTCAAAGGTATAGTTGGATATCCATAGAGTCATAAATAGCTGTATAAATATTCTAAGCACTTCGTTGCAATATTCATAAATACTCATTGAGGGTATACTCATGCAAGGTTTGGGTATACGGAAACACTTAGGGTGCTAAGCACTACGGTGTAATTTTATAAATGCTCAATGAGGGTATACTCATGCAAGGTTTGGGTATACGAAAGCACTTAGGGTGCTAAGAACTACGGTGCAAATAATACACTATACTCAAGTAAGTATAAGGGGATGACTCGTGTACATATAATCTCTTAATTCGATACCTTGGGCTAAATAAGTTGAAAAGAATAAAAAAAAAGAAACGAGAAGATAAGCTTGAAAGCTTGCAGATAGAAATGGAAAAAAGTATTGGTAAGCATTGAAATCTTACGAATGGAAATGGCAACGGTATTGGTAAGATCTAATCTTATCACTTAATATACATATTAATTTATGTTAACGAGCATGTAATGGTAAGGTGATCATATGCATTGTTAATCATTAATATTGATATTATGATAATTGCACTTGAATTTGAATTATTGTCTCACTAAGTATATACTTAGCGTGTAACTATTTTACACGTAGGAAAGAAGAAATGGTTGGAGTAAAGAGCATATACGGACATCATCAATCAATAATGTACACATCAAGATCGATAAGATATCTTTTGATACTGTTTGATATTTACTAGTTGGCATGTATATTAAAAGGGCATGCCTGCTCTGATAGAATTTGTATTTTATTTGGTATCTGGATGAATTTTAAATCAGGCAGTTTTATTAATTATATCAAGACAAATTAAATTGATAAGTTGCTGCCTGAAAAAAAAACTCGATTTGAAGATGAAAAATATTATTTTTAAACTTCATGCGAATAACTAGATTTGTAAATAAAAACTAAATACATTGCTATATTTAAAAAACAAAATTTTATCGAATTACAAATGTAGAGGGTTTTACGAATGTTTTGTGATACCTCTGACTCGTATTCAGTGTTGGATACGGGAAAAAGGGTGTTAAAGATTTCCTAACAAAATCAATTTGGTTTTTCATTGTTTTGCTATGGAAACTCATCTAATTAAGGGAAAAGCAGACATTAGAAGCAAGGTTCATTCTACTCCTCTAATACAAGGTTCTTTATTGAAATTCCAAGTTATTGATCCTTTACATATGTTTTCTAACTTTATTTGATGATTTAATTATGGAATATTGGTTAAATTGTGGTTTAATTGATTTAATTGAAGATTTTTGTATCAATTCTGTTTTGCTGAGTTCTTGATTGATTCTAATCATGATTTTGATGTTAAGCAATATTAATAAGTGGGTGAATCCCTAAACTATGTGAATCTCTAATATTCCAGGTTGCTAGTTATGTGTTTTTGAGGAGTTGTGGTGGTTTATTGAATGCTTGAGATATAAAGATGTTAATGATGTGTTTTTAGATGTTAATTGATGAGTTGGAAATGTTAGGTTGTGGCTGGGTTAAGTTTAGAAGAGGTTTGCTGTTAATTTTGGGTGTTGTGAAGTGGAATTGGTTAAAGGATGTTGAGGATTTGTATTGCTGTGATGTTGATTGCATTTTGATGCAATGTACCTCTGTTTTTGTGTGGAATGAAGCATGGGAAGTTGGTACTCAAGCTTGAACATTGGTTTCAGAAGCTTTGACGGTGTGGTTATCGCGTCGACAAGCGAGGTTTTGCGAGTCGGTGAGTGAGAACGTGTTTTACAGCTTTGCAAAGGTTTGAAAGTTGTGTTTGGGGTTTAGATCAAGCTTGAAATGCTAGTCTAAGCTCGAAAGTAAGTAAATGATGAATTCTCTTTCGAACTCAGTTTGACAAATAGTTTTATGCACTTGTTTTAAACAGTTTAATTACTTATTGTATATGCATGTTTTGAGCATGGTTTACTGCTGGAAATTGATTAAATAATGATGTTGATGCATTTGGAAGTAATGCATATTTTTTTTAATGTTTATGAACATTGGTTAATGCAAGGTTTATTGCATTGGTTAAATGATTTTGATGATGCATATGAAAACAGTGAGTGTTGTTGCTAAAATGAATTATATTGGCAAGTGATGGTATGAAAAGGTTTGGGAGTGAAATCGAATATAGTTGGCTGGCCATAGGATTGATTGTGCACTATAAAAAGTCACATTGGATGTCGAGAGGTTTATAAGGTGTACCGTATACTTTATCCAAGTACCCTAACGGTCAAGGGGTTTATGTGTATCGGATACTCCCGTTAGTGGGTTATACGTATAGCCAATGAGTGGTGTTGAGGGGTTTATGCGTACCGAAGACTCCACCACGGGTGTCACAATGGTGGAGTGGTTTATGAGTACCGGAAACTCCCGTGTGTGAACCTTGAGATGTTGGTAGATTGTATGTTAAGTGTTGAGGGAACATTTGTTGAATCCGTGTATCCGGTGTTATGTTTTGTAAAGTGGGAACTTGGTAAATGATCACTTGGAAGCCAATATAATTGATGATTTATCATGAAATGGATTATGTTGTTTAATGTGGTTTAAACATGTTTTGGTCTTTAAGCCTTGCATTGGTAGTATGCATGAGAAAGCTTAAATTGAGGGTAGCAAATAGGACTTTGCTGTAGAATCCATGATACATGTTGTATATGGTTTAATATGCTATTTTGGAAATGTTAAGTGCATGGTTTTGATAAGTCATGATGTTGTGTTGTTGATTTAAAGCCTCTTGGAAAGTGTTTTTCAAAAGGATTGTAAAATGGTTTAAATTGCATTGATGGTGTTGTTGTTTGAGCATTCTTCACTAAGCCTAGTGTGCTTAAGCTCTCTTTTCCATCAATGCAGAGAATTAAAGATTGTGGCGGCGAGGAAGCAAGGAAAAGATGTAACCCCCTCAACCCAGCCTAGATGCCCGACCGAACCGAGTGAGCTATATTAGGTTTGTCGAAGCAATCCAGAGAAAGGTGTTGTATATGGTTTAAGATCTCTTTTTTCTTGTCTAGATGCAAATTATTAGTCTTACATGTTCATATTTGCAGCGGGTGAATTTTCATAGAAATCAAAGCACGAGAAAACCACCAATTGCATATTATGCGTTACAGGGACTAAATTGCAAAATTGATAATTTTAAGGACCAAAACTGAAATTAAAGTTACCAATCTCAATTAGTCCATTTTCAAGCTCACATGACAAATTTCAAGTCAAAACGATCTTCCATTCTTATACAATTGCATTTACAAAATTTAAGGACCAAAATGAAAGAACCAGAAACCTTCAAGATTCCAAAATAACCAACTTAATGGTAGCCGTACCAATACGCTTACTAGTGTTTGGATACGCCCTATGATTTCAAAAACTCAGATTCTAGTAGCTAATACCCGTACCGAAATGCTTGATTGCGTATTGAAACGCCAGGCAAAAATGCCTATGCCCGTATCGAAACACCTGCTCGCGTATCGAAATGCTATGCCTGAAAAGGATTATCCGTATCGAAACACCTACCCTTGTATCAAAACGCTATGCCTGAAATGGCCTAGCCGTACCGGTACTGGGTTACTTGTTTTGGTACGCCTGAACCTGTAATGTCCCAAATTTCTGTTTAAACACACTTTAATGGGAACCAAACCACTTTTACATGCTTCAAACACATATACAACATTACCAAAATACATTTCCCACCAAAGCAACACAAAAACATTAACAAAACATGGCATTCATACAAACTTGATGATCTATAGGCATGCTTCCTAAAACACTTCACCAAACATACCAAGTTGCTCAAATCAATATTTATCAGCATGTGCAACATGCCAAAACAACCAACACAACATAATAAACTTGCTCAAACCATCACAACATGGAAATCAACAAGGAGGCTCTAGATGCATACATAAGCAACTAATCACCCACAATTATAGGCAAGGGTTAACATCAAACTTAGCAACATCAAACCATCCTCAAAACCCAGCATAGAAACATACTTAAAATCCATAAGGAAACAGAATTACAACTCCCCAAAAACCATGGCGAACACATTGCCTTATTAACCGAAAACACAAACTAAGTTCATACTCAAAATTACTTTGCCTATTGGATCACTACACTTTGCCTTTCTTGCCCCAAGCGTTTAATGCTCCGCATCATTAGGAAAAGAGAGCGTAAGCACACTTGCTTAGTGAGGATGCTCCTAAACAATGATGCATTAAAAATCTTGTAATCCAACACTTGTTTTCAAACCATGCTTACGACCTAAGCAAGTTCCAATGGTTCCAAATTAAAACATGCACATTGACCATATGCAAAACAATATATATTCCACATGCTTAAATCCTAAAGCATAAAAAATCGATTCAACAATAGAATTCTCATATATTGGCAATTATAGCGACCTCGGATAGTTGACCATTATCCTTGATTAGCCTACCGCTAATCTTTAGTTAACCGACAGTTAACTTTACACATCGGATACACGGATCTCCCTTAATGACTGACCATCATCAAGGCTACCCCATGCCGACCGCATGACTTTACAACCTTGTCGACGGCAAGCTTTACATCAACAAGGGGAACCGGCCGCTCAACCCAAGTGATAACAACATAGTCCAAATAGCCGACCGCTATACCTCAAGGACTCTTAACCACGATCAATTTTTAAACGTATTATAGTGCACTTTATCCTAAGGCATGCCAACTATATCCGAATGTTTTCTCACCTTGTCACCGAATGTTTTCTCACCTTGTCACATAGCCAATATACCATTTACAAAACCATTTACTCACTGTATTACAATGCATTACACAAAATCCCCATATATGCAAATCACATTGCCATAACAACATCACATTCCCGACCGGAATAAAAACCAATGCTCACTTGCATTTAACATACTTTTCAAACACTGCATATGTACTTAAAATCATGCATTTACAGTAAGTAACACCAACCATGTTTACAACTAAAACATGAATTACACATGCTCATGTTCGAACCGATATTAAAGAGCAAAGAAGGGAAACTTACTTCCAAGCTTAGGTAAGTGTTTCAAACTTAACCTAAGCTTCCAAAACCACTTTCAAACCTTTGAAAGACTTTTAAAACCGTTTCCACTCACCGATTTCACTTCACCTTGCTTGCTACCTCGAAACAAGCTCCCGACAAGCCATAAACCACCTCAAGATGCTACGCCTTGATTATCCCCTGTTTTGGCCATACAAAACTAGAGGAAACGTGCATTAAATTGCATCCAACTTTCTGTTTCAAACCAAAATCCCGCAGCTCTCAAGATGCCCACTCAAAACTCATCCAAAATTTACCGAAATCAACCTCAAACACTTCTCAGTCTTAACCCAGCCATAATATAATGATTCAATACATCAAACTTCATAAAATAACATTTAAAAACCCTTTTACAACATCCTTTTACTTCCAGCAATGATTAAACTACAAAACAACCCAAAAACCATTAACTAACAACCTAACAATTAGAGATTCAACCAATTTCATGATTCCATTGTTGAAAACAACTTATCCACAATATAACACATCCAAAATAAGATTGAAATCAATCCTTAACACTGGAAAAACAGATCCACTTCGAAAATCACAAGATTCCATCAATTAACCCTCAATTAAGCAAAATTCCATAATTAATCAATTAAAATCCATTAAAAAACATATATAAAGAGTCAAGAACTTGGAAATTTCAGTAAAGAACCTTTCATTAGAGGAGAAGAATGAAACTTACCTCCAATGAGTGAGTTTCCCCTTAATTGGATGTTTTCCTCTTAAAAAACAATGAGATTCAATAAGATTTTTGAGAAAACAAGTTGAAGAATCATTTAGAAAACAAAGGATAAAGAAACAAGATCATTACCTTGAATCTCTTATAGGAAAAAAAGTGTTTGGCTGAGAGTATTTTGAGAGAAAATATGAGAGAAAGAAAGTTACGTCAAATTGTGATTTAGAAAAATAACTTCTTTTTTAACTAAATCCTTATTAATTTCTTTAATTAAAACTCTTTTAGAAATAATCCTAATTAAGGGAAAACTCAGATTAGACCAAATGGTAAAATAGCTCCTTAAATATTCAAAGTTATGACTCTTTGCAAAGTAGTCACCTTTTAAAAACAGTTTTCAAAAAATTGCATTTTGGTCACTAGCCAAAATGTCACCCTTCCAAAGCTTATTTTCCAAAGTTGCTTTCACCAATATTTTTAATATATTAAAATAGGATTTTTAAACATTTTCCATATTTTTATCTTTTAGAAAAATATCTGCTCCCGAATCAGACTTGAATCACTAACGTCTAACTAGCCTTAAAACCGCTAGGCCCAAAACCGAGGCGTTACAAAGGAATTCCAAAGACTTGATTTCAAAGTACAGTTTGGAACGTTAAATAGTAGTAATAGCGACAATATGTCAAATGATATTTTTGAGAGGGTTTTGATGAACTCCCTGTTTGGGCAAATTGTATTTGTTGGTTTGGTTTTGTAAATGATTTAAAGTGGATGAGATGTAGTTGGTTTTATGTTTTTGGATGTGTACTAGGGAGCATGCCTCTAGACTTTATGATTGATCATGCTAGATATGCTAGGTTGGCTTATAATGATGGTATGTTGTTGTTCAAGCATGTTAATAATGTTATTTGTTGATTAGTGAAGTGTTAAGGTTCAATGAAGTGAGCCAAAGTGTCATATATTGGACCTAAAGGTCATTATAGGCCTCCGCGTACCGGTACGGGTACCTCAAGATCGGTAAGTGGGGTCTGTTTGAGGCTCAAATTGTCAAATTTAAGCATAGGGTACCGGCACGCTTAGCCACCATATCTGTATGCCTTAAGAGAAAACAGGCATGTGTCAGTACACGGGATAGCGTACCAAAAATATACCTCAAGTTTAAGTATGCCGTATCGATACGCGGGGTACCATATCGGTATAGGCTCTAGCTACTAGAATTTTGAGTTTTAAAATCTTAAAGAAGGGATCGGTACAAGGTCAAGGTTGTATCTGTACAAGTTAGTCAAGAAATCGTATCGATACGGTGTAACGTGTATCAGTACGGGAAGCCGTTTTGTTTGTTGGACTGTATCGGTATGGGTTTTCCTGTATCGGTATGCCCTGCTATCTGTGTTGTTATGATTACTGAAGTTTGGAAATCTTTCAATGTTGTCCCTAATTATCACGAATGCAATTGATTGAGAATGGATAATTGCTTTGGAATGAAAATTAACCTATGAGCATAAAATTGAATCATGGAGCAATCGGACTCTGATTTGTAATATGATATAAATGTAACGCTACCACTGAAGCATGTTCAAATAAGACACTAATGATATGCATCTAGACAAGATAAAAAGAAAAAATAGGATCAATTCAGGGTTTTAGTTCGAGTTTGCATCGACAAACCTAATGTGGCTCTTATAGTCTAGTTTCGGCTAGACCGAGCTAAGAGGGTTACATTTGGTGGTATCAGAGCTAGGTTTACGAGAAATTAGGATGTTGTTGGTGTTTGTATCATGTTGTTTGCTATGCACGGTGATTGTTTATATGTGCGGTGTTTGAAATATGCCATGTTTGGGTATTTTGGGGACATATTGCCTTATTACTACAATTATGAAATGATTTTGATTTGAAATGAAAATCTTGGATCCTTACTTAAGCTAGCCTGATTGTTTTGTTTTGGAGTAATTATCATGCCTTAGATACGATTTAGACTTTGCCACCGAGGAGAGAATTGCAATCTAGCAGAAATGCTGCTGCCGAAGGGCAGTGAGTAGAGGGCGAGATTGTACACCCTGAGGAATTACCTCTTCCTCTGCCTAATCCTTATGAGGGAGTGGAACAAGTACCACATGGTCCAGTGTTTAGAGATATGACGCCGTTAGTTCAGGCGATGAGAGAGCATTCTAGGCCGCAATGGCTGAAGTTTATGTACCTATTTCGGCACTTGCTGCTACTGATCAGGGGTTGCCGTTAGGGCGTCTATGCAGTCATGGAGGAGTAGAGTTTAGAGGGTTGGCACCCGAGGCATCCGAGGAGTGGTTTACCAGTATAGAGCGTATTCTAGTTTAGATGGGGTGCAGTGATGATCGTAAGCTGGGTGTGTTGTGTCCCTATTATAGAGGGATGCATATAGTTGGTGGACCACTATAATCACGTGCATGAAACCCGGTGATATGATGTGGGAATTCTTCCAAGCTACCTTCAGGAAGAAGTATATAGGAGTTAGATACTTGGACGAAACGAAATGTTAGTTCATGGCCTTGGTTCAGGACAATATGTCAATATTTGAATATGAGGTACAGTTCGTGAGGGTGAGTCAGTATGCACCTAAGTTGGTGCCAAATGAGAGGCACCGTTGTGATCGTTTTTGATACGGATTGGTGCAAGATGTCAAGACTTATATATTGGCCACTGATTACACTGAATTTGATGTGTTGGTTACACGGGCGAAGGATATTGAGCAGAGTTTGGGTTTATCTCGTCGTTCTAGAGGTTCTGGCTCGGGGAAGAGAGTTGTGGATTTTAGTTATGGGGTGGCTAGTCAAAGAGGCGCCGCGGCAGGAGGTTTTGACCAGATGTGAAATGGTGTAGGACGAGGATCCATGGATAGGGTACTTGGGTCCGGTCATTGGATAATGTTTGTTGGGTCTGTGGTTCGAGAGAACATTGAGGCGAGATTGCCCATGTTTGGCTAGAGAGGGGCAAGCTTCTGTAGTTGTGGCTGCGAATTCTTGCTGGAGTTGTAGGTCGGTAGATCACATGAGACGTGATTATCCTTTGCTTGCTAGAGGTAGGCAGGCACATGTACCTATTGCTGCACCACCTAGGGGCCATGGGCACGATCGAGGTACCTTTCAGTGGAAGGAGGAGGGACAGAGGACTGTGGCAAATACTGTGGCGGTTCGACCTGAAGATGGTGGACCGATGAGGATCTATGCTCACAGCGAATGGAGAAATAGCACATACGTGATAGCAGGTACCTTTACCTTGCAGTCTATGTCATTATTATCTTTGATAGATTCTGGTTCTACGTATTTATATGTCCTCCATGAGCATGCACATTTACTTGGTATACCGGTAGAAATGCTTGATGTTGGCATGCAAGTAGCGAGTTCTTTTGGAGAGACGGTCATTACGAGGAAGTTGTATTAGAGATGTTTTCTGATGGTTCATGGTCACGTGTTTGTGGCTGATCTGATGGAGCTACCGTTCTATGGTTTTGACATGATATTGGGTATGGATTGGTTGTCTGAGCATCGGGCTATGGTTGATTTTGAGACCAAGTGGGTTTTGTTGAAACTTGCTGATGATTATGAGGTAGTAGTTGTGGGTGAGAATGCTAAGTTCTTATCCAATGTGGTCTCAGCTATGGAAGCACGTAAGTTGCTTGAATGTGGATGCCAGACATATCTAGCTTATGTTCTGTATCCAAATGTGGAAGAAGTGCGGTGTAACACCAATGACCCGGATGTCACATTTGGGCTTCATGCCTGAAACCCAACCAAACAATTTTGACCTAGTTTAGCCCAATCCACAAATCCATTATGAAAATCCATTTAATTACAACCCAATAAAACATAATAAATATTTGAAAACATATACAGTGAAGCTCATTTTAAAATTACATTATAAACCTTTGACTCGACCGTTTGAAAATCCAAATACGATTTACAATATACAATAGGTTCCTATGAATACAAAGCCCAAGGACCTAAATATTGTACTTTGATGAGACGAGGCAATGTAATCCTTCCCTGATGGTGCTCATCCAAGAACGAGCCAAACCTACTAACCTGCGAACGAAAACAACGATTCCGATCGCTAAGCTAACAAAGCTCAGTGGATACACCGCCACTCAACCATGCTTCATGCAAATCATAAATAAAGCAATCCAACATGAATGACATCATGGCAAGATAATAATGGCGCTACCATAACCGCCTAAACACATAGCATTATGATTGTATGATCACGCACACAGCTCGTACAAGTACCTCATACGTTTACCTAGCACCACACAGATAACACCAACAACATTAAGTGAGGTCCGCATCCACAAAGCACCGGAATCCTACACTTGAGTGAGGCCCGTGTCCACAAAGCATAGAGATCCTACACTACGAGTAAGTCTCACGTCCACAAAGAATCGGGATCCTATACTCTGAGCAAGGCCCTCATCCACAAAGCACCGGGATCCTACATCCATGCTCAGAATCTCACATCAAGCATCTTCGAATGAGGCCCGCGTCCACAAAGCATCAGGATCTTACATTAGGGAGTCTTTAAGGTGTTGCAACACACTTAGGGTATCCAAATCCCAGCAACAAGGGATGACTTGACTATCTAGGCGTCCCATCATCACACAACAAGGACCATAGTCACCACACAACAGTCAACCTCGACAGAAGGGTCTTACCGCACACAACTCTAACACACTTACCATCGCCCTATGGTTTCTATCAATTATTATACCACCCTATCGAGCTTATCTATTTATTAGTATGTTATGAAGGTACACATTACCCGTTCTCATTAATTTATCTTATTATTCAATAAGACTTAACCATATAAGCGCCCCTTCCGCACACAGCAAGGGCCCATATTACCACACAACATCAACAATCCACCTAGGATCCTTATAGGTTACCACCTCACACAGTTTACCAATGTATAATGAGTCATTAGCCATTTATTTTATACACGGGGTTTAAATCTCCATTTCTCAGTTTTAATATTCATTTTAGACCTTAACGGACCCCCAGGGCCCTTTGCCTCAAATTATAGCACCCTCGAACGCAACCTCAAAATTCTTGGGCAGATTGCCCAAAGAGTATCGATACTCCAAGGTGAGTATCGGTACTCCCCTCTAGGTATCGATACTCCCCCATGAGTACCAATACTTCAGTTAAGTTCGAAAGAATTAGACCTCAAGCCGTATCGATACGCTCTGTGCTGTACCGGTACGCATCATCGGTACTAAGATTGCCCCATACCGATCCACCCTCATACTGGTACTCCCACATACACGTACCGATACGCTAAGCCTCTGTCAGGCAATGCAATAGTGCATACTGATACGCCCCCTGCGTACCGATATGCCAAAGCGTTACTAGAATTCTTAACTTGCAAGGGGTACCGATATACGGGGAGGCGTACCGGTACTCCCCTCACAACCCTTCCCCCTTTTACACTAAGGCGTACTAATACTCAGGACCCGTACCAATACGTGAGCTTGAATTTCAAACTCTAGGCGCGGGTTTCACCTAGAAACCGTGTTTAACCCCCAAGGTTAAACCCCAAACCGTTCTTACAAGTTATGGTTATAGTTTTAGGTGGATTACGGCCAATTTCAAGCCATTACAAAAATTCTAAGATTTGCCATTAACAACCACACAAGCTATACCAAGGCCAAAAACACCAAAACATGCTTTAAAGCTTAACTTCATGATTTCTAGGAAACTATGGGAGTTAGAAGTGTACTAACCTTGGATTATAGCTGGTGAAGAAGCCCTCAACAATCCATTCTCACTCTTCTTCTTCAAACCCCCAATTAAACCTCATACCTCACTAAACCAAGCAAAGTTTACCTCAAAATAGAGATCCTTTAATGCTGACTAACTTTTACTCTTTGCCCCAAACGAGATTCATACTCTAGCACTCAAGGATTTGACCTTGAACATAAAGAAGTTTGGGTGGAAGATGGGAATGGGTGAGAGAGAGAACAAGGGGACCAAGATGATCTCACTCCCTCTATTTTCTACAGAAAATAAAGTCCCACATCAGCCCTCTTTGTCTTCAATTTGATATTTACCAAAAAGCCCTTCAATCATCCTTCTAATTCCATTACCAAACCAACCTTCCAAGCCTCAAGGCCCAAAGTAAGCCCAATAAGGCTCTCAAGGCCCAAACGTCTTGGCCTAAACATGAAGCCCATGCCTCGGGTTAACCCAACCCTCGGGTTCTGAAACCCTGGTCGTTACAGCTCTTTCCTCCTAAGAAAAATTTTGTCCTCAATTTAAATAAGGGAAGGTGAGAATCTGACACAATTCCAAGCAACTCCTCGCTTACACATGTCCACGGGACACTTCTGCCACTTTTAACCTTGAATTCTCAACTCTTTTTAAGAGTCCTAAAAAAAATCTATTCTCGAATCCAGAGCGACACTCACAACGAACCTAATCGCGGATCAACAACGGTTGGTCTTAACAGCACTTTCTGACACCAACCCACTGAACTTACTCCAGATGAGTCACAACTTAGTGAACGAACCTCTCTACCAACACTAGCATTTCCAAAGTCTTGAACTCAACCCTCATCTGAATTCATAATGCGACACTTCTTCAAGGTATACTACAGGGCACTTCCTCATATAAAATCACCATAAACCACGGGTTTAGGAATAACAAACCCTATCAATCATGTTCTATCATCCGTCTAACATGAAAATACAATCTTCTTTCACAACTTGGTCAACTGGTACAGGACTTAACGCCTTATTTACTTGAACCCACTACAACATAAGCAGATACGAATCCACGATCAAGCGATTCTACTAGCCAAGCCACTTCGGTTCCAAAAGAAAATTGTCACCACAACCAAGCTCTACTAGGGATCAAACCACCAAACTGTCCTGCAGGGTCTAAACACTCTCTTTCACTCCCAACCACCAAATTCTGACTAGCGTTGGTGCTAAAACTTTAGCAAGTCCTTCAATATTCCTAATGGTTCTCTTAACACAACTTATTACAACACAAGGATACAATTCCATACAACTTTAACCAAAACCCACATTTCTCCGAAGCCATTCAGAACATCTTACACTATCGCCAAACATGAAAACAATCCATCTCAAACCCAAATAAGCAACCCTCTATTCATCGAACTTAAGATTAACTCAACGCGTTCGTAAGTCTAAAACACTCTTCGACTTGCCCTTAGAGTTTGAACATCGCATCAAACCCCAAAATTTAACATTAATTCTCCTTAACCTTTAACTTACGAGACCAACATCCTGAACGATCTTATAGGAATTTCAAAACTCTTCAATATTAACAAGATCATCATCCCTGAAAAACAAATACTCACATTCCATTATTATACAACGACCCACAACAGCTAACACCACCATGTCTTGCTATACCAACATAAGCACGTCCCAAGGTGAACCCCTTGGTGACATCTCGCACCCCCTCCTCTATTAAAGAGTTCTCACATAAGGGGTTCGATAAATTTCAGACCACAAGGTGATGAACGCTTAATACCAAACTCAACACATCCCTTATCATGGGTACTACTCTACGGTCAAGAGGTTATCCCACTCAACCCTCGAAGAGCACCTCAGTAACCACTTGTATGTCCACCGCTCTAAAACGTAGACTATCACTCTTGCGTCAACTATACGAACCAATAATGTCTTGCAACCTACAAGGTCCTCTTCAACCAACATCATATGAGCACAACACATAAGCTAAAGAGATAGGATTTATTCACGCTCAATACTGACAAACTGGTTCATTCCAAACCTCAACTTTGAGATTCTTGCTTGGAAACCAAGGCACCCCTTGCACTCACGTGACCAAACCGTACCAAAGGTAAGTCTAACAAGTCCACAGGGACTGTTACTCCAAACTATACACACCACCCATGATGGAACCTTTACTTACCAACACTTACCAATCCATTAATTTACCAAACCAATATCAGCCTCGAGGAAACTTATCACAGAACTCGCTCAATAAAATCTCTGCCATGGTAAGAACAAGAAATCTAACTATTATCAAGAAACTAAAAACCACAATGGAACCAAATCATCTAACACACTCTTGGTAACAAGCTTGTCCTTTCTGACATGAACAAAATATTGTCTAAAAAAAGCTCGTGCGATGACTCTAACTGTAAATCTCACCTGACCTCTACTGTAATACTTTGACAACGACCCAACACCACTTCTCGAAAAACCTTGACTACACCCAGAAAAGTCAACCTCAAAGACTAAACCGGTAAATACTCATCCACAATCGAGCAGTCCTTTGCTATGTAACCCGATGTCTGGCACTCATAACAAATTCCCCCAAGCAATAAATATACCTCAAGGTGATGTCAACCACAAGGCTCACGAATGGTGGTAGAGATGCTAGGACCAAACCATCAACACTCTCTGTATAGAAGAAACTGATAAGCCCCTACAAAACCTTCAATTTAGATTTCTGGCCAACCCTCAGCTGATCTAAAGCAAATCTTTTTGATCCCCTCAAAGCACAAACCCTCTCATCTTCAGGGTCTGAGAAGATTCTTATGATGTTTTGATTCCCCAAAACACGATCTACAGAATCTTCAACTAGCTCAATGTTGGCTCTAAGGTCATTCGAGTGCTTCGTACTAATGACTAGTTTAGAGAATATCTCAGGTAAAATTGTTGTCTCGTACATCAAAATGTCAACTTGAATCCACAACTAACCTCAAACACCTTTACTTTTCGATAGCAACAAACTTTGGGCATAACAGCTCAACCATAGAAAAATCTTACTCATACCTAACACTATTTGACACCTTAAACTGACTGCAAGAACCGATCCCTCATCTTCTTCATAAGAGCTTCACTAACATACCTTTTTTTGACTCAATCAAGAAAACATCCTATGTTGAGAGAATAGGCTGCGGTCATTGAAATATTCTAAAATTTTGGCTAGTGACTAAAATGTAAATTTTGAAAGTTTTGGGGTTAAAGTATAAACTTTGGAAAAGTTTGGGGACTAATGTGTAAATTTCCCCAATAAGTAATTTTATTCAGTATAAGAGTGAATCGGATCAAAATAGGTAACTGATATCAAGGTACCTATTTCAATATGATTCACTCTTATACTGAATAAAATTACTTGTTGGAGAAATTTACACTTTAGTCCCCAAACTTTTCCAAAGTTTATACTTTAACCCCAAAACTTTCAAAATTTACATTTTAGTCACTAGCCATAAATTTGGGATATTACAATCATTGATGGAAATCATACGAATTTCCACTTTAATAACGATGGGGTGTTGTGCTTTAAATATCGGACAGTGGTGCCTAATGACAAGGAGTTGAGGATGATGATATTGATCGAGGCTCATGCTATGCATCCTGGTTGTACTAAAATGTATTAGGGTTTGAAGAAAGAGTACTATTGGGTGGGTTTGAAGAAAGACCAGAAACTGGTTTCCATGACATTACCTGTAAAAACTACCACACATACCGATACGTACATGGCTGTACCGATACATAACAACAATGCGTACCGGTACACAATGTACCGTATCGGTACGCCATGTCAGCTTGCACAATACAAAAGCTGTACCAGTATGAGCCCTTGGTATTCCGGTACATAGGTTTTCCCTTAAAAAGTGATTTTCTAGTAACGAGTCCCCGTATCGGTACACTCTATTCCGTACCAGTACGCCAAGCTTGATTTTCTTGTCTGTACTGGTACTCCAATACCCGTACTGATGCTGACTGCCTTATTTTGCCTAGCCGTATTGATACGGTCCCTTCCGTATCGATACACGTAGGCCTGTAATGTAATTTTCCTCAGATTTTTCACTCAAATCTAGTTGCATTTAGATCCTAGCAGCTAGCGTACATGGATATAAACATTCAACAATACATATACGTACTCTTGTACCATGGTTTAGCAACAAAACATGCTTATGCTATCATAAAGATTAGTCTAGAGGCATACTCCCTAAAACACTCCACCAAACATTCCAAAGTGCTCAAATAGACATTTACCAGCACAAGAATCAAGCCAATATCACTTCGACACGAAATTCAACATGTTATGATCATCAAAGCATGCCATCCAAGCAAGACCATCTAGATGCATACCTAGGCAACCTCATAACATCAACCATGGGTAACGATGCACAACAAACTTAACAACATCAATCAAACTCCGAAATCACAGCATTACACATGCTCAAAACTAGGGAATAACAGAATTACAAATCCCAAAATCCATGCCGAACACATTGCCTTCTTAACCGGTAACATAAATCGAGTTCATACTCAAAGTTGCTTTGCCTCTTGGATCACTACAACTTTGCCTTTGCTGCCTCAAGCCTTAATGCTCTGCATCAGTAGGAAAAAGAGAGCGTAAGCACACTTTCTTAGTGAGGATGCTCTTAAAACAATGACGCATTAAACCCTTAAAGAAAACCAACACTTGATTTCAAACCACGCTTACGACCTAAGCAAGTTCCAATGATTCCAAATCAAACCATGCATATCGACCATATGCAAAAAATGTATATACCACATGCTTAAACCCCCTAAAGCATTTTATACAAAACCATGCTTGATTTCCAAAGCATTAAATACAAACCATGCTTAAATCCCAATGCATTAAAAATAGAATCAACAATAGAATTCTCATTTATTGGCAATTATTGTGACCTCGAATAGTCGACTACTATCCTTGATTAGCCGACCGCTAATCTTTAGTTAACCAACCATTAACTTTACACACCAGATACACGGATCTCCCTTAATGACCGACCATCATCAAGACTACCCTATGCCGACCGCATGACTTTACAACCTTGCCGACTGCAAGCTTCACATCATCAAGGGGAAGCGACCGCTCAACCCAAGTGATAACAACATAGTCCGAGTAGCCGACCGCTATACCTCAAGGACCCTTAACCACGATCGATTTTTGAACATATTATAGTGCACTTTATCCTATGACATGTCAATTATATCCGAATGTTTTCTCACCTTGTCTCATAGCCAATATATCATTTACAAAACCATTTACTCACTGTTTTACAATGCATTACACAAAATCCCCACATATGCAAATCACATTGCCATAGCAATATTACATTCCTGACCAGAATCAAAACCAATGCTCACTAGCATTTCATATACTTTTAAACCACTGCATATGTACTCAAAATCATGCATTTACAGTAAGTAAATCAAACCATGTTTACGACCAAAACAGAATCACACATGCTCATATCCGAACCGATATTAAAGAGCAAAGGAGGGAAACTTAATTCCAAGCTTAGGTAAGTGTTTCAAACTTAACCTATACTTCCAAAACCACTTTCAAACCTTTGAAAGACTTTTAAGACCGTTTCCACTCACCAATTTCACTTCGCCTTGCTTGCTACTGCGAAACAACCTCAAGATACTACGTCTTGATTATACCCTGTTTCGGCCACACAAAACCAGAGGAAACATGCATTAAAATGCATCCAACTCTCTGTTTCAAACCAAAATCCCGTAGCTCTCAAGATGCCCACTCAAAATCATCTAAAATTTACTGAAATCAACCTCAAATACTTCTCAATCTTAACCCATCAATAATATAACGATTCAATACATCAAACTACATCAAATAACATCTAAACCCTTTTACAACATCCCTTTACTTCCAACAATGATTAAACTCCGACAACAACCCAAAAACCATTATCTAACAACCTAACAATTAGAGATTCAACCAATTTCGGGATTCCATTGTTAAAAACAACTTATCCACAATATAACACATCCAAAATAAGATTGAAATCAATTCTTAACACTGGAAAAACAGATCCACTTCGAAAATCACAAGATTCCATCAATTAACCCTCATTTAAGCAAAATTCCATAATTAATCAATTAAAATCCATTAGAAAACATATATAAAGAGTCAAGAACCTGGGAATTTCAGTAAAGAACGAGGAGAAGAACGAAACTTACCTCTAATGAGTGAGTTTCCCCTTAATTGGATGTTTTCCTCTTGAAAAATAATGAGATTCAATAAGATTTTTGAGAAAACAAGTTAAAGAATCATTTAGAAAATCAAAGGATAAAGAAACAAGATCATTACCTTGAATCTCTGATAGGAAAAAGAGTGTTTGGCTGAGAGTATTTTGAGAGAAAATATGAGAGAAAGAAAGTTACGTCAAATTGTGATTTGGAAAAAAACTACCTTTTAACTAAATCCTTATTAATTCCTTTAATTAAATCTCTTTTAAAAATAATCCTAATTAAGAGAAAACTCAGATTAGACCAAATGGTAAAATAGCTCCTTAAAGATTCAAAGTTTTGACTCTTTACAAAATAGTCACCTTTTAAAAAATAGTTTTCAAAAATTGCATTTTGGTCACTAGACAAAATGTCACCCTTCCAAAGCTTATTTTCCAAAATTGCTTTCACCAATATTTTTAATATATTAAAAATAGGATTTTTAAACATTTTTCTATATTTTTATCTTTTAGAAAAATATCTACTCCTGAATTCGACTCGAATCTCTAACCCGGTCCACCAAACCGTCTAACTAGCCTTAAAATCGCTAGGCCCAAAACCGGGGCATTACAACTCTCCCCCTCTTAAGAAATTTTGTCCATGAAATTTACTTGGAGGAAAAAGATGCGGAAATTGCTCCAATATATTCCACTTACTTTCTCGAGTGGCTTCTTCGACACCTCGATGTCGTCACAAGACTTTGACCAGTTCTATCGTCTTACCACGTAGAACCTTGCTGTTGGAATCAAGGATTTCCACCGGATCCTCATCAAAGGATAAATCTGGTCTCAACTCAATATGCTCCACCGGCATAACATGTGAAGGATCCGACTGATACCTCCGTAGAATAGATACATAGAACACATCATGTATTTTCTCAAGCTCGGGAGGTAACCTACACCAATAAGACACAGGACCAACACGCTCCACGATCTCATACGGTCTAATAAACATCGGACTAAGCTTACCCTTACGTCCGAATTGCATCATTTTCTTCCAGGTGACACTTTCAAGAAAACACGATCGCCCACTGCGTATTCAATTTCCCTACGCTTCAAATCCACGTAAGATTTCTACCAATCCACAGCCACCTTAAGCGTTCACACACAAGCTTAGCTTTCTCATCAGTGGCTTTCAACACATGTGGCAAGGAAACATGCTTTTCCTCTACCTCGGCCCAACACAAGGGCGTACGACACCTCCAGCCATACAATGCCTCATATGGTGCCATCTAAATACTCGCTTGATAGCTGTTATTATAAGCGAATTCGACCAATGGTAAATGCTTCTCCCAGGTTCCTTGGAACTCAATAATACAACGCCTCAGCATATCCTCCAAGATGTGGATAACACGCTCAGACTGCCCATCCATCTGAGGATGATACGCTGTACTAATACTCAACCTCGAACCGAAAGCCTGATGTAAACATCTCCAAAACCTTGCTGTGAACCTCGAATCCCTATCCGAAACAATAGACTTTAGTACCCTGTGCAAACGCACAATTTCAGCTATATACAAATCTGCTAGCTTGTCCAAGGTGTACGTCGTATGCACTAGCAAAATATACGCACACTTTGTAAATCGATCAACAATCACCCAAATGGAGTCCTTTTTAGCCGGTGTCAAAGGCAACCTTGTCACGAAGTCCATAATGATTCTCTCCCATTTTCATTCCAAAATTTTTAGTGGTTGCAACAACCCGGACGGAAACTGATGTTCAGCCTTGACCCGCTGACACACCATATACTTGGAAACAAACTTAGCCATATCCTTTTTCAACCCAACCCAGTAGTACATTTCCTTCAAATCACGATACATCTTGGTACTACCCGGATGCATAGCAAAAGGACTAGAATGTGCTTTCGCCAAAATAGTGTGCCTGAGCTCCAGAACTTCTAACACCACTATTCGACCCTTAAAGCACAAAACACCATCATAATCAAAATGGAAATCCATCGGATTACCATATGCTATGTCCTTAACATGAAGAACCAAAGAATCAGCAAACGGTTGCTTAGCCTTAATCATCTGTGACAACATAGGCTTATCTTGCAATTCAGCCAACAACCCACCTTCCCGTGTCACACTCAACTTCACAAACATCACCCTAAGCTCAACCGCTACCTTACGACTCAACGCATCCGCAACAACAATGGTCTTTCCAGGATGATACTCAATTTTCAAGTCGTAATCCTTAAGCAACTCCAACCACCTTCATTGCCTAAGGTTCAAATCCTTTTGAGACATCAAATATTTCAAACTCTTATGATCCGTGAAAACCACATACTTCTCACCATAAAGGCAGTGTCGCCAAATCTTCAAGGCAAACACCACAACTGCAAGATCCAAATCGTGTGTTCGATAGTTGCGCTCATGAACCTTCAACTGCCTCGATGCATAGGCCACAACCTTTCTATCCTGCATCAGCACACAACCCAAGCCAACATACAACGCATCACTATAAACTACAAACTCCTTCCCAGATTTCGGTTGAATCAACATAGGAGCATGTGTCAAAACCTCCTTCAACTTCTCAAAACTCTGCTACTGCTTCTCCTTCCACACGAAAGGAACACTCTTTTGTAGCAACTTTGTCAACAGAGTTGCGATACTAGAAAACCTCTCCACAAAACGACGATAATAACCTCCCAACCCAAGAAAACTACGCATTTTTGATACGGTCTTAGAGTACTTTTGGAGAGGTAACACTCCCCCAAACCTAACTCATTGCTCATCCTCAAGTAATGCAATCAAAATAAAAAAAACAAATTGTGAAAAAGTTACCTCGATAAAATTTTGGTTGAATGCCAACACATACTGGCAAGCATAATTTGGCTCTACTTCTATCCTCAGTAGCTCAGCACAATAATGCCAAGCATGTAGTAATTCAAGTGTAGCGATATAACTCTAGTCAAAGTTCATGAAAAATGCATGAGTGTAGGCAATATGCATCAAGTTTCCTTTCACTCCCTTAGACAAATTTTACTACCTAAACTCAGATATATTTTTTTCATCATTTTTTCTTTGTCAAGGGTTTCTTGTTGGAATTCATTTAAGCTTGCTTCGTGACACTATTTAGCGTGAAAGATAAGAGGGAGCATACCACGAATCCCCACCTTAATCTAGACATCACTAGGCTTTCTCTTCAACTCATACCCTAAGGTTTTTGACTTGAGAACTAAGAGGGAGAAAACCGCGAAGCCCCAAGTAGCTTATTATCCCTAAGGTAGAGGAGAGTTCTATTTTTTCTTGCCTTGGCAGAACATTGCTGCCTTATTTATTTCTTTTTACCCTGACAAATTTTTTCATATCTAAGCATAGTTTCCAAAAAGTCTAAGTTTACTAAGGATCTAGATACATATTACGTGTTAAGTGTAAGTTCAATTCCCTAAACTAGAGATCAATTGCCAAGCAAACCTGGCATACTACTCTGCTGGCATGGCATGACAACTAAAGATTAAAGTTTCCTCATTGGACAGACACTAGATCAAATTAAGCTTGCCTAAAAATTGTTAACATTTTTCAAAATTAAACCAAGGCAAAAAAAATTTCTTTTTTTATTGGTTCGGTATGCATATATTCTAAATGACCTAGATGGCATGGCAACAAAAATTAAACATGAAATACATGGCATAAATGTGAAGAAATGCATAGCCCCAAACCTAAGATATGCATTGCCCTCAATGCATGAAACAACACATATATACAAAAACAGTAAAATAACATGCATGATCATGTAATGCAGTGAAATGAAATGTAAAAGAAGTTTAGGAAGAAGAGGACTCCCTTTCGGAGACTATTTGCCGTGCGGCATGGGTTTTTCTTCTCACAAATGGCCCTTGATCAGGGGCCATGTGCTTCTTTCTTTTAGGCTCGGTTTTGAAGTGGCAGTGGAGGCTCTAACTTCCTCATTTTCCTTGGTAGGCTCCGATGCAGCAGGTGCATCGGTGGCATCAGATGGCGTATGCATAGCAGGTGTCACTGGCGACTTGGCTTTGGTTTCCTTTGTTTCAGATGAAGAATCAGAACTGGCAGACTCGACTTGAACTAGAGACAACGGAACTGTGGCATCGGATGAGGTATGAACTAGACTAGCAGGCATGGCCTTGTCGCTGGTAGAGAGCTCGGTAGGGTAGTCTGGAAACTTTGGCATAAAATCAGTTGATAATTTTGTAAGAGCCTCTCTGATCACAACATCCATGGCCTGGATGTAGTGTGGCATCGTGACATTGAGCTCCTCATCCCTTTTTAGCTTTTGGTGAATAATCTCCTAGCGTTGGTGAATTTGGGACAACATTGCCATTGAATTGTCCGGCACAGTTTCTGGCATGGTTGCTAGCGCGACCCTTAACTCCTTGGGCTTTGGCGTGGGGGCCCTTGCCTTGATATAGCAACAGTAATTGTTGTTCCCTTGATCGTTTGCCCTTTATCCATATCAAGCCTTGGCACATCATGGAGCATACAAACGTTAGAAATCAACAAAGGGAAAAACAAGCTGCCAGTACCTTTCGCTGCGCACTTGTAAGTTTCCTCAACAATGAGCTTGTCAATATTGATTTTGCGCCCCATAACAATAGAGTGCAACAGGATCATCCTTTCTTTCAACACAGTCTCGTTATGGGATATGGGAATCAGATTCGCCTTGAGAAAGTGATTTCATCCTCTCCATTGGGGCTTCAATGCCAACCTCTTCACCGTATGATGCCCCTTGGATAACATTATCCATGCCGTGCCAGTGTCGCACAGATCTGCTAGCAGCCTCTTTCTCTTGGCAACATTCATTGATTCAACGTACTCGAAATACTCATCCTCTACATCATCTAACTCAAACATATTATTGATATTCCCTTCATCGAAATGAACACATTTACCTCTAATCATCAAGAATAGTGAATCCTTGGTCACAAGGTGCGCATAGAATTCTTGTACGATTGTGGAATAAACCTCCCCTTTTTGTTGGAAAAACTGAGGCCATTTGTGCAAGTTAATCGTAGACATGACTTTTGGAGGGAAGCCATTGTTCATCTCTGTGTTGAGGTCGAAGTGCTTCTCATAGCAAAAATTCCTCGAGGCTAAATTGGATTCAAACTTTTTCTCGATCTCCTCGTTGAAGAATCGCTTGAAGGGGATAGAGGATGAAGCCCTTGAAACTCGTTGAAGGAACTTGAAACGATTTTGAAAGATGAAGAAAAAGACGATTTGGGTTTTGCACTTGCTTATCGAGAAGAAAGTAAAAAGTGAGAGAGATGTTTGGTTTCTTTAACTGGCAAAAGTGAGAAAGTGAAAGGTTTTGGGTTAGTTGAGTGTTTTAATGGGATTAGTAATTAGGGATAACGATGGGAAATAAAAATAATTAATTTAAAAAGAGGTGGAGTGATAAGGTTGAAGTGATAAGGTGGTAGATGATAAGATAGGATAAGGATTGGAGTGATAAGGTATTTGATTTGAAATTTTAAATTTCAACCGAGATTTTGGGGGGCTAAGTTTAAAGTCAAATAAAAACAACTCTCTCTTATTTTACTGGGCCGAAAAAACTAGGGTTTTTTTCTCTTCCTTCTACCTTTTGCACCGCTGCATGCCAAGCTACTCTAGCACTGCGTCTGACAGATTTTTCTATTGAAGCATTATCCCCTACCAGTGACCCTGGCAGTGTTCCTGGCATAATGAATCTGCACAACTCAAAGGAAACCCTTCAACATAGTAAAGGAATAAAAACATGAAACTTAAAAAGAAAGAAAAACAATTAAAAACCTAAAAATCTAAAAACAAAGAAAAACATTAACCTAATATTTACAAAAGTTCAAACCTGATGGTGTTTTCATGTTACCTCTACCAAGAGGATCAGCTCTTTGGCATTGTTCTGATCATCTTCCATGTAGTGCTTCAAACGTTGGCCGTTCACCTTAAAGATTTTGCCCATCTTCAAATTCTTGATGTCCACATCTCCATGAGAATAGGGCTTCATAACTTCATAAGGGCCCGTCCATCTTGATCTAAGTTTCTCTGGAAACAACTTAAGCCGTGAGTTGAATAACAAAACACGTTGGCCTACCTCAAACTGTCTTGGTATTATCCTACTGTCGTGCCAACATTTTGCTTTTTCCTTGTAGATTCTGGTGTCCTCATAGGCTTGCGTTCTGAATTCCTCCAACTCATTTAGGTCTAGTAACCTCTTCTCTCCAGTAGTTCTTCATGTAATGCCAAGTGTTCTAATGGCCTAGTAGGCTTTATGCTCAAGCTCTACTAGCAGATGGCATGGTTTGCCGAAAACAAGTCAAAATGGTGACGTACCCAAAGGAGTTTTAAATGCAGTCCTATAGGCTACAAGGACTCATTTAGTCTCAAGGACTAGTCCTTCCTTGATGGATTAACAGTCTTCTCTAAGATGTTTTTGATCTCCTTATTTGAAATCTCAGCTTTCCCATTTGTTTGTGGATGATATGTTGTGGCAATTCTCTGCTATATACCATACCTGCACAAAGCTTTAGAGATTAGATTACACTTAAAATGGGTGCCCTCATCGTGAATAATCACCTAAGGGGCGCCAAATCTAGTAAAAATGTGTTTGTGCAAGAACTTGGAAACGACCTTGGCATCGTTTGTTGGCAGGGCCACAGCCTCTACCCAGTTAGATACATAGTCAACAGCCACAAGAATATATACATTACCGAATGATGGTGGAAAATGACCCATAAAGTCTATCCCTCATACATCAAATAAATCCATAGGCATAATGTTTTGAAGCGGTAGTTGGTGTCTGCCAGAGATGTTTCCTGTCCGTTGGCATTGATCACATGCCTTGGCATACTCGTGGGAATCCTTATATAGTGTGGGCCAAAAGGATCTTGACTGCAGTACCTTGGCAGTAGTCTTTACCCGAGCAAAGTAACCTCCATATGGTGCGGCATGGCATAGATGCAATATGTTATGATGTTCCTCCTCAGGCACACACCGGCGGATCACTTGGTCAGCACACTGTTTGAACAATATTGGCTCATCTCAGTAGTGTTTCCTAGCTTCCCTCAAGAACCTCTTCTTGGCATTGTATGCCAAGTCTGGTGGCAGAATGTTACTTACGAAGTAGTTGACAATGTCAGCATACCATGGCATGGCATTAACTGCAAGCATATACTCGTCAGGAATTTAATCTCTTATAAAATTGGTCTTACCATCTTCAAGATGATGCTCTAAACGTGAGAGATGGTCAACTACTAGGTTTTCACTGCCCTTCTTGTCTCGGGTCTCAAGGTCAAATTCTTGAAGTAGGAGCGTCCATCGGATTAGTCTGGGCTGGCATCCTTCTTTGCCAAGAGATACTTCAAGGCCGAATGATTTGTAAAAACCACAACTTTATTACCAATTAAATAAGATCTAAATTTTTCAAAAGCAAATACAACCACAAGAAATTCTTTCTCGGTCGTAGAGTAGTTTAGTTGTGCTTCGTTCAAGGTTCGGCTGGCATAGTAGATGGCATGAAAAACCTTGCCATGCCTTTGTCCCAAGATAGCTCCAATAACATAGTCGCTGGCATCTCACATGAGCTCGAAGGGCTCATTCTAGTCGGGTGCCATAACTATAGGGGCATTGATCAACTTCTCTTTAAGCTCCTAAAATGCTCTCAAACAAGAATCGCCAAATGCAAAACTGGCATTATGTTCTAACAACAAGCATAAAGGTTTGACAATTTTTGAAAAATCTTTAATAAAGTGCCAATAAAAAACTGGCATGTCCTAAAAAACTTCTTATACCTTTGACACTTGTTGGAGGCGGTAGCTGTTTAATTACCTCAACTTTTGCTTGATCCACTTCTAACCCTCTCTCAGTTACCTTGTGCCCGAGAATAATGCCCTCCTTCACCATGAAGTGGCATTTTTCCCAATTTAACACTAGGTTTGTCTCTATGCATCTCTTCAAGACTTGCTCCAAACTCTAAAGACATTCCTCAATTTTTTGCCAAACACTGAGAAATCATCCATGAACACTTCCGTGTTTTGCTTGATCATATCGAAAAAAATGGACATCATGCAACGTTGAAACGTTATCGGTGCATTACATAGGCCAAATGACATCTTTCTAAATGCAAACGTCCCATATGGGCACGTGAACGTAGTCTTCTCTTGATCATCATGGGCGATGGCAATCTGATTGTAACCTGAATAACCATCCAAAAAATAATAGAAATCTTTACCTGTCTAGCGTCTGATCAATGAATGGCAATGGGAAGTGGTCATTCCTCGTGGCATTGTTCAGCCTCCTATAGTCCATGCACACTCTCCATCTTGTCATAGTTCTAGAGGTGATTAACTCAACTTTACTATTTTGTACCGCGGTCATGCCACCCTTCTTTGGTACGCATTGCACCGGGCTAACCCAAGAGCTATCAAAAATGGGATAAATAATCCCGGCATCAAGCCATTTTATGATCTCTTTTTTCACTACCTCTTTCATGCTTGGGTTTAGCCTCCTCTGGCCTTCAATGGTCTTGCCATGGTACTCCTCCAAGATAATCTTGTGCATGCAAATGGTTGGGCTAATTCCTTTGATGTCTGCCAAAGTCCACCTTAATGCCTTCTTATAGACATGTAATATTGCCAACAATCTTTCCTCATGATCATTAGTGAGACCAGTGGCAATGATCACTGACAGAGTTGAGTGTTCACCTAAATAGGCATACTTCAAGTGATCTGGCAGTGGTTTCAGTTCCAACGCTGCTGGCTCCTCAATTGATGGTTTAGGTGCCTTGATTTAAATTAAGGATGAATATGGAAGATTTATGATTCTACAAGTTTGATTTTGACATTAGAATGGAAAATTCTCAACTAATTTCTTAAGTGACTATTTTGGCATGTTTGGTAATTTACTAAAAATATTATGAAAATTATGTTAATGGTGGATTTGAAGAGATTATGAATTTAGAAGCTTAATTATGGCATTAGGACTAAAATAAAGTCCTTGAAAAGTTTAGACACTCAATTTGCCATATAGGAAGAATTTGGGGTTTTAAGTGTAAATTCTTGGAAATGAAGAATATATGTTAGAAAAAATTAATTTGAGCATGTTAGAATGTTGTTTGGATGAAAAGTGAGCCTAGAAAAGTTTAGGGACCAATTCAAAATAATTGGAAATTAGGGGAAAATTTTGAAAATTTATTTTAGCATTGGAATTGGTGATTTATGATTGAAATAGCATGAATTGATGATTAGGGACCAAAAATGAAAAAAAAAATGGAGGTAAAGGGGCTAATTCGACAAATTAGGAAAAGTATGGGATTGATCTTGAATTAATGAATAATTGGTGGAATTGATTATTTAAGCATTATATGAAGTTAAAAGGGTTGAAATGACAAGAAAAGAAAGTCGAGGGACTTTTTTCAAAAATAAGAAATTTAGTGAAGGACTAAATTGACAAAAGTTTGGAATTTAAAGGAAAATTTCTAAGAAATGTTATAAACAAATGAATGGTTTATTTGTACATAATTTTAATGTACAAATGTGATGTGACTAAAATGTCACTTTTATAAAGTTAAGGATAAAAGGGATATTATTTCAAAAAGAGCAAGTAGTAGTGAAATTGTTCAAATTGAGCTTGAACAATTGTTTAATGTTCAAAATGGTCACTAAGGACCATAATGAACATGTGGTAAATACGAGGGAGAAAAATAATTAAGAGAAGTTAGAGAAAGATAGAAGTTAATTATGGAAGTTATGTTGGCTTTGAATTATGGCAGTGAGTTTAATAAATTGCCATAAATTCTATAAAAATGGTTAGATGATGAAATTTATACCAACATAAAGATATGGTTTTCTAGTTTCGTTTCCAACAAATGGAAACTGATTCCGAGTTCCGAGTTAAAAGATATGGATTTTTAATCGAATAAAGGTCAGAAAATTTACAGAGCAATTTTTAGTCAGGGTAGCTCTGTGACGAGAGTTTGAAGAATTTCATAACATTTGTAGATTTTATTAATTTATGTTTCTTATATCGTTAGAACCGTTATTGAATCTAGTTTCTTCAGTATAAAGGGAATTAAGATCTAGTATGTATTCTACCCGATATAAGTAAATATTTGAAGGTAGCGCAAGCTGTCCAGAAATAGAATTTGATACATTTTATATCTAAATGTTTGATAACAAGCTCAGAAGAATTATTGGAAGTTCAAAATGGTCATTAAGGACCAAAATGAATTTTTGGACAGTATAAGGAAGGAAGGAAAATTATGGAATTTTTTATGTTAAATAATTAGATAGCTTGATTGAAATATTGTTCGAATTGAATTTAACAAATGTTTGTTTATATTCATGCGTTAACCAAGTCAAATACGAATCAAAAGAAGATTTGTGGTACTATGAAGGAAAGGATCGAGTATAATGTAGTGAAGCATGCTAATAAATGGCCCAGGTGAGTGTATTTTTACTTATTTATTTTATATGTGACATGACTGATTGCATAAAATATATATTTGTAATATTGATAAATAGGACGATTTGCGATGAACAGACCTTGATATTAATGAAAATGTATGTTGATCAAAGTTATGTAAATGGCACGAAGTATTAAGTGGCATATGTGATACATGGATATGGAATAATGATTTATCTAAGTTAAATCAGATTTAAGATTTTGGGTATGAAATGGCCATTATTGAATTATGGTTGATAGTTTTGATAAATTGGACATTGTAGATGAAATATGGGATGTGAATTGCCCTATTATATGAACAATGATGATTAATCTATAAGGAAATAAATTGCCCAGGTACTAGTGTGAGTGTCTTTGGTATAATTGGATATCCAAAAAGAGTCTTAGCAGCTGCGCCATAGCACTACGGTGCGAGATAGACTCTTCAGGGTCGAGATAGACTCTACGGGGTCGAGTTCAAACACTACGGTGTTACATAGCACAAAAAGTGTGAGTATGAGGAGCAAATGGCATCCTCGAGTATGTACTCACCATCAGACACTACGGCGTTATAGACACTACGGTGTCGAGATGACTCATATACCATAGGTTCACTTGAGAATCATTGGTATAGTTAGATATCCATAGAGTCTTAGCAGCTGCGTCATAGGCACTACGGTGCTTAGATAAAGTAGGCACTACGGTGCTGAGATAAAGTAGGCACTACGGTGCTGAAGGTATAAGGAGCAAAGGGCGTCCTTGAATATGAGGAGCAAAGAGCGTCATCGAGTACGTACTCATCTCAGTCGCTTCGGTGATGCAAACGCTAAGTCGTCGTAGACACTACAGTGTCATGATGACTCACAACCATAGCTTTACATGATTTTTGTACTTTGGGCTATGATAAAGGAAATGATATGCAGATGATTGCATGATGAAAATATGGCTATAATAAAGGATAGGACATGCAAATGATTACATTATGAAAGTATGACTATGTTAAACGATATGATATGCAAATGATTGCATGATAAAAGTATGGCTATGTTAAAGAATATGATATGCAAATGATTACGTGATAAAAGTATGACTACTTGTTGATCATGAACCATTGATATCATGATTTTATGAATTTTTTATGCATATGAACACTTGATGAACATAGAACAATGATGACATGACTCTTAAGATAGTCATGATACATGGTTAATTCTACATATACAGATAACTTGATTTAATACTTTGGCTATAATACTTGAAATGCAATTATACAAGTAGTTAAGCTAAAAAGCTTAATGTATACAAGACTAGTAAAATAGATCAAATCTTGTGATTTGAAATATTACATTGGTCAAATGAACTATACAAGTAAGGCAGTTCCATATATGATAAAATGTTAACAATTGCCAATGAATATCATTTGCCATCTTGCAGAACTGTGTTATTATAATAATTGTTTATATTATTATGATTATGTTTCATTAAGTTGTATTTAACGTGTGTTTTGTATCACACGTAGGTACTTCAGATTAGATAGCAAAAGAGGAGATGCACATCGTTGGATCAAGTTCACTTGTATTATCAGTAAGTATCACCACATCCTAGTCTAGAGGGGCGTGAATCGAATTTAAGTAAGTAGCTATTTTGTATGACCTAGAAACATGACTAAGTTTTGAGAAATTAAGAATATTAGAAAAGATGCATTAAACGAATTTAAATTTAGTTGGTTGTTTATTGTGTAGTGATTATGAAAACTGAGAAAAAGCCAACCACTTAACTACTTTGTTGAGTTAAAAATAAATTTAAGTATGAAAATCAGTGTAAATCAGTTGTAACATCTTTAATGTGTATTCGAATATCAAATATGCGTTGAGAGTGTTACATTTAGTGGTATTAGAGCAAAGGTTTAGCTGATTCTGGAGGTTAAACCGAGTCCAATATGATTTTGTTAAAGTGTACATGCCCTTAGGATGTGATGCTACTGATATATTGCTTGTATACCTTGGTGTAGCTCCTCAATAGTATGAATGAGACTCTAATGGTTATAAGAAAAATAAGATGCTGTTAGATTTTGTCAGTTGACGAATTTTTAAGGATTAAGAAGAGACCATAGTGGATACAACACAGTGAAATAAATATGATAGTTAACTTCTATTCAGAATGAACTATCTGTATAATAGTAAACTGGTACAGTAATTATAAAAAGATAGAGAATACTTCGATTGTAAGGAAATTTCCAAATGTGTTTTCAGATTAATTACTAGGATTACCTCCATGTTAAGAGGTACAACTCGATATTGACGTTTAATTCGTGAATAAAGTAGGTATTGATAGCACCTTATAGAAAGGCACCAACCCAGTTAGAGGAACTAAAAGCTCAGCTGTAAAAGCTATTAGATTGGAGTTATATTCGTCTGAGTGAGTTATTATGAAATGTTTCAATATTTTTCGTAAAGAAGAAAGATGATTCTTTACGATTAAGTATAGATCATCAACAGTTAAATAAGGTAACAATAAAGAATAAATAATTTGTTACTAAGGATTGGGGATTTGTTTGACCAGTACCGAGGTGTAGTTGTATTTCCAAAGAATCGACCTTTAATTGGGTTATTATCAGTTAAAAGTTAAAGAAGAAAATATACCGAAGACAGTACCCAGAACTCGTTATGGATACTACGTGTTCTTAATGATGCCGGTTGGAATTACAAACGCTCTACCACATATATGAATTTGATGAATATGGTGTCTCAAACCTACTTGAACCAGTTTATGGTGAAAAAAAGAAGAGAAAAGAAAAGAATTTTTTAATAGAAAATTAGTTAGATTGAACTATTTTGATCTTTGAAGATAAGTTACGAGCCTAAATTATTGAAAACACGTGATTGTGGGAAAGGAAGTTGAATTATAACCCGATATTTGACGTATGACGAAGAATCGACGAAAATCTTAGCCTATTGAATTAAAAGGAATAAGGAATAAGAAAATTCCATTGGTCAAAATCCGTTGGAGGAACCATAAAGTGGATGAGGCAACTTGGGAGACCAAGAAGAAAATGAGAGAATAGTACCCAAAACTATTTAAAACATGTACGTTTTGAAAATTCGAGGATGATTTTTCTTAAGGGGGAAGAATTGTAATACCCCAAAATTTGCTATGTTAATTTAGGGTCATTTAGTACTAAGATAAGGACTTAAAAGCTTACTTAGTGACTAAAATGACTAAAATGTAAAAGTTAGGATTTTCTCAATTATGGACTGTAGAAAAGAAGTTTTTGAGGTTTTAAGGTGTCATGTTATAGAGAACGAGTAAAATAGAATACTTGCAAAATTTGGTTAAAATCCAAGGAAAATTGGAATGGGAATTCAAGGTTAAAGTTTAGTGACCAAAATGATAAGTTTTAAAACTTGGGTGATAGAAGTGGAAATATGAAAAGTTAAAGGACCAAAGTTGTAATTTCCCAAAAGTTAGGTGTTTTATTTTATAAATAGATAGAGCACATATAGGTGTGGATCGAATGAGAAATTACTGGTTTGATCTGATATTTTGATTATTGGAAAAATCGTAGTCAAAGTTTAAGTAGAATTTGGATACCCAGATCGAACTAAAAAAATTATGAAATTTTACCATATGATAGAAAAATGTTATAAAAGTTATTTCCATGTGTTGAAGAATTTATCAGTAATTATTTTATCATGTACATGGATTAAACAGATCATGGAGAAAAATCTAATATAGATTACGGGAATAAAAATGCAATATAAGATATTGAATTTAGATCGAACTGTAAAGTTAAGCGTGTCAGGACATAGGATGGGTAACCTATTGGGAAGGTCTCTTGTCATTAATTTAGACTGATAAAAAGAAATCAGCTCGAGTTAATATTATTCGTATGGATATCAGATAAAGGATTTTTAAGAGAATTTTATCCGATAAAGATTTCGAATAAATTATCAGTATATTGAACCGAGTCAAAATTTCAAGATTTTGATTTTTACAAAATTATGGAATATTTTGTAGGTCAACAATATTTATTTATGGAGATCAAAATTATGAGAATTTCAGATTTTACTCGATAGTTTGGAAAATGGAAAATCATAGTTGGAGGATTATTTGGACCTAATGAATATTTCAGACCAAAATTATGAGAATTTCAGATTTTAATCGGGTAATCGGATCGAATTGGAATTTTAAAGGCAGTTCCATAGGTCATGGAAAATTCATAAAATATTATTTTTATGAATATTTTAATGTTTCTAGTTGGATTTCAACTAGACTTGTTTCTATTTTTACAAAATGGCAATTTTGAAAATAGAACATAGTTGGAGGATTATTTGGACCTAAGGAATTAAATGAATTTAATATTTATTTTTTTATACATGTGGCAATAATAAGTAAAAGATTAACCAAAAATTTGTTCATCTTTTCTCCAACATTTCGAAACCAAGAGAAAGAAAGAGGGGAAAATACACAAAATTTTTCAAGGCAATTTTGAAGGCTCCAAAGTTAGAATTAAGGTATGTTGCTTTGGGAAAAATTGATCTATGCTTCATGCACTTTCTTTTGTTAGTAATTTTGCATGGTAATTTGAAGAATTGTTCATGTTATTGATGAGAGTGAAATAGGGTTTTATGTTCTATGTTGAGATTGAAGTATAATTTAAGCAAATCAAGTGTTGTGGAATTGAAATCAAGCTTAAATTTAGATTAATTTCATGTTTAAAGACATAAACCCTAATCCTAGGATTTGGGGATTTACTTAGGGTTTTGAAATTAAGGATGAATATGGAAGATTTATGATTCTACAAGTTTGATTTTGATATTAGAATGGAAAACATGTTTGGTAAATTGCGGAAAATATTGTGAAAATTATGTTAATGGTGGATTTGAAGAGATTATGAATTTATAAGCTTAAGTTTGTCATTAGGACTAAAATAAAGTCCTTGAAAAGTTTAGACACCCAATTTGCCATATAGGAGGAATTTGGGGTTTTAAGTGTAAATTCTTGGAAATGAAAAATATATGTTAGAAAAAAATTAATTTGAGCATGTTAGAATGTTGTTTGGATGAAAAGTGAGCCTAGAGAAGTTTAGGGACCAATTTGAAATAATTAGAAATTAGGGGAAATTATTGAAAATTTTATTTTTAGCATTGGAATTGATGATTTATGAATGAAATAGCATGAATTGATGATTCAGGACCAAAAATGAAAAAAAAATTGGAGGTAAAGGGGCCAATTCGGCAAATTACAAAAAGTATGGGATTGATCTTGAATTAATCAATAATTAATGGAATTGATGATTTAAGAATGATATGAAGTCAAAAGGGTTGAAATGACTAGAAAAGAAAGTCGATGGACCTTTTTTCGAAAATAAGAAATTTAGTGAAGGACTAAATTGACAAAAGTTTGAAAGTTAAAGGAAAATTTCTAAGAAATGTTAGAAACAAGTGAATGGCTTATTTGTACATAAATTTAATGTACAAATGTGATGTGACTAAAATGTCACTTTTATAAAGTGAAGGATAAAAAGGATATTATTTCAAAAAGAGCAAGTAGTAGTGAAATTGTTCAAATTGAGCTTGAACAATTGTTTAATGTTCAAAATGGTCACTAAGGAGCATAATGAACATGTACTAAATACAAGGGAGAAAAATTATTAAGAGAAGTTAGAGAAAGATAGAAGTTAATTATGAAAGTTATGTTGGATTTGAATTATGGCAGTGAGTTTAATAAATTTCCATAAATTCTATAAAAATGGTTAGATGATAAATTTATACCAACATAAATATATGGTTGTCTAGTTTCATTTCCATCAAACGAAAACTGATTCCGAGTTCTGAGTTAAAAGATATGAATTTTTAATCGAATAAATGTCAGAAAATTTACAGAGCAGTTTTTTGTCAGGGTAGCTCTGTGACGGGAGTTTGAAGAATTTTCATAATTTTTGTAGATTTTATTAATTTATGTGGCTTATATCGTTAGAACCATTATTGAATCTAGTTTCTTCAGTATAAAGGGAATTAAGATCCAGTATGTATTCTTCCCGATATAAGTAAATATTTGAAGGTAGCGCAAGCTGTCCGGAAATAGAATTTGATACATTTTATATCTAAATGTTTGATAACAAGCTCGAAAGAATTATTGGAAGCTCAAAATGGTCATTAAGGAACAAAATGAATTTTTGGACAGTATAAGGAAAGAAGGAAAATTATGGAAATTTTTATGTTAAATAATTAGATAGCTTAATTGAAATATTGTTCGAAGTGAATTTAACAAATGTTTGTTTATATTCATGTGGTTAACCAAGTCAAATCTGAATCAAAACAAGATTCGAGGTACTATGAAGGAAAGGATCGAGTAGAATGTAGTGAAGCATGCTAATAAATGGCTCAGGTGAGTGTATTTTTATTTATTTTATATGTGATATGAGTGATTGCATAAAATATATATCTGTAATATTGATAAATAGGACGATTTGCGATGAACTGACCTTGATATTAATGAAAATGTATGTTAATCAAAGTTATGTAAATGTCATGAAGTATTAAGTGGCATATGTGATACATGGATATGGAATAATGATTTATCTAAGTTAAATCGGATTTAAGATTTTGGGTATGAAATACCCATTATTGAATTATGGTTGATAATTTTGATAAATTAGACATTGCAGATGAAATATGGGATGTGAATTGCCCTATTATATGAACAATGATGATTAATCTATAAGGAAATAAATTTCCCAAGCACTAGTGTGAGAGTCTTTGGTATAATTGGATAAACAAAAAGTGTCTTAGCAGCTGCGCCATAGCACTACGATGCGAGATAGACTCTTCAGGGTCGAGATAGACTCTACGGGGTCGAGTTCAAACACTACAGTGTTACATAGCACAAAAAGTGTGAGTATGAGGAGCAAAAGGCGTCCTCGAGTACGTACTCACCATGAGACGCTACGGCGTTATAGACACTACGGTGTCGAGATGACATGTATACCATAGGTTCACTTGAGAATCTTTGGTATAGTTGGATATCCATAGAGTCTTAGTAGCTGCGTCATAGGCAGTACGCTGCTGAGATAAAGTAGGCACTACAGTGCTGAAGGTAAAGTAGGCACTACGGTGCTAAAGGTATAATGAGCAAAGAGTGTCCTTGAATATGAGGAGCAAAGAGCGTCCTCGAGTATGTACTCATCTTAGTCGCTTCGGCGATGCAGACGCTAAGGCATCGTAGATACGACGGTGTCATGATGAGTCGCGTACCATAGCTTCACATGATTTTTGTACTTTGGGCTATGATAAAGGAAATGATATATAGATGATTGCATGATGAAAATATGGCTATAATAAAGGATTGGACATGCAAATGATTGCATTATGAAAGTATGACTATGTTAAAGGATATGATATGCAAATGGTTGCATGATAAAAGTATGGCTATGTTAAAGAATATGATATGCAAATGATTACGTGATAAAATATGACTACTTGTTGATCATGAACAATTGATATCATGATTTTATGAAATTTGTATGCATATGAACACTTTATGAACATAGAACAATGATGACATGACTCTTAAGATAGTCATGATGCATGGTTAATTCTGCATATATAGATAACTTGATTTAATACTTTGGCTATAATACTTGAAATGCAATTATGCAAGTAGTTAAGCTAAAAAGCTTAATGTACACAAGACTGGTAAAATAGATCAAATCTTGTGATTTGAAATATTACATTGGTCAAATGAACTATACAAGTAAGGCAGGTCTATATATGATAAAATGTTAACAATTGCAAATGAATATCATTTGCCATCTTGCAGAACTGTGTTATTATAATAATTGTTTATATTATTATGATTATGTTTCATTAAGTTGTATTTAACGTGTGTTTTGTATCACACGTAGGTACTTCAAATTAGATTGCAAAAGAGGAGCTGCACATCGTTGGATCAAGTTCACTTGTATTATCAGTAAGTACCACCACATCCTAGTCTAGAGGGGCATGAATCAAATTTAAGTAAGTAGCTATTTTGTATGAACTAGAAACATGACTAAGTTTTGAGAAATTAAGAATATTAGAAAAAGATACATTAAATCAATTTAAATTTTGTTGGTTGTTTATTGTGCAGTGATTATGAAAATTGAGAAAAGGCCAACCACTGAACTACTTTGTTGAGTTAAAACTAAATTTAAGTTTGAAAATCAGTGTAAATCAGTTAGTAACATCTTTAATGTGTATTCAAATATCAAATATACATTGAGGGTGTTACACCTTCTACTATACAAAGGCTCGGATGGAGCCATTTTGGATACTGGCCTGATAGCTATTGTTATACACAAACTCTACCAAAGGTAACTGCTTTTCCCATGTCCTTGGAAATTAATGATGCAACACCACAACATATCTTCCAACACCGGGATAATGCGTGCAGGCTGACCATCCGTTTGAGGATAATGCGTGTAAATCATCAATCCTTAGTAAAGGATACTTGTTCTTAATCGTCAACTTATTCAGTTGCCGATAATCAATGCACATTCTCATCATGCCATATTTCTTTTTCATAAACAACACCAGTGCTCCCCACGGTGAAATACTAGGATGAATGAAACCACGATCCAACAACTCATGTAGCTGTGTCTTCAACTCCTTCAATTTTTTTGGTGCCATACGATACAGTTCAATCAACACTGGAGCTGTATCCGTGTATGCCTCAATGCAAAACTCTACCCCCTATCTAGTGGCAAACCAGGCAACTCTTCCGGAAACACCCTTGGAAAATCACAAACTGTACGAATATCCTGGGCACTTGCTTCCTTCATATTAGGGTTCATAACATAAGCTAGGTATGCTTGATCCCCAGATTCCAACATCTTTCTCGCTTCCAAAGTCGAAACAACATTAGAAAAGAATTTGACATTCTTGCCCACATCCACCACTTCGTAATCCTTAACAAGTTTCAACGAAACTCGCTTGGTCTCAAAATCAACCACAGCCCTATGCTCCAATAACCAATCCATTCCCAAGATTACATCAAAACCATAAACAACAACTCCATTAAATCTGCCTCAAACACATAACCTTGAACCATCAAAGGACATCTCCTCAACAACCTCCTAGCCACTACTGTCTCACCAAAAGAACTAGTTACACGCATACCAATATCTAACATCTCTACAGGTATATCAAGCAAGCATGCATGCTCGCACAAGATGTATGAATGTGTAAAACCATAATCTATCAAAGAAAGTGTAACATCCTCAACGTATATTCGATGATTAAATACACATTGAATTTGTTACTAAATTATTTAACAGATTTCATGTCTTGCAAACTTTTTAATACATTTAGCATAAATCTAATTTATAAAATGATCCTTTATCGACTATCTAAGTATTCATAGCCTATTTGCAGATTGTTAGTTTTGACCATAAATTGATTTATAAAACATATTAGTCAGTTATTAAAATCAGTATGTAATTCAGAGTGAAAACTAGGTACACTGCCTAAGCCCTTTTCTTGAATTTCATATCGGTACGCGGTACACAACATTTAAAATTTTACCGTTTAAACAACTAACGAATAAATTGTTACATGCCCACTAAAGAATATCATAAAATTAGAATGTCTTACTGATGTTTGGCAGATTGCAGCTTTATTAACATGCTTGCCTCCTCTTCCGGTAAGTTTCCAATAACCTACGTATGAAACTGCACACGTTAAGTATTCACTTAATGAAGCAACTATAATTTAAAGTAAATCATTTCAATGTATAGAATCTTATAAAATAGACTTATCAAAGTCATGCCTCTATCATATAATAGTGCAATACATTTCCTGCTAATGGCAAGCGAGTCCCAGTTGCAGTTTATATCATATCATCAAACCTTTATTTTATTAATCAAATATATGTTAAGTTTTTTAACTTAACTGCCTGCATAAATGCATTTCATGTATTATAGGCCGAAGTACAATATAATGTGATCATAACAGACACCGTATTGTCTACAATGTCGTAGCGTCTAATGATGAGTACGTACTCGAGGATGCCCTTTGCTCTCATACTCACACATTTTGTGCTATGTAACACCGTAGTGTTTGAACCGACTCTGTAGAGTTTAACTTGACTCTGTAGAGTCTATCATAACCCCGAAGAGTCTATCTCGACCCTGAAGAGTCTATCCCGCACAGTAGTGCTATGACGCAGCTGCTAGGACTCTATGAATATCCAACTATACCAAAGACTTCACAATAGTACTTGGGGGAAAATCAACATTATAATCGACATTCCATGTTCAAAGCATGAATATAAATCATAATTGTATGTATATATATATCCAAAGTCATAATATCGTTCTTACTTTATTAGTAGGAAATACGATAAATTTACTGGCCTATCTACCTGCATAAAAGCATTTCATGAATTATAGCCCAAAGTACAATTTCATGTGAACCTATGGTATACGAGTCATCATAACGACACCATAGTGTTTGCAACGCCATAGCATCTGATGGTGAGTACGTACTCGAGGACGCCTTTTGCTCCTCATTATCGCACATTTTGTGCTAGTCGACACTAAAGTGTCTAAACAACACAGTAGTGTCTGCAACGCCGTAGCGTCTGATGTTAACACCGAAGTGTCTGGAACGCACCGTAGTGCTGGAATGCAGCTGCTAAGACTCTATGGATATCCAATTATACCAAAGACTCTCACAGTAGTACTCGGGATAACAAAATAATACTTTCACATTCAATATCCAATCCATCAATACTATCATTCATAGTTCAATATTGGGCAGTTCATACCCAAAATCTAAAATCCGATTTATCTTAGATAAATCATTATGCCATATAAATATATCACATATACCATTAAATATTTTGTGCCATTTACATAACTTTGATCAACATACATTTTCATTAATATCAAGGTCAACTTCTCGCAAGTCTCCCTCACGTCATATATATAAAATAAGTAAAAATGCACTCACTCATATCACACACACACACACATATATATATATATATAAATAAGTAAAAATGCACTCACCTTGGCCACTTAACATGATGCCTCACAAAGTCCTAGTTCGATCCTTTCTTTCATAGTACCTCAAACTTTCTCAGATTCGAACTTGAATCCATTAATTGCATAAATAAAATAAAATATTTGTTAGATTTAAATCTAACATTGTTAACTTAATTTACAAAACACAATTATTCGAATATAAAATATTTCTAAAATTTTTCCCAATTTCCATATGATTGTTGATTTGGTCCTCAGGTCCTTAGTGACCATTTTGGACATCAAACAATTGTTCAAGCTCAAATTAGAACAATTCCATTACTACTTGTTCACTTTGGATTTTATCCCTTCAAACTTCAAACATTACTAAACTGGCACTTTAGTCACTAACTTCGCAAAAGTACTTGATTCATTCATTAACCAACTAATCCAACATTTCTACAATTCTACCAACTTCCCTTTAATTTAGAGTACTTGTAACACCCTTACTAGTATTTAATACCTAATACTAATGAGAGCGTCAAAAGAAGATTAAATCTTATTTTTATACTGATGAAATTGGTCAAAATGACAAATTTTAAATTTTTACCCTTTTTTCGCGTAAAATCGATTTTCAATTTTTAAACTATCAAATTGATTTCGATTTCAGGCAGCAACTTGGTAGTTTATAACTACACTCTATAAGTAACATAACTACCTAAAAACTGCCTAAAATAAAAATCTTTCGATTGTTCTAAAAATCCATTTTCAAATTTCTACTTGATTTTCATTAGTAGAAAATCTATTAAACCATTACCAAGTTAACAAAGCCATTCACTATCCACCAACCACATATCTAGATATAATTCATTACAAGCTTATCTAAAACAGATCAAAAGAGCTACTAATAACCTATACATGCCAACTAGTAATATCAGAAGATGTCATTACTAATACCATTTAATTTCCTTCTTTTTCTGTGATGCCCAATACTCCTTACTCCAATCCTTGTTTTCTACCTATGCGTAAAAATCACCACACGCTAAGTACATACTTAATGAGGCAACATATAAAATTCAATGCAATACATCATATTCATAATTATGACAATATAACAAAACCATGCATTATGATCACTATCCATGTATTTCCCTTATGTTTATCATATATTAACATAATATAAACCATATGTAATATCCTACCAACATGCTTGCCATTTACCCTAAGAGTTCATCTACTCTCTATCATGTTACCATTTATTATTTGATAAATTATTGCCTAAATTAAGCTTGAGGACATCTAAGTACACGAGTCGAAACTGCATTAAAGTTATAATAAACTGCACCTGAATGTTAAAGATCTGCACATAAGTGCTAATGAACTGCACCTAAGTGCTAATAAACTTAAGATTGTCCCCACCTGCACATAAGGTTGTGCACACCTTCCGCACATAAAGTTGTGCTAACCATCCGCACATTAGATTGTGCTAACCATCTGCATATTAGGCTGTGCTAACCATCCGCACATTAGATTGTGCTAACCATAATAGACATAAGGGCATCCCCTCCTGCATGAAAGGTCATGCTAACCTTAATAGACTTAAGGGCTTTCCCTCATGCACATAAGGTCGTGCTAAACATAATACACATGAGACCGTGCTCACCATATGCTCTAAGTGTCCTTTTTACACTATAGTGCCCGCACAAAGTGCTAAACTGCTAGACCTTATAGCATGTCAACCATACCCCGTCCCTTGATAAATTACTTGGGCATATATTCCATATTCCATATTCAATTCATCCATGGCAATATATATATATATATCAACACCATTAAACTTGGGCAGTTCATACCCGAAATATCATGCATAAACATATCATCATCATATAATTAGCGATCATAGCATTTATAGTACTACCTTTGACAATTTCCATCATGCCAAATACAAGATATTAACATAAATATCATGCAATTAAAAATCATGGTAGATTTATCACAAGTCTTCCCTATGACATATAAGATATCCATGTATGTATTGCACTCACCTGGGCCATTTATTAGTATGCCTCACTAAGCTTCAAGTTTGATCTTTATCCTTTCCTCAACTGTTAGTTTGATCCCGGTTTCAATCACGATCTATGTATACATCAATATGCCACATGTATATTTTAAAATAGATGTTATATCATACTGACATATAAACTCAATAGGAATGAAATTCCTATAATTTATTTCAATACTTGTTCAATACTAGTTCCATGACATAAGTCATTCCATAATCAATACTTTGAATTTCCCTTCAACATTCAATCAAATAATGATCCACAATTTATTCTAACAATTGTCCGAGCATAATGCTTTAATGAAAACAATTTTTCACTTTATCCCCAAAATTCTCCATACTTCCGATTTCATCCCTAAGCTTTTACAAACTTCCAAAATACTCCAAATAACATTCTAAATCTTGTAAAATCATAATTTCCACATATCCCATCTTAATAAAAAATTTCCATAATTTCCCATAATTTCTCTCTTTTGACCGAAATAGTCCTTTACTTTCCAATTTTTTTCTATTTTGGTCCTCAATTACTAATTCAAACAACTTTGATCATAACCTCATTATTACTAATGATTTAATAATTTTCACAATAATTCCCCTTTATTTCCAATTCTAACCAATTGGTCATTTATTCTTCCTAAGGGAAAATTTTTATTCTAACATCAAAATAAGGCTCCTAATTTCACAATTCATTCATTTTCATCCTTAATTTAATTCCCCAACCAAATTTCCAAATTCTAGGGTTAGGGTTTGTAACTTTAAACACGGAATTAAACTCAATTCAAACTTGCTCTTATCTCTACAACACTTGATTTACTTAAATCAAGCTTTAATTCTAACATGGTTCATGAAATTCCAATTTCTTTCTCCTTAAGAACATGAACTACTCTTCATACTACCATGCAAAATTACTATTAAAACAAAGAGCATTAAGCATAGATCATTATTTTCCAAAGCAACATACCTTGATTCTAACTTTGCAGGTTTCAAAATTGCCAAATAAAATTTTCTCCCCTTTATTCTCTTGTATTTCGAAATTCTTGTAGAAAGATGAACAAATTTTGTTCATCTTTCCTCCTCTTTAATCCACATGTAAAAATTAAATGAATTTTAAATTCATTTAAAATAGTGAAATTACCAATTTAGCCTTCAAATCCAATGGCTAAATTTAATCTTATCAAAAATCAAGGGCCAAGATTAAATCCATGTGTTTTTAATCTTCTAAAAATGCCCACAACATTGCAAAATATTTCAAAATTGCCATCCTTGCTAAATGACCAATTTGCTCTCAACTATTCACAATTTCATCTAGTTTGCCCTTTTTGTAAAAATTATACTAAATCTAGTTGAATTCCAACTAGGCATATTAAAATATTCATAAAATAATATTTTATGAATTTTCCATAACCTTTGGAAGTGTCTTTAAAGTTCAAATTAGATCCGATATACCGATAATTACCGGGAATTTTTATCGGATACAAATCCTCTTAGAAATCTTAAAATAATATTCCAGTACGAATATTATTAACTCATACTGAATCCTTTTTATCAGTAAAAATTGCTGACATGAAACCTTTCCAAGAGGTCACCCATCCTTGTGTTACTCTGATTTGAGCACGCTTAACAATTTTTTTATTTGATCCAAATACCCGAAAAGTTTCTTAAACTTTAACACTTTATAGCTTTTAATACAAACTCCGTATCAAAAATATGGGTAACACAAAAATATCATTCTTGGGGGTAAACTATTCATTTACGGGACTAAGATACACAACTTTTAAAAATTACACAGTTAGTCTCTGAACTTTTCAAATTTTTACACTTTGTCCACCAAACTTTCATTTTATTCATTTTGGTCAGTAACCAAAATTTTGAGGTATTACAATACTGACTGAATTTGTCCTTTACAAACAACTTCCATTTTCGAAATGGTCCTTCACCATTTCTTTTCTTGTCATTTCAATCCTTTACGTCACAATTTCAACTCTATTGCTAGAATAAATTTCACAATAATTCCCCTATATTTTCAATTCTATTCGAATTGGTCACTTGACATAACAAAGGAAATTTAATCATTCTAACATTGAAACAAGGCTTCTAGTTTCATAATTCATTCGTTTCCATCCTTGATTCAATTCCCTAGCCAAATTCCCAAAACTTAGGGTTAAGGTTTATAACCTTGAACATATAATTAAACTACATTCAAGGTTATTATTTTTCATGCCTGCAACATCTTATTTATTCAAATCAACTTCATATTCAACATGTATTCATAAATCTCACAATCTACATCTTCAAAAACATAAGCTATACTTAACCTTTCCATGCAAAACTACCATAAAAATGAAGAGAATTAAGCATAGATCACTTTACCTTAATTTAATTTACTAGAATCTAGCCTTTAAATCTTCAAAATTAGCTTGAAAAATGAAAATTTTCTCTTTCTCTTCTTTCTTTCTTCTCCACGGCATAGGCAAATAAAATGGGCAAAATTTTGTTTAGTTTATAACTTAACATTATCTTAATTAACTTAATTTTGCCACTTGTCTAATTAAAATGAATATTAAATTCATTTTAATCCAAAATACTAATTTGCCCTTCAACTAATTTCATTTTTAAAATTCTTCTTCAAAAATACTAGTCCATTAAATTTGACCCAACTTTGGTTCCTTCATAACCGGCCATTCCTAAAGAAATCATAAAATTTATTTTATGATTTTTATTCGATCCAATTACCCGATAATCACTTAATACGATTTTCCATTGATCGAATTGTCGAATCTAATCCAAAAATCTCATATCTCTAAATTCCATAAATAAATAATATTATCATAATAAATCTCCCATATTTATGGAGTCAAACTCCGAAACTTTAACTCGATCTAATATACCGATAATTACCCGAAATCTCTATTGGATAAAATTTTTCCTTAAAATCCCTTTAACAAATATTCATACGAATTATTCCAAATTTTTCAGAGTCACTTATCGATCAAAACATAGATATGGGACATTCCTAGAGATCACCCATCCTAGTTTTACTCTAGTCTGAGCACGCTTAACAATTTTATTCTATCCAAATTCGATACTTTCTACTGTATTCTAATTCCCAAATCTGATATCAAAATTCTTATTTTGATCAAATTTACCCTTATACTGAATAAAAATCACTTACTTGATATTTTACACTTTAGTTTCCAAACTTCTTCATGTTTGTCGTTTTGGTCCTTCTATCATTCAAAAACTTTATTTTGATCCCAACATCAAAATTAAACTTGTACAATATTAAACTCTTCAATTCCAATCACTTAAATAATTATCCAACATAGTATTCGTTAAATACGATCTCAACAATCAAATTCTTAAACTTTACAAAGTTGACATTTTGGTCCCGATTACAACCTAATTAGGGATTTTTATTCCAATCACCTCAAAACAACACATAGAACCATTTATCTTTTGATCATGTTCTAAAATTCCATACCCTAACATAAACCCTAATTTTCAAAATTTAAGGGTTTTGCATCTAGACATAAAATTATTTCAAATCAAAGCTTGTAATATCATTTATATACTTGATTCAACTAAATCAAGCCTTAATTTAAACAAATCCATAAACCCTAAAATCCCAAATTTTAGGGTTATGGTTTATATCTTCAAACATGAAATTAATCTAAATCTAAGCTTGATTTCAACTCCACAACACTTTATTTACTTAAATCAACCTTCAATCTCTTCAAAGAACATGAAACCTTATTTTCTCTCTCATCAATAACATGAACAAATCTTCATACCTCTTTGTAAAATTACTATCAAATAAAAGAAAATTAAACATAGATTAATTTTCTATCAAAAACATACCTTGAATCTTGTTTGGAAACCTTCAAAATGCCTAGGAATTTTTTTTGTGTATTTCCCCCCTTTTTCTCTCTTGCATTTCGAAAATGAAGAGCAAGATTATGAACATTTTCTTCATCTTTTATCTTATTTTATGCCATGTGTATTTAATTAAATGAATATTAAATTCATTTAATTACTTAATTCCAAATAACCCTCCAACTAGGTCTTATTTTCTAATTTGCCATTTTGTAAAATTCTAACTAAATCTAGTTAGAATGCAACCAACTTTAATAAAATATTAATAAAATAATGTTTTATGAATTTTCCATTCAATCTGATATACCGGTAATTTAACCCTTTACTCATAATTAAAATGTAGGATTCATCTTGAATCAAACTAAAAATATTCTCAACACTTGTAACGGACTTTTATAACATTCCTTTATCATATGGTAAAATCACAAATTTTTTTGGTTCGATCTGGATATCCGAATTCTATTTAAACTTTGACTGCGATTTCTCAACAATCGAAATATCGGTTCAAACCAGAATTCCACAATCGATCCACACCCTTAGGTGATCTATCTATTTATGAAATGAAAACCCCTAACTTTTGGAAATTTACAACTTTAGTCCTTCAACTTTTCATATTTAGTCTTGTTCCACTCAAGTTTTGACTGCTTATCATTTTGGTCACTAAATTTTAAACTTCAATTCCTATTCCAATCTTCCTCAGATTGTGACCAAACATTTCTAGTACCCTAATTCACTTGCCCTCTATCATTTGATTCTTTTAAATCTCAGAAATTCCTTTTCCATAACCCATAATCAAAGAGATCCTAACGTTTGCATTTTTGTCCTTTTAGTCACTAAGATAGCTTTTAAGCTATTATCTTAGTACTAAATGATCCTTAATCAACTTAGTAAAAATTTGGGGTATTACAAAAAGCATTGGTTTAGACTGCAAAGTAAATGTACCTACAATCACATAGGCATCATTCCTTCACACACGGTGTGCAAACACTCTAGCCGGTCCACCAGCCTGATGCTGAACCGCTACAGTATTGGCAACCACTCTCTAGCCATCATCCCTACACTCAAAATGTCCTTGACCGCGTCCATGGCCTTTTTGTGGTACCACAGCTTATGCAGCAACGTGTCCCTCTATAATACCCCATTCCCAGTCTGGTAGGATTTTGGGTCGAAAAACATTACCGGTGAACAATATGGTGATTGGTGTACCAAAATCGACGTCTTAGACTATAAACAGTGAATTAATGCAATTCAATAGATGCAATGCTTGACTATAATCAATGCAAACTCATTCAAATTATAATTAAGGGCCAATTAACAACTTATACAAGTCTAAGGACTAAATTGTAAATCTTTCTAATTTTAAGAACTTGTCGGTAAATTAAGATTACCAATGTGGAATTCCATCCTAGATTACCTTGCATATATAATTTCACCAGTTTTGGAGGACAATAACACTTTCAATTAATCCATATTCGAATCAGTTACCATTTTGCAAAATTACAATACCAGTTAACTAACTTACATGTATCGATACCGATACTCAAGAGGTTGTACCGGTACGCCCTTAACAATATTTTCTTTCGAACCTATATCATGTTTCAATACTTATCATATAGTACTGGTACGAGGATTTGGTGCCCTCGTATTTGTACGAGTCTATTAACGTACCGGTACGCAGTCTCTAATTCCCAAATTAAAACGTGGATGGTATCGGTACGCCATCACCTGTATCGGTACCCGTGCTGCAGTAAAATTCTAGTGTTGATTTGGCGTATCGATACTCCTGTAGCAGTATCGGTACAATTCATGCAAGTCTGTACCTGTACGGCATCACCTGAACCAGTACACACAGATCAACTTCGTCTTCACCTTGATTTTCTTGAGTTACAAAGAAACATGAATTACAAGGATTTCAATATCGATAATGGATTTATAGCAACTTATTAGCTATGAAAAAATAACAATAGGCTATGATATCCCTAGAGAATTTCTAGGGTTCCTTGATTCTTAAACTTGAAATTAAACATGGTTTCGCCATGGAATCGATAAACGAATTGAGGGGAAAAGCTTACCCAATCGATAGCTACAATCTAGGATTAAGAAACTTAAGAAAATCAAAGCTTGGATAACTCTCTAATGGAGGTGCTTGCTTAGCTAAGTTGGGATGTTGAAGACGAAGATAGAGTGGTGCTTGCTTGAAGTCTTTACCGGGTAAGCTTTCTAAACTCCTTTCTTCCCTTTTTTCTAATTTTAATTGTTTGGCTTTTCTTTGGATGAAGGAAGCTCATCCCAAAACACCACGTATGTGGTGACTAATTTTGAGGAGGGGCTAATCGCAAGGTTAGTCCCTCAGCTCTTCAAACTTTATACTTTTGTGTCCTTACTTTCAAATTTCACAATTTTGGTCACTAAAACAAGTTTCGAAGTTTACAATGGGGTCCTTAAACAATATCAATACTTAACTGGGATTCAATAATCCAACAATTGACCACTTGGTCATAGGTTAACTCTATAATTTGAGTTTTCAGTGCAAGATTTTCGATCCGAAATTAAATTTCGACTAGGCCCAATCTTGGGGTGTTATAACTCTCACTCCTTAAGAAAAAAATTTGTCCTCGAATTTTTACCTGAACCGAAGAGATGTGGGTATTGATTCTTCATGGTCTCTTCCAGTTCCAGGAAGCTTATTTGACCTTGTGACTTCTCCATAAAACTTTGACTAGAGGAACGTTCTTGTTTTAAAGTCTCTTGATTTCCCTTGCCAATACTTCTTCATTTGTCAAATTGGGTTGAAGTTCTACTGATTCAGGCTCAATAACATGAGATGGATTCGATCTGTACTTACAGAGCATCAATACATGGAATACATCGTGAATCTTGCTCAACTCCTAAGGCAAGGCTAATCGGTAAGCTACATGACCAACTCTTTCTGACACCTCAAAAGGTTCAATAAATTGAGGACTTAGCTTTACCTTTTTGCCAAAACAGAGAATCTTCTTCCATGGGGAGACTTTTAAGAAAACCTTCTCGCCAATTTCATATTGTATATCTCTTGTCTTAAAATTAGCATCGGCCTTCTGCCGTTTAAAGGCAACCTTCAAACGGTCATGAATGATGGTAACCCGTTCTTCAGTTTCCCGAAGTAAGTCAGGGCCCAACATCTTGCCTTCACCGAGTTCAGACCAGCACAATGGTGTTCTACATCTTCTACCATACAATGCTTCATATGGTGCCATCCCAATAGATGATTGATGATTGTTATTGTAAGAAAACTCGATGAGAGGTAGGGATCACTCCCAAGTCCCTTCAAAATCAATAACATATGCACGAAGCATGTCTTCCAAAACTTGAATTACCCTTTCTGATTGGCCATCAGATTGAGGGTGAAAGGTTGTACTGAGGTTGACCCGGGTACCTAAAGCTCCTTGCAATGCTTTCCAAAACCGTGAAGCAAAACGGAGATCGTGATCAGAAATAATTGACTTAGGTACTCCGTGGAGTTTAATCACTTCCTTGATGTACAAGTCAGCTAACTTAGGAAGATCGTAGTCCATTCTAACAAGTAAGAAATGAGTTGATTTGGTAAAATGGTCAACAATAACCTAAATAGCATCATGCTTAGCTGGGGTCAACGATAAACCACTAACAAAGTTATGGTTATTCTTTCCCACTTCCATTGGGGAAGTTCAATAGGTTGCAATAATCTCGTGGGAACATGATGCTCAGCCTTGACTCGCTGACACATAAGATATTTTGATACAAACTCTGTAATAGCCTTCTTCATACCAGGCCACCATTACGATTCCTGAAGGTCTTTATACATCTTCACTGCTCCCGAATAAACCGGAAAGGGCTACAATGAGCTTCCTTGAGAATATCATCATGAAGAGATTCATCATTTGGTACACAAATCCTATCGCGAAAACACAAGAGTCTTTCAGAATTAATTATAAAATCAGTCAGAATCAACCTAAAGTTTAGAAACGATGGCTTGTAATTCGAGATCTTGATCTTCCAAGGACTTGATTCTCAACATAATGGTAGAGTGAACTTGAAGTTCAGCTACTAAAGATCGGCGCTTCTATAACTTGAAATGAGTGTTGATACCTCGATGAGCTACAATGCAACAACGATATTGTAATTCCAAATATACTTGGCAATACTTGAGGTTCAAAATCCAATACTAATACTTACCAGGAATACAACATTGGCTTTTCCCGGGTGATAATCAATCACCAGATCGTAATCTTTAAGAAGTTTCATCCATCTCCTTTGACGAAGGTTAAGCTACTGTTGGGTCAATAAATATTTGAGACTCTTGTGGTCAGTGTATAGGTAACATTTTTTCCGTAGAGATAATGCCTCCAAATCTTTAAGGTAAAGACAACCGCAGCCAACTCGAGATCACGAGTAGGTAGTTCATTTCATGTGACTTAAGTTGTCTCAATGAATAAGCAAAAACTTTACCCTCTTGCATCAAAACACATTCTAACCCCTGATGCGAGGCATCACTATACACAGTGTAGTCTTTTCCAGACTCAGGTTGGGTTAGGACCGGTGCATGAGTCAATACTTGCTTAAGCTGATCAAAACTACGTTGTTGCTTCTCAGTCCATTCAAAAAGAATATCTTTTCGTAAAAGTTTGGTTAATGGTGCTGCTATTATAGAAAATCCCTTGACAAATCTTTTGTAATAACCAACAAGATCGAGAAAAATACGAACTTCACTTATATTCTTCGGTGGTCCCCAATAAACTATAGCTTGAATCTTCTTTGGATCTACTTGAATACTTTCAGCAGAAACTACATGCCCTAGAAAGAAAACTTCGGTGAGCCATAACTCACACTTACTAAACTTGGCATATAACTGTTTCTCCCGAGGGGTTTGAAGCACAACTCGAAGGTGATCACGATGTTCAACTTGATTTTTAGAATAGATCAACATGTCATCTATGAACACTACTACAAACTTATCAAGGTAGGATCTAAAAATCCAGTTCATGAGATCAATAAAAGCAGCCTATGCATTGGTTAACCTAAAGGGCATAACCAAGAATTCGTAGTTGCCATACCTCGTACAAAAAGCTATTTTGGGCACATCACATTCTTTCACTCTCATTTGATAGTACCCAGATCTTAGGTCAATCTTAGAAAAGATGGTTGCATCCCTAAGCTGATCAAACAAATCATCTATTCTCGATAAAGGATATTTATTCTTAACGGTGTACTTGTTCAACTGTCGATAGTCAATACAAAGACGCATTGACCCATCTTTCTTCTTAACAAAAAGGACTGAAGCTCCCCAAGGTGAGGAACGTTGTCGAGTGAACCCCTTGTCTAACAAATCTTGGATTTGCACCTTAAGCTCGATGAGTTCAATTAGTTTTATACGATAGGGTGCAATGGAAATCAGAGTGGTTCCAGGTTGCACTTCAATCCCAAATTCAACTTCACGGGTTGGTGGTAATCCCGAAAGCTCATCAGGGAAAACACTAGGAAACTCTTGTGGTATCTAAATCTTGTAACCGAGGTTCTTCCTTGCTTGCAGTAGCATACAACAATGATCTCTTACCCCTAGAGTCCATGAGAGTCACACTCCCTTGCCAAGACCTCTAAGGTACAATTTCTTCTTTGAATAATCCACCCAGGCTTGATGCTCTTCGAGGCAGTAGTGCCCCAATATTACATCAAAATCATTAATAGGGAGGGCCATGAGATTCGCCGAAAAAGGTATCCCTTGTATCATGAGAGCACAATTCTTACACACTAGCCAACTACAACACTATCCCCTAAAGGATTGGTCACGGTGATTTTGGAGGCTATAGGCTCGGATGTTAACTTAATCTTCTAATTAACACAGTACTTATAAAGGAATGAGTAGATCCAGGGTCAATCAATGCATAAACAGGATGGGTATATAGTTCAACAGTACCTGCTATAATGTATGGATCCTCATCCTCTTCTCTGTTTCTCACGTGGTAAACTTGAGCAAAGGCTTTAGATTCTTATCAGTTAGGAGTTCTTGTAGAGCCACCAGGTCTGCCGGAAGCTCCCGATACAACTTTTTTTTGCCCCTTACCCTTAAAAGACTGAGCAGGGGATGCTAGAATCACCGGTGGAGAAGACTTGGAAGCATTCATCGGGTAATCTTTGTTATAGTGGCATTGCTTACCACAAAAGAAGCATGCTCTAACTTTTTTACGACATTGGCCCGCAGGATGCCTTCTCTGATAGAAACTACAAACAGGGTATTGTGACTCTTAGCCCGAACCTCCGGTACTCTCAATGGAGGTGGTTCTTGCAACAAAATGAGACATGGCTTGAGGCTTGGCAAAATTGCCTGACCAAGAAGGTCGTTGATGGTATGGTTGCTTGTACCTTTTTTGTTTACCCTTCTTATACAGCAAAGGTGAGCGAGAATCATCTCGAGGCCTTTTCTCATATTAGGTCTGCCCACTAAACCTCTATGACTTCCGAGAAACCTTAGTAGAAATCGATCGATTCAAAAGCTCTTGAAAATTCGTTATTCTAAGAGCAGTAAACACGGGTCGAAGTTCATCACTTAACCCAACTACAAACATCCTGCACTTCTCTTCTTCTTTCTTGATATACTCCACTCCTTACTTGCAATATTTGTAGAAGTCATGGATATACTATTACATAGGCCTTCCGCCTTGCTTAAGGTGTAGGAAAATAGCCCGTCTTTCAGCTAAATAATATTCGCTAATGTACTTCTTCCTGAACTCACGCAAGAAGACTCCTAGGTTACAGCTTCCAAAGAGGCGGTAAGTATTGTGGTTTCCAACCAATGTAAAGCCTCGTCTGCTGACAAGGCTAAGGCATATTCAAGCTTATGCTCATCTGAGCCATGCAACTGCTTGGTCAGAATTCTTATCGTGCTATCTAACCAGTATTCTGCTGCTTTAGGATCCTCACCGGCCTTATCTGTGAATGTAGTGGCTCGATATTGAGCTAGCTTATCGATAGGGGCTCGATTTACAGAAAATATTGTCACAAAGGACTCTGTAGACTGCTGGACTTAAGGGTAGCCATAAACTGCTTGATCATCTCAGTCATGTTTTTGTAACATTCAAATTGAGCAGTTTGCAACACGAGTTCAAGATTCGATGGTTCTTGTGGAGGAATTTATGGATTCGAAGGGTTTTACCCTCCTTTCTCCTTGCCATTAGTCGAGGAGCCACGATATTCTCAACCTCTTTGTGAGCTTTTTCAAAGTTGGACATCATATACTATATAAAGGAAAAAGGATCAAATTAGTAGCAAGTCACAATATAAACAAAAATAAACTCATATGTGACATTTGCAATGCAACAACAATATAATAGATTTTAGTTTAGTCCTAGAATCGACTAAAATCTAGCTCTGATACCATAAATGTAACACCCCTTTCCCGGTCTGATAGGATTCTGGGTCAGAAAGCTTTACTGGTGAACAATATGGTGATCAGTGTACCAAAATTGATGTCTTAGACTATAAACAGTGAATTAATGACATTCAATTGATGCAATACTTGACTATAATCAATGCAAACTCATTCAAATTATAATCAAGGGCCAATTAACAACTTATACAAGTTTAAGGACTAAATTACAAATCTTAGAAATTTTAAGAACTTGTCAGTAAATTATGATTACCAATGTGGAATTCCATACTAGATTACCTTGCATACATAATTTCACCAGTTTTGGAGGTCAATAACACTTTCAATTAAACCATATTTGAATTAGTGACCATTTTGCAAAATTACAAAACCAGTTAACTAACTTACCTGTATCGGTACCGGTACTCAAGAGGCCGTACTCGTACGCCGTTAATAATATTTTCGTTCGAACTTATATTCCATTTCAGTACTCATCATATAGTACCGGCATGAGGATTTGGTGCCCTCGTATCGATACGGGTCCATTACCATACCAGTACGTAATCCTTAATTCCCAAATTGAAACGTGAATGGGTACCGGTACGCTATCACCCGTACCGATACCCGTGCTACAATAAAATTCTAGTGTTGATTTGGCGTATCGATAATCTTGTGCAGTATCGGTACGCTTCATAGCCTTATAACAATTCATGCAAGCCTGTACCGGTACAACATCACTCGTACAGGTACACACAAATCAACTTTACCCAGATTAGCCTTTTCGTACCAGTACGACATCACTCGTACCGGTACGCCTGTAACTATAATGTCAAATCTTGTCTGGTTTTTATCCAATTTAAGGGTCTTAACCATGTCCAAAGTTTACCAAATTTTACCAACAAGCTTAAAAACACCAAATATACATGCATGTCAAATCTTATACCGAAACGAATCCATTTACCTGGTTTTCCCTTATTAGTGCATTTAGGGCCATTTTGCCAATTTTATCAAGCTATAAACATACCATGCTTCATGCTTTAACCTATTCAACATAGTGGACCATATGTACGTACAAAATGGGGCTAAACTAACTTGTCTAGACCCTATGCCACCTTTCCATGAGTTTAAGGACAAAGTTTACATTACATGTAACTTGGTGACATGCTTCAAAACGTCCTTGCTCCGATCCTCGATTCGATTAACCTTTTAACCTGAAAATGCATGGAAATGAGATGCATTAGGCTTGCTTAGCCTAGTGAGGTAGTCAATATCAACAATATGAATATCAATCATAACAATGACATGTATAGCAATATAAATGCATCTCAAGTCAAGTTTAACAATACTTGCAAATTCTTATTTATTTTCCTTGGATCGACAAGTAATGAGGATACACGAATTCCCAGCCAACATTGGCAACAATAAGTGGTCAATATCCTACAACATCGCCAATAAGACCAATACTAACACATCCTTCCAACATCACCAAACAGAGCCTTAGCTCAAGGACCGTAGTCCACTCCGTACCAATGAGCTCATGGATTCTATGGCATACCGATTGTATCCCATGTCCATTCATATCCAAGGATTCAATACTTAGGCCAATATCAATAACAATAGCAATAACAATGTCACTAATGGTAGCAATAACGATAGCAATATAGCATAATCAATATTGTCTTTCTCAATGTTTCGATGATATCAATAACGATGTAATAATTCAATAATTAACTTGACAATGTAATAAGCTTACCAAAGCTTACCAATGCGACCTTTAATAAGGTTTACTTAAATTCATGCCTTGATCATTTATGATGATGCAATAAATCAATATCAATGAATTTAGGAAAGGCACCTAGCCAATCCCTAGACTTCAACTACACTCACTGATACTTTCGAGGCTTTCAAGGCTCCCAGATGACAATTCCCTTATTCTTAAGCTTGGTAGAATTGGAAGGATCTGGTGATTCTTCATCTTGATTTTCTTGAGCTACAAAGAAATAAGAATTACAAGGATTTCAATATCGATAATGGATTCATAGCAACTTATTAGCTATGAAAAATAATAACAAATAGACTATGACATCCCTAAATAATTTTTAGGGTTCCTTGATTGTTAAACTTGAAATTAAACATGGTTTCACCATGGAATTGATAAACCAATTGAGGGGAAAAGCTTACCCATTCAATAGCTACAATCTAGAATTAAGAAACTTAAGAAAATAAAAGCTTGGATAACTCTGTAATGGAGGTGCTTGCTTAGCTAAGTTGGGAGGCTGAAGACGATGATGGAGTGGTGCTTGCTTGAAGTCTTTACCGGATAAGCTTTATAAACTCATTTCTTCCTTTTTACTAATTTTAATTGTTTGGTTTTCCTCTGGATGAAGGAAGCTCATCCCAAAACACCATGTATGTGGTGACTAATATTAAGGAGGGGCTAATCGCAAGGTTAGTCCCTCAACTCTTCAAACTTTATACTCTTGTGTCCTAAATTTTAATTTTTCATAATTTGGTCACTAAAACAAGTTTCAAAGTTTAAAATAGGGTCCTTAAATAATATCAATACATAATTGGGATTCAATAATCCAAGAATTGACCACTTGATTAAAGGTCAACTCTATAATTTGACTTTCTGGTGCAAGATTTTCGGTTGCCAAAATTAAATTCTAACTAGGCCCAGTTTCAGGGTGGTACACGCTCTCCAGCTAACTTCGGACAATCACACTTAAGATGATCCTGCGATATACAGTTTCAGCATGTACCCAGGGCATCCCAGCACTACCCAAAATGTCGTCTACCACAACGCCTACACTCGGGTACTCCAACATAGGTATTTTGACCATGGGGACCACGCCCAACATTACTTCCACAACGCATCTGATATGGTCGATACCTCCTATCTCTATGCCTCTTGTATCGATCCCTACCAATATCTGATTCAGCCTGCCTTTTTCCAACTGAAGAACCCCCAGAACGAGTAGACAACCCCAAATTCTGTTTAATGTTCTTAGCTTAGGAAACCAAAAAATCAAACTCAATATAATTTGTAGCACCAATTGTACGTCTTCACATCCTTCACCAACCAATATCGGAACTGATCATATCGCTGGCATTCATCAGGAACCAGTTCAAGAGCATATTGGCTCAAACGGACAAACTGGATCTCATACTCAGAAACATACATGTTCCCTTATTCTAAAGCCATAAATCCCCCCTTCTTCTCATCCTGATACCGGGAACCCCAGATATTTCTTTCAAAAGACAACACAAAAGAAATCCCAAGTCACATCTACCGGTGCCATACCCACAATAATTGTTTTCCACCAACTGTAAGCATCTCTCTAGAGCAACGATACAATATATCCCAACTTGCGAGCATATATACACTCTATCTGACCAAGGATCCTATCGGTGCTAGCAAACCATTCCTCAGTAGCTTTTAGAGTCAAACCCCTAAACTCTGTACCACCCAAGCTACGTAAATGCTCCAAAGGTAGCCCATTATTAACAACCACAGGCTCTGGTACAGGTATTTGCACTCCAGCTATGGCCGCCTGGAAAGCTCCAATCATCGCTTGAACTAAAGGTGTCATATAACCAAAAACAGGTCCTTGTAGTGCCTAAGGCTCACCACCCTCAGCCCCAGCACTAGTAGGTGGAATCAGTGGAGGAGTAGTAAACTCGTCATTCTACCCGTCCACAACGCTCCTTATACCAGCTCTAGTCTCTCGTTCATTTCGCAAAAAATTAAGTCTAAAATATGATAATGTAATAAAAAAAATAATTAGGCTAGCTTGTAGCAAGAATCCAAGTTGCACATGTTTCAAAACAAAACCATTTTGTAGTAGTAGTAATAAGGCAATGTGTACCCAAGTTTGACACCCAAACATATCACATATCGAACATAATCTCATAGATTCAAACACTATACATAAGAATTATCAAATCCATGTATCAACAATCAATCAAACAACCATAACCCACCTCCAAACAATCATAACCTGACTCTGATACCAACAAATGTAACCCCTTGACCCAATCTAGTCGCAGGACCGAACTGAGTGAGCTATATTAGGGTTTGCCAAAACAAACCTGGAAAATTTACATTGAAAATGGTCCATTTTTTCCTTTTATCTTATCTAGATGCATATTTAAGCCCTAAAATGATCATGCCATTTATGGTGAAAGTCCTAAACCAATCGAGCATCGATTTGACATCCAATTATACGAATTTGCAGAGTAGGGACTAAAATGTAATATTAGATAATTAAGAGAACTTTACTATAATTTAGATTACCAATATTTAATTAGTCATATTTCATATCAGCAGGTTAAATTCCAACTTAAAATGACCATCCAAACTCATTTAATTGCATAAACAAGAAATAGGGACCAAATTGCAATGATTACAAACTTCAAATGACATTTTAACTAAAATAAAGATTGGCGTACCGGTACGGTCTCTTACCGTATCGCAATGGGTGGAAATGGCTATGGCATATCAGTACGTTCCTCAGGTGTACCGATACGGGTGTTAGTGTTCAAAATTATTAAAATCCATTACCTAAATGGCGTACTGATACAGTTGCCCGTGTACAGACACTAGCCTTATTATCCAGCTATGTGTACCGATAAGGTCCCCAGGCGTACATGTATGCTAAGGTAATTTTTCCCAGATTGAGCCGAGATAGGTCCCCCACACTGATCCCTGAAGACCCGTACCGGTACAGACAAACCTATAATGAGCTTTTGGTCCAACATATGACACTTTGGCTCAATCTAACACTATCCAAACAATATTTAATCATCATATAACTTCACAAATATCAATTCCTCAAACATAGCAGTAAGGTAGAAGATAATACACAACATCTCAAACCCAAATATAACTCATATAGGCTTGATTTCTACCCAAGCATGCATAATGTTTCCCCATCCCTCAAAACCAAATATTAGGCATTATACAAGTCCAAAACATCATACCAAACTTATACAAATAGGGAGTACCCAAAATTAACCTCCCAAATACAACTTGGTCACATTGCCTCTTATTACTACAAAACATTTATAAACCATACTTTGAAATTGTTTTGGCCCTTGGATCCATCTTGCACACTTGCTGTATGGAAAGGCTTATTTCTTTGTATTGATGAGAAAAGAGAGCGTAAGCTATAAGCTTAGTGAGGAAATCACAAAAACACTCATCAATGCAGTTAAAATCATTTTAATTCAAACCAAATGTACATGTTCATGGCAAAATTATCTCATGCTTCTACAATCTCTTTCAAATGCACATTTAAATCATTTGCAACACATGTATTTCCTTTTGGAAAGATTTTGATAGTTTGACTGCTTAGAAAGTTGAGAGAAAAGTTGTATCAAAGTTAGTTATGTAAGAAAGTGATTTTGTGAAAATAAAATCCTTTTATTAAATCTATTTCCTTTTAATACTAAAAGTAATTAAAACACTTTAAAAATAGCCTAAATTAAGGGAAAAATCTGATGGAAAAGTTTGGGTAAATAGATCCTTAAAGATTCTAAGTTTTGACCTTTTTATGATTTAGTCACCAAAATAGCTCTAAAAACCTTGCATTTTAGTCACCGGACTAAAATGTCCCAAAATCAGATTTAATTCCTTCAAATTGAATTTACTAAAACCTTTATAATATTAATTAAATATTTTCTACCATTTTCCCATTTTTTATTTTAACCAAAAACAATTTATCAAGATTTAATTCCCGAAACTAACTCGAATTGCCTAATCCGGTTCTCTCAAACCGTGTAGTCGATTCACCAAACATCTAGGTCCAAATTCAAGGTGTTACAAAAATACACTCACTGAACCACTTGAAGTGTTTAGAGCTTTCATAGGATGATTCCTTTGCTTTTGGATTGCTTAATTTTGATGGAGGAGGTGAATCCTCACCTTGGAACACTTGAGCTTGGACAAGAGACCTAGACAATAGATTACAAAGTTTCTCATTATTTACAAAGACATAATCTCGTTCCATAGCATCATTTAGCCATGGAAATAACAAGAGGATAAGCTTAGAAATCATGGATGGTAACTTAGGATTTCTCCATAACTTAACTTAGTAATCCATCTTGATTTAGTCATTAGAACATCAAATTGGTAGAGGGGTTTTCTTGGCCCAATTGTTAAAAGTAGATTAAAAGTGAAAAACTTAAGAAAACTCAAGCTTACCTTGAGTAACAATGGAGGTGTGTGCTTGAGGTGCTTACTTGCACCTTAGGTAGAAGATAACAATGGCTTCCTTGGAAACATTCTTCCTTGCTGGATTTCTTACTTAACCGAGACTTTCAAAATGTCTACAACTCATTTCTTATCATCTTTTTATTCTTATTAATTCTAAAGATAAATTAATTTATAAAGTTATAATTAATCTCCAAAATCATCATTAATCTACTTTCCATCTTTCCACCATCTCCTTTTTTATTGGCCTTGGAAAAGGTTTATGATAATTGGGTGATTACAAAAGTCATCCTCTAAAAACCTTTCCTTCCTTTGAAGAAGGTCATGGGGAAATTACACTCTTAGCAATTGAATTTCTCGTCTTTTATACTTTAAGAACCTTAACTTTCAATCTTTTCAATTTAGTCACCAATTATATTTTAATTTCTTTCAATTTGGTCACTAGGTGGTCTGATTACCTACCTAGTCCTCACATTATCATAAGTCTCTTACACATTACCCTATATTTCAAATATTCCATATTTACCCAAAGATTTCACACTTTAAATCTTTTTAATTTGGTCATTTAATTACCAAGTCTTGCTAATTAACCAATTTCAATCCATTAACCATATTTTAATATCTTTCTTACTAGATCGGAAACAAAATTTCCATTCCTCAAAAATCAAATCCTGACTAGGCCGATTTTCAAGATATTACAATATCCCCCTTTAAGAAAATTTGTCCTCTGACATAAACAATAGGAACAAAAATTCATTCGGATTCAAGATTTTTACTAAAGCATTATTCACAAAGTGACCTTCTTACCAAGACAAAAAACACAATCTAGCTTGCTTCGAGTAATCATTGGTTGTTACAAAAGATGCACATATCTGAGTTTATGGGTTTGTAGATTAACCTAGGCTTTAGCTTTCTTTAAACTTATTCCTATGTGAGATATAAAATTTCATGTTTTTGTAGGCTTTATCTTTGGAAGGTCTTTACTAAACTTATCTTATCTTAGGGGTCCATTACACACTACTTTCAGGCTCTACCAGAGTTCAATACTAAGACAAGTCCTAACTTGTTTTCTAAGGGGGTTCACAAGGGTCTATACCATTAACCAATGTTAATGGTTTCAAACTGATCATTTACAGGACTACTGAGACATAGATCCTATTACAGAAATAGTTCATCTATCGAAATATGAGGTAGAAAGAACTTATCTTACTTCATGGCAGTTACGAATCATTTTAACACATTAGCTATCCCCTGATAGCTTCCTTAATGGTCAAAGACATGAACAAAATTTCACCACATTATAAATTCTTACCTGGTACTCTTGTAATTACCAGTAGTATGATGATCGTATCAGCTGCAAGTCACAGTACAACACACAATAATATAATCCCTAGGTGGCATATGCAGAATGCAACAAATAATATCAATGCAAAGAACTTTGGTTCAATCTAGAATCGACTAAACTCTAGCTCTAATACCAAAAATGTAACACCCCCTACTCGGCCTGGCAGAAAACTAGTTCGAAAGTGTTACCGTAAGACACATCAGAATCATATTTCAAAATTTTTAAAACTTCTTAAATCATTTTATTCTGATTATAACAGAGCACAATGTCATTCCATTTCTCATGTTCATTTAAAAATCATGTCATACATACTTAGATTATATTTCGGTAATCATATCTTCGTGTCTAATAACCAATTCGCAAATTATTACAAATCAGGGGTCATATGCTGAATTCATATCAAACAAGCATTTAATTCAAACTCTGGTAACATACTTATAATTATCTGAACATAAGGGTCTCACATATCAAGTTTTATTTCATTTAAACTTCCATTGCTAAATTAATCAAATAATTACGATCTAGGGACCTTTTAGCAATTCACCCAATTCTCAAGTAATTCAATCGAACTAAAGCATCAATTATAAATTTGACATCATTTTAAACTTACACATAAACTTCCAGCTTATTCTGAGAACCATCGCTTATTAGGTCTTTAGATTTTTAGAGACTAATTTGAAAATCTTTTATTTCATTCGACCCTATTCTGATTTTAACCTTCAATCTTGAAATTAACTTCATTCTAAACATACACATAAATTTTCATACTTATCAGAGGTTCACACATGTTCAATTAAGTCCATTAACCTTTAGGGACTAAATTGTAAATTCCTAATTTCAAGGGCAAAATAAATTTTATTTTTATTATTTAATTTCATTATGAATCTCATGCTCATTCCAAAACTTGAATTTAAAAAAACGGCAACTGAATTAGAGCTTGATTGAAAAAGTTATGAATTAGTGGCTAAAAAGTAAAAAAATCAAACTTTTTAGGTATGGTTTCGAAACCATGACTTATGGTTTCAAAACCCTTTCTCCATAAACTCAAAATTCATCCATATAGGGCACTGGTTTCCAAAACCTATCCTCTAGTTTCGATACTTACTTCAGAAATGTAGAAAATACATATTTGAACCACTTTACCTAAACACATCCAAATGACCTATACATACTTCCAATGAATCATGAGCATATAAAATACATAAAAAAGTCATAAACCAAATTATAGCATCAATGAATCCCTATATCAAAATGTCAACCTAAATGTCAAATTTTGCATATTAGGCCTAATATGAAGAGCCTACTTGGTCATTTTATGCATATTTGGTCTTTTGCCTATTTGTACATGTCAAAAATGTCCAAATACTCATATCAAACATGCTCAAACAGAAACCACACCAATATGACACCATTTGACCTTTATACTCAGTTTTAGTCCAAAGTCTATACATGGTATGTTACATTCCTTCGTATTTTTCTAGTTTTTGAACATTTCATCAAATTTATATGTGCCAATTGCACCTAGGACCTTATAAACACATTATACATATGTTCATACTTATTCTTTCTACATGATCATATCACATACACTTAAATACACTTGCTTAAATGTTCATACATCCAAAATGCTTCCAAATGCATATTTCCATATCTTATTCTAGTATATCATGATTGTGCATCTCATAAATTTATCATACTTATCTTTCACAATTCCATGACATATACCTCATGTTTACACATACATACATATACACATGCCATCTGCCACCTTTCTATGAGTTCTAAGGGACAAAGATACATTACTTAAAAGTCTTGGAGAGTGACTTGCAACCTCGAACCACGATCACGTCCTCAAAAATCTTAAACCTTAAATGATGCATGGAAATGAATGCATTAGGCATACTTTGCCTAGTTAGGTAGTGATTCGACATATCATAATCATGATGGTAATGGATAACATGAATTCAATATACACAAAACATATGATGGCACGAAAAAGGCACATCATCACGTATCATATTTAGAACACATAATAGAGTTCATTTCCATGTCTTGTTCTTGCTTATTCATACAATAGTCTTACCAATAGTTTTACTTGTCTTTTAACATTTTTTGCCTTGGATCACGTTTGGGCATAGGTAGCATTGGTCCGTGTTTAAACAAGCTCAAAGCACAAAGCAATGGCTTGTAATGAATCAATGCTTCTTCCTCCATCATCCATCATCACCCCCTAACCTCCAACATCGCCAATACAATGTAAGGTCATTATTCTTTAGCCGTAGCTCATGGATCGTAGTCCCAATATACCATGTACCATGCCAAATGTTAAAGAGCTCCCATTGCAAACCAACTTACATATCTTATGATTTAACAATAACAAGGTAATATTGTAAGAGAGTTAAGCCTTAGCTCCAATAGCCTTTTCCAATACAATGCCCTTATCATTACAATAATCTTATCAATACAATGTTTTCATCGATACTATGATCTTGGCAATGCTATGAACTTGCCAATGCAATGAATTTGCCAATACAACATGATGCAAAGAAACGCAAAATGACTTACCAATGCTTTCTAATGATATGTATATTGCCACCAAATGCTCTATGTGAGCCAATAAACAATTCTATAATAACCCAACAATAAACTATAGAAGGTAATATAATAAGGATGACACCCAGCCATCCAAACCATGAACTACACTGACCGGTCCACTTGAAGTGTTAAGAGCTTTCATATGATGATTCCTTTGCTTTTAAATTGCTTAATTTTGATGGAGGAGGTGATTCTTCACCTTGGAACACTTGAGCTTGGACAAAAGACCTAGACAATAGATTACAAAGTTTCACATAATTTCCAAAGACATAATCTCATTCCACAGCATCACTTAGCCATGTAAATAGCAAGAGGATAAGCTTAGAAATCATGTATTGTAACTTAGGATTTCTTCATAACTTAACTTAGTAATCCATATTGATTTAGTCATTAGAACATCAAATTGGTAAGGGGTTTTCTTAGCCAAAATATAATAAAAACAAACTTCAAGAAACAAACTTCAGGAAACATCTTAACCAACATAATAAAAACAAACTTTAGGAAACATCTTAACCAACATAACCGACGTCCATACCGGTACTCATTAATATGTATCGATACTCATTACTTTTTCCAAAATTCAAAAGCCTCAAGTTCGTATTGATACGAAGGACTGTACCAGTACTCAAGTTGTAACACCCCAATTTTGGGCCTAGCAGTTTTAAGGCTAGTTAGACGGTCTTGTGGACTGGGTTAGAGATTCGAGTCGAATTCGGGAGCAAATATTTTTTTGAAAGATACAAATATGGAAAAAAGTTTAATAATCCTATTTTAATATATTAAAAATATTGGTGAAAGCAATTTTGGAAAATAAGCTTTGGAAGGGTGACATTTTGGTTAGTGACTGTTTTGTATAGAGTCAAAACTTTGAATCTTTAAGGAGATATTTTACCATTTGGTATAATATGAGTTTTCTCTTCATTAGGATTATTTTTAAAATATTTTTAATTAAATAAATTAATAAGGATTTAGTTAAAAGGTAGTTATTTTTCCAAATCACAATTTGGCGTGACTTTCTTTCTCTCGTATTTTCTCTCAAAATACTCTCAACCAAACACTCTTTTTCCTATCAGAGATTCAGGGTAATGATCTTGTTTCTTTATCCTTTGATTTTGTAAATGATTCTTTAACTTGTTTTCTCAAAAATCTTATTGAATTTCATTGTTTTTCATGAGGAAAACACCCAATTAAGGGGAAACTCACTCATTAGAGGTAAGTTTCATTCTTCTCCTCTAATGAAAGGTTCTTTACTAAAATTCCCAAGTTCTTGACTCTTTATATATGTTTTCTAATGGATTTTAATTGATTAGTTATGGAATATTGCTTAATTGAGGGAATCTTGTGATTTTTGAAGTGGATCTGTTTTTCCAGTGTTAAGGATTGATTTCAATCTTATTTTGGATGTGTTATATTTTGGATAAGTTGTTTTTAACAATGGAATCCCGAAAATTGGTTGAATTTCTAATTGTTAGGTTGTTAGTTAATGGTTTTTAGGTTGTTGTTGGAGTTTAATCATTACTGAAAGTAAAAGGATGTTGTAAAAGGGTTTTTAGATGTTATTTGATGTAGCTTGATGTATTGAATCATTATATTATGGCTGGTTTAAGATTGAGAAGTGTTTGAGGTTGATTTCGGTAAATTTTAGATGAGTTTTGAATGGGCATCTTGAGAGCTGCGGGATTTTGGTTTGAAAGAGAGAGTTGGATGCATTTTAATGCAAGTTTTATCTAGTTTTATGTGGCCAAAACAAGGGATAATCAAGACGTAGCATCTTGAGGTGGTGTGTGGCTTACCGGGGGCTTGTTTTACGGTAGCAAGCAAGTGAAATCGGTGAGTGGAAACGGTCTTAAAAGTCTTTTAAAGGTTTGAAAGTGGTTTTGGAAGTTTAGGTTAAGTTTGAAGCACGTACCTAAGCTCGGAAGTAAGTTTCCCTCCTTTGCTCTTTAATATCGGTTCGGATATGAGCATGTGTGATTCATGCTTTGGTCGTAAACATGGTTTGATTTACTTACTGTAAATGCATGATTTTGAGTACATATGCAGTGGTTTAAAAGTATATGAAATGCTAGTGAGCATTGTTTTGAATGGGCATCTTGAGAGCTGCGGGATTTTGGTTTGAAAGAGAGAGTTGATGCATTTTAATGCAAGTTTTATCTAGTTTTGTGTGGCCAAAACAAGGGATAATCAAGACGTAGCATCTTGAGGTGGTGTGTGGCTTACCGGGGGCTTGTTTTGCGGTAGCAAGCAAGTGAAATTGGTGAGTGGAGACGGTCTTAAAAGTCTTTTAAAGGTTTGAAAGTGGTTTTGGAAGTTTAGGTTAAGTTTGAAGCACGTACCTAAGCTCGGAAGTAAGTTTCCCTCATTTGCTCTTTAATATCGGTTCGGATATGAGCATGTGTGATTCATGCTTTGGTCGTAAACGTGGTTTGATTTACTTACTGTAAATGCATGATTTTGAGTACATATGAAGTGGTTTAAAAGTATATGAAATGCTAGTGAGCATTGTTTTGATTTCGGTCGGGAATGTAATATTGCTATGGCAACGTGATTTGCATATGTGGGGATTTTGAATAATGCATTGTAAAACAGTGAGTAAATGGTTTTGTAAATAATATATTGGCTATGTGACAAGGTGAGAAAACATTCAGATATAGTTGGCATGCCATAGGATAAGTGCACTATAATATGTTTAAAAATCGATCGTGTTAAGGGTCCTTGAGGTATAGCGGTCGGCTACTCAGACTATGTTGTTATCACTTGGGTTGAGCGGTCGGTCCCCCTTGTTGATGTGAAGCTTACGATCGGCAAGGGTGTAAAGTCATGCAGTCCGCATAGGGTAGTCTTTATGATGGTTGGTCATTAAGGGAGATCCGTGTATCCGATGTGTAAAGTTAACGGTCGGTTAACTAAAGATTAGCAGTTGGATAATCAAGGATAGTGGTTGACTATCCGAGGTTACTATAATTGCCAATATATGAGAATTCTATTGTTGAATCTATTTTTTAATGCTTTGAGATTTAAGCATGGTTTTGTATTTAATGCTTTGGAATTCAAGCATGGTTTTGTATAAAATGCTTTGGGGGTTTAAGCATGTGGTATATACATTGTTTTGCATATGGTCGATATCCATGGCTTGAGTTGGAATCATTGGACTTGCTTAGGTCGTAAGCATGGCTAGAAATCAAGTGTTGGGTTTTAAGGGTTTTAATGCATCATTGTTTTTAGAGCATCCTCACTAAGCAAGTGTGCTTACGCTCTCTTTCCCCTAATGATGCATAGCATTAAGGCTTGGGGCAGCAAAGGCAAAGTCGTAGTGATCCAAGAGGCAAAGCAATTTTGAGTATGAACTTGGTTTATGTTTCCGGTTAATAAGGCAATACGTTCGCCATGGTTTTGGGATTTGTATTTCTATTTTTCCCTAGTTTTGAGCACGTGTAATGCTGTGATTTTGGAGTTTGATTGATGTTGTTAAATTTGTTGTGCATCGTTACCCATGGTTGATGTTATGAGGTTGCCTAGGTATGCATCTAGATGGTCTTACTTGGATGACATGCTTTGATGATCATAACATGTTGAATTGGGTGTTGAGTGATATTGGCTTGATGCTTGTACTTGCAAATGTCTATCTGAGCACTTTGGAATGTTTGGTGGAGTGTTTTAGGGAGTATGCCTCTAGAGTAATCTTTATGATAGCATAAGCATGTTTTGTTGCTAAACCATGGTACAAGTGTTGGTAAATGTATTGTTGAATGTTTATATCCATGTATGCAAGTTGCTAGGATCCAAATACATCTATATTTGAGTGAAAAGTCTGAGGGAAATGACATTACATGCCTATGAGTACCGATACGTAGGGGACCGTATCGGTACGGCTAGGCAAAATAGGGCAGTGAGCATTGGTATGGGCATTGGAGTATCGGTACGGATAAGCAAAATAAGCTCAGCATATTGATACACGATAGAGTGTACCAGTACGGGGACTCGTTACTGGAAAATCACGTTTTGAAGGAAAACCCGTGTACCGGAACACCAAGGGCTCGTACCGGTACAACTTTTGTATTGTGCAAGCTGATGTGGCGTACCGATACGGTACATTGTGTACCGATACGGGTTGTTGTTCTGTATCGGTATGGCCATGTATGCATCGGTATGGGAGGCAGTTTTTACAGGTAATGTCATGGAAACTAGTTTCTGGTCTCTTGCGTTTTAGTCCCTAAGTATTGCAAATGTAATTGAGTGCACATGGATGATCATATTAACTTGAAATTTGATATGTGGGAATGTAAATGGACTACTTGAGGATTGGTAACTTTATTTTCAATTTTGGACCAATAATTTAAAGTATTTATGTTTTAGTCCTCGTAATGAATGTGATGCAATTGGCCGCCTATTTGTGATTCGTTTTCTTCTAAATTTCACATGCTGTGAGTATGGACATGTAGGATTAATAACTTACATCTAGACAAGATAAAAAGAAAAAATGGACCGACTTTTTGTAACCCTTCTCCGGTTTGATTCGGTAAACCTAATGTAGCTCACTCGATTTGGTCAGGCATCTAGGCTGGGTCGAGGGGGTTACATTTTTTGGTATTGTAGCTAGGTTACGAAAGGTTGGGATGTTGTTGTTTGATTGATTATCATTGGTTGTTATGCATGGTGCTTGTGTACGTGCATGGTGTTTGATTTATATCATGTTGGGGTATGAACTGGGAACACATTGCCTATTGCCGAGGTTTTAAAATGTTTTATAAGATGGTCTTAGATCATTTGCCTTATGTTAGCCTGACTTTAATGTGTTTTGATGCTTTTGATAGCATGGCTCGACGTGAGACAGGTTCAATGGCTGGTAATGCCGGAGTTGGGCAGAATAATGTTCAGGAAGAGATTCTCCCTAACGTTTTACCTCATCCTCCTCCATTGGTTCCGCCTGTTGATGTTGGGGCTAGTGGTGTACCCCAAGCTCATCAAGTGCTAGTGTTTGGTGATTTGACTCCATTGGTTCAGGCGATAACAGGAGCTTTTCAAGTAACGATGGCTAGAGTGCATGCACAGGCACCGGCATATGCTGTGGCATTTAATCCAGGGTTACCCTTAGAATGACTCTGTAGTTTGGGAGGTGTTGAGTTTAGGGTTTAAGCCCCGAGGCAGTCGAGGGTTGGCTGGAGAGTACGATTCGTATTCTGAATCAAATGGGATATAATGATGAGCGTAAGCTGGGTTGTACCGTGTCATTGTTACGTGGTAATGCTTATCATTGGTGGGTGACCACAATTGCTAGTGTTCCTGAGGCGGATGTAAGTTAAGAGTTCTTTCGAAGAGCTTTCAAGAACAAATATCTTGGCCCTTAGTATATGGATGCGAGGAAACGAGAATTTATGGCCTTACAATAGGGTGGAATGTATGTGTCTGAATATGAGGTGAAATTTATCCATTTGAGTCAGTATGCTTCGGAGTTGGTTCTGGATGATCTTGAGAGGTGCAACAGGTTTTGCTATGGGTTGGTGAAGGATATCAAAAACATACCTGTTGGCTGTGAACTACACAGATTTTGATGTGCTTGTGAACCATGCTAAGTATATTGAGCACTTCTTGAGGGTAACAGGACAAGGTTCGGGCATGAGCTCGAACAAGTGTGGGGCTGATTTTGAGAAGTAAAATAGGAGGTTCCGTGATAAGAGGCATAAGTTAGATCATAGGTGAGGTTGCAGTGTTGGCCATGGTAACCAAGGTGTTCGTATTATGCCTGAGTGTGAGCATTGTGGTAGACGCCACACGGGTGAGTGTTGGGGAAATACCATGAGTTTCTGGATATGTGGATCTCCTGGTCACATGAAGTGTGACTGTCCTCGAGCTGTGGGTGAAGCACCGGTTCAGGCTACTGTACCTGCTAGGGGTCGAGGCCGTGGCAGGGGTAATTTTAGAGGCGCGAGGATGGTGAGAGAGTTGTGGCTTATGCTATTGATGCATCGGTTCAGGCTACTTTTACCTTGCAATCTTTGTCGTTGTTTTCTTTGATTGATTTAGGGTCTACTCATTCATATATTTTAAGTGAGCATGCATCATTGCTGAATGTTTCTGTTGAGATTTTTGATGTTGGCATGTTGGTAACTAGTTCTTTTGGGGAGACGGTTACAACTAGAAGGTTGTATAGGCATTTTCCTTTGACAGTGCAAGGTCATGAATTTGCTGCGAATTTGATGGAGTTTCCATTTCATGGTTTTGACGTTATCTTGGGTACGGATCGGTTAAGTGAGCACAAGGCGGTGATTGATTGTGAGTCTAAAAGGATTTCTCTGAAGTTGGCCGATGATTATGAAGTTGTGGTGGTTGGTGAGAATGTGAAATTCATGTCCAATGTTGTGTTCGCTTCTCGAGCAAAGAGAATGATGTTTGATGGTTGCCAAGCCTATTTGGCTATTGTTATGAATCCGGAAGCCAAGGGAGTTCGGGTGTAGGACATTCGGGCTGTATGTGATTATCCAGAAGTTTTCCCTAAAGAGTTGTCGGGTTTACCTCCGGATAGAGAGGTGGAATTTCGTATTGAGACATACGAAGGTACAACTCTAGTGTCTATTGCTCCTTATCGGATGGCACCAAAGGAGTTGAATGAGTTAAAGTCTCAGATCCAGGAGTTGTTAGATCATGGGTTTATTCAGCCAAGTGTTTCTCCTTGGGATGCTCCGGTTATTTTTGTGAAGAAGAAGGATGGATCGATGCGTATGTGCATTGATTATCGTCAATTGAATAAGTTGACGGTGAAAAACAAATATCCGTTGCGACAGATTGATGACTTGTTTCATCAGTTTCGTGGGGCAGCGGTGTTTTCGAAGATTGATTTAAGGTCGGGGTATTATCGGTTGAAGGTAAAGGATGTGGATATGCATAAGATGGTGTTTTGTACGAGGTACGAGCATTATGAGTTTTTGGTGAGGCCGTTTGGTTTGACGAATGCCCCGGCGACTTTCATGGAAATGATGAAGAGGGTCTTCCATGAGTACCTTGATTGGTTTTTTGTGGTTTTTATCGATGATATACTCATGTACTCTCGTACCGAGGAGGAGCATGATCAACATTTGCGGATTGTGCTGTAAGTATTGAAGGATAATCAGTTGTATGGTAAGTTGAGCAAGTGTGAGTTTTGGCTCAAGGAGGTAATGTTTAGTGGACATGTGGTTTTCGTGGAGGGTATTCGTGTTGATCCACAGAAAATTAAGGCTATTTTCAATTGGAAACAACCTAAGACCGTATCGGAGATGTGTAGTCTTCTTGGGTGGCTAGTTATTATCGCCATTTTGTAGAGGGGTTTTCTAGTATCGCAGCTACGTTGACAAAGTTGCTGGATGTAACCCCCTCGACCCAGCCTAGACGCCCGACTGAACTGAGAGTGCTGCATTAGGTTTACTGGAGCAAACCGAGAAAGGTTATGAAAAGTCGGTCCATTTTTTTCTTTTATCTTGTCTAAATGCAAATTAATGTTCCAACATGTTCATACTCGCAGCGGGTAAGTTCTCGATTGAAACGAGTCACAAAAGACAATCAATTGCATCGTATTCAAAATTGAGGACAAAATGTAAATACTTTAATTACAAAACCAAAATTGAATTTAAGGTACCAATCCCCAATTAGTCCATTTACATGCCAACATGATAAATTCCAGGTCAATTTAATCATCCAACTTCATTCAATTGCATTCCAAAACTCAAGGACCAAAATGAAAGAACCAGAACTTTCAAGATTCTAAAAATAACCAACTTAAAGGTACCCGTATCGGTACGCGTACTCATGTTTCGATACGCCCTTACGTTCTCAAAAACTCAGAATCCATTAGCTTAAAGCTAAACCATACTCAGTGTCAATTGATGTCTTAGGATCTTCTTGCTCCGAATGCTCCCTCAATCCTCAATTCTCTACAAAGAAGAATAAGAGCGTAAACGAAGTTATGCTTAGCGAGGCCACTATACAACATTCAACAATGCGTGAACAAGCTTTGAGAAAACCATGCCATTAAAGTAAAAGAGTTACAAGCGTATAAGCTAATGCATTTACTTCTTTTCCAAAACATGTCATGCATAAAATCCATATACATAAAAGCTTTACAACATGCTTTTCATTATTTCACATATATTGGCAATTAGTGTGACTTACGGTAAACATCATCTCTTTTTAAAAACTCATTCGATAAACGGATTCCCCTGGTGGTACTATATCCACCAATTACTTACCTCCAACTCGGGTAGGACTACCTCTACCAACAAGTCACGGTATCTACTGGCCAAATAGTACTACCTCTAGTCTTAAGGCCACGGAGCGATCAACTTATTTATAGTGCACTTTAATCCTATGGCTAGCCAACTATATCTGATTCTTCTATTTTGAGACACTATCGACTATTGTTAATGCTTGACAAAAGAGTATATTTTCAGTGTAAAAGTATGCCAAAAAGCAGTGCCAAGGTGAGTCTTATGCGTGCAAGTATACATAGTCATCAAGTAATACAATAGTAAGTTGAGTATCGAATCCATAGGGATTGACCAAGAATCTATTTGCTCAACGTTTACTTGATGGAAGTTTTAAAAGTGTTCAAGATATTTTTGTGATTTTGGTTGAAAAGTTAATAAAACAAATAGTGGAAATGAGCTGTCTGGCAATGAGTTGTTCAAAACCGATGATTAGCATTAGCAAGGGGATGCTGGATTTTACGCTACTTATGCCAGCCTTCAATAAAGACTTGCCTTGGTTTATTGCCGAGCAGATTAAAAGAAGTATTGCCTTTGCCGATAGCAATGCCATAAGTTAACTATGATAAACCCCTTATATGTCTATAGTGAATTTTGTTTTCACAAATTAACTTGATTAAGCATCAATCTTTACTCCTAAGGGGTAGACTCACTCTCAAAGTAAGTTCATCTACTTGAACATCTTCTGTTGAACCTTTTCACCTTAGTACCTGGTAACAGATCGTCGCCCCTTAAGTTTATTAAGATATTAAGGTGCAATAAGCACACAATACCGTCATATGACAATGGATTTTGTAAACAGATTAAGTATATTCCAAATAGGAAACAGTGCCGAGACAGTTTCATTATTAAAAACTAAACATAAAATCAGCACCCATCTGAAACATCCTCTAATCAACTGTAAAAGTTTAGTTCATGGTTAGGGTTTCCATAAAAAAAAACGTTACCATATCAACACAACATCATTTAAACAAAATAAATTAAAACAAAGGAATGGGGAAGAAGGGGGCCCGTCGATGCAGCCCTTCAATGGCTCCAAGCTCTATGTCTTCATTTGGTCAGATTACGTCTTACTTCACCACCGTTCGACCTCCATTTTCTCTGATACCCTCAAAAATCCCTGAGCGATCTTCTTAAATAGGCTTGTGTGGGAAACCCTAGGATAAGGCCTTTGAGTTTAAATTTTTGAATGCACAAGGGATAAGATGATAGCGCATCTTATCCAGATTTGAATCCTAGGGCTGACATTTACAAGGTCCAATAAAGTCTTTGACCGGTCAGCTAATGTCACTCCTTTGCCAGCCGGGCGTGGCAATGATTGGTCCTTCTGTGCCTCGGTAATTCTCTAGCTTTTCTGCCAAGCCTGCTTGCATCAAAAACAACAAAATAACCTTTCACACTGGCAGAGAGGATAACTCATAAACTCCTTATGCAAATGCATGATTTTAATACCTAAGTGCAACTGAATGTACTAAAAGGGCAAGCAAAGCTATTGTAAAATAAGCATGAAAACGGTACTTTCGAGGAGTTAACACACCCCCAAACCTAGCTCATTGCTTGTCCTCAAGTAATGCAACTATAAATAAAATAGAAAAACAAAGAGAAGATACCTCAGGAACAATGGTCAAAGTCACCAACACCTGCCAACTAGCAAAATATGATTCTAGGATTGTCCTTTGATATTTAGTATATCAATACCAAACAGATAAACAAATTCAAGTGCATCAATATAGCTCTAGTCTGAGGTCATTAAGTGTGCGTGAAGTGCGGGCGACATGCATCAAATTTACTTAACTCCCTTAGCTACTTTACTACCCAAATTCAGAAACATTTTCATCATCACTTATTTATTTATTTATTTGCCAATGGTGTTTTTATGCTGGCATAAGATTAGGGTTATGTCATGCACTGTTTGGCATGAGACATAAGAGGGAGCAAACCACAAATTCCCACGTTAATCCATATTACATCACTATTCTAACCCATTACGCTCATACCCTAAAATTATGTTGGCTTGAGAACTAAGAGGGAGCAAACCGCGAAGCCCCAAGTTAATTATTTTCCTTAAGGTAGATGAGCGTTCTAAAATATTTTAGCCTTTGGCAAAACATTGTTGCCTTATTCTTTCTACCCTGGCATTGTTTTTTTTCGAGTTTAGTTTCAAGGGAACCTAAGTTTGTCTTGCAGACTAGATGCATGTCACGTAAAGGGTGAAACTAACGTTCCCTAAACTAGAGTTCAATTGCAAGATACTTGGCAATGCTAACCTGCTGGCATAAAAGTTCTAAAATTCCCGTTTCTTCATCAGATTGATAATCTAGAACAAATTCAACTAACTAGTAGTGTTAGCAATTAAAACAACTCATTGATCGAGGAAAACAATGTTTTTGTGGTTTGGTATGAAAATTTAAATGAATTCTACATGGCAAACTATTCTATATGGCAAACTAAAAATTAAACATGAATGTCATGGTAATAAAATGTTAGGCAACCCATACCCCAAACCTAAGGTGTGCATTGTCCTCAATTCATGAAAACAATACATTTATACAAATGTAAAAGAAACAAAATGCATGAACATGCGAATGATAGTGAAATGAAATGCGAGTTTAAGAGGCTGAAGACTACCCTTCGGAAGGTTCTGGTTGTGAAACGCGTATTTTCCTCTTGATGAAACTCCCTATGTTAGGAGCCATATGCTTTTTGCGCTTTAGGCTAGGTTTTGACGCGGCAGTGAACGCTTCAAGGTCGTAGAGGACTACCTCCACAATCTTTACTGGCTGAGAGGCAGCTGGGACATCAATAGTTCCTTAAAGATTCAAAGTTTTGCCGCTTTACAGAATAGTCACCTTTAAAAATAGTTTTCAAAAAAATTGCATTTTGGTCACTAACCAAAATGTCACCCTTCCAAAGCTCATTTTCCAAAATTGGTTTCACCAATATTTTTAATATACTAAAATATGATTTTTAAACATTTTTCCATATTTTTATCTTTCAGAAAAATATTTTCTCTTGAATCTTACTTAAATCTCTAACCCGATCCACCAGACCGTCTAACTAGCCTTAAAACTGCTAGGCCCAAAATCAGGGCGTTGCAACTCTCCCTCTTAAGAAATTTTGTCCTCGAAATTTACCTAGAGGAAAAAGATGCGAAAACTGCTCCAACATATCCGCCTTGCTTTCCCAAGTGGCTTCCTCGACACCTCGATGTCGCCACAAGGCTTTAACTAGTTCTATCGTCTTACCACGTAGAACCTTGTTGCTGGAATCAAGGATTTCCACCGGCTCCTCATCATAGGATAAATCTGGTCTCAACTCAATATGCTCTACCAGCATAATGTGCGAAGGATCCGACCGATACCTCCGTAGCATAGATACATAAAACACATCATGTATTTTCTCAAGCACGGAAGGCAACCTCAACCAATAAGCCACAAGACTAACACGCTCCATGATCTCATACGGTCTAATAAACCTCAGAATAATCTTACCCTTAAGTTCGAACTGTATCACCTTCTTCCGCAGTGACACTTTCAAGAACACACGATCACCCACCGTATATTCAATTTACCTACGCTTCAAATCTGCGTAAGATTTCTGCTGATCCGCAGTCGCTTTCAAGAGTTCACACACAAGCTTAACTTTCTCATCCATTTCTTTCAACACATGTGGCTAGGAAACATGCTTTTCCCCTACCTCGGCCCAACACAAGGGTGTACGACACCTCCGGCCATACAATGCCTCATTTGGTGCTATCTGAATACTCACTTGATAGCTGTTATTATAAGCAAATTCAACCAATGGTAAATGCTTCTCCTAGGTTCCTTGGAACTCAATAATACAACATCTAAACATATGCTCCAAGACCTGGATAACATGCTCAAACTGCCCATCCGTTTAAGGATGATATACGGTACTAAAACTCAACCTCGAACCCAAAGACTGATGTAAAAATCTCCAAAACCTTGATGTAAACCTTGGATCTCTATCTGAAACAATAGACGTTGGTACCCCGTGCAAACGCACAATCTCAACTATATACAAATTCGCTAGCTTGTCCAAGGTGTACGTCATATGCACCGGCAGAAAATGCGCACACTTTGTAAACTGATTAACAATCACCCAAACAGAATCCTTTTTAGCCGGTGTTAAAGACAACCCTGTAACGAAGTCCATGGTGATTCTCTCCTATTTCTATTCCAGAATTCTCAATGGTTGCAATAACCCGGATGAAAAGTGATGTTTAGCCTTAACCCACTGACACACTATACACTTGGACACAAACTCCGCCACATCTTTTTTCAAACCAACCCAATAATACATTTCCTTTTAAATCTCGGTACATCTTGGTACTACCAGGATGCATAGCAAAACGACTAGAATGCTCCTCCACCAAAATAGTATACCTACGCTCTGAAACCTCTGGCACCACTATTCGACCCTTAAAGCACAAAACACCATCATCATCAAAATGAAAATCCGTCGAATTTCCATCTGTTATGTCCTTAACATGAGGAACCAAAGAATCATCAAACGGTTGCTTAGCCTTAATCATCTGTAACAACGTAGGATTAACTTGCAATTTAGCCAACAACCCACCTTCTCGTGTCACACTCAACCTCGCAAACATCACCCTAAGCTCAACTGCTACCTTACAACTCAACGCATCTGTAACAACATTGGCCTTTCCAGGATGATACTCAATTGCCAAGTCGTAATCCTTAAGCAACTCCAACAACCTTCGTGCCTAAGGTTTAAATCCTTTTGAGACATCAAATATTTTAAACTCTTGTGATCAGTAAAAACCACACACTTCTCACCATAAAGGTAGTGTCGCCAAATATTCAAAGCAAACACCACAGCTGCAAGCTCTAAATCATGAGTCGGATAGTTACACTCATGAACCTTCAACTGCCTTGATGCATAAGCCATGACCTTTCCATCCTGCATCAGCACACAACCCAAGCCAACATATGATGCATCACTATAAACCATAAACTCCTCTCTTGACTCAGGTTGAATCAACACATGAGCATGTATCAAAACCTCCTTCAACTTCTCAAAATTGTGTTGTTGCTTCTCCGTCCACACAAAAGGAACACTCTTTTGTAGCAACTTTGTCAACAGAGCTGCGATACTAGAAAACCCCTCGACAAAACGACGATAATAACCAGCCAACCCAAGAAAACAACGCATCTCCAATACCGTCTTAGGTTGTTTCCAACTGAGAATAGCCTCAACTTTTTGTGGGTCAACACAAATACCCTCCACAGATACCGCATGTCCAAGAAACATCATCTCATTGAGCCAAAACTCGCTCTTGCTAAATCTAGCATACAACTGGTTATCCTTTAAAACTTGCAGCACAATCTGCAAATGCTGATCATGCTTCTTATCGGTACAAGAGTACACAAGTATATCATCGATAAAAACCACTACAAACCGATCAAGGTACTCATGGAACACCCTGTTCATCATATCTATGAAAGCTGCCGAGGCATTCGTCAAACCAAACGGCATCACCAAAAACTTGTAATGCCCATTCCTCGTATGAAATGCGGTCTTATGAACATCCACATCCTTAACTTTCAACTGGTAATACCTTGACCTTAAATCAATCTTCGAAAACACCACTACCCCGCAAAACTGATCAAGCAGGTCATCAATTTGCGGTAACATATATTTGCTCTTCACCGTCAACTTATTCAACTAGCGATAATCAATGCACATACGCATCGATCCATCCTTCTTCTTCACAATAAGAACCAGAGCAAGCCAAGGAGAAACACTTGGTCGAATGAACCCATGATCTAACAACTCCTGGAGCTACAATTTCTGCTCTTTTAACTTCTTCGGTGCCATCCGATATGGAGCAATAGACACCAAAGTGGTACCTTCGTATGTCTCAATTCGAAACTCCACCTCCCTATCCGGAGGTAAACCTGGCAACTCTTCAGGAAAAACTTTCGAATAATCATATACAGCCTAAATTTTCTGCACCAGAAACACCCTTATCTTTCGGATTCATAACAATAGCCAAATAAGCTTGGCAACCATCAAATATCATTCTCTCTACTCGAGAAGCCGACACAACATTGGAAAAGAACTTCACATTCTCACCAACCACCACAACTTCATAATCATCGGCCAAATTCAGAGAAATCCTTTTGGACTCACAATCCACCACCGCCTTGTGCTCACTTAACCAATCCATACCCAAGATAACGTCAAAACCATGAAATGGCAACTCCATCAAATTTGCAGCAAACTCCTGACCTTGCACTGCCAAAGGACAATGCCTATACAACCTTCTAGTTGTAACCGTCTCCCCAAAAGAACTAGTTACTAACATGCCAACATCCAAAATCTCAATAGGAACATTCAACAATGGTGCATGCTCAATTAGAATATTTAAATGAGTAGACCTCGAATCAATCAAAGAAAACAACGAAAAAGATTGCAAGGTGAAAGTACCTATGATCACATCAGTATCGTTGTGCCCCTCACGATGAGCATATATTCATGTTGGCCCACCACTCTCCGGTTGTACAGCAACATCATGAGCCACAACTCTCTGACCATCCTCGTGCCTCTAAAAATTACCCCTGCCACGGCCTCTAGCAGGTATAGCAGCCTAAACCGGTGCATCCCCCACAACATGAGAACAGTCACGCTTCATGTGACCAGGAGATCCACATATACAGCAACTCATGGTATTTCCCCAACACTCACCTGTGTGGCATCTACCACAATGCTCACACTCAGCTATAATACTAACACCTTGGTTACCATGGCCAACACCGCCGCCACGCCTGTAATTCAACTTATGTCTCTTATCACGAAACCTCTTACCCTGCTTCCCAGAATTACCAAAATTAGGCACACGCTTGTTCGAGCTCATGCCAAAATCTTGTCCTGTTACCCTCAAGGACTGCTTAATATCCTTAGCGCAGTTTATAAGTAGATCAAAATTTGTGTAGTCCACAGCCAACAGGTATATTTTGATATCCTTCACCAACCCATAGCGAAACCTGTTACACCTTTCAAGATCATCTAGAACCAACACCGAGGCATACTGACTCAAACGGATAAATTTCACCTCATATTCAGCCACGGACATGCCGCCATGTTCCAAGGGCAACAACTCACGTTTCCTCTCATCCAAATACTAAGGTCCAAGATACTTCTTCTTGAAAGCTCTTCGAAGGAACTCCCAAGTTACATCCTCCTCCAAAACACTAACAATTGTGGTCACCCACCAATGATAATCATCATCATGCAACGACATGGTACAACCCTGCTTGCACTCATCACTACAACACATTTGATTCAAAATATGGATCGTACTCTCCAACCATCCTTCGACTGCCTCAGGGCTCAAACCCCTAAACTCAACCTCCCAAACTGCGAAGATGCTCTAAGGGTAACCCTGGATTAACGGCCACCATAGGTGCCGATACCTGCACATGCACTCCAGCCATCGCTGCTTGGAAGGCTCCCGTTATCGCCTGAACCAATGGGGTCAAATCACCAAACACTAGCACTTGATGAGCCTGGTGTACACCACCAGCCCCAACATCAGCAGGCGGAACTAATGGAGGAAGAAGAGGTAAAACGTTAGGGGGATTCTCTTCCTCAACATTATTCTGCCTAACTCCGATATTAGTAGCCATTGATCGTGTCTCACTTCGAGCCATAATATCAAAAGCATCAAAACACATTAAAGCCAGGCTAACATGAGGCAAAGGATCCAAGACCATCTTACAAAATATTTTAAAACCTCGGTAATAGGCAATGTGTTCCCAATTCATACCATCAACATGATACAAACCAAATACCGAACATTTCCACAATCACCGTGCATAACAAACAATGATATACAATCAAACCACAACATTCCAACCTTTCGTAACCTGGCTCTAATACCAACAAATGTAACCCCCTCGACCTGGCCTAGACGCCCGACCGAACCGAGTGAGCTACATTAGGTTTGTTGAAGCAAACTAGAGAAAGCTTACGAAAAGTCAATCCATTTTTTTCTTTTATCTTGTATAGATGCAAATTATTAGTCTTACATGTTGATACTTGCGGCGGGTGAATTTTCAAAGAAAACATATCACGGAAAAACCACCAATTGCATAACATGTGTTTCAGGGACTAAATTGCAAAACTAATAATTTTAAGTACCAAAACTAAAATTAAAGTTACCAATCCTCAATTAGTCCATTTTCATGCTCATATGACAAATTTCAAGTCAAAATGATCCTCCAATCTTATACAATTGCATTTACAAAATTCAAGGACCAATATGAAAGAAACATAAGCCTTCAAGATTCCAAAATAACCAATTTAACAGTAGCCGTACCGATACGCTTACAAGTGTTTTGATACGCCCTTATCATTTCAAAAACTCAGATTCTAGTAGCTAAAGCCCGTACCGAAACACTTGCTCGCGTATCGAAACGCCTAGCAAAAATGCTTATTATCGTATCATAACACTTGCTCGAGTACCAAAACGTTATGCCTAAAAAGGCTTACCCATATCGAAACACCTACCCACGTATTGAAATGCTATGCCTGAAATGGCCTAGCCGTACCGGTACGAATTCACCTATTTCGATACACCTGGACCTATAATGTCCCAAATTGCTGTTTAAACACACTTTAATGGAAACCAAACCACTGATACATGCTTCAAACACTTATACAACATTGCCAAAATACATTTCTCACCAAAGCAACATCGAAACATCAACCAAACATGGCATTCATACAAACTTGATGATCTATAGGCATGCTTCCTAAAACACTCCACCAAACATACCAAGTTGCTCAAATAAACATTTACCAGCATAAACACCATACCATCATCACTTAAATACCATATTCAATATGTTAAGCTCATCGAAGCATGCCATCCAAGCAAAACCATCTAGATGTACACCTATATAACCACATAACATCAACCAAAGGTAATGATGCACAACATGCTTAACAACATCAATCAAACTCCAAAATCACAACATTACACATGCTCAAAACTAGGGAAAATCAGAATTAAAAATCCCAAAATCCATGGCGAACACATTGTCTTATTAACTGAAAACACAAACTGAGTTCATACTCAAAATTGCTTTGCCTCTTGGATCACTACACTTTGCCTTTGATGCCCCAATCCTTAATGCTCTGCATCATTAGGAAAAAGAGAGCGTAAGCACACTTGCTTAGTGAGGATGCTCCTAAAACAATGATGCATTAAAACACTTGAAAACCAACACTTGTTTTCAAACCATGCTTATGACCTAAGAAAGTTCAAATGATTCCAATTCAAAACATGCATATCGACCATATGCAAAACAATATATACCACATGCTCAAACCCCCAAAGCATTTTATACAAAACCATGCTTGAATTCCAAAGCATTAAATACAAAACCATGCTTAAATCCCAAAGCACTAAAAATAGATTCAACAATTGAATTCTCATATATTGGCAATTATAGTGACCCTGGATAGTCGACCACTATCCTTGATTAGCCGACCGCTAATCTTTAGTTAATCGACCGTTAACTTTATACATCGGATACACGGATCTCCCTTAATGACCGACCATCATCAAGACTAGTCCATGTCGGCCGCATGAGTTTACAACTTTTCTGACTGCAAGCTTTACATCAACAAGAGGAACCGACCGCTATACCTCAAGGACCCTTAACCCACGATCGATTTTTAACCATATTATAGTGCACTTTATCCTATGGCATGCCAACTATACCCGAATGTTTTCTCACCTTGTCACATAGCCAATATATCATTTACAAAACCATTTACTCACTATTTTACAATGCATTACACAAGATCCCCATATATGCAAATCACATTGCCATAACAATATCACATTCCTAACCGAAATAAAACCAGTTCCCACTAGCATTTAATATACTTTTAAACCACTGCATATCTACTTAAAATCATGCATTTATAGTAAGTAAAACCAACCATATTTACGACTAAAACATGAATCACACATGCTCATATCCGAACCGATATTAAAGAGCAAAGGAGGGAAACTTACTTCCAAGATTAGGTAAGTGTTTCAAACTTAACCTAAACTTCCAAAACCACTTTCAAACCTTTAAAAGAATTTTAAAACCATTTCCACTCACCGATTTCACTTCGCCTCACTTGCTACCGCGAAACAAGCTCTCGGCAAGCCTCAAAGCACCTCAAGATACTACACGTTGATTATCCCCTATTTTGGCCACACAAAACAGAGGAAACATGCATTAAAATGCATCCAACACTCTATTCCAAACCAAAATCCCGCAGCTCTCAAGATGCCCACTCAAAACTCATTCGAAACTTACCGAAATCAACCTCAAAAACTTCTCAATCTTAACCCAGCCATAATATAACGATTCAATACATCAAACTTCATCAAATAACATCTAAAAAACCTTTTACAACATCCTTTTACTTCCAACAATGATTAAACTCCAAAACAACCCCAAAACCATTCACTAACAACCTAAACAATTAGAGATTCAACCAATTTCCGGATTTCATTATTAAAAACAACTTATACACAATATAATACATCTAAAATAAGATTGAAATCAATCCTCAACACTGGAAAAATAGATCCAATTCGAAAATCACAAGATTCCATCAAATAAATCTCAATTAAGCAAAATTCCATAATTAATTACTTAAAACCTATTAGAAAACCTATGTAAAGAGTCAAGAACTTGGGAATTTCAGTAAAGAACCTTTCATTAGAGGATAAGAATGAAACTTACCTCCAATGAGTGTGTTTCCCCTTAATTAGATGGTTTCCTCTTGAAAAACAATGCAATTCAATAAGATTTTTGAGAAAACAAGTTAAAGAATCATTTAGAAAATCAAAGGATTAAGAAGCAAGATCATTACCTTGAATCTCTGATAGGAAAAAAGAGAGTTTGGCTGAGAGTATTTTGAGAGAAAATATGAGAGAAAGATAGTTACGTCAGATTGTGATTTGGAAAAATAACTACCTTTTTAACTAAATCCTTATTAATTCCTTTAATTAAAACTCTTTTAAAAATAATCCTAATTATGAGAAAACTCACATTACACCAAATGGTAAAATGGCTCCTTAAATATTCAAAGTTTTGACTATTTACATAACATTCACTTTTAAAAATAATTTTTAAAAAATTACATTTTGGTCACTAACCAAAATGTCACCCTTCCAAATCTCATTTTCAAAAATTGCTTTCACCAATATTTTTAATATATTAAAATATTATTTTTAAATATATTTCCATATTTTTATCTTTCAGAAAAATATTTTATCTCGAATCCGACACGAATCTCTAACCCGATCCATCAGACCGTCTTACTAGCCTTAAAACAACTAGGCCCAAAATCGGGGCGTTACAGGGTTTTAAAGAGATAAAAAAAAGGATTGAGTGTTTAATTGGAGTTGGTTTAATGTGGCCAGTTAAGGAGGGTAATTATGGGTTTTTTCATGTTTAAGGGAAAAGATAATGTTGATGTGATAAGTTGAGTTATTGGGATAAGGCGCGCAAAGGGTGGAGGGATAAGTTGAAATTTGAATTTCCACTTATCACTCTTTAGGCGGCTAGGGTAAAACTTTTTCTCCAATCTTCTTATCGCCCCATGCCAAGATGCTCTAGCATTCTAACTGGCAGTCTGCCTGGCACACAAACCTGCACTCACTCAAAGGAAAACCTTTCAACACGGCAAAGGGAAAACAAAAACTAAAAGAAAGAAAGAAAGAAAATAAATAAATATAATGCTTAAAAATAAAAAGAAAACATCTATCCTATTATATACAAAAAAATTAAACCATTATGATATTTTCACGGAATCTCTACTAGGAGCACAACCTCCTTGGCATCCTTTTGAGTACCTTCCCAATAGTGTTTCAAGCATTGGCCATTCACCTTGAAAATTGCTCATATTTTCAAATCCTTTATATCTACTGCTCCATGAACATATGTCTTTACCACTTCAAATGGACCCGACCATCTAGACTTGAGCTTTCCTGGAAACCACTTTAGCCTTGAGTTAAATAACAAACATGTTGACCTACCTCAAAGTATCTTGGCAATATTCTGCTGTCATGCCATCTTCTTGTTCTTTCCTTGTAAAGTCTGGCATTCTCATAGGCTTTTGTTCTAAATACCTCTAACTCGTTCAAATCTAATAGCCTCTTCTCACTAGCAACTCTTCATTCCATGTTAAGCATTTTGATTGCCTAGTACGCCTGATGTTCCAATTCCATCGGGAGGTGGCAGGCTTTTTCAAAAACGAGCATAAATGGGGATGTTCCCAAAAGAGTCTTAAAAGCTGTTCTGTAGGCCAACAAGGAATCATCTAGTCTCAAGGACCAGTCCTTCCTCAGGGGATTCACAATTTTCTCCAAGATGTTCTTGATCTCCCTATTTGACATTTCTGCTTGGCCATTTGTCTGGAGATGGTAGGTTGTGGCAATGCGTTGCTAAGTTCTGTACCTGCGCAAAGATTTAAATATTAGAGTACACTTAAAATGTGTACCTTCATCGTGAATGATGGCTCTGGGGGCACCGAATCTAGTGAAGATTTGCCTGTGCAAGAACTTGGCAAGAACCTTGGCATCGTTCATTGGCAAAGCTACTGCCTCTGCCCATTTTGAAACGTAGTCCATAGCTACAAGAATATACAGGTTCCCACATGATTGGGGAAATGGAACCATGAAGTCTATTCCCATACGCCAAACAACTCTACTAGCATAATATTCTGGAGCAACAATTGATGTCTGTTAGAGATGTTACCCATCCGCTTACATCGATTACAAGCCTTGGCAAAGTAATGAACGTCCTTAAATAGAGTTTGCCAAAAGAATCTAGAGTGTAGTACCTTAGCAACAATCTTTATTCCACTAAAGTGTCCTCCATACAGTGTTGTATGACATAACTACAAAATGTCATACTGCTCCTTCTCTGGCACACATCGGTAAATTACTTGGTCGGCACAGTATTTAAACAGAACGAGCTCATCCCAATAATACTGCAGCACATCTCGCAGAAAATGTTTCCTGCATTGCTTGCCAGATATGTTGGCATGATATTACTTACTAGATAGTTAATTATGTCAACATATCATGGCATAGAACCGATTGTGAACAGGTGTTCATCAAGTAATTCATCTCTAATGGATGCGGATCTACTTTCCTCAAGGTGATGTCTAATCGAGATAAATGGTCGACAACTAAGCTCTCACTTCCTTTCTTGTCTCGAATCTCGAGATCAAACTCTTGCAATAATTGTTTCCATCGGATCAGTCTGGCTTGGCATCTTTTTTTGTTAATAGGAATTTTAATGTCGAATGATCTTTATACACAACAACTTTGTTACCAACTAAATAAGATCTAAATTTATCAAATGCAAATACCACAGCGAGAAATTCCTTCTCGGTTGTTATGTAGTTGAGTTGGGCTTTGCTCAATGTTTGGCTGGCATAGTATATGGCATGAAAAATCTTGCCACGCCTTTGACCAAATACAGCTCCAACGACATAGTCGTTGGCATCGCACATGAGCTCAAAAGGCTTGCTCCAATACGATGCCAGAACTATGGGGGCATTGATTAATCTATCCTTGAGTTCCTGAAATACTTTTAAACAAGAATCACCAAACTCAAAAGTGGCATTTTGCTCTAAAAGAAGCATAACGGTTTTGAAATTTTTGAGAAATCTTTGATAAATCGACGGTAAAAACCCACATTTCTTAAAAAACTCATGATACCTTTTACACTTGTAGGGACGGTAATTGTTTGATTACCTCCACTTTTTCCTTATATACCTCCAAGCCTCTCTTGGTTACTCTGTGACTGAGAGCAATGCCTTCCTTCACCATGAAGTGGCATTTCTCCCAATTTAAGACCAAGTTGGTCTCAGTACATCTTTTCAATACAAGCTCTAGACTCCGTAGGCATTCCTCGATTGTTATGCCAACCACCGAGAAGTCATCCATGAACACCTCCAAGTTTCTCTCAATCATATTAGAAAAAATAGACATCATACATCGCTAGAATGTTGTTGGTACATTACACTGTCCAAAGGGCATTCTTTGAAAGGCAAATGTCCCATATGGACAAGTGAATGTGGTTTTTTCCTGATCTTCGAGAGCGATGGCAATATGATTATATCCTAAATAACCGTCTAGGAAGCAGTAGTATGCTTTGCCTGCCAGCCTATCCAATATCTGGTCAATAAAGGGCAGGGGAAATGATCTTTCTTGGTGGCATAGTTTAGCTTCCTATAGTCCATGCACATTCTCCATCAAGTAACAGTTCTGGGAGGAATCAATTCATTCTTGTTGTTTTGAAACACAGTCATACCACCCTTTTTTGGCACATATTGCACCAGGCTGGACCACGAGCTATCAGAAATGGGATAGATTATTCTGGTATCTAGCCACTTGATAATTTCTTTTTTTACTACCTCCTTCATGCTCAAATTCAATCTTCTCTGGCACTCAATTGTTTTGCCATGATATTCCTCCAAAATTATTTTGTGCATGCAAAAAGTTGAGCTTATTCCTCGAATATTCGCCAAGGTCCATCCTAATGCTTGCTTGTGATTACTTAGAATTTCCAACAATCTTTCCTCCTGTTCATTAGTTAGATTGGCAACAATGACCACTGGCAAGGTTGAGTGTTTGCCTTAATAAACGTACTTAAGACGGTCTGGCAATGGTTTTAGTTCCACTTCAAGTGGCTCCTTAGTGGACAGTCTAGGTGCCATGATCTCTCTGTGAACCAACTCTAGTGTCTCTGGCTGCTTGAAGTAACTCACTTCTTCTCTCTTTGAGAATGTTCCTTCAGTGTCTTCACTTGTCTCTTCTTCACTTTTTGACTCGTTGGCATCATCATCCATATCTTGGCATAGCTGTGCCATGTCCATAGTGAAAATAGACTCCATCATCTCATCGGCTTGGCATCTCTCAGGTTTATCTGCACATGTAAAGGCTTGAAACACATTAAATGTAACATACTGATCATTCATGCGCACCGTTAATTCCCCTTTATGAACATCAATCAAAGCTCTACCTGTGGCAAGGAATGGTATGCCCAATATAATTGGGACATTCATAACTGCCTCATAATCTAAAATAATAAAGTCAGTCAGGAATATAAATTTATCTACCTTTACCAACATATCCTCAATCTTACCCTTAGGATTTGCAAAGGATCAATCTTCCAACTGAAGTGTTACCGTGGTAGGACTTGCTTCTATACCGAGATTTCTAAAAATTGACATTGGCATCAAATTGAAGCTGGCTCCTAGGTCACACCGTGCTTTACCCATAAATCTGTTGCCAATGGTACATGGAATAGTAAAACTTCCTAGATCTTTCAACATTGGTGGCAACCGATTGAGTATCATTGCATCCCTCAGTGAGAGCTACAGTCTCGAAATCACCTAGTTTTTTCTTGGAAAAGATGTCCTTCATGAATTTCACATAATTGGGCATTTGCTTGAGGGCCTCTACCAATGGTATGTTGATATGCAAATACTTAAGAACTTCTAAGAAGCGCTTTAATTGCTGATCCTGCTTGTGCTTGTATAATGTTTGTGGGAACAGTGGGGGTGGATAAGCAAATGTTGACTCTGCAGGCTTTGCTGGCATCAGACTGAGGTTTAGCATCGCTTATGTCTACTACTTTCTCTTCTACTTCTTTTGGTTCATCTATTGGTACCTTAACTTTCTCTTGGCAACTATTTGGCTGCTTATCAGATGTCTCAGCATCATATTGTTGGCCACTTCGAAGAGTTAAAACTTTGCATTGTTCATTGCCTCTATGTCAGTATCTTTTGTATCGCTTGGCAGAGCTCCCTAGGGTCTATTGCTGAGTGCACTGGAAATCTGTCTAATCTGTATCTCCAAGTTCCGTACAGATGCTGCCAAACTCTAGATAGTTGCATCATTCCTCTCCATGTAATCTGCCAAAGTCCTCTGGTTGTTTCTTTGCCCTGCATAAAAATTGTTTTGTGCCCTCTGTGCATTATGCTTGAAATCTTGTTGGGCATTGTATTGGATACCTCTTTGATTTCCCTAAGCTAAATTTGGGTGATGTCTCCATCCTGCATTGAAAGTATTAGAGATAGGATTATAATTACGATTAAAATTACCAACAAAATTTACCGACTCAGGGTTGGCATGATAATTTTCCATGTAATGATTCTCTCTGCATATAGTGCAGAATGGGAGCCTTAACTTCTTAGGAATCATTACTCATTTGCAAAGATCTTACCGTGCTAGTAAGATTGGTAATCTCAGTGTGGATGGATTTAAGTTCCTCAACAGGTCATTTAATCTATCCCAAGCATCATATAAGGTCTTATCCTCCGCCTGCCTAAATGTAATGATCTCACTCATGAGCTTGGCAGTGAGTGTAAGTGGCTGGAAACGCATAAAAAATTTCTAGCATAGATCTCCCCATTAGGTGATAGAATCAGGTGGCAAAGAACTTAACCATGACTTTGCTCTATCTCTCAAGGAAAAGGTGAACAATTTCAGCTTCACTGTATCCTCTAATACTCCAAGCTGCTAAAATAGCTGGCAAATCTGCATGAATTGCTTCAGGTGTTTCCTAGGGTCTCAAGTAAGTGATCCATCAAATTATCCTTCATTCAAAAGCATTTGTATCATTTCCAGCTTGAGTTCAAAATTTGGTGTATTTACCTCGGGACCCATCAGTCTTGGCATTAAATTGTCTATGTTCGGTGCCGAGTGTTCTTAGATAGGTCTCTCTTCCTCTACGTTAACGGCTGGGGCAGCCGGTATGGCTGGTATCCCATTATGTTATGGAGGGTTTCCCTAGTTGTTTAAGCTACCATAAGCTCCTATTACTATGATGTGTCATCTCTCAAGCTTTTCTTTTTAACCTTCGTAAGCTTCTCTTAATTTCTGGTTAGTATGGCCAATCTTCCACCACAGGATGGGTTCTAGTCATACACCAGTCAAAATAAGTAAATAAATGAACGAATTAAAAAGAAACAAGTAAAAGTCAAAACAATAAATTCTGTCACAATCCCCAGCAACAGCGCCAAAAACTTGTCTACTATTGCTAACACTTTGCAAAAGAGTATATTTTCAGTGTAAAAGTATGCCAAAGAGCAGTGTCAAGGCGAGTCTTATGCGTGCATGTATACACGGTCAACAAGTAATATAGCATTAACCTGAGTATCGAATCCACAAGGATTGACCAAGAATATATTTTCTCAACATTTACTTGATAGAAGTTTTAAAAGTGTTCAAGATATTTTGAGATTTTGGTTGAAAAGTTAACAAAACAAGTAGTGAAAATGACCTGTATAGAAAATGAGTTGTTCAAAACAGATGATGTGCGTTGGCAAGGGGATGCTGGATTTTACGCTACTTATGCCAGCCTTCAATAAAGACCTGCTTGGTTTATTGCCGAGCAGGTTAAAAGTAGTATTGCCTATGTCGATGGCAATGCCCTAAGTTAACTATGATAAAACCCCTATATGTCTATAGTGAATGTTTTTTCACAAATTAACTTGATTAAGCGTCAATATTTACTCATAAGGGGTAGACTCACTCCCAAAGTAAGTTCATCTACTTGAACATCTTCTGTCGAAGCTTCTCGCCTTATTACCTGGCAACATATCGACGCCTTTTATGTCTGTTAAGATATTAAGGTGCAATGGGCACACAGTGCCAACTGTCGTATGGCAATGGATTTTGTAAACATATTAAGTATATGCTACATAGAAAATAGTGCCGAGGAAGTATCATTATTAAAAACTAAACATAAAATCAACATCCATTTGAAACATCCCCCAACCAACTGTAAAAGTTTAGTTCAAGGTTGGAGTTGCCATCCAAAAAACGTTATCGTATCTCCACATCATCATTTAAACAAAATAAATTAAAACAAAGAGAATGAGCAAGGGATAAGATGATAGCACATCTTCTTAAATAGGCTTGCGTGGGAAACCCTAGGATAAGGCCTTTGAGTTTAAATTTTCAAATGTACAAGGGATAAGATGGTAGCGCATCTTATCCAGATTTGAATCCTAGGGCTGACATATACAAGGTCCAATGAAGTCTTAGACCGGTCAGCTGACGTCACTCATTTGCTAGCCGACGTGGCAATGATTGGTCCTTCTGTGCCTCAGCTATTCTCTAGCTTTTCTGCAAAGCCTGCCTGCATCAAAAACAACAAAATAACCCTTCACACTAGTAGAGAGGATAGCTCATAAACTCCTTATGCAAATGCATGATTTTAATACCTAAATGCAACTGAATGTACTAAAAGGGCAAGCAAAGTCATTGTAAAATAAGCATGAAAATAATACTTTTGATGAGTTAACAGTCACACAACCAATATACCTATTTTAAACACATTTACTTATTGTTCTTCCATATGCAATTAACAAAACATTCTCGTATGCAAAACCACATTGCCAAAGGCAACAACCACAATCCATTTAGGAACCATTTCTCAATGCTCTTAGACATCCAAACACTTGATAAATCATTTCATAACATTTAAAAGATGCATAAAACAGTAAGTAAACCAAACCATGCTTTTTAGCCAAACATGTAAATCAAGTCTCATATCAAATCGATAATCCAAAGGCAAAATAACAAAAAAACTTACTTTCGATCTTAGTTAAGCTTGCTAGGCATAATCTAAACTTACAACTCTTTTAATCAAACCTTTATGAGTGCTCACACAACTACACTCACCAATACACAACACTTTGCTTGCCAATGCGTTCCAAGGCCCCGAAGTGATCCAGAATCCACAAGGTAAGGTAGGTGTGACCCTCCCCTATTTTGACAACACGAAACCAGATGAATATTGCACTAATATGAAATTCAATAACAGCCTACACACATCTCCTGCAACCTCAACGAAATCACATCTAAAAACTAGCAGAAGATGTCGAAAACACCCTCTATTGACTACCAACCAATCTCCAGCCATAAACCTAAGATTCTAGCACCTTAGCAACAACAGAGAATATCCAATAACACACTCTCAACATCCTTATATCTCCAGCAACCAAAAATCTAACATAACAGCCCCAAAATCACCTTTACACTACCTTAGAAGCTAACTAATTAAATAGTTCAGGATTAATTATAAAAATCTCATTTCACATTATATATATACAACCAAAATGTGAATTAACCCAATAATAGTCTCAAACAACCCCCTTGTAAAACAAGAATTTAGACAAAACATCAAAATCATCAACAAATCCCATTTTCTTGAATTAAATTGCAAAACATGTTATAATCCATAAAACACAAGTCAATTATTAGGGAATATCAATAAGGAACCTTAGTTTTAAGACAGAAAAAGAAATTTTACCTTTCAAGAACCCTCCACCAAAATTGACGTAAGTTTCACTTGAAAACAACTTGAGAAATAGAGATCTTTGTGAAATCTCTGTAAGGTTTTGTTAAGAGTCAAATGAGGAATCAAATGATGAAATTTCCATTGAAAATCCATAAAGTACTCTAAAAATATTGTTTGGGAAAATAGATGGAAAAAGAGAAAATTCTAGAAAACTTGATAGAATAGAAAAATGATTTAGGAAAAATAATTAACCGTCAAAGTCTTACTCAATTGAGGTGGCAAAATCTTTAATTAAAACATTTGGAAAAATAGCTCTCTAAGGATTCTTAGTATTGTCCCAATTACATTTAGTCACTTAAAATAGTTTTGCAATCTTTAAAATTTAGTCATTACAATCAAGATGTCACATTAATTGGTTTAATTAACCATCCATTTGATTACCAAAATACTTGATAATATAACTTAACATTTTAGTAAGTCAAACCAAATTTTATCCCAACAAATTCTATTTTTAAAATATTAATTTTCTCAAAACTCATTTTACCAGTTAACCGGGTTTGACCGAGCCAATTTTGGCCCGAACAATCCCTTAAAATTCTAACCCTATTTTTGGGCATTACAACTCTTTCCCTCTTAAGAAATTTTGTCCTCAAAATTTACCTGAAGAGAAAAGGTAAGGAAACTATTTCTTCTTGTCCTTATTAGTCTCCCATGTAGATTCCTCGACTCTTCGATGTCACCACCGCACTTTGACCAACTCAATGGTCTTATCATGAAGAACCTTCGTACTTGAATTGTAACATCCCTTTCCCATATCCATCATTTAATACGAGACAGAGTTGTCACAAAATATTCATGAAACCCTCTACATTTGTAATTCGGTAAAATTTTGTTTCTTTAAAAATATTACAATGTATGTAGTTTTTATTTACAAATCTAGTTATTCGCTTAAAGTTTAAAAATAATATTTTTCATCTTCAAATCGAGTTTATTTTCAGGCAGCAATTTATCAATTTAATTTGTCTTTATATACTTAGTAAAACTACCGATTTAAAATTCATCTAGATACCAAATAAAATACAATTTCTATCAGAGTATGCATATCTTTTTTTATATATATACATGCCAACTAGTAAATATCAAACAGTATCAAAAGATATCTTACTGATACTGATGTACCTATTATTGATTGATGATGTATGTATATGTTCTTACTCCCACCATTTCTTCTCTCCTAAGTGTAAAACAGTTAGACGCTAAGTATTTACTTAGTGAGGCAATAATTCAAATTCAAGTGCAATTGTCATAATATCAATATTAATGATTAACAATGCATATGATCACCTTACCATTATATGCTCGTTAACATAAATAAATATGTATATCAAAGTGATAAGATTAAATTTTACCAATACCGTTGCCTTATCCATTCGTAAGCTTTCAATGCTTACCATTACCTTTTTCCCATTTCTATCTGCAAGCTTTCAAGCTTATCTTCCTGTTTCTTTTTGATTCTTTTCAATTTATTTATCCCAATTATCGAATTATGAGATTCTATGTACACGAGTCATCCCCCCATACCTAAGTTTTCTTGAGTATGTATATTATTTGCACTCTACCGGAGTGCTTAGACCGAAGTGCTTCTGTATACTTACCGGAGTATACAATATATCCCTCATTGAGTTTTTATGAAATTACCCCGAAGTGCTTAGCACCCGTAGTAAGTCAGTATACTCAAACCATGCATGAGTATACTCCTCAATGAATATTTATAAAATTTGCACTTTACCTGAAGTGCTTAGAATATTTATATAGCTGTTTATGACTCTATGCATATCCAACTATACCTTCAAATCTCTATATCATACATTGGGCTATATATCATCAATCTATTTCATCAATGACAACATATATCAATATATATATATCAACATTATGCAGTTCATACTCGAAATAACATTTCAATTTCATTAATGTAAGTAGTCATATGATCAATGCATTTTATATTTCCATTCTTGACATATTACGATATGTCAATCATATGTTCAATGACATAAATATCATGACAACAATAATTTAGGGTAGGCTCATCGCAAGCCATCCCAATCATGTATAAAATATCAATGTAGTATGACATGTATGCAATTGCATTCACCTGGGCCATTTATTAGTATGCCTCACTAAGTCCTCTTTGATCCTTTTCCTTCATTGTACCTCGAACCTCCCTTGATTCGAACTTAACTTCAAAATTCAAATAAGTACAATATCTGTTAGATCCCAATCTAACAATATCTTAAACATATTGTCCAAAATAATCATTCGAATACAAAATCTCCAAACATTTTCTTTTCTTCCTTGTATTGTTCAACAACTCATTATGGCCTTTAGTGACCAATTTGAACTTCCATTAACCCCTTTCAAGCTTACTATTCAACCTTAGACACAAAGTGTATCAACTCTCATGAAAATTCTCATCAATCAAACATGTATTCCATGAATTATTTACATCAAAAGATAGAGCTTGAAGAGAAGAACAACTTTGTAGTTGAAAAGATTACCTGAAAATCGAGTTTCGGGGCTTGAATCGAACTTGGAAATTTTTCTCCATTTTTTTCTTTCTTCCTCCCTTCAATTTCGAAATTCAAGATGAATTTTATTCATCTTTTTGACCATTTACTTTTATTTCCTCCAATTTATGCCACATGTATCTTAAAAAGGAATTTAAAATTCATTCAAATAGTGAAATTACCAAATTGCCCCTTTATCCAACGGTTGAGATTGATTTTATCATCAATCAAGGGCCAAGATTTAATATTCAATTCCCTTCTTCCAAAATTTCCCTTTATAATTTTTAAATATTTCAAAATTGCCATCCTTGCCAAAAGAACAATTTGCCCTCCAACTAGTTTTTATTTACTAGTTTGTTCCAAAATTGCCATTCCATTACAATCTAACTAAATCTAGTTAGAATTCAACCAACCATAATAAAATATTCTTTAAAATATAATTTTATGACTTTTCCATAACTCTTGGATTAGTCTCTCGATTTTTCCATTCGATCCAATATACCGATGATTAATCTCTTTACCCAGGATTAGAATGTAGGATTCATCTTGAATCGAACTAAAAATATTCTCAACTCTTGTAATAGACTTTTATAACCTTCATCTATCGTATGGTGAAATCTCAAAATAATTTGACCCAATCCGGGTATCCGTATTCCATTTAAACTTTGACTGTAATTTCCCAACAATAGAAACACTAGATCAAACTAGAATCTTCACATTCAATTCACACCTTTAGGTGATTTGTTTATTTATGAAATAAAACCCTTAACTTTTGGGAAATTACAACTTTAGTCCCCAAACTTTTCCAAAGTTTATACTTTAGTCATGAAATTTCCAAAATTTACATTTTGGTCACTAAACTTTTAAACTTCAATTTCCCTTCCAATTTTCCTTGGAATTCAACCAAACTTTAAGAATACCTTATTCAATTCACTATCTATCACATGATACCTTTAAACCTTAGAAAATTCCTTTCCAAAACCCATAATCAAAGAAATCCTAACTTTTGCATTTTTGTCATTTTAGTCACTAAGTTAGCTTTTAAGCTATTATCTTAGTACTAAATGACCCTTAATCAACTTAGTAAATTTTAGGGTATTACATGAATCCAATAACTTTACAGGCTCCTTACCCTAAGATAAATCCGGACACAACTCATTTCCTCAACTAGCACAACATGCAACGAATCTGACCTATACCATTGAAGCATTGACACATGAAACACATCATGTATCCTTTCCAACTCGGCTGGTAACTTCAACCTATAAGCAACTGGAACAATACGCTCAAGCACTTCATATGGCCCAATGAATCTAGGGCTTAACTTACCCTTATGCCCAAATCTCATAACCTTTTTCCAAGGGGAAACCTTCAGGAATACTTTATCCCAACAACATTCCCAATCTCCCTCTGCCTCAAATCCGAATAAGACTTTTATCAATCCGAAGTTGCCTTTAAACAATCACTAATAAGATTTACCTCTGCATTCGTACCTCTAAGCAAATCAGGTCCTATGACATGCTTCTCGCCTGTCTCCGCATAACAAAGTGGCATCCAACATTTACGTCCATAAAGAGCCTTATAGGGAGCCATCTGTATACTTGACTGATAACAGTTATTATATGAAAACTCCACCAACAGAAGTTAGTTCTCCCACGTTCCCTTGAACTCAATGATACAACAATGCAACATGTCTTCTAGAATCTGAATAAAACGCTCAGACTGTCTATATGTCTAAGGATGATATGAAGTACTAAAATTAAACCTTGTTCCCAAAGTCGCCTGTAAACTCTCCCAAAACCTTGATTTAAAGCGAGAATCTCTATCCAAAATAATATACGTTGGAACCCCATGCGACTTCACAATCTAAAAGATATACAACTCTACCAACTTATCCAACGTATACGTCGTATGCACATAAGAAAATACGCATATTTCGTAAAATGATCAACAATCACCCATATAGAATTCTTTTTGGACGATGTCAAGGGTAACCCCGTCACAAAATCCATAGTGATCCTTTCCCATTTCCATTCCAAAATATGCATAGGTTGTAACAACCCAATAGGAAACTGATGTTCAGCTTTAACCCGCTAACACACCAAACAATGAGCAACAAACTCCACTACGTCCTTCTTTAAACCAACCCAATAATACTCCTCTTTCAAGTCACATAGATCTTTGTACCACCAAAGTGCATAGAAAAAGAACTAGAATGAGCCTCAGTCAAAATAGTACGCCTTAACTCTGTATCTTCTGATACCACTACTCGACCCTAAAAAAACACAAAACACCATCATCGTTGAAATGAAAATCTATAAGTTTACCATCCGAAATGTCTTTAACATGCAGAACCAATGCATCATCATATGATTGTATCGTTTTAATCATTTGAGACAACTTAGGCTTAGCTAACAACTCTGCCAACAAACCACCATCACATGTCACACTCAGCATAGTAAACATCGCCCTAAGCTCAACAACCTCCTTATGGCTCAACGCATCTGCCACTACATTAGCTTTTCCAAGGTGATATTCAATCGTCAAATCATAATCCTTAAGCAACTCAACCCACCTTCATTGCTTAAGATTTAACACTTTTTAAGACATCAAATACTTCAAACTCTTGTGATTCGTGTAGAAAATACACATATCACCATAAAGATAGTGTCTCCAAATCTTTAGAGCAAATACAACCGCGACAAGCTCTAAATCATGCGTAGGGTAGTTGCACTCATGTACCTTTAACTATCTCAATGCATAAGCCACAACTTTTTCGTCTTACATTAGTACACAACCCAAGCTAACATATGAAGCATCATTATACACCACAAACTCCTTACTCGCCTCTGGTTGAATCAGCACAAGAGCATGTTTCAAAGCCTCTCTTAACTTCTCAAAACTATGCTGACAATCTTTCGTTTGTGCTTGTTGAATAGTGATGCACTTTAGAGCAAGTATACTCATCATATTAAGCAATAAAGTAATGAGTAGAGTGTCGAACCCATGAGGATTAGATCAATAATCATAAAGTATTATGCTTAAGAATGTGTTTGCAAGTATTTGTGTTGAAGGTTTTATTAAAACTAAAATAATTAATCTAAAGATAGCTATGATTAAGACGAACAATTGCAGCAAATAACGGATAATTATGGAAGCTAGGAATATTTCTAAGGATATATTCTTGATTACCTATTACAATGCTATAGCGACTAACAATATATGTCTGCGTAAACCGTTAAGATCTTTATCTACTCGACAGGATTTTCTAATAAACTTCTGACTCTCTCATTGAGTATAAGTTAATAATATTGGAACCAAGGTAATACATGTCTGCATGACCCCTAGCAACTCTATTATTTGTTTAAGAAATCTCTTTTAGTCATTAAAACCCTAAACTTATCTTTAAGCCAGATTAGAACTAAGTTAACATCTTAGCCTCACAATTTATGTTTGTATAACCTAACTCTCTCGATATTAAGCCATAGATCAATAGTTAAAAGGCCTGTCTCGATAGCTCTTACAATAACTATGCATGAAGAACGATGAACATAAGAGATAAAAGAAAAACAAGTATAGCATTATAAAAAGGTTATCAAAACATAAAAACCTGGGACACAATAATCCCAACTAAAGTATTTAGTTCATGTCTAAGCCCAAAACAACCGTAATAAAAAATATAAAGTAAGGTATTTTATTAATCAAGGAAAAGAAAAGAGTCAAGCATCCTCGGCAAACTCCCTCTATGCCATCCAACTGTGTTGTAGGTCTCCCACTCTGTTGGCCTCTCTTGATGGCGTCTGTCGTGTGGAGATTTCTCTAGCTTCCACTCTGGTGGTTCTCTACAAGCTTTAGACTAAGACTGTTGTCTATAATCGCCCTCTCCTTGAAGTGGCGTCCACGTCTCTCTTATATTGGCGGTGAAACTAGCGTTTCAGAACCCTAAAGTGCACTCAACTTCATTAAAGAAAGCCATTGATTTCCCTCTATATTTAATGTTTTGTATTTGGGAGAAACTCTACATAGGCAAAAGTAGATTCATCTCTAACTCTTTATGCCTCGTCAGCTCCATCCATGCGATCTGCTACTATTTTGCTCCAGCACTCCTCCAGTATTCATAGCATCCTGTACATGCACCACAAAAACCACCTTTCCCGTAAAAAGCACCAATATATATGACATTTAAAGCGCAGGCAGTTTAACTCCCTATATAAATGCAAATATGTACAATCTAACCTAAACGCAACCTATACGAGCTTGAAAACATGCAAAACATCAGTAAAAAGGGTACACAAAATAGATTATTTACGTACTCGTCATCTGTCTACTCAAACAAAACATTTTTCTACAAAAGATTAGTCAAAGGGGCAGCAATGCTGGAAAAACCATCCACAAAGCGTCAATAATATCCAGCTAGACCAAGGAAACTACGAACTTCTTACACTGACTTAGGTTGCTTCTAATTAGGGATAACCTCTATCTTTTGTGAATCAACAAGAATGCCTTCCGCCAATATAACATAACTAAGAAAGGTCACCTCCTTAAGCCAAAATTCACACTTACTCAACTTGGAAAACAACCGATTCTATTTCAAACCTTGCAAAACTATCAGTAGATGTTGTTCATGCTCCTTCTCCGTACGGGAGTACAGAAGGATAGCATCAATAAACACCACTATGAATTGATCCAAATACTCATGGAACACCCTACTCATCATATCCATGAAAGTAACATGGGCATTAGTCAAAGCAAACGGCATCACCAAGAACTCATAATGTCCATACCTTGTGCGAAATGCGGTTTTCAGCGCATACACTTCCTTTACCTTTAGCTGATAATACCTGAATCTCAAATCAATCTTTAAAAACACCGCTACACCTCAGAGTTGATCAAACATATAATCAATCCATTGTAATAGGTACGTGTTCTTAATCACCAATTTGTTCAATTGTTGATAATCAATACACATACGCATAATCCCATCTTCTTTTTCACAAACAACACTGGTGCACCCCAAGGAAAAACACTTGAGGAATTGTTGTTGCAGTGTTTTGAATGCATTGAGATGCATTAATCGTCTGTGTAATGTGGTTAAAATAGGGGCGGTTGATCCGAAAGTGATCGGTGAAGCTTTGGAGGTTTAGACGCTTTATTTCACGTCGGCGAATTGAGGTTTCATGTATCGGTGAATGAGAACGTGGATTCCAACTATGAAATGTTTTAAAGGTGGTTTATGGAGTTTAAACTTAGCTTGATAGATGGTTTAAACTCGAAAGTAAGTAAATGTAGTTTTTTTCTCTCGGTCGTGCTAGTATTATATGGTTTAATGCACTTATTTTGATTTATATAATAACTACTGTTAAATCATGTTTTAAATTATGTGAAATACTATTTTTAAGCATGAAATGCTGAAGGATGCACATGGTAAGTGATCCTTGTAAGTATTTGGAAATACTTGTGTAAAAGCATGGTTTGTTGCTTTGGTAAATGTTGTGGTTTAATGCTTTGAAAACAGTGAGGTATATGGCTAATTGTTAATTATATTAGCAAGTGATATGGTTTAAAAATTGTTATTTGATATAGTTGGTCGGCCATAGGATTGATAGTGCACTATAATAAGTTGCCTTGGATGTTGAGGGATTTTATACAGTGTACCGAATACTCCATCCAAGTACCCTAACAGTTGAGGGGTTATACGATATCGTAAACTCCCATTAGTGGGTTGTACATCTACCGATGAGTGATGTTGAGGGGTTTATGTGGTGTACCGAATAATCCACCATGGGTATCACAACGGTGGAGGGGTTTATGGTTACCGAAAACTCCCGTTTGTGAACCTTGTGTTGCCGGTGAGAATGTTTGAAGTGTTGGGAGAACACTTGTTGAATCGTGTATCTGATGAACTCTTTTGGAAATGGAACTTGGTTAATTATCTCTTGTGAGCCAATATAATTGTTAATTTATCATTGAAAGGTTTATGTTGTATAATGTGATTTATACATGTTTACTCTTTAAGCTTTGCATATGGTTGTTATGCATGGGAAGGCTTAAATTGAGGTTAGCAATGGGACTTGTTGTTGGTTAATGATACATGTTGCATATGGTTTAATATGCTGGTTTAAAGATGTTAAGTGCATGGTTTTAAAGGCATGATAATGTTTAAGTGATGTTTAAGGAATGATTGAAATGAGATTTCAATGTATTGTTGAGAAAAGGTTTTAAATGCATTGATAGTGTTTTGTTTTTGAGCATTCCTCACTAAGCCTTGTGTGCTTACGCTCTCTGTGTCCATCAATGCAGAGGATTAAAGTCTTGGAAGGCAGCGAGAAGCAAGGGATCTTGAAAGACTTGGTAACCAAAGCATGTTTTTGGTATAGGCTATAAGTAATAAGGACAATGGGGGTTCCGTTGTTGTTTTGGGAGGTGTTTTGTTAAACTCTCGGTTCGAGAAAGTTTGTTTTGTTGCTCTTGGTTTGTTTTTGGCCATTATTGATTGCTTGTGGTGATGGTTTAAAGTTTCATGTTTTACTTGCATGGTTTTCTAGGTTGCGTGCCTATAGATTTACTTTTGATACAAGATGCCATAAATTGATGTTGAATCAATGATGTTATGTTGTGGTCTGATTCTAAATTGTATTGATTGTGTTTTAGGAGTATGGTAGAATGTTTTGGTAAGGTTGAAAGCATCTTAAACTAGTTGAAAATGACATTACAGGCCTATGCATACCGATACGCAAGGGACCGTATCGGTACGGATAGGCAAAGTAGGTCGTTCAGTATCGGTACAGGTATGTATGTACCGGTATGGATAAGCAATTTAAACTTGGCGTAATGGTACGGGGTAAGGTGTATCAGTACGGGAACTCTTTACTAGAAAGTTGCTTTTTGGGAAAAACTCGTGTACCGAAACACCGAGGGCTCGTACTGACACGGTTTTATTATTTTGCAAGCTGACATGGCGTACCGATATGGTACACTGTGTACTGGTATGGGTGACTACTTTGTATCAGTACATCTGTGATCATATTGATATTGGTGGCCGTTTTTACAGGTAATGTCATGGATTTCAGTTTCTAGTCTCTTGCGTTTTGGTCACTGAATATTGTGGATGCAGTTGAATAAGTTTGGATGATCGTTTTGAGCTAATTTTTGACGTGTAAGCATGTACCCTGACTACTTAAAGGTTGATAACTTAAAAGTGGGCTAAGTCCTCGTAATTTTTAGAAATTGCAATATAGTCCCTAAATTACAATTGTGCCCAATTGGATGTCAATTCGATGCCCGATTGAGTTGGGTTTTCACCAGAAACCAGTATGCACATGTAGGATGATAATAATGTATCTAGACAAGATAAAAGAAAAAAATTGATGTGTTTTAGGTTTAATCTTCTCAATTTACTTTTGTAAACCTAATGTAGCTCGCTCAGTTCGGTCTTGCAACTAGGCTGGGTCGAGGGGGTTACATTTGTGGTATCAGAGCCAAATTTGCGATAGTTGGGAGTTGGTTTGATTGTTGTGATGTTATTGTGAGTAGTTATCTGATGTTTGATATGCATGGTGATTGTAATATGCACGTTGGTTGCTTTATGCCATGTTGGGGGGGAAATTTGGGAAACCCATTGCCTTATTATTATAGTCTGAAATGTTGTGATTTTGAAATAGAAGTATTGGATCCTTGCTTGAATATGGCCTAATTGCTTTGTATTTGAATGATTATCATGCCTTAGAAAATGTGTTATGTTGCGACCAAGAGGAGAAGTGAGAACTAGCATGATGTTGTTGCCGTTAGGCAGTGAGTTGAAGAGAGTGTTGTGTCTCTTGGGGGTTTGTCACCCCGAACTATATACCACCTATGCCGGTTGGGCTAGTGTTGGGTGATATGATGCCTTGTTATAGGCGATGTTTAGAGCTTCTAAGCTGTTGATACTGGAGTACGTGCGTTTGCACCAGCTGTTGGGCAAACGAGGTTTTCGTTGGAATATCCCTATAGTTTGGAAGGAATTGAGTACAGTGGGTTGTCACTTGAGGCATCTGAGATAGGGATGGCCAGTGTTATTCAGGTTTGGACCAAATGGGGTGTATTGACACCCGTAAGATGGGATGTGTTTATCCTTATTACAAGATGATGTTTTTAGTTGGTGGGCAACTGTATCTGTGGGCATGGAACCAAATGATGTTGATTAGGAGTTTATCAAGCTGTCTTTAAGCAGAAGTATCTGGGAGTTAGATACTAGGATGGAAAGAAACGAGAGTGCATGGTTTTGGTGTAGGGCAGTATTTCTGTTGCTGAGTACGAGGTGTTATTTGTGAGGTTGAGACAGTATGCCCCTGAGTTAGTTCTTGATAAGCGTACGCGATGTGATCATTTTTGCTACGGGATCGTGCAAGAGGTCAAGACATACATGCTCGCTGCTGATTACACAAATTTTGATGTATTGGTTTCGCGGGCTAAGGATGTTGAGGAGGATCTAGGTATGGCTTCTGGGTCTCAAAGATTTAGCTCTGGTAAGAGAGCAACTTATTCTAGTTTTGGTGGTGTTCAGGTGAAGAGACACCGTGATTGAAAGTTTTGCCCGGAGCTGAGGCGTGGCGGAGGAGTTGTTGGACGTGGAGTCTAGGGGCAGGGTGCCCAGGTTAGAGCTTCGTTTAACACTTGTTGGGCTTGTTGATCCCGAGATCATCTGAGGCGAGATTGTCCGCGTTTGGCCAGGAGGGTCGGGCACTTGTGCCTATTGTAGCCAATGTAACCCCCTCGACCCGGCCTAGTCGCAAGACGGAATCGAGCGAGCTATATTAGGTTTACCGAAGTAAACTATAAAGAAAAAACATAAACCGTGCCTATTTTTTATTTTTATCTTATCTAGATGCAAATTAAAACCCTACATGTTCATACTGTTCACAGGTGAGAACTCATCTCAATCAGGCATCGAATCGATATCCAAACAGACACAAACACAAATTAAGGACTAAATTGCAATTTCAATAAAATACAAGGACTTTACCCAATTTTAAGTTACCAACCTTTAATTAAATATATTTCCTGCTTACATGTCAAAAATCAGCTCAAAATGATCATCCGTACTCATCTTATTGCATTCACAACATTTAGGGACCAAAATGTAAGAAAACAGAACTTTAGAATATTCCATATAACCAACTTAACTTCCACCCGTATCGGTACGGACCATCACGTTTCGGTACGACTTCATTACCTTGAATACCCCAGATTCCAGTAGCCAAAATCCGTTATCGAAACACCCTTAAATAAAGTATTATGCCGTATCGAAATAGGTAGCCGTGTATCGAAACACTGGCTTAAATTGCCTTACTCTGTACCGAAATAGCTGCCCGCGTACCGGTACGCTAAGCCTGGAATGGCCTACTCGTACCGAAACAGGGACACCTGTACCGGTGTGCATGGACCCAAAAATGTCCATTCTTCCTAGTTTAACTTACTTTCATACAAACCAAACCACCCTAACATACTCCTAACATATATCCAGAATACTCAGGGTTCAAACCACATCAAAACATCACAGACTCCGCATTGATTCATGGCATCTTGCATAGAAAAGAAAACTACAGACATGCTTCCCATAAAACTATTCAAGTAAAACATGAAACTCTAAACCATCACCAAAATGAAGCCATGGAAGTCATTTACAACTCAAGAGCAGCTAAACCAACTTGCTCAAACATGGAGTTCAACAAACATCTCCCAAATAACAAAGAAAATCCCATTGCCCTTATTACTTATAGTCTAGTTCAAACATACTTTGGATACCAAGTCTTGTACCGATCTCTTGCTTCCCGCTGCCTTCCAAGCTTCTAATTCTCTGCATTGATGGACAAAGAGAGCGTATGCACACTAGGCTTAGTGAGGAGTGCTCAAAAGCAAAACACCATCAATGCATTTAAAACCATTTCTGAACAACACCTTGAAATCTCATTTCAATCATTCTTTGAACATCATTTAAACATTACCATTGAAACATCATGCCTTGAAAACCATGCACTTTTCATCTTTAAAAACCAGCATATTAAACCATATGCAATATGAATCATTCACAACAGGAAATTCTATTGCTAGACCTCAATTTAAGCCTTCCCATGCATAACAACCATATGCAGCTTAAAGAGTAAGCGTACAACATGTATCATTAACCAACATCAAGTTCCATTACTAAACCTCAATTTAAGCCTTCCTATGCATAACAATCATATGCAAAGCTTAAAGAGTAAACATGTATAAATCACATTATACAACATAAACTTTCCAGTGATACATCAACAATTATATTGGCTCACAAGTGATCATTATCCAAGTTCATTTACCAAAAGAGTTCATCGGATACACGGATTCAACAAGTGTTTACCCAACACTTCCTACATTCTCACCGAAAACACAAGGTTCACACACGGGAGTTTTCGGTACACGTAAACCCCTCCACCGTTGTGACACCCGTGGTGGATTATTCGGTACACCGAATAAACCCCTCAACACCACTCATCGCTAGATGTATATCCCACTAACGGGAGTTTACGACACCATATAACCCCTCGACCGTTAGGGTACTTGGATGGAGTATTCGGTACACCGTATAAAACCCCTCAAAATCCAAGGTGACTTATTATAGTGCACTATCAATCCTATGGCCGGCCAACTATATCCGATAAAAAATTTAAAACCACATCACATGCCAATATAATTAACCATTCAACATTTTTCTCGTTGTTTTTAACAAGCATTAACCAAACCATTTTTCCAAAGCAACAACCATGCTTTAAACCACAAGTATAAACCATATACTTACAAGGATCACTTACCATGTGCATCCTTCAGCATTTCATGCTTAAAAACAGTATATCAAATACTTTAAATCATGCTTAAATAGTAGGTAACATAAAAATCAAAATAAAACCATTTAACACTAGCACGACCGAGAGGGGAAATCTACTTTTACTTACTTTTGAGTTTAAACCAGCGTATCAAGCTAAGTTTAAACTCCCATAAACCACCTTTTAAACATTCCAAAGCTGTAATCCACGTTCTCACTCACCGATACGCGAAACCTCGATTCACCAATGCGAAAACAAACGTCCGAAGCCTCCAAAGCTTCACCAATCACTTCCAGATCCATCTCCCCTGTTTTAACCATATTACAACAAAGGATTAATACATCTCAATGCATTTATAACACTGCAACAACAGATCCTCACGGACTCTTATATTCACCTCACAATTACCCAACCAAAACAACCGATAACATCATCTAATCCTTTCCAAACACAACCCAGCCACAACCTATCAATCTAACATCACATTAATCATCAATTAACACCTAAAAATAGAACCAAAGCAACCTTACACCTCCAGCAAACACACACAGCCACCATAACACCTCAAAAACACAAATCTAGAAACCTAAACAATTAGCGATTCAAGAGTTCCAGGATTCCATTGATAAAATCGACTTATCAACATCATTTAACATCCAAAATATGTTCAAAAGAAATCCATAACACTGGAAATCAGATTCAATCCGAATCTTTCATCAATTTTACCCAATTAAATCTATATAAAAACACAAAATCATATTATAAACCATAAATCAAGGATCAAATACTTGAGATTATCAATAAGGAACCATTTAACAGAGGAGATCACGGACCTTACCCCTGTTATGTGATTTCTCCCTCAATTGACTTGTTTAAAGCTAAGAAAACATAAGATTTCAACGAGATTTTGTAAAACAAAGTTAAAGAATCAAGTTAGAATAAAAAATCTATGTGAAAAGGATCTCCCACATCTGGATTTTGATGAAATTCTGAGTGTTTGGCAGAAAAGAAGTTGAGAGAAAAGGTTTAGGAAAAAGTTACGTAAATTTTCTTTAAAAGCAAATAACTAACTTACATATTTTAATCCCTCTTAATCACCCTTTAAAACACATGTTTAAAATGATTTAATTGAAGGGAGAAACCACCAGCAAAAACTTGGTAATTTAGCTCCTTAAGGATTCTAAGAATTTGACCCTTTTCATTTTAGTCACTTTAAAACAATTTTCAAAATTCGCATTTTGGTCACTAACCAAAATGTCACATTCCCAAATTTCATTTTCCAAAATTGATTCCACCAAAAATCAATATATATTAAAAGATAATTTTTAACTATTTTTCCAAATTTTTATCTTACCAAAAAATATACGATCCTAAATCTAACTCTAATCTCTAACCCGGTCCACCGAACCGTCTAACAAACCTCAAAACCGCTAGGCCCAAAACTGAGGAATTACAACTCTCCCCCACTTAAGAAATTTTGTCCCTGAAATTTGCTCGGAGGTAACCAAAAGCAGAAACTGCTCCAACATCTCCGACTTACATTAACACGCTGCTTCTTAACATTGCGGTGTCTCCACAACACCTTAACAAGGTCAACCTTTATACCACGCATAACCCTATGTTGGCAACAAGGATCTCCAAGAACCCTTCACACAAGATGACTCAGATCTCAACACAGTGCCTTTCACCAGCACAACATGCGAGGAATCCAACCGATACTTTCTTGACATCATCACATAAAACACATCATGAAACCCCTCCAACACAGGAGATAACCTCAAACAATAAGCAACATGACCCACACGCCCAAAAAACTTGTATGGTCCACAAAATACATCTCTTTCTTCCAAGGCGATACCATCATGATCATCCGACCATCAACAACACACTTTAAAACACTACGCCTTAAATTCGCGTAGAATTTCTGACGATCCGAAACTGCTCTCAATCGCTTACATAACAACTTCACCTTCTCACTGATGCCTTTCCACACATCAGATATGGGAACGTACTCTTCCCTAATCTTATCCCAACACACGACCGTACAGCACCTCCAACTACACAACGCCTCGTACGGTGCCCTATGCAGACTTGTCTGATTATTGCCATTAAAGCAAGCTCTACCAAAGGCATGTGCCTTTCGCACTTTCCCTGGAGCTCAATGATACACAATCCAACTTATCATTCAAAACCTGAATTCCATGCTCTATCCCGCCATCCAACTAGGAAAGATATGTAGTACATACACTCAAGCTCAAGCAACATCTCTAGAACCATGTCGTAACTCACGGATCTCAGTCCAAAACTATGGACTCAGGCACACAGTGCAACCGCACTAACCCAGCAATACACAAATCTGTCTCCTATCCCAAAACATACATCACAAGCATAGCCATAAAGGTGCGCACACTTCGCAATTCAATCAACAACCACCCACGAGGAATTCTTTTCGATTATAATCAAAAGCAACTCAAACACATAATTCACGGTGATTCTTTCCCACATCCAATCCGGTATCCTCAACGATTGCTACAACCCAAAAAATTTGAGGCTCAGCTTTCACTCGCTGTCATACTATGTTTCGGTCAACAACATCAGCCACATCCTCCATCAAAACCATACACCTCAACTCAACAACAAGAGACCCTACCTTCCGATCTTTAAAACAAAACACCCTATCACCTTTATCGTGAAATTCCATTGAATCTCTTCTCCCAATAACCTGAACATACGATATAGATGCATCATCACACCGTTACCTTACTCTAAACAACTGCTGCCAGAATGACTTCACTTACAATTTAGCATCAAGCCTCCATCACGCATCATACCCAACCGCGTAAACAACATCCACAACTCCACCGCAACCCTCATAAATAAAGCATCAGCTATAACCCTTGCTCGGACGATATCCAACCATCAAACTATAACTCTTAAACAACTCCAACCATCCAAGTCGTCAGAAACTCAAATCATCATTCATTTTTTAACCACACATGATCCGTATGCACGACACACTTCTCATCATAGAATTAATGTCTCCAAAACATTTAAACCACCACCATCGTAGCAAGCCTCACATCCTGCGTAAGACAAAATAGCTCGTGCACTGGTAACTATCTAGATGCACAAACCACAACTTCACCTGCAACACTGCAACCTCAACAACTCTCGATGCTAAGAACTAGATCTAACCAACCCACAAACTGCCAAATCTAACTTTGGTCGCTCAAGAACTAACACAAGCCACGCTCCCAAGAACCATATTACCAAAACCACCTTCATACATTACCTTACCTATAACATCACTCCATTGATTTTCGATCAGTCATTCGTAAGTGTGAACATATGTATGCATGATCACTTATATACCCTCATAGATGTCTATGTATATGTATGCAAAACCTCTAATTTTATACTCAAATGTATGCATGTACTAGCATATTTACATATACATATAAGTGTTTTGCATTGTGCATGATTACCTGTTCACACTTACTAATAACATTCTCAGAACCAGAATTCTTAGCAACATACCCAAAACTCGTGCTTCCCTAACAAGGAGCAACATTTGCTTCCTCCCAGAAATCCACTAAACCAACCATACATATCGATCAAAACCCTTCTTGATGCTTCTATACACGGGAAAAACATCAATAAGCGCAATAATAAATTGACCTAAAAACTCATGAACTGCTCAACTCATCATGTAACACCAATTTCCTGTATCCATTACTGAATACGAGTCAGAGGTATCACAAAAAATTCGTAAAACCCTCTACATTTGTAATTCGGTAAAATTTTTGTTTCTTTAAAAATATTACAATATATTTAGTTTTTATTTACAAATCTAGTTAATCACATAAAGTTTAAACATAATATTTTTATCTTCAAATCGAGTTTATTTTTAGGTAGCAACTTATCAATTTAATTCTTCTTTATATAATTAGTAAAATTGCCTAAAAACTGTCTAATTTAAAATTCATCCAAATTCCAAATAAATTACAAATTCTATTAGAGCAGGCATAGCATTTTAATATACATGCCAACTAGTAAATATCAAATAGTGTCAAAAGACATCTTACTGATACTAATGTACTTGTTATTGATTGATGATGTCCATTTATGCTCCTTACTCCAACCATTTCTTCTTTCCTATGTGTAAAACATTTACACGCTAAGTATTTACTTAGTGAGGCAATAACTCGAATTCATGTGCAATTGTCATAATATCAATATTAATGATTAACAATGCATATGATCACCTTACCATTATATTCTCGTTAACATATAAATATGTATGTCAAAGTGATAAAATTTGATCTTACCAATACCGTTGCCATTTCCATCCGTAAGCTTTCAATGTTTACCAATACCTCTTTCCATTTCTATCTGCAAGCTTTCAAGCTTATCTTTTTGTTTCTTTTTTATTCTTTTCAATTTATTTAGCCCAAGGTATCGAATTAAGAGATTCTATGTACACAAGTCATCCCCCATCTACTGACTTGAGTATAGTATATTATTGCACTCTACCGGGAGTGCTTAGCACCGAAGTGCTTCGGTATACTTACCGGAGTATACCATTAATGAAATTTGCACTTTACCTGAAGTGCTTAGAATAAATTTGCACTTTACTTGAAGTGCTTAGAATATTTATATAGCTGTTTATGACTCTATTGATATCCAACTATACCTTCGAATCCCGCAACATATATCAATATATATATATATATATATACATTGAGCAATTCATACCCATAATAACATTTCAATTTCATCAATGTAAATAATCATATGATCAATGCATTTTATATTTCAATTCTTGACATATTACGATATGTCAATCATATGCTCAATGACATAAATATCATGGCAACAATAATTTAGGGTAGGCTCATCGCAAGCCATCCCAATCATGTATAAAATATCAATGTAGTATGACATGTATGCAATTGCACTCGCCTGGGCCATTTATTAGTATGCCTCACTAAGTCCTCTTTGATCATTTCCTTCATCGTACCTCAAACCTCCCTTGATTCGAACTTAACTTCATAATTCAAATAAGTAAAATATTTGTTAGATCCCAATCTAACAATATCTTAGGCTTATTGTCCAAAATAATCATTCGAATACAAAATCTCCAAACGTTTTCTCTTCTTCCTTGTTTTGTTCAAAAACTCATTATGGTCCTTAGTAACCAATTTGAACTTCCATTAATCCCTTTCAAGCTTACTATTCAACCTTAGATGCAAAGTGTATCAATTCTCATTTTCTGGCAGTTTGCAGTATCTCCAAAGAAATATTTCTATAAAATAATCTACAACTCGGAATTAGACTCCGTTTGTTATGAAAGAAACTAGATTTGATAAGATTTTCACCCATATAAATTAATATTCCATATTCATCTTGTACGATTTATGGTGAATTTTTAAAGTCGGTTACAGTGCTGAAATTTGGAACATACTGTGTTATATTTTCTAACCTTTCGTCACTTAAAAATTCATATCTTTTGACTCGGAACTCGAAATCAGTTTCCGTTTATTGGACGCGAAAATAGACGAACAAATCTTTACATATGTATAAAATTCACCAGCTAAACATTTTTTAGATTTTATGGTGAATTTTCAAAGTTGCTGCCATAAACCAGTTTTTCTGCACAACTTCCATAAACAACTTCAACTTTTATACTAACTTCTCCTTACTTCTCTAATTTTCAATTTAGTCCAATTACTTGATGTAAACCATCATCTTATGACCTTCTTCATCAAATAATTATTCACAATAATTCTCCTTATTTTTCCTTCTTTACCGAAATAGTCACTAAAATGCAAAGATAAGGATTCAAGCTTCTTAACTTTGCAAATTAGTCATCAACTCAACAATACTACCTTAATTCCATCATTACAACTAAAAATCAGATTTAGCTCCCATACAAAATTACAATTTCGATTTGGTCACTTAACTTTGACAAATTGTCAAAATGGTCACTAATTCAATTCAACATCAATTTGGTATTCTAACTTCATTTTCTTATTTCTAACATTATTAATAACATAAATACACTCCAAATTCTAAAAATTCAGGTTTGGTCCTTCAACTTTTCAATTTTCCAAAATGGTCCCAACACAATTTAACTTAGGGTTTTGCTTCCAAACAACAATTCAAGCTTACTAGATCATTATTTCAACATCACAAACCCTAAATTAAACTTGAATCCATAAACCCTAATCATCTTCATAATAATCAAAACATGTAAAACTTAAATGACAATAACATGATTTTAACATCATACTAGCTTGATTTCAACTTGAATTCAATCATGGAATCATAAAATCTAAAAAGCCCCAATTTGATCCATAAACCCTAATTTTTTCTCATGTAAATTCTCATCAATCAAGCATGGATTCCATGAATTATTGATATGAAAAGATAGAGCTTGTAGAGTATAACAACTTTGTAGTTGAAGAGATTACCTGAAAACTGAGTTCCGGGGCTTGAATCGAGCTTGGAAAATTTTTTCTCTTTCTTTCCCTAGCCCTCACATTTTCGGCTGGAAAAGATGAAAATTTCACCATTATTTTACACATATATCTATTAAATGAATATTAAATTCATTTAATAGTGAAATTACAATTTTACCCTTTTTATCCAATGGTTAAGATTGATTTTATCATCAATCAAGGGCCAAGATTTAGTCTTCCATTTCCTTTTTCCAAAATTTCCCTTATAACTTTTTAAATATTTCAAAATTGCCATTGGGGCCAAATGACCAATTTGCCCTCCAACTAGTCTTTATTTACTAGTTTGTTTCCAAATCGCCATTCCATTAAAATCTAACTAAATCTAGTTAGAATTTAACCAACCATAATAAAATATTAATAAATAACATTTTCTGACTTTTCCGTAGCTTTTGGACCAGTCTCCAGAATTTCCATTCGATCCAATATATCGATAAATAATCCTTTACTCATAAATAAATTGTAGGATTCATCTTGAATCAAACTAAAAATATTTCCAACACATGGAAATGACTTTTGTAACCTTTCTCTATCATATGGCAAAATTTCAAAATTTTCCAGTTCGATACGGGTATCCGAATTCCACTTAAACTTTAATTGCGATTTTCCCAATAATCGAAGTATTAGATCAAACCAATAATTCCGCATTCGATTCACACCCTTAGGTGATCTATTTATTTATGAAATAAAAGCCCTTAACTTTTAAGGAATTACAACTTTAGTCCCCCAAACTTTTCCAAAGTTTATACTTTAGCCATAAAATTTTCAAAATTTACATTTTGGTCACTAACTTTTTAAACTTCGTTTCACATTCCAATTTTCCTTGGAATTCAACCAAACTTTAAGAACACCTCATTCAATTCACTATCTATCACATGAGACCTTTAAACCTTAGAAATTTCCTTTTCAAAACACATAATTAGAGAAATCCTAACTTTTGCATTTTTGTCCTTTCAGTCACTAAGCTACCTTTTAAGCTATTATCTTAGTACTAAATGACCCTTAATCAACTTAGTAAATTTTGGGGTATTACATATCATATCTATGAATGTGACCCAAGCATCGGTCAACCCAAAAGGCATAACCCAAAAATGCACATTGCCGCAGCCCTTACAGAAGGCAAAACTAAACACAAACACATCCTTTACACTCGACAGATGACACCCAGGCCTCGAACCAATCTTATAAACCACCGAAGCACATCTAAAAAGATCAACAAAACATCGACCTACTAAGCTACCAAATCCCCATGTACATCTGCATCATGCCATCCTCCTTTTCCACAAAAACACTGGCGAAACCCCAGCGAAACACTAAGCCTAACAAAGCCTTGATTAAGCAACTCCCTCGAGCCATGCATAGAGAGAAATAGACACTGGAGCTGCGTTTTCATACAACTCAATGCCAAACTCAACCTCTCAATCCAATGGCAAACCGACCATTTCCTCAAAAACACCCAGGAACTCACATACCGTACGAATATCCTGAGTACGTACATCATTTGACCCTGTATTCATAATATAGGCTAGGAATACCTTAAAAACAAGGATCTATCAAACGAATTGCTCCCAGAGCCGAAATAGCATTAAATCAGAATTTAACATTCTCGCTCGTGATTACCACCTCGTAATCATCAACAAGTTTCAAGGAACTCGCCATGATCTAAAACCAACTACAACTCCCTGATCTAGCCACTAATTCATACCCATAATTACATCAAAACCTATGGAACAACAACTTCTATAAATCAACCGCAACCTCAGGATTTAAACCACCAAAGGGCATTTTCAAACATCCATCCCACAACAACTATCTCACTAGGATAACCAGCCCCCTACATTCGTACAACTATCATCTATGAGATGATCGTTCAAACCACAATTCTCACAACCATCAACAACAACAAGCATAAGGGTTCACACTCTACATATCAAATGCAAATAATCCCACCTCATGAGATCACACAATCCACATACCCAACATGCATTAAATACTATTCTAGTCTCGATACTCTAACCTTGCGGTCCTCACCCAGCACTGTCAACACCTCGCCTCAACCCAGGGCGATGCCTTTATCACTATTCCTTCCAAACTGAACATTACCAAAACTAGAATCTGCAATTCTCTTGCTAGAGCCAGAACCTCCCACACAAAACCAATTAACCCATGTTTTGCTCGTTGTACTTTGCCCGTGTATCAATACGTCAAAAAGGATGTAGTCAAAAACCAACATATACACCCTAACATCCTGTACCAACTCATAATAGATTGGGTCACAACGATACTTCTCTACCGGTACTAGTTTAGGAGCATACGGCTTAACCGAACAATTTATACCCTAAACTCGGCCACATATACATGACCCTAATCCCAAGCCATGAACTCTCATTCCTTTTCATCCAAGTATCTAAACCCTAGACACTTCTTCCCAAAAGACAGCATGGAAAGATTCCCAATCCACATCAACAGGTTTCACACTCGCAAATATAGTTGTCCACCACTAAAACATCATCATGCAACAGGGATTCAACACATCCCAACTTACGGGCACCAATACCCCCATTTGGTCTGAACCTGGCTAACATTAGCCATCCCGATCTCAGATGCCCTGAGCGTTAACCTACGGTACTCAACTCCTCCCAAACTGTAGGGATATTCCAACGGCAACCTCATTTACCCAACCGCTAGTGCAAACACAAGCAGTCCAGCAACAACAGCTTAAAAACTCAATCATCGCCTATAGCAAGGCATCATATCACCCAACATTGGCTCAACCGGCACATGTGGTACACACTTTGGGGTCACAAAACTCCTAGAGACACAACACTCTCCTCAACTCACTACCCAAGGCAACAACATCACGCTAATTCTTATTTCTCCTCTCAATCGTAACATAACACATTTTCTAAGGCATGATAATCATTTCAGAACAAAATTAATCAGGCCATCTTCAAGCAAGGATCCAAGACTTTCATTTCAAAATCATAACATTTCATACTATAGTAATAAGGCAATGGGTTTCCCAAATTTTCCCCCAACATAGCATAAAGCAATCAACGTGCATTTTACAATCACCGTGCATAGCAAACAATAGAGTTCAACTCACAATAACATCACATCAATCATACCAACTCCCAATTATTGTAACCTGGCTCTGATACCACCAAATGTAACCCTCTCGACCTGGCCTAGTCGCAAGACCGAGCCAATCAAGCTACATTAGGTTTACTGAAGTAAACCATAAAGAAGAAACATAAACTGCGCTTATTTTTTTCTTTTTATCTTATCTAAATGAAAATTAAAACCTATATGTTCATATTGTTCACAGGTGAGAACTCATCTCAATCGAGCATCGAATCAATATCCAATTGGATGCAAACACAAATTAAGGACTAAATTGCAATTTTAACAAAATACAAGGTCTCTACCCAATTTTAAGTTACCAACCTTTATTTAAATATATTTCCTCCTTACATGTCAAAAATCAGCTCAAAACGATCATCCATACTCATCTTATTACATTCACAACATTTAGGGACCAAAATATAAGAAAATAGAAATTCAAAATATTCCATATAACCAACTTAACGACCACCCGTATCAGTACAGACCCTCGCATTTTGGTACGGCTTCATTACCTTGAATACACAGATTCCAGTAGCAAAAATCTGTTTCGATACGCCCCCGCATATCAAAACACCCTTAAATCAAATATTGTGTCGCATCAGAACAGGTAGCCGCATATCGAAATGATGCTTAAATTGCCTTACTTTGTACTGAAACAGCTACCCACGTACTGGTACGCTAAGCCTAGAATGGCCTACTCGTACCGAAACGGGGACACCCGTACCGGTATGCCTAGACTAAAAAATGTCCATTCTTGTTGGTTTAATGTACTTTCATACAAACCAAACCACCCTAACATGCTCCTAACATATATCCAGCATACTCAGGGTTCAAACCACATCAAACATCACAGATTCCGCATCGATTCATGGTATCTTGCATAGAAAAGAAAACTATAGGCATGCTTCCTATAAAACCATTCAAGTAAAACATGAAACCCCAAACCATCACCAAAATCAAGACATAGAAGTCACTTACAACTCAAGGGCAGCTAAACCAACTTGCTCAAACAGAGAGTTCAACAAAACATCTCCCAAATAACAACGAAAATCCCCATTGCCCTTATTACTTATAGTCTAGTTCAAACATACTTTGGTTACTAAGTCTTGTACCGATCCCTTGCTTCTTGCTGCCTTCCAAGCTTCTAGTTCTCTGCATTGATGGACAAAGAGAGCGTAAGCACACTATCCTTAATGAGGAGTGCTCAAAAGCAAAACACCATTAATACATTTAAAACCATTTCTCAACAACACCTTGAAATCTCATTTCAAACATTCTTTAAACATCATTTAAACATTACCATTGAAACATCATGTCTTGAAAACCATGCACTTTTCATCTTTAAAAATTAGCATATTAAACCATATGCAATATGAAACATTCACAATAGCAAATTCCATTGCTAGACCTCAATTTAAGCCTTCCCATGCATAACCACCATATGCAAAGCTTAAAGAGTAAATGTACAACATGTATCATTAACCAACAACAAGTTCCATTAATAAACCTCAATATAAGCCTTCTCATGCATAACAACCATATGTAAAGCTTAAAGAGTAAACATGTATAAATCACATTATACAACATAAACTTTCCAATGATACATCAACAATTATATTGGCTCACAAGTGATCATTAACCAAGTTCATTTACCAAAAGAGTTCATTGGATACACGGTTTTAGTAAGTGTTTACCCAACACTTCATACATTCTCACCGAAAATACAAGGTTCACACACGAGAGTTTTTGGTACACAAATACCCCTTCACTGTTGCGACGCCCGTGGTGGAGTATTCGGTACACCACATAAACCCCTCAACACCACTCATCGGTAGTTGTATAACCCACTAACATAGTTTACGGTACCATATAACCCCTCGACCATAAGGGTACTTGGATGGATTATTCAATACACTGTATAAAACCCCTCAACATTTAAGGCAACTTATTATAGTGCACTATCAATCCTATGGCCGGCCAACTATATCCGATAATAATTTTAAAACCACATCACTTGCCAATATAATTAACCATTTAGCATTTACCTTACTGCTTTTAACAAGCATTAACCAAACCATTTTTCCAAAGCAACAACCATGCTTTAAACCACAAGTATAAACCATATACTTACAAGGATCACTTACCATGTGCATCCTTCAGCATCTCATGCTTAAAAATAGTATATCAAATACTTTTAATCATGCTTAAACAGTAGGTAACATATTAATCAAAATAAGTGCATAAAACCATTTAACACTAGCACGACCAAGAGAGAAAATCCACTTATACTTACTTCCAAGTTTAAACCAGCGTATCAAGCTAAGTTTAAACTCCCATAAATCACCTTTAATCATTCCAAAGCTGGAATCCACGTTCTCACTCACTGATACGCGAAACCTCGATTCACTGACACGAATACAAGCGTCTAAAGCCTCCAAAGCTTCACCAATCACTTTCGCATCCATCTCCTATATTTTAACCACATTACAATAGAGGATTAATGCATCTCAATGCATTTATAACACTGCAACAACAGATCCTCATGGACTCTTATATTCACCTTATAATTACCCAACCACAACAACCGAAAACATTATCTAATCTTTTCCATACACAACCTATCAATCTAACATCACATTAATCATCAATTAACACCTAAAAATAGAGCCAAAGCAACCTTACACCTCCAGCAAACACACACAGCCATCATAACACCTTAAAAACATAAATCTAGCAACCTAAACAATTAGAGATTCAAGAGTTTTAGGATACCATTGATAAAATTGACTTATCAACATCATTTAACATCCAAAATATGTTCAAAAGCAGTCTATAGAACTGGAAATCAGATTCAATTTGAATCTTTCATCATTTCAGCAATTTTACCCAATTAAATCTATATAAAAACACAAAATCAGATTATAAACCATAAATCAAGGATCAAATACTTGGAAATATCAATAAAGAACTATTTAATAGAGGAGATCACGGACCTTACCCCTGTTATGTGATTTCTCCCTGAATTGGCTTGTTTAAAGTTAAGAAAACATAAGATTTCAATGAGATTTTGTAAACTAAAGTTAAAGAATCAAGTTAGAATAAAAAATCTGAGTGAAAAAGGATCTCTCACCTCTGGATTTTGATGAAATTCTGAGTGTTTGGCAGAAAAGAAGTTGAGAGAAAAGGTTTAGGAAAAAGTTACGTAAATTTTCTTTAAAAGCAAATAACTAATTTAGATATTTTAATCCCTCTTAATCACCCTTTAAAACACATGTTTAAAACTATTTAATTGAAGGGAGAAACCACCTGCAAAAACTTGGTAATTTAGCTCCTTAAGGATTCTATGAATTTGACAATTTTCATTTTAGTCACTTTAAAATAGTTTTCAAAAATCGCATTTTGGTCACTAACCAAAATGTCACATTTCCAAATTGCATTTTCCAAAATTGATTCCACCAAAAATCAATATATATTAAAAGATAATTTTTAACTATTTTTCCACATTTTTAACTTACTAAAAAATATACGATCCTGAATCCGACTCGAATCTCTAACCTGGTCCATCGAACCGTCTAACAAACCTCAAAACAGATAGGCCCAAAACTTGGGTATTACAATCAATGCTTGTTGGATTTGTGGGTCTGGCGATCATTTGAGGCGTGATTGTTCTTTTGTGGCTAGAGGTGGGTAGGGTGTTGCACCTGTTGTTGCTCTACATAGAGGTTATGGTCATAGCCGTGGACTGTTTCAGTGTAGTGATGGTGGGCAAAGGATTATAGCTTATACCGTTGTTGTCCAGCCTAAGAAAGGTGGACCAATTGGAGTATATATGCACCGTGAGGGTTGTAATAACACTGGTGTGAGTACAAGTGCATTCTCTTTACAGTCTTTGTTGTGGTATTCGTTGGTTGATTTTAGTTCTAACCATTCATACATCTTGAGTGAGCATGCACAGTTGCTTGATATACCATTCAGAATTCTTAATGTGGGTGTTAGGGTGACTAGTTTTCTTGGGGAGACAGTCGTGGTTAGGAGGTTGTATTGTAGGTGTTTGTTGATAGTTTATGGATATGAGTTTACTGTGGACTTGATAGGGTTGCCATTCTATGGTTTTGATGTGATTTTGTGTATGGATTGGTTGACTGAACGTAGGGCTATGGTGGATTTTGAGATCAAATGGATATCTTAGAGGTTATCGGATGACTTTGAAGTGGTAGTTGTTAGTGAGAATGCTAAGTTCTTGTCTAATGTTGTTTCAACTTTGGAAGCGAGTTGAATGATGGATTCTAGATGTCAGGTATTCCTAGCCTATGTTATGAATCCGGGGTCAAAGAAAGTATGTGCTTAAGATATTCGTACGGTATGTGAGTTTCTGGGTGTTTTTGAGGGAATGGCCAGATTTGTCACTGCATTGTGAGGTTGAGGTTGGCATTGAGTTGTATGAAAAACACAGTGCCAGTGTCGTTGTAGAAAATAAGACTGGTACGATGTAGATATGCATTGGTTTTTGGTAGCTGATCAAGTTGATGTGTTGTTGATCATTTTAGGGGAGCTTTGGTGGTTTGTACGATTGGTTTGAGGGCTGGGTGTTATAAGTTGAAGGTAAAGGATATGATTGTGTTTAGTTTTGCCTTTCATAATGGGTACGACAGTGTGAGACTTTGGTTAAGCTGTTTGGTTTGGTCCATGCATCTGTTGCGTTCATAGTTATGAAGATGTGGGTAGCTCTTAAGTTTTTGGGTCAATTGGTTATGTATCTAAAGATGGTCTCTCCATGAGCAGAAGCACTGAAAAGGTTTAAAGACACCAATTCTTTGAGGAGGGTGTGTTGTGTACGCGGATTGTGAAGAGTAAAAAAAGTGAAAAAATGATGATTTGAATCTTTAACATCTCGGATTGTTGGAGCTACTTAAAGATTATAGTTGGGTGATTAAATATAGCCCGAGCGGGGATGGTTGTTAATGCTTTGCTTATGAGGTTACGGTAGAGTTGAGGATGTTATATTCGCGGTTGAGTGTGATGTGTGATGGAGGCTTTGATGGCCGAGAGGCAACTTTGTGTTAATGTGTTTGTATCGCAAGTTTAGGTTATAAAAGAAGGAATTCGATTGAGTTACACGGTAATGATGACAGTGTGTTGTGATTTTAAGATCAGAAAGTGGTGTCTCATGATGTTGAGTTGAGGCGTATTGTATGGCTGAGGCGTATGCCAGTTCTTGTGTTATGTGGTAGAACCAAGATATATCAAGGTTTGAAGGGGTTTTGTTGTCAAGTATGTTTAAGTACGATGTGGCTAATTGTGTTGTTCAATGCACGGAATGCCAGCGGGTGAAAGCTGAGCGTAAGTTCCTTTCGGGTTGTTACAACTGTTAAGGATACCGAAATGGAAGTAGGAAAGAATCACCATAGATTTTGTGTCAGGTTTTCTTTGGCGCTGATCAAAAAAGATTCCATTTGGGGTGGTTGTTTATTGAGTTGTGGGGTGTGTGCACCTTTGAGGCTATATTGGTTATGTGTGCTTTAGATAGTTGGCAGATTTGTGCATTTTCGGTTGGTGTGTTTGCATAGTGTGCCTGAGTCCATAGTTTGGACAAAAATCTATGATTTTTAGCGAGGTTCTGGGGGTGTTGCTTTGAGCTTTGAGTACGTGGTTGAGTTACAATGCCTTGTATCATTCATAGACGAGTGGCTAGTTGGAGCATGTAATTCGGGTTTTGAAGGGTATGTTGAGTCATTGTATCTTTGAATTCCAGGGAGCGTGGCAAAAGCAACAACCTTTGGTTGAGTTTGCTTATAATACAATTATCAGGCTAGTATACCGTGGGCACCGTACAAGGCGTTCTGTGGTAGGAGGTGCCTTAGACTCATGTACAGGGCTGAGGTTGGGGGAAAAGTATGTTCCCTTGTATGAAATGTCGTAAGGCACCAACGAGAAAGTAAAGTTGACATGTGAGCACTTGAGTAGTGTATTAGAGTGTGTTGTTGATGGTCGGGTGATCATGAAAGTGTCGCCCTGGAAGAAGGTGGTGCGTTTTGGGTCGAAAGGGAAGTTTAGCCGAGGTTTTGGTAGACAATACAAGATTGTTGAGCGTATGGGTCTTGTTGCTTATTGTTTGGGTTTACCTCTTGTGTTGGAGGGGTTCCATGACGTGCTTTATGTGACGACGTTGTGGGGGTATCAGTTGGATTCCTCGCATGTTGTGCCGGTGGAAGGTATTGAGTTAGGAGCAAGTTTATCTTATGATAAGATTTGGCAGAGATCCTTGATATCGGCAGTAAGGTTTTGCGTGGAAAAATGGTTGAGCTTGTTAGGTGTTGTGGAGACACCGCGATGCTAAGAAAGCCACGTGAGAACGCAAGCCAAGGTTGTTGGAGCAGTTTCTGCTTTTGTTTCCTCTAGGTAAATTTCGAGGATGAAATTTTTTAAGTGGGGGAGAGTTGTAATACCCCGATTTTGGGCCTAGCGATTTTGTGGCTTGTTAGACGGTCTAGTGGACCAGGTCAGGGATTCAAGTCGAATTTGGGAGTAAATATTTTTCGGTAAGATAAAAATGTTGAAAACTGGTTAAAATTATATTTTAATATATGGTTAATACTGGTGAAAACAATTTTGGAAAATGGGTTTTGGAAGTGTGACATTTTGGTTAGTGACCAAAATGCAATTTTTGAAAACTGGTTTTTTAAAGTGACTAAAATGAAAGGGATCAAACTCTTAGAATCCTTAAGGATCTATTTTACTAAGTATTTGCTGGTGATTTCTCCTATCAATTAAACCTTTTTAACATGTTTTTTAAAAGTTAATTAAAAGGGATTTGGTTATTAAAAAGTTAGTTATCATTTTCAAGAAAATTGACGTAACTTTTCTCTCCACTTCTCTCCTGCCAACCACTTAAGTTTTCATTAAAAATAAGATGTGAGAGATCATTCTACTCAGATTAATGATTTGTAATTGATTCTTTGACTTTGATTTACAAAACATCATTGAAATCTTATGTTTTCTTAGCTTTAAACAAGCCAATTGAGGGAAAATCACACAATTGGGGTAAGGTCTGTGATATCCTCTATTGAATGGTTCTTTATTGATATTCCCAAGTGTTTGATCCTTGATTTATGGTTTATAATCTGATTTTGTGTTTTTATATTGAATTAATTGATTTAATATGGTGAATTTGATGAAAAAGAGAAAGATCCATATTGGATCTATTTTCTAGTGATGAAGATTGATTTTAATCATATTTTGGATGTATTATTATGTTGATAAGTTGTTTTTAACAATGGAATCTCGAAACTCTTGAATCCCTAGTTGTTTAGGTTGTTAGATTTGTGTTTTTGTGGAGTTTTGGTGGCTGTTTAATTGTTGGAAGTATTTGGATGAGTTAATCCTGTTTTTAAGTGTTAATTGGTGATTATAGAAGTGTTACATTGTGGCTGGGTTGTATTGGAAATGATTAGATGATGATTTCGGTTGTTGTGGTTGGGTAATTTTGAGAGGATTGTGGAAGTCTGTGAGGAATTGTTGTCACAATTTTTTTAATGCATTGAGATGCATTAATCCTCTGTTGTAATATGGTTAAAATAGGGGAGGTTGATTCGAAAGTGATCGGTGAAGCTTTGGAGGCTTCGGACGCTTGATTTCACGACGAATCAAGGTTTTGCTTATCGGTGAGTGAGAACATGGATTCCAGCTATGGAATTTTTAAATGTGGTTTATGGGAGTTTAAACTTAGCTTGATACTTTGGTTTAAACTTGGAAGTAAGTAAATGTGGTTTTTCTCTCTCGGTCGTGCTAGTATCATATGGTTTAATGCACTTGTTTTGATTTATATAATACCTATTATTAAAACATGTTTTAAAGTATGTGAAATACTGTTTTAGGCATGAAATGCTGAAGGATCTACATGGTAAGTGATCCTTGTAAGTATGTGGAAATACTTGTGTAAAAGCATGGTTTGTTGCTTTGGTAAATGTTGTGGTTTAATGATTTGAAAACAGTGAGGTATATGGCTAATTGTTAATTATATTGGCAAGTGATGTGGTTTAAAAATTGTTATCGGATATAGTTGGCCGGGTATAGGATTGATAGTGCACTATAATAAGTCTCCTTGGATGTTGAGGGGTTTTATACGGTGTACCGAATACTCCATCCAAGTACCCTAACGGTCAAGGGGTTATACGGTACCGTAAACTCCCGTTAGTGGATTATACATCTACAATGAGTGGTGTTGAGGGGTTTATGTGTACCAAAAACTCACGTGTGTGAACCTTGTGTTGCCGATGAGAATGTATGAAGTTTTGGGAAAACACTTGTTGAATCCGTGTATCCGATGAACTCTTTTGGAAATGGAACTTGGTTAATTATCACTTGTGAGCCAATATAATTGTTAATGTATCATTGAAAGGTTTATGTTGTATAATGTGATTTATACATGTTTACTCTTTAAGCTTTACACATGGTTGTTATGCATGCGAAGGCTTGAATTGAGGTTAGCAATGGGACTTGTTGTTGGTTAATGATACATGTTGCATATGGTTTAATATGCTAGTTTAAAGATGTTAAGTGCATGGTTTTAAAGGCATGATAATGTTTAAGTGATGTTTAAGGAATGATTGAAATGAGATTTCAATGTGTTGTTGAGAAAAGGTTTTAAATGCATTGATGGTGTTTTGTTTTTTAGCATTCCTCATTAAGCCTTGTGTGCTTACGCTCTCTTTGTCCATCAATGCAGAGGATTAAAGTCTTGGAAGGCAGCGGGAAGCAAGGGATCTTGAAAGACTTGGTATCCAAAGAATATTTTTGGTATAGGCTATAAGTAATAAGGGCAATGGGGGTTCCATTGTTGTTTTGGGAGGTGTTTTGTTAAACTCTCAGTTCGAGCAAGTTTGTTTTGTTGCTCTTGGTTTGTTTTTGGCCATTATTGATTTCTTGTGGTGATGGTTTAAAGTTTCATGTTTTACATGCATGGTTTTCTAGGTTGCATGCCCATAAATTTACTTTTGATGCAAGATACCGTAAATTGATGTTGAATCTGTGATGTTATGTTGTGGTCTGATTCTAAATTGTGTTGGTTGTGTTTTAGAAGTATGGTAGAATGTTTTGGTAAGGTTGAAAGCATGTTAAACCAGTTGAAAATGACATTACAGGCCTATGCGTACCGATACGCAAGGGACCGTGTCGGTATGGATAGGCAAAGCAGGTCGTTCAGCATCGGTACGGGTATGTGCGTGCCAGTACAAATAAGCAATTTAAACTTGACGTACCGATACAGGGTAAGGTGTATCATTATGGGAACTCGTTACTGGAAAGTTACTTTTTTGGGAAAACCCCATGTACCGAAACAAAAAAGGCTCATACTGGTACGGTTTTATTATTTTGCAAGCTGATGTGGCGTACTAATACGGTACATTGTGTACCGGTATGGGTGGGTACTTTGTATTGGTATAGCTGTGATCGTATCGGTACTAGTGGCCATTTTTATAGGTAATGTCATAGATTTCAGTTTTTGGTCTCTTGTGTTTTGGTCCCTCAACATTGTGGATGCAATTGAATAAGTTCGGATGATCGTTTTGAGCTGATTTTTGACGTGTAAGCATCTAACATGTGTAATTAAATGTTGGTAGCTTAAAAGTGGCCTAAGTCTCCGTAATTTTTAGAATTGCAATATAGTCCCTAAAATGCAATTGTGTCCAATTAGATATCAATTTGATGCCCGATTGAGTTGGGTTTTCACCAGAAATCAGTATGCACAAGTAGGGTGATAATAATGTATTTAGACAAGATAAAAGAGAAAAAAATGGACGTGTTTCGGGTTTAATCTTCTTGGTTTACTTCGGTAAACCTAATGTAGCTCGCTCGGTTCGGTCTTGCGACTAGGTCGGGTCGAGGGGGTTACAATTTTTCCAGCTATTCCCTCCCAAAACCATTGAATAATAGCCCAACAAACACAATATAAGAAGTATTTTAAATTTCCCACCCAAAACTCGCCACGTGGCATCTCCCATATTGGTCAGAACAGTTTGGCACGGATTGTGGTTTTATTAGAGACAGCTGGCCACTGAAGTCAGCACTATGACATCAACGATAACGTCAAAATCCACTCCCTATAAATAGGAAGAGAGAGTGTCAGATCAATAGTTGCCATCATTAATACCTATCATTAAAACTAAAAATAATAACAATAATAAATATAATAATTGAGGAGGGAGAAGAAATTACCTGAATTCAAACTGTTTTGGAAAGTTAGACCACTGCTGGAAGCTGGGAGAACCCAAAGCCGCAATCATTACCAGAAAAGTAGACCGAATCGCCGTTCAGAAGGTACAATCCTTCTTTCTTATTTTGATTCTTGCAAAAATAAAGACATGAAATTAACTCATATATTAAAAAAGACAGAAACAAATGTGAAAAGGAGAAATGGTGGCTGATGACTTATCTGGTGGTCGAAATGTCTCAGGAAAGGAGTTGAAGAGGGATCGTGCCAGATAGAATAAGTTTAGGTGGTCAAATATGGATGGCTCTATCGATTTAGGATTATATCTATGGGATTTGGGTAAAAATGAAAATTGTTGGGGTTAGTGTTTTGACGTGGTGGCCAAAAATTGCCCCGTGGTGACTAGAGCATGGTAGGGGGTGATTAGAAGTTACAGGCGATGGTTGGAAAACGACTAAAGGTGGCTGGAGGGTGTGGTTTTGGATTAACGACAGTATGTATGGCGGTTTTACATCAGAGTTCTTTGTGTTCATCTTTTTTTGATGAACACACGAAGAACACCTTTAAAATGCATGATTTTGATCCGTTTTGGATATGAAAAGAAGGGAAAATATACAAAATTTTCCCTAGGCATTTTGAAGGCTTTCAAACAATATTCAAGGTATGTTTTTGATAGAAAATTGATCTATGTTTAATTTTCTTTCATTTGTTAGTAATTTTACAAAGACTTGTGAAGATTTGTTCATGTTATTGATGAGAGAGAAAATAGGGTTTCATGTTCTATGTTGAGATTGAAGCTTGATTTAAGTAAATCAGTTGTTGTGGAGTTGAAATCAAGCTTAGATTTAGATTAATTTCATGTTTGAAAACATAAACCCTAACCCCTAGAATTTGGGGTTCTATTTAGGGTTTTGAAATTAAGGATGAATATGGAAGATTTATGATTCTACAAGCTTGATTTTTTATGTTAGAATGAAAAATCCTCAACTAGTCTTCTAAGTGACTATTTCAGCATGCTTGGTAAATTAGGGAAAATATTGTGAAATTTATTCTAGTGGTGGATTTGAAGAGATTATGAAATTACAAGCTTAATTATGGAATTAGGACCAAAATAAAGTCCTTGAAAAGCTTAGACACCCAATATGACATGTAGGAATAAATTGGGGTTTTAATGGAAATGAAGAATATATGTTGGAAAAATTATTTTGAGCATATTAGAATGTTGTTTGAATGAAAAACAACATTGGGAAGGTTTAGTGACCAATTCGGCCAAGAGCTAAAATAGAAGGAAAATTTTGAGAAACATTGTAAAAATGTGGGATTGATTAATTAGTACAAGTTTACAAACTTTTGTGTGAAACTAGTGACTAAAATGTCACTTTAACAAAGGTTAGTGGATTGAAGGGCATTGAGTAAAAGTTAGTGGAAATGATAGAATTATGGAGTAATTGTGATTCGAGCTTGAATAAATTGCAAAAAAAATGCAAAATGGTCACTAGGGACCAAAATGGACTATTCGGCTACTAAGGGAGAAAAAAGGGAAAATTTTAGGAAAATTTTTATATTCGAATCATTATACCAGTATTTTATAGTTAAGCAGTGTTAGATAAAAATCTAACATGTATGTTATTGTATATGTTCGATGGGTAAATTTGAAGTATTCGAGCAGGACAAGGAAACATGAGATAAAAGAGGCAAGGAAAAAGTAGTGAACTAGCTTAGTGAGTCCAGTATGTTGCATAGCCCAGGTGAGTGCATTATATGCATGTATGACATGTTACAAATAGGACGACTTGCGATAAGTCGACCTTGATATTAATTAAAATGTATGTTAATCAAAGTTACGCAAATGGCATGAAATATTAAATGGAATATGTGATACATTGATATGACATAATGGTTTATCTAAGATAAATCAGATTTTAGATTTTGGGTATGAACTGCCCATTATTGAATTATGCATGATATTACTCATGGATTGGATATTGATTAATGAATTATTACACTGCTATGCCCGAGTACTAGTGTAAGAGACTTTGGTATGGTTAGATATCCATAGAGTCTTAGCAGTTGTGTCCTAGCACTACGGTGCGTTTTAGTCACTTCGGTGATGTTTAGACACTTCGATGTCGACTTAGACGCTACGGAGTTGTTCAGACACTTCAGTGTTGTTAGCACAAAATGTGTGATTATGAGGAGCAAAGAGCGTCCTCAAGTACGTACTCATCTCAGTCGCTTCGGCGATGCAGACGCTACGGCATCGTAGACACTATGGTGTCGTGATGACTCGTATACCATAGGTTCACATGAAATTGTACTTTGGGCTATAATTCATGAAATGCTTTTATGCAAGTAGATAGGCCAGTAAGTCGATCGTATTTATTACTGATAAAGTAAGAATAATATTATGACTTGAATACATATACATGCAACCATGATTCATTGAAATAAGTTAGTTTCTCATTTACTATGATAAATGATGAAATGTTATAAGCTGTACGGAAAATCGTTTACCATTTTGCAGGGATTGTGATATTTATGTAAATTGTTTATGTTGTTATATTTATGCCTCACTAAGTTATACTTAGCGTGTGTTTCGTAATACACGTAGGTCGATCAGACTAGTATTATCGAAGAAGGAGCTGCACTTTTGGAAATCAGAGTTATCGTTTATAAGCAATAGTATGTACACTTACATCTTAGTCTAGTGGGCATGTACTCGTATTTTAAATTTGGAGTTGTTTTGTATTATTAAACTTATAAGTTAGTTTACTTATTTTAAGTGAGCTTGTAACCTAAGTATTATCGATGGATAGTATGGTTTTAAACTCTTAGCAATGGGATTTGGTATAATTATTACGTAGTTAATGCTACTAGAGTAGCGATTTTAAAATCAAGGAAAGGGTCTAGGCAACACACATAGTTTACGCCCTAAATTATATTTTCATGTTAATAACTGCCTAAAATATTTATTAAACCAATTCAGGGTCGAAACTAGGTGACACTAGACAGGTTTGTAATTTAATGGAACTGAGGAAAAAATATTTTACTAAAATAGTTTTAAAAAAATTACAAGTCAAGAAATCAGTTATAAACTTTATTAACATCTTCAATGTGTATTTAATCATCGAGTATACGCTGAGGGTGTTACATGAACTGGCGAGATTGGGACAGTGGCATATGAATGTGTCAAGGTATGAAATGATTGGGGACTGGCTGGCATGGCATCATCGCTGGCAAAGATTTCTACAGGAAAATCTAGGAAGGCTGGCAGAAAATCTAGGGATAGTCACTCAAGGGTCTCCATGAAGGCAACATCCCTAGCATGAATATACTGCCAGAGTTTGGCATTTTGCTCTTCAGCTCTCTTCAATTTCTGGAGAATTATCTCCTGGCAATTGTGGATTTGGGAGAGCAATGCCACAGAATCAACTGGCATGAGTACGTCAGGCTCTGCCTTCAGAACTTTAGGCTTTGTCGTTAATTCTTTTGCTTTCCTCTTTCCCTTATCCTTTGATTCGATGGCAGTGAGTTGCCTCTATAGTGCTGGCGTGATTGTGGTGCCCTTAATTCCGTGGCCTTTGTTTGAGTCAATCTTGGCTACACCATGCCTCATGCAAATGTTAGAAATTAACAAAGGAAGAACAAATTGCCTTTAGGTTTACCAGCACATTTAAATGTCTCATCGATGATGATCTGGCTGACATTGATATTCTGGCCAACAATGATTGAGTGCAGTAGCACCAGTCGTTCCTATTACAATGTATCATTGTGTGTGGTTAAGATCAAATTTGCCATTAAAAAGTGGTTCCACCCATTTGGTTGGGATTTCAGTGCCAGTCTTTTGACTGTTCGGTGTCCAATGGCAGACTCAATCCATTCTATTCTTGGTTCACACAGATCATCCAGCAATTTCTTTCTCTTGGCAGTAGTCATTGACTCGGCATACTCCAGATGTTCCTCCTCGGCATCCCCCAATTTGAACATGGCACTGATATAACCCTCATCAAAAGGCACGTATATACCTCGAATCATCAAGAAAGGGTTATCCTTGGTGGTTAAGTGGGCATAAAATTCCCAGACAATATTCACAAAGTCCTCTCCCTTTTGTTGGCAGAAGAGTTCCCACTTGTTCTTGTTTACGACCACCATAAAGTCCAGTGGAAACCCACAGTTGGCTCATCATTGAAGTCAAAGTGCTTCTCATAGAAAAATGATCTTGAGGCAAAGTTCACTTCATACTTTCTGTGAATCTCTTCATTGAAAAAGATTTTGAATTGAGTCGATGAGGAAGCCATGGGAATAAGGTCGAAAGCTTGGGCGATTTGAGTGAAAAGCAAGAAGAAGAAGAAGAAGAAAGTGGATCTTTGTTTCTTGCTTGATAAAGAAAAACAAAAAGAGAAGTGAAACTGAAGAGTTTTTGAACGGCTAGGGTAAATGAAGTAAAGGTTGAGTGTTTAATGAGGATTATTAAAGTGTCTGAATTAAAGAGGGGTAATGATGGTTAATGGCGTGTTTGGGGGAAAGAAAAAGGGTGATATGATAAGGGGTTAAGTGATAGGATGATGTGATAAGGGTTTAAGTGATATGATAAGTTTTAAAAGAGTGGAGTGATAAGGACTTAGGTGATAAGGGTTTAAGTTGAATTTAGATTTCAACTTGTCCAATTTGGGTGGCTAGGGTAAAGGTTCAAATACTACTTTCTTATGGGCCGACTTTTCACCAAGCTAGGGTAAATCTTTTTCTTCCAATTTCCAATCGCCACATGCCAAACCCCTACCCTGGCATTGTATCTGGCACATAGAATTCTCTCAATTTGCAATCGCCTCTTGCCAGGTCCCTGTCTCGACACTATGCCTACACTAAATCTGCACATTCTCAAAGAAAACCTCTCAACGCAGAAAAATCAAAATAAAAAGGAAATTTTAAAACTGATAAGAGAAATAAAGAACTAAAAATTACTGAAAAGAAAAACATCTAACCTAATATTTATAAGAATTTCATAACCTGATGATAATGTTACAGTACTTTTGCCAAGAGGATAATCTCTTTAGCATTCCTCGGATCGCCTTCGAAATAGTGCTTTAACCATTGGACGTTTACCTTGAAAATTTCTCCCGAATTCAAATTTTTAATGTCTACCGCACCATGGACATATGGCTTTACAACTTCAAAAGGGCCTGACCCCCTTGACTTAAGCTTGCCTAGGAACAATTTAAGCCTCGAGTTAAATAACATAACACGTTGGCCTACCTCAAATTGTCTTGGCATTATGCTACTGCCATGCCAGCGTTTGATCATCTTCTTGTAGAGTGGCATTTTCATAAGCTTGTGTTCTGAACTCTTCTAACTCATTTAGGTCTAGTAGTCTTTTTTTCTCCAGCAGCTCTCCATGCCATATCAAGCGTCTTGATTGCCCAATATGCACGGTGCTTCATTTCCACCTGTAGGTGGCATACTTTTCCAAAAAACAAGTCTGAATGGTGAAGTACCAAAGGGAGTTTTAAAAGTTGTCATGTAAGCCCACAAGGAGTCATCTAGTCTTAATGACCAGTCCTTCCCAGATGGATTTACAGTCTTTTCAATGATACACTTGATCTCCTTGTTTGAAATCTCGGCTTGCTCATTTGTTTGGGGATGGTATGTTGTGGCAATCCTTTACTGAATTCCATATCTGTACAAAGCTTTAGAGATTAGATTGCATTTAAAATGGGTTCCCTCATCATGAATAATCACTCTGGAGGCATCAAATCGAGTAAAAATGTGTTTGTGCAAGAACTTGGCAACGAACTTAGCATTTTTTTGGCAATGCAACAGCCTCTGCCTATTTTGAAATGTAGTCAACAGCCATGAGGATGCATAAGTTACCAAATGATGGTGGAAATGGACCCATGAAGTCGATCCCCCATACATCAAATAAGTCCACAGGCACGATGTTTTGGAGCATCAGTTGGATTCTGCCAGAGATGTTTTTTGTCCGCTAACATCGATCATATTCCTTGGCATAGTTATGGGCATCTTTGTATAGTGTGGGCCAAAAGAATCCTGACTGCAGCACCTTGGCAGCAATCTTCATCCCAGCAAAGTGACCTCCATACGGTGTGGCATGGCCTAGTTGCAAAATGTTGTGATGCTCATCCTCTGGCACACACCGTCTTATCACTTGGTTGACACACTGTTTGAACAATATTGGCTCGTCCCAGTAGTTTTGCCTAACTTCTCGCATGAATCTTTTCTTAGCATTGTATGCCAGATTCGGTGGCAAAATATTACTTACCATGTAGTTGACTATGTTAGTGTACCATGGCACGGCATTGACTGCAAGCAAATATTCGTCTAGAAATTCATCTCTTATGGCAGCGTTCTTACCATCTTCAAGGTGATACTTTATACGTGATAGGTGGTCAACTACTAAGTTTTCACTACCCTTCTTGTCTCGAATCTCGAGGTCAAATTCTTGTAGCAAAAGCGTCCATCGGATTAGTCTGAGCTTGGCATCCTTCTTTGCCAAAAGGTACTTTAGTGCTGAATAATCTGTATACACCACAAATTTGTTACCAACTAAAGAAGATCTAAATTTATCAAAAGCGAATACAACTGCAAGAAATTCTTTCTCGGTTGCGGAATAATTCAACTGAGCTCCATTTAGTGTCCGGCTGGCATAGTAGATGGTATGAAAAATTTTGCCATGCCATTGTCCCAATACTGCTCCGACGGTATAATTGCTGCCATCACACATGAGCTCGAATGGTTTATTCCAATCTAGTACCACGACTATAGGGGCATTAATCAACTTCTCCTTAAGTTCCAGAAACGCTCTTAAACAAAAATCATCAAATGAAAAAGCAGTATTTTGTTTCAAAAGCAGGCATAAAGGTTTAGAAATTTTAGAAAAATCTTTAATGAAACGACGGTAAAAACCTGCATGTCCCAAAAAACTTCTTATACCTTTTACACTTGTGGGTGGTGGCAACTGCTTGATTACCTCAACTTTTGCTTTGTCAACCTCTAATCCCTTCTTGGTTACCTTGTTCCCGAGAACGATGCCCTCCTTCACCATGAAGTGGAATTTTTCCCAGTTCAAGACTAGGTTTGTCTCAATGCATCTCTTCAAGACTTGCTCCAAACTCTAAAGGCATTCCTCAAATGTTTTTCCAAACACTAAGAAATCATCCATGAATACTTCTAAAGGCAAATATTCCATATAGAGACGTGAGCGTGGTCTTCTCTTGATCTTCTTGAGCTATGGCAATTTGGTTATATCCTGAATAACCATCTATAAAACAATAAAATGCCTTACCTGTCAGTCTATCCAACATCTGATCAATAAAGGGCAATGGAAAATGGTCTTTCTTGGTGGCATTGTTCAGCTTCCTATAATCCATGCACACTCTCCATCTGGTAACAGTCCTAGAAGGAATTAGCTCATTTCTATTTTGAGCCACAGTCATGCCACCTTTCTTTGGCACACATTGTATCGGGCTGACCCATAAGCTGTCAAAAATAGCATAGATTATACCGGCATCTAGCCACTTGAAAATCTCCTACTTAATAACATATTTCATGCTCAGGTTCAATCTTTTCTGACCTTCAATGGTCTTCCCATGATATTCCTCCAAGATGATTTTGTGCATGCAAATGGTTGGGCTTATTCCTCAGATATCAGCCAAGGTCCATCCCAACGCTTGCTTGTAATTGCTTAGAATTTCCAGTAATCGTTCCTCCTGATCATTAGTGAGATCAGCAGCAATGATCACTAGCAAGTTGAGTGTTTACCTAAGTAAGCATACTTAAGGTGGTCTGCAGTGATTTGAGCTCCAGTTTGGGTGGCTCCTCAATGGATGATTTTGGTGCCACGATCTCTCTGCCTGCCAACTCTAATGGTTCTAGTTGTCCAAAATAGCTTACTTCTATTAAGGCTGCTCCTTCAGTGTTCTTACTTGTTTCACCTTCACTTTCACTTTCGCTGGAATCATCATCATCAGTATCTTGGCACAGCTGTGCCATGTCCACCTTAAAAATGGAATTCATCTTAGCATTTGCTTGGCATTTGTCTGATTCATCTACACATTTCAAAGCTTGAAACACATTAAATGCAACTTGCTGATCATTCATGTGCATAGTTAATTCACCTTTATGAATATTAATGAAGGCTCTACTTGTGGCAAGGAACGGTCTGCCCAACATAATTGGGACATTTAAATCTGCCTCATAATCTAAGATAATAAAGTCAGCTAGGAATATAAATGTATCTATCTTTACCAACACATCCTCAATCTTACCCTTAAGATGTGCAAAAGATCGGTCTGCCAACTAAAGTGTCACCGTGGTAGGCCTTGCTTCTATGCCAAGCTTCCTGAAAATAGACATTGGCATCAAATTGATGCTGGCTCCCAGTTCACACAGTGCCTTACCTATGAATTTGTTGCCAATGGTACAAGGAATAGTAAAACTTACCGGATCTTCCAGCTTTGGTGGCAACCGATTAAGTACCATTGCACTACATCCCTCAATGAGAGCTACAGTTTTGAAATCACCCAACTTTCTCTTTTTGGACAAGATGTCCTTCATGAATTTGACATAGTTGGCCATTTGCTCGAGAGCTTCCATGAATGGTAAATTGATTTGCAATTATTTAAGTACTTTCAAGAAGGGCTTAAATTGTTGATCCTACTTGTGCTTTGTAGTCTTTGTGGAAACGGTGGAGGTGGATAAACATATGTTGGCTCTACCGGCTTTGCCAAGGTTCTGCTGGCATCCAACTAAGGTCTGGCATCAGACTGCGGTCTGGCATCGCTTATGTCCGCTTCTTTCTTGATCGGTTCCTTTGGTTCATCTACTGGTAGTTTCTTCTCCTCCTGGCAAATTTTTGGCTGCTTGATAGATGTCTCAGCCTCGCATTGTTTACCACTCCGTAGAGTCACAACTTTGCACTGTTCATTACGGTTTTGCCTAGAATCTTTTGTATCGCTTGGCAAAGCTCTTTGGGGTCGATTGCTGAGTGCATTTGCAATCGGTCCATTTTGTACCTAAGTTTCGCATCGATGCTGCCAAACTCTGGACAGTGGCATCATTCCTCCCCATGTATTATGTCAAAGTCCCCTGGTTATTCCTTTCCCCTGCATAAAAATTGTTTTGCACCCTTTGTGGCATGGCATTTTGGTTGACCCTAACATGGCATTGTATTGACGCTGGGCATTATATTGGTTGCTTCCTTGATTCCCCCAAGCTAAATTTGGGTGCTGCCTCCATCCTGCATTGTAAGTATTAAAATTTGGATTAAAATTACGATTAAAATTGCCAACGAAATTTACCAACTCAGGATTGGCAGGGCAATCTTTCGTGTGATGATACTCTCTAGATGTTGTACAAAATGGGGCTAATGCCTTAACTTCTTGGGCCTCATAACTCTTTTGCAAAGTTCTCACCATGCTAGTAAGATTGGAAATCTCAACGTGGATGGATGTGAGCTCATCTATCTGTAATTTCCCACCAGTTTTAGTGTCGGTCCCAAGTCTGGCAGTAGGATATTCAAAATCTTTAGTTAAAATCCTCTCAAGGATGCCAACTACCTCTGTATAGTTTTTGTTAAGTAGTGAGCCATTTGCTGACGCATCAATAACTGTTCTGGTTTGCGCATTAAGTCCATTGTAAAAGGTCTCCATTTGGGTCCATTTTGGGAATCCATGCATGGGACACCTTACCAACAAGTCCTTAAATCTCTCCCAAGCATCATATAGGGTCTCGTCATCAGTCTGCCTAAATGTGATGATCTCGCTCCTCAGCTTGGCAATGAGTCTAGGTGGCTGGAATCGTAACAAAATATTCGGGCATAGATCTCCCCATGAGGTGACAGAACCAAGTGGCAAAGAACTTAGCCACGCATTTGCTCTATCTCTCAAGGAAAATGTAAACAACTTTAGTTTCACTGTATCCTTTGATACTCTAGTCTACTGAAAGAGCTGGAAAACTTCCATAAAATGCTTCAGTTGTTGCCTTGGATCTCCAGTAGGTGCTACATCATATTGTCCTACATTCAAAAGCGTTTGTATCATTACCGGTTTGAGTTCAAAATTAGGTGTATTTACCTCGGGACCAATTAATCCTAGCATCAAATTGTCAATGTTTGGTGCTTAGTGTTCTCTAATAGGTCTCTCTTCCTTCACATTAACAGTTGGGGCAACAGGAGCTGATGGTATTCCATTGTTATTGGGTGGATTTTCCTCATTGTTTAACACACCATTTCTTCCATTGCCTTGTTAAGCCATCTCTCGAATCTTTTTCTTTAACCTTCGCAGGGTTCTTTCAATTTTCAGATCGTATAGCCAATCTTCCACCACATGGCGGTTTCTGGTCAAACACCGGTCAAGAAAAGAAATAAAATAAAGAACAAAAATAAAAAGAAGACAAGTAAAAAATTTGAAAACAACAAACTCCATTGCAATCCCCAGCAACGGTGCCAAAAGGGTGGAAAACGTATTGGAAATGTATGAAAACAGCGCCAAGACTAAGTCTTTTGCGTGCAAGTATACACGATCATCAAGTAATACAGCAATAAGCTGAGTTATCGATCCCACAAGGATTGGCCAAGAGTTTGATTTCCTTGCTTGTTTACTTGTCAAAGGGAAGAGTGTTGGTTGATTTTAGGTTTCTTGAAAACAGTGATTAAAAGGAAATAAGTAAAAGGAAAATAGCATTGGCACAAGGAGAGTTTAAATGAGTGATGAGCGTTGGCAATGGATGCCTGTTTTTATCGCTTTTCATGCCAGTCTTTAATAATTTTTTGCCCTGATATTATTTGCCGACCAGATTCAAAATTGGCATTGCCTCTGTCAATGGCAATGCCCAAAATTAACCATGTAAAAACCCTTATATCTCTATAATGAAGTTTTTCATAAATCAATTTGATTAAGTCCCAATCTATACTCCTAAGGGGTAGACACACTCCGAAGTAAGTTCATCTACTTGATAATCTTCTGTCGAATCATCTTGCCTTAGTACCTAGCAACTAATCGTTGCCCCCTAATTCTGTTAAGATATTAAGGTGCAATAAGCATACTGTGCCAGCGGTCGCTTGGCATAGAATTTAGAAAATTGTATGTAACCCCCTCGACCCGGCCTAAACACCCGACCGAATCGAGTGAGCTACATTAAGTTTTCTGAAGCAAATAGGAGAAAGGTTACGAAAAATCGGTCCATTTTTTCCTTTTATCTTGTTTAGATGCAAATTATTAATCTTACATGTACAATACTCGCAGCAGGTGAATTTTCGAAGAAAACGAATCACAAAAAACCAACCAATCGCATTACAACCATTTTGAGGACTAAAACATAAATACTTTAAATTACAGGACCAAAATTGAAATTAAGGTTTCCAATCCACAATTAGTCAGGTTACTTGCTCACATGACAAAAATCAGCTCAAAATATCATCCATACTCATTCAATTGCATCATCAACATTCAAGGACTAAAATGTAAGAAAACAGAATTGCATATCCATGACATTAACCAAAATAACGGCCACACGTATCGATACGCTACCAACCGTATAGATACGGTGCCCTAAACCAACAGCCCTCATTTTGGTACACTAAATATCGTACCAGTACACCTAGCTGAAAATAACGACCAGTTTAAAATTACCCTGCAACCGTACCGGTACGCCTTATAGGTGTTTTGGTATGCGAATCTTGATCCAAAAAACAAATTTCTAGTAGCAATGAACCGTACCGGTATACCGTGCTCGTATCGAAATGCTTGGTCTATTCTTGCTTAGCCATACCGATACGGTCCCCAGCGTATCGGTACGCCTGGGCCTACAATGTCATTTTTAGTTGGTTTTTCACACAAATCTAGATGCATTTAGGTCCTAGCAACTTGCATACGTGCATATAAGCATCCAACAATACATTTATCAACACTTGCACCAAGAATTAGCTACCATACAAGCTTAGGCCACCAAAAGGATTGATCTAGAGGCATGCTCCCTAAAATACTCCACCAAACATGCCAAGTTGCTCAAATAAACATTTACCAGCACAAATACCATACCAACATCACTTTAATACCATATTCAACATGTTAAGCTCATCAAAGCATGCCATCCAAGAAAAACCATCTACATGCATACCTAGGCAACCACATAACATCAATCATAGGTAACGATGCACAAAGCGCATAACAACACCAATCACACTCCAAAATCACATCATTACACATGCTTAAACTAGGGAAAACAGAATTACATATCCGAAAAACCATGACGAACACATTGCCTTATTAACCGAAAATATAAGCCGAGTTCATACTCAAAATTGCTTTGCCTCTTGGATCACTACGACTTTGCCTTTGCTGCCCCAAACCTTAATGCTCTGCATCATTAGGAAAAAGAGAGCGTAAGCACACTTGCTTAGTCAGGATGCTCTTAAAATAATGATGCATTATAACCCTTGAAAATCAATGCTTGTTTTCAAACCATGCTTACGACCTAAGCAAGTTCAAATGATTCCAATTCAAAACATGCATATCGACCATATGCAAAATGATATATTCCACATGCTTAAATCCCCAAAGCATTTTATACAAAACCATGCCTGAATTCCAAAGCATTAAATACAAAACCATGCTTAAATCCAAAAGCATTAAATACAAAACCATGTTAAATCCCAAAGCATTAAAAATAGATTCAACATTAGACTTCTCATATATTGGCAATTATAGTGACCCCGGATAGTCAACCACTATCCTTTATTAGCGATCGCTAATCTTTAGTTAACCGACCGTTAACTTTACACATCTGATACATGGATCTCCCTTAATGACCGACCATCATCAAGACCACCCTATGCCGACTGCATGAGTTTACAACATTGCCGATCGCAAGCTTTACATCAACAAGGGGAACCGACCGCTCGACCCAAGTGATAACAACATAGTTCGAGTAGCCGACCGCTATACCTCAAAGACCCTTAACCATAATCGATTTTTAAACATATTATAGTGCACTTTAGCCTATGGCATGCCAACTATATCCAATTGTTTTCTCACCTTGTCACATAGCCAACATTTTACAAAACCATTTACTCACTGTTTTACAATGCATTACACAAAATCCCCACATAGGCAAATCACATTGCCATAGTAATATCACATTCCCGACTAAAATAAAAACCAATGCTCTCTATCATTTAATATACTTTTAAACCACTGCATATGTACTTAAAAATCATGCATTTACAGTAAGTAAAACCAACCATGTTTACCACTAAAACATGAATTACACATGTTGTAATATCCCAATTTTTGGCTAGTGAACAAATTGTAAACTTTGAATGTTTTGGTGGTTAAAGTATAAACTTTGGAAAAGTTTAGGGACTAAAGTGTAAATTTCCCCAATAAGTAATTTTATTCAGTATAAGAGTGAATCGGATCGAAATAGGTACATTGATATCGGTTTTAAGAATTAAGATGCAGTAAAAGGTACTGAATTTAGATCAAATAAAATTGTTAAGTGTGCTCAGGCCAGAGAAATACAAGGATGGGTGACCTTCGAGAAGGTCTCATAAAAGTGTTTCTGATCGATATTTTAGACTCAGTAAGAGTAGAGAAAATTCGTATGGATTATCGATAAAGGAATTCTAAGAGGAATTTTATTCTACGAAGATTTTCGATAAGTATCAGAAAAATAGACTGAGTTAAGAAAATTCAGTCAAGTCCTTGGAAAAGGAAGTTTTTATGGGATAATATTGTTTATTTCCCGAATATAGAAATATAGAATTTTCAAAATAAATCCAATAGCTCGTAAAAGGTAAAATCGCAGTAGAAGTATTTTATGAATATCGGGAAATCGGATCAAACTGGAATTTCAGAGGCTAATCCAAAAGCCATAGAAAAGTCATAAAATACTATTTTATGAATATTTTATTATATTTGGTTGGATTCCAACTAGACTTAGTTGAATTTTTACAAGAATGGCAAACTAGTAAATAAAAATTAGTTAGAGGGTAAATTGTTCATTTAGCCCCAATGGCAATTTTAAAATATTTAAAAAGTTATAAGGGCAATTTTGGAAAGAGGAAATGGAAGATTAAATCTTGGCCCTTGATTGATGATAAAATCAATCTCAACCATTGGATAAAAGGGCAAAATTGTATTTTCACTATTAAATGAATTTATTATTCATTTAATAGATATATGTGTAAAATAATGGTGAAAAGATGAACAAAATGTTCATCTTTTCCAGCCATAAACGTGAGAGCTAGGGAAAGAAAGAGAAAAATTTTCCAATATCGATTCAAGCCCCGAAACTCAGTTTTCAGGTAATCTCTTCAACTGCGAAGTTGTTCTACTCTTCAAGCTCTATCTTTTGATGTCAATAATTCATGGAATTCATGCTTGATTGATGAGAATTTACATGAGAAAGAAATTATGGTTTATGGATCAAATTGGGGGTTTTGAGATTTTATGATCCCATGATTGAATTCAAGTTGAAATCAAGTTAGTATGATGTTAAAATCATGATATTGAGTTGGGATTTAAGTTCTACATGTTTAGATTATTATGAAGATGATTAGGGTTATGGATTTAAGTTTAATTTCGGGTTTGTGATGTTGAATTAATGATTTAGTAAGCTTGATTTGTTGTTTGGAAGCAAGACCCTAAGTTAATTTGATAGGGACCAATTCGGCAATCTTAAAAGTTAGAGGAACAAATCTGAATTTTTATGGATTTGGTGTGTATTTATGTTATTAAGGATGTTGGGGATGTGAAATTGATGTTAGAATGCTAAACCGATGTTAAATTGAATTAGTGACCATTTTGACAATTTGTCAAAGTTAAGTGACCAATTTGGAAATGACGTTTTGGATAAGGATTAAATCTGAATTTTAGTTAAAATAATAGAATTAAGGTAGTAATGTTGAATTGAGGACTAATTTGCAAAGTTAAGAAGCTTAAATCTTTATCTTTGCATTTTAGTCACTATTTCGATAAAGGAGGAAAATTAAAGGGGATTATTTTAGAATAATTACTTGATGAAGATGGTGATAAGTTGGTGGTTTAAAGCAAGTAATTGGACTAAATTGAAAAGTAGAGAAGTAAGGAGAAGTTAATATAAAGTTTCGAATTATTTATAGAAGCAGTGTAGAAAACTGGATTATGGTAGTAAGTTCAAAAATTCACCATAAATTCTACATAGACGGTTAGATGGTGAATTTTATATCGATGTAAAGATTTGTTCATCTTGTTTCGTTTCCAACAAACGGAAACGGATTTCGAGTTTCGAGTCAAAAGATATGAATTTTTAAGTGACGAAAGGACAGAAAACAGAACACCAGTTTGTTCACAATTCCAGCATTGTAATTGACTTTTAAAATTCGCCATAAATCGTACAAGTTGAATTTGGGCTATTAGTTTATATGGTTGAAAAGATTATTAAATCTAGTTTCTTTCAGAACAAACAGAATCGAATTCTGAGTTTTATATCACTTTATAGAAATAAATCTTTGAAGGTAGTGCAAGCTGCCAGAAAATGGAAATTGAGACATTTTGTATCTAATGTTAGTTAGCAAGCTTGGAGGAATTATTTGAAGTTCAAAATGGTCATTAGGGACCAAAAATGAGTTTTAGACAATATAAGAAAGGGAGGAAATTTGTATATTCTAATGATTAGATTTGATAGCATGTTTGAGGAATTGTTAGATTTGAATCTAACAAATGTTGTTTACATTCATGTGATTAATGAAGTTTGGATCTGAATCAAAAAGAAGGTTCGAGGTAATATGAAAGAAAGGATCGAATGGAGCTTAGTGAGGCAAGCTAATAAATGGCCCAGGTGAGTGCAATTGCATGCATATCATAATACATTAATATTTATGTCATTGAACATATGATTTATATAATATGAATATGTCAAGTTTTGGGAAATAAAATGCATTGATCATTTGATTATTTATATTGACAAGGTTGATATGCTTTTGCATAATATTTCGGGTATGAGCTGCCCAAGTTGAATTATGTTGATATATATTGCCATGGATGAAATGATTATGGAATATGAAATGCATGCCCAAGTAAGTTATTAAGGGACAAGATATAGTTGGCATGACATAGAGTCCGGCAGCACGCTGAATATACGATTTAGCTCTATAGTGTATATAAAGGACACTTAGTGCGGATAGTTAGCACAACCTTATGTGCAGATGGTTAGCACAGCAGCCTTATAAACGTGAGGATGGTTAGCACTGCCTTATAAATGTGTGGATGGTTAGCACGGTCTTACGTGCGGATGGTGGGCACGACCTTATGTGTCTATATGATATCGACACTCATATGTCTATATGATGCTAACACTTATGTGTCTATATGTTACCGGCACTTTATGTGTCTATATGTTTATCGTCACTTCGGTGACTAGTACTCTGGGAGTACCGATCTCGCATACGTAAGTTTCTCTCTATATATAAAAGTTAATACATTGGCATATATCATGCTATATAAATGTAGCCATAAAGTTTAATAAGTTCAAATTATTATTAATTTTGTTTATTGTCTCGCTAAGTGAAAACTTAGCGTGTGTTTGATTCACACGTAGGTTAAGGTGGAGTATTTGAAGAGGAGTTAAGCATGTTGATCAAGCTTCAATCTATAAAACATCAGTAAGATATTCTAGCTTATGGTAATCTCTAGTGGGCATATAATTATTTGATTACTAGTAGAGTATGATGCATGAAATTAAACTAAAAATATAGAGAATTAATCAGTTTGATGATGAAACGTATATGGATAAAACAAGATAAGGCATTAGTAATGTGACATCTCTGACTCGTATTCAGTACGGAAAAGGGGTGTTACACATGCTCATATCCAAATCGATATTAAAGAGCAAAGGAGGGTAAACTTACTTCCAAGCTTAGGTAAGTGTTTCAAACATAACCTAAACTTCCAAAACCACTTTCAAACCTTTGAAAGACTTTTAAGACCATTTCCACTCACCAATTTCACTTCGCCTTGCTTGCTAACGCGAAACAAGCTCCAGGCAAGCCTCAAACCACCTCAAGATGCTTCACCTTGATTATCCCCTATTTTGGCCACACAAAACCAGAGTAAACATGCATTAAAATGCATCCAACTCTCTATTTCAAACCAAAATCCCGTAGCTCTCAAGATGCCCACTCAAAACCCATCTGAAACTTACTGAAATAAACCTCAAACACTTCTCAATCTTAACCCAGCCATAATATAACGATTCAATACATCAAACTTCAACAAATAACATCTAAAAACCCTTTTACAACATCTTTTACTTCCAGCAAAGATTAAACTCCAAAAACAACCCAAAAACCATTAACTAACAACCTAAATAATTAGAGATTCAACCAATTCCGGGATTCCATAGATAAAAACAACTTATCCACATTATAATACATCCAAAATAAGATTGAAGTAAATCCTCAACATTGGAAAAACAGATCAAATTCGAAAATCACAAGATTCCATCAAATAAACCTCAATTAAGCAAAAATCCATAATTAATTAATTAAAACCCATTAGAAACATATGTAAAGAGTCAAGAACTTGAGAATTTCAGTAAAGAACCTTTCATTAGAGGAGAAGAACGAAATCTACCTCCATTGAGTTAGTTTCCCCTTAATTGGATGTTTTCCTCTTGAAAAACATTGAGATTCAATAAGATTTTTGAGAAAACAAGTTAAAGAATCATTTAGCAAATCAAAGAATTAAGAAACAAGATTATTACCTTGAATCTGTGATAGGAAAAAGAGTGTTTGGTTGAGAGTATTTTGAGAGAAAATATGAGAGGAAGAAAGTTACGTCAAATTGTAATTTGGAAAAATAACTACCTTTTAACTAAATCCATTTTAATTTCCCTTAATTAAAACCCTTTTAAAAATAATCCAGTTAAAAGAAAACTAAGATTAGACCAAATGGTAAAATAGAACCTTAAAGATTCAAAGTTTTGACTCTTTACAAAACAGTCACCTTTAAAAACAGTTTTAAGAAATTGCATTTTGGTCACTAGCCAAAATGTCACCCTTCCAAAGCTCATTTCCAAAATTGCTTTAACCAATATTTTTAATATATTAAAATAGGATTTTTAAACATTTTTCCATATTTTTATCTTTTAGAAAAATCTGACTCGAATCTCTAACCCGGTCCACCAGACTTTCTAACTAGCCTTCAAACCGCTAGGCCCAAAACCGGGGCGTTACATCTCTCCCCCTCTTAAGAAATTTCTTCCTCGAAATTTACCTAGAGGAAAAAGATTTGGTAACATATCCGTCTTGCTTTCCCAAGTGGCTTCCTCGATACCTCGATGTCGCCACAAGACTTTAACCAGTTCTATCGTCTTACCACGTAGAACCTTGTTGCTGGAATAAAGGATTTCCACCGGCTCCTCATCAAAGGATAAATTCGATCTCAACTCAATATGCTCCACCAGCATAATGTGTGAAGGATCCAACTGATACCTCCGTAACATAGATACATGGAACACATCATGTATTTTCTCAAGCTCGGGAGGCCACCTCAACCGATAAGCCACAGGACCAACACGCTCCACGATCTCATATGGCTTAATAAACCTCAAACTAAGCTTACCTTTGTGTCCGAATCGCATCACCTTCTTCCACGATGACACTTTCAAGAACACACGATCGCCTATCACATATTCAATTTCCCTACGCTTCAAATCCGCGTAAGATTTCTGCCAATCTGCAACTGCTTTCAAGAGTTCAAAAACAGGCTTAAATTTCCCATCCATGTCTTTCAACACATGTGGCAAAGAAACGTGCTTTTCCCCTACCTCATCCCAACATAAGGACGTACGACACCTCCGGCCATACAATGCCTCATACGGTGCCATCTGAATACTTGCTTGATAATTTTTATTATAAGCAAATTCAACCAAAGGTAAATGCTTCTCCCAGGTTCCTTAGAACTCAATAATACAACACCTCAACAAATCCTTCAAGACTTGGATAACACGCTCAGACTGTCTATCCGTCTGAGGATGATACGCAGTACTGAAATTCAACCTCAAACCCAAAGCCTGATATAAACATCTCCAAAACCTTGTTGTAAACCTCGGATCTTTATCCGAAACAATAGACTTTGGTACCCCGTGCAAATGCACAATCTCAACTACATACAAATATGCCAGCTTGTCCAAGGTGTACGTCGTATGCACTGGCAGAAGATGTGCACACTTTGTAAACCGATCAATAATCACCCAAATAGAATTCTTCTTAGCCGGTGTAAACGGCAACCCTGTCATGAAGTCCATGGTGATTCTCTCCCATTTCCATTTTGAAATTCTCAATGGTTGCAACAACCCAGATGGAAACGGATGTTCAGCTTTAACCTGCTGACACACCATACATTTAGACACAAACTCCGCCATATCCTTTTTCAAACCAACTCAATAGTACCTTTCCTTCAAATCACGATACATCTTGGTACTACCCGGATGCATAGCAAAATGACTAGAATGTGCCTCCGCCAAAATAGTGTGCCTGAGCTCTGGGACTTTCGACACCACTATTCGGCCCTTAAAACACAAAACACCATCCTCATCAAAATAAAATCCATCGGATTACCATCCGCTATGTCTTTAACATAAGGAACCAAAGAATCATCAAACGGTTGCTTAGCTTTAATCATTTGTGACAACGTAGTCTTAACTTGCAATTCAGCTAACAACCCACCTTCCCGTGTCACACTCAACCTCGCAAACATCGCCCTAAGCTCAACCGCAACCTTATGACTCAACGCATCTACAACCACATTGGTCTTTTCCAGGATGATATTCAATTTTCAAGTCATAATCCTTAAGCAACTCCAACCACCTTCTTTGCCTAAGGTTCAAATCCTTTGAGACCTCAAATATTTCAAACTCTTGTGATCCGTAAATACCACACACTTTTCAGCATAAAGGTAGTGTCGCCAAATCTTCAAGGCAAACATCACAGCCGCAAGCTCCAAACCATGAGTTGGATAATTGCACTCATGAACCTTCAACTGCCTCGACGCATAGGCCACAACCTTTCCATCACACAAGCCAACATACAATGCATCACTGTAAAACACAAACTCCCTTCCTGACTCAGGTTGAATCAACATAAGATCATGTGTTAAAACCTCCTTCAACTTCTCAAAACCCTGTTGTTGCTTCTCCATCCACACAAAAGGAACACTCTTCTGCAGCAACTTTGTCAACGGAGTTGCGATATTAGAAAACCCCTCGACAAAACAGCGATAATAACCTGCCAACCTAAGAAAACTACGCACTTTCGATACAGTCTTAGGTTGTTTCCAATTGAGAATAGCCTCAACTTTCTGTGGATCAACACGAATACCCTCTGCGGATACCACATATCCAAGAAACATCACCTCCTTGAGCCAAAACTTGCACTTGCTCAACTTGGCATACAACTGGTTATCTTTCAGCACTTGCAACACGATCCACAAATGTTGATCATGCTCCTCCTCGGTACGAGAGTACACGAGTATATCATAGATAAAAACCACCACAAACCGATCAAGGTACTCATGGAACACCCTGTTCATCATGTCCATGAAAGCCATCGGGGTATTCATCAAACCAAACGACATCATAAAAACTCATAATGTTCATACCTCTTACAAAACGCCGTGTTATGCACATCCACACCCTTTACCTTCAATTGGTAATACCCTGACCTTAAATCAAACTTCAAAAACACCGCTGCCCCGTGAAACTGATCGAGCAAGTCATCAATCCGCGGCAATGGATACTTGTTCTTCACCGTCAACTTATTCAACTGGCGATAATCAATGCACATACGCATTGATCCATCCTTTTTCATCACAAAAAGAACCGAGGCACCCCAAGGAGAAACACTTGGTCGAATGAACCCATTATCTAACAACTCATGAAGCTGGGATTTTAACTCTTTTAACTCCTTTGATGCCATCTGACATGAAGCAATAGACACCGGAGTTATACCTTCGTACGTCTCAATACGAAATTCCACCTCCCTATCCAGAGTAAACCTGGCAACTATTCAAGAAAAACTTCTGGATAATCACATACAGCCCGAATGTCCTGCACTTGAACACCCTTGGCTTCTGAATTCATAACAATAGCCAAATAAGCTTGGCAACCATCAAACGTCATTCTTCTCGTTCGAGAAGCCGACACAATATTGGACAAAAATTTCACATTCTCACCAACCACCACAATTTCATAATCATCGGCCAACTTCAGAGAAATCCTTTTAGACTCGCAATCCACCACCGCCTTGTGCTCACTTAACCAACCCATACCCAAGATAACGTCAAAACCATGAAATGGCAACCGCAGCAGATTCATGACCTTGAACTGTCAAAGGACAATGCATATACAACCTTCTAGTTGTAACTGTCTCCCCAAAAGAACTAGTTACTAACATGCCAACATCCAAAATCTCAACAGGAACATTCAGCAACGATGCATGCTCACTTAGAATATCTGAATGAGTAGACCCTGAATCAATCAAAGAAAACAACGACAAAGATTGCACGGTAAAAGTACCTGCGATCACATCAGTGCCGTTGCGCCTCTCACGATGAGCATAGATCTGTGCTGGCCCACCATTCTCTGGTTGTACAGCAACAGCATGACCCACAGCTCTCTGACCATCCTCGCCCTTTGAAAATTACCTTTGCCACGGCCTTAACCCCTAGTAGGTACAACAGCTCGAACCAGTGCATCTCCCACAGCACGAGGACAGTCACGCTTCCTGTGACCAGGAGACCCACATATCTAGTAACTCATGGTATTTCCCCAAAACTCACTCGTGTTGTGTATACCACAACGCTCACATTCAGCTATAATACAAACACCTTGGTTACCCTGGCCAACACTTCCACCACGCCTGTGATCCAACTTATGCCTATTATCAGGAAACCTCCTACTTTGCTTCCTAGAATAACCAAAATTAGCCCCACGCTTGTTCGAGCTCATACCTGAACCTTGTCTTGTTACCCTCAAGGACTACTCAAAATCCTTAGCACGGTTCACAAGCACATCAAAGTTTGTGTAGTCCGCAACCAACAGGTATATTTTGATATCCTTCACCAACCCATAGCGAAACCTATTGCACCTCTCAAGATCATTCGGAACCAACTTCGAGGCATACTGACTCAAACAGACAAATTTCATCTCATATTCAGCCACAGACATGCCGCCCTGTACCAAGGCTATAAACTAACGTTTCTGCGCATCCAAATACTGAGGACCAAGATACTTCTTCTTGAAAGCTCTTCGAATGAACTCCCAAGTTACATCTGCCTCCGAAACATTAGCAATTGTGGTCACCCACCAATGATAAGCATCACCATGCAACAATGACACGGTACACCCCAGCTTGCGCTCATCATTACAGCCCATCTAATTCAAAATACGAATCGTACTCTCCAGCGATCCTTCAGCTACCTCTAAGGGCAACCTTGGGTTAATAGCCACAATAGGTATCGGTGCATGTGCATGCACTCCAGCCATCGTTGCTTGAAAAGCTCCCGTTGTTGCCTAAACTAACAGAGTCAAATCACCAAATATTGGCACTTGATGATCCTGGGGTACACCACCAGCCCCAACATCGACAGGCGAAACCAACGAAAGAGGGAGAGGAAAACGTTACGGGGATTCTCTTCCTCAACATTATTCTGCCCAATTTCGGCATTACCAGCCATTAAACGTCTCACGTCGTGCCATGCTAACAAAAGCATCAATACACATTAAAGTCAGGCTAACATAAGGCAAAGGATCCAATACCATCTTATAAAACATTTTAAAACCTCGGTAATAGGCAATGTGTTCCCAATTCATACCCCCAAAGCGATGTAAATCAAACATCGTACATATCCACAATCACTGTGCATAACAAAAAATGATATACAATCAAACAACAACATCTCAACCTTTCAAAACCTAGGTCTGATACAAACAAATGTAACCCCATCGACCACATTAGGTTTGCCAAAGGTTACCAATCCATAATTAGTCAGGTTACTTGCTCACATGAAAAAAATCACCTCAAAAATATCATTCATACTCATTCAATTGCATCATCAACATTTAGGGACTAAAATGTAAGAAAACAGAACTGCATATCCATGACGTTAACCGAAATAATGGCCACACGTATCAATACTCTACCAACCGTATCGATACGGTGCCCTAAACCAATAGCCCTTGTTTCGGTACACTAAATATCGTACCGGTATGCCTAACTGAAAATAACGACTAGTTTAAATTTACCCCGCAATCGTACTGGTACGCCTTATGGGTGTTTTGGTACACGAGTTTTGATCCAAAAAGCAAATTCCCAATAGCAATGAATCGTACCGGTACACCGTGCTCGTACTAAAACGTCTGGTCTATTCTTGCCTAGCTGACTGATACGGTCCCAAGTGTATAGGTACGCCTAGGCCTGTAATGTCATTTTTAGCTGGTTTTTCATACAAATCTAGATGCATTTAGGTCCTAGCAACTTGCATGCCTGCATATAAGCACCCAACAATACATTTATCAACATTTGCACCAAGAAGGGGAACCGACCGCTCAACCCAAGTGATAATCGCATGAGTTTACAGTCTTGTTAATCGCATGAGTTTACAGTCTTGTTAATCGCAAGCTTTATCAACATTTACCAACAATACATTTATCAATATTTGAACCCCATGCCGACCGCATGAGTTTACAGTCTTGTTAATCGCAAGCTTTACGTCAATAAGGGGAACCGACCGCTCAACCCAAGTGATAACAACATAGTCTAGTAGCCGACCGCTATACCTCAAGGACCCTTAACCACTATCAATTTTTAAAAATATTATAGTGCACTTTATCCTATGGCATGCCAACTATATCCGATTATTTTCTCACCTTGTCACATAGCCAATATATCATTTACAAAACCATTTACTCACTGTTTTACAATGCATTACACAAAATCCCCACATAGGCAAATCACATTGCCATAGCAATATCACATTCCCGACCGGAATAAAAACCAATGCTCACTAGCATTTAATATACTTTTAAACCACTGCATATGTACTTAAAAATCATGCATTTACAGTAAGTAAAACCAACCATGTTTATGACTAAAACATGAATTACACACACTCATAACCGAACTGATATTAAAGAGCAAATGAGGGAAACTTACTTCCAAGCTTAGGTAAGTGTTTCAAACTTAACCTAAACTTCCAAAACCACTTTCAAACCTTTGAAAGACTTTTAAGACCATTTCCACCCACCGATTTCACTTCACCTTGCTATGCCTTGATTATCCCCTGTTTTGGCTACACAAAACCAGAGGAAACATGCATTAAAATGCATCCAACTCTCTATTTCAAACCAAAACCCCGCAGCTCTCAAGATGCCAACTCAAAACTCATCTGAAACTTATCAAAATCAACCTCAAACACTTCTCAATCTTAACCCAGCCATAATATAATGATTCAATACATAAAACTTCAACAAATAACATCTAAAAACCTTTTTACAACATCCTTTTACTTCGAGAAAAGATTAAACTCCAAAAACAACCCAAAAACCATTAACTAACAACCTAAATAATTAGAGATTCAACCACTTATGGGATTCCATTGATAAAAACAACTTATCCACATTATAATACATCTAAAATAAGATTTAAATCAATCGCCAACACTGGAAAAATAGATTCAATTCGAAAATCACAAGATTCCATCAAATAAACCTCAATTAAGCAAAATTCCATAATTAATTAATTAAAACCCATTAGAAGCATAAGTAAAGAGTCAAGAACTTGGGAATTTCAGTAAAGGACCGTTCATTAGAGGAAAATAATGAAACTTACCTCCAATGAGTGAGTTTCCCCTTAATTGGATGTTTTCCTCTTGAAAATAACGAGATTCAATAAGATTTTTGAGAAAACAAATTAAAGAATCATTTAGCGAATCAAAGAATTAAGAAACAAGATCATTACCTTGAATCTCTTATAGAAAAAAGAGTGTTTGGCTGAGAGTATTTTGAGAGAAAATATAAGAGGAAGAAAGATACGTTAAATTGTGATTTGGAAAAATAACTACCTTTTAACTAAAACCTTTTTAATTTCCCTTAATTAAAACCCTTTTAAAAATAATCCAATTAAAAGAAAACTCAGATTAGACCAAATGGTAAAATAGCTCCTTAAAGATTCAAAGTTTTGACTCTTTACAAAACAGTCACCTTTAAAAATAGTTTTCAAAAATTACATTTTGGTCACTAGCCAAAATATCACCCTTCCAAAGCTCATTTTCCAAAATTGTTTTCACCAGTATTTTTAATATATTAAAATAGTATTTTAAAACATTTTTTCGTATTTTTATCTTTCAAAAAAATATTTGCCCCCGAATCTGACTCGAATCTCTAACCCGGTCCACCGGACTGTCTAACTAGCCTTAAATCCGCTAGGCCCAAAACTGGGGCGTTGCACTGTAAAACATGTCAGATAGGGAAATCAATTCCAAGGTATTTTTTATTATTAAAAACTGAACATAAAAACAACGTTCAACACAAACATCCCCCCACCAGCTATTAAATTATTTCATTGTAAGGGTATCAAACCAAAAACCTTCATTGTTTTCTAACAACATTATCATTTAAAAATAAAAATAACTAGACAAAGAGAATGGGCTAGAAGGGGGTCGGTCTATGCATCCCTTCAAGGTCTAGGCTCTTGGTCAAGATGGTCGAACCACGTCTCCTTGGTGTAGCCTCTCCAAGTCGATCGTTGATGTTTGGTGAATGTCGATTATGTGCTTGCTTGAGTTCTTTAAATAGGCGTGCAAGGATAACCTAGGATAAGCCTTGAAAATTGAATTTTGAATGCTCAAGGGATAAGGGGTGTGATCATCTTATCCTATATTTGAATCCTAGGGATGACATCGTCAAGGTCCAACAGCTACTTGGCCTGCCATCAAACTCCTCTTCGCTGTCAATCGGTGCTTCAGTAATTTTTGGTCTATCGCTGCCAACAGCAACTCGGCATTCTCTCTAGAATTCCCTCCTTTTTGCGCTGCACTACTCTGACATGGCTGCAATAATGCCGACAAAGCAACCCTTCACACAAGCATAGCACAATTCCTAACTCCTTATGCAAATGCATGAATTTTAAGGCTAAATGCAACTAAATGTACTTAAAGGAAAGCAAAGATGATGTGAAATAAGCATAAGATTTAGTACTTTTGAGGAGTTAACAATAGGCTGTCAAGGTAAGGACACATTTCGTTCAGGTGTTTTGCGTGACTATTTGTTGTACACAATTTGTTGTAATAGAAACTCCAACTGGCAGATTCATCCTTATCCTTGATAGTCTAGATAGTTGGCCGCTGTAGTGTCGAGCTCATAGCAAAATGGCAGAAATATGTATAATAAGAGAAGTTAAGACTTGAGTTATACAAAATGTATAAAATAAATGATAAGTGTTCAAAAGTACTAATTTTCTTACCCTTTTTACTCATATTATTGTTAGACTTAGGCCCATATTAGTTGCATAATTAGCTATTCATGCATTAATCCATGTTTCCTTCCATCGTTGAGCTTGATTACATAACTTGGTAGTTTTTGTGGAAAAGACGCTGCTTTGGTGTGCTTTGTGTGTGTATGTGCAGGATCACTTGCCAAAGCAATGCCGAGCTAGTTGCCAGGGCAATGCATGAAGGATATGCCGAGCTAGTTGCCAGGGCAGTGCATGAAGGAGAGGCCGAGCCAGTTGCCCTGGCAATTGTCGACAAAGAGAAAATGCAATAGGGATGTCGAAATTAATGACTATACAAGCCCAAGATGACGTGGAGCAAAGCCCAAACCCAAAGGAATTTGATTTCCATGTAGAGATTAAAGAAGAATTAAATTCCAAGAAGATAGGAGAAGTTCTAGTAGGAATACAATTATAATAAAGAATTATATTCTTTAAAGATAATTTAATTCCAACTCAAACTCCTCCTCAAAGAAGGACTTTGGCCTAGCCCTATAAATAGCAAGGAGATTTCGACAAGATGATAGAGAGAGCATTAGGGAAATTTCGACAAGTCCAAGGAAGAAAGCAAGGGATTTTCGACAGGCTTCATCTTTTCTTTCTTGTTTGATTAGGTTCATGCTAGGGATTGTTTATCTTGTGTTTCTTTGGAACCTAGCCATGAACTAAATTTACTTGGCTATGGTTATTGTGTTTTGTGGTTGTGAGAAACTATTGGTTTTTGTTTAGGTAATAAGAGTTTGCACTTTTCTATTTCAAGGTTTATTCATTCTTGGTTCTTATTCTTGTTTGCGAGTGAATTGGGAGAGGATCTCGTGATTTCATCTATTTATCTAATATCGGGAGAGTTAGATTCAAGAAACGAATGAATATGATCTTTATTCAATCCAATGATGGTGAAGATTAATCAGACTTAGGAATAAGTTAAGGATTTCAACGGCTAAGAGGAGCGCAAGATTGGTTGTTGTTCACCCTTGATTCACGCAGGGATGTATTATCAAGGCATGCACAAGTAGCTAGAGTTTTGACTTAGGGATAAGAAGAAACCATTGAAGAACGCTCTGCCGAACCTTGAAGGTTGTTGCCCAGACGCCCAAATAGTTGCCGAACTAGTCGCCCAGGCAACCATCGATTAGTTGCCAAGGCAACCCCGTTGTGCAAGTTGCCACAGCAACTTAGTTGCCCGTACACTCTTTTACCAAGACAATCCAATTGGCTATCACACCTCAACTAACGATAACCTGGCTTATCTCTCTCTCATTTGATCTTATTTATTCTTTTACTTATTTGCTTTCTAGATTAGTTATTAGTTAAACTTTTATAATCCTTTATTTGTGTTTTTACTTTTTACAGTGCAAGAGACTAGATTCTTGAAGTGGCACCAATCCCTGTGGAGACGATATCTTTTATACTATAACTTGCAACGTGTATACTTGCACAATTGCGTAGCACTTATTACGCGCAACAATAAACATGAAAATACAAAAATGGATGCATTAAACATTGATATAGGGACAATTAAATCCATAAATCTACAGGAAACACATGCTCTTTAAAAAGCTATCACACCCCAAACTTGAGTTTTTACTTGTCCTTAAGTAAAATTGAAAGCAGCAAGGTCTAATCAAAATGTTCTAGCTACTTGAATCATTCCAGCCAACCAATGAATCTATTGCATCGAAACAATAGAAGATTGCATAAACAACTCAAACATCAACATATAAATAGGAATTTCAACAATACCTAGCATGCCTATCATCTCAGATTCTTTCTTCCTATCAACATTTATTTAATACAACTTATAACAATATAACATTAGATATAATTTTATTTATTTTTTATTTTTTTATATGTAGCGAGGGATATCGAACAATGAATGCACCATAAACTCTGAGGAGTGAAATGTTGTACAACGAACCCTTAGGAAGTACTTTATTGCCTCGACACACTCATACAGCAACAGCCTTTGGCCAGATTCATTTTTCTAACGCATGCATTAGAGTGTTCCCCCTTAAAGCTACTTTTATTGTACTCACATTGGAATGCCTTTTATTTATACTTAATAAGATCTAATAGCATATAACACGAGCTAAATAAAGCTGAATTCATCCAAAATCAAAGAGATGATGCTAGCTATTCGTTACTCAAACATGTAGATGTATTTATCCTGAATTATGATGCAATCATCTAGCATGTATATCCAACCAATTCATCAGCAATTAGAATGATTCAAGTTTTACACATCGAATGCGATCAAAAGATTTTCAACAAAAGAACCTTGCAGTTGTTTAGATTTTTTTTGAAATGGGGTGTATACCCCCAAACTTAAAGATTACATTATCCTTAATGTAAAAGAAAAGGAATGCAATGACAGAATATGGTTACAATGATGAATGCAATTATATTAAAACTACATGCAATTACAATGACAATGCAGATGTCATGACAATAAAGTAGACAAAATGAAATTACACTACATGGTATGCATGCCTAAAAAAACTTAAAAAACTTAGTCCTGCAGGGCTCTTGAGAGGAGGAGGCGAAGTGACGCTTCTTCTTCTTGCTCCTCTTTTCTTTATTGGCGTTTCTTATTTCTGTCCTTGGATTTTGAGCGCTTGCGTTTCCTTTTTTTCTTTGGAAGTGAGGCCTCCTCTTTTTAGTCAAGCTCTTCTTTATTCTCGGGCTCCTCTTCTTTATCAGCATCATTGGTAGTGTCTGTAGTGGGGATCAATAGGGATGGTACTTTGTACACCACCATTGCAAGAGGGTTGTCTTCTTGTTCATCTTGGCAGAGATAGCTTTCGCTAGTCTTGCAGAATCTCGCATCAACTCTGACCTTTACAGGTTGCATCTACAACCTTGGATGCAACTGACCTTCCTTCAACACTTTCTTTCTCAACATCAATCTTCTCGACTTGGGTGTTGTTTTCCTCGTCTTCATCCATATCTTCCACAATGACTTCATGTTTTTTAGAAGAGGCAGGTGTTGCATTGACATCAGTAGGGATATTTAAGTCAAAATGACAGTCCTTTATGATCATGCTTGATGCTTCCTCTTTTGATGTGTCTTTAGCCTTACTTACATTTTTAGGTGAATTTATAGACTTGGTTGGGACTTCCTTTGTGGCTGCATCAAAAGAAAAATAATAACTACATATGATAAGAGGAAATTCTAGGAATTATGGAAAGGATACTAGGGTGACTCTGCTCATTGCAGCTAGAGCAGATTTATGCCATATCTTGGCATACACATAGAATAAATTCTATGCTAGGTTAAGTGTTTCAACTGTGGCTGCAACCCTCCCCAGCGTGCTCATCGCAACATCGAGTTTGTCTTCGATAGCCATAACTTTCATCCACACCTCATTACTTGTGGGGACATCCTCAACTGAAGCTTCCACCTTTGTTTTCCCTTTCTCTTCCCTCGTTGTAATGCCCACTTTTGGTGTAGAAACCTTAGTAGTTTGCACCATTCTCTTAATGGCAACCTCGTTAATTGACCCTTTATTGGCTGCGATCTCTTTATTTTTCAGGGGCTTAGCTCCCTTCAGTTTGCACAGTTACATGATCAACGATGGAAACGCCAAGATTTCTTTTTTCCTTTCAAGAAAACCCATTATTGTTTTGTGTAAAATTTCACCCACATCTATCTTTCTACACTTAACTATAGAATGTATCAAACACGTTCTATCTAGGGAGACTTTGGTGCTATGAGTCGAAGGAAACAACCTAGAATTACAAAATGGAACCATATTTTTGTAGGCAGGGTTAAGAATTTCATATACATTGTAAAGTTCTCCACATTGGTCCCCGACCAAAATGCATCCGCAACGCATAAATCCCTAACTAGAAAATCTAGTTTTTCCTTATTAATCTCATCCACAAACAGGGCATGTTCATCAACACTCATAAAAGTCATTAATAACTTGGTAATAGTGGCAGCACTCCAAGGTATAGAGCTTTCCCTCACGAAAACTAATTTTAGGGAAGACTCATAAAGATTTGATTAGAACTCTCTTACCAAAGCAGCACTGTAACTCCCAAGGTGAGCGCAAAAAGTGCCCTATTTATGAAGCTCAATGGTCTGGTAAATCGATTTACTAGGTTCCTTTTCTTGTGAGAGAACAATCCCTTGTTCTGGAAGGATATTTTGCTTCATGATGTGTTATATGTGCCGTTTCTCAGCCACTGTTGTTTAGAACACCTCATGCTTAGTGTTCTTTTTTGTGCATTAGGCTCCTCGACTTGAGGGTTTAAGGTCGAGCCTTGAGTGTCTTTTGCAAAGGTTTCCATTGAAAATTTTTTAGCAGCTCTAGTCTTTGCCATAAAAGAGTAAAGAAAAAGACGAAAAAAAGGCTTTTTACTGAAAATTTTAAAGATTCAAAGAAGAATAAGAAGAAAATAGAGAAAACTAAGTGAAGATGCCAGTGTAATCAGAGCTGTTAAATAGAAAAGGAAGAAAAAAGAAAATGAAAATGCGTAATTTTTATCGTCTAATACGATGAGATTTGACGGTCCTAATTTTGGTGCAAAAATCACATCCATTCAATGCATCTCACATTCTCATTAATGGAAGGTTGTGATTTGAGGTGATTAATCGGTGTAATTAAATTACCCAAATTGCCCCCAAAATCATACATATCATGTGATTTCTTCTTGGCATACAAGCCGTTAAAAAAGGATTCCATACCAAAACAAAGGAGGATTTATTATGCAAAAAGACATAAAAGAATTCAAAGATAAACAAAGAAAGGAAATAAAAACTAAATATAAATCTAACAAAGCAATTTAAATAAATTTCATAAAAATTCGACCAATTTAATGGTCTCAACACTCTTACAATCAAAGTCACCAAAATAAAGTTTGAGTCTTTATCCATTGACTTTGAATGGGATCCCCTTTTTACTATCCTTGATTGTAACTGCACCATGTGGAAATACTTCCACAACTTCAAAAGGTTCTAACCAACGTGGTCACAATTTACCTGGTTGCAACTTCAGTCTTAAATTGAATAGCAAAACCAATTGTCCAACTTCAAATTGTCGCTGCAATATGATATTGTCATGCAACCGTTTACTCTTGTCCTTGTAAATATAGGCATTTTCATTGGCATTATGGCAAATCTCTTCCAATTCAGTGATGTCCAACAATCGTTTCTTCCCCTAGGTGTATCAGTATTCCAAGGCAATTTTGCCCAAATTGAGCCGAGATGGGTCCCCGCGTACTGATCCTTGAGGACCCGTACCAATATGGACATACCTATAATGACCTCTTGGCCCAACATATGACACTTTGGCTCAATGTAACACACTCCAGTCAACTTCTAATCATCATACAACTACTCAAACATCAAATCCTCAGACATGGAGACATGGTATAAGATAATACACAACAAGTAAAAACCAATCATAACTCCTAAAGGCATGATTTCTACCCAAGCATGCATTTTGGTTTCCAACCCCACAAAATTAGCATAAAGCCTCATACAAGTCCAAAACATCAAACATAACTTGTACAAATAGGGAGTACCCAAAATAAACCTCTCAATTACAACTTGGTTACATTGTCTCTTATTACTACTTAGTATTTATAAAACCATACATAAAATTTTCCTCGACCCTTGGATCTCCTCTTGCACACTTGCTGTCCGGAAAGGCTTATTTCACTGCATTGATGAGAAAGGAGAGCGTAAGCTATAAGCTTTGTGAGGGAATATCTAAAACACTAATCAATGCAATAAAATCATTTTAATTCAAACCATGTGTATATGTTTCATGGAAAATCATCTCATGTTTCTATAGTCTATTTCAAATGCACATTTAAATCATTTACAACACATGTATCATGGATTCCATCTCTACCTCAATTTAAGCTTCAATTGCCAAAATCTCTACATAGCAAGCTTAAAGAGCATCCCATGTATAAACCAAATTATAAAAACGTAACCCATTTCTCATGATACATTATCTCCTATATTAGCTTTCAAGTGACTCAAAACAAGTACCATTCCATTTTACAAAACACATCGGATACATAGATTTCCCAAGTGGTTCCTATGACCACTTTACATACATCCTCGAACCGGAGCAACGGAACAAATACCCACCTTAACGGTTAGGATGTAATAATACCTACAATGAGAGCAAATGCAAAAATTACCCACATCGACCATTGCGGTATACAATCCACCAGTGGGAGAATGACGGAACAATTACCCACCTCTACCGCTGCAGTTCTCATGGTGGAGCAAACGGAACAATTACCCACCTTGACAGACATGAGGCAACTTATTATAGTGCACTTTAAACCCTATGTCTAGCCAACTATATCCGATAACATTTTAATCTCATCCACTTCCCAATATACTCAATAAAATCACATTACCTCACTGTTTTACATATGCATCAAATCAAATCAATTTCCAATACATTAAATTATGTATTCTAGCATCCTCAAAATTCATTTCATAAACCATTTGCAATACTCATTAGTCAACATATATGATCATTTGCAATCTCTTTCATTTCTAAAACATGCATATAACAATGAGTAATCAAAACCATAATCATGTGCGTGAGATTGTATTTTGCAAAACCAAAAACGAGAGAGCTCAACCAATACTTACTTCTGAGCTTAGATAAGTGTTTCAAACTTAATCTAAACTCCCAACAACCATCTTCAAACCTTTTTAAAGCAGTAAAATGCATTTCCACTCACTGACAACCAAACGCTCCACTTGCCGATACTCGATCAACCTTTCGAAGCTTCTGCGATCTCTGCAAAATCTAAATGATACGATTCCCCTGCTTTACCCAAACAAAAACAGAGGATTAATGCACTTCCATGCATCCCTAATACCCAGCAAACAACAAACACAACATTGCCTTCCTTAGATCCATCAAACGACTATCTAAAACAACTGAAAACAGCACCAAACTTTATCTAAACAAAGCCCAGCCAAAACCTATTGATATTAACATCTTAACAACATTAATTAACATCCTAAACACGTCCTTATACCTCCAGCAACACCACAACACCAAAAACCAACAATAAACTACCTAGAAAATTAGCAATACACATAGTTTCGGGATTCCTTTAATTAATCTCTTCTTTTAACATTAAAACACATCTTATAAGAGATCTAAATCCATTAGATTCATTACAAAACAGATCCAAAACAATATACATCCAATTTTTTCATCAAAACACAATTTAAATTCATAAAACCTTGATTAAACAAAAATCAATAGCAAAGGATCAAGAACTTGGAAATTTCATTAAAGAACCTTTAATTAGACGAGAGAAATGAAATTCATCTTTAATTGTTGATTTCTCCCTTAATTGACAAAGATTGTTGAAAACCAAGTAGCTTTTGCAATAGGAATTAAAGAAATCAATTAGAAAACAAAAAGGAAATCAAAAGAGATTGATTCCTGGGATTTTGGAGTGAAAATCACAGTTTGGCTACTGAAAATTGAGAGAAAAAGTAGTTACGTAAGAAAATGATTTGTGAAATTAAAATCGTTTTTATTAACCTATTTTCTTTTAATATTAAAACCAATTAAAAGCCTTTTTAAAATAGCCTAAATTAATGGAAAATATGATGAAAAAGTTTGGGTAAATAGCTCCTTAAAGACTCTAAGTTTTGACCCTTTTACGATTTAATCACCAAAAATAATTTTGAAAAATTTACATTTTAGTCACCGGACCAAAATGTCCCAAAATCATATTTAATTCCTTCAAATTGAATTTACAAAAACCTTTAAAATATTAATTAAATATTTTCTAGCATTTTTCATATTTTATTTTAACCAAAAACTATTTATTAAGATTTAATTCTCGAAACTAACTCGAATTGTCTAATATGGTTCTCCCGAACCTTCCAATCGGTCCTTCTAACATCTATGCCCAAATTCATGACATTACAACTCTCCCCCTCTTAAGAAATTTTATCTTCAAAATTTACCTGGCAGAAAAGAAAGAGGAAACTGCTTCTTCATGTCCTCCTTACTTTTCCATGTGGCTTCCTCAATTCCACGATGTTGCCACAACACTTTCACCAAATCAATGGTCTTGCGATGAAGAACTTTACTACTAGAATCTAGAATTCTCACGGCTCCTCATCATAGGTTAAATCTGAATTCAACTCAATCTCCTCAACAGGCATCAATGCGAAGGATCCGATCTATATCTCTGAAGCATCGATACATGGAAAACATCATGTATCTTCTCCAACTCAGCAGACAACCTCAACTTATAAGCAACTGGACCAATACACTCCAGCACCTCATAAGGCCCAATAAATTGAGGGCTCGACTTGCTCTTCCGACCAAAACTCATCACCTTCTTCCAACGCGAAATCTTGAGAAACACACGATCACCAACCGCAAACTTAATCTCCTTACACTTTAAGTCAGCATAGGACTTTTGCCGATCCGAAGTTACCTTCAACCAATCACTAATAAGCTTCACCTTCTCATTTGTGTCCTTCAGCATATCAGGCAAGAAAACAAACTTCTCACCCGCCTCCGTCCAACAAAATGGCATGCGACACCTTCTACTATACAAAGCCTCATACGAAGCCATTTGGATACTGGCTTGATAACTATTATTATAGGCAAACTCCACCAAAGGTAACTACTTCTCCCATGTTCCTTGGAAATCAATGATGTAACACCGCAACATATCTTCTAACACTTGGATAACGCTTTTAGACTGGCCATCCGTTTGAGGATGATACGAAGTACTAAAATTCAGCCGCGTACCTAAAGCCTTATGCAAACACTCCCAGAACCTCACTGTAAAGCACGGATCTCTATCCAATACTATAAACTTAGGCACCTCGTGCAACCTGACAATCTCAGCAATGTACAGCTCTACCAACTTGTCTAACGTATACGTCGTATGCACAGGCAAGAAATTCACACACTTTGTAAACCTATCCACAATCACCCATACAGAATTATTCTTCGTTGGCGTCAAAGGCAAACCGGTTACAAAATCCATGGTAATTCTCTTCCACTTCTATTTCGGAACCTCTAACAGTTGCAACAACCCATAAGGAAACTAATGCTCAGCATTAACACGCAGACATACCATATAGTGGGCAACAAATTCCGCTACATCCTTTTTCAAACTAACCCAAAAATACTCCTTTTACAAATCCTGATACATTTTGGTTCTTCCCGGATGTATAGCAAAAAGACTCGAATGAATAGCATGTCACAACTCCTCATCCTTCGGCACCACTACCCTATCCTTAAAACACAAAACACCTTCCTCATTAAAATAAAATTTTATTTGGTTGCCATCCAAAATATCCTTAACATGCGGTACCAAAGAATCATCACAGGTTGCTTCTCCTTGATCAACTACAACAACGTTGGCTTCACTTGCAACTCAGCCAACAAACCAACATCGCGCATCACACTTAAACGAGAAAACATTACCCTAAACTCAATCGCAACCTTCCTACTCAAAGCATCGGCTACAACATTAGCCTTTCCTAGATGATATTGTATCGTCAAATCATAATCTTTAAGCAACTCCAACCATCTTCGTTGCCTAAGATTCAACTCCTTCTGGGACATCAGATATTTCAAGCTCTTATGGTCTGTGTACACAGTACACTTCTCACCATAAAGATAATGCCTCCAAATCTTCAAAGCAAACACCACCGCATCAAGCTCTATATCGTGCATAGGACAGTTGCATTCGTTCACCTTCAACTGCCTACATGCATAAGCCACAAAACCCTTCCTTCTTGCACTAACACACACCCCAAACCAACGTAGGATGTATCGCTATACACCACAAACTCTTTCCCTAACTCATGTTGAATCAAGATTGGAGCTTGCGTGAAAGCTTCCTTCAGCTTGTCAAAAGCTTGTTGTCTACTCTCTGTCCATACAAAACTCACCTCCTTGTGCAACAACTTCGCCAAAAGAGCGGCAATTCTCGAGAAACCACCCATAAAATATCAGTAATATCCTGCCAACCCCAAGAAACTACGATCTTCAGACACCGACTTAGGCTACTTCCAATTCACTACAACTTTAATTTTCTACGAATCCATGCAAATACCTTCGACCGAAACAACATGACCAAGAAAAACCACTTGCTTGATCCAAAACTCACATTTACTCAGCTTGGCATAAAGCTTATTACCCAGCAGAACTTGCAACACAATCTGAAGATATCGATCGTGATCTTCCTCGGTACGTGAGTACACAAGGATGTCATCGATGAACACCACCACAAATTGATCCAAGAATCCATAGAACACCCAATTCATCATATCCATGAATGATGTTGGTGTATTTGTCTACCCAAACGGCATCACTAAGAACTCGTAATGCCCGTAGCACGTGTGAAAAGCTATCTTCGGCACGTCTTCATCCTTCACCTTCAACTGATAGTATCTAGACCGCATATCGATTTTGGAAATCACAGTAGCTCCCCAAAATTGATCAAACAAATCATCAATCCTCAGAAAATGATACTTATTCTTAATTGCCAACTTGTTCAGTTTCCAATAATCAATACACGTTCTCTTCGTGCTATCTTTCTTTTTCACAAACAACACCGATGCTCCCCACGGTGAAACACTAGGACGAATGAAACCTCAGTCCAACAAATCTTGTAGCTGTGTCTTCAACTCCATTAATCCCTTCAATGCCATGCGATATGGTGTAATCGACACTAGGGTCGTATTCGCGTACGTCTCAATGCAAAACTCTACTTTCCTATTCGGTGGAATACTAGGCAACTCTTCCAGAAACACTCCTGGAAAAATTGCAAACGGTGCGAATATCCTGGACATGTACTTCCTTCATATTAGGGTTCATAACATAAGCTAGATATGCTTGACCCCCAATTCTAACATCTTCCTCGCTTCCAAAGCCGAAACAACGTTGGACAAGAATTTGACATTCCCACCCATAACCACCACCTCGTAATTCTTAGCAAGTCTCAATTAAACTTGCTTGGTCTCAAAATCAACCACAACCTTATGCTTCGATAACCAATCCATTCCGAAGATTACATCAAAACTATAAAACGGCAACTCCATCAAATTTGCCTTACCACATGATCTTGAACCATCAAAGGACATCTCATATACAACATTCTAGCCACTATAGTCTCACAAAAGAACTAGTTACTCACATACCAACATCTAACACCTCTACAGGTAATCAAGCAAGCATGCATGTTCGCGCAAGATGTATGAATGTGTAGAACTAGAATCTATCAAAGAAAACAATGATATGGACTACAAAGTAAATATACATACAATCACATCGGTATTATTCCTACCCATACAGACCTCAGGTTAAACCGTTATGGTATGAGCAACTATCCTCTAACCTTTCTTTCCACACTTAAAATTTACCTCGACCGGGCCAACGGCCTCTTTGTGATACGACAACAGGTATAGGAACATGACCACCCCCAACCAACTACAGACATTTACTCCTAATACGATCTCACGATCCACAAGATATCTCATGTCACAGCTTCATTAACAACACGAAAACCTGGGAAAATTTCCACAACGAATTTCAAAAGAAAACAACTGATCCAAGAACCACACACTCCTATCACCAACCTTGGTCGCTTCAAATATACCACAACCCCAGCATATCACATTTCTACCATAACCTGACAAAATCAAGCACCGTGCATGTCAATCAACAAATTCATGTATCAACAATCAATCAAACAACTATAACCCACCTCCCAACAATCATAACCTAGCTTTGATACCAAAAAATGTAACCCTCTTGACCCGATCTAGTCACAAGACTGAACCGAGCAAGCTATATTAGGGTTTACTGAGATAAACCCAGAAGATTTACTTGGGAAACGGCCTATTTTTTCCTAGGGTGATCATGCTGATTATGGTGAAAGTTCCAACTCAATCTAGCGTCGATTTGAAATCTAATTGTACGAATTTGCATAACAGAAACTAAAACATAATTTTAGATAATTAAGATGACTTTACAGTAATTTAAATTACTAATATTTAATTAGTCACATTTCATACCAGCAGGTTAAGTTCCAACTTAAAATAACCATCTAAACTAATTTAATTGCATAAACAAGGAACAAGGACAAATTTGCAAAGAATACAAACTTCAGAAGACATCCTAACTGAAATACCTAACTGAGTATCGATACACTGCACCCCTCGTATCGATACGGGTTCACTTTTGCAAAGGTGTACCGATACGTGGATTTTATTTTAGTTTAATGAAATTTGTTTGAATAAACTGTAAACTAATAAGTGAATTTTATTTTAGTTTAATTTATTTTTAAAATTTTATTTTTCAAGTAAGTAATTAATTGTATTTAGTATAATTAATGCAAGTAATTTTGAGATGATTTAGAGCAAAAAAAAGATTTGAAGTCAAATTGCTTGTGTATTTTGGAGCAGAAAGTGAATTTATTATTTTAATTTTGTAGGTATATTGTTATATTTATTTTAATGTTTAAAGTAATTTTTTATCAAAGTATTGTTTATAGTATTTTATTAATTAATGATGGTTGATTTTTCTTCTTCATTGATATAATTTAGAGCAAAAAGAAAAATAAAAAATTGTCAAAAATTTGGTGGAATTGTTTGGAGAAAATTCTAAGCAAGTTACTGTTTGGAGCAAAAATAGTAAGTGTATTTTAATTTTGCATGTTATAGTTTAAAGTAATTAATTAATTAATTTGGTGAAATTTTTTGGAACAAATTCTAAGTAAGTTACTTTCTTTAATTTATAGTTTTTTAAATTGCATGTTAATTAAAATTGTTGTTATTTAATTAGGATTATTGTTATAATTTAAATTGTGCATGTTATAGTTTATTTTTGTTTAGAATTTTAATTTTCAAGAAATTTGTTAACTGATGAGTGAATGATATAATAGATAAAAAAGAAGAAATATTTCAAGCAAACTTGGTGAAATTTTTTGTAGCATCAAATTACAAATTAGTAAGTTGATTTAGTATTTTAATTAAATTAAATGTTGTTAATTTAGTTATTTTTATTTTAAGGTCATTGATGAAAAATATTTTAAAGGCTGTCTTTTTATTTATATTATGAATATTTCGTATTTATTATTATTGAGTAGTATTAAGATTAGATTTTTAGTGGTATTTGTTGTTAATAATAATATTTTCTCACTTGTCATGTAGCTCTATTAGAAGGATGACATATCAAGCTCCTCTGTTGAGATTACAAACTCAACACATCAGTAGTGTTACGGTTGATGATATGATATAGTTTTTTAATAATTTATTTATTAGAAAATTAATCTATTTTTTAATTTTTTTTAAATTAACTCATTAACTGCGGGCTACGGAGGAAACCTTTAAACATCATCGGGGCATGGGGAATAATCTCCCACATAGTGATATAATTTCACGGTTGAAAAGTGCGGGATTTTATCATGCCACATTTATTCGTGGTTATAGGTTGATTCTCGGGTTGATTACTGCACTAATTGAACGGCGGAGACCAGAAACACATACATTTTACATGTCGTGCAGAAACAACACAACCACTCTAGAAGACATGGTCATGCTAATCGGGGTCCCGATAAATGAGAAGTCATTGGTTGAGTATACTAAAAGAACAACTACAAGTCTTTCCTCAACATACCTTGAGAAGGTGCCATATGGAAGTAATGTGAAAGGGTCTTATATCAAAATGACTTGGTTGTAGAAAGAATTTAAACTCAATGTCGATAATACATTTGATGAGATTAGTACTGCAACTCGAGCATATATTCTACAGCTCATTTGAGGGATATTGATGCCGGATAAATCTGGTAATCTGGTTCACACACGATATCTACCATTTTTTAGTTCATCTTCTAAAGCTGCTAGTTATAGTGGGGATCAATAATATTAGTGTTCTAGTATCGTATGTTGTGCAAGGCTGCTACATTAGAAAATGGTCAGAAGGTAAGGGATGTTGGTGGTTGTTTTCTGTTATTGCAAGAGTATGCATGGCAGCAACTTTCATTTTTTACACCAGATAGTCAAAGTTCGATTATTTTTTCTCTTGTTAGAAGGTAATATTTTGATTTGAAAGTTTAAATTAAATTTTCTTTATTTTAAAAAATATCTGAATAAATAAAAAAATGTTATTTAGATGTGTGTGCATATGGTGTGCAAAAAAAAGTTCACACGAGTTGCTACACAATAATGTCAGAGTGTTTAGATCTCAGATTGATTTGTATTGGCAAATTCAGGTATCTAAATGGAAAGTTAGTTTCGCATATTATTTATTTGCAATTTACTTTGATGTATTATAATCATATATAATTTTTGCAATTATTTGGATGTCATACAATGATGAACTCGTAAATATACCAGATCATTTGATGGTTGATTCTAATCTCTTGTATAGTGTTACATCAATGATCTACATTGTTTTTGTGGAGTTACAATTTAGAGATAGGGTGTTAAGGCAGTTTGGCTTCCATCGGCCCATTCCGTAAATTCCTTCCAAGCTTGACTTTCTTTACGAGTTAGATGCACACGGCAGGGATAAAGTGCATTGGGAAGTTGTGCATGCTGAGTTAATTGACATGTGGAACAATAGATATTTATCGTTGCCTAATCACACTCAAATTCAAGACGATAATTTTGATTGGGAGAATTCAGAATACCTAATCTACTATCGTAATAATAGAAGACCGCACTTGACTACTCTCAAAGGACGGGATGAATGCCAGAAGTATAAAAAAATATGTTGATCGTGATGAATCATCTAAGAGTGCAGCAAAAATAACATAAAATTAAAATTATAAACGGATATCTACATATAACAACATTCTAATTTCTTGTTTGCTCCAACAGTTTTCACCAAATTTTCCTTCTTGACATGCAATCTAAAAATTAAAAATAAAATTAGATAATTAATATTAATTAATTAAAATACCAAATCAACTTACTATAATTTCTTTTTTTCTTCTTTACTAAATTCTTTTTTAAATTTTCTTTCACATTTTACCTTCAACCTCACCTATTTAACACAAAAAACTAATATACTAAACAATATGATTTTTTTCATTACCTACCCTTACCCTCTCTTTTAATAATCATTTAACATTCAAATTCCCCTACCCCTACACAATTTAAAATATTTTTAATAAGTTTTAATACCCCTAAAAAATCTATTCTCAAGCCCTATTTAACACAAAATTCAAACACCACCCACCACCTCAACACCCCATTCCCGAAGCAAGTCATGCATGCATGCTGCCTGCGTAGCTTTGGCCCTGCCACCCAGCATGCAGCCATTGTACAGGCTATAAGCCCTCCATCTTCATGCACTGTTTAAAGACGAGCTATTAGTCACCCGACTTCAGCTCGTCTAGATTTTTTATTAAAAAAATGTGAATTGAATCCGCCTTCAATTTGCACTGTTCAAAAAACTATAGATTGGAAAATAATTTGAGAAGTACAATAGATTGAAAAAAAAATCTACCATAATATTCTCTCAATTTCTCCATTTTTAATATTTAAACTTAAAAGTTTAATTTAATATTTAGGATAAACTAAACAAGTAGTCGCTAAATTTTTAAGACGATTTAACTTTAGTTACTAAAATTTTACAACTTGCATCACAATCACTGAATTTTATTTTGTTTTCATTACGGTCGAAGTCGTTGAAAAATGTAGTTGAAGTTTTCTTCCCAAAAATCCAAATTTTAAGAATTGACAATCACCACAAAAGGTCGATTTTTCGATTAACATAACAGTTATTGATAAATTCCAACAATGAAAGGTTTCGTTAGGCCAAAAAATAAGATAGTTTGGTTTCAAGTTTATCCAGCAGTTAATAGTGGTTGAGTGAAAAGTTTAAGCTTTTAGTGTCTATTGTATTGCCTCTTGTAGCGATGTTTTTTTTCTCGCTAAAAAAGATGTTTTAATTTTTGTTTGAAAATATTATCTTCCGCATGGAATTTTAGAAAACCCGTGTTTTATTTGAAAATGGAGTCGCCACCGGCCACTTAGGTAGGCCGGACACCTTAAAAAACCAGAGAGTTAAAATTTATGGGTTCGGGAGTCGGTTACGGATGGGGAAGGATTAGCACCCCCACACCGCCCAAAATTGGTACTTTAATAATTACCGCTTTATTAGTATTAAACTTTCTGGATTAAAGTGACGGTTAGATTAAAATTCGGTTATAAATGCGAGTAGATTTTAAAGGCCCCGTTATTCGAGAGTAAACGCCCAACCACTATCACTACGCCTGATACTGGCCCCGTTTACACTCGAATAAAAGGGCACCGCATTGACAATTATATATCCGTAATGCAAACTAAAAAACATGTCAAATATAAATACATTGCGATAAAAATATAAATAAATGCTAACATAATAAAACATTAATTTAACATAAATACATAAATATCGGTCACATAAGTAAAACGAATCTAACACATAAAATATGATAATAATAACAATAATAATAATGATGATGATGATGATGATAATAATAATAATAATAATAATAATAAGTGATGCATGGCATGAACTAATTTAATACATATAAAACATTATGAAATTAAACATTAAGGACTAAATGCATTAAAAATAAATTACATGGCAAAAAAACATAAAAATAGGACTAAAACGGAACAAATGCAAAATGCATGAACAAAAAATTAACAACTTAAAAACTAAAGTACTAAAATTAAATTCAATATAATGGCAGTGACGAAATTGAAAGAAAACCGAAATAAAAAGCCACAAAAAAACATGAAGGGACGGTTTTAAATGCGCATAAAAACTCCAAGGGACTAAACACATGATTACACCATGACTAGTAGTTAAAACGGGATGAAAGTTTGAGGACTTAAGGTGTAATTAGATCCTGGGTTAAAACGAATGCGGGAACAAGATGGGAGGACCGATATGGTAAATATACCGTGGACAAAAACAAAGGAGGGGGAGTTCAAGGACCTGGTGTGTAATTTACCCATTAAGGACACGCGGATCCTTCCTCGGGTTACCGGGTCACCGCGGGTTGAGGCACGCCAAACAGCGTCATTTTGCTTACCGGTTTAAAACAAATATGTAGGTTATTGGTTTCATTCGAAACAGATGATAAAAAAACCTAAAAAGGCTTCTAATTCTTTCATTCTCTCAACATGGAAACAAGGCGGCGCCGTTCATCCCCTTCGTGATGCCGATCATCGGCCGACTAGCCTCTCGGCGGTGGAGCACAACGGCGGTGACGAAAGTACGCTCTCTGATATCTCTCTTCTTTTTTATTTTTGCTATTTGAAATAAAAAATAAAATGAAATAAGTTCGATTTCAAAAGAAAAAACCTTGAATCTTCTTCTATTGCTTTCGAATTTGTTCTTACAAATTTTTTCTTTAGATTTCTCCTTGTTTCTTTCTCTATTTTTTTTAAAAAAAACCCTGTAATATTTTTTTGAACCGAATCCCCCCTTCGTGGTTTTCTGTTCTTATATAACCGTTTACAAACAAAATAAAAAATGGTTTCTTCTGTTGATTGTAGATTTGGAGACCGGATTTTCTGGGTTTTGGCAGATTGGAGGGTATGGGCAGTGATGGATGAAGCATGGGTAGCAGGGCATGGGGTAGGGTATGGGATGATAGAGGGTTTAGGTGGGATTATTATATATATATATTAGGGTTTTGGGATTCAAATTTGGGGTTTGTTTTGGCTGCCGGCGAAGTGGTGGCCGAAGTGTGACGGCGGCGGCAGTATAGGAGAGTGGCGACGGGTGGACATTAGATTAGGGTTAGGGTTTTAAGGGTATTTTGGTAACTTTAGGGTTAATGGGTCGGGTTAGGGATTGGATCCGGGTCAGTTTGGTTGAGTTGGGTTAGAACGGGTTATTACAGTTGCCCCTCTTTGCTCATTGTTGTGTAACAGCGATAGAGTAAAGACTAAAAATAACCCGTTTTATCCGGTCCGGCTGGGCTTCTCTCTCTTGACGCGTGTCTTCGTTCTTCTGTAGATCTTCTTCCTTTTTGATGTATGTCTTCCTTCTTGTCTTGGTTGATCTACTTTGTCACTCCTGGGGAAGCGAAACCTTCAAGATAGGGGGTTTGCCTGTTGGGGAAGCAAAATGAGGTCCACTTGCTACATTATTGACGGCGATAATACCTAAAGAAAATTTGACCCAGCTGCAACACTGACGAAGAAACAGGGTCTACAAAATTTGATCCAGCTGCAACACTAACGAGGAGGCAAGATCAAAAACTGACAACTTTTCCTCTCTTTTTTCATGGTAATACGAGAGTAAAAATGACCTGGCTACAACACTGACGAGGAGACCGGGTCGAAATATAGATGTTGGACCCCACTACTCCACCAACAGAGAAGTAAGATCGGAGAATGTTGGTAACATGGATTCAACCACCCCATCGGCGAAGGGCTGGATCGGATAATGGCAACCTAGGACCGGCTACACCATCAGCGGAGAGCAGAATCTGAGGACGACTGCAACTTGGACCTAGCCACTCCATCAGCGGAGGGCTAGATCGGGCGATACATTTTTTGAATTTTTCATTTTTCTTTTCTTTTCATTTTTTCTTTTCTTTTTTCTTTCTTCTTTTTTTTATTTTTTTTATTTTTCTTCTTCTTTTTTTTTCTTTTTCTTCTTTTTTTCTTTTTTCTTTTTCCTTTTGATTTTTCTCTTTTTCTCTCTTTTTTTTTGCTTTTTTCCTTTTTTGATTTTTTCTTTTTTCATTAATAAAAAGGACTTGAAAATCAGTAAAGTTGGATTTATCAACGGAGAAGTAGAACATTAACTGGAACCCTACTATACCATCAGCGGATAAGTAGGATAGCAGCAACTGGGACCTAGCCACTCCATTAGCGGAGGACTGGATCGGATAATGACGACCAATAATCGGTTACACCATCAGCGGAGAGCAGGATCTGAGGACGACGAGAGCTTGGATCCGGCCACTCCATCAGCGGAGGACTGGATTGGACAATGACAACCTAGAATTGGCTACACCATCAGCGGAGAGCAAGGTTTGAGGACGACGGGATCTTGGACCCAGCCACTCCATCAGCGGAGGACCAGATTGGACAATGACGACCTGGAACCGGCTACACCATCAGCGGAGAGCAGGATCAGAGGACGACGGTAGCTTGGACCCGGCCACTCCATCAGCCGAGGACTGGATTGGACAATGACGACCAATAATCGGCTACACTATCAGCGGAGAGCAGGATCAGAGGACGACGATAGCTTGTATCTAGCCACTTCATCAGCGGAGAGCAAGATTTGGTAATGATGACCTGGAACCGACTACACCATCAGCGGAGAGCAGGATCAGAGGACGACGGCAACTTGGACCCGACCACTCCATCAGCGGAGAGACTTGATCGAGCAATGAAAGTTGATAAATTTTTTTGATTTTTTTCATTTTTCGACTTTTGATGATTTTTTTATTTCTTTGATTTTTTTCCTTTTTCTTTGTTTTCCAATTCTTTTTTTATTTTTTATTTTTTCGTGAATTGTACATAGAAGTAAAACTCGAGAAAATTAGGTCTGGCTGCACCGTCAGCGGAGAAACAAGACCTGAATAGAAATTCGATATGCTTGGGGAAAGGTTCGGATCTGTTGCACCATCAACGGAGAAACAAGATCTTCATGATGTCCATATTGTTGTACCATCAGCAGTAAAGCAAAAATCTGGCAATGTTGACTTCCATCACACTACCGTTGGAAGAAGGAAGTCCTGAAAAGGAGAAAAACATTTTTAGTAAATAGTTCACAAAATTTGTCGTTGGTACCCTTTATTTAAATGTTTTGGCATCTTCTTTGTGTTGGGCCTTCTCCAAGACTAAGGTTGGCCTTCTTGTCATTACCCCTCATGTCGGGGGTGTTTGGGTTCTCCTCCGAACCTGTTTGTAAGCAAAAATGCCTGAATTTTATGCCTAAATACATGGTGACTTCGGTATATGCACTTAACCTAAATGTATGATGTATGCAAGAATGGTTCAATGCAAGATGAATGCAACTAGATGCATGAATGCAACATAATTTGATTTTTGGTCTTCAAAGGGATGCCCCTGACTCTCGATTGGTCATGTCGGGATCTTGGTTTTTCATACGGTGGTGCCCCGACTTTGCCTTGGGTTCGATCAGCTTTCATCTGAGTGGATGCCCCAAAAGTTTATTCATTACATAACATCATCTGACATTGTTCTCGTAGTAAATTTGAAACTTTAAGGTGATATATTTTGGATATTCAGGACTCAGATATGAACAAAAGATGTTTGCATTGCTACTTGTAGTTTTGATCACTTACAAAATACTCTCACCCCTATTGTACTTAAGTTGGTGAGGTTGGTTTACAAAAAGTATTACTCTGAAAGTGATAAAAACTACAAGGGGACCTGCCATGATCAGGACAATGCAATACTTAACATGGTCCCGTTCAAAAAACCTTCAACACCCTCAGTTGGCATCTTCATGCTTCGGAAAAGGGTTCCCACTTGTGGCTGAACTTGTAGGGTTTTCAATACTTATAACACCGAGCTTGAGGTACCTTTCTACCAGCCTCTTGAAGCCCCAACAATTTTCAATCGTGTGGCCCACCTGTCCTGCGTGATATTCGCAACTCGCATTTAGGATCATACCACTTAGGGAATGGGGGTTGCGTCGGAGTCTAGTGGAAAGGTACCACTAAATAGGCTTTTAGTAGTTCCTTGTACAGATCTCCATACGACATCGGCAGGGGAGTGAATTCTATCTTCTCAGTGTTCTTCCTCTGACCAGAACCTTGGCTTGAGGTAACGTGAGCACTTGGCACGGCCTTAGATTGCACAATTGTGCTAGGCTTGGAATAATTGGCATTGCAAACTCCTGAAGAGTTCACTTCCTAGTTTTTGCTTCCATGGTAAGGCTTCTTATGGGACGAACCTCCATCATCAATTTTGCCAGTCTTGAAAGCATTCTCGATGAGCTCACCGGATAACACGAGGTCGGCAAAATTGGTAGTTGCGTTGCCTATCAAGCGACCCAAGATCGGACCCTCCAAAGTTTGTACAAATATGACCACGGTCTCTCTCTCGCTGAGTGGGGGTTGGACCTGAACTGGTTTATCCCTCCAGCGCTGAGCGTACTGCCTGAAGCTTTCATTATGTTTTTGTTTCATCTGTTGTAACGTCCACCGGTCTGGCATCATGTCATTGACGTGTCGGTATTGCTCCAGAAAAGCTTTTGCCAAGTCTCTCCAGGATTTGATATGATGTCGGCTCAATTAGTTATACCATTGGGCAACAGATCCCGATAGACTGTCTTGGAAGCAGTGAATTAACAGCTTGTCATCTCGGCCGTATCTTGTCATCTTCCGATAGAACATAGTGAGGTGAGCGCGAGGACAGCTTGTTCCGTCGTACTTCTCAAACTCTGGGACCTTGAATTTAGGAGGTAAAACCAAATCTGGGACAAGACTGAGTTCATTGGCATCGAATCCACTAAAAGTATCTTCTACTCCCATAGCCTTTAGCTTCTCTTCGAGTCTCTTACATCGATCTTCGATTTCCTTTGAAGCTTCTACCTTCGGCCCCTCAGTCTCAAACAGATGATCCATTTCTGAAATAAAATTTTCAGCTTGATTGCCCCCGATCTTAACTTCTGATGTAGATGGATGATTTATAGGGATCGAAGTACCGGCCTGGTGTAGATGAAACTTTCCCCATGAAATGATCACCTGGGGTTGAGTTTCTGGCTGTATCCTGGTTTGAACGGGCGTGAACCCCGGAGGATACATAAGATCCTCGTCCCCGGCAGTGGGTCTAGGATTTGCAGTGAGATTTACAACAGAGGCCTCTCCGTGCTCGGAAGCTTCAATCCCAAAGATTTGTGCCATTTGGCCCAGCATGTCTTGTTGTGACTTTGCAAGTTGTTCCCTCATATCCTGTTGGACTTTCGCCAATTGTTCCTCAACCTGCTTGGCTATGTTCGCTTGCAATTCTTTTTGGTCTTGCTCGATTTTCTTCAATCTTTCATCGTTCGCCATCTTTGTTTTGTACCGGGTCCCGTATGGATGTTGAGCTGACTGATCTTCTGCTTTATCCAGTATCACTGTCATAGGGCATCCCTAGAGTCAGTTTTCTTATTTTGAAAATGAATGTATATGCATGCAAAATGTGTCCTAAATTGATGCAATGCAAAATCAAGATTGTGATGATGTTGTGCAATGATGCAAGTGAAATCAATGCGATGAGAATAAAATGCAACGAGTTAGCACCAAATAAAATGATTAAATAAAACAAATGAAAAATAGAGTAATAAAAATTGCACATAAACAAGAAATAAGGCACCAGAGCCTAAATAGGGTGACCACTAATCGGGCAGAGTTTCATATGGCTCTGAAGGGTTGGCTCCTACGGCTCACTATATGCAGTTTTGGTGCTAAGAGGTACCCGAATTGTCCTTGTTGTTCTCTACTAAGAGTAGCAAGGCTCCTGGTCATCACCCATTATAGGCTCCTTTCAACCAGGTTCAATTCAGGGGGACCCATTCGCTTATACCCATACGAAGGAACGATATCCTCACGAAAGTATAAGGTACTCGAGCCCCGAAGGTACTTGCTAGGCCCATACGGGAGAACGATATCTCCATGAAGCATTAGCGTTTTCCCCCCACTTAAAAAAAACGGGTTTATATGCCAAATTTTAAATGCGTTAAAATAAACGCGCAATTGTAACCGAATGTTAATTTAATAGTCACTTTGAATTTTCGATATTAATAAAACGGTAATTATTTGAAAAAGCTCGACTCTCATTTGTTTTTTGAAAAACAAAAATTTCCCCAGCAGAGTCGCCATCTGTAGCGATGTCTTTTTTTCTAAAAATAAGTTTTTTATTTTTTGTTTGAAAATATTATCTTCAGCATGGATTTTAGAAAACCCGTGTTTTATTTGAAAATGGAGTCGCCACCGGCCACTTAAGTAGGCTGGGCACCTTAAAAAACCAGAGATTTAAAATTTATGGGTTCGGGAGTCGGTTACGGATGGGGAAGGATTAGCACCCCCACACCGCCCAAAATTGGTACTTTAATAATTACCGCTTTATTAATATTAAACTTTCCAGATTAAAGTGACGATTAGATTAAAATTCGGTTATAAATGCGAGTAGATTTTAAAGGCCCCATTATTCGAGAGTAAACGCCCAACCACTATCACTACGCCTGATACTGGCCCCGTTTACGCTCGAATAAAAGGGCACCACATTGACAATTATATATCCAATGCAAACTAAAAAACATGTCAAATATAAATACATTGCGATAAAAATATAAATAAATGCTAACATAATAAAACATTAATTTAACATAAATATCGGTCACATAAGTAAAACGAATCTAACACATAAAATATGATAATAATAACAATAATAATAATGATATTGATGATAATAATAATAATAATAATAAGTGATGCATGGCATGAACTAATTTAATACATATAAAACATTATGAAATTAAACATTAAGGACTAAATGCATTAAAAATAAATTACATGGCAAAAAAACATAAAAATAGGACTAAAACGGAACAAATGCAAAATGTATGAACAGAAAATTAACAACTTAAAAACTAAAGTACTAAAATTAAATTCAATATAATGGCAGTGACGAAATTGAAAGAAAACCGAAATAAAAAGCCACAAAAAAACATGAATGGACGATTTTAAATGCGCATAAAATCTCCAAGGGACTAAACACATGATTACACCATGACTAGTAGTTAAAATGGAATGAAAGTTTGAGGATTTAAGGTGTAATTAGATCTTGGGTTAAAACGAATGCGGGAACAAGATGGGAGGACCGATATGGTAAATATACCGTGGACAAAAACGAAGGAGGGGAAAGTTCAAGGACCTGGTGTGTAATTTACCCATTAAGGACACGCGGATCCTTCCTCGGGTTATCGGGTCATCGCGGGTTGAGGCACGCCAAACGGCGTCGTTTTGCTTACCGGTTTAAAACAAATATGTGGGTTATTGGTTTCATTTGAAACAGATGATAAAAAAACCTAAAAAGGCTTCTAAGTCTTTCATTCTCTCAACATGGAAACAAGGCGGCGCCGTTCATCCCCTTCGTGATGCCGATCATCGGCCGACTAGCCTCTCGGCGGTGGAGCACAATGGCAGTGACGAAAGTAAGCTCTCTAATATCTCTCTCCTTTTTTATTTTTGCTATTCGAAATAAAAAATAAAACGAAATAAGTTTGATTTCAAAAGAAAAAACCTTGAATCTTCTTATATTGCTTTCGAATTTGTTCTTACAAATTTTTTCTTCAGATTTCTCCTTGTTTCTTTCTCTATTTTTTTTAAAAAAAAACCCTGTAATATTTTTTTGAACCGAATCCCCCCTTCGTGATTTTCTGTTCTTATATAACCGTTTACAAACAAAATAAAAAATGGTTTCTTCTGTTGATTGCAGATTTGGAGACCGGATTTTCTGGGTTTTGGCAGATTGGAGGGTATGGGCAGTGATGGATGAAGCATGGGTAGCAGGGCATGGGGTAGGGTATGGGATGACAGAGGGTTTAGGTGGGATTATTATATATTTTTTTAGGGTTTTGGGATTCAAATTTGGGGTTTGTTTTGGCTGCCGGCGAAGTGGTGGCCGAAGTGTGACGGCGGCGGTAGTATAGGAGAGTGGCGGCGGGTGGATATTAGATTAGGATTAGGGTTTTAAGGGTATTTTGGTAACTTCAGGGTTAATGGGTCGGGTTAGGGCTTGGATTCGGGTTAGTTTGGTTGAGTTGGGTTAGAACGGGTTATTACACCTCTTTCTTTCATCATTGTTTTTGTGGTCGTTTGATGTTTTCTCTGATCGGAAGAATCACCAAATTACTTCCCTTTTTCTTCTATTCCTTTCAATTGGTTTAAACTCATAAGAAAACCACTCAATCTCCTTAAATATCAATTAAATATAATCAAAACTTTTAGCTAAAATTTTTGATTCGTCACTTTCTACCGTCGTGTTAGCTTGAAACCAAATACTATGGTTTGGGCCAAGTGAATTCTTCTCGTCGTTGGATTGACTAATGACGACTCCGTTCATAAAAAATTGGCTTTTTGACATCTGTAAATTTGAAAAATCAAAATTTTACTTTTGGGAAGAATACTTTGATGTGTCACGTTATCGTTTTTTAACGATAGCTAACGTGAGTGACCATAATGAAAGTGAACTAAAAGTTTAATAATTATAGTACTAGTTTTAAAGGTTTGGTAATCAAATTGAAACTTTTAGGCGTCTGACAATATAGGTTAAACTAGTATTTATTTATTGGTTTAAATATGCACTTGGTACCTGAACTAGACCATTTCTCCTATGTTAGTAATTAAAGAATTTTTGCTCCCAAGTGGGTACCTCAACTAGGCACTTTCTTTCAAGTTGACACCTAAAGAAGTTTTGCTCCATTTTGGCACCCAAAATTTAATTTTACCCACTATTTTGATGCTTTTATTAACATATTTAGTCCCCCAAAACCTATACATTCTATCTATTGATTCATAACTGGAAACAATTTAATAAATTTGTATACCATGAAAGTGATATAACATTTATAGAATAAGAACAAAGAACTTAAGAGAAGTACAAAGAGTAGATTAATAGGATTTTTAAATATAGAGGGTTAAATTTATTGAATTGATTTTAATTAGGACCAAATTAGTAGAATATATAAGTTTTGATATCAACTTGGGAGAAGGTGCTTAGTTTAAGTACCAACTTTAGAGAAAAAATTCTTTAAGTGCCAATTTGGGAGAAGATGCATAATATAGGTACCAATTTGGGAGCAAAATTTTTTTAGGTAGCAACTTGAGCGAAGATGTTTAGTTTAGGTGCCAAATGTATACTTAAGCCTTATTCATTTGTTTAATTAAACATCCATACTTAACATCTTTATTCAAAAAAGAGTAAAAGTGACTAAGGATGCTCATGTTATCCCATCTTGTATTCAGATCCACTAGTTGACCGAGTGACTAAGGATATTCATCTTACTTCATTCTGTATGAGTTCGAATCTCGACACTTGCCTTGGAAATATAATATTTCTCGACTTAATAAAAATAATTAAAATAGCCAAAGTTTAATTAAGTGAACCTTGGTTAGCCAAAAGTAGTGAAGATAAATGATAATGTTGAAAAGGGAGAAAAGTAAAGAGAAATTATTATAAAATGGTTAATTCTTATAATAATTATGTATTTACATTTATTGGTATTATAATTATGTTTAAAATATTATATAACCATCAACAATTTTGTCATATTTTAAAATTTAAAAGAATAATATATCCATGACGAATCATATGAAAATTAACGCAAAAAAAGTTCACATAAAGTTACAAAAATATCAACCACAAAAATGAATTACAAAAAAAAATCTTTTTTAGCTCAAACGGAAGGCAATAATTCTAAAAGAATGCTCTAGATTCGAGGGTACATGTGTTCAAAACCAAAAAAATAAAATTTTAAAAATATATTTTTTCCCCTCTCAAAGAATATATACAAGACATTATAGACAAGGTGGTTGTAGGTCAGTGGATAGAGCGCCTGTTTCCAAGGCAGAAGTCATTGGCCCGATCCTTACCTGGCGCGTTCCTTTGATTATATTATTAGCAGTATAAATTTCCATTTTCATTGTTTTTCAACCATAAAACTTTAACAATCTACACACTAGCCCAACCTACCCTCAAGCCTGGGTTCTCAAAGTTTATGATGTTGGAACATTGTCTCTTGCAAGAAAATTTGGTCCTTCATAGTGAAAGCAAGCTGAATATTGTGGTTTTCAAAGGCCTTGCTTGCTATAGAAGTTGCGGTCTTCAACAAATAATTCAAGCTCTACACTGAATCTGATTGAAGTTACAGTCGGTACACTGATCACATTTCTTTCAACACGACTTGCTTCCGTTCGAAATTTCTTCATATTTTAATTTTTTCCCGACTTCAAATCTGGTCCATCGGTCATCGACACCATTCTGGTTCTTCGTCGGCAATTTTTTGACGTCCACCAATTAATTTTTTTGTCATTCTCCGCTACCTAGCTTTCTCCGTTCTCTTCGCTATTGACTTTCATTTTTCTTTGAGGGAGCATCGAGACTCGTCAATTTTTTTAAGATGCTTCAATTGGGTGAGATCCATACGATTGGTGATCTGATTTCTTGAACATTGTTTAGTTGTTATGTTATGATTTCTCTCTATTTCGTGTTATGATTTTGCTGCAATCTCTATACTCTTGCTAAGATTTGTTGAAATTTCTTAAGTTGTCTTGTTGTTGGGATTGTGAACTTGATCTGGTATAATTTGTTAAAATTTTTCTTTATTTCTTGCTATGACTTTGCTTCTTTTACATGATTGACATATTTTTTTATTATTGTTATTCATCGTATTTTTCGTTAATCATACAAAATAAGATGTCTTCTTGCTCAAAAGACTCTTCAGATTATATTAGAAAGCTCGTATCTTAATCATCTTACTTCTAAAAAAAATCTAATAAGTGAAGAAGAATAAGAAAAAGAAGGAAAAATATTTGTCAAGGAGAAAATAAAGGTAGGTGAATAAAATGAAGAATATGAATGAAGAAAAAAAAAACATTTTGTTCGGGGTACCCGCTAACAAGTTCAATTCACTGTGCATTTGCATTCTTATTTGGCTAGCTCACTACTAATAGCCCTTGAAATTAGTTCATCAAAGAAGATTGAAGATATTCAAAACGAAGAAAAATAGAGTGAACGTTAGACTAACAATATATTGTTAATGTTACTTTAATTGGAAATTCAAAAGGTAAGTAATTTGAATGATCAAATGTAGTTTGTAGAATGTTAATTATAAGGGTAAATTATAAATTTTATCATTCAGTATTTTTCTCACTCTTATTTTGCTCACCCAAGTTTATTTTTTTTAATCTAATCACTAAACTTTCAATTTATTCTTATATTGGTCTCTCAGTCATTAAATCAGATATGGAAGGGTGACATGGCAGTCGCGTCATTTCCCCCACCCCTTTTTTTGCTAACTTTGGTATTTTTTATTGACATGTCAGTCACATGTCTTCTACGTCATTTTCTTCTTCTTCTTCTTTAATTCTATATTCTTTCCCCAAAGATAGTTATATAGTTTTACCCATCTATCACGCCGACATTGAAATAGTCATTTTTGAAATCTTCTCCGACCATTTAAGGTTCCAACAAACCCATCTCATCGTTTCCTATCACTCAATCAGTTTAGATTTTTCCAGAATCACTTTAAAATTTGTAAAACCCAAACCAAAACCTAAAATTTGCAAAATCTCTAAGTACTTCGATCTAATACTCATCGTTTGATAAACGTGAAATTAGGATATATATTGCTCCCTTCCTCCTTCTCCACCTCCCCTCCGTTAGAATTTGAAAGAAGATGCCCCATCATTGAAAAATCAAAGGAAATTTGAAACTAGACTTTTTTCACAAAAAATATAAAAAAGAAGTTTTAGGGCCATTTAATAATTTCCAATCATAATGTCGTTAAGTATTTAAAGACTGCGTGATCAAAGTAGGAGCAAATTGAAAGTTATGTGATTAAATTGAAAATTTTTTAACTTGAGTTATCAGAATAAGAGTGAAAAATAGTTGAGTGATGAAATTTGTAATTTACCCCAATTGTATTTAGTTAAAAATCTGTTAGTATTGTTGGACCGTTTTAGTTTCTGTTAAGTGTAGGGGTGTTAAAACTTCGGTTTTAACCGAAATAATTGACTGAATCGAATTTTTTCGGTTAATCGGTCTGTTAATTTTATGTTCGGTCGGTTAACGGTTAAAGATTTTTTAAACTTTAATTATCGGTTAATTCGGTTTAAAATCGGTTTATTAGCCGAATTAACCAGAATTTTTATATATTATATATTACATATATTTATTTCTAGTCGTTGAACTTTTAAAAATTATAAAATGATCATTAAATTTTTTGATATATTATAAAATAGTCATTAAACTTTATCAAAATAGCACAAAATGATCATTAAATTTATTGAATTATTAAAAAAATGATAATTAAACTTTTCAATATCGATCAATAATTTACAAGTGCAATGAATTAATGACCATTTTGTAATAGTTAGATAAGTTTAATGGTTGTTTTTATAATTTCTGAAAGTTCAGTGACTAAAAAGATCATTTTTAACATATTTTAGTGACCATTTGTGTAATTTACTGAAAATTTTATAAAAAAAATTGATTAATTCGAAAACCGACTGAATTAACCGAACGTTTTTCGGTTCAATTAACAGTTAATAGAAAAAAATTTCGAAAAATTTTGATTCGATTAATGAAATAAAACACTCATATATAATATTTATCTTTGAACTTTATCATAAATTTCATCAACCAAATACCATAATATAGTAGCAATCATCTTTCACTCATTTTTTAATACATAAATGCTATTTAATATAACAAATATTTTTTTGCATCCATTGTACCAAAAGAAACCTAAAAAGTTAGTACTTAAGCTAATTTTTTGGGCCGGATTTTAATTAAAAAAACAAAATTTAAACCCAGAAAAGAGCCCAATTTTAATTGGGTTTTGAAGATTAGGATTTTTATACCTCAAAAGACCTGTGAAAGCACACCATTTTCGTCCCGACTCTTCAGCCTCTCTTTTTACAGTTTGAAGCTCTACTCTCTTTCTATGGATGCCAGGGTTTCTTCTGGGGTTTTTACCAGCAATCATGCTCCCTTTCTAAGCAATTTACAACCAAGAAAACTCCAAACTTTAAGAATCATCTCTACTTTGAACAATACTAAAAACATCCACCATTGTTCAAATGTTTCCTTTTATCTTTGCACTACTTTTTCTAGCAGAAGCCATGGTTTCAAGCAGGTTTTACTCTTTCCTCGGTTTATATTTTGCAATATTGATTTCTTTTAATGTTGGAGCTCTGTTTCTGCTTGGGTTTTTTAAAAAAAGTCTAGCTTATTAAGGTGGGAAACGTTGGTTTTAACAAGTTCATGCATTTTATTAGGTTTTAAATTGGTATATAAGATTCTCCATTGTATTTTAAGTGGCTTGTTTTGGTGGAAGATTAGATATATGTTTGCCTTTTATTCTAATTTCTTTATTTTGTTATAGGTGGTTAATATTTCTAAAGGTAATTCTTGTGAGTTCGAATTGTCAACTTTAACCGCATTATCACCTTTGGATGGTCGTTATTGGGGTAAAGTGAAGGACTTAGCTCCCTATATGAGTGAATATGGGCTAATTTACTTTAGGGTTCTTGTTGAGGTAAGTTTCTCATCAACATTCTCTTTATATATTCATTTTTAATGTAATTTCGTTGTAAATTGTTTTCAAATTTATGTGCTAGCTTGGCCTTTGCGGCTTTTTGTACCATCTCTCGTTGCAAATTGTTTGAATTCAATTCATATACATCTGAGAAGTTGAATTGATAATACAAATTTCGGTTAACATAGTTGAATTGAGTGACTTCATTTAACTTTATCTATGATAAATCCTAAGCTGACCGACTTAGTTTCATGGGAAATATTGTGAAAGTTCGGGTGCAACCTGCAACACTGGACTGGATATTGCCTACTTAGAAATGAGTTTGTGAAATGCAAATTATGGTACTTGACTTCAAGTTGAGTGTTAGATATGGTATGTGTTAGATTGGGGTATGATCAATATTTTCTACAATCATACTCTTCTCAGAAGGACATGTTTTAGAAGCAGGTCTATGAGGAAAATGAACATAGAACACAAATGTTATGAACACAATTCTGGTTGATGTATGAAGTATAATAACTTATTTCCAAATCTAATGAACTTAAAATCAATGTCGATGAACTTAGTGTATTTTCCCCTTTTCTTTCTAGAAGGATGCTTATTGATCATAAATTCTGTCAGATTAAGTGGTTGCTGATGCTTTCACAAATTCCTGAAGTCATTGAGGTACCAAGATTTAGTGCAGAAGCTCGGTCTTATTTGCAAGGACTTATTGATGGATTTAGCATGGATGATGCCTTGGAAGTTAAAAAGATAGAGGGAGTAACTAACCATGATGTAAAAGCAGTTGAATACTTTTTGAAACAGAAATGCCAATCACAGCCGGAGATTGCCAAGGTTGGGACTTACTATTTTGTTTATATATCTACACACTGTCCTTCTTGTTTGACTCAGGTTCATTCATTCCAACATTCTCTTTATAGGTACAAATTGTGATCCATTTTGGGATCAAATAACATTCTCTCTCTGCTTTCAGGTCCTTGAATTTTTCCATTTTGCTTGCACGTCTGAGGACATAAACAACCTTGCCCATGCATTGATGTTGAAAGAAGCAATGACCAAAGTCATGCTTCCAACTATGGATAAATTGATCGAGGCAATATGTAAGATGGCTAAGGCTAATGCAAGCATTTCTATGCTTTCTCGCACACATGGCCAGGTAGATAGATGAGTACTTTCATTCTTGAAATAATCTTCTCACTCTTAATGTGTCGTAGGCACTTGGAGAATAATCTTTAGAATTAGATTGATGCGTTGGTCTTTGAACTCTCAACTTTTCAAGTTGGTCCTAGAGAGAGAGAGCATCATATATACCTAGATTGCTTGATTTTTTTGTTGTTTTTTTTTTTTTATTTGTGATTTATTACTATTACTTGCTCTGTGGATGACTGTTATTACTCCATCACCTAAATAGTTGGTTTCTTTCAGCCAGCTTCACCTACAACCTTGGGGAAGGAGATGGCCATTTTTGCTGTTCAGCTAAGCAGAGAAATGCAAGAAATTTCCCGAGTTAAGATGATGGGAAAATTTGCTGGTGCAGTTGGAAATTACAACGCACATCTTGTTGCATATCCTAATATTAACTGGCCTCAAATTGCGGAAGAGTTTGTGACTTCTCTTGGATTAGCGTTTAATCCCTATGTTACTCAGGTACGTTTCCTGCCTTCTTCCTCTTATGATGTAAAAATATATACCTCAGTTGAAGGAATGAAGCCTTGTACTGGTATGATATGTAATGAGCTTATGCACTTCACTTGGGATAATGTGCTTTTTGCTTGTTTGCAGATTGAGACACATGATTATATGGCAAATCTTTATTATGCAATTATCCGATTTAACAATATATTGATCGACTTTGACAGAGATATATGGGGCTACATATCTTTAGGATACTTCAAGCAGGTGACTGTTTGATGTAGCGTGTTGACTTTAAATTTATAAGCATTGATATTACCCCAACCTAATTATCTTATTGTGATTGAAATTTGGAGCAGATAACTAAGGCCGGTGAGATTGGCTCATCAACAATGCCTCATAAAGTAAACCCTATCGATTTTGAAAACAGTGAAGGTAATCTTGGTAAGGCTAATGAAGACCTAACATACCTGAGCATGAAGTTGCCTATTTCTCGTTGGCAGGTATGACAGTTTCTGTTTTGGGATAGCTGATTAATTTTATACGTAAAGTTAGTTCATAACTAATTAGTATAAGTCTGTTTTAACAAAATACATCTTATTTGTTGAATTTGCAGCGAGATTTGACTGATTCGACTGTCTTGAGGAACATGGGGGGAGGACTTGGTCATTCCCTTCTTGCCTACAAAAGTGCACTACAAGGAATAGGAAAGCTCCAGGTATGTTGCATAACAGAAAAGTTCCTATCTCTGTGTACATGTTGATCATTTTAGTGATGAAGGTTCTTAGTAATCAAGTGCTGGATTTGGTTATTCATTTGTGAAAATTTGGAATTCATGATTCATCTATGACTTGTAGCCAGGAGCATTAGTATGTTTTCTTCAACTCGTAATGATTAGCTGCTTGATATCACCTATGACGCAGTAGCCCTTGCTGATTTTTCTCTAAACTGTAGTTTTGTGTGTTTTACTGCATACTTCCATCTCTCTTAAGCTCCATTTTGATTCCAGGTCAATGAGGCTCGGTTAAGTGAAGACTTGAACAAGGCATGGGAGGTACTTGCAGAGCCGATTCAGACTGTATGTATCTTCTGATCTTCATTTATCTTATTCTATATAGCGGCTCAGATTGATACATTTATCCTATTCTGTATTTTGAATGGATTCATCTTTCTGTTTTAACTCATCTATAGGTCATGCGAAGATATGGTGTTCCAGAGCCTTATGAAAAGCTGAAGGAGCTAACCAGGGGAAGGGCAGTTACCAAAGAACGAATAAGGGAATTTATTGAAGGTTTGGAATTACCTGAAGAAGCTAAGAGCGATCTAATGAAGTTAACACCACATTCGTATGTCGGCGCAGCCATTGAATTAGCCAAGACGGTAGATTCAGCTGTGAACGTAATAAATGGATCTGAGGTCTTTGAAACAATTCATAGAAATAGCCAAGAAAATAATTGTGGACCTGATGAGAGTGAGACTGGTTTAAGTATGGAGCTATTCTTTGAAAAACTAATTTCAGACAGGGTTCAAGGGATAGACAACTCCCTACTGGAAAATTGTTATAGTAGTCGAAGTCATAATTATATACTGAAAATCATTAATTTATTAAAGTTGAGTCTGAAAAGTTTCTGACTCAGATACTCGTATATAGAATTTCACCAACAAACAGGATTGAATCAGTTGACTTATAAAGCAGTTAACTAGATGCTCAAGGTTGTTTAAGATAATGTAAGAAAAACATCAGTCTGCATTTTTTTTGAATAATTGATTTTTATTACCCAAGAGCAACAAAGCTGCTATGAAAAATAACAATTTTACTGTTTGTAAAATAAACAAAACCTCACCTTATACAATTAAGCCCCAGTTTTGACTTATCTCTATGTCAATGTTATCTCTAATGCAAAACTTTCCCATATAATCTTGTATAAACAACTTCAAAGAAACAGTCTTTGCATTAATAACATATCCAGCTCATCGACTGCTTAGGCAAAGCCTGTCAAAATGAAGCCCCCCTTCAAAGAAACAGTCTTTGCATTAAAAATCCCATAAGCTTCAGGATTCAATTTGGTTGAATTATTATTTTTTTGGTTACATTTCTTGTTTTTTTATGGGAATATCTCATGGTATTTCAAGTTATGAAGAAGTAATTTTTTTCTTTCTAATTGTTGCTTTATTCTTTTTTACCTTACCAAATTGTTACCGTTAAGCAGTGAGTTGATCCGCAATGTTGGACTTTAATGATTATAAACATTATATCTAAAAAAGAAAAGATTTATGGACCCTTCTCATCCATTTGAAGATATTCTTGATAAAAATGGATACTTGATTCAAGGATTACCCTTTTTATATTCACTCATTTTCTAGCCTTTTCCTGTCCTTTGTGTGGATAAAATTGAGGGCAATTGAAGCATGAGATGAGCCACTGGTAGCTCAAACTATGGTAGATCATGAAGCTTTTTACTGTGAAGTTGGGAGTTTGTCTTTATTGATTCCCACCAATTTAGTTAATAATAATGGGGGAAATTTATATATCAGTTGATTGTTATTTGTTGTCACAGGTGACCCTTCAATGATTTTGAAGGGATCTGGATCTGCAGATTTTTGCTGCACTGCTGCTGTGAATCTGGCTTGATTGAGTCACAATGTCAGCTTTTGGCCATCAAATGGAACGAGAGTTCTCAGCTCAGAGTCTCTTGAGCAGGGAAGATACTGGTAATGTAGTTTTTTCTTTAGATTCCATGTCTTCTTTTCGGATATTCGAATACACAAGGAACGGAGATGGGAAGTCGATATGTGCTCGAGTTGGGATTCTACATGACATCTTTTGCTGCTACAATCTTCATTTCTGGTCTTCTAACTGTTGGTGTTCTATTGGTAACTTTGCTCGTCACATTAGTAGTAATGCTGCAAACCTGTGAAAGTAGGAGCAAGGGAGTAGTGGAGATTCAGAAAGGCAGTGATATTTACCATTATTGCAAGGCTTTCGCTTCACATGGTGAGCTCAACAGCTTGAAAGAACCCGAGATTCCTCCGGTCTGCTGGAGTCTTGCCTTTCAATATACAGAACGGAGAGAATACGAACGAGACCTAAATTTCACGATTTCGATGATTGAAAGCTTTTTCAATACTATTTCACCATCGAATAATCATCTGGATGTTGTGTTAATGGACATAGATGACACCCTTGCTTCAGATCCTACATATTCCTATCAATTAATGCATCAGCAACAGTAAGTCCCTTTGTTCTTTGCTATGCTACTTCGACTCTTCATTTTCTGGTTAATAAAACTCGCGTGCGGATCAGGTTCAACCTGGAATCTGGCTCTAACAAACCAAGTGGTTCCACTGAAGATGCAATCAATCTGAAGCAGCGGCTAACGATGGAATTGTGTATGAAACTTCAGTCCAGAGGATGGTCTTTGATCCTTTTATCAGGGAAGCCCGAGACACAGCGAAATGCTACGATTGAACACCTTAAGACTATAGGATTTAGTGGTTGGTCTTCTTTGATTATGAGGTATTGTTGGTACTTGTCTTTTTCTTTGAACATTTCCAAAACAATTTAGCTTTTTGAATCAAAGAGTAAGGTTATCCGGATAGGATAAAAGATTGCAGATGTTGGGATATGTACATAGACCAACTAGATATATAAAGTAAACTAAAATCAGATTCAATATTGAATAGTAGCGTGGGTGTAAGTTGAATGCAGATGGCTAAATTTTCCAGGAAACTATTGCAGGTCAGATAGCGAAATGGGAATGGACAGCTGGGAATACTTTTCCAGACTAAGAACAGCAATTGCAGTGTAAGAGGGTAATGAAATAGTGAGTGTAATTAGCAGCCGAATGGAGGCATTAACAGGCTCATCTTTGGGAAAACGTGTTTTCAAGCTTCCAAAACCTTGGTTTTACCAATTCTGAAAATCACATTCCATTACTTTTTGTATTCTTTTGATTTCTTTCCTTACCCTCGCATTCTTTTCCTTTTTTTTTTGCATTTTTTGTTTTTATACTTCTATGTATTTTTTATATTTCTTTACATAATGTTTGAATCTGTATATCTTTTTAATTTCATTTTTTCTTAATTTGTTTCTGATTTTTTTTATTATATAATTTTGGTTATTTAGTAGCCTGATATATAAGGTGAAAAAGTGCCAAGTTATCTTAAAGTAGGACATGTATTGTTATGTAAGTTATCTTAAAATTGTTATTTTTTTAACCATGACATTCAACTTATTGGCTGACTAATTCAGATCGAGTTTTGTAGAAGCCTAATATTAAAATGATCATTTCAATCCAATTTTCTTCATTCATAATGCTAAGAATTGAACCCCGAATCTTGTTTATGAGATATAATACCTCATCTCATTAGACCAATTGATTGTTGGTGTTAGGGATTTAATCGTTTAAAACCGCTATTGTAAAAAATAGTGGTTCCCAATGATCGTAGCGATTGAAAAAATGATTGTTACTGCAATTTAAATCCGTGGTTGATATATCTTAAAGTAGGACCTTATATATAAGGTAAAATTATAATTATGCTAACGTCAAAATGGGCACCTGTTCACAAGGTTCAACATATAGTAATAGTAATTAGGGTAAAGTACACAAATGGTCATTTAATCTACTCCGAAAAATATAAAATGGTCATTAAACTTTCCAAAGTTACATAATAGTCATTAAACTTTAGCTTTTGTTATAAAATGGTCATTGAGCCGTTAACTGTTGTTCAATGAATGACGTGACTTCTAATACCCCAATATTTGAGTAGTGGTTAAATTGCAAAGTTTTAAAAGTTAGTGGTTTTAGTATAGTGACTAAAATGTAAAAATTCAAAGTTTGGTGACAAAAGTGAAAAGTTGGGAAAAGTATAGGGACCAACATGGTAATTTTCCCAGTAAATATTTTTATGGTAAAAATGACTAGTTTATCCCGGTATAAGAATTTTGGTGGGAATCAGTTTTTTTTGTACGAGAATTGTGTAAAAAGCTATAAAGGGGATAAGTTTAGGAAATTAATTCGGATGATCATTCGAGCTCAGAAAATTATGAAAATTTGATGGGAGTCTTAGACAGACTAAAGAAAGATGGTTTTAAGTTTCGGAATCGTTTTGATTCGATTTGGATTCGATTCTATACAGTATTTGAGTAAATATGGGATAATGACATTTTGTAATTACCAATGTTCATTAATGGCATTTTGGTCATTTTACCCTTACTTTTTAATTAAAGATGATTATGGAAAAGTGGTAAGGTTAGGTGTCAACACCTAATTGGTCAAAATGGAAGGGTAAAATGATAATTTTACTATTGATGTAGATTTTTAAATTGGATATTAAAGGATTAAAATGCCATTTGTACACAAATTAAATGAAGAAAAGCTAGAAATTTCTCCATCTTCTTCCTCCAAATTTCGAAACCTATAGCAAAGTAAGAAAGGATTTTTTGATTCAATTTTTATCAAGATTTAGTTGGTTTTTGGATCAAGACATGAAATAGAAAATTGATCTCCATCAAATTCTCTTTCAATTGGTATAATTTTTGCATAGTTTCCATGCTTATATGTTGAGATTGTAAGTTAGGGTTTATGAAGGACAAGTTGATATATTGAGTTTTATGGATTGCTTTGATTAAACATGGTGTTGTGATGTTGTTTCAAGCATGAAAATAATGAAATTTCTATGTTTTGGTTGTTAGGTGATTTTTGGGAAAATTGAAAAATTAGGAGAAACTCTTGCAAAATTTTTATTTGAAGTAGAAATGATGTGTGAAGCTTGAATATGATGTTTAGAAGTTGAATTTATGCTTGAATCAAGTGAGGAATTTTGGCCAAAGTGACCTTTGGTATTCGGCCTACTAGTATAAAATAAGAGAAAATTTTGGAAAATTTTTCCTAAGCTTGGAAATGATGTAAAGATGATTTTGTAAGCTTTGGAAAGTTATTTGGACTAATATGGAAGGTTGTGAAGTAATAAGGACTAAGTTGTAAATTTTGGAAAGTTTAAGGACTTAGTTGTTAAACTTGTTGTTGAAGTGTATTGTGATAGAAAATCAAGTTTAGTGATTAAAAAGGTTTACTTTGAAGTTTAGATAGAATTTGAGGACCAAATTGTGATTTCGGCAAATTTAAGGATTAAATGTAAATTTTTAAAGTTTGGGTCCTCAAGTGCAAAGAATGAAGAATGTGAGGTTTAGAGTTGGAAATAATGGTTGGAAGTTTAAAAAGAGTCTTTAGGATTAAAATGAATATTTTGAGAATTTTGAAGAATTATTAGAAATATTCTCCCTAATGTGTAATAATATTAGTAAGATACTAACATGTATTTTGAATGGTATGTGTTGTTGTAATGTTGTGTAGATCGTAATCGTGACCTGACTCGTGACTTGAATAGAGCAGTTGATAAGGAAAAAGTTCAAGAATAAGGTCGAAGGTGATTGTACATCTTGCTAAGTTACTAGTGAGGCAAAGGTGAGTGCATTCTACTTACTCTATTTATGAAATGAGAAAGACCGGTAATAAGTTATTCTCGATCATTGAAAGAAAAAGATTTGAATTTTATTAAATGATTTTGAAATGCTTTATGAATGATTTTGGGTAAGAACTGTCCAATGCATATTTTTACATATTGGAGTGATTATCTTGATCCATTGATATTATCGAAAATGAATGAAATGTTCATAGTAGTAAATTAATTGAAAGCCTATTGTATAATTATTGAGAGTCTTGGTATATTGGCATGCCAAAGAGGTGAAGTATATTAATATGATATTACTGTCAAGTACAGTAATGAGACAGTGTGCTGTGTTCTATGGCTATGACCTATTGGTTAATACTGTTGTTAAGTTACAGTAGTGATATAGTGAGTCGTGTTCTACAACAATGACCTATTATTATTATTGATGCCGTTAAGCTACGGTGGTGTTTACAGTGTTACACTGACATTGATACATTGATATCAATACAGCGGTACATTGATAAATTGTTTTATTAATGGAACAACTAAATAGTTGTTGTCGGGCACATGTGCATACTCATCATTGACTCGCATACCATGTATTCTCATCCATATTACATTGGGCTATATCGATATGGAAAGTGAAGTATAATGGATCAAATTGATATAACCTGTATTGTATTATATATGAATATTGAGATTGTTACAGGTTACGAAAAAGGGAATGGTTTTGACAAGTTAGTTTTATGATTTTCAAATCCTTTTTGATATTTATAATTTTGCACTCTAATTATTCTTATCATTATTTTACTATGGACTGTTTTAAATATTTTTACATTGCCTCACTAAGTATATACTTAGCGTGTGATTGTTTCACGCGTAGGTAAGAAGGAAAGTAAGGAGCAGCTGCAGACTTCATCATATTTTTTGAGGATTGAGCATCAGTGATTAGTATGACATCTTTAATGTTGTCTTTTGATATTTCTAGTTGGCATGTATAATATAAATGTTTTGGCTGCTCTGATATATACATATTTAGAAACGAGTTAGATTAATCGTATTTTATTTACTATCTAAATGATTTTTAAATTAGGTAGTTTTTAAGCAGTTTTATTATTTAAATAGCTACTAAGTAAACTGCCTAGTTGCTGCTTGAATTTAGGTTTGAATTGAACTTAGAAAAATTAAGTTTTAAATTTTACGCTATTAACTAAATGATTAGTTTTAAAAGGTTATATTGATTTCATGTATATGGTCAATGGTAAATGCTTAGTGACATCTCTGACCTGTATTCAGCAATGGATACAGGAAGGGGGTGTTACGTGACTGCTACGAAAATTTGAATAATAGCACATTTAATCCTCCATATTTACACATTTAATCAATTTAGTCATAATTTAACCTTCATTATTGATGTCTAAATTGATTGAATATGTAAATACTGAAGATTAAATATAATATTATACAAATTTTCGTAACTGTCATATCACCCAGTTAATGACAGTTAACGACTTAATGACCATTTTGTAACAAAAACTAAAGTTTAATGACCATTATGTAACTTTTGAAAGTTTAATGACCATTTTGTATTTTTTAGAATAGTTTAGTGACCATTTGTGTACTTTACCCTAAAAATTATTTCCACTTTTTGTGTCCCAATACTAAAAAATTAAACCTTATCATGCAATCCTAATTTTCAAATCCTAAACTCTAGAAATTAAAATTTACACCCTAAACTGTAAACTTTAACCCTTAACCTTAAATAATGTTTTTTTAGTATGGGCATAAATAGGGCCACAAAAAAGGTAGAGGATTTTTATTCGCCAAAACCTGCCACAAATCGTCTACCATCATTCAAGTGTCGATGTAACGCCAGATTAAAAAAAGGGTAAAGTACGTATATGGTCACTAAACTATCCTATAAAACACAAATGGTCATTGAATTTTTAGAAGTTACATAATAAGCATTAAACCATTGGTTTTGTTACAAAATAATTATTACACGTTAACTGTTGTTAAGAAGATGACGTGCAGTTAAGAAAAAAAAATTAATATAGACATTTAATCCTTCATATTTAAACATTCAATCACTTTAGTCATAATTCAAAACTCTAAGAAATTTTTAGATACTAGCTCCCAAAATTTCCAACTTTTTGTCTTCACGTTCCCTCACTTGTCGCGCCTATGAATAATGGCCAATAAATACCATAGCTATAATCTTAATCAGATTCGAGTGTACTTCGAACCTTTCAAGAAAAACATTTTCCCTCGTACCAAAACAATTGAAGAACAAAGGAACCGTTGGGATGCAAGAGTAATTTAACTAATGCAGAAGATCGATGATCAATCATGTTGCACGTAAGAGAGTAATTTAACTAATACAGAAAAACCCAGAAAGAAGGTGAAATGCAAACCGCATCGAATCACTCAATTTTACATATTGGTCTTTGGGTTGTTCGCATTGTATATTATATTATATTATATTATATTATCATAATACAACCAAGTGTTCAAGGTTTTAATAAAAAAAACCCATGTATATGATATTGCGATTTGAAAAGCCGAGAAATCGAATTTCTAATTGCAGGCGAGGGCGAAAATTATATTAGTATAATTGAGTTATATTCGTTTGGAGTTTAATTGAATTCAATGGTCAGGAAAACGCAAAGAATAAGAGAAAGCGTACTAGACTACTAGTATACAAGGGTATAGGGTTAATGATCATTTTGTAATAAAAATAATCAGCATGTTGTTTGATCTTTTGATTGCGGTTAACTTCTGTTGACATCGGAAATATCAAACACCGAACAAAGTGATGGAAGCGATGGTTATAGAGGAGGTTGGTGGTGGTTCACCCATTTTGAAAATAAATAGAGAGCCAAAGACGGTGGTTTCAGCTCGGTGGGTATTTATAATCAAGTGGTATTGTTTGATGGGACGGGGTCTGACTTAGTGACTACTATTGATGGGTTGACAGCATTATATATGGCTTTCAGCCAATAGGCTTTTTAATCTGGTCATGTGAGTTGGCAGGGTTAGACTCGAATGTCAGACGATAGGTTCAGCTGATAGGTCAGATAAATTTGATAATTGTTATATCGAACGTGACCCTAAAGAATGCGTCTTGAAGGCCAAAAATAAGAGTTCTGGAGGTCATAATGTTTCACATGCTAAGGCGTTGCGCGAAAATTAAGAGTTACGGGGGCATAGACGAATATATAACTTGTAGGCGGGGATATAGGTAAAGGTATAACAATTGCATGATGAAAACATGGGTTACATTAGGCCTCAGGTTGAAAAAGAAAAAGAAGAGGTGGCTAGACTTTGGGAGAGTGAGCGTAAAGTAAATTCCAAGAGTAAAGAAGATGGGGAAAAGCCTGAGATGGAGATCAAACCCGGGGAGGTGACAGAAATCGAAGAGGTGGAGAAAGAAGCTAAGCTGGAAATGGTGGGTGCCATCAGCCATGCTTTAGAGTTAGTGATGACATGCATCATGCATGTCAACGATCTGTGTTAAACCAATAAAGAACACAACATAATCCACAAATTGTGATATCATTCCTCCAAATTAAGCTAAAGAAACTGGGCATTTCCATTCCTTATTTCAGAGCTCAAACAGATTCTTCACTTCATAATTCTAACTTCAAACTACTGCAATCCTTCAACTTTTAATGGATTCTTTAGGCTACGTGATGCTCATAAAATAGAAATTATAGTAAAAGTCCTCCTATTTACAAGAAGATAATACTTTTAACCCCTCATTAGATTCCAACTTCATTTCACTCACTAACCATCACTGTTCAATAAAATAAAAAAAAGTTCTTTCAATATTATACAAATACTATAGTATAAGTGTTAGATGAGTAATAGTGATGCATAGAATTATAGTACAAGGGATAAACTTATAAAAATATTCTTCGGATGCCAAATTAGTAATTTAACTATAGTATAGGGGCTAAAGCACACATTAAGCCATTGTGCATATAAGCCATTTTTACCCTTCATTCATTTCTTCAACGAATTGTTCGATCTGAATCGACCCATTTCTATACACGGATTTGTTTACGATTTTTCCCCTTTTCTAAGTATTGAATCTCTTTACAGTCGCAAAGGAGAAGAGGCAACACTCGCAATCTGCAGCGCCCATATCTTCACATCTTTTGCATGTAATCTTTCATTATTGTTTTTTCCTCCTTAGATTTTCCCTTTAATCTCTTTCATTCTCGTGCTATTTCTTGTTCATTGTTTAAACACGGCCTTTTTTTACTCATGATCTGCTCCCCCTCGAATTTCATAGATTTAAATTTTTTTATAATGTTTTTTTTTCTACGTTTAGATAAAATTCCATGGATCTAGTCACTCTAATTCCAATGGAGCATGGTTTTTTTTAACAGGCTTGAACTTTTAGTCCTAATCTTAATCCCTTTGATCGAGTTTCCCTTTTTTTTGCATATCTAATATGGGCTTTTAATAAATAAATTTGTTGTTACTATAGAAATGAAAATAAACCCAATTTTCATTGATGTATTGTTTGCATATAGAAATTTATTCTTGCTGAAATTGAAGATTTTGTAATGGGTTTTTATCTACTTATGCTTGCCGACTGTCTGAGAAATCTTTATATTATTTCTGTTTTGTTTTTTTTCGAATTTATAAGTGACTTGTTTTTCTTGATCTTCATTGCTTGGCCTATATATGGAATGTTTTTGAAGTTGAGTCGTCTGAAGATCGATAGAAACCCTTGGTAATACAAAAAATGGGCTTGTGGACGATATTGGAAGGGTTTTTGCTTCTTGCAAATGCTTTGGCAATATTAAACGAGGATCGTTTTCTTGCTCATAGAGGATGGAGTTTCTCGGATTTCTCTGCAGGGAGGTCAAAGTCATTTAAAGGGCAGCTTATTGGTCTCATTTACGCCACTCAATACATGAGAGTTCCTCTCATACTACTCAATGCAATCTGCATTTTTGTTAAGCTAGTTTCTGGTTGATGCTGTTCTCGGTAAGATGCTTATGTCTATGATTGATGCTCGGTTGAATTTTGTATTAGGTTCTCAACCCAATCCCCCTTGTTTCTTTGTATCGAAGAACATGCTTATTAGTGGGAGGAATACCCGTTTCTGTCAGTTTTGTTTTCTGATTTTGCTCAATTTGACTTGGATTCCATGGAGGGTGAAACAGAAGCACAGTGCTCGCTTGTTATTTCTTAAGCTACTAATTGGTTGACTGTATGGTTAAAAGTGAAAGTCAAGTTTTAGATTAATTTTTCGTTTTAATGTGGGAAGTTCAAATAAGATCTTTTAGCAATGCAAGTTCTAGCTGTTTTACATGATCGACATGTTTGCAGTCTGGAGCAGGAATGGCAGAAACTGCCTTTCAACCACTTGTCCTGGTCTAATAAATTTTGATTTTATTTTATGGACTCATATAAATTAATTATATTGATTGCTCGAACTGGCAATCAATCACGCAGAGAGAATTGGCTCATGGTGGGGATAACTGCATTTGCATCTTCATGCTTTACTTTTTCTTTTGTTTTGGATAAGCTTATTTTCATGCTTTTCTGTTGCTTCATATTTGATTATTTGTTAGTTCAATTGTGAATTATTCTCTTCCCTTTTCGATCTTAAGCATGCCATAGATTTCACCCTTTTAAGGAACGCTAGAGGTCTTCATCTTGCTATGAATTTAATTGTTGTAGCCAATACTAGCCATTCCTGATATTCTTCGAATGTGAATCCTTATCTGTTCATTATTTGCAGAACTCATGAAGTGGAATCTGGAGCATAGGAATTTGCAGAAGTTTGGGAAAGACAAGCAGTCCGTTCAAAAATTAGGTGATATATCTGTTTTACTATATTTGAAAAGTTACGTGATATATCCGTTTTTTTTATTCTTATAAGTGTGTATCCTCATTTTTAAATTTGGATTTGAGGTTTCATGATGGGATTTTATTGCCTGGAATTGTGATAACTGGATAGCTGTAGCATCTGTATCATTTTGAAATATACAATTTACTGTGGCTGGAATTTCTATTATGTTGGCATCCCTTAATTGCTGCTTTAAAACCTTATGCCTGAAAATGGAATTTGAGTTTCGGGGCAGGGCGGTTAGATTTCCAGTGGATTTTTCTCATTTGGGAGTTGCATTTGGATGCTAGAACCCAAGTTAAGCCTAAGCCAAAGTTTTTTGAAGTTCTGATCGAAAGCAGGGCAAGCAAGATTTCACCCTGCTCCTTTGCCGTTCCTAATCATGTTTCCAATAATCCAAACCAGATGAAAAAAAAAAACCTATAGTGCACCCCTGATGGCAGTACCGAGATGAATTTTAATTAGATGATAAAATTAAGTGTGCAGGGGTAGTCCCAGTCAAAACCAAAAAATGTTAAGGGTGAATGGCGATAGATTCTTTGATTCAGTGACAAAATAACTAGTAACCATTTCCTTTTTTCCTTTCTATTCAGTTTTGATTCACATGGGGGTGTGATCAATTTAATATAGTTTAGAAGATAATTATTTATTTGATAAAAAACACTTTGAAAACTGTTTATTAGTTTGTGTACCTTCCAACTTTTAGATTGAATTTAAATTCAATTTGTATCGGAAATTACAAACTTGGAAGATGATCAAAGCATCATCAAAATGTTATTGAAAATTACATATGCTAACCGAAACATTCATGTTTGATTTTTCTTTTTTATTAGTTTTAAGGTGAGTACAAAGTATTATATGTTTATACTTTTTTTAGTCCTTTGCTAAAGTACATAAACCTTGCAGATAAAACTGCTCGAACCTGTTGTAGTATCATGTTTTATTTTTTCAAATATGAAAAATTGTTGAACTGAAGTTTTAGCAATAACAAATAAACGCTAATTAAGAAAACCCAAAAGAACCAGCAATTCTTGGCTATGGAAAATCCTTGATCAACAAAGAAAGAACTACACGTATACCCCATAATCCGAGAGTCACATCCAATAATTTTAATCATCTTCGAATTTTACCCAACTCCGTGTAACGCACCGTTTTATCTTTAATTTTAGTTGTGTTATCATAACATTTTGTAATAAAAACCTAGATAGCTGGGTTTTTTTTCTTATCGAATGAATGATATTAGAATCCTTTCTCTCTAAAAGTCTTCTTTTACTGAATCAATCTCCTCTGAATTAGAATTATTTTTTGACACGTCAATTAGGTAGTTTGAACATAATTTAAAACAACTAAAAAAGGAAACGATAAATCTGAAAAAGAAAAGATAAGTGCAATACCGGTCAGATCATACATTTTTTCTTTGTACTAAAGAAAAACTCTACGATTCATTGTAGGAAGGGTCTTTGGGGAATTGTCAAAATACGAACTAGATGAAATTCCAAAAATCGGCAACCATCTTTCACGCTTATTTTTAGAGGTGACGATCCTCAACAAATAACATCGGCAAGAAATTAAAAAAGGGATCAAACTATCTATGACCACCGGCATACGCGAATTAAGAACAAGTGCTGTGAGCGTCACCGTACGAAACCGTACACCTGCAAAAGTAACTATAGAAGCGTGTAAAGACGCGCCATAAAGACAGATAAAACTTACCACAAAAGTAAAGAAAGCGCAACAAGATGTGTGAAGAAAAAGAAAACAAATAAAATTAAATATAAGAAAACAATAAAAAATACGAATCACCAGCTGTCGGCGACCAACACCAAAATTGATGTCACCTCCGATTAGCAAAGAAAAAAAAGCAAACAACTAGATTATGGAGGCAAGAGCCGATTAATTTTTTTAATTAGAATTAAATTATAATAAAATGGTCATTTTATTAAAGTTAAAACAGTGTGTTACAGTCTAAGGCCACATTTGTTTAAGAAAATAAATGAGTAAACTCAGGGTGAATCTGTTATGCGGCACCTAAAATACGGTTAAAAAACGTCGTGAACGATTCTCCCTTTTACCAGTTACCAACATTAATGTTACATTTTCCTAACTTAAAATGCTTACATTTTACATACTTTTTATTAATTTGGGTAACATTTGAGATTGCAACCGAATGTGCTTTTCGGTAACAATTCAGGTTGCAACCTGAAATGGTGTGTAAATTTCTAAAATGTTACCAACTCAGTAATAAATATAACAATTTCGGTTTCAACCTTAAATGTCGTTAAACATATTTCACGACAAGTATCGAAACTTCACGCTGAGTTTCGATACCCAACAATACGATCGAATATGTTGTGCTATTCGTAACAATTTAGGTTGCAACCTGAAATGCTACATGAGATAGGGGTTGAACATATTTCACGACAAGTATTGAAATTTTACTCTGAGTTTCGAGACCCGACAATGCAATCGAATATGTTATGCTATTCAGTAACAATTTAGTTTGCAACCTTAAATGTTATCTAAGTTTCTAAAATGTTTCAAACTTAATATTGAGGCTATCATTTCCGATTGCATTGCAACCTTAAATGTTATCCCTTTAACATAGTTTCTTATGATTTTGGATAATATTTTAGGTTGCAACCTCAAATGTTACACGAAATCTGATGGTCGAGGGGTTGAAAATATTTCGTGATGTGTCTCGAAACTTCATTATTGGTTTTGAGACTTGTCAATACAACCAAAAATATCACGCTTTCAGTAACAATTCAGGTTGCAACCTGAAATGTTACATGATATAGGTGTTGAACATATTTTACGACAAGTTTCAAAACTTCACTCCAAGTCTCGAGACCCGCCAATACAACCTAATTGTTATGTTATTTAGTAACAATCCAGGTTGCAACTTTACATATTATCTAAGTTTCTAAAATGTTCTAAACTTAATATTTGGGCTAACATTTCCGGTTGCAACCTCAAATGTTATTCTTATAACACTTTTTCTTATGATTTTGGATAATATTTTAGGTTGCAACCTAAAATGTAACATGAGATCTGATAGCCGAGGGTTGAACATTTTTCACCAAGAGTCTCAAAACTTCATTACCAGTTTTGAGACCCACAACCGAAAATTTCATGCTTTTTGATAACATTCTAGTTTGTAACCTGAAATGTTACAGGAGATAGGTGTTGAACATATTTCACGACAAGTTTCGAAGCTCCACCCTGAGTTTCGAGATTCGTTAATATAATCGAATATGCTATGTTTTTCGATAACAATTCAGGTTGTAACATGAAAATGTTACACGAGATAGGGTTTTGTGCATGAAATAAAATGGTTGCTTGGTTTTCTGCATGGAATGAAATGATTCTTATACAAACATCGAAAGTTGAATTCACATGGAAGAACAAAAAATAAATGTTTTGTATCCATTAAATTTTTGAAAAAAGTTACATTAACGTGATTGTATATATGTGCAAAACTACATTACAATTATGGCATACATTTCTCCTAACAAAAAATAAATAATTAAAGTTATCAAAATGAAGGATGCTGGAACATAGGTTGTAACCACGTAGCAAAATCGACACTGCATTCTAAATAATTTACAAACACCTGCAATGTATTATATAATAATGAACCTATCAATAAAATATTAACTTCTAGTGAAAAAATATTTGAAATTTCAAACTTATCGTCCATTCAGCAGGGACCAATTGTCGTATCTCTCAAAAAGGTTTTCGATGAATATAATTTTAAGCACAATACGATCTGTTTATCGATTCCATGGCTAAAACCATGCTTAAATTCAAGTTTAAGAAGTTAAGAACCCTAGAATTCCTAGGGATATCAAGGCTCGATGATAAGTGTTCAAAAGTACTATTTTATTACCCTTTTTACTCATATTATTGTTAGACTTAAGCTCATATTAGTTGCATAGTTAGTTATTCATGCATTAATTCATGCATTAATTCATGTTTCTTTCCACTATTGAGCTTGATTACATAACTTGGTGATTTTTGTGGAAAAAAATGCTGCTTTGGTGTGTTTTTGTGTGTGTATGTGCAGGATCACTTGCCAAAGCAATGCTGAGCTAGTTGCCAGGGCAATGCATGAAGGATATGCCGAGCTAGTTGCCAGGGCAATGCATGAAGGAGACGCCGAGCCAGTTGCCATGGCAATTGTCGACAAAGAGAAAATGCAATAGGGATGTCGAAATTAATGACTTTACAAGCCCAAGATGACATGGAGCAAGGCCCAAGCCCAAAGGAATTTGATTGCCATGCAGAGATTAAAGAAGAATTAAATTCCAAGAAGATAGGAGAAGTTCTAATAGGAATAAAATTATAATAAAGAATTATATTCTTTAAAGATAATTTAATTCCAACTCAAACTCCTCCTCAAAGAAGGACTTTGGCCTAGCCCTATAAATAGCAAGGAGATTTCGACTACTTGATAGAGAAAAATAGAGAAATTTTGATAGAGAGCATTAGGGGAAATTTCGACTTCTTCTTCTTCTTTGCTTCCATTAGATTCATGGTTTGGGGATTATTCTTTGTATATCTTTTGAACCCAACCATGAACTAACTTGATCGGTTAGGGTTATTGTATTTTGTTGTTGTGAAAAACAATTGGATTTTGTTTAGGTAATAAGAGTTTGCACTTTCAATTCAAGGTTTACTCATTCTTGGTTCTTATTCTTGTTTGCGAGTGAATTGGGAGAGGATCTCGTAACTTCATCTATTTATCTAATATCAGGAGAGTTAGATTCAAGAAACGAATGAGTATGGTCTTTATTCAATCCAATGATGGTGAAGATTAATCCGGCTTAGGAATAAGTTAAGGATTTCAACGGCTAAGAGGAGCGCAAGATTGGTTGTTGTTCACCCTTGATTCACGCAGGGATGTATTATCAAGGCATGCACAAGTAGCTAGAGTTTCGACTTAGGGATAAGAAGAAACCATTGAAGAACGCTCCGCCGAACCTTGAAGTTGCTGGCCAGACGCCCAAGTAGTTGCCCAGCTAGTTGCCCAGGCAACCATCGATTAGTTGCCAAGGCAACCCCGCTGCGCAAGTTGCCACGGCAACTGAGTTGCCCTTGCACTCTTTTACCAAAACGATCCAATCAGCTATCACACCTCAACTCACGATAACCTGGCCTATCTCTCTCTTTTTCTCTCATATTTTCTTTTACTTTCTTGCTTTCTAGTTTAGTTATTAGTTAAACTCCCATAATCCTTTAATTGTGTTTTTACTTTTCACAGTGCAGTAACTTAAGCAAAGTGGCTCAAACCAATCCTTGTGGAGACGATACTCGATACTCATATCACTTTATTACTTGCGACGTGTATACTTGCACAATTGCGTAGCACTTATCACACGCAACAAGTTTTTGGCGCCGTTGCCAGGGATTGGCAATTGGTGTTAGTTGTTTTTGTTATTGCATTTTTTTTCTCTTAGTTTTACTAACTTTTCTTTTTGTTTGTTTTATAAAAAAAAATTAGGTGCGCTACAAGTTAAGGGACATCAACATGTCGGGAAATAAAAGCCGATCTATTCGAGAGATGATGTTGGAAGATATGAATCAATCCAATCAAGAGTTTCTTGCACCCTTTGATGATTACCTATACCAACCGAGAAAAGCCCAAAGAACTTATACCGTGGAAAAATCTTGTGCTATGTGTGGAGAACATCATGTGTTTGAAAATTGCCCTCACATTTTCGGTGCATATAACTACATGGAGGACCATAGAGGGAACCAGCAGCAAAATTCTTCATGGTATGATCAAAAAGCTCAAATTTTTTTACCATAACAATTTTGCCAAGAAGAATGATATGCCATGGCAATGTAGTCCTTTTCAAGAGCATTCCAATTCCTTGGAGGAAACGTTACTAGCTTCATTGGCTAGACTTGACGGATCAATTGAAGAGATTCGAGAGCTATCAAAATATATGGATACGAGGATAACTCAATGGGATGCAACCTTAGGGGATTCAGAAGATCAATTGGGGAGATCCACATATGTCATGGATAACATGCACCAACAATTCATTCCTAGGGATACTGACGTCCCAAAGCAAGAGGATAAGGAGCAATACAAAGAAATCTCTCCGATGTGTGAGGAACAACTAGAACCTCAAAGTCAAGATGATGCCAATGAGAGAGACTGCCTAACACATGATGAGCTTGAACAACAAATTGCCTCGGTAATGATTGAGGAGCCTGAACAGAGCAATGCCGCGACAACACTCGGTGAAGCCGAGAACAACAATACTACAAAGAAATTCGAGGAACCCGATGCCCGTAAAGTTATAACGTTGATGTTGAAGCGAGAATGTGCAGATTGCTCTCATCTACAATTGCCACGGCAATTACACGACCACATGCAAGATCAACGAGATGATAATACTTTGCCAATGGAATATGAGCAGGTAATAGTTGAACCTTTTGAATTCTTTAAAAACACCTCGTCCATTGCGGTATGTCTTGAGGAACCGAGGTTGGTAGATTTGAAGCCATCAAAATCTCTACCGATGGAGATGTTTGAGAGGCCAAAAGAAAAAGGTGTTTGGATTCATAAAGCTCTTGAGAAAATTGATTCTTCCCTTGACTTAAAGCAAAATTTGACAACGATTGCCACGGCAATTGGCTTGAGCAAAGAATTGCCACGACAACAAAGGCTACATCCAACCATGATAGAAGTCGACAAGAATGAGGTAAGTGAATGGTTGAGAATGGATATAATTTTTCCTATTAATATATTTGTGCCTTCAGGAATAGTAGCAAGGTGGAGAGTATACATGGACTACAAGCGAACAAAGAAGAAAGACACCTCCACCATGGTAACGCAAAAGGGAGTAGTGGCAAGCACATTGGCCAAACTCTTTTTGGGCAATATTATCACCCGATGGAGGATGCGGATGAACTATAAGAAGTATCGAAAACGGCAACCTTCAACACCGCAACAACTCCTGATACGCATGCCTCGGCAACCATGGACGCCAGCGCGCCGCGCCGGCAACCCCCCCGACGCCTCGACAACCATGGATGTGCATGCCTCGGCAACCCTCGACGCCACGGCAACTACTGATACATTTATTTTTAATTTTATTTTTTGAACTATTTTGTTCTATTATTTTTTTGTTATTTTTCTCTTTATTTTTTAGGATATATTTTATTTTTCTTCATTATCTTTAGTTTCCAGGTTTTCTTTATTTTCCACAACAAGACTCACAACCACCATGATAAGGAAATTTACTACCGACTACTCGCCACGGCAACCACAACAGAAACTGGCGATGCCCAGGCAACAACAATGGCTTCGGCAACTACTGATGCATATGCAAGTAAACCTGCATCGGCAAACATGGACCAAATCAAGGCAATGCTATTCACGCGGTACCAGCCACAAGAATTCAACCACTGACCGAAAATTGAATCAAGCAAACGACACGAAGGAAACTCATCACTCGAGGTGACGACCTCTCTGACTAACTCATTTCATTTAATTTCTTTTAAATTTTGTTTCACTTTTACGTGCATTGAGGACAATGCTTCTCTCGAGTTTGGGGGGGGGGTGTTGGTTTCTAGTTAGTTTCATGCATTCATCTTTAGCAATCACATATAGGTTGCATATGTTACTTGTCATGCCTTTAATTTGATTTAATTTCTTAAGACTTGTTGAATATCCAATGATGAATTTTTACCACTGCACTTAATTGAAAGAACCTTTAATTTTAGGATTACATGAAAAGAACTTAGAATTTTACTATGATGCTGAATTTTTTTTACACGGTTGTGGCTTGTTGATTGAAAGAAACTTAGTGAACTTAGGTTGCTTAAAATTTGGGTAAATTTAAAATTGAAAATTAAAAGTTAATTTCTTGCTAGAGGTGCCAAAAACTGGCTCTAGTAGTAAATACACTTTCTTGCTAGAGGTGCCCGAAACTGGCTCTAGTAGTTAATGCACATTAAAGAATCGCTAGAGGTGCCCGAAATTGGCTCTAGTCGACTAAAATAAAATAAGAAATTGCTTACTTTGCTAGAGGTGCCCGAAATTGGCTCTAGTGAAAATAAAAATAAAGGCCCCGGCAATTAAATTGATAAAAGCCTATTGTTCACATAGAATCTTGAAAATCAACTTGTACACAACTACGCACACACATTGTCACGAGCATTATAGTTTGGTTCCGGGTAATTTTTGTGCTATCCGAAAAATTAAAAGGTGATCATAATTTGTGCCACAGTTCCGAGGTTTGAATTCAAGTTTGAAGCATGACTTTGATGATTAAAGTCTTGGCAGGTAATTGTTAGTTTGCATTGCTTGAGGACAAGCAATAGTTCGAGTTTGGGGGCGTGATAAGTGTTCAAAAGTACTATTTTATTACCCTTTTTACTCATATTATTGTTAGACTTAAGCTCATATTAGTTGCATAATTAGTTATTCATGCATTAATTCATGTTTCTTTCCACTATTGAGCTTGATTACATAACTTGGTGATTTTTGTGGAAAAAGATGCTGCTTTGGTGTGTTTTTGTGTGTGTATGTGCAGGATCACTTGCCAAAGCAATACCGAGCTAGTTGCCAGGGCAATGCATGAAGGATATGCCGAGCTAGTTGCCAGGGCAATGCATGAAGGAGATGCCGAGCCAGTTGCCATGGCAATTGTCGACAAAGAGAAAATGCAATAGGGATGTCGAAATTAATGACTTTACAAGCCCAAGATGATATGGAGCAAGGCCCAAGCCCAAAGGAATTTGATTGCCATGCATAGATTAAAGAAGAATTAAATTCCAAGAAGATAGGAGAAGTTCTAATAGGAATAAAATTATAATAAAGAATTATATTCTTTAAAGATAATTTAATTCCAACTCAAACTCCTCCTCAAAGAAGGACTTTGGCCTAGCCCTATAAATAGCAAGGAGATTTCGACTACTTGATAGAGAAAAATAGAGAAATTTCGATAGAGAGCATTAGGGGAAATTTCGACTTCTTCTTCTTCTTTGCTTCCATTAGATTCATGGTTTGGGGATTATTCTTTGTATATCTTTTGAACCCAACCATGAACTAACTTGATCGCTTGGGGTTATTGTGTTTTGTTGTTGTGAAAAACAATTGGATTTTGTTTAGGTAATAAGAGTTTGCACTTTCAATTCAAGGTTTACTCATTCTTGGTTCTTATTCTTGTTTGCGAGTGAATTGGGAGAGGATCTCGTAACTTCATCTATTTATCTAATATCGGGATAGTTAGATTCAAGAAACGAATGAGTATGGTCTTTATTCAATCCAATGATGGTGAAGATTAATCCGGCTTAGGAATAAGTTAAGGATTTCAACGGCTAAGAGGAGCGCAAGATTGGTTGTTGTTCACCCTTGATTCACGCAGGGATGTATTATCAAGGCATGCACAAGTAGCTAGAGTTTCGACTTAGGGATAAGAAGAAACCATTGAAGAGCGCTCCGCCGAACCTTGAAGTTGCTGCCCAGACGCTCAAGTAGTTGCCCAGACAACCATCGATTAGTTGTCAAGGCAACCCCGCTGTGCAAGTTGCCACGGTAACTGAGTTGCCCTTGCACTCTTTTACCAAAACGATCCAATCAGCTATCACACCTCAACTCACGATAACCTGGCCTATCTCTCTCTTTTTTCTCTCATATTTTCTTTTACTTTCTTGCTTTCTAGTTTAGTTATTAGTTAAACTCCCATAATCCTTTAATTGTGTTTTTACTTTTCACAGTGCAGTAACTTAAGCAAAGTGGCTCAAACCAATCCCTGTGGAGACGATACTCGATACTCATATCACTTTATTACTTGCGACGTGTATACTTGCACAATTGCGTAGCACTCGATCTCTATTGTTTTTCATAGGTAATAAGTTGCTATGAATCTATTATTGATAGTGAAATCATTGTGATTTCTATCTCTTTTGTAGCTCAAGAGAACCAAGGTGAAGAATCCCCAAATCCCTCAAATTCCAACAAGTTAAAGAACAAAGGAGTTGTCATCCGTGAGTCCTAAAAGCTTTAGGAGTATCGGTGAGTGTAGGCGGAGTCTCGGGGTTGGCTAGTGCCTTTTTTGATTTTATTGATATTGTTTATTGCATTTCCATCAATGATTTCAAGGTATGGTTACATCGAAACCTCGTAGGAGGTATCATTGGTAAGATTTGGTAAGCTTATTGCATTGATATATGGATTATTGAATCATTACATTGTCACTGATATCATTGAAACATTGATAAAGGCCATATTGATCATTGTATATTGTTATTGTCATCGCTACCGTTATTGCTATTGTTATTGGCCTAATTAGTGAATCCTTGGATACGTATAGGTAATGGATACAATTGGCATGCCATAGAATTCATGATCTCATTGATACAGAGGGGACTACGGTCCTTGAGCTAAGGCTCTATTTGGCGATGTTGGCGGGATGTGTTGGTCTTATTGGCGATGCTAGAGGATATTAACCACTTATTGTTGGCAATGTTGGTTGGGAATTCGTGTATCCATCCATATTCACATATCGATCCAAGAAATTAAGTTATTGAAATTATTATTAAAACATAATTTGAGATGCATTTACATTGATATACATGCTATTGATGTTATTGGCATTCATGATATTATTGTTGACTACCTCACTAGGCTATATAAGCCTAATGCATCTCATTTCCACGCATTTTTAGGTTAAAAAGGTGTGCCGGATCAAGGATCGGAGCTAGGAGAGTTTTAAAGCAAGTCACACAAGCTATAAGTAATGTAAACTTAGCCTTTGAACTCCTAGTATGGTGGCATAGGGTCTAGACATATTAGTTTAGCCCTATTTTGTGTGTATATATTGCTCACCATGTTGAAAGGGTTAAAATATGAAATATAGCATGTTGGTGTTTAGATAAAATTGGTAAAATGGCCTAAAATGCTCTAACAAGTGAAATCATAGTGAATGGATTCATATTGGCATGAAATTTGGTGTGCAATTAGATTTGATGTTTATAAGTTTGCTGGTAAAATTTGGCAATCATTGGACAAGATTAAGGCCTAATTTGATTAAAAACCAGAAAAGAAATGTCATTATAGACCCAGGCGTACCGGTACGGGTGGTGTCATACCGGTACGTATATGCAATTTTGGTAATGTTAACCCAGGCGTACCGGTACGGGTGGTATCGTACTGGTACTGACATAAAATCTTGGTATTGTAAATCAAGGCGTATCGATATTGGTATAGTGGTATCGGTACACAAAATCAACACTGGGATTTTACTGTAGCAAGGGTGTCAGTACGGGTGGTGTCGTACCGATACTCATTAATGACTAAAATTTAGGGATTTAGGGTTAGCGTACTGGTACGACAATAGACCCGTACCGATACGCAAAGCATCGAGCCATCGTATCGGCACAGTATAACGCGTACCGATACGAGATACAAGTTCAAAAAAAATTCTAATAAGGGCGTACTGGTACGACCTCATGAGTACCAGTACCAATACAAGTGAGTTGGTTAAAATTAGTTAACATGTTTAAAAATCTCGCTAAATAGTCACTGAATCTTATATGGATTAATTGAAAGTGCAAGTGGTTTCCAAATTCATTGAAATTTTATTTACAAGATAATCAAGCATTGAATTCCACATTGGTAACCCTAACTATTGACAAGTCCCAGTAATTTTCTAAAATTACAATTTGGTCCCTAAATGTGCATAAGTTACTAAATGACCCTTAATTATAATTTGATTGAGTTTACATTGATCATCATCATTCATTGCATCGAAATAACATCATTGATTCATTGTCTATCGTATAAGTCATCATAGGCAGTAATCTGATCACCATATTGTTCACCAGTAACGCTTTCTGACCTAGATTCCTACCAGACAGGGAAAGTGGTGTTACACCAAAAAATCATCCATAAAGATTTCAAGGTAACTATCAATCATGTCTGAAAATATTGCCATCATGCACCTTTGAAATATGGCTGGTGCATTGCAAAGACCAAAACGCATGAGATGAAAGATAAATATTCGAAAAGGACATGTAAACGTAGTCTTTTCCTGGTCCTCGGGTACAATAGCAATTTAATTGTAGCCAGAATACCCATATATAAAATAGTATACTCCTTGCTAGCAAGTCGATCGAGCATTTGATCAATGAAAGGAAGAGGGAAGTGATATTTCCTTGTGGCTTCTTTAAGTCACTTATAATCCATGCAAATATGCCAACCTGTAGGAATGTGAGTAGGAACTAATTCATCATCATCATTACGACTACAGTAATGCCACTTTTCTTTGGAACATAATGAGTTGGACTAACCTAAGCACCATCAGAGATTGCATAGATAATACTTGCGTCCAACCATTTGAGAATTTCTTTCTTGACCACGTCTTTTATATTTTCATTCAGTTGGCGTTGTGGCTCAATAGATTGTTTGCTCTCATCATCCTGCTTGATCTTATGCATGCATAAAGATGGAATAACGCCCTTAATGTTCTCAATGGTCCAAGCAATAACACGTTTATGCTGCTTTAAAATATTTATCAACTTAGCTTCTTGCATTGCGTCTAGAGTTGTAGAGACATTGTCTGGGAGTGTTTCCGCTTCTCCAAGGAATACATACTTGAGATTAGCTGGTAATGGCTTCAGTTCCAGAGTAGGAGTCTATGCAATAGATGGTTTGAAAGTAGGAATTGTACGGTGTGCAAGATCTAAAGATTCAACTTGCCATTTGCGATGAACTGCAACAGTGAGCACTTCAACAATGCGGTCACAATTTGGGATATCATCTTTTACCATTTTCAGTGCAGTATCCTTAGCAATGAGTATACTACAATGATGCAAGTCTTCTTGGATGATATTATCAAGAATATCAATATGATTTCATTCCTTTGAATTCTTTCCCACATCAGTATTGAACATCTCAAAAGTAACTTGATTATTGCCAACTCGCATTATATGTTCTCTTTTTAAGACATCAATAACAGCCTTCCCTGTTTCTAAGAATGGTCGGCCAAGAATAATAGGAACATCCTTGTCTGCCTTACAATCAAGGATAATAAAGTCTACTAGAAAAATGAACTTGTCCACATGAATAAGTACATCCTTAATTACTCCATTCGGATGAGTCAATGATTTGTCTGCTAATTGCAATGTGACTGCAATTGGTTTAATTTTTCCAGTTTCCAACTTCTAAAAAAGTTGATAGAGGCATTAGATTAATAGCCCCTAGATAATAAAGTTTTGCTAAAGTAGTGATTACCAATAGAGCAAGGGATAATAAAGCTACCAGGATCTTTCATTTTCTTGGTAGAAAGGTGGATATTAGTGCACTCCACTCTTCTATGAGCGCAATGGTCTCTATAGCACTGAGCTTATTCTTCTTGGATAAGATATCCTTCATGAACTTGGCATAATTCAAAATCAGTGTATGAGCATCAATCAAGGGGATTTGCACTGTAAGTGTTGCAAAGTATCTTGAAAGAATTGAGATTGATGATCAGCTTTAGTATTTTTAGATCTCTGAGGAAAAGGTGAAGAAGGATTATCTGTTGATTGCGCCAACTTTGGACATTGTGGCGACAACTTAGATTGCAAAACTGATGGAAACTGAGTGATAAGTAAAGGATCATCATTTTCCATGTCATTCTTCATGCCATCTTTCAATATATGGTCAGGTTTTGAATACTCCCCTTATTCATGAGTAGATATTGATGCTTATTGCGACGAGTCAACAGTCTGTTTGCCATTGCAAAGAGTGATAGCCTTACCCTGTTCTTTACCCTTGATTATCAGACTCTTAGTATTGCTGGAAAGTGTACCCAGTTGTCGAGAGGTTATGTCAGTAGCTAGCTTCCCAACTGAGCTTCCAAAGTACGGATCGATGAAGAGTGACCTTTTACTATAGTCTCTATTTGAGAGAAGTGTTCACACATCATTTCCTCAAAGAGAGCAAACGGATTAGCTATAGACAATGGAGCATAGGGGCTGGTCTGTGACTGTATTTGAGACGGTGCTCCAAATTGCGATTGCAGGCTATACTGTGATTGTTGAGTGTGTGAAAGAAGGTGTTGTGATTGCATCCTATTTTGTTGTGACTGCAAAGGAGCCTATGGTGTATACTATTTTTGCGAATAACTGAAATTCCCTTGGCGTACACTAGAATTCCCTTGAGAAGGATTATTTCCAGAGCAGAATGCTCCTAAATTATGCGCAGAATTGGAATTTCCCCAAGATTGAATATTGTTTGTTTTGTAATAAGTACCCACAACATTGCCCCTAAGATTGCTTACATAACTCGCATTTTCTGCATGCAGTGGGTAATCTTCATAGCTATAATTTTCACCATAAATCTCGCAAGAGAACACATGAGTGGTAGTTTGTTGAACATGCTGAATGGCAGCAACTTCACTTGTCCCCTCTATATTCTTAATTTTGTTCTCCATAGAAGAAATATGAGCCTTTAGAGAAGAAATGTCATCGAGCTCAAAAACTCCCTGTGCAGCCTTGCATGAAGCATCTCTCAAAATAGGATATTGAGAATCATTCTGAGTGAATTGCTTCAGCATACCAACAATAGTGGTGTAAGTGCAATACATTAGAGGTCCATTAAATGATCCATCAACAAGATGTCTTGTGGCTGCATTCAACCCATTGCAGAAGATTTTAATTTTTGTTTCTTGTTGAAGGTTATGGTTGGTACATCGTTACAACAAGGATTTATAATGTTGTGTGGAGAGTTTCATCATCCAATAGATAGTATGTAGTAATGTCATTTCTCAGGCGCGAGTTCATTGTCAGTGAATTAAAGCGCAATACAAATTGCGTTGCAAGATCATTCCATGATGTAATAGATCTGGAAAGGAGTCCACAAAACCATGTGCAGGCTTTACCCTGCAAATAATATGGAAACAATTGCATTCGTAAGACATCATTGGTTACACCTTGCTGACTAAATGAAGCACAAATTAAAAGGAAGGATTGAAGAGGCTATCTAGTGTCTTCATGTGGTAACCCCGCGTACTGCCCATCGGAGTTGAGCGTTTGAAACATAACCGGTTTCAACTTGAAATTTCTATCTTGGATAGGTGGTCTAACAACTCTCGATTGCCAATCATCTAACTGGAGAACAACAACCTTGTGAATAGTTTGGTTCTGGGTTGGTGGGTACATGATGGGTTTTTAGGATCATGAGGGATACCCTCATTGTTGACATGTCTTGCTATCTCACTTCGTTCTCGAAGTCAACGTCCAAGATTTCTCTCAACTTCTGGATCTGGTATGAAAAGTAGAGTAGCAGCACTTCTTGTCATACAACACCTACAAAAACTAAGGAAAATTAAATAACAAAAAGCTATTAGAAACAACTACAAACTAACTAAAGGAAACAAAATTGCAAGAAAAAACATAAAAACCAAATAAAGCCATCTCGGCAAACTTGATCTTTGTAAAATTGTCACACGCTAAGTGCAAGCAGACACTTCTGATGCAAGTATAGAAACAAGACGTTCCTGTTAGATATTGATCCCACAAGGATGAGTATTTAGTTATAATATTGTGTGGCCACAAGCAATTCTATAAATGAAAATATTCTAAGTGTAAATTTAGTTGTAATAAAGAAATTAAGTAGTGAATGTAAGATCAATTGTGGTAGCAAAAACAACAAGTATAAATGAGTAAAGGAATATTAAGATAAAAATCTGGATACCCTCAGATTTGCAGAAAGTCAAGTACAATCAAGGAACTACGATGACTTATTTGGCAAGTAGAACGATTAAGCTTATTTACTAACTCCCCTCCAATCTTCAATTGTTGACCTAGAGACACAGATCAACTACATCTCTCATTGTTAGTCAAATCTATAACTCCTTGAATAAGTGGATCAACTCTCTTTGCATCCTCATTCAACTCTCTTGTAATGACTTGTTAACCTAACTTGTCACACATCTCTCAATGCCAATGACTATGTTCAACACTTTCACGAAAACAATAACCAGATCCAACAATCAAAGTATGAGAAAAATCTAATAAAAATATATTGGACTGAAAGACAAGAATTAAGTAAGTTCATATAGAGCCTAAGAAATTAAACCATCGTCATTAACATACAAAAATCTCCAAATAACATCTAATTACAAAAGAGTTTAAGAAGATAACAAATATTCTCCTTGATCTAGCACTTGAATCCTTTTCTCCTCGGATATTTCTGCCTTGCATCGTCTTGGATCTCCAGAATGGATTTTAAGCCTCCATGGAAGGAGAGCTCGGATGGTTGAAGAAGATAATGGGAATGAAAATCACGTGAAGACCCTTTCTCTCTTCTCAAATTCGTCATTTTATAAGCTGCCCAAGAAAGGACACTTGTCCTTCAGGTGTTTTGCGTGACTCCCAGCCGTACCAATTTTGTTGTAACAAATAATACAACTGGCAGGGTCATCCTTATCTTTTAGCAGACTAGACAATTGACAGCTGCAGTGTCGAGCTGGCTATAGTGATGAGACATCATCTATAGGGACATTAGAAATATATCGAAAACACAACAAAAAGGTAGAAATATGTGAAATAAGAGCAATTGAGACTGAGTTAGACAAAATACAGAAAATAGACATGAAATTACAGAAATGGATGCAATAAACACTGATATGAGGACAATTAAATCCATAAATCTAGAGAAAATACATGCTCTTTAAAGAGCTATCACATCTCACTCGTAGCGGGCACCTTTCCACCAACACTGCATTCTGGTCATCATCTTCCAAGGTAATAACCTTCAAAATGAAATAAATATTTAACGTCAAAATTCACATACTAAATGAATAATAAACTTATTACCTTGGGTTTCTCAGAAGGTCTCCTGCAAGATAGATCGAGCTTTATGCACGCAACAAAAGATGACACCTTTCCCCCAAGCAATTATACGAGCCTTTCCAATAGAAGATGCATTGCCTCTAGTATGAATTCTAGACCAATAAACAAATAACCAAACTTGCATTCTAAAATAGTCACAACAATATTATGCAAAAAGAAGATAGTTATTACTCTATATTTGCATAAACTATAATAATGATAAATATGTACCTCTCAAATTGTAATACAACCTTTTAAGTAAATATGCCTTTCAGGCTGTTGAAAACTAAATGTTGCACCAAAAAGTTTCTTATGCACAAACTTCACCCAATTAAGTTTGCCATTAAGGTCATCGGAGCACAACAACTTGAAATAGTTTGGAATGGGCATGCATCACCAGCGGGACATAGAAAAACACCAAGAATGTACAACAAAACCTTTGAACAAGCGGCAAGTAGAAGGACAAAAGAATAAAGTGATGAATAAAGGATTAATTATGGTAGCAATAACAGAGTATATAAAAAGATAGAGAAAGATGAAAATAAAGCCTATATATCCTTGGCTCAGCTTGACAGAAATATCAATTACACTTCGAGGGAATATGATGGCTCAATCATCAAGTAGAAGGACAACTTAAGTGCTAGCTTCCATTTAATCTTCAATCGTTGACTTAGGGATGTAGATCAGCTTCAACCCTCGTTGTAAGTCGAAACTATAACCCTTTGAACAAGCGGATCAACTTTTATTGTATCCAATCAAATCTCATTATAAACCTCATTAATCTGACTTGTCACTGCATCCGTCAATGTTAGTGGCTAGTTTAACACTCTCATGCAAAAGGTAATCAGATCCAACAATTAAAACTTAAGAAAAAGCTAACACTGTAACACCCCAAAATTTCTTTAAACATTATTAAGGTCATTTATTACTAAGCTAGTTGCTTAAAAGCTAACTTAGTGACCAAAATGACAAAAAATACAAAAGTTAGGATTTCTTTGATTATGGGTTATGGAAAAGGAATTTTTGAGATTTAAAATCATTAGATGATAGAGGGAAAGCTAATTAGGGTACTTGCAAAGTTTGGTTAAAAATCGAGGAAAATTGGAATGGGAATTGGTGTTTAAATTTTAGTGACCAAAATGATAGCTTTTCAAAAGTCGGTGTTTAGAGTATAAAGATGGGAAAAGTATGAGCCCCTAAAGAATTTTACTAGAATTTTTATTCCATAAATGGATAATCGGGTTAGACTGCGTATTTTGGCACTACCCAAATTTCAGTATGAGAATTATGTAAAAAGTTATTCTCAGTCGAATAATTAGGTGATGCTCGGATATATGACTCGAATAAAGAAAATTATTCCGTCATTATTTTTGTTCTGTATATGGATAAGACATGATATGATACGAAAGTTGATAAAAGTTTCAGGAAGAAAAATGCAGTTTAAGATATCGAAGTTTGATCGAACTTCGTAGTTAAGCGTGCTCAGGCCTTAGAATGGATGACCATATGGGAAGGTCCCATATATGTATGGATGAGTAGAAATACATGAAATTTTATTAGATGATGAAATAATATATTAATATCGGATCCTAAAATTTATAAATACGAAGTCACAGATTCAATTCGATAATTTGATTATCGAGAAATCTTAGTAAAAGTCCTAAGTAATTATCGACAAATTGAATGGAGCTAAAATTTTAGAGATAGTTCCATGAACCTCATAAGAGTCATAAAATATCATTTTATGGATATTTGGATGTTAAAAAGGTCGGGGAAAATTTAAATCAATTGAAATGACATGGAATGGTAATTTTGTGAATAAGTTGATCGGTGAAAGGCATTTTGGTCATTTCACCCAAAAGGGACATGGAAGGAATTCTGAGATTTCTTTTATTAGTGGCTGATTAGAATCCAAATAAGTCTAGTTGGAATGTTACAAAATGGCAAATTAGAAATATAGATCTAGTTGGAGGGTATTTTTGGAAAATGGAATTTATTGAATTAAAATTTATTTTTTCATAATAAAAGTGTCTTAAATACATGAAATATGAAGGAATTATCAGAAAATTACTCTCCAAAACCTTGGTGAAGAAAATAAGAAGAGGAAAGAAGAATTTTTTCTAAGCTCGATTTAAGCACCAGATCTCAGTTTTTAGGTAATTTTTCAAACTACAAAGTTGTTCTACTCTTCAAGCTCTATCTTATGATGTAAATAATTCATAGAATACTTGGTTGGTTGATGAGATTTGATATGAGGAAGAAATTAGGGTTTATGAACAAATTGAAGCTTTTATGATTTTATGAATCCATGGTTGCTTTTAAGTTAGAATGATGCTTGTATGATGTTAGAATCATGTTATTGAGTTGGGATTTAAACCCTACATATTTCGGTTTGTATAGAGAATATTAGGGTTTATGGATTCAAGTCTAACTTAAGGTTTGTGATGTTGGATTAATGATCTAGTAAGCTTTATTTGTTGTTTGAAAGCAAAACCCTAAGTTAAATACATAGAGACTATTTTGGCAAGCTTCAAATTAAGAGACTAGATCTGATTTTTATGAATTTGATGTGTATTTATGTTATTAATGATGTTAGAGACATGAAAATGAAGTTAGAATGCTAAACCGATGATTAATCGCATTAGTGACCATTTTGACAATTTTGTCAAACTTGAATGGTCTATTGGGCAAAGAGGATATGTAGAAGGAGTAAATCTGATTTTTTTTAGTTAAAATGTTGGAATTAAGGTAGTAATGTTGATTTGAGGACTAATTTGCAAAATTAAGAAGCTTGAATCCTTATACTTGAAATTTGGTGACCATCTCGACAAATCAAGAAAAAGTTAGAGAAGTAAAGGTTTAAGCCTATTTTGATGATGTAAAAAGAACATATGAATACAAGCTTTACTCTGGTCATTTGAAGTAAAGTGATGGGACTAAATTGACAAGTAGAGAAATAGGGAGAAGTTAGTGTAAATTAGAAGTTATTTATGGAAAGTTATGTTGGAATTTGAATTATGGCAGTAAGTTTAAAAATTTGCCATAAATTCTACAAAAATGGTTAGATTATACCGTTGTAAAGATTTGTTAGTCTAGGTTTCTTTCCAACAAATGGAAATTAATTTCGAGTTCCGAGTTAAAAGATATGAATTTTTAATCGAATGAAGGTAAAGAAAATTACAGAGCAGTTTCTGCCTGGATAGCTCTGTGACGTGAATGTAAGGAATTTTCATAATTTTTGTAGATTTTATTAATTTATGTGGCTTATACCATTAGAACCGTTATCAAATCTAGTTTCTATAATATAAAGGAAATTAAGATCTAGTATGTATTATACTCTGTATAAGTAAATCTTTGAAGGTAGCGCAAGCTGTCAGAAAATGGAATTTGAAACATTTTGTATTTAAATGTTAGTTAGCAAGCTCGGAAGAATTATTGGAAGTTCAAATTGGTCATTAAGGACCATAATGAGTTTTTGAACAGTACAAGGAAGAAAGAAAAATATTTGGAAATTTTATATTAGATGATTACATTAAAACATCATGTTTAAGATATTGTTAGATTTCAATCTAACAAATATTTTATTCTATTCATGTGATTAATGAAGTCAAGTCTGAATCAAAGAAGGTTCGAGGTACTATGAAAGAAATGACCGAACTCGGACTTAGTGAGGCATTGTGTTAAGTGGCCAAGGTGAGTGCCTTAATTGTTACTTAATTATGCATGTGATAAAAGGGAGGCTTGCGATAAGCCAACCTTATTTATGAATGCATGATATGATATATGTTGACGTTATGTTCTACTGTTTAAATGTGGTAAGTAATATGGCGAGCAATGTGGGGACAATGTTCCTAACATATGACTAAAGAATTATTTATGACATGTTATGTTCATAAAAAATTAAGAATAAGTGCTGTGTTTGATACATGATCACAGACTGGAAAATTATTCTTAATAAGTAAGCCAATATGGCTTGAATAACATACTGTTTCAAGTATGAGAACTTATCTGTGAAATGTTATGATAGTCACTATAACTGATATGTTATTTGAATATGGTAAGAGCAAGTAATATGTATAATACATTGTAAATGCTCTGATAGATATCTTTGTTATAGTATACCTGATATTATCTGGGTTATGAACTGCCATTATGATTTATTGATGACATCTGATATGATAACTTCTGATCATGATATACATATATATTTATGCCCAAGTATTACAAAGTGGGAGTCCTTGGTATAGTTGGCATGCCATAGAGTCCTTAGCTGCTGCATCACTCAAGTTATGATATGATTTACATGTTTTTGTGACTATGATGGTTTCACATACACCTTGGGGACCCAATCCCTTGGTGTGCACCATGGGGATCCACTCCCATGGTGGTAATGGCACTAATGAGGTGTTTTATGAGGAGCAAAGAGCGTCATCGAGTATGTACTCATCTGTCTATTCCATTTGGTACTACAATGTCATATTTCAGATGACTCGCGTACCTAAGGTCTCATAAAGTATACTTTGGGCAAATTTAAAAGATTAATAAAAGTGCAGGTAATCGAGCTAGTGAGCTTGGCAAATTCTGTTATGTACTAAATTTTCTACAAAGTTTTGGTACTAAGTACGAGAAATAACATGTTATCCGTACTCTTTGTATATCTCTGTATTTTTTGTAAGATCAGTATTTTCCCGATTATGTTAAGCTTAGTAATATCTGTATTTCTTTGTTTGATATGTTAGGCAAAGAATTCGAATTATGATAAAGTTTGCCATGAAATGCCATAGAAACTGGTTATATTATGCTATGAGAAGCATGTTGAAGTATTCAAGTAAACATGATGAACTTAATACAAGTAATTTATCAGTTATACTTAAATAAACTAGATATAAAAATAAGCCTTGAATTATGTTCATGTCACTTATTTGATAACCTTATATGCTTTGCCTCACTAAGCGAATACTTAGCGTATGTTGTTTCACACGTAGGTTATTGGAAACTTACCGAAAGAGGAGTCGAGCATGTTAATCAAGCTGCAATTTTCCAAACATCAGTAAGACATTCTAATTTATGGTATTCTCTAGTGGGCATGTATCTATTTATTCGTTAGTTGTTTTAAAGGCATGAGTTTGGTTAAGAGTCAGATAAATAGTCAGTTTAAAAAATAAACCGTAAATAAACAAGAACATGATAAGATACTAGTAATGTGATAAATTAGTTTAAAATAGTATAGAGGATTAACCATGTAATATCCCAATTTTTGGCTAGTGACCAAAATGTAAATTTTGAAAGTTTTGTGGCTAAAGTATAAACTTTGGAAAAGTTCAAGGACCAAAGTGTAATTTTCAAAAGTTGTGTTAAAACCATAAATGAATAGTTTACCCCCAAGAATGACGTTTCCATATCTGGATTTTTCATACGGAGTTTGTATTAATGGCTATAAAGCGATAAAGTTCAGAAAAATATTCGGATAATCGGATCGAATCGAATATCCAGTATATTTTGAAGGATGTTAAGCAGATTAGGGTACATGAAAAATTTGGTTGAAATTTGATAAAATTGGAATGGGAATTTAAGGTTAAAGTTTAGTGACCAAAATGACAATTTTTAAAAGTTGGTTGCTAAATCATAAAAAAGGAAAAGTTTAAATCCATAATAAAGGATTTACTCAATAACTAATTGTATCCTGTAGGTAGATAAATTTGGTCAGTGAGTAAAAATATGATATAGGTCTCGGGAATGAAAATGCAGTATAAGGTATCGAATTTTGATCGAACCCTATTCTTAAGCATGCTCTGAATAGGGAAACACTACGAAGAGTGACCTTCGGGAAGGTCCCATAAAAGTGTTTCTGATTGATATTTTGGACTCATTAAGAGTAGATAATATTCGTATGGATTTCGGATAAAGGATTTCTAAGAGAAATTTTACTCGATGAGGATTTTCGATAATTATCAGAATAATATACTGAGTTAGGAAAATTCAGTCTAAGTCCTTAAGAAAGGAAGTTTTTATGAGATAATAGTATTTATTTTCTGAATATGGAAATATAGAATTTTCAGAATAGATAAGATAGCTCGGTAAAGGTAAGATCGTAGTAGAAGTATTTAGTGAATATCGGGAAATCAAATTGAATTGAAATTTTGAAGGCTATTCCATAAGTCATGGAAAATCATAAAATGATATTTATGGACTAGTGGCCGGTTGAGAAGGAACTAATATAATTAGATTATAATGGAATGGCAATTTTGAAACAAACTAGTATATAAAGACTAGTTGGAGGGCAAATTGGTCATTTGGAAAGGATGGAAATTTTGAAATATTTTTGAAATGTTGATGACATTTTTGGAAGATGAAATATACATGGATTTAATATTGGCCCTTGATTTTAGATGAGATTAAATTAGCCATTTGATTTAAAGCCTAAATTGGTAATTTCACTATTTAAACGAATTTAAAATTCATTAATAGTTACAAGTGTAAAATAATGAACAAATGTTCATCTTTTTCCAGCCATATACCTTGGGAGCTAGAGGAAAGAAGAATTTTTTTCCAAGCTCGATTTAAGCCCGAATCTCGATTTTTATATAATCTTTCGAACTACAAAGTTGTTCTACTCTTCAAGCTCTATCTTTTGATGTAAATAATTCATAGAATACTTTCTTGGTTGATGAGATTTTATATGAGGAAGAAATTAGGGTTATGTGAATTTTGTGAATTTTGAAGATTTAAGAAACTATGTTTGATTTTATGTTGTTTCCATGCTTGAGACTAAATTGGATTGACGTCTAAAGTTAAGGGACTACTTCGTCCAACATTTAAAGGTTAGGGGCTGGTGTTTAAATCTTAATTTTTTAGAGTATTTATAGATTTAATGACAATTGAAGCTTGAATTTGATGTTTGGAGGTTGAAAATCTAGTTATTTCAACTAGTGACTAAATCAACAATTTGGAAATCTTTATGGACCTATTCAGTTTGATTGATTAATATTAAGGACTGATGTTGTTTTGTATTTAATAAGTTGTTATTGATTATATAAGGTTTTTCTAAGCATGAAATTGAAGTTGGAATGCTAAAATTGGTGTTATCTTGATTAGGGGCCATTTTAGCAATTTGTTAAATTGTAAGAACCAATTCGGCATGATGCAAATTTAAAAGGATGTTCTGATTTTTTAGTATAATGACGAGTTTGATGAATTAATAGTGATTGGAGGCTTAATTGCAAAGTTAGGAAGCTTGAATCCTTGGATTGTATTTAGTGACCAATTTGGCAATGTGAGAAAATGTAAGGACCAGCGTGTAACAATATGGAAATCAGGGATTTGTCTGTTAGAAATGGGGTTAAATGCTGGAAATTACATTCGAATCAAAATGAATTCAAGTTTAGGGACCAAAATGGCATTTCGGCAAAATCAAGGATTTAGGGGCTAGCATGTACAAAAGTTGTAAGTGAAGAACATATGATGGATGTTATTAGGTAAAAATTCTATTGGTGATAAATATATTAAAAATGCCATTGAAATAGAAAATATTTTCATTTTAGTCCCTAAACCTTTAAGTGAATGAACATCGAATGGAATACTTGAATTATGGAATTTGAAACATTTTGTATTTAAATGTTAGTTAGCAAGCTCGAAAGAATTATTGGAAGTTCAAATTGGTCACTAAGGACCATAATGCATTTTTGAACAGTACAAGGAAGAAAGGAAAAAATATTTGGAAATTTTATATTCGAATGATTATATTAGACAATATGTTTAAGGTATTATTAGATTTGAATCTAACAAATATTTTATTTTATTCATGTGATTAATGAAGTCAAGTTTGAATCAAAGAAGGTTCGAGGTTCTATGAAAGAAAGGATCGAACTATGACTTAGTGAGATATTGTGTTAAGTGGCCAAGGTGAGTGCAATGCATACATAACATGATACATGTATGTTTTATACATCATTAGGAAGACTCGCGATGAGTCTACCTTGTTTATTTTGGCATGATATTTATGTCATAATCATATATTTGACATGTTCTAAAATGTCAAAAGTTGAATATAAATGCATGGATCCTAGTTATATATGATGTTATATTATGAATGTTATTTCGGGTATGAACTGCCCAATGTTAAATTATGTTGATATACATTGCCATGGATGAAATAAATATGGAAAGTATGCCCAAGTAAGTCATTGAGGGATAGGGTATAGTTGGCATGCCATAGAGTCCAGCGGTTTAGCACTTTGTGCGGGCACTATAGTGTATATAAAAGACACTTAGTGCATATGGTTAGCACAACCTTATGTGCGAATAAGGACGACCTTATGTCTATTATGGTTAGCACAACCTTATGTGCGGATAAGGTTGACATTATGTCTATTATGGTTAGCACAACCTTATGTGCAATTTTGACTCGCGTACTCAGGGTCCTCATAGGCTTATATTTGGGCTATGGTTTATGGTTAATAAATGATAATCAGGTGAATAAGCTTATGAGCTTTTGGAATAAATGGCAAGTATATCGGTAAGAAATTTATATTTGATTTATATCATGTTAATATATGAATAACATGATGGATTTACATGTCTAGTGATCATGATGCATTTATGCATATAAGACATATTATGTCAAATAAACAAGCATGAACGTCTTATGACATTAGCATGTAGTAAATCATTACTAATGCAATGTGAGAGTTGATGCATTGGCATATATATCATGTTATATAAACGTAGCCATGAAGTCGAATAAAGTTTAAATTATTGTTATTAACTTCCTTTATTGCCTCACTAAGTTTGTACTTAGCGTGTGTTTGATTGTGCACACGTAGGTAAATCATGATGAGAGTGAGAAGAGAATTGCATCAATATTGGAAAGCTCAACAGGTAATCACAGTAATGACATCCTAATTGAGGTTTGATTATTATAGTGTCATGTATACTTGCTAAACCTATTTGAGTTGTGATTGGCCATTAAAGTTCGTTATGGTTTCATGATAATTGGCATTTATGGAAAGATTAAAAGTTAAGAGTAACCTCAGGTGATGAGTTGTATGCTAAGATAATTGATTTATGATTGGAACTCGAATAAATAATTTATGTCCATTTTAAATAAAGTTAAACATGCTTGGGCTAGAGCAATTTTAGGATGGGTGACCATTGAGAAGTTTTTCTAAAAATTTTAAATTAACATTTCCAACTCGTACCCGGTGTACGGATACGGGAAGGGGTGGTGTATGAATATGGGAAGGGGGTGTTACAAACCATGGAAATATGAATTATTCGTATGGTTAAAGAATTATAGGTAAAGATATTTAATCGGGTAAAATTTTATTTATCGTTTATAGCGTAACGATTTTAAATTCAAGAAAGAGCCTAGGAAGTGTACCTAGTTTTCACCCTAAGTTATATACTTATTTTAATAACTGACTAATATGATTTATAAATCAATTCAGGGTCAAAACTAGCAATTTGCAAATAGGCTATTAATACTTCGAAAGTCGAGAAATGGTTATTTTATAAACTAGTTTTATGTCAGATGTTTTTTTTAAAAAATTTATAAGTCTAGAACTCTGTTAAATAATATTGTGACATCCTTAATGTGTATTCGTACTACGAGTATACTTTAAGAGTGTTACAAACACACACACACACACACAACACACACACATATATATATATATATATATTAAACTTAAGAAAGGGTTTCCACAAGTTCATAAAGCTCAAAAGTTTAAACCATCGTCAAACAAGCATAAAATACGAAAGTAATTGTTAACTCCTCAAAAGTATTGATTTTTATGCTTTTTTTACAACGCTTTTGCTTGCCTTTGAGCACATTTAGTTGCATTTAGATGTTAAAATCATGCATTTGCATAAGGTGTTAGGAGCTATTCTATTGCCAGTGAGGAAGGTTGTTTTTGCTGGTATTGATGCAGATCACAAGCAGACAAACATGGTAGAGAAATACATGCGAAGAATGCTAGAAAAGAAGAAGATAATTGCCAGGTCGTAATTGGCATAGTTTGACCAAACAATGCCAAGAATCGACTGACAAAGGATTGAAGTCCAATGCTTGGTCAAAGAAGCCATTGGACTAAGTACACATCAGCCCTAAAATTAAAATATGGATAAAAAAATAACGTGCTTTATCCATTTACGCAATCAAATTTCAAATTTAAATCTATCCTAGGGTTTCCACGCATGCCTATTTAAAGGAGATCGAGCAAGCACTCAAGAAGGGGAATTAAAGAGAGGCTGCACTGTGGTAAACCGAGAGGCGACGTGGTTCGACCAGCTAAGATTGAGAGCTCTGAAGCATTCGAAGGGTTGCATCAACAGATCTCCTTCTTACCCATTCTCTTAGTCTTATTTGTTTCTATTTTGAAATGAAGATGAGAAGTGATGATGTTTTGTGGATGGACCCCCAACCATGAACTAAGCTTTTACATTTAGTTGTTGGATGTTTGCGGTTAACACTGTTTTATGTTTGGTTTTTAATAATCTAAATGCCTTAGAATTATTTTCTATCTGCTAGTACTTAATTTTATCAAATCTTTTGCCATACGAAAGTTGGCATAGTGTGCTTATTGTACCTTAATATCTTAACAAACTTAAGGGGCAATGATCAGTTTCCAGATACTAAGGGGATAAGCTTCGATAGAAGATGTTCAATTAGATGAACTTACTTTGAAAGTGAGTCTACCCCTTAGGAGTAAAGGTTGACACTTAATCAAGTTAATTAATGAAAAGCTTCACTATAGACATATAAGGGTTTTATTATGGTTAACTTAGGGTATTGCCATCAACATAGGCAATACTGCCTTTAATCTGCTCGGCAATAAAACCAAGGCAGGGTATTATTAAAGGCTGGCATAAGTAGCATGAAATCCAAGCATCCTTTGCCAACACTCATCATTCAATTGAAAACTTTCGTTGCCAGACTGCTTCCATTTTCACTACTTTGTTTCTGCTATCTTTTTAATAAAAAATCCAAGTTATTTCAAACACTTTTTTTCTTACAAACAAGTAAACATTAAGCAAATAAGTTATTGGTCAATCTGATGAGTGTGCAAAAGTACTATTTTTCTTGACATTTTCACTCATATTATTGTTAGACTTAGGCTCATTTTAGTTGCATTGATAGGCATTCATGCATAGTTTTCTAGTTTCCTTTGTTAATGAGCTTGGTATTGCATTTGGTTGGTTTTTGTGGGAAAATCGCTGCTAGTGTGCTTTATTTTGTGCAGGACTGGATTGTCGTGGCAAGTAGGGGTCATTGCTGAAGAGGTTGTCGAAGTAGATTGCCGTGGCATAACTGGATAATTCTGGATAAATACAATATTATTCACAACATTATCTAGATCACAGAAGATAAAGCCCTGATTCAAATTTTAAATGCCTGATCAGATAAGGATCATATCTCTAGGGAATTCAAACGCATTTAAATCCTCCTCATCAACAATAAAGCTGATTGCATCATCTCCTTTAAATAGAACATCAAATCGCAGCTTTGAGGAGTCAAATTTTGGGGAATCAAATTCTAGAGAGAAGGCTGGTCGCATACATCTTCTTTTTCATTTTTACTTTATGCGATCCATGTTTGGGATTATTTTTATTGAATTTTCTTCTTCCCTAGCCATGAACTAATTTAAATTGGCTGGAGTTATTTGGATTTGTGGTTGTGATAAACATTTGGATGGTTAGATTTTTCATTGCAATTTAAATTCAAAGTTTGTTCATTCTTGGTTTTTAATTTTGATTTCGAGTGAATTGGGAGATGATCTCAAGATCCATCAATTTATCTAGACTTGGGAAAGTTAGATTCAAGAAACGAATGAACATGATCTTCATTCAACAAAGCGTAGGTGAAGATTAATTCACCTTAGGAATAAGGATTGGATTTCAATGGCTAAGAGGAGCGTAGATCAGTTGTTGTTCACCCAAGGTTAACGCAGGGATGTATCACGAAGGCGTGCACAATTAACCAGTTCTTCAGTTAGGGATAACAAAAAGACATTGAAGAACGCTTTACCGAGCTTTGAAGGAAGGAACCCAGTTGCCACGGCAATCAAACCAGTCCCAGTTGTCACCGCATAATTTGTGACCTAGTTGCCTTGGCAATTTAGCCAGTCTTAGTTGCCATAGCAATTGAGTTGCCTTAGCAATCAATTGCCTCGACAATCCAAACAACCATTGCACCACTACTCACGATAACCCAATGTACTCTTTTATTCGATTACTTTCTTCATTTATTTTACTAGTTTAATTATTTTACTTGTTACATCCAAACACCTATTATCACTATTCATTTATATTTTTAGTGAAAGAAGTTAAAAATCAGAGTTTCACCAATCCCTATGGAGATGATATCTTTACTATACTATAAATTGCGACGTCTATACTTACACCAATTGCGAAACGCTCAAAATACGCAACAAGTTTTTGGCTTCGTTGCTGGGAATTGGCAATAACAACTTTGTTTTTATTTTCTTGCACCTTTGTTCATTTTATTTATTTTTTTGTTCGTTTTCAAGAGGCTAATAACTTTGGTTTTGCATTGGTGTATGACCAGGGCAAGACCGACATCATCATATTATCAATTTGAACTAGAGATTGAACGCATTCTTCGTAGACGTAGAAGAAAGTTGAGAGCAGAAATGGAAGATCCACCTAATGATCCAGTTGGCAATATGAATGCCAATGGCAATCAGAGTGCTGCAGCAGGAGATGCATCAAATGTATAGGATCAACTTGCTATCGTACGAAATAGACCCACCCGGGACTACTTAGAGCAAGATCTTGACGGTCTCACTCCAAGAGTTGTCATACCTGAGATTCAAGCCACTCACTTCGAGTTGAAGCCTGTGATGTTTCATATGATCAACACGGTTGGTCAGTTTGGCGGATCAACAACTAAGGATGCCAGACAACATCTCAAATCGTTTATCAAGATTTGTGATTCATTTAAGCAACAAGGAGTCCCTGAAGACGTCCTAAGGCTGAAATTATTTCCCTATTCATTGAGGGATAGGGAGAAATCATGGTTAAATAGTATCCCATCCGAATCTTTAGACTCTTGGACAGATCTATGCCGAAGTTTTCTTTCTAGATTTAGTTTTACAAACATGACTGATAAACTGCGTTATAAGGAGCTTTTACGCAAATGTTCCATTCACGAATTTAGTGATTGGACACAAGTAACAATGTTTTACAATTCAGTCAACGCACCGACGAGGTTGATGCTAGATGCCTCGGTGAATGGTACGCTTCTAGACAAATCAGCAGAGGAAGCTTGGGAGATTTTGGATAGACTTGCCAAAAAGCGATTATTAGTTCCCAACCATTAGAAGAGAAATAGTCAGGCGAAATGCCTCGTCAATTGAGCTGGAATCGTCAGATACTATCTTAGCACAATTATCTACATTAACCAATTTGGGTAAGAATATGTAGAGACCCAGCAACATACAAGAGGTCAAGGTCATAGGTCCACTTTGTGATTTATGTAATGCTGACCATGATTCTTCTAAGTGTACACAGAACCAGAGTCCAGTTTCTATGTTGGGATTTACAATCAGAACAACAATATATATTCTAACACGTATAATCTGGCCTAGAGAAAGCATTCAAATTTTTCATGGAGTAACCAGAACAGCTCCAATAATCAGCAACGCCAGAATATGGAAGTATTAGGATTCCAGCAGAACATGCCACGACAAAAAATGCCGCAACAATAGTCAACATCAACCAGTTCTTTAGAAAACTCTTTAAATGCTTTCATGTTTAAAATTGAATCTTATATGGCCGAAGCTAGTACTTTCATGAAAAAAGACTGTAGTTTTATTAACAGGACTAAAATGCAGATGCAGAGTCAAGGAGCAGCTTTGAAAGCATTGGAGTCACAAGTCGGGCAATTTGCTCAGATTCTAAATACAAGGCCACAAGGAGGTTTGCCCAGCGACACTGAGGTTGTTCGAGGAACGAGCCAAGAACAATATAAGGTGATAACCACCTGAAGTGGATCAAAAGCAAATGAGGGACCCAACCAATCTAAGGGTAGTGATTCTGTCCAGAATAATGTATCCAGCAACAATACCATGACAGTCGTTGATGATGAACCATCAGCAATTGCTGCGGCAAGTCCATCCAAGAGTTCCAAGTTGGATGAGAAGGGAAAAAAATGAAGAGATCAAAATTCCATCACCATTCCCACAATGGCTGAAGAGACAAAAACACGAATACCAGTTCAAGAAATTTCATGACATCCTGAAGCAAGTCCACATCAACTTGCCATTGGTTGAAGCAATAGAACAAATGTCAAACTATGCTAAGTTCCTTAAAGACATTGTCTATAAGTGAACTAGGCTCAGAGAGTTTGAGACAGTTGCTATGACGGATTAGCGTATGGAAATGTTACTCAACCGTCTGCCACCTAAATTAAAAGATCCCGGCAGCTTTACAATACCTTGTGCAATCGACAATCACTATGTTGGAAAGGTGTTATGCGATCTTGGAGCCAGCATAAACCTTATGCCAAAATTTGTTTTTCAAAGATTGGGCACATGGAAGACGAGACCTACTACAGTCATGCTACAGCTTGAGTAACATCAAGCAATTAAGGCATGGAAGACGAGACCTACTACAGTCATGATCACAATTAAGGCATCAAGGTTCAAGCATTTGTATCAAGGAGCAATATCAAGCAAACATTATAACAAGTCATATCCAAGGCATGGAAGCATACATTTGTTTTCACTTTTCTTTCTAATTAATTTCTCAATTTTGCATGCTATTACTTATTCACAGTTTAAGCTTAGTACATTCTTCCCTTTTATTCATTTTCAAGTTAAAATTGAGATCATTAACATGGAATATGAATGGCAAGAAGATAATCAAGCACATTTGGTTAGGACCTAAGTCCTAGCCCTATTGTAAATTACACTCACAATACTCCAAGCTTAGCTAACTTGGATCCAAATCCCCTTGATTCTAGCTTTCAAATGCTCCTCCTTAGACCCTTCTCTAATGTTCTCTTATCGCTCTAACATTTCATACAAGTAAATCAAGATCATTACAAAGTTCATTCATTTATTCAAAACAAGGCAACAATACATAATTCATTCATTTCAAAACATCAAAGGTGCTGCTGCTACTGCCTGGCAGCTTGTGCACTGTTTACTAAAACATGTATAACTTTCATTCCGTACGTCATAATTTCAATTTGTTTACACTGTTGAAAAGATAACTTAATTATATTTCTAACCATATAGGCCTTTAATTTTAATTCTTTTCCAATTAATACAGTTTTTTACTTAAAGACACGGTAATTACAACACTGGACAATTTGCATTGTCCATAGTGTTTCATTTATACAATCCTTTCTACAATTCCGAATTCAATTACGTTTTCTCCTAATGAATTTAGACATGTTAAGGTACTGTCCATTAAATTTTCAGCCTTAAATTCCATTTACACAATTTATAGTGATTTTTCAAAGTTACTGCCCAGAACAAAGCGTTATGGGCAGATTACACTAGGCTAGATTTTTAGCTTCTTTAATCACTTAGATGGAATTTCAAACATGTTAATTCAACTTATATACATATTCATACAAGTCTATATCAGTTTTATTCTCCTAGCAATGTGATCAAAACAGGGCATTATGTCCAACCAAGCAAGTTTACACATTTCAACTAGCAATGTGACAGTTTCATTCTATGTGACATTTAATTCATACCAATTTAGTACCAAATTTTCCAGCAATCCTAGCAATTTCCAGCAACCATATTCATTTTTCTTAGCTATTTGATCAACAACACTCAATTAGAGATTTAATCACCAAACGATTTAGCATTCAAGACTATATCACAACTCTACAAAATCATGTGAGTTCATTGATTACCAAATTCCTATCATAGATTAAAATCTCTATAATCTAACAACATCTAGCATGCATGAATCCCCTCAACATACAATTTTAGTAATTAAATTAAAGAAAGGAAAAGATTTCTTACCTTCTCCTCTGTTTATTTGATCGAACATGCAAAGAATTTACTAGAAATTTTATTATTATGTCCCCCTCTCTCACAAGAGTAAACATCGGTCAAGCACCATGGAGAAAGGAAGAAGAAGATACAAAATTTTGTATTCTATTCTCCCACAAGCACTAGTTCAAACATTCCCCCTTCCATACACGTTGGTCACCATGTGTAGACAAGTGTCTAAGTCCTTCAATTACTATAAGTTTTGCATGCAAAATCCAAAGTTTGTTTTAATCGCTTTTGAATTCTTAAAAGAGGCAGTTCTCAACTTGCTAAACTCTCAATTTAATCCTACCTTAATTATTAATTATTCTAGAAAACAAATCGATCGATTTGAGCCACCTTCGGTTCATATTTAATAAAATTCTAAGTTAGCATTACCAGGCATGTGATCACTTTGTAAAATTCCTAGCCCGGTTTTAAGGGTATTACACCAGTCCCAGTTGTCGCAGCATAATTTGTGACCTAGTTGTCACGGCAATTTAGCCAGTCTTAGTTGTCGTAGCAATTGAGTTGCCTCAGCAATCAATTGCACGACAATCCAAATGACCATTGCACCACTACTTACGATGACCCATCCTACTTTTTTATTTGATTACTTTCTTCATTTATTTTACTAGTTTAATTATTTTACTTGTTACTTCCAAACATCTATCATCACTATTCATTGATCTTTTCAGTGCAAGAAGTTAAAAATCAGAGTTTCACTAATCCTTGTGGAGACGATATCTTTACTAGACTATAACTTGCGACGTGTATATTTTCACCAATTGCGAAGCACTCAAAACACACAACACAATCCCTGTGGATCCGATACTCAGCTTACTGCTGTATTACTTGATGACCATGTATACTTGCACACATAAGACTCACCTTGGCATTATTTACTTGCACTTTAACTCTAAATATTCAATTATTTGCCAAGAGATAGCAATAGACGACAATTTTTTGGCACCGTTACCGGGCATTGCGACAAAATTTATTATTTTGATTTTTACTTGTTTTGTTTCTTTTATTATTATTTCATTTTATTTATTTTTTAACTAGTGTATGATCAGAAACTGCCCTTTGGTGGAAGATTGGCCATACGATCGAGAAACTAAAAGAACCTCAGGAGGTTAAAAAGAAAAGCTTGAGAGATGTCACATCAAGGTAATGCAGTAGCCGATGGTAACCCAAACAATCGGGAAAATCCACCAATCCATAATGGGATACCGACCGCACCTGCTACCCCAACCATTAATGCGAAGAAAGAGAGACCTATCCGAGGACACTCGGCACCGAACATAGACAATTTGATGCCAGGACTGATTGGTCTAGAGGTAAATACACCAAAATTTGAACTTAAATCGGTGATGATACAAACACTTTTGAATGCAGGAAAATTTGATAGAGCACCTACTGAAGACTCGAGGCAACACTTGAAGCAATTCATGGAAGTTTTCCAACTATTTCAGCAGCCTAGAGTATCAGAAAATACAGTGAAGCTAAAATTGTTCACATTTTCCCTGAGAGATAGAGCAAAAACGTGGCTTAGTTCTTTGCCACCTGGTTCTGGCACCTCATGGGGAGATCTATGCCAGAAATTTTTGCTGCGATTCCAGCCACCTAAACTCACTACCAAGCTGAGGAGAGAGATCATTACATTTAGGCAGGCTGATGATGAGACCCTATATGATCCCTGGTAGAGATTCAAGGACCTGTTGAGGAGGTTTCCCAAGCATAGAATCCCAAATTGGACCTAGATGGAGACCTTCTACAATGGACTCACTGCTTATGCCATGACTGTTGTTGATGCTTCGACAAATGGTTCACTGCTTGACAAGAACTATACAGAGGCTGTTGGCATCCTTAAGAGGATCTCAACTAATAATTTCAAGTATCCTACTACCAGACTAGGAACTGGAACTAAAACTGGTGGGAAAATAGCTTTAGATGAACTAACATCCATCCACGTTGAGATTTCTAATCTTACTAGCAGGGTGAGAACTTTGTAAAAGAATAAAGAATTCCAAGCGGTCAAGGTATTAGACCCATTCTGCACAATATATGGGGATGACCATTACATGAAAGATTGTCCTGCCAACCATGAGTCGGTAAATTTTGTTGGCAATTTCAATCATAATTATAATGCAAATTCTAATACTTGCAATGCAGGATAGAGGCAACACCCAAATTTAGCTTGGGCAAATCAAGGATGTAATCAATACAATGCCCAGCATCAGAATGATGCCCACCGTCAGAATAACAATGCCATGCCACAGAGGGCACAAAATAATTTTTATGCAGGATAAGGAACAACCAGGGGACTTTGACAGAATATATGGAGAGGAATAATGCAACTATCTAGAGTTTGGCAGCATCTATGCATAACTTGGAGATTCAGATCAGACAAATTCCCAATACACTCAGTAATCGACCCTAGGTAGCTTTGCCAAGTGATACAGAAGATGCTCGACAGAGAGGCAACAAGTAGTGAAAAGTTGTAACTCTTTAGAGTGGCAAACAAAGTGACATGAGAAAGAGAAGGGACTAATAGATAAACCAAAAGAAGCAGAGGAAAAAGAAGAGGAAATAAGCGATTCCAGACCTTAGTCTAATGCTAGCAAACCCTTGGCAAAGCCGGTAGAGTCAGCATTTGCTTACCCACCTCCACCATTTCCACAAAGACTACAGAAGCAGAAGCAGGATCAACAATTTAAGCGCTTCTTGGAAGTTCTTAAGCAATTGCAGATCAACATACCGTTAGTAGAAGCTCTTGAGAAGATGCCTAACTATGTTAAATTCATGAAGGAAATTTTGTCCAAGAAGAGGGAACTGTGTGATTTCGAGACTGTAGCTCGTAAATAGTGGGTAGATATGAATATCCCAATTATATTGGGTAGACCGTTCCTTGCCACAGGTAGAGCCTTAATTGATGTTTATAAAGGTGAACTTACTATGCACATGAATGACCAATATGTTACATTTAATGTGTTTCAAGCTCTTAAATGTATAGATGAACTAGAGGAATGCCAAGCTGATGAGATGATGGAGTCGATTTTCACTATGGATGTGGCACAATTGTGCCAAGACATCGATGCTGCTGCTAGAGAACTGGATGATGAAAATGAGACGAGTGAAGACACTGAAGGATCAACCTTGGAGAATGAAGTCTTTGCCAGAGCCATTGGAGTTGGCTAGCAGAGAAATCAAGGCACCTAAACCATCCATTGAGGAGCCACCAGAATTGGAACTGAAATCCTTGCCAGACCACCTCAAGTATGCCAACTTTGGTAAACACTCTACTTTGCCAGTGACCATTGCTACTGATCTATCTAATGATCAGGAGGAATGATTGTTGGAAATTTTAAGCAATTAAAAGCAAGCTCTGGGATGGACCTTGGCTGATATCCGAGGAATAAGCCCAACTATTTGTCTGCACAAAATAATCTTGAAGTAGTATTATTGCGCGTATTGAGTGCTACGCAAACGGTGCAAGTATACACGTCACAAGTAATAAAGTGATACAAGTATCGAGTATCGTCTCCATAGGGATTGGTTTGGGGCACTTTCCTTTAGTTATCGCACTGTAAAAGTAAAGACACAATTGATAGTAGGAGTTGATTTTAACGAGTAAAGAAAAAGAGCAAGTAAATAAAATAAAGATGTAAACAAATGAGAGAGAGTAGGCTGGGTTATCGTGAGTTGAGGTTTGATAGCCGAATGGATTGTCTTGGTAAAAGAGTGCAATGGCAACTCAGTTGTCGTGGCAACTTGCACAGATGGGTTGCCTTGGCAACTAATCGAACGGTTGCTTGGGCAACTATTTGGGTGGCAGGGCAGCAACTTCAAGGTTCGACAGAGCGTTCTTCAATGGTTTTTTCTTATCCCTAAGTCGAAACTCTAGCTAGTTGTGCATGCCTTGACAATACATCCCTGCGAGAATCAAGGGTGAACAACAACCAATCTTGCGCTCCTCTTAGCCGTTGAAATCCTTAACTTATTCGTAAGCCAAATTAATCTTCACCATTGACTTGATTGAATAAAGACCATACTCATTCGTTTCTTGAATCTAACTCTCCCGATATTAGATAAATAGATAGAATTACGAGATCCTATCCCAATTTACTCACAAACAAGAATAAAAACCAAGAATGAGTAAACCTTGAGTTGAAAGTGCAAACTTTTATTACCTAAAGAAAATCCAATTGGTTCTCACAACCACAAAACACAATAACCCAAGCCAATTCACATCAATTCATGGCCGAGTTTCGAAAGATATACAAAGAATAATCCCCAAACATGAATCGAATATAATAAAGAAGAAGAAGATGAAGAAATCGATCTGTCCCCTTGAATTCTCTCCCAATCGAACTCTCTACCCTCCAAACTTGTTGAAATAGGCGGCTAGGGTTCTTTATATAGGAAATGGTTAGGTCAAAGTCTTTCTTGAGGAGGAAGTTAAGTTGGAATTAGATACTTTAAAAGAATATAATTCTTTATTATATTTAAATTCCTTCTAGATCTTCTCCAATCTTTTTTGGGATTTAATCTCTCTTTGAATCTCCAATTCTTCTAGGATTTATCTTCTTCGACATCATCTTATCCCTTATCGACAGTTGCCCTGGCAACTAGCTCGACATAACCTTCATGCACTACCCTGGCAACTACGTCGGTATCTCCTTCATGCACTGCCCTGGCAACTGCATCGGCATCTCCTTCTTGCACTACCCTAGCAACTGCGTCGGCATCTCCTTCTTGTATTGCCCTGGCAATTGGTTTCCAGCCTTGCTTTGGCAACCGATTCTGTACACACAAAAACACACCAAAGCAATATCTTTTTCCACAAAATTAAGCAAAATATGAAATCAAGCTTGTCCACCAAGGAAACAATGCAAACATGCATGAATGGCTAATAATGCAACTAATATGAGCCTAAGTCTAACAATAATATGAGTAAAAAGGGTAATAAAAATAGTACTTTTGAACACTTAACACACCCCCAAACTCGAACTATTACTAGTCCTCAAGCAATGCAAAACTAAAAATTACCTGCCAAGACTTTAATCATCAAAGACATGCTTCAAACTTGAATTCAAACATCGGAACCGTGGCGCAAAGTATGCTCACCTTTTAATTTATCGGATAGCATAAAAATTACCCGGAACCATACTATAATGTTCGTGACAAGTGTGTGCGTAGTTGTGTACAAGTTGATTTTCAAGATTCTATGTGAACAATATGCTTTTATCAATTTAATTACCAGGGCATTTATTTTTATTTTCATTAGAGCCAATTTCTGGCACCTCTAGCGATTCTTTAATGTGCATTAACTACTAGAGCCGATTTCGGGCACCTCTAGTAAGAAATTAACTTTTAATTTTCAAATTTACCCAAATTTTAAGCAACCTAAGTTCACTAAGTTTCTTTTAATCAACAAGCCACAACCGTGTAAAAAATTCAGCATTATAGTAAAATTCTAAGTTCTTTTCATGCAATCCTAAAATTAAAGGTTCTTTCAATTAAGTGAAGTGGCAAAAATTCATCATTGGATATTCAATAAGTCTTAAGCAATTAAATCCAATCAAAGGCATGGCAAGTAACATATGCAACCTATATGTGATTGCTAAAGATGAATGCAACTAAACATGAAACTAACTAGAAATCAACACCCCCCAAACTCGAAAGAAGCATTGTCCTCAATGCACGTAAAAGTGAAACAAAATTTAAAAGAAACTAAATGAAATGAGTTAGTCAGAGAGGTTGTCACCTAGAGTGATAAGTTTCCTTCGTGCCGTTTGCTTGATTCATTTTCCGATCGATGGTTGAATGCTTGTGGCTGGTACCGCGTGAATAGCATTGCTTTGATTTGATCCATATTTGCCGAGGCAGGTTCACTTGCCTGGGCATCAGTAATTGCTGAAGCCATTGTTGTTGCCTGGGCATCGCCAGTTTCTGTTGCTGTGGCAACTGCTGAGATAGTTGCCGGGGCATCCTCTGTTGCGGTTGCCATGGCAAGTAGTCAGTAGGGAATTTCCTTAGCATGGTGGTTGTGAGTCTTGTTGTGGAAAAGAAAAGAAAACAAAGAAAACCTGGAAACTAAAGATAATGAAGACAAATAAAATAAAATATCTCCTAAAAATTCCAAAAATAAATAAAGAAAAAAAACTGAAATAAAATAAAGTTCTAAAAATAAAACAAATGAAAAATTAAAAATTCTTAGAAAAGCATTTTTTATGCATCTTCTAATGTTACTGCATATCTGAGAAAACTTGAGGAGGGTCGTTTCTGATACTTCTTATAGTCTATCCGCACCCTCCATCGGGTGACAATATTGCCCAAAAAGAGTTTGGCCAATGTGCTTGCCACTACTCCCTTTTGCGTTACCATGGTGGAGGTGTCTTTCTTTCGTGTTCCCTTGTAGTCCATGCACATCTTCCACCTTGCTGCTGTTCCTAAAGGCATGAATATATTATTAGGAAAAATTATATCAACATCCAACCATTTGATTACCTCAATCTCATCGTCCTCCATCATGGTTGGATGTAGCTTTCGTTGTCGTGGCAATTGCTACTCAAGCCAATTGTCGTGGCAATTAGTTGCCAAAATTTGCTGTAAGTCAAGGGAAAAACCCGTTTTATGACAAGCTTCATGAGTCCAAACGCCGTTTTCTTCAGGCTCCTCAATCACTGTCGAGGTAATTTGTTGCTCAGACCCATCATGTGTTGGGCAGTCTCTCTCATTGGCACCCTCTTGACTTGGAGGTTCTAGTTGTTCCCCACACATCAGGGACCTCTCCTCGCATTGCTCCTTATCCTCTTGCCTTGGGACGTCAGTATCCCCAGGAATGGATTGTTGGTGCATGTTATCCAAGGCATATGTGGATCTCCTCAATTGATCTTCTGAATCCTCCAAGGTTGCATCCCACTGAGCTATCCTTGCATCCCACTGAGCTATCCTTGCATCCATTTTCTTTGATAGCTTTCGAATCTCTTCAATTGATCCGTCAAGTTTAGCCAAGGAAGCTAGCAACATTTCCTCCAAGGAATTGGAATGCTCTTGAAAAGGACTACATTGCCATGGCATATCTGTTGCCGTGACACTAGGTTTCTGATAAGGACTACATTGCTGAGGCATGTCTGTTGCTGCAGCAAAATTGTTATGGTAAAAAAATTTGAGCTTTTTGATCATACGATGAAGGATTTTACTGCTGGTTCCATCTATGGTTCTCCATGTAGTCATATGCACCGAAAATGTGAGGGCAATTTTCAAACACATGATGTTCTCCACAACAAGTGCACGAGTTTTCCACGGTATATGCTTTTCTCGGTTGGTATAGGTAATCATCGAAGAGTGCAAGAAACACTTGATTGGATTGATTCCTATCTTCCCATATCAACTCTCGAATAGATCGGCTTTTATTTCCCGACATGTTGATGTCCCTTAACTTGTAGCGCACCTGATTTTTTTGATAAAACAAACAAAAAAAAGTTAGTAGAACTAATAAGAAAAATGCAATAACAAAAACAACTAACACCAATTGTCAATCCCCGACAACAGCACCAAAAACTTGTTGCTTGTATTGAGTGCTACGCAAATGGTGCAAGTATACACGTCACAAGTAATAAAGTGATATGAGTATCGAGTATCGTCTCCATAGGGATTGGTTTGGGCCACTTTACTTTAGTTATTGCACTGTAAAAGTAAAAAACATAATTGATAGTAGGCGTTGATTTTAATGAGTAAAGTAAAATAACAAGTAAATAAAATAAAGATGTAAACAAATGAGAGAGAGTAGGCTGGGTTATTGTGAGTTGAGGTGTGATAGCCGAATGGATTGTCTTGGTAAAAGAGTGCAATGGCAACTCAGTTGCCGTGGCAACTTGCGCAGTTGGGTTGCCTTGGCAACTAATTGAACGGTTGCCTGGGCAACTATTTGGGCAGCTGGGCAGCAACTTCAAGGCTTAGCAGAGTATTCTTCAATGGTTTCTTCTTATCCCTAAGTTGAAACTCTAGCTAGTTGTGCATGCCTTGACAATACATCCCTGCGTGAATCAAGGGTGAACAACAACCAATCTTGCGCTCCTCTTAGCCGTTGAAATCCTTAACTTATTCCTAAGACGAATTAATCTTCACCATCGATTTGATTGAATAAAGACCATACTCATTCATTTCTTGAATCTAACTCTCCTGATATTAGATAAATAGATAGAATTACGAGATCCTTTCCCAATTCACTCACAACCAAGAATAAAAACCAAGAATGAGTAAACCTTGAATTGAAAGTGCAAACTCTTATTACCTAAAGAAAATCCAATTGCTTCTCACAACCACAAAACACAATATCCCAAGCCAATTCACATCAATTCATGGCCGGGTTTTGAAAGATAATCAAAGAATAATCCCTAAACATGAATTGAATAGAATAAAGAAGAAAAAGATGAAGAAATCGATCAGCCCCCTTGAATTCTCTCCCAATCGAACTCTCCCCCTCCAAACTTGTTGAAATAGGCGGCTAGGGGTTCTGTATATAGGAGATGGTTAGGTCAAAGTCTTTCTTGAGGAGGAAGTTAAGTTGGAATTAAATACTTTAAAAGAATATAATTCTTTATTATATTTAAATTCCTTCTAGATCTTATCCTATCTTCTTTGGGATTTAATCTCTCTTTGAATCTCTAATTCTTCTAGGATTTATCTTCTTCCACGTCATATTAGGCTTTATCTAGTCATCAATTCGAGTGCCACATCATCTTATCCCTTATCGACAATTGCCCTAACAACTAGCTCGACATAACCTTCATACACTGCTTTGGCAACTGCGTCGGCATCTCCTTCATGCACTGCCCTGTCAATTGCGTCGGCATCTCTTTCTTGCACTGCCCTGGCAACTGCGTCGGCATTTCCTTCTTGTATTCCCTTGTCAACTGGTTCTAGCCTTGCTTTGACAACTGATTATGCACACACAAAAACACACCAAAGCAGTATCTTTTTCCACAAAATTAAGCAAAATATGAAATAAGGCTTGTCCACCAAGGAAACAATGCAAACATGCATGAATGGCTAATAATGCAACTAATATGAGACTAAGTCTAACAATAATATGAGTAAAAAGGTAATAAAAATAGTACTTTTGAACACTTAACAAGTATCATGGCAAAAAAATTGAGGGCCAGAGAAGATTGAACCTAAGCATGAAAGAGGTAGTTAAAAAAATATTATCAAGTGGCTAGATGCCGGGATAATCTATCCTATTTCTGATAGTTCGTGGGTCAGCTCGGTGCAACGTGTGCCAAAGAAAGGTTGTATGACCATGGTTTAAAATAGAAAAGACGAGTTGATTCCTTCCAGAACTGTTATCGGTTGGAGAGTGTGCATAGACTATAGGAAGCTAAATAATGCCATCAGGAAAGACCACTTCCCATTACCCTCCGTTGATTAGATGTTGGACAGATTGGTAGGTAAGGCATTCTATCGCTTTTAAGACGGCCATTCAGGATATAATTAGACTGCCATAGCTTTGGCGGATTAAGAGAAGACCACATTCACCTGTCCATATGAGATATTTGCTTTTAGAAGAATGCCTTTTGGACTGTGTAATGCTCCGACAACGTTTCAACGCCGCATGTTGTCTATTTTTTGGACATGATTGAGAACAACTTGGAAGTTTTCATGGATGACTTCTCAGTGTTTGGCAAGATATTTTTGGAATGCCTTTAGAGTTTAGAGCTTGTTTTGAGGAGATGTACTAAGACTAACTTGGTCGTGAACTAGGAGAAATGCCACTTCTTGGTGAAGGAGGGCATTGTTCTCGGTCGTAAAGTGACCAAAAGAGGCTTGGATATAGACAAGGAGAAAGTGGAGGTAATTAAACAGTTGCCACCTCCTACAAGTGTAAAAGGTATCATAAGTTTTTTGGGACATGTAGGTTTTTATCGTCGTTTCATTAAATATTTATCAAAAATTTCTAAACCTTTATGCCTACTTTTAGAATAAAATACCACTTTTGCATTTGATAACTCTTGTTTAAAAGCATTTTAAGAACTTAAGGATAGATTGATTAATGCCCCCATAGTCGTGGCATCGTATTTGAGTGAGCCCTTCGAGCTCATGTGTGATGCCAGCAAGTATGCTGTTGGAACAAAGGTGTGGCATGATTCTTCATACCATTTACTATGCCAGCCATACATTGAATGAAGCCCAGCTCAACTACACCACAACCGAGAAGGAATTTCTTGTGGCTGTATTTGCATTTGACAAGTTTAGATCTTACTTAGTAGGTAACAAAGTTTTGGTATATACATATCACTCAGCATTAAAATACCTCTTGGCAAAGAATAATGCCAAGTCCAAACTAGTTCGATGGACGCTCTTGCTGCAAGAATTTGATCTCGAGATTCGAGACAAGAAGGGGAGTGAAAACTTGGTAGCTGACAATTTATCATGATTATAGCATCACCTAGAGGAAGGTGGAGCCACTGCCATTAGAGATGAATTCCTCAATGAATACTTACTTGTAGTCGATTCTATGCCATGGTACGCTAACATAGTCAATTACCTGGTAAGCAATATTTTGCCACCAAATTTGGCAAGCAATGCCAGGAAACATTTTCTGCAAGATGTTTGACAATATTATTAGAATGAGCCAATTTTGTTCAAACAATGTGCCAACCAAGTGATCCACCGATATGTGCCAGAGGATAAGCAGCACAACATTTTGCAGTTGTGTCATACAGCACTGTATGGAGGACATTTTACTAGAATGAAGACCATTGCCAAGGTATTGCAATCAAGATTCTTTTGGCCTACGCTGTTTAAAGACGTTCATTACTTTGCCAAGGCATGTGATCGATGCTAGCAGACGGGTAACATCTCTAGCAAACATCAATTACCACTCTATAATATTATGCTAGTGGAGATATTTGACGTATAGGGAATAAACTTCATGGGTCCTTTTCCCCCATCATTTGGCAACCTATATATTCTGTAGCCATTGATTATGTTTCCAAGTGGCTTAAGGTTGTTGCGCTACCAACAAATGATGCCAAGACTATTACCAAGTTCCTGCATAAGAATATCTTTACTAGATTTGGTACCCCTAGAGCCATCATTCATGATGAAGGAACACATTTTAAGTGCAATTTAATCTCTAGAGCTTTGTGCAGGTACGAAATCCATCAACATATTGCCACATCTTACCATCCCCAAACAAATGGCCAAGCGGAGATCTCAAACAATAAAATCAAGAACATTTTGAGATAAATTGTAAATCCAACTAGAAGGAGTGGTCCTTGAGACTTGATGATTCCTTGTGGGCTTATAGAACAACCTTTAAGACTCCATTGGGAACTTCGCCCTACAGACTTGTTTTTGGGAAAGCATTCCACTTGCCAGTGGAATTGGAACATAGAGCTTATTGGGCAATCAGAAAGCTCAATATTTAGTAGAGAGCTGCTGGTAAAAAATGCTTATTGGACATAAACGAGCCAGAAGAATTCAAAGCGCAAGCTTATGAGAATGCCAGACTCTACAAGGAATGAACAAAAAGATGGCATTACAACAAGATATTGCCAAGGTAATTTGAGGTAGGCGAACATGTTTTTTTATTTAACTCGAGGCTAAAGTTGTTTTCAGGGAAGCTCAAGTCGAGATGGTCGAGCCCCTTTGATGTTATAAAACTATATGCTCATGGAGTAGTGGACATCAAGGATTTCAAGATGGGAACAATTTTTAAGGTAAATGGCCAAATATTGAAACAGTATTTGGAAGGCACTCAAAAGCATGCCAAGGAGATTATCCTCATAGCAGAAGTTCCATGATCATCATCAACATTGTTTGATTTGTGTATGTAGTAGGTTAGATGTTTTTATTTTCAGTATTTTTCATTTATTTATCTGTCTTTCATTTTTATCTTTCTTTTACTGTGTTGAAAGGTTTTTGTTGAGTGAATGCAGGATTTTGTTGACAGGCAGAATGCCAAGACAGAGGACTGGCATGGGGCGATAAAAAATGGAGAAAGAAATTTACCATATTCGCCCAAGGTTTGATAGAGCTCGGCCCAAGAGAGAATGAAAAATTTTGCTAAGTGTTGAATTTTACCCTAGCCGCCCAAGGCAAAAAGTTGAAATTCAAATTGTAACCTAATCACCTTATCACTTCATCTTTCCCCGCGTCGTCTTATCACTTTACCCCTTATCACATCATTGTTTATCCTCCCCAAATATTCTAAACCCTTATTATTATCCCTACTCAACCGGCTAAATTAAAAACACCATTTAAAATACTCAATCGTTTTACCCCTTCATTTACTTAAACCCTAACCGATTTTTAGCTAGAGACCTTTCACTCTTCCTTCTATTTTCTTTATCAAGAAAGAAAACCAATATTTACTTCTCTTTCTTCACAAACAAACCATTCGAGTTTTCAAAAGATTTTCATGGCATCTTCTTTAATACCCTTCAAGATCTTTTTCAATGAAGAGATCTGCAAAAAGTATGAGGAGAATTTCACATCAAGAACCTTATGCTATGAGAAAGGTTTCGAGTTCAAGAACATTCCCAACTTGGGTTATTCCCCAAAATTTGTCACGGTAGTAAAGACACACAAGTAGGAGAATATTTACCAGCCACTAGGGGAAGTTCATGACAATGTTTTCCGTGAATTCCACCTCACGACCAAAGACTCACCCTTCTTGATGGTGAGAGGTAAGTGCGCGCATTTTGTTGAAGGATATATTAATAAGATGTTTTCTTTGGATGGTTTAAAAGAGAAACACACCGAGTTTAGGAATTCATTGGACGATGCCAAGAGGAAGATATTGTTGAAGGATTTTTGTGAGGCTGGCACTAAATGGAACGTGTCATCAAAAGGCCACTAGATTGTGAAACGGTTGGCACTAAAGTCTCAACCACAGGGTTGGAACCTCTTCTTTAAGGTAAATCTTATACCGACAACGTATAATGAGACAGTTTCAAAAGAAAGAATGGCCCTACTACACTCGATCATGACTGGATGTAAGATTAATGTTGGACGGCTCATTGTTGACGAGGCGTTTAATTGTATTGGTAAGACCAATGGAAGTTTACTTTTTCCTTCTCTATTTTTTACTATTTGTTTGCAGTATGGTGTGCCACAGCTCGATTCAGACAATGTTCAAAAGAACAAGGGACCACCATAACCCCTGCTCTGTAGAGGCAGTTGACTACCACAAAGTTGAAAGATAAAGGAAAGCAAAAGACTAACGAATCCATGCCCAAGCCCAAGGTGTCAATGGCAAAGCTAGGGACTCTGATGCTAGCTGGATCTGTGGCAATGCTTTCCCAGATATACCAATGCAAGGAGGTTATCCTCCAAAAGTTTGAGAAAGCTGAGGAGTAGAACTCCCTGTTCTGGAAATATGTGTATTCCAGGGGCTTTGCCATAAAGAAAACCCTTGAAGGCATGTCTACGCAAACACTGCCAGCGTTCTTTGAGTTCTCTAACGACCTCTTACCGAAGATGATGTACCGGCTAGTCCTCACTCTCTCCATACTCTGACACAATCTGATACCACCGTCCTAATCTCTCTAGTACAAGCTGAATTTGCCAGAACTGACACACCATCTGAGTTTGATGATGAAAGAATCCAAAGCCAAGCCAAGGCTGCTACCACAACTGCAGCATCTGCCTCATCTGCTGCCATGGATGTCCCAGTTGCCTTATTGAGGAAGTTTTCCATGACCTTGGAGCTTCCATAGCCGCATCAAAGCCCAGCCTTAAAAGTAAGAAGCATATGGCTCCCAGTTGAGGGAGCTTCATCAAAAGAAAAACACGTGTTTCAATGCCAAAATCATTCGAAGGGGAGCCTCCTCTTCTTAAACTCTTTGCATTTCATTTCATTTTCATTCACATGTTCATGCATTTTAAATTTCATTTGTATATATGTGTTGTTTTCATGCATTGAGGACAATGCACACCTCAGTTTTGGGGGTTGGGTTGCCTTACATTATTGTCGTGACATTCATGTTTATATTTCAGTTTGCATTATGTTTGCCATGTAGGATTTAACACATGCATACCAAGCTGCTAAAAAAAATTTCCTTAGTCATTTTTTTACTTATTATTCTTGCCAATACTGCTAGCTTAGTAGAATATGCCTTAGACCTATCTATCCAATGAAGAAATAGGATCTTAGAATTGTATGCTCGTAGGTTAGTAATGCCAAGTTGCTTGGTAATTGAACTCTAGTTTAGGGAACTCTAGTTTCACTCTACACGTAGTATGCATCGAGTTTCCAAAACAAACTTAGGTTCTCTTGGAACTGAACTCAGAAAAAAAAAGGAGAAAAGAAAAAAAATATGCTAGGGTGAAAGAAAGAATAAGGCAACAATGTTTTGCCAAAGGCTAAAATACTTTAGAACACTCTTATGCCTTAGAGACAATAAGTAACTTGGGTCTTCGTGGTTTTTCACTCTTAGTTATCAAGCTAACAAAACTTTAGGGTATGAGTGTAATGGGTTAGCTTAGTGATGTAATCTGGACTAACATGGGTATTCGTGGTTTGATCCCTCTTATATCTCGTGCTAAATAGTACATGACGCGACCCTAATGCCAGCATAAAAATACCCTTGGCAAATAAATAAAAAACAATATGAGTTTAGGTAGTAAAGTTGGCTAAGAGAGTTAATGATACTTGATGCATATTGCCTGCACTTCATGACCTTAGACTAGAGTTATATTATTGCACTTGAATTTGTTGATTTGTTGGCATTACTATAATGGATATCCGAGGATAGTCCTAGGGTCATAATTTTGCTAGCTGGCAGGTGGTGGATGTTATTACAATTTTGCTAAGGTACTTTTCTATTTTCTTTTTCTGTTTTTTTGCTTTACTTGAGGACAAACAATGAGCTAGGTTTGGGTGTGTGTTAACTCCTCAAAAGTATTGATTTTATGCTTATTTTAAATGCTTTTGCTTGCCTTTGAGTACATTTAGTTTCATTTAGATGTTAAAATCATGCATTTGCATAAGGAGTTAGGAGCTATTCTGTTGCTAGTGAGAAATGTTGTTTTTGCTGGTATTGAAACAGGTCACAGACATGCAAACATGGCAGAGAAGCACATGCAAAGAATGCTAGAAAAAAGAAGAGAATTGTCCTGTCGTAGTTGGTCCAGTTGGACCAAACAATGCCAAGACTCGTATGGCAAAGAATTAAAGTCCAATGCTCGATCAAAGCAGCCGTTGGACTTATTACACGTCAGCCCTAAAATCCAAATATGGATAAGATGATAACACGCTTTATCCCTTTGTGCAATTAAATTTCAAGCTTAAACCAATCCTAGGGTTTACACACATGCCTATTTAAAAGAGATTGAGCAAACACTCTAGAGGGGGAATTGAAGAGAGGTTGCACTATGGTGAACCGAGAGGTGGCGTGGTTCAACCAGCTAAGGCCGAGAGCCTTGGATCATTCAAAGGGCTGCATCGACGGATCTCCTTCTTGTCCATTGTCTTAGTCTTATTTGTTTTCATTTCGAAATGATGATGTTTTGTGGATAGACTCCAACCATGAACTAAGCTTTTACAGTTGGTTAGAGGATGTTTGCGATTAACGCTGGTTTTATGTTTGGTTTTTAATAATCTAAATGCCTTGGCATTATTTTCTATCTGCTAGTACTTAATTTTCTCAAATCCTTTGCTATACGACAGTTCGCATAGTGTGCTTATTGCACCTTAAATATCTTAACAGACTTAAGGGGCAACAACCAGTTGCTAGATACTAAGGCAAGAAGCTTCGATAGAAGATTTTCAAGTAGATGAACTTACTTCGGAAGTGAGTCTACCCCTTAGGAGTTAAGGTTGACACTTAATCGAGTTAATTAATGAAAAGCTTCACTATAGACATGTAGGGGTTTTTATCATGGTTAAATTAGGGTATTGCCATCAATAGAGGGAATACTACCTTTAATCTGCTCGATAATAAAACCAAGGTACGATATTATTAAAGGCTGGCATAAGTAGCATGAAATCCAAGTATTCCTTGCCAACGCTCATCATTCAATTGAACACTTTCGCTGCCAGACTGCTTCCATTGTCACTACTTTGTTTCCGCTGTAACACACCTTTCCTGTATCTGTGCACCGAGTCAGAAATGTTACGACTTCTTTGATGAAAAATTAGGGTAATTTAAATTTTTTAGAAAAAACTTCTCAATGGTCACCCATCCTCAATTTCTCTAGCCTAAGCACGCTTAACTTTATTTAAAACCGACATAAATTATTTATTCGAGTTCCAATCATAAATCAATTATCTTAGCATGCAACTCATCACCTAATATTATTCTTAACCTTGAATCTTTTCAGAAACGCCAATTATCTTGAAACCATAACGAACTTTAAAGGCCAATCACAACTCAAATAGGTTTAGCAAGTATACATGCCACTATAATAATCAAGTCTTAATTAGGATGTCATTACTGTGATTACCTGTTGAGCTTTCCAATATTGATGCCATTCTCTTCTCACTCTCATCTTGATTTACCTACGTGTGCACAATCAAACACACGCTAAGTACGAACTTAGTGAGGCAATAAAGGTAGTTAATAACAATATTTTAAATTTTATTCTTCTTCTTGGCTATGTTTATATAACATGATATATATATATATGCGCCAAAGCATCAACTTTCACATTGCATTAGTAATGATTTACTACATGCTAATGTCATAAGACTTTCATGCTTGTTCATTTGTCATAATATGCCATATATGCATAAATGCATCATGATCACTATACATGTAAATCCATCATGTTAATCATATATTAACATAATATAAACCAGATATAAATTTCTTACCAATATACTTCCGATTTATTCCAAAAGCTCATACGCTTTTTCACATGTTTATCATTTATTAACCAATAAACCATAGCCCAAATATAAGCCTATGAGGACCCTGGGTACACGAGTCAAATATGCACCGAAGTGCTAATACACATAAGGTCGTGCCCACCATAATACACATAAGGTCGTGCCCACCATAATACACATAAGGTCGTGCCCACCATATGCACTAAGTGTCTTTTATATACACTATAGTGCTAAACCGAGTATGCAGCATGCTGCTGGACTCTATGACATGTCAACTATACCCTGTCCCTGAATGACATATTTGGGAATATATTCCATTTTTATTTCAACCATGATAATGTATATCAACATAATTTAACATTGGGCAATTCACACCCGAAATAACATTCATAATATAACATCATATATAACTAGTGATCCATGCATTTATATTAAACTTTTGACATATTTTAAATATGTCAATCATATACTCCATGACATAAATATAATGACAATAAAATTTGAGTAGGCTCATCGCAAGCCATCCCAATAATGTATAAAACATCAATGTGTAATGATATGTATGCAATTGCACTCACATTGGCCACTTAAAACAATGCCTCACTAGGTTCTAGATTGATTTTTTCTTTCATAGAACTTCGAACCTTTTTGATTTGGACTTGAATTCATTAATCACACGAATAAAATAAAATATTTGTTAGATTCAAATCTAACAATACCTTAAACATACTGTCTAATATAATCATCTGAATATAAAATTTCTAAATATTTTTCCTTTTTTCCTTGTACTGTTCAAAAATTCATTATGGTCCTTAGTGACCAATTTGAACTTCCGTAAATTCTTCCAAGCTTGCTAACTAACATTTGAATACAAAATGTTTCAAATTTCATTTTCTGACAGCTTGCGCTACCTTCAAAGATTTACTTATACAGGGCAAAATACATACTGAATCTTAATTTCCTTTATACTGGAGAAACTAGATTCGATAGCGGTTCTAACGGTATAAGCCACATAAATTAATAAATCCTACAAAAAATATGAAAATTCTTTACATTCACGTCACAGGCTGTCTAGACAGAAAACTACTGTATAATTTTCCTGACCTTCATTCGAATAAAAAATCATATCTTTTAACTCGGAATTCGAAATCAGTTTCCGTTTGTTGGAAACAAAACTAGACTAACAAATCTTTCCAACGATATAAAATTCATCATCTAACCATTTTTGTAGAATTTGTGGCGAAATTTTAAACTTACTGCCATAATTCAATTCCAACATAACTTTCCATAAATAACTTTTAATTTACACCAACTTCTCCCTATTTCTCTACTTGTCAATTTAGTCCCATCACTTTACTTCAAATGACCAGAATAAAGCTTGTATTCATATGTTCTATTTACATCCTTCATCAAAATAGGCTCAAACCTTTACTTCTCTAATTTCTCTTGATTTGTCGAGATGGTCACCAAATTTCAAATATAAGGATTCAAGCTTCTTAACTTTGCAAATTAGTCCTCCAATCAACATTACTATCTTAATTCCATCATTTTAACTAAAAATTAGATTTACTCCTACATATCCTCTTTGCCAAATAGACCATTCAAGTTTGACAAATTGTCAAAATGGTCACTAATGTGATTAATCGTCGGTTTAGCATTCTAACTTCATTTCCATGTCTCTAACATCATTAATAATATAAATACACATCAAATTCATAAAAATTAGATTTGGTCCCTTAATTTTGAAGTTTGTCAAAATGGTCCCTATGTATTCAACTTAGGGTTTTGCTTCCAAACAACAAATCAAGCTTACTAGATCATTAATCCAACATCACAAACCCTAAGTTAGACTTGAATCCATAAACCCTAATCTTCTCTATACAAACCAAAATATGTAGGGTTTAAATCCCAACTCAATAACATGATTCCAACATCATACAAGCATGATTCTAAATTAAAATCAACCATGGATTCATAAAATCATAAAAGCCCCAATTTGTGCATAAACCCTAATTTCTTATACATATCAAATCTCATCAACCAAGAAAGTATTCTATAAATTATTTACATCAAAAGATAGAGATCGAAGAGTAGAACAACTTTGTAGTTTGAAAGATTACCTAAAAACTGAGATTCATGGCTTAAATCGAGCTTGAAAATTTCCCTCTTCTTTCTCCTCTTTCTCCATGGTTTATGGCTGGAAAAGATGAACATTTTTTTTCATCTTTTCACTATTAAATTACACTTGTAACTATTAAATGAATTTTAAATTCATTTAAATAGTGAAATTACCAATTTAACCTTTAAATCCAATGCCTAATTTAATCTCATCCAAAATCAAGGGCCAATATTAAATCCATGTATATTTCATCTTCCAAAAATGTCCTCAAAATTCCAAAAATATTTTAAAATTGCCATCCTTGCCAAATGACCAATTTGCCCTCCAACTAGTCTTTATTTACTAGTTTTTTTCAAAATTGCCATTCCATTATAATTTAACTATATTAGTTCCTCCTCAACCAACCACTATTCCATAAATATCATTTTATGATTTTCCATGGCTTATGGAACATTCTCTGAAATTTCAATTCAATCCGATTTCCCGATATTCACTAAATACTTCTACTACGATTTATCTTTACCGAGCTATCAGATCTATTCTGAAAATTCTATATTTCCACAATGTACCTCATGCCATCATCCTTCATCCAATGGCCTATATTTAATCTTGAGTTAGTAGTTACAAACTTTGCCCTTATAGTTTTCCAAAATTACGATCTTGCCATTTTTCATCCAAGGTCTCATATTTATCATGGAAAATCAACTTAAATCCAAGGGTTCATATTCTTCCAACACAAATAAACTATCTTAGACATGTAAAATGACATAATCAACCTTGGATTTTCATCCTTCAAAATAAGTTGGATATTCGATTCGATCCGATTATCCGAATATTTTTCTAAACTTTATTACTTTATAGCCATTAATACAAACTCCGTACGCAAAATTCGGATAACACGAAAACATCATTCTTGGGGGTAAACAATTCATTTAAGGGACTAAAATGCATAACTTTTGAAAATTACAATTTAGTCCCTAAACTTTTCCTATGTTTATACTTTATCCATAAAACTTTCAAAATTTACATTTTGGTCACTAGCCAAAAATTGGGATATTACATCAGCTATCTTTTCAATCAAAAATACAAATCATTTCAGACAATTTTATTTTCTTACAAACAAGTAAACATTAAGCAAATAAGTTCTTGGTCAATCCCTATGGATTTGATACTCAGCGTACTATTGTATTACTTGATGGCTGTGTATACTTGCATGTATAAGACTCACCTTGGCATTATTTACTTACACTTTTATAATAAATATTTAATCGTTTTCCAAATAGTCGACAGTAATTTGCAACAAACATCAAAATGAAAAAAGAGTTTAAGAAGATAACATAGTATTTTCCTCGATCAATACTTGATTCCTCTTTTCCTCAGATAATTCTACCTTACTTCACCTTGGATCTCCATAAATAAGCTCAAGACACTATAGAAGGATGGAGAGAGCTCAAAGGCTGAAGATGATATGAGAAAATGATAATTGTGTGACTCTCTTTTCTCGAATTTGTCTTTTTATAGTCTACCCAATAAAGGGCACCTATCCTGCAGGTGTTTTGCATGAACCAAGGCCATACAGAATTTGTTATAATAAATAATACAGCTGGCAGGGTCGTCCTTATCTTTTAGCAGACTAGATAGCTGGCAGATGTAGTGTTGAGCTGGCTATAATGATTAGACTTCCTCTATAGGGACATTAAAAATGCAGCGACAACAAGGCAAAATAGGTAGAAATATATGAAATAAGAGAAATTGATACAGATTTAGTGCAATACCCCAAATTTGGGCTTAGATGTTAGCTAGATCGATTAAACCGTTCGGGAGAACCGAATTAGGCGAATCGAGCTAGTTTCGGGAATTAATTCTTAATAAATTGTTTTTGGCTGAAATAAAATATGGAAAAATGTTAGAAAATATTTAATTAATATTCTAAGGGTTTTGGAAAACTCAATTTGAGGAATTAAAATCAAATTTGGGACATTTTGGTCTGGTGACTAAAATGTAAGGTTTTTAAAATATTTTGGTGACTAAATCGTAAAAGGGTCAAAACTTAGAATCTTTAAGGAGCTAATTTACCAAAGTTTTTAATCAGATTTTCCCTTAATTTAGGCTATTTTTAAATGGTTTTTAAAAGGTTATTAAATGAAAATAAAATAGATTTGATTAAAAAGATCTTAAATAACCAAATTTATTTTCTTACGTAACTACTTTTGCTCTCAACTTTTCTCTCAACTTTCTCAGCAGCCAAACTATCAATTTTACTCCAAAATCCTTAGGAATCACTCATTTTTTATTTCTTTTTGATTTCCTAATTGATTCCTTTGATTTCTACATCAAATCCTAGTGGTTTTCTTGAAGGTTTCATTCAAATCTTGCCAATTAAGGAAGAAATCAACAATTAGAGGTGATTTTCATTTCTCTCCTCTAATTAAAGGTTCTTTATTGAAATTACCAAGTTTTTGATCCTTTATAACTAATTTTTGTTATGTGTTGATGATTAAATCATGTTTAAAAGGTTTTTATTGAGTTTTATTAAGAAATTGGATGAATCTTGATGTGGATCTATTTCATATTGATTCTAATGGATTTAGATCACATGTAAGATGTGTTTTAATTTTATGAGAAGATATTAATAAAAGGAATCCCAAAACTAAGTGAATTGCTAATTTTTCTAGGTTGTAAATAGTTTGATTTTGAGGTGATCATGGTGTTGAAAAGTTGTAGGAGATTTGAGGTTGATATATGTTTGTTTTTGGATGTTAATTGATGATGTTAAGACGTTAAAATCAATAGGTTATGCTGAAATTTTTTGTTTAGGTTGAGTTTGATGGTGATTTTGATTGTTTTAAGGGAGCTTTTGATGTTTTTTAGTGAGGCGAAGTTGAGAAGATGTGTTGTTGTGTTTAGAGATACATGGAAATGCATTAATCCTCTATTTTTGTATGGGTAAAGCAAGGGAGACGGATTATTTAGCATTCGAAGAGATTGCGGAGGCTTCAGAAGCTTAATTTTCGCAATGACAAGTGGAGCGTTGTGTTGTTGATGAGTGGAAACATGGTTTATTGCTTTTAAAAGGTTTGAAGATGGTTTTTGGGAGTTTAGATTAAGTCTAAAACACTTGTCTAAGCTCGAAAGTAAGTATTGGTTGTTCTCGCTCTCGTTTTCAATTTTGTAAAATACAATCTCATGCACATGTTTATGATTTTGATTACCTACTGTTATATGCATGTTTTAGAAATGAAAGATGTTGCAAATGATCATATGTGATGATTACCGTGTATGAAAAATGGTTTATGAAAAGAGTTTTGAGAATACAATAATACATGGTTTAATGCATTTGAAAATGGTATGATTTGATGCATATGTAAAACAGTGAGGTAATATGGTTTTATTGAGTTTATTGGAAAGTGGCTGAGATGAAAAGATATCAGATATAGTTGGCTAGCCATAGGGTTTAAAGTGCACTATAATAAGTCACCTCATGTGTGTTGATGGGTCAAGAGTGTGCCATGCTCCACCATGAGAACTGTAGCGTTAGAGGGGTCAAGAGTGCAATTCCCCCCTGGTGGATTTATACATCATAATCGTTGAGGGCTGCTTTGGTTTGAGGATGTATGTGAAGTGGTCGAAGGAACAACTTGGGAAATCTGTGTATCCTATGTGTTTTCATAAAATAGATTGGAATTGGTTTTGCGTCACTTGAATGCCAATATTTGATATAATGTATCATGGAAATGGATTATGATTTGTATAACGTGGTTTATACACGAGATGCTCTTTAAGCTTGTTGTTTTGTGGTTTTAGCATAAGGAAGCTTAAATTGAGGTTTATGCTAGAAATCCATGATACATATGTTGTAATTGTTTAAAAGTGCATATTTGTAAAGGTTATAGAAACATGACATGTTTTGGCATGAACTTTGATACTTATTTGGAAACAAAATGGTTTTAATTGCATTGATGAGTGCTTTTGAGATTCCCCCACTAAGCTTATAAGTTTACGCTCTCATTTCTCATCAATACAGAGAAGTAAGCACTTTCAAACAACGAGTAAGCAAGAGACAATTGTTGCGTGTGATAAGTGCTACGCAAATGTGCAAGTATACACGTCGCAAGTAATAAAGTGATACGAGTATCGAGTATCGTCTCCACAGGGATTGGTTTGGGCCACTTTGCTTAAGTTATCAGACCGTGAAAATAAAAAACACAATTGATAATAGAGGTTTTAATTAACGAGAAAAGTAAAAGCAATAAACTAAAAGAATAGATGAAAGAAAAAAAGAGAATAGGCCAGGTTATCGTGAGTTGAGGTGTGATAGCCGATTGGATCGCCTTGGTAAAGAGTGCAAGGGCAACTCGGTTGCCGTGGCCACTTGCACAAATGGGTTGCCTTGGCAACTAATCGATGGTTGCCTGGGCAACTAGCTGGGCAACTACTTGGGCGTCCGCGTAAACTTCAAGGTTCGGCGAGCGTTCTTCAATGGTTTCTTCTTATCCTTAAGTCGAAACTCTAGCTACTTGTGCATGCCTTGATAATACATCCCTGCGTGAATCAAGGGTGAACAACAACCAATCTTGCGCTCCTCTTAGCCGTTGAAATCCTCAACTTATTCCTAAGCCGGATTAATCTTCACCATCATTGGATTGAATAAAGACCATACTCATTCGTTTCTTGAATCTAACTCTCCCGATATTAGATAAATAGATGAAGTTAAGAGATCCTCTCCCAATTCACTCGCAAACAAGAATAAGAACCAAGAATGAGTAAACCTTGAATTGAAAGTGCAAACTCTTATTACCTAAACAAAATCCAATTGTTTTTCACAACAACAAAACACAATAACCCCAACCGATCAAGTTAGTTCATGGTTGGGTTCAAAAGATATACAAAGAATAATCCCCAAACCATGAATCTAATGGAAGCAAAGAAGAAAAAGTCGAAATTTCCCCTAATGCTCTCTATCGAAATTTCTCTATTTTTCTCTATTTGGATTGTCGAAATCTCCTTGCTATTTATAGGGCTAGGCCAAAGTCCTTCTTTGAGGAGGAGTTTAAGTTGGAATTAAATTATCTTTAAAGAATATAATTCTTTATTATAATTGTATTCCTACTAGAACTTCTCCTATCTTCTTGGAATTTAATTCTTCTTTAATCTCTGCATGGCAATCAAATTCCTTTGGGTTTGGGCTTTGCTCCACGTCATCTTGGGCTTGTCTAGTCATTAATTTCGACATCCCTATAGCATATTCTCTTTATCGACAATCGCCATGGCAACTGGCTCGGCGTCTCCTTCATGCATTGCCCTGGCAACTAGCTCGGCATATCCTTCATGCATTGCCCTGGCAACTAGCTCGGCATTGCTTTGGCAAGTGATCCTGCACATACACACAAAAACACACCAAAGCAGCATCTTTTTCCACAAAAATCACCAAGTTATGTAATCAAGCTCAACAGTGGAAAGAAACATGAATTAATGCATGAATAACTAATTATGCAACTAATATGAGCTTAAGTCTAACAATAATATGAGTAAAAAAGGGTAATAAAAATAGTACTTTTGAACACTTATCACGCCCCCAAACTCGAACTATTGCTTGTCCTCAAGCAATGCAAACTAACAATTACCTGCCAAGACTTTAATCATCAAAGACATGCTTCAAACTTGAATTCAAACCTCAGAACCATGGAACAAAGTATGATCACCTTTTAAATTTTTTAGATAGCACAAAAATTTCCCGGAACAAAACTATAATGCTCGTGACAATGTGTGTGCGTAGTTGTGTACAAGTTGATTTTCAAGATTCTATGTGAACAATAGACTTTTATCAATTTAATTGCCGGGGCATTTATTTTCATTTTCACTAGAGCCAATTTCGGGCACCTCTAGCAAAGTAAGCAATTTCTTATTTTATTTTAGTCGAATAGAGCCAATTTCGGGCACCTCTAGCGATTCTTTAATGTGCATTAACTACTAGAGCCAGTTTCGGGCACCTCTAGCAAGAAAGTGTATTTACTACTAGAGCCAGTTTTAGGCACCTCTAGCAAGAAATTAACTTTTAATTTTCAATTTTAAATTTACCCAAATTTTAAGCAACCTAAGTTCACTAAGTTTCTTTCAATCAACAACCCACAACCGTGTAAAAAAATTCAGCATCATAGTAAAATTCTAAGTTCTTTTCATGCAATCCTAAAATTAAAGGTTATTTCAATTAAGTGCAGTGGCAAAAATTCATCATTGGATATTCAACAAGTCTTAAGCAATTAAATCCAATTAAAGGCATGGAAAGTAACATATGCAACCTATATGTGATTGCTAAAGATGAATGCAACTAAACATGAAACTAACTAGAAACCAACATCCCCCAAACTCGAGAGAAACATTGTCCTCAATGCATGTAAGAGTGAAACAAAATTTAAAAGTAACTAAATGAAATGAGTTAGTCGAAGAGGTCGTCACCTCGAGTGATAAGTTTCTTCGTGCCGTTTGCTTGATTCATTTTTCAGTCGGTGGTTGAATGCTGGTGCCGTGTGAATAGCATTGCTTTGATTTGATCCATGTTTGCCGATGCAGTTCACTTGCATGGGCATCGATAGTTTCGAAGCCATAGTTGTTGCCTGGCATCGCCAGCTTTTGTTGTGGTTCTTGTGGCAAGTAGTTGGCGATGAATTTCCTTAGCATGGTGGTTGTGAGTCTTGTTGTGGAAAAGAAAACCTGAAACTAAAGATAATGAAGAAAAATAAAATATATCCTAAAAAATAAAGAGAAAAATAACAAAAAATAATAGAACAAAATAGTTCAAAAAATAAAAATAAAAATAAATGTATCGATGGTTGTCGTGGCGCCGAGGGTTGCCGAGGCATGCACATCCATGGGTGCCGAGGCGTCGGGGTTGCCGAGGCGTGTGCATCCATGGTTGCCGAGGCGTGCGTGATCGGGAGTTGCTTGCGGTGGTGAAGGTTGCCGTTTTCGATACTTCTTATAGTCCATCCGCACCCTCCATCGGGTGATAATATTGCCCAAAAAGAGTTTGGCCAATGTGCTTGCCACTACTCCTTTTTTGTTACCATGGTGGAGGTGTCTTTCTTCTTTGTTCGCTTGTAGTCCATGTATACTCTCCACCTTGCTACTATTCCTGAAGGCGCAAATATATTAATAGGAAAAATTATATCCATTCTCAACCATTCAATTACCTCATTCTTGTCGACTTCTATCATGGTTGGATGTAGCCTTTGTTGTCATGGCAATTGCTGCTCAAGCCAATTGCCGTGGCAATCGCCACAAAATTTGCTGTAAGTCAAGGGAAGAATCAATTTTCTGAAGAGCTTTATGAATCCAAACACCTTTTTCTTTTGGCCTCTCAAACATCTCCATCAGTAGAGATTTCGATGGCTTCAAATCTACCAACCTCGGTTCCTCAAGACATACCTGCAATGGACGATGTGAGTTTTTAAAGAATTCAAAAGGTTCAACTATTACCTGCTCATATTCCATTGGAAAAGTATTATCATCTCGTTGATCTTGCATGTGGTCGAGTAATTGCAATGGCAATTGTAGATGAGAGTAATCTACACATTCCTGCTTCAACATCAACGTTATAACTTTCTGGGCATCAGGTTCCTCAGAATTTGCTGTAGTATTGTTGTTCACAGCTTCACCGAGTGTTGTTTCGGCATTGCGCTGTTCAGGCTCCTCAATCATTGCCGAGGCAATTTGTTGTTCAAGCTCATCATGTGTTGGGCAGTCTCTCTCATTGACATCCTCTTGACTTTGAGGTTCTAGTTGTTCCTCACACATCATAGAGATTTCTTTGTATTGCTCCTTATCCTCTTGCCTTGGGACGTCAGTATCCCTAGGAATGAATTGTAGGTGCATGTTATCCATGACATATGTGGATCTCCCCAATTGATCTTCTGAATCCCCTAAGGTTGCATCCCACTGAGCTATCCTCGTATCCATAGATTTTGATAGTTCTCGAATCTCTTCAATTGATCCGTCAAGTCTAGCCAAGGAAGCTAGTAATGTTTCCTCCAAGGAATTGGAATGCTCTTGAAAAGGACTACATTGCCATGGCGTATCTGTTCTTCAAGCAAAAATTGTTATGGTAAAAAAATTTTGAGCTTTTTGACCATACCATGAAGAATTTTGCTGCTGGTTCCCTCTATGGTCCTCCATGTAGTTATATGCACCGAAAATGTGAGGGCAATTTTCAAACACATGATGTTCTCCACACATAGCACAAGATTTTTCCACGGTATAAGTTCTTTGGGCTTTTCTCGGTTGGTATAGGTAATCATCAAAGGGTGCAAGGAACTCTTGATTGGATTGATTCATATCTTCCAACATCATCTCTCGAATAGATTGGCTTTTATTTCCCGACATGTTGATGTTCCTTAACTTGTAGCGCACCTAATTTTTTTTTGAAAACAAACAAAAAGAAAAAGTTAGTAAAACTAAGAGAAAAAAAATGCAATAACAAAAACAACTAACACCAATTGCCAATCCCCGGAAACGGCGCCAAAAAACTTGTTGCGTGTGATAAGTGCTACGCAAATGTGCAAGTATACACGTCGCAAGTAATAAAGTGATACGAGTATCGAGTATCGTCTCCACGAGGATTGGTTTGGGCCACTTTGCTTAAGTTATCTTGCCTTTGTGAAAATAAAAACACAATTGATAATAGAGGTTTTAATTAACGAGAAAGTAAAGCAATAAACTAAAAGAATAGATGAAAGAAAAAAAGAGAATAGGCCAGGTTATCGTGAGTTGAGGTGTGATAGCCGATTGGATCGTCTTGGTAAAAGAGTGCAAGGGCAACTCAGTTGCCGTGGCAACTTGCACAGCGGGGTTGCCTTGGCAACTAATCGATGGTTGCCTGGGCAACTAGCTGGGCAACTACTTGGGCGTCTGGCAGAAACTTCAAGGTTCGGCGGAGCGTTCTTCAATGGTTTCTTCTTATCCTAAGTCGAAACTCTAGCTACTTGTGCATGCCTTGATAATACATCCCTGCGTGAATCAAGGGTGAACAACAACCAATCTTGCGCTCCTCTTAGCCGTTGAAATTCTCAACTTATTCCTAAGCCGGATTAATCTTCACCATCATTGGATTGAATAAAGACCATACTCATTCGTTTCTTGAATCTAACTCTCCCGATATTAGATAAATAGATGAAGTTAAGAGATCCTCTCCCAATTCACTCGCAAACAAGAATAAGAACCAAGAATGAGTAAACCTTGAATTGAAAGTGCAAACTCTTATTACCTAAACAAAATCCAATTGTTTTTCACAACAACAAAACACAATAACCCCAACCGATCAAGTTAGTTCATGGTTGGGTTCAAAAGATATACAAAGAATAATCCCCAAACCATGAATCTAATGGAAGCAAAGAAGAAGAAGAAGTCAAAATTTCCCCTAATGCTCTCTATCGAAATTTCTCTATTTTTCTCTATTTGGATTGTCGAAATCTCCTTGCTATTTATAGGGCTAGGCCAAAGTCCTTCTTTGAGGAGGAGTTTAAGTTGGAATTAAATTATCTTTAAAGAATATAATTCTTTATTATAATTGTATTCCTACTAGAACTTCTCCTATCTTCTTGGAATTTAATTCTTCTTTAATCTCTGCATGGCAATCAAATTCCTTTGGGTTTGGGCTTTGCTCCACGTCATCTTGGGCTTGTCTAGTCATTAATTTCGACATCCCTATAGCATATTCTCTTTATCGACAATCGCCATGGCAACTGCTCTCGCGTCTCTTCATGCATTGCCCTGGCAACTAGCTCGGCATATCCTTCATGCATTGCCCTGGCAACTAGCTCGGCATTGGTTTGGCAAGTGATCCTGCACATACACACACAAAAACACACCAAAGCAGCATCTTTTTCCACAAAAATCACCAAGTTATGTAATCAAGCTCAACAGTGGAAAGAAACATGAATTAATGCATGAATAACTAATTATGCAACTAATATGAGCTTAAGTCTAACAATAATATGAGTAAAAAAGGGTAATAAAATAGTACTTTTGAACACTTATCACGCCCCAAAACTCGAACTATTGCTTGTCCTCAAGCAATGCAAACTAACAATTACCGCCAAGACTTTAATCATCAAAGACATGCTTCAAACTTGAATTCAAACCTCAGAACCATGGAACAAAGTATGATCACCTTTTAAATTTTTTAGATAGCACAAAAATTTCCCGGAACAAAACTATAATGCTCGTGACAATGTGTGTGCGTAGTTGTGTACAAGTTGATTTTCAAGATTCTATGTGAACAATAGACTTTTATCAATTTAATTGCCGGGGCATTTATTTTCATTTTCACTAGAGCCAATTTCGGGCACCTCTAGCAAAGTAAGCAATTTCTTATTTTATTTTAGTCGAATAGAGCCAATTTCGGGCACCTCTAGCGATTCTTTAATGTGCATTAACTACTAGAGCCAGTTTCGGGCACCTCTAGCAAGAAAGTGTATTTACTACTAGAGCCAGTTTTAGGCACCTCTAGCAAGAAATTAACTTTTAATTTTCAATTTTAAATTTACCCAAATTTTAAGCAACCTAAGTTCACTAAGTTTCTTTCAATCAACAACCCACAACCGTGTAAAAAAAATTCAGCATCATAGTAAAATTCTAAGTTCTTTTCATGCAATCCTAAAATTAAAGGTTATTTCAATTAAGTGCAGTGGCAAAAATTCATCATTGGATATTCAACAAGTCTTAAGCAATTAAATCCAATTAAAGGCATGGAAAGTAACATATGCAACCTATATGTGATTGCTAAAGATGAATGCAACTAAACATGAAACTAACTAGAAACCAACATCCCCCCAAACTCGAGAGAAACATTGTCCTCAATGCATGTAAGAGTGAAACAAAATTTAAAAGTAACTAAATGAAATGAGTTAGTCGAAGAGGTCGTCACCTCGAGTGATAAGTTTCCTTCGTGCCGTTTGCTTGATTCATTTTTCAGTCGGTGGTTGAATGCTGGTGCCGTGTGAATAGCATTGCTTTGATTTGATCCATGTTTGCCGATGCAGGTTCACTTGCATGGGCATCAGTAGTTTCGAAGCCATAGTTGTTGCCTGGGCATCGCCAGTTTTTGTTGTGGTTGCTGTGGCAAGTAGTTGGCAGTGAATTTCCTTAGCATGGTGGTTGTGAGTCTTGTTGTGGAAAAGAAAACCTGGAAACTAAAGATAATGAAGAAAAATAAAATATATCCTAAAAAATAAAGAGAAAAAATAACAAAAAATAATAGAACAAAATAGTTCAAAAAATAAAAATAAAAATAAATGTATCAGTAGTTGTCGTGGCGTCGAGGGTTGCCGAGGCATGCACATCCATGGGTGCCGAGGCGTCAGGGGTTGCCGAGGCGTGTGCATCCATGGTTGCCGAGGCGTGCGTATCAGGAGTTGCTGCGGTGGTGAAGGTTGCCGTTTTCGATACTTCTTATAGTCCATCCGCACCCTCCATCGGGTGATAATATTGCCCAAAAAGAGTTTGGCCAATGTGCTTGCCACTACTCCCTTTTGCGTTACCATGGTGGAGGTGTCTTTCTTCTTTGTTCGCTTGTAGTCCATGTATACTCTCCACCTTGCTACTATTCCTGAAGGCGCAAATATATTAATAGGAAAAATTATATCCATTCTCAACCATTCAATTACCTCATTCTTGTCGACTTCTATCATGGTTGGATGTAGCCTTTGTTGTCATGGCAATTGCTGCTCAAGCCAATTGCCGTGGCAATCAGTTGCCAAAATTTGCTGTAAGTCAAGGGAAGAATCAATTTTCTGAAGAGCTTTATGAATCCAAACACCTTTTTCTTTTGGCCTCTCAAACATCTCCATCAGTAGAGATTTCGATGGCTTCAAATCTACCAACCTCGGTTCCTCAAGACATACCTGCAATGGACGATGTGAGTTTTTAAAGAATTCAAAAGGTTCAACTATTACCTGCTCATATTCCATTGGAAAAGTATTATCATCTCGTTGATCTTGCATGTGGTCGAGTAATTGCAATGGCAATTGTAGATGAGAGTAATCTACACATTCCTGCTTCAACATCAACGTTATAACTTTCTCGGGCATCGTGTTCCTCAGAATTTGCTGTAGTATTGTTGTTCACAGCTTCACCGAGTGTTGTTTCGGCATTGCGCTGTTCAGGCTCCTCAATCATTGCCGAGGCAATTTGTTGTTCAAGCTCATCATGTGTTGGGCAGTCTCTCTCATTGACATCCTCTTGACTTTGAGGTTCTAGTTGTTCCTCACACATCATAGAGATTTCTTTGTATTGCTCCTTATCCTCTTGCCTTGGGACGTCAGTATCCCTAGGAATGAATTGTAGGTGCATGTTATCCATGACATATGTGGATCTCCCCAATTGATCTTCTGAATCCCCTAAGGTTGCATCCCACTGAGCTATCCTCGTATCCATAGATTTTGATAGTTCTCGAATCTCTTCAATTGATCCGTCAAGTCTAGCCAAGGAAGCTAGTAATGTTTCCTCCAAGGAATTGGAATGCTCTTGAAAAGGACTACATTGCCATGGCGTATCTGTTCTTGCTGCAAAAATTGTTATGGTAAAAAAATTTTGAGCTTTTTGACCATACCATGAAGAATTTTGCTGCTGGTTCCCTCTATGGTCCTCCATGTAGTTATATGCACCGAAAAATGTGAGGGCAATTTTCAAACACATGATGTTCTCCACACATAGCACAAGATTTTTCCACGGTATAAGTTCTTTGGGCTTTTCTCGGTTGGTATAGGTAATCATCAAAGGGTGCAAGGAACTCTTGATTGGATTGATTCATATCTTCCAACATCATCTCTCGAATAGATTGGCTTTTATTTCCCGACATGTTGATGTTCCTTAACTTGTAGCGCACCTAATTTTTTTTTTTTAAAACAAACAAAAAGAAAAGTTAGTAAAACTAAGAGAAAAAAATGCAATAACAAAAACAACTAACACCAATTGCCAATCCCGAAACGGCGCCAAAAAACTTGTTATAGTGATAAGTGCTACGCAAATGTGCAAGTATACACGTCGCAAGTAATAAAGTGATACGAGTATCGAGTATCGCTCCACGAGGATTGGTTTGGGCCACTTTGCTTAAGTTATCGCCTTTGTGAAAATAAAAACACAATTGATAATAGAGGTTTTAATTAACGAGAAAAGTAAAAGCAATAAACTAAAAGAATAGATGAAAGAAAAAAAGAGAATAGGCCAGGTTATCGTGAGTTGAGGTGTGATAGCCGATTGGATCGTCTTGGTAAAAGAGTGCAAGGGCAACTCAGTTGCCGTGGCAACTTGCACAGCGGGGTTGCCTTGGCAACTAATCGATGGTTGCCTGGGCAACTAGCTGGGCAACTACTTGGGCGTCTGGCAGAAACTTCAAGGTTCGGCGGAGCGTTCTTCAATGGTTTCTTCTTATCCCTAAGTCGAAACTCTAGCTACTTGTGCATGCCTTGATAATACATCCCTGCGTGAATCAAGGGTGAACAACAACCAATCTTGCGCTCCTCTTAGCCGTTGAAATTCTCAACTTATTCCTAAGCCAGATTAATCTTCACCATCATTGGATTGAATAAAGACCATACTCATTCGTTTCTTGAATCTAACTCTCCCGATATTAGATAAATAGATGAAGTTACGAGATCCTCTCCCAATTCACTCGCAAACAAGAATAAGAACCAAGAATGAGTAAACCTTGAATTGAAAGTGCAAACTCTTATTACCTAAACAAAATCCAATTGTTTTTCACAACAACAAAACACAATAACCCCAACCGATCAAGTTAGTTCATGGTTGGGTTCAAAAGATATACAGAGAATAATCCCCAAACCATGAATCTAATTGAAGCAAAGAAGAAGAAGAAGTCAAAATTTCCCCTAATGCTCTCTATCGAAATTTCTCTATTTTTCTCTATTTGGATTGTCGAAATCTCCTTGCTATTTATAGGGCTAGGCCAAAGTCCTTCTTTGAGGAGGAGTTTAAGTTGGAATTAAATTATCTTTAAAGAATATAATTCTTTATTATAATTGTATTCCTACTAGAACTTCTCCTATCTTCTTGGAATTTAATTCTTCTTTAATCTCTGCATGGCAATCAAATTCCTTTGGGTTTGGGCTTTGCTCCACGTCATCTTGGGCTTGTCTAGTCATTAATTTCGACATCCCTATTGCATCTTCTCTTTGTCGACAATTGCCATGGCAACTGGCTCGGCGTCTCCTTCATGCATTGCCCTGGCAACTAGCTCGGCATATCCTTCATGCATTGCTCTGGCAACTAGCTCGGCATTGCTTTGGCAAGTGATCCTGCACATACACACACAAAAACACACCAAAGCAGCATCTTTTTCCACAAAAATCACCAAGTTATGTAATCAAGCTCAACAGTGGAAATAAACATGAATTAATGCATGAATAACTAATTATGCAACTAATATGAGCTTAAGTCTAACAATAATATGAGTAAAAAAGGGTAATAAAAATAGTACTTTTGAACACTTATCAACAATCCAAGGGCAAGGCAATCTCAAGTACGATTTTATAAATACTTAGTAGTAATAAGAGGCAACGTGACCAAATTGTAATTGGGAGATTGTTTTGGTTACTCCCTGGTTTGGACAAGTACCATTTGATGTTCTGAATTTGTATAATGCTTAATGTCTTGTTTGAGGTGTTGGGATATGATTTGCATGCTTGAGTAGAGATCATGCCTATAGGACCCTTGTTTGGTTTTGCTATGATGTGAGTGATCTTCTACCATGTATATTTGATTGTGGAAATGTTGCTAGACTTGTAATAAGACGTTTGGTTGATGTTTGGGGCATGTTAGATTGAGCCAAAGTGTCATATGTTTGACCAAGAGGTCATTAAGGCCTATCCGTATCGGTACGAGTTATCAGGGATCGGTATGCGAGACCTGTCTCGGCTTAAATATAGGAAAAATGGATAGGCGTACCGATACGCCTTGTAACTGTATCGGTGCGCGTGGCTGGAAATTAACACTAGTGTCGGTACACGGGCAACTATATCTGTACGCCCTTTGGCTACTAGAATCCCCTATTTTGGATATCGAATACCCATATTGGTATGCTTGAGGACCAAACTGATACCCCTTTGTAATTTATACTCGTATCGATACGGGAAGATAGTGTACCAGTACGCAGGTCATTATTTTTGGTAATATGCTTCCTAAAGTTTGAATCTTTATAGTTAGTCCCTGTTTCTTAATCATGCAATTAAATGAGTTTGGATGATTATTTTAAGTTGAAATTTAACCTGAATGCATGAAACTTGATTAATTAATGTTTGGTAACACTAGATTTAAGTAAGTCCTTCTAATTTTCCAAAACTACAATTTGGTCCCTAAAGTGCAATCTTGTTCAATTGGATGTTAATTCGATGCCCAATTGAGTTGTAAATTTCATCGCTGCCAGCATGATCACCCCAGGACTTAATTATGCATTTAGAAAAGATAAAATAAAAAATAGACCATTTTTATATAAATCTTTCAGGTTTGTCTTGGCAAACCTAATGTAGCTCGCTCGGTTCGGTCTTGCCTCTAGGTTGGGTGAAGGGGGTTACAGTTAGATAAAATGCAAAAATAGACATGAAAAATGTAGAAATGGATGTAATAAACATAGATGTGAGGACAATTACATCTATAAATTTAGGGAAAATACATGCTCTTTAAAGAGCTATCACACCCCTAACTTGAATTTTTACTTGTCCTCAAGTAAAATTTAAAGCAACAAGGTTCAACAACATGTTAGAGGCGTTCTAGTTACTTGAATCCTTCCAACCAATTAATAAATTTATTGCATCGACAAGATAGAAAATTACATACTCAACTCCACATCAATAGATAGGCAAGCAATTCAAGAAGTCCTAATATCATGCATATCTTCTCAGATTTATTCCACCTATCAACATTTATTTAGTACCAATAATAGTAATATATATATTTTCATGTTTTTATTATTTTTTTATTGTAGTGAAGGATATCAAACAACGAATGCACCCTAGACCCTAAGAAGTAAGATGTACAACAAACCTATAACACCCCTTCCCGGTCTAGTAGGAATCCGGGTCTAAAAGCGTTATCGGTGAACAATACAATGATCGGATTGATGATTATGATAATTTATGCAATAAATTGCGTCCCAATAATCTATAATGCGATATAATATCCATTTCCAGTTAGTAAAGTTTACACAATTTATAAATTGAGACCAATTGGTAACTTTTTCAAATTTAGAGACTAAATCATAAAAACGGTAAAATACAGGGTCTTGTCTAAAATTAAGGTTACCAATGTAACACACCTACCCGGTCTAGGAAATAAACCGGCTTAGGACGTGTTACCAAGCAAACATACAATATGTCTTGATCAAATTTAGCATAGTCAACTAAACATACTTCTGAAAAACAGGATAATTTAAAACTTTTTAAATTGCTTCAAAGATCTAACTTAATCTTTCAATTAGATACAATCATATATTTACATACCATAGACTATACATACATTAAGCGATGCATTTCATCCACTAGTTCATAATATGCCCTTATCTTTAAGGTAATTCAGACCACAAGATTTAATAGAAATAGACATATCATGGTAACAAGTATTCGAATACTATGTCTAACATAGCTTAACCAATAGGCAATCATGAAGTATTATAGACCATTTACAAAAAATCAATAACATCTAACCACTTACTTATTCTAGCCATTAATCTGTCCATTGAAACGACACCACTTTTATTTGGGGTCTATCTCATGATAATATAAATATTCGAATTTACAACACACATGCCATTAAAATGATCTATCAAAATAAGACTTTTACAGGTAATTAATCAACATATCATATAAAATACACATCAATAATTGGTTCTTAGCATGACAATTATTTTGGTCATAACCTTTAATTTTATTCAAATTATTAGGTGTCCTACCAATCATTCATAAACTCAATCCAGAAAAGCATCATATCTCTCATAATTATTTCGAAAAGTAACCATTCGAATATATATCTCTAGTATAGCTCAACTATCAGTATCTACTCATTCATATTAATTATTAAGGCACATAAAGCAAGCAATCACCAAGATAAATAATTAGAGGCCTATTACAAAACATTGAACACTTATCGAACTTATATACATAAATAGCCAAGATGGGATCTAAATGAATTATGAAACTTAACAACTATGTGCCACCATCTAGGAGTTCTTTAAGGGAAATCAAAACATAGAATCTGACTTCCTGTGATCTTGTCCAAACTCAAAGATAACCAAACGAACTTAACCTGAAAGACAGTGAAAGGATGTATGAGTATGATTACATAGTGAGGTAGCTTAAAGCATCTAAAGAAAATAACAATGATATAATCTTTCACTTAATTTTCTCTACCCATACGCATATAATTCTAAACTTGGACCAAAAGCCAACCTTTCTGGGTCAAACATTAAATTAAGAAAATGCACTTACACATGGTGATTCGAATTTAGGCTTATTTACATATACATATAGATAACCTAATAGGGCATGACTATTCACCCAATTGGATATTCAAAGCAAATATTTACTTGATAAGCAAGTTCATTATCATAATTCGTCATGTACCAAAACTTTTTGGATTCCTTTATTAAGTCTTATGATTCAAGCAACTTATTTTACCCGTAAATCTTTTAGTCTGACGCATCTGTAATTAAAATTAATTCATGAGTATACACTTTTACACTTGTATATAAATATTTATGTGTCTAATCCCAAGACAATCCTTTAATCATGTATATATATATATATATATATATATACAAACATAAGTTCAAAGCAGTCCAAAATGTAATTGGATCTAGTCAAAACGGTCATTAAATTATATGTATACAAATATAGTTTCAAAACAGTCCAAGACATACTTGGATCTAATCAAAACAGTCCTTAATATATATGTAAACAAATATAATTTCAAAACAGTCCAAGACATACTTGGATCTAATCAAAACAGTCCATACGTATTAGTAATTTATCCAAATCTGTCCATAAACCATATATATACTTCTATGAGTTCAAAAATGTCCATACATACTAGTAATTTATACAAATCTGTCCATAAACCATGTATATACTTTTATAAGTTCAAAACAGTCCATACATACTAGTAATTTATCCAAATCTGTCCATAAACCATGTATATACTTTTATAAGTTCAAAACAGTCCATACATACTAGCAATTTATCCAAATCTGTAACAGTCCATACATACTAGTAATTTATCCAAATCTATCCATAAACCATGTATATACTTTTATAAATTCAAAACAGTCCATACATATTAGTAATTTATCCAAATCCGTCCAAAAACCATGTATAAACTTTTATAAGTTCAAAACAGTCCATACATATTAGTAATTTATCCAAATCTGTCCATAAACCATGTATATACTTTTATAAGTTCAAAACAGTCCATACATACTAGTAATTTATCCAAATCTGTCCATAAACCACGTATATACTTTTATAAGTTCTTCATGAATTCTTAATTCATAACCACAAGGTTTCGTAACATGACACTAATTCTTAAACCAATTATACACATCTTTCAGTCAAAAGTTAATTACTTAATATGCAAATTTTCATGTTGATTTAATAGATTAACTTGTGGATTTACAATTCTTCTTAATTAAGGCATCATTTAAATATAGTTACTTATCACATAAGTTATTCTAACTCTGAATTTCTTATCTTATAAGACATCAAACATATTATAATCATAGCACATCATGAGCAATGGTTTTACTTATCAAATAGGTTATTAGCTTAGCATGTCATGAACTTAAGTTGCTTATAATAGAAGCTATTAACATAGCCTGCCATCAATTTTATGTTTAAATGCTACATCCAATATCGACCATAATACCTCAAGAGCATATATACATAACACCTAAATTATCGAACATAGTATCTCATCACACAGTTACTTGTCTTATAATATTAAACATAATATCATATAACTTAAATGCTTTTCACATGATTCATCAAACATAGTTCATTTGTTTATCTTGCAAATTTCATTAATCTATCTTTATCATAGTATCTAACTTAGCATATCATAAACATAACTTACTTTACACCTAAGATATCAAACATGGCATAATCATAATATATCATAGATATAACATATCTTAAACAACATAATATATCATAATCACAATTTACTTGTCATACAAGTTATCAAGATAATCCTTAGTTTATTTTGGAATTTCACTATTTTGTATTTAATATAGCCTTAAAATCAAGCAACAACTTGGGTACTCGAATGCCTAACCAACTATCGCGAATTGAAAGGTACTCATAGTACCGGTCTGTTAGAAGTATGCCCAAAGACCAATCATGAGATGATTGTAACCACATACTTACTTTACCAGTTCTATTAAGGCATTGCCATTTATTATTTTCGGTTATATTTATGTGTTCTTATATATAAGTTGTACGATAATAAAGTCCATAGAATAATATGATTATTCTTAAAAAGTCCATAGCCAAGTATTATCGTAGGCTTGGACAACGATAATACATTAAAGGCTATTGTGTAGTTGATTGATGGCAAAGTGTTGTCATTGCCATGGAGATGTCAAAATCAATACATGAGTATGTTTTAGAGAACAACATACTGGTATGACCCGCTATGAGCATGTTTCTTGGATTATTATGTGACAGTCACAAACATGTTCATAGTGATGACTAATTGTATGATCCTCGGACTTGAGATCATTATTATCTCAACATCTATAGTCTCATGTTTTGATACAGTTAAAAGTGTGTCGTAACTGGTTGCATCATAAAGACTAATATTGGACATGCCACAATATATGTAGTGAGATTTAGGTGATCAACATAGGATTTGTCCATCCTACATAATAAGAGTAATATCACAGGCCACTTGATCGAGTGAGACTAGAAACGCATGGCCATGCTCGAATAAGCTGATATGAGATATCATAAATTATTCGTTTGTTATAGTCTACTCAAGATATCAAGAAACATTAGATGGACTATACAAGTGTGACTATTCCATGACTAGTGTCCAATCTATAAAGGACAAAAGGGTGTAATGCAAGAAAGAGAGTTCATCACATAGAGGTTATGTCGAATCATGACTTCTTGTAACTTAGGTGACAATGAAACATTGCTAGACGTCACTCATTGTTTGTAATATTAGAATTGTTGTAATATTTACTACTAATGTTACAAGAACCTACAGGGTCACACCCTATGGTTTGATCAAGCAAATGTTAAACGAATAATACACGTACAAAGTTGTTGTACATAAATAAAGATATAATTAAAATTTATGTATATTTTGATTATTCGAATTTAAAGTTTATATATATATTTGATATATATAGAATTTAAATTATTCTGAATTTAAAGGATAAGCATTAAAGGAGAGTAATTAAATGTAATTATAACTTTTTAATGCATGAAATTCGAAAATAGTCAACAACTCTAATTCAAGTTGAATTAGGGTTATTTGCATTATAAAAGGAACACAAGGGTCTAGCAGCCACTTCTGGTTTTTGCAAAACTCTCTAAACAGTTTAGAGAAGAAAATTATTTGCTTGCAACCGGGTGAACTGAGTAGAGGTTGGGACGTTTTCGTTGCGACTAAGGATTCGAAATGCGTGATCGTGATTGCATCTTCGTTCTCTTCTACCTCTTTCCAGATGAACTAAGGTAGTTTTTCTGCATCATTCTTCTTGATTTTGATTAATCATACATGGATCACTGGTGAGATCGCCAGAATAATTTTTCCACTACACCATGGGGTGTACCGGCGGTCCCTACACGGTCAATCCCTCCTACTATCGCCAAGTGACTACAACACTTCCCTCTTACTGTCACCAAATAAGGACCGTAGTCTACCCTAAACATGAGCTCTATGGACTATATGGCATGCCAACTATACCTAAGACAGACTTGAGACCAAGGCTTTTCAAATATTCTTATCTTAACATATCAAGAATTGAGCTTAGCTCCATATTCATGTAAACAATTACATGTTACAATCTTATCATAGCATAAACGGATGAGCATTGCTCCTTATCAGAATATCGGATCACATTTCATTTTACATAACTTATGACGCACATGAACACACATATAGCTTCCATCATGCTTGAAATTTTAAGGTCATTGAACCAACAAGTCATATTTTGATTTTCTTCTAGTTTTAACTTGCACATAAACACAATCACAAGTTCAATCCTCAATTCAAACATACTTATTATCAAATATTTGCTTAGCATAGGGTACTTTAACAAGTAGCCACTTACCTTAGATCCAAGCTTAGCTTAGGCATTATCTAATACTAGCATAATGTAACGTAACTAAATTGAGAAGGTGCTCGAGAAGGTTTTTAACCAATCCCGAGACTTTAAGCTACACTCGCCTCTTATCCCAGAGTTACGGGATACTTGAACCCTTAATCATATCTTGCTACTTATCCAAATCTTTTCCTAGCTCCTTCTTGCTCTAAAATTAACAAGGGGTATAACCATGCATTAGAATAATTCTTAACATCTATTCACTTATAAAACTGCTAGATTACACATGTATTACATTAATTTCACACAAATCAATCCACTATTCTTCAAATCGATGCAATGCAGTCCCAATTGTTTATACTTTAACACATATACGTCACAAAACAGTCCACCCACTTATATATCAAGGCAATGCAGTCCCCTGACATACATATTTTCATATACACGCACAAAGCAGTCCACTAACATTTATATTAATGCAAAATAGTCCATACATTAACATTTATGCTTAGATACTTCAAACAGTCCCAAACACTTTTATATGGATGTAAAACAACCCTTTACTCATAATCACACCAATACATGCTTCAAAACAGTCCCATAAGGGTCCTATAATTGCAAATTCTGCCCTGTTTCATTTTTACACAAATTACATACTTCAAAACAGTCCCAAATATATTTGTTATCACAGAAAATAGCCCACTTACAAGCAAAACAGATTTTCCTCTGTTCTTAGATCTCTAAAACAGTCCTTAACAATTTATGTACACAAAACATGGCATTTAAATGTATACACTCACATGTATATTCAGCAAGACAGCCCCCTAATGGAACTAATAACATTAGCAACTCCTAATTCAAATCCTAGCATTATATGCATACACAATTAGGAACATATTCGAACACTTTACACTCAACGACCTTAAATTTCATTTTCAAACAGCATAATCAATTTGAAATATGCTACAAAGATTGCAAAACTTATGAATTCATTACTCAATTCATTCAAATAGTCTATCATACGATTGATAACAATATTTCCTTCAACGAAATGCATACTAAACATGATCTTCCTAGTATAAAATCAGTTCAAAAATTCTACCATACACGTAAACCCATCTCATATATTATACCCACATACATATCGAATTATCAAGAAAGACATTCACATGAATAAAAAAAACAAGATAGTTACCTTCTATCATGAATCTATGCGTATAAGGTCCATTTATTTGAGCAACTACTCCAAAAAAATGAGCTCTTTCTCTCACTAAAATCTTAGATTTCGGTTTGTCCTTGTAAGGGAGAAGGAGACGAAAATTTTGGTATATTTCCCCCTCCAAGTGCCAGCTCAAAAATTCTCCCCCTCCAAATGTCTTCAACAATGCAGGACAAGTGTACATACCCTCCAATTACTAGAAATTTTTCATGCAATCACTTGGTCTTAACATGGATTCATTTGAGTCCTTTCCATTTTAGCTAACATACTTTACAAACTTATTAATAGGTCCTTATCTTATTTAATAATCAATTTTAAGGGTATCATTAAATTAACTTGAGTTGTCAATAATTTAGTAACATACTACTAGGCTATACTTTGGGGCATTACAACCAAAATGAAATTCAATGCTTGAATATCTTACATACAATTTTCTATCATAATTAGAGTTCAATTTTATCCTCAATTAAGTCTTATAAGATTCGGTGACCAAATTACAACATTCTGAAACCTTGTTAAACCTCTTTTAACCAACTTGCCTACCTCAGTACCGATACTCGAAGAGGCTGTGTCGGTATGCCTTCGTTATGGTCTTTAAAAATGATTACAATCATTAAGGGTCGTACTGATACGGATACATCTGTATCGGTACGCTATGCTAATTTTATTTAAACTCAAATTCCAGAACCGACCAATCGTATCGAAACACCTAGGATCGTACCAGTACGACTACCTTGACTGTTAAAACAGTTACTTTCTTTAATCTCGTACCGATACTGGGTATCAGTATGCATGGTTAAAGCAAAATAGTCAACCTTAGGGTTCGGTACAGTGTCGATACAGTGATACAATATGTCAATGTCTGTATCAATATGACTTGTTACCAATAAGTCAATGTCTGTATCAGTACGACTTGTTACCTACGTTCCCAAAATGCATACCCGTACCGATATGCCATCACCCATACCGGTATGGACAAACCAGTAATGACAAATTTAGTCTAGTTTTTTGTAATCTTAGGGATCTTAACCTTGTCCAATTCTCACCAAATTTTACCAACAAATCTATGCACATGTCAAGTTTCATGCCATTTCGAATCCATTTACTATGATTTCATTTGTTATTGCATCATAGGCCATTTTTAATACTTTAATCAACATTCACCATGCACATGTGCATAGATTTTTAATACTTGACATGTGCATAGATTTGGGCTTGATAACATGAGATGGACCAGATATATACTTGTAGAGCATCGATACATGGAATACATCGTGGATCTTGCTTAGCTTCTGAGGCAAAGCTAGTCGGTAAGCCACATGACCAACTCTTTTAGTTACCTTGAAAGGTCCAAAGAATTGGGGACTTAACTTTCCCTTTTTACGAAAATGAAGAATCTTCTTCCATGGGCTTAACTCTTTTTAACAACTTCATACTATATATCCCTTCTCTTGAGATCAGCATAGGCTTTCTGTCAGTCAAAGGCCGTCTTTAAATGGTCATGAATAATGGTAACACATTCTTTAATTTCTCAAACTAAGTTAAGGCCCAACATCTTGCCTTCAGCGAGTTTAGACCAACACAACGGTGCTCTACATTTCCTGCCATACAATGCTTCATAAGATGCCATTTCGATCGATGATTGGTGACTATTATTGCAAGAAAACTCGATGAGAGGTAGGAACCTCTCCCAAGTTCCTTCAAAGTCAATAACACATGCACGAAACATGTCTTCCAATATTTGAATTACCTTTTCTGACTGGCCATCAGACTGTCGGTGAAAGGTTGTACTAAGATTGACTAGGGTGCCCAAAGCTCCTTGCAATACTTTCCAAAATTGTAAAGCAAAATGAGGATCTCGACCAAAGATAATTGACTTGGGTACTCCGTGGAGTCTAACCACTTCCTTGATTTACAAGTCAGCCAACTTGGGAAGACCGTACTCCATCCTGACAGGTAAGAAATGAACTGACTTGGTAAAATGGTCAACAATGACCCAAATGGCATCATGCTTAGCTGGAGTCAACTGACAAAGTCCATGGTTATTCTTTCCCACTTCCATTAAGGAAGTTTAATGGGTTCCAATAATCCAGTAGGGACACAGTGTTCAGCTTTGACTCATTGGCACGTTAAGCACTTGGATACAAATTCTATAATGGCTATCTTTATACCAGGCCACCAATATAATTCCCAAAAATCCTTATACATCTTCACCAACACCAGGTCAACCGAGAAAGGGCTACAATGAGCTTCCTTGAGGATGTCGTCACGAATGGATTCATCACTCGGTATACAAATCCTATCACAAAAATACAAGAGTCCTTCAGAGCTAATTTTAAAATTAGGATCATGATTATTCTAAAGCTTGGAAATGATGGCTTGTAATTAAGGGTCTCGATCTTGCAATGACTTGATTCTCAACACAATGGTAGACTAAACATGAAGCTCAACTACTAAAGTTTGGTACCTCTATAACTTGAAATGAGCGTTGATAGCTCAAGGAGCTACAATGCAATAAATATACTATAATTCTTAATACAATAATCAATGCTTGAGCTTCAATATTCAATGTTGATACTTACCAGGTAAAGGTTTGCGGCTAAGTGTAACAACTACAACGTTGGCCTTACCTGGGTGATAATCAAATTATAAGGTCATGATCTTTGTGAAGTTCCATCCATCTTTGAAAAAAATAAAGTTCTTTCTGCGTCAATAGGTATTTGAGGCTCTTTTGATTGGTATATAGGTAGCATTTTTCTCCGTAGAGATATTGCCTCTAGATCTTTAAGGCAAATACAACTGCAGCCAATTCAAGATCATGGGTAGAGTAGATCATTTTATGTGGCTTAAGTTGTCTCGATGCATAAGCAAAAACTTTACCCTCTTGCATCAATGCACATCCTAACCCCTGATGGGATGCATCACTATATACGGTGTAGTCTTTACCATACTAAAGTTGGGTCAGGAACGCTGCATGAGTCAACACTTGCTTAAGCTGATCTGCATGAGTCAACACTTGCTTAAGCTGATCAAAACTACGTTGTTTCTTCTCAGACCATTCAAAAGGGATATCCTTCCGTAGATGTTTGGTTAATGGTTCTTCTATTATAGAGAATCCTTTAACGAATTTCATGTAATAGCCAGCAAGACCAAGAAAACTACGAACTTCACCTATATTCTTTGGTGTCCTCTAATCAAATATAGCTTGAATCTTCTCTGAGTCCACATGAATACCCTCAATGGAAACTACATGCCCCAGAAATAAAACTTCGATGAGCCAGAACTCACACTCACTGAACTTGGCATACAACTGCTTCTCTCGAAGGGTTTGGAGCACAACATGAAGGTGGTTGTGATGTTCAGCTTGATTCTTAGAGTAAATCAATATATCATCTATGACCACCACTACAAACTTATTAAGATAGGGTCTAAAAATAGATTCATAAGATCCATAAAGGTAGCCAGTGCATTGGTGAACCCAAAGGGCATAATCAAAAATTTGTAGTGGCCATACCTTGTATAGAAAGTTGTCTTGGGCATATCACATTCTTTAACTTTCATTTGATAGTACATAGATCTTAGGTTAATCTTAGAAAATACGGTTGCATCCTTAAGTTGGTCAAACATGTCATCAATTCTCGGCAAGGGATGCTTATTCTTAATGGTGAGCTTATTTAGTTGTCGGTAATCAATGCAAAGGTGCATAGATTTATCTTTCTTCTTGACAAAGAGAATCGGAGCTCCCCAAGGTGAGGAACTCGGTCGAATAAATCTTTTGTTCAACAGGTCTTGAATTTTTACCTTAAGCTCTATGAGTTTACCGGTGCCATTCGATACGGTGCAATGGAAACTGAGGTGGTTCCATGTTGTACTTCAATCCCAAACTCAACTTCACGGGTGGGTGGTAAGCCTAGACGCTCATCGAGAAACACATCAGAAAATTCTTGTACGGTATCTATATCTTGCAACTGAAGTTCTTCTCTACTTGCAATAACATATAACAATGATCTCTTACTCCTAGAATCCATAAGGGTCATGCTCTCCTTACGAATGCCTCGAAGATACAATTTCTTCTTCGCACAATCCACCCAAGCTTGATGCTATTCGAGCCAGTCAAGCCCTAATATAATATCAAACTCATGGATGGGAAGGGCCATGAGATCAGTCGAAAAAGGTATTCCTTGTATCATAAGGGGACAATTTTTACATACTAGCCCAATTACAACACTATCACCTAAAGGGTTGGTTACGGTAATTTTGGAGGCTATAGCTTAGAGGTTAACTTAAATCTTTTATTTAATACGATACTAATAAAGGAATGAGTGGATCCAGGATCAATCAATGAATAAACAGGGTAAGAATATAATTTAATGGTACCTGCTATAATGTTTGGATCCTCATCACCCTCCCTGCTCCTCACATGGTAAACTTGAGCTGAAGCCTTGGATTCTTGTCTGCTTGGAGTTCTTGTAGAGCCACCAGGTCTCCTAGAAGCTCTAGCTATAGCTTGTTTCTCTCTCTTACCCTTGAAACTAAGCAGGGGTCATTGGGTTTATCGATGCATAAGACTTGGATGTGTTCATCGAACAATCTTTGATATAATGGACTTGTTCACCACAGAAGAAGCAAGCTCCACATTGTATACTGCACTACCCCATAGAATGTCTCTTCTATCAGAAATTACAGATATGATATTGAGATTCTCGTCCTAAACCTTCGGTACTCTCGATGGAGGTTGTTCTTGCAATAGATTGAGACATAGTTTGTGTATTGGAAAATTGCCTTGTTTAAACCCTTGTTGTTTACCCTTCTTATACAAAAAAGGAGGACAAGAATTATCTTAGGGCCTCTTCTCAGATCGAGTTAGCCCACTAGTCCTCTATGACCTCTAAGCAACTTTAGTAGAGATAGCTCAATTCATGAGCTCTTGGAAGTCTGATTCTCAAGGCAGTGAACAAGGGTCGAAGTTCATCACTTAATCCTGCTACAAACATTCTACATTTCTCTTCTTCCTTCTTGATGTACTTGGCTCTGTACTTGCAATACTTGCAAAAGTCGTAGATGTACTGTTCCACCAGTCTCTCACCTTGCTTAAGATGCAAGAAGATATCTCGCCTTTTAGCCAAATAATGCTCACTAATATATTTATTTCTGAACTCATGCAGAAAGAAATCCCAGGTTACAACTTCTTCGGGAGCAGTAAGTATAGTGGTTTCCCACTAATGCAAAGCCTCATCTGCCAACAATGCTAGGGCGCACTAGAGCTTGTGCTCATCTGAGCATTTAACTGCTTGGTCAAAATTCTTTTCATGTTGTACAACCAATATTCTACCGTTTCAGGATCCTCACCAGCTTTACCTATAAAAGTAGTCACTCAGTGTTGTGCTAGTTTATCAATAGGGGCTCTACTTGTAGAAGTAGCAACTACAGAGGATTGTGCAGACTGCTTGAACTTAAGGATAGTCATGAACTATTTGAACATCTCAGTCATGTTCTTATAACATTCAAATTGCACAGTCTGCAATATAGGTTCGGGATTCGGTGGTTCTTGTTGAGAAACTTGTGGATTTGGAGGGTCTTCCCTCATTCTCACCTCGCCATGAGTCGAGGAGCCTGTTGTATGCTCAACTTCTTTGTGAGCTTTATTAGAGTAAGACATCATATACTATAAAAGGAAAAAACATCAGACTAATCACAAGTTAAATATACACAATAAAATCCTAGGTAACATATATAATGAAATAACAATACAATAGACCTCAGTTTAGTCCTAGAATCGACTAAACTCTAGCTTTGATACCATAAATGTAACACCCCCTTCTCGGTCTGGTAGGAATCTGGGTCGGAAAGCATTATAGGTGAACAATGCCATGATCGAATCGAAGATTACGATAATTTATGCAATAAATTGTGTCCCAATAATTTATAATGCGATATAATATCCATTTCCACTCAATAAAGTTTACCCAATTTATAAATTGAGACCAATTGGTAACTTTTCAAGTTTAGGGACTAAATCATAAAAGCTATAAAATATAGGGTCTTGTCTAAAATTAAGGTTTCCCAAATGAAATTCAGTGCTTGAATATCTTACATACAAATTTCTATCATAGTTAGAGTTCATTTGTATCCTCAATTAAGTCTTAGAAGATTCGGTGACCAAATTGCGACATTTTGAAACCTATTTTAACCAACTTACCTACCTCGGTTCTGATACTCGAAGAGGCCATATCTGTTCGCCTTCGTTATGGTCTTTAAAAATGATTACAAACATTAAGGGTCGTACCGATATGGATACATCCGTATCGGTACGCTATGCTGGTTCTATTTAAACTCATATTCCAGAACTGACCAACCGTACTAAAACGCCTAGGGCTGTATCGGTATGCCTACCTTGACTATTAAAACGGTTAATTTCTTTAATCCCAGTATCAGTACGCATAGTCAAAGAAAAATAGTGAACCTTATGGTTCGATACGGTGATATAATATTATTCCAGTGATTAAAACCCATACCGATACGCTTAGATGTGTATCGATACCCAGGTATGCAAAAATTCCAGAGACTAAACCATGTACTAATACGTAAATATCTGTATCGGTATGCCCTGTTACCTACGTTCCCAAAATGCATACACGTACTGATACGCCATCACCCATACTGGTACAGATAGACTAGTAATGACAGATTTAGTCTAGTTTTTTGTCAACTTAGGGATCTTAACCTTGTCCAATGCTCACCAAATTTTATGAACAAGTTTTTATTCACTTAATCAATGCACATGTTAAGTTCCACTCCATTTCGAATCCATTTTCTATGATTTCATTTGTTATTGCATCATAGGCCAATTTTAATACTCTAATCAATATTCAACATGCCATATTTCATTCTTTAACTTTTCTAACATGGTGAGCATCATGTACACACAAAATGGGGCTAAACTAACATGTCTAGACCCTATTCCACCTTTCTAGGAGTTTAAGGATAAAGTTTACATTACATGTAACTGGGTGACTTGCTTTAAAAACATCTTTGCTCCGATCCTTGATCCGACTAACTTTCAACCTGAAAATGCATGAAAATGAGATGTATTATGCTTATATAGCCTAGTGAGGTGGTCAACAATAATGAAAATAATAACAATGACACCAATAACATGTATATCATCATAAATACATCTCAAATCATATTTTAGCAATACTTGCAATAACTTATTTCCTTGGACCAATATGTAAATGTGGATACACGAATTCCCAACCAACATCGCCAAAAATAAATCGTCAATATCCTCCAACATCACCAATAAGACCAAAACCAACACATCCTGCCAACATCGTCGAATAGAGCCTTAGCTCAAGGACCTTAGTCCACTCCATACCAATGAGCTCATGAATTTTATGGCATGCCAATTGCATCCCATATCCATTCATATCCAAGGATTCAATACTTATGTAATACCCCAAAATTTACTAAGTTGATTAAGGGTCATTTAGTACTAAGATAATAGCTTAAAAGCTAACTTAGTGACTAAAATGACAAAAATGCAAAAGTTAGGATTTCTTTAATTATGGGGTTTGGAAAGGAAATTTCTAAGGTTTAATGGTATCATGTGATATATAGTGAATTGGATAAGGTATTCTTAAAGTTTGGTTGGATTCCAAGGAAAATTGGAATGAAAATTGAAGTTTAAATGCTTAGTGACCAAAATGTAAATTTTGGAAATTTCATGGCTAAAGTATAAACTTTGGAAAATTTTGGGGACTAAAGTTGTAAATCCCTAAAAGTTAAGGGTTTTTATTTCATAAATAACCAGATCACCTTAAGGTGTGAATCGAATGTGAAGATTCTAGTTTGATATGATGTTTCAATTATTGGAAAATTACAGTCAAAGTTTAAATGGAATTCAGATACCCGGATTGGGTAAAATTATTTTGAGATTTCACCATACGATAGATGAAGGTTATAAAAGTCCATTACAAGTGCTGGAAATTTTTTTAGTTCAATTCAAGATGAATCCTACAATTTAATCCTAAGTAAAGAGGTTAATTATCGGTATATCAGATCGAATGGAAAAATTGAGAGACTGATCCAAAGCTATGGAAAAGTCATAAAATGCTATTTTAAGAATATTTTATTATGTTTGGTTGAATTCTAACTAGATTTAGTTAGATAGTAATGGAATGACAATTTTGGAACAAACTAGTAAATAAAGACTAGTTGGAGGGCAAATTGGTTATTTGGCAAGGATGGCAATTTTGAAATATTTGAAAGTTATAAAGGGAAATTTTTGAAGAAGAAAGTTGAATATTTAATCTTGGCCCTTGATTGATGATAAGATCAATTTCAATCGTTGGATCAAAAGGGCAATTTAGTAATTTTCCTATTTGAATGAATTTAAAATTCATTTTAAATTACAAGTGGCATAATAGAATGAATTTAAAACAAAGGAGAAAAAAGATGAAGACTCTTCATCTTATTATTTTTGAAAATGAGGGAGAAAAAGGAAAAAAATTTCCAAGCTCGATTCAAGCCCCGAAACTCGATTTTCAGGTAATCTTTCAAACTGCAAATTTGTTCTACTCTTAAACTCTATCTTTTGATGTAAATAATTCATGGATTTCATGTTTGATTGATGAGAATTTTCATGAGAAAGAAATTAGGGTTTATGAACCAAATTAGGGATTTTGAGATTTTATGATTTCATGATTGAATTCAAGTTGGAATTAAGCTTGTATGATGTTAAAGTCATGTTATTAAGTTGGGATTTAAACCCTAAATATTTTAGTTTATATGGAGAAGATTATGGTTTATGGATTCAAGTTTAATTTAGGGTTTGTAATATTGGATTAATGATCTAGTGAGCTTGATTTGTTGTTTGGAAGCAAAACCCTAAGTTAAATTGAATAGGGACCATTTTTGCAAATTGAAAAGTTGAAGGACCAAATCTAAATTTTTAGAATTTGGAGTGTATTTATGTTATTAATGATGTCAGATACAAGAAAATGAAGTTAGAATGCTAAATTGATGCTGAATTGAATTAGTGACCATTTTGATAAATTGCCAAAGTTAAGTGACCAAATCGAAATTGAAGTTTTGTATGGGGGATAAATCTGATTTTTAGTTGAAATGATGGAGTTAAAGTAGTAATGTTGAATTGAGGACTAATTTGCAAAGTTAAGAAGCTTGAATCCTTATCTTTGCATTTTAGTGCTTATTTTGGCAAAGAGGGAAAAATAAGAAGGAATTATTTTGAATAATTATTTGGTTAAGAATGTGATGAGTTGGTGGTTTAAAGCTAGTAATTGGACTAAATTGAAAAGTAGAGAAGTAATGAGAAGTTAGTATAAAAGTTGAAGTTGTTTATGGAAGCTGTGTAGAAAAACTGGTTTATGGCAGTAACTTTGAAAATTCACAATAAATTCTACAAAAATGGTTAGATGGTGAATTTTATACCGATGTAAAGATTTGTTTGTCTAGTTTCGTTTCCAACAAACGGAAACTGATTTCGAGTTCCGAGTAAAAAGATATGAATTTTTAAGTGACGAAAGGTCAGAAAATAGAGTACCAGCCTGTTCCGAATTCCAACACTATAATTGACTTTGAAAATTCGCCATAAATCGTACAAGAAGAATTTGGAATATTAATTTATATGGGTGAAATGTAATACCCCAATTATTAGCCTAGAAGTTTTATGTTCCTTGGCTTCAAGACAATTATGATTCTAGTAGCAATGCATATATTAAACAAGCAAGTATAGGACTAAATTATAAGAAAAAGAAAACACATGCAATTTTAGAAAGGACCAAAGTATGAAGGCTGCTCAAATTAGTAACTATTTTGTAAAGACTAAAGTTTAAAGAAATGAAAACTCGAGACCTTTAGTAAAGTGACCTTTATGAATAGAAAACAAAAGTTGAGTGGTTGCATGGTTATTAGACCCCAATGCATGATATATGCCATGCGGCCGTTTAGCTATCTTTCTCTTGATTATTCATCAAGATTTATTAATGAAAATAATTAGAAAATGAGGGGGAAAAGGGAAGGGGTTGGACGGATAAAGAAGAAAGAGAAAGAAAAACTCAAAAAAAACTAGCTATCTTCATTCTTGCTTTCTCTCAATTACAGAAGGTCATCCATATTACCAGGGTAAAGTTGGTCGATTAAGAGGCTAAAATAGTCTTGAAGACTTTTAAATTATTGCTTTAAACTCATTGTAGAAGGTAACCCTTTAAAGCTTGTGCTATTTTGAATTTGTTCTTCTTGCCTATCCTAAACTATAGTGATCAATTTTGTGTTTCTGTTTTGGTGGGCTTGCTGAATTTGTTTGTTAAGATAAGAATTTAGAACTATAAAATTAGTATCTTTCAGTTCATGGGAAGTAGAAATGCCATTAGTTGTGTGGGTTATTAATATTTGTTGCTCTATGTGTTTAAATGGATTAGAACGTGGGAAATTGAATACTGATGATAAGCTGAGAAATATAGTTCTGCCCTACTCTATTTATACTATGTGATTAGGTTATTCAAGCTAGGGAAAGATTAATTAATTTCTTTAATAATTATAGGTTTGGAAAAGAATGAATAAATGTCTTGACATGGGCTAACGTTTGCGTTAATTGTGATGCTGAAAAATGAATCCATGGGTAAATCAACTATACTAATCAAATTTAATTAGTATTGGTATCAATGTGAGGTTGTTATAGTTTGGTTTGTTGTTCGAATGACCTAGTTGGAGGTAGTCTTGATACATTAATAAAATAAGAGTTCTGAATTGGGATGAAAACAGTTTTGAATACATTGAATAATTGTTGGACTGTTTGGAGTGTAAAAATATGTATACATAAGTAATTGGGAACTATCTTAGACATGTATGAGAGTGAAAATAAGTTAGATTAACATGTTAAGACTACGATCTAGGTGAATAATGAAGCTAAAATCAAGCCTAGTGAAATCTGCCCAGAAAACTCTGTTCTGGGCAGCAACTTTGAAAATTCACTATAAATTGTATGAATTGAATTAAGGGCTAAAATTTTTATGAATGGAACTTTAATATGTTTATTTTCATTAGAAACAAACGAAATGGAATTCTGGATTGTAGAATAAATTTTAGAGATGAAACACTAGGGACAATGCAAATTGTCCAGTGTTGTAAATTGCCCTGTCTTTAAGTTAAAAACTGTATTAATCGGCAAAGAACTAAAATGCAAGGCCTATATGGTTAGAAAGAAAATTAAGTTAACTTTCCAAAATTTTAAACCAATTGAAATTCCGACGTACGGAATGAAAGTTGTGTATGTTTTAGTAAACAGTGCACAAGCTACCTGGCAGTAGCAGCCTTGATGTTTTGAAATGAATGAATTATGTGTATTGCTGTCTTGTTTTGAAGAAATGAATGTACCTTGTCTTGACCTTGATTTAATTGTATGAATTGTTAGAGCAAGGAGTAAATCTTGTGGAAGAAGAAAGGAGTGGCCAAGCTAGTGGCAAACACAAAGGAGTTTGGATCCAAGACTAGCTAAGGAGTATTGTGAGTATTTATGGGTTAGTTAGTCCTAACCAAATATGCATTTATCTTCTTTCCATTGATATGGATTAAAACTTGAATATGGATTAAAAGGGAAGATTGGACTAAGCTGAAATTTGTGACTAAGTAATAGCATGGAAATGGATAAGTTAAATTATTTAGAAAGAAATGTGTAAACATTGTGTGATTCCATGCCTTGAATGATTCCATTTGAATTGCTTGCTTGAGTTACACTATGAATGAAATTACTACTTGAAATGCTTGAAATGGCTTTTGAAAAGCTTGTCACTAAGTGCTTGAAATGCTTGCTATTTGAAAAGCTACTTGAAATGTGATCTAATTGAAATGCTTGAACTGTACTTGAAATGTGATCTAATTGAAATGCTTGAATCATTGTACTTGAAATGTGATCTAATTGAAATGCTTGTGTCCTTGTACTTGAAATGTGATCTAATTGAAATGCTTGAATCCTTGTACTTGAAACGTGACCTATTCGAAATGCTTGATTCCTTGTCTTGGATGTATTCATTCAAATTTCTTGCTTAGAATTTCTCTTATGATATAAATACTTTTAAAATTGATATAAATCATGAATATAAAGACATGACTAGATGCCTAAAAATGGTATATAATTCGAATTGCTTACTTGAGTAACAAATAAACTTGTGAATTAAAGAGCTAAGGCTCAACTAGCCCAAGGGCTAAACTTGATCTTGAAATACTTGCTTGAATAAAATCCTTGAACATGAATTGTCTTGCTTTGAACATGAAACACTTGAAAATGTGAAAAGTAATTGAAGAACTAAGGCTCAATTAGCCTAAGGGCTAAGCATGATATTGCTATAACTTGCTTGAATGCAATTCTCGAATATGAATTGTCTCGACTTATACATGAAAGCATAAAATATAAGAAACAACAACAACAAGCTTTAAAGTATAAGAATACCCCTATAATAAAAGTTTAAAGATTAAAAAGACTTAAATTGCCTACAATGGAAGTCCTTGGATACAATGGTATGATGCATGGTATACTTGGGACTACGGTTCCATGAGCCACACTCAAGGGTACCCCCATTATATGAAATATATTATTGGCGATAGTTGGAGGTAACGGGGGAGTTGTACGGAGATTGGTGACAGTTGGTTGGATAGTGAGAAGTATAGGATTTCATGTTTCCGATATTAGCCATTGCTATGTGCTTTGAGCTAAATATCTCTTGGACCTTTATGGTCAAACACGGACCAATGTTATTCGTGACCAATTGTGATCCAAGGCAAACATGTTAAAAATATATGAACCTTATTGAGAAATTGAATAAGTAATTCAAAAGAAAATCTTGAATACTTGAATTATATCTTGAAATACTTAAATGACTTGACAAGAAATCTTGAACACTTGAATCAATTGACATGAATCCTTGAAATAAAGAAATTCAAAATAAAATCTTGAATACTTGAATTATATCTTGAAATACTTAAATAACTTGATAAGAAATCTTGAACACTTGAATCACTTGACATGAATCCTCTAAATACTCAAATTGCTTGACATGTAATGCTTAATTCTTGACATGAAACTCTTGAAATGATAATTGCCTATGCTTGGACCTTGTATTGTATGATTTGCTAGTTGGAATGGCTTATGGTCTCACTTGAGCTAATATCTACTTGATTGGTTTGCTTGAATTGCTTGACATGCAAACTTGATTACTTGAACATATTACTTCACTTGTATACTCGGACTTCTTGTTACATGATTGTTACTTGAAAAAGATCTTGATCTTACTTGAATTAATGAGTGTTATGTCGTGTACATCTTGTATATGAAAATATGGACTGATTTGGCATTGTGAATTATGTGTACGTGTTCTATGACTGAAATTAGCTAGATTAAATGAAAATATGGACTTTTTTGGCATTGTGAATTATGCGTACATGTTATATGATTGAATTGGCTAGCCTAAATGAAAACATGGACTGTTTTGCATTGCAAGAATGTATAAACATGTATAATGGACAGCTAAGTAATAAGGCTCAAATTAAAGAAAGTAAACAAGCAATAATTAAGGCTTAAGGCTTACATGCTACTTAAAATGTATACTTGTACACTTGATAAACTTGTCACATGAAATGCTACTCGAAGTGGACTTATACTCTCACTTGAATCAATGTGTATAACTTGTGAACATATCTTGAGTGATAAGCTTGAAATAAGTTGTGATTAAATGTTGTGATTTGCTTAAACATGCTAGCGATTGACTTGAAATGATTGAATATTGAATTGTGATCTATGATTTTGCTTGTCATGCTATCTTGTTATTCGAATGATACTAGAAAATGTTCACTTGATAATTATTCGATAAGCTTACCATGCTGCTTGATTTGCTTGACAAATTGGTTACTTAACATTTGTTTGCCTTAATATTTGATTGCCATAAGTATGATGATACATGATTTCATGATTTTTGCTTGACTTGGAATGCTATATAAGGCTACTTGATTAATAGGGACATGACATAATAATTGGTTAGAACCAGTACTACCTCACTAAGTACATATCGTACTTATCACTCTCGTTTCCTCTCTTCCCAAACCATAGGTTAGGTGCTTCAAGGTGAATTGCTTGATCCCGAAGTCAAATTTCTCGAGCTTGAAGTAAGGCACAAGAAAAGCATAAGTATGAATCCATACTTGTTTGTAATGCTCCTAGTAGTTGGTGGCACCTAGATTTGTATATGGTTAAGCTAAGTCATGCATTTTGATACTGGAAAGATCTTTTGTGTGTGTATATATATATATATATATATATATGAAGTTGGCCTTTAATGTTGTCAACATGGTAGCTAAAACTCTATGTGTAAATGTTAAAATTCATGTGAATGAATGAGTGTTGCAGCGCATATATGTACTAAAATGAACGATAGAAATGTTTATTGTTATACTTGAGCTTGTTAATGCCATGTAGGTAAGGAGTGTTATGTCACATGCTTACTTGAAGTTATTTTTGAATGTACGTACATAAAAGTATGACTAGTTAAACCTACATGAAATATTTACATGACTTAAATGGAATGTTGATTGAAACGAAAATGTTATAGTCTATATAGGCCATTCGAATGCCTTGATTGTTCACATGCCTAAATAGCAATTAACCTTGAATGAACAAATAAAGGTAATCAATCCCATTAATGACCTATAATGTCTATGAAACATGATATGCTTGCTTGATATATGTTTGACTTCATGTATATATGATTGTGTTTAGTCAAACTTACATGAAATATTTACATGTATTGAATGTAATGAGATTGAGTTAAAATGAAACATGCTAGTCTAGGTATGCTAATTGAAAGTTTATATGATCACATGGATGTAGATTTGAAAATGAATAAGCTAAGTGGTAACCTAGATGAATAATAAGATAGACATGCTTGTATACTTGATTGTGAATGTCTTGCTAGTTAAGAATGCTATTTGAATGTTACATATGACTACATGACTAAGTAGTTATTAATCTTTTAATGTAACTTAAAAATGACTAATCAAGGGTTGGCATATAATGAACAAGAATGATAAACATGTCTTGATTGTATGATCAAAAGTAATTGTCTAGATTGCTTTCTTGCTAGTCACTCATCTCGCCGATTAGAGATGAGTTCTTTAAAAGTTTTAAATTATTCGTGTTTCTAGTGTTCTCGATAACGCTCCTGAACTGGTTTGCTACTAAACCGGGTGGGGTGTTACATGAAAAGCTTATCAAATCTAGTTTCTTTCAGAATAAACGGAATCGAATTATGAGTTGTAGATTATTTTATAGAAATATTTCTTTGAAGGTACTGCAAACTGCTAGAAAATGAGAATTCATACACTTTGTATCTAGGGTTGATTAGTAAGCTTGAAAGGGTTTAATGGAAGTTCAAATTGGTCACTAAAGACCATAATGAGTTTTTGAACAATACAAGGAAGAAAGGAAAACGTTTGGAATTTTTTTATATTCGAATGATTATATTGGACAATATGTCTAAGATATTATTAGATTGGGATCTAACAAATATTTTACTTATTTGAATTATGAAGTTAAGTTCGAATCAAGGGAGGTTCGAGGTACAATGAAGGAAAGGATCAAAGAGAACTTAGTGAGGCATACAAATAAATGGCCCAAGTGAATGCAATTGCATGCATATCATAATACATTGATATTTATGTCATTGAATACATGATCGATATAATATGAATATGTCAAGATTTGAGAAATAAAATGCATTGATCATTTGATTACTTGCATTGATGAAATTGAAATGTTATTTCGGGTATGAACTGCCCAATGTTGATATATATATTGATATATGTTGCCATTGATGAAATAGATTGATGATATAAAGCCCAATGTATGATATAGAGATTCGAAGGTATAGTTGGATATCCATAGAGTCATAAACAAATTTATAAATATTCTAAGCACTTTAGGTAAAGTGCAAATTTCATTAATGGTATACTCCGGTAATTATACCAAAGCACTTCGGTGCTAAGCACTCCTGGTAGAGTGCAATAATACATTATACTCAAGTAAGTATAGGTGGGATGACTCGTGTACATCGAATCTCTTAATTTGATACCTTGGGCTATGTAAATTGAAATAAGTTAAAGAAACAGAATGATAAGCTTGAAAGCTTGCAAATAGAAATGAAAAGGTATTGGTAAGCATTGAAAGCTTACGGATGGAAATGGCAACGGTATTGGTAAGATCTAATCTTACTACTTTGATATTCATATATGTAGTTACATATTTACTTATGTTAAAGAACATGAAATGGTAAAATGATCATATGTGTTCTTATTTATTTACATTGATATTTATGTCAAATTGCATTTGACTACGAATTATTACCTCACTAAGTAAATACTTAGCGTGTGACCATTTCAAACGTAGGAAAGAAGAAATGGTTAGAGTAAGGAGCATAAACGGACATCATCAATCAATAACAGGTACATCAGTATTAGTAAGATATCTTTTGACACTATTTGATATTTACTAGTTGACATGTATATTAAAATGCTATGCCTGCTCTAATAGAATTTGTAATTTTTTTGGAATAGGGATGAATTTTAAATCAGACAGTTTTTAGGCAGTTTCACTAATTATATAAAGTCAAATTAAATTGATAAGTTGCTGCCTAAAATTTAACCTGATTTGAAGACGAAAATATAAATTTTAAACTTTACGCGATTAATTAGATTTGTAAATAAAGACTAAATTGTAATATTTTTTTAAAGAAACAAATTTTTACCGAATTACAAATATAGATGGTTTTACAAATGTTTTGTGACATCTCTGCCTCGTATTCAATGATGGATATGGGATAGGGGTGTTACATTTATTGTTATTAGAGATGCAGGTTTAGCTGGTTCTCGGCCTAAATGGAAGTGGTTTTATGTTAAAAAGAGTATACATGCCACTAGGATATTAATATTACTGATCTAATTTTTTTATGATCCGATTGATGTCGCTCCATAGTAATGTAATTTGGGGAGGAATTATAAGAAAAAACTCAGTCATGAATGTGTGATAAACTAGCAAATTGAATGTTTTGGAATGAATCAAGAGTAGTAATAATAGGGTTAATAATGACCCTTTGGATAAATCAGAACAAAAAAAGGGGCACTAGTACGATAAGGAGTGCCTGTGGCAGATTAAGGAACTGAAAAGTTCAGGAACACCTGAATTGAAAGGAAAAGTATATTAAGGTCCAATGATTGTTGATTTATAACTAAATAACCTAAGGATTACACTGGACGGATTTCACTGCTTGGATGCAGAGGAATTGGATGGAGCTGTCTTGTTGCTCCGAGATTTAAGCTAGATTTGAAAACCATCTAAACTTGCTTCATAGGCAGGATTGCACATATCAGTGCGAGTTTATAACATTAGGACCGATAAAGATTGAGATGATCCAAAAATCATAGAAGGTACATCTCATTTTTTTGGATAAATCTTTATTGATGTTGATGGGTCCTAGCTTTACACATTCGTATATAAGTATGAAGTTGAGTGGTGAACGAGATATCCTCTCAGAACCCATTTCAGGTAATATAGCAGTGAAAAATTTGTTGGGTTGTAATGTAAGGGTAAGTTGAAAATGTGGGATTTGCTCGATAAAATATAAAGAATGGAGTTCCCTATAAACTTAATGAAATTGTACCACCCTTAACGTATACTCGTAGACTGAATATACACTAAGGATGTCACAAAGTTGTTAAGGAAAAATACTTGAATTTAGTTTTTTTATTATACTAAACTTTATCTTGTATTTTAACCCTTTCTCGATTTTGAATTAAAACTACGTCAGTCTAAAGCAGCTAGTTTCGACCCTGAATTGTTTTATAAAATTTATATATGAGTTATTGTAATAAAAATATTATTCAGGATAGAAACTAGGTACACTGCCTTGACCCTTTCTTAATTTTAAAATTATTACACGATTAGGGTTAAACTATACTTAACTATATCGAAAAATATAACTACTTATAACAAACCATTTTCTAGATTCATACATTTGTAATGCTGCATAAACACGTAATTTTAAGCTTACAAAATGGTTTGTCTCTTTAAAAATCACATACATACATGTACATGCCCACTAGACACCAACCATAATTTAAGATGTACATACCGTGATTACCAATGTAACTTGATTTTCCAATTTAATAGCTCCTTCTTGCCATTCTACGTGGGAGAACCTACGTGTGAAAAACACACCCTAAGTACGAACTTAGTGAGGCAATAATCTTATTTAACAAACATAAGGTAAATTAATATTTATCATATGATATCATATCAAGTTCTCTACATAAGAATAGGATAGTACTATCAAGATTTTCATAGTCACTAGATTTTCATGTATATGTTATAAGTTCCTAAGTTGCTCATGATTCCACTGCTCCAACGTCATAAATAAGTCATATACATGATATGTTTCGTATATATAACATAATTCACATACATTTATAATTCACATAAGCAACATGATACACATACATGACATGATTTACATGCATAACATGATTTATATACATGACATGGTTCATATATGTAACGTGATTCATATTCATCGCATGATCCATTTATGTAACATGATTCTCATATGTGGCATATTTCATTTGCATGACATGATTTTCATACGTGGCATGATTCATATATGTGTTTTCTTTCATATACATGACTTTATTCATATACATAACATGATGCCATACATGGCATAATTCCTATGCATGGCATAATTCATATACGTAACATAATTTGTATACATGGCATGGTTCATATGCATAGCATATTTCTTATATATGTGACATACTTTGTATACTTGGCATAATTCATGTACTTGGCATGATTCATATACTTGGCATAATTCATATACATGTCATGATTCATATACGTGGCATGATTCGTATACTTGACATATTTCATATACATAACATGGTTCATATTCATGACATGATTTCATATACATAACATGATTCGTTTACGTGACATGATTCCTTTATCATTGCCCAAAGTTTGCTATATGAGATCGAGGTACGCGAGTCATCTGGAAATGACACCGTAGTGTTAAACGTGAACGTGAAGATGAGTACGTACTCGAGGATGCTCTTTGCTCCCCATAAACAAGAAGCACCTCGACAGTGCACTTGGGCACAGTGGGCGTGGATCCCCAAGGTGCATGTGACACAATCATTTTGTCACAATAATTGTTTGATAACATGAACATGAGGGTGCAACTGCTAAAGACTCTATGGCATGCCAACTATACCATGGACTCTCATACTCAATACTTGGGCATTTCTTTTATCATCAATCAATTATCATCAATCATATAAATAGAAAATTAATATTCATATTTCATCGTAATTGTTCATGGTAATCATAAATCACAATAATTAATCATATAAATAGACATTTCATGTTTCATGCTTCATCATAAATGTTCATGGTAAACATAGATCATTATATAGATAAACATTTCATATCTCATACTTCAACATAATTGGTCACGACAAACATAAATTAACATATATATAGATAATGTAATATCATTTTAATTTAAAGTCGATTATTCGCAAGTCTTCCTAATTTCATTTTAAAACATGTAAATGCACTCACTTGGGCCATGAATAATATGCCTCACTAAGCTTACTCGAGGTTCTTATCTTTCTTTTTATCACTGGTTCTCTTTCGATCTCTTTTTGAACTAAATTAATTTCGCTTGAAACTTGTCTTGATTCTCCAATTTTGAGCTTGAAAATTGAAAACCCTATTTCCCCTTCTTTCTTTGCGGAATTCGAACAGCCCCCATGGAGTGAAGATGATTTTTTTCTCATCTTTTATTCTATTTAATCCACTTGTAAATCAATAATTATGGGCAGATTATTCTAGCTTAAGTTTCTAGCCTCTTTAATCATAGAGCATTCTGGGCAGATTATTCTAGCTTAAGTTTCTAGCCTCTTTAATCACTTAGATGGTATTTCTAACATGCTAATTTGACTTATATACATGTTCTTACATGTCTAAGTCAGTTTAATTCACTTATCTATGTGATTAAGACAGAGCATCAAGCATGTTTACAAGTATTTATTCGAACAGCTCTATTACATTTCTATATATCGAAAATAGTCCCAATCATGTTTGTTCATACATAAAGCAGCCCCTTTTTACTAGCTAAACCGATTTCCTTTGTTTTTAAATCACCAAAACAGCTCTTATCTTTTTCATTTAGAACATATTAATCCAATTCTCACGTATTATATTTCCAGCATGTGTTACACTTCATTTTAGCACTAAATCTTCAGTTTTAAATTCAACATTGTAACCAAATTTTCCAGCATAACAATCATCCAATTTCCAATTCAATTTAGACAACAAAAACATCCCTAATTCAAGATTCCAGCAACATATATATCTCTTTCTTAGCAATTTGATCAACAACACTCAAAGTCTCAAGAATCTTAGAAGCTAATAACTCTATAACAAGGTTTCATCTTTCAACTAATTCTTTACCAACATGACATACAATGATTTATAATCAAAATCTTAATCTAAGCTTGAACCAAAGAAAAGGAAAAGGATTTCATACCCCTTGTCTTTAGACAATTCGAATGTGAATCCAAATTAAGACAAGATGAACTTCAATCTTAGTGTTCAAAGCAACCTTCACTCTCTCACCTCTAAAGGGTTTCGGTTGCATGGAGAAGAACGACGATAATGGCTTATTATCATCCCCATGGCCGAAATCCCCTCCCTCACTTCACACATGCTTTCCTATTTTAGGGACACGTGTACAAACCCTTAACTAAAATTTAATTAGCATGCAACCCTTAATCATTCAATGCTATTCGATTTACTCATTTCATTTTGAGCACTCAATTTGTTGTCTATACGTTTTGGTCCCTTATAAAAATGGCTAGGCACTTTTCTTTACTTCCTATTTGGTCCCAAATCTTATTTAATCATCAATTTTCAAAGGTATCATTAAATTAGGTTGTAAATATTTTAGTAACATACTACTAGACTATACTTTGGGGTATTACAAACTCATCCGGAATTATATCAGAAATTTCTTTACAGTCAGGATGTCTTCAATCTTTTTAGGTGACTTTTGTGTATCTTCCATACAAACCAAATAAGTTTCACATCCCTTGTATAATAGCCTTTGAACTGTTATTATAGAAATTATTGTCTCTAAACAGTCAGTTCTTTCTCCCACAAAGATTAATTCAGAACCATTGGGTCCCTGCAGTATCAACCTTTCTTCTTACATTTTACATCCGCATCGTATGCAGATAACCAATCCATTCCATGAATGACTTCCAATTTATGGAATGGAAGTTCCCTTAAATCTGCCGGGAACTTAAACTTATTTCCTTGAATTTATAATAATCTCGAATCAAATAAAATGAGCACAGGTTCTTTCCCTAGTCTTTGCTTTATTCACAGCCTCTTGGAATATTGATAAGTTCATGTCAAATAGAATCTCCTTGGGCCTTGGACAAAGCTTCTCTATAAACCATTCACATCGAGACCTTTTGATCGACATCAATTTAACTGCGTATCGACTCAGTCTATTAAAATCTAACTCATACTCATAAACAATACAAGTACCATATTCAAACTTAGGACTGCTGTAACATTTTTCTTTTAACTAGTTGCCAGCATACTTGACTTTAAACATTCTTCTTTCTTCTCTTGATTCCCATATTTAAACATTTATCGCAGTCTATCAGTACTTAACATCATCTATTTCTATTGAAACTTATTCATGTTATTGAGGAGCATAATCAAGTTACACAGTAGTACATCAGTATCATGACATCCTAGGAGAATGTACTTAACATTAAATCACATTAGACTTGATTTAGCCTCCATAATCGGCTAAACCTATAGCTCTGATACCAATTAAATGTAACACCCTTAATGTATACTCATAGACCGAATATACACTAAAGATGTTACAGAGTTGTTAAGGAAAAAGACTTGACTTGAGTTTTTTTTACTATACCAAACTTTATCTTGTAGTTTAACCCTTTCTCGATTTTGAATTAAAACTATATCTGTCTATAGCAGCTAGTTTCGACCTTGAATTGTTTTATAAAATTTATAGATGAGTTATTGTAATAAAAATATTATTCAGGATAGAAACTAGGCACACTGCCTTGACCCTTTCTTAATTTTAAAATTATTACACGATTGGGGTTAAACTATACTTAACTATATCGAAAAATATAACTACTTATAACAAACCATTTTCTAGATTCATACATTTGTAATGCTGCATAAACACATTGTAATTTTAAGCTTAAAAAATGGTTTGTCTCTTTAAAACTCACATACATACATGTACATGCCCACTAGACATCAACCATAATTTAAGATGTACACCCCATGATTACTAATGTAACTTGATTTTCAAATTTAATAGATCCTTCTTGCCGTTCTACGTGGGAGAACCTACGTGTGAAATAACACACGCTAAGTACAAACTTAGTGAGACAATAATCTTATTTACAAAACATAAGGTAAAGTAATATTTATCATATGACATCATATCAAGTTCTCTACTTAAGAATAGGATAGTACTGTCAAGGTTTTCATAGTCACTAGATTTTCATGTATATGTTATAAGTTCCCAACTTGCTCATGATTCCAATCCTCTATCGTCATAAATATGTCATATACATGGTATGATTCGTATACATAACATAATTCACATACAAGGTATAATTCACATAAGCAACATGATACACATACATGACATGATTTACATGCATAACATGATTTATATACATGACATGGTTCATATATGTAACGTGATTCATATTCATCGCATGATCCATTTATGTAACATGATTCTCATATGTGGCATATTTCATTTGCATGACATGATTTTCATACGTGGCATGATTCATATATGTGTTTTCTTTCATATACATGACTTTATTCATATACATAACTGATACGTGTAAATGATATAATTCCTATGCATGGCATAATTCATATACGTAACATAATTTGCATATATGGCATGGTTCATATGCATAGCATATTTCTTATATATTTGACATACTTTGTATACTTGGCATAATTCATATACTTGGCATGATTCATATACTTGGCATAATTCATATCCATGTCATGATTCATATACGTGGCATGATTCGTATACTTGACATATTTCATATACATAACATGGTTCATATTCACGACATGATTTCATATACATAACATGATTTGTTTACATGACATGATTCATTTACGTGACATGATTCCTTTTTCATTGCCCAAAGTACGCATATGAGATCGAGGTACGCGAGTCATCTTGAAATGACACCGTAGTGTCAAATGTGAACATGAAGATGAGTATGTACTCAGGGACGCTCTTTTCTCCCCATAAACATAAAGCACCTCGACAGTGCACTCTGGCACAGTGGGTGTGGATCCCTAGGGTGCATATGACACAATCATTTTGTCAGAATAACTGTTTGATAACATGAACATGAGGGTGCAGCTGCTAAAGACTCTATGGCATGGCAACTATACCATGGACTATCATACTCAATACTTGGGCATTTCTTTTATCATCAATCAATTATCATCAATCATATAATTAGAAAATTCATATTCATATTTCATCGTAATTGTTCATGGTAATCATAAATCACAATAATTAATCATTTAAATAGACATTTCATGTTTCATCATAAATGTTCATGGTAAACATAGTTGATCATATAAATAAACATTTGATATCTCATACTTCAACATAATTGGTCATGGCAAACGTAAATTAACATATATATAGATAATGTAATATCATTTTAATTTAAAGTCGACTATTTGCAAGTCTTCGTAATTGCATTTTAAAACATGTAAATGCACTCACCTGGGCCATGAATAATATGCCTCACTAAGCTTACTTGAGGTTCTTATCTTTCTTTTTATCACTGGTTCTCTTTCAATCTCTCTAAATTAATTTTGCTTGAAACTTCTATTGATTCTCCAATTTTGAGCTTGAAAATTGAAAACCCTATTTCCCCTTTTTTCTTTGTTGAATTCGAACAACCCCCACAGAGTGAAGATGATTTTTTTCTCATCTTTTATTCTATTTAATCCACATGTAAGGTTAAATGAATTTTAAATTCATTTAACTAGTGAATTTACTAATTTGCCCTTTTATTATAATGGCCAAGATTCAATCTCATCAAAATCGATGGCCTTGATTTAATCCATGTGTAAATCTTCTTCCAAAATTGCCCTCGATGTTTCAAAATATTTCAAAAATGCCATCCATGGCAAATGTCCAATTTACCCTTCAAGTAGACTTTATTTACTAGCAAGACTTGAAAATTGTCATTCCATAAAAATTTAACCAAATTGGTCCCATTCTAACCAGCCCCTTCCCAAAATATCATAAATTTTAATTTATGATATTTATTCGATCCAATTATTCGAATTTCACTCTATATGATTTCCAAATTTTCTTACTTTGGGCTTTATAACCACTCCATCATATTCTAACTAAATATAATTAGAATCCCATCAACATTAATAAAATATTCATAAAATAATATTTTATGAATTTTCCATAATCCTTGGAACTGTCTTTAAAATTTCAATTTGATTCGATATACCGATAATTACCAGGAATTTTTATCGGATACATTTCCTCTTATAAATTTCATATCAACAATCCATTACGAATATTACTGATTTAAATTGAGTCCTTTTTATCAGTCAAAATATTGGATGTGAGACCTTTCCATTAGGTCACCCATCCTTGAGCTACTCTAGCTGGAGCAGGCTTAACAATTTTTATTCGATCCAAATTCAAATAATATAAGTCTCGTATGAAAAAATCCGATAATACAGAAATACCACTATTGGGGGTGAACTATTCATTTATGGGGTTAAATTACATAACTTTTCAAAATTACACTTGAGTCCTTGAACTTTTCCAATGTTTACACTTTAACCCCTAAACTTTCAAAAATTACATTTTAGTCACAAGTCCAAAAATTGGGATATTACATAAATTATCTTTCGAGGAGTTCAAGATTATTTTTGGGCATAAATTGGTTATATTCATATCATGTAATTTCAGTTGATGAAAGGGTAAATCCCTTCTCCAATGTAATTTCAGTTGTTTTATTAAAGAAATTGTTGTTATAAGGTTGTTAAGTTTTCTTAGTAAATGTAGTGGATACACGGGTTGTTGAAGTTAAATTGGAAAATAACTCGACTATCCGAAAATATCCAAATGTATTCCCAGATGGGTTACCCGGAATTACCTCTAGATTGAGAGGTGAAATTCAAAATAAAGATGTTACCAGGCATTGCACCTAAATTAATGGCCCCGTATAAAATGACTTCGACCAAACTTTGAGAGTTAAAGGTGCAGTTGCAAGAAATGTTAGGTTGAGGTTTTATAAAGCCAAGTGTGTCACCTTGGGGTGCACCAGTGTATTTGTGAAAAAGAAAGATTAATCTATGTGATTAAGTATAGATTACAGTCAGCTAAATAAGGTGACGGTGAAGAATAAATATCCGCTTTCGAGGACTGATGATCTTATTAATCAGTTAAAAAGGTGCATCTATGTTTTTCGAAACCAATCTCCGATCGGAGTATCATTAGTTAAAGACCAATGAATAAGATGTTCTAAAGATAGTTTTTAGAACTCGATATGGATAAATGAGTTCGTGATAGTGCCAGCTGGTTTAACAAATGCTTCTGCAACATTAATAGACCCGATAAATCAAGTATTTCATCCTTACTTGGACCAATTTTTGGTAGTGTCCATTGAGGATATTTTGGTCTACTCGAAGGTAAAGGAAGAACAAGATGCCCGTTTTTTGCATTGTTCTTCAGACCTTTCGAGAAAAGAAGCTATATGCTATTTTGTTAAAGTGTGAATTTGGTTGTCAAAAGTTGTTTTATTAGTTATGTGGATTTGGCAGTGGGAATAAGAGTAGACCCTAAGAAAGTACAAATTATAGTTGAATGGAAACCTCTGCAGAATGTTTTAGAGGGTCAGAATTTCTTGATGATTGTCTCCTCGTTGACCAAGCTATTGAGGAAAGAAATGCCATTCAGTTGAATAGATAAATACCAAGAAAACTTTGAGACATTAAAGAAGATCTTAATAGAAGCCCTGGTACCAGTACAACCAGAATCGGGTAAAGATTATGTGGTGTATAGCGATGCTTCTCGTAACGGTTTGGGATGCGTACATATGCAAGAAGGAAAAATAATGGTCTATGCTTGAGACAACTTAAGATATATGAGAGGAATTATCTTACTTAGGATTTGGAGTTGGCAATGGTTATATTTACTCTACAGATATGGTGTCATTATTTATATAGTGAACGACGCTATATTTATGTAGATTATAAAAGTTTAAAGTATTTGCAAACTAAAAAGGAGTTGAACCTGAGGCAAAGAAGATGGATCGAGCTTCTTAAGGATTATGATGTGATCATCGATTATCATTCAGGAAAAAATCTAATATGGTAGTTGATGCCCTCAGTCAAAAGACATTTGCTACCTTAAGAACTGTGGATACGAGATTGACATTAAAACAAGATGGTGATTTGGTTGCGAGTAAAAAAAAGTCTAATTTATTGGATCTAATAAAAGATCATTAGAGAAAGGATGAGAAAAGTTGTCAAGGTTCAAACAAGTGGAAAAAGATGAAACCGAAGACTTTGAAGTTAAGTCTGATCGATACTTATATTATCGAGGAATAATCTATATCTCAAATGATGGAAACTATATGTTGATCCTGAAAGAAAATATCTTTAATATGAAGTTAAGGATAAAGTATTCCTTAAAAGGTTCACCTTAGAAGAAGGTGTTATGGGTTTAGACAAAAAGAAAGTTAATTCCAAGATTTATTGGACCATAAGAAATTGTGAAAAGAGTTGCTCCGGTAGCTTATAAGCTAGTTTTATCTTTGGGAAAAAACAAGATTCATAACGTATCGATGCTTAAGAAGTATTGATTATATCTCTTGCATGTCAATATCTCGATGAAAATAAAGATTCAACCGGATTTAATGTACGAGGAAGAACCGGTAAAGATCCTAGCATATGGAGTCAAACAACTAAGAAACAAGACAATCTTGCTTGTTCAAGTTCTTTAACAAAATCACTAAGTCAAGCAAACATCTTGAAAAAGATTAGGCGAAGATATGAGAAAACCATTTTCCTCACCTTTTGGAACCAAGTATGTATTGAAAATTCAAGGACGAATTTTCTTAAGGGGTGAGAATTGTAATACCCCAAATTTTACTAAGTTGATTAAGGGTCATTTAGTACTAAGATAATAGATTAAAAGCTAACTTAGTGACTAAAATGACAAAAATGCAAAAGTTATGCTTTCTTTAATTATGGGTTTTAGAAAGGAAATTTCTAAGGTTTAAAGGTATCATGTGATAGATAGTGAATTGAATAAGGTATTCTTAAAGTTTGGTTGGATTCCAAGGAAAATTGGAATGGAAATTGAAGTTTAAAAGCTTAGTGACCAAAATGTAAATTTTGGAAATTTCATGACTAAAGTATAAACTTTGGAAAAATTTGGGGACTAAAGTTGTAATTCCCCCAAAGTTAAGGGGTTTTATTTCATAAATAAACAGATCACCTAAAGGTGTGAATCAAATGTGAAGATTCTAGTTTGATTCGATGTTTCTATTATTGGGAAATTACAGTCAAAGTTTAAATGGAATTTAGATACCCAAATTGGGTCAAATTATTTTGAGATTTCACCATACAATAGATGAAGGTTATAAAATTCTATTACAAGTGCTGGAAATATTTTTAGTTCGATTCAAGATGAATCCTACAATTTAATGCTGAGTAAAGAGGTTAATTATCAGTATATCGGATCGAGTGGAAAAATTGAGAGACTGATCCAAAAGCTATAGAAAATTCATAAAATGATATTTTAAGAATATTTTATTATGGTTGGTTGAATTCTAACTAGATTTAGTTAGATAGTAATGGAATGGCAATTTTGGAACAAACTAGTAAATAAAGACTAGTTGGAGGGCAAATTGGTCATTTGGAAAGGATGACAATTTTGAAATATTTGAAAGTTATAAAGGGAAATTTTGGAAGAAGGAAGTTGAAGATTTAATCTTAACCCTTGATTGATGATAAGATCAATTTCAATCGTTGGATCACAAGGGCAATTTAGTAATTTTCCTATTTGAATGAATTTAAAATTCATTTTAAATTACAAGTGGCATAATAGAATGAATTTAAAACAAAGGAGAAAAAATTTGAAGACTCTTCATCTTAGTATTTTCGAAAATGAGGGAGAAGAAGGAAAAAAATTCCAAGCTCGATTCAAGCCCCGAAACTCAACTTTCAGGTAATCTTTCGAACTACAAAGTTGTTATACTCTTCGAACTCTATCTTTTGATGTGAATAATTCATCGATTTCATGTTTGATTGATGAGAATTTTCATGAGAAAGAAATTAGGGTTTATGAACCAAATTGGGGGTTTTGAGATTTTATGATTTCATTATTGAATTCAAGTTGGAATTAAGCTTGTATGATGTTAAAATCATGGTATTAAGTTGGGATTTAAACCCTACATATTTTAGTTTATATGGAGAAGATTAGGGTTTATGGATTCAAGTTTAATTTAGGGTCTGTGATGTTGGATTAATGATCTAGTAAGCTTGTTTTGTTGTTTGAAAGCAAAACCCTAAGTTAAATTGTGTAGGGACCATTTCGGCAAATTGAAAAGTTGAAGGAACAAATCTGAATTTTTAGAATTTGGAGTGTATTGATGTTATTAATGATGTTAGAGACAAGAAAATGAAGTTAGAATGCTAAATTGATGTTGAATTGAATCAGTGACCATTTTGATAAATTGTCAAAGTTAAGTGACCAAAATGAAATTAAAGTTTTGTTTGGGGGCTAAATCTTATTTTCAGTTGAAATGATGGAGTTAAAGTATAAATGTTGAATTGAGGACTAATTTGCAAAGTTAAGAAGCTTGAATCCTTATCTTTGCATTTTAGTGACTATTTTGGGAATGAGGGAAAAATAAGAAGGAATTATTTTGAATAATTATTTGGTGAATAATGTGACGAGTTGGTGGTTTAAAGCTGGTAATTGGACTAAATTGAAAAGTAGATAAGTAAGGAGAAGTTAGTATAAAAGTTGAAGTTGTTTATGGAAGCTGTGTAGAAAAAACTGGTTTATGGCAGTAACTTTGAAAATTCACAATAAATTCTACAAAAATGGTTAGATGGTGAATTTTATACCGATGTAAAGATTTGTTTGTCTAGTTTCGTTTCCAACAAACGGAAACTGATTTCGAGTTCCGAGTAAAAAGATATGAATTTTTAAGTGACGAAAGGTCAGAAAAATAGTACCAGACTGTTCTGAATTCCAACACTGTAATTGACTTTGAAAATTCGCCATAAATCCTAAAATATGAATTTGTATAATTAATTTATATGGGTGAAAATATTATCAAATCTAGTTTATTTTAGAGAAAACGGAATCGAATTCCGAGTTGTAGATTATTTTATTGAAATATTTCTTTGAAGGTACTACAATCTGCCAAAAAATGAGAATTGATGCACTTTGTATCTAAGGTTGATTAGTAAACTTGAAAGGGGTTAATGGAAGTTCAAATTGGTCACTAAGGACCATAATGAATTTTTGAACAATACAAGGAAGAAAGGAAAACGTTTGGAACTTTTTATATTCGAATGGTTATATTGGACAATATGTCTAAGATATTGTTAGATTGTGATCAAACAAATATTTTACTTATTTGAATTATGAAGTTAAGTTTGAATCAAGGGATGTTCGAGGTACAATGAAGGAAAGGATCAAAGAGGACTTAGTGAGGCATACAAATAAATGGTCCAGGTGAGTGCAATTGCATGCATATCATAAGACATTGATATTTATGTCATTGAATATATGATTGATATAATATGAATATGTCAAGATTTGAGAAATAAAATGCATTGATCATTTGATCACTTACACTGATGAAATTGAAATGTTATTTTGGGTATGAACTGCCCAATGTTGATATATATATATATATTGATATATGTTGCCATTGATGAAATAGATTGATGATATAAAGCACAATGTATGATATAGAGATTAGAATGTATAGTTGGATATCCATAGAGTCATAAACTGCTGTATAAATTTTCTAAGCACTTTAGGTAAAGTGCAAATTTCGTTAATGGTATACTCCGGTAAGTATACCAAAGCACTTCGGTGCTAAGCACTCCCTGTAGAGTGCAATAATACACTATACTCAAGTAAGTATAGGGGGGATGACTCGTGTACATAGAATCTCTTAATTTGATACATTGGGCTAAGTAAATTTAAATGAATTAAAGAAACATAATGATAAGATTAAAAGCATGCAGATAGAAATGAAAAGGTATTGGTAAGCATTGAAAGCTTATGGATGGAAATGGCAACGATATTGGTAAGATCTAATCTTACTACTTTGATATTCATATATGTTGTTACATATTTACTTATGTTAAAGAACATGAAATGGTAAAAAGATCATATGCATTATTATTTATTTACATTGATATTTATGTCAAATTGCATTTGACTATGATTTGTTGCCCCACTAAGTAAATACTTAGCGTGTGACTGTTTCACACGTAGGAAAGAAGAAATGGTTAGAGTAAGGAGCATAAACAAACATCATCAATCAATAACAGGTACATCAGTATTAGTAAGATATCTTTTGACACTATTTGATATTTATTAGTTGGCATGTATATTAAAATGCTATGCCTGCTCTGATAGAATTTGTAATTTATTTGGAATCGGGATGAATTTTAAATCTGGCAGTTTCACTAATTATATAAAGTCGAATTAAATTGATAAGTTGTTGCCTGAAATTTAACCTGATTTGAAGACGAAAATATAAATTTTAAACTTTACGCGATTAATTAGATTTCCAAATAAAGACTAAATTGTAATATTTTTTAAAGAAACAAGTTTTTACCGAATTATAAATATAGATGGTTTTACAAATGTTTTGTGACATCTCAGTCTTGTATTCAATGATGGATACAGGATAGGGGTGTTACAACTTAGGCCAATAACAATAACAATAGCAGTAGCGATGACAATAACAATATATCAATAACAATATACAATAATCAATATGGCCTTTCTCAATATTTCCATAGCATCGATGATAATGTAATGATTCACTAAGCCATATATCAATGCAATAAACTTACCAAAGCTTACTAGTGGTACCTCCTATGAGGTTTTGATGTAACCATACCTTGAAATCATGGATGCAAATGCAAAAGTCAATATCAATGAAATTGGGAAAGGCACCTACCCAATTCCTAGACTCCGACTACACTTCCTGATACTCCTGAAGCTTTTAGGGATGACAATTCCCATATTCTTTAGCTTGCTAGAATTTGAGGGATTTGGTGATTCTTTACCTTGATTCTCTTGGCTACAAGGAGATAGAAATTACAATGATTTCATCATCAATAACAAATTATATAACAATTATTAGCTATGAAAAACAATAAAGATTGAACTTGATATCCCTAGGAAATTATAGGGTTCATAGCATTCTTGAGCTTGGATTTAAACATGGTTTTAACCATGGAATCGATGATTTGTTTAAGGGATTTTGCTTACCCAATCACTAGGATTGAATTGAAATCAAGAAATCAAAGGAAATACAAGCTTTCCTTAGTTAAAAATAGAGGTGCTTGCTTGAGGTGTGTGATTAGAGGAAGAAGATGAAAGAGCTACTAGCTTGTGAAATTTAACCGGGTAAGTCTCTTCCTTCTTTCAACTATTTCATTTCTTTAGCTTTCTTTTAGGTGAAGTAACTTCACCCCAAAAGAACACATAGGTGGTGATTAATCTTAAAGAGGGGCTAATCACAAGGTTAGTCCCTCAACTCTTCACCTTTTATACTTTTACCCCCAACTTTCAATTTTCTCAATTTAGCCACTAAGAAAAGTTTCAAGGTTTGCAATAAAGTCCTTAATGAATATCAGTACTGAAACACCCTCTAACCTGGCTTAGGAATAACCCGAATTAGGAAGTGTTTAGGAACAATCTATTAAACAAACATACATCTGGGTACTTGTGATCTCGTCTAAGCTCTCAAGGAAAACAAAGCCAGGGTTATCCTGAAATGTTAGAAAGAAAAGGGTAAGCAGATGCTTAGTGAGGTAGCTTAAAGAACTTAAGAGTGTGAAACTATAATCTCATTCCAATCCATCAAATCTACTAATCAAACATAATTCTAATCTAGGAAAAGGGATTTAGCCATTTCAAAACATATCATTAGAACCAACGTTCACTTACTTACAAGGATATTCTTATAGGTTAATTACTTATATACCTGATTCTCAAACAAAACTCATACTTATATATATAAGTGTTTGAGTCAAACATATTCATATGTTTATACACAGATTGTACTAACAATGCACCTTCATATACTTACATGGGTGTTCAAACAAGACATAGGCATTTATACTTGAATACTCCAACCAAACATATACATACATACTCATGTTATTTGAACATGATACATTCATTTGTTCACATGAATATTGAACATGACATATACATTTTAAGCATTTAAGACAACTTAGATATGAAGACATTCCAACAAGGCACACATAATCACCCAAGAAATATTCATTAATCAATGGTTACATATTACTTGCCATACAAGTTTTTACCATAATTCATTGATTTAATCACATAGCTTTTATGGTTTCTTTTAAATGTAGCTAATCCATTCACAAGTTACTAATTTGTTACTTATTATACAAATTATTAGCCATGGCATGATATGATCAGGAGTTACTTGTCATATAAGGTAGTAACATAACTTAATGTAGACATAGATCTTTGTCACATGGGATGCTAGAATTATTCCTAAGCTTGGTTGCAAGCTTCATTATATATCTTTATCACAGCTTTGAATATCAAAGAACCTATTTCCCTTGTATAACTTTATTTCAACATATCAATAATTTCATTAACTTATAAGTATACATTTGTAGGTGCAAACAAAATGGTCTAAAACACATTTATTTATTTAAGTATATAATCTTATATCCAAAAGAGTCCTTAAATAACATATGTAGTATATTAATTCAAAACAGCCTAATAAGTACTTGCATTTCTTCACATCAGTCCTTAAATCATGTGTATATCAATACATATTCAAAACAATCCAATACATTCTAGAATTCAATCAAAACAATCTTTAAATCTTGAATACACATATGTATGTTCCAACAATCCTAAACGTGGTTGGATTTATTCCAAACAATCTTTAAAATCTTATTACAATTTATTCCAAACAATCGGAATGCATACATGATTAATTCCTATAAAATCAAAAAGAAACTACCTGACTTTCTATTTACATTTAAACAACGAGCTACCATTCATATTATTTGAGCCTAAACTTTATCTAATCGAGTATAATACAAAGTTTGAATGAGTAAGTATTGTTTGTTAGCCAAGTATAAATACATCTTATTTATTAAACATATAAATCCCCTTATAGTAAGTTTAAGATATAAACTTGATTCATTAGCTCATAGTACTTAAATTCATAAATGAATCAACTAAACCTTTCATTCAATATACATTATAACCATATAAAACACTAATTTAACAAGAAACTAGTTGTTTGGCTTATGACATTCGAACCTGATATTCTTTCATACTCTAGATAACTTAAAAGAACATGAAAATAGGTATTATCTACCAAGCAAGATATCACATACAACATTTTATAAATATATTACACCTTGGCCATTTCTTATTAATAAAGTTTTCAACATATACATTATAAACATGTTACTAATCATGTAAACTATTTATCATAACAAAGTAAAGATATGTATTGCTTGACTTATAAATTATCAAGAAAATTGATCGATTAAATTGGCAACTTTCATCGTTATTTTAAATAATTTATTTAACATAGCCTTGAGAATTCAAGTAGCCTATCAACGCGTAAATTATTTGTCCATTGCTTATCAAACAAGGTACAGAGCATAGAATATCATGATCAAGTGTTACTTGTCATAAAAGATAACAAGCAGTGCATAATATGGGCATGGATTGCTTAACATCATAGGTGTTTAACACAACATATCATAGGCTTAAATTACTAGTCACCAAGGTCATAATACATAGTATATCTTAAGCATGTGATACTTATCATATAAAATTACAACATCATTCTATAGATATAGAATTCTTGTCACAAGGAGTATTAAGATTATTCATTAAGTTAACTTGAAATTCATTCTTTTATTTTAACATAGCTTCTCATTCAAAGAAAATACACATATTAGAGAAATACTCAATTTCATTAGCATCGTGTTACTTATTAAACAGGTTATCACAACTCTTCATTTATTTAACTTATAATCTCATACTTTCTTATTATCATAGCCTTGAGAATCGAATTACAACCTAGGTACACGAATCCCCAACCAACTGTTGCCAAATAAAATGGTACCCGCAATTTCAATCAATCCCTCATACTATCGCCAAATGACCACAACGCTTCCCTCCTACTGTCGCTAATTAAGGATCGTAGTCCAGGACCGTAGTCCACCCCAAACCTGAGCTCTATGGACTCTATGGCATGCCAACTATACCTATGACTGACTCGAGACCAAGGCTTTAACATTGATCACCTTTTTATAACATAAAGTGAGCATAGCTCCATATCGTATATCATATCAAGATTTCATTACCCCCTTCTCATTATGGGTATTTAGGTATGTTCACCACATGTGAACTCAACATTTCTTTTCTCTTGCTCGAATGACCTTATAGCCAAGATCACTTTTGTCATATCATATATAAATAACTTTCTTTGTATTTAAGTTATCAAACTCACATAAAATTTAACATAATCAAGATTTGTTCCTCAGTTCACAAAACAACCATTTCTATTTATTTATGTATCTTTCGAACCAAACAAACATTCCCATAACATTTTAAGCATTTTAAATCATATTCATGCTTCCAATCAAACTTTCATGTCACTAAGTGCTTTTCACTAAAATACTCACCTTGCCTCCAAGCTTGTGCATTCATAGCGTAAATTAACCAATTTAAAGTAATCATAAATAGAAGGCAATGCTCGGGAAGGTTATTATCCTATACCGAGACTTTAAACTACACTCACCTCCTATCTTGAAGTTACGAAATATTTGAATCTTTAATTATCTTTTTACTTATCCAATTCTTCTCCTAGCTCCTACATTCACATTTTAGAATTATGCTTATCATCCATCTAATTATTTAACAACTCAATCATGTATACGCTCATAAACATCTGAAATAGTCAGTAATTATGTACATAAACAGAACAATTTCCCCAATTCACACTCTTACCCAAAAATTCATAATTGAATAATCCAGTTTCATACATATATACACAAAGCAGGGCATATATATATATATATATGTAAACGTCTATAGGTATACAATTATTTACTCAAACAGTCTCATAACTTTTCTATACATCCAAAATAGTCCAAAATCCATGTACATACTTATGTTTATGCACAAGATAGTTCGTATCAATTTTATATACATATACACATACCAAAACAATCCATTTACTTAGGTGTTTACACCAAAGCAGTCCAAATTTCATATTTATAACATTTCCAGCTTTAAAACACAAGGACAACCTCTACATGTTTCTTTTTATTTCATAACAGTCCATAATTTTATAAAACAGCTCCCTTGTTTCTAATTCACAAACAATCCTCAAAATCATCACAACAAGCCTTAAGTTTACACAAAACAATTCCAACTTCTATTTATCTACAAAACAGTCCATAAAGGTACAAAATAGTCTTTTAACAATTATAATCAATTTCCAATTAAGTTGCAAAATAGTCTCTTTAAAATGTGATACAACCCTTAATCAAATTATTTTCTTTAACAATGTACACATAAGTCAGTTTCAGCCATGGAAGCATTCATATCCATTTTCCGCCGAACACAAATCATCTTAATCCATAGAATCTCCTACTAGGTGCCTAACAATATCACTTTTACATGTAAACTCTTAAATTCAACAAGTATCACCAATTATGTCATTCGGTCAGATTAGAATAAATCATGTTTACATATGTATAAGTCTAGCAACCATATTCTTTATAGCATATATGACAAAATCACAACTCTAACTAGCTTACTTGACGTAGTATAGAAGGAAAAGTAGTAAGCTTTTACCTTGTGCTAGAATTTTTACAAGGATTATCCAGCCGATTAAGTCAAGTTCTATAGTATGGTGACTTCTCTTACTAATTCTCTCTAAGCTCGGTAGAGGAAAATGAATAGAATGAAAGAGATAACTCATTCATCCTTCCACCAATTCTAACTCTTTGATTATCTAATTTTTTGACATGTGTAAGGGCCACACTATAGAATTTCATTTGCATGAAAACATTAATCATTCAATGCTATTCGATTTAGTCCTTTCATTTTGAGCACTCAATTTTTATTTCTCTACAATATGGTCCTTAACTCTCTAAGTACACAAGACCACTAGATAGGTCCTAACACTTGCAATGCAATCAAGGTTAACATTCTACTAATCCATATTTTGGGGTATTACAAGTACTTAATTAGGGTTAATACTTTAATATTTGACTACTTGGTCAAAGTCAATACTATAGTTTAACTTTTTGATGCAAAGTTTCCCGATTACCAAAATTAAATTTTGACTAAGCCCGATTTTGAGGTGTTACAAAACCCCCAGGAAGTACTTCATTGCAACGACACGCACTCATGTAGGACAACATTTGGCTATATTTATTTTTCTAACGCATGTAGAGGAGTGTTCCCCTTAAAGGTACTTTTATTTTATTGCACTCGTATTGGAATACCATATATTTATACTTAATAAGATATATTAATATATATAGCACATTCTGAAATAGGTAGAAGTCATCAAAAACAAAGGAATGATTCTAGATATTCTTAATTAAACAAACAGATATATCAATGCAGAGTTAAAAATGCAATCATCCATCATATATATCCAACAAACTTATCAATTATCAGAACAGTTCAAGATTTACACATCAAATGCAAGCAAAAGATTTTCAACACAACGTGAACCTTGTATCTGCTTAAAAAAGTTTTTTTTTAAAGGGAGTGCATTTCAACTCCTAGGTGTATACCCCCAAAATTAAAGATTGCATTGTCCTCTGTGCAAAAGAAAACAAAATGAAAAGGTAGAATACAATGATAGAATGTAATGACAAAATGCAATGGCAGAATATGGTTACAATGTTGAATGCAATGCTACTACAACTAAATGCTATTACAATGACAATGCAAATGTCATGACAATACAAGAAACAAAATTAAACTACATTATATGGTATGCATGCCTACAAAAATTAAAAATAGAATAACTCAATTCCTAGGATCCTGAGAGGATGAGGCGGAGCGTCTCTTCTTCTTGTTTTTCTCCTTGGACTTTGATCGCTTTCTCTTATTGTCTTTCTTTGGGAGAGGGGCCTCTTCTCATCTTCTTTAGGTCTTTTTAGGATTCTTCTTTTTCATCGGCATCATCGACTGCATCCCTAGTAAGTAAGGCAATTTCCTACGCTCTATGCTGAAGGTTTGTGGTTATAGGGATTAATCAGTATAACACCCCGGTTTTGGGCTTAGATGTTTTTAAGGTTGGTTCGAAGGTCCGGTGGACCGGTATTAGAGTTTTGGGTTGGTTTCAGGATTTAATTGGTTTAAATATTTTTGAAGGTGATAAAATTTAGGAAAAGTATTCTAAAATCATTATTAATTATATTAAGGATATAGGTGAAATCAATGTTGAAAAATAAGATTTGGAAATCGGACATTTTGGCTAGTGACCAAAATGCAAGTTTTGAAAACTGCTTTTAAAGGTAACTAAAATGAAAAGGGTCAAATTCTTAGAATCTTTAAGGAGCTATTTTACCAAGTTTTTTTTCTAATGATTTCTCCCTTAAATAAAGATATTTTAACATGTGTTTTAAAGTTAATTAAAAATGGATTTTAGTTAAAAAGTTAGTTAAGCTCTTTAAAGAAAATTCACGTAACTTTTCTCTCCACTCTCTCCTCAGCCAAACACTCAAGTTTTCATCAAAATCCAGAGGTGAGAATTGTTTTAACTTGCATTTATGATTTGTAATTGATTAATTAATATTGTTTTTACAAAACCTCATCTAAATCTTGTGTTTTCTTAGCTTTTATCAAACCAATTGAGGGAGAAATCTCACAATAGGGGTAAGGTCCATGATATCCTCTATTGTATGGTTCTTTACTGAAATTCCAAAGTATTTGATCCTTGATTTATTGATTGTAAATTGATTTTAATGATTTATCAATGTTTAATTGAGTAAATTGGGTAAAATTGATGAAACAAGGTAATTTTTGAAGTGGATCTAATTTCTAGTGTTTAAGATTCATTTAATATATATTTTCGATGTATTATGATGTTGATAAGTTGTTTTTATCAATAGGATCCCGAAACTCTCAGATCTCTAATTTTTTAGGTTGTTAGATGTGAGTTTTTGTGATGGTTTTCGAGTTTAATCTTTGCTGGATGTAAAAGGATGTGAAAGGGATTTTGGATGTTAATTGATGTTGATTTATGGTTTGAATCGTTGTTTTATGGTTGGGTTAAGCTTCGGAAATGTTTGATGATGATTTCAGTTTGTTTTGGATGGTTTCTAAGTGGGCAACCTGAGAGTTGCGGGGTTTTGCTTTGAGGTTGTTGTTTGAATGCATAATGATGCATTTATCCTTTGGTTTTATGTGTTTAAAAAAAGGGGATAATCAAGGCAACGAAGCTTGACATTGTTTTGTTGCTTGCTGGGAGCTTGTATCACTTTGGCAAGGAAGGCGAAGTGTATCGGTGAGTGGAAACTGGTTTTAAATGCTTTACAAAGGTTTGTAAAGGTTGTTGGGAGTTTAGGGTAAGCGTGAGAAACTTACCTAAGCTCGGAAGTAAGTTTCCCTTATTTTGCTCTTGAATATCGGCTTTGATATGAGCATGTTGTTTGCATGTTTTGGTGATAAACATGGTATGATTTACTTACTGGAAATGCATGATTTTGAGTACATATGCAGGGGTTTGAAAGTATATTAAATGCTATTGAGCATTGGTTTTCATTCCGGTTGGGAATGGTGTTATTGTATTGGCAATGAGATTTGCATATGTGATGTTTTGTTTAATGCTTTGTAAAGCAGTAAGTAAATGGTTTGTAAATGGTATATTGGCTATGTGACATGGTGAGAAAACTATCGGATATAGTTGGCATGCCATAGGATTGAAAGTGCACTATAAAATATGAACATAAATCGATCGTGGCCATGGGTCCTTGAGGTATGGCGGTTTAACAAGGCCACTCGGACTGTTAGGGACCTCATTTGGGGTATGCGGATTAACTAGGTAACCCAAATTGATGGTGATCTTGAGGTTTAACTAGGCAAGGTCGATACACTTGCGGTTAAACTAGTCAAGGGTGAAATCTCACGGTTTAACTAGGCGAGGGTGTCAAATCTTGTGGTTTAACTAGGCAAGGTTTGGAATATCATGCAGTTTAACTAAGCATGGTGTGAGAGATCTATGTATCCGATATGTATAGGATAGAGGTAGTCTATCCGGATCACTATAAATGCCAATATATGAGAAAGTTCATGTGTTGAACCTATTTTTAATACTTTGGGATTTAAGCATGGTTTATGATTTGATGCTATGGAGATTTTTAGCATGAAATGTACTTGATGTTGCATAAAAGTTATTATGCTTTGATTCGGTTGGAATATGGAAAATGCTTCGGTTGTAAGCATGTTTTTGGAAAACAAGCATATGGTTTTCAAATGGTTTAATGCATCATTGTTGTATGAGCATCCTCACTAAGCAAGTGTGCTTACGCTATCTTTTCCTAATGATGCAGAGCATTAAGGTTTGTGGGCAGCAAGAGGCAAGGCCAAGTGATCCAAGGACATTTACAAGTTTGAGTATGAACTCGGTTTATATTTTGGTTAATAAGGAAATGTGTTCGCCATGGTTTTTGGGAGTTGTAATTCTATTTCCTTATGGATTTTAAGTATGTTTCCATGATGGATTTTGAGGATGGTTTGGTGATGCTAGGTTTAATGTTAACCTTTGCTTATAGTTGTGGATAAATGGTTGCTTAGGTATGCATCTAGAGCTTCCTTGTTGATTGCCACGCTGTGATGGTTTGAGCAAGTTTATTATGCTGTCTTGGTTGTGTTGGCATGTTGCTTATGCTGAGAATGGTCTATTTGTGCATTTTGGTATGTTTGGCAAAGTGGTTTAGGAAGCATGCCTCTAGAGTGATCTTTTGGAAACATGGGTTTGCGTTAATATGTTTAATCGTAGTATAGATGCGAGTTTATGTATTTATCGTTGTTTGTATGCATGTATGCAAGTTGCTAGGACCCAAAAGCATCTAGATTCGAGTGAAAAACCAGCTAATTTTGACATTACAGGCCCAGGCATACCGATACGCGGGGAACCGTATTGGTGCGGCTATGCAATTTTGGACATGGTGTTTCGGTACGGGTATAGGCGTTTCGATACGCTTTATGGTTACTAGAATCTTACCTTTTGGAAGATCCCGCGTACCAAAACACTGGATACCATATCGGTACGGTGTTTTAAGAAATCAAATGGGATTTTTGTATTTGAAGTGGCGTACCGGTACGGTGCTTGGTGTAGCAAAATGAGTTGCAATACCATATCGATATGGGCCTTAGCGTATCGATATGGAGGTAGTTAAATCTGTTAATGTCATGGAAAGACAGTTTTTGGTTTCTTTTGTTTTAGTCCCTAGATATTATTTTGTCAAATGAATGAGCATGGATGACTGTATTAAGTTGATTTTCGACATGTAAGCATGAAATATATCTAATTAAAGGATGGTAACATAAAATTGGTTAAAGTCCCTTCATTTTGCTAAAATTGCAATTTATTCCCTAAATTATGTTTGTGTCAAATTGGATATCGATTTGATGCCCAATTGAGTTGAGTTTTCGCTTGTGAACAATATGTACATGTAGGAAAGTAATAATGTATCTAGACAAGATAAAAGAAAAAATGGACACGTTTTACGTTTCATCTTCTTTGTTTACTTCGGTAAACCCAATGTAGCTTGCTCGGTTCGATCTTGCGACTAGGCCGGATCGAGGGGGTTACAATCGGTGTAATTAAATTACCCAAATTGCCCCCCCAAGTATTATGCATATCTTGTGTAGCCTCATTGCCATACAAGTTGTTAGAGAAGAAGGTTCCTTGACAAACCGATGAGAGATTATTATGCAAAAAAGGAAATAAAGATAATTAAAAGAAAAACAAGGAAAATAAAATCTAATTCTAATAAAGCATTTAAAGAAAATATCAAAAAATTTACCAATTTAATGGTCTCAATATTTCCAGGATCAAAGTCACAAAAGTAGAGTTTGAGTCATTGGCCTTTGACTTTGAATGGAATTTCCCCTTTTGTATCTTTGATTGTGACTGCACCGTGTGGAAATTCTTTCACAACTTCGAACGGTCCAGATGATCGTGATCGTAGTTTTCCTGGATGCAATTTTAGTCTAGAATTGAATAGCAAAACCAACTGTCCTATTTCAAATTGTCACTGCAAAATAATCTTATTGTGCCAGCACTTGCTCTTGTCCTTATAATTAAAGTCATTTTCATAAGTGTTGCGTCAAATTTCCTATAATTCAGTAATGTCCAGTAATCGCTTCTTCCCCACTACCTCTTAATCAAGGTTGACTTGCTTAAGAGCCTACAAGGCCTTATGTTCAAGTTCCACATGCAAATGACAATATTTTCCAAACACAAGTTGGTAAGGTGATATTCCCAATGGAGTTTCGTATGCAGTACGTATAGCACACAATGCATCATCTAAGCGAGAGGATCAATCCTTTCTAGTTGTGTTCACCACTTTTTCTAGGATGTTTTTAATTGCCCGATTAGAAATCTCTGCTTGTCCATTAGACTGGGGATAATACATTGTGGTAGTCAATGATTTACTCCATAGCGTTTCAATGCAGCAGCCACCTGGCTACAGTGGAAATGCTTGCCCTGATCGCTAATCAATGCTCTTGGTGTTCCAAAGCGAGTGAGTATATGCTTGTGAAAAAATTTTAAAATCATTTTTGTATCATCTTTAGACACTGCAACGGATTCTATTCACTTTGAAACACAATCCACCGCAACCAAAATGTATAGATTCCCAAAAGAATTAGGGAAAGGACCCATGAAATCCAATCCCCAAACATCAAATAGCTCGATTTCCATTATTAGCTACTATGGCATCTCATTTCTCCTAGATATTGACCCAGTACGTTGACATCTGTCACAACATTGGGCAAACTCGTGAACATCTTTGAATAATGTTGACCAATAAAATCCAGATTGGAAGACTTTTGCAGAAGCTCTCATTCCACCAAAATGCCCTCCATAAGGAGCATTATCACAATGTTGTAGAGTAGATGTCATCTCTTCCTCAGAGATGCAGCGTCGAATTATATTGTCATTGCAAACTTTGAACAAATAAGGTTTATTCCAATGATATTTCGTTGCCCTATAAGAAATCTTACCTTCGTGTGCCCAGTTACACACAAAGAAGTCTTTCCACAAACTAAGTAGTTCACAAAATCAGTGTACCACAGTGTTGCATCCACAACAAAAAGCTTTTCATCAGGAAATGTGTCGACAATTTGCAACTTATTTCCATCTTTGCTACCTACTTCCAACCTCAAAAGGTGATCGACAATTTGATTTTTTTTAACCTTTACGGTCTTTAATTTCAATATCAAACTCTTACAGTAATAAAATCCAACGGATTAGTCTAGGTTTCATATCTTTCTTCGCAAATAAGTATCTCATGCAGAATGATTAGTAAAAACTATAATTTTTGCACCCATAAGATAAGAACGAAACTTATCAAAAGAAAAAATTACTACTAAAAACACTTTTTCAATAGTAGTGTAATGGATTTGAGCTTTAGTTAGAGTCTTACTAGTGTAGTAGATTGCATGAAATATCTTGTCTTTGTGTTGTCCCAAGGCTGCTTCCACAGCAAAATCACTGGCGTCGCACGTTAATTCAAACGGTTGCTCCTAGTTGGGCGCAACAATGATTGAAGCATTCACAAGCTGTGTTTTAATTTTATTGAATGCATCATCAAAAACAAATTTTCTACCCTACTCCAACAATAGGAATATAGGTTTGGTAATCTTCGAAAAGTCCCAAATGAATCTTCTATAGAACTAGTATGACCTATAAAACTTTGAATTCCCTTCACATTTATTGGTGGTGGTAACTTCTTAATTACATCCAGTTTGGCTCTATCAACCTCAATTCTAGCTTTCAATATTCTATGGCCCAACACAATCCTCTCAGTGACCATGAAGTGACATTTCTCCCAATTCAAGACTAGGTTAGTGTCTTCACATTATTGCAATACTTTCTCCAAATTGTCGACGTAATGGTCAAAGTCATTCCCATACACTGAAAAATCATCCGTAAAGATTTCAAGGGAATTGTCAATCATATTATAAAATATTACCATTATGCACCTTTGAAATGTGAATGTTGCATTACAAAGACCAAAAGACATGTGCCGAAAGGCAAATGTACCGAATGGGCATGTAAAAGTAATATTCTCCTAGTCTGCGGGTGCAATAGCAATTTGATTGTAGCCAGAAAACCCATCTAGAAAGTAGTAATATTCATTGCCTGCAAGTCGATCTAACATTTGGTCAAGGAATGGAAGAGGGAAATGATCCTTCCTTGTGGCTTCATTGAGTCATTTATAGTCCATACAAATACGCCAACCTGTAGGAATATGAGTAGGAATCAATTCATTAGTATCGTTATGAACTACAATGATGCCAGTTTTCTTAGGAACAAAGTGGATTGGACTAACCCATGCACTATTAGAAATTGCATAGATAATTTTTACGTCTAGCCACTTAAGGATTTCCTTCTTGACTACTTCCTTTATTGTTTTATTTCGTCATCGTTGTGGCTCAATAGACTACTTGTTCTCATCATCCAGCTTATATTGTGCATGAATAAGGATATACTAATGCCCTTAATATCTGCAATTGTTCAGGAAATAGCACGCTTGTGCTACTAAAGAATATTTATCAACTTAGCTTCTTGTATTGCATCTAGAGTTGCAGAGACAATGACTGAGAGTGTTTTCGCATCTCCAAGGAATACATATTTGAGATTAGCTGGCAATGGCTTAAGTTCCAGAGTAGGAGCTTCTTCAATAGATGGTTTAAAAGTAGGAATTGTCCAGTGATCGAGATCTAATAATTCAACTTGCCATTTGTGGTGAACTGCTACAATGAGTACTTCAATAATGTGGTCACAATTTGGGAGATCTTCTTCAACCATTTTTAGTGTAGTATCCCCATCAATGAGTATACTACGATGAATCAAATTTTCATGAATTATATGGTAAGAATATCAATATGATAACATTCTTTAGTCTGCCTTCCAATATCAACATTGAATATTCCAAAAATATCCTAGTCATTGCCAAACTGCATTGTAAGTTCTCCTTTTGATACATCGATAATGGCTTTTCCAATAGCTAAAATGGATGACCAAGAATTATGGGCGCATCCTTGTCAGCTTCACAATCCAGTATAATAAAGTCTGTCGGAAAAATGAACTTGTCAACTCGAATAAGAACATCCTTGATTTGACCATTTGGATGAGTTAAAGATATGTCTGCCAATTGTAATGTGATTGCAGTGGGCTTCATTTCCCCAATGCCTAACTTTTGGAAAGTATAAAATGTCATTAAATTGATACTAGCCCCAAATCACAAAAAGCCTTGCTAAAGTAGTAATTACCAATAGAGCACGGAATGATGAAGCTGCTTGAATCTTTCATCTTTCTCAGTAGAGGGGTAGATATTAATGCACTGTACTCCTCAGTGAGCGCAATAGTTTCTATTAAATTGAGCTTCTTCTTCTTGTACAAGATGTCTTTCATGAATTTTTCATAATTCAAAATCTTTGTAGGAGCATCAATCAAAGGGATTTGCATTGTAAGTTGTTGCAAAGTATCATGAAAAAATTGAAATTGATTATCTTACTCAATGTTCTTAAATCTCTGACGAAAGGTTGAAGAAGGGTTATCTGATGTTTAACACCCTGAATTTGGGCCTAGAAGTTAGCTAGGTAGATTAGACGATTTGAGTGAACCGGATTAGGCGGTTCAAACTAGTTTCAGGAATTAATTCACAATAAATGTTTTAGTGTGAAATAAAACATGGAAAAATATTGGAAAATGTTTAATTAATATATTGAGGGTTTAGGTAAACTCAATTTAATGAAATAAGTTTGAATTAAATGACATTTTGGTTTGGTGACTAAAATGTAAAGTTTTCAAAATTGTTTTGGTGACTAAATCGTAAAAGGCTCAAAACTTAGAATCTTTAAGGAGCTAATCTATCAATGTTTTTAATCAGACTTTTCCCTTAATTTAAGCTATTTTTAAAAGGTTTTGAAATGTTTGTTGAATAAAAATAAAATAGATTTTATTAAAAAGATTTTTAAAATATGATTTAGTTTTCTCATGTAACCACTTTTGCTCTCAACTTTTCTCTCAATTTTCCAGCAGCCAAACTACCTCTCTTGCTCCAAAATGATCAGGAATCAACTTTTCTTTATCTCATTTTGATTTCTCAATTGATTTCTACATCAAATCTTGTTTTCTTGGTGATTTCACTCAAATCATTCCAATTAAGGGAAGAGCCAACCATTAGAGGTGATTTTCGTTTCTCTCCTCTAATCAAAGGTTCTTTACTGAAATTCCCAAGTTCTTGATCCTTTAAAATTGATTTTTGATGTGTGTTGATGAATAAATTAAGATTAAAAGGTTTAAAGTTAGTTTCAATAAGGAATTGGTGGATCTTTGTTATAGATCTAATTTGTGGTGGTTTTAATTGATGTAGATCACGTCTAAGACATGTTTTAATGTTATGAGAAGTGATTTATAAAAGAAATCCCGAAACTAATTGAATTGCTAATTTTCTAGGTTGTGAATAGTTAGATTTTGAGGTGATTAAGGTGTTAGAAGGTTCCTGAAGGTATAAACTGAAGTTGAAAGTGTTTTTAGATGTTAATTGATGTTGATTAGATGTTCAAATCGTTGGTTTATTGTAACATCCTAAATTTTACCTGATTTCTTAAGTCAAACTTGGAAGTTAAGTTTGAAAAACTTGTCCCTTAAGAAAGGTTATTAGGTTTAATAATTCAAATCATAACTTAATTATTAAGATCAAAACCACCAAATTATGTCGTTTAAATAAAACATAGTCGTTTTAGCAAAATTCCAAAAGTCATTATGAAATCGGAAAGAAAATTCAAATAATGAATGCATGTCAAACCAATAAGTCTCAAAATAGTAATAATGTCCCAAGTCCCAAATACAAAATCGTCCGAAATAATAATAATAGAGAAACCTAAATGTCTGAATAATCATACTGTAAAAACAAGGTCAAGTCTGACGATGTGAAATCCTCCAAGTACCGTACGCCTAAACCTGAGTATCTGAAAGAGAAACTAAGAGGGAGTAAGCTATGAAGCTCAGTGTGTCTCTAAAGTGCAGATAAAAACATATAACAGAAATTCAAACAACAAGCATAGTTCAACAACCATCTCAATATACATATGCATACAATCTGAGTCATAAAATGTAATGTCATGCACCCATCTCCTTACATCGTCCAAAGAGTAAGGTTTCCTAGAACCACTCTAACTACATCGTCACCATCCGAAGTGGAACGACCCGAAGGTGGAACCACTGATCTGAAGCAGAATTCAGCCAGAAGGGTGAACCCACTGAACTACTCCGTACAATTTCCCAACCCAAATGATATGACATGTTCTGATTTATATTTTTCGAATTCGAGAGTATAACTGATATATTAGTTTAATCCGAGCGCATACTATATAAGCCTGACATTAATTTAATCTGATTTCGATATTTGATGTGTGACATTCCATCACACAAAACATACCATAATCCACAGATCATTCAATAATTCATATATACAACAATGCACGCACAACATAGAGCACAAAAATGATATAGCACCAGAAGAGACACACCTTAGGCAGCTAATAACTCAACATCAAGAGTGACGTCTCCCATGCTCAGCTCTAGTATTAGGTCGAGTGTTAACACCTACGAGGTCAACAAAACATAATTAATCACTACTGTTATGCCACACTAACATAACCACTAATCGAAATCAAACCCACGTGCAGAACTCGCAGGCTGTGCAGAAGGAGGTCGAACAGGTGGAGAAGGAGAAAGATTCTCAGGTTTCGAGTTAACGTCACCTGAACACAATAATATTCGATCAGAATCTGAAATTCAAAATTCTCAAAATACTAACTATAATTAATTGAAGATAGCAAAACGGTCTTTTGGGTTTGAATTTGGGAAAATGGGTAGCGGATTTGGAATCAGAATGTCGAAAAACACAGAGTCAACTTTGGCCGAAAAAGTGGATTTGGAATCAGATCGTCAAAAAATGGGCAGTGGATTTGGAATCAGATCGTTTAACGGGTCGGGTCATGGTCATGGGTTGGGTCATCGCATCCGGTTCGGTCCATCGGTCCGGTCAAAAACTGACCCAGTTCAGGTTATGGATTTTGGTCTGGGCTTCCCCCATATCTAGGCTTGTTCGGTTATTCTCTCTCTCATTGGGCTCACTGACCCATTTGGGTTAAACTCAAATCCACAGTGGCCTGCATGCATCCACCCCCTTGCATCCCTTCCTTGACAATTGAAACCCTAGGGCTTACAAGTCTGGATGGCAGCAACCAGATTAGCTTCACGGCGGCAGTAATGCTACAATTTGGTGGTGGTAGGAATTTTCGAGGACACACCCACCACGAACCACAACTAAAGTTTCTGAAACAAAACAACATACTGGATTTAATTCTTACACACACGCTCAAACTCGACCGGCCATTGAGAAGCACGACAGAGCAACGATGATGCAAGGGTAAAATGACGGTAGCATAAAGCTTTTCGAATGAACCCACGGTGGCTCGAACACAAATGTCGGGCATAGATGATAACGTAAGGGGTTGGTGTTGTGTACGAGAGGACAGGAAGGCTAACGATGCTAGTTGCGCAAGCTCGAACGGCGTGTAGGGCTCGCCGGAGCTTTAATGGAAGCAAGGGGGTGAGGGATTTCAGAGAATTCAAAAAGGGAGTGCGACTAGGGTTCAAAATGTGGCTTCCAAGGGTGATTTTGGTGCTTATAAGAGGGTATAAATGCCCTTAAGAAATGGGTAAATTTACAGCTCCAGGCCCCCAATTGCCCTTGCATTACACAGTGGCCACTAAGGTTCTGACTTCCACAATTTGGTCACTGAAATTCAATTAGAAATTTATATTAAAATTCCTTAAAAATTAGGGTTTAGGAATTATGAATTTTATGATTTGGAGATTTTTAATTAGGGGAAAATTTGGAGTGTGACAACTCTCCCCTTCTTAAAGGAAATTTTATCCTCAAAATTTACCTGGATCAAAGAGATATGGATACTGAGCTTTGACAACGGTCTTGGGCTCCCACGTAGCCTCATCATGACCACGATTATGCCACAAGACCTTGACCATCTTAATGGTCTTCCTTCGGAGAACCTTCTTCTCTTGAGAAAAATTCTCAACTGGCTCCTCCTCAAAACACAAGTCGGGACGAATCTCAATCTCCTCCACAGGAATAATATGAGACGGATCAGCATGATAGCGTCTCAATAGAGAGACATGGAAGACGTCATGAATACGATTAAGCTCGGGTGTTAACTCAAGCTGATAGGCAACTGGTCCAATCCGACGAGTAATATGGTAAGGGCCGATAAAATGAGGACTCAGCTTACTTTTCTGACCGAAATGAAATACCTTCCTTCATAGAGATACTTTCAAGAAGACCTCATCTCCTACCTCATACTCAATATCCCGACGTCTCAAATCGGCATAAGACTTCTATCTGCCAAAAGCAGCCTTAAGCCGATCCTAAATCAATCTAACAGACTGCTCAGCCTCATGTATGATATCTGGTCCCAACAATCTGTGCTCATTAAGCTCAGTCCAACCAATAGGTGTACGACACTTAGGCCCATACAGAGCCTCATACGGTGCTATCTTGATACTATCCTGGTAGCTGTTATTGTAGGCGAACTCTGCAAGCGGTAAAAAATCCTCCCAACTGCCTCTATATTCCACAACACAACCTCTCAACATATCCTCAAGAATCTAGATTACCCGCTCAGATTGGCCATCAGTCTGTGGATGATAAGCAGTGCTAAAGTTTAACCGAGTACCTAAAGTAGTGTGAAGAGACCTCCAAAACTTCACTGTGAACCTTGGGTCCCGATCAGAAATGATAGACAAAGGTACCCCATGAAGTCTAACAATCTCTGAGATGTAAAGCTTAGCTAACCTACTCAAAGAATAGTTAGCCCGAACAGGAATGAAGTGTGCAGACTTAGTCAATCGATCAACAATAACCCAGATAGAGTCTTTCTTTGAGGGAGTCAACGGAAGACCACTGCAAAATCCACTGTCACACGCTCCCATTTCCACTGAGGGATCTCAATGTGCTGAAGTAACCTAGACGGACGCTGATGCTCTACTTTTACCTTCTGACAAGTCACACACTTCGACACAAATCCAACAACATCCATCTTCAGATCTCTCACGAAGATTCTTATACATCTTATCCCTATCGGGATGGATAGAGTAGGGACTGTCATGGGCTTCGCGAAGGATAACCTGCTTCAAGCCAGAATTCCTCGGAATACAATATCGGCCCCGAAAACACAGTACACTATCCTGGTCAGTAGAAAAATCTTGAGACGTACCTTCCTCAACCTCCATCAAGAACGGATCACTAGGATGTTCAGCTCGAATATCAGAAATCAACATAGGAATAACCCAAAGTTCTGCCAAAAGGCTGCCATCCTTATACAAACTCACCCGAGCAAACAGGGCTCTAAAATCTAAAATGGCATTACGGCTCAAGATGTCGATAAAAACATTAGCCTTGTCTGGATAATACTCAATTTCACAGTCATAGTCTTTAAGAAGCTCTAACCAACGGCACTGTCTTAGGTTCAGCTCCTTCTAAGTGAGGAGGTACTTCAGACTCTTATGGTCTGTGAAGATATAACACTTCTATACATAGAGATAGTGTCTCCAGATTTTGAGAGCAAAGATCACAGCAGCAAGCTCTAAGTCATGGGTAGGATAGCTGCACTCATACAGTTTCAACTGTCGGGACGCATAGACTACTAACTTACCTTCCCGCATCAGAACACACCCCAATCCAGTATGAGAAGCGACACTATAAATTGTGTAAGCCTTTCCAGGCTCAGGCTGAATTAGAACTGGTGATTCAGTCAACACAGTCTTGAGCTTCTCAAAACTAGTTTCCTGAGCCTCAGACCAAACAAAAGGAATATTCTTTCGCAGAAGTTTAGTCAACGGAGCTACAATGATCGAGAAACCCTCAAAAAACCTCCGATAATAGCCGGCTAAACCCAAGAAACTTTGAATCTCAAGAACATTCTTGGGCTGCTTCCAACTCATGATAGCCTCGATATTCTTTGTATCAACCCAAATACCCTAAGCAGAAACGAAATGCCCCCAAAACATCACCTCTGAAAGCCAAAATTCACATTTACTAAATTTTGCATAAAATTGTTTCTCCCTCAGAGTTTGTAAAATAATCCGAAGATGTTCCTCATGCTCAACCTCAGATTTAGAATAAACCAGAATACCATCTATAAAAACCACAACAAACTGGTTGAGATAAGGTTGAAACACTCTATTCATCATATCCATGAAATCGGCAGGAGCGTTAGTCAACCCAAAGGGCATCACAAGGAACTCGTAATGAAAATAACGTGTCCAAAAAGCTATTTTAAAAATTAGAATCCTTAACCTTGAGTTGGTAGTAACTAGATCTAAGGTCTATCTTAGAGAACACTATAGCTCTCCGGAACTAATCAAAGAGATCATCAATACGAGGGAGGGGATACTTGTTCTTGATAGTCAGCTTGTTTAGTTTTTGATAATCGATGCACAACCGAAGTGTCTCATCCTTCTTCTTAACAAAAAGAACAGTGGCTCCCCATGGAGAAACACTAGGTCAGATAAAACCCCTATCTAGCAGTTCTTGCAACTGAACCTTTAATTTTTTAAGTTCTTTCGGTGCCATCCGGTAAGGTGCCATAGACACAGGAGCTGAACCCGGATAAACTTCGATGCCAAACTCAATCTCATCATGCTTTGGCGGAACACCAGACAACTCTTCCAGAAATACATCAATAAAGTCTCTCATAACCCGAATCTTATCCATCCCCGAGTCAGACTATCTCAGATCAAGAATATAAGCAAGGTAGGCAATGGACCCTTTCTTGATCATTTTCTCAGCTTTGAGAGCGGATATTAGATTAGATAGAAAACCTCGACGTTCTCTAAAACGAACCACCTCCTAGTCATCAAAAGTTTTCAGAGTTGCTCTTTTCTTCTCAAAATCTAGATTGACTCGGTGAGTAGACAACCAGTCCATACTGAGAATTAGGTCAAACTCGCCAAAAGGGTAACTCCATCAGATTAGCCAAAAAGATTTCCCCTTAAATCTCAAGAGCACAATTTTTATACACCCTAGAAACCACAACAGGATTACTTACCGGACTATGCACGGTAACCGCATTAACAACATCCTCAGTGGGAATTTCAAGACCCCCAGATACAGAACTTGCAACATACGAATGGGTCGAACCATTATCCAATAGTGCAAAATAAGAGATCGAGTGAATAGAAAAGGTACCAGTAATAACATCTGGATCATCTCGATCCTCATGCCTCCTGGTAGCATAAACCAACCGAGGATGTCTCACCCCTGAACCAGCTAATCCTCTACAATGAGTAGGCCTACCTCTACCAGTAGTACCCGAAGCAGCAGATCTACCATGACCTCTCCCCTACTAGGAGTCTGAACAGATGCCTAAGACTGACTCAGAACATATGTAGATGAAGGTGCCATCGAACAATCTCTAAAAAGATGCTCGAAAGAACTGCATCAAAAACAAGCCCTAGACTGCCTCCTACACTCGCCTGGATGCCATTTCTTGCAAAAAGAACATTACGGTACCCCACGAGAATTAGACGAACCTCCAACACTGGTGGTCGAAACAATAGATGTCACTAGTCTAGCTCTGGAGTAACTCTGATGGTCGTACTCATCCCTACTTCTCTTCCTAGACTGATTCCCCCGACTGTGCTGAACTGATACGGTCGACTGCCTTTTGACCCAATCATTACCCTTAGACTCTTGTTGTTTCTTCATTAGCTCAATTCACTTAGCAGTTCTGGCCCGTTGTGTGATCTCCTTATACTCCTTAGCCTGATGTAAAACAACCCCAGTCTGATAGAATAATGCAGCCCTCTCAGGAACCAATCACACTTCTCTTTTTCTGTAGTAACCAATCCCGGAATATACTAGAGAAGCCTCAAAAACTCTATCTCATAATCATTAACGCTCATATCATACTGCTCCAAATTCATAAAGTCGTCTCGGCACTTTGCTAAATACTCAGGTCCAACATACCGGTCCTAAAATGACTGTTTAAAAAACTCCCATAAAATCTGACTGGCTGGAACAACTTTTTCCTCTACTTCCTACCAGTTTTGGGCCTCACCCTACAATAATGATGCAACAGCTCTTAATTTTCGGTTGGCAGGATACTCCATCTCAATAAACAAACGTTGAAGTTTCTTCAGCCAATACTCCGTATCAGCTGGGTTTGTACCCAACTTGCCACCAAACATGGTCATCCCAGCAGCTAAGAACTCGGTAGAAATAGGTTTCCTCACACCTTCAGATTGATGGAGGTAATGAAGCGACTCCCTCTGCACTATAACAGAATCTATGCCCATTGTCTCACTATCCTCGGAATCACGTGGACCAATACTCTACGTCCGCTGGCCAAGTGCTGTATTCTGAGATTTAGCTAGATCCCCGGGTTGTTCCCCTCTATCAGCATCGTGTATCTCATTATGATCCTACGACAGATCCACAGGAGGCGGAGCATCACTCTCAATAGCTGTAGAATGACCTTGGCCATGGCCTCAACTCCGACCATGTCCGATCGCTAATCTAGAACTCCTACGATGTGGCATAGTAGTCTATCACAAAGAAGATAATCCTAAGTTAGAGTTGGTACTTGGAGTTTCTATTCAAAATAACATAATCTTTAAAATACTATATTTATTAGAAATACCCATTTTGCCTAAAAATATTTAGTATGCATACAAAAATCATTTTCAGATTAAAAATTTTATTTGAGCCACACGGTCCGAGGGTTGAACCTTGGCTCTGATACCACTAAATGTAACCTCCTAAATTTTACCTAATTTCTTAAGTCAAAACTTGGAAGTTAAGCTTGAAAAACTTGTCTCTCAAGAAAGGTTATTAGGATTAATAATTCCAATCAAAACTTAATTATTAAGATCAAAACCACAAAATTATGTCAATTAAATAAAATGTAGTTGTTTAGCAAAATTCCAAAAGTCATTATAAAATCTGAAAGAAAATTCAAATAATAAATGCATATCAAACCAATAAGTCTCAAAATAGTAATAATGTCCCAAGTCCCAAATAAAAAATTTTCCGAAATAATAATAATAAACTCAAATGTTTGAATAATCATACTGTAAAAATAAGGCAAAGTCCGACGATATGAAATCCTTCAAGTACTGTACGCCTAAGCCTGAGTATCTGAAAGAGAAACTAAGGGGGAGTAAGCTATGAAGCTCAGTGTGCCTTTAAAGTTCAGATAAAACATATAACAGAAATCCGAACAACAAGCATAGTTCAACAGCCATCTCAATATACATATGCATACAATGTGAGTCACAAAATGTAATGTCATGCACCCATCTTCTTACATCGTCTGAAGAGTAAGGATCCCCAGAACCACTATAACTATATCGTCACCATCCGAAGTGGAATGACTCGAAGGTGGAACCATTGATTCGAAGCGAAATTCAGCCCGAAGGGTGAACCCACTAAACTTCCCCGTACAATTTCCCAACCCAAATGATATGACATGTTCCGATTTATATTTTCTAAATCTGAGAGTATATATGATATATTAGTTTAATTTGAGAGCATATTATATATGTCTAATATTAATTTAATCCAATTTCGATATTTGATGTGTGACATGCCATCATACAAAACATACCATAATCCACAGATCATTCAATCAGTCACATATACAACAATGCACGCATAACATAAGCACAAAAATGATATAGCGCTAGAAGAGACACACCTTAGGCAGCTAATAACTCAACATCGAGAGTGACGTCTCCCATGCTCAGCTCTAGTATTTGGTCTAGTGTCAACACCTACGAGGTCAACAAAACATAATTAATCACTACTACTATGCCACACTAACATAACCACTAATCGAAATCATACTCATGTGCAGAACTCGCAGGCTGTGCATAAGGAGGTCAAATAGGTAGAGGAGGAGGAAGATTCTCAGGTTCTGAATCAACGTCACCTAAACACAATAATATTCGATCAGAATACAAAATTTAAAAGTCTCAAAATACTAACTATAATTAATTGAAGATAGCAAAACGGTCTTTCAGGTTTGAATTTGGGAAAACTGACAGCGGATTTGGAATCAGAACGTCGAAAAACATATAGTCAACTTTGGCCTAAAAATTAACGCTAATGTCATCAAAATATCAACACTAACGTCAGCTAAAAAGTCAATGCTGATGTCAGCCAAAAAGTCAACGAGTCAGGTCATGGTCACGGGTCAGGTCATCACATCTAGTTCGGTCCACTAGTCCGGTCAAAGACTGGCCCGATTCAAGTTATGGATTTTGGTCCAGGCTTCCCACATATCTAGGCTCGTTCGATTATTCTCTCTCTCATTGGGCTCACTGACCCATTTGGGTTAAACTCAAATCCACACTAGCCCGCATGCATCCACCCCCTTGCAGCCCTTCCTCGACAACCAAAACCCTAGGGCTTACAACTCTAGATGGCGGTAACCAGATCAGCTTCACGGTGGGGGTGATGCTATAAATCGGTGGCGATAAGAATTTTCGAGGATACACCCACCACGAACCACAACCAAAGTTTTCGAAACAAAACAACATACTAGATTTAATTCTTACCCACACGCTCAAACTCGACTGGCCACCGAGAAGCATGGCAGAGCAACAATGATGCAAGGGTAAAAGGACGATGGCTCAAAGCTTGTCGAATGAACCCACAGTGGCTCAGACGCAAATGCTGGGAAGAGATAATAACGTAAGGGGCGAGTTTTGTGCGCGAGAGGACATGAAGGCTAACGACACCGGTTGTTCAAGACTCGAGCGGCGTTTAGGGCTCACCGAAGCTTCAACAGAAGCAAGGGGGTGAGGGTTAGGGATTTTAGAGAATTCGAAAGGGGGGTGTGGTTAGGGTTCAAAATGTGGCTTCCAAGTTTGATTTTGGTGCTTATAAGAGGGTATAAATACCCTAAAGAAATGGCTAAATTTATAGCCCTAGGCCCCCAATTACCCCCGCATTACACAGTAGGCTCTAAGGTTCTAACTTCCACAATTTGGTCACCGAAATTCAATTAGAATTTTAGATTAAAATTCCCAAAAATTAGGGTTTAGGAATTAGGGATTTTATGATTTGGGGATTTTTAATTAGGGGAAAAATTGGGGTGTGACATTTGTTGTTGGGATTTGTTTAGGTTGTGTTTGGTGATTTTTTGGTTGTTTTAAGGAGGCATTTTATGGTTTTTCATGAGGTGATGTTGGGAATTGGTGTTGCTGGGATTATGGATGCACAATGATGCATTGATCCTATGTTATTGTGTGGTTAAATATGGGAGATTGATCCTACATTGAGTGGTGAAGTTTCGATAACTTTGGATGCTTGATTTTACATCAGCAAGTGGAGCTTTGTGTTGTCAGTGAGTGTAAACGAGGTTTACTGCTTAATAAAGGCTTGAAAGTGATTTTGGGATTTTAGATTAAGATTGAAACGCTTGTTTAAGCTTAGAATCAAGTATTGGACGTTCTCGCTCTCATTTTCGGTTTTGCAAAATACAATCTCATGCACATGTTTATGATTTGGATTACCTACTGTTATATGTATGTTCTAAAATGAAATATAATATAAATGATCATATGTTTATACTAAATTAGCTGGGCAAATGATTTATGAAAAGGATTTTGAGAATGAGAAATGCATCATTTATTGCATTGAAGATGGTTTGATTTGATGCATATGTAAAATAGTGAGATAATATGTTTTAATAGAATATATTGGCAAGTGGCAATGATTAAATGTTATCAGATATAGTTGGTATGCCATATGTAACACCCTCTAACTGGTTCAGAAGAAAACCATAATAGAAGATGTCATAAGAACAAAATTTAGAAATCCAAAAGTAGGTCTCACATGATCAAAAGAGAAAAACTTTTACTAGATCAAAAGGCTTACAAAATTTTCTCATACAACTTAAGAAATTAAGCATAATTCATAAGCGATACATTTCATTTTCACTTTTCAATGGCAATTGATTCAAGCATAACCCAATTTCTAATAGTGTTCGAATACATCATAACTAATTTAAGCATATATCATTCCCCATTTCATAATCTAAAAGTAGTTCAGCTTCACCTTACTTGTCCTACTGAAATATTTATCTTAATGGTTTAGAAAATGTAGTTTAATTATAAATGCATAAGCAAAAATCGAGGCATATTACTGTACATAATCGTTACAGACATATAAATAGTCAAGCATTCCTTTTAATTCAAACATCACATTTAATCTAACTTGGTTAACAAGAAGACATTCAAAGTCCTTACTAACATAGCTTAGCTAACAAACATTTATTCGACAACCATAATTAAACAAAGCTTATCCAACAAGAAATCAAGAAGCATAATAGGCCATTACATATAAAAATAATGACTTAAGAAAACTTTTACATATAGGAAATCAAAGGTTATCGAAGTGCACTTATGCATAATTAACATCCATATGCCACCAACTAGGAGTTCTTTAAAAGAAATACATAATCGATACACAGAATTCTTGGAGAGTGGCTTGCAACCTCAAACCACGATCGAAACACGTAACTTCTTTTAATCCTGAAAAATGCATGACAATGAATGTGTTAGGCTGATATAGCCTAAGTGAGGTAGTGACATTGATATAACAAAGCATACAACGAATGATACTGAGAAGAAAATCAAAGAATACAACCATAAGTTAGAATTGATACTTATGTCTTAAACTTAACTTAAATGAGGCTTTGTTTATTGGAAGCTTTATTGCAGTTCATAATCTTTCCATTCTTACTGAATATCTTTCAAGGTTTTCAATCGGGTTTCTTCCAATTTCTTATCTAACTTATCAAAACTTTCAGAATTCTTAACAAGTCTTATCAGAGTGCTTAACAAAGCTTATCAGAGTCTTAACAGATTTCTTACAAAGTTTATGTCTTTTAAAACGTTTGCCTTAGATCACCTTTGGTCATAAGTAGCATTGGTTTTAGAATCACTTGGCACAAAGCACAAAGCAATGGCTAGTGTGTAGCGTAACAGACCTAGCTTCTCTTATCTATCCATCCAACTGTCGCCAATCTCCTTACTATCTCCTCTGTTACCTCCAACTGTCGCCAATATATCATACATGTTGTAACACCCCTTTCTCGTATCCATCACTGAATACGAGTTAGAGGTATCACAAAACATTTGTAAAACCCTCTACATTTGTAATTCGGTAAAATTTTGTTTCTTTAAAAATATTACAATTTGTTTAGTTTTTTTTATAAATCTAGTTAATCGCATAAAGTTTAAACATAATATTTTCATCTTCAAATCGAGTTTAATTTCAGGCAGCAACTTATTAATTTAATTTGTCTTTATATAATTAATAGAACTGCCTAAAAACTGCATGATTTAAAATTCATCCATATACCAAATAAAATACAAATTCTATCAAAGCTGACATATCCTTTTAATATACATGCCAACTAGTAAATATCAAACATTGTTAAAAGATATCTTACTAATACCGATGTTACTGTTATTGATTGATGATGTCCATATATGCTCCTTACTCCAACCATTTCTTCTTTCCTACGTGTAAAACAGTTACACGGTAAGTATTTACTTAGTGAGGCAATAATTCAAATTAAAGTGCAATTGTCATAATATCAATATTAATGATTAACAATGCATATGATCACCTTACCATTACATGCTCGTTACCATAAATAAATATGTATATCAAAGTGATAAGATTAGATCTTACCAATACCGTTGCCATTTCCATTCGTAAGCTTTTAATGCTTACCAATACCTGTTTCCATTTCTATCTACAAGCTTTCAAGCTTATCTTCCTGTTTCTTTTTTATTATTTTTAATTTATTTAGCCCAAGGTATCTAATTAAGAGATTTTATGTAGACGAGTCATCCCCCCATACCCAACCTTTCTTGAGTATGTGTATTATTTGCACTCTACCAGGAGTGCTTAGCATTGAAGTGCTTCTTTATACTTATCGGAGTATACAATATATCCTTTATTGAGTTTTTATGAAATTACACCGAATTGCTTAGCACCCGTAATAAGTCCGTAAACTCAAACCATGCATGAGTATACTCCTCAATGAGTATTTATAAAATTTGCACTTCACCTGAAGTGCTTAAAGTCTTTATACAGCTGTTTATGACTATATGGCTAGCCAACTATACCTTTGAACCTCTGTATCATACTTGGGCTTTATATCATCAAATATTTCATCCATGGCAATGTATATCAATTTATTTTAACATGAAGCGGTTCATAACCGAATAACATTAATAGTAAACCATCATCAATAACTAGTGATCAATGCATTTGTTTTCAACCTTTGACATGTTTAAAGTATGTCAAATATATGATCAATGACATAATTATCATGACAATATATAAACCATGTAGACTCATCGCAAGTCTTACCGGTGATGTATAAAACATCCATGTATAGTGTTATGTATGCATTGCAGTCACCTGGGACATGTATTAGTATGCCTCACTAAGTCCTCTTTGATCCTTTCCTTCATTGTACCGCGAACCTCCCTTGATTCGAACTTAACTTCATAATTCAAATAAGTAAAATATTTGTTAGATCCCAATCTAACAATATCTTAGACATTTTATTTTCTTCCTTGTATTGTTAAAAAACTCAATATGGTCCTTAGTGACCAACTTGAAATTCCATTAACCCTTTTCAAGCTTACTAATCAACCTTAGATACAAAGTGTATCAATTCTCATTTTCTGCCAGTTTGCAGTACCTCCAAAGAACTATTTCTATAAAATAATCTACAACTTGGAATTTGATTCCATTTGTTCTGAAAGAAACTAGATTCAATAAGCTATTTAACCATACAAATTAATAGCCCAAATTCAACTTGTACGATTTATGGCGAATTTTCAAAGTCAATTTCCATTATTGAATTTTGGAACAGATATTGTTTTCTGACCTTTCACCACTTAAAAATTCATATCTTTTTACTCGGAACTCGAAATCAGATTTTGTTTGTTGGAAACGAAACTAGACGAACAAATCTTTACATCGGTATAAAATTCACCTTATAACCATTTTTGTAGAATTTATGGTGAATTTTCAAAGTTACTTTCATAAACCAGTTTTTCTACACAACTTCCATAAACAACTTAAACTTTTATACTTACTTCTCTACTTTTCAATTTAGTCCAATTACTTGCTGTAAACCATCATCTTATGACCTTCTTCATCAAAAAATTAATCACAATAATTTTCCTTATTTACCGAAATAGTCACTAAAATGCAAAGATAAGGATTCAAGCTTCTTAACTTTGCAAATTAGTCCTCAATTCAACATTCTACCTTAATTCCATCATTACAACTAAAAATCAGATTTAACCCCCAATACAAAACTTCAATTTTGATTTGGTCACTTAATTTGGACAAATTGTCAAAATGGTCACTAATTCAATTCAACATCAATTTGGCATTCTAACTTCATTTTCTTATCTCTAACATCATTAATAACAAAAATACAGTCCAAATTATAAAAATTCAGATTTGGTCCTTCAACTTTTCAAGTTGCCGAAATGGTCCCTACACAATTTAACTTAGGGTTTTGCTTCCAAACAACAATTCAAGCTTACTAGATCATTATTTCAACATCAAAGTCCCTAAATTACTCTTGAATCCATAAACCCTAATCATTTTCATAATAATCAAAACATGTAAAACTTAAATCCCAACTCAATATCATGATTTTAACATCATACTAGCTTGATTTCAACTTGAATTCAATCATGGAATCATAAAATCTCAAAAGCCCCAATTTGATCCATAAACCTAATTTCTTTCTCATGTAAATTATCATCAATCAATCATGGATTCCATAAATTATTGACATCAAAAGATAGATCTTGAAGAGAGGAACAACTTTGTAGTTGAAAAGATTACCTGAAAATCGAGTTTCGTGGCCTAAATCAAACTTGGAAATTTTTCTCCATTTTTTTCTTTCTTCCTCCCTTCAAATTCGAAATTCAAGATGAATTTTATTCATATTTTTGACCATTTACTTTTATTTCCTCCAATTTATGCCACATGTATCTTAAAAATGAATTTAAAATTCATTCAAATAGTTAAAATAACCAAATTGCCCCTTTATCCAACGGTTGAGATTGATTTTATCATCAATCAAGGGCCAAGATTTAATCTTCAATTCCCTTCTTCCAAAATTGCCCTTTTTAACTTTCAAATATTTCAAAATTGCCATCCTTGCCAAAAGACCAATTTGCCCTCTAACTAGTTTTTATTTACTAGATTGTTCCAAAATTGTCATTCCATCACAATCTAACTAAATCTAGTTAGAATTCAACTAATCATAATAAAATATTCTTAAAATCGCATTTTGTGACTTTTCCATAGCATTTGGATCAGTCTCCAAAATTTCCATTCGATCTAATATACCAGGAAATAATCATTTACTCGGAAATAAATTGTAGGATTCATATTGAATCAAACTAAAAATATTTCAACACTTGGAAATGAATTTTATAACCTTTCTCTATCATATGAAAAATTTTAAAATTTTCCAGTTCGATCCGAGTATTCGAATTCCACTTAAACTTTAACTACGATTTTTCCAATAATCAAAGTATCAGATCGAACCAATAATTCCGCATTCGATTCACACCCTTAGGTGATCTGTTTATTTAAGAAATAAAAACCCTTACCTTTTGGGAAATTACAACTTTAGTCCCCAAACTTTTCCAAGGTTTATACTTTAGCCATAAAATTTTCAAGATTTACATTTTGGTCACTACCTTTTTAAACTTCAATTCCCATTCCAATTTTCCTCGGAATTCAACAAAACTTTAAGAATACCTTATTCAATTCACTATCTATCACACAAGACCTTTAAACCTTAGAAATTTCCTTTCCAAAACCCATAATTAAAGAAATCCTAACTTTTGCATTTTTGTCATTATAGTCACTAAGTTAGCTTTTAAGCTATTATCTTAGTACTAAATGACCCTTAATCAAATTAGTAAAATTTAGGTTATTACACATGTAGGGTCATCACCCTTGAGCCGTAGCTTGTGGACCGTAGTCCCTGAATCATACATCTGCATCATCCCAAAGTGTCCAAGGACTTCCATTGTTTAGGCAACTTAATATTTTGAGGCAAAGATGAGTTAATAGCCCGGGAAGGTTTAAGGGTTCTTAGTTCATATCATTTTAAGTTTTGATTAGCTTTATTAGAGTCTTATGGAAAAGGAGTTCATATTTTGATACCAAAGCTTTCAAACGAAGTATACCATCATTTATTAAAATCATATCAAACATAGAAAGTCGCAGTTTATATATGTGATGCAACATTAACAAAGAATTTATCAAGGATGCCATATTTGGATGCACTTCCCCAATTTGCTCAACTTGAGCCTTATGGGAAATATATTCATATGCATTCATATTCAGACATGCCAGATATCAAAATATAAATTCAGGAATCATAATGACACCGTGTCATCCGAGACAATGTAACTACACTCACCTCTTATCTCGAAGTTATAGGATACCTGAATCCACACTTATTCCTAGCTTCCAACTAACTCTTTTCTCCTACTCTTCCATATCATGACATGTACCTCAAACATAGTAACAAGCCATTATAACCAATTCAATTCATTCAAGTTACAAAACAGCCCCTAAACATGTATATATATATATATACATTCCCTAATACATTGTATTCGATCATATTTGTATAAAACAGCCCATGACACACATACATACTTTCAAATATGTTCATAACAGTCCAGCCTACTTTTATGTTTATATAAAATTGTCCAATTAAAAATGTATACATATAAACAAACCAAAACAATCCATATACTTTCATGTCCATACAAAATTGTCCAATTAGACATGTATACATATAAACACACCAAAACAGTCCATATACTTTCATGTTTATACAAAAATGTCCAATTAAACATGTATACATATAAACACATCAAAACAGTCCATATACTTTCATATTTATACAAATCTGTCCAATTAAACATGTATACATATAAACACATCAAAACAGTCCATATACCTTCATGTTTATACAAAATTGTCTAATTAAATATGTATACATATAAACACATCAAAACAGGGAAATTCATGAACACACACACACATATATAAGCAGCCCAATAATACATATACACACATAGATACACCAAAACAGTCCCATGTGAACTTATAATTACACAACACAATCCAGATTTTCATGTAAACATGGTAAAGCTCATCATGTATACCACTTGATTGAACTAAGAATTACATAACAAGAGTTTAAATTCTCTAACAATTAAAGCAACCATATGTTTCATAAAATTTAGAATTAAGCTTTCAATTTAGAACTTGGATAAGGAGAAAAGAATGCATGATCACCTTCTTTCTCAAACCGATTGAGATAGAATCACAACATGCACCATGAAGCAACAACCATTTGCAAGCTTTCTCTCTACCCTCTTTCTAATTGCTAGGTTCTGTTTTATGGGGATAAAGAAGATAAATTGGAGTTATCTCTCCTAGATGACCGAACTCCCCACTTCACATGTCTTGGTCTTAACCTGCCATGTGTACAAGCGCTTGGATTCAAATTTTTTTAACATACAACCTTAAATGTTTCAATACAATTCGGTTTAGTCCTTACTTAATTAGTCATCAAATTTTCTCTTTACTTTAATTTAGTCCTATGCTCATATAATAATAATACTTCTATCTTTATTTTAAAATGAATCGGACAATTAAGCTAGCATTCAAAGTATTTCCCTCCTTATAAGAAATTTGTCCTCGAATTTCTTTAATGACGATGAATTCGCATTGTCAAACTCAGAATATTTCCATATATCCTGAATGTTAAAACAGAGTAAACATATCGTGTTAGTTGCAAGTTAGCAATACGGAACAGAAATTTGAACTACTAGGTGGCATATGTAGAACACAAACATATAATAAGCATCGGTTTATTCTAGAACCGACTAAACTCTAGCTCTGATATCAAATTGTAACACCCTCTACCCGGTTCAAAAGAAAACTGAAATAGAAGATGTCATCAGAACAAAATTCAGAAATCCAAAAGTCGGTCTCACATGATCAAAAAAGAAAAACTTTTACTAGATCAAAAGGCTTACAAAATTTTCTCAGACAACTTAAGAAATTAAACATAATTCATAAGCGATAATTACATTTTCACTTTCAATGGCAATTGATTCAAGCTTAATCCAATTTCTAATAGTGTTAAAATACATCATAACTAATTTTAGCTCATTATCATTCCTCATTTCATAATCGAAAAGAAGTTCAACTTCACTTTACTTGTCATACATGAAATATTTATCTTAATGGTTTAGAAAATGTAGTTTAATTATAAATACATAAGCAAAAATCGAGTCATATTGTTGTACAGAATCGTTAAAACATATAAATAGTAAAGCCTTTCGTTTAATTCAATCACCATATCTAATCTAACTTGGTCAACAAGAAGACATTCGAACTCCTTACTAACATTGCTTAGCTAACAAGCATCTATTCGATTACCATAATTAAACAAAGATTATCCAACAAGAAATCAAGAAGCATAACAGGCCATTACATATAAAGATAATTACTTAAGGAAACTTGTACATATAGGAAATAAAAGGTTATCTAAGTGCACTTATGCATAATTAATAGCCATATGCCACCAACTAGGAGTTCTTTAAAAGAAATACATAATCAATACAAAGAATTCTTCGAGAATGACTTGCAACCTCAAACCACGATCAAAACACAAAACTTCTTTTAATCCTAAAAATGCATGACAACGAATGTATTAGGCTGATATAACCTAAGTGAGGTAGTAACATTGAGATAACAAAGAATAAAATGAATGATATTGAGAAGAAATTCAAAGAATACAATCATAAGTTAGCAATTGATACTTATGTCTTAATCTTAACTTAAACAAGGCTTGTTTATTGGAAGCTTTATTGCAATTTATAGTCTTTCCAATCTTACTGAATATCTTTCAAGGTTTTCAACCGAATCCATCTAATTTCTTATCTAACTTATCAAAACTTTCAGAATTCTTAACAAGTCTTATCAGAGTGCTTAACAGAGCTTATCAGAGTGCTTAACAGAGCTTATCAGAGTCTTAACAGATTTCTTACAAAGTTTATGTCTTTTAAAACGTTTGCCTTGGATCATCTTTGGTTATAAGTAGCATTAGTTTTAGAATTACTTAGCACAAAGCATAAAGCAATGGCTAGTATGTAGCATAAAAGACCTTGGTTTTCTTCTTTGTCCATCTAACTATCACCAATCTCCTTACTATCTCACCAGTTACCTCCTACTATCTCCAATATATCATATATGTGGGGTCGTCACCCTTGAGCCGTAGCTCGTGGGCCGTAGTCCCTGAATCATACCTCTACATCACGCCAAAGTGTCCAAGGACTTCCATTGTTCAGGCAACTTAATATTTTGAGGAAAAGATGAGCTAATAGCTCTAAAGGTTTAAGGGTTCTTAGTTCATATAATTTTAAGTTTTGATTTGCTTTATTAGAGTCTTATGTAAAAGGAGTTCATAGTTCGATTCCTAAGCTTTCAAACGAAGTATATCATCATTTATTAAAATCATATCAAACATAGCAAGGCACATGTTATATATGTGATGCAGCCTTATCCAAGATGCTCATGTTTCAAACAAAAGTCATTTTGTACTTGTACTAGTAAGGCAATGTGTCCCCAAGCTTTTACCCCAACATTGTACATTTCAAACATAGAACACAAAATCATACACCGTGCATGCAATTCAATAGATTCATACAACAACAATACCTCAAACAACCATAATGCACCTCCCCACAATCATTATCTGGCTCTGATATCACCAAATATAAACCCTTTGACCCTGTCTAGACGCAAGACTAAACCGAGTGAGCAATATTGGGTTTGCCAAGACAAACTCAAACGATTTACTTAGAAAATGGTCCATTTTTTTCTTTTATATTGTCTACATGCATAATTAAGCCCTAAGGTGATCATGGCAGCGGTGAAATTTATAATTAAATTGGGCATCGAATTGACATCCAATTGGTTGAGAACGTACTCTAGGGAACAAATTGTAATTTTAGAAAACTAAGAGGAATTAATTAAATCCAAAGTTACCAAACCTTAATTAATCATATTTCATACAAGGCAGTTAAATTCCAACTTAAATTAATCATCTAAACTCATTTAATTATGCAATCAAGAAACAAGGACTAAATTGTAAAGATTCAAACTTCAGCAAGGCATAATACCAGAATAAATAGACTGGGTACCGATATACTCCATGCTCATATCGATACGAGTATTTTTTGCGAAGGGTATCAATACGGTCTTTAGGCGTACCGATGCCAGTAGTTCGATATCCAAAACAAGAGATTGCAATAGCTAAAAGGTGTACCAATATAGTTGCCCGTGTACCGACACCTAGTGTAATTTTCTGAGGGGCGTACCAATATGGTTCTAGGTGTATTGATACCTCTGTGCAATTTTGCATAGTTTTAAGCTGAGTAGGCCCTGCGTACTGATCTCTAAGGCTCCGTACTGATACGGCCTGGTTTGTAATGACCTCGTGGTCGAACATATGATACTTTAGACAACTTACAAACATCATATAACATTCTAACCAACATTTCCACTCACCGAAAACATGACGATCCACTTGCCAATGTGAAATCAAGCTTCTAAAACTTCCATAGCCTCTCCAAAAGATAAAGGATATGTCTCCCCTTTTTTACCCATAAAAAACAGAGGATTAATGCATTTCCATGCATCTCTAATCCCAACAACATCTATTCTCCACTTTGCCACACTAAAAAACATCAAACGCTTCCTTAAAACAACCGAAAACATCACTAAACTCAACCTAAACAACGCCTATCCATAACCTAACGATTTTAACTTCTTAACGTCATCAATTAACATCCAAAAACAACAATATATCAACCTTATATGTTCAGAAACCTTTCAACACCAAAAACACCTCAAAATCTAACTATTTACAACCTAGAAAATTAGAAATTCACTTAGTTTTTGGATTCCTTTTATTAATCTTTTCTGATAACATCAAAACAAATCTTGCATGTGATCTAAATCAATTAGAATCAACACAAATCAGATCCATTATCAAGATTCATCAAACTTCATATCAAAACTCAATTGAAACCTTTTAACCATGATGTAATCATTAACACATATCAAAAATCATTTGTAAAGGATTAAGAACTTGGGAATTTTAGTAAAGAAACTTTAATTAGAGGAGAGAAATGAAAATCACTTCTAATTACTGACTTCCCCCTTAATTGGCAAGATTTTAGTGAAATCTCCAAGAAATCAAATAGGATTTGGTGTATTAATCAAATGAATCAATTAAGAAATCAATATGAAATCAAAAAGGAATGATTCCTGAGAATTTTAGAGTAAAATCGATAGCTTGGCTACTGAGAAAGTTGAGAGTAAAAGTAGTTACGTAAGAAAATAATTTAGCTATTATAAATCTTTTTTAATCAAATCTATTTTATTTCTATATAATAACCATTTAAAAATAGTATAAATTAATGGAAAAGTCTGATTAAAATCTTTGGTAAATTAGCTCCTTAATGATTCTAAGTTTTGACCCGTTTACGATTTAGTTACCAAAACAGTTTTGAAAACTTTACATTTTAGTCAGCATACCAAAATGTCCCAAAATTTGATTTTATTTCTTCAAATTGTGTTTCCAGAAACCCTTAGAATATTAATTAAACATTCTATAGAATTTTCCTATATTTTATTTTAACTAAAAACAATTTATTATGAATTAATTCTAAAAACTAGCTCAAATTGCCTAATCTAGTTCCTGAACCGTCTAATCGATCTAGCTAACATCCAAGCCCAAATTCGGAGTGTTACATTAATGTCAATATATGATAAATGGATTATGTTTGCATAATGGGATTTATACATGTGGTTCTCTTTAAGCTTTGCTATTGGATGCATTTGCATGTGAAGGCTTAAATTAAGGTTTGCTTGATGTTATGCTAGAAATCCATGATATATGTATGACCAAAGAGTTTAATGTGCATATTTTGGAAAGATAAAAGGATCATGAGATGCTTTGACATGAGAATCAATATATTTTTTGAAAGAAAAATGTTTTAAATGCATTGGTGAGTGTTTTTAAGCATCCCTCACTAAGATTTATGTGCTTACACTCTCTTTTCTCATCAATGCATAAAAGTAAGCATTCAAACAACGAGCAAGCAAGTAGCAATCTAAGGGTTGAGCTAATTCAAGTAAAGTTTTATAAATACTACGTAGTGATAAATGGCAATGTGAGCAAGTTGTAATTAGGAGGGTTGTTTTGGTTGCTCCCTATTTTGGATATGTTCTATCTGGTGTTTTGAACTTGTAAATTTATATATGCTTTGAATTGGGGGCTTTGATAAGATTTAAGTATGAAGGGTAGAAGTTATGCCTATAGGTTTACTTTGATGATTGCTTGTGCTTCTATGATGCCTATGTTTCAATGTTTCTATGGTGTTTTGTAGTTCATTAGTTTGTATGATGTTTACATGTTGTTTGAAATGTATTCAATTGAGCCCAAGTGTCATAAGTTCGACCAAGAGGTCATTACAGACCCAGTCGTACTAGTAGGAGTCCTCAGAGATAGGTACACGAGGTCTATGACGACTCAAAAATATGTACAATTGCACAGGGTTATCGGTACGCCCCTCAAAAAAATATACTAGGTGTCATTACACAGGCAACCGTATCGGTACCCATTTTAGCTGCTGGAATCCCCTATTTTTATATTGAACCACTAGTATCGGTACGCGAGAGGACCATACCAATACCCTTTGAAAAATAAACTCGCATCGATATTGGCACAGGGTGTATCGGTACCAAGTCTACTATTTCTGCTAATTGCTTTGCTGAAGTTTGAATCTTTGCAGTTTAGTCCATGTTTGTTGTACATGCAATTAATCGAGCTTGGATGATTGTTTTATGTTGAAATTTAACCGACATGCATGTAACCTCATTAATTAAGGTTAGGTAACTTTGGATTTAAGTAAGTCCCCTCAGTTTTCTAGAATTGCATTTTGGTCCCTAAATAGCAAATACGTTTAATCATATGTCTAATCGATGTCCATTTCATTCGATATTTCACTCATTGCCAGCATGTTCACCTTAGGGATTAATTATACATTTAGACAAGATAAAAGGAAAATGGACCTTGGTTTAAGTATTTCATTCGGGCTTGTCTCGATAAACACAATGTAGCTCACTCGGTTTAGCCTGGCGTCTAGGCTAGGTCAAAGGGGTTACATTTGGTTGTATCAGAGACAAGTTATGATTGTTAGGAGGTAGGTTATGATAGTTTGAGATATTTTTGTTGAATGATACTATGGAATGACATGCACGTGTTTGATTTTGTGTTCCTATGATTAAAATGTGTTATGTTGGGGTAAAAACTTGAGGACACATTGCCCTATTACTAAGAGTGCGAAATGATTTTTATTTTGAAACGTGATCATCTTAGATTCTTGCTTCAAGATGGCCTAATTATTATTTTGATATATTTTATGCTATAAATTCATATTTTTGGGTATGCCACCGAGACAAGAGCTCAGGTCAAATACTGATACATTTATTGTAGAGAATGATGAGATATGGACCCAAACTAAGTTTGAGGTAGTCCTGGCTATTAGGAATGAAAAGATGTTGAGGTTTATGTCATGAAGTTATCTTGGTTTATGATATTAAATCAGGGGTTAAGGGTGTTAAGATTCTAAAAGTTTGTGTTGTAAGAGGATCTTTCGCTGGAATATTTCGATTGATGTTAGCAGAGTTGTCGTCCGATTGTGAAGTTAAGTTCAGTGTTGAGATGCACCTTGGTCTGGCTCTTGAATCCTTTTTGTTTCATGTTGGAGAGCATTAAAGAAGTGTGTGAGTTGAGGATGTGTTTACAAAGTGGTGGGTTTGTGGACACGTCATGTAAATGGCGATTACACTAGTGGCATTCTAAGTTGCAATGAGGCGAGTATTCTGTGAATTCTTGGTTTCATGAACAGTAAAAGTGGTGGTATTTTTGTGTGCAGTGGTGCCGAGATGAAGCTTGACTGATAACCAAGATGTTCTAATAGGCTTTATAACAAAGCATCTATTCATAATTGAGGTAGGTGCAAATTTGGGGAAAGCTAAATGAGGTGTTCTAAGGATGTGACTAGGTTGTATAAGTTCGGCCCGAAAATGTTGTTAGTAGGTGTGAATTGTTATTCATGCATAGTACAAAACACTTATATGTATATATTTAAATATGTCATCACATACATACGTACATTTGGGCATGACATTAGAGGTTTTGCATACATATCCATAGGCATCTATGAGGGCATATAAGTGATCATGCATACATATGTTCACACTTACGGATGACTTTTCGGAGGCCAATGAGATTATGATGTAAGTTAGCCTTAGCGAGGATATTTTTTAGGATCTCATGGAGTTTGGAAAGTGTCAAATGAATGGTTTTGATGTAATCTTGGGTATGGATTGGTTGACTGAGCATAGGGCTATCGTCAATTTTGAAACCAAGCGATTTTTGTTGAAACTTGCTGATGATTATGAAGTGGTGGTTGTGGGAGAGAATGTTAAATTCTTGTCCAATATGGTTTCGGCTTTAGAAGCGCAAAAGTTGTTAGAGCTTGGGTGTCAAGCATATCTAGCTTATGTTATGAACCCAAATATGAAGGAGGTATGTGTTTAGGATATCTGTACCGTTTGTGAATTTATGAGAGTATTTCTAGAGGAGTTGTTAGGTTACCACCGAATATGTAATTAGAGTTTTGTATCGATACATATGTGGATGCAACTCTGGTGTCATTTGCTCTGTACCACATGGCACCAAAAGAGTTGAAGACGCAACTTTAGAAGTTGTTGGATCATGGTTTCATCTGACCTAGTGTGTCGTCGTGGGGAGCACCAATGTTGTTCGTGAAAAAGAAGGATGGCACTATGAGAATGTGCATTGATTGTCGGTAATTGAACAAGTTGACGATTAAGAATACAATATCGTTTACCACAAATTGATGATTTGATTGATCAATTTCAGGGTGCTACAGTGTTTCCAAGATTCATTTGAGGTCCGGATATTATCAATTGAATATAAAGGATAAAGACGTACCAAAGATAGCTTTCCAAACACGTTATGGGCATTATGAGTTCTTGGTGATGCCGTTTGGGTTGACTAATGCACCCGCAACTTTCATGGACATGATGAATCGGGTATTCCATGAATTTTTGGGCTTTTTTGTGGTAGTGTTCATGGATGACATTATCGTATACTCTCGTACCGAGGAGGATCATGATCGACAAATGCGGATTGTGTTGCAAGCCTTGTTGAATAATAATCTATATGCTAAGTTGAGAAAGTGTGAGTTTTGGATTAAAGAAGTGGTCTTTCTTGGTCATGTTGTTTAGGCGGAAGGTATCCGTATGGATCCGCAGAAGATTGGGGCAGTTGTGAATTGGAAGCAACCTAAGTCGGTGATAGAGGTTCATAGTTTCTTAGGTTTAGCAGGGTATTATCATCAATTTGTAGATGGTTTCTTGAAGGTTGCTGCTCCTTTGACTAACCTTTTACAAAAGGATGTACATTTTGAGTGGACATAGGGTAGACAACAAGCTTTTGAGAAATTGAAAAAAGCTTTGACGCAAGATCCAATCTTGATTCAACCTGAGTCGGAGAAAGAGTTTTTAGTTTATAGTGATGTATTCTACGATGGTTTGGGGTGTGAGTTAATGCAAGGGGAAAAAGTTGTGGCTTATGAATCTAGGCAGTTGAAGGTGCACAAGCGCAATTATCTTACGCATGATATAGATCTTGCAGCAGTGTTGTTTGCATTGAAAATTTGGAGGCATTATTTGTATAGTGAGAAGTGTACCATGTATATAGATCATAAGAGTTTGAAGTATCTAATTTCGCAAAAAGAGTTGAATCTTAGGCAATGTAGATAGTTGGAGTTGCTTAGGGATTATGATTTGATGATTGGGTATCACCCGGGTAAGGCTAATGTGGTTGAGTTGAGGGAAATGTTTGCTCGGTTAAGTATGACCCGAGACGATGGGTTATTGGCTGAGTTGGAAGTGAAACCGTCATTGTTACAATTGATTAGGAAGAAAAAATCGTATGATGATTCATTGGTACCACATGTTAAGGATATTACGGACGGTAATCAGATGGATTTTTGTTTCTGATGATGAGGGTGCTTTTTTCTTCAAGAGTCAAATGGTTGTGCCGGAAGATGAAGGGTTGAGATGCACAATTTTGACTGAGGCTCATTCTAGTCCTTTTTCTATGCATCCGGGAAGTACAAAGATGTATCAGGATTTGATGAACGAATATTATTGGGTTGGTTTAAAGAAGGATGTAGTGGATTTCGTTGCTCGATGTATGGTATGTCAGCATGTTAAGGCTGACCATCAGTTTCCTTCTGGATTGTTGCAACCGTTGAGGATTCTTAAATAGAAGTGGGAAAGAATTACCATAGATTTTTTGACCAAATTGCCTTTGACACTGTCGAAAAATAATTCTGGTTGGGTAATTGTCGATTGGTTTACGAAGTGTACTCATTTTCTGGCTGTGCATACGACATACACATTGGATAAGTTGGAAGATGTGTATATAGCAGAAATTATGAGGTTTCATGGGATGCCTATATAACACCCTTGACTTGGTCTAGTCGCAAGACCAAACCAAGCGAGCTACATTAGGGTTTACCGAAATAAACCCCTAAAAGACTGTATCGCTATAATAACTCGTGTACCAAAACCAACACTACTTCACGACTATGCATACCGATACGGTTACCAAGCGTATCGATACGTCTAGGCTAATTTGAGCAATTTGAGCTGAGACAGATCCCCGCGTACCAAAACCTGAGGGGCCGCACCAGTACGATGAGACCTGTAATGACCCCTAGGTCCAACATATGATACTTTGGCTCAATTTAACACCCTCCATTCATCCTTTAATCATCACATGGCATCACAAACATCCAATTCTCAAACACAACAACATAGAATGAGACTATACTAAGCATGGCACAATCAAACAATCTCCTATGAGCATGTTTTCTACCCAAGCATGATAAATGTTCCCCAACCCATCAAACCAAGTATAAAAGCATTATACAAACCCAAAACATTAATCCACACTTATACAAACAGGGAGTAACTCAAAATACATCTCCCAAAACAACCCGGTCACATGGCCTTCTTATTACAACTTATCGGATATAAAACCATACTTCGCAATAAAACGTTCCTTGGATCCTCCCTAGCTCACGTGCTGCCTGAGAAAGATATTTCTCTGCATTGATGAGGAAAAGAGAGCGTAAACTATAAGCTTAGTGAGGGAATCGCAAAAACACTCATCAATGCAATTAAAACCATTTGATTCAAATCACATGTAATTATCTCATGGCAAAACATCTCATGTTTTTCATGTCATCTCAAATATGCACAATTAAATCATTTTCAGCACATGTATCATGGATTACATCTCTACCTCAATTTAAGCTTCACACCACAACACCTTTATAACAAGCTTAAAGAGTACCACATGTATAAACCACATTATACAAACAAAATCTATTTCTCATGACACATTATCTCATATATTGGCTTTCAAGCGACTCAAAACCAGCAACCTTTCATTTCATAAAACACATCAGATACATGAATTTCTCAAGTGGTTCCCACGACCACTTTACATTACATACCTCAATTGGAGCAACGGCACACTTGCCCACCTCAACGGCTCAAATCGATGTAACGGAACATTTACCCACCTCTACGGTTTGGGTGTATAAATCCACCAGTGGGAGAAAACAAAACATTTACCCACCTCAACTACTATAGTTCTCATGGTAGAAATTACGGACACTTAATACCCCTCGACAGAAATGAGGTGACTTTTTATAGTGCACTCCCTATGGCTAGCGAACTATATATGATAACAATTTGAACACAGCCACTTGCTAATATATTCAATAAAGATCATTACCTCGCTGTTTTACATATGCATCAAAATAAAACCTACACAAATACATTAAACCATGTATTTTAACATTCTCAAAAATACTTTCTTAAACTATATGCCACTCTCAAAAGCCATCATCTATGATCATTTACAACACCATTCACTTTCAAAACATGCATAATATGGTGAGTAAATAAAACCATCAACATGTGCATGAGATTTTATTTTGCAAAATTGAAATCGAGAGAAAGCTCAATCGATACTTACTTCCGAGATTAGATAAGTGTATCAAACTTTATCTAAACTCCCACAACTCCTTTTCAAACCTTTTAATAGTAGTAAAACACTTTTCCACTCACCAACAATCCAATGCTTGCTTGTTGATACGTGAATCAAGCTTTCGCGCCTTCTCCAAAAGCCAAAGGATTCAACTCCCCTAATTTACCCAATAAAAAACAGAGGATTAAAACACATCTCTGTAACACAAACCTATAGCAACCAACAAACACAACACCGCCTCACAAGAATCCTCACAACACCTTCCTAAAAATATAAAGAACACCACCAAACCTTACCTAATCAAAGCCCAGCCAACATCTAACGATTCAAACACATTAACAACATCAATTAACATTCAAAAACATCTTAAACACGTTCTTATACCTCCAATAAGACTACAACAACAATATCACCCCAAAAACCAACTATATCTAACCTAGAAAACTAACAATTCACATAGTTTCGGGATTACATTGATTAATCAATTCTTTCAACATTAAAACACATCCAAATAGAGATCCAAATCAATTAGATTCATCACCAAAACAGATCCAAACCAATTTCCAAGAATTTTCCAAAAAAACTCAATTTAATCATCAAATCCATATCAAAATCATAATTCCTTATCATAAATCAATAACAAATGATCAAGAACTTGGTAATTTTGACAAAGAACCTTTAATTAGATGAGAGAAACGAAAATCACCTTTAATTGGCCAAGCTTTGATGAAATCCAAAAAGATTTTGCAATAGAATTTAAAGAAATCAATTAGAAATCAAAAGGAAATTGTTATGAATTTATTCCTGGAATTTTTAGAATAGAAATCCTAGTTTGGTTGCTGAGAGAGTTGAGAGAAAAAGGTTGGATAAAAAGTAGTTACGTAAGAAAGTGATTTTGACAATTTAAAATCCTTTTAATAAATTCTCGTTTATTTAATTATAAAACCACTTAAAAATAATTTAAAAATAGCCTAAATTAAGAGAGAAATATGATGAAAAAGATTGATCAAATAGCTCCTTAAGGATTCTAAGTTTTGACCCTTTTACGATTTAGTCACCAAAACCAGTTTTGAAAACTTTCAATTTAGTCACTAGACCAAAATGTCTTAAAATCAGATTTAATTACCTCAAATTGAATGCACCAAATTACCTAAAATATTAATTACGTAATTTCTAGTATTTGTACATGTTTTCTTTTACCTGAAAATCAATTTTGTAAAATAAAATTCCCGAAACTATTCGAATTGCCTAAATCGGTTCTCCCGAACGACCTACCTGATCCGGCCCACATCTAGGATGAATTTCAGGGCGTTACAACTCTCCCCCTCTTAAGAAATTTCTTTGTCAAAATTTACTTGGTGGAAAAAGATAAGGGAACTATCTAAACATATCTTTTTCTTCTCTCCTAGGTAGCTTCTTCTACACCGCGGTGCCGCCATAATACCTTTATCGATTCCTCATCATAGGTCAAATCTGGATTCAACTCAATATCCTCAACAGGCATTACATACGAAGGGTCCGATCTATACCTCTAAAGCATAGACACATGGAAGACATCATGTATCTTTTCTAGCTCTACCGGCAACCTCAATATATACGAAACTGGACCAACACTCTCCAACACCTCATACAACCCAATAAACCTAGGGCTCAACTTGCAATTCCATCCAAACCTCTTCACCTTTTTCCAAGGCTAAACCTTCAAAAACACACGATCACCAACTGCATACTCGATCTCCCTTTGCTTCAAATCCGCATAAGACTTTTGCCGATCCGAAACTACTTTCAAACGATCACTAATAAGCTTTACTTTCTCATTGGTATCCTTCAACATATCCGGCAATGATATATACCTCTCTCCTGCCTCCGCCCAACAAAGTGGCGTACGGTATCTTTTACCATACAAAGCCTCGTATAGTGCCATCTAGATACTAGTTTGGTAACTATTATTATAAGCAAACTCCACAAACGACAACTGCTTCTCCCATGATCCTTGAAAATCTATGATGCAACACCGCAACATATCCACCAACAGTTGGATAACATGCTAAGACTGACCATTTGTTTGAGGGTGATACGATGTACTAAAGTTCAACCGTGTACCCAAGGCCCTATATGTAAACACTTCCAAAATCTCGCGATGAAATGTGAATCTCTATTCGACACAATGGACTTTGGTACTCCATGCAACCTCTCAATCTTAGCAATGTACAACTCTGCCAACTAATCCAAAGTATACGTTGTATGCACAGCCAGAAAATATGCACACTTCATAAACCTATCCACAATTACCCAAACAGAATTCTTCTTTGATGGCGTTAAAGGCAAATCGGACACAAAATCCATGGTGATTCTCTCCCATTTCTACTCAGAAACCTTTAATGGTTGCAACAAACCTGAAAGAAACTGATGTTATGCCTTAACACGTTGACAAACCATGCAACGAGCAACAAAATCCGTGACATCCTTCTTCAAACCAACCCAGAAATACTCCTTCTTCAAATCTTGATACATCATCGTACTCCCTGGATGCATAGCAAAAGGAATCAAATGTGCCTCAGTCAAGATAGTGTGCCTCAACTCTTCATCTATCGGCACCACCACCTGACTCTTAAAGCACAACACCCCGTCCTTATTAAAACCAAAATCCATATGATTATCATCCAAGATATCCTTAACATGTGGCACCAACGACTCATCAAATGGTTGTTTCTCTATTATCACCTAAAACATCAATGGCTTCACTTGCAACTCTGCTAACAACCCACCATCTCGTGTTACACTTAGCCGCGCAAACATTGCCCTTAATTGCACCACGACCTTTCTACTCAAGGCATCCGCTACCATGTTTGCTTTTCCTGGATGATATTCAATCGTCAGGTCATAAACCTTAAGCAACTCCAACCACCTTCGTTGCCTAAGATTTAACCCATTTTGGGACATCAAATACTTCAAACTTTTATGATCCGTGTACACAATACACTTCATACAGTATAAATAATGTCGCCAAATCTTCAAGGCAAACACCACCACAGCCAACTCAATGTCGTGCGTTGGGTAATTGCGCTCGTGCACCTTTAATTGTCTAGATGCATAAGCTACAACCATTCCTTACTACATCCGCAAATACCCTAAACCCACGTAGGATGCATAACTATACACAACAAACTCCTTTCCTAACTCAGGCTGAATCAAGATTGGAGTTTGCATCAAAGCTTCCTTCAACTTGTCAAAAGCTTGTTGCCTAACTTCCGTCCACTCAAAACTCACATCCTTTAGCAACAACTTCGTTAAAGGAGCAACAATCTTCTAAAAACCATCCACGAAGTGTCGATAATATCCCACCAACCCCAATAAAATACGGACCTCCAAAACAAACTTCGGTTGCTTCCAATTCACAATGGCCTCAACTTTCTGCGGATTTACACGAATACCATTGGCTGAAACAACATGACCAAGGAAAATCGCTTGCTTGATCCAAAACTTACATTTACTTAGCTTGGCATAAAGCTTGTTGTACAATAGAACTAGCAACACAATTCAGAGATGTCGATCGTGATCTTCCTCGGTACGTGATTACACAAGAATGTCATCGATGAACACTACCACAAATTGGTCCAAAAACTCATGGAATATCCTATTCATCATATCCATGAACACTGTCGGTGTATTTGTCAAACCAATCGGCATTACTAGGAACTCGTAATGCCCATAAAGTGTGTGAAAAGCTATCTTCAGCACATCTTTATCCTTTACCTTCAACTGATAATACCCTGATTGCAGATCAATCTTAGAAAGCACTATACAAACAAATCATCAATCCTCGGCAAAGGATACTTGTTCTTAATCATCAACTTGTTTAGTTACCGATAATCAATGCACATTCTCATCGTGCCATCCTTTTTCACATACAATAGTGGTGCTCCCACGGTGATACACTTGGCCAAATGAACCCACGATCCAACAACTCTAGCAACTGTGTCTTCAACTCCTTCAACTCTTTTAGTGCCATACGATACAGAGCAATCGATATCGGAGCTGTATTTGCAAACATCTTAATACAAAACTCTACCTCCCTATCCGGCAGCAAACCAGACAACTCCTCTGAAAACACTCCTGGAAAATCACAAACTGTTCAAGTATCCTGGGTACGCGTTTCCTTCATATTGGGGTTCATAACATAGGCTAGGTATACTTGACCCCCAAACTCCAACAATCTTTGCACCTCCAATGCTGAAACCACATTTGACATGAACTTTACATTCTCACCACAACCATAACTTTATAATCCTCGGCAAGTTTCAAAGAAACCCACTTGGCCTCAAAATCCACTGCAGCCTTGTGTTGAGACAACCAATCCATACCCAAAATCATATTGAAACCGTGAAATGGTAACTCCATCAGGTCAGCCTCAAACACATGCTCTTGAACCATCTAGGGACAACTCTTGTACAACTTCCTAGCTACAACCGTCTCACCAAAGGAACTTGTTACCCGCATACCAACATCTAATAACTCCACAGGTAAATCCAACAAACATACATGCTCGTACAAAATGTAGGAATGTGTAGAACCAAAATCAACCAAAGATAACAAAGGTATAGATTGCAATTAAAGGTACCTGTGATCACGTTGGTATTATTCCTCCCTACACGGAGAGCAAAGACCCTCGCCGATCCACCCTCCTCTGGATGAACCGCTACGGTATGCACTACCACTCTCTGTCCATCATCCCTGTGCTGGATATGTCCACAGCCACGCCCACGACCCCTCCGTGCCATAGTAACTAGTACATGAGGCTGACCCTCTCTGGTCAATTACGGAAAATCCCTCCTAAGATGATCCCTCGATCCATAGATCCAACAAGTGCCTATAGCACCTCCAGCATTCCCCCAAATGTATCTTACCACATCTCTTACACTCAGAAACTCCAACATAGATATTATGTCCCTGAAAACCATGCCCAACACCATTTCCTCCTCACCTTTGATTCGGACAATACCTTCTGACTCTATACCTCTTATAACGATCCTTACCAACATCAGACTCTGCACCTTCTTCGCCACTAAAAAACTCCCAAAACAAGCAGGCAAACCCAAATTTTGTTTTATGTCCTTTGCTCATGAAACTAGAACAACAAACTCTCTGTAGTTGATAGCCAACATGTACGTCTTCACTTTCTTGATCAACCCGTAACAGAACTGTTCATACCTCTGATGCTCATCCAGAACAAATTCAGGAGCATACTTACGCAACCGTACAAACTGGATCTCGTACTCGGAAATAGACATGTTTCCTTGCTCCAAAGCCATGAACTCTATTTTCTTCTTATTCCTATATCGAGTTAACAAATACTTATTTCTGAAGGCCTCACAAAAGAGTTCCTATGTAACATTGGCAAGTTCCATACCCGCGATCACAGTTGTCCTCCAACTGTAAGCATCGCCTTGAAGTAATGACACAATACACCTCAGCTTGCGTATATCCGTACACTCTATCTGGCCAAGAATTCTCTCGGTACTAGCAGACCATTCCTTGAATGCTTCAGGAACCAAGACTCTGAACTCAACACAACCAAGGCTATGCAAACGCTCCAAAGGTAACCCGGTATTAACAGCTACAGTCGCCGATGCAGGTACATGCACTACAGCTATGGCCACCTAGAAAGCTCTCGTCATCGCTTGGACTAACAGTGTCATATCACCAAAAGTAGGTGATTGAGGTGCCTGAGGTGTACCTCTCTGTACTCTAACACCGGTAGGAGGATTCAGTGGAGGAGGAAGCAACTCATCATCGTGTGTATCCATCACACTACCAATGTGACTTTAGTCTCTCGTCTCGGTCTCATACGGAAATATGAGTCTAAACCTGATAATGCAACAAAACAAAACAATTAGGCCAGCTCACAGCAAGAATTCAAATCACTCTTGTTTAAAAACAAAATCATTTAACTCAAGTAGTAATAAGGCAATGTGTCCCAAGTTTAAACTCCCAAACATACCACATATCAAATACAACTTAACAAATTTAATCACCGTACATCTCAAACAACATATTCATACAACATCAACCAACCAAACAACCATAACCCACCTCCCAACAATCAAAACATGGCTCTGATAACACCAAATATAACCCCCTTGACCAGTCTAGTCGCAAGACCGAACATAGCAAGCTATATTAGGGTTTATCGAAATAAACCACAAAGTGATTGCGATAAGAACAATCCATTTTTTCTTTTATCTCATCTAAATGCATTTTTAGGTCCTATGGTGATCATACGAGTCATGGTTGAAATTACAACTCAATCAGACGTCATTTCAACATCCAATTGCTCAAAAACACTTTACAAGAACTAAAATGTAATTTCCAATATTTTTAAGGGCTTTCACAAAATTGAAGTTACCAATCCTCAATTAGTCATGTTTCATGCCTTCATGTAAAATTTCAACTCAAAATGACCACTCAAACACATTTAATTGCTCAATTAGGAAACATGAACCAAAATGCAAAGATTTTAAACATCATATAGCATTTCAACTGAATTAACGATCAGCGTACCGGTACGGGTGTCTATCGTATCAAAATGACACTAAAAGAAAAGGACGTACCGATACGGTCCTCAAGCATATCGGTACAGGCTTGTGTGCTTTAAAAATCCAAATTCCAATAGCCAAAGACCATATCAATACGGTTACCATTGTACCAAACCAATACTATTTCACGACTATGCATACCGATATGGCTACCAGGCATATTTGTATGCCTAGGCTAATTTGAGCAATCTGAGCCGAGACAGATCCCCACATACCGAAACTTAAGGGGTCGTACCGGTACACTGAGACCTGTAATGACCTCTAGGTCCAACATATTACACTTTGGCTCAATTTAACACCCTCCATTCATCCTCTAATCATCACATGGCATCACAAACATCCAATTACCAAACACATAAACATAGAATGAGACTATACTAAGCATAGCACAATCAAACAATCTCTTATGAGCATGTTTTCTACCCAAGTATGCTAAATGTTCCCCAACCCCTCAAACCAAGTATAAAAGCATCATAAAACCCCAAAACATTAATCCACACTTATACACAAAAGGGAGTAACTCAAAATATATATCCCAAAACAGCCCAGTCACATTTCCTTGTTATTACTACTTATCGTATATAAAACCATACTTTGTAATAAAACATTCCTTGGATCCTCCCTTGCTCACATGCTGTCCGAGAAAGCTATTTCTCTGCATTGATGAGGAAAAAAGAGTGTGAACTATAAGCTTATTAAGGGAATTGCAAAAGCACTCATCAATGCATTTAAAACCAGTTGATTTAAATCACATGTAATTATCTCATGGCAAAACATCTCATGCTTTTCATGACATCTCAAATGTGCACAATTAAATCATTTTCAACGCATGTATTATGGATTCAATCTCTACCTCAATTTAAGCTTCACACCACAATACCTTTATAACAAGCTTAAAGATTACCACATGTATAAACTACATTACACAAACAAAATCCATTTCTCATGATACATTATCTCATATATTGGCTTTCAAGTGACTCAAAACTAGCAACCTTTTATTTCATAAAATAGATCGGATACACAGATTACTCAAATGGTCCTACGACCACTTGACATACATACCTCAACTGGAGCAACGACACACTTGCCCACCTCAATGGTCAAAACCAGAGTAACAAAACATTTACCCACTTTTATTGTTTGGATATATAAATCCACCAGAGTGAAAAAATAGAACATTTACCCACCTTAACTGTTGTTGTTCTCATGGCGGAGATTATGGACAGTTAACACCCATCGACACACATGAGGTGACTTTTTATAGTGCACTCTAAACCCTATGGCTAGCCAACTATATCCGATAACATTTTAAACACAACCACTTGCTAATATATTCAATAAACATTATTACCTCACTGTTTTAGATATGCATCAAATCAAACCAAGACAAATACATTAAACCATGTATTTGAACATTCTCAAAAATACATTCATAAACAATATGCCATTCTAAAAAGCCATCATCTATGATCATTTGCAACATCTTTCACTTTCAAAACATGCATAATATAGTGAGTAAATAAAACCATCAACATGTGCATGAGACTTTATTTTGCAAAACCGATTCATACCTCTGAGCTTAGATAAGTGTATCAAACTTTATCTAAACTCAACACAGCTCATTTTCCAACCTTTTAACAATAGTAAAGCACTTTTCCACTCACCAACAATCCAACACTTGCTTGTCGATGCGCGAATCAAGCTTCCGAAGCTTTTGCCCCTTCTCCAAAAGCCAAAGGATTCAACTTCCCTGCTTTACCCAATAAAAAATAGAGGATTAAAACACATCTCTGTAACACAAACATCCAGCAACCAACAAACACAATATCGCCTCACAGGAATCCACCCAACACCTTCTTAAAACTATTAAGAACACCACTAAACCTTACCTAATCAAAGCCCAGCCAACATCTAATGATTCAAACACATTAACAACATCAATTAACATCTAAAAACATCTTAAACAAATCCTTATGCCTCCAGCAACACTACATCAACAAGATCACCCCAAAAACCAGTTATATCAAACCTAGAAAACTAACAATTCACATAGTTTTGGGATTACATTGATTAATCAATTCTTTCAACATTAAACACATCCAAATAGAGATCCAAATCAATTAGATTCATCACCAAAACAGATCCAACCAATTTCCAACAATTTTCCAAGAAAACTCAATTTAATCATCAAATCCATATCAAAATCATAATTCCTTAACATAAATCAATAAAAAGGATCAAGAACTTGGGAATTTCAATAAAGAACCTTTAATTAGAAGAGAGAAACAAAAATCACCTCTAATTGTTGATTTCTTCCTCAATTAGCCAAGCTTTGATGAAATCTAGAGAGATTTTGCAATAGAATTTAAAGAAATCAAAAAGGAAATCAATATGAATTGATTCCTAGAATTTTTAGAGTAGAAATCCTAGTTTGGTTGCTGAAACAATTGAGAGAAAAGGTTGGATGAAAAGTTTAGAGGAGATAAATTCCCTTTTATTTAATTATAAAACCATTTAAAAATACTTTAATAATAGCCTAAATTAAAAGAGAAATCTAGTGAAAAATATTGGTCAAATAGCTCCTCAAAGATTCTAATTTTTGGCCCTTTTACGATTTAGTCACCAAAACCAGTTTTGAAAACTTTCAATTTAGTCACTACACCAAAATATATTAAAATCATATTTAATTACCTCAAATTGAATTCACCCAATTACCTAAAATATTAATTAGGTAATTTCTAGTATTTTTTCATATTTTCTTTTACCCAAAAATCAATTTATAAAATAAAATTGTCGAAACTATTTGAATTGCCTAAACTGGTTCTCCCGAACCACCTACCCGATCTGGCCCACATCTAGTCTCAATTTCTGGGCATTACAGCCTAAGTCTATAGTATTAGATAATGATTTGTACTTGACTACGAGGTTTTAGGAGTTTATACATAGGGCTTTGGGTACACGGTTGAATTTTAATACTTCGTATCATCCTCAAACGGATGGTTAGTCTGAATGTGTTATCCAAGTATTAGAGGATATGTTATACTGTCGCATCATTGATTTTCAAGGAACGTAAAAGAAGCAACTACCGTTGGTAGAGTTTGCTTACAACAATAGTTATCATGCAAGTATTCAAGTGGCTCCATATGAAGCTTTGTATGGTATGAGGTGTCGAATGCCACTTTGTTGGGTTGAGGCAGGTGAGAAGTATGTTTCTTTGCCCGATGTGTTAATAGGCACCAATGAGAAGGTGAAGCTTATCAATGATCGGTTGAAAATGGCTTCGGATAGGCAGGAATCTTACGTGGAATTGAAGCATAGGGAAGTTGAATTTGCGTTTGGGGATAAGGTGTTTCTAAAGGTTTCACCTTGGAAGAAGGTAATGAGGTTTGGACGTAAGGAAAAGTTGAGTCCAAGGTTTATTGGGCCTTACGAGGTGCTAGAGAGTATTGGTACAATTGCTTATAAACTAAGGTTACTCGCAGACTTGGGAAAGTTACATGATTTTCCATGTATCGATGCTTCAGAGGTACAGACCGAACCTATCGCATGTGATGCCTGCTGAAGAGATTGAGTTGAATTTGGATTTGACCTATGATAAGGAATCGATGAAAATCTTAGATTCTAGCAGCAAGGTTCTTCAGGGGAAGACCATTGCGTGTTAAAGGTGTTGTGACGACATCGGAGTGTAGAGGAAGCCACGTGGAAAAATAAAGAGGACATGAAGAAGCATTTCCCTTACCTTTTTTCGTCAGGTAAATTTTGAGGATGAAATTTCTTAAGTGGAAGAGAGTTGTAATGCCCCGAATTTGGGCCTAGAAGTTAGCTAGGAAGATTAGACAGTTCAGGTGAACCGAATTAGGATGTTCGAACTAGTTTTGGGAATTAATTCACAATAAATGTTTTAGTTTGAGATAAAATATGGAAATATATTGGAAAACATTTAATTAATATATTTTGGGTTTTTGGTAAACTCAATTTAATGAAATAAGTTCAAATTACATGACATTTTACTTTGGTGACTAAAATGTAAAGTTTTTAAAACTATTTTGGTGACTAAATCATAAAAGGGTCAAAACTTAGAATCATTAAGGAGCTAATCTACCAATATTTTTAATCAAAGTTTTCCCTTAATGTAGGTTATTTTTAAATGGTTTTAAAATGTTTATTAAAAAATAAAATAGATTTTATAAAAAAGATTTTTAAAAGATGATTTACTTTTCTCACGTAACCATTTTTGCTCTCAATTTTCCCAGCAGCCAAACTACCTCTCTTGCTCCAAAATGATCAGGAATCAACTCTTCTTTATCTCATTTTGATTTCTCAATTTATATCTTTGATTTCTATATCAAATCTTACTTGATTTCTTGGAGATTTCACTCAAATCATGCCAATTAAGGGAAAAGCCAACCATTAGAGGTGATTTTTGTTTCTCTCATCTAATCAAAGGTTCTTTACTAAAATCCCAAGTTCTTGATCTTTTACAATTGGTTTTGATGTGTGTTGATGAATAAATTAAGTTTAAAAGGTTTAAAGTTAGTTTTAATATGGAATTGGTTGATCTTTGTTATAGATCTGATTTGTGGTGGTTTTAATTGATGTAGATCACATCTAAGACATGTTTTAATGTTATGAGAAGAAATTTATAAAAGAAATCTCGAAACTAATTGAATTCCTAATTTTCTAGGTTGTGAATAATTAGATTTTCAGGTGATTAGGTTGTTAGAAGGTTGATGGAAGTATAAGCTGAAGTTGATAGTGTTTTTACATGTTAATTGATGTTGATTAGATGTTCAAATCGTTGGTTCATGGCTGGGATTTGTTTAGGTTGTGTTTAGTGATATTTTTGATTAGGCATAAAGTCAAAAGTAGCCCCCAACATTTGACCTTTTGGTCACTTTAGCCCCTATTCTTTTTTGTGTCCGAACAAACACCTAACGTTTCATTTTTGTTCAAATTTCACCCTCGTTGGAAGGAAACCGTTTGTCAACACCTGAGGTTGAAGTGGCATGTCTGCATGGCATGGGGTGTTGGCGTGGCATTTTGCTGATGTGGTATGTCTGCATGGCATGGGGCACTGACGTGGCACTTTGTTGATGTGGCATCGTGATTTTTTTAAAAAATTAATTATTTTTATATTAATTTCTAACCAATCAGACGATGCTACATGGCACTATCATATGATGACATGTGGCATCATGCCACGTGGCCGATTGGTTCTAAGGCATTAGAAAGAAGAAAATTCAGTAGGTGTGCATGGGGGGATTTAAACCTGGGCCATGAGGTTGAATAACTCAACACACAACCACGAAGCCAACCTACTATATTGTTATTTTTCCACCACTTATTTTATTTATTCACTACTTTATTTGTTTGAAAGTGAAGAAATACTCATTAAATTATTAACTAATATATCCTAAAACCCTAAACCTTAAACCCTAAAAACTAAAACCTAAACATAAAATCCTAAACCCTAAAAATCAAAACACTAAAAATCTAAATCCATAAACTTGAAACCCTAAAACCAAAACCTTAAACATGTAAAACCATAAATTGTAAACCTTAAACTTAAAGCCCTAAACTCTAAACCCTAAACCCTAAAACACTAAAAACATAACTTCATAAACCTAAAACCTAAAACCCTAAAATTAAAACCTAAAACCCTAAAACCATAAACCCTAAACTTTTAAAAACATAAACCATAAACACTAAACCCTAAAACTCCAAAACACTAAAAACCTAAATACATAAACCTTAAACCTTAAACATGTAAAACCCTAAAACCAAAACATTAGACATGTAAAACCCTAAAACCATAAACCCTAAAACCTAAACTTGAAACCCTAGACCTTAGTGTTTTACATGTTTAGGGTTTTGGTTTTAGGGATTTGGGTTTAAGGTTTTAGGGTTTTATGATTTAGTGTTTATTATTTAGGGTTTATGGTTTAGGATTTGAGGTTTAAGTGTTTTGATTTTTAAGGTTTAGGTTTTAGGGTTTAGGATTTAGCATTTAAGGTTTTAGTTTTTGATTTTTAGGGTTTAGGATTTAAAGATTGAGGTTTTAGGGTTTAGGGATTTAGGTTTCAAGTTTAAGGTTTAGGGTTTATGATTTTACATGTTTAAGGTTTTGGTTTTAGGGTTTATGGTTTTGAGCTTATGGATTTAGGTTTTTTGTGTTTTGAGGTTTAGGGTTTAGGATTTTATGTTTAGGTTTTAGTTTTTTAGGGTTTAGGCTTAATGAATATTTCTTCACTTTCAAACAAATAAAGTAATGAATAAATAAAAAAAGTGGTGGAAAAATAACAATATAGTAGGTGAGCTTGGTGGTTGTGTGTTGAGTTATTCAACCTCATGGCCCAGGTTTGAATCCCCCTATGCACGCCTATTGAATTTTGCTTCTTTCTTATGCCTTAGAACAAATTGGCCATGCCACGTGTCATGTTAGCAAAGTGCCACGTCAGAGCCCTATGCCATGTAGACATGCCACGCCAGCCTCAAGCGTTGACCATTAGTTGACTAACGCTTTCCTTCCAATGATGGTGCCATGTGGCAGCGTCTAATTGGTTAAAAATTAATAAAAAAATAATTATTATTTTTAAATCACGATGCCATGTTAGCAAAGTGCCACGTCAGCGCCCTATGCCATGTAGACATGCCACGCCAGCCTCAAGCGTTGACCATTAGTTGACTAACGCTTTCCTTCCAACGAAGGTAAAATTTGAACAAAAATGAAACGATAGATGTTTGTTCGGACTAAAAAAAGAATAGGGGCTAAAGTGATCAAAAGGTCAAATGTTGGGGGCTACTTTTGACTTTATGCCTTTTGGTTATTTTAAGGAGGTATCTTACGGTTTTTCATTAGGCGATGTTGGGAATTTGTGTTGCTGGGCTTATGGATGCACAATGATGCATTAATCCTCTGTTATTGTGCGGTTAAAACATTGGAGATTGATCCCGCAGCGAGTGGTAAAGTTTTGGTAGCTTTGGATGCTTGATTTCGCATCGACAAGTAGAACTCTATGTTGTCGGTGAGTGGAAACGTGGTTTATTTCTTAATAAACGTTTGAAAGTGATTTTGGGAGTTTATATTAAGCTTGAAACGCTTGTCTAAGCTTAGAAGTAAGTATTGGACGTTCTTGCTCTCGTTTTCGGTTTTGCAAAATACATTCTCATCCACATGTTTATGATTTAGAATACCTACTATTATATGATTGTTTTTGAATAGAAATATGATTCAAATGATCATATATTGATGATATATGAGTATGACAAATGATTTATGAAAAGGATTTTGAGGATGAGTAATGCATGGTTTATTGCATTGAAGATTATTTGGTTTGTTGCATACGTAAAACAATGAGGTAATATGTTTTAATAGAATATATTGGCAAGTGGTGATGTTTAAATGTTATCGGATATAGTTGGCATGCCATAGGGTTTAAGTGCACTATAATAAGTCGTCTCATGTGTGTCGAGGGGTCAAGAGTGTGCCATATCTCCACCATGAGAACCATAACGGTCAAGAGGTCAAAAGTGTGCCAAATTCTCCTGCTGGTGGATTTATACATCATAACCGTTGAGGGGTAGTAGTACCATTTACTCCGGTTCAAGGATGTATGTAAAGTGGTCAAATGAACCACTTGGGAAATTCGTGTATCCGATTTGTTTTACAAAATAGAAAATTTTGGTTTTGGGGAACTTTAATGCCAATATATGAATTGATGTATCATTATAAATGGATTATATTTTTATAACGGGATTGCTCTTTAAGCTTTGCTATTCGATGAATTAGCATGTGAAGGCTTAAATTGAGGTTTGATTGATGTTATGCTAGAAATCCATGATACATGTGTGACCAAAGAGTTTAATATGCATATTTTGGAAAAACAAAAGGACCATGAGATGGTTTGGCATGAGAATCAATACATGTTTTGAAAGCAAGATTTTTTAAATACATTGATGAGTTTTTTTAGCATCTCTCACTAAGCTTTATGTGTGTACGCTCTCTTTTCTCATCAATGCAGAAAAGTAAGCATTCAGACAGCGAGCAAACAAGTAGCAATCCAAGGGTTGAGCTAATTCAAGTACAGTTTTATAAATACTATGTAGTAATAAATGGCAACGTGACCAAGTTGTAATTGAGAGGGTTGTTTTGGTTACTCCCTGTTTTTGATATGTTCTATTTGGTGTTTTGGACTTGTAAATTGATATATTCTTTGAATTGGGGGCTTTGGAACGATTTAAGCATGTAGGGTAGAAGTCATGCCTACAGGTTTACTTTGATGATTGCTTATGCTTCTATGATGCCTATGTTTCAATATTTCTGTGGTGTTTTGTAGTTTATCAGTTGGTATGATGCTTACATTTTCTTTGAAACGTATTCGTTTGAGACTAAGTGTCATAAGTTCGACCAATACGTCATTACAAACCCAGTCATACTAGTACGGGTCCTCAAGGATCGATACCCGGGGTCTGTTATGGTTCAAAAGTGTGTAAAATTTCCCAGAAGTATCGATACGCCTAGCTTCGTATCAGTATGGCCCTTAGAAAAATACACTAGGTGTCGGTACACGAGCAACTATATCGGTATGCATTTTAGCTACTAGAATCCCCTATTTTGATATAGAACCACTGGTATCGGTACGCGAAAGAAATGTATCTTACCCTCTGCAAAATAAACTCATATTGATATTGGCACGGCGTGCATCGGTACCAAGTTTGTTATTTTTGGTAATTGCTTTGTTGAAGTTTGAATCTTTACAGTCTAGTCCTTGTTTCTTGTATATGCAATTAATCGAGCTTGGATGATTGTTTTATGTTGAAATTTAACTGGCATGCATGTAAACTGATTAATTACGGTTTGGTAACTTTGGATTTAGGTAAGTCCCCTCAATTTTCCAAAATTGCATTTTGGCCCCTAAATAGCAAATATGTTTAATCAAATGTCTAAGCGACGTCCGTTTCATTTGATATTTCACCCTCTGCCAGCATGTTCGCCTCAGGGATTAATTATGCATTTAGAAAAAATAGGCCTTGGTTTAAGTATTTATTTTGGGTTTCTCTCGACAAACCCAATGTAGCTTGCTCGATTTGGTCTGGCATCTTGGTCTAGTCAAGGGGGTTACATGATGGTTGCATCGACATTGGGCATTGTGGAGACAACTTTGGTTGTAACACAGATGGAACCAGAGTAATAACTAGGGGAACATAACTCGTCTTGCTATCATTAACTCTATCTTCTATTGTATGATCAGGTACAGAGGACTCTCCCCATTCTTGAATAGATATGAGAGTTGGTTGCATCAAGTCAGTAGCCTGTTTGCCACTGCGAATAGTAATAGCCTTGCAATGCTCCTTACCCTTGTTCATCAGACTCTTAGTGTTGCTAGGAAGTGTGCCCGTCTATTGAGAATTGATGTCATTAGCTAACTGGACCAACCAAGCTTCCAAAGTGCGTATTGATTAAGAGTGACCTTGTATTATAGCTTTTGTGCGAGAAAAATGATCACGCATCATTTCTTCAAGAAGAGCAAATGGATCAAAGATAGTTGACGGAGCATAATGACTCATCTAAGACTAAGTTTGAGATGGTGTTCCATATTGTGATTGTTCACCATACTGTGATTATTGAGATTGGAAAGTAAGATGTTATGGTTGCATCCTATTCTATTGTGGCTGTAATGAAGCTTTTGGTGTAAACTCTTGTTGCGGGTAACTCAAGTTCCCTTGATGCACACTAGAATTCCATTGAAAGAAATTATTCCCAGAGCGAAATGATCCTAAATGCTGTGCAAAATTAGAGTTGCCCCAAGATTGTCGATTAGCTATATTGTAGGCAATCCTCATAGCTATAGTTATCACAAAAAATCTCACAAGAAAATACATAGTGATTTTTTGTTGAGCTAGCTGGATAGGAGCAACTTCACTTGTTCCCTCCATATTCTTGAGTTTGTTCTCCAAAGAAGAAATATGATCCTTTAGAGAAGATGGAGCATCAAGCTCGAACACTCTCGATACAACTTTACATGACACTACCCTTGAGATAGGATATTGAGAATCGTTCTGAGCAAATTGCTCTAACACACCAACAACAACATTGTAAGTGCAATAAAGTATTAGACCATTAAATGACCCATTGACAAGATGTCTTGTGGCTGCATTCAACCCATTATAAAAAAATTCAATATGAGTTTCTTGTTGAATGCCGTGGTTGGGACATAGTAGCAATAAGGACTAATATCTTTCCCGAGTAGTGTTGTGAGTCTCGTCATTCAATTGATAATAAGTTGTAATATCATTCCTCAGGTGCGAGTTCATTGTCGGTGGATTTAAGCCGAAAACAAATTGCAATGCAAGATCATTCCATGATGTAATAGAGCTGGTAAGGAGTCCTCGGAACCATGAGAGAGCTTTACCTTGCAAAGAATATGAAAACAATTGCATCCGTAAGGCATCATCAGGAACGCCTAGTTGGCTAAATGAAGCACAAATTAAAAGGAAAGATTGAAGATGCTCTTGAGCGTCTTCGTGTGGTAACCCTGTATACTGCCCATTGGAGTTGATAATTTGGAACATAACTCGCTTTAACTCAAAATTCCCAGCCTGAATAAGAGGTCTAACAACTCCCGGTTGCAAATCATCCAATTGGGGAATAAAACCCTCGTGGATTGTTCTGTTATGGGCTGGTGGATTTTTAGGACTTGATGAATTCCCTTGTTGTTGCTTGGATTTCTCACCATTCCACTATTTTCACAAATTCTTTTTCTACAGGTTTTATCAAATTCTGGATCTGGAACAAAGAGTGGTGTGGCATCACTTCTAGTCATACAACGCCAACAAAACGTAATAAAAAGAAAAGGAAGAACAAAAAGAGATCTATTAGGAACAACTAAAAACTTAAATAAAGAAAATAGAATTGTAAGTAGTAACATAAAAACTAAATAATGCCATCCCCGACAACGGCACCAAAACTTGATCGGTCTGAATGCGTTAGACTATTAGTGCAAGCTACACTATCAATGCAAGAATAGAAACATGACAATCCCGTTTGAAAATCGATCCCACGAGGATGGTTTATTCAACTCAAGACTTATGTAACTATAATGCAATACAGTAAAAGTGCAATTGTGAGTGTAGTGGTGGTTGCAGTAAAAGAATAAAGAGATGAATAAAGGATTAATTGTGGTAGGAATAACAAAGTAAATAAAAAGATAGAGAAAGATGAAAATAAAGCCTAGATCTCCTTGGCTCAGTTCGGCAGAAAGATCAAGTACACTTCAAGGGAATATGATGGCTCAATCAGGAAGTAGAAGGATAGCTTCAGTGCTAGGTTCCATTTAATCTTCAATCGTTGACTCAGGGATGTAGATCGGCTTCAACTCTCGTTGTAACTCATAACTATAACCCTTTGAACAATGGGATCAACTTTTGTTGTATCCAATAAACTCTCATTGTAAAACTCATTAATCTGACTTGTCATTGCATCCATCGATATAAGTGGCTAGTTTAACACTCTCATGCAAAAAGGTAATTAGATCCAACAATTAAAGCTTAAGAAAAAGCTAACATATATATATATATTAAACTTAAGAAAGAATTTCCACAAGTTCACAAAGCTCAAAAGTCTAAACCATCTTCAAATAAGCATAAAATACGAAAGTAATCTCCAACAAACATCTAAATGAAAAGAGTTTAAAAAGATAATAAAGTATTTTCCTCGATCAGCACTTGATTCCTCTTTTCCTCGAATAATTCTTGTAACCCCATTAGCCCAGCCTAGCCAAAACTAGACAAAAAGAGCCACATTAGGTTTGTCGAAGCAAACCCAAGCTAAAATCCTAAACCGAGCCCTTTTTTTCTTTTTATCTTGTCTAGATGCAAATCATTATGGCCCTACATGTACATGCTTCAGCGGTAGTGTCACATTTAGATGAGAACACAAAATAGAATCCAACTTAACATCGATTCACACAAGGGACCAAAACATAAATAACGAAATTTATAGGGCCTTTGGTACGATTGAGTTTACCAAATCTTAATTAGGTTAATTTCATTCTTGTAGGTTAATTTCCAATCCAATACAATCACTCAAACTCAATTAATTGAATCCATAACAATCAGGGACCAAATTGCAAGATTCCAAACTTTTGCAACATAAAAATAGCCTAGCATATCGATACCGACAAGCCCGTATTCTTACAAATTAACAGACTTAACGGCTCCCTGTGCCGATACACCTTATCCACGTATCGATATGATATGTTAACCATATCGTACCGATACGATGTTGACCCGTATCGATCCCCCTTTGATTATTTTGAAAAATTAGAATTTCAGTAGCTAAGACTCTTACCGATACAATACCTTATGTACCGATACGGCTTGCAAAAAAAGAATGGGTCATTTTGGTACGTTGTCCCGTGTACCAACACCCATGCCTATTTTCATTCAAGGCGTACTAGTACGTTAGGATTAATTTCAATGATTTGAGCGTCTACAGGACCCCGCGTACTGAACCTTGAGGTAGCCGTACCGGTATGTAAAGACCTGTAATGACCTCTAGGTCCAACATATGACACTTTGGCTCATTCTAAATAACGTTAACACTTAGCTAAACATCATATAACATCATCATCATGCTTGATCAACAATATAACAACATAAAAAAACCAACCTAGCATAACTAACATACTCAAACACCAAACTAGAGGCATGCTTCCTATTCCACATCTGAATCATCAAACAAATCACATCACAATCACTTAAAACTTATTACCAGCCCAAAACAATAATTAAATCTTGCAACAACTGGGAGTTCATTAAAAACCCTCCCAAAACCTCAATCGACACATTGCCATTATTACTCCTTTTCGTTCCAAACTGTACTTTGAAAACAAGTCTTTGGGATTCATTTCCTTGCTTCCTCGCTGCCTCAATCTCAATTCTCTGCATTGATGGAAAAGAGAGTGTAAGCACAATAGGCTTAGTGAGGAATGCTCAAACACAACCATCATCAATGCAAGTTAAACTATTTCCCATTTGTTTTGTAAAACACATTTCAAAACTCTTTTAAACATCAACACATCATCATGCCTTATCAAAACCATGCACTTAACATTTCCAAAATAACATATTAAACCATATGCAACATGTATCAGGGATTCTACAGCAAAGTCCCATTTGCTACACTCAATTTAAGCTTTCCCATGCATACTGCCAATGCAAGGCTTAAAAAGTAAAACATGTTTAAACCACATTAAACCATATAATCCATCTGATAATACATAAACAATTATATTGGCTTCCAAGTGATCATTTACCAAGTTTCCATTTCACAAGACACAACATCGTATACACGGATTCAACAAGTGTTCCCTCAACACTTAACAAACAATCTACCAGTAACACAAGGTTCACACATGGGAGTATTCGGTACACACAAACCCCTCCACCATTGTGACACCTATGGTGGAGTATTCGGTACACATAAACCCCTCAACACCATTAATCGGTACGATGTTTAACCCACTAACGGGAATCTTCGGTACACATAAACCCCTCAACCATTACGGTACTTGGATAGAGTGTTTGGTACACCGTGTAAACCCCTCGACATCCAACATGCCTTTTTATAGTGTACTATCAATCCTATGGCTAGCCAACTATATCCGATTTCATTTTCAAACCTTTTTCATACCATCACTTGCCAATATAATTCATTTTTAATACCAACAACTCACTATTTTCATATGCATCATCAAAACCATTTAACCAATGCAATAAACCTTGCATTAAACAATGTTCATAAACATGAACAAAACGTGCATTGCTTACAAATGCATCAACCTCATTTTGCATCCAATTTCTAGCATTAAACCATGCTCAAAACATGCATATACAGTGAGTAATTAAACCTTGTAAAATAAGGCATCAAACTATTTGCCAAACCGAGTTTGAGAGAGAATTAATCCTTTACTTACTTTCGAGCTTAGACTAGCGTTTCAAGCTCGATCTAAACTCCCAAACACAACTTTCAAACCTTTGCAAAGTTGAAAACACGTTTCCACTCACCGACTCGCAAAGTGTCGCTTGCCAATGCGACAATCACGCCTCCAAAGCTTCTAAAACTCTCGTTCAAGCTTGATGACCAATTTCCTATGCTTTTAGCTACACAAAACAGAGGTACATTGCATCAAAATGCAATCAACATCACAGCAACACAAAACCTCAACATCCTTTATCCAAAATCCACTCTACAACTCCCAAAATTAACAACACAACTCCTCAAAAACACATAACTAGCAACCTAGAAAATTAGAGATTCACATAGTTTCGGGATTCCAATGTTAAAACTCACTTATTAACATTATTCAACATCAAAATTATGATTTAAATCTATCAAGAACCCAGCAAAATAGAACCTATATGAAAATTCTTCAATTAAAATAATTAAGCCTCAATTAAATCAAGTTTCCACAATTAAATCATCAAATCAAGTTAGAAAACATGTGTACAGGATCAATAACTTGGGAATTTCAATAAAGAACCTTGTATTAGAGGAGAAGAACGAACCTGACCTCTAATGGCTGCTTTTCCCATCAATTAGTTGATTTTCCAAAGCTAAAACAATGAGAAATCAAGTTATTTTGTTACGAAACTATTGCAAACTCAATTGAAATCAAAAGATTAATTAAAAGTGGATTTTACCTAGAGATTTTGAAGAGAGAAAAGGTGTTTGGCTGTAGAGAATTGGAGAGAAAATCTTTTTGTAAAAAGTTAGTTACGTAAAATTTGTTTTAAGGATTTTAATATCCAATTATCGCCCCAAGCCTTTTATTAAATTTTAAAATCATTTAAAATAATTAATTAAGGGAAAAAGTTAGATATTAGACCCTTGGGTAAATAGCTCCTTAAAGATTCTAAGTTTTGACCCTTTTACAAAACAGTCACTAAAAACAGTTTTAAAACTTTGCATTTTGGTTACTACCCAAAATGTCCATCTTCGAGATCCCTTTTTGTTAAATTGATTCCAACAAAATCATTTCCATAACAAATAAGGATTTTATATAATTTTTCCATATTTTTAACCCTTTCAAAAATATTTAATCTAATTTAAATCCTGAAACTACTCGAATCTACTAATCCGATCCAACGAACTGTCTAAACCACTAGAGAAACTCCTAGGACCAAAACCGAGGCATTAAAATTCTCCTCTCCTTAAGAAATTTCCTCCTCAAAATCTACCTGATGAAAACAAATGCGAAAACTGATCAACCATGTCCGGCATACTCTCTCACGTGGCCTCCTCAACACCCCGATGTCGCCACAACACCTTAACAATTTCAATCATGTTGCCACAAAGAACTTTACTACTAGAGTCAAGGATCTCTACTGGTTCCTCATCATAAGACAAATCCAGTCGCAACTCAACATCCTCCACTGGCATGACATGCGACGGATCCGAGCGATACCTTCGCAACCTGGACACATAAAATACATCATGAGTCTTCTCCAAATCAGGAGGCAATCTCAACCGATAAGCCACAGGACCAATGCGTTCTAGCACCTCATACGATCCAATAAACCTCTGGCCCAACTTTCCTTTACGCCCAAAATGCATCACCTTCTTCCAAGGCGAAACTTTCAAGAAAATTTTTTCACCAACAGCGTATTCAACCTCTTTACGCTTCAAATCCGCGTAGGATTTTTGCCTATCCAAGGCCTCTTTTAAATGATAACAAATCATTTTTACTTTCTCATCCATGTCTTTCAACAAATTAGGCATGGAAACATACTTTTCCCCAGCCTCAGCCCCACACAAGGGTGTACGACACCTCCTACCGTACAAGGCTTCATACGGTGCCATCTTTATACTTGCTTGATAACTGTTATTGTACGCAAACTCTACCAAAGGCAACTGCCTTTCCCAAGTTCCTTGGAACTCAATGATACAACATCTCAACATATCCTCTAAAATCTAAATCACACGTTCATACTGGCCATTCGTCTAATGATGATATGATGTACAAAAATTCAAGCGAGTACCAAAAGCTCAATGTAAACATCCCCAAAACCTCACTGTAAACCGCAAACCCTTATTCGAAACAATCAATTTAGGTACCCCGTGCAACCTCACAATTTAAGCAACATACAAATCTGCCAACCTATATCCATCAAATACGTCATATGCTCGGGCAGAAAATGTGCAAACTTTGTAAACTGATCAACAATCACCCAAATAGATTCATTTTTAATCGGTGTCATAGGCAATCCCGACACAAAATCCATGGTGATCCTCTCCCATTTCCACTCTAAAATTTTCACTGGTTGCAACAATCATGATGGAAATTGTTGTTCAGCTTTCACACACTGATACATCATGCATCTAGCAACAAAACCAGCGACGTCCCTTTTCAATCCCACCCAATAGTACTCTTTACTCAACCCATGATACATTTTCGTACCATCGAGATGCATAGCAAAAGGACTAGCATGTGCCTCGGTCAAAATCATTCGTCTCAACTCCTCGTCACTAGGCACCACAATCTAATCTTTAAAGCACAACACCCCATCACTATTAAAGTGAAAATCCATAGGATTCCCATCCATGATGTCCTTGACATGAGGTACCAACGCCTCATCATACGGTTGCTTTTCCTTAATCAACTGTGCCAAAGAAGTTTTCACTTGCAACTCTACAAACAAACCTCTGTCTCGAGTCACACTTAACCTCATAAACATAGCTTTCAATTCCACGCCAGCTTCCTCCTCAAAGCGTCAACCACAACATTGGCTTTGCCCGGATGATACTCAATGGTCAAATCATAATCCTTCAACAACTCCAACCACCTATGTCGTCTGAGATTCAACTCCTTTTGCATCATCAAATACTTCAAACTCTTATGATTAGTGTATACAACAAACTTTTCACAGTAAAGATAATACCTCCAAATTTTCAATGCAAACACTACCACAGCGAGCTCAAGATTATGTGTAGGGTAGTTGCGTTCGTGCGCATTCAACTACCTTGATACATAAGCCACAGCTTTCCCATCTTGCATCAACACACACCCCAACCCGACATGGGATGCATCACTATACACCACAAATTCTTTCCTTGACTCAGGTTGAATCAAGATTGGAGCTTGCGTCAGAGCTTCCTTCAATTTTTCAAAAGCTTGTTGTCTAGCTTCTGTCCATTTGTACCACACATCCTTGTGTAACAACTTGGTCAACGGAGCACCAACTTTTGAAAACCCATCCACGAAATGACGATAATAACCTGCCAAACCTAAAAATGCAGACTTCTGTCACCGACTTTGGTTACTTTCATTTTACAACTACCTCAACCTTTTTAAGATCCACCTGGATACCCTCAACTGAAACTACATGACCAAGGAAAACCACTTCCCTAATCCAAAACTCATACTTGCTCAACTTGGCATAGAGCTGATTATCCAACAAGATCTGCAACACAATCCACAGGTGTCGATCATGATCCTCCTCGGTATGAGAGTAAACAGGGATATCATTGATGAACACTACTACAAATTAGTCCAAAAATTCATGGAACACTCGGTTTATCATATCCATGAATGTTGTAGGTGCATTTGTCATCCTAAACGGCATCACCAAGAACTCGTAATGGCCATACCTCATACAGAAAATAGTCTTCAACACATCTTTATCCTTAACCTTCAACTAATAGTATCCATATCAAAAATCAATCTTGGAAAACACCATAGCTCCCTAAACTTGATCAAACAAATCATCAATTTGCGATAAGGGATACTTGTTTTTAATCGTCAACTTGTTCAGTTGTCGATAGTCTGTACACATCCTCAATGTTCCAACATTTTTTTTCACAAACAACACCGGTGCTCCCCATGGCTAAACACTAGGTTGGATAAAACTCCAATCCAGCAACTCTTAAAGTTGCATCTTTAACTCTTTGAACTCATTGGGTGCCATGTGATATGGTGCAATCGACACCAAAGCTATATCAGTATATGTCTCGATACAAAACTCCACCTCACTGTCCGGTGGCAACCCAGGTAACTCTTTCAGAAACACCCCCAGAAAGTCGCAAATAGTACGGATATCTCTCTTCCGCACTTCTTCCATATTCAAATTCATCACATAATCTAGATATGTCTGACATCCACATTCAAGCGACTTATGTACTTCCATGGCCGAAACCATATTGGATAAGAACTTAACATTCTAGCCCACAACTATTACCTTATAATCATCAGCGAGCTTCAACAAAACCTGCTTGGTCTCAAAATCAACCACAGCTTGATGCTCAGACAACAGTCCATACCCAAGATCACGTCAAAACCATGGAACGGCACCTCCATCAGATCAGCCGTAAATATATGGCCCAGAACCATCAGAGGACATCTTCGATACAACTTTCTCATAATGATCGTTTCTCCAAACAAACTCGTCACTTGTATACCAACATCAAGCATTTCTATCGGTATACCAAGCAAATGTGCATGCTCATGCAATATATATGAATGCGTAGAAACATAATCTATCAAAGATAACAATGACAAAGACTACAAGGTAAAGTTACTTGTTATCACGTCTATGTCATTCCACCTTTCGCGGTGAGCATAGGTCCTCATTGGTCAGTAATCCTCCAGTCGAACTGCCACGGTATGTCCATAGTCCTCTGTCTCTCCTCTAAAATGTACCTCGACCGCACCCAAGGCCTCTGGGTGGTCCAGCAACAGGTGTAGGTTCATGTCTACCTCTAGCAAGCAAAGGACAATCATGTCTCATTGATCTGTCGACCCATAACTCCAGCAAGAGTTTGCAACCACAACTATAGGAGCCTGCCCCTCAATAGCCAAACTCAGATAATCTTCGCCTTAAATGTTCTCTCGAACCACAGACCCAGCAAACATTATGCTCTAACCGGACCTGGGCACCCTGTCCCTGATATCCTCGTCCTGTACCATCTACACCGCGTCTCGCATCCGATCAAAACCTTAGATCATGGTGCCTCTTTTACTGGCCACCCCCATAATTATATTCTACAACTCTCTTTCCCGAGCTAGAACCTCCAAATATACGAGATAAACCCAAACTCTGCTCAATATCCTTCATTTGTGATACCAAAACATCAAACTCATTATACTCAGTAGCCAACATATAAATCTTGACATCCTGCACCAAACCATACTGAAAACGATCACAACGGTGCCTCTCATCTGGCACCAACTCTTGTGCATACTAACTCGGCCGCACAAACTGCACCTCATACTTGGATATTGTCATACTTGTAATATCCCAATTTTTTGGCTAGTGACCAAAATGTAAATTTTGAAAGTTTTGTGGCTAAAGTATAAACTTTGGAAAAGTATTAAAGTATAATTTTCAAAAGTTATGTATTTTAACCCTGTAAATTAATAGTTTACGTCCAAGAATGACATTTTCGTGTTACCTTGATTTTCGTACGGAGTTTGTATTAATGGCTATAAAACGATAAAGTTTGAAAAAATATTCAAATAATCAGATCAAGCTAAAATTTTAGAGTTCCATGGACCTTAGAAGACCCATAAAATATCATTTTATGGATATTTGGATGTTAAAAAGATCAAGAAAATTTTAAATCGATCAAAATGACATGGAATGACAATTTTGTGAGTAAGTTGATCAGTAAAGGGCATTTTGGTCATTTTGCCCAAAAAGAACGTGGAGGGAATTTTGAGATTTCTTTTATGTATGAATAGTGTCTGATCAGAATCCAACTAAATCTAGTTGGAATGTTACAAAGTGGCAAATTAGAAATATAAATCTAGTTGTAGGGTATTTTTGGAAAATGGAATTTATTGAATTAAAAATTCATTTTTAATGATACAAGTGTCTTAAATATATGTAATATGAAGGAATTATCAGAAAAAAATACTCTCCAAAACGTTGGTGAAGAGAAAAAAGAAGAGAAAAATTTTACAAGCTCGATTTAAGACCCGAATCTCAATTTTCAGGTAATCTTTCGAACTACAAAGTTGTTCTACTCTTCGAGATCTATCTTTTGATGTAAATAATTCATAGAATACTTTCTTGGTAGATGATATTTGATATGAGGAAGAAATTAGGGTTTATGAACAAATTGGGGCTTTTATGATTTTATGAATCCGTGGTTGATTTTAAGTTAGAATCATGCTTGTATGATTTTAGAGTCATGTTATTGAGTTGAGATTTAAAACCTGCATATTTTGGATTGTATAGAGAAGATTAGGGTTTATGGATTCAAGTCTAACTTAGGGTTTGTGATGTTGGATTAATGATCTAGTAAGCTTGATTTGGCGTTTGAAAGCAAAACCCTAAGTTAAATACATAGGGACCATTTCAGCAAGCTTCAAAAATTAAGGGACCAGATCTAATTTTTATGAATTTGATATGTATTTATATTATTAATGATTTTAGAGACATGAAAATGAAGTTAGAACGCTAAACCGGTGATTAATCACATTAGTGACCATTTTGACAATTTGTCAAACTTGAATGGTCTATTCAGCAAAGAGGATATGTAGAAGGAGTAAGTCTAATTTTTAGTTAAAATAATGGAATTAAGGTAGTAATGTTGATTTGAGAACTAATTTGCAAAGTTAAGAAGCTTGAATCCTTATATTTGAAATTTGGTGACCACTTCGACAAAATAAGAAAAGTTAGAGAAGTAAAGGTTTAAGCTTATTTTGAAGAAGGATGTAAAGAGAACATATGAATACAAGCTTTATTCTAGTCATTTGAAGTAAAGTGATGGGACTAAATTGACAAGTAGAGAAATAAGGAGAAGGTGTAAATTAGAAGTTATTTATGGAAAGTTATGTTGGAATTTGAATAATGCAGTAAGTTTAAAAATTCGCCATACATTCTAAAAAAATAGTTAGATGATGAATTTTATACCGTTGTAAAGATTTGTTAGTCTAGTATCGTTTCCAGCAAACGGAAACTAATTTCGAATTTTGAGTTAAAAGATATGATTTTTTAATCGAATGAAGGTCAGAAAAATTATAGAGCAGTTTCTGCCTGGACAACTATGTGACGTGAATGTAAGGAATTTTCATCATTTTTGTAGATTTTATTAATTTTTTTGGTTTATACCGTTAGAACCGTTATAGAATCTAGTTTCCCCATTATAAAGGAAATTAAGATCCAGTATGTATTCTGCCTTGTATAAGTAAATCTTTGAAGGTAGCGCAAGCTATCAGAAAATGGAATTTGAAACATTTTGTATTTAAATGTTAGTTAGCAAGCTTGGAAGAATTATTGGAAGTTCAAATTGGTCACTAAGGACCATAATGAGTTTTTAAATAGTACAAGGAAGAAAGGAAAATAATTGGAAATTTTATATTCGAATGATTATATTAGATAGCATGTTTAAGGTATTGTTAGATTTGAATCTAACAAATATTTTATTGTATTCATGTGATTAATGAAGTCAAGTCCGAATCAAAGAAGGTTCGAGGTACAATGAAAGAAAGGATCGAACTAGGACTTAGTAAGGCATTGTGTTAAGTGGCCAAGGTGAGTGCATTTTTACCTATTATATATATATGATATGAGGAAGACTTGAGATAAGTCGGCCTTGATATTAATGAAAATGTATGTTGATCAAAGTTATGCAAATGGCATGAAATATTAAATGGCATACGTGATACATTGATATGACATGATGATTTATGCAAGATAAATCGAATTTTAGATATTGGGTATGAACTGCTTAATATCAACTTAAATGATTTATATTGATGCTTTGAACATGGAATGTTGATTATAATGTTGATTTTTCCCAAGTACTATTGCGAAGTCTTTGGTATAATTGGATATCCTTAGAGTCCTAGCATCTGCGTTATAGCACTACAGTGCGAGATAGACTCTTCGGGGTCGAGTTAGACTCTACGGAGTCTGTTCAAACACTACGGTGTTTCATAGCACAAAATGTGCGAGTATGAGGAGCAAAAGGCGTCGACGCTACGGCGTTGTAGACACTATAGTGTCTGTTATGATGACTCATGTACCAAAGTATCACATTATATTGTACTTCGGGCTATAATACATGAAATGCATTTATGCAGGTAATTAAGTTAAAAAGCTTAACCTATATTTGATTAATAAAATAAGGTTTGATGATATGATATAAACTGCAATTGGGACTCGCTTGCCATTTGCAGGAATTGTATTGCACTGTTACATGACATAGGAATAACTTTGATAAGTCAGTTTTTATACGATTTTATATTTTATATTGTATACACAGTAATTTGTTTATTTATGTTATTTCTATACATTGAAATGCTTTACTTTAATTTTTAGTTGTGTCACTAAGTGAATACTTAGCGTGTGTTGTTTCATATGTAGGTTATTGGGAACTTACCACAATAGGAGTCAAGCATGTTGATCAAGCTGCAATCTGACAAACATCAGTAAGACATTCTAGTTTACGATATTCTCTAGTAGGCATGTATCAATTTATTCGTTAGTCATTTTAAATTTATAAGTTTGATTAATAGTCAGATAAATATAAATTATTCATATGGTTAAAGAATTACTGGCAGTGTACCTAGTTTTCACTCTAAGTTACATAGTTGTTTTAAAAACTGACTAACATGTTTTATAAACCAATTCAGGGTCAAAACTAGCAATCTGCAAATAGGCTATGAATACTTCAAAAGTCGTGAAATGGTTATTTTATAAACTAGTTTTATGTCATATGTTTTAAAAAAATTACAAGTCTAGAACTCTGTTAAATAATATTGTGATATCCTTAATGTGTATTCGTACTACGAGTATACGTTAAGGGTGTTACATTTAGTAGTATCAGAGCTATATGTTTAGTCAGTTCTGGATGCTAAACCGAGTTTGTTATAAGTTTATTAGTAAATACATGCCCCTAGAATGTCATATTACTGATGTGTTGATTGTATGACTTGAAACTTCTCCTCATTAGCATAAGATAGAATAAGATTATAGTAAGGAAAGTAAGATGCTACCAAATTTCGTCAATCGACGAATCTCAAAGGTCAAGAAAGGACTCATTATGAGTACAATAAAGGGAAATAAGTATTGTAATCAACTTCAGTTTGAGCTGAGTTGCCTGCATTGTAAGGAGCTGATGCAGTAATTATAAGGTGTTAGTCCTTAACATCTATATATGCACTTATGTTTATAACAACATAGGTTACAAGGAAATTTAGATAGTAAGGGCTCACTTTTCAAGATAAAAAGGCAATTGTAAGATTGTAAGTTTGTGATTAAATGATATTAAGATATCCGGTTATGAAGAAGTAAGAAGAAGAAGTATCTTTCCTTGGGAAATATATATGCTTAAGGGTCAAATATGGCACTCCATAAGATAACATTGATTAAGTTATGAGAAAGAAAGTTGGAAAACTTAGTAGTAGGAAATTATTAGACGGGAATTATACTTAACATGGTAAAGAAACAATGTTTGATGAAAAACAAATTTTCTCTGAATGGATAGCAAACTTGGTTAATAGAGACCCTGGATTAAGAAATTTGTAGATTTCATTAATAGTGGTTTTCTCAAGGAAATGTAAGATAAAAGAAGTTATTAGAAGGATCAAGGTAAAATTGAAGAAGTAGTAACAAGGTTAGATATTAACCACTTTCCGCTCAATATGATGTTAAAGTGCTGGTGAAGTTGGAAATGTCTAGTTAAACCGAGGTTTATTATTTCAAACTCTGGATATGATTTTAGAGAAAATTCAATCCCAAGTTCCTTAGACTTTTATTACTAGAGAGTTGGGAAGTCTTGAAGTGTTGGACTTCAGGTATGATATTGAAGGAAAACCAATGTCGATAGACTATTGGTTTAAGAAATATAAAGATGATGATAAAAGGGTTTCGTTCTGATGGTCGGGAAAAAGCTCAATATGATGGTAACTTATTCCTTGGCACATAACACAAGGGGGGCATGAATTGATTATATTCCTACCATGCCATTGTGGATAGTCGCTTAAAGCGATTAATATTGAGGAACTCAGAAGGCACAGAGATAATAGTAGTTGGTGAAAGGGTAAATCCCTTATCCAGTGTAATTTCAGTTGTTTCTGCCAAGAAACTGTTGCTACAAGGCTGCCAAGCTTTCTTAGCAAATGTAGTGGATACTCGAGTTTTTGAGATTAAATTGGAAGATATTCTGACTGTCTAAGAGTATCTAGATATATTCCCAGATGAGTTACCAGGATTTCCTCTAGATCGAGAGGTGGAATTAAAAATAGAGGTGTTACCAGGTAGTGCGCCTATATTGATGGCCCCATATAGAATGGCTCCAACCTAGCTTCAAGAGTTAAAGGTACAATTGCAAGAATTGTTAGATCGAGGATTTATAAGGCCAAGTATGTCACCTTGGGGTGCACCAGTGTTATTTGTGAAAATGAAATATGGATTCATGCGATTATGCATAGATTACCTTCAGATAAATAAGGTGACAACAAAGAATAAGTATCCTCTTCCGAAGATTGATGACCTTTTCGATTAGTTAAAATGTGCAACTATATTTTCTAAGATTGATCTCTAATCAGGGTATCATTAGTTAAAGATCAAGGAAGAAGATATTCTGAAGACAGCTTCCGAACTCGATATGGACACTATAAGTTTGTAGTGATACCGTTTGGATTGACAAATGCTCCTACGACATTCATAGATTTGATGAACTGAGTATTTCAACCTTACTTGGATTAATTTTTGGTGGTATTCGTTGATGATATTTTAGTTTATTCAAAGACAAAGGAAGAACATGATGCCCACCTTCGTATTGTTCTTCAGGCCCTTCAAGAAAAGAAGTTGTATGCTAAGCTGCCAAAGTGTGAATTTTCGTTGTCGGCAGTTGCTTTACTTGGCCATGTGGTTTCGGCAAAAGGGATAATAGTAGATCCCAAGAAAGTACAAGCTATAGTTGAATGAAAAACTCCGAAGAATGTTTTCGAGGTTCAAAGTTTCTTGGGACTTGCTGGTTATTAGCGAAGGTTTGTAAAGAAATTCTCGATAATTGCCTCCCCACTGACCAAGCTATTGAGGAAGGATGTACCATTTATTTGGATGGATAAGTGCCAAGAAAGTTTTGAGACATTAAAAATGATCTTATCAGAAGCCTTGGTGCTAGTACAACCAGAATTGGGCAGAGATTATGTGGTTTATAGCGATGCTTCTCATAATGGTTTGGGATGCGTACTTATGCAAGAAGGAAAAGCGGTGGCCTATGATTCAAGGCAACCTAAGACGCATGAGAGGAATTATCCTACTCATGATTTAGAGTTAGTAGCAGTTATATTTGCTTAAAAGATATGGCGCCATTATCTATATAGTGAGTGATGCTACATTTACACAGATCATAAAAGTTTCAAGTATCTGCTAACTCAAAAGGAGTTGAACATGAGGCAAAGATGGTGGATTGAACTTCTTAAGGATTATGATGTTGTGATTGACTACTATCTTGAAAAAGAAGCTAATGTAATAACCAATGCACTTACTTGGTAGATATTCTTTACTTTAAGAGCAATGAATGTGCAAATATATTGGAAAAAGATTGGTATGTTAATTACAAAACTTTAGTTTAGACCTATTCATTTAGGTTGGATTAAAGATTTTTAGTTGAAATATGGAAAATGTTGCCAAGGTTAGAAAAAATTGAAAATGTTTAAAATAAAGACTTCAAAGTTAAGTATGTTGGATGTCTGAAAAAAATATTATGTTCTTGATGATGCATCCAGAAAAGAATAAGAGGTATCTAGGTCTGAAGAGAAAATATTGATGTCCAGGAATAAAAAGGATAGTAACTGAATTTATGGCTACATGCTTGACAGGCTAACAACTAGAAGTGAAACATCAAGTACCTTTAGAAATATGGTAACATATTTCCATTCCCCTAGTGGAAGTGGAAAAGAATTATGATGGATTTCATAACTATGTTACCAATGATACCGATTACAGATGATTCGATTTGGGTATTTATGGACAAATTGAATCAATCTGTAATGAATAAATATGTTGAGCGATAAATCTAAAGTATTGTACGTGATGTACCTATTTTCATTGTGTGTGATTAAGATCCTAGATTACCTCTAGATTTTGGAGTTCCTTGCATAAGACATTAAAGACTTGACATAATTTCAACACTACTTTACATCCATAGAAGGACAAATAATCTAAAAGATTAATTCAGATTTTGAATTATACGTATAGTTTCTATTTGATTGAGTTTGAAGGCTTTTGGGAAAAGTATGTGCCACTAGATGAAATTTCTTACAGTAACAACTATCAATCGAGTATAAAGATGGCTTTATCAAAAGTTAGTATGAAAGATGATTGTGATAAACATTTACGAATAGTGCTACAAGCCTTGTGGGAAAGGTAGTTGTATGCAAAGTTACTTAGATGTGACTTTATTAGAAAGTATTGATCAGATCCTTTACATGTCATTACCTCAGAGGAAATAGAAATTCATGTTGAATTTGATTTATGAGAAAGAACTGATAAAGATTCTAGCACATGGAGCCAAATAACTAAGGAATAAGACGATTCCGCTTGTTAAAGCTCTTTGACGAAATTAGAAAATTAAGGAAACGACTTGGGAAAGAAAAAAGATATGAGAAAGCAATTTCCTCTCCCTTTTTGAACCAGGTACGTGTTGAAAATTCGAGGACAAATTTTCTTTAGGGGGAGAGAATTGTAAAATCCCAATTTTTGGCTAGTGACCAAAATGTAAATTTTAAAAGTTTTGTGGCTAAAGTATAAACTTTGGAAAAGTTTAAAGATTAAAGTGTAATTTTCAAAAGTTGTGTATTTTAACCCTGTAAATGAATAGTTTACCCCTAAGAATAACATTTTTATGTTACCCGTATTTCCGTACGGAGTTTGTATTAATGGATATAAAACGATAAAGTTCGGAAAAATATTTGGATAATCGGATCAAGCTAAAATTTCAGAAATAGTTCTATGGACCTTAGAAGAGTCATAAAATATCATTTTATGGATATTTGGATGTTAAAAAGATCAGGAAAAATTTAAATCGATCGAAATGACATGGAATGGCAATTTTGTAAGTAAGTTGATCAGTAAAGGGCATTTTGTTCATTTTGCCCAAAAATGACATGGAGGGAATTTTGAGATTTCTTTTGTGGATGAATAGTGGCTGATTAGAATCCAACTAAGTCTAGTTGGAATGTTACAAAATGGAAAATTAGAAATGTAAATCTAGTTGGAGGGTATTACTGGAAAATGGAATTTATTGAATTAGAAATTCACTTTTAATGATACAAGTGTCTTAAATATATGAAATATGAAGGAATTATCAGCAAAAAATACTCTCCAAAATGTTGGTGAAGAGAAAAAGAAGGGAAAAATTTTACAAGCTCGATTTAAGCCCTGAATCTCAGTTTTCAGGTAATCTTTCGAACTACAAAGTTGTTCTACTCTTCGAGCTTTATCTTTCGGTGTAAATAATTCATAGAATACTTTATTCTTTGATGACATTTGATATGAGGAAGAAATTAGGGTTTATGAACAAATTGAGGCTTTTATGATTTTATGAATCCATGGTTGATTTTAAGTTAGAATCATGCTTGTATGATGTTAGAATCAGGTTATTGAGTTGGGATTTAAAACCTACATATTTTGGATTGTATACAGAATATTAGGGTTTATGGATTCTTGTCTAACTTAGGGTTTGTGATGCTAGATTAATGATCTAGTAAGCTTGATTTCTTGTTTAGAAGCAAAACCCTAAGTTAAATACATAGGGACCATTTTGGCAAGCTTTAAAAATTAAGGGACCAGATTTGATTTTTATGAATTTGATATGTATTTATATTATTAGTGATGTTAGCAACATGAAAATGAAGTTAGAATGCTAAACCCACGATTAATCACATTAGTGACCAGTTTGACAAATTGTCAAACTTGAATGGTCTATTCGGCAAAAAGGGTATGTAGAAGGAGTAAATCTGATTTTTAGTTAATATTATGGAATTAAGGTATTAATGTTGATTTAAGGACTAATTTGCAAAGCTAAGAAGCTTGAATCCTTATATTTGAAATTTAGTGACCACCTCGACAAAACAAGAGAAGTTAGAGAAGTAAAGGTTTAAGCTTATTTTGATGAAGGATGTAAAGCGAACATATGAATACAAGCTTTATTCAAGTCATTTGAAGTAAAGTGATGGGACTAATTTGACAAGTAGAGAAATAAGGAGAAGTTGGTGAAAATTATAAGGTATTTATGGAAAGTTATGTTGGAATTGAAATATGGCAGTAAGTTTAAAAATTTGCCTTAAATTCTAAAAAAAATGGTTAGATGATGAATTTTATATCGTTGTAAAGATTTGTTAGACTAGTTTCATTTCCAACAAACGGAAACTGATTTCAAGTTCTGAGTTAAAAGATATGGATTTTTAATCGAATGAAGGTCAGAAAAATTACAAAGCAGTTTCTACTTGGACAACTCTGTGACGTGAATATAAGGAATTTTCGTAAATTTTGTAGATTTTTTTAATTTATGTGGTTTATACCGTTAGAACCGTTATCGAATCTAGTTTCTCCAGTATAAAGGAAATTAAGATCCAGTATGTATTCTGCCCTGTATAAGTAATTCTTTGAATATATCGCAAGCTATCAGAAAATGGAATTTGAAACATTTTGTATTTAAATGTTAGTTAGCAAACTCGGAAGAATTATTGGAAGTTCAAACCATAATGAGTTTTTGAAAGGTACAAGGGAGAAAGGAAAAATATTCAGAAATTTTATATTCGAATGATTATATTAGACAACATGTTTAAGGTATTGTTAGATTTGAATCTAACAAATATTTTATTGTATTCATGAGATTAATGAAGTCAAGTCCGAACCAAAGAAGGTTCGAGATACTATGAAAGAAAGGATCGAACTATGACTTAGTGAGGCATTGTGTTAAGTGGCCAAGGTGAGTGCATTTTTACCTATTATATTTATATATATATATGATATGAGGAAGTCTTGCGATAAGTTGACCTTGATATTAATGAAAATGTATGTTGATCAAAGTTATGCAAATGGCAGGAAATATTGAATGGCATGTGTGATACATTGATATGGCATAAGGATTTATTTAAGATAAATCGGATTTTAGATATTAGGTATGAACTGCCTAATATTAAATGATTTATATTAAATCGGATTTTAGGTATGAAGTATTAAATGATTTATATTGATGCTTTGAACATGGAATGTTGATTATAATGTTGATTTTGCCCAAGTACTATTGTGAAGTATTTGGTATAATTGGATATCCATAAAGTCTTAGCACCTGCATCATAGCACTACGGTGCGAGATAAACTCTTCGGGGTCGAGTTAGACTCTACAAAGTCGGTTCAAACACTACGATGTCATAGCATAAAATGTGCGAGTATGAATAGCAAAGGGCGTCCTCGAGTACGTACTCATCATTAGACGCTACGGCATTGTAGACACTACAGTGTCGGTTATGATGACTCGTGTACCAAAGTATCACATTATATTGTACTTTGGGCTATAATACATGAAATGCATTTATGCAAGTAGTTAAGTTAAAAGGCTTAACGTATATTTGATTAATAAAATAAAGGTTTGATGATATGATATAAACTACAATTGGGACTCGCTTTCCATTTTGCAGGAACTGTATTGCACTGTTACATGACAGGGGAATAATTTTGATAAGTCAGTTTTATATCATTCTATATTTTTATATAATATACACATTAATTTGTTTATTTATGTTATTTCTATACATTGAAATGCTTTACTTTAATTTATAGTTGCCTCACTAAGTGAATACTTAGGGTGTGCTATTTCATACGTTGGTTATTGGGAACTTACCAGAATACGAGTCAAGCATGTTGATCAAGTTACAATCTGGCAAACATCAGTAAAACATTCTAATTTATGATATTCTCTAGTGGGCATGTATCAATTTATTCGTTAGTTGCTTTGAAGTTATAAGTTTGATTAATAGTCATATAAATATAAATTATTCGTATGGTTAAAGAATTACTGGTAATAATATTTAATCAGGTAAAATTTTATTTATCGTTTATCGCATAACGATTTAAATTTAAGAAAGGGCCTACGCATTGTACCTAGTTTTCACTCTGAGTTACATACTTGTTTTAATAACTTACTAACATGTTTTATAAACCAATTTAGGGTCAAAACTAGCAATCTTCAAATAGGCTACGAATACTTCAAAAGTCGCGAAATGGTTATTTTATAAACTACTTTTATGTCAAATGTTTTAAAAAAATTACAAGTCTAGAACTTTGTTAAATAATATTGTGACATCTTTAATGTGTATTCGTACTATGAGTATACGTTAAGGGTGTTACAATATTTCCCTGAACCAAGGCCATAAACTCTCATTTCTTTTCGTCCAAATATCTAACACCTAGATATTTCTTCCTGACGGCAACTTGGAAGAATTCCCACGTCACATCACCAGGTTCTATGCCCGTGATTACAGTGGTCCACCAACTATAGCATCCCCTTGTAACATGGACATAGCACATCCTAGCTCGCGATCCTCGCTACAACCCATCTGAACCATGATACGATCTATACTGGCCATCCACTCCTCGAATGCCTTGGGTGCCAACCCTCTAAGCTCGACTCCTCCAAGACTACACAAATGCTCCAACGACAAACCTGGATTAGCAGCAGTTGGTGCCGGAGCAGGTACATGAACTCCAGCCATCGCGGCCTAGAATGCTCCTGTCATCGCCTGAACCAACGGTGTCATATCCCTAAACACATGACCAGGTGGGGCATGGGGTACTTGTTCCACTCCCTTAGGAGGATTAAGCGAAGAAGGCAGTAAATTCTCAGGGTGTACAATCTCGCCCTCAACTCCCTGCCCTCCGGCAGTAGAGTTTCTGCTAGATCGCAATTCTCTCCTCGGTGGCATAGTCTAAAATGTATCTAAGGCATGATAATTACACAAAAAAAACAATCAGTCCAGCTTCAAGCAAGGATCCAAGACTTCCATTTCAAACCAAAATCATTCATAAATGTAGTAATATGGCAATGTGTCCGCAAAATACCCAAACATGGCATATTTCAAACACCGCAATATAAACAATCACCGTGCATAGCAACAACATGATACAATCACCAACAACATCCCAATATCTCACAAACTTGGCTCTAATACCACCAAATGTAACCCCCTTAGCCCGGCTGAGCCGAAACTGGACTAAAAGATCCACATTAGGTTTGTCGAAGCAAACTCGAGCTAAAACCCTAAACTGAGCCTTTTTTTTCTTTTTATCTTGTATTGATACAAATCATTATGGTCTTACATTTACATGCTTCAACGGTAGCGTTACATTTAGATCAGAACACAGAATAGAATCCAATTTAACATCTATTCATATAAGGGAATAAAACATAAATAACACAATTTATAGGGCCTTTGGTACAATTGAGTTTCTAAAATCTTAATTAGGTCAATTTCATGCTTGTAGGTTAATTTCCAATCCAATACAATCACTCAAACTCAATTAATTGCATCCATAACAATTAGGGACCAAATTGTAAGATTCTAAACTTTCACAACATAAAAATAGCCTAGCATATCAATACAGGCAAGCCCGTATCGATACTGATTAACAGACTTAACGGCTCTCTATACCGATACACCTTATTCATGTATCGATACGGTATGTTAACCACACTGTAATAATACGATGTTGAACTATACCGATCCCCTTTGACTATTTTGAAAACTCAGAATTCTAGTAGCGAAGACTCGTACTGATGCAATACCATGGTACTGATACGGCTTGCTAAAGACGAAGGGGTCATTTCGGTACACTGGCCCGTGTACCAACACCTATGTATGTTTTTCCTTCAAGGCGTATCGATACGTTGGCTAGGCGTACCAGTACGCTAGGCTTAATTTCAACGATTTGAGCCTCTACAAGATCCTGCGTAACGAACCTTGAGGTACCCGTATCGGTACGTAGAGGCCTGTAATGACCTCTAGGTCCAACATATGATACTTTGGCTCATTCTAAACAACATTAACACTTATTTAAACATAATATAACATCATCATCATGCTTGATCAACAATATAACAACATTAAAAACCAACCTAGCTTAACTAACATACTCAAACACCAAAACTAGAGGCATGCTTCCTAGTCCACATCCGAATCATCAAACCAATCACGTCACAATCACTTAAAACTTACTACAACCCCAAAACAACAATTAAATATTGCAACAACAGGGAGTTCATCAAAAACCCTCCCAAAACCTCAATCGACACATTTCCATCATTACTACTTTTATCGTTCCAAACTGTACTTTGAAAACAAGTCTTTGGAATCCTTTCCTTTCTTCCTTGTTGCCTCAATCTCAATTCTTTGCATTGATGGGAAAGAGAGCGTAAGCAAACTAGGCTTAGTGAGGAATGCTCAAACACAACCATCATCAATGCAAGTTAAACCATTTCCCATTCTTTTGAAAAACACATTTCAAAACTCTTTTAAACATCAACACATCATCATGCCTTATCAAAATCTTATCAGATGTATCATGGATTCTACAACAAAGTTCCATTTGCTATCCTCAATTTAAGCTTTCCCATGCATACTACCAATGCAAGGCTTACAGAGTAAAACATGTTTAAACCGCATTACACCATATAATACATCTCATGATACATAAACAATTATATTGGCTTCTAAGTGATCATTTATCAAGTTTCCATTTCACAAGACACGACATCGGATGCACGGATTCAACAAGTGTTCCCTCAACACTTAACAAGCAATCTACCGTTAACACAAGGTTTATACACGGTAGTATTCGGTACACATAAAACCCTCCACCGTTGTGACACTCGTGGTGGACTATTCGATACACATAAACCCTTCAACACCACTCATTGGTACGATGTTTAACCCACTAATGAGAGTCTTCGGTACACATAAACCCCTCAACCGTTAGGATACTTGGATGGAGTATTCGGTACACTGTGTAAACCCCTCGACACCTAAGGCTCATTTTTATAGTGCACTATCAATCCTATGGTCGGCCAACTATATCCGATTTCATTTTCAAACCTTTTTATACCATCACTTGACAATATAATTCATTTTTAATACCAACAACTCATTGTTTTCATATGCATCATCAAAACCATTTAACCAATGCAATAAACCTTGTATTAAACAATGTTCATAAACATTAACAAAACATTCATTACTTACAAATGCGTCAACCTCATTTTGCAACCAATTTCCAACATTAAACCATGCTCAAAACATGCATATACTATGGGTAATTAAACCATGTAAAACAAGTGCATCAAACTATTCGCCAAACCGAGTTCGAGAAAGAATTCATCCTTTACTTACTTCTGATCTTAGACCAGTATTTCAAGCTCGATCTAAACTCTCAAACACAATTTTCAAACCTTTTCAAAGTTGAAAACACATTTCCATTCAACGATTCGCAAAGCCTCGCTTGCCGATGCGACAATCACGCCTCCAAAGCTTTCGAAACTCATGTTCAAGCTTGAGGACCAATTTCCCCTACTTTTAGCGACACAAAATAGAGGTACATTGCATCAAAATGCAATCAACATCACATCAACACAAAACCTCAACATCCTTTACCCAAAATCCACTCCACAACTCCTAAAATTAACAACAAACCACTTCCAAACTTAACCCAGCCACAATCTAACGTTTCAACACTTCAATTAACATCAAGGATCATCTAGAAACTCATCTCTAACATTCTTATATCCCCAACAATCAATTAACCATCACAACTCCTCAAAAACACATAACTAGCAACCTAGAAAATGAGAGATTCACATAGTTTCAGGATTCCAATGTTAAAACCCCTTATTAACATTATTCAACATCAAAATTATGATTAAATCAATCAAGAATCCAACAAAATAGAACCTATATGAAAATTCTTCAATTAAATCAATTAAATCAAGTTTCTACAATTAAATCATCAAATCAAGTTAGAAAACATGTGTAAAGGATTAATAACTTGAGAATTTCAATAAAAACTATATATTAGAGGATAAGAATGAACATCACCTCTAATGGTTGCTTTTCCCCACAATTAGTTGATTTTCCAAAGCCAAAACAATGAGAAATCAAGATTATTTTGTTCGGAAACTATTGTAAACTCAACTGAAATCAAAAGATTGATTAAAAGTGGATTTTACCTGGAGATTTTGAAGAGAGAAAGGGTGTTTGGCTGGAGAGAATTAGAGAGAAAATCTTTTTGTAAAAAGTTAGTTGTAAAATTTGTTTGAAGGATTTTAATATCCAATTATCTCCCCAATCCTTTTATTAAATTTTAAAATAATTAATTAAGGGGAAAAGTCAGATATTAGACCCTTGGGTGTAAATAGCTCCTTAAAGATTCTAAGTTTTGACCCTTTTACAAAACAACCACTAAAAATAGTTTTGAAACTTTGGATTTTGGTCACTACCCAAAATGTCCATCTTCGAGATCCCCTTTTTGTAAAATTGATTCCACCAAAATCATTTCCATAATAAATAAGGATTTTAGACAATTTTCCATATTTAATCCAATTTAAATCCTGAAAATGACTCGAATACTCTAATTCGGTCCAACGGACTGTCTAAACCACTAGAGAAACTCCTAGGCCCAAAACTGAGGCGTTACAACTCTACCTTACTTCACTTCGGATCTCCAAAATTAAGCTCAAGCCGCCATGGAAGGATGGAGAAAGCTTAGAGGTTGAAGATGATATGAAAAAATGGTAGTTGCGTGTCTCTCTCTCCAAATTCGTCCTTTTATAGGTAGCCCAATAAAAGACACCTGTCCTACAGGTGTTTTGCATGACCGAAGGCCGTACAGAATTTGTTATAACAAATAATGCAGCTGACAGGGTCGTCCTTATCTTTTAACAGACTGGACAGCTAGCAAATGCAGTGTCGAGCTGGTTGTGGGGTGAGACTTTCTTTGCAGTGACATTAGAAATGTAGCTACAACAAGGCAAAATAGGCAGAAATATATGAAATAAGAGCAATTGAGATTGAGTTGGATAAAATGTAGAAATAGAAATGAAAATGCAGAGATGGATGCAATAAACACAGATGTGGGGACAACTAAATCTATAAATATAGGGAAAATACATGCCCTTTAAAGAGCTATCAAATGTTGATGATCGGCGCCTTGGGTCCTATTTCAGTGAAACAAAGAGTGAGAGACTAAGGCCCTATTTTGCATTGCTTTTCAAACCAGCTTTTGGAGATAAAAGTTGGTTTGAGACCAAAAGCAATGAAAAACATGTAGCTTTTCAGGCCAAAAATGCTTAGCAGCTTGGTTTGAAAAGTGCTTTTTGAAAAGTGAAATTTCTAGCTTTTACCTTTTCAAAAAGTACTTTTAAGTAAAATTATTCATATATCCTCGTTTATATCACCGATCTTTTTATATTTTCAAAAAGAATGTCTAAAAAGACACATTTTATCTACTTAAAAGCATTTTTTGACAATAATACCAAACACTCCTATTTTAAACCAAACAATTCAAAAACATTTTCCCATCGCATTTTCCAAAGCAATACCAAATTGAGATTGAATTGTTGTAAATATGTTTATTTCTTTTTTTTGGCAAGTTGACTTATCTGATTTCTTTAACAATGTCTCTTTAGATTTAGTGTATTTAACTTTCTTATCATAAGTTTAAAGGGTTTTGGATTTGGTGATCTCGGGTAAGAATTTGTGTTATCACATATTTTACTACCATTTCGGTAAGAATTTATGTAGGTTCCATAAGAATTTGTGTACATAGCCAAAATCTTATGAGTTGGGTAAGAAATAATGTTATCTTCTAAGAGTTTAGATTATAACACAATTTCTTACCATAAGTTGAAAGGGTTTTGGATTTGGTGATCTTGGGTAAGAATTTATGTTAAAAAAAATTTCTTACCATTCGTGTAATAATTTAAGTAGTTTCCTTAAAAATTTATGTAGCAACCCAAAATATTACAAGTTTTTGTAAGAATTATTGTTATCGAGTAACCGTTTAGGTTATCATAAAATTTCTTATCATGGTAAGATTTGTTTAACTACCGTTTTTTTAATGTTACGGTAAACATTTATGTTACAGCCCCGTAAGAATTAATGTTAGAACTTGATACCGATCAACCTCAAATTAACCTCATTTTAATCTGCCTCACAATAGAACTTCCCCATTGTTTTTCTCTTTTTTGGGAGCTAATCTTTATCTTAATCTTTTGTCTTTAATTCTATTCCTTTTAATTCCTTTGTTCTTTTTCCATTTAGTGCACCCTTTGAATGACCCGTCTGGTTTGAGATTAAGGGTAATCGATGCTTTAATCTTTTTATTTTCCATTTAATTCATTTCAGTCCTAATTTACTTATTTATTTATTTTACATTTCGGGCAACTTTAATTTTCGTTTCCTACATATTGTTCCGACGATCTTGCGGTGACCCGCCACGCGATATGATCTGCATTATACATGGTCCTGATAATTTGTTTAATAAAGTTACTTTTCAGCTCTTTAATTTTTGTTTAATGCACGCTAATTTTATGACCTTGCGATGACCCACACCGGGTTGTGATCCATATTATATATAGTTCGGGTAATTTAGGTAATTATTTTAATTTTGATTTTGTATTTATTTTATGCCCTATATATATGCCATGTCTTTAACTTTGCTCATATTGTTTGCATGGACTTAATATTATATTGATAATGTGGTGTTCCATTATGAGAGGGTAAATTAAGTTAGTACCAAAAATATTGGTGGTAAACTTTATTTATTTCTCGAATAGTAGGCTATTAAAATGAATTCGCATTTACAAAAGGATATTAAATTTAAAATTCACTCGAACTCAGAAGTTCCAATAATAACACAAACGGTAATATGCTAGGTAAACTCACCTTCCTTGGACTGATACTCTTCCAGTCTGGTAATGCTAGTACCCATAGCAAACTGCAGTTTGTGTTTTCCCCCCGAAAGAAAAAATAATACTGTTTTATCAGTGTCTTATTCACAAACACTTGGTCCTCATAGTCGGAAATCATGATACTAAAAAGCTATATATGTTGTTTTGTTAGTATTGTAAATGCCAAGCTTATATCGTCCTGCTGCCATGCTATTTGCAAACACTCCCTAGAACATCACTTAAAAGGTTGTTTCAGAATAAAATTATAAATCCATTTCGCCCTCCTATTCTAGGCCCCTGTCTGGATAGGGAAGGAGTTGTAGATATTGGAATTCAAACTTTAACCGAATTGAATATCATCTTGTAAAAATAATTATATGGATCAATTGAGCTCATTTTCCTCGGTTATGCATATACTTGAGAAGCTAAAATGTCACAAACTATTTGAAAATTCAACACTACTGTTAGTGGGGACGATATTGAACAAAAAGGATGATCCCATTTCTGAAATTTCATGATTATCCTGGGTTATGCATATACTTGAGAAGCTAAAATGTCACAAACTATTTGAAAATTCAACACTACTGTTAGTGGGGACGATGTTGGAAAAAAAGGATGATCCCATTTATGAAATTTCATGATTATGAAAGTTGATTGCAGAGAATTAAGAGGAAGAGAGTTAGAGTTGTAACCCAAATTTTAGTTTGGGCTGTTCAAATTCTCGTGGAATTTTATTTTTCTCTTGGATATGTGAGATAGCTCTTTAGAGAGCGTGAATTTCCGCTAGATATATGGATTTAATTGTCCCCACATCAGTGTATATTGCATTCATTTTTGCATTTTTATGTCTATTTTCTGTATGTTGTCTAAATATAGTCTCAATTGCTCTTATTACACATATTTATGTGTTTTTGCTTTGTTGTCATTGTACTTTTAATGTCCCTAAAGATGAAGTTTCACCACTGCAGCCAGCTCGACACAGTAGCGGCCAACTGTCCAGTCTGCTAAAAGATAAGGATGACCCTGCCAGCTGTATTATTTGTTATAACAAAATTGGCACGCCTGGGAGTCACGCAAAACACCTAAAGGACATATGCCATTTCCTTGGTAGCTTATAAAAGGAAAAATTCAGGAAGAGATAGGGTTTTCACGCGATATTCATTTTTATCATCTTTTTCAACCTTCCGAGCTCTTCTTCCATGTCGGCTTAAACTTTGTTTCTGGAGATCCAAGGCGAAGCAAGGCAGAAATATCAGAGGAGAAGAGGATTCAAGTGCTAGACCAATGAGAATATTTGTTATCTTCTTTAAACTCTTTAATCTAGATGTTTATTGGAGGTTTTATTATATTTTGTGTGTTAATGACGATGGCTTAATTTCTTAAGCTTTGTATGAACTTGCATAGATCTTGAGATAAAGGACCAAAAAGGATCAGAAAATCAAGTTGTTGATCACTTTTGAGGTTGGAAGTAAGCAGCGAAGATGGCAAGAAACTAAAAATTGTCGACGCATTCCCTAGTGAAAAACTTTTCATTATGGATGCAACACCGTGGTTTGCTGATTTTGTAAACTACTTGGTATGTGGAAAAACTCCTTTGGGTTTTGTTGGGCACAATAAGGCAAGATTTCTTCGCGATTATCATTAGAATGAACCTTATTTGTTTAAGGCCATAATGATAATATAATTCGACGTTGTGTCCCTAAGGAAGAAATGACATCAATATTACAACATTATCACAATGCTCCATATGGAGGGCATTTTGGTGGCATGAGAACAACTGCAAAAGTCTTTCATTCTAAATTTTACTAGCCTTTATTTTTCAAAGATGCTCATGAGTTTGCCTAACGTTGTGATTGTTGTCAGCACACAAGGTCAATATCCAATAGAAACGAGATGCCACATCAGGCAATAGTGGAAACTAAGCTCTTCGATGTTTGTGGATTGTATTTCACGGGTCATTTTCCAAATTTTTTGGCAATTTATATATTTTATTTGTTGTAGATTATGTTTCAAAGTGGATAGAAGTTGTGGCCATGCCTAAAGATGGTGCCAAGACGGTTTTAAAGTTCTTTCACAAGCATATACTCACCCGTTTTGGAACACTAAGAGCATTAATAAGTGACCAGGGAAAGCATTTTCATTGCAGCCATGTGGCTACTGCGTTGAAATGTTATAGAGTGAATCATAGACTAGCCACAACGTATCATCCTCAGTCCAATAGACAAGCCGAGATCTCTAACCTGGCTATCAAAAACATCTTGGAAAAAGTGGCAAATACCACTAGGAAAGATTGGCCCTCGCGTTTGGATGATTCTTTGTGGGCTATTGACACTGCGTACAAAACTCCACTGAGGATGTCTCCGTATCAACTTGTCTTTGGAAAATACTATCATTGGCTTGTCGAACTTGAACATAAGGCTATTTGGGCTCTAAAACAAGTAAATTTAGATTATGAGGCCGCGGGGAAGAAAAGATTAATGGACATCACTAAATTGGAAGAAATTTGGCACAATGCTTATGATAATTCCTCTATTTACAAGGACAAGAGTAAACACTGGCATGACAAGATCATATTGCAGAGACAATTTGAAGTTGGACAATTGGTTTTGCTATTCAATTCAAGACTGAAGTTGCACCTAGGCAAATTGCGGTCACGTTGGTCTGGACCTTTTGAAGTTGTGGAAGTATTTTCACATGGTGCAGTTACAATAAAGGATACTAAAGAGGGGATCTCATTCAAAGTCAATGGACAAAGGCTTAAACTTTATTTTGGTGACTTTGACTCTAAGAGTGATGAGACCATTAAATAGGTCAATTTTTTTATATTTCCCTTTATTCCTTTGTTAGATTTAGATTTAGTCCCCTCCTTTCCTTGTTTATTTTTATTTTTAATTTCCATTTTTTTTTGTAGAATAAATTTTCCTTTGTTCTATATGGAATCTTGTTCCAACAGTTTTGTACTGCATGAAGGAAAACACAAGATAGGCATGATATTTGGGTGTAATTCTATTACATCGATTAATCACCTCAAATCACAACCTTTCGTTGGTGAGAACAGGAAATGCATTGAACCGGTGTTATTATTGTGCCACAATCATACCATCAATTCTCATAGCATTAGATGGTACAATTCGCTCCCTTTCATTTCCCTTTTTTCTTCATCTTTATTTAACAATTCCAATATTCACTGACATCTTCACCTAGTGTCTCTGTTTCTTTATTTTAGAAGCTTCAAAGTTTGAATTTTTTTCTACACAAAATCTTTCCTTTTTGTATTCTTTCTCATCTCCTAATGGCAAAGACTATAGCTACTCGCAAAATTTCAATGGAAACCTCAGCAAAATACACTCAAGACTTGGCTTCAAACCTCCAAGCCAATCGCACAAGAAGAGAACATTGAGTATGAGGTGTTCCAAACAAAGATGGCTGAAGTGAGGCACAAGGACAATATCCTAAAGCGAAATATCCTTTCGGTGCAGGGGATTGTCCTATCACAAGAGAAGGAACCTAGACAATCGATCCACCAAACTATAGAGGTTCACAAATGGGGCACCTTTTACACTCATCCTGGTAATTACAGTGTTACTCTGGTAAGGGAATTCTATGCTAACCTTTACACAGAGAATGGATGCTTTACAAATGAGGTGGGGAGCCTCTATTTATAGTTGAATCCCCGTACAATGAATAGCTGAGATCGATTTACATCAGCGACTAAGATTGAAAGCTACCAACTACATCTTAGCTAAGTTTGGAAAGTCTATCACCTTGGAATACTTTCCTTAGGTTCACGTTCGCATAAATGTTCACATTGTTGGATATTCCTTTCTATAGGTATATGCCCTGCTTGTCATATATTAAATTAACAGCTTCAATATGATCGAGTCTTCTCCTAATCTCTAACAGTCGGGACAAATTTGGTGGTCTTCTAGGCAAGCCCAAGATCTTGCAAAGAACCTCTTGGGCAGCTCGTTGCGCATGTGTCTCGGTTGTGAACTCGTGGGCGTGACAATATACATATACCAATAATTCAAAATAAGATGGAATAAAAAGCGAAATGGAAATTTGGGGAAATTATGGAGGTAGATAGGCAGTCATTTTTTATTTGTTTTTCACACGGTCTAATAGAAAAGGCAATAATGAACAGTGTGCCAGATAGGTAACTTATGAAAAGAGAGGTGGTGCACTAGGCACGCTTAAATACCAAGTCTTTCAAAGAATCAATCCTATACATGAACTCTCATATTGTCTTTCAATAATCCGTTTACGAGTTTCATTCTCTTACGCTTAAAGAAATTTTCGAAGTCATTCCAAACAAGAGTTGGCTTTTCAAATGACTAACGCCTCAACGGATTCACTTATATTTGTTCCTATTATGAGAATATCGTGAGTGATCAATTAAAGTCACTACCTTTGATTCACAATAATTTAGAATCAATCATTACAAAATTAAAAATTTGGTAACTAAGATTTTTTAGTAACTAAGAATTTTTTAGCAATGACATCTTCCATTTTTATTTATGGTCCAATGACTCTCGCAATTCTTTAGCCATTTTTAAACATTGTACACTTTGTAACATGCATCAGATAAGGCTTTAAGAATGTAGTTTCGACGTAGAAAAACAAAGCTCTTTCATGCTTTGATTCAAAACTTTGACCGGAATAAACACTTTGGATTTAGTAACCAATGTTACTTCTAATAACAAATGCTGTTAGAACATATTTGTTCACTTTGTTTGAAAGGAGATCAAGTAAACTCGTTAAAACGGCAGGAATAAAATTTTCGAAAACAAATTTATTTACAAGATCTCAATTTGCAAACAAGATTCTCAATAAATAAATTCAATGATTTATTTCTTTTTATAAGATAAAATCATACTAGATTTCCAAGAAAATAAAAAATTTATTTCCTTTTTCCAAAATAGAATCATATAAGATTCCCACCAAAATAAATCTAACGGTTAATTTTCCTTACAAAGTTAGAATCAACGCAGATTCCAACGTACAAATAAATTCAATTATTTATTTCCCTCATTTTTCAATGTTATATCTTCTGTTAAAAGAAGAGATTAGTAGCACTAAAACTCGAAGTAGAGATATCAAGGCAACCTAATTCAGTTTAATAAACAAAAATCAGAAGGAATTGATCCTTTGATTTTAATTTCGTTGATTCTTGTTTGAAAAGGAAATCAAGTAAATCCGTTAAAACGACATGAATTAAATTCCTAAAAACGAATTTATTTACTAGACCTCAGCTTCCAAAAATTCAAGATTTCTCATGGGTGTCTTATGCGTCTCTATAAATTTCTCTAAAGAAATTATTAGAAAGAAAATAATAGTTCACAGTGTTTCCAAAACACAATAAAAATCTTATCACATTTAATAATAATGATAAATGCCAAAAATTATGGCAAGATATTTTAAATTAAAAGCCAAACTTTTGAAATATGTATGATATACCATATTTACACCATATTTCATATTCAATGCTAAAAAATATAATTTATGATTTTAATATTACCATAATAATACATGCACATATGTATTTATTTTTTTCATACGTGTTTATTGCTTATTATATTGAAGAATCTATGTGATTCTTTCTTATGTTATTATGGTAAGATTAAAACCATATATGTGCTGCATTTATCTCACATGTGCTGCATTTCGAATGAGAAACTTGTAGTGTTTCGAAAAGCACATTACCCGGCAAGTACATTTGGCTGGTTGGCTAAACTACTCATCTCACATGTACTGCATTTCAAAAGCACATTCTTTTCCTTAAAATTTTCCTTTCCCCTCCTCTTTAGATAGGATTAAGATTAGAATTTGTCAGAAAATAAAAAAAAAAACATTAGTAATACTTTAGCAGTAGTATAATGATTTACTCGTTAGATTGCTGCAAAAGAAATATTAGTATTAACAGAAGGAAAAAAACTCAAAAAGAATTAAGCTAACAATTTAACGTTTTCGTGGCATAAATCATTGCCTTGCGCATTATAATTTGTTCGTCTTTGATTAAAATTTAAAATTTATCTTAAAATTAGTAGAAAATCGTTAATTCAAGAATAAAATAAATAGTAAAATATAAATATTGTATTAAAATGTTGAATCAAACATAACAAAATTAAATACAACATATCTAAACCAAATCAATTGGGAACGAGTTGAGGTATGTAGCTACACAGTTTTCTTAAGACAAATTTCCGGTCACTCAGTCTTTGAGATTTTTGGTCGTCTGTCTCCCAGAATACAACAAATAGATGATCAGCTACAGTAGCACAACTAAAGAGATCAAGAACAACAACATTGCCTTCTCCTATCACAAAAAAAATTACTTTTGAAAGTCACGGATTAAAAAATAGAAAATTCTCTATGTTTTTTGAGTTGTGCAAAACCTATAAAGTTTAAACGCTATTTATAAGAGTTTCACGAGGGTTATAAAGAAACTTTTGACCTAATTGAGCATTTATGATTTGAGAATTAATGGTCATTTCAAGAGTCGTTTCTAAAATTATTGTCTGAATTAAATGAAGCTTTTTAATATTTATCCTTTTAATTCTAAAACATAATTGGAAATGATATGCTCTTTTTGAGGAAATATTTTGTTTAAAATATTCGCAAGCTCACAGAGGGTCAAGACGGACCGGACATTCACATTACACACGTTGTGCATCGTTGCACATTTACTAACAAATAATTGGTTCCACATTTTTCCTCAACAACGTTTGGATGAATTTCTCATTCAAAACTCCAAAATTTTAATTTTTCCAACACAATTCAGGGAGCAGTCCGATATATGAGAATAACAAGCTCCATGAATGTTGGAGCGTCGAGGGTGTTGAACGAAATGATTGGAGATTGTATGGCAGTTGATGACTAACGAAGAGGAGTTGGTCGGTGGCGCTACAGTTGCCGAGAGGAATAAGGATTGAAGACGGCTAGTGTTTGAGTAAAAGGAAAAAAATGTTGAAGTTAATTTGATAAAAGGTTAATTTGATTAGATGCCCTTCATTTTATGTTATTTTATTTTTTTACCATGAAAAAGCAAAGGTAAAATTATTTTGATGCCATTGAAGTTTAACTATTTTCTATAAAAATAGTGCCACGTGGCAGCACATAAGAGTGCCACATGTCTCTACCATGTCAACAGTTAACGGTGTTAGCTTAGGGGACACAATAGAACACGTAAATAAAGTACAGGGAACATATTGAACGTTTAAAAAGTATCGATCCCACATTGATAAATTTGATAAAGTAAAGGGCATTTGTGCTATTATCCCAAAAATTAAATTGTAAGTTATAACCTTAAATTCTAAATCCTAAACTTTAAAAAATACATCATACCTCCAATTCCATAATCTCTAATTCTAACCTTAACCATAAACCCTAAACCTATTTTCTTAGTGTGAGCCATAGAAAACAGCGGTGGAGCCACATGTCCTAGGAGGAGAGCATTTGCACCCCATTTGGGGGAATTTTTTTAGTGTTAATTTTTTTCTAAAACTATTTAATTTAGTGTGTACATAGGTAAAACTGAAAATCTACATCCTCATTTAAAAAAATATTATTTAAACACTTTTCTTAAATTCTTAGATTTGATGGACACTAAAAGGGGCAAAGTAAATTTATTGGCTCCTTGCGTGTCTAGGGACCCAACACCATCTTCAAAGCATTATAGAAGTTGTCCTTTTCGAATAAAAAATAATGGAGATTCGAATTTTAGATCCATTTTTTTATATTTAAGCCTTGAAAATTGTGTAAAAGAAAATAAGTTTAGATTGAAGGCAGCACCTGGAAATGGGGTAGTGTAAGTGTTCCCTTTAAGATCAAAAGGAAAAAAAATGCAACGAAGGAGACATACAGAAATATTATAACCCATCCAACATTACAATTAATCACAAAAACAAATAAAAAATGACTGCCTATCTACCTTCATAATTCGCCCAAATTTCCATTTTTTGTTTCGGGTTTTTAGTCGTCTAACAAAAGTTAAAAATTATATTTTTTTTCTGGTTTTAGTTTCTAACTAAATTCCAAATGATTAACAAGATTACAATTCTCTATTTCTGGTTTATGACTATGAGCCAAAATGAAAAATCAGTGAAATTCATTGTAGAGAATTTCAAAATGTGACAACAAAAAAGTTGCTTATTTATCATGTTGAACATTATCAAATATCTAAAGGATGATCCTCCAATTGTTAGAGAGGACATGGTAAAAGTTGTTACCACCTTCAAATGTTGCTAAGGCAAAAATTGCCATGACAAATATTGTCAGGGAAAACATAATGCAAGTCAAAAAAAGGACTTTAAACCGCAAACTAGGCAGTATGACTATGAAGCAAAATTTCATAGAGAATGCTTCAATTGCCCTAATATGAAGAATAAGTCTTTAGACTAAAGACTTCTAAATGAGGTCTATATTATGACAAAATATTGGCGTAACAATTGACATGATAAAGTATTGTTTGAAGAAATACATTTATTACCTTCATTGATGATAGCATAAAATAGTGCTATGCGTATTTGTTTAAAAGCAAAGATAAAACTATAGAGAAATTATTCTCTATAAGTATGATATTGAAACCCAAACTTAATAAAAGGATTAAAATGGAGAGAAGCTCTATGAGTAAAGTTAGTACAACAATTTTGAAGATGACTTCTGAAAAAGAATTAAAACTTCAAAAATGTGCCTAACATGTGGGGGAAAGCTATTCTATCAACTAATTACCTTTTAAATAAGGTTCCCCGTAATAAAAGAAATGACACCAAATGAAGGAAATAAAACCTTCCTACAACTGCTTGAAAATGTGGGGGTGTCTTGCAAAAGTAATGTCCTCATTATCGAAGTAAATGAAAATAAGTTTCAAAAACGGTAGATTGACTATGTAGAACATAACAATGGATATTAGTTTCTTATGTACGAATCAAAAATATTTGAGATTAACAAGAATATGATAAAAGAATCAAAGTTGATACAAGTTCATTGAAACTTGTTTTTGAGACTATCAATGAAGATAGTCAAGACGCTCAACAAAAGGTTGAAACTAAAATATTGTCACGATGACAAATAAGTGTGACAAATATTGTGTATAGCTACCGATATTAGGATATATAATTCTATGTTGATGACATACTCATTGTTATAAGTAACAATGAAATGGTAAATGTACCAAAGACATATCAAATTTATGATTGACATGAAAAATATAAGACTGGTTGATTTGATTTTGGGCATCCAAATCTAACGACCGTCCGGTGGTCTCATATTGATGCAGTCACACAACATGGACAAGAGAAATTTGGCAATGATGTTTTCGATATAGCCAGAACTCCAATAATACTAGCCAACATTTGTCCAAAACCACAAGGTTAACCAAATGGAATATGCAAGGGTCATAGACAGTCTAGTTGAACCATATTAGACTAGATATTACTTTCACTATAAGCAATTTAAACTGATTCACAATGAATCCAAGGTCAAACCTCTAGAAAGCGATTATGAGAGTACTAAGATATCTCTGATATACTAAAGACTATGAACTGTATTATTCGATAGATCCTACTATTTAGAATGATTCTCCTATGCTAGTTGGATATATGGTATTCAAGATATCAAAGGCAGAAGTGAATATTTTTCACATTGAAAAGAGGAGCTATGTCATGGAATTCCTCAAGATAAACGTTTGCAACCACATCCACAATGGAACTGAGTTGTAGCTCTAGGCAAGTCTGGAGAAGAAGCCAAATGGTTTCAAAGTTTATTTGAGGATATTTTTGAATGCCAAAGTCAGTGCCCACAATATGAATATATTGTGATAACCAATCAACAATTCGTAGAGCACAAAGCTTTATGTATAAAGGTAAGTCAAGACATATGTGTCGTCAACATAATACCATTAGGCAATTGATCTCAAACGAAGTTACCTCTATTGATTTTATAAGATTATTGATTTTATAAGATCAAAAGATAACATTGAGGATCCTCCAGCTTAAGTTAAATCGAGATCAGGTTGCAAAAATGTATCCCCCGAAACCTGGCCCAAAAGCAAAAGGTCGAATTTAGGAAGTCATAATTGAAAGCTTTACCCTCAAGAAACTAATTTCATTTATAAAACTGTAAAATAATTAAATATTTAATAATTTTTCAAAACTAAAACGTTGAAATAATAACCGAAAATTTCATAATATAATCTGAATATTCAGAGTCTAAAAATGGATGCTAAAAATAAAAAACCTCAAATCTGAAATTACATCAAATCCCAAAACAAGTAATTAAATTAAATAAATAAATAAACCCAAGCCCCTACTGAAATATAGTTAAGCTGAAAACGCGAGATCTTCCAAGTACCAAGTCAACTAAAGACCGAGTTATCTATAAAAGAAACTATGGGATAGTGAGCTATTGAGCCCAGTGTGTCTCTAAAGTGCAAACAATCACAAACTCAGTTCCAAAATAATTTTCTCAAGATATTTAATAAAAGCACAGTAAAACACAATGCATGTAATGATGACACAGACAAAACGCATTTTCCAGCTACATACTCCAATCACAGTGGTGGCAAAGCCAACTAGTCACAGTGGAGGAGTTCCCCAGAACCCCTCACCCTTATTTTTCCAATCAAAGTGTGGTCAAACCACTTCTTCCACCATACAGTCCCATCCTATGCATATAAAATATGGTAATGGTTGTAAAACATATAATCAAATCATAGTTTATCGTGCTAAATACGATGATCACAGTTATGAAATTCTGATAAATTCATTAAAACACAGTTTAACACAGCATGCAAGATATCTCAAAACACATTGTAATCACAACACAGAAGAGTAGTCATACAAGTTGTAAAACATTTCATAGAATATATAGCAGGAAAAGAAAACACACCTCTAGCAGCAAAGCTCTAACGTCGATGATGACGCCTCCCATGATTTGAACTAGCTCTGGGTCTAGCTGAGTTAGAACCTACAAAGTAAAATTCTACATTAATTCACATTATAATATAAATAACACTATGCCACCTAACTCAAATTCTATACGAAACAACTCACGTATAGCTCTCGCAGAAGATAAAGGTGCAGGCTGAACAGGAGTAGGAGGTAAAATGTCATCCTCGAAATCGATGTCCCCTAAAATGCATAAATAACCACATCATATCCCAAAATCAAATTCTCAAAATTTATTATGTACAAAATAAATCGTGATTAGCGAAACTAGCATTTCAGGTTCGAATTAGATGAAACAGATTGCAAATTTAGACTCAGAACGTCGAAAAATGTCAAGTTAAAGTTGACTAAAAAGTCAACAGTCAACGGTCAATGTTGACTTTGACTGGTCAAAGTCAATGCTGACATCACCACATGTCAACGCTGACGCCATCATATGTCAATGCTGATGTCATCACAAGTCAAAAATGACATCATCATAGGTCAACGCTGACATCATCACTAGTCAACGGGTCGGGTCAGTCCACGGGTCGGGTCAATCAACGGGTCCTCTAAGGATTCTTCTAGTTGAATTCAAGGCTTAGCATGCTTTCGGTCATTAGTCTAGTTCTCATGCTTGTTCAGTCTGGTCCACCCACTCAATCTAGTTCGATCAGCTCACTCATACGAACCACCTTCCTACTCGGTTTGGGTACAACAGACCAGCCCAAAATTCTTAGCCATTTGAATGGCCCAACTAAAGGCCCTCTCACAATAGATCCAACAAGTGAGTAACCCAACATTTCACATGACAGCCCATACACAAGGATTCAACCATTGGATGCTAGGGTTTACAAAACCCTCACTGGCCACAGTAGCACACAATGAGGATGACGGCGGCGTAGTTCGGCGATGATGCCACAAAAGCAAAATGGACGGTCGGTGGCACGAATGTGATCACAACCCAAAATTAAAGATTTAAAAACAAACCTAGGCCATAATCGGATCTCAACACAAGGGAAAGACATAAATGAGGCTTACCCACACTTACCCACTCGAACGAAGATGAAAATTAGCGGCGGAGTGCGACAGAGAAGAAGAAAAGGTGGTGCCACACGAGATTCGAACGATTTCTCACCACTCTCCCACAAACAACGACCGGCAAGGAAAATCTGCTGGCAGAGGTTTGGTCGCGATGATGGTGGCCAGATCTTAATCAGAATAGGGTTGATGACGTGGGGTTGAATATCGAGAGGGGGTGAGGGATATCGAGAGAGGTAACTAGAAGAGAGATGAGGTGTGGTTGTTGAAATGGAAATAAAATGGCAGATGAAAAGTCTCAGTTCTGGAAATGGGTTAAACACCCAAGAGAAAAGGGTAAATAGCAAGGCACAACCTTTCCTCTTACTAGGGTTTGCGAAAAAGGCACAAAACTTAGCCTTGAATTCAAAATGGTCACTAAAATTCTAAATTAAGCCCAAAACTCTCAAATAAAGCAATTTAATCCCACAACTCAATTAGGGATTTGAATTAAAATTCCTAAATCTTAGGGTTTTTAAATTAGGGAATTTCCTAATTAGGGTTAGGGTTTTTAATTTAATTTCTAGTGTGTTACGGAAAACATCCAAAGGAATTTGATTAAAGCCCACGGAAATTTGAGGCGCTATGTAAAGGAAAACCCAACCTAGTTGACTTGAGATCCCAAGATTTAGGTTCAAAAGGACAACCTAATTGCATAGACCTTGTGTGATCACTGTGGGAATTCTTCTCCCAAGTCTGTTCCTATGATGTAAACAATGATCAAAAGTGGTATATACTAATCAAAGCTTTAATTAACCATTGTGTGCTTCGGTGAGCCGTGCAACATAAGTCACCTATGTGAGAGTGAAGTGGGGCTGCTTCAAGGAGGCTATTGAGGCATAGTTCTCTCAAACTCTTGTAGAACTAGGGAGATGTTAATGACCATATGAACATAACCATGAGAACTAAAATCCTCACCAGATAGGTAGTTGTGTGAGGTATATTATCGTTTACACAAACGTCAGAACAATTCAAGGACATCACGTCTACTGGTCAACCCGTAAAGTAAATATACTTTCATAAGGAAAGGTTCAAGGGTGTACATCTACCTATCCTATGCAACTATCAATAGTAGATTCTATCACCACATCGAGTCAAAATGTTTTGATTAAATGATCAATTTCATTAATGTGGGGGATTGTTCGAAAAAAATGATAATTTTGGAGATTTGAATGAGAAATTGATCCTAACGTTGTTGAGGAAAAATTGTGGAACCAATTGTTGGTTAGTAAATGTGCAAGATGCACAATGTGGGTAATGTGAATGTTCGGACTGGTCTGTCCCTCCTGGGCTTGCAGATATTTAACCCAAATATTTCCTCAAAAAGTGCATATAATTTCTAATTATGTTTTGAAATTAAAAGAATAAATATTAGAAGCTTCCTTTAATTCAGACAATAATTTTGGAAACTCCTATATATAGTGTGTAAACCTTCTAGGTTTTACACAACTCAAAAAATACAGAGAATCTTCTATTGTTTTACTCTATGACTTTCAAAAGTAGTTTTTGGTGATAGGTGAAGGCAAGGTTTTAGTTCTTGAACTCTGTAATTGTGCTACTATAGCTGATCATCTAGTTATTTTATCCTAGGAGACAGACGACCAAAAATCTAAAGCACCAAGGAGTGGCCAAAAATATGTCTTAAGGAAACTGTATAGCTACAAGCCTCAACTCGTTTTCAAACGGTTTGGTTTTAGATATGTTGTATTTAATTTTGTTCTATTCGATTCAGTATTTTAGTACAATATTTATATTTTACTGTTTATTTTATTCTTGGATTAACAATTTTCTAACCAACTGCTTTTCATAAGTGATCCGAAAATTGTTGTCTGCAACACACCTGTTGGCAGAGGAGATTGCGAAAGTGGTCTGTAGGACCAACCTTCAGATAAGAGGCTAAATGGCGATGAGTTCTTGTAGCTACCCACATTCCTTGGGGTGTTCGTGAGAAAGGTCGAGGATTTGCAGATATGATAGGGCACAAATCTGTTCAGGTATGTACCTGTAAACATGTTTGTGTGAAGGCTTAAGATTATCAACTTTGATAAATTCTCCTCGTCCATGGCGGAATATCTCCCGGGAGTTTATTGAAACCAAAATCAAAGGTAATCAATTCAGTACAATTTTTTAAAGATAGGGGTATTTCACCAATGACAGAGTTGTTTCTAATATGTAAAGATTGAAGTGAAGCTAAAGCTCCCAAGGAACTTGGAATCTTACCACTAAAATCGTTGTCACAAGGAATTGAAAGAAAGATCTATGGCGGTCACGTTGAAGGAAAGACGAGGAAGTGAACCACTAAAGTTATTTGAACTGAGATCAAACAAGACAGAAGGTTAAATCATTGTGAGTAGATCGGCTATGTTGCCATGGAATTGATTTCGAGAGATGTTTAGGTATTACAGATCGGAAGACATGTTCAAAAACCAGCTTTGAATTTAAGTCTGAAATCATTGTTGTTACAATTGTCGAAGGAAGGAAGGGTTGGAGACGGTTAGGGTTGGAGAAAAACGAAATAAAGGGAAATGTAGAAGGTACTTTGATAAAGGCTAATTTGCTTAGATGCCCTTCGTCTCCCGTAATTTTATCATTTTACCATGAAAAAGAAGAGATAAAATTATTTCAAAGCCCTTAAAATTTAAGTGATTTTTCTGTAAAAATAGTGCCACATGGAAACACATAAGAGTGTCATGTGTTTGCCATATCACCAATTAACGGTGTTAGACTCAGGGGCACAATAGAACACGAAAGTAAAATACAGGGACACATTAAACGGTTAAAAAATATCGGCCCAACATTGACAAATTTGATAATATATAGGGGAATTTGTACCATTATCCTTTAATATTTTTAGTGTTAGGGCATAAAAAAACCGAAAAGGTGCAAAGGATCAAATATATCCATTGTTTTCTTTTGGCGATAATGTGTCCTCGATTAAGCTTGTGCACTCCATGTAGGAGACATTTGCACTACATATTTCACATTCAAAGGACGATACGTACACTCTCATGTCCAAGAAAATTCTTCCCCCGAGCCAGGGCCCCATACTCTGTTTTTCATTTTAATTTCACCCGCCCCGGATAAGGACGTCTTCTTAATAATAATTGTTTTGAAATTAATTGACGCGATTAAATTTGTTTTGTTTTTAACAAAAGGAATCACAGTTTGAGAATAAGAAAAAATTGTAGACTATATAATGAAAATCCCATTGGTTATCTACTTTTTAAATTTGTCATTGTATGAACAGAAGACAAAGCACAATAGACATTCAACTATCTTAAGGGTAAGTCTCTCCTAGTTTTTATCCTTAGACTTGCATAGAATTATTGTGTGTACAATATTTGAGAAGAAAGAGTCCGTAGACAATTTAGAAGATCATTTAGATTTGTTGAGACTGTTTTTAATAGTTTAAAAGGTATAGTTTAGACCAGGGCACAACAAAAAATGTATAGACATGAGTAACCTTGCAAATGTTTAGCTTTGTGATGCTTGAGGGATTTTTTGTTTAGCCCCTTTAGGGATGTTATGTTTTGTAGCAACTTGATGTTTCTTTTGGATATAATAATATAATATTTATCTAAAAATCTAATAATATTAGGTCTTAAATTCAATTCATTTTTAATAAAAGACATCAACGTATAGAGATAGGAGAAGAGGTTAGACATTTAGAGTTTAAATTCTATGAATATCTCTTCTTAATAGTACCTATATGAATCAAGCGGAATAAATTCAAAATTAAATTATCTTTTATTTGCAATTAAAGAATGTCATTTTCGTATAGCTCTCATGTTCTTCAAGAATATATTCCGTCTCAAAAAAATTTCACTGTCAAGATTTATATATAGGAAACTTATTGAATCTATTTGTTTAAATTGAAATATGAAGAATCTTTTTTTCTATAATTAGAGATGCAGAGAATGGATTGTATGAATTTAAACTGGAGACTTAATATCAACAAAGACAATTGAAGTAAATAATTTACTTTTACAGCAGTAGTTTACTTGGACAATATATTAGAAAACCTTTTAAAAGTTCTTATTCTCGTGACATTAATGTAAGTAGAGTAATGAATATTTTAACAATTTCATGATTCTTGTGCAGACAATATATCTCAATATTCCACAATTCTTACTCCTAATGGCTATTAAACCCACAATCTAGGAGAGTGTTCTAACTCCGCCAAACATCCCCAGAAAACTCTACCTCCGAAGAAAGTGCCCACACTACGCCCTTGTATGACGGAGCGTGGAGCTCTTCCCTAGGACACTCCCTCGCATCACTCTTCATTGTCATGGAGCCAGGGGCCGGAACTTCTCCTTCGGACACTTCTACACCTCTGGATCCAACAGCTCTGGAGACCACTGTGTTGAGATAAGACAGCCATCAAGTTCAACTAAGCTCGCAACCTAACAGTCGAGCTAGTACCTGTCAGCCCGTCAATAGCCATCACTAGGCCTGACACGATCCCATCAAGCATCACTCCATCTACAACAACAAGGGGATATAAATACCCCTATAACCGAAGATAAAAGGGACGACCTTTCTACACCACGACTCTCCAACATCGACCATTCTACTTCGATCACTCTCTTCTCTCTCTCCCCATGGTTTCGATCGCTCATTCTACACTGTTTGCGGTTCTTGGCCCCAAGTCAGCCAGGGGTAAACCGCCTAATTCGATAGTTGACTGTTGTAATCACTCATTTTTATCTGGTTTGTAAATATTGTGTTAATATATTAGTATAATAATTAATAGATATTATTGAATGTATACATATATAGTATTATTATGTGTGTTTATTATGCACGTGTGACTAATATGTATGTGGTATATGTGTGTCGTATGTATGATTGCATGTTACGTATGCTTTAATTGTTTGTATGTATAATGTGTGTACATTTATATTAATTAGGTGTGTGAACAAATATATGTATATGTATGTTATGTGTTTGAATGTTATGTGATATATGTGTTAATTTGCATGAATGTTTTGTATGTGAGTGTATTAATATATTATGTGTATATATGTATTAAGTTGAATGTAAGTATGTATGTCTATGCGTGTATTACTGTTATATGTCTGTACATTTTTATATGTATTGCGTGTATGTGTCTATATGAATATATATTGCGTGTCCATATGTATATGTATAATTAATATATGCATGTATTATTATAGTTGTTGGGTTTAAATTGAAAACAGATCGAATAAAAATTATTATATTAAGTCCAATACAACTTAAAACCCAAAAAAACCAAAAATATTTACAAAGACCCAAGCCAGCCAGCCCAATAATTAAAACCCTAATTTTGTATATGATATAAAAAAACCCTAATTTGATCTTTTATCTTGCATCTGCCTTCATCCTGGCTGTTGGATCAAATCTTGATCCAACGATCCAGATCAGTCCAAGATGACCCTTCAGCTGGCGCGTGTGATGCACTTCCGGACTGCTCTTCTCCCACTCGCGCGTGTAACGCACGCACGAGACCATCTGTATCCCCATGCCACGTGTGATCATCCTGCGCAACCACGACAGCTCTCTAGAAGTGTTCTAAGCCGTTCGATCTTCAAGTAGTCCTAGCCGTTGGATCAAATCTGATCCAACGGCCAAGAATAAGTCTAGCTGATTGCTCTCCACCAGCTATGGCCACGTGGCTGCATCATCGCTCTGCCCGTTGTTGCCGTACACTTCCCCTCACCGGCCGTACCATTTGGATATGGCTGAAACACATAAAAAAAGAGGATTCAGATCCACATCAAATCAATAGTACAAGCATTTAATTTTTGCTTATCAATGTAAACAAAAAATTCAGAACAAAGAGAGCATATAAACCAATGTATTCAACCATATTGTACTTAGATTTCGAAATAAAAAAAAGATTCCAAAGAGGTATCCTCTTCTTCTGTCTTTTTTTCTTGCATGCAGTAAATAATAATAATATCAACAATAACAACAAAAATAAATAAGGGTTCAAAGTTTACCCCGCAGTTGTGATGGCCGCCGTCCGATGACAAGCCTCGCAGTTTTCTTTCGAGCCGTATAGGGTGAGTCAGACGGTCATTTTTAGAGGGTTTGTTTAAAAATGGTTTCGATCTCTAAAAACAAAAGAGGGGATTTCACTTCTAAAAAGGGTTTCGATTTCAAAAAAGGAGGGGATTGTGGTTCGTATTTTCCGAAACGAGGGTTTTTGGCTTTTAAATCAAGGAAGGGGTTCTGTTTTAGGGGTCTATTGACGGGTGGTAGTGTTTGGCGGTGGCCAGAGTAGCCGGACCACCTCCGTCTTCTGGAAATAAGGGCGGTCAGAGAAGTTTTTTTGGTTTTAGGGTTTGGCCGGTTTAAATTGGGAGATAAAATGAATTGGTTTTTATGGGGTTAAAGAAAAAATGGCAGAAAGGTTGAAAATGAACCTGATATAGTCCTTTTATAGGCTGATTTTATTTTAAAAATTGTATAATTACGACACTAGTCCCTCCATATTTTTTTTGGTTCGCCGCATGGGTTTTTCGCACCCTCGATCCCCCTTTCTTTTTGATTTCTTTTAAATCAATCACTGAAGCTTAATTAAATCAGATTTTAAATGGCACAATCACGCCCTTGGTCCTTCCGCGTTTTTGATATTTGCACTTTGAGCTTGCCCCTTGGTTTTATTACATATTCAGTCCTTTCAAATTTTGTTCAGTTTGCAATCCCGTCCCTAAATTGGTTTTTTACTTGTTTTAATTTCTGTCATCTTGTCTTATTTTATGTCATTTTGGTCCCTTTTTATAATTTAAATATTTATGTCATATGTTTTTTTATCTTTGTTTTTTAGCATGTTTACATTGCCCTGTTGTGTTTGTATACGTTTTAATACATTATGTTTATTGATGCTCTTTATAATATGTGTACTAATATATGTTATGTCATATTTCTATGTTTTAATTTATTTGTCCATGTGGTACACATGTTCGCTTTTATATGTTATGTTTTAGTTTAGTTTTCATGATATGCTTATATGTGTTAGCATGAGTTCTATGTTTTTTTGGTTAAATGTTAGTGCGATGTTTTTGTTACGCGTAATGTCATGATATTTTAATTTATGTATATAAATTGTGTCATATGTTAAGTATCAAGTTAGTTTCTTTATGCTAGCATGTTGCTTTGATTAGTTAGTTCAGCGTCATATTTTATCTATGTCATGCATATGTGGCATTGTGGTTTTTTAATATATTTTAACATGTATATATGTGATTAATTAATTCTTGAAGTATATTTTTTCCTTTTCCACATGTTTTTGTTTATGCTTTGTTTTTATTATTGTGATAAGTTATGTTCGTGCATTTTATTATTTTTGTTCAATATTGTAATATTCATGTTTTATGTTTTAGTATCATGTCAATGTGGATGTATGTTTTTTAAATTGTTTTCTAAGATTGCATAATGGAATATTATTTGTCAATATGGTGCCCTTTTATTCGAGCGTAAACGTGGCCAGTATCAAGCGCAGTGATGGTGGTCTATCAGTTTATTCTCGAATAATGGGGCCCTTAAAATTTACTCGCACTTATAACCAAATTTTAATTTAATCATCACTTTAGTCCGGAAAGTTTGATATTAATAAAGCGATAATTATTAAAGTACCAAATTTGGGCGGTGTGGGGGTGCTAATCCTTCCCCATCCGTAACCGACTCCCGAACCCAACATTTTTAAAAATCTCTGGTTTTACGATGTCTAGCCTACCTTAGTGGCCGGTGGCGACTCTATTTTTAAATAAAATATGATTTTTCCAAAACCCTACGGAATACACATTTTTAAATACCCAAAAGATCCTCAAACACCTCGAAACCCATTTTTTAGCAAAAAACTCAAAAAAAAAGGATCGCTACAGATGACGACTTCGCGGGGGACATAGTTTTTGTTTTTTTCAAAAACAAAAGAGAGTCAAGCTTTTAAACAAATACCACTTTATTAATATCGGAAGTTTCGGATTAAAGTGACTATTAAATTAACATTCGGTTGTAATTGCTCGTTTATTTTAATGCATTTAAAACTTGGCATATAAACCCGTCCTTTTTAAGTGGGGGGAAAACGCTAGTGCTTTCGTGACAATATCGTTCCTCCGTATGGGCCTAGCAAAGTACCTTCGGGGCTCAAGTACCTTATGCTTTCGTGAGGATATCATTCCTTCGTATGGGCATAAGCGAATGGTTCCCCCTGAATTGAACCCGATTGAGAGGAGCCTATAATGGGTGATGATCGGGGGACTTGCTACCCTTAGTAGGGGACATCAAGGACAATTCAGGTACCTCCTAGCACAAATACTACATATAGAGAACATAAAAAACCCCACCTTTTTAAAGCCATGCGGATAACCTAGGTGTTTTAGACGGGATGTAAATAGGGTTGTTTTGTTCGTTTATCTTATTTAACTTGCCTTTTATTTATGCATTTATTATCCGGTACTAACTCATTTCCTTTTTGTTTTGTTTTTGCATATATCATCGCATTCGCATTACATAGGGTACTGATTCCTGAGTGGTTTCTCCTATAATAGAGATTTTTCATGATGGACCAAGGGTTCTTGACCTGACGATAAGGGATTCGGTTCCAGAGTTCAATCCCAAGGTTAGATCGGGGACAGTAGAAGAAGGATCGTTCAGAAACTTCAGGTCAGATTCGGCAAGCAGTGTAAGTCCTGGTAACGAGCAAGGTGGAGTACAAAAGTTAAAGAAGCAAATGGCTGAGATGATGAACCAGATAAATGCTATGATGAAAGGTAAGCAACATGTCGAACTTAGAGAAAAATCGATCAAGGATCAGAATATTGAAAAGAATGGTCAGAATGTTAAGATATATAACACCGTTAAATACGACAAGTTGAATCCCTTTGTGATCAATATCAAGAAATAAACGGGTGGCATATCTGGGGCAGATACTCAGGAAACAGAGGTAAGAAGAGGAGAAGCCCAAGAATAAAATAACGTAAAGAGGCATTGTCCTATACCTATAAGATACACCGAGTTGCTTATGTTGCTCATTGAAAGTAATCTTATCATACCGGTGAAGTCTGTACCAAAGAGACCTCCTTATTCGAGGGGTTACAACAGTCGTATCTGGTGCAGCTACCACATAGGGGGTTCGAGACATCACACTGAGAACTGCAGAGCCCTAAAGAACAGAGTTCAAGATCTTATTAGGATGAGAGTTTTGGGTTTCGAAGACGGAAAACCTCGATTCTACAAGGAGCCAGTCGTTGCCCGAGGGGTCAATGCCCAGTCCAAGGTACAGGTAACACAGAAGTGGGTCACTCAAGTGAGACAAATTCATGAGTTTAGAGTAAAAGCATCTCAGAAGATGAACTTGCATTCGAGTACGGCCATCTCAAGCAGGAGAGGTATGATTTGAGCAAAAAACCGAAGAGTATACAAGACGAGTACCAGAAGTTGCACTTTGAATTCAAGAATGCCATTCTGGGTGACACCTCTAAAGAATGGGTTAATGGCATGATTCAGCTGAAGAACGATTTAGAACGTTGGAAGTAGAAATGCAAGACTAGTAAAAATATAGTCAGATCGTTGTCACAGAAGCTGAGAGCCAACACGACATCCTCCAAAGTGAGTTGGAAAGTAGCATGGCTATGAACGAGATCCTGAAATCAAGTCTGCAGCAGAAAGGGGAGGAATCTCAAGCATTTCAAATGGAAAATGCAGCACTCAAAGAACAGATAGAAAGGCTCAAGACTTCTTTACGTACCAACGAGATTCGTGCTGAAGCGTATAAGCAGGCCGGGTATGAAAGTTTCAAAGAAGTAACTGTCAAGCTACAAAAGGTTGAGCAGAAAATACAGGAGAAAAACAAAGACATGAAGATTGTTATGACTCAAGTGCGATAAATGGCCCAACAGGTAGCAGATTTAGCTTATGCAGCAACGCCGATAAGCCAGAATATGGATCCAACGTTGGACCGCGAAGGAAAGCTACGAGACTATTGAATGAGGTCAAGAAATTAGGAGCTAGAGCTCACTGCTATCTGTAAACTCCTAATACCGGATGTAATGAAAGCTTTTGGTCTTAATGAAAGATGTTCTACGGGGACAAATCACTTGCGAAATCAATACTTTATTACATTCATGCATTTCATTTGCATTGCATCCTTTGCATTGTTTAATGATTGTATCATTGCATGGCACTTCATCATTTAATTTTAGGGTTCGATGGCAGAACTAGTTTAGAAAATGAAACGAACTATGGAGTCCAGGCTTGACCTGCTAGAAGAAACAATCGAGAATGAGCTAAAGAAGAAAGAAAAAATAGATGCTTTCAATACGAGGGAACTCTGCCTAGTCCCTGATTTGGTCATTCCTCCGAATTTCAAGATTCCCAGATTTGCGCTGTATGACAGAACTAGTTTCCCGAAGGTTCACTTGATTATATTTTGCAGAAAAATGGAGGGATACATGAAGAATGAAGAGTTGTTGATCCATTACTTCCAGGATAGTCTGACGGGGCCTGTAGCAGTGTGGTATAACCGTTTGAGCAGAAACCAAGTTCGGTCATGGGGTGACTTTGCTAATGCCTTCTTGAGTCAGTATAGATATGCTTTAGACTTAGCGCCCTGTCGTCAGTTTCTTCAGAACGAGCAAATAAGACCAAATGAAAGCTTAAGGAAATATGCACTAAGGTGGCGATGTTCGGCGACCCAAGTCCAGCCTTCTATAGCAGAAGAAGAGTTGACTCCCCTGTTCCATGCAACGCTTCCTTTTCCTTTCTTCGATATGATGTTGGAGAGATCAAGAAGCAGATTCGAGGATTTTATGATGATTGGACTGAAGAGAAGGTAGATGAAGACAAAGAAGTAAATGAGTGTCACCTCCAAGCTTCTCGTGGCCGTAAGAGGAGAAGACAAACTAACACTTCGGGGTCATCAAGGAAAATTCCTCAGACGAGTTAAAATTTGGAAGTGTTCAGAGTATCCATCTCGCACATATAGCCTCATTTGCTAGAGGGTCGCTAACATGCTCCCAGACCGATAAAGATTACACCTAATCCATCTGCCCATAGCTTCGACTCACCTAATCCATCTGCCCATAGCTTCGACTCGAGTAGCACATGTGAATTCCACATCGGGGCACCAGGGCATCCCTAGAAAGTGTAGACCTTTACTGGAGGAGATCAAGAAGCTGGTCAATAATGGGACCTTGACACAAGAACTGATCCAGCAGTGGAGAACCAAGGATGGGGGACATGTTTATATAGTGCTAAGAAAACTAGAGATGTCTCTGCTTAGAAGTCTTCCTTGAAGTAATACAAGGAATCAACTTTACTACATGTGGCCCACAAGTGGTAAAGATCTTTTGTGAAGGGGCATGCGTCATGTTTGTTGATTTTCATTCCAATGAAGAACCTATTTCGCTTAACATACAATGTTCTTGAAAGCACATAGATGTGTATCTTTTCTCGCAGTTTGTAGGATACTGGATATCAATTGCAAGATGTGACGTTAGTTGGATGTTGTGATAACGATGAAGTGTGATCTCCCCAACAGACTCTGGTCAGCAAAGCAAGACTACTACTCTTTTGATGACGTTCAATGATGAAAAAGCTCCAAATGTTAACCATATAGAGTTGCTTGAAATTAAAACTCTAAAGCGTAATCTTCTATGCACTAAAGAGTTAACAATCAAAACAGGAAACATGTGTGTGGAATAAAAAGAAATAACAATATTAGGTGGATTAAATAAAAAAGCACTCCTATGTTCGAAGCCTGGTAATAGGCTTGTTCGGATAAGAGTGTGGAAATTTTGGGGCACTCCGCTGAAGCAATAAGGTTGCAATACACCATCCAAGTCATGAAACCTTAGCTTTATGAGTGATGGTAATATTTTCAAATCGTGACTATGCCGAGTAACTTGGGGTAATGTTGTTTGCTCCATCGTTGTCTTCAAGACAAAGGACTGTGACGAGTTGATTTCCTCAAAAATAATGATAAACGCATAAAAAAGAAAAAAGAGAAAAAAATGAGAAAAAATGAGAGAAAAATGGACAATAGCATAAGTATAACTAAAAAAACACACACACACCTAGAACTTTATTCTTAGAATGATATTTCTGCGCTCGAGTGGTCAAACAAGTCCACCCTTTTATGGCAGAGCAAATAATGAGAATTGAGAAAGAGTAGTATTCTGCAGCAATGCGGTAATCATGAGGATGAACCTAGTCATCTAGGAAGACTTCACAGCCTTGAATCGCCACAACATTTGAAATCCTTATGGATCCAAGCTATGCTTGAAATGATCGCTGAACGGTTGAATCTAAGACGCACTTGCACTTGATATCCAGGGTTCATATTCTGTTGTTTGTTATACTAATATTTTGATTTCAAGATCCCGTATGTTAATCTAAATGACACTCTTCAGTGGAATGCCAAGCAAAAAATTGACAAATTAAAGCAACAAAGATTTCCATGTATTACTTCAGAGATAAGATCCAGAACACAAGGTTGTAGATATTATTGGGCACCTAACCAGAAAAATGACCCCTTAATGTCTAAGATAAAGATGATGACAAGAATACGTGTTAGACAGCTCAAGAGCAGGGAGCGGGTTTTAGCTATGATGCCTTGGTTGGTTCAAGGAAATTAAGAATGAACTGGAACGAGAATGAGGTCGCAAAATATGGTGAAAGGTGGGAGACAAACATTAATTCTCCAAAGAGTTAGAGTACAGGGATCGAGAGATGGTCCCCGTCAAGAAGCAACATGAAGATTGAATTTAGAAATTAAATTCAGAGCATGGAAGCATTTTGCTCACCCCGATGATGAAACTGACAAATACTCTGAATGTTGGGTCAAAGAATTGGAAGATAGCTAAGCTCATGATTGAGTGGGGCAATGCAGAACGTGAAGAATGGTAAGAATCCCTATATAAGAATTATATAGAGATTAGAATGAGCTTATTTGTTAAGTGGGTAGAGACCCCGAAGAAGAAAGACAGTCACATGTGCAAGAGAGCAAGAGAGAAGGAGAAAAGAGGGAGGGAGAAACTGAAGATCAAAACTAACAGTCGCATGATATAAAGGAAATATTGATGAAAATGAAGATCAAAATTGAGCATATTGCAAAAAGAAAAGAAATAGAGAAATCTGAAAAATGACTTTGCAGGGCATAGGATTTTAAAACATATTTAAAAGAGAGAAGGAGAAAAGAGGAAAAAAAGAAGAAAGAGAGTAAAAAAGAGAGAGAATAAGAAAAAAATGAAAAAGAAAGAGAGAAGAAAAAAGAGAAAAAGAAAAAAGAAAAAGAAGGAATGAAGGAAAAAAAGAAAGAAGAAGAAGAAGAAGAAGCTTTGCATTGCATGCATCATATAGATAGAGGCATGTCAAATTTTGCTTGTTTTAGACAGGTATTTGAAGAATTATCAAAGAGTTTTATGAAGTAGATTTTATTGAAGAAAGAAAGATCGGTAGCGATAGTAGCGTGAGGCAAGATAACGATAGACATAGTAGTTTGAAGCCAGATATTAAGTCCTTCAGGCCTTCGGGCATGATGATAAGTCCTTCGGGCCATCGGTAAGTTTTTCGAGCATGGTGGTAAGTCCTTCGAGCCATCAATAAGACCTTCGGGCATGATGAGGCAACCATAGTAGCTTAAGGCCAGATGACGGTAGCCATAGTAGCGTGAAGCTAGATATTAAGTCTTTTGAGTCGTTAGTTGGTCCTTCAGGCATGATGATAAGTCCTTCAGGCCACCGGTAAGTCTTTCGAGCATGGTGATAAGTCCTTCGGGCCATCAATAAGACCTTCAGGCATGATGAGGTAGCCATAGTAGCGTGAGGCTAGATGACGATAGCCATAGTAGCATGAAGCCAAATATTAAGTCCTTCGGGTCATCAGTAAGTCCTTCGGGCATGATGATAAGTTCTTCGGGCCACCGATAAGTCTTTCGAGCATGGTGATAAATCCTTCCGGCCATCAATTAGAACTTCGGGCACGATGAGGCAGCCATAGTAGTGTGAGGCCAGATGACGGTAGCCATAGTAGTGTGAAGCCAGATATTAAGCCTTTAGGCCATCAATAAGTCCTACGGGCATGACGGCAGCCTTAGTAGCATAAGTCTAGAAAGATCGGTAGCCATTGTGGGCGTGAATCCCAAATTCGAATATAAAGGTTCTATATAGGAAGGGCCTATGTTTTTTAGCTCCCTAGTGAAAGATTCCATATAGGAAGAATCCTAACTCCAGGATTTCAAGGAAGGACCTGTAGCTCCAAGATCAGAAGGTAAAGAAATTCTATATAGGAATAACTTACGAACCTGAAGATTCAGCTAAGGAAAAACGAAAAGTTCCAGAAGAATACGTGATTCTAAAGCCACAAACAGGGAAGTCAGATAAAAATGAGTGCTTATGATCTTTGCTTTATTCCTTTTCCACGAGAACAAGCAAAGAAGGGCAACTGTAATCACTCATTTTTATCTGGTTTATAAATATTGTGTTAATATGTTAGTATAATAATTAATAGATATTATTGCATGTATACATATATAGTATTATTATGTGTGTTTATTATGCATGTGGGACTAATATGTATGTGGTATATGTGTGTCGTATGTATGTTTGCATGTTACATATGCTTTAATTTTTTGTATGTATGATGTGTGTACATTTATATTAATTAGGTGTGTGAACAAATATATGTATATGTATGTTATGTGTTTGAATGTTATGTGATATATGTGTTAATTTGCATGAATGTTTTGTATGTGAGTGTATTAATATAATATGTGTATATACGTATTAAGGTGTATGTAAGTATGTATGTGTATGCGGGTATTACTATTATATGTTTGTATGTTTTTATATGTATTGGGTGTATGTGTCTATATGAATATATATTGCCTGTCCATATATATATATGTATAATTAATATATGCATGTATTATTATAATTGTTGGGTTTAAATTGAAAACATGTCCAATATAAATTATTATATTAAGTCCAAGTCCAATACAACTTAAAACCCAAAAAACCCAAAAATATTTACAAGGCCCAAGCCGGCCAGCCCAATAATTAAAACCTTAATTTTGTATCTGATATAAAAACCCTAATTTGATCTTTTATCTTGCAGCCGTTTTCATCCTGGCCGTTGGAACAAATCTTGATCCAACAGTCCAGATCAGTCCAAGATGACCCTTCAGCTGGCGCGTGTGATGCACTTTCAGACTGCTCGTCTCCCACCCGCACGTGTAACGCACGCATGAGACAGTCTGTATCCCCATGCCACGTGTGATCATCCTGTGCAACCACGACAGCTCTCTAGAAGCGATCTAAGCCATTCGATCTTCAAGTAATCCTAGCCGTTGGATCAAATCTAATCCAACTGCCAGGAATAAGTCTGACCGATTGCTCTCCACCAGCTCCAACCATGTGGCTGCAACAATACTTCGCCCGTTGCCGCCGTACACTTCTCCTCACCGGCCGCACCATCCAGATATGGCCGAAACACATAAAAAAGGAGGATTCAGATCCAAATCAAATCAATAGTACAAGCATTTAATTTTTGCTTATCAATGTAAACAAAAAATTCATAACAAAGAGAGCATATAAACCAATGTATTCAACCATATTGTACTGAGATTTTGAAATAAAAAAAGATTCCAGAGAGGTACCCTCTTCTTCTGTCTTTTTTATCATGCATGCAATAAATAATAATAATATAAACAGTAACAACAAAAATAAATAAGGGTTCAAATTTTACCCTGCAGCTGTGATGACCGCTGTCTGATGACAAGCCTCGCAGTTTTCTTCCGAGCCATGTAGGGTGAGTCGGATGGTCATTTTTATAGGGTTTGTTTAAAAAGGTTTCGATCTCTAAAAAAAGAGGGGATTTTACTTCTAAAAAGGGTTTCAATTTCAAAAAAAGAGGGGATTGTGGTTTGTATTTTTCGAAACGAGGGTTTTTGTCTTTTAAATCAAGGAAGGGGTTCTGTTTTAAGGGTCTATTGATGGCTGGTAGTGTTTGGCGGTGGATGGAGTAGCCGGACCACCGCCGACTTCTGGAAATGAGGGCGGTCAGAGAAGCTTTTTTGGTTTTAGGGTTTGGCCGATCTAAATTTTGAGATAAAATGAATTTGTTTTTTCGGGGTTAAAGAAAAAATGGCAGAAAGGTTGCAAATGAACCTAATATTTTCCTTTTATAGGCTGATTTTATTTTAAAAATGATATAATTACGACACTAGTCCCTCTGCTTTTTCTTTTTTTCTTTTTGGCTCGCCGCATGGGTTTTTCACACCCCCGGTCCCCCTTTCTTTTTTATTTCTTTTAAATCAGTCACTGAAGCTGAATTAAATCAGATTTTAAATGGCACAATCACGCCCTTGGTCCTTCCGCATTTTTGATGTTTGCACTTTGAGCTTGCCCCTTGGTTTTATTACATATTCAATCCTTTCAAGTTTTGTTCAGTTTGCAATCCTGTCCCTAAATTGGTTTTTTATTTGTTTTAATTTCTGTCATCTTGTCTTATTTTTGTCATTTCGGTCCCTTTTTATATTTTAAATATTTATGTCATATGTTTTTTTTTATCTTTATTTTTTAGCATGTTTACATTGCCCTATTGTGTTTGTATATGTTTTAATACATTATGTTTATTTATGCTCTTTATAATATATGTACTAATATGTGTTATGTCATATTTCTATGTTTTAATTTATTTGTCCATGTGGTATACATGTTTGCTTTTATATGTCATGTTTTAGTTTAGTTTTCATGATATGCTTATATGTGTTAGCATGAGTTCTATGTTTTTTGGTTATATGTTAGTACGATGTTTTTGTTACACATAATGTCATGATATTTTTAATTTAGCATATAAATTGTGTCATATGTTAAGTATCGAGTATTAGTTTCTTTATGCTAGCATGTTGCTTTGATTTGTTAGTTTAGCATCATATTTTATCTATGTCATGTATATGTTGCATTGTGGTTTTTTATATATTTTAACATGTATATATGTGATTAATTAATTCTTGAAGTATGTTTTTTCCTTTTTCACATGTTTTTGTTTATGCTTTGTTTTTATTATTGTGATATGTTATGTTCGTGCATTTTATTATTTTTGTTCAATATTGTAATATTCATGTTTTTATGTTTTAGTATCATGTCAGTGTGGATGTATGTTTTTTAAATTGTTTTCTAAGATTGCATAATGGAATATTATTTGTCAGTGCGGTGCCTTTTATTCAAGCGTAAACGTGGCCAGTATCAAGCGCAGTGATGGTGGTCTATCGGTTTATTCTCGAATAACGGGGCCCTTAAAATTTACTCGCACTTATAACCAAATTTTAATTTAATCATCACTTTAATCCGAAAAGTTTGATATTAATAAAGCGGTAATAGTTAAAGTACCAATTTTGGGCAGTGTGGGGGTGCTAATCCTTCCCCATCCGTAACCGACTCTCGAACCCAACATTTTTAAAAATCTCTGGTTTTACGGTGTCCGGCCTACCTTAGTGGCCGGTGGCGACTCCATTTTTAAATAAAATACTGTTTTTTCAAAACCCCACAGAATACACATTTTTAAATAAAATACGTTTTTTTCAAATAGTTTTCCAAAAGTCTTATTGAATCTATTTGCTTTTCAAGAGGAAAAACCATCCAATTAAGGGGAAACTCATTCATTGACGGTAAGTTTCATTCTTTTCCTCTAATGAAAGGTTATTTACTGAAATTCTCAAGTTCTTGGCTCTTTACATATGATTTTCAATCGGTTTTGAGTAATTAATTATGGATTTTAGCTTAATTGAGGTGTAATTGAGGAATCTTGTGATTTTCGATTTGCATCTATTTTTCCAGTATTGTGAATTGATTTTAATCTTATTTTGGATGTATTATAATGTGGATAAGTTGTTTTTAATAATGGAATCCCAAAATTTGTTGAATCTCTAATTGTTATGTTGTTAGTTAAGAGTTTTTGGGATGTTTAAGGTGTTTAATCATTGCTGGAAGTAAAAGGATTTTGGGAATAAGTTGTTTAATCGTTATAATGTGGCTGGGTTAAAATTGAGTAGTGTTTGAGGTTGATTTCGGTAAGTTTCGAATGAGTTTTGAGTGGGCATCTTGAGAGCTACGGGATTTTGAGTTGTAACAGAGTATTGGATGCATTTTAATGCATGTTTCCTCTGGTTTATGTGCCCGAAACAGGGGATAATTAAGGCGTAGCATCTTGAGGTGGTTCTAGACTTGCTGGGAGCTTGTTTCGCGGTAGCAAACAAGGCGAAGTGAAATCGGTGAATGAGAACAGTATTAAAAGTCTTTCAAAGGTTTGAAAGTGGTTTTGACAGTTTAGGATAAGTTTGAAACACTTACCTAAGCTCGGAAGTAAGTTTCCCTCTTTTGCTCTTCAATATCGGTTCAGATATTAGCATGTGTGATTCATGTTTTAGTCGTAAATAGGGTTTGCTTTGCTTACTGTTAATTCATGATTTTAAAGTACATATGCAGTGGCTTAAAGGTATATTTAATGCTAGTGAGCATTAGTTTTTATTCCAATCGGGAATGTGATATTGCTATGGCAATGAGATTTGCATATGTGGGGATTTTGTGTAATGCATTGTAAAACAGTGAGTAAATGGTTTTGTAAATGATATATTGGCTATGTGACAAGGTGAGAAAACATTTGGATATAGTTGGCATGCCATAGGATAAAGTGCACTATAATATGGTTAAAAATCAATCGTGGGTTAAGAGTCTTTGAGGTATAGTGGTTGGCTACCCAGACTATGTTGTTATCACTTGGGTTGATTGGTCGGTTCCCCTTGTTGATGTAAAGCTTGCAGTCGACAAGGTTGTAAAGTCATGCAGTCGGCATGGGGTAGTCTTGATGATGGTCGGTCATTAAGGGAGATCCGTGTATCCGATGTGTAAATTTAGCGGTCGATTACGGAAGGTTAGAAGTCGACTAATCAAGGATAGTGGTCAACTATCAGGGGTCACTATAATTGCCAATATATGAGAATCTAATGTTGAACCAATTTTATAATGCTTTGGGATTTAAGCATGGTTTTGTATTTGATGCTTTGGTATTAAGCATGTGATATATATATATTTGAATTGTTTAGCATAAGTTTAATATGCATGTTTTGGTCTGAAACTATTGGAACTTGCTTAGGTCGTAAGCATGGTTTGAAAACAAGAGTTGGTTTCTAAGGATTTTATATGCATCATCTTTTAAGAGCATCCTCACTAAGCAAGTGTGCTTACACTCTCTTTTCTCTAATGATGTAGAGCATTAAAGCTTGGAGGCAGCAAAGGCAAGGATTAAGTGATCCAAAGATAAGACTTTTTGAGTATGAACTCAGTTTTAGTTTTCCGTTAATAAGGCAATGTGTTCGCCAAGGATTTTGGGATTTGTAATTCTATTTTTCCCTAGTTCTAAGCATGTGTAATGCTGTGATTTCAGAGTTTGGTTAATGTTGTTAAGTTCGTTGTGCATCGCTACCTATGGTTGATGTTGTGAGGTCTTCCAGGTATGCATCTAGATGGTTTTGCTTTGATGGTACGCTTTGATGAGCTAATCCTGTTGAGTATGGTATAGATGTGTTCTTGGTATGGTGTTCTAGCTGATAATTGCTTAGTTGGGCATTTTGGTATGGTTGGTGAAGTGCTTTAGGGAGCAAGCCTCTAGATTGATTCTTTTGGTAGCATGCGCTTGTATTGTGGTTAAACCAGGGTACAAGGGATATATGTATTGTTGAGTGTTTATGTTCAAGTATGCAAGTTGTTAGGATCCAAATGCATATAGATTTGGATTAAAAACCTATAGAAAATGACATTACAGGCCTCTGAGTACCGATACACAAGGGACCGTATCGGCACTACAAGGCAAACTAAGGCAGGCGGCATTGGTACGGGAATACGAGTACCTGTACAGTTAAGCAATTCAAGCTTGGTGTACCGGTATGGGATAGAGTGTACTGGTACGGGGATTCATTACTAGAAAATTACTTTTTGAAGGAAAACCCATGTACCGATACACCAAGGGTCTGTATCGGTACGAATTTAATACTGTACATGCTGATGTGGCGTACCGATATAGTACATTGTGTACCGGTATGCGTGGTTGCTCTGTACCGGTACAGCTATGTACATATCGGTACGTGTGGTAGTTTTTTTACAGGTAATGTCCTAGAAATCAGTTTTTGGTTTCTTGCATTTTAGTCCCTAAGTTTAGCAAATGTAATTGAATGCACATGGATGATCATTTTGACCTAAAATTTGTTATGTTGGCATGTAAATGGACTGATTAAGGATTGGTAATCTTAAATTCAATTTTGTTTTTGTAATTTAAAGTATTACGTTTTAGTCCTCAACCTTGTTTAAGATGCAATTAATTGACTTTTGTGATTTGTTTCATTCGTGAAATTACTCGTTGCGAGTATGAACATGTAGGAACATTAATTTGCATTTAGACAAGATAAAAGTAAAAAAATGGACCGACTTTTTGTAACCTTTCTTCAGTTTGCTTCACCAAACCTAATATAGCACTTTCAGTTCGATCGAGAGGGTTACAACCGATAATGGCACCATCCTCCACAAAAGCGCTATAGGTCTGGATACATAAATAAAGACATCTGACATGTCTATTCGAGCGCCTCATGGAGGAACTACGTGTTGTCTGGTTCAAAATCTACAAACTGCAGTACCCTCCTCTGCAAACACTCCTAGACTATGAAATGAAATCAGCATTGTCAGAACTCTCATCAGATGCTTCTTTACGAATGATTTCTCTGTAATAATTCTACTACAAATGATCTTCAGTACAAAATTATAATGTACAAAGGTTATCGTATTGGTACATAAAGCACCCCAGAAAATTGGTACCTCCTAGACAAGTGCTTAAATTATCGTGTATGTTAGCCCACTCCTGCCTTGAATGAATGAATAAATGAATGCTTGAACGAATGGATGAATGTCTGAGAAATCACATATTTTTTTGAGTAATGAATGGTATAAATATTTAAATAAATGCATGCATTGATGAATGAATACCAATGTATATGCTCAACCATTTATGACTCTACTCTCTAGCATTATTACTTCATTATACCTATTGAATCGTTCTCCGCTCACCCAAAATCTCCACTATATGCGACTGACTCTCCAAGAGTGTTGAGATAAGCTCCACTCAGTACTACGACTACTTTCTCCAAGAGTTTTGAGATATATCCACCCATGGTATGACTATTTTCTCCAAGGGTGTTAAGATACAACACAAACACTACACATGTTTCTCTAAGAGTGTTGAGATAAAACTTTACTCAGTGTACGACTACTTCTACAAAGACTGATGAGATACCTATGTCCCTCTAGTGCCACTGGTACTGATCTTCTACAAGGACGTTGAGATGCCTCATTTCATTTGCCAAGGCTTTTGACTGATTCTCCAAGGGCATGATTCTACAAGATTGTGGAGATGCCTCCGCCCTTATCTACAATTGATTCTACAAAGAGCAATGAGGCGCTTGACATATCTCCTCACCATTTTACGAAAAATTCTACAAGGGGCAAGAAGAAGCCCGAAATAACCGCCCAATTTATAAGATTAATTCTCCAAGAGTGTCGAGTTACCTCCGCTTAATTTATATGATTGTTTCTCCAAGAGTGTCAAGTTACCTATGCTTAATGTTTAAAGATTGTTTTTCCAAGAGTGCCGAGTTACCTCTGCTCAAATTATAAAATTGTTTCTCTAAGAGCATCGAGTTACCTCCGCTCAGTTTATATGATTGATTATCCAAGAGCGTCGAGTTACCTCCACTCAATTTATAAGATTGTTTCACCAATAGCACCGAGTTACATTCTCTCAATTTATAAGATTGATTATCTAAGAGTGTAGAGTTACCTCCACTCAATTTATATTTATATTTGTTCCCCTAAGAACAACGGGTTTCTCTAACACAACGACCAAGTTTTAGATCGTGACACCTTGTAGCACTCCTTTGACCAAGGGGGAAAGTGTTATACCTTCCTAAATCGAATAGCTTCCAATTTATGATGGAGATAACCCCAAAAAATAGCATGGCTCAATGTCATAAGCTCGCCAAATACGTTCATCTTCCACCACTTTAGACTAATGGTATGAGAGCATGAAAACGCCTCCACTCATCAGAACTTATTTCTACAAAGGCGAGAGGCCTCCACCCACTTACACTCGACCATCTAAGGGCATGAAACAACACTCATCCAATGTTTTCCTGGGGTCAAGTCATTCATTCACTTCACTCTCCTAATGTCTTTATAGGATCGAGTCCTTCACTTTATTACCATGTTGTTGTCCCAGGGTCGAGTTCTTCACTTCATCATTTTGATGTCGTCACAGGGTTAAGTCATTCACTTCACTCCCCTTATGTCGTCCCAAGGTCGAGTCCTTCACTTCATTCCACTAATGGCGTTATAGGGTCGAGTCCTTCACTTCATGTAACACCCCAAATTTAGTCCTAGATGTTATCTAGATTGATTAGATGATTCAGGAGAACCAGATTAGGCGATTCAAATTAGTTTCAGGAATTAATTCTTAATAAATGGCTTTTTGGCTAAAATAAAATATGGAAAAATTCTAGAAATATTTAATTGATATTTTAAGGGTTTTGGAAACTCAATTGGAAGGAATAAAATTGGATTTTGGGACATTTTGGTCTGGTGACTAAAATGTAAAGTTTCAAAACTATTTTGGTGACTAAATTGTAAAAGGGTCAAAACATAGAATCTTTAAGGAGCTAATTTACTAAAGTTTTCCATCAGATTTTCCCTTAATTTAGGCTATTTTTAAAATGATTTTAAATGTTTATTATCGAAATAAAGTATATTTGATTATAAGGATTTTAAAAGTTAATTTTATTTTCTCACGTAACTACTTTTCTCTCAACTTTCTCAGCAGCCAAACTATCAATTACACTCCAAAATTCTTAGTAATCGTCTCTTTTGATTTCTTAATTGATTCTTTTGTTTTTTTACATCAAATCCTATTTGCTTTCTTGAAGTTTTTATTCAAACTTTGCCAATTAAGGGAGAAATCAACAATTGATTTTCATTTGTCTCCTCTAATTAAAGGTTCTTTATTGAAATTCCCAAGTTCTTGATCCTTTACAACTGATTTTTGTTATGTGTTAATGATTAAAACATGATTTTATGGTTTTAATTGAGTTTTGATTAGGAATTTGATGAATCTTGATGTGGGTCTATAGTGTGTTGATTCTAATTGATTTGGATCACTTCTAAAATGTGTTTTAATGTTATAAGAAGAGATTAATAAAAGGAATCTCAAAACTAAGTGGATTGCTAAATATCTAGGTTGTAAATAGTTAGGTTTTGAGGTGATTTTGGTGTTGAAAGGTTGCTGGAAGCATAAGGTTGTTATATGGTTGGTTTTGGATGTTAATTGATGATGTTAAGATGTTAAAATCAATAGGTTATGGTTGGGCTATGTTTAGGTTGAGTTTGATGATGATTTCGATTTTTTAAAGGAAGTGTTTAATGTTTTTTAGTGAGGCAAGGTTGAGATTAATGGTTGCTGGAAATTAGAAAAGCATGGGAATGCATTAATCCTCTGTTTTTGTTTGGGTAAAGCAGGGGAGATGGATCCTTTAGCTTTTGGAGAAGTTGCGAAGGCTTCGAAAGCTCGATTTTCGCATCGGTTAGTGGAACGTTGTGTTGTTGGTGAGTGGAAAATTGGTTTACAACTTTTATAAAGGTTTGAAAGTGACTCTGAGAGTTTAAATTAAGTTTGAAACACTTGACTAAGCTCATAAGTAAGTATCAGATGTTCTCACTCTTGTTTTCGATTTTGCAAAATACAATCTCATGCACATGTTTATGATTTTGATTACCTACAGTTATATGCATGTTTTAGAAATGAAAGATGTTGCAAATGATCATATGTGATAATTATTGAGTATGAAAAATGGTTTATGAAATGAATTTTTAGAATACTAGAATACATAGTTTAATTTATTTAAAATCTGTTTGATTTGATGCATATGTTAAAGCAGTGAGGCAATGTAGCTTTATTGAATATATTGGCAAGTGGATGAGATTGGGAGTTATCGGATATAGTTGGCTAGTCATAGGGTTTAAAGTGCACTATAATAAGTCGCCTCATGTGTGTCGAGGGGTCAAGAGTGTGCCATGCTCCACCATGAGAGCCGCAGCGGTCGAGGGGTCATGAGTGTGCCAATTCTCCCACTGGTGGATTTATAAATCATAACCGTTGAGGGTTGCTTAGGTTCGAGAATGTATGTGAAGTGGTCGAAGGAACCACTTGGGAAATATGTGTATCTAATGTGTTTTTATAAAATAGAATGGAATTGGTTATGAGTCACTTGAATGCCAATATATGATATAATGTATCATGAGAAATGGATTATATTTTGTATAATGTGGTTTATACATGAGATGCTCTTTAAGCTTGCTATTTTTGAGATTTATGTTAAAAATTGAGGTTTATGTTAGAAATCCATGATAATGTGTTGCAATTATTTAAAAGTGCATATTTGTGAAGATTGTTGAAGCATGAGATGTTTGGCATGAGATAATTCATATGTTTTGAACGCAAAATGGTTTTAAATGCATTTATGAATGTTTTTGAGATTCCCTTACTAGGCTTTATAAGCTTACACTCTCCTTTCTCATCAATGTAGAGAAGTAGACCTTTTGGACAACAAGCGAGCAAGGGACAATCCAAGAGCAAAGTAATTTCAAGTATGGTTTTATAAATACTATGTAGTAATAAGAGGCAATGTGACGAAGTTGTAATTGGGAGGGTTGTTTTGGTTACTCCCTGGTTTAGACAAGTAACATTTGATGTTTTGGACTTGTATGATGTTTAATATATTGTTTGAGAGGTTGGGATACAAATTTCATGCTTGGGTAAAGATCTTGTCTTTAGGATCTTCGTTTGTTCTTGTGATGGTTTGTATGATCTCCTAGCATGTTCTTTTGATTGTAGAAATGTTGCTTGAGATGTTATATGATGGTTAGGTGATGATTGAAGTTGTTTGGACGAGCCAAAGAGTCATATGTGGGACCTAGAGGTCGTTACAAGCCTTTGCGTACCAGTACGAGTACCTAGGGATCAGTTTATAGGGTTTGAAACGGCTATGTTCTGAGGGCAAAATGCTCAGGGGTATCAGTACAGATAGCCGAGTATCGGTACACCCCTAGTAATTTGCACATCAGAACCGGTACATAGGTTTGAGTACTAGTACGACCCCTTCATTTTATAGCGTCATACCGATACACTGGGTACCATAAAGGTACGCGTTGTGGTTACTAGAATTTGAGGTTTGGAAGGGAAAAGGGGGAATCGGTACGAGAACTATGTTGTACCGGTACAGGGTGTTTTATGCACCGTGTCAGTACAGTGGCTAGTGTATCGGTACGCGTGGCGATTAAGTCAATTGACCCGTATCGATACGGGCTTGCCCATATCGGTACTTATTGTAGATTTCTTTGTGTTTTTGCCTGCTAAAGTTTGGAAATGTGCAATTTAGTCCCCGTATGTTGTTTATGCAATTGTATGAGTTTACATACTTGTTTTTAGCTGTAAATTGACATATGAGCTTGAAACCTGACTAATTAATGATTGGTAACTTTAATTTTATGAAAAGACCTCCTAATTTTTAGAAATTGCAATTTGGTTCCTAAAGTACGATCTTGATCAATTAGATGTCAATTTAACGGCCGATTGAGTTGTAAATTTCACCGTGGCCAGCATGATCACCTTAGGACCTAATCATGCATTTAGATAAGATTAAATGAAAAATAGACCATTTTCTAAGTAATTCTTTTGGGTTTATCTCGGCAAACCCAATGTAGCACGCTCGGTTCGGTCTAGCGTCTAGACCGGGTCAAGAGGGTTACACTTCACTCCCCTAATGTCATCCTTAGGTTGAGTCATTCACCCCTCCAATGATTTGTATGGGGTTTAGTCAATTTATTATAGACTCTTCTGACTATTTTTTTAGAGTTGAGTTATTGATTCACTCCTCTAGCGTTCTCTTAGGGTTGAGCCTTCTGCTCGATGTACATTGCTTCCTTACTTGACTACGGCTTTCAGAAGCACTACTCAATAGATCCCCACAAAATTTCTAAGACTTACTGCTAAGAGCATAACACCTCCGCTCTAGAACCAGTGGACAAGAGAAGTCTTGCAGCATATTCTCATCTCGTGCCACTTTATGACACTTTTTTAACTAAGGGGGAATTAGTGTTGCACCTCCTCAAAACACCCCAAAAAAACTCTACCTCCAAAGAAAGCGTCCATATTACGCCCATATATGATAGATCGTAGAGCTCCTAATTTGAACACTTTCTCTCACCATGCTCTATCGTCACAGAGCCTAGGGTCAATAGCTCCTCCCCTGACACTTCTACACCTATAAACCCAGCAGCTCCGAAGACCACTATAACGAGACGAGACAATCATCAAGTTTGACTAAGCTCGTAGTCTGACAGCTGAGCTACTACCTGCCAGCTTGTTAACAGCCATCACTAGGCCTGACACAGTCCCATCTACAACACTAAAGGGATAAAAATACCCCCAAGACCGAAGACAAAAAGGGATGACCTTTCTACACTATAAGGACTCTACAACATCGACCATGCTAAATCGATCACTCTCTTTTATCTCTCCTTATGGTTTTGATCGCTCATTCTACTCTATTTATGGCTCTCGACCCCAAGTCAGCTAGGGGTGAACCGCCTGATTTAATAGTTGACCACCGTCCACCATGGCTCTCCGCCCATCCCACGATGGGTGAACCACCAATCCTCACTGTTCGACCATCCTTCGACAATCGTCTCCACCTCCTTGTTTGATTTCGTCCAAAATCAATATCAACAAAGAGAAGATAATATCCATACAAAGCTTTTAACCATATACTCTAGAGACTTTTGACCAATATTGCATAATTTTATTTACAAATTTTGCACAGACAAATAATATATTCATCCTCAAACAATTAAAGAACATCAACAGGGCTGTCCCTGGGCATGGGCAAGAGGGCCACCCGTCTAGAGCCCATTTTTTAGTATTTGGTATTAGGGTTTTAATTTTTTAACACTTATTATTAGGGGTCTACTTTTAAATTTTAACTATTCTATAATTTATTATAAGGGTGAATTTTTTACAATACTTGTTATTAGTTGTCCAATTTTTTTAATACTTGTTATTAGGAGTCTATTTTTTGAATATTTGTTATTAGGGGTCCTTTTTTTTTGCAATACTTGTTATTAGAAGTCCAATTTTTTTTCAATAATTTTTATTAGTGCCCCAATTTTTTCCAATATTTTTTTATTAGGGGTTCAATTTTTCCAATATTTGTTATTAGGGGTCTATTATTAAAAATTATTTTTCTCAGTATTTGTTATTACGAGTCCTATATTTTTCCAAATACTTGTTATTAAGGGCTAATTTTTTCCTAAACTTTGTTTTTAGGGACATACTTGTTATTAAGGGCTAATTTTAATATTAGGATCCGTTTTTTTCACATTATTTGTTATTAGGGGCCTACTCCTAAATTTTTTTTTTCAAATATTTGTCATTAAGGGTCTAATTTTTTTAGTACTTGTTGTTAAAGCCTACTTTTTTTCAAATATTTATTATTAGGAAAATACTCTTAAAATTCAATTTTTTCAGTACTTGTTATTAGAGACTACTTTTTTTTGCTAATACTTGTTAGTAGAGACCTACTTTTAAAATTCAATTTTCTTAACATTTATAAATAGGACCATAATTTTTAGATTTGTGCTTAAGCCACTAAAATCTCATGAACGGGCCTGATCATCATAACAATGATACTAAGATGAAAGATAGATGCATTAAACGGAAATGATGACTTTCTATTTTAATATATTAAAAGTATACGTGATTATACATTACTTGCGAATTAATGATATTATTCCATTAAAAAATTCAAATTAACAAATAAATATAATTTTACTTTTAATGAGACAATGCATTAAATACAAATTCTTTTGCATATCACTATTTTCTAAGCCGAAAAAAAATGAATGAATGAATAATTATTATTGCCAAAAAAATGGGTGTTTGTTTGGTCTGAAAGGCTAAGAATTCTTAAAAAAAAATGTGTAAGTGTAATGTTATTTCTTAAAAAATCCTAAATAGTATGTTTGGTTTGTAAAAAAAAATATTATTATGGCTAATAATTTTTTAGAGGTAATGATCTTTTCTCAAAAGTGATACTTTTTCCTTAAAATGGTGGAAAGTCATTCCCCATATTTTCTTAGGTATTACATAATTCCTTTTCCTTTAGACAATATTATTCTTAAATTAATGAATTTTTATTTATGTGGATCCTTTGTTGCGTTTTAATTAGATGACTAATTATTTGGGATATATATTATTAAATATTTTTAGTCAATATTAGTTTAATACTTAAATGGTGCTATATATATTTAAATAATGTTGTACTATTTAATATGTTTTTAATATTGTATTTATTATGTTTCAAGGTTCTATGATGAAATTACATGTTGCTTGAGAGTGAATGAATTAAAACTTAATGTTGTTAATTTTATTCTTTGATTTATAAGATGTTTATCATATTATAAAAATATTTTAGTGGTTAATTTAATTTTATCATTATTTTTCTACTTTTAGACTTGTTTTATTATTTACTTTAATCTATTTGAAAAGTTGTCAATCAAGATGTTAAAATAAACGTGATGTGTTTGGGAGAGTCTACGCCTCCAAGAGGCTGTGATGGTGCCAAGCGATCGATATGGACGCTGTTTGTGGGTAATCTTTCGCAACATATAAACTAGAAGGGCTTGTGGCAGGTGTTTGATCGCCATGGTGTAGTGGTTGATGCGTTCATACCATCTAAGCGTGAGAGAGATGAGACATGGTTTGGATTTATAAGGATGAGATATGAATTGGAGGCAACCAGGTTAGGGATCGATTGGATGGTAAATGGATTTATGAATCGCACATTCGGGTTTCTTGGGCACAATGGGTTAGAAGAAGGCAGTTTTGGCGTCAGAAAAGATCATTGTCGGTTGAAGTTGTCCCTAGGGTGGAAAGCAGGAGAGATCGGATCAAGCAAGTGATAGGCGGTGTAGAGTTGAGGGGGTGATAGTGGAAAGTAATGTTCAGGCGTTGTGACGTCGTGCTGTGGGTTGGTGCAGAAGGCCCTCATTGAATATGGATTTGGCAGAGGAGTTGAAACAAGCGAATATTATGGAGGTTTCAATAATGAGGATTGCGGGAGCCAGGATTTTACTGATTTCTGATGATATTGAATTAAGCAAATCAATTTTAGAGAAGGGGTTTTGCTGCATTGGTTTGAGAGAGTGGTGGAGTAGAAAGCAAATTGTAGGGAGATTGTTATGTGTGTAAAAGTACTATATTTCCTACCCTTTTTACTCATATTATTATTAGACTTAGGCTTATTTTAGTTGCATTCTTAGTCATTTATTCATAGTTTCGTAGTTTCCCCGTCAATTGAACTTGACTTTATTTTTGATTTTTTTTGGAGAAATCGCTGATGTATTGCTTTCTTTTGTGCAGGACGAGTTGTCGAGTCACTTGTCGAAGGATGCCCTATCAAGTATAGATAAGGATGATGACTTGTCGAACCGTTTGTTGAAGGATGCCACGACAAGTATGGATAAAAGCCATTTTCTGAAGAATTATCTCAAATGCAAAGGATAATTATCCTAGATTCAAAATTCAAATATGAATCAGATGGCGATCAAATCCCAAGGATTCCACACGCATTTGGACTCCTTCTCCTCACCTATTTATGTAGATCGCAACATCAACAAAGGGGGGTCGATGGGAGAGTGAGATTAGATCGCAAGATGGATTCACGCACAACCTTTTCTTTCTCTTCTTGTATCATGCGATCCCATGCCCAATTTTTATTTTTTTGTGTTTCCTTTTTACCCAACCATGAACTAGATTAAATTGGCTTAGGTTATTGGGTTTTATTGTTGTGTAAAGACAAATATTTGATTGATTGGTTTTTAATTCAATAAATTAATTATTTATCCATTCTTGGTACTTTATTTTCGCTTCAAGGAAATTGGGAAAGGAACTTGATTGCATCTATTTATCTAGGCTCGGGAGAGCTAGATTCACAAAATGAATGGATACAGTTTCAATTTAAACAATCATTGGCGGAAACTATTTCGCCTTAGGAATAAGGATTAGATTTCAGCGGCTAAGAAGAATGCAAAAATCGATGTTGTTCACCCAAGGTTAACACAATGATGTATCACCAAGGCTTGCACAAACATCAGTTCTTCGGTTAGGGATACCGCGAAGGCATTGAAGAACACTCTGCCGAACAGTGAAGGAGGTAAACCAGTTGCTATGGCAATCTACTTGCCACAACAGTTTACTTTCCACAGGAATCTACTTGCCACAACATTCTACTTGCCAAAGCAGTATACATGCCCCAACAATTTATTCGGCAATCACACCACTACTCATGATAACCCGGCCTAATCTCTCATATCGATTACTTCTCTCTATTTACTTCATTTTGTTTAGTTTATTTTACTTGTTGTTTATCACCACCTATCACTTTCAATTTTATTCTCTTTCAGTGCAAGAAGCTAGAAGTCAGAGTTTCACCAATCCTTGTAGAGACGATATTAATCTATACTATTACTTGCGACATGTTCACTTGCACCATTTATGTTGCACAGAAATCTCGCAACAAGTTTTGGTGCCGTTTTCGAGGAATGACAATAGCAACTTTGTTTTTAATTTCTTGCACCTTTGTCTTTTCATTTATTTATTTTTTATTTGTTTCAAGGGGCTAACATTTTTGGTTTTGCGTCTGTGTATGACCAAAGCGAGACTAAAAACACAAGACTACCCACTTGAACATGAGATTGAATGATTTTTCATAAAAGAAGAAAAGAGCTAAGAGCAACAATGGTAGATCCACATGTTGATCCAATCGGCAATTTGGATGCCAAAGGTAATCAAAATGCCCTGGGTAACCAGAATGCCACAGAAAGAGGTAGAGCAGCTCTAGCTGAGCAACCTTTTTGTGTAAGGAACAAACACATTCGAGATCACTTACTTTTAGACCTTGGTAATCTAAATCCAGGAATTGTCACTCCCGAGATTCAAGTCGCACACTTTGAATTAAAAGTAGTGATTTTTAATATGCTTAATTCAACCGGCCAATTCAGCGGCTCAGCAACTGAAGATGCCAGACAACATCTTAACTCGTTCTTAGAAGTTTGCGATTCATTCAGACATTAGAGAGTCCACAAAGATGTCTTGAGGCTAAAACTATTCCCCTGTTCACTGAAGGATAATGGTTGAATAATATACCGTCTGGATCTTTAGAATCTTAGACATACCTATGCTAAAGTTTTTTTGTTAGATTTAATTTTACAAATATGACTGATAGATTGCATAATGACTTTACTTCTTTTCATCAAATAGATGACGGGTCCATGTACGAGGATTAGGATTTGTATAAAGAGCTTCTACGTAAATGTCTTATGCACGAATTTAGAGATTGGATACAAGTAGTGATGTTTTACAATGGAGTCAATGAACCTACTAGGATGATGCTAGAAGCCTCGACAAATGAGGCGCACTTCTAGACAAGTCATCTGACGAAGCTTTAGAGATTTTTGATAGGCTTTCCAACGATGATTACTAGCTCCCAACCCCCATAGGGGGAGTAGTGAGGCTAAATGCCTCAGTAATTGAGCTTGATTCATCAGATGCTATCTCATCACAATTGGCTGCATTAAGCAACATGGTTAAAAACTTACAGCGACCCAGTAACTCATAGGAGGTCAAGGTAGTAGATTCATATTGTGATTATTTTAATGATAACCATAATTCTTCTAAGTGTCTACAAAACCCAGAGTCCAGTTTTTATGTTAAAAGCTACAACCAAAACAACAACCCATATTCCAACACATATAATCCAGCATGGTGGCATCACCCCAATTTTTTATGGAGCAACCAGAACAACTCTAACAATCAAAACTGCCAGAATACAGAAGCATCAGGATTCCAACAGACCATGCCATGACAACAGTTGCCACAATAACAGTCATCACCAGCTAGTTCTTTGGAAACCACTTTAAATGCTTTCATGCTTAAAACTGAATCTTATATGGCTAAGACTAGTAGTTTCATAACAAAGAGTGACACTTTTATGAATAAGGTTGAGATGACGATATAAAATCAATGAGTGGCACTGAAAGCATTAGAGGCGTAGGTTTGGCAATTTGCCCAAGTCCTAAGCTCAAGACCACAAGGTAGTCTGCCCAGCAGCACCGAGGTTGCACAAGGAACATGCTATGAACGGTGTAAAGTAATCACCACCCAAAGTGGACCAAAGACAAATGATGATCCTATCCAACTTGAAGAGAGTAGTCAGCCAGAAAAGCAATCCCATGTTCAGAATAATTCACCTCGAAACAAAACCATGGCAATCACAAATGATGAGCCTTCAGTAATTGCCACGGCTAGTCCACTTGCCGCGACAAGTTCATTCGACATGGACAAGCCAAATGAGACGGGTAAAGGCAAGGAGATTAGATTGCCACCACCATTCCCACAGAGGCTGAAGAGGCAGAAACATGAATACTAGTTCAAGAAGTTTTTTGACATCATAAAGCAAGTTCACATCAACTTGCCACTGGTTGAGGCGATAGAGCAAGCGCTGAATTACGCTAAGTTCCTTAAAGACATTGTCTCTAAGAGAACAAGGCTGAGTGAGTTTGAGATAGTTGCCTTGACAGAGGGCTACGTGGCAATGTTGCTTAACCGATTGCCACCCAAACTAAAAGATGCAGTTTTACAATACCTTGTGCCATCGGCAATTACTATGTCGGAAGGCACTGTGCAACCTTGGAGTGAGCATAAACTTTATGCCAAAATCTATTTTTCAAAGATTAGGCATATGGAAGGCGATACCCACTACAATCATGCTACAACTTGCGGATAGATTTTATGTACATTCAGAGGGAAAATCGAATATATTATGGTAAGAGTGGATAAATTTATTTTTCCCTCTAACTTTATTGTTTGGATTGTGAAGTAGATGAGTTCGCACCCATTATTATCAGAAGACCGTTATTAGCAACGGGGAGGATCTTGATCAATGTTGAGAGGGAAGAGCTCACTATACGCATTAATGAGCAACAATTCAAACTCAATGTTTTCAAAACCCTCAAATATTCCAATAATCTAGAAGAATACCAGACTAATCAAGCCATCATAGAATTTAACTTCGATGTAGAGGAGTATTGCCACGACAATTTCATTGCCGAGCCTGAAAAATCTGAGGAGCCAGACAAAACGAGGCACGTCAAGAAGCAAATTGGATTGTAAGACAATCGGGTAAAAGTTTTGAATCTCTTGATTACTGAAGTAAGGAACGCAAACCTGACAAACTTTCCATTTAGCAACCTCATATTTTAGAACTAAAACCATAGTCAGAGCAATTGAAATATGTTTATTTGGGAAAGGATAACACCTTGCCTGTAATCATTTCTTCTAAGTTGCAGCCTAAACAAGAAAAGAGATTGATATGTTGGCATTGCACAAAAATGCAATAGGCTGGACAATTGCAGATCTGAAGAGAATCAGTCTGGCAATGTGCATGCACAAGATCTTACAAAAACAAGGCCACAACAATTCTATTGAGGCTTAAAGGAGGCTTAACCCTTCCATGAAACAAGTCGTGGTGAAGGAAATCATAAAGTGGCTTGACTCCGGTACCATATATCCAATTTTTGATAGACCACTTCGCATACATCCTCAAACCAGAGCAGGGTACTTCTACCCCTCAACGGTTATGTTGTATAAATCCACCAGTGGGAGAATTGGCACACTTTTGACCCCTTGACCACTGTGGTTCTCATGGTGGAACATGGCAGGCTCTTGACCCCTCGACACACATGATGCAACTTATTATGGTGCACTTTAAACCAGATGGCTAGTCAACTATATCCGATAACTTTTAATCTCAGCCATTTGCCAATATACTCTATAAAACTGCATTACCTCACAATTTTACATACGCATCAAATTAAACCAATTTCCAATACACTAAACCATGTATTCAAGTATTCTCAAAACTCTTTTCATAAACCATTTGTCATACTCAATAATCATCACATATGATCATTTGAAATATCTTTCATTTCTAAAACATGCATATATAGTAGGTAATCAAAACCATAAACATGTGCATGACATTGTATTTTGCAAAACCAAAAATAAGACTAAGAACAACCAATACTTATTTCTGAGCTTAGACAAGTGTTTCAAAATGAATCTAAAATCCCAAAAATCATCTTAAAACCTTTTAAAGGCAGTAAACCACGTTTCCACTCACTAACAACACAATGCTTCACTAGCCGAAGCAAAATCAAGCTTCTGAAGCCTCCAAAACCTCTCCAAAAGATGAAGGATTTGTCTCACTTGTTTTACCCACACAAAAATAGAGGATTAATGCATTTCCATGAATCTATAAACAAATCAACACATCTTCTCAACTTTGCCTCACTAAAAACCATCAAACGCTTCCTTAAAACATCCGAAATCATCACCAAACTCAACCTAAACAAAGCCCAACCAAAACCTAACTATTTTATCATCTTAACATCATCAATTAACATCCAAAAACAACAATATATCAATCCTATATCTCCAGCAACCTTTCAACACCAAGATCAACTCAAAATCTAACTATTTACATCCTAAAAAATTAGCAATTCGCTTAGTTTCGGGATTCCTTTCATTAATCTCTTCTCTTAACATTAAAACATATCTTATAAATGATCCAAATCAATTAGAATCAACACAAATCAGATCCATATCAAGATTCATCAAATTTCTCATCAAAACCCAATTAAAACATTATAATCATGATTTAATCATAAAAACATAACAAAAATTAGTTGTAAAGGGTCAAGAACTTGAGAATTTCAATAAACAACATTTAATTAGAGGAGAGAAACAAAAATCACCTCTAATTGCTGATTTCTCCCTTAATTGGCAAGATTTGAGTGAAATCTTCAAGAAAGTAAATATGATTTGGTGTAGAAATCAAAGGAATCAATTAGGAAATCAACAAGAAATTATTCTTGAGATTTTGGAGTAAAATTGATAGTTTGGCTATTGAGAATGTTGAGAGCAAAAGTAGTTACGTAAGAAAATGATTTTTGGCTTTTAAAGATTCTAAGCTTTTATTACAAACTGATTAAAAACTTTGGTAAATTAACTCCTTAAAGATTCTAAGTTTTGACCCTTTTACGATTTATTCACCAAAACAGTTTTGAAAATTCTACATTTTAGTCTCCAGACCAAAATGTCTCAAAATCTAATTTTAATTCTTCAAATTGATTTTTCCAAAGCCCTTAGAATATTAATTAAACATTTTCTAATATTTTCCTTATTTTATTTTAACCAGAAGCCATTTATTAAGAATTAATTCCTGAAACTAGCTTGAATTGCCTAATCTGGTTCCCTTGAACCGTCTAATCGATCTAGCTAACACCTAGGCCCAAATTCGGGGCATTACAATTTTCATGCATCTTCTAAGGATGATTCTCTCTTATCACACTCAACACGAGTGCCAACATAGTGCTTCAATCTTTGTCCATTGACCTTAAACTCACGTCCATTTGTAGTTGATTTGATCATAACAACCCTATGAGAATAGAGTTTAACTACCTCGAATATCCTGGACCATCTTGACTTTAGTTTGCCCGAAAAAAGTTTGAGTTTAGAATTATAGAGAAGCGTCAATTGCCCTGGCAAGAATTGTCGTGACAATAGTTTCTTGTCATGCCATTGTTTCGTCTTCTCTTTATAGGGCCTGGCATTTATTGTAAGCTAGTGCACAAAATTCTTCCATCTCGTTCAAGTCCACTAAGCGCTTTTGTCTTGCTTTCTCCCAGTCTATGTTCATGGTCTTGATTACCCAATAGGCCTTATGCTCGATCTCCACTGATAGGTGACAAGCGTTGCCGTAGACAAGTCTGTAAGGAGACATGCCTAGGAGTGTCTTGAATATTGTTTGGTATGCCCAAAGTGCATCATCAGTTACCAATCCTTTTGTGAAGGATTGACAACTTTCTCAAGGATAATCTTTAACTTACGGTTAGAAATCTCTGTTTGCCCGTTGGTTTGCGGGTGATATGCTATGTTGACATTATGAGTAACTCCAAAACATTTTAATATCTTGGCAATAAGCTTATTGTCAAAATGTTTGCCTTTATCACTGATAATTTCCCTCAGCATTTTGAATTGTGTGAATATGTTTTTCTGCAAGAATCGCTGCTTAGTCTCATAATCATTTTTACAAACTGTAGCTGCCTAAACCTATTTAGACACATAGTCCACGGCAAGTAAGATGTACAAATTACCGAATAATGATGGGAAGAGCCCCATAAAATCAATGCCCCACACATCAAACAATTCTTCCTCGAGGATGTTTCACAATGGCATCTCATGCCACCTTAATATATTCCCCATTCGCTGTTATCAATCACATCTCTTGTAAAATTTATGGACATCTTTATAAAAAGTTAGCCAGTAAAAGCTTGATTGTAAGACTTTGTCCAATGTGCGAGTAACTCTAAAATGGCGTCCATAGGGTGATGAATGACATTGTAGAAACACATTTTGTTGTTCCTCCTCAGGAGCACATAATTATATGACCTGATCTGCACATTGTTTAAACAAAGAAGGATCGTCCAAATAATAATGCTTAGCATCATGTAAGAACCGCTTATTTCCCTGATGAGTAAGGTCATAAGGTAAAATACCACTCACAAGAAAATTTACTAGATCATCATACCATGGAGTTGCCGTGGCAACTAACTACTTGTTTGAGAATACATCATGGATCTCTAAGTAATCATTATCTATTTTGCCCCCTTCCAACCTTGACAAGTGAACGACCACTTGGTTATATGTTCCTTTCCTATCCTTGATTTCGATGTCAAACTCTTGTAAAAGTAATATCAACAAATTAAACAAGGTTTGGCATCTTTCTTAGTAATCTTAGAAAAATTATGAATAAACCTTCTATACAAACCTGCATGTCTGAGGAAACTTCAGATCTCTTTGACTAAATTCGGTGGCAGCAATTTAACAATCACTTCCACCTTGGACTTGTTGACTTTGATTCCCTTAGATAAGATCTTGTGTTCGAGCATGATACCTTCATCCACCATAAAGTGGCATTTCTCCCAATTTAAAACTAGGTCAGATTCTTTACAACGTGCTAACAACTTTTCCAAATTGCTGAGGTAATTGTCAAAACTGTCTCCGAACATCGAAAAGTTGTCCATTAAGATTTTAAGGAAATCTTCCACCATATCAGAGAAAATTGCCATCATACACCTCTAGAAGGTTATTGGAGCATTGCACAATACGAACAACATCCTCCAAAAAGCATACGTACCAAAAAGACACATAAAGGTGGTTTTTTCCTAGTCCTCTGGCCTTATGGGAATTTGGTTATAGCCTGAGTATCCATCAAGAAAACAATAAAAGGATTTTCCTAGAAGACGATCAAGCATTTGGTCAGTAAAGGAAAATGATCTTTCCTATATATGATATAATGTATCATAAGAAATGGATTATGTTTTGTATAATATGGTTTATACATGTAATGCTCTTTAAGCTTGCTATTTAGAGATTTTAGCATGAGAAAGCTTAAATTAAAGATTATGCTAGAAATCCATGATACATGTGTTGCAATTGTTTAAAAGTGCATATTTGTAAAGACTGTAGAAGCATGAGATGTTTTGGCATGAGCTTTAATACTTATTTGGAAACAAAATGGTTTTATAGACATTGATGAGTGTTTTTGAGATTCCCTCACTAAGCTTATATGCTTACTCTCTCCTTTCTCATCAATGCAGAGAAGTAAGCATTTTTGGACAACGAGCAAGCAAGAGGCAGTTTCAAGTATGGTTTTATGAATGCTATGTAGTAATAAGAGGAAATGTGACCAAGTTGTGATTGGGAGGGTTGTTTTGGCTACTCCTTGGTTTGGACAAGTTTTAGTTGATGTTCTAGACTTGTATGAGGTTTTATATCTTGGTTTTAAGGGGTTGGGGTATGATTTGTATGCTTGGGTAGAGATCATGCCTATAGGATCTTGATTGGATTTTCTATGGTTTGAATGATTTTCTACCAGGCCTATTTGATTGTGGAAATGTTGCTTAAGATGTTATATGATGATTGTGTGATGTTTAAAGTATGTTAGTTTGAGCCAAAGTGTTATATGATCAACCAAGAGGTCATTATAGGCCAGTCTGTATCGGTATGGGTCCTTAGGGATCGGTACGTGGTGTCTGTCTTGGCTCAAATTTGTGGAAAATTGGACAAGTGTATTAGTATGCCTTGTATCCATATTGGTACGCGTAGCTAAAATTATAACTAGTGTCGGTGCATAGGAAATCGTATCTGTATGCCCTTTGGCTACTGGAATTCCCTATTTTTGATATCGAACAATCGTATCGGTACGCTTAAGGACCGTACTGATGCCCTTTGTAAAATGAACCCATATCAATATGAGAGAGGGGTGTATAGGTATGATTTCTGTTATTTTTGGTATTATACTTTCTAAAGTTTGAATCTTTGTAGTTTAGTCCCTGTTTCTTGATCATGCAATTAAATGAGTTTGGATGATTAATTTCAGTTGAGATTTAATCGGCATGCATGAAACCTAAATTGTTATGGTTTGGTAACTTTGGATTTAAGAAAGTCCTCTTAATTTTCTAAAATTGTAATTTGGTCCCTCAAAGTGCGATATCGTCAAATCGAATGTCAATTCGACACCCAATTTGGTTGTAAATCTTACCGCTGCTAGCACGATCACCTTAGGACTTAATTATGCATTTAGACAAGATAAAATAAAAAGGTCTATTTTCTATGTAAATTATTCGGGTTTGTTTCGACAAACCCAATGTAGCTCGCTCAGTTCGGTTTGGCGCGTCAAAGGGGTTACATTTGGTGGCATCAGAGCCAGGTTTATGGTTGTTAGGAGGTGGGTTATGGTTGTTTGATATATTATTGTTGAATAACTTTGTTGGGGGTAAAAGCTTGTGGACACATTGCCTTATTAATACAAGTGTAAAATGATTTATATTTTGAAATATGTGCATCTTGAATTCTTGCTTCAAGTTGACCTAATTATTTTGTTTTGTTGCATTATCATGCTTTAGACTCATATTTTCAAGAAATGGGACCGAGATGAGAGATGAGAGATTATATGGGTAATGTTAGGGATGGACATAATAATGAGTTGCCTCCTCCTCCACCGATTCCTCTTGTTGGTGCTAGAGTTGAGGGTCGTGTGCCTCATGCACCGCAAGGATTAGTTTTTGGGGATATAACAACATTGATTCAGGCAATTAATAGAGCATTTCAGGCAACTATGGCTAGAGTGCAAGTACCTGAACCGGAACCTATAGCAGCCGTCAATATAGAACTTCTATTGGAGCATTTTTATAGTTTAAGAGGTACCTAGTTTAGGGGTTTAGCTCCAGAGGCAACTGAGGAGTAGTTCACCAATACTGAGATAATTCTTTGATAGATAGAGTGTAAAGATTTCGTAAGCTAGGCTATATAGTGTCTTCGCTTTAGGGAGATGCTTATAGTTGGTGGACGACTTCTATTATAGGTATGGCACCCACAGATGTGATGTGGGAGTTCTTTTCTGCTTTTTTCAAAAGAAGTATCTGGTTCTCGTTACCAAGATAAAAAGAAGCGAGAGTTCATGGCGTTAGTCTATGGTAGCATGTCGGTATCAAAATACAAGATTTAGTTTGTTCGGTCGAGCCAGTATGATCCTGAGCTAGTTCCTGATGAAAGTCAGCAGTGTGATCATTTTTATATGGGCTGGTTAAGGAAGTGGAGACGTATATGTTGGCTATATATTATATGGATTTTGATGTCTTAGTTTCTCGAGCTATGGATATAGAGTAGAATCTGGGATTATTCTTAGATCAGGGAGTTCTAGTGTTGGGAAGAGGATTGCTGAGTCAGATGCAGGTAGAGATTGATATAAGAAGCATCGAGATATGAGGTATCGCCCTGATCAAAGACGTGGTGGGAGTAGTGCTGGGCGTGGACAGCACAGTCAGAGCACCTATGCTCAAGCACCTGAGTGTGGAAGATGAGGTAGGAGATATTCAAGGGAGTGTTGGGGTACTCTTTGTACATGCTGGAGATGTGGCTCACGAGATCATATTAGGCGTGATTGTCTGCAGTTGGCTAGGGAAGGATAAGTTCCTGGACCTGCTGTTGTACCACAGAGAGATCGTGGGCGCGGTCGAGGTAATTTCTAGTGTAGGAAGGAGGGTCAAAGGACAGTTGCTCATACCGTGGTGGTTCAACTTGAGGATAGTGGACCATCGAGGATCTACACGCATCATGTGGGAAAGAATGATACAGATGTGATTGTAGGTACATTTACTTTGTAGTCTATATATTACTTTCTTTGATAGATTTTGGTTCAACACAGTCATACATCTTGTGCGAACATGCATGTTTGCTTGATATATATGTAGAAATGTTAGATGTGGTTATACGAGTAACTAGTTCTTTTGGAGGGATAGTAGTCGCTAGGAGGTTGTTTAGAAGATGTCATTTGATGGTTCAAGGTCATGTGTTTGCGGCTGATTTGATGGAGTTACCGTTTCATGGTTTTGATGTAATCTTAGGGATGGATTGGTTGTCTAAGCATAGGGCTGTGGTTGATTTTAAGACCAAGAAGGGTTCGTTGAAACTTGCTAAGAATTATGAAGTGGTGGTGGTGTGCGAGAATTTTAAATTCCGGTTTAATGTAGTATTGGCTTTAGAAGTGTGAAAGTTGTTGGAGCTTAGGGGTCAAGCATATCTAGCTTATGTTATGAACTCAAATATGAAGGAGGTGTGTGCCCAGGATATCCGCACTATTTGTGATTTTCTTGGAGTGTTTCTAGAGGAGTTTCCTGGATTACCACCGGATAGAGAGGTAGAGTTCTGTATCGAGACGTATACGGATACGGCTCTTATATCAATTGCATCGTATTGTATGACACCGAAGGAGTTGAAGATGCAGCTTTAGGAGTTGTTGGATCATGGTTTCATTTGATCTTGTGTGTCACCGTGGGGAGCACTGGTGTTGTTCGTGAAAAAAATGGCATGATTAGAATGTGCATTGATTATTGGCAGCTGAAGAAGTTGACAATTAAGAATAAGTATCCTTTGCTAAAGATTGATGATTTTTTTGATCAGTTTTGGGGTGCTACGATGTTTACCAAGATTGATCTAAGATATGGGTATTATCAGTTAAAAGTGAAAGATAAAGATATGCCAAAGATAGCTTTTCGCACGCGTTACGGGCATTATGAGTTCTTAGTGTTGCCATTTGGGTTGACTAATGCGCCTGCAACTTTGATGGACATGATGAATTGGGTATTCCATGAATTCTCGTATCAATTCATGGTAGTGTTCATCGATGACATTCTTGTGTACTCTTGTGCCGAGGAGGATCACGATTGACACTTACGGATTATGTTGCAAGATTTATTGGATAATAAGCTTTATGCTAAGCTGAGCAAGTGTGAGTTTTGGATTAAACAAGTGGTTTTTCTTGGTCATGTTGTCTCGGTGGAAGGTATATGTGTGGATCTATAGAAGATTGATGCAGTTGTTAATTTGAAGCAACCTAAGTCGATGATAGAGGTTCTAGTTTCTTGGGGTTAGCAGGGTATTATCATCACTTTGTAGATGGGTTCTCAAAGTTTTTTGCTCCTTTGACAAAGTTGTTGCAAAATGATGTAAGTTTTATATAGACAAAGAGTAGACAACAAACTTTTGATAAGTTGAAAGAAGCTTTGACGAAAGCTCCGATCTTAATTCAACCTAAGCTGGGGAAGAAGTTTGTAGTGTATAGTAATGCATCCTATATTGGTTTGGGGTGTGTGTTGATGCAAGGGAAAAAATTTTGGCTTATGCATCTAGGCAGTTAAAGGTGCACTAGCACAAGTATCCTACGTATGATATAGAGCTTTGCGTTGAAGATTTGGAGGCATTATCTATATGTGAGAAGTTTAATGTGTACACAGATCACAAGAGTTTGAAATATCTGATGTCGCAAAAGAAGTTGAATCTTAGGCAACGGAGATGATTGGAGTTGCTCAAGGATTATGATTTGACGATAGAGTATCATCTGGGTAAGGCTAATATTGTAGCTGACGCCTTGAGTTGGAAGGTCGCAATAGAGTTAAGGGCAATGTTTGCTCGGTTGAGTGTGACGCGAGATGGTGGTTTGTTGGCCGAGTTGCAAGTGAAGCCATCATTGTTGTAATTGAACAATGAGAAGCAATCGTATGATAATTAGTTGGTATCGCATTTTGAGGATATTATTGATGGCAATCAGACGGTCTTTTGTTTTAATGAAGAGGGTGTTTTGTGTTTCAAGAGTCGGGTGGTTATGCCAAAAGATGAGGAGTTAAGGCACACTATCTTGACTGAAGCATATTCGAGTTCTTTTGCTATGCATTCAGGATGTACAAAGATGTATCAGAATTTGAAGAAAGAATATTTTTGGGTTGGTTTGAAGAAGGATGTAGTGGATTTTGTTACTCGTTGTATGGTATGTTAGTGTGTTAAGGCTGAGCATCAGTTTCCTTCTGGGTTGTTACAACCGTTGAGGATTCTGGAATAGATGTGGGAGAGAATTACCATAGATTTTGTGACCAGTTTGCCTTTGATGGCATCAAAGAAGAATTCTGTATGGGTGATTGTGGATAGTTTTACGAAGTGTGCATATTTTTTGGCCGTGCATATGACGTATACCTTGGATAAGTTGGCAGAGTTGTATATTGTGGAAATTGTGAGGTTTCATGGGGTGCCTAAATCTATAGTATCAAATAGGGATCTATACTTTACAGTAAGGTTTTTGGAGTGTTTGCATAGGGTTTTGGGTACCCAGTTGAATTTTGGTACTTCGTATCATCCTCAAATGGATGGTTACTCTGAACGCGTTATCCAAGTGTTGGAAGATATGTTACGGTGTTGTATCATTGACTTTCAAGGAACATGGGAGAAGCAACTACCATTGGTGAGGTTTTCCTATAATAGTAGTTTTCAGGCTAGTATTCGAATGGCTCCGTATGAAGCTTTGTATGGTAGGTGTCGCACGCCACTTTGTTGGGCTGAGGCGGGTGAGAAGTATATTCCCCTGCCTGATGTGCTGAAGGAAACTAATGAGAAGGTGAAGATTATTAGGGATCAGTTGAAAGCAGCTCCGAATCGGAAAAATTCATATGCTAACTTGAAACGTTGGGAGATTGAGCTTGCTGTTGGAGATAGGGCATTTCTTAAGATTTTGCCTTGAAAGAAGGTAATGGGGTTTAGACGTAAGGGCAAGTTGAGTCCAAGGGTCATTGGGCCTTATGAGGTGTTGGAGCATATTGGTCCAGTTGCTTACAGGTTGAGGTTGCCTGTGTTGTTAGAGAAGACACATGATGTTTTCCATGTATCGATGCTTCGGAGGTATAGATCGGACCCATCGCATGTGATGCCTGTTGAGGAGATTGAGTTGGGTCCGAATTTAACCTATGATGAGGAGTCGATGAGAATTTTGGATTCTAGCAGTAAGGTTCTTCGTGGAAAGACCATTGAGTTGATAAAGGTGTTGTGGCGTGGTGTAGAGGAAGCCACGCGAGAAAGTAAGGAGGACATGAAGAAGCAGTTTCCTTACCTTTTTCTGTTAGGTAAATTTTGAGGATGAAATTTCTTAAGTGAGGGAGAGTTGCAACGCCTCAAATTTGGGCCTAGGTGTTAGCTAGATCGATTAGACGGTTCAGAGAACCAAATTAGGCGATTCAAGCTAGTTTAAGGAATTAATTCTTAATAAATGGTTTTTGGTTAAAATAAAATAATAAAAAGTATTAGAAAATGTTTAATTAATATTATAAGGGCTTTGGAAAACTCAATTTAAAGAATAAAATCGGATTTCGGGACATTTTGGTATGGTGACTAAAATGTAGAGTTTTCAAAACTATTTTGGTGACTAAATCGTAAAACGGTCAAAACTTAGAATCTTTAAGGAGCTAATTTACCAAAGTTTTTAATCATATTCTCCCTTAATTTAGGCTATTTTTAAATGGTTTTTAAAAGTTTATTAAATGAAAATAAAATAGATTTGATTAAAAAGATTTTAAAGAGCCAATTTTTTTATGTAATTACTTTTGCTCTCAACTTTCTCAGTAGCCAAACTATCAATTTCACTCCAAAATTCTCAAGAATCATTTCTTTTTTATTTTCTTTTGATTTCCTAATTGATTCCTTTGATATCTACACCAAATCATATTTGCTTTCTTGAAGATTTCACTCAAATCTTGCCAATTAAGGGAGAAATCAGCAATTAGAGGTAATTTTCGTTTCTCTCCTCTAATTAAAGGTTCTTTAATGAAATTGCCATGTTCTTGATCCTTTACAACTGATTTTTCGTATGTTTTTATAATTAAATCATGATTATAATGTTTTAATTGGGTTTTGATGAAAAATTTGATGAATCTTGGTATGGATCTGATTCGTGGTATGTGGTTACGGTTAGGTGAACGTAACACACGCTTCTTTCGAGAGATATGAAAAAGTGAGGGGGTTGCGTAATACAATTAGAGGTCTTCGGATTCATGGTCATTGGGTCTCCACCCCAGTGATTCTGAATAGACATGTGTATCGTTCTTTTAAGAAACACTTTTCTCAAGTGATAGCGTGTGACAATTTGGAGGTAGCCTTTCGGCCGTCGCATCACGGGCTCGCAAATGGAGAGTTTAGAGGAGTCGTTTACATTGGAGGAAGCTTTGGAGGTAATTCGTTGTAGTGATGGCTCGAAGGCACATGGACTGGACAGATTTAGCTTTGAATTTTATAAACATGGCTGGTTGTTTATTAAAGAGGATATGTTGAATGTCTTGCAATCTTTTCTTGGAACGTGCCATCTTCCAAAGGGGTTAAACTCATCTTTTGTTGTGTTAATACCGAAAAAGGAGAGCCCAATGGTGGTGTTGAAATTTTGTCCGATATGTTTAATCAACTCTATGTATAAGATTTTGGCAAAAATGTTAGAGGCTCGTTTACAAAGTGTAATTGGTGATGCGGTGTGATTCACAAATGGCTTTCATTTAAGGCCAACAAATTGTTGACGGAATTTTGTTAACGAATGAAATCATACACTCTTTACAGGCGAGAGCGATGGGGCAGGGGGTGTTATTTTGAAATGAATTTTGCAAAAGATTATGATTGTGTTCGTTGGAGCTTTCTTGATCATGTCTTAGAAATTTTTGGGTTCGGTGTGCATTTGCGTCGATAGATTGCAAAATTTGTTGGGACTGCTCGGTTAGCGGTGTTGTTAAATGGTTGTACGATACGAGAGTTTAGCATGGAACGGGGATTACGTCAGGGTGATCCCTTATCGCCTCTTTTATTGTCTTGGTTGTGAAGATGTTGCATTTTCTGGTTACAAGAGCTAAGGATTCGGGGTTGATCTGTGGGATCAAAGTGGCTGGAAATTTTAAGATTCTGCATTTCAGTTTGCAGATGACATGGTGTTCTTTCTCCAGGGAGATGTCGAGGTGGCGCGAAACTTGAAACGTTTATTATTATGCTTTCAACAGTGTTATGGATTACAAATTAACTTTGCAAAATCTTTTTTATATAATGTTGGTGCTCCATCAGCTGTAGTAGTGGAGATGGCTAGCGTGTTGGGTGTGAACAAGGTGAGTTACCGTTTATGTATTTGGGGTTGTGGGGGTTAACCCGAGGAATAAAATTATGTGGGACCCTTTGGTGTTTAGGGTGCTGTAGCAACCCTTTTTCAAGTGGTCCCAATGTTTTAAAATCAAAATAACGGAGTCTTTAATGAATGTGTGATTGGATCACCTAAAACGAGTTATTTTAATAAAATTATTTTATTTTATTAAAACAACATTTTTTGTCTGCGAAAACGCAAAAACGGGTTTGGGAGTCGGTTACGCGTGGGGAAGGGTTAGCACCCCCACGACGCCCAAAAATTAGTACCTTGTAGGTTACAAGAGGTTTTAAAGTCGGATTTTGCGAGTCGATGTAAAGCTTAAATTATTGTACGTTCATAAGTTTAATTTTACTTTAACGGCCTTACTATCCGAAAATGAACTTCAATCACCGCCAACACCTCTGGCGCTAACCCGTCATTTCCGTTTAGTAAGACACCGCACTATTTAGATTCCACTTTTCTAACAGACAAAGAAACTTGATTTGTTGAAGATTTTTTTCTTTAAATTAAAGTCCAATAATCCGAAAGAAGGTCTAAGTATTTTTATTACTATTTAAGGGTTAAAATTTTTTTAAGTGTATTTTATTTTTATGAAGAAAATTTATCAAACAAAAGTTTCTAACTAAGGCTTGTAGAACTTATCCCTAAGGTTCGAAACTATTACTAAAAGACAATCAAGACAACAAGTTAAAGTTTTTTTTATTTACATTTTAGGCTTGGATCAAACTTATTTTGAAAAGTTTTTTTCGTGTGTTTTTTTTATTTTCTTTGGAAAAACACTTTTTGATACATTTTATCATTTTTATTACTTGAGAAAAGGTTCTTTTTTTACTTTTATGTTTTAAAGTTTTTTAAACCTTTTTTTTAATTTTTTTAAAGTTTTTTTGTTTTAAATTTTAAACCCTTCTTTTTAAATCCTTATGCTTTAAAACCTTTTTTTTACATTTTAAGAGACTTTTTTATTTGTAAGTTTTGGAAACCCCATTTTTTTAAAAAATGGTTGTAATTAAAGAGTTTTTTTCTTCATTTTTTGAAAGCTTTTTTTGTTAAAACCTTTTTTTTAAAATTTTAAAGAAACTATTTATTTAAAAAAATATTGTTTTATTATTTTTTATTTGTTAAAAAAACTTTTTTATTTCAACATTATTTTTCATTTTTTTTTAGAAATTAGATGAATCAAACATCATACCTTAAAAAAAAACATGTTCTTGGTGTTCATAAAGGGGGACAAACAAGGAGGAGAGCCACCGTGTCGGCCACCATCCACTGGCGCCGACCACCGATCACCGGCGGTGGTCTCCTCCCTTTTATTATTATTATTTTTTGAATATAAGTCAAAGAAACATTACAAGAATAAACCTGGATTAATATAAACGTATAAGAACAAAATATGTAGAAAGTAAGAACATTAAAATGAACGAATAAAAACATAATTAAAATTAGAAAAGAAAAAGGGGAGAAATTATACCAATGAAGCGACGAATTGCTAGCTTCTACTCCCCGCGAAAATTCGAGCCAATGCTGCACAATACTCGAATAAATTCCAGCAACTTCCCAATAATTTTCAGAATATTTTTCTGGGTATTTTCGGATCAATTTCTTCTGTCCTTGAACAATGGAAATTTGAGCATTATATATAGGGTTTGAGGGATTAGGATTCAAGGCAATTTAGGTCAAAATCCCTATTTTTGTCCCATAAAATCATCCAATGTGATCATCACATCTTTGACTTGTTGAAATTCACCCTGAATTTTATTTGATTCGGCTCCAATTTGGGAGACTTTGCTCTCAATTAAATTAGGGTTTGAACCCTTTTCTCTTTCAATTGACGAGCTACCGGCGACGAGAAGGGAGGGGGACGACGGCATTGGACTCAGTCGACTGGGGCAAGTTGACCGGCACCAACCACGGTGGCCGCCGTAGCCCAGGGACGGTAGAATGGATGCCGGTAGCAGCCAAGGGCCATTTGAAGTAGGGGATTTAGAGGAGATGATCCTGCACGCGTGCAGAGCACGCGCTGGCTCGTGGATGCGCGGGATCCTCCCATTTTCCCCCTTTTTTCTTTATTCGATTCAAGCCATCCGTTATTTCAGCTTCAGATCCAACGGTCTCGAATAAACCTGAAAAAAAGATAAATGGTTTAGTTTGGGCCTCTTAAAAATAAAATGGGTTCATTATTTATTATTTTTCTAGTTGTTTTTATTTAAAAGGGTTTATTTTGGGTTATTATTTTTTCAGAAATGGGTTTTATGAACCAAATTTTCTTCTTTTTGGGTTTATTATTATTTCCTTTTTTGTATTTTATTTTAAAATGGGCTCATTATTATTTCCTTTGAGGATGAGTGTTATTCGAAAGAATATTTTTATTAATATTATTTTTTTTTATTATATATTAATTTTTATTATTTTTTTATAAAAAGGGCAAAAAATTAATGACAACAGCTATCCCTTCTTTGCTTATTCCAGTGAAACAAGATATAGCAAATAACAGGTGGCACTATTTTTCACCATTTACCAATTTTCCATTCAACTCCATTCTCCTGATGTTTGAACAAGTAGGCAGGTTCTATTCTCCAAACGCCTGAATAGATAGGCTGGTTTTATTCTCCAAATGCCTGAATAAATAGGCTAGTTCCATTCTCCTTTTGTCCAAACAGATGGATGTGTTCTATTCTCCATATGCCTGAATAGTTGAGCTGGGTTCCATTCTCCTTACGCCTAAACGGATAGCTGGGTTTTATTCTCCATATGCCCGAATAGATGAGCAAGGTTTTATTCTCCTTACGCCTGAACGGATAGACATGTTCTATTCTCCATATGCTTGAATAGATGAGCAAGGTTCCATTCTCCATACGCTTGAATGGATAGACGAGTTCTATTCTCCATATACCCGAATAGATGAGCAAGGTTCCATTCTCCTTATGCCTGAACGGATAGACGGGTTCTATTCTCCAAGTGCTCGAATAGATGAGCAGGGTTCCATTCTCCTTATGCCTGAACGAATAGAGGGGTTCTTTTGCTGAAGAGTTTATGCATACCTGCAATATGATGCAATTATGTTACGCATGCCCCTGAGGATGTCTAAAACATGAATGCATGCTAAGTTTTAATCTCTTTCTTAGCTTGCTTTAATTTAGACAAACGTCCATCTTCACCGTCTTTGTCATTCACATTCTTAGTATCTCTTTGCTTCATCAAACGATCATCTTCTGCTTCACCAATCTTTGAATGGTAGTTTTCTTCTTCACTATTCCCATTCTTTGTATCTCATTGCTTATTGAAAAACATACTCTTTCACATATTCAACTATGATTGTAGTTGATACATCAGTATTGTGTGAGTGAGTTTCAAGCAATACTGTGTATGAAAAGGCCCTTTTGAGGATCTTCATGAATTCCCATAAAACACCCTCGAATGATACAGTATTTTAACCTTTTTTTCTAGGCTTATTACCAAAGCTGTTGGGTATCAATTGCCCCTGATCATAACTGCCCCATATTCGAGGCTTAACAAAAGGTTAAAATACTGTATCATTCGAGGGTGTTTTATGGGAATTCATGAAGATCCTCAAAAGGGCCTTTTCATACACAGTATTGCTTGAAACTCACTCACACAATACTGATGTATCAACTACAATCATAGTTGAATATGTGAAAGAGTATGTTTTTCAATAAACAATGAGATACAAAGAATGGGAATAGTGAAGAACAAAACTACCATTCAAAGATTTTCTTAAATCATTTCCAGAGTAATACACGAATATCTCTTGCATGTTTTAATGATGTCTAAACCAAAATGACCCTTAACCAAATAAAAGACGTTCATGTAAAGGGGGCATTCAAAGAAGATAGGCTTAAAAGAAGAATTTCATTAATGTAGTGGCAAACATGAAATAAGAGTACAAAAGAAGGGTCAAAAGACAAGTATCCAGATATCAAAGGTCTGAACTTTCCTCGAAACAACCTCGAGTGATGCCTTTGTCCAGAAAATTCCGTCCACTACAACAATGAACGAAGATATGAAATTCCTTCCGAATAGCCAAGCCTTTGAAGGGATTATTCGTTGTCAGTAATAACTCGAGCCACCCTTTGTAGGTTTTCAACTCGAATTCTTCTTTGGTTTTAAGACGCCCTTTGTAGGTTTTCATCCTGAGCCCTCATTTTTTCTTTTTTCTTCTTTTTTTCTTTTGAGCGCCCTTTACGGGTTTTTGCTCTTTTTTTATTTTTTTCTTCTTCATCATTTCATGCGTAATATTTCTTGACTAAATCAAAATTCACTGGATTCTTGAGCTCGTCTCCACCTATTTCAGCCAGAATTAGCACCCCTCCATCGAAAGCTTTTGATACCACATATGGCCTCTCCCAATTTGGTGCCCATTTTCCTCACGAATCCTTTTGGGTTGACGACATCTTCTTTAGCATGATATCGCCTTCCCTAAACTTCCTCTGGTGGACCTTCTTGTATATGCTCGTATCATTCTTCTTTGATACATCTGGCCGTGGCAAATTACTTTCAACCTCTTATCATCAATGAGGTTAAACTGGTCATATCTTGTTTGAACCCATTCGGACTCCTCTAGTTTTGCCTCCATCAAAATATGAAGTGAAGGGATTTCAACTTCAATTGGCAGCACAGCCTCCGTTCCATATACTAATAAAAACGGTGTTGCCCCAGTGGAAGTTTGTACAGTTGTTCTATAAGCATAAAATGCGAATGGCAACTTCTCATGCCAATCAGTGTAAGTGTCAGCCATCTTCGCGACTATTTTCTTAATGTTCTTATTTGCAGCTTCGACAGCCCCATTCATCTTTCGGCGATATGTTACCGAATTATGGTGTTTGATCTGGAACTATTCACAAACTCCATCTATCATTTTGTTATTTAAATTGGATACATTATCGATGATGATTCTCTTTGGTAAGCCATAGCGAAAAATGATATCTTTTTCAAAAATTTGCAAACAACTGACCTGGTGACATTCGCGTATAAGGCTGCTTCTACCCATTTTGTGAAGTAGTCAATCGCTACTAAGATGAACCTGTGGCCGTTCGAGGCTTTAGGGTAAATCTGGCCAATTACATCCATGCCTCACATTGAGAAGGGCCATGGGCAGTCATAACATGAAGTGGTAGAGGAGGTGCATGAATTTTGTCAGCATATACCTGGCACTTGTGACATCTACGGGCATAATTGATGCAATTTGTTTCCATAGTGGACCAATAATATCCAAAGCGCATAATTCTCCTAGCCATAGTAAAGCCACTAGGGTGAGTCCCACAAACCCCTTCATGCATTTCTTCCAAGATCGTTTGAGCTTCTTTAGCGCCTACGCACCTTAATAGTACTTGATCTCGACTCTTTTTATATAGAACCTCGCCATCAAGGATGTAGACTATGGCCAATTTCCTAATCATTTTCTTATCACTGTCAGTTCCCTGTAATGGATATTCTTGAGTTTTCATATACTGTAAAATGTCATGGTACCATGGGAGACCATCAGCTTATTCTTCCAAATTGCAACAATGGGCTAGGGATTCTAACATTTGCAACTTGACTGGCATTATTTCAGTACCTTCACTAGCCTTGAACATGGCAGCCAGAGTAGCGAGGGCATCGACCATCTGATTATCTTCTCTCGGGAGATGCTTGAAGGTGATTTTGTCGAACTCCTTGATTAGTTCAAGAACTAGCGAATGATATTTGATTAATTTTGCATCCTTAGTCTCCCACTCTCTGCAGATCTAGTAAATGACTAGTGCAGATTCTCCGAAAACTCTTAAAACTTTGATCTTTCTTTCAATGGCCGCTTGCAAACCCAATAGACAAGCTTCGTATTCAGCCATGTTATTGGTGCATAAGAATTTTAACCGACAAGAGAAATGGTAGTAATTCCCTTCTGGTGAAACTAGGACTGCCCCAATGCCACGTCCCAATGCATTTGCAGCTCCATCAAAGTTCATCACCCAAGATTCCTCTGAGCTATTATCCTCGTGAATCGAAATGCATATTAGTTCTTTATTAGGAAAATTAAAGTTTAGGGCCTCGTAATCTTTGGAAGCGAGACTTGCCAAAAAGTCTGCTATTGCACTCCCTTTTATTGCTTTCTGGCTTACATATTGGATGTCAAATTTCAAAAGTAACATTTTCCAGCAAGCCATTTTTCCTGATAAGGTTGGTACCTCTATCATGTATTTCAAGGGATCTAACTTTGATATTAGCCATGTGGTATGGTATAACATGTATTGCCTAAGCCTCTTGACTGTCCATATCAAATCGCAACATAGTTTTTCAATTGGGGAATATCTGGTTTCACAATCTGTGAACTTCTTACCTAGATAATAGATTGCTCTTTCTTTTCTCCTGGTTTCATCATGCTGCCCCAATACACATCAGATTGAGTTTTCGTGAACGGTTAAGTACAAAATCAGGGGCTTCCCCGGAATAGGTGGCACCAAAATAAGTCGATTCGTCACCTGCCTCTTGATCTCCTCTAAAGCCACTTGACATTCTTCATTCCATGTTCCCGGATTATTTTTCCGAAGCAATCTAAATACAAGGTGGAGGAATCCTTGAATTTAACCTTTGTCTGGATCGAGGAATCCTTGAACCTCTTTTTATGGTGAAAGAAGTTCTTGGATGTCCTTAACTTTGTCTGGATTGACTTCAATCCCCTTCTCACTCACAACAAATCCCAGTAACTTTCCCAATCGTACTCCAAAAGTGCATTTGGACGGATTGAGTTTTAACTGGAATTTTGTCAACCTTTTAAAAAGATTTTCCAAGTTTTCGATATGTTCCTCTTCTGAGCGGGATTTAGCTATCATATCATCAACATATACCTTTATCTCTTTGTGCATCATGTCATGAAACAAGGTTACCATGGAACGTTGGTAGGTTGCCACTGCATTCTTTAAACCAAAAGGCATGACTTTGTAACAAAAGGTTCCCCACCATGTTACAAATGTTGTTTTATTCATATCTTCTGGCCACATTTTGATTTGGTTGTACCCTGAGAATCCATCCATGAAAGAGAAAAGAGAATGCCCTGCTGTGCTATCCACTGTCGTGTCAATGTATGGCAATGGGAAATTATCTTTACGGCTTGCCCTATTAAGGGCTCGATAATCAACACACTTTCGTACTTTCCCACCTTTTCTCAGAACTGGACAATGTTAACCACCCATTCAGAATACTTAACCACCTCGAGGAAACCAGCGTCATACTGCCTTTTCACTTCATCCCTAATTTTTAGGAGCATTTCAGGCTTTATCCTCCTTAACTTCTTTTGCACAGTCTTGCATTCGGGCCTGATGGGAAGTCGATGCATAACAATGTCAGTGTCTAAACCAGGCATGTCTTGATATGACCAGGCAAAAATGTCCTTATATTCTTGTAGGAGCTTGATCGACTTGTGTCGAGTCTCAATGGTGATAGAAGTGCCGATCTTCACCTCACGCCTTTCTTCTTCAGACTCGAGATTCAAAACTTCTAATTCTTCCTCATGAGGCATAATTTGCTTCTCTTTGCTTTCTAACATCCTAAGCACCTCGTTAGGGAGTTCATATTCTTCTTCATCTTTGTAGTCTTCGACCTCTTCTAAACACATGGGAAACTCGAAGTCAATTTCTAAATCAGATTTGGAGTAATTTGTACCATTGATATCTAGAAACCTGAAAGAAATGGAATATATATGTATACAACAAAAATGAAAAGTCAAACAAAAGAATGAAATGATGATTTTTTTATTTTGGTTTTTACTTCAATTTGCTTTGGGCTTTGTTTACGGTGTTTTAGTTAAAAAAAGTCTACCATATAAGATTTATTGGAAAAACATATTTTATTGATATAAGAACCATAATGGTTTTTTGATATTGACCCTTAACAAGAGATCTCTAATGCCTTCAGGTCTAAGGCAAAAGAGTTAGTTTTGAGCATTACTCTGTGGATGACCTAAAAGCTATAGGAATTTCTTCCACAGTCTAGTTGTTCAGCTCCGAACAAGGGCGTATCATGGAAAGGTACTTGTTTCCCTCATCCTCCTCGTATATGGCATTAATGTTCAGCTCTTCAAAAGCTTTCTCGAGCTCTTTCTTTCCTTTTCCTCCTTATCATTTGTAGTTTCGGGATTCATGATGCCTCTTGACCTGAAACTGTGACTGATAGGTGGGAATGTCATTGGCTCCCATTTAATTTCTTCTCCGTTTTGCCTTGCTTTCTTTCTTTCCTGCCTCTCTCTTATCGCTGCTCTTCTCTGCATTGGGTTTGGTTTGTAGCCTAGGCCAAATTGGTCTCTCTTTTTAGGGATCATCACTGGTATGGCCTCCCTGAAGCTGCTTGCTGAGGCCTTTGCCCTTTTTTCCAGAGTTTGCTTGACTTGCATCTTTGTGTTATTTGATAATTCTAGCTCAATGACCTTGTTTTCTTTAGTGACAAAGGTAGCATTAACGAGCTCAAATGTCCTGAAATGACACTCGAGTGCACCTTCATCTATTTCTATATAAGGGGCACCAGTTGATACCGAGGTGATGATATCTTTTTCAGCTACGGCTATCACTAGCTGGCCATCAACTATGAATTTCAACTTCTGATGCAAAGTGGAGGGAACAACCCATGCAGTGTGGATCCAAGGGCACCCCAGCAGGCACCTATAGGTGGGCTTGATGTCTATCACCACAAAATCTATTTCAAAATAGATGGGCCAATTTGTAGGGGTATCTCCATTTTCCCCAAAACATCCCTCTAGGTTCTATCGAATGCTCTCACAGTATTTTGGCATGCAGTCATGTGAGAGCGGTTAACCGGTTACTTTTTCAAGGTATCCAAAGGTAGTACATTCAACGCTGACCCATTATCAATAAGAACCCCTGGCAACATGTGCCCTTTGCATCCAGCAGAGTATGAAGAACTTGCTGACCAACTTGTCCATCTTGTCAGTCGTTATCTCTTTTGAAACAAAAGTCTAATTCGAGATCTTTACAAGGGCATCACGGTGGCCCTCTGAACTCAACAATAGAGATAGCATTGAAATTCTTGCCGGGAGTTTATAGAGTTGCTCCACCACACTGTACTCACTATGCTTGAGTATCTTTAAAAAATTTTGAGCCTCCGATTCTTTCCCTGGTTCAAGGTGAGTCCTGGGTTTCTCCATAAAGAAATTCTTTTCTCCCTCAGGCTCTTCAGTTGTTATCTTCCTCTGGGTGGCATCCCTATCTTCAACCTCTGGTGGTGAGTAACATCTTCCACTTCTTGTAAAATTGGCCACCTGATTGACCAGTTCTTCTTCTTTTCCTTCTCCACCTGATGTATTTCCTGGGGCCGTTACCGAGCAAGGATAATTTCAAGGCACTTGTTTACTATCCTTGTATGGAAAAGGGGTAGGTGCCTTTATAACTAGCTTCGAAATTGTTCCCGTCTCAGGCTCAGTAATTTTAACCTTGGTCTTAATTACTAAGGGCTTCATTCCTACATAGTTCCTTCTTGCGGGGCTTTCATCTGAGGCGCATACATTCAACGTGCAACTCCTTTCCTTCTCTTCAAAGAACTCTAGTTCTTTGTTGTCCATCCTGTCTTGACCAAACTCCTGAATTCAAAACAACTTTGAATTTCATGTCCTTCCTCTAGATGGTACTCGCAGAAAAACTTACCATCCTCCTTCAACTTCCACGTCTTGTTTCTTAGTAGTCCAGCCTTCACCATTTGGGCCCATACCCATGCCAAAGGTTCCTTAACTTCTTCAACATATTCCTTAACCAAATTGTCTTCCTTCTCGTCCACTGCATTCACTTTATTCTTTTGGTGGTTAGATAGTGGGTTATCTTTCGTGTCAAAAGTACCGAAAGATAACATGGCTGATTTTCGTAGATCATCTACTACCCTTTTGAAGGCAGTGTAGTTCTCAATAGTATGCCCCATGTTCCCAGCGTGGTATTCGTATTGAGCCTTCTCATCATACCATGGCGGGTACGGAGGAGAAAAGGGAGGAACGTGTCGTGGTAGCACCGTTCGTGCTTCAACCAATTCAGAGAATAACTAGGGTTATTAAGGACTACCCTTTTTGAATAATTAAGGTTGTAAACACCTATCATACATTCTTATTAAGCCACAATATGGTTTCTTTATCTCTCCTTCATCGAGCTTCCCGCTCTTAACAGCTGCCAAAATCAGTTCCCTGTTCATTAACATGTCTATAAAACTCTTCATCGCATGATTGATCATACGATCATAGTCCACAAACATGGGCGTTATCTCACTTTCCAGAAGTGGCCGCTGAACTTGAGCGGCCATATCCCGCCATCTCTGAGCGTAGTGGCAGAAGCTTTCATTATGTCTTTGTTCCATCCCTTGCAAAATAAGCCTGTTCGAGACCATATCAACAACATGTTTATACTATTCACCGAACACCCTTGACAAATCCTTCCAGGGTCGAATGCTTTCTCAAGTTAACTAATTGTACCAATGAGTGGCGAACCCAGACAAACTGTACTGGAAGAAATGAATGAGGAGTTTCTCATTTTCTAAGTACATCGACATTCTGCGACAATACATGGTCAGGTGAGCCTTGGGACATATAGTCCTATCATATTTATCGAAGTTAGGGGTCTTGAACTTCGAAAGAATTGTCAAGTTGGATACCAGACTCAGGTCTCTAGCATCTATGCCTCCATGGGTGTTCCCTTCTTGGAAGGTCCTAATGATCTCCTCTAACTTGTCACAACGATCTTCAAGTTTTTTTTTCATGTTGACCTTATCAGCAATTTCATCAAGGTCCGGGACCTCATGATCATGCACTACCCCAGGGTTGACCACTGGCTCAGTTTGTGCGGATGTAGTAGATTCTACAAAGTTGAGCAAGGATTTGGCCTTGAACGGGGAGGCCCCTCTTGGTATTCCAGGGTGAATCCCATGAAACTGTGGTAAATTGTTAACATTTTCTGGGTTATCTTGAGCATCAGGGTCTCTGAACCCAAACATGGCCGCAATCTGACCAATCGTCCTCATGTGCGCTAATTCAATCTCATGTTTCAAGTCACTTTCAATCTTATCCAGTCTGTCCTGAGTACTCTTGTGGTTGATTTCGAGAGATGTCATTTTGTCTTCAGTACTTTTGTCCATTGCTCTGGTTTGGAACGAGTACAGTATCTGTGACTTGCTATTTTGAATTTTCTGTTTGGGTAAATTATTTCGATTAAAATCTTATGTTATGTATATGTATGCAATGATATTAATCTAACACAAAACAAACAAAAAATGCAAAAAGGAAAAATGCATGAATGTAAACAAGGGGCCATTGATTCCATAAAGTAATTGCTCTAGAAATAATTCTTATTGGATCCCAGAGGTCCTTATTACAAAATATTTTAACTTTTATATGAATACATTTTGGCCTGAGCACCCAGCTCCTTGATTTCTTTAATCAACCACAGAAGTCTTGGCCCTTTTTCTCCCACTGGCCTAATGTACTAACGAAGGGACGTAGCTTTAATAGCTAACATCCTTACATGCTTGGCCACGTCTTGAATCTGGGTCATGATGCTTTTGTTAAATTCATCTCGTTCTTGGAACCTTCTGCATTGTCCCTAAGCTGAGTAAACCAATAGTTATTGCCTCTTTCATTGATATGTTCGAAAACCAAAATCTCCGTCCTGTACTTTTGAATGATGCCTTCCATATCTCCTACTTGCTTCTTTAATGTGTCATTCTCACTCAAACTAGCCTAAAGTTTGATTAAGTATGATGATTCTGGAGCCTGTGCAGCGAATGATTCAGGTCTACTACCTTGGCTTGCAACTCAACAATGGAGGCTTGGCTCTGTTTCAGCTTCTTATTTGTCTCATCACATACCGTCTACAACTCAAACAGATGGACCTTGTCGTCATGGGCCTTCATCTTCCATGCAGCCACATTTTCTTTTTCTTTTTTGAGGGCCCGCTTGTTATTTTCCTTCTCAACTACTTGCTTCCCTCTCTTCTTCTCATCCATCCGCAATCGTTTATATTTTTCAACTTCTTTCTTGCCACACTCTTTTTCTTTTCCCACGGCCTGCTCAATTTCTTGCCTCCATTGGTCGGGAGTCTTCCCCAAATCAGCATTTTGGACTGTAGCCTGAAATTTGAGAAAATCCACCCTCTGAATCTCAAATTTTTCTTCAAGGTCTTTATACATCTTTATTACTTGATCCGTCTCTCCTTTATACTTGTCCACATCTAAACTTGCCTCGAATAAGTCCTTCTTGTGCTAGCTTTGCAAGTTTTCTATCTCAGCCTTGGCCCTTTTCAACTCGGCTCTCAGGATATCGGCTTTAGACAGGATCACCTTCAGATGTTCCTCCAAGGGTTTATCCTACCCCGGAGTAGGTGGTAAAATTTTGTCATTCACCCTGACATGTCTCCAAACATCGTAATCAGGGGTGAACATACACTGACTGTCGTGCTCTATTTCCATGAGGTAAAAATGCTTCCATGAATCGTTGATAGTTTGGATCTTCTCTCTGAACTCCCCTTGGAACTCGAATTCTTATAAGTCAAGACCCGTAGTGAAGGGGACAAACTATCAAGAGCCATATTGTCGCGACACTAGCAAGGGGGTACAACCAATTCCACCCCACAGGCCTAAGATCATCAAATAATCATAATCTCCACACTTGTACAATACCTTGGTGCGGCCCATCCATGGAACTCTCCATACGATGTCCTGATCCTGGCGATCCCAGAAGATATCAACCCACTTGTTCCTCTTAGCTACTGACCACTTCTTTGCCAAAAATTCTGGGAGTGGAGAAAAATTTGGGGAGTGTATATTAGGCAAGGCTAGGGTCGGACACTTCCAGAAATGGCTAAGGGCCCAAACCTGGAGCAAAGGTACACATCCTCTAAAATGCACACCTTCCAACTTTCGGCATACATTCAAAGAGAAGAATGTTTCTGCTAGTACAGTTGGCATTGGGTTGGTTTCCCTTTTCAACTGCTAAAAGAAATCTAGCATGGCCACATCGATATTGCCCAATACCCTTGGAAAGATTACCAAGTCTTAAATTGCTATAGCCAATAGATCCACTCTCTTTTTCTTATCTAGATGGGTGAGAATTATGTTTCAGATGCTCCACCAAGGGAATGAAAAGCTACCCCCTCTTTTCTGTATCAATCCTTTTACCCAACCATCCTCCATGCCAGCAAAAGATTTGAGCCTCAAGTGAGCATTTTTGTTTTTAAGAGGTTTAGCATAGACTCGGTCCTTCTTCGCCTTGCGTAGGTTGAAAAGTGCAAAATACTCCTCAAATGTAGGCATCATATCTTCACCATTAAAAGTAAAACAACAATACCCAGGATTCCAGAACTGAATCAATGCTTTGAGGAATGGTTCGTCCGCCTCCATATGTAGTAGATATGCTATGTCGCCGTAGGTATCAAGGAACAATTTCTTTGTTGTATGGTCAAAACGGCCCCATATCTCTCGCAACTCGTATACACTGTTATGCCTATTTAAGGGTTTAAATTTTATTAAGTGTATTTTATTTTTATGAAGAAAATTTTATCAAATAAAAGTTTCTAACTAAGACTTGTAGAACCTATCCCTAAGGTTCAAAATTATTACTAAAAGGCAATCAAGACAACAAATTAAAGTTTTTTTATTTACATTTTAGGCTTGGATCAAATTTATTTTGAAAAGTTTTTTTCGTGTGTTTTTTTTATTTTCTTTGGAAAAAACACTTTTTGAAACTTTTTATCATTTTATTACTTGAAAAAAAATCTTTTTTATTTTTATGTTTTAAATTTTTTTAAACCCTTTTTTTAAATTTTTAAGTTTTTTTGTGTAAATTTTAAACCCTTCTTTTTAAATCCTTATGTTTTAAAACCCTTTTTTACATTTTAAGAGAAATTTTTATTTGTAAGTTTTGGAAACCCTTTTTTTTAAATGATTGTAATTAAAGAGTTTTTTCTTCTTTTTTTGAAAGCCTTTTTTAGTTAAAACCTTTTTTTAAATTTTAAAGAAACTCTTAAAAAATTGTTTTATTATTTTTTTGTTTGTTAAAAAAAACTTTTTTATTTTAACATCATTTTTCATTTTTTAGAAATCAGATGAATTAAACTTCATACCTTTAAAAAAAACATGTTCTTGGTGTTCATAAAGGGGGACGAACAAGGACGAGGGCCACCGTGCCGGCCGCCATTCACCGGCGCCGACCACCGGTCGTCGGCAGTGGTCTCCGCCATTTTATTATTATTGTTTGAATATAAGACAAATAAACATTACAATAAAAAGATTAATTCGAACAAACTCGGATTAATATAAACTTATATGAACAAAATATGTAGAAAGTAAGAACATTAAAATGAACGAATAAAAACAGAATTAAAATCAGAAAAGAAAAAGGGGAGAAATTGTACCAATGAAGCGAAGAATTGCTAGCTTCTACTCCCAGCGAAAATTCGAACCAATGCTGCACAAAACTCGAATAAATTCCAGCAACTTTCCAATAATTTTCAGAGTATTTTTCTGGGTACTTTCGGGTTTCGGTGATTGGGATTCAAGGCAATTTGGGGACAAAATCCCCATTTTCGTCCCATGAAATCATCCAATATGATCATCACAGCTTTGACTTGCTAAAATTCACATCGAATTTCATCTGATTCGGCTCCAATTTAGGAGATTTTGCCTCCAATTAAATTAAGGTTCGAACCCTGTTCTCCTTCAATTGATGAGCTACCGGCGACATTGGACTCAACCGGATGAGGCAAGTCGACGACACCAACCATGGTGGCCGCCATGGCCCAGGGACGGCAGAATGGCTGCCGGCAGCAGCCAAGGGCCGTTCGAAACAGGGGATTTGGGGGAGATGATCCCGCGCGCGTACAGTGCACGCGCTGGTGCATGGCTGCGCGGGACCCTCCCTTTTTCCCCCTTTTTTTCTTTATTCGATTCAAGCCATCCATTATTTCAGCCCCAGATCCAACGGTCTCGAATAAACCTGGAAAAAAAAAGATAAATAGGTTAGTTTGGGCCTCTTAAAAATAAAATGGGTTCCTTATATATTATTTTTCTAGTGGTTTTTTATTTAAAAATGTTTATTTTGGGTTATTATTTTTTTAGAAATGGGTTTTATGAACCAAATTTTCTTCTTTTTGGGTTTATTATTATTTCCTTTTTTGTATTTTATTTTAAAACGGGATCATTATTATTTATTTTGAAGATGAGTTTTATTTGAATGAATATTTTTATTAATATTATTTTTTATTCCTTCTTATTATGTATTAATTTTTATTATTATTATTTTTATAAAAAATGGGTAAAAAATTAGTTACAACAAGTGCGATCCAAATTAACAGGATGGAAGAAGAAATCTCTATCTTTTGCGGCACGATTAACCTCGATAAATTTGATTCTCTCTTCTTTACCGGTTTATTATATGGTAGTATTTTTAATGCCGAAATGTGTTATACAGGCAATTGATAGGATTAGGCGTGCTTTTCTTTAGGGGGATACGGATTAACATCGAAAGATGAGCCGAGTTTGGTGGGGTATAGTGTGCAAGGCAAAACTTTTGGGTGGCTTAGGTGTGGTGGATTTGACTTATAGGAATTTTGCTCTTTTGGCAAAATGGGCGTGGTGATATGCGTTGGAACCAAACTCTTTATGGCAAAATTTGATCATCGCAAAGTATGGTTCGCAAGTTTTAGCCTGGCATTTTAACACATCGAGGCCTAATCGGATGTCTAAAATGTGGAGACAAATTGTTCGTGTTTAGTAGGAGGAATGTGTGGAGTGATTCTTCTATTTTAATAGTTTTTCTTGCCAAGTTAGGGATGGATGTAGTGTGCTATTCTGGCAGGATTGTTGGTGCAGCAATGAGCCGTTTTGTGTGATTTATCCTAGATTGTATAGGGTAGCTTGTAATAAGACTGTGTAGGTGATAGAGTATACTATGGATGGGTCTTTTAGACATTTGAATTGTCTATCTTACTTTAGGCGATCTTTGCAGGGTTTGGAAGGGAGACAATTGGAGGAGTTGGTCTGTAACCCCCTAAGCCGGCCTAGCCAAAACCGAACTAAAAGAATCACATTAGGTTTCCCGAAGCAAACCCAAGCTAATAACCTAAACCATGTCGTTTTTTCTTTTTATCTTGTCTAAATGCATCAATATTAACTCCTATGGTGAACACACTTCAGCGGAAATGTTACATTGAAAACAGATTTCAAAACGGAGTTCAATAGCTCAAATTAGGGACCAAAACATAATTTTCACAAATTATAGGGTCTTTATCACAATTAAGATTACCCAACCTTTATTAATTCAATTTCATGCCCACATGTTTATTTTCAACTTAAAACAATCATCCATGCCCATACAGACACACAACATTCAAGGACTAAATTGCAAGATTTCTAAACTTCTGCAAATTGTCAAGCACCCAATCTACAGGGTGTACCGTTACAGGCAAGCCCGTACCGATGCAGATCAATGACCATAAAAACCACTTGTACTGACACACAATCCACCGTATCGATATGGTGTTTTGACCCACTCATACCAATACGGTCTTGACCCCGTACCGATCCCCTTGTAATTTCTCAAAACTCGAAATTCTAGTAACCAATTCACGTACCGATACGGTACCCGTGTATCGGTACGACCCTTTAAAATGAAAGGGCATATCAGTACTCAAACCCATATACCGATCCTAATGCATAAGTCTCAAGGGGTGTACCGGTACTCGGCTAACCGTATCGGTACCCCTTTGCATTTAACTCTTAAAACGAAGCCGTTTCAGACCCTGCGTACCGATCCCTGAGTAAACGTACCAGTACATGAAGGTCTGTAATGACCTCTAGGTTCAACATATGACACTTTGGATCAATCTAAACTCATTAAACATATTATAAAACATTATACATCATCAAGAACATGCTTTTTACCAACATATCAACGTTTTAAGCAGGTCTAACAAACCTAACACTAGCATCCACATCATCTATAGGCATGCTTCCTACTCAACATGTAAAAACCTCAAACCAACCTCAAACAAGTATAAATGGCCAATTACATGTTCAAAACATCAACACAAATAGGGAGTTTAGCAAACAACCCTCCCAAATATCAAACGACCATATTGTCTTTATTACTACAAGTCTAGATCAAAACCATACTTTCGCAAACAAGTTCTTGGATTCTTTCCTTGCTTCCTCGCTGCCCTCTAACCTTTAACTATCTGCATTGATGGAAAAGGAGAGTGTAAGCACACTAGGCTTAATGAGGAATGCTCAAAAACTAACCACCATCAATGCATTTAAAACCATTTAACCATCCTTTTAAAAACTGCTTTCAAAAACAATCATTTCAACATCATGCCTTATCAAACCATGCACTTAACATTTCAAAAAACATGCATATTAAACCATATGCAACATGGATCAACATCAAAATCCCATTTACTACCCTCAATTTAAGCCTTCCCATGCATACTACCAATGCAAAGCTTAAAGAGTAAACATGTTTAAACCACATTAAACAACATAATCCATATCATGATACATCATCAATTATATTGGCTTACAAGTGATCATTAACCAAATTACATTTTACAAAACATAACATCAGATACACGGATTCAACAAGTGTTCCCAACACTTCATGCCATCACAACCGAAATTAAAGGTACATTTACAACTGGGTACAATCATAACCCCACACATTGGTTGGACGTATAACTCACTAACGGGAGTCTTTGGTACAAATATCAAAACCCCTTAACTGTTAGGGTACTTGGATGGAGTTTATGGTACACCGTATCAAAACCCCTCAACATCTAAGGCTACTTTTTATAGTGAACTATCAATCCTATGGTCGGCCAACTATATCCAAGAACATTTCCAACACCTTTTTATACCATCACTTGCTAATATAATTCAATTCTCAAACATTAACTCATGTTTTCATATGCATCAATTAAAATCATTTACCCAATGCATTAAAACATGCATTAACCAATGTTTAACAACATTATCAAAACATGCATTACTTCCAAATGCATCATCATCATCACTTTATAAACATTTTCAGCATTAAACCATGCTCAAATCATACATATACAATGAGTAATCAATTCATTAAAACAAGTGCATAAAAAAACATTGCCAAACTGAGTTTGAGAGAGAATTCATACTTTACTTACTTCCAAGCTTAGACCAACATTTCAAGCTTGATCTAAACCCCTAAACACAACTTTCAAACCTTTGAAAAGCTGTAAAACTTGTTCTCACTCACCAACACACAAAGCCTCGCGTGCCGATACGTAAACACGCCTCCAAAGCTTCTGATACGTCCGTTCATTCTTGAGGACCAGCTTCCCCTAGTTTATCCACACAAAAATAGAGGATTTAATGCATCAAAATGCATTCAACGACATAATAGCATAAATCCTCAACATCCACTACCTAAATTCACTCCTCAACAACCGAAATCAACATCAAGCATTTTCCAAACTTAACCCGGCCACAACCTAACATTTTAACCCATCAATTAACATCTAAAAACACAACAACAACATCATTATACCTCTAGCATTCATTAAACCTCCACAGCACCTCAAACATTCACAACTAACAACCTAAAAATTAGAGATTCACTTAGTTTCGGGATTCCAATGGTAAATCCCACTTATTAACATTATTAAACATCAAAATCATGATTAGAATAAATCAAAAACTCAACAAAATAGAGCCTATACGAAAATTCATCAATCCAATCAATTAAACCTTGATTTAACCAATTTTCCATTATTAAATCATCAAATCAAGTTTGAAAACATATGTAAAGGATCAATAACTTAGGAATTTCAATAAAGAACCTTGTATTAGAGGAGAAGAACGAACCTCACCTCTAATGGATGCCTTTCCCCTTAATTGGATGAGTTTTCTTGAGAAAACGAGATCGAATCAAATAGGTTTTGTTAGGAAACAATTAAAGACCAATTTGAAAACAAAAGAATGTTGAAATCAAGTATTTACCTGAGAAAAATGAAGTGGAAAAGAGTGTTTGGCTGGAGAGAATTTGAGAGAAAAGCTTTTATTGAAAAGTTAGTTACGTCAAATTGTTTAAAGCTTTTAAATTATATGATTAATTCTCCAAGCCTATTTATATTATTTTAAAACCATTTAAAATATCCAGTTAAGGGAAAAAGTATAATAATAGACTTTTGGTAAATAGCTCCTTAAATATTAAAAGTTTTGACCCTTTTACAAAAAGGTCACTAAAAATAGTTTTAAAACATTACATTTGGTCACTAACCAAAATGTCCAATTTCAATACCTCTTTCTGTAAAATTGAATTTACCAAAATCATTTATATATTAAATAATGATTTTAGAATATATTTTCATATTTTTATCTCAACCAAAAATATTTATTTTGAATTAAATCACAAAACTGACTCTAATCCTCTAATCCGATCTGTCTGACCGTCTAAACCACCTAGAAAACTCCTAGGCCTAAAATTGGGGCGTTACATGGTCGTATCTATTGGGCATATTCTTTTATTGATGCGTGTAGGGGATAGATTAATTTGGGAACCGAATGCACACGGACAGCTTTCGGTTAAAGAATTGTCATTGTTGGTGCATTCGTCTGGCTTGTCTTGGGACACAATGGATGCTTTTAGAGTTTGGGATATGTCCAATGTTTTTTTATGATTCTTATGGTTTGACAGATTGCCGACTCTTGTTATGCTACGTACACGGGGTGTGCTATTAGGTGACTTGTCGTTGGTTTGTGCAATTTGTGGTACTGGTGAGGATATTAGTGATCATATATTCTTTTATTGTGAGGTAGCGAGGGCTTTTTGGTTGTATTACTTTGGTTGGTGGGGAGTGGCTTGTGTTTTGCCGTCATATTTGGCTTTTTTTAAACAATAATACTTTGAAAGTTTTTTTCTCAGGTGTGTATTGTTAATGGCGGTTGATTAGTTGTGCTACAATGTTGTGGTCATTGTGGTTAGCAAGAATGGATGTGGTGTTTAATAAGAATATGGCAACTATGGGTGAGTTAGCATTATTGGTCAAGTTGCAATCATTTTATTGGGTGAAGGCAGATTCTATAGATTGTGTAGTAGAGGAATCACAATGGTGGGATAGTGCTATGCTTTATGCATTTCCAAGTAATGGAGTGGTGGTTTGACAGGGTTTTGATTGGAGGCCACCGGTTCGAAGGGTACCAAAATTTAATGTGGATGGGTCGGCAAGGGGAAAGCTGGGTCTGGCAAGTTGTGGCGGGGTATTACACAATGCGGATGGTTGTATTTTGGCACTTTTTTCGGGCCTCTCGGAGCTGTAGATTCTAATGTAGCGGAGTTAGGAGCAATTTTTTATGCTCTTGATATTTTTTGTGAATCGCAGTGGTGTGATGTTGATTCCATAATTATTGAATCAGATTCAAATAATATTATATCCTAGACATTGCATCATGAGCGTCGTCCGTGGCATTTGGGGTAATGGTTTAGACGAGTTGATGATGAGTGTTTGGTACTTCCGAGTGTTTGTTTCTGTCATATTTTTAGGGAGGCAAATAGTATAGAGGATGTCTTAGCCAAGCAAGGGGTGGATCGAATAGAATGGTTATGTGTAAAACCTATGCTTGATTTTGATATAACAAAGTGTTTAAGGACTAAATTGTAAAAGAAAATAAATTTTTAAGTACTCAAAAGTCTCACAAAATGACACGGAAAAGTTTTCCAAAGTTAAAGACTTAAACCCAAAACTTTCTAAGTGTTTCAAGCCAAAAATACACAAATACGCCCATGTGTATCAATACACCCCTTGGTGTTTCGATACGGATTTTAGCTACTGGAATTTGATTTTTGCAAGGCATACCGATACGGCTTATCCCATTTCGATACGACCTTCAAACTTAGCCTGCATTTTAAACGACATGTTTTGATAGCGCCTCACCCGTTTTGATACGACATTCATCTGGGCAAATGGTTTTGTAAAATGTTTCGATACAGCTTTACGTTGTTTCGATACGGTTTGAAATATGGGTTTAAGACATTTTTATTCGTACCGATACGGTCCCAGCCGTTTCGATATGGTATGCATTAAATTTTTTTGACCGTTGCCTTGTTAGTTATTGGAATCAACAAACTTTTAATTTTTCCGTTACCCGTATCGATACGCCCCTAGGCGTACCGATGCAATTTTTCAAGTCAGATTACAGTGAGCAAAACTCATACCAATATGGCCTTGCTGTTTTGATACGCCCCTAATTTTACACTGTGAGCGTTTCGATACGGTATCTTGCGTACTGATACGACTATAAACAACGGCTATATTTTTCTTGTAACAGTTATCGATACGGGTCTACGTGTTCTGATACGGTAGGTGACCAGACAACATTTATTGTGAAAAACTTGCTAACCAACGGCTATATTCAATTCCCCAACTATCCAAATGGCTAGAATTCAATGAGAGGGTATAAATACAAGACTCCAAAGCTGCTGCAACAACTAATGAACCTACTTTGATCAACACTCAAGCAATCAAGCAAAATCCAACCCTTTGAGCTTTTATTGTCAAACCCTTGTACCCAATTTGTGTATTTCATTGTAATCTTTATTTCAAGTTTGAGGCTGAGTGTTCTTGTAAATTGGGCAAACATTTACCATGTGAGGGCTTTTATTGATTTGCCATTTCTTTCTTTGTATTCAAGAGTGAATTGTTCAAAGCTTTGGGTAGAAAGCTTGAACTTGTAACGGTTGCCTCCTTAGCTTAGAAAAGGGGAAGAATTTCATAGTGAAATTGGTTGAAAATCCTTAATAGGAAGCTAAGGTAGTGGACGTAGAGATTGTTAGAAGCTTGAACCACTATAAATCATTGTGTCCCATTGTCTATCTCTTTCGATTTGCTTCCAAACTTTTAAAATTGCCAATTCACCCCCTCTTGGCCACCATCTACATTGATTGATCATCCTAACAATTGGTATTAGAGCCACACTCAACCGTAGGTCTAACAACCATTGAGGTAATCCTAGAAGGTGATTCAATCAATCAAAGACATAGCCATGGCATCCACCTCTAGCAACAACTTGTACGAGTCTCAATCCATCACCAAACCTCTATTCTTCAATGGGGATAACTATTCCTATTGGAAAAACCGTATGAAGTTCTTCATCAAATCTCATTAATACCTCCTATGGGATATAGTGGAAGATGGACCAACAATCTCGATGAAGAGAGAAGGTGATCGGTTATTACCGAAGTCCAAGCATGAGATGATCGATGAAGATCAGAAGAAGCTCCAAATCAACGACAAAGCAATGCACATGCTATTTTGCTCACTTAGACCGAATGAGTACTCCAAGATGTCATCTTGCTCAAGTGCCAAGGAAATTTGGGATAAGCTAGAGATCACATATGAAGGCACCAGTGAAGTTAAGGAGACCAAGATTGGGCTTTTTAATTTGAGCTACAAAAATTTTAAGATGGATCCGGATGAAGACATCTCCAAAATATTTGAACGGTTCTCCATTATTGTAAATGGCCTTAAGGGTCTTGGAGAAGTCATTCCGGAGGATAAGCTAGTTTGAAAACTGCTATACTCACTTCCCGAGTCTTAGGATGGTAAATGAACAACCATCATTGACGCAAAGGATCTCAAGACATTAAAGCTCGACGCTCTCATGGGGTCTCTTCTCGCCCATGAGATAATGAAGAAAAGAATAGAGGAAGAAAAGAAGAAGGAAGAAATGAGGGTCAAAAAGAAAGAAGTAGAGAAGAAGAAGATGTGAATCGCTCTCAAAGCTTCACAAGAAGAGAATGATTCAAGTGAGGAGGAAGACGAAGAATTGGCTATGATAGCCAAACAATTCACTCGGCTCATGAGATCCAACCGAAGAAGGAAATTCAATCGTATAATGGATCTAAAGAACAAGAACAAAGAATAAGAGAGATTCGATCGTATGCTAGGAATGTAAGAAGTCGAGGCACATCAAAATCAATTGTCCCTAACTCAGGAAGAAGGGATTCGAGAAGAAAAAGAAGCACAAGGCCCATGTAGCCACTTGGAGTGATGAAGAGTCATCAAGTGATGACGAGCACGAAGTTGCCAATCTCTCTCATAGCCTTTGAGGAGGATCCAAAGGTAACCTCTAACTCATTAAATGATCATACATACGATGAATTATTTGAGGATTATAATGAGTTGCAAGAGGCCTACGATGAATTAGTCTTGAAATACAAAGAATCACTTTTGAAAAACAAGAAAATAATTTCCGATTTGAAAATCAAAATGATTCTTTGATCAAGACCAATTCGGAACTTGAAAAGAAGGTTATTGATTTAAAAGATAATGAAAAGTATTTTGAACAAGAAAATGTTGATTTAAATAACCTTCTTTTCGAGTTAAAGGATCATTACCTCAAGGAGGTTAATGATCTCAAAGCTTCCTTGAACAAGGTTGGGAAACCAAGTTTTGAAAAAGATAATCTTCAAAACCCAACCATGTAAAAAAGAACTTTGGTGGATACAAACATGGAGGGTACTCAAGGCCCTATTATGGTAAGAAAGTTAGAAGTGTGTGGATTCCTAAATATGTTATTGCTTCTAACAATGTTAATGAGATTGCCTCTTGGATTCCTAAGGGAACCAAGATTTTGAGAACTAATGTTCATGGACTCAAAAAGATTGGGTACCAAAAATCAAAGTTTGATTCCATGTTTGTAGGGGAGCATTGCTATAAGGCCAAGGCTACAAGTGCAAACTCATGGTACCTTGATAGTGGATGCTCAAGACACATGACCAGAGACAAGAGTCGATTCTTGGAACTAAAGCCAAAGGGTGGATGAGGAGTAGTAACATTTGGTGACAACTCCAAAGGCCACATTGAAAGAATTAGTTCCATTGGTAATTATTCATCCATTCTCATTGATAATGTTTTATATGTCAACGGTCTAAAACATAATCTTTTAAGTATTAGTTAATTGTGTGACAAAGGTTTCAATGTTCTTTTTGATTCTAATGGTTGCAAGCTTTTAAGCATTGAAACAAATAAAATTGCACATTTTGGTCATCGCATAGGAAATATATACATGGTGCATTTAGATGAAATTCATATTTCTAATGCATGCTTTGTTGCAAATGATGAACATGATTCATGGTTATAGCATAGAAAATTAGGGCATGCAAGCATGAGTGTTTTAGAAAAATTGGTTTCAAAAGATCTAGTTATAGGTTTGTCTAAAATAAAGTTTTCAAATGATAATATAATATCCCAATTTTTGGACTAGTGACCAAAATGTAATTTGTAAAAGTTTAAGGGTTAAAGTGTGAACTTTGGAAAAGTTCAGGGACCAAAGTGTAATTTTAAAAAGTTATGTATTTTAACCCCGTAAATGGATAGTTTACCCCCAAGAGTGGTATTTTTGTGTTACCCAAATTTTTCATACGAGGCTTATATTATTCAAATTTGGATCGAACAACAAAGTTAAGCGTGCTCAAGCCAGAGTAGCATTAGGATGGGTAACCTTATGGAAAGGTTTCATGTCAGTAGTTGAGACTGATAAAAGGGAAATCAGTTCGAGTTGAAATTTTTTTGTATGGATATCTGATAAAGGATTACTAAGAGAAATTTATCTAATAAAGATTTCGGGTAAATTATCAATATATTGGACTGAGTCAAAATTTCAAGATTTTGATTTTAAAAAAATTATGGAATATTTTGTATGTCAAAAATATTTACATATGGATATCAGAAATATGAGAATTTCATATTTTACCCGATAGTTTGGAAATTGGAAAAATCATAGAAAGTGAATATCGGGTAACCGGATCGAATATTTTATTATATTTGGTTGGATTCTAACTAGATTTAGTTAGATGGTAATGGAATGACAATTTTCAAGTCTTGTTAGTAAATAAAGTCTAGTTGGAGGGAAAATTGGACTAGGGATGGCAACGGGGCGGGGCAGGTTTTTGGCCGCCCCGATATATTAATCCCAAAACCCGACCCCGCCCCAAAAATAAAATAATAATTTACCCGCCCCACCCCGATGTATAAACCCTAAACCCAACCCGACTAAAAAATGTCAAAAATATATATTAAATTTCATTGACAATAAATGTTAGATTCGATCGAACGACCATTATATTTAAAAAATATAAATTTCACAGACTTTAAACTATATAAAAAATAAAATAAAACCAATTAAATTACTCATATGAAGAAAAAAATACATATTAAAAAAAATAAACTCGACCATTGACTTTTAGAATCAGATATGTTAAAATTCGAACAATATCTAACAAAAATTTACGATAAACACAAACTAAAAAAATAGCTTGAAACTCCTAAAAGTCTTTATATATAATGGTATTTTTATAAATATAATAAAAATAATAAAAAATACTGGGGCGGGGAATTTTCATATCATACCCGAACCCGCCCCGACCCGACTTTACATTTTTAAATACCCGCCCTGCCCTGCCCCGATCCCCAAAAATCATAAGAAAAAACCCAATCGAGTCGGGTCGAGGCACACTGGGTCGGGTCGGGGACGGGTAATTTTGCCAACCCTAAATTGGACATTTGCCATGGATGGCATTTTTGAAATATTTTGAAATGTTGAGGGCATTTTTAGAAGATGAAAAACACATGGATTTAATCTTGGCCCTTGGTTTATGTTAAGATTAAATTTAGCCATTGGATTTGAAGGCTAAATTAGTAACTTTACTAATTAAATGATTTTAAAATTTATTTAATTATTACATGTGACTTAAAAGGATAAAAGATGAACTAATTTGTTTATCTTTCTTGGATATTTTCGAAACACAAGGGGAAAAATAAAAAAGAAAATTTCTTTGGCAAATTTGAAGGTTCTAAAATTAGAATCAAGGTATGTTGCTTTGAAATAAATCGATCTATGCTTAATGCTCGTTATTTTGATAGTAATATTGTATGCTACTATGAAGAGTAGTTCATGTTCTTGAAGGGAGATAAATTGGAATTTCATTAACCATGTTAGAATTAAGGCTTGACTTAAGTAATTCAAGTGTTGTAAACATGAAAACAAGCTTGAATTTAGTTTAATTCTACGTTCAATGTTATAAACCCTAACCCTAGAATTTGAGGATTTGGTTAGGGAATTGAATAAAGGATGGAAATGAATGATTTGTGATATTAGAAGCCTTAATTTGTTGTTAGAATGAAAATTTTCCCTTAGGAAGAATAAAAGGACCAATTCGGTTAGAATTGGAAATGAAAGGGAAATTATTTTGAAAATTATTCTAGTATTAGAAATGATGAGATTATGATCAAATTAGCTTGATTTGATAATTTAGGACCAAAATGGAAATATTGGAAAGTAAAGGACCATTTCGGTCAAGGAAGAGAAATTAGAGGAAATTATGGAAAAAATTCCATAAGATTGGATATGATGAAATTATGATTTTACAAGCTTTAAAATGTCATTTGGACCATTTTAGAAGATTGTAAAAACATAAGGATCAATTCAAAAATCTTAGAAAGATTGGGGACCAATTTGGCATTTTGGAGAAAATTTAGGACTAAAGTGAAAAATTGTTTTCATGGAAGCATTATGCTTAAATTGTTATTGGAATGAAGTTTTGATCATTCTTTGATTAAAATTTGAAGAGAATTCAAGGTATTAAAGGTATAATGACTTATGTAATGGATATAAGATTGGACAATTATAGAAATAATTGTAGGAAAATTATTCCTATTGTATTTATGTGTTAGTATGATACTAATATATAATTTGAAATGTATTTATGGCATGTTGATGTACATATGGATCGTGATCAAAACCGAGATCGAACTACCAAACGAGGAAAGGACATAAATCAAGCTGAAGCTTAGTGAGGCTAAGTACATATTGGCAACTTATAAAGTGTCAAGGTGAGTGCATTATATGCATGGAAAATATTATGTTTTATTTGAAAGACTTGTGATAATTCTGTTATAATTATATGCTTGAAGATTATATTTATTTTGATATTTGACAAAGTAGAAAATGTCAAAGGTAGAAGGATTACATGCATTGATCGCAGATAATTTGATTATGATATGTTTATGTGATATTTAGGGTATAAACTACACAAGTATTCGATTATAATTGCCATGGATGAATTAAATACAATAATTGAAATGAATGCCCAAGTAAGTTATTGAGGAATAGAGTATAGTTGGCATGCCATAGAGTCCAGCGGTTTAGCACTTCAGTGCAGTATATTAGCACTTAGGTGTAGTTATTTAGCACTTAAGTGCACTTCTTTAGTACTTCGGTACAGTTTTTGACTCGTGTACTCAACTCTTCAAGTTAATTTGGGCTATAATTTACGGTATAATAAATAGTATATTGGTTAGAGAGTAGATAAACTCTCAGGAAATGGCAAGGAAGTTAATAGGATTGTAAATATGGATTATATTATTTTAATATGTGATTAACATAAGGGAAATAAATGATTATTGATCAAACTGCATGATTAACTCATTATTGTTATAATTTAAGCATATTGATTTATATTGAATATATATATAATGCCACACTAAGTATATACTTAGCGTGATGACTTTTCACGCGTAGGTAGGAAACCCGGGTCGAAGTAAGGAGTAAGGCATCACTATCAAAGAAGGATATATATACAGTATCGGTAACTACATCTTTGATGTATTTTGATATTTTCTAGTTGGCATGTATGAATGAATATTAGCTCTTTTAAACTAGTCTAGATGTGGATTGTAATATTAACATCTAGATAAGTGGTTAGTATATGATATTGGACTTTGTTAGACTTGATACTAGTTTAAATAAATTACTAGTACTGAAAATTGGGTAATATTATTAAAAATGAAATTTTAGAGTAATCAAAATGATTTTTATTTTAGGCAGTTTTGTTAATCGTAAATTATAGTTATAATTTGCCAAGTTGCTGCCTAAAATTGGGGTTTATCCGATGAATTAAAATTTGGAAATAAATTTTATGCAATTAAAAGGAAAAATTCAAAATCGTCATTTTTGACTTGTATGAATAGCATAAAATGCGATTTAAACATAATGTGACACTCTATACTAGTATTGGGTAATAAATTCTGTTAAGGGTGTTACATTTATTGGTATCAGAGCTACAGGTTTAGCCGATTTTGGATAGGAAATGAGTCTCTATAGAGAGTTAAAGTGAAATACATGCCACTAGGACGTCAAGAATTACTGATATTTGTATAGAGTTATGATGATGCCTGTTATTTAAAACATGTACTCCTTATTTATATTAGATCATGAACAAATGTCAGATTATCGGAAATCCCATCAGGGAATCGAGCAGGATATGCCTGCTCAGAGTAGGAGTAATGAGGTAAATCAGAACTCACCTCAAGTTCAGCAAAATGTAGAGCAATCATCTCAACAGAATGTAGAGCATCAAGCTCGGGAGCAAAGAAATATACTGGTACAAGATCAAGGCTTATTTATGCAGTCTTTGAATGCAATCATAAATTGGCGGGCACCAGTATCAGTCCCAAAGGAATTAAGGAACATTGGGGCACCAGAATTTCGAGGTGATACTGATGTAGATCCTATGGTTGCCGATTATTGGTTAAATGATATCAAGATCATGTTAAGCAGAATCCTTGTGATAATCAAGGAAAATTGGAAGGAGTAATATCTCTTTTGATGGAACAAGCCAGCGTATGGTGGAACGTGATAACTGCACAAGTACCTCCGAAACGGATTACTTGGGAATTCTTTTTGCAGGAATTCAAGGAAAAATATATTGGAGACGTGTTTGTCGAGGAAATGAGACAACAATTTTTACAGTTGAAATAGTATGGCAGATTGGTTTATGAATATTAATACGAATTCAATAGACTAAGTCGATTTGTAACAGAGCTTCTTCCAACCGAGAAATCCATAATAGACAGATTTATAGCTGGGTTGGATTCTCAATATAAAAAGATTTTGGTCTCCCATAACTTCACTTCTTTTCAAGAGGTAGTGAACTGGGCCAAGGCCATGGAGAAAGTTGACCTATAGGAAAAAGGTGAGAAGCAGAGTCAGAACGGGAAAAGGTCTGAAGGTTCATTTTCTGCATCATCCTTTAAACGCAGTAAAGGAATGCCACAACAGTATCCTACAACATCAGCCTCTTCTGTTAAGATGGGGTATGTAGGAGGAAAATCGAAGCAATCCTAGACGGGTACTACGGGTACTCAAGGTTTTGGAATTCTATTATAGAATGCGAGCATTGTGGCAGAAGGCATCCTAGTCAGTGCTGGTTGACTGGGGCATATTTCCATTATTGGCAAGCTGGTCATTTCAAGAAGAATTGTCCAGAACTTCACCTAAATCAGTCTATTGTAACACACCAGGCGGCAAAGGAAATAAAAGTGGTAAACCGGGAACATCTGTATCTACACCTAATCAAGAGAGCAAGGTTGCAGCTGGGGTATACCACATTAAAACTGTTAAGGATCAGGATGATGCAGAGATCGTAGCATGTAGGATCAGGATGATGCAGAGATCTAGGCTCTACTCATTCTTACATTAGTTCTAAAATAATACTTGAAAGAAATATCCCAATAGAACCAATTTCGAATGAATTAGTTGCCATCAATCTAATAGGACAGTGCCAAAGTGAGTCGAATATGCAAGAAATTTCCTCTAAAGATTCAAATAGTAGATTTTCTTACCAGTCTTATGGAATTACCTTTCCAAGAATTTGAAATTATTCTTGGAATGGATTGGTTATCAGCATATGATGCTATTATTGAACGCCGACATAAAAAGGTTAATCTTAAAGAAGCTAAACGGCTCAAAGATGGTATTTGTAGGTGAATGACCGGATAATCTATGCAATGTGAATGGTGCTTTAGAAACAAAAATAAATCTGGAAAATATACCAGTAGTACGAGAATTTCCATATGTTTTTCCCGATGAATTATTGGGATTACCTCCCGATTGAGTGGTGGAATTTGGTATTGAGGTGCTTCCTGGAACAACACAAATATCGATAGCATCTTATAGGATGCCTTCTACAGAGCTTAAAGAGTTGAAAGCTTAGTTACAAGAATTATCAGACTGAGGTTTTATATGACCTAGTATATCACCTTAGGGAGCCCCAGTTATATTTGTAAAGAAGGACGGATCAATGAAATTATGTGTGGATTGTCGTCAGCTTAATAAAGTGACGATAAAGAATAAGTATCCTTTGCCGAGAATTGATAATATATTAGTTTATTCTAAAACCAAGGAGGAGCATGATACTCATCTTCGAGTAGTTCTCCAGATTCTACGAAAAAAAAGTTGTATGCAAAGTTGTCAAAATGTGAAATATGGTTATTGGAAGTAATTTTCCTTAGGCATATAGTTTTAGCTGAAGGAATTTGAATTGATCTTAAGAAGGTTCAAACAATTCATGAATGAAAAGTCCCTAAGAATGTCTCCGAAGTAAAAAGTTTCTTAGGATTAGCTAGTTATTATCGGTAGTTTGTGAAAGATCTTTTTCAATGATTGTCACCCGAGATGAATAAGATCCATGATGTATTTTATGTATCCATGTTGAGGAGGTATAGATCAAATATTTCGCATGTCATTACACCAGAAGAAATCAAAAACCAACCGGATCTGACATACGAAGAAGAACCTGTAAGGATCTTAGCTCGGAGAGAAAAGCATTTAAGAAATAAAAAGATTCCTCTAGTTAAAGTTTTATAGAGAAATCACAAAATAGAGGAAGCTACTTGGGAACCCGAGGAATTAATGAAAAAACAACATCCGTATCTTTTTGAACCTAGTACATATGGAAAATTCGAGGACGAATTTTCTTAAGGGGGAGGAATTGTAATATCCCAATTTTTGGACTAGCGACCAAAATGTAAGTTTTGAAAGTTTAAGGGTTAAAGTGAGAACTTTGAAAAAGTTTAGAGTGTAATTTTAAAAAGTTATGTAATTTAACCTCGTAAATGGATAGGTTACCCCCCAAGAGTGGTATTTTCGAGTTATCCAGATTTTTCATACGAGGCTTATATTATTCGAATTTGGATCGAACTGCAAAGTTAAGCGTGCTCAAGCAAGAGTAGCATTAGGATGGGTGACCTTATGGGAAGGTCTCATGTCAGTAGTTGAGATTAATAAAAAAGGGGAATCAGTTCAAGTTGATTTTTTTGTATGGATATCTGATAAAGGATTATTAAGAGAAATTTATCCGATAAAGATTTTGGGTAAATTATCAGTATATTGGACCGAGTCAAAATTTCATGATTTTGTTTTTACAAAAATATGGAATATTTTGTATGTCAAAAATATTTACATATGGAGATCAGAATTATGAGAATTTCAGAATTTACTCGATAGTTTGGAAATTGGAAAAATCGTAGAAAGTGAATATCAGGTAATTGGATCGAATTGAAATTTTAAAGACAGTTCCAAGGATTATGGAAAATTCATAAAATATTATTTTATGAATATTTTATTACATTTGGTTGGACTCTAACTAGATTTAGTTAGATGGTGATGGAATGCCAATTTTCAAGTCTTGTTAGTAAATAAAGTGTAGTTGGAGGGCAAATTGGACATTTTCCATGGATGGAACTTTTGAAATATTTTGAAATGTTGAGGGCATTTTTAGAAGATGAAAACACATGGATTTAATCTTGGCCATTGGTTTATGATAAGATTAAATTTAGCCATTGGATTTGAAGGCTAAATTAGTAATTTTACTAATTAAATGAATTTAAAATTCATTTAATTATTACATGTGAATTAAAAGGATAAAAGATGAACTAATTTGTTCATCTTTCTTGGATATTTTTGAAACACATGGGGAAAAAGAAAATTTCTTTGGCAAATTTGAAGGTTTTAAAATTAGAATCAAGGTATGTTGCTTTGAAATAAATTGATCTATGCTTAATGCTCTTTCTTTTGATTGTAATATTGTGTGCTATTATGAAGAGTAGTTCATGTTCTTGAAGGGAGAGAAATTGGAATTTCATGAATAGAGTAATGATTAGGCCTATTTTAAAGAAAACTCCTTATGAGATTTTAAAATCCAAAAGGCCTAACATTAGCTATTTTCATCCATTTGGATGTAAATGTTTTGTTTTAAATAATGGAAAAGATAATTTGTGCAAATTTGACTCTAAAAGTGATGAAGCTATTTTCTTAGGATATTCTTTGAACTCTAAAGCTTATTGAGTATTTAATAAAGAACCTTAGTTGTTGAAGAGTCTATACATGTGATTTTCGATGATAACCTCCTTCCGAGGAAGGATTCTTGTGATGATGATGATGTAGGGATTTTTGAAGCCAATGATGGTGGGCAATCATCAAAGGTGAATAAAGTTCCAACCAAAGAAGAAGAAACACAAGATCCACGTCTAGAAGCCTTGAAGGACATGAGCCTTGAGGAAAAGGAAGTGAGCTACTCAAGAGAGTACAACTATGTCAAAGGTGGTGAGATTTTGGGTGATCCATGTAACCCCCTCGACCCGGCCAAGTTGCAAGACCGAACCGAGAAAGCTACATTAGGTTTACCGAGGTAAACCGAAAAGATTAACCTTAAACACAACCATTTTTTTTCTTTTATCTTGTCTAGATGTATTAAATCTTTCCTACATTATCATTTGGTTCATAGGTGATCACTCATCTCAATCGGGGATCGTAACGATATCCAATTGACCATGAACACGAAAAAGGGACCAAAATGTAATTTCGGCAACTTTAAAGGGCTTTTCTAACTTTTAAGTTATCAACCTTTAATTAAACATATTCCATGCTTACAAGTCAAAAACTAGCCCAATACGATCATCCAAACCCATTCAATTGCTTCCACAATATTCAGGGATTAAAACGAAAGAAAACAGAACTTTACTAAAGCCATTAACTAACTTAACTGCCATGGGTATCGATATGCTCATCTAAGTATCGGTACGCCCTCTCTAATTTGAATTCCAAAAATTCTAGAAGCCTACTCCTGTACCGGTACGACCCTGCGTACCAATACGCCTTACCAAAACCAAAGGCCCGTACCAATCCTCAAACCCGTGTACCGATCCCCCAAGCTAAATTCAGTCTTCCTGTACCGATATGCGAACCCATGTATCGGTACACTACTGTAATGATACACTCCCGTATCGCAACGCCTAGTCTGTGTACTAGTACCACAAGCCTGAAATAGCTTCCTGTATTGATACCGATACGCCTGGACCTAAATAGTCACAATTGGCTGATTTAACATGCTCACCTCAATACTTTACCACTTCACTATGCCATAAAACTTTCATACAACAATATCTAAATGCAAAAGCAACCTAAACAATATAAACTCGGAAACCAATTGGCTTCCACTCATCCAATGATAATCTAAAGGCATGCTTCCTAAAAACACTTTGCCTTACGACCCAAAATGCACAATTAAGCCATTTTCAGCATAAGTAACATACCAACACACTCAACATAGCATACTGAGCTTGGTCCAATCAGCACAACAAGGCAAACCACAAGGAAACTCTAGATGCATACCTAAGACACCATTCATCCATGACAACAACATGTATTAACATCAAGCTTAGCAACATCAACATTCCTCAAAAACCAGTATAGAAAACATACTCAAAATCTATAAGAAAACAGGATTACAACCCCCAAGAACCTTGGCGAACACATTGCCTTATTAACCAAAAAATATAAACCGAGTTCATACTCAAAGTAGTTTATCTCTTGGATCCTTGCAAACCTTGCCTTTGCTTCCCTGAACTTTAATGCTCTGCATCATTTGGAAAAGAGAGTGTAAGCACACATGCTTAGTGAGGATGCTCATAAACAAGGATGCATAAAACCATTTAAAAACTATACACTTGCTTTTTCTAAAAACATGCTTACAACCTAAGCATTTTTCCATGATTCCAACCGAATCAAAACACAATAACTTTTATAATATCATAAACAATGAATGCTTGAATTCCAAAGCATTTTTACCAACCATGCTTATATTCCCAATGCATTATAAACAAGGTTCAACACATGAACTTTCACATATATTGGCATTTATAGTGACCCAGATAGACTACCTCTATCTCATACACATATCAGATACACGGATCTCTCATACCATGCCTAGTTAAACCACATGATATCCCAAACCTTGCCTAGTTAAACTGCAAGATTTGACACCCTCGCCTCGTTAAACTGCGAGATTTCACCTTTGCCTAGTTAAACTGCAAGATCACCATCGATTTGGGTTTCCTAGTTAAACTGCATGCCCCAAATGATGTCCCAACAGTCCGAGTGGCCTAGTTAAACAGTCATACCACAAGGACCCATGACCACAATCAATTTTGTTCATATTTTATAGTGCACTTTTAATCCTATGACATGCCAAATATGTTCGGTTGTTTCCTCACCTTGTCACATAGCCAATATATCATTTACAAAACCATTTACTTATTGTTTTACAATGCATTTTATAAAATACCACACATGCAGGTCTCATTGCCAATGCAATAACACCATTCCCATCCGGAATGAAAACCAATGCTCACTAGCATTTAATATACTTGAAAACCCCTACATATGTACTCAAAACCTTACATTACCAGTAAGTAAATCATACCATGTTTATCACCAAAACATGCAACAACATGCTCATATCTAAACTGATATTCAAGAGCAAAATAAGGGAAACTTACTTCCGAGCTTAGGTAAGTGTCTCACACTTACCCTAAACTCCCAACAACCTTTACAAACCTTTGTAAAGCAATTAAAACCAGTTTCCACTCACTGATACGCTTCGCCTTCCTTGTCAACGCGAACCAAGCTCCCGTCAAGCAACCAAACAACGTCAAGCTTTATCGTCTTGATTATCCCCTGTTTTAAACACATACAGCCAGAGGATAAATGCATTAAAATGCATTCAAACCATTGCCTAACAACAATCTCCCACAACTCCCAAGTTGCCCACTCAAAAACCATCTCAAACATTTCGAAAACACCATCAAACATTTCCAAAACATAACCCAGCCATAAAACAACAATTCAAGCCTTAAATCCACATCTAACAACATCCAAAAACCCTTTCCTAACATCCTTTTACCTCCAGCAAAGATTAAACTCGAATATCACCACAATAACTCAAAACTAGCAACCTAACTAATTAGAGATTCAAGAGTTTCAGGATTCTATTGATAAAAACAACTTATCAATATCAAAATACAACCAAAACATATATTAAATCCATCTCAATTACTAGAAATCAAATCCACTTCGAAAATCACCATGATTCATCCAAATTTCCAAAATAACTCAATCAAACATGGATAAAACATTAAAACCACAACACAACTTATAAATCAAGGATCAAATACTAGGGAATATCAATAACGAACCATTTAACAGAGGGGATCACGAACCTTACCCCTGTTATGTGATTTATCCCTCAATTGGCTTGTTAAAAGCGAAGAAAATACAAGATTTCAATGAGATTTTGCAAAACAAAGTTAAAGGAACAAATTAAAATCAATAATCTGAGTGAGATGAGTTCTTACCTCTGCATTTTGATAAAACTCTGAGTGTTTGGAAGAAGAGAAGTTGAGAGAAAAAGTTTAGGAAAAAGTTACATGAAATTCTTTTAAAAGCTAATAACTAACTTTATATATTTAATCCATTTTAACAACCTTTTAAAACACATGATTAAAATGATTTAATTGAAGGGAGAAACCACCAAAAAACACTTGGTATATTAGCTCCTTAAGGATTCTAAGGATTTGACCCTTTTGATTTCAGTCACTTAAAATAGTTTTCAAAAATCGCATTTTAGTCACTAACACAAAATGTCATATTTTCGATTTCTATTTTCCAAAATTGATTCCACCAAAAATCAATATATATTAAAATATGATTTTTAACTATTTTTCCATATTTTTATCTTACCAAAAAATATACAGTCCTGAATCCGACTCAAATCTCTAACTCGGTCCATTGGACCGTCTAATAAACCTCAAAACCGCTAAGCCTAAAACCGGGGTGTTACAATCCATCCAAAGGGGTAACCACTAGACTTTCTCTTAAAAATGCATGTAATGTAGCATTTATCTCATGCATAGAGCCTAAGAATGTTAAAGAAGCATCAAATGATGATTATTGGATAATGGCCATGCAAGAGGAATTAAACCAGTTTTAGAGAAGTCAAATTTGGACATTAGTTGATAGGCCTAGTAATAAATCTACTATAGGAACTAAATGGGTATTTAGAAACAAACTAGATGAGAGTGGTAATATAGTGAGGAACAAGGCTAGACTTGCTGCTCAAGGTTACACTCAAGAAGAGGGAATCAATTTTGATGAAACCTATGCACCCGTAGCTAGAATGGAAGCCATTAGGATGCTTTTAGCATTTGCATGTTATCACGAATTTAAGCTTTTTCAAATGGATGTAAAAAGTGCATTTTAAAACGGTTTTATTAATGAAGAAGTATATGTTGAACAACCACCTGGTTTTGAAGATCCAAATTACCCAAATCATGTTTTTAAACTTTCAAAAGCTTTATATGGTTTGAAAAAGCTCCTAGAGCTTGGTATGAAAGATTATCAAGTTATCTAATTGAAAAAGGCTTTGAAAAAAGAAAGGTGGACACTACACTCTTCATTAAAAGGAATGGGAAAGACATTTTAGTAGTTCAAATATACGTTGATGGTATAATTTTTTGTTCTACTAATGAATTGTTTTGCCAAGATTTTGCTAAGTTGATGCAAGGTGAGTTTGAGATGAGCATGATGAGGGAGATTTCATTCTACTTAGGGCTCCAAATTAAGCAAAGGATGGACGACATCTTCATCAATCAAGCTAAGTGCATCAAGGACATGCTCAAGAAGTTTGGCTTGGAGAATGTGAAACCTCAAGCCACTCCAATGAGTTCTTCCACAAAGCTTGACAAAGATGAAGGAGGTAAGTGTGTAGATTTAAAGCTTTATCGCTCTATGATTGGATCTTTGCTTTATCTTATCGCAAGTAGACCCGGCATTATGTTTAGTGTTTGCTTGTATGCTAGATTTCAAGCTAGTCCTAGAGAATCACACCTTACAGCCGTTAAGAGAATCTTTAGATACCTTAGAGATACACCTTGTTTAGGTCTTTGGTATCCTAGAGAGTTTTCCTTTAGTTTACATGCCTTTTCGGATGTGGATTATGGGGGTTGTAAGATAGATAGAAAAAGTACCTCCGATACATGTCAATTCCTAGGTAGTATGCTAATATCATGATTCTCTAAGAAGCAAAATAGTGTAGCATTATCTACCACCGAGGTGGAGTGCATATTGGCAGGGAGTTGTTTTGCTCAAGTCCTTTGGATGAAACAACAACTCTTAGATTATGGAATTGATGTAGGTGCCATCCCCATTAGGTGTGACAACACTAGTGCTATTTGTCTCACTAAGAATCCCATCCAACATTCTAGAACCAAACACATAGAAATAAGGCATCATTTCATTAGAGATCATGTCTTGAAAAATGATGTAGTTCTAGAATACGTAGACACCTCAAACTAATTAGCGAACATCTTTACCAAACCATTAGACAAATAGCGTTTTTGGTCTCTTAGGAGAGAGTTAGGTTTAACCAGCCATTCTTGATCCTTAGAGCATCTTTTGGTCTTAAAAATATGCTTACATTTGATTGATTTCTAATGTGTTTTTGCTCCTATATGCACCTATGCTTTTTCTAGGGGGAGTATGTATCTATTTATGCTCATACATAATGTTCTCATATCATTTTCATGCATTTCGATTTTATTAAAATCGAATTTTTGAGCAACCTACAGCCAAAACTGACATTTCTGGCACAAGCATATCGATGCGGTTATCCGATATCGATAGGGGTCGTTTACAATCATTTCAGTACAAGTTTACCTATACCGGTACGGATCACGCATCGAAACAGTTTTAAAAGCGTTTCGGTAGTGGTTTCGATACGCTAATGTGGCGTATCGGTACGCGTTCACGCTGGACAATTTGAAGGGCTTTAAAAGTGGGTTTTTCACTTTAACTCAAATACCCACTTTTTCTTAAAACCCTAGATACGAAATCCTCTATAAAAACCTCTCAATCCCTCATATTTTCTCACACAATTCTTAAAAATTCTTGAGGGCTTTTGGATTTTAATCAAACCCAAGCAAAAATCATTAAGTTTGTGCATCCAAATCTCTTCATTCATCCTTAATCGCAACTTCAAGGTATAAACTCTAACCTTTTCTTTTTAATTTTCGTACATATATATACACTTATTTTGTATTATAATCATAGATTTAGAACATATATAGTATAGTTTTCAATATTTTTGTAAAAACTTTTTCAAATCTGAAATTTTTTCATTCAAATTTAAAATTATATCGTATAATTTTTTAACACTGTTTTTGAAGTTTTCTTTTAACAAAAATTATTTTTATAATTGTATATGTTTTAAAACTATATTGTATAGATTTTAACCATACCTTGATTATTGGATTAATTTTTAGATTGAATGTGTTGATTTATGCATACATCATTTTGGGTTTGATTTTGTTTTCAGATTATGGCACCAAAGAAACGTGCAAGAAAAGACATTGCCTCAAGTTCCAATCCTCCTAGTCAAAATCCTGACCATAATGGTAATAGACCCAATTTTACCTATATCTATCAACATTGTTTTAATGAACCTAAATTTCCTCTAGCCGTGGATCATTTTAAAAAGTATCAAAGTTACAAAATTTGCCAAGAGCGGGTTACTTCCATCCCTTTTCTTTCATACGAACGTTTTTTATTTAAATATCTATCTTTGATGGAAGAATGGAAGTTTATGCAATTTTAGAGTATACCCGAGATTTTATACTGAAAACTTGTTTTCATATTTTATTCCAATGCCCGGTGTATTTACAATGAAAAGAAAACCTTGGTTATTGCGATTGAGTCTTATTTAATGGGTCAAAAATTTCGTATCGATTCAACCGTTTTAGCAAACTATTTGGATCTTGAGGATACGGGGATTGATGATGAGGATTCTTTGGGACATACTCTTGAAGGCTCTATGACCGTACTATATGCCTACGACCGTATACTACACCTCATGATCACTTGGTGGTTCTGTCCATCCGGTGGGAAGTTCTCCACGATTCGACAATTCGATGAGTTTTGGATTCGTTGCTTCCGTGAGGGTAAGCGCCCTAATCTTGCTCAAATTATGTTCCGAGAGATCGTCTTCCTTGTGCAACACCGTCACACCTCTACGGTTACATCCTTCATTTACGGCATCGCCTTGAGCTACATTTTTCACAAGATGGGAATTAATTGATCCTATGACCTTACAGAACCCCTCACCGATCCGATTGATGAGCATTCTCTCCGTCGTGCCAAGTTCACATACTACAATGGAGAATGGGTCCAGTGTTAGAACCAAACCATAATAGATATAAAATCTAAACCCAGGATCTATCATGTTAAATCATCAAGAACAATAAACTGAAAGAACTAATTACGGAAGCGTACCTGAATTAATCAGTAGACTGAAAACCTTGAATCTTGATGTTGAAATCCTAAATCTTTGGTATTGATCTTCCAAGAAGATAGGTTTTCCCTTGATGTTGGAATCATTTGTATTTTCTAAATTTCAAGGTTACTTTTAGGGAATTGAGTAAGACTAAATTTGTCTTGTTTAGCAATTTGAGTATCACTTGGTTTACTCCCAATGAACTTGTAGTATATACAGTTGTCAACCAAATTTATCTCAAAACTGAACGAGATAATTACTTGGTGAAATTTATAACATCATTAATGGGAGTTCTACTTAAGCTCATCGATGAATTTCTTTAATTTACATATCATTGATTTTGTATCATTAGACACAAATCTATGATTGTACCATATAATTTGTTTCTTCAATGTCACCATTGAAAAATACAAGCTTAACATCCATCTTATGTAGCCCAAGATTAAAATAAGCAACAAGCGTCGTGATTATCTTAAAAGAGTCTTTCAATGAAACTTGAGAGAAAGTCTCCACAAAATCAATGTCTTCTTTTAGAGTATATATTTTAGATACAAGACATGCCTTATACTTATCTACATTACCATTTGCATTCCTCTTGATTTTAAATATCCATTTACAACCAATTGGTTTGCACCTTCAAGTAATGAGACAAGTTCATAAACTTTATTGTCTTGCATAAAATTATACTCTTCTTGAATGACATCAATCCACTTGTGAGAGTTAGAACTTATATGGTCTAATAAAAAAATAATTGAGTCATTTCCTATCATTCCATTGTTACCTTTTTTGAAGAAATACAATATAATAATCTGGAATAGTATTTCATCTTCTTTATTGACACTTATTTTTTTTAAAGGTTGTTGAGTTTGTTCTTCTGAAATAATTACCTTCTCCTGAATGAGAGTTGTTCAACATTGTTTTGTTAAGGTACTTGATTCACTTCTTAATTAATGATAGGCATGAAAACCTAAACATCGTCAAAAGTGATAGTAGGAATTAAATTATAATCCAATCCCTCTTCAATAGCAATGTACCTAACCTTATTTCTCCCTCCAAACTTAACATCCTAAAAAAATTATAGATTTCTCCTTAAATAATTACTAATTGTGGGATCATAAAACTTACAACACATGGATCACTCAAAATAACCGAAGTAGTTGCTTGCTCTTGAAGTTTAATTTCTTCACATGTGTCCTAACTTGTTACAAAAGAAATCAACCATTTGTAACTTATTGTTATTTCTTTTGAGTTGGACCTTAGCAACTTTATTCTAATATTTTTATTGCCCTTATTCTTAAAGATACTAACTAAATAAGCACTGACCAAATGATTATTTTACACTTATAATGCTTCAACCTTTCTTCCTCTTGAATACAATGAGAAATGAGCCCAAATAGAGTTTATTTCTCCCTTTGGCAATTGTAACTTGAATTGGTTAAACTGTATAGGAAGCAGTGCCAAAACCATAAGAACAAACAATTGTTAGAAAGTTTAATCTTATGTGCCTTAAATTTTGAAGCAATATTAAACATTTTCATAATGTACTCCCTCACATTTCCTTGACCCTTATACTTTATAGACATCAAAGAAAGCATAAGTGATGTCATCTTAACCTTAATGTTTTGGTTAAAACATTTCTTACTTTCGTCAAGGAAACCCTTAATGAGTAATCTCTTTAGATTTTTTTTACTCCTAGATACTTATAGAATGTTATTCATTATAATCATTAGACTCGTGTGATTTGAACAATCTCACCTCTCAAAATCTCTTTTATGGGTGCTTACCGCTGTAAGAGGTGCAAGTTATTCTTCCCTTATGCAAAGTCTATGTTCATACAACCAAATACTATATGTAAGTGTCTTTTCTATTCCTTGAAACTAGTTTCACTAAACATGAGTGTAGAATGTATTTAACAGATATTGTGACAGCAAAGATAAATTACCAAAATATAGAACAAAAATAAATAAATAAAATAAAAACAAGCTCATATAAATATTCATAAGTAAACAAATAAATTCAAAATAATGGCTAGTTCCCCTCAAGATACCAAGCACAACATTAATATCAAGTCTTTGGACAGTAATATTAACTGTAAGCGATACTCATGTTGTAGCAATCAAACATTGACAATAAACTATGTCAAACAATAGATTAATCTTTGGACTAACATATTTCTTACATTAAATACCTTATAATTGTCACACATTTATCCACAATTGTCGTTGTAATTTTGCCAAATATTAGCTTTCCTTTGGGCCAATTAATAAACGCATGAATTGCAAAAACCCATAATTATCTTAATATTTTAAATAAACTAATCTACACAAAAGCGGTCACTTTGGTGACGTTATGTTTCAATTAATCCATTAAAATATTAGACATCCGAAGCCAAAATATGAATTTAATTGTTTCAAAAATATTTGTCTTAATTTTATCTTTCAGTCAAATTAAAAGATAACCAAAATAATAATAAATTTGAATAAAGGTAGATCTCATATCAAGATACCAGACACTCCATTAATATTTCATCTTTGGACAAAACATTAACTTGCAAGTGATATCTTGGTACAGTAATTAAACATTGATAATAAGAACATGTCAAATAGAAATATTCCTTTGGGCCGATTATTGCTCACATATAAAACTGAATAATTATCACATGTTTATCACCATAGTTGCACATGTAATAATGTTAATTATTAACCTTCCTTTGGGCCGATTAATACTAACATAATCCGACTTACAAGCACAAAACCTTGTATATATTAAAATAAAATAATTTCTACATTATAGGCCACTTTGGTGATTTAATACTTCAATTAATTTATCTTAAAATATATAATATAAATATATCGATATTCAAATTTAAAATTTTGTAACAGTCAAAACTGAAATTTCTAATAACACTTAAATTTCCGAAATAACCCAAAATAAGGTTATCTGAATGGGGCTATTAGAAATCGAAAAAACCTAAATCTTCGACTGTTTCTTAAAAAAATATCTTAAACCTTAAACATGCATTTACCAAAATCAAAGTCGAATTCAAAAAATTCGATCTTTAACTAAAAGCCAAAAATCAGAAGTATCATACAAATGAGTAATTCATATAATGATCACTCAAAACTTTAATATAACCATAATAACTTGAATTAAAAAAATTGATCAAACTGATTCAAATATAAATTCTATAAGATTAATGGCATTGCGACAAATAACAATATACCCCAAATAAATCCAAAGTCAAAACTGAAGTCATGCAATTAATAGCATACTTTTAGAAACACGAATGCAATTGCAATTGATAAAAATTAATCAATTGCAAACCGTAAACTAAACAATAGTATTTGTATTCATGTGAATACCAAAATCCTAAATACGATACATATGGTCTCAAATCCAACAAAATATATTCTATTAATTGTTCGTAACTCCAAATAAAGAAGCAAAAGTCTGGACTGAATTACAAAAAAAAAAGCTGCATGAGACTAAAACTAAATTACAAAAATAAATATGGACCAAAGTGCATGAGTTCACAACATAAAGAACTAAGGGTGTCATTATCCCATTCCTTAAAGTAGGCACTTGGCGTCATTATCTCTGTAGCTTTTTTTAATGATTTAAAACCCTAAGAAGCCATATATTGGGAGGAGTAGGCAAGTAAGAAGCCGCATATAGATGAATTATAATTCTCAAAAAAATTTTAAGACTTACTATTGGTAATCAAGTTTAATTGAAATCATCAATGTTTGCATAACCGTACATGGACATTCAAGAATGTAATCGTATCTATAATAAGATATAAAACCTTAAAACCTTCATTCGTCATAAATTAAAACTTAAAATTTCAATATCCGTATTTAATCTAAATACCAAATCAAAATAGAATCGATCCAAAAAAATAAAAAGTAAATTCGTTTTCAATGATTCAACATGACAAAGCGCGGATGCCACTTGTTAGAACCAAACCATAATAGATATAAAGATGTCAAATCATCAAGAACAATAAACTGAAAGAACTAATTGTGGAAGTGTACCTGAATTAATCGATAGACTGAAAACCTTGAATCTTGATGTTGAAATCCTAAATCTTTGGCATTGATCTTTCAAGAAGATAGGTTTTCCCTTGATGTAAAACTCTCTGGCGGAGAAGGAGAGAAAAACAATTTAACCTATTTCTTGGGGACCACTACCTCTTTATATAGTTAATTATTAAATCAACTATTAGCTATTTATAACTCTGCCCCTCATTGAATTATAAATATATCTTACGGTATCTACACTTTTATTTCCATGACACTTTAATACCTATGACACGCCTAACATAATTGGTCACTTGATTTTGTGTCATACTTTATAATAGGAACATACATTTTACATATGTGCCCACAATTGCGGATTTTAATCCAACATCTGGAACACCGATCTTCCGGGAGGTGTTCAACCCGATCCGGTGGCAGCTCCTATAGCGGCTCCAATTCCACAAGCTCCGGTGGCCAACCTAATCTTGATGCTCTCATGGTTTACCTTAATGAACAATTCACAAACTTGCACACAGCCATGAACTCCGGATTTGCCACTATTGATACACGCTTCACTTGCTTGGAGAAAAGAGTGACAGCAATTGAAAATTGCCAAAACTCTATGGATCTCACTCTTACCGCATTTCATGGCGAGTGGCGTCAATCATTTGGGCCTCTAGCCAATGATGATGAGGATGAAGATGACGAAGATGAAGACGATGGAGATGATGGGATCGATCCTTAGACATTTTGCATTACATATCATATCATATTAGGATTATTATGCACCTATGTTTTTTATGTTCTTATGAACTCATATGCTTTGTTATTGCTTTGTTATTTGGTTTATGTTTTTAGGATTTGAGTTAGATTAAACTATGTTTCTTGAACTGTGATTTGAAGTTAAATGCTTATGTTGCTTATTTAATTGCTTGGAGTAATTTGATCATCTTCAATATTTTTCCCTATTGAATTGATTTTGATCTAACAAAAACGGGGAGAAAAGTTAGCCAAAATTTTTCAAACTTTTTAAGTCTTAAATTAAGTAGGAGTTTTCTAAAGATACTTAAAACTTTTCACTTTAGTTTTGATATATCAAAAAGGGGGAGATTGTAAAACCTATGTTTGATTTTGATGTAACAAAGTGTTTAAGGACTAAATTGTAAAAGAAAATAAATTTTTAAGTACTCAAAAGTCTCACAAAATGACAAGGAAACGTTTTCCAAAGTTAAAGACTTAAACCCAAAAATTTTCTAAGTGTTTCAAGCCAAAAATACACAAATACGCCCAGATGTATCGATACACCCCTCGGTGTTTCGATGCGAAAATTGGCTACTAGAATTTGATTTTGCAAAGCGTACCGATACGGATTAGCCTGTTTCGATATGGCCTTCAAACTTAGCCTGCATTTTAAACGACGCGTTTCGATACGGCCTCACTCATTTCGATACGAGACTCATCTGGGCAAATGGTTTTGTAAAATGTTTCGATATAGGTTTACGCTATTTCGATACAGTTTGAAATATGGGTTTAAGACATTTTTATCCATACCGATACGGTCCATTAAATATTTTCGACCGTTGCCTTGTCAGTTATTGGAATCAACGAACTTTTAATTTTTTCGTTACCCGTATCGATATGCCCCTAGGCGTACTGATGCAATTTTTCAAGTCAGATTCTAGTGAGCAAAACTCGTACCGATACGGCCTTGTCATTTTGATACGCCTCCAACTTTACACTTGAGTCTTTCGATACAGTTTCCCGCGTACTGATACGGCTGTACACAATGGCTATATTTTTCTTGTAATAGGTATCGATACAGGCCTACGTGTATCGATACGGTAGGTGACCAGACAACATTAATTACTTGAAACTTTCTCACCAATGGCTATATTCAATACCCCAACTACCCAAACGGCTAGAATTCAATGAGAGGGTATAAATACAAGACTCCAAAGCTGCTGCAACAACTAATGAACCTACCTTGATCAACACTCAAGCAATCAAGCAAAATCTAACCCTTTGAGCTTTTATTGTCAAACCCTTGTACCCAACTTGTGTATTTCATTGTAATCTTTAATTCAAGTTTGGGGTTGAGTGTTCTTGTAAATTGGGCAAACATTTACCTTGTGAGGGCTTTTATTCATTTGCCATTTATTTCTTTGTATTCAGAAGTGAATTGTTCAAAGCTTTGGGTAGAAAGCTTGAACTTGTAACGGTTGCCTCATTAGCCTAGAAAATGGGAAGAAATTCATAGTGAAATTGGTTGAAAATCCTTAGTAGGAAGCTAAGGTAGTGCAAGTAGAGCTTGTTAGAAGCTTAAACCACTTTAAATCATTGTGTCCCATTGTCTATCTCTTTCGATTTGCTTTCAAACTTTTATAATTTCCAATTCACCCCCTCTTGGCCACCATCTACATTGATTGATCATCCTAACATTATGTGTTAAAGATGGTGTTGGGGATATTGCAGGGTGATCGAGTGTTGTTGCTGGGCTCTTAAGGGTGTTGGTCCGTACTAGTCGTGCTGGTCCTAGCTGGCCCCTGGTGTGTGTTGGGTCGGGTGGTAAGTTGGTATTTGTGTGTTGCTGGAATTGAGGAGAGTGGCATTTGCTGTGAGTGATGTTTTGGCCAATGGTGGTCACTTGTTTGGTGATTTGTTTGTGTTGTGTTTTATCGCATTTATACTATCACGATGTACTATTTTCCTCCAATTTAGGATTAGGGAGGTTTTTAATGAGGCCCCTGGTGGTATTTGGATTGTATGATTTCATCTTAATAAAATCATACTATTTCCGATCAAAAAAATAAATATTAAAAATTTAAGGCATGAAGCTAAAAAATGCCCCCCATGTTTGACTGAATAGTCATTTTGGCCTATATTCTTTTTATGAGCAATTGAACCATCAACATTTCATTTTGGTCAAAATGGCCACTCTATGGATGAAAATTGCTAGTCAACTGATGGTAAATGGCTCGAAATGACGTTACAAGCCTATATGGCAGTGCATGCTGACATGGTAGTATCATATAGACAAATGTGCTAACTTAAAAAAAAATTACATCAGTCAAAAAATAAATTTATAAAATTATATAAAATATAAAATAAATTTCTTTGATCACTTATTATGATAACAGAGTCACCACCAGTACCTTTTATTATATTAGGCGGTCAGAAAACCTAAAAACAAACCAGAGATTACAAAATCTCAAGGGTTCAAGGGCACGATTACATGTGGGGAAGGATTAGCACCCCCGCAACGCTAGTAGAACGACGCTTACTTGATCATTAATATTTTCCTTTGTAACCTAGATGAATGCGTTCAAAGATTAATGTAAAAATCCACAAAGTTCTAAAAGTGACCCGACTTTGCTCAGGGCTGAGGAAACCCAAATCAACTTTAAACACAATGGGATTAAGGTATTAATCCCTAAAATCTGAAAATATAATCTCGCATAGGAGTTTCGACCATTCCCCAACTACTAGGGGAAAACCATATTAACCCTACTTGAGAAAACATTTCATTTTTCTTGATGCAAAGAAAACCCTTTTATGATATTTTATTAATTTATTAAATTTTAAGGAAATCTAAATTCTAAGGTTTTATTCTAAAGGGGCACTTACTTAAAGAAACTAGTCTTAAGAGGCTCTATTTAGCAATTTTTAATTAAAGAGATATCTTGTTAAATTATCTAAAAGATTACCAAGTTGGTAATCATCTAAGGACTAAAATGGTTATACGTAAATCTAAAAACAAAAAAATAGAAAAAATCTAATTAAATATTATACACAATAAATATATATACTATACACAACATTATACAATAAATATAACATAAATATATATAAACACAAATATAGTAAATATAATATATTAAGCTATGATATGTATATTTATATGATAACGTATAAATAATACATGCATATAAAAAGTACATCAATTAGTAAAAAGATTTGAAATTAATGAAAAATACTATAATAAAATAATATATCATGTATGTTTCGTAAAAAAAATAAATCAATCTAGATTATTATAATAATATATATTCATATATACATATATGTTAACTAATATAAATATAATATTATAGTAAAATAAACATAGAACTGTGGAAAGAATATACAACATATTATGCAGAAATTAAATGAAAAATAATCACTTGACATATAAATAAATAAATATATATATATATATATATTAAAAGAGAAAACAACTTATATGGTATATATGGATATACTATAGAATAAAAAATACAATTAATACATTATAATTATCATCGTAAATATTAAAACACATATAGTAAAGAACATTTATTCGAATAGTAATACGTAAGCCAAAGTTAAAAAGGAATAAACATAAAATTAAATTCAAAATTACCTTTTGAGCAACTCCTCCTAAGGGGTTTTAAAAATATATTACCCCAACCAAGATTTTGCAAGAACGATGTTGAAAATGTAAAAGCGCTGGATGAATTTTTACATGTCGTAACGCCTTGGATCTTCACTATTCCGAAGTAAGAATAAAGATGAAACCTCGAACAAAGAAAAGGCTAGAAAAAAAAACTTATGTTTCTTATTTCTCTTGCTCTTCACAATGCTTTTTTTCCCCTTGTTCTCACTATAATGCTCAGCATTTTCGTTGTTGTGTTGTTTGTGTGGTTGATTACAATAAAATGGAGCCTATTTATAGGCTTCGAGAAATCCTAAAATCCCTAAAATAATTTACACATTAATGCTAAATCTTTTTTTTTAGAAAGAGAATAATGATTTTACTTGGGCATCAAACCACTTTCTCTATACACAAAATGGTCCTAAATTAATTAGAATAGATAGGGATAAACCTAAATTTGACTTTGATTACAAATAATCAATAAATTAAGGGTAATCTTCACTCGTGCTCTCTTTTGTTTATGGTTTATTCTATTTTGGTCACCCAAATTTAAAAAAAGGCTATTCTTGCCACTTACATTTGAAAACGTTTCGGTTTTGGTTATTGGACCGTTAGTTTCCGTTACTTGGCTATCGGTAGCTGACATGGCACCTTTAAAATTGGGTAAACTATACCATTATTCACCAAACTATTGATTCTTTCCTATTTTGGTCACCAAACTATTTTCTAGCAAAATTGTCAATAACGTTACATGTTTTTTATATTTTAGTCACTGACCGTTAAGTTTTTGTTAATTTTAAGTGATATAGTGACATTTCATGGTATAATACCAATTTTAGTCCCAAAACATATATATTTCATCGACTTAGTCCTTATTTTCTAGAGTTTTAACTTATTTTTTTGACATTTTATATTTTGGACCTCTTATTTTCACTTCCCTTAACAAACAAACATATTCTTACCTTAAAAACTATGCCGCTGCCATTCATCTTTTTTATCACTCCATGATATAATCACAACCTGAATAAACTCAAAACAATGTAAAAAATCCATAAAAATTAATGAGAAAAAGCAGTAAGCTTACCCATTTGACAAAAGGAGAAAATCATTCCAGTTAGATCAAAAATAGCAGTAAGTTTTGAATTTTTTAATTTTTTTAATTTTCTGATTTAATAATTATTTACTTCATTTTCTAAGAAAAATGAGTTTTTATTCGATGAATGTTTTTAAAGGAAGTGAAAATAAGAGGATAAAAATATAAAAAGTAAAAAAATAAGTTAAAATTCTAGAAAATAAGGACCAAGTCGATGAAATGTATATGTTTTGGGACTAAAATTGTTATTATACCATGCAACGACATCATCTTCATTAAAAATTAACGAAACTTAACGGTTAGTGATCAAAATAGGAAAAATATGTAACGTTATTGACGGTTTTTCCAAAAAATAGTGTGGTGACTAAAATAGGAAAGAATAAATAGTTTGGTGACTGATGGTGCAATTTACCCAATTTTTAAAGGCGCTATGTTAGCTACCTATTAGCCAAGTAACGGAGACTAACGGTCCAATGACAAACAAAAACGTTTTCAAACGTAAGTAGCAAGAATAGATTTTTAAAATTTAGGTGACCAAAATAGAACAAATCATAAACAAAATGGACCATGAGTGAAGATTACCCACAAATTAATTGAAAATTCGTAATAAAATCAAATTCTCGTATTGCACTCGTATCCAGTTTTCTGTGCGCTCTGTCTTCAGTAAAATGAACATATCTTGAGCTCTTGGTGTCCGATTGAGGCGTTTCAAGATGCGTTGCAAAGGCAACTGAAAGTCGGTCAGTTCATAAGCATACATCTCGGCCCAAATATGCTCGGAACCTAATGAAAATTTTCCATGAGTCCACAGTCAGAATTCCTTGCACATCACTTGACTTCCCATATTTGTTCGGCAAAATCTCATGCAATCATCCCATATATGACATGATTAGGATCTTGTGTGATCTACAAGAAATACATTAATAATGATATAATAAAAAAATAATATATATACAAAAAACAAAATAGGCTGAAGGGGCCTTTATTTATGTATATGGACTCTTGTTTAACGGGCTCTCCTTTTATTTTTTAATGGGCTCTTTTTATATTTTTTTTACTTATTGGATTTAATAATAATGCATATGTATACACGGAAATAATAAAAATGAAATGGGGGTCAGATAAAATTAGGTGATTACACTTCTCATTTTGTCAAGTCATTTCAAACTGTTTATCGTCAATCTTTTAACAATTTTCATCCGCAGAGGGGTCATTTTGACCCAAAATAAAACGTTGAGGGTTGAATTGCTCCAAAAAAAGAATAGGGGCCAAAGTGACCATTCAATCAAATGTTGGGGGGTATTTTTTGACTTTATGCCAAAATTTAAACATACTAAATGTTTAGCATTTAATAATAAACAATAACACAAAATATTATAAAAGAGAATGAAGGTATGTAAATAAATATTATATTTTTAAAAATTATTTAACATATTAATTATATTATTAGTATTATTAAAATAAATGTTTTGACAAATATTTTAAATTTAATCTAAAGGGTTATTTTTGCCCGTTAGTTCGACCCAAAAAATCAATTCAGCCTCTCGCCAAAAAATGCACCAAATTAGATCCTCTAGTTCGTGAATTGCATCAAATTGATCCCTTTATCGACGTTGATCGTTACAGTGTTGACGTGAAGGTCTATTATACCGGCATAGCGGTCAACGATCCTAACGTGGTAGTACACTTGTGATGATGATGTGGCATAATTATTTTTTTGCCGAATTCAGGGGCATAATTGATTTTAATTGAAAGTTCGATAACTTATTTAATATGTAAACAAAAAATAAAATTTAGGAAAATATTAAAATTTTAAAAATATTAAAATTGAATAATTAATTTGTTTAAATTTCAAGTTAATTCAATCAATTTATTTATTTTTAAAATAAAATTAGATAAATATTTTAAAAATAAGAAAAGTGAAAACTCTTACAAAATATTCTTCAACTTTTATAAATATCCATAAACTTAATAAAATAAATAAAATATTCAAAAACTTATTGAAAATAAACACTAATATAAAAATTAAAATGTACTAGAAATTATAAAATGATAAAATTTAAATATTAAAATTTAAAATTAAAAAATGTTTATGAAGTATTACCAAAATTAAAAAAAGTCTTCGATTTCGTCAGTCTGAGTATTACCATTCGTTAAACAAATTTTCAATGGAATCGAGCTTGTACTAGAGTAACAACAAAACTCATTTTTTTTTGTCATTTTACTACATTAAAAATAAAAGAGATTTTTGGTTTTATTACTACTCCAATACAAGGATGATTCCATTGAAAATATAACTATTTTTCCAATAATATATAAATATTTTTAAATTTTGTTTTTTTTATATTTATAACTTTTCATATATTTTATTTTATGTTTTTATTTAATTTTTTAATTCATTATACTATTTTTTGATATTTTATTAATATTTAAATATTATTTAAATATTTTTATTTTTAGCTTAAAGATTAAGGAAGTTATCAAACTTTCAATCAAAAATCATTTAAGCCCCAAAACTAGGTTTATCGAATTTTTAATGTTATTTTTTACTTAATTTTTTAATTAATTATAGTGTTTTTATTTTTTGATATTTTATTAATATTTAAAAAAATTATTATTTTGCTTAAAGATTAAGTAAGTTATCAAACTTTCAATTAAAATCAGTTATTATCTTGAACTAGGTAAAAAAATTATGCCCTCGAATTCGATTATAAAAATTAATTTAGCCCCTCTGCCACATCATCATCACACGTGTACTGACACATCAGCATCATGGACTGCCATGTTAGTACAATGGACCACCACGTCAACACCATTAACTGTCACATCAGCATTGTAATGGTCAACGTCTATAACAACCTGAATATTGGGCTTTGCAAAATTAGGCCTCGACCCCAATTTATTAGGCCTTATATTGGAAAGCCCAAACTAAGGATAGTCCGATTTGGGCTTTGTGATAATTAAAAAAAATTTATGTGGGGAATAATAAAAAGAAAATAAAATAAGGGTGTTTTAAAATAAAAGGTGCATAATTTGATGGGGGAGAGAAGGAAGAAAATAAATGAGATATTTGGGGAGAGAGAGAAAAAGGAGGGAAAGAGAGAAAAAGTGAGGGAAGAGGATTTGAAGCACGATTTACGGTCACCGAAGGCGTCGTGCATGACACCGCCGACATCATTGGAAAGATCTCGCCGAGACGAGTCCAACGGTGGTCACCACATCACTGTCCGAGCTGCCTTTCACTGGTGAGAAGAAGTTTCGGGAAAAGCTTGTTCAGTGTGTTTCGATCGTCAACAATGCAAACGGAGGCCGCCATTGGAATCAACGGCCAGAGAACAACGGGGCTAGAGCTTGTCGCCATCGCTCGGCTCAGCCGCTGTGGGTGGGCGTGTGCCTGGCCAGGCGGGTGCACCATGCTGCGGTGCACTGCGCCATACCGGATTGGAGTAACGGGGTGCATGTGCACCATGTCGCACTGGAACGCACACCCGTGGGTGCACCGAGGCTATAGTGCACTCGTCTGCACTGGATCCTATTCCTAGGGTGCACCCAGCTTACCATGCACCGCGTCGCACCAGATTGGCCAGTTGACCAAGAAGTTGACCAACATTGACTGGGACATTGACTTTTTCTGGTCAACCCTACCCTGGGGTTTCTTGATGTTTTGGATCTATTGGCGTAGTCCGTTTTGCCAAATTCAAACCCGGTAAGCTATTTTTATGGGTTTGACCATGTGAATAGTATATGAGATGCATAGAAATAATGTATGTTCGTGTTTGTTGATATGCGAGGATTAATCAGGATTGGATATCAGATCAAGTGGAATATTCAGGAAGATAGGATGAGGATTTTAGCGATGTCAGCATAAGGTTAGTACACCTGGAACTCTGAAATGCTTCATGAGCGTCAAAAGTGTAATTGCCTTGCATGTTAGTGGTTGCAAGTTAGGAGATGAGTAATAAGCATGTGTTTATACTATTAGTTCAAGGCATGATGATTAACGAGATGCTTCATGAGCTTGAGAATGTTCGAGTCTGTTATGAGCTTTAGAGACTGTATAGGATTGTCTGAATATTCGTATGATTATCTGATTGTATGATTGGTTGACTGATTATTTTATGATGATGCCTTACGTGCAAGCCGAATAAATTAATATGTTCGATTGAATATTGGTTAGAGACCATACTAATAAATATTCGATTAAATGGATAAAAAGTCGGTAAATGGTAATAGTTAATTAAATGTGCTAGCAAGGTACTTTAATGCCTTTCATAAGCTTTAGGGAACTAATAAGTATTATAATACCGTAACTTAAAGGAATTTTATGAACCCATGAGTTGGGTACTGGTACGAGCTTTGGTTGTACCGGTAAGCGATTAGGTCATCGGCACGGGAGGGACCGTACCTATACTTATAAAAAAATAGGAATTTCGAGTAGACTAATTGGTAGCGGTACTTGTGTGAGTACCCTTAACTAGGGGTACCGTATCGATACTCATATTTGAGTACCAATGTATCTGAATTGGATAGTCTGAAATACCAGTCTAAGATAAAGGTAATATGAAATATTAATAATTGAACTATGCCTTGATAAATGAGAACAATTCGGTAATGTATAATAAATGATATGCTGACGATTAACAATAATAGGGGATCATTGGGATCGCGTTGCTTGTATGCCGGGTAGGCAATTAATGGATTGAATCTTCTTGATTGGTGAGATCTGGATACCCAGTGAAAGAGTGTTGCAACACCATGGTTGAGATACCGAATGGAGGTTACTGATGCTATGTGACCTGAGCCTCATTCGAAGATACTTGAGGGAGTATTCCGAGTATGGGTGTATGTTTCGATGCTATGTGACCCGACCTCACCCAAAGAGTAGATGCTTGAAGTACGATTCTGAGAAATGGTGTATTTTTTGATGCTATGTGACCCCGTCTCACCCAGGGTGTATGATTCGATGCTATGTAACCCGGCCTCGTGGAGTGTATGTACTAATGCTTTGTGATCGGCCTCACTCCAGAGTTATGTTGTTGTTGATGTTGTTTTTGCCTTAGTGATCTGTCGAGATCTCGGGCTTGGTTGGGCTTTGTGTGCTATGATTGATGATTGCTATGATGTTAGCATGTGTTTAGGTTGTTAGCGGTAGCACCACCTGTTTATTTATCTCTTCTTATTGCTCGTACTAGCTTGCATGCTTATGTTTATGATTAGCATGAAGTATAGTAGAATAGATGTGTACCACTGAGCTTTGTAAGCTCAGCACTCGAAATTGTTGTTTCCGTGCGTAGGTTGATCACAAGATCGAGCTGCACTGTCTGTATGGGATTCCAGAAAGCGGTCTTGTCAGAGTATGATACTTGTATTTAGTGGGCTGTGTATTCATAGAACCTTATGTGTACGAGTCTGTAATTCTTATGTTGAATTTATATTAACCAAGTCAATTGTTTAAATATTTATTTAATTGGATCTCCTTTATAACATTTTAATCGTTTATATATTCATTTTGAATCGTGGGCTTTAAATGTTTTTGGAAAGCATTTTATTTGGGATAAACCAAGTTAAGAACTTTATGATTTTGGTTTAGGCTTTTGGCCCAAATATGACATTTGGGTCGATGGTGTTACATTTAGTGGCATTATAGCTTAGGTTTAGCCGGTTCTAGGAAACCCCGGGGTGGTATAGGTGTTTTAGTAAGGTGTCTAGTGAATACAAGCCCTTAAATTAAGTTCATACTCCTTAAGACTGGAATTCTGATGGTGCGACCAATGCTGTGATATTAAGATGGTTACATTTGTAGCCACGAGGGCCGAGATAAACATTAAGCCACTCATGAAAGTGATTTTGGGGGTCAGGGTTACCCTGGATTGTTGAGATGTGAGTTAGTTAAATAATGTCAGAGTTGAGGATGTGTTCTCCTCCCGTTAGCTAAATGGTGTTCTTATCGTATAGTGTAACATTTTTGGAGCCTTCAGATGCGTTATGGGAGTTTGTGGCAAGAAATCTTCATCATTATATGCGTGAAAAACAATTGTAACATAAGTACAGATGATATATTTTTGAATTGGCCAGTGGATGCACATTGGGTGGTGAACTCTTTCATTTGCTTAAAGGGAAGTTCGTTGATAGTTGGGAGGTGTCATCGCCCTTTACGAAAGCATTTCTCAAAGATAGTAGATTTGGGAATCCACTAGATCGGTAAAGTTTGGCCAAGCTAGATGTCCTACAAGTTTGAAAGAAAGCTACCATCTCAGGAGTTATGGCACTATGGAATTGTTTTGGTTAATCAAACGTGATGTGAGCCAGTAATGTCGAGAGTTGTGCTCAAGGCTTCGAGGCCTCGACGGAACCCAACCCTTGGCAATGGGAATGTTTGGATTATTGCCCCTTTATCGTAATTTACCTGGTTGTTGTTTTGAGAGTGACACATGGGGTTGTGAGACATGTTTAACCGTTCGACGGATGCTAATCTGTGTAGTTCGACACTTTTGAGGCTTCAGATTTGTCAGATTATTTTCTTATGTCTTTTAAAAGAGTCATTAGGACTTTCTCCCTGTCGAGAATGTGGATGAATGTTGAAGGTAAAATCAAGTTGGACGTCGGTGCCCATCATCTTTGTCGGAGGACACCGACTCAATTGAGAAAGTTAGAGGTTTAGTTACGAAGGTGCAACTTGAAGGAGGTTCCTTTTGTCTGAGTGTTTCGCCCAAGAGAGAAGTAGGCTTGCTCGTAGTAAGAAGTTGGTTCGTTGAAGCGATCCTTTAACCGTAGATAGTGGTCGTGTGATAGAAGAAGATCGTTACGTGTCTCCTAAGGTGGAGGACTTATTTAACCAATTGCGAGGTATCTATGTGTTTTTTTAAATTTGGTTCGAGAATAAGATGATTGTGGTTAAAGTGCTATAGGCTTAGGGTTGAAAATAAATTTTGGAATGAGGCTTCCCCTCTTTGGGTGTGTCATGGGAATGATGGATGCCTACAGTGACGTTTGAGGCTTTTCAGCAATAATAGGGTAGGGGCCACCTTGTTGTCTCTCAAATGTAATTTGATGCTTTGCGTGACGCGTGCGAAGGTACAAGGAATATAGAAATATGAACGATGGCAAGATTATTGCCTTAAGGACCTTGTGCATGAGAGGGAAGTTGGGTACCGTGTAATCAGTAAAGAATCAAGGGTTGAAAACTTCATAAATGTTTAGTTTTGTATCACAGTTTCTTTGAGGCAACCGAGGAACATTAGTAGAGATTCGAGTTGCGAAAGGTCGTTTTGATTGTGATAGTGGTGCTATCTCGATTAAAGATGAGTAAGGTACCGAGATCTTTGAGGATGTTTTATGATTTTGTTAAGGCTACATTTTTGTGCTATATGGGGGAAGGTTGTGCTTGCCTCAACAGCGTGGAATTTTGGGGTACTTGATCTTTAAGGAGTTTAAGATTTGAACCACGATGCGAGTCAAAGTAATTAAGAGTTGTGGATCACATGATCGATCACCGCCTAGGTAAGTAATCTTGGAAAGTGATGGATTGTACTAAGTTAGTTCGGGTTAGAGCGTCATGCTATCTATATGGGGCGATCAAGGATCGCAAGTGATGGTAGTGTAAGGGAGCATCAATACTAGCTCTATACAGTACCGATATTCAATTCATTTGGTGTCGGTATTGATCAGTTAGTACTTTACCCGTGTGGTTGTCAGTTAAGTTTTGGGTTAAAAATTGATTCATTTTGGAAGTCACGGGAATTAGCTTTTGATTCTGATTTAAGGGACACAATGTTATGAATAGATTTGGGTCTAATGGTTTCTTATGGACTTCAAGATCTCGTGGTGAGTGCCTTACAGAAAAGTATATATTAAGGTGAAAGATTCTCCCTTTTATAGTACAATGGTCGATATATGGTGTATTTTGGTAACAACAATCGGTACCAAGCTTTCATCACGTGTTTAAGAAACAGTGTAGAGTTGTGTGTTGAGATGGTGATGAGTGTTTGACTTGCCATCGATTGTGAGTCAAACATTGAATTTCTAAGAGTTGTTGTGATGCTTCGATGTTACTCAACGAAAATTGAATAGATAACCGTGGAACATGAGAAGGATTATGGGTGCACAGTTTTAATGAATTTTTTTTTTGAGTAATGATGTAGTCCTTGGTAGGTACGATTTGATATTTTTGACAAAAGTAAGATCCAGATAGAAAATCTGCTTAGATTGTTTGTGGTTTGGGTTGTACGACACTGCGGTGTGTACATGTTATCTTTTAACACGAGATTCGAGGGTTGTGATAGAACCTTATCCCTTGGTGAGATTTCTATGTGATGACAAATCTGATGGTACAGATGACGTGTTTCTGGACACGTTATAGTTGAGAGTGTAAGATTCTTGCATGAGCCGAGTTAATGAGATAAGTTTTAGCTACCAATAAGAGTTATCATGCAAATTTAAGCTAAGTTCTTAGGAAATGTGGGAACGCTGTTATTTATTTGAAGTCTTGCACCGACCAAACAATGTCTTAAATTCATGAGGCCGTCAGGGTTAAGAATCCTTCAGGGAGTCACCACAAGAGAAATTATCTGTTTCGGCTGCAGGAAAAGTTTAGCATCTTGTTCTTTTCAGATCGTACAATGTTGTGGAAGGATTTTTTATGTGCAACAAATCTTTTGGGTTCTACAGCGTAAGCTTAGTTTCTTTGTTGACGTATTCGTGTGACCGCTTTATCGGGTATTGTTAGATTTCACTTGCCGTTTGTGATGTACCAAGCAAGGATAAAATTCTTTTAAGAAAAGAATCAGTTAAGACTAAGATTGTAACGTTTGAGGACAATATTATTTCTGATAGTGTTGAGACTATGGTTGTACCGTTAAAAACATGAATTTCAAAAATTGTGTATCAAATATGGATGGCCAATGAGTAATAACAAAGAACTGCTATCAGCATCTAAAGTGGATGACCTTGGAATCAGTAGACGAGTTTCAAGGTTTTTGTACGACAAGTAGGAATCTAATGGTATAAATTTTAGAGTCGTATGACCGTTCAGTCAGACTTCATTGGTTGAGTTTAGATGTTTTGAATCGAGATAATGGTTGAAAGGATTGCAAGAAGGGATCAATTGAGACTGTGTTTGTACCTTTGTGAGGAAAGCCGTATGGTTATGTGTTATGGAGGATCAGTCTAGCACAGAAGAAAATGCTAAGGACTTGGAAGAGTTGTCACAGATAACATTATCTCCTGGTTAGTGGATACAAATTTCGAGGATAAAATTTTCTTAAAGGAGGGGAGAGTTGTAACGACCTGAATCTTAGGCTTTGCAAAATTAGGCGTCGGCACCAATTTATTGGGCCTTATGTTGGAAAGCCCAAACTAAGGATAGTTCGATTTGGGCTTTGTGATAATTAAAAAGATTTTATGTGGGGAATAATAAAAAAAGAAAACAAAATAAGGGTTTTTTAAAATAAAAGGTGGATGATTTGATGGGGGGAGAGAAGAAAGAAAATAAATGAGATATTTGGGGAGAGAAAGAGAAAAAGGAAGGAAAGAGAGAAAAGTGGGGAATGAGGTTTTGAACCTCGATCTACGGCTATCAGAGCCGCTGTGCACGACACCACCGACATCATTAGAAAGGTCTCATCGAGATAAGTCCAACAATGGTCACCATGTCACCGTCTAAGCCACCGTTCGCTAGAGTGAGAAAGAAGAAGTTTTGGGGAAGCTTGTTTAGTGTGTTCCGATCGTCACTGATGTAAATGGAGGCCGCCGTTAGAATCAGCGGTTGGAGAACATGGGCTAGAAATTGTTGCCGTCGTTCGGTCGCCAGAAGAGGGCTCACGCGCCACCACGCGCTACCGTTGTGGGTGGGCGTGAGCTTGGCCAGGAGGGTACACCACGCTGCGGTGCATCGTGCCACACCGGATTGGAGTAACCGGGTGCATGTGCACCTTGCCGCACTGAAGGGCACACCTGCAGGTGCACTGAGGCTACAGTGCACTCACCTGTATTGGATCCCGTTCCTATGGTGCACCCAACTTACCTTGCACCACGTCGCACTGGATCAACGAGTTTGACCAAGGAGTTGATTGGCGTTGATCAGCATTGATCAGCCTTTTGACTTTTTCTTGGGGACCTTACTCAAGGGTTTCTCGATGTTTCGGATTTATTGGCGCAGTCCGTTTTGCCAAATTCAATCCCGGTAAGTTGTTTTTATGCATTTGACCTTGTGAATAGTATAGGAGATGCATAGAAATAATGTATGTTTGTGTTTGTTGATATACGAGGATTAATCGAGGTTGGATATCAGATCAAGTGCAATATTCGGGAAGCTAGGATGAGAATTTTAGCAATGTCAGCATAAGGTTAGTACACCTCGAACTCCGAAATACTTTATGAGCACCATAAGTGTAATTGCCTTGCATGTTAGTGGTTGCAAGTTAGGAGATGAGTAATAAGCATGTGTTGATACTGTTAGTTCGAGGCTAGATGATTAACGAGATGCTTGATGAGCTTGAGATTGTTCGAGTCTGTTACGAGCTTTAGAGACTGTATAGGATTGCTTGAATATCCGTATGATTATCTGATTCTATGATTGGTTGACTGATTGTTTTATGATGATGCCTTGCGTGCAAGCCGAATAAATTAATATGTTCAATTGAATATTGGTTAGAGACCATACTAATAAATATTCGATTAAATGGATAAAAGCCTGTAAATGGTAATAGTTAATTAAATACGCTAGCAATGTACTTTAATGTCTTTCATAAGCTTTAGGGACCTAATAAGTGTTATAACACCGTAACTTAAAGGAGTTGTATGAACCCGTGAGTTGGGTACTGGTACGAGCTTTGGCTGTATCGGTAAGCGATTAGGTCATTGGTACGGGAGGGATCGTACCTGTACTTATGGAAAATTAGGAATTTTTAGTAGACTAATTGGTAGCGGTACGCGTGTGAGTACCGTTAACTAGGGGTATCATATCGGTACTCATATTCAAGTACCGATGTCGTTGAATTGGATAGTCTGAAATACCGGTCTAAGATAAGGGTAATATAAAATATTAATAATTAAACTATGCCTTGATAAATGAGATTAAATATGCACTCCTCCATAATGTATTAACAATTTGGTAATGTATAATAAATGATATGCTGACGATTAGCAACAATTAGAGATCCTTGGGATCGCGTTGCTTGTATGCCGGGTAGGCATTTGATGGATTGAATCTTCTTGATTGGTGGGATACGGATACCCAGTGAAAGAGTGTTGGAACATCATGGTTGAGATACCGAATGGAGGTTACCAATGCTCTGTGACCCGGGCCTTATTCGAAGATACTCGAGGGAGCATTCCGAGTATGGGTATATGTTCCGATGCTACGTGACTCGGCCTCACCCAGAGAGTAGATGCTCGAGGGATGATTCTGAGCAAGGTGTATGTTCCGATGCTATGTGACCTAGCCTCCCCCATGGTATATGATCCGATGCTACTTGACCCGACCTCACCCGGAGTGTATGCACCTATGCTTTGTGACCCGACCTCACTCCATAGTTGTGTTGTTGTTGTTGATGTTGGTTTTGCCTTAGTGATCTGTTGATATCTCGGGCTTGGTTGGGCCTTGTGTGCCATGATTGATGATTGCTATGATGTTAGCATGTGTTTAGGCTGTTAGCGGTAGCGCCACATGTTTATTTATCACTTCTTATTGCTCGTACTAACTTGCATGCTTATGTTTATGATTAGCATAAAGTATAGTAGAATAGATGTGTACCACTAAGCTTTGTAAGCTCAACGCTCGGAATTGTTGTTTCCATGCGTAGGTTGATCGCGGGATCGAGGAGCATTGTCTGTATGGGATTCCAGCAAGCGACGTTGTTAGAGTATGATACTTGTATTTAGTGGGTTGTGTATTCATAGAACCTTAGTGTACGAGTCTGTAATTCTTATTTTGAATTTGTATTAACCAAGTCAATTGTTTAAATATTTTATTTAATTGGAGCTCTTTTGTAATATTTTAATTGTTTATATATTCATTTTGAATCATGAGCTTTAAATGTTTTTGGAAAGCATTTTATTTGGGCTAAACCAAGTTAAGAACTTTATGATTTTGGTTTGGGATTTAGGCCCAAATGTGACATCCAGGTTGAGGGTGTTACAACGTCATTTAACGGGTCAATTTGATACAGTTTGCGAACTGGAGGACCTAATTGGGTGTGTTTTTCGATGAGAGGCTGATTTGACTTTTTGGGTTGAAATTGGGGGACAAAAATACCCCTATAGCCTTTAATTTAATATCAAAAGTTTAACATGTTAGAAAATATATCATAAGGATAACTTTGTAAAATTTTACTTCCAATTAATCTTATATTTCCTACCAAACACTGTAATCTGCATTCCTACAAAATAAACCAAACAATGTAATGTAACATTCCGGTAATGTGCCAGGTAGTGTTACATTCTAACAATCATATGTATAGATTATTTTAAAAAAATACATGAATTTAGTAGTTATAATTCTCCATTTTTCTTCTTAATTTTAACTCATATAAGCTTATCCCATATGTAACTTTTAATTCATTGACCTTTTAAAAATAGGTAGTCATGTTATTGAGTTTAGTTCAGTTGGCATGTTGTTGGTGCAATATAGATGAGTTCGTGAAATTGAACATATTTAAGCATCTAATATCCTCCAATTTATAGGTGAAAAAATTATAATAATATAAATATTATATCAAATTGTATGTTAAAAAAAATCAAACAAACACAACTAAATTACATATTTTCCTTTATTAAAAAAGATTCGATATTTTCCTACTAAAAATCTAGAAAGTTAAAAGCTTATATAATTTACTTCAAATTAGAAATTATATTTTTGGACTTTTCTAATTCTTTGAAATAACTAAAGAAATAGTTAATATCCTCTGGCAATAACTCAAGAAAAAACAAGAATGATTTTAAGATCCACTAATTGGCCTAGTGATCATGGTCCATGCATTCTTTTCAACTTTTGTATGAGTTCAAATTCCAACATTTTTCTTGAGAATATTATTGTAACACTACTTAATAAAAAATAATTTTTAACATTTTTTTTGAGAATATTATTGTAACACTACTTAATAAAAAATAATTTTTATCCTATGCTGCCACAATATTTTGTTTTAAATTTTTTAAACTTTGAAATTTATTATTTTAATTTTTTATATTTTTAAAAACATATTTCAAAAAAATATTACACTCAGATTTTCAAAATATATCTTTTAAAATTTTTATCTTATATAAATTTAACTTAATAAACATTTAAGTTAAACAAATTGATTACTAAAATTCAAAATGTGAAGATTTTATTGGACCAAATTATCATCGTTTTACTTCATTTTTAGTAATATGCATGCATTTCCGTCTTACGATTTATGTTCGGAGTACGAGACTGTCATTCCAAATAATTTTATCTCCAAGGTTTGAACTCACATCCACTCTTTAGAAGTACAATGTGTCTTACTTATGCACACAATACTTGTTGGTTATCGTTTTACTTTCATGCTGCTAAAAAATGATATATATATATGGGATAAGCTCCTACAATTTTCATGGGGACCAATATGCATTGTCAAGGGACGGAGCTATAAATTTCATGAAAATCACATTCAAAAGTGTTAATAATCTAGGGTTTGATGTTTGAATCATGGGATTTAATTCAAATCACATTCAAAAGTGTTAATCAATCTAGGGTTTGATGTTTGAATCATGGGATTTAATTCACTTTAATCTATATTAATACGAATTAATTAGACAGTATGAAAATAAAAGAAAAATATTTTAACAATCGAACAATAAGGGATATTTCTAAAGAAAAACCGTACAACTATCCACAATTTTTTTTTAAGTAATGAAGAATTTGTTACGAGTAAAACTAGCTTTTTGATCTGATAAAATAATACTAAATAAGGGGTATTTTTCGAAGAAAAAGTACTACAGAACTTGTTAGTCGAGCCTGTAGTACAGTGACGAGATATTTCTGATCTAATGAAGTCTTGATTAACATTAATATATTACGAACAAACTCTTTTCCTTCCGCTTATAAAAAAAACCTACAAAACCTAAGTGAAAACTCATGCAGAAGATTATGATAATAAAAAAAACTCATGAAGAAGATGTTTTTTGTTTTGGACATGATCATGAAGAAGATGTTTAAACACATGAGGACCCAACAAAATGTATATACGTGAAATACAGTTTTTGGTTTCTTAGAAGAGAAGCAAAACTCAAACTTACTTGATTTGGTGGAAGTCATGGCCTCCGGCAACCCGGTCTCTGACGAAGTTAGCCATCGAATCCAAAATTCTTTTTTTTTAAATTTCGAGACATAATATATTAAGCTACCAAAGGAGACATTCAAAGGGATAGCATGATCCAAAATTGCGAAGACTAAAGGATCAATGTGATCCCTTTGGATGCCTTCGATGGCTGCTACCTTCTCTTCTATCAGACTATCGTTTTTTCTCATGAGAAAGTGGTTCGAGAGGGGTAGAGGTCTTATATATATATATATATATAAACTATTATGTTTTAGGTTTTGATTTAATAAATATAAAAATGTTAATTTATTAAAGAAAATATATATAATCAACGATAGATGAGTACAATACGACAGTGACAGAACTATGTGGGTGGGGAGGGGCACCCGAAAAATTTTATTTTTCAGTCCTACGTATAAATTCTTTAAAAAATTGGGTTATTTATGAATTTGTCTCCCCACTTTCAAACATTTATATTTTGCCCCCGAACCCCAAATCCTAACTTCGTCCCTGCAATACGGTAAGACACATTATATTTTCAATAAAAAAATTTAAATTCAAATCTCAAAGATAATATTATTCAGAAAGACAATTTTAAATATCAAAGAAGAATTATACAAAATATAAAAAATTCTATATATTTTAGTTTCTGACCAACCAAACACATGGGGAAGGTTTTTACTTGGAGTAGTCAGCCATCCATTCTTAGAAAATTCCCAACAACTTAGATGGGTAGGAAATAATAATTTATTTGTTATTTGCCTATTTTAATGAAGGTTTGTGGTCCATAGTCCCACATGTAGCTTATTAATATATCAAATTATGTCACTCAAAATTTTATAATTTTATTTTGGATCCAACCTAAAATTCTATATGTTTCTTCTTCGTTCAGTTTTATTTGCTGCTCCTTTCTCCAAGTCTCATCATTAATTAGTTAGTTCCGAAGTAGAAAAAGCGAGGTAACTGCTTTGTTCTGTTTCCATTGCGAAGATCGTGGTTCTTGTAAAAATACTCTTATTAGGCCAAAACAAAGACTCATCTTACCATAGTCGTTAGAACTGATAGTATCCATGTATTTGTACTATAATTATATTATTATATTTTTTATATCAATCTTAACACGGTTATATCGCATTATTTTAGAAGAATAACATCGATTAGTCTAATATATTTTTTATTAAGTAGAGAGATATTATATTTTTAAAGTAAATGTTGGATACGATCCCATAGAAGATGAGACAACATGAACATCTTTGACCACTCGACCAGTTAATGAATCTTCCGATCTAATATATGCTAAGTTGGCATTAAAGTTTTAGGATAGAAATATATATTTATGAGGGGTGTGCGACAACATTAACGGGTATAATTTCTCCAGAAATTATGATAAAACCATACGAGGGGTCTCTGAATTGAACTCTCTAGATCATCATGATGTATGGTGCTAGATCTTGTTCACAATATTGTTAGCATATATGGACCTTTTCTTTCAAGGTGCTGTAAAGACCCCACCACCCTAAAACATTAAATTACCCATCCCTATAATTTTGTAAAAAATCTTTCATATTTTGGAAGGATTTTTTTCCATCTTCTGTTGATATGAAGGTAGTGCTTTTAATCATACGGATACAAAAATCTGATAATAGAAATTGTTGATACATAACATGTGCGGTGAGGATACGCGATAGTTTAGATGGTAAGTAATGATGAGATGATTTTCTATTTATGTTTCACCCGTTCTGGTTTAGACAAGGAGTCATTGGTCAATCATATTTAATTCTAGAGTGTCGTTTTACGGGTTTCTCAATCTCATTATCGTACTAAAGATTTTTATAGCAATCGTTGAAGCCGTAAAAAATTAATATATGCTCAAACCCATTATTTATAGTAGTGATAAGCAGTGTCAAATCCACATAGAACGGTAAAAGATTAATTTTAATAGAAAATAAATAAACAAGTTAAGTAAAAAGGGGCTTTGTCTTTGAGTTGAACTAAAATGACTAAATAAAGAAGATAATTAAAAGTACAGAGGAATTCAATATGAAGGTGAGTTATAGTCAAGGTAGATCTCGGTGTATTAATTCAGTATCTAGATCATCGATTTTCACATAGGAAATCTTCATCAATCTCAAATAGTTCAGTTATAGGTTACCAAAGAAAGCATATGTATATCCCAATCTCTCTTACTTAGTAGGAAATCACTAAAAATTACATGAATGATTACCACTTATTATCAAGATTAAAATCCTTAGAGAAATATAAATAAGTATAAAAAAATAAATCAAATAGTTCTATCGATGTAGAGACTCAAACACATCGGTCGTTAACTTACCCCAATTATGAATCTATACCTTCAAACATGATTTTTAGGTTACGTACCAATTGTATAAAAAACCAGTCATGATTAAGAATGAGAAGGCTTTTGAGTGGTTGTAGTACAAACCCATGAATAAACCGAAGAACTGCATGCAAGCTTATAAACCAATAAATATATATTGAATAAGCACATAAGATATAAAAATATAAAAGATAGATGAAGAAAATGAAGAGTAAGAAAATCTCTCTAAATACTTGAATTAATAACCTCAATAAACCTTAACTAGAAAGTTGCAGTTTAACAACTTATGGAGTGATGAAGTCGGCGGTAAAACAGAAGAAGATTGTAAATGAGAATGATTTCTCTCTTCTCCTTATGACCCTTTTTATAATAGAGATCATTTACATCAACTAGGAGGAGTTACAATAAAAATTAATTTAAAACTCTATTATATTCCACATATAATATAAAAATGAGAGTTCAAGTTGAAGTATGATTCCTTTTCTTGTGTTAAGGGATCCTTAAAATCAAAATCCAACTAAAACTTCTCTTCCAAGTATGATATACCATGTCTTATAGGTAAGAACCCCTTTTAGATTCCTCCATACTGAATCTTTTTAGTACTTTATCTATGTAGATAATATCACTCAGTCCTAAGAGTCATATCGATCTATCTCTATAGATCTTGACTTCTAATATGTATGTTGCCTTACCCAAGTCTTTCATAGAAAAAAATTTTCCTAGCCAAATCTTAACATATACTGTAAGATGGGTATGTCATTTCCTATTATTAGTATGTCATCCACATACAGTACCAAGAATACAACAATGGTCTCACTAATTTTCTTGAAAAAACATAGCTCATGTTCATTTTTAATAAAACCAAACTCTTTGATTGCATCGTTAAAACAATAATTCCAACTTCGAGAAACTTGCTTTAATCCATAAATGGACCTTTGTACCTTGCATATTTTTTTGGCATCTTTTGGATTGACAAAACCTTTAGGTTATGTCATGTACACATCCTCATCTAGTTTTCCATTAAGGAAAGTGGTTTTGATATCTATTTGCCAGATTTTATAATCATAAAATGCAGCTATCGCAAGTAAGACCCGAATGGTTTTAAACATAGAAACCGAAGAAAAGGTTTCATTATAGTCTATACCATGAATTTGACGAAAACCCTTAGCGACTAATTGCCCTTTGTATGTTTGTACATTACCATCCATGTTGGGTTTTTTTTGAAAACCCATTTACCCCTTATGGGGTTAACCCCTTCAGGTGTATTAACCAAGGTCCAAACTTGGTTTTCTGACATGGAACCATTTCAGACTTCATGGCCTCTAGCTATTTCACAGAGTCCAAGCTCGTCACTGCTTCTTGATAAGCAGTAGGCTTATTTTGATCCTTGAGTAGAACATCACATGCAATGTAACAAGAAATCTATATCTCTCGGGCACACTGCATTCTCTCAAGGATCTCCGTAGTGGTTGTGTTTCCAAAAATATTATTTGTTCCTTAACAACTTGTGGAACTTGTTGTTGTTCAATCTCTAATTTAGTGATTTGTGGTCGATCTAAAATTTCCTTGACTTCAATGTTTCTCCCAATTCCTTTTTTGAAAATAAATTCTATCTCAAGAAAGATTCATGTTCGAGCAACAAACACTTTATTCTCGGTAGGATTGAAGAAATAATATCCTTTTTTCTCCTTAGGATATCCTACAAAAATACACTTATGAGATTTAGGTTCGAGCTTTGTAGACATCTGATGTTTAACATAAGCTTCACATCCCCAAATTTTCATAAAAGACATAGGGTTCTTCCTAGTCCACATCTCATAAGGTGTCTTTTGAACAGATTTGTAGATAGTTGTTCTAGTGCATGTCCCCGAAAAGAAACACAAAGATCAACATGTTTATTCATTGATCGAACCATGTCTAACAATCTTCGATATCTCTTTTCAAAAACTTTATTCTATTGTGGCGTACGAGGAGGTGTAAGTTGTGAGACAATCCTGCACTTCTTTAGAATTTCATCAAACTCTAAGCTTAAGTATTCTCCCTCTTCGATATGATTAAAGAGCCTTTATGCTTTTTCCTGGTTGGTTTCGTACTTAATTCTTAAATTCCTTGAACTTTTCAAGGGCTTAATATTTATGAAGCATTAGGTAAATGTACCCATATCTACAAAAGTCATTAGTGAAAGTAATAAAGTATTGAAACCCTCCTCTGACTTGTGTATTCATTGGTCCACATACCTCACTATGTACCAAGCCCAATAAATCACTCGCTCGCTCACTTTTACCAATAAAAGGAGTTTTGGTCATTTTTGTTAATAAACAAGGTTCACATACATCAAGTTGTGAATCTAAGAGGATTTTATTGAGGTTGGCCAACGACTATGAGGTTGTGGTGGTTGGCGATAATATTAAGTTCCTATCCAATGTGGTTTCGGCTGTTAGAGCGGAGAAGATGATGTTTGATGGTTGCCAAGCTTATTTGGATATTTTTATGAATCCGGAAGCCAAGGGTGTTTGAGTGCAGGACATTCAGGCTGTTTGCGATTTGTCTGAGGTTTTTCCTGAGGATTTGCTGGGTTTACCTCCGGATAGAGAGGTAGAGTTTCGTATTGAGACATACGAGGGTACAACACCGGTGTCCATTGCTCCTTATAGGATGGCACCAAAAGAATTGAAGAAGTTGAAGTCAAAGCTTCAAGAGTTGTTGGACCATGGGTTCATTCAACCAAGTGTTTCTCTGTGGGGTGCTCTTCTTCTCTTTGTGAAAAAGAATGATGGTACGATATGTGCATTGATTACCGTCAGTTGAATAAGTTGTAGGTAAAGAACAAGTACCCGTTGCCGTGGATTTATGACTTGTTCGATTAATTTCGTGGAGCGGCGGTGTTTTCCAAGATAGATTTAAGATTGAGGTATTACCAGTTGAGGGTTAAGGATGTGGATGTGCATAAAACCGTGTTCCGTACGAGGTATGGGCATTATGAGTTTCTGGTCATACCTTTCGGTTTGACAAATGCCCCAGCTCCGTTTATGGACATGATGAATAGAGTGTTCCATGAGTATCTTGATCAGTTCGTGGTGGTGTTCATAGATGATATTCTCGTGTACTCCCGTACCAAGGAAGAGCACGTTCGACATTTACGGATAATGTTGCAAGTGTTGGAGGATAATCAGTTGTACGCTAAGTTGAGAAAGTGCGAGTTTCGGCTAAAGAAAGTGACATTCCTTGGTCATGTGGTTTCCGTAGAGGGTATTCGCATTAATCTACAAAAGATTGAGGCTATTCTGAATTGGAAGCCACCTAAGTCTGTATCGGAGGTGCGTAGTTTTCTTGGGTTGGCTGGTTATTATTGCCATTTCATTGAGGGGTTCTCGAGTATTGTAGCACCATTGACCAAGTTGTTACACAAGAATGTTCCTTATGTGTGGACGGAGAAGCGGCAACACAGTTTTAGGAGTTGAAAAAAGTTCTGACACACACTCCTATGTTGATTCAGCCTGAATTTGGGAATGAGGTTGTGGTTTATAGTGATGCATCGCATGTTGGCTTAGGTTGTGTGTTGATGCAGGATGGGATGGTCGTGGCCTTTGCATCGTGGCAGTTGAAAGTTCATGAGCGCAATTATCCAACTCATGATTTGGAGCTTGCTGTTGTGGCTTTCGCTTTGAAAATTTGGCGACATTACCTCTATGGTGAGAAGTGCGTGATCTTTATGGATCACAAAAACTTAAAGTATTTGATGTCCCGTAAATATTTGAATCTTAGGCAACGTAGGTGGTTAGAATTGCTTAATGATTATGACTTGACCATTGAGTATCATCTTGGTAAAGCCAATGTAGTGGCGTATGTATTAAGTCATAAGGTTGCGGTTGAGCTTCGAGCTATGTTTGTAAGGTTAAGTGTGACACAGAAGGGCAGTTTGCTGGCTGAATTGCAAGTTAAGCCTACGTTATCATAGTTGATTAAAGCTAAGAAACCGTACGATGATTAGTTGGTTGAGCATGTTAAGAATATAACAGATGGTAATCTGAAAGATTTTCATTTTGATGATGATGGAGTTTTGTGTTTCAAGGGTCGAATAGTGGTGCCAGATGATCTAGAGTTGAGGCACACTATCTTGACGGAGGCACACTCTAGTCCTTTTGCTATACATCCTGGTAGTGTTAAGATGTATCCTGATTTGAAGGAGGTGTACTACCGGGTTAGGTTGAGAAAGGATGTGGCTGAGTTTGTTTATAAGGGCATGGTATGTCAGTGGGTTAAGGGTGAACATCAATTTCCATTCAGGTTGTTGCAACCGCTGAAAATTCCGGAGTGGAAATGGGAGAGAATCACCATAGATTTTGTAATAGGTTTACCGTTGACACCGGCTAAGAAGGATTCCGTTTGGGTGATTGTTGACCAGTTCACAAAGTATGCACATTTCCTGCCAGTGCATACAATGTACACCTTGGACAAGTTAACAGATTTGTATATAGCTGAGATTGTGTGCTTGCATGGTGTACCTAAATCCATCATTTCATATAGGGATTCGAGGTTTACGGTAAGGTTTTGGAGGAGTTTGCACCAGGCCTTGGGTTTGAGGTTGAGTTTTAGCACTGCGTATCATCCTCAGTAGGATGGGCAGTTTAAACGGGTTATCCAGGTTTTGGAGGATATGCTGGGATGTTGTATTATAGAGTTCCAAGGAACCTGGGAGAAGCATTTTCCTTTAGTTGAGTTTGCTTACAATAACAGTTATCAGGCGAGTATACAGATGGCACCTTATGAGGCGTTATATGGCCGAAGATGTCGTACGCCCTTGTGTTGGGCTGAGGTGAGGGAAAAGCATGTTACTCTACCGGATGTGTTGAAAGACACAGATGAGGAGGTTAATCTTGTATGCAACCGGTTGAAAGCGGCTGCGGATCGGCAGAAATCTTACGCGGATTTGAAGCATAAGGAGGTTGAATATGCAGTGGGCAATTGCGTATTCTTGAAAGTGTCACCATGGAAAAAGGTGATGAGATTTGGACGTAAGGGTAAGCTTAGTCTGAGGTTCATTGGACCATACGAGGTTATTAAGCATGTAGGTCCTGTGGCATACCGGTTGAGGCTGCCTCCCGAGTTGGAGAAAATCCATATTGTGTTCCATGTTTCGATGTTGATGAGATATCGATCAGATCCATCGCATGTTATGCCAGTGGAGGTTGTGGAGTTGAGGCTGGATCTAACCTTTGATGAAGAACCCGTAGATATCCTCGATACCAACAAGAAAGTTCTACGTGGTAAGACGATAGAGCTCGTGAAGGTCTTGTGGCGTCACCGAGGTGTTGAGGAAGCCACTTGGGAAAGCAAGGTGGATATGAAGGAGCAATTTCCGCATCTGTTTCCTCCAGTTAATTTCAGGGACGAAATTTCTTAAGTGGGGGAGAGTTGTAACACACCGGTTTTGGTCTCTTAAGATAAAAATATGGAAAAATAGTTAAAAATCATTTTTAATATATATTGATTTTTGGTGGAATCAATTTTGGAAAAAAGAATTTGGAAATATGACATTTTGGGTTAGTGACCAAAATGCGATTATTGAAAAATATTTTAAAGTGACTAAAATCAAAAGGGGTCAAATCCTTAGAATCCTTAAGGAGCTAATATACCAAGTGTTTGCTGGTGGTTTCTCTCTTCCATTAAAATATTGTAAACATGTGTTTTAAAAGGGTGTTAATAAGGATTAAATATCTAAAGTTAGTTATTAACTTTTAAAAGAAATTACGTAACTTTTTCCTAAACCTTTTCTCTCAACTTCTTTTCTTCCAAACACTCAGAATTTCATCAAAATCCAGAGGTAGGGAACTCTTTTCACTCAGAATATTGACTTTAATTTGATTCTTTAACTTTGTTTTGCAAAATCTCATTGAAATCTTATATTTTCTTAGCTTTAAACAAGCCAATTGAGGGAGAAATCACATAACAGGGTAAGGTCTTTGATCTCCTTTGTTAAATGGTTCTTTATTGATATTCGCAAGTATTTGATCATTGATTTATAAGTTGTAATGTGATTTTAATGCTTTATCCATGTTTAATTGAGTTATTTTGGAAATATTGATAAAACATGGTGATTTTAGAAGTGAATATGATTTCCAGTATTTGAGATTGATTTAATATATGTTTTGGATGTGTTTGGATGTTGATAAGTTGTTTTTATCAATAGAATCCTAAAACTCTTGAATCATTAATTATTTTGGTTGCTAGTTTTGAGTTATTGTGGAGATAATCGAGTTCGATCTTTGTTGGAGGTAAAAGAATGTTAGGAAAGGGGTTTTGGATGTTATTAGATGTTGGTTGATGGTTTGAATTGTTGTTTTATGGACGGGTTCAGTTTCAGAAACGTTTGATGATGATTTCGGTATGTTTCAGATGGTTTTTGAGTGGGCAACTTGGGAGTTGCGGGAGATTGCTGTTAGGCAATGGTTTGAATGCATTTTAATGCATTTATCCTCTAGTTTTATATGTTGAAAATAGGGGATAGTCAAGGTGACGAAGCTTGACGTTGTTTGGTGGCTAGTCGGGAGCTTGATTTGCGTTGGCAAGGTAGGCGAGGCGTATCGGTGAGTGGAAACTGGTTTTAAATGATTTACAAACGTTGTAATGGTTGTTGGGAATTTAGGGTAAGCGTGAGACACTTACCTAAGCTCAAAAGTAAGATTCCCTTATTTGCTCTTGAATATCGGCTTAGATATGAGCATGATGTTTCCATGTTTTGGTGATAAACTTGGTATGATTTACTTACTGGTAATGCATGATTTTGAGTACATATAAAGGGGTTTGAAAGTACATTAAATGCTATTGAACACTGGTTTTCATTCCGTTTGGGAATGGTGTTATTGCATTGGCTATGAGATTTGCATATGTGGTGCTTTATTAAATGCTTTGTAAAACAGTAAGTAAATGGTTTTGTAAATGATATATTGGCTATGTGACAAAGTGAGAAAACAATCGGATATAGTTGGCAAGCCATACGATTAAAAGTGCACTATAAAATATGAACAAAATCGGTCGTGGACATGGGTCCTTGAGGTATGGCGGTGTAATAAGGCCACTTGGACTGTTAGGGACCTCATTTGAGGATTTGTGGTTTAACTAGGCAACCCAAATTGATGGTGATCTTGCGGATTAACTAGGCGAGGTTGGTATACTTGCGGTTTAACTATGCAAGGGTGATATCTCGCGGTTTAACTAGGCGAGGGTATCAAATCTTGCGATTTAACTAGGCATGGTATCAGAGATCCGTGTATCCGATATGTGTATAGGATAGAGGTAGTCTATCTGGGTCACTATAAATGCCAATATATGAGAAAGTTCATGTGTTAAACCTTGTTTGAAATGCTTTGGGATTTAAGCATGGTTTGTTCAAAATACTTTGGGATTTAAGCATGGATTGTATATGATGTTAAATGATGATTATTATGTTTTAATTCGGTTGGAATCATGGAAAAATGCTTAGGTTGTAAGCATGTTTTGGGAAAAGCAAGCATGTGGTTTTAAATGGTTTTAGTGCATCATTGTTTATGAGCATCCTCACTAAGCATGTCTGTTTACGCTCTCTTTTTCCTAATGATGCAGAGCAATAAAGTTCGGGGCAGCGAAGGCAAGGTTTGCAAGGATCCAAGAGATAAACTACTTTTGAGTATGAACTCGATTTATGTTTCCAGTTAATAAGGCAATGTATTCACCAAGGTTTTTGGGAGTTGTAAATCCGTTGCATTGTGGTTCATTAGAATGATTCTATGCTGGTTTTTGATGATGGTTATATGTTGTTTAGCTTGATGTTATTACTTGCCCATGGTTGATGTTGAATGGATGTGTAGGTATGCATCTAGAGTTTCCTTGTGGATTGCTATGTCGTGCTGGTTTGACCAAGTTTAGTATGCTTTGTTAAGTGTATTGGCATGTTGCTTATGCTGAGAATGGTTTAAATGTGCATTATGGTATGTTTGGCAAAGTGGTTTAGGAAGCATGCCTCTAGAGTGGTCCTTTGGAAGCATGATGTTGTTTTGTTTGTCTAACCTTGGTATAAATGATAGATTATGTGTATTCAAGAGTTGATACGCATGTTTAAAAGCTGATAGGGGCTAATTGCATCTATAATTGTGTTAAAAACTAGCTAATTTTGACATTATAGGCCCAGACGTACCGATACGCGAGGGACCGTATCGGTACGGCTAAGAAAATAAGGCCAGGGCATTTTAGTATAGGTAGGGGCGTTTCGATACGCCTAAAGGCTAATGAAATTACACTTTTTGGAGAAGAGGCCGCATACCGAAACACCAATGGACCGTATCGGTACGGTGTGAAATGATTTTAAACCGTATTTTATACTCGAAGTAGCGTACCGATAAGGGTCTCACCGTATCAAAACGACATGTTGACAGCCTTACCGATACAGGTCTCACCATATCAAAATGATGTGTTCACAACCTTATCGGTACGGCTTGATGTTATACTCAGCGTATCGATACAGATACTGTTGTTTCAGTTAATGTCCTGGAAAGGTGGTTCTGTTTTCTTTCGCTTTAGTCCATGAATCTTGTTTTGTCAATTATATGAGTATGGATGATCGTCTGAAGCTTATTTTTGACATATAAGCATGAAATGAACTTAATTAAAGGTTGGAAACTAAAAAATTGGAAAAGACCTTTTATATTGCTGAAATTACATTTTGGTCCCTAATTTGTGTTGTGGCCAATTGGATGTTTTTACGATGCCCGATTGAGATGAGTGCTCACCTACGAACATTATGATCATGTAGGAAAGCATTAATGCATCGAGACAAGATAAAAGAAAAAATGGACGTGTTTTAGGTTTAATCTTCCTGATTTACTTCGGTAAACCTAATGTAGCTTGCTTGGACCAGTCTTGCGACTAGGCCGAGTCGAGGGGGTTATAGTCAGCAAGTAATATTATAGTAAGAAAGTATCGTGTCAATAGGGAATGTCCATGAATTAAATTCCATGATAAATACTTGTAAATTTAAAATGAATAAGATGGCAAATGATTGCAGTTTTAACTAACAAAATGATAAAGGAAATTGAAGCAAAGCTTTAGGCAGATTGGTAAACAAATGTATCAAGATGATTGATTAGCTTGGCAAGGGATGTTTGGGTTTCACACTAGCAATGACAACAATTAATAACTTTGACCCTTAGTTTTATTGTCGAGCAAATTTTAAGTTAGTATTGCTTCCTTCGATGGCAATACCCTAAGTTAATTACTTTTAACATCTATATGTCTATAGTGAGTTTTCAAACAATTAATTTGACAAGGATTCGATCTTTACTCCTAAGGGGTACATTCACTTCAGATGTAAGTTCATCTACTTGAATATCTTCTGTCGAAGTTTCTCTCCTTAGTATTTGGCAATTAATCCTTATCTCCCAAGTCTGTTAAGATATTAGTTGATAACAAGCATTCAACACCAACTATCGTTGGCATAAAATATGATAACATTGAGTGTAAGCGAAATAGACAATAAAGCCAAAACATTCAATTATTAAAAACCTAAAAACTAAGCGTTCATCGCAAACACCCCTAGCCAACTTAAACGATTAGTTCATGGCTGGGGAAACCAACAACAAATCAACATTTTTAAACACCATCATCAAACAGAATATTTTCAAGAGAAATGGACTAAAGAATGAGATCTGTTGATGCAACCCTTCAATGGATCCAGAGCTCTTGGTGAATCTGCACAATCGAACCTAGGTCTACCTCTACCCTTCTATTTTTGTTCACGGTCCAGCCCCTTTCAACTTAGTCTTGAAATTCTTTATATAGGCATGAGAGAAAACCCTAATTAGGGTTAGGGTAAAATTCTATTACCACGATTCTTGCCACGTTTCACTTAATGGAATTATGGCTGACTAGGTTCTGACTCATGGTTGTTTGACCGAGCATCGATCTTCCTTCTTTTGCCAACCGAGCTTGGCATTCTTCTTCCTACTTTTCCCAACGGCACTCGGAATTTCCCTCTTGAGGCCATCTACTCCGGTCCTGCGAAACTTGTACACCATGACCAAAAAATACCCTTTCACTCTAGCAATAAAATTTGTACACTCCTCAACTTATAGATGCAAATGCATGCAAATATTGGGAAAATATGCTAATATGTACCTAAAATCAAGCAATAGCATGGCAATATATACATGGAAAGTACATATTTTGAGGAGTTAATAGCAATCCCACAAAGGGCCCGACTAATCTAAAAATTTACGTCACCCATATCATACAGCTTAAGTTATTCAATAATCACTAAGTCCAGTCTTGTATATAAACGTATCCCATACTTGGTACCCATCAATATGGGATATAAGATTTTTTATTTTTTGTTAACTCAATTCATGATTAGCCTACTTTGAGCATTGATGGGCTATTTAACGTTACAACACTTGTGCAAGCGTACACGACCAATGCAAGTATAGTAGACAAATACATATCTATTGGATATCGATCCCACAAGGACGGCTGTCCGAATGTCTACTAATGTTAGTGTAATATGTAAGAAAAATAAGGAAAATGTGATAGTTAATGTCAGAGCAATGAAAATTAAATGTTATAGGTAATGTTGAAGCAATGTACTAAAATTAAAAAAGAAATGATATAATGATGGCAGTGGGGTTCTCTCAGTGATTCATCAATAGATTACCAGTGCTGCAAGGCCATGACATTAGATGATTAATCAACAATGAATATCAAGCGTATTCTACTCACTTTCTTTCAAATCTAAACTAAAGACTTAAACAAGCAAATCTACCACACCTTTTGATGCCAGCAAATAATACATGCCCTCGAATGAGTGAACCAATTTCCTTTGTGTTCTTACCCAACTTCTGTTGCGATGCTCGTTAACTTGAACTGTCATTGCACCTTCTAGTGTCAGTGGTTGTATTCAACACTTCTATGCAAAATAGCATTCAAACCCAATAATCAAAACCAAAAATAAAGATATATAAAATAAACCGAAGTTCACAATTCATAGGTACTTCCGTACTCAAAGAAAAGAAAACAACAAATCATCATTCATTTAAAGACAAAAAACTAGTGGAATCAAACGAAAACTTCTATTCTTAGCTATCTTGAAATGATTCCATGAGTTTCCGTTGCTATCACACTTGTTGTGGCCACTTAATTCTGCATCAGATTCACCTTGGTTGCCCCATGGAAGCTTTAAGCTATCATAGCCCTCAAGAGAAAGCTCCAAAACCAACGAACAAGATGATAAAATATGAGCCTTTCTCTTTTCAGGATAAGAATATATGTATATATATCCTTATCACTTCCCAATTGGGTGTTTACAGGTGTCCATATATTTTTTGGATAAATTTTCATACAAGACAATTGTACTAATGGACATCTCATATTTCGTTTATCTTATCCTGACAGTTGTCAATGAGGCTATACTGACTGTTTCAATGCCCTGACATCATGTCCAGACAAAAGTTGTTGTAACGAACTGCCAGCTCATTGTCCTTTGATCTTATCTTTTTGACAGTTGTCAATATGGCGACAGTCCTGTACGCAATCTAAACAACACTTATACAACGACATCAGTATTGCAGCGACATACAATGCAGCGATAGTCCTAGCTGTAATTTTGGAAGAACTTATGCAGCGACAATAGTAGCAAAATGTGACAAATTCAAGAATAATTCAAGAAAGAGCTACCGAGTTAAGAAAAAGTAAATAAAAAGATGAAAATGCATAAATGCATGCAAAAGATTACCAAATGGGAACAAATTAACCAATAAATAAGGTGAAACACATGCTCTTTAGAGCACCATCAAGCATCAATTTTTCACTCACCCGTTTTGAGAATATGAAATATTATTGTAAAAGTCTCATGGGGTAGAATACGAAGCCGTAATTTCATTATTCGAATAACTACCTTTGACCATATAAAATGCCTAAACTTTCCACTTTATCATACTTTCCAAACAATCCATTAGTTTCGAGTAGCAAATTTAATCATGTTCAACAAAAAAGTAGCAAATTTAATCAGCTTAGTATGTACAGGGGGGCGGTTAACTAAACTAAATACGTTTTGTAATCTTGTTTTAATTCTTGTGGTAAACGACCATAACTTTGGGTAGCAATCCACTTTAGTTAGCAGACTATTGTAACTTTAATCTAACTGTAAATTAGAAGAATGTTTTTTTATAAAATTTCATAATGTCAATGGCGAATTTCTGTCTGACTATGTAAAAATTTAAGGGTTAATAACTAATTTTGCTCATGTAGTAGTTTCAATTTATCGATTTTATTGTTATGATTTTTTGTATCAATTTGGTCCCTAAACTAGTTCAATTGCATCACAGTTGCCCTTGACCGACAGTCCAACGTTAACCGTTACAATGATGACATGGCGGTCAACTATGCTGATGAAGCAATCAACTGTGTTTACGTGGCAGTCTACGTGTGAAGATGACGTGCCAGAGGAGCAAAATTAATTTTTTATTACTTAGTTCGAGAGCAAAATTAAATTTTTCTGGTTGAGTACGAAGGTAAAATTGATTTTTTGGCCAAACAAAATACAAATTTAAGAAAATATTAAAAATTTAAAATATTCAAATAGTATAAAAATATAAAAATTAATAAAAAAATTTAGAAAATAATATTAAAATATTGCTAAAAATAAAAACACTATTAAAATATGTTAATCAAAATCTCTATTCTTTATATGTTAAGATCTAAATAAAGATTTTTTTTCTCGAACAAGATTTATATATCAATACGTGAATGCATGTATGATTAGTTAAATCACGTAAATAATTGTGCATTAGTTTCTCTTTCACTATATATATATTTTCACCGCAATAGTTAAAGGTGGTGTTTAGGCCGATTGAAATGAAAGACAAAAAACTTTGAAAGATGTAGAATTTTTGTAAAGAAAGAACTAAACTAAACGACAATAAATTGCCTAGCCAGAGCAATCCTCATGTAGGATCGAAAGGATTTCATCCGGTGGCGAAAGAAATCGGTGACATAACAAGTCCCCAGACCTTGCGATCTTCAGCATACCATCTCCAATCTTATTGCCTTTCCTAAGTACATGCTCGATCTTCACTTCACATGGAGGTTGTATAAGCAACATAATATGGTTGATTAACATCAAAGTCATATCATAATTTCGAGTAGACTTGAACAGATACATACATGAGAGGGCTAAAACAATGCGTTTTAGCCAAAAATCTGAAGTTATTTTCTAAGTCTGCAATTTTAGCCCACTTGCATCAAATTTTCGGAGGGTATCCGGGCACTTCTAGATCGACAAGTCATCTTCAAACATGTTTTTCAATCTCTTATCTTTCCAACGCATTTTGAAACGCATTAATCTGATGTCGGGAGCTCAAGTTATGTCTGTTTTAGTGAAGATTGTGCGAGCAGAAATCTCTATACGAATTTAATACGAGAACTATTGTAACATCCCTTTCCCATATTCGTTACCAAATACGAATCAGTTATGTTACTAACTAAGATTAAACCCTTTTTATTTCCTTTACTTTGAAAACTGGCAGCTTGCACTGTCTTTACTCAAAAATTTATAAATTTTTTATAGACATCAAAAATTCATTCCGTATTTTTCTAATTAAACTAGATTAACTAAGCTTTATAACCATATAAATTTCTAACCTAAAATCATTACACAAAAATTCAAATAAATCTTTAAACTCACGTCACAGCCCAGAAATACTAAAATTTTGCTATCCTATTTTCTGACCTTCCATCGAATAAAAATTCATAACTTTTTACATACAACTCGAAATCAATCATAGTTTGTTTTGAAAGAAATTAGATAAAATTTTTAGTTCATACATATAAGATTCACTTTCTAAGTCCAATTGTGAAATTTATGCTGATTTTTCAAACACACTGCTTTTGCATACACTTCTGGACAAATTTTTAATCTTTCTACCTTAAGACCCACATTTACTAAAAACTTAGTCCATTATCATTTATATACATAATAGGACTTACTAGGTTCATCATCCATATTATAACAACTATTAAACCAACCATATTTGATTATAGGTTATTACAACCCCACTAATTATACATGCCATATAGTACATTTCCAGAAAAAAGGATGGATGTCATTAACATTACTATGAATATGGAGATATATCTCCCAAAATGAGAAAGTGATGCTCGGTTACTCCTCCCTCGAAGTTCCTTTAAAACCTACGCATGAAATTCATCATACGATAAGTATATACTTAGTGAGGCAACAATGTTTAAATCAAATGCAACTTAACATAGATATATTATAATAAAATAACAATGCATATGACCACTTACCATTTTATGCTTGCTAGCATATATGACATTATATATACATATCACAAGGTAAAAACTTTGATTCTTACCATTACCGTTACCATGTTTATCATCGAGCTTTCAAGCTTTTCATCCTATTTTAGAATTCATTTAGCTCAAGTATCGATTTAAGGAAATCTATGTACACGAGTCATCCCCCTATACTTACTTGAGTATAATATATTATTTGCACTTTACCAGAAGTGATTAGCACCGTATTGCTTCTTTATACTTACCAGAGTATACAATTAGGTAAAATTTACACTTTACCTGAAGTGCTTAGAGTGTTTATACAGCTTTTTATGACTCTATGGATATCCAACTATACTTTTAATTTCCTATCTCATACATTGGGCTTTATATCAATCATAATCTCTTTCATGGCAACATATATACATATTGAGCAATTCATACCCAAAATAACATTCCATGAATAATTAGTGATCCATGCATATGTTTTCAACCCTTGACATCTTTCTAACATGTCAAATATATGCTAAATGACATAAAGATCATGCTATAGATGCATTGCACTCACCTTGACACTTTCAAAAGTACAATTTATACTAGCCTCACTAAGCTCGGTTGCACTTTTTATCTTCCTTCTTCACTCGTTTGATCTCGAACTTGCTTGTTATCTGCATGTACATTAAATACATAACACAAGCAACCTTAAGTACACATCCAACCCTTACTAATACATATACATACCAAGTTGGAAAATTTAACATTTTCAACCAAGTACTTCTTTGCAATAACAATGCTTCCTAAACTTTAATCTTATCTCAAATTGCACATTGCAACCAAGAGTTTGATAATTTCACTTTAAACCCTAAATTCTCTATCTTAGGGTTTATATTCTAAAATTTGGAAACTTTCACATTTCATCTCAAATTTCAAAACTTTTAATACTAAAATGATCCTTGTATAATAGCAAACAACATAACGATGTTTCTTCAATATTTTCCAATTTCTCACTTATTTCACCCAATTTGCAAAATTCACAAAATAGTCCTAAAATGAAGTTTTCTTCATTAAAATAACATAATTCAACTTAGAAAACATCACTCTAATCAAATCCATCATCAAAACAATTTTTACAAAATTTCCTCTAATATTCTTCATATTTCCGAATTGATCCCTATAGGTTTTCCAAAAGATTTTCATCATTTCAGGCATAAAAACAACACTACAACACCATTTCCAACTTGATTAAACCTTAAAACATGACAACTTTACATGTTCTTCAACCACCCTAATCATCAATCTCAACCTAGAGAGATGGAACTGAGCAAAACTTATACCAAAAGATAGAAAATTCAATGGAGATCACTTTCTTTTTTCATGTCTCTAGCCAAAAATCAAACAAATCAAGCCAAAAATTGAATTGAAATTTTCTTACCTAGTCCCCTTGAGGTTTCGGCCACTTGAGAGCAAGATGAAAAAAGTTTCTAGCTTTTTCTATCTTTAATTTTAATGCCAAATGGCTTATTTTCCTTGTTTTAAAACAAAAAATCCCCTTCATAGTAAAATGACCATTTTATCCTTGAATTATGACCAATTAAAAGTTGACACCTATGCTCAACCTTATCATTAAATCAATTATAATTAAAAAGTATGGGTAAAATGTCCATTTTGCCATTAATGAATCTGTATATCTTCCAAAATGCCATTTATGCATTATTCCATATATTGTGTTTAATCAATTCTAAATCGATCAAGCACAATTTAAAAACTTTAATGTCATGTTCCTCGGGTCATCCTAAGACTTCTTTTAAATTTTCAAAAAACTCCGAGCTCATACGAGTACCCAAATTCCATTTAAACTTTAATCATAATTTTTCAATAATAAAAACATCAGATCAAACCAAAGTTTTTATATTCGATCCACACCGTTTTATGATCTATTTATTTAAGGAATAAAAATAATTATTGGAAAAATTACTATGTTGGTCCTTGAACTTTTCTCAATTGTTCACTTTTGTCACCAAACTTTAAAAATTTATGTTTTAGTCATTGAACTAAAACCACTAACTTTTGATATTCTTACGTTTTGTTCACTAATCAAATAATAGGATATTATAATTCTCTCCCCCTAAAAATAATTTGTCCTCAAATTTTTAGAACGTACATATATTAAACAAATGCGGGTACTATTCTTTCATTCTCTCTTCGGTTTCCCAGGTAGCTTCTTCAATTTATGATTCTTCTAAAGCACTTTAACCAATGGAATCGATTTGTTTCTCAATTTATTCACCCCATGAGCTAAAATCATTACTGGTTCTTCTTCAAATGTCAAATTATGTTGCATCTCAACTTCTGCAGGTAAAATGACATGTGAAGGATCCGACCTATATTTGCGAAGCATAAATACATGAAAAAATCATGAATCTTGATCATTTCTGGTGGTAAAGCCAATTGATACGCCATCGGTACAACTCTTTTCAAGATTTCATATCGACCAATAAATCTGGGACTAAGCTTCCCTTTTCTTCCAAATCTCATTATTTTCATCCATGGTGAAAATTTTAAGAATACTTTGTCTCCCACTTGGTATTCAACATATTTTCTTTTTAAATCTGAATAATCTTTTTGTCCATCGGAAGCCGTTTTTAGATTATCTCGGATTATCTTCACTTTTTCTTTTACTTCTTGAATTAAAAAGGCCCAATAATCTTGCGGTCTTTCAACTCAAACCAATTTAATAGTGTTCGACATTTTCTTCTATATAAAGCTTCATAAGGTGCCATTTTAATACTTGATGATAATTGTTGTTATATGCAAATTCAGCCAATGGTAAGTACCTTTCCCATGAGCCTGCAAACTCAATGACACAAGCTCTACGCATATCTTCCAAAATCTGAATTGTCCTATTTGATTGTCCATCTGTTTGCGGGTGAAAGGCAGTACTAAAATGCAATCGAGTACCCAATGCTTCCTATAGTGCCTTCCAGAATCTAGAAGTAAACCTAGGATCTCTGTCAGACACAATGGAAATAGGAACTCCATGTAATCTAACAATCTGTCGAATATACAACTTTGCATATTTACTCAAAGAGAAATCTGTTCTGACTGGTAGGAAATGTGCCAATTTGGTTAATCGATCTATAATCACCCAGATTGAGTCCTTCCTACTCGGCGTCAATGGTAATCCGATTACAAAATCCATAGTTACTTTTTCCCATTTCCATTCTGGAATAACAATTGGTTGAAGTAACCCTGATGGAACTTGATGTTCTGCTTTAACTTGCTGACAAGTTAAGCATTTGGAAACGAATTCCGTTATATCTATTTTCATTCCTTCCCACCAAAAACGGCTTTTCAAATCCTGATACATTTTATTTCCTCTCGGGTGCATCGTTAAAGGACTATAATGTGCTTATGTAAGAATTTCCTTTTTCAATTCCTCACCTTCAGGAATATAAACACGTCCTTTATAATATAAACATCCATTGGAGTTCACTTCGAAGTCTGAAGATTCTCCCTTTTCAGCTTTCTTTTTTCTCTCTAAACAATTTTCATCTTTTTCCTATGATTCTTTTATTTTGTCTATCAAGGTAGACCTGATGTTCAGCTCAGCAAGTAAAACACCATCATCCAATATTGATAATTGAGCATTCAATATCCGTAGAGCTGAAAACATCTTTCGCTTAAGTATGTTTGCCACCACATTAGCCTTTCTCGGGTGATAATCAATAATTGCATCGTAATCTTTAATTAGCTCGACCCATCGCCTTTGTCTTAGATTCAGCTCCTTTTGGGTTAAAAGATATTTCATGCTTTTATGGTCTGTGTATATATAGCATTTTTTACTATATACGTAGTGGCGCCAAATTTTTAAAGCAAAAACAACGGCAGCTAACTCTAAATCGTGAGTAGGATAATTCTCTCATGAGTTTTAAGCTACCTAGAAGCATAAGCCACCACTTTCTTGTCTTGTATAACAGCCCAAACCATTATGCGATGCATCACTATACACCACAAAATTCTCACCCGATTCAGTTGAACTAACATCGGAGCTTCTGTCAAGATTTTCTTCAATCATTCAAAGCTTTCTTGACATTCTTTAGTCCACATAAAAGATACATTCTTCCTTAGTAGTTTGGTTATAGGTGCAACAATCATCAAGAAATCTTTCATGAACCGACTTGAATTTTCTGAAGATCAACACGAATTCCCTCAACCAATACTATATGTCCAAGAAATGTCACCTCAGAAAGCCAAAACTCACATTTAGATAGTTTGGCATATAACTTCTTCTCCCTCAAGATCTGAAGAACTATTCTTAGATGAACATCATGCTCCTCCTTGGTTTTAGGATAAAACAGGATATCGTCTATGAATACCACCATAAACTGGTTCAGGTATGACTAAAAAATTCGATTCATCAAATCCATAAATGTTGTTGGGGCATTAGTTAATCTAAATGGCATTACCATGAACTCGTAATGACTGTATCGAGTCCTGAAAGCCATTTTGGAATATCTTGCTCTTTAATCTTCAATTGATGGTAGCTCGATATAAGATCAATCTTAGAGAACACTGTTGCCCCCTTTAATTGATCAAAAATATAATCAATTCTTGGCAATGGATATTTATTCTTTATCATCACCTTATTAAGTTGACGATAATCAATACACAATATCATCGATCCATCGTTCTTCTTTACAAATAATATAGGTGCTCCCCAAGGTGATATACTTGGCTGTATAAAACCTCGATTCTGTAATTCTTGTAGCTAAGACTTAAGTTCCCTAAGTTCAGCAGGTTCCATACGATACGGTTCCATCGATATAGGTGTTGTACCAGGTATACATCAATTCCAAATTCTACCTCTCTATCTGGAGGTAACCCTGGTAATTCTTGTGGGAATACATCTGGAAATTCCCGCACCGTAGGTATATCTTCTATTTTCACTTCCTGCTTCAAGGTATCAATTTTGAGAGTTGAATATGTTTCACAGCCATTCATCAACATTTCATCCGCAACAACAACCAAAACAACATCACTACGATGATTCGGCTTCTCACCCACAAATAATATTTGTGATCCATCTGGTGCCTTTAAAGTTAATCTTTTTAATCGGCACTCCACCACAGCATCATATGCAAATAACCAATCCATCCCCAAAATTATTTCAAACTCACAAAACGGTAATTCCATAAGGTTAGCGAAGAGATCCACATTCTGAATTTTAATAGGACACTGACGGAAAATTCTTTTGACCTTAGCACTTTGGCCTATCGGATTGGTTGCTACCACCTCACTCATAATTAGTTCCATTGGAATAATTCTTTCTAGTATGATTCTATAACTAATATATGAATGAGTGTAACCATGATCAATTAATGCAAAAATAGGTCAAAGAGTTCAAGCATACCTGAGATCACATCTGGATCATCTTTACCCTCTGTGGTCTTGATATTATGTACACGAGCAAGAGCTTTGCCTTTTAGGTTCGAAGCAACTTTCGATGCACCTTGGTGGGAATTCCAACCTCGATTTCCTTTATTTCTCTGAGAAGTAGCAACCGATTGGTTTTCTTATAATTCTGGACATGTACGTTTGAAGTGACCAGGCTTCCCACATTGATAACATATTGTCTCTGGTCTATGCCAACATCGACCAGAATGTCTTCTTCCACAAGTCTTGCATTCTGATTAGATCCAAAATTCACCACCTTTAGCTCCACTCATTCGATTGTGAACTTATTTGGATTTACCAGCAGAAAAATTCTTCTTTACGGACGACATTGATCCAGCTGATCCTTGTTGTCGAAATCCTTTACCACGTTTAGACTAGGGTAAACACTGGGACCTCCAGGTCGCTTGGTTGATTGTGCCTTCTTATCTGAAGCTTCTTCCTACTCTACTATTTCCATTCCTTTGGCTCGGTTGACCACTTCTTGAAATATAGACAAATCAAGAGCAACCAGGAATTTATTATACTCCGAATCTAGACCTCCCACGATTCTGGTAACTTTGTGCTTCTCCGTCGGAAGAAACTCTGTAGCAAACCGTCTAAGATTATTACACTCCCAGACATACTCATATACTGATCTACCTGCTTGTTTCAAATTCAGAAATTGATTCCTCATATCCTCGATGAAAACATCACCAACGTATTTGTTTCATAACTCTTTTAAAAAGAATCCCCAAGTAATTCGTTCCCAAAGAATCTGAGCAGTAATGGTGGTCTACCAAATTCGAGCAGGTCCCATCAATAGTGATGTTACACCTTCAAGCTTACCTTGATCATCACACCGAATACTATCTAGCATAATTTTAACATTATTCAACCAGAAGTCAAAAGACATCGGGTCAACATCAGAATCACCTTGAAATTCTGATGCCTTCAACTTCCTCAACTCCCTTGGTATAGATATTGGTTTTTTCTATTTATAATATCATCTAATGCCAGCAGGAAAAGTCCACGATCCTGAACCGGCATGTATTGCTGTCCTTGTGCAGGTGCTTGACCCTAATATTGCTCTTGAGGTACATTCTGATTTACCCCGTTACTCCCACTCTGCACAGGGACCTCCTGTTTAAACGCATGTCTAGAACCCTGATGGTCTGACATATGAACAGAACACATTTTCAACAATTTTCTTAATATAGAGTAGCATACTAATTATAGAGCATTAGAGTATCTGCACATAATCATCAGTAATTATGACATCCTAGTGGCATGTATACAATTCTAACTCACTTTTAAACTCAATTTCTATCCATAATTGACTAAACCTGTAGCTCTGATACCAATAAATGTAACATCCCTTTCTCGTATTCATTACCAAATACGAGTCAATTATGTTACTAACTAAGATTAAACCCTTTTTTATTTCCTTTACTTTGAAAACTGGCAGCCTGCACTGTATTTACTCAAAAATTTATATAATTTTTTATGGACATCAAAAACTCATTTCGTAATTTTATAATTAAACTAGATTAACTAAGCTTTCTAACCATATAAATTTCTAACCTAAACTCGTTACACAAAATTTCAAATAAATCTTTGCACTCACATCACAGCCTAGAAATACTAAAATTCTGCTACCATGTTTTCTGACCTTCCATCGAATAAAAAATCATAACTTTTTACATACAACTCAAAATCAATCACCGTTTATTTTGAAAGAAACTAGATAAAATTTGTACTTCATACATATAAGATTAACTTTCTAAGTTCAATTGTGGAATTTATGCTGATTTTTCAAGCACACTGCTTTTGCATACACTTTTGGACAGATTTTTAATCTTTCTACCTTAAGACCCACATTTACTAAAAACTTAGTCCATTATCATTTATAGACATAATAGGACTTACTAGGTTCATCATCCATATTATAACAACTATTAAACCAACCATATTTGGTTATAAGTTATTACAACCCCACTAATTATACATGTCATCTAGTACATTTCCAAAAGAAAGGATGGATGTCATTAACATTACTATGAATATGGAGATATACCTCCCAAAATGAGAAAGTGATGCTCGGTTACTCCTCCCTCGAAGTTCCTTTAAAACCTACGCATGAAATTCATAATACGATAAGTATATACTTAGTGAGGCAACAATGTTTAAATCAAATGCAACTTAACATCGTTATCAATATAATAAAATAACAATGCATATGATCACTTACCATTTTATGCTTGCTAGCATATATGACATTATATATACATATCACAAGGTAAAAACTTTGATTCTTACCGTTACTGTTACCATGTTTATCATCGAGCTTTCAAGCTTTTCATCGTGTTTTTCAATTCATTTAGCCTAAGTATCGATTTAAGGAAATCTATGTACACGAGTCATCCCCCTTATACTTACTTGAGTATAGTGTATTATTTTCACTTTACCGGAAGTTCTTAGCACTGTATTGCTTCTATATACTTACCGGAGTATACAATTAGTGAAAATTTGCACTTTACCTGAAGTGCTTAGAGTGTTTATACAGCTGTTTATGACTCTATGGATATCCAACAATAATTTTAATTTCCTATCTCATAAATTGGGCTTTATATCAATCATAATCTCCTTCGTGGCAACATATATACATATAGAGCAATTCATACCCAAAATAACATTCCATGAATAATTAGTGATCATGCATATGTTTTCAACCCTTGACATCTTTCTAACATGTCAAATATATGCTAAATGACATAAAGATCATGCTATACATGCATTGCACTCACCTTGACACTTTCAAAAGTACAATTTATACTAGCCTCACTAAGCTCGGTTGCATTTTTTATCTTCCTTCTTCACTCGTTTGATCTCGAACTTGTTTTTTATCTATATGTACATTAAATACATAACACAAGCAACCTTAAGTACACATCCAACACTCACTAATACATGTACATACCAAGTTGGAAATTTTAACATTTTCAACCAAGTACTTCTTAGCAATAACAATGCTTTCTACACTTTAATCTTATCTCAAATTGCATATTGCAACCAGGAGTTTGATAATTTCACTTTAGACCCTAAATTCTCTATTTTAGGGCTTATATTCTAAAATTTGGAAACTTTCACATTTCATCTCAATTTTCAAAAATTTTAATAATAAAATGATCCTTGTATAATAGCAAACAACATAACCATTTTTCTTGAATATTTTCCAATTTCTCACTTATTTCACCCAATTTGCAAAATTAACAAAATAGTCCTAAAATGATGTTTTCTTCATTCCAATAACATAATTCAACTTAGAAAACATCACTCTAATCAAATCCATCATCAAAACAATTTTTATAAAATTTCCCCTAATATTATTCATATTGCCGAATTGGTCCCTATAGGTTTTCCAAGAGACTTTCATCATTTCAAGCATAGAAACAACACTACAACACCATTTCCAACTTGATTGAACCTTAAAACATGAAAACTTAACATGTTCTTCAACCACCCTAATCATCAATTTCAACCAGAGGCATGGAAACTAAGCAAAACTTATACCAAAAGATAGAGAATTCAATGGAGATCACTTTCTTGTTTCATGTCTAGCCAAAAATCAAACAAATCAAGCTAAAAATTGAATTGAAATTTTCTTACCTAGTCCCCTTGAGGTTTCGGCCACTTGAGAGAAAGATGAACAAAGTTTCTAGCTTTTTCTATCTTTAATTTTAATGCCAAATGGATTATTTTCCTTATTTTAAAACAAAAAATCCCCTTCATAGTAAAATGACCATTTTACCCTTGAATTATGACCAATTAAAAGTTGACACCTATGCTCAACCTTATCATTAAATCAATTATAATTAAAAAGTATGGATAAAATGACCATTTTGCCATTAATGAAACTGTATATCTTCCAAAATGCCATTTATGCATTATTCCGTATACTGTGTTTAATTAAATCTAATTGGATCAAGCACAATTTAAAAACTTTAATGTCATGTTCCTTGGGTCATCCTAAGACTTCCCTCAAATTTTCAAAAAACTCCGAGCTTATACGCGTACCCGAATTCCATTTAAACTATAATCGTAATTTTTCAATAATAAAAACATCATATCAAACCAAAGTTTTTATATTCGATCCACAACCTTTTATGATCTATTTATTTATGGAATAAAAATAATTATTGGAAAAATTACTATGTTGGTCCTTGAACTTTTCTCAACTTTTCACTTTTGTCACCAAACTTTAAAACTTTACGTTTTAGTCACTGAACTAAAACCACTAACTTTTGATATTCTTACGATTTGCTCACTAGTCAAATAATAGGATATTACAATTCTCTCCCCACCCAAAATTTGTCCTCAAATTTTTAGAACGTACTTGTATTCAACAAATGCGGGTATTGTTCTTTCATTCTCTCTTCGGTTTCCCAGGTGGCTTCTTCAACTTTACGATTCTTCCAAAGCAATTTAACCAATGGAATCGATTTGTTTCTCAATTTCTTCACCCCCTGAGCTAAAATCTTTACTGCTTCTTCTTCAAATGTCAAATTATGTTGCATCTCAACTTCTGCAGGTGAAATGACATGTGAAGGATCCGACCTATATTTGCGAAGCATCGATACATAAAAAAATCATGAATCTTGCTCTTTTCTGGTGGTAAAGCCAATTGATACGCCACCGGTCCTACTCTTTTCAAGATTTCATACGGACCAATAAATCTGGAACTAAGCTTCCCTTTTCTTCCAAATCTCAGTATTTTCTTCCATGGAGAAACTTTTAAGAATACTTTGTCTCCCACTTGGTATTCAACGTATTTTCTTTTTAAATCTGAATAATCTTTTTGTCCATCAGAAGCCACTTTTAGATTATCTCGGATTATCTTCACTTTTTCTTTTACTTCTTGAATTAAATCAGTCCCAACAATCTTGCGGTCTTTCAACTCAAACCAATTTAATCGTGTTTGACATTTTCTTAAATATAAAGCTTCATAAGGTGCCATTTTAATACTTGACTGATAATTGTTGTTATATGCAAATTCAGCCAATGGTAAGTACTTTTCCCACGAGCCTGCAAACTCAATGACACAAGCTCTAAGCAGATCTTCCAAAATTTGAAATGTCCTCTCTGATTGTCCATCTGTTTGTGAGTGAAAGGCAGTACTAAAATGCAATCGAGTACCCAATGCTTCCTGTAGTGCCTTCCAGAATTTAGAAGTAAACATGGGATCTCTGTCGGACACAATGGAAATAGGAACTCCATGTAATCTAACAATCTATCGAATATACAACTCTGCATATTTACTCAAAGAGAAATATGTTCTGACTAGTAGGAAATGTGTTGATTTGGTTAATCGCTCCATAATCACCCAGATTGAGTCCTTCCTACTCGGCGTCAATGGTAATCCAGTTACAAAACCCATAGTCATTTTTCCCATTTCTATTATGGAATAACAATTGGTTGAAGTAACCCTGATGGAACTTGATGTTTTGTTTTAACTTGCTGACAAGTTAAGCATTTGGAAACGAATTTTGTTATATCTATTTTCATTCCTGGCCATCAAAAAGGGCTCTTCAAATCCTGATACATTTTATTTCCTCCCGGGTGCATCGTTAAAGGACTATAATGTGCTTCTGTAAGAATTTCCTTTTTCAATTCCTCGTCTTCAGGAATATAAGCACGTCCTTTATAATATAAACATCCATTGGACTTCACTTCGAAGTCTGAAGATTCTCCCTTTTTAACTTTCTTCTTTCTCTCTAAACAATTTTCATCTTTTTCCTGTGATTCTTTTATTTTTCTATCAAGGTAGACCTGATGTTCAGCTCAGCAAGTAAAGCACCATCATCCAATATTGATAATTGAGCATTCAATATTCGTAGAGCTGAAAGCATCTTTCGCCTAAGTGTGTCTTCCACCACATTAGCCTTTCTCGGGTGATAATCAGTAATTGCATCGTAATCTTTAATTGGCTCGATCCATCACCTTTGTCTTAGTTTCAGCTCCTTCTGAGTTAAAAGATATTTCAGGCTTTTATGGTCTATGTATATATAGCATTTTTTACCATATAAGCAGTGGCGCCAAAATTTTAAAGCAAAAACAACAACAACTAACTCTAAATCGTGAGTAGGAAAATTTCTCTCATTAGTTTTAAGCTCCCTAGAAGCATAAGCCACCACTTTCCCATCTTGTATAACAGCCAAAACCATTATGTGATGCATCACTATACACCACAAAATTCTTACCCGATTCAGGTTGAACTAACACCGAAGCTTCTGCCAATATTTTCTTCAATCTTTCAAAGCTTTCTTGACATTCTTTAGTCCACATAAAAGATACATTCTTCCTTAGCAGTTTGGTTATAGGTGCAACAATCATCGAGAAATCTTTCACGATCGGCGGTAATATCCTGCCAATCTGAGAAAACTTCTAACCTCTATAACATTTTCAGGAGGTTTCCACTCCATGATAGCTTGAATTTTCTGAAGATCAACCCGAATTCCCTCAGCCGATACTATATGTCCAAGAAATGTCACCTCAGAAAGCCAAAACGCAAATTTAGATAGTTTGGCATATAACTTCTTATCCCTCAAGATCTGAAGAACTATTCTGAGATGAACATCATGATCCTCCTTGGTTTTAGAATAAACCAGGATATCGTCTATGAATACCACCATAAACTGGTTTAGGTATGATTGAAAAATTTGATTCATCAAATCCATAAAAGCTGTTGGGGCATTAGTTAATCCAAACAGCATTACCACGAACTCGTAATGACCGTATCGAGTCCTGAAAGTCATTTTGGAATATCCTGCTCTTTAATCTTCAATTGATGGTAGCCCGATTGAAGATCAATCTTACATAACACTGCTGCCCCCTTTAATTGATCAAAAAGATCATCAATTCTTGGCAATGGATATTTATTCTTTATCGTCACCTTAATGAGTTGACGATAATCAATACACAATATCATCGATCCATCTTTCTTTTTTACAAATAATATAGGTGCTCCTCAAGGTGATTTACTTGGCCGTATAAAACCTTCGATTCTGTAATTCTTGCATCTGAGACTTAAGTTCCCTAAGTTCAGTAGGTGCCATACGACGCGGTGCCATCGATATAGGTGTTGTACCATGTAATACATCAATTCCAAATTCTACCTCTCTATCTAGAGGTAACTCTGGTAATTCTTCTAGAATACATCTGGAAATACCCGCACCGTAGGTATATCTTCTATTTTCACTTCCTGCTTCAAGGTATCAATTTCGAGAGTTGAATATGTTTCATAGCCATTCATCAACATTTCATCCGCAACAACAGCCGAAACAACATCACTACGATGATTCAGCTTCTCACCTACAAATAATATTTGCAATCTATCTGGTGCCTTTAAAGTTAACCTTTTAATCGACACTCCACCATAGCATCATATGCAAATAACCAATCCATCCCCAAAATTATTTCAAACTCACAAAACGATAATTCCATAAGGTCAACAGGGAGATCCACATTCTGAATTTTAATAGGACACTGACGGCAAATTATTTTGACCTTAGCACTTTAGCCTATGGGATTGGTTGCTACCACCTCACTCGTAATTAGTTCTACTGGAATGTTTCTTTCTAATATGATTCTAGAACTAATATATGAATGAGTGGAACCATGATCAATTAATTCAAAAATAGGTCTGTCAAAGAGTTCAAGCATACCTGAGATCATATCTGGATCATCTTTACCCTCTGTTGTCTTGATATTATATACATGAGCATGAGTTTTTCCTTTCAGGTTCGATGCAACTTTCGATGCACCTTGGTGGGAATTCCAACCTCGATTTCCCTTATTTCTCTGAGAAGCAACAACCGATTGGTTTTCTTGTAATTCTAGACATGCACGTTTGAAGTGACCCGGCTTCCCACATTGATAACATTTTGTCTCCGGTGCATACCAACATCGACCAAAATGTCTTCTTCCATAAGTCTTGCATTCTGATTGGATCTAAAATTCACCATCGTTAGCTTCACTCGTTCGTTTGTGAACTTATTTGGATTTACAAGCAGAAAAATTCTTCTTTACAGACGACATTGATCCAGCTGATCCTTGTTACTGAAATCCTTTACCACGTTTAGACCAGGGTAAAACACTAGGGCCTCCAAGTCGCTTGGTTGATTGTGCCTACTTATCTGAAGCTTCTTCATGCTCTACTCTTTCCATTCCTTTGGCTCGGTTTACCACCTCTTGAAATACAGACAACTCAAGAGCAACCAAGAATTTATTATACTCTGGATCTAGACCTCCCACAAATCTGGTAACTCTGTGCTTCTCAGTCGGAAGGAACTCTGTAGCAAACCAGCTAAGCTTATTAAACTCACACTCATACACATATACTGATATACATGCTTGTTTCAAATTCAGAAATTGATTCATCATATCCTCGATGAAAACATCACCAACGTATTTGTTCCGGAACTCTTTTAAAAAGAATTCCCAAGTAATTTGTTCTCGAGGAATCTGAGCAGTAATGGTGGTCCACCAAGTTCGAGCAGGTCCCATCAATAGTGATGTTACACCTTCAAGCTTAACTTGAACATCACACCAAATACTATCCAGCATAATTTTAACATCATTCAACCAGAAGTCCGCAGACATCGGGTCAACATCAGAATCACCTTGAAATTATGATGCCTTCAGCTTCCTCAACTCCTTTGGTACAGATACTGGTTTTTTTCTATTTATAATATCATCTAATGCCTGCAGGAAGAGTCCATGATCCTGAACCAGCATGTATTGTTATCCTTGTGCAGGTGCTTGACCCTGATATTGCTCCTGAGGTACATTCTGATTTACCTCGTTACTCTCACTCTGCCAAAGGACCTCCTATTTAAATACATGTCTAGAACCTTGATGGCCCGACATCTGAACAAAACACATTTTCAACAATTTTCTTAATATAGAGTAGCATTACTAATTATAGAGCATCAGAGTATCTGCACATAATCATCAATAATTATGACATCCTAGTGGCATGTATACAATTCTGACTCACTTTTAAACTTAATTTCTATCCAGAATCGACTAAACTTGTAGCTCTGATACCAATAAATGTAACATCCCTTTCCTGTATTCGTTACCAAATATGAGTCAGTTATGTTACTAACTAAGATTAAACCCTTTTTATTTCCTTTACTTTGAAAACTGACAGCCTGCACTATCTTTACTCAAAAATTTATAAAAAAAATTATAGACATCAAAATTCATTTCGTAATTTTCTAATTAAACTATATTAACCAATCTTTCTAACCTAAACTCATTACAAAAAAATTCAAATAAATCTTTAAACTCACATCACAGCCCAGAAATACTAAAATTCTGCTACCTATTTTCTGACCTTCCATCGAATAAAAATTCATAACTTTTTACATACAACTCGAAATCAATCACCGTTTATTTTGAAAGAAACTAGATAAAATTTGTAGTTCATACATATAAGATTAACTTTCTAAGTCCAATTGTGGAATTTATGCTGATTTTTCAAGCACACTGCTTTTGCATACACTTCTGGACAGATTTTTAATCTTTCTACCTTAAGACCCACATTTACTAAAAACTTAGTCCATTATCATTTATAGACATAATAGGACTTACTAGGTTCATCATCCATATTATAACAACTATTAAACCAACCATATTTGGTTATAAGTTATTACAACCCTACTAATTATACATGTCATCTAGTACATTTCCAAAAGAAAGGATGGATGTCATTAACATTACTATGAATATGGAGATATACCTCCCAAAATGAGAAATTGATACTCAGATACTCCTCCCTCGAAGTTCCTTTAAAACCTACGCATGAAATTCATCATACGCTAAGTATATACTTAGTGAGGCAACAATGTCTAAATCAAATGCAACTTAACTTGGACATCAATATAATAAAATAACAATACATATGATCACTTACCATTTTATGCTTGCTAGCATATATGACATTATATATACATATCACAAGGTAAAAACTTTGATTCTTACCATTATCGTTACCATGTTTATCATTGAGCTTTTAAGCTTTTCATCTTCTTTTTCAATTCATTTAGCCCAAGTATCGATTTAAGGAAATCTATGTACACAAGTCATCCCCCTATACTTACTTGAGTATAGTGTATTATTTGCACTTTACCAGAGGTGCTTTGCACCGTATTGCTTCTGTATACTTACCAAAGTATACAATTAGTGAAAATTTGCACTTTACCTGAAGTGCTTAGAGTGTTTATACAGTTGTTTATGACTCTATGGATATCCAACTATACTTTTAATTTCCTATCTCATACATTGGGCTTTATATCAATCATAATCTCCTTCATGGCAACATATATACATATTGAGAAATTCATACCCAAAATAGCATTCCATGAATAATTAGTGATCCATGCATATGTTTTCAACCCTTGACATCTTTCTAGCATATCAAATATATGCTAAATGACATAAAGATCATGCTATACATGCATTGCACTCACCTTGACACTTTCAAAAGTACAAATTATACTAGCCTCACTAAGCTCGGTTGCACTTTTTATCTTCCTTCTTCACTCGTTTGATCTTGAACTTGCTTGTTATCTGCATGTACATTAAATACATAACACAAGCAACCTTAAGTACACATCCAACCCTTACTAATACATGTACATACCAAGTTGGAAAATTTAACATTTTCAACCAAGTACTTCTTTGCAATAACAATGCTTCCTACACTTTAATCTAATCTCAAATTGCACATTGCAACCAAGAGTTTGATAATTTCACTTTAAACCCTAAATTCTCTATCTTAAGGTTTATATTTTAAATTTTGGAAACTTTCACATTTCATCTCAAATTTCAAAACTTTTAATACTAAAATGATCCTTGTATAATAGCAAACAACATAACGATGTTTCTTGAATATTTTCCAATTTCTCACTTATTTCACCCAATTTGCAAAATTCATAAAATAGTCCTAAAATGAAGTTTTCTTCATTCCAATAACATAATTCAACTTAGAAAACATCACTCTAATCAAATCCATCATCAAAACAATTTTTACAAAATTTCCCCTAATATTCTTCATATTGCCAAATTGGTCCCTATAGGTTTTCCAAGAGATTTTCATCATTTCAAGCATAGAAACAACACTACAACACCATTTCCAACTTGATTAAACCTTAAAACATGAAAACTTTACATGTTCTTCAACCACCCTAATCATCAATCTCAACCTAGAGAGATGGAAACTGAGCAAAACTTATACCAAAAGATAGAGAATTCAATGGAAATCACTTTGTTTTTCATGTCTCTAGCCAAAAATCAAACAAATCAAGCCAAAAATTGAATTGAAATTTTCTTACCTAGTCTCCTTGAGGTTTCGGCCACTTGAGAGAAAGATGAAAAAAGTTTCTAGCTTTTTCTATCTTTAATTTTAATGCCAAATGGCTTATTTTCCTTATTTTAAAACAAAAAATCCCCTTCATAGTAAAATAACCATTTTACCCTTGAATTATGACCAATTAAAAGTTGACACCTATGCTCAACCTTATCATTAAATCAATTATAATTAAAAAGTATGGGTAAAATGACCATTTTGCCATTAATGAATCTTTATATCTTCCAAAATGCAATTTATGCATTATTCCATATACTATGTTTAATCAAATCTAAATCGATCAAGAACAATTTAAAAACTTCAATGTCATGTTCCTCGGGTCTTCCTAAGACTTCTTTCAAATTTTCAGAAAACTCCGAGCTCATACGAGTACCTGAATTCCATATAAACTTTAGTCGTAATTTCCCAATAATAGAAACATCAAATCAAACCAAAGTTTTTACATTCGATCCACACCCTTTTATGATTTATTTATTTATGGAATAAAAATAATTATTGGGAAAATTACCTTATTGGTCCTTGAACTTTTCTTTACTTTTCACTTTCATCAACAAACTTTAAAACTTTACGTTTTAGTCACTAAACTAAAACCACTAACTTTTGATATTCTTACATTTTGGTCACTAATCAAATAATAGGTTATTGCAATTATTATTTATTATGAATTTTTAGTAATTTTATTGATTATTTTTATTTAAATTTAAGGATTGTTTATGTAGATATTTAGATCATTTAGGAATAGATTTGTTATTTATTTCTTAGTTTTTTAGGCTAGGTAAAATATATTTTTTATTTTATTATTATCTATATTTTTCCTAGTTTAAGTTAAACTCTTTATTTGTAGCATATTTAAAGGCATATTTGCTTCATTAATAAATACAACTTTCTGAATTTTTTAGTTATAAAAAAACTTTTAGCCATGGGCCATTTTCTTTTCAAGGTTGACGGATTATCCTTGTTAATTTTTCTATTGAATCTTTCTTCAATACGAATCTTCTAGTTTCTTTGAGGGAGGTCATCTTCACACTCCCGATTGTGTAATCAATTGCAGTTAGGAGGGTGGGTTAGAGCCTATTATGGTGTTTGCCTAGTCAATTGCAATTAGGAGGGTGCTGAGGACATTAACATCTATTTCGCCATCATCCATTCGTCGGAGAGATTCGTGCCATTAGTAGGTGTTTGCCTATTCAATTGCGATAAGGAGGGTGCCAATGACAAATCTATCCAACGCCACCACCACCATCAACTATCTCATTTTCTACATTAAGGTCATACTTTCTTGTTAATGTGTTGAATTTGGAATTTGAGGTTTTCTCAGATCATACTAGATTAATTATGATCTTGAGGGTTTCTAGATTTTGAGGTAATTCTTGGTTCTTGGCTTACATATCAATTGGTGTTCAAAGCTTTGGTTTAGGTGTTTAAAACAATTATCGTTTACTATTTTTTAGTAGTTAAAAAGAAAAAATCTAATTCTCTTTATAGATCGTAGTTTTAATTTTTTATTCCCGAAGATATCTCAAGAGACTTGAAGGTTGTGATCAACAACTCTTAAGATTCAGGATGAATCGTTTTCAACAGGGGGAGAATGATACATGCATGGGAGGGCTAAAACAATGTATTTTAGCCAAAAAAATTTGAAACTGTTTTCTAAGTTTGCAATTTCAACCAACTTGCATCGAATTTTTGAAGGGGATCCGGGCACTTATAGGTCGACATGTCACCTTCAAACATGTTCGTCTGTCTCTTATCTTTCCAGCGCATCTTGAAATGCATCAATCCAACGTCGGGAGCTCAAGTTATGTCCGCTTTAGTGAAGACTGTGCGAGCAAAAATCTCTATACAATTTTAATACGGGAATTATTATTTATTACGAATTTTTATTAATTTTATTGATTATTTGTATTTAAATTTAATCTAGGATTAGATTTGTTATTTATTTATTAGTTTTTTAGGCTAGATAAAATATGTTTTTTATTTTATTATTATCTTTATTTTTCCTAGTTCAAGTTAAACTATTTATTTGTAGCCTATTTAAAGGCATATTTGCTTCATTAATAAATACAACATCATTAATTTTTGAGTTACAAAAAAGCTTTTGGCCATGGGCCATTTCCTTTTCAAGGCTGACGGAATAACCTTGTTAATTTTTCTATAGAAGCTTTCTTCAATATGAATCTTCTAGTTTACATGAGGGAGGTCGTCTTCACACTCCCGGTTGCTTAATCAATTGATGTTAGGAGGGTGCGTTAGACCCTATTATGGTGTTTGCATAGTCAATTGTGATTAGGAGGGTGCCTAGGACATCAACATCTATTTCGCCATAATCCATTCATTAGATAGATTCGTGTCATTTGTAAGTGTTAGCCTATTTAATTACGATTACGGGGGTGCCAATGACAAATCTATCCAATGCCACCACCACTATCAACTATCTCATTTTCTACATCAAGATCATACTTTCTTGTCAATGTGCTGGATTTGGAATGTGAGATTTTCCCGGATCATATTAGTGAGTTTGCTAGATTAATTGCAATCATATTAGAAAACAACTTCATATTTTTGGCTAAAATGAAATTCAACATCTTGTTGGACTAGCGATGATTCTTCTTCCTTTGGTGTCATCCTACTAGAGTCGAATAGTGCATTAGTAGAGTGGTGAAAAGATGGAGGTTGAGATGTACCTTTATCAAATAAGAAGTATTCCTTCCGCAAAACCTTGGACTTTTGTCGGTGATAATATGTGGAAACTAACCTCTCTCTCATGACTTTTTTATGCTTTGCCCATGGTCTTATCTTTGCTTCTCCATTGAGACGTCAATCTCGTTTCAACTATGACCACCATAGTGTTGCATAATTTTTGAATGCTAAGACAATTAGTGGAACCTAAAGCTCTTTGGGACATCTATAAAACTCGACCAAAAGATCAACGGTATTTTCCCAATCACAATAACCATCGGGATAATACTTTTCATAAAAAAGGCAATATGAACTTTTACCTTGGTTGGCGTATTATTGGATAACAAACAAGAATCATTTTAGCTCTGATACCAAATGATAGAGTAGCACAGCATGAAAACCCCTTGGTGAAGTTGGATGAAGAAATTAGTTTGGTTGAATGGAGATGGCGTGATGGTAGTTGAAGAATATTTTGTCCTCGGCACCCTCTTGATCGCAGTTAACCAAGCAAGCAACCTCAAGCGGCTCTAACCCACCCTCCTAGACGTGATTACGTAGGTAAGCAAGAGCATGAAGATGATATCCAAAGATCTTCAAGAAATCTTGATGAAATAGCTTCTAAAGAAAAAAACACACAAGATGAACAAATCTTGCAACAAACCACTCAAAGAGAGTTTTCAATCTTATTGATCAAAATAGAAGTGTCTTGTTTACAAAAGAGAGGAGCCTATTTATAGGCTAGTAAAATCCTAAAACAAAAGGGAAATGCGAAGAATTGTATTTGAACTAAACTATAAAACTATTAAAATAAAATAAATCCTAATTTATCTAAATCTCTTAATAAAATTAATTAAATGATAAATATAATCCTAAATCCTCTAAAATACATAATGAAAACTCCTAAGTTGATTTAAATAACAAATAATCAATGAAAATATTAAAAATTCGTAATTATTTGAAAATCTCGTATTATACTCGTATGGAATTTTCTAATAGCACTATCTTCACTAAAATGGTCGTATCTTGAGCTCCCAATGTCGGATTGATGCGTATCAAAGTGCGTTGGAAATTTAAGATACTGAATCAAAAGTCAAAAGGAGACTCCATGGTTAACATATGTCCGGATCCTAATAATAAAAATCAAAATAAGTTGACTAAATTTCTGGACTTGCAATTAGGCCTTTTTAGACATGTATCATTTCCTCATTCCTCAAAAGGATTTATCCGCAAATCTAAATTGGGAATGGAAGAGAAAGGAGCATCATAAGATGAAAAAGTTATGTTGAAGATACTTGTACCAAAGAAAAGTTGTTTCTTCTGAGTAGAGTTGGATAAAAAAACTTTTATAGGTGTCGGGCAACTCTGAAGAATAGATCCTTACCATGGGTTGCGCAGTCTGCCATGGTGTGTGCTTTCTCTTGGGATGGATTACTTCTACGAGTTTCACGATATGGCCAAGGAACTTCATGTATGGGATTGAAGCAATGGTGTTCCATATGCTATAAAGATGAATCATCTCTTGGAAGAACAAGTGGTGTTTTTCTTCTCTTTTTGCTGGCAGACCTCAAGGTGTTTCACCTAACAGATCATCAATATATTTCAAGTGTTTAGAATATGGTTTACCACTCTCGTATATGGTGGGAGTGATGGTTTCTTCTTCAAAAACATCATCTTGGTCCTTGCACTAGAGACTAGGTGGATTCTAAGTTACAATGGATGATTCGGTTGGTTGGAATATCTCAGTCTCTATTATGGTGCTTACTTCTTCGACATTACTCACCGATGATTGTTCATAATCTTGTTGGACTAGCGATGATTCTTCTTCCTACAGCGTCGATTTGTTATTTATTTATTAGTTTTTTAGGCTAGATAAATTATGTTTTTTTATTTTATTAATATCTTTATTTTTCCTAGTTCAAGTTAAACACTTTATTTGTAGCCTATTTAAAGGCGTATTTACTTCATTAATAAATACAACATCATGAATTTTTTAGTTACAAAAATAACTTTTGGCCATGGGCCATTTTCTTTTCAAGGTTGACGGATTAACCTAGTTAATTTTTCCTAGGACATCAACATTTATTTTGCCATCATCCATTCATTGGAGAGATTCGTGTCGTTTGTAGGAGTTTGCCTATTTAATTGCGATAAGGAGGGTGCCAATGACAAAATCTATCCAACACCACCACCACCATAACTATCTTGTTTTATACATCAAGATCATACTTTCTTGTCGATGTGTTGAATTTAGAATTTGAAATTTTCTCGGATCATATTAGTGAGTTTGCTAGATTAATTGCGATTATATTAGAAAACAACATCAGATTTTTGGCTAAACGAACATCAACATCTTGTTGATATAGCAATGATTCTTCTTCCTTCGGTGTCGTTCTACTAGAGTCGAATAGTTCATTAGTGGGGAGTGAAAAGATGGAGGTTGAGATCAACGTTATTGGTTTGGTTGAATAGAGATGGTGTGATGGTAGTTGAAGAATATTTTGACCTTGTCACCCTCTTGATCCTAATTAACCAAGCAAGCAACCTCAAGTGGCTCTAACCCACCCTCTTAGATGCGATTACCAAGGCGAGCAAAAGTGTGAAGATGATCTGCAAAGATCTTCAAGAAATCTTGTTGAAACAACTTCTAAAGAGAGAGTTTTCAAAGATGATCTTCTAAAGATCTTCAAGATGAACAAATCTTACAACAAATCACTCAGAGAGAGTTTTCAATCTTATTGATCAAAATAGAAGTGTCTACTTTACAAAAGAGAGGAGCCTATTTATATGCTACTAAAATCCTAAAACAAAAGGGAAAATACAAAGCATTGTATTTGAACTAAACTATAAACTAATAAAATAAAATAAATCCTAATTTATCTAAATCTCTTAATTAAATTAATTAAATGATAAATATAATCCTAAATCTTTTAAAATACATGATGAGAACTCCTAAGTTGATTTAAATCACAATTTGTAACACCCCCTACCCAGTCTAGGAAATAAACAGGCTTAGGATGTGTTACTAAACAAACATACAAAAATTCTTGATAAAATTAATACAAACAACTAAACATGCTTTCAAAAGACTGAGAAATTTAAAACTTTTTAAATATTCCATAGGTCTAACTTCAACCTTAAATCATGTACAATCAAATATACATTAAACAATACTCTTCAACCAATAGTTCGTAGCATGCCCTTATATTTTACGTACTTCAGATCACAAAGTTTATTACATAATTTTACTATCACATCAGATTTCCTTTCATTCATACATATTATTAATCTTATATCGATTACAAACTTTCATACCTCTAACCATTCTAAGACATATCGATTAATGTTTAAGATCATTCAAGTTAATAGTAAACCATTGTTTAATGATCTTTAAGCTTACATGCAGTATTATTTAAATTCAAAACTTATTATCCAAGATTATCATCTAAGCATCACATATCACAACCAAACATGTCACCATAGTAACAAGTATTCGAACATCATGTCTAACATAGCTTAACCAACAAGGAATCATGAGGCATAATAGACCATTTACAAAAAAGGTGATAGTTACTTTCAAATACTAAGATCAAAGTTATTTCAAAGCTTAAACCAATCATATCCAGATACATATAACTTTCGCATAGCAATACCATATACGTATTCATTAACATACTACCAATTGCTTATTTTAACCATCAATCTAATCATGCGAACTACACTACCTTTTTAAGGTTTAACACATGATAATATATATAGATATATATATTAGCCCACATACACGCATGACAACAAGGTGGTCTAACAACTTAAGGCACATGTAGATATTTAAACTACCATACAAACATACTAACTATTATAACTCATATAGCAAGCAAATATGAAATAATTAAAGGCCCATTAAAAAGGTTTGAATACTTAAAAGCTTATATACATATGTAGCCAAAATGGGATCTAAATGCACTATGAATACTTAATAACTATGTGCCACCATCTAGGAGTTATAAAGGTAATATTTCAAACATACTTATGGATCCTTCTGATCATGTCCAGGCTCAGGAAAATCCGAAGGCACATTTATCCTGAAATGTCATGAAGGAATAGAGTAAGCAATTGCTTAATGAGGTAGCTTAAAGCAACTAAAAGCATGAAACCATAATCTATCCCTTTCACCAAAGTCTATTAATCATATAAAAATTCTAAGCTTGGACAAGAAAATTAGCCATTTTAGAACAAGTCATTCAAACCAACATTCACTTACATACAATGGTATTTACATATATACATGGTACTCGGACAAAACACATACATATATATACACATGATATTCGAACAAGGCATAAGCATATACATATGGGTGCTCAAGTCAAACATATACATATATACACAGGGTATTCGAACAAGACATGATATACATGAGTACTCAAACCAAACATATACATATATACACATGGTATTCGAACAAGACACATGCATATATATACATGAGTACTCAAACCAAACATATACATATATACACAAGGTATTCGAACAAGACATATACATATATACACATGGTATTTGAATAAAACATAGGCATATATACATGAGTACTCAAACCAATCATATACATATATAAACAATGTATTCGAACAAGACATATACATATATACACATGGTATTCGAACAAGACATAGGCATATATACATGAGTACTCAAACCAAACATATACATATTATACACAAGGTATTCGAACAAGACATATACATATATACACATGGTATTCGAACAAGATATAGGCATATATATATGAGTACTCAAACCAATCATATACATATATACACAAGGTATTTGAACAAGACATATACATATATACACATGGGTATTTGAATAAGACATATGCATTTAAGCATTCAAATCAATCTATTCACCCAAAAAAGATATTCATTAATCAAAAGATATTCATTAATCAATAGATACATACTTGTTAAGCAAGTCATTACAATAATTCATTGATTTAACTTATAAACTTTTATGGTTTCTCTTTAATATAGCCAATCCATACGTAAGTTACTTGTCTATTACTTATCAAACAAGTTATCAAACATAGCATGTCATGATCAAGTGTTACTTGTCATATAAGATAGCAAACATAGCATATTGTAGGTATAGATTTTTGTCACAAGAGGTATTAGAATTATTCATTAACTTAGTTGCAAGTTTCATTATTTGTCTTTAACATAGCATAGCATATCATTACTTATTCAAATGATTAACAACATGTCATTAGTAATTCAACTAGTCATGTTTGAGCCATTAATCATAATTTGTGAGAAATTCAAATTGACATAACTTATTGTGAATTATAAGTTTCTTAACGATAAAGTTACAAAGCAAAACCTATCCAGATTATACATTACTTGTCTTATAAGTTATCAATTTATTCATTAGTTTGGTTTCATTATTTTATCTTAACATTGCCTTGAAATCAAGCATCAGCCTAGGTACTCAAATCCCCAGCCAACTGTTGCCAACAGAAAGGTACTCATAGTACCGGTCAACCTATCCTACAGTCGCCAAGTGATTACAAAACTTCCCTCCTATTGTCGCCAAATAAGGATTGTAGTCCACCCCAAACATGAGCTTTATAGATTCTATGGCATTCCAACTATACTTAAGACCGACTTAAGACCAAGGCTTTTTTGCATATTCTTATCTTATCATATCAAGATTAATCTTAGCTCCATATTCATGTGATCATGAACTTGTCATATTCTTATAAAAGTTGAGCATTGCTCCATATTCTTGCTATCATGCCATCAAGGCTTATTTCATAGCATATCCACAAGTTCAACCACATGTATCATTCGAACAAAGTATACATTTATAGCATCGCAAACATATTCAACCATAATCAAGGCATCAATTGAACATAGCTTATTGTTATTCACTTCAAGCGCATATATAGTTCATATACGTAGTTTGCAATTCACAACCCTTTTTATTTAGTCGAATGATAGAATGGCCAAGGTTGCTTAACAAACATGCATATCCTTGAAACAAGGATTACATAATACATCATACCTAACAATTAGATACTTACCTCAAGTCCAAGATTGCTTATGCATGATATAATTCAAGGTAAAGCAATATAGTTGAAATAGCAAGAATGCACAGGAAGGTTACTAGCCTATCTCGAGACTTTAAACTACCCTCATAGTTTATTCCGAGCTAGTTTGGATCCCGAATCACAATCCCCCTTTTTTATCTACAATTTGATCTACCTTAGTCCTTCAACTCCTTCTTGGTCTAAACATAACAAAAAGTACAATCATTTATTAGAATAATTCTTAACAACCATACACTTGCAAAACAACTCAATTACTCATGTATACATATGAATTTGCATAAAACAGTCCACTAATATTCTTAATTATGCAAAATAATCCATTAAGGTTCATATGTCTGTATATTCATACTCAAAACAGCCCAATGCACTTCCATATATATACAACTAGTATAAGTTTTGGTGGCGTTTACTTCATTCCTCTTGCTATACTTCCGAGACCCTTCCCCGCCATCAATTCTACCACTCTTAATTGCCAATTCAAGGGACTCCCCAGTCCTAATTAAGTCAGCAAAGCACTGTGTTGTGTTATTAATAAGGCAATCAAAAAGTGCCCCTTTCAGAGTATTAACAAATAACGACGTAATTTCATGTTCCGGGAGAGGTGGCTGAATTTGGGCGGCCACTTCTCGCCACCTTTGGGCGTATTGCCGTATACTTTCGTTGGACTTCTGCCCCATATTTTCCAACATAATTCTACTGGGGGTCATATCTGTTACATGCTTATATTGCTCAGTAAATGCTCTTGACAGATCCTTCCATGTCTTAACATTTGTCTTACTCAACTGGGTGTACCACTGTAACGCCGCTCCAGTTAGGCTATCCTGGAAACAATGGATCAGTAGCTTTTCGTCCTTAAGGTAGGCTGCAATCTTTCGACAATACATTGTTATGTGTGCGGAAGGACACGTGGTTCCATCGTATTTGTCGAACTCTGGTGTTTTAAATTTTGGCGGTAGGACAAGATTGGACACCAGACTTAAGTCGCTAGCGTCATTTCCTGATTCTTCCATATATTGTAACGTTTTGAATTTTTCCTCCATGAGGCGAAACCTCTCCTCCCACTTTTTCTCTACCTCGGTCCTGATCCTTTCAACCATGTTCAGGTCCAGCACCTCTTCTTCATAGAGTGCTTCAGCGTCGAGGGGTTGAGTTTCAGGTACTCCGATTTGAAAGCTAGATGATATTCCTGCAGGGTCGATATACACCTTTCTAGCCGGGTTTGCTGCAGTTGGTTGAACCTTGTAGTGAACTGGGGTACCCTCTGGTTTTTGAACGGTTTCTACTTCCCCTCTTTTTCCAAGATTCTTAGCCAACAATGCGGTTATGTCGGATACTAAAAATGCTTGCGACTGTGCAATCTGATCACTGAGGCTTCTTTGAGTCTCTTCAAGTCTTGTCTCGAGCTCTTTTTGCCCTTTTTCTAGACTGATTATCCTGTCTTCCATGAGCTTGCTTTGTAACCGGGTAAGGTATGGATGATGAATAATTGCGGGTTAACTACACACAACGCCACAATATTCATAATGTTAATATGGTTGCAAGAAAATAAATGCATGTATAATGATGCGAATGTCATGATACAATGCAAGAATGTATGCAGATAAGGTACTGATTCCGCTGGTAATCACCCTTTTGAACTACTTCCACGAGAATTAAAGGGTCTAGATTACAGCAAAGTTCGTATTACAAAATAAAGATCCCTAATACAAAAGATCTAATTACAACACAGAGTCCTATAGATAAGCTCTAGCTCTATCTCCTAATTTTCCAATTGTCCTGAGCAACTTGAGGAACCTGGGAGCTTCTTCCTTTTCTGGAGCTATGAAAGGTCAGAGTGTTTCGGCCTCGATAGCCAAATCATTCACATGCCTGGCGACTCGCTGTATGTCCACCATCAAGTTTGCGTAATACTGGTCCCTATCCTGTACCATCCGGGCAGCGTCACGCAGTCTCTTTTGCCAATAGGTGTCCCCTCCGGCTGCGCCTCCTCCTCGAACACACTAATTCTTTCCTTGTAATCCTCAACAGTTGCTTCGAGGGACTTAATTCGTGCTCGTAACATGCTTACTTCGCGCTCTCTTTCTTGTAGCTCAGTGAAACCATTTCTCTGGCAGTACATTCGAAGGGAGTTTCAACTTCCGCCACCTTTCCTTTTAATTCGCCATTCTGACTTTGGCTTTGCTCCAGACTTTGAATAGTGTCATCGTACAATTTTTGCATCTCTAACAGTCTATTCCGGCTACTCATGGACTTTCTTTTCCATACAACGATGCTTTCTCTCTCATGATGGACAGCTTGTTTTCCCTTGCTGATTTCTTGCCTGAATCTTTCCTTTTCTTGATCAATGGCCTTCTTGGAGGACCGTTTTTCTTCCTTCATAGCCAACCGGCAGCTTTCTATCTCTTTCTCGATCGCTCTCTTGCTGATTTCTCGTTCTTCTTCCACCAAACGGATACCATTCATTTTTTCTCTTTCCACGGCTATGAATTGACTCCAGCCGGCCTTCTGTATTTTTGCTTGTAGTATAAGGGCATCTTTTTGATAAAGAGCATTCTTGTCGCTCAAATCTGCATTTAATTTCTTCAACTGCCTAATGATCCCGTCTCGTTCATCAACCTCTAAGCTTGCCTTATAGAGCTCGCTCGCGTGTTGGGTCTGTTGGATGTCCATTTTCCTTTTAATTTTTTCTAGTTCATTCCTTAAGATGTCAGCTTCAGACGGTACCACCCTTGTAAGCTCTTCGAGTGACACTACTGGTCCTTGATCAGATTCGGGAATCACATTATTAACCCTCAAACATCTCCAAAGATCGTAGTCTGGGGTAGTCATGTGCTCGGTATCTCCTTCCACCCTGATCCGGTAACAATGGTCCCAGACCCTCATGATGGTCTAAAATTTTCCTTTGAACTTCCCTTTGAAAAGAAATTCAGTTTGGCTTAACCCGGCGGTATTGGGAATGAACTGTCGTGATCCGAACTGTCGAGACACTAAAAGCGGAGCACAGGCGATCCCTCCGTGCAATCCCAACATCATCAGCCAGTTGAAATCACCACAACTGTATAGAAAATAATTAACTTTACATAGCCATGGGACCCTCCATGCTATGTCTTCGTCTTGAATTTTCCTAAAGAAACTAGTCCACATTTTTGTTTTCAAATCCTCTCGCCATTCCTTTGCTAAGTACTCCCGTAAAGGCAAAAAACCTTGGAAGGATATCCCCGGCAGGACCCTCGTCGGTGTCTTCCACATGTGACTCTGAATCCATACCTGTAACAGTTGTGCACATCCTCGAAAACGTCATTCTTCATGTTTCCGGCTAGCATTTAAGGAAATGAAAGTCTCGACCAAGATTGCTGGTACTGGGTTTGCTTTCCGTTTTACCCGCTCAAACAAGTCCAGAATGGCTATGTCAATGTTCCCGAGTACTCTTAGAAAGATCACCAAGCCATATATTCCTAAGGCGAACAAGTCCATTTTCTTTGCCTCGTCTGGATGTGTCGGTATGATGTCCCGAATACTTTCCCATGCAAAAACTGTATTATCTCCTCGGATCTGAAGCAGGCCATTAACCCAATCGTCACTCATTCCCGCAAAGGTTTTGAGTTTCGCAGTGTAATTCTAATTCCTCGGAGGCTTCGCATAAATCCAATCTTCCTGAATGTTTTTCTGGTTAAGTAAAGCAGTGTATTCTTCTACTGTAGGCATCATGTCCTGCCCATTGAAGGTGAAGCAGTAAAAAGCTGGATTCCAGAACTGGACTATAACTCAGAGCAGGGGCTGGTTAATCCGAACATATAACAGCTGTGCAATGTCGCCATAACTATCGCAGAACAAGTCTTGTAGTCTTCGGTCCCATCTTTCCCAAATGCTTTGAAGATCCCATAAGTTGTTCTGTTGGAGACTCACATAGGTGTACCCTGCTATTACGCGTTCGTTCGGCGAACTGTCCCCTTGGGTCTTCTGGTTGACCTCTGACCAATGTCTGACTGATAAATTAAGCTCTTCTTTCCTAAGACACCTTTTTTTCCATGGTGAAAGACTTTCTGATCGGGCAAACCACTTGATCCAGTACCTTTATGTGACGCAAATGTATGATGTATGAAAAAAAACAAAAGCGAAAAGAAAACAAGTCAGTACCAGATAAAATTAATAAATATATAAATAAAAGGACAAAAATAAACAGAATAAACACACAAAACAACCCTATTTATCTCGTCTAAAACCTAAGGTTATCCGCATGGCTCTAAATGGGTAGGTTTCTATGTATTCTCTACATGCAGTCTTGGTTCTAGGAGGTACCCGAATTGTCCTTGTTGTCCTCTACTAAGAGTAGCAAGGCCCCCGATCATCACCCATTATAGGCTCCTTTCAACCGGGTTCAATTCAGGGGGACCCATTCGCTTATGCCCGTATGAAGGAACGATATCCATACGAAAGCATAAGGTACTCGAGCCCCGAAGGAACTTGCTAGGCCCATACGGGAGAACGATATCTCCACGAAAGCATTAGCATTTTCCCCTCACTAAAAAAAACGGGTTTATATGCCATATTTTAAATGCGTTAAAATAAACGCACAATTATAACCGAATGTTAATTTAATAGTCACTTTAATCCGAAACTTTTAATATTATTAAAGCGGTAATTATTTGAAAAAGCATGACTATTTTTTTATTTATTTAAAAAAACCAAAAAATAGTCCCCAGCCGGCGCCGGCGAGCCCCAAGAAACACACCAAAATGAACCTTACCTTACCCTCGACACGAATCCGAACTTGGATTCGGAGAAAAAGCCTCTATTTGTCCTAGATCTAAGAAATACGAAACGAAAAAACCCCTTTTTTTATTTCAACCCAAAACGAAACCAAAAAAAGGGCCTCCCACTCCTTTCAGTTCACCATATTCGGCTTGGGAAAGCCGAAGAAGCTTATCACTGGTGAGGAGAGATCCTCAGACGACGATGGTAAAGACTCTAAACCTTTCTTTTTTTATTTACTACGTATATATTTTTTTTATGCATGCAACAAAGTAAAAAAAAAGAAGAGTATTACCACTGAAGACTGGTTTTTTGTATTTTTTCTTTCGATTACAACTTGGCCTCTTACAAAATGTTTGTTTCATACATATATGCCTGTCTTTTGGTTTGGTACAAGTAATATAATATCTATTTTCAGATCTGGACTGATTACTGACATAATCTTTCTTTTCTTGTGTCTGAGCGCAGTGGTTGGAGACCGGCATGGTGGAAGTATGGTGGCGGTGTGGGGGTTCTATCTTCGGCCAGAGGTGTTCTCGGCCGTTGGAACATATCTGATCTAACGGTCGGGCTGGCTTGAAGGATGAACGGCCCAGATGAAGCCTCGATTGGTGAAACGGCTCCAGATCGTGACACGTGTGGCTCAGCAGTCGATGAGTTATAGCGCGTGGGATTCACGCAAGCGTGGCATATCGAAGAGTCCATGCGTGGACTGCACGCGCGCATGGCACTCGAACGGTCCATACGTGTAGTGCACGCGGCCGGCCAGATATTTTGTCCCTTGCTTGATCGTGGCCGTTGGATCAGATCTTGATCCAACGGCCCATAGTTATCTGCACCAAAGTAATTAGAGTTAAATAGGGCTTTTGGGTTTGGGCCAACCGGGCCTTGTAATAATATTAGGCTTGTAATGGACTTGGACTGGCAATTTATTTATTTGGGTTTAACATGTTTTTGGATTTCATTTTATATTAGCCCAATAATATTAATATTAGTTATAACAACAATTAGTAATAATAATATACATACGATAATACATACATATATACCTATGCAAGCATTAATTAATATAACATACTAGCATACATACATATATAATCATACACATAATTAACATAACATCTACACACATTATCCGTAAAAACAAATACGCTCGTACTCACTATAGATACATGCGTGACACACATACCGTTAATACGTATACATACATAGTTTATAATATACATGCACACATATATTAATAACACTCATGCACATAATAAACATATAATATAATATAATACAATGTATACATGCAACACTAATATACTAATAATTATACTAATATGTATTTACAGACCAAATAAAATGAGTGATTACAGGAGGAGGCAAGGTGACCAATCTATGAGAAAAATAAACAAAAACATCGATCAAATACCAGTGCCAGATGGCATAAGCGCCGGAGTTACAGCCACCCTGGACCCACTTATCGTCCACATAGCCACCGTGCATGTCATGGCAAACCAAAAGCCTGGGCCTTGGAGGCAAAGCTGAATTAGGGGGTCGGAGAGGAACAATGGATTTATTAAAAGGGTAGTGAAAAGAATTGAAGTAAGAAGCGGAGTCAAGTTCTTCAAGGGTGTTGATGGGAATGGAGGGTTTAGATGGATCAAACGGTGGTGGTGAGCGATCGGAGCTTTGGTCATCGGATTGATTGGGCATGATTTTTCCGACGAGGTTTTTTACGGGTTTGAGAAGTGTAGAGAGGAACTTGTGGATGCATAAGAGGGTTTTGCGGGTTATAAAGAAACGGAGAAACCTGAGTAGGAAGAGAAATATTGACTTCGGCGACATGTTCGAGCGCGGGGCTAAGCCACACTTTCAAACTAGCTTTTGGTTTCAAAAGTTAATTTGAGGCTAAAAGTAATGCTAAACAAATAATTTTTGTAAAACAATTACGTTTAAAAGGTGATTTATAATTTAAATTTAAAAGCTGAAATTTTTAGTTTTTATAATTAAAAAACTGTTTTTGAGAGTTAAATTACAATTTTAACATTTATTTGCTATTTTTTATTTATAATTTATAAACTTAAATTTTTTTACGAATATATAATTATATAATTCATTTATTAATATTTTATATTTTATATTTTATAATAATTTATTAATATTTTTTACTTAAAAGTTAAACTTTTTTTTAATAAAAATATATTTATATTTTTATAATAATTTAAGCTGATATATTTCATATATTATAACATTAAAGAATTTGAATACCATATATATATATGTATAGTCATACATATATATAACTTACAATATCATGTCCAAAATGGTCATTTATCTTTTTAAAAGTACTTTTTGACAGCAATATCAAACACTAAAATCTTACAACCAACTTTTTAAAATTTCTTTTTAAAATCTCTTTCTGACAGCACTTTTAAAATTCACTTTTCAAAAACAATGCTAAACTAGCCCTAAATTGTTAAAATGAAGTAAAAATAAATTTTTATTATTTTGATAAAAAAATTATATACGACTAAATAATAATTGAGGAAAAATCAAATTTTTTATTGATTACATAAAAATTTATGTTATAATTTAAATTATTACCAACTAAAATTTTTATCAAATTAATAAAAAATTATTTTATAACTTCAATTCTTATTAGTAAAAATTTAGGTTGAATTTTATCGTAGATAAACCGCTGTACGCTAGAACCTTCGGAGTTTTGAAGATAATTCCACGGTAGCTTAGTTGCTGCTTTCATATGTAGGGTCCTCACATTGTGATTTAATAAGTAGGTAAATTATACCGATCATCACTCAATTATCTTCTTACTCTTATTTTGTTCACTTAATTTTAAATTTTTTAATTTAATAATTAAAATTTTAAATTGTTTATATTTTAATTACTCTAAATTATTTTCTTAATAATTTTTGTATGACGTGGCATATTTTATTACTATAAAATATAAAAAATAAAAAGAATATTTTGTTATTAAAAATATAAAAACATTTTAAATAAAAAAATTAAAAACCTAAAACTATACCGTAAACCCACCCAAACCCTAAACTCAAAACAGCGTCGGCTATAAGAGGAGCATCCAATTAATTTTTTTATTTTTATTTTTCTTATTTTTATTTTTTAATTTTTTAATTTATCAAATAAGTACATTAATTTAATGATAAAAAATTAATTTTCTTTTTTAAATTAATTAATTAATCTAACAATGAAAATATTATGTTTGAAATATTAAATTAATTGTTTAAAGTAATGAGATGAATAAAAATTCTTTGTCCCTTTTCGATGCCCATTTCTATGCCAAACATTAAAAAATTAAATTCTAAGCCTTAACCCTAACTTTTAAATACTAAATCCTAAACTATGCACCCAAGACCTTAAACCCTAATCTTAAATCATAACCTTAAATTATAACCCTACACTCTAAACTAATTTTTTACAATTGGAGCCTAAATATGGGTAGAGAATTTCTATTTGTAATGAGACAAGCTTTCTTTATATAAGGGTTTAATTTTAATTTTCGCTCAGGGCCCCGAAAATCTCCGAGACGGTCCTGACTCAAAATTAAAATCCTCAAATGATATCCATAAACCTTAAACGTATTCCTCTCCAACCTCCCTTTGTTGTTGTTTCTGCAAAGATTCATCTCATTCTTCAACGAAAACAACTCTCCTTTAATGCAGTCACCAAAATGATATTGACAAGTTCAACTTTCCCCAATCTACCAGAATACTAACGTAACAACTTGAAGTGAAACAAGGTCGTTTTTAATTAATAGTTTTATTTCAGTTTAGTTTTAATGAAACGATGTGTTTTTGGGTCAATCCTAATTAAATAAAATGTGATCATTTTATCCTTGTTGAGGTTCAAACTTATCTTATTTTGCAGATAGAGTTATCGAATAAAATATCTGAGAATTTATTCCTCTGAAAATTTATTGTTCTTATCTCATATTATTCTTCTCTATCACTTCTACTAAAAAATTATTCTCAATTTGTGTTCGTAAGTGTTACAAAGGCATCAATGCTTAGCGATCTTGCCGATGGTAGACGGTCCCCCACAAAAGGTGCATCCAACTACATGGCAGCAAGAAACAATTAGGTTGCAATCAGAGATCAATAGGCTGGAGAGCAAGCTTATGAGCAAGCTTGATGACAAGTTTGAGCAATTTCGGGCCAAAATGATGGAAGACGTTAAGCGGTGTTTGAAAAAGTACCTGGGCAAATCAATTAACCTTGAGGCTAGGGGTGAGCGTTCGATCGAGTCGAGTCAAAAATTTTCGAGTTATTCGAGTTGATGCGTCATATTTTATAATTTAAACTTTATTTGAAATTTTTTCGATTCGAGTCGAGTATAAGAAATTCGAGTCTAGTCGAATCGAGTTCTTAAAAAAAATTAATTGTAATTATTTATCTTGTTATAGTACGGTCTGATTCCAATTTAAATCAATTTCTCTAATCACATAAGATATGCATATATATATATATATATATATTTCTTCATATTTTTTCATATGTTGCAATATTTCTTTATATTTTTATATATCAGTATATATATATAATAAAAAATTAAGGGACTCGTCTTGAACTTAAAAATAAATCCATTAATCACTAAAAATTTTGAGTTATTCGAGCTTCTATTTTATAACTCAAACTTTATTTGAAATTTTTTCGAGTTAAGTTTATGAAATTTAGAGTCGAGTCAAGACGAGTCGAGTATTTTCACCTCGAGTTAAATTATTCAATTTTTTCTAGTCGAATTTTGCTCATCCTAGTTGAGGGTATGGGAAAAATCAATGGTGGTTCTGACAATTGGTTTGGTGAACTCAGATGAATTGACTATTGTTCACATTGGGCAATCCAAGGACAAAACTCAGAAAATGGATACTATTGGTTTGGATGACCAAACTCAAGAAATGGTAGCACCGGTATAGTTAGAGATGGGTACGGGTCGGGTTAGGCTAGTTTTTTGGCTTACTCGAACTCGATTCAAAAATAAATACCTTAAACTCGCACCCGATCCGAATATATTTTTTTAAAAATTCGACCCGACCCGAAAATAAATATACTAAATCCGACCCCGACCCGACCTATAGAAAAAAAATTAATTTTAGGGATCTAATTGTAAAATAAATAGGGGATTTAATCATAAAAAAATATAATTTAAAACACTAAATTATAAATAAAAATTTAATTTTAAGGATCTAATTATAAAAAATATATAAAGAGAGGTATTAGTATAAATATCCTTAAAAATTTTAGGAAAAATTACACAATTAGTCTCGGATCAGATCGGATATTTTCTACCCTAAATCCGATCCGACCCGACCCGACCTGAACCTGAATTTTTTCATTAAAAAATCTGACCCGATCGGGTCGAAACCCGACCTAGTCGGATAAAATGCCCATCCCTAGGTATAGTGCACGAAATTGTCTTCAACGTTGGTTATTGGCTCGGTTAGAGGAATCAGAGGTCTTGAATAGATTACAGAATGGATGTTCTTGGATTTCCACTAGTTCCGGGTCTCAGTTTCAAGTTTGTTTTGGCAAGGAAATTCGAGTCGGTTGCTAAAGAATTATTTATTTCTCGTACAAACCAAGTTGACAAGGGAAATGATAGTAATGAAACTCAAATATCAGATGGAATGTTCGTGCAAATAATGCACAATTTCAAGTTCAATTTGAAGGGGAGTTATCTGCAGCAAAGACCATTGTTGAACTTGTTGAGGTTGATGACCCATACGGCTTTAGACTATTGCTCATGGCAAAAGTGGACCATTTCCGAACATGTCACAAAGTTGGTAATTCAAGTATTATTTATTTTTAATTCAATTGATATTGATGAATTTGAATCAACATGATAAGATTTCTGAATCCCTATGCATTTAGACTATTACTCATGAGAAAATGCAACAAGGCAATGTCTGCCATATATGTAGTATTTTTGTCCAAGGGATTTGTTGGGATTCATACCTTGTGGAAGAAGTTCAAGAGTGTTTTGAGTGAAATGGAGAAGACAAGCTTTCTTTGTAACGACCTGGTTTCGGGTTAGTGATTTGGGTCTCGAGTTTGATTGAATGGTTTAATTTGGGTTAGAAATTTATTTAAGCCTTCTAGGTATTTTATATTGGGCTCATGTTAGATTTAGTTTTGACCCAATTTTGAGATGAATTTATATTTAAATATTTGAACTTTGTTAAGTGGGAGTCATTCCTTTGCAATTTTTACTAAAATTGTATTTAATTGGATTTGGTTTCCGAAATTTCGGGATCTTAATGGGGGCATAGGGTGATGGCTTTTAATTTATAGGCTAATAGCCTTTCTTTTCTCTTTATTTCCCCCACCAATTACCATTGTTCCCCATACTTGTCCATCATTCATTTTTTTTAATTCTTCCCCTTGCTTCATCATTCATTCGACATTCACCCCATTTTTCTAAGCTCAACCTTTATTCTATCTAGTTCGTTGATGGTCACGGTTGAGCCAAAGTTCATGTGGGGTCTTGGAGATACGAAATCCTTAAGGGAAGTTTCTAGATAGATTGGTGAAAAATCCAAAAAGGAAGAAGAAAGGCAAGAATAAGCTTGAATGATTTTAGTTCAAGGTTGTCTTTTATGGCTAGGAGTAAGGTAATATACTAATACCCCTTAGACACTAAATTTAGCATGTATGATGTGCTTGGGTGATCTTGTAAATGATGATACTTTTATAATGACAACCTTAATTTTTATCGATGGTAAATATGACAATAATGTGGTTATAATGATCTGATTGAGATTTTAGATGTTATAAGTTGGGTTAATTATTAGATTAGTGTTTAAAAGAAAGAGAAATCGAATTGAATAGTTGACGAAACAGAGGTTGAAGGCACTTTGAAGTAGGATAAATTATATTATGGGTCATTCTCGTCACGTCATCCATAGGACTAACAAATAAAATCACATATTTCATTATTTTTTCATTTCATATTTTTACCAGTAAAAACTGTTTTAAAATTAATTTACAGTAAATATGAGTGAAGATTCACTTAGTAAAAATATGACACGAAAAAATAATGAGATGGATGATTTTTATTGGTTGGTCTCATGGATGAGACTCGTATGCAAAATAATAATTAATTAATGGTCTTCACTTATTTTTGTAGGGGGTCCACGTGTAATATATATATATATTATTTTTGTAGGGGGTCCACGTGTAATATATATATATATATATATATATATTGGAATGGATTGTTGGAATTTGGACTTTAGGTCCATGTTGGGTAAATGGTAGGTCTAGTCATTTAGGTTTTCAAGTTATTTGGTTTAGGCCCAACAAATAGTAATTGAGTTAATAAATGAACTTGAATTGATTTGTGGTAATGAATTGTGTTCTATATACGATGGTACGAGTATTGGTAGTGATCGTACGTAATTAATATGGTTGATATTGACGTAATTCATATTGCTATGTGTATGAGATTGTGTGGGATGTCGAGTATCGGATTGGTAGGGATTGAAGAATAAGAAGCTGATCGTTGTAGCTTTGATGCGAGGTAATACTTTACTACCTGTCGTATGTTATACGAAACCAGTTGGTTGATGGTTGTAGTATAAATGTATATGATTTTTCATGTGACTTGTCTTAATTCATTTTAATGTTCGAAATACGAATAGTATAGGATTTGGTTATTGTAAACATGTATAAATTTCCCCTAGCGGTCAAAATGAATAAAATACCGTTGTATACCGAATTAAGTGAAATACCCCGATTGTAAAAAGACCTTAATACCCTTACAAGCTAAAATGACCTAGAAAATTGTGTTTGACCAAATAAAACCCTTGAACCATATCGTTAACTTTCGTATTTATTTGGAAAACCCCAATAACCCATTTTAGTAATTGAGTTGGTAAAATACCCAAATTAATCCTTTTGTAAGATTAAATGTTCGTAATGCCCCTAAGACTTATTAAGCTTGGTCATTATATTCTAAACTACTTTGAGTATGTTACAATACTGGTAAGCATCACGCGACAAAAAGTTCAACTATTCGGTGGAGATCATGTGGCGAATCCTGATGTTGTTCTACTTGATCATCAAATGAAGCTAGAAAGAATATTGATAACCATCTACGTACGGTTGGCATCTACTTGAGATTATGGCATGGCCAAAGACTCAGTAAGTCTATACGACTCTTGTTGACTCGCGGTAAGTAATCATACATGTGGCTTGGTAAGTCCGTGAGACTTTACAATTTTGATTGTTAGTCGTAGCACACCAGTGCCGACTCTTGTGACTATAGTCGTGGCACAATAGAGACGACTCTTGTATTTATTAATCGTAGCGCACTAGCCTCGACTCTTGTTATTATTAGTCATAGTGCACTATCATTGAATCTTTTTATTATAAGTCGTAGCATACTAGTGCCAACTATTACCCTGATCGATCGGGGTAAGCATGCATCATGTTATATTATATATGCGATACTATATGCATATACACGAACTATGTAGCTTGATTTGATACATTTCTTGATTGTTCTCTTGAATAATATTGTGAATGGATGTGGTTGGACAATAGTGTTTATCGAATTGCCTTGCTTATAGTTTGTTAACTATAATAAGTATCTGTTAGTGCCTTGTTTTATCATTTTATATCTATGATTGGCCTATACATTTCCTACTTGATTATAACATCTTTAGGTAGTTTTGTATTACTAGGCTCTCAAGCTCACGCAATTATAAGTTTGAGTTTTTTTTGGGACATCAACATCAGATCGAAGAGTTCTAGCAGTATTTACTTGTAGAGTACAGTACAAATGTGTTTAGTGGGCATGTAGGTCATAACATCGTTTGTTTATATTTGGGTTTGTATTTAAATGTATTTTCAACTAAATCTATTTTTTATAACTAGAATTATTTAAACAAAATTTTAAGTTACCTATATTTGTATCCACGGGTCGCTCTTATGATCCGAGTGTGATGCCTTATATTGGGTCGAGTCTTTCGTACCGATTTACGTTATACATTTAGTGGTATTAGAGCTTAGGTTAAGTCATTTATGGGTAGTTGATTGATCTTCTGTTATAAGGTGTTAGTGTAACACCTCGGTTTTGGGGCTAGACATTTCAAAGGTTGGTTCGAAGGTCCGATGGACCGAAATTAGAGATTCGAGTCGGTTTTAGGATTTAATCGAGTTAAATATTTTTGGAGGTGTTAAAATTGTGGAAAAATATGCTAAAATCATTATTTAATATGTTAAGGTTTATGGTGAAGTTAATTTTGGAAAATGGATTTTGGAAGGGTAACATTATGGTTAGTGACCAAAATGTAAAATTTGAAAACTGGTTTAAAAGGTGACTAAAATGAAAAGGGATCAAATTCTTAGAATCCTTAAGGAGCTATTTTACCAAGTTTTTTCTTGTGATTTCTCCTATCAATTAAGTTATTTAACACGTGTTTCCAAAGTCAATTAAAGGGAATTTAGATATTAAAAGTTAACCTTTTTCAAGATATTTTGACGTAATTTTTCTCTCAACCTTTCTCTTCACTTCTCTCTCAGCCAAACACTCAAGTTTTCATCAAAATTCAGAGGTGAGTGATCTTTCTACTCAGATTATTGATTTATAATTGATTCTTTAACTTTGTTTAACAAAATCTCATTGAAAACTTGTGTTTTCCTAGTTTTAAACAAGCTAATTGAAGGAGAAATCTCACAATAGGGGTAAGGTCTGTGATCTCCTCTATTGAATGGTTCTTTATTGATATTCCCAAGTGTTTGATCCTTGATTCATGATTTATAAACCGATTCTTCATGTTTTACAATGTTTAATTGAATTAATTAGGTGAAATTGATGGAATAGTGAAAGGTTTGAAGTGGATATGTTTTCCAGTGTTTAAGATTGATTTTTAACATATTTTGAATGTATTATGATGTTGATAAGTTGTTTTTATCAATGCAATCCTGAAACTCTTAAATCTCTAATTGGTTAGGTTGATAGATTTGTGTTTTTGTGGTGATAGTTGAGTTTTATCATTGCTGGAAGTAAAAGGATGTTGGGGAAGGGTTTTTAGGTGTTAATTGATGAAGTTTAATGGTTTGAATCGTTATATTATGGCTGGGTTAAGTTTTGGAAGTGCTTGGGGATGATTTTGGTATGTTTCGGATGGTTGTTGAGTGGGCAACTTGAGAGTTACGGGAGATTGCTGTTAGGCAATGGTTTGAATGCATTTTAATGCATTTGGCCTCTGGTTTTATGTTGTTAAAACATGGGATAATCAAGGCGACGAAGTTCAACATTGATTGTTGCTTGCCGATAGCTCGATTCGTATTGGCGAGCAAGGTGAAGTGTATCGGTGAGTGGAAACTGGTTTTAAAAGCTTTACAAAGGTTTGTAAAGTTTGTTGGGAGTTTAGGGTAAGCGTGAGGCACTTACCTAAGCTCGGAAGTAAGTTGCCCTTATTTTGCTCTTGAATATCGATTTGGATATGAGCATGTTGTTTTCATGTTTAGGTGATAAACATGGTATGATTTACTCACTGGAAATGCATGATTTTAAGTACATATGCAGGGGACTAAAAGTATGTTAAATGCTAGTGAGCATTGGATTACATTCTAGTTGAGAATGGTGTTATTGCTTGGGCAATGTGATTTGCATATGTGGTGTTCTATATATGCATTGTAAAATATTAAGTAAATGGTTCTGTAAATGATATATTGGCTATGTGATGAGATGAGAAAAAAATCGGATATAGCTGGCATGCCATAGGATTATAAGTGAACTATAAAATATGAACAACATCAATCGTGGCCATGGGTCCTTAAGGTATGGCAGTTTAACAAGATATGAATTTTTAATTGAATGAAGGTTAGAAAATTTATAGAGCAGATTCTGTAAGGACAAATCTGTGACGGGAGTTTGAAGAATTTTCATAATTTTATAGATTTTATTAATTTATGTGGCTTATACCGTTAGAACCGTTATCGAATCTAGTTTTTCCAGTATAAAGAAAATTAAGATCTGGTATTTATTCTGCCCGGTATAAGCAAATCCTTGAAGGTAGCACAAGCTGTCAGAAAATGGATTTTGAAACATTTTGTATTTAAATGTGAGTTAGCAAGCTCGAAAGAATTAGGAAGTTCAAATTGGTCACTAGGAACCATAATGAGTTTTTGAACAATACAAGGAAGAAAGGAAAAATATTTGGAAATTTTATATTCGAATAATTATATTAGACCGCGTGTTTAAGGTATTGTTAGATTTGAATCTAACAAATATTCTATCTTATTCATGTGATTAATGAAGTCAAGGCCGAATCAAATAAGGTTCGAGCTTCTATAAAGGAAAGGATCGAGTAGAATTTAGTGAGGCATGCTAATAAATGGCCCAGGTGAGTGCAATGCATATATAACATGATACATGGATGTTTTATACATCAAAGGTAAGACTTGCGATAAGTCTATCGGGTTTCTATATTAGCATGATATTTATGTCATTGATCATATATTTGACATATTTTAAATATGTCAAAGGTTGAACACAAATGCATAGATCACTAGTTATATATGATTGTATACTTTGAATGTTATTTCAAGTATGAACTGCCAATGATAAATTATATTGATATACATTGCCATGGATGGAATAAATATAGAAATTATGCCCAAATAAGTCATTGAGGGACATGGTATAGTTGGCATGCCATAGAGTCCAGCAGCACACTGCATATTCGGGAAACCAGGATAGCACTATAGTGTACGTAAAGGACACTTAGTGCATGGTAAGCACAACCTTATAAACGTGCGGAAAATCGGGAGGTTAGCACAACCTTATAAATGTGCAGAAATCGGGAGCACTTAGGTGCATATTCGGGAGCACTTGGTGCATATTTGACTCGCGTACCCAGGGTCCTCAAGGTTTAGTTTGGGCTATAAATAAACGGTAATAAATAGTAAACAAGTTAGTGTATATTCGGGTATCTAATTTATATGAACACTCGGAGTAAATGGCAAGTATATCGATAAGAAATTTATATTCAGTTTATATTATGTTGATTAGTATGATGGTATACTTATTTAGTGATCATGATGCATTTATGCATATACGACAGATTATGATAACCGGGCAAGTATGAAAATCTTATGACATTGGGATATAGTAAATAATTAATAATGCAATGTGAAAGTTGATGCATTGCCATATATCATGCTATATAAATGTAGCTATGAAGTTGAATAAAGTTTATATTATTGTTATTAATTTTCTTTATTGCCTTACTAAGTTCGTAATTAGCGTGTGTTTGATTGTACACACGTAGGTAAATATAGATGAGAGGAAGAAAACATTGCATCAATGTTGGAAAGCCCAACATGTAATCACAGTAATGACATCCTAATTAAGGTTTGATTATTATAGTGACATGCATACTTGATAAACCTATTTGAGTGTGATTGACCTTTAAAGTTTGTATGGTTTCAAGATAATTGGCGTTTCTGGAAAGATTCAAGGTTAAGAATAACCTTAAGTGATGAGTTGCATGCTAAGATAATTGATTTATGATTGGAACTCGAACAAATAATTTAAGTAAGTTTTAAATAAAGTTAAGCATGCTTGGTCTAGAGAAATTTTAGGATGGGTGACCATTGAGAAGTTTTCTGAAAATTTTAAATTACCCTGATTTTTGGATTAAAGAAGTCATAATATTTCCGACTCGTACCCGATGTATGGATACGGGAAAGGGGTGTTACAGCAAAGGTAAGGGTTGAAAGGATCCAAGTGATAAACTACTTTTGAGTATGAACTCGGTTTGTGTTTTCGGTTAATAAGACAATGTGTTTGCCGTATTTTGGGGAGTTATAATTCTATTTTTCATGGCTTTTAAGTATGTTTCTATGCTGGATTATAAGGGTGATTTGATGTTGTTAAGCTTGAGGTTAATCCTTGCTTATGGTTGTTGATGTGTGGTTGATTAGGTATGCATCTAGAATTGCCTTAATGATATCCATATTGAGATAGCCTGTGCAAGGTTATTATGCTATCTTGGTGATGTTGATATGTTTCTTATGTTGAGAAGGGTCTATTTGTGCATTTTGGTATGTTTGGCAAAAAGGTTTTGGGAGCTTGCCTATGATTTGTCATTTGAATGTATAAGTTGTTATGATTGTTGGATTCTGATGTTAGAGTTGGAAAATGCTTAGATGGATGTTTGTATGCATGTATGAGTGTTGCTAGGACCTAAATGTATCAAGAATCGAGTGAAAAATTAGCTGAAAATGACATTACAGGCCCAGACGTACCAGTACGCGGGGGACTGTATTGGTACGGCTAGGCAATTTTGGGCTAGATGTATCAGAATGGGTACATGGGTTTCGGTACGGTCTATTTCTACTGGAATCTTTCTTTTTAGTCCAAGCCCGCGTATCGGTACGGTGTTTTAACAATATTAAATGGATTTTTGGGTTCGATGTCATGTACTGGTACGGTACCAGGCGTACCGAAATAGGATTACAACACCGTATTGGTACGGGTCCTACCGAATCGATACGAATGGCAGTTATTTCAGTTAATGTAATGGAAGCTAGTTCTACTTCCTTACATTTTAGTCCCTAAATGTTGTGGATGCAATTGAATGAGTATGGATGGTCTTCTTGAGTTAATTTTTGGCATGTGTGCATGAAATCTACCTAACTAAAGATTGGTAACATAAAAATGGGTCAAGTCCTTGGAATTTTTAGAATTTGCAATTTGGTCCTTTTGTGGCTTTTTTGAGCAATTGGATGTCAGATCGATGCCCGATTGAGATGATCTTTCTTCTTCTGCTTGTATGAACATATAGGGTGATAATTTGCATTTAGACAAGTTAAAAACAAAAAAATGGACGTGTTTCAAGTAATTTCTCCCTAGTTTACATATGTATAATGTAGCTCACTCGGTTCGGTCTTGCGACTAGGCCGGGTCAAGGGGGTTACAGTTAGTGTATACATGCCCCTAGATTATAACAATGTTTTTCTAGGATAGAACTTGATTGCGTAATTTAAGTGTTACGCAAACGGTGCAAGTATATAATTGCAAGTAATAGTATAGATTAAGATCGTCTCCACAGGGATTGGTGAAACTCTACTCTTAGCTTATCGCACTGAAAAGAGGAATAAAATTGATGGTGATGGAATGTGATATTAAGCAACTAAAATTAAACTAGAATTGAATGAAATTTAAATGAATTTGAATAACAAGAGAAGAAAACCATGTTTGATTGAGGAGGTCGGGTTATTGAGTATTATGATGATGTTGCCGACTGAATTGTCGTGGCAATTAGTCGTATTTTCAATGTTCGACAAAGTGTTATTTGATGCCTTCTAGTTATCCCTAACAGAAGAACTGCTGAACAACAAGCCTTGGTAATACATCTGTGCGTTAACCTTGGGTGATCTTCATCGATTTGGTGAACTCTTTTTATTCATTGAAATTCTTTTCCTATCCTCAAGGTGAATTAGCTTCCATTAACACTCGTTGAATGAAAATCTACATCCAATTCAATTTCGTGAACTTAGCTCTCCCGAGCCTAAGTAAATGAATTCACATCAAGCATTTATCCCTAAACTACTTAAATCAAAATTAAAACAATAATGTTGGATAAACATCAAAATAGATTAAAAACCAAAGATAATCATTCATTCACAAGCATTAATATCCCAATAACCTAAGCCAATTTAATTAGTTCATGGTTGTGTTTAGAAGAGTTAACATAATATTTGACACAAACATTAAATTAATTAAACAGAAGAAGAGATAAAATGGAGTGATCAAATCGGATCTCCTCCTTGCATTGTAGTCAATATCCTCTAGGTCGATCTCCTCGTGATGATCTCCCCATGTTGATCGTGAATCTGTGATCACTCTTTATAGGAGGTGGATAGCTCAATTTAAATTTCGAATTATATGGTTTATCCCCTTATCCTTATTTGCTATAGCTTCCCAATTTAAATATGGGTATAACCGAATCGGTTGGGATAAGGTTTAACTGGGTTGACCTTATCCCTACTTCCCATGGCAACTTCTGGTAAGTGGTTTAGCAATTATCATGCACAAGCAGAACAAAAACAACATTTCTCCAAAAATAGAAAAAAACTCAAAGCAAGGCCCACCAAACGGAAAACTATGAATTTATGTAAAACCATGTAAATATGCAACTAAAATGAGCTTAATTCTAAACAATAATTGAAGTAAAAGGTACAAAACACACTACTTTTTCATACTTATTATGCCCCCAAACCTGAACTATTGCTTGTCCTCAAGCAATGCATGTACTAACAACTTGCCATGACAATTGCTGACTAAACATGCTTCAGAACCCAAATTCTGTCATTCAAACCGTAGCAATCTTATAATTAATCACCCATCAACTTTTGGACGATAAGAAATGTTTCCCAAGATTAGCCATAATGCTTGTGCATGTGTATGCTCATAAGTTGGGATAAATTCAATAAATAAGATCCCAGAAAGCTTCAGTTTATTATAACATGAATAAATATCATACTTCTAAGGCAATTTATTTAGCAAACTATAGCTATTTCTAGGGTTTCAGCTCATCACAACTACTTTAGTAGGTTTGAAGATAATATAAAGCAAACAACGAACCCTAGCCTATTGAGTTGAGTTATCTTGTGAAGACTTTCATTCACCCATGCTTAATTAACTATCTTTCCTACTCGGTGGGTGCCGAGAGTACCATATTAACATAGCAACGGAGTGTCCTAGAGCTTATGGAAATTTTATTGAACTACAACCAGATGTACACCTCTAGAATTTTTTTCCTTTTTTTTCATTTTTGCACTTTTCTATTTTTTCTTTTCATTTTTTCTTTTTTAAACCTATTCCTTATCAGGTTTCTTAAAATTGAACAGTTACAATAGTATATCGAAACAAGGCATAACAACTAATCACAAGTTGACTCCATACATATCCTAAATTCTAAATATTCTCAACCAAAGATGTCATGGCAAGTACCCATCATAAGACAACAAAAGGTCGTTAGCAATTATAGCAAGTAGTAGTTGTGGCAAGAAATATGCAAACAAAAATGAACTAACTGACTAATGAAGAGACACAAACCCTCCCCAAAACTCGAGTGAGGCATTGTCCTTAATGCAGGTAACATTCTAACTAACTAAAAAATGTAGAAAAATGAAAAACTAAAGTGAGAGGTTGTCCCCTCTTGGTCGAAGGTTCTGTTGGGCCACTTGCTTGTGGCATTTACTATCTCGCCTTGATGGTGGTTGTGGGACTGGTGCAAGGTCACTTTCTTCTACTTTCTCAACCAGTTCACCCTTCTTCAAGGTCGCCTTGAGTGGCGAAGCTTTACATTCTGATGCTTATTTTGGTTTTGTCACCGAAGATGGAGATTTCAGTGGTATACTAGCAACATCTTCAAAATCTGAAAATTATGGCACGATTTAGTACGTTGTGGTTGAGAAATTTGTTCTTTACCTTTCTTTATTGCAGGAGTTGTCGCGGAAACATCACTGGAATCAGGTTTAGCATTGGCATCTTTAGTTGCCAGGGCAATCAACTAGGCAAGAAAAGTTAGAAAAGGTACGGTGCAGATCAAACTAATTTCCATGTAGGCACTCTTAATAGAAATGTCTTGGTTTTTAACATAAAGTCAAAAGAGTTGTTGCTTTGCTTCCAATTGGTCTAATTGTTGCAATAATGGACTCACAAGATCTGTTGGCATCTAGGGAGTTATCGTCCCATGTTCTCTTGCCCGGGCAGGTCTGGTGGACTTGGCACCCTTTGTTATTGTAGACACATTTGGCGTGCCTTCTTGCATGATCTTCAAGTATCCGCTCTTTGTCCAGCCTTATTTCTTCGGTAATTTCTCTTTCATTGCATCCACGGGCACCATTACTCCTTCAAAAAGAGCCATGATTAGATTTGGAAAGTATAAGGCTCCAACATCCTTTTTACTGCAAAAATAAATCTTATTAGCATTTATTTAGCCAATACCAATAGATCTTTTGTTCAAAATAGAATAAATCAAAAGCAAACTAATAAGTGTTCAAAAGTACTATTTTTATTACCCTTTTTACTCATATTATTGTTAGACATAAGCTCATATTAGTTGCATAATTAGTTATTCATGCATTAATTCATGTTTCTTTCCACCGTTGAGCTTGATTACATAACTTGGTGATTTTTGTGGAAAAAGATGCTGCTTTGGTGTGTTTTTGTGTGCGTGCAGAGTCACTTGCCTAAACAGGGCTAGAACCAGTTGCCAGGGCAATGCATGAAGGAGATGCCGAGCTAGTTGCCAGGGCAATGCATGAAGGAGACGCCGAGCCAGTTAACAGGGCAATTGTCGACAAGAGAAAAGGTGATATGGTAGTCGAAATTGATGACTAGACAAGCCCAAGATGACGTGGAGCAAAGCCCAATCCCAAAGGAATTTGATTTCCATGAAGAGATTAAAGAAGAATTAAATTCCAAGAAGATAGGAGAAGTTCTAGTAGGAATATAATTATAATAAAGAATTATATCCTTTAAAGATAATTTAATTCCAACTTAACTTCCTCCTCAAAGAAGGACTTTGATCTAGCCCTATAAATAAGAGGCCATATCGTCAACTTCCAGGGAGAGCAAGAAGAGGGAAAATTTTGACAACTCCAAAGGGAAAGATGAGAGAAATTTCGACAAGAGAGAAAGGGGGAAAGAGTTTGATTTCTTCTTCTTCTTCTTTGCTTCCATTAGATTCATGGTTTGGGGATTATTCTTTGTATATCTTTTGAACCCAACCATGAACTAACTTGATTGGTTGGGGTTATTGTGTTTTGTTGTTGTGAAAAACAATTGGATTTTGTTTAGGTAATAAGAGTTTGCACTTTCAATTCAAGGTTTACTCATTCTTGGTTCTTATTCTTGTTTGCGAGTAAATTGGGAGAGGATCTCGTAACTTCATCTATTTATCTAATATCGGGAGAGTTAGATTCAAGAAACGAATGAGTATGGTCTTTATTCAATCTATTGATGGTGAAGATTAATCCGACTTAGGAATAAGTTAAGGATTTCAACGGCTAAGAGGAGTGCAAGATTGGTTGTTGTTCACCCTTGATTCACGCAGGGATGTATTATCAAGGCATGCACAAGTAGCTAGAGTTTTGACTTAGGGATAAGAAGAAACCATTGAAGAACGCTCTGCCGAACCTTGAAGTTGCTGCCCAGACGCCCAAGTAGTTGCCCAGCTAGTCGCCCAGGCAACCATCGATTAGTTGCCAAGGCAACCCCGCTGTGCAAGTTGCCACGACAAATGAGTTGCCCTTGCATTCTTTTACCAAGACGATCCAATCGGCTATCACACCTCAACTCACGATAACCTGGCCTATTTACTCTATTTTAATTTCATCTATTCTTTTAGTTTATTGCTCTTAGTTTTCTCGTTAATTAAAACCTCTATTATCAATTGTGTTTTTATTTTCACAGTGCAGTAACTTAAGCAAAGTGGCCCAAACCAATCCATGTGGAGACGATACTCGATACTCGTATCACTTTATTACTTGCGACATGTATACTTGCACATTTGCGTAGCACTTATTACATGCAACAAGTTTTTGGCGCCGTTGCCGGGGATTGGCAATTGGTGCTAGTTGTTTTTGTTATTGCATTTTTTTCTCTTAGTTTTACTAACTTTTCTTTTTTTTGTTTTAAAAAAAATTAGGTGCGCTACAAGTTAAGGGACATCAGCATGTCGGGAAATAAAAGCCAATCTATTCGAGAGATGATGTTGGAAGATATGAATCAATCCAATCAAGAGTTTCTTGCACCCTTTGATGATTACCTATACCAACCGAGAAAAGCCCAAAGAACTTATACCGTGGAAAAATCTTGTGCTATGTGTGGAGAACATCATGTGTTTGAAAATTGCCCTCACATTTTCGGTGCATATAACTACATGGAGGACCATAGAGGAAACCAGCAGCAAAATTCTTCATGGTATGGTCAAACAGCTCAATTTTTTTTACCATAACAAGTTTTCCGCAGCAACAAATATGCCATGGCAATGTAGTCCTTTTCAAGAGCATTCCAATTCCTTGGAGGAAACGTTACTAGCTTCCTTGGCTAGACTTGAAGGATCAATTGAAGAGATTCGAGAGCTATCAAAATCTATGGATACGAGGATAGCTCAGTGGGATGCAACCTTAGGGGATTCAGAAGATCAATTGGGGAGATCCACATATGTCATGGATAATATGCACCAACAATTCATTCCTAGGGATACTGACGTCCAAAGGCAAGAGGATAAGGAGCAATGCAAAGAAAGCTCTCCGATGTGTGGGGAACAACTAGAACCTCAAAGTCAAGAGGGTGCCAATGAGAGAGACTGCCCAACACATGATGAGCCTAAACAACAAATTGCCTCGGCAATGATTGAGGAGCCTGAACAGAGCAATGCCCCGACAACACTCAGTGAAGCTGAGAACAACAATACTACAACAAATTCTGAGGAACCTGATGCCCAGAAGGTTACAACGTTGATGTTGAAACAAGAATCTGTAGATTGCTCTCATCTACAATTGCCACGGCAATTACACGACCACATGCAAGATCAACGAGATGATAATACTTTGCCAATGGACTATGAGCAGGTAATGGTTGAACCTTTCGAATTCTTTAAAAACTCACATCGTCCATTGCAGGTATGTCTTGAGGAACCGAGGTTAGTAGATTTGAAGCCATCAAAATCTCTACTGATGGAGATGTTTGAGAGGCCAAAAGAAAACGGTGTTTGGATTCCTAAAGCTTTTTAGAAAATTGGTTCTTCCATTAACTTACAGCAAATTTTGGCAACTGATTGCCACGACAATTGGCTTGAGCAGCAATTGCCACGACAACAAAGGATACATCCAATCATGATAGATGTCGACAAGAATGAGGTAATTGAATGGTTGGGAATGGATATAACTTTTCCTATTAATATATTTGTGCCTTCAAGAATAGTAGCAAGGTGGAGGGCATGCATGGACTACAAGGGAACACGAAAGAAAGACACATCCACTTGGTAATACAAAAGGGAGTAGCTGGGAGCACATTGGACCAACTCTTTTTGGGTAATATTGTCACCCGATGGAGGGTACGGATGGACTATAAGAAGTATCGGAAACGACCCTCCTCTAGTTTTCTCAGATATGCAGTAACATTAGAAGATGCATGATGGCACTCTTTTCAGACATGGTCGAAGACTTCCTTGAGATCCTCATGGTTGATTTTTCCGTTTTTGGTAATGAGTTCGATAGTTGCCTCGGCACCCATTGTCGTTCCACCAGATTGGACGCCACCTTTTGAGCTCATGTATGATGCAAGTGATTTCGCGGTAGGAGCAATCCTAGGCCAACTCACAGGGAGGAGGACGCGGATTTAGAGATATGCGATGCATTCCCGGATGAACAACTTTTAGTTGCCTCGGCAACCATGGATGTGCACGCCTCGGCAACCCTTGACGCCTCGACAACCATGGATGCGCATGCCTCGACAACCCTCAATGCCGCAGCAGCTCTTGACGCGCATGCCTCGACAACTCCAGACGCGCACGCCTCGGTAACCACTGATACGCATGCCTCGGCAACCATGGACGCGTATGCCTCGGCAACTCTAGACACACATGACTCGACAATCTTGGGAGCAGTCGCCACAGCAGCACATGCCTCGGCAATACCCTGATCAGGTTATACGCCGATGTGTCCTTGAAGAGGAGCAACAAAATGTACTCCAAAAATGCCATTCTTCACCCTATGGAGGACATTTTGGAGGAACTCGTACCGCTACTAAAGTTTTTCAATCTGGTTTGTATTGGCCAACACTGTACAAAGATGCCCAAGAGTTTTACAAGCAATCTGATCGTTGCCAGAGGACGGGCAATATCACCTACAAACCAATGGGCAATCAAGACTGTGAATATGGATTAGGAAAGTGCCGGACAAAAGCGTTTGTTGTACCTCAACGAGATAGAAAATTTCCGTGCACTCGCCTATAACAATGCACGAATCTACAAGGAGAAAACAAAGCAATGGCAGGACAAGAAACTATTGCCGCGATAATTCATGCAAGGGCAACTAGTTCTCTTATTCAATTCTCGGCTAATACTTTTCCCGGGAAAACTAAAATCAAGATGGTCGGGACCATTCGAAGTTGTCAAACCATTCTCCCATGGTGCCGTAATAATCAAGTCCATTACCGAAAAACATGAATTCAAAGTTAATGGACAGAGATTGAAGCACTACAACGGTGCACATGTAGAACGTAACAAAGAAGTTGACACCTTAGGAGATGCACGAGCATGCTCTCATTTTGATATTTTATTATTATTTTTCTTTTTATTTTTTGAACTATTTTGTTCTATTATTTTCAGTTATTTTTTTTCTCTTTATTTTTTAGGATATAATTTATTTTTCTTCATTATCTTTAGTTTCCTGGTTTTCTTTTCCACAACAAGACTCACAACCACCATGCTAAGGAAATTCACTGCCGAGTAGTTGCCACAGCAACCACAACAGAAATTGGCAATGCCCAGGCAACAACAATGGCTTCGGCAACTACTGATGCCCATGCAAGTGAACCTGCATTGGCAAACATGGATCAAATCAAAACAATGCTATTCACGTGGTACCAGCATTCAACCACCGACTGAAAAATGAATCAAGGAAACAGTACGAAGGAAACTTATCACTCGAGGTGACGACCTCTCTGACTAACTCATTTCATTTAGTTTCTTTTAAATTTTGTTTCACTCTTACATGCATTGAGGACAATGCTTCTCTCGAGTTTGGAGGGGTGTTGGTTTCTAGTTAGTTTCATGATTAGTTGCATTCATCTTTAGCAATCACATATAGGTTGCATATGTTACTTGCCATGCCTTTAATTGGATTTAATTGCTTAAGACTTGTTGAATATCCAATGATGAATTTTTGCCACTACACTTAATTGAAAGAACCTTTAATTTTAGGATTGCATGAAAAGAACTTAGAATTTTACTATGATGCAGAATTTTTTTTACACGGTTGTGGCTTGTTGATTGAAAGAAACTTAGTGAACTTAGGTTGCTTAAAATTAGGGTAAATTTAAAATTGAAAATTAAAAGTTAATTTCTTGCTAGAGGTGCCCAAAACTGGCTCTAGTAGTAAATGCACTTTCTTGCTAGAGGTGCCCGAAACTAGCTCTAGTAGTTAATGCACATTAAAGAATCGCTAGAGGTGCCCGGAATTGGCTCTAGTCGACTAAAATGAGAAATTGCTTACTTTGCTAGAGGTGCCCGAAATTGGCTCTAGTGAAAATAAAAATAAATGCCCCGATAATTAAATTGATAAAATCCTATTGTTCACATAGAATCTTGAAAATCAACTTGTACACAACTACGCACACACATTGTCACGAGCATTATAGTTTGATCCCGGGTAATTTTTGTGCTATCCGAAAAATTAAAAGGTGATCATACTTTGTGCCACGGTTCCGAGGTTTGAATTCAAATTTGAAGCATGTCTTTGATGATTAAAGTCTTGGCAGGTAATTGTTAGTTTGCATTGCTTGAGGACAAGCAATAGTTCGAGTTTGGGGGCGTGATAAGTGTTCAAAAGTACTATTTTTATTACCCTTTTTACTCATATTATTGTTAGACTTAAGCTCATATTAGTTGCATAATTAGTTATTCATGCATTAATTCATGTTTCTATCCACCGTTGAGCTTGATTACATAACTTGCTGATTTTTGTGGAAAAATATGCTGCTTTGGTGTGTTTTTGTGTGTGTGTGCAGAGTCACTTGCCTAAACAGGGCTAGAACCAGTTGCCAGGGCAATGCATGAAGGAGATGCCAAGCTAGTTTCTAGGGCAATACATGAAGGAGACGCCGAGCCAGTTGCCAGGGCAATTGTCGACAAGAGCAAAGGTGATATGGTAGTCGAAATTGATGACTAGACAAGCCCAAGATGACATGGAGCAAAGCCCAATCCCAAAGGAATTTGATTTCCATGAAGAGATTAAAGAATAATTAAATTCCAAGAAGATAGGAGAAGTTCTAGTAGGAATATAATTATAATAAAGAATTATATTCTTTAAAGATAATTTAATTCCAACTTAACTTCCTCCTCAAATAAGGACTTTGATCTAGCCCTATAAATAAGAGGCCATATCGTCAACTTCCAGGGAGAGCAAGAAGAGGGAAAATTTCGACAACTCCAAAGGGAAAGAGGAGAGAAATTTCGACAAGAGAGCAAGGGGGAGAGAGTTCGATTTCTTCTTCTTCTTCTTCTTTGCTTCCATTAGATTCATGGTTTGGGGATTATTCTTTGTATATCTTTTGAACCCAACCATGAACTAACTTGATTGGTTGGGGTTATTGTGTTTTGTTGTTGTGAAAAATAATTGGACTTTGTTTAGGTAATAAGAGTTTGCACTTTCAATTCAAGGTTTACTCATTCTTGGTTCTTATTCTTGTTTGCGAGTGAATTGGGAGAGGGTCTCGTAACTTCATCTATTTATCTAATATCGGGAGAGTTAGATTCAAGAAACGAATGAGTATGGTCTTTATTCAATCTATTGATGGTGAAGATTAATCCGGCTTAGGAATAAGTTAAGGTTTCAACGGCTAAGAGGAGTGCAAGATTGGCTGTTGTTCACCCTTGATTCACGCAGGGATGTATTATCAAGGCATGCACAAGTAGCTAGAGTTTTGACTTAGGGATAAGAAGAAACCATTGAAGAACGCTCTGCCGAACCTTGAAGTTGCTGCCCAGACGCCCAAGTAGTTGCCCAGCTAGTCGCCCAGGCAATCATCGATTAGTTGCCAAGGTAACCCCGCTATGCAAGTTGCCACGACAACTGAGTTGCCCTTGCACTCTTTTACCAAGACGATCCAATTGGCTATGACATCTCAACTCACGATAACCTGGCCTATTTACTCTATTTTAATTTCATCTATTCTTTTAGTTTATTTCTCTTAGTTTTCTCGTTAATTAAAACCTCTATTATCAATTGTGTTTTTATTTTCACAGTGCAGTAACTTAAACAAAGTTGCCCAAACCAATCCCTGTGGAGACGATACTTGATACTCGTATCACTTTATTACTTGCGACGTGTATACTTGCACATTTGCGTAGCACTTATTACACGCAACACAAATGTTGAGAAGAAACATTTGTTTTGTGCGTTGTAGGCATCAAACACATTTTAATGAAGTTGTTCCACAATTTGGCCTTAGGCTTCAACATTAGTCGATTGACCGTTCCCTTCATACTTCATTCCGCAGAGCTCCTTCAATGAGTTCTTTGAAGATTTTCTCCAACTCATCATTTTAATGGTCTTCACAAATTTTGCATGCTCATCTTTTTCAAGAAAAATACGAAAATGAGAGTTGATTTCTCTAGCATCAAGAAAAATAAACCTGCCACACGCACAACAATATCATGAACGAATTACTCAAGACCACGATGCGACTCGTCCATAGAGTAAGCAAACCCATGTTCCTTGTAAACCTTGCTTATGGAAAATTTTGAATCAAACTTCCTCTCGGCGATAGGGCTAGCGAAATAGAGTAATGGCCCAAATGCTATCATTTGTAAAGATCCGGCTCTGGACATCAATTTTTGATGCTTCACCATTGAGATTGCTCAGTCTTAATTTTGAAAGAGGAAAACAAGAAAGCTTAAATGAAGAAGATGAAGTTTTGATTTAGGAAATATGAAGATGGTTGGGTTTCTTATTTAGGTTTATTATGAGAAGAAAAAAAGGGAAAACTAAAGTGACAAGATTGAAAGAAGATGGAGGAAACAAATCTTGATGGAAAATAAAAGAAGTGTAATGATGATGGGAAAAAGAAGATAAGGGTGCGGCTAGGTTATATTAAAGAGGGTAAAGGTGTATGACCCCGATCCCACCAGATCCGAGGCGCTACATTCGGGTTACCTCTAACCCAACCCATAAATTTTGATTTGATTTTAAATCCCAAGTTTAGCCAAAACAATATTTAAAACAAGTCTTTTAAATAAAAGTCTCATAATAGTTTCAAATCCAAAATATATATGAAGCTTCGTAAAGGTTAAACATCATATATCAAAATAAGGTAATAAAAGAGTTACAGACCAAGAACAGTAAGGTCCTATGGATACATTGCCCTATAACTAAAATCAAGGTACTTTTAGTAGTCAAACCTGAAACCACCTCAAACTCGGGTCCTTTCATTAGTTACATACCAAGAAACACATAACCATTGGGTAGTAATAGGGGTTATCTACTCAGAAACACATAGCCATCAAGCAGAGGAAAACACATACTCAAAAACACATAGCCATCGAGTAAGGTTCATCGCGTACTTGGAAACACATAGACATCAAGTAACGAGAGTCTCGAATTCAGAAACACATAGCCATCGAATCATGAATATATAGCACTCGAAAATACATAGCCATCGAGTGCTACATTTGGGTATCTGGATCCCATCAACCAAGTGCCCACATGGCACACACATCATCACATAACCAATACCATCCTATGGTTACTATCAACATTCAAGTCACACAAGACTTTTACCAAGTTCTTAAATTTTATGCTCGAATAGAAGAAGAATTCTCAGTTTCTTAGTTTTACAACTCATTTTAGGCCATTAGGGGTCTATTGGATTGACCAGTATCATTTATCATCCTTCCAGGCGAAAATAGACATTTTTTGGCAAATTGCACAGTGGGTATCGATACCAAACAATACGTACTGATACGCCCCTCTGGGTACCGATACCCAACAAGTGCATATAGATACTCAGCCTTAAGGAGATGGGGTTGATCGTTGACCCTATACCGGTATACGGGGACCATGTACCAATACTCCCTCGGTATCGATACGCATACAAGCGTACCGATACAAATTTTAGCTATTAGAATTTCAATGGAACAGGGGGCACTAATACGGCTCAAGTCCGTATTGATACTCCCTTTAAGACTTACTTGTGTACATTCCACGGAACACTGGGTATCGGTATGGTTCCTCGTGTGCCGATACCGAAGCCCAAAAATATCTTCTAAGGCTAAAAAATTTGCTTCCCAAGCCCCCAAATCAAAACCTTAACCCCCTCAATTTGATCCTACATCTTATAAAGGATTATAGGATGATTTACTATCATTTTTATGTGTTTTCAAACTAAAGTTCAAATTTCACCATTATCAACCATATCCAAGCTTTTAACACCCAAAAACTTAAACATGCAAGGCAAACACATCTATGAAAAGCATCAAGCACAATGGAGTTAGAAATGTACAGACCTTAAGCATAAACTCCAAGGGTAACTATTGACCAATTCTGTAATATTACAAATTTTGGTTAGTGACCAAATTGAAAATTTTGAAAGTTTTAAGGTTAAAATTGTACACTTTGGAAAAGTTTAGGGATTAAAGCATAAATTTCCCCAATAAATAATTTTATTCAGTATAAGAATGAATCGGATTGAAATAAGTACCTTGATATCGGTTTAAAGAATTAAGATGCTGTAAAAGGTACTGAATTTGGATCGAATAAAATTGTTAAGCGTGCTCAGGCCAGGGAAATGTTAGGATGGGTGACCTCTAGGAAGGTCCCATAAAAGTGTTTCTGATCGATCTTTTGGACTCATTAAGAGTAGAGAATATTTGTATGGATTATTGATAAAGGATTACTAAGAGAAATTTTATTCTATAAAGATTTTCGATAATTATCGGAATAATAGACTAAGTTAGGAAAATCCAGTCTAAGTCCATGGGAAAGGAAATTTTTATGAGATGGTAGTGTGGATTTCCCGAATATGGAAATATAGAATTTTCGGAATAAATCCGATAGCTCGGTAAAGGTAAAATCGTAGTAGAGATATTTTATAAATATCGAGATATCGGATCGAACTAAAATTTCAGAGGCTATTCCATAAGCCATGGAAAAGTCATAAAATAATATTTATGGAATAGTCTTCTGTTGGAAATGAACTAATTTAGTTGAATTGTAATGGGATGGCAATTTTGAAACAAGCTAGTAAATAAAAACTAGTTGGAGGGCAAATTGGTCATTTTGCCCTAATGGCATTTTTGAAATATTTAAAAAGTTACAAGGATAATTTTGGAAGATGGAAATAGAAGAGTAAATCTTTGCCCTTAATTAATGACAAGATCAATCTCAACCGTTGGATTAAAAGGGTATTTTAGTAATTTCACTATTTAAATAAATTTAAAATTCATTTATATTTACAAGTGGCATATTTAGAAGAATTAAAAACAAAATGGTCAAAAAAATGAATATTTATTCATCTAAATTTCGAAAATGAGGGGAGAAAGAGAGAAATATGGAGAAAAATTTTCTAAGCTCGATTCAAGCCCCGAAACTCGATTTTCAGGTGGTTAACGAAGTCAAATACGAATCAAAGAGGATTCAAGGTGTTATGAGGGAAATGATCGAGTAAGACTTAGGGGCAAACTATTACATGGCCCAGGTGAGTGCATTTATGTGTTTCAAAAGGTATTTAGGAAGACTTGCAAATAGTCGACCTTAATTTAAAAATAGCATTGCACTATCTATATATATTGAGCTAATGCATGTTGCAGTATAGGTAAATTAAATAAAATATGTAATGTGGATGGCTATCCTGAGAAACGATGATGAATTATGTTTGCTTTGAACATTTTTGATGAAGCATGAGATATGAAATGTTTATACATATATATGATCGATTATGATGATTGATTGATAATGAAATTTTATATGAGAGTCCATGGTATAGTTGGCAAGCTTGATAGAGTACATGGTACGGACTACTGTTTGCCTAAATGATGATGCATTATGTTTACATGAATAATGATATGATTAAAATGAAACTAGTAACCACCTTGGGGACCCATGCCCTTGGTGTTGCACCTGGGGATCCACGCCCATGGTGCCAAGAGCACTAAAGAGGTGCGATTATACGGAGCAAAGAGCGTCCTTTTATGAGGAGCAAAGAGCATCCTCGAGTACGTACTCAAGTATTACGGCTATGGAGTCTTAAAGGACTTTTCATCCAGTATCCAAGGCTATGGAGTCTTAAAGGACTTTTCAGCCAGTACAAAAGTCTACGGAGTCTTAAAGGGACTTTTTAGCCAGTATGATCACAAGACGATTACGTGAAAGACATGATATGCAAATGATTGCATAATGAAAGCACAACCATGATAGAATACATGTTATGCAAATGATGACATAATGAAAGCATGACCATGATAGAGCACATGATATGCAAATGATTGCATGATAAAAGCATATGATTATTCGAATAATTACATGATGAAAACATGTACATGATAGAGAATATGATAGCATGATACATGATTTACATGATAGAAATGATACATGATTCATATGATAAATATTATAGATGACAGATATGTACATTGTAATAAACTTACCATGCTATAGAGAAACAAATTGCACTTTATAAGGCATAATGTAATACATCACTCATGTTTAAATAAATAAGTTTAACTACCTCACTAAGTTCGTACTTAGCGTGTGCTTGATTCACACGTAGGTTAAGTTGGAGCAATATTTGAAGAGGAGTTGAGCATGCTGATCAAGCTTCAATATGCAAAACAACAATAAGATATTCTAGCTTATGATAATCTCTAGTGAGCATGTAACTATTTATTTGCTAGTAGAATATGATGCATGAAATTAAATGATAGTTTCATTATTCGGTTTCAATGATAAAAAAAATTTTACAAGAAAGATTTCACAAGTTAAGATTTCTTTAAACAACTCCGTAACATCTTTAATTTATATTCAGTTTTCGAGTATACGTTAAGGGTATTACATTTATTGGTATTAGAGCAAAGGTTTAGCCGGTTTTGGATGCTAAACCGAGTTTGCATATAAATTTGTCAGTAAATACATGCCCCTAGGATATCATATTACTGATGTGCTGATTGTATGACTTGACGCTGCACATTAGTATAAGATGGAATGAGACTATAATAAAGAAAGTAAAACAATGATGAAATTCATTAGTTGACGAATCTTGGAGGTTAAGAAATGACTCAGCAGATATGATATTGTGAAATAAGCATGGAAGTTAACTCCTATAGAAGATCTGAGATATATTAATACTGAAAGATTAGAATAGGTGATATTGATACAGAGGAAGTAGCTAGGAAAACTTCCTAGAAAAGTGTTAGAGATTGGATTTGATGATTAGTTTATAAGAAAATTATTTCATTGATTTCTAAATTTTGATAAGGTACTCGTATTGTTTATGAGAAGTAGTGTGAGATCAATGGGTTAAGCCAGTATGTCAAGGGAATAATTTTGACTGGAAAATTTTAGTATGATTGCTAATAAATGATTTGCAATATAGCACAAGAATTACAAGAAATTATAAGAACTGATTGTTAGTGAAGCTGGGAAAAAAACTAGTAATATGAGAATTTAAGACCAATTTTAAGATAAATTGGTTATCTATATGAAATGTAGAAGTAAGATGTAAAAAGAAAGTTGATCTTTGGACAATATGTTATCAGTTAAAGCTAAAAGAAGAGAAAAAGTATCAATTAGAGGAAAGATGATTTGTATAGGTCAAAAGGGGAAAAACTTGGTTCCAGAATTGTTATAACTCAAGGAATCATGAAAGACTTGGACCAAGAGTATATTAATGGGTCTTATCTCTAGAAGTGAACAAAAGTCTATAATATATGTACTTATGTTTTAGGGAGCATTGGCTGAGTTATTTACATGTCATCACTCCTGAACAAATTGAGATGTAATTAGATTTGATACATGAAGGAGTTAGTAGAAATGTTAGTTTATGGAATTAAAGAATTAAGGAATAAGAAAAATTACATTGGTCAAGGCGCTAAAAAGAATTACAAGATTGAAGAAGCCACTAGGGAGGTTAAGAAGAAAATGATGGAGCAATATCTACAATTGTTTGAAACATGTATGTTTTGAAAATAAAAGGACTAATTTTCTTAAGGGATGAAGAATTGTAATATCCCAAATTTTGGTCAGTGACCAAATTGCAAATTTTGAAAGTTTTGGGGTTAAAATTGTAAACTTTGGAAAAGTTTAGGGATTAATGTATAAATTTCTCCAATAATTAATTTTATTCAGTATAAGAGTGAATCGGATCGAAATAAGTATCTTTATATCAGTTTAAAGAATTAAGATGCCGTAAAAGGTACTGAATTTGGATCGAATAAAATTGTTAAGCGTGCTCAAGTCAGGGAAATGTTAGGATGGGTAACCTCCGGGAAGGTCCCATAAAAGTGTTTCTGATCGATATTTTGGACTCAGTAAGAGTAGAGAATATTTGTATGGATTATTGATAAAGGATTTCTAAGAGAAATTTTATTCTATAAAGATTTTCGATAATTATTAGAATAATAGACCGAGTTAGGAAAATTCAGTCTAGGTCCATGGGAAAGGAAATTTTTATGAAATGGTAGTGTGGATTTCTCGAATATGGAAATATAGAATTTTCAGAATAAATCCGATAGCTCGGTAAAGGTAAAATCACAGTAGAGATATTTTATGAATATCATGATATCATATCAAACTGAAATTTCAGAGGCTATTCCATAAGCCATGGAAAAGTCATAAAATAATATTTATGGAATAGTGGCCGGTTGGAAATGAACTAATTTAGTTGAATTGTAATGGGATGGCAATTTTGAAACAAGCTAGTAAATAAAAACTAGTTGGAGGGCAAATTGGTCATTTTGCCCCACTGGCATTTTTGAAATATTTAAAAAGTTACAATGATAATTTTGGAAGAAGGAAATGGAAGAGTAAATCTTGGCCCTTGATTAATGATAAGATCATTCTCAACCGCTGGATTAAAAGGGTATTTTAGTAATTTCACTATTTAAATGAATTTAAAATTCATTTATATTTACAAGTGGCATATTTAGAAGAATTATAAAACAAAATGGTCAAAAAGATGAATATTTATTCATCTAAATTTCGAAAATGTGGGGAGAAAGAGAGAAATATGGAGAAAATTTTCTAAGCTCGATTCAAGCCCCGAAACTCAATTTTCAGGTGGTTAACGAGTCAAATAGGAATCAAAGAGGATTCGAGTTGTTATGAGGAAAATGATCGAGTAAGACTTAGTGAGGCAAACTGTTACATGGCCCAGGTGAGTGCATTTATATGTTTCAAAAGGTATTTAGGAAGACTTGCGAATAGTCGACCTTAATTTAAAAATAGCATTGCACTATCTATATATATATTAAGCTATTGCATGTTGCAATATTGGTAAATTAAATAGAATACGTAATGTGAATGGCTATCCTGAGAAATGATGATGAATTATATTTGCCATGAGCATTTATGATAAAGCATGAGATATGAAATGTTTATATATATATATATGATCGATTATGATGATTGATTGATAATGAAATAAATGCCCAAGTATTTTATATGAGAGTCCATGGTATAGTTGGAAAGCTTGAAGGAGTACAAGGTACGAACTACTGTTTGCATAAATGATGATGCATTATGTTTACATGAATAATGATATTATTAAAATGAAACTAGTAACCACCTTGGGGACGCACGCTCGTGGTGTTGCACCTGGAGATCCACGCCCATGGTGCCAAGAGCACTAAAGAGGTGCGATTATACGGAGCAAAAAGCATCCTTTTATTAGGAACAAAAAGTGTCCTCGAGTACGTACTCAAGTATTAAGGCTATGGAGTCTTAAAGGACTTTTCAGCCAGTACAAATGGCTACGGTGTCTTAAAGGGACTTTTCAGCCAGTACGATCACAAGACAATTACATGAAAGACATGATATGCAAATGATTGCATAATGAAAGCACAACCATGATATAATACATGTTATGCAAATGATGGCATAATGAAAGCATGACCATGATAGAGCACATGATATGCAAATGATTGCATGATAAAAGCATAACTATGATAAAGCATATGATTATGCGAATAATTGCATGATGAAAGAATATACATGATAAAGAATATGATAGCATGATACATGATTTACATGATAGAAATGATACATGATTCATATGATAAATATGATACATGACATATATGTACATTGTAATAAACTTACCGTGATATAGAGAAAACAAATTGTACTTTATATGACATAATGTAATACATCACTCATGTTTAAATAAATAAGTTTAACTGCCTCGCTAAGTTCGTACTTAGCGTGTGTTTGATTCACACGTAGGTTAAGTTGGAGCAATATTTGAAGAGGAGTTGAGCATGCTGATCAAGCTTCAATCTGCAAAACACCGGTAAGATATTCTAGCGTATGATAATCTCAAGTGGGCATGTAACTATTTATTTGCTAGTAGAATATGATGCATGAAATTAAATTAAATGATAGTTTCATTAATTGGTTTCAATGATAAAAAAAACATTACAAGAAAGACTTCACAAGTTAAGATTTCTTTAAACGACTCTGTAACATTTTTAATGTATATTTGGTTTACGAGTATACGTTAAGGGTGTTACAAATTCCCTGCAACTTTTTTCTTCCTATTAGTGATAAAAGTTTCTCCAATTCTTTCACTAAGCCAACAAGTGAAAGAATCAATTACTAACTTTCCAAAAGATTAATAAAGATCACTAAAATAATTTAATTAACCAACTAAACTTGAATCCTTCTTAAAATCAATCCTATAAAAACCCACAATCATAATTTCCAATAGTATTTATAAAGCACTTTAAGGTTTATCCAAAACCCAACTCAAATACTCATTTTCCTTTACAATTTACTCTCAATTTATATTTTCTCTATCATAAACCAAGCTTTCACACTATAAGGTTTCCATGGAATTTAGAATTTACTTAAACCCAATTAATAGCCTCCAACCAAATATTTATTATGTAGAGAATGATGAGATAAACATTTTCTCATTTCACAAGCTTACCAAAAATCCAACTAAATAAAGACGAATTTGAAGAACAAAATTTGAACTCTTACTTCCATTTTTCCTCAAATTTGCCATCCACCTATATGGAAGAAAAGAGAGACTTGACCCATCAATATTATGCTAAATGAAAGAAAATAAAATGGAGATCAATTTCATAATTCACAACCCAAGCCAAAATCCATGTAGAAATGAGGAATAAAAAGCAAGGAAAGAAACTTACCCAAGTTGTCTTCCTTTCTCACGTTGGAAAAAAATAAGGGAAAAAGATGGAGATTTGCTTCATCTTTTTCTCTCTCTTTCAACACGTATAATAAACCCTTTTCAATTAAAATAAAATCTTATAAATTCCACCATATCCAAGGGTTCGTATTAAAGATTGAAAACCCATCCAAATCTAATGGTCCAAAACACTTGCTTGTAAAAACTTTCGTAGTCACCTTTGGAAAAATTCTATTATAAAGATTTTACTTCTCTTCTTGTTTTAACTCAGACACCAAACTTTAATCTGTATTCACTTCAGTCCTCATTTCCATTTAATTGAGCTTCCAAAATTCAAATTCTTAAAATCATATCTTTAACATTAAGATACTCATTCCTGAATCCATGATCCGAATTATTAAACCAAAATTTGGATCTTTACAACTCTCCCCTAAAAAAAATTCATCCTCAAAATTTATACCCATAACTAAGAAAAAGATGATGAACTATAATATCTTTTCTAAGTTTTCAAATATTTACCGCTGTGCTACTCTAATTTCCCTCAACTCTTAGAAATTACAAATCTTGTCTTTCTAACAATACAAACACAATTCTCAACTGATTCTTTCTTTTAAATAGATCCATTATCACTCGATGCATTACTGAAAGTAGGAAATAAATCCAACATTACCTCGTCAAATTCATCCCACAAATATATCATCATGGTAGTCCAACTTAGATGGTGGGGTCAAAAAGGTAAATGTGCATCAAGATCCTTTCGTAACCTCGTACGATTAAAAGAAATAAAGGGGTCAAGTAGATGTTACAGCTAAAATGAAACGATTCCTCTCATGGTGACTCCCTGTAGGTGACCCAATCTCTGATGATATCCTTTATTAATAATATTGCTTGTCTGACGCAAGACATGTAAAAATGAAAGACACCTCAACTCGTCCTATGCACTTACCTTAAACTCCGCATGATAACTCGCATCGGCCACTATTACATCTTCCACTAGTTAGGTTAACACAATAGAGTCGCTTACTTAGAACTATATAATGTCTAGAACATGTCATTTGTACGCTCAATAGGATCTGACATCGCGTGAAATCCTCTCCAAGGGGTAAGGTTCCATCACGAACCTTAAATCTCATATCAAAAGATATAATTTACAAACCATAGTGTCGTACGGCCCAAACCACAATCAGTCCAAGTAGACTTTCCACTTGGATTTTGCCCTTGTTGAAAATGCGAACGATACTTATTATTCAAAACGTAATCCCATCAAAATTGTGCACTAGCAAATCATTTACAAAATCCATGGTTGTTCTATATATGCTAAAGGAAATTTCGAAGTATCCTAAATCAATTATGAAGGATCTTGATGTTTGACTCTAATTGCTGGCAAGTTAAACATTTATTAACAAACTCAGACACATAACTCGTTACTGCCTCTCAAAACACACGGTGCGTGTTTGGTACAAGTGCCGCTCCTAGAATCCACCCCGTATTGACCATTGTACTATACAAGAAGAGTTGCTTGCCTCGATATATCTTTCTCTAAAGCACACACAACAAAATCTCAAGGTCTTTCTGAACCCATCGAACCTAAATTACAACCAGGGCAAAATCCTCATGGTTCTTGATCAGTCCAAGTAGATTTGGAACTTAACTAATAAAATATATGGGTATTGGTACCGACTGATATGTACTGATAAGAGATGAATTGAGTACCATTATAGCAGGAAGCTAGTATCAATACTCCCTCATACGGTCATCTCTTAAAATCATTGGTAGGTTCACATGAACATCATAATACTCTAACTCAAACTAAACTCCGTGTAGTCCCTCATTCATTAAGTTCACTTTACTTAGGTGGTGACCAATCACACGATCAAAGGTTCTCAATTACTTCAAATCACGACATTGTCCCAAATCTCTATTTTCTTGGTAGACAAGTACTCAAATTTTCTCGATGTTGTAGTAGGTACAACCTTCCCTCTTCTTGTACAAGAATAAATTCTTGTCCAAATAACAAACCACATTTAGAGATTTCAAAATATCACTCAACCTTAATTGAGTAAACACCTCTACCATAATAAAACGATCTTGAGCAGTTCATCGTACAACGGTTATTTCCTTAGCATGTTTCCAAGGAAATGGTGTTATGAATCAAAAGCATTTATGAAGTCTCAACCCTTGTCTCTTTAACTGATTACACGATAACTAGCATGTCCCACACATAAGGGCATTTGGGTAATTATCTTGTTAACGCTTATATATCCATAATCCTCATTGTAACCCCCTCGTCCTGGCCTAGTCGCAAGACCGAACCGAGCAAGCTACATTAGGTTTACCAAAGTAAACTAGAAAGATGAAACCTAAAACGCATCCATTTTTTTGTTTTTACCTTGTCTAGATGCATTATTACATTCCTACATTTACCTACTGCCCACAGGTGATAACTCAACACAATCGGGCACCGATATGATATCCAATTGAACGCAAAGCAATTTAGGGACTAAATTGCAAACTCAACAATTTATGGGGACTTTTACCAATTTTAAGTTACCAACCTTTAATCAAACATATTTTAGGCTTACATGTCAAAAATCAGCTTAATACGATCAACCATACTCAATCAATTAATAAAACAAGATTCAGGGACTAAAACGAAAGAAACCAGAACTGCCTTTCCATGACATTAATAGAAATAACGGCCACCGTATCGAAACGCTAAGTACCGTATCGATATAGTATTGCAACCAACATTTTGATACGACCAACCCCGTATTGGTACGCTACTTCGAATACAAAAATTCCTTTTTATTTCATTAAACACCGTACCAATACGGTTATGTGGTGTTTCGGTATGCGGGCTCATTCCAAAAAGTGATATTCCAGTAGCATTAAACCGTATCGAAACACCTTCACTTGTACCGAAACGCCTTGCCAAAAATTGCCTAGCCGTACCGATATGGTCCCCGCGTATCGGTACGCCTAGGCCTATAATGTCAAGTTTAGCTGGTTTTTCACTCGAATCTAGATGTATTTGGGTTCTAGCAACTTGCATACATGCATACAATCAACCATAAAGACATAAACTCACATCTATGCTAGGATCAAACATCCAACACAACTTCCTACTATCAAAGAATTACTTTAGAGGCATGCTTCCTAAACCATTTTGTCAAATATACCAAATGAACAAATAGACCATTCTCAGCATAAGCAACATGCTAACACAACCAACATAGCAGAATAAATTTGCTTAAACCATCACAACATGGTAACCAATAAGGAGGCTCTAGATGCATACCTAGGTAACCAATTATCCACAACTAAAAGCAAGGATTAACATCAAACTTATCAACATCAAACCATCCTCAAAAACCAGCATGGAAACATACTTAAAATCCATAAGAAAATAGAATTACAACTCCCAAAAACCATGGCGAACATATTGCCTTATTGACTGAAATATAAACCCAGTTCGTACTCAAACTTGTAAATGTCCTTGGATCGCTTAGCCTTGCCTCTTGCTGCCCCAAACCTTATGCTCTGAATTATTAGGAAAAAGGAGCATAAGCACACTTGCTTAATGAGGATGCTTATACAACAGTGATGCATTAAAAACCATTTGAAAACCATATGCTTGTTTTCCCAAAACATGCTTACAACCTAAGCATTTTTCCATAATTCCACCGAATCAAAACATAATAACCTTTATGCAACATCATGTACATTCCATGCTTAAATCTCTAAAGCATTAAATCATAAACCATGAATAAATCCCAAAGCATTAAATCATAAACCATGCTTAAATCCCAAAGCATTAAAAATAGGTTCAACACATGAACTTTCTCATATATTGGCATTTATAGTGACACAGATAAACCACCTCTATCCTATACATATCGGATACACGAATCTCTCATACCATGCCTAGTTAAATCGCATGATATCCCTAACCTTGCCCAGTTAAACCGCAAGATTTGACACCCTCGCCTAGTTAAAGCGCGAGATTTCACCCTTGCCTAGTTAAACCGCATGAGTACCGACCTTACCTAGTTAAACCGCAAGATCACCATCAATTTGGGTTGCCTAGTTAAACCGCATGCCCCAAATGAGGTCCCAAAACCGCCATACCTCAAGTACCCAATGATCGATTTTGTTCATATTTTATATTGCATTTTTAATCCTATGGCATGCCAACTATATCTGATTGTTTTCACCATGTCACATAGCCAATATACCATTTACAAACCATTTACTTACTGCTTTACAATGCATTAAACAAAACATCACATATGCAAATCTCATTGCCAATGCAATAACACCATTCCCAATCGGAATGAAAACCAATGCTCAATAGCATTCAATATACTTTTAAACCCCTGCATATGTACTCAAAATCATGCATTTCCAGTAAGTAAATCATACCATGTTTATCACCAAAACATTCAAACAACATGCTCATATCCAAGCCGATATTCAAGAGCAAAATAAGGGAAACTTACTTTTGAGCTTAGGTATGTGTTTCACACTTACCCTAAACTCCCAAAAACCTTTACAAACCTTTGTAAAGCATCTAAACCAGTTTCCACTCACCGATACGTTTCGCCTTCCTTGCCAACGAGATACAAGCTCCTGGAAAGCAACAAAACAATGTCAAGCTTCTTCGCCTTGATTCTCCCCTATTTTAAACACATAAAACCAGAGGATAAATACATCATTACGCATTCAAACCACAGCCTCAAAGCAAAACCCCGCAACTTTCAAGTTGCCCACTTAGAAACCATATGAAACAAACCAAAATCATCATCAAATGTTTCTGAAACTTAACCCAGCCATAAAACAATGATTCAACTCATCAATCATCATCAATTATCATCCAAAAACCCTTTCCAAAACATCCTTTTACTTCTAGCAAATATTAAACTCGAATATCATCACAAAAACTCAAATCTAACAACCTAAACAATTAGAGATCCAAGAGTTTCAAGATTCTATTGATAAAAACAACTTATCAACATCATAATACATCCAAAATATGTATTAAATCAATCTTAAACACTGGAAAAACAAATTCACTTCGAAAATTACCTTGTTACATCCATTTTACCCAATTTACTCAATCAAACATTGACAAATCATTAAAATCAGTTTACAATCAATAAATCAAGGATCAAATGCTTGGGAATTTCAGTAAAGAACCATATAATAGAGGAGATCACGAACCTTACCCCTATAGTGAGATTTCTCCCTCAATTGGTTTGATAAAAGCTAAGAAAACACAAGATTTAAATGAGATTTTGCAAAAACAATGTTAATTAATCAATTACAATTCATAAAAACAAGTTAAAAGACTTCTCACCTATGGATTTTGATGAAAATATGAGTGTTCAGCTGAGTAGAGAGTGGAGAGAAAAGTTGAGAGAAAAGTTACGTGAATTTTCTTTAAAGAGCTTAACTAACTTTTTAACTAAAATCCCTTTTAATTATGTTTAAAACATATGTTAAAATATCTTTAATTAAGGGTGAAGTCATTAGAAAAAACTTGGTAAAATATATCCTTAAAGGTTCTCAGAATTTGACCCTTTTCATTTGAGTCACCTTTAAAAATAGTTTTCAAAACTTGCATTTTGGTCACCAGCCCAAAATGTCCGATTTCCAAATCTAATTTTTCAAAATTGATTTCACCATTATCCTTAATATATTTAATAATGATTTTAGAATATTTTCCCAAGTTTTATCACCTTTAAAAATATTTAAACCATTTAAATCCTGAAACTGACCAGAAACTCTAATACCGGTCCACCGGACCTTCGAACCAACCTTAAAACATCTAAGCCCAAAACTGGGGTGTTATAACTCTCACCCACTTAAGAAATTTCATCCTCGAAATTACCTTGAGGAAACAAATGCGGAAATTGCTCCATCATATCCGCCTTGATTTCCCAAGTGGCTTCCTCAACACCTCGCTGTTGCCATAAGACCTTCACAAGCTCAATCGTCTTACCACAAAGAACTTTACTGCTAGAATCAAGGATCTCCACCGGTTCCTAATCGTAGGATAAATTCAGCCTCAACTCTATATGCTCCACCGACATAACATGCGAAGGATCCGACTGATACCTCCGTAACATAGAGACATAGAACACATCATGTATTTTCTCCAGCTAGGGAGGCAACCTCAACTGATAAGCCACAGGACCCACACGCTCAATAACCTCGTACGGTCCAATAAACCTTGGACTAAGCTTACCTTTATGCCCGAATCTCATCACCTTTTTCCATGGTGAAACTTTCAAGAATACACGATCGCCCATCGCAAACTCAATTTCATTATGCTTCAAATCCGTGTAAGATTTCTACCGATCCGCAGTTGCTTTCAAGTGATCACACAAAAGCTTTACCTTTTCATCGTGTCCTTCAACACATTCGGTAAGGAAACATGCTTTTCCCCTACCTCAGCCCAACATAAGGGCATACGACACCTTCGGCCATACAACACCTCATATGGTGCCATCTGTATTCTCGCTTGGTAGCTATTGTTATATGAAAACTCAACTAAAGGCAAATACTTCTCCCAGGTTCCTTGAAATTCGATAATACAACACCTCAACATATCCTCCAAAACTTGGACAACACGCTCAGACTACCCATCCGTCTGAGGGTGATACGCGGCGTTGAAACTCAACCTCGAACCCAAAGCATGGTGCAAACTCCTCTAGAACCTTACCTTAAACCTCGGATCTCTATCAGACACAATAGACTTAGGTACCCTGTGCAAGCGCACAATCTCAGCGATGTACAGATTTTCCAGTTTGTCCAAAGTATCTGTAGTGTTTAGCCTTGACCCGTTGACACACCATACACTTGGAAACAAACTTAGCCACATCTTTTTTCAACCCAACCCAATAGCATACCTTCTTCAACCCACGATACATCTTAACACTATTAGGATGAATAGCAAAAGGACTCAAATGTGCCTCCATCAAAATAATGTGCCTTAACTTTGGATCATCCGACACCACTATTCGACCCTTGAAACACAAGACCCCATCATTATCAAAATGAAAATCTGTCGGATTACCCTCTGATATGTCCTTAACATGCTCAACCAAAGAATCATCATACAGTTGTTTAGCTTTGATCAACTATGACATTGTAGGCTTAACTTGCAACTCGGCCAACAAACCACCTTTTAGTGTCACACTCAACCTTGCAAACATAGCTCTAAGCTCAACTTCAACCTTACGACTCAATGCATCTGCAACTACATTGGCTTTACCAAGATGATAATCAATTGTCAAGTCGTAGTCCTTAAGCAACTCCAACCATCTACGTTGCCTAAGATTCAAATCTTTATGAGGCATCAAATACTTCAAACTCTTATGGTCCGTGAAAATAACACATTTCTCACCATAGAGATAATGTCTGCAGATTTTCAAAGCAAAAACCACAGCCGCAAGCTCCAGATCATGAGTTGGATAGTTGCGTTCATGAACTTTCAACTGGCTCGATGCATAGGCCACAACCCTACCATCTTGCATTAGCATACAACCTAATCCAACATATGACGCGTCGCTATAAACCACAAACTCCTTCCCTAATTTCGGTTGAATTAACACAGGAGCATGTGTCAAAACCTCCTTCAACTTCTCAAAACTATGTTGTTGCTTCTCCGTCCACACATAAGGAACATTCTTTTGCAACAGGTTTGTCAACGGTGCTGCAATACTCAAAAACCCCTCAAAAAAATAGCGATAATAACCAGCCAACCCAAGAAAACTAAGCACCTCTGATAAAGACTTAGGTTGCTTCCAATTAAGGATAGCCTCAATTTTTCGTGGATCAACATGAATACCCTTCGCGGAAACCACATGTCCAAGGAACATTACCTCCCTAAGCCAAAACTTGCACTTGCTCAGCTTAGCGTACAACTAAATATCCTTTAGCAATTTGCAACATAATTCGTAAATAACGATCATGTTTCTCCTGGGTACGCGAGTACACAAGAATATCATCTATGAACACCACAACAAACTGGTCAAGATATTCATGGAACACCCTATTCATCATATCCATGAATGTAACCAGTGCATTTGTCAAACCAAAAGGTATGCCCAGAAACTCATAATGCCCATACCTCGTTCAAAACACAGTCTTATGTACATCCTCATCATTAACCTTCAGCTGATAAAACCCCAATCTCAAATCTATTTTGGAAAACATCGCTGCCCCACAGAATTGATCGAACCAGTCATCAATTTGCGACATCAGATACTTGTTCTTCACCGTTAACTTATTCAACTGTCGGTAATCAATGCACATACATGACGTACCATCTTTCTTTTTCACAAAGAGAACAAGAGCACCCCAAAAAGAAAAACTCGGTCGAATAAACCCATGATCCAACAACTCCTGAAGCTGTGACTTCAACTCCTTTAATTCCTTCGGTGCTATCCTATAAGGAGCAATGGACACCGGTGTTGTACTCACAAACAATTTGATACTAAATTCTACCTCTCTATCAGGCGGTAAACCTGGCAACTCTTTAGGAAAAACCTCCAAAAAATCATAAATAGCCTAAATGTCCTGAACTTGGACACTCTTGGATTTAGGGTTCATCACAATAGCCAAATAAGCTTGGCAACCTGCTTGCATCATCTTTTCTGCCTGGGTAGCCGAAACAAGATTGGATAAGAACTTTACATTCTTGCCAATCACCACCACTTCATAATTGTCATCTAACCTCAAAGAAATCCTTTTAGATTCACAATACACAACCACCTTGTGCTCACTCAACCAATCTATACCCAAAATGATATCAAAACCATGAAATGACAACTCCATTAGATCTGCGGCAAACTCATGACCTTGCACAACCAAAAGACACCGCCTATACAACTTTCTAGTAGTAACCGTCTCACTAAAAGAACTAGTTACCTTCATACCAACCTTAAGGATCTCAACAGAAACTTTCAACAATGATGCATGTTCACTCAAGATATATGAATAAGTAGACCCCGAATCAATCAAAGATAACAATGACAAGGATTGCAAAGTAAAGGTACATGCGATCACATCTGTGTCATTATGACTCTCACGGTGAGGAAAGACCCAAGCCGGTCCACCAGCTTCCTGTCTCACCGCTACAGTATGAGCCAAACCCATCTGGCCATCATCGTGCCTCTAAAAATTACCCCCGCGATGGCCTTGTTCCCTAGCAGGTACAGCCACCTGTGCTGGTGCATCCCTCACAACTCGAGGACAATCACGCTTTAGGTGATCCGACGATCTACAAATCCAACAACCTCCAGCATTACCCCTGCACATACCAATGTAGCGCCTACCACATCGCTCACACTCCACTACAACATGATCTCCTTGAGCATCTTGGCCAACTCCGCCACCACGCCTGTAATCTGACATATGTCTCTTATCCCTGAACTTCCTATTCTGCCTTCTAGAATAGCTAGAGTCATCCACTCTCTTACCCAAATTTGCACTCGCATCCTGAAGACTGCTTGATATCCTTGGCCCAGTTGACCAATACATCAAAATTCGTGTAATCTACAACTAGAAAATACGTCTTAATGTCCTTAACAAGACTTTAACAAAAACCTGTCACATCTCTATCGGTCATCAAGAACTAACTCCGAAGCATATTGGCTTAGGTGGACATACTTTACCTCGTATTTAGCAATAGACATGCCACCCTGTGTCAGCGCCATGAACTCACGCTTCTTCATATCCAAATAATAGGTACCAAGGTACTTCCTCTTGAAAGCTCTTTGAAAGAACTCCCAAGTGACATCTGCCTCTGGAACGCCCGCAATAGTAATCACCCACTAGTGATATGCATCACCCTACAATAATGACACGGTGCAACCCAACTTGCGTTCCTCATTGCATCCCATATGATTCATAATGCGAATCGTCTTTTCCAGCCAACCCTCGGCTACCTCAAGACTCAAACCCTGGAATTCCTCACCTTCCAAACTCCTTAAAAGCTCTAAAGGTAACACCTGATTTGCCACCACAGCCGGTGCTGGTGCTTGTGCCTGCACTTCAGCCACCACTGCGAGGAAATCTCCCGTTATTGCTTAAACTAACGAAGTCAAATCACCATAAACAGGCACCTGGTGAACCTGGGGTACTTCACCCACCCCAATATCAATTGGAGGAACCATCAAAGGAGGATGAGGTAAAACATGAGGAGGATTCTCTTCTATCTCGTTATCCTGCCCTACCCTGACAGTATTAGCCATCGATCACATCTCACGTCGAGCCATGCTATCAAAAGCATCAAAACACATTAAAGTTAGGCTAGCATCAGTCAAGGATCCAAGACAACTTGTAAACGCATTTTAAAACCTCGGTAATAGGTAATGTGTTCTCAATCATACCCCAACATGATATTAAACAATCACCGAATATATACACAATCATCGTGCAATTCATACAACATCAGCCAATCAAGAAACAACATCCCAATTTTTCGCAAACCTATCTTTGATACCAACAAATGTAACCCCTTGACCTAGCCTAGTCGCAAGACCAAACGGAGCAAGCTACATTAGGTTTACCGAAGTAAACCAGGAATATGAAACCTAAAATGCATCCATTCTTTTCTTTTTATCTTGTCTAGATGCATTATTACATTCCTACATTTACCTACTGTCCACAGGTGATAACTCAACACAAGCGGGCACTGATACGATATACAATTGAATACAACACAATTTAGGGACTAAATTGCAAACTCAACAATTTACAAGGAATTTTCCCAATTTTAAGCTACCAACCATTAATTAAACATATTTTAGGCTCACGTGTCAAAAATTAGCTTAATGCGATCAACCATACTCAGTCAATTGATAAAACAAGATTAAGGGACTATAACAAAAGAAACCAGAACTGCCTTTCCATGACATTAATAGAATAACGACCACCGTATCGATACGCTAAGTACCGTATTGATACGGTATTACAACCATCATTTCGATACACCCAACCCCGTACCAGTGTGCTACTTCAAATATGAAAATTCTTTTTTATTTCATTAAACACCGTACCGATACAGTCATGTGGTGTTTCGGTACGCGGACTCATCCCAAAAAGTGGCATTCCAGTAGCATTAAACCGTATCGAAATGCCTTGCCCAAAATTACCTAGCCGTACCAATACGGTCCCCAGCGTATCGGTACGCATGGGCCTGTAATGTCAAGTTTAGCTAGTTTTTCAATGCATTTGGGTCCTAGCAACTTGCATACATGCATACAATCAACCATAAACACATAAACTCACATCTATGATAGGATCAAACATACAACACAACTTCCTACTATCAAAGAATTACTCTAGAGGCATGCTTCCTAAACCACTTTTCCAAATATAGCAAAATGCACAAATAGACCATTCTCAGCATAAGCAACATGCCAACACAACCAACACAGCATAATAAACTTGCTCAAACCATCACAACATGGTAATCAATAAGGATGCTCTAGATGCATACCTAGGCAACCAATTATCCACAACTAAAAGCAAAGATTAACATCAAACTTAGCAACATCAAACCATCTTCAAAAACCAGTCTGGAAACATACTTAAAATCCATAAGAAAACATAATTACAGCTCCCAAAAACCATGGCGAGCATATTGCCTTATTGACCGAAATATAAACCGAGTTCGTACTCAAACTTGTAAATGTCCTTGGATCGCTTAGCCTTGCCTCTTGCTGCCTCAAACCTTAATGCTCTGCATCATTAGGAAAAAGGGAGCGTAAGCACACTTACTTAGTGATGATGCTCATACAACAATGATGCATTAACAACCATTTGAAAACCATATGCTTGTTTTCCCAAAACATGCTCACAACCATAATAACCTTTATGTAACACCTCGGTTTTGGGCCTAGCAGTTTTGGGGGTGGTTAGACGGTTTAGTGGACCGGGTTAGAGATTCGAGTCAGATTCGGGAGTGAATATTTTTTGAAAGATAAAAATATGGAAAAATATTTAAAAATCATATTTTATTATATTAAAAATATTGGTGAAAGCAATTTTGGAAAACGAGCTTTGGAAGGGTGACATTTTGGCTAGTGACCAAAATGCAATTTTTGAAAACTATTTTAAAAGGTGCTTATTTTGTAAAGAGTCAAAACCTAGAATCTTTAAGGAGCTATTCTACCATTTGGTCTAATCTGAGTATTCCTTTAATTAGAATTATTTTAAAATGGTTTTAATTAAAAGAATTAAAAAGGATTTAGTTAAAAAGGTAGTTATTTTTCTAAAACACATTTTGACGTAACTTTTCTTTTCTCACATTTTCTCTCAAAACATTCTCATCCAAACACTCTTTTCCATCAGAGATTTAAGGTAATGATCTTAATTTTTCTTTACTCATTTATTTGCTAAATGATTTCTTAAATTGTTTTCCACAAATCTTATTGAATTTCTTTGTTTTTCAAGAGGAAAAACCATCCAATTAAGGGGAAACTCAGTCATTGGAGGTAAGTTTCGTTCTTATCCTCTAATTAAAGGATCTTTACTAAAATTCCAAAGTTCTTGGCTCTTTACATATGATTTTGAATAGGTTTTGAGTAATTAATTATAGATTTTAGCTTTATTATGGTTTTACTGAAGAATCTTCTGATTTTCGATTTGGATCTATTTTTCCAGTGTTGTAGATTGATTTCAATCTTATTTTGGATGTATTATAATATGGATAAGTTGTTTTTAATAATAGAATCCCTTGTTAGGCTGTTAGTTAAGGCTTTTTGGGGTGCTTAAGGTGTTTAATCGTTGCTGGAAGTAAAATGATGTTGGGAATGAGTTTTTAGATATTAGTTGATGAAATTTGATGTTTCGAATCATTATTATATGGCTGGGTTAAGATTTAGTAGTGTGTGAGGTTGATTTCGGTAAGTTTCAGATGAGTTTTGAGTGGGCATCTTGAGAGCTATAGGATTATGGGTTAAAATAGAGTATTGGATGCATTTTAATGCATGTTTCCTTTGGTTTTGTGCGGCCAAAACAGGGGATAATCAAGGCGTAGCATCTTGAGGTGGTTCTAGACTTGCCTAGAGCTTGTTTCACGGCAACAAGCGAGGCGAAGTGAAATCGATGAGTGAAAACATTCTTAAAAGTCTTTTAAAGGTTTGAAAGTGGTTTTGGGAGTTTAGGATAAGTTTGAAACACTTATCTAAGATCGGAAGTAAGTTTCCCTCATTTACTCTTCCATATCGGTTCGGATATGAGCATGTGTGATTTATGTTTTAGTCGTAAACATGGTTAGCTTTATCTACTGTTAATGCTTGATTTTAAAGTACATATGCAGTGATTTATGTTTTAGTCGTAAACATCGGGAATCAATCAGAGTGTATGTTCCCAAGGCTATGTGGCACCGAGCCTTACTCTAGGTTTATGGTTATGACTTTGTGTGCTTTTGCCCGGATGATTTGGTAAAATCCCAAGTATTGTTAGGCCTTGTATGCCATATATGATGACTTGCATAATAAGAACATGTGTTTAGGCGACTAGTGGTAGCACCACATGTTTATTTATCTCTCATGTTTGCTCGTACTAGCTTGCATACTTATGTTTATGATTAACATGAAGTACAATAGAGTAGATGTGTGCCATTGAGCTTTTAAGCTCAGCGCTCGGAATCATTATTTTCGTGCGTAGGTTGGTAGATCGATCTGGAGCTCGAGGAGCATTATCTGTTTGGGATTCCAGCATGCACTGATTGCCAAAGTACGATACTTGTATTTAGTGGGCTGAGTATTCATAAGACCTTACATGGCCGAGTCTATAACTTTGAAATATTATTTTGATATACAATGTATAAACTTGGAGCTCATATTTTATAACACGATTTATACTCCTTATTTATTTACATGAATTACAAATGGTTTAATGTTTTCATATGATGGCTAAATCTAAGTTTTAAAAATGAAATTTTGTTGGTTCAATTTTTGGATGACTTGAATGTAGCGCTTCGGATCGGGATCGAGATTGGGGTGTTACATAAATACAAAACCAAATACAAACAAATGATTTTATTCCATACATGGCCACTAAATACATTTGTACCATACTATGCAACTAATGCTACTAGAACTCTCCGATACGATGATGATGTCTAGAACAATGCTCGAACTTACTAACATACGAGGATGAAATAGTTGCGTGAGCTTGAGAGCCAATAATACAAAACTACCTAAAGATATCATAATCAAGCAGGGAGATGTATAAGCCAAGCATAAATATAAGATGATAAAACAAGGCACTAGCAGATACTAATTATAGTTTATAAACTATCTAAAAAAAGGCATTTCGATAAACACTGTTGTCCAACCACGTCCATTCACAATATTATGCAAGAGACCACTCAATAAATGTACCTATACCCCCTCGACCCAGCCTAGAAGCCCGACCGAACCGAGAGTGCTACATCAGGTTTGCCGAAGCAAACCGGAGAAAGGTTACGAAAAGTCGGTCCATTTTTTCTTTTATCTTGTCTAAATGCAAATTAATGTTCCTACGTGTTCATACTCACAGCGGGTAAGTTCTCAAATGAAACGAGCCACAAAAGAACAATCAATCGCATCATAATATTAATTGAGGACTAAAACATAAATACTTTGAATTACAAAACCAAAATTGAATTTAAGGTTACCAATCCTGAATTAGTCCTTTTACATGCCAACATGATAAATTTTAGAACAATTTAATCATTTTCAACTCATACAATTGCATTACCAAGACTCAAGGACCAAAATGAAAGAACTATAAACTTTCAAGATTCCAAATTAACCAATTTAACGGTACTCGTACCGGTACGCGTACTCGTGTTTTGATACGCCTATACGTTCTCAAAAACTCAGATTCTAGTAGCTAAAATCTGTACCGAAACACTTGTTCGCATAACGGTACGCGTGGAAAAAATGTCTATGACCGTATCGAAACACTTGTTCGAGTACCGAAACATCAAGCCTAAAAAGGCAAGACTGCATCGAAACACCCTCTGGCGTATCAAAACGCTATGCCTGAAATGGCCTACCTATACCGATACGAGGACACCTGTTTCGATACGCCTGGACTTGTAATGACATTTTTAGCTGGTTTTCCACACAAACCTAGATGCATTTAGGTCCTACCAACTTGCACACACACATATAAGCATCCAACATCTCACTTAACAACACATACACCAAGGGTTAACTATAACACAAGATTATGCCACCCAAAAGATTGGTCTAGAGGCATACTCCCTATAACTCACCACCAAAGATACCAAAATGCCCAACAAAGCAATTATCAACAATAACACCATACCATCAACGCATCAAGACCATATTCAACAGGTTTAGCTCATCAAAACATGTCATCCAAGCAAAACCATCTAGGTGCATACCTAGGTAACCATATAACATCAACCATAGGTAACGGTGCATGATAAACGAAACGTCAACAATCAAACTCCAAAATCACAGCATTATACATGCTCAAAACCAGGGAAAACTGAATTACAAATCCCAAAATCCACGGCGAACATATTACCTTATTAACTGGAAACTAAAACCGAGTTCATACTCAAATAGTCTTGTCTTTGGATCACTTAATCCTTGCCATTGCTGCCTCCAAGCTTTAATGTTCTTCATCATTAAAGAAAAGAGAGCGTAAGAACACTTGCTTAGCGAGGATGCTCTTAAAAGATGATGCATTTAAAACCCTTGAGTTCAACTCTTGTTTTCAAACCTTGCCTACGACCTAAGCAAGTTCCAATAGTTTCAAAACAAAAATGCATATCAACCATATGCTAAACCATATATATATATATATATATATAAGTTCCACATGCTTAAACCCAAAGCATCAACACAAAAACCAAGCTTAAATCCCAAAGCATTATATACATAACCATGCTTAAATCCCAAAGCATTATATACAAATTCAACATTAAAATTCTCATATATTGGAAATCATAGTGACCCTGGATAGTCGACCATTATCCTTGATTAGCCGACCGGTAATCTTTAGTTAATTGACCGTTAACCTTACACTTTGGATACATAGATCTCCCTTAATGACCGACCATCATCAAGACTACCCCATGCCGACTGCATGAATTTACAACTTTGCCGACCGTAAGCTTTACATCAACAAGGGGAACTGATCGTTCAACCCAAGTGATATCAACCTAGTCTGGGTAGCCGACCACTATAACTCCAAGACTCTCAACCCATGATCGATTTGTAACCATATTATAGTGAACTTTATCCTATGGCATGCCAACTATATCCAAATGTTTTCTCACCTTGTCACATAGCCAATATATCATTTGCAAAACCCTTTACTCACTGTTTTATAAAGCATTACACAAAATCCCTACATATGTGAATCACATTGCCATAGCAATATCACATTCCCGACTGGAATAAAAACCAATGCTCACTAGTATTAAAAATACCATTAAGCCAATGCATATGTACTTTAAAATCATGCATTAACAGTAGGTAAAGCAAACCATGTTTACGACTAAAACATAAATCGCAAATGCTCATATCTGAACCGATATTGAAGACCAAAAGGGGGAAACTTACTTCCGAGCTTACGTAAGTGTTTCAAACATATACTAAACTCCCAAAACCACTTTCAAACATTTGAAAGACTTTTAAGACCGTTTCCACTCACTGATTTCACTTCGCCTTGCTTGCTACCACTAAACAAGCTCCCAACAAGTCTAGAACCACCTCAAGATGCTACGCCTCGATTATCTCCTATTTCGGACACACAAAACCAGAGGAAGCATGCATTAAAATGCATCCAATACTCTGTTTCAACCCATAATCCCGTAGCTCTCAAGATGCCCACTCAAAACTCATCTGAAACTTACCAAAATCAACCTCAAACACTATTCAATATTAACCCAGCCATATAATAACGATTCGAAACATCAAAATTCATCAATTAATATCTAAAAAATCATTCCCAACATCCTTTTACATCCAACAATGATTAAACACCTTAAACACCCCAAAAACCCTTAACTAACAACCGAACAATTATAGATTCAACCAATTTCGGGATTCCATTATCAAAAACAACTTATCCACATTATAATACATCCAAAATAAGATTAAAATTAACCTACAACTCTGGAAAAACAGATCCAAATCGAAAATCACAAGATCCTTCAATTAAACCTCAATTAAGCTAAAATCTATAATTAATTACTCAAAACCTATTGAAAATCATATGTAAAGAGCTAAGAACTTGGGAATTTCAGTAAAGAACCTTTCATTAGAGGAGAAGAACGAAACTTACCTCCAATGAATGAGTTTCCCCTTAATTGGATGGTTTTTCCTATTGAAAAGCAAAGAAATTCAATAAGATTTGTGGAAAACAATTTAAGAAATCACTTAGAAAATCAATGAGTAAAGAAATTAAGATCATTACCTTAAATCTCTGATGGAAAAAGAGTGTTTGGCTGAGAGTGTTTTGAGAGAAAATGTGAGAAAAGAAAGGTTACGTCAAAATGTGTTTTAGAAAGATAACTACCTTTTTAACTAAATCCTTTTTAATTATTGTAATTAAAACCAATTTAAAATAATCCTAATTAAGGGAATACTCGGATTAGACCAAATGGTAGAATAACTCCTTAAATATTCTATGTTTTGACTCTTTACCAAACAACCACTTTTAAAACAGTTTTCAAAAATTGCATTTTGGTCACTAACCAAAATGTCACCCTTCCAAAGCTCGTTTTCCAAAATTGCTTTCAGCAATATTTTTAATATCATAAAATATGATTTTTAAACATTTTCCCATATTTTTATCCAATATTTGCTCTCGAATCCGACTCTAATCTCTAACCCGGTCCACTAGACCGTCTAACCAGCCCCAAAACCGCTAGCCGCAAAATCGGGGCGTTACAACTCTCTCCCTCTTAAGAAAGTTTTCCCTCGAAATTTACCTGGAGGAAAAAGATGTGGAAATTGCTCCAACATATCCGCCTTGCTTTCCCAAGTGGCTTCCTCGACAACTCAATGTCGCCACAAGACTTTAACCAATTCTATCGTCTTACCCCGTAGAACCTTGCTGCTAGAATCAAGGATTTCCACCGGCTCCTCATCAAAAGATAAATCCGGCCTCAACTTAATATGCTTCACCGGCATAACATGCGAAGGATTCGATTGATACATCCGTAACATGGATACAATGAACACATCATGTATCTTCTCAAGCTCGGGAGGCAACCTCAACCGATAAGCCATAGGACCAACTCGCTCCACAATCTCATATGGTCCAATAAACCTTAAACTAAGCTTACCCTTATGTCCAAACCACAACACCTTTTTCCACGGTAACACCTTCAAGAACACACGATAGCCCACCACATATTCAATTCCCCTACACTTTAAATTCGCGTAATGTTTCTGTTGATCCGCAGCCGCTTTCAAGCGTTCATACACAAGCTTAGCTTTCTCTTCCGTTTCTTTTAACACATGGGGCAAGGAAATATGCTTTTCACCAACCTCATCCCAACACAAGGGCGTACGACACCTTCGGCCATACAATGCCTCAAATGGTGCCATCTGTATACTCGCTTGATAGCTGTTATTATAAAAAATTCTAGCAACGACAAATGCTTCTCCCAGGTTCCTTGAAACTCAATAACACAACACCTTAGCATATCCTCCAAAACCTAGATAACACGCTCAGACTGCCTATTCGTCTGAGGATGATACGTGGTACTAAAACTCAACCTCGAACCCAAAGCCTGATGTAAACATTTCCAAAACCTTGATGTGAACCTCGAATCTCTATTCAAAATGATCGACATTGGTACCCCGTGGAAACGTACAATCTCAGAGATAAACAAATCTGCTAGCTTGTCCAAAGTGTACGTCGTATGCACTGGCAGAAAATGTGCACACTTTGTAAATCGATCGACAACCACCCAAATGGAGTTATTTTAGCCGGTGTCAACGGCAACCCTGTCACGAAATCCATGGTCATTTTTTCCCATTTCCACTCCAAAATTCTCAACGGTTACAACAATCTGGACGAAAACTGATGTTCATCTTTAACCCGCTGACACACTATACACTTGGACACAAACTCCACCACATCATTCTTCAAACAAACCCAATAGTACCTTTTCTTTAAATCACGATACATTTTGGTACTACCAGGATACATAGCAAAAGGACTATAATGTGCTTACTCCAAAACAATATGCCTGAGCTTCGGGACTTCAGCACCACTATTCAACATTTGAAGCACAAAACCCCATCATCATCAAAATAAAAATCCGTCGAATTAGCATCTGCTATGTCCTTAGCATGAGGAACCAAAGAATCATCATATGGTTGCTTAGCCCTAATCAACTGTGATAGCGTAGGCTTAACCTGTAGTTCAGCCAACTACCCACATTCCTGCGTCACACTCAACCTTGCAACATTGCCCTAAGCTCAACCGCCACCCTACAACTTAACGCATTCACAACAACATTGGCTTTTCCAGGATGATACTAAATTGTCAAGTCGTAACCCTTGAACAACTCCAACCACCTTCGTTGCCTAAGGCTCAAATCCTTTTGAGACATTAAATACTTCAAACTCTTATGATCCTTTAAGACCACACACTTTTCTCCATACAGATAGTGTCGCAAAATCTTCAAGACAAGCACCACCGCCGCGAGCTCCAAATCATGAGTTAGATAATTGCGCTCATGAACCTTCAATTGCCTCGTCGCATAAGCCACAACCTTTCCATCCTGCATCAGCATACAACCCAAACCCACATACAATGCATCACTATAAACCATAAACTTCTTCCCAGATTCTAGTTGAATCAACACAGGAGCATGTGTCAAAACCTCCTTCAACTTCTCAAAACCCTGCTGTTGCTTCTCCGTGCAAATGAAAGGAACACTCTTGAGAAACATCAACACTCTTGAGAAAACCCTGCTGTGGATCAACATGAATTCCCTCCGCGGATACCACATGTCTGAGAAATATCACCTAATTGAGCCAAAACTAACACTTGCTCAACTTGGCATATAACTGATTATCCTTCAAGACTTGCAACACAATTCGCAAATGCTGATCATGCTCCTCCTTGGTACAAGAGTACACGAGTATATCATCGATAAAAACCACTACAAACCGATCAAGGTACTCATGAAATACTCTATTCATCATGTCCATGAAAGCTGTCGGGGCATTTGTCAAACCAAATGGCATCACCAAAAACTCATAATGCACGTACCTCATATGAAACGCCATCTTATGAACATCTACATCCTTAACTTTCAACTGATAATACCCCAACCTTAAATCTATCTTCGAAAACACTGCTGCCCTATGAAACTAATCCAACAAGTCATCAATCCGCGATAACGGATACTTGTTCTTCACTGTCAACTTATTCAACTGACGATAATTAATTCACATACGCATCGACACAAACATAGATGCATTTAGGTCCTAGCAACTTGCATACACACATATAAGCATCCAACATCACACTTAACAACACATACACCAATGGTTAACTACAACGCAAGATTATGCCACCCAAAAGATTGGTCTAAAGGCATGCTTCCTATAACTCATCACCAAACATACCAAAATGCCCAACTAAGCAACTATCAACAAAAACACCATGCCATCAACGCATCAAGACCATACTCAACAGGTTTAGCTCACCAAAACATGTCATCCATGTAAAACATCTAGATGCATACCTAGGTAACCATATAACATCAACCATAGGTAACCGTGCATGATAAACAAAATGTTAACAATCAAACTCCAAAATCACAGAATTATACATGCTCAAAACCAGGGAAAACTGAATTACAAATCCCAAAATCCATGGTGAACATATTGCCTTATTAACCGAAAACTAAAACCGAGTTCATACTCAAATAGTCTTGTCTTTGGATCACTTAATCCTTGCCTTTGCTACCTCTAAGCTTTAATGTTCTGCATCATTAAAGAAAAGAAAACACACTTGCTTAGTGAGGATGCTCTTAAAAGATGATGCATTTAAAACCCTTGAGTCCAACTCTTGTTTTCAAACCATGCTTACGACCTAAGCAAGTTCCAATAGTTTCAAAACAAAACATACATATCAACCATATGCTAAACCATATATATATATATATATAAGCTCCACATGCTTAAACCCAAAGCATCAACACAAAACCATGCTTAAATCCCAAAAAATTATATACATAACCATGCTTAAATCCCAAAGCATTATATAAAAATTCAACATTAAAATTCTCATATATTGGCAATTATAGTGACCCCGGATAGTCGACCACTATCCTTGATTAGCCGACCGCTAATCTTTAGTTAACCGATTGTTAACCTTACACTTCAGATACACGAATCTCCCTTAATGGTCGGCTGTCATCAAGACTACCCCATGCCGTCCGCATGAATTTACAACTTTGCCGACCGCAAGCTTTACATCAATAAGGGGAACTGACGCTCAACCCAAGTGATATCAACCTAGTCCGGGTAGCCGACCGCTATACCTCCAAGACTCTTAACCCACGATCGATTTGTAACCATATTATAGTGCACTTTATGCTATGGCATGCCAACTATATCCGAATGTTTTCTCACCTTATCACATAGCCAATATATCATTTGCAAAACCATTTACTCACTGTTTTACAATGCATTACACAAAATCCCCACATATGCAAATCACATTGCCATAGCTATACCTCCAAGACTCTCAACCCATGATCGATTTGTAACCATATTATAGTGAACTTTATCATATGGCATGCCAACTATATCCAAATGTTTTCTCACCTTGTCACATAGCCAATATATCATTTGCAAAACCCTTTACTCACTGTTTTATAAAGCATTACACAAAATCCCTACATATGTGAATCACATTGCCATAGCAATATCACATTCCCGACTGGAATAAAAACCAATGCTCACTAGCATTAAAAATACCATTAAGCCACTGCATATGTACTTTAAAATCATGCATTAACAGTAGGTAAAGCAAACCATGTTTACGACTAAAACATGAATCACACATGCTCATACCCAAACCGATATTGAAGAGCAAAAGAGGGAAACTTACTTTCGAGCTTAGGTAAGTGTTTCAAACTTATCCTAAATCCCCAAAACCAATTTCAAACCTTTGAAAGACTTTTAAGACCGTTTCCACTCCCCGGTTTCACTTTTCCTTGCTTGCTACCGCGAAACAAGCTCCCTACAATTATAGAACCAGCTCAAGATGCTACGCCTTGATTATCTCCTATTTCGGCCTCACAAAACCAGAGGAAACATGCATTAAAATGCATCCAATACTCTGTTTCACCCCCATAATCCCGTAGCTCTCAAGATGCTCGCTCAAAACTCATCCAAAACTTACCGAAATCAACCTCAAACACTATTCAATCTAAACCTAGCTATATAATAACGATTCAAAACATCAAAATTCATCAATTAATATCTAAAAACTCATTCCCAACATCCTTTTACTTCCAGCAATGATTAAACACCTTAAACACCCCAAAAACCCTTAACTAACAACCTAACAATTAGAGATTCAACCAATTTTAGGATTCCATTATCAAAAACAACTTATCCACATTATAATACATCCAAAATAAGATTGAAATTAATCCACAACTCTGGAAAAACAGATCCAAATCGAAAATCACAAGATCCTTCAATTAACCTCAATTAAGCTAAAATCTATAATTAATTACTCAAAACCTATTGAAAATCATATGTAAAGAGCCAATAACTTGGGAATTTCTGTAAAGAACCTTTCATTAGAGGAGAAGAGCGGAACTTACCTCCAATGAATGAGTTTCCCCTTAATTGGATGGTTTTTCCTCTTGAAAAACAAAGAAATTCAATAAGATTTGTGGAAAACAATTTAAGAAATCACTTAGAAAATCAATGAGTAAAGAAATTAAGATAATTACCTTAAATCTCTGATGGAAAAAGAGCGTTTGGCTGAGAGTGTTTTGAGAGAAAATGTGAGAAAAGAAAAGTTACGTCAAAATGTGTTTTAGAAAGATAACTACCTTTTTTTAACTAAATCCTTTCTAATTCTTGTAATTAAAACCATTTTAAAATAATTCTAATTAAGGGAATAATCAGATTAGACCAAATGTAGAATATCTCCTTAAAGATTCTAAGTTTTGACTCTTTACAAAACAACCACCTTTAAAAACAATGTTCAAAAATTGCATTTTGGTCACTACCTAAAATGTCACTCTTCTAAAGCTCTTTTTCTAAAATTGCTTTCACCAATATTTTTAATATAATAAAATATGATTTTTAAACATTTTTCCATATTTTTATCATTTGGAAAAATATTCGCTTTCGAATCTAACTCGAATCTCTAACCTAGTCCATTAGACCGTCTAGCTAGCCCCAAAACTGCTAGGCCCAAAACTGGGGCGTTACAGTATCGAATCTAGGTACATAGTTTGCGAATATGTGTATAGTATCGCATATATAATATAATGGGATGCATGCTTACCTCGATTGATTGGGACAAGAGTCGGCACTAGTGTGCTATGACTGATAATAACAAGAGTCGACACTAGTGCGCTACGACTAATAATAACAAGAGTCGGCGCTAGTGCGCTATGACTAATAAATACAAGAGTCATTGCTATAGTTCTATGACTATAATCACAAGAGTCGACACTAGTGCTCTACATCTAACAATTAAAACCGTAAAGTCCTATAGACTTACCAAGTAATACAATACATAAATAAATAAATCACACATATATGATTACTTACCACAAGTCAACAAGACTCGTATAGACTTACCGAGTCTTCGGCCATACCATAATCTCAAGTAGATGTTAGTTGTATGTAAACAATTATCAATATTCCTTCTAGCTTCATTTGATGATCAAGCAGAACAACATCAGGATTCATCGCATGATCTCCACTAAATAGCCGAATGTTTCATCGTGTGATGCTTACCCAGTCTTGTAACATGCTCAAAGTAGTTCAGAATATAATAACCAAGCCTAATAAGTCTTAGGGGCATTACGAACATTTAATCTTACAAAATGGTTAATTTGGGTATTTTACCAACTCAAGAGTTAGAATGGGTTATCGGGCTTTTCCAAATAAATTTAGAAGTTAACGATATGGATCAAGGGTTCTATTCGGTCAAACACAATTTTCTAGGTCTTTTGAACTTGCAAGGGTATTAAGGTCTTTTTACACATCGAGTATTTCACTCAAATTGGTAAATAATGACATTTTACTCATTTTGACCTCTAGGGTTATTTTAGTCATTTTGACCTCTAGGGGAAATTTATACAGGTTTACGGTAACCAAATCGTATACTATTCATATTTTGAACATTAAAATGACTTGAGACAAAATACATGAAAACCATATATATTTATACTACAATCATCAACCAGCTAGTATCGTATAGCATACGAGAGGTAGAAAAGTTTGACCTCGCATCCAAGCTACAACGATCAGCCTCTTACTAGCTTCTTCACTCCCTCTCTATCTGATACTCGATATCCTACATAATCTCATACACATAGCAATATGAATTACATCAATATCAGCCATATTAAGTATGTACGAGCATTTTCAATACTCGTAGCATCGTATATAAAACACCGTTCATTACCACAAATCAATTCAAGTTCATTTATTAACTCAACTGCTATTTGTTGGGGACTAAACCAAATAACATGGAAACCCAAATGACTCGACATATCATTTACCCAACGTGGACCTAAAGTCCAAATTCCAACCGTCTATTCCATTATATATATTACACGTGGACCCCCTACAAAAATAAGTGAAGATCGTTAATTAATTATTATTTTATATAAGAGCCCCACTCTGTATAAAAAATCTTCACCCAACTTTTCTTGGGATTCACGTGAACGCTGCTCCTTTTCAAGCAATATATATTCCAATTGTTATAATACTAAGGAACTAATAGCCAAACTCACGTGAAATCTCCCCCTTTTCAAGCAATATATATATATATATATATATATATATATATATATATATATATATTCCAATTGTTATAATACTAAGGAACCAGTAACCAATCTTTAACCCCCTGCTTCAAAGTGTCTTCAACCTCTGTTTCAATCAATATATATATATATATATATATATATATATATATATATATATATATATATATATATATATATATATATATATATATTGTTATAATACTAAGGAACCAATAGCCAACTCTCCCCATTTTCAACCAAAAAATATATATATTCCAATTGTTATAATACTAAGGAACCGATAGACAAACTTTAACCCCCTACTTCAAAGTGTCTTCAACCTCTGTTTTGTCAACTATTCAATTCGATTTCTTCTTTTTTGTAAACACTAATATAATAATAAACCCAACTTATAACATCTAAAATCTCAATCACATCATTATAACCACATTATTGTCATATTTACCATTGATAAAAACTAAGCTTGCCATTATAAAAATATCATCATTTACAAGATCACCCAAGCACATCATACATGCTATGTCTAAGGGGTATTAGTATATTTTCTTAATCCTAGCCATAAAAGACAACCTTGAACCAAAATCCTTCAAGCTTTATTCTTTCCTTTCTTCTTCCTTTTCGGATTTTTCACCAATCTATCTAGAAACTTCCCTCAAGCTTTTTGATGTAATCCTAACCAGCAGCCAATCGAAACTTCAGTTACTTTCATCTTTTCACTTGATAAGGATGAAAGTGGAGGGAGTTCTTTCTATCTTTACCTTATTCTAAATTCATTTATGCAAGCTATTCGTTTATGATCAAGCATTCACGTCTTAGTATATGTTTGAATTATCAGATCATGATTACATTTAGTAATGTATATCATATCTTAGTATGTTAGTATGCATGCATCACCTTAGGGTCCACATCTTTCTTTAAGTTTAGTTTATTTTTTTACTTTAAATTATAAGTATTAATTTGTGTTGTTTTGTTTTAAGGTACTATTTAGCTTACACAACAAGGGGGATAGAGAAAGGCAACTCAACTTAGCTTGAATAGCTTGGAGATAGCTCAACCAGCTCGAATCAACTCAAAGGCGACTCAACCAGCTCAGATTAGCTCAAACAGCTCAAAAGCAGCTCAATCAGCTCGAATTAGCTCAAGCAACTCAAAGTAGCTTATCACCAAAAGTCATGTCTTTTCGCTAATAGTCGTGTCTTTTCACAAAAAGGTGTCTCGTCAAAAGTCACAACTCTTCACCAAAAGGTTCCTTTTCAAGTCATGCCTCACCAAGACGTGTCATTTCCAAACATACCTCTTCACCAACATGTGCCATTTCAAGTCATGATCATTCACCAAGAGCCGTCCCTCTTCACCAAGAGTCGAGCCTCTTCACCAAAGGTCACCATTCATTAAGCATCATGACTCTACAAGTTGTGTCCGTTCATAAAGACACAAAATCCATGAAGATAAGCATCCAAATACACAATACTCTTCACCAAAAAAGGCAACATGTTTTGGCGCCAAAATGAAGGGACTCTACCTATTCAAGCATGGTCGGAACACTTTGTGCCCTTTCGGCCACACCCCTTTGTAAACTATAACTAGGCCATCATTTGACATTTTGTAAACATCTCATATTTATGAGGATTTTCTCTCTTTAAGTTCATTATTGAACTTTATCGATTTATCAAGTACTTGTACTTGTGGCGTCACCCTCATCTATTTCCACATTGATACTTGTGGTTCTTGATTGTTTTATAATCAAAGGTCCAAGTCCTTATTACCACCCGAGCATTAAACTCATAAGGGTTTTGCTTCCTATAGCATTGTTTATACCTTAGCTTTCTTGTTCATACTATCCATTCCCAAACACCGTCATCATCTTTCTTTCTTCAACCATCACCACACCTATAAATAGCCACATCACCATCTTACAAATCCATCCTTATTTCCATCATTTTCAACGTACCATTTCACCCTTACATCACCTACATGTATAAATTCTTTTTTAAAGCCTATCTCACTTGCATGAATACTTGCTGCCTTCCTAGATCCTACAATCAAAGGGAGCCGAAAATAATAGGGTTGTTAGGGTTAACGTAGACATATATCACCTTAACCACAATATTATTTGTAATACCCCAAAATTTGTTATATTAATTTAGGGTCATTTAGTACTAAGATAAGGACTTAAAAGCTTACTTAGTGACTAAAATGACAAAAATGCAAAAGTTAGCATTTTCTCAATTATGGACTATATAAAAGAAGTTTCTAAGGTTTTAAGGTGTCATGTGATAGAGAACGAGTAAAATAGAATACTCGCAAAAATTTGGTTAAAATACAAGGAAATTTGGAATGGGAATTCAAGGTTAAAGTTTAGTGACCAAAATGATAAGTTTTAAAACATGGGGTGATAGAAGTGGAAATATGAAAAGTTAGAGGACCAAAGTTGTAATTTCCCAAAAGTTAGGCATTTTACTTTATAAATAGATAGAGCACCTATAGCTGTGGATCGAATGAGGAATTACTGGTTTGATCCGATATTTCGATTATTGGGAAAATTGTAGTCAAAGTTTAAGTAGAATTTGGATACCCAGATCGAACTGAAAAATTTAAAAAATTTTACCATATAATAGAAAAATGTTATAAAAGTCATTTTCAAGTGTTGAAGAATTTATCAGTAATTATTTTATCCTGTACATGGATAAAACATATCGTGGAGAAAAATCTAATATAGATTACGGGAATAAAAATACAGTATGGATATTGAATTTAGATCGAACTACAAAGTTAAACGTGCTCAGGGCATAGGATGGGTGACTTATTGGGAAGGTCTTATGTCATCACTTGAGACTGATAAAAAGGAATCAGTTCGAGTTGATTTTATTAGTATGGATATATGATAAAGGATTGTTAAGAGAATTTTATCCGATAAAGATTTCGGGTAAATTATCAATATATTGGATTGAGTCAAAATTTTAAGTTTGACTTCATAAATATGGAATATTTATTTGGTAATATTATTTATTTTTCAATTATGGAAATAAGGAATTTTTCGAATTTATTTGATAACCAGTGAAGGGGAAATTGCAGTAGAAGTAGTAAATGAATATCGGGAAGTCGGATCGAATCGAAATTTCAGAGGCTATTCAATAGGTCATGGAAAATTCATAAAATATTATTTTATGAATAAATTATTAATTGGGTGATTGTGATCTAACTAGAATAGTTGGATTTTTACAAAATGGCACAAAAATTGTGATTTAAGTGACTAGTTTTGGTATTTTGGTAATTTGGTCATAATGGCAATTTTGAAATATTTTGAAAGTACCATGAGAAATATGGTAATTTACCATGTGAAAGCATTACTCTAGTTTGGTTAGATTTGAATGGAATTTGGTTGGAATTGAACTAGAATGTCAACTAGTAAGTATGAATCCAGTTGGGGGACATTTTGGTAAATTGGAATAAAATGAATTAAAAATTCATTGTTAATTTCTACATGTGGCATAAATTAATAAAAGATGAACAAAAGTGTTCAACTTCTTCCCTCCAATTCGAAATACAAGAGAAAAATAGGGGAAAATACACAAAACTTTCTCCAAGAATTTTGAAGGCTCCCGAACAAGATTCAAGGTATGTTTTTGGTAGAAAGTTGATCTGTTTTCAATTCTCTTTCATTTGATAGTAATTTTATAAAGAGTTATGAAGATTTGATTATGTTCTAGAAGAGAGAGAAAATATGGTTTCATGTTCCATGTTTAGATTGATGTTTGATCTATGCAAATCTAGTGTGTAGAGATGAAATATAGCCTAGATTGTGATTAATTTCATGTTTAAGGAATAAAAACCCTAACCCTAGAATTTGGGATTTTATTTAAGGTTTTTAAATTGATAATGAAAATGAAAGATTGAAGCTTGATTTTGATGTTAGAATGAAAAATCCTCAACTAGTCCTTTTAGTGACAATTTTGGTATACATGGAAAAATTTAGAGAAATTTTTTGAAAATTATCCTAGTGATGGATTTGAAGAGATTATGAATTTAGAAGTTTAATTATGGCCCTTGGACTAAAATAAAGTCCTTGAAAAGCTTAGACACCCAAATTTGGCTTGTAGGAATAAATTGGGGTTTTAAATGTTAATTCTTGGAAATGAAGATTATATGTTGGAAAATTTATTTAAGCATGTTAGAATGTTGTTTGGATGAAAAATGAGCCTAGAGAAGCCAAGTGACCAATTCGGCCACATGGAAGAATAATAGGAAAAATTTATGAAAACTATAATTTTATGAATCAAATAAGTTGTATAAAGTTAGAATTAAAATTAGAATAAAAGGGACCAATTCGACAAGCTTCAAAGTTAAGGGACGAAATCTAATTTTTTATGAAATTGGAGTATATTTATGTAATTAATGATGCTGGAGATGTGAAATTGATGTTAGAATGCTAAACCGATGTTGAATCGAATTAGTGACCATTTTGACAATTTGTCAAAATCAAGTGACCAAATAGGAGATTAATTCTTGGATGGAGATTAAATCTGTTTTTTTAGTTAAAATAATAGAATTAAGGTAGTAATGTTGATTTGAGGACTAAATTGCAAAGTTAAGAAGTTTGAATCCTTACCTTTGCATTTTAGTGACTATTTTGGCAAAGAAAGAAAATTTGAGGGAATTATTTTGAATTGATGAAGAAGATGATAAATTGGTGGTTTGAAGCAAGTGATGAGACTAAATTGACAAGTAGAAAAATAAGAAGTTAGTATAAATTAGAAGTTAATTATGGATAATTTTATGTTAAATGATTAGATAGCTTGATCGAATTATTGTTAGAAATGAATCTAACAAATGTTTGTTTATATTTATGTGGTTAATGAAATCAAATCTGAATCAAAGAAGATTCGAGGTACTATAAAGGAAATGATCGAGTAGAATTTAGTGAGGCATGCTAATAAATAGCCTAGGTGAGTACATTCTTATTTACTATATATGTGATATGAATGAGTGCATTTTTATTTATTTTATATATGTGATACAAGGAAAACTTGCAATATGTCAACCTTGAAATTAATACAAATATATGTTGATCAAAGTTATATAAATGGCATAAATATTAAATGGCATATGTGATACATGGATATAGCTGTAGCGATGTCTCTTTTTTATCGCTAAAAAAACGAGGAGTGTTTTCGAAGGGTTTTTGAAAGGTGTTTGTGACTCTTTTGGATATAAAATATTTATTCCGTGGGGTTTTAAAAGACACCGTATTAAAAAAATGGAGTCGCCACCGGCCACTTAGGTAGGCCGGACACCCTAAAACCAGAGATTCGAAAGGACAGGGTTCGGGAGTCGGTTACGGATGGGGAAGGATTAGCACCCCCACACCGCCCAAAATTGGTACTTTAATAATTACCGCTTTATTAATATTGGATTTTCCGGATTAGAGTGAAGATTATTTAAAATTCGGTCATAATTGCGAATATATTTTAAGGGTCCCGTTACCCGAGAATAAACGCCCAACCACTATCACTACGCTTGATACTGGCCCCGTTTACACTCGGATAAAAGGACTCCGCATTAACAAGTTATATCTCGATATGCAATCTTAGTGGCAAAAACGTAAAACATGGCAAAATATTTAAATATAATAAATATTGACATACCAGAATACTAATTTAACATAAATGATATTCTAGACTAAAACATGTATATATACATATTATTCTGAATAATAGATAAAAACAACTATAATGTGTTAAAATAACAAGGCAGGAATAAGTACATATAGACGAACAAATATTTCAAAAAGACATATATACTGGTAATAAAACATATTTCAACATATACGGGTCAACATATCGTACAAAAAGGGTAAATATATTAACATGTAACACACACATATAGAATACAAAATACGCCATGTACGAATCAACTAAAACATAACATGCTTAATATGAATAACTGGATAAAAGACGCATGACCATTATAATCTTAATACACATATATATGTAAACATAAAATACGAGTCATATACGAGGGACATAAAATAAAATAAAATAATAGAATACATCAACATATACGATTATAATACGAACATTAGTATTTACAAAGAATACAAGACTTAAATGAAAGAAAAACAAAAGTCAGTGGCAGAAATTAAAGAGCAATAATATGTAAATTAGGGACGAAATTGCGAAACAAACAAAACCTAAAAGGACTATAATTGTAATTAGACCAAGGGGCAGACCCAAAGTGAAAAATTCAAAAACGCGGGATGATTAAGGGCATAATTTTACCATTCAGAAACTGATTCGGTGTAATTTAGGGACTAGATTGTAACCTTTTGAAATATCAGAGGGACTGGGATTGTGATTATACCATGTGGCAAGACAAAAATGAAAATATTGAAAACGCGGTGGGATTAAGTGTGTAATTTACCCATTTAGCAAAATAAAAACACCTATATAAACCCTCTTTTTAGGCCGAAACCAAATTTTTGGCCATTCGTTCATTTTTCAGTTTTCATATAGCTTATGTTCATCTTTTTCTCTCGACTGTTCTTCTAAAACCCAGAATCCGGCGGCCGGCCGCTGTATTCTCCGCCGCCGGCCACCGCTAACCGACGCCGACGAGCCTCCAAAATGCACCAAAACAACCCCCTTGTCGTCCTCAATACGAATCCTAGGTTGGATTCAGAGGATATACCTCTATTCGCCCTAGATCTAGGAAGTACGAACCAAAAAAAATATTTTTTTAGACCAAAACAACACTACGAAGGGTCTTCTCCTCCCTTTAGTTCACCAGATCTGGCTTGTACAGGCCGAAAGGCTTATCACTGAGGAAGGGAAAACCCACAAACAACGCCGGTAAGACTACTCTCTTTTTTTTGTTCTATTTCGTATATGCATGTAAAGAAAACAAGTAAGAAAAAAAAAGAGACAAAAATTTACCACTGGACTGTCTTTTGATTATCACTTGACTTGTTACAAAATTTTTTTGTTTCTACAAGATCTCCGTTCTCCCTTTTTTGTTCTTACTCTCGTTTTTTTTTTCTTTTCATCCCGTTACAAAAGTTCCCGTTTCATATATATTATTGTCCCTGTTTGTTGCAAGTTGCATCTTCTTTTTTCAGATCTGAACTGACACTTTTGCTTGTTGTCTTGGGCAAATTATGAACACGGGGATTGAATATCGACGCGGTGGCGATATGGACTTTCTGCCAGCGGCCAGACACGTTTTCGGCCGTTAGATCAGATCTGATCTAACGGTCGAGATGGCTTGAAGAACGATCGGCCTGGATGAAGCCTCGGTTTGATGAGACGGCTTCAGATTTCGCCACGTGGAGCTCCGCAGTCGAGGTGTCAGAACACATGGATCTTACGCGCGCGTGGGATATTAAAGCGTCCGCGCGTGGCACTCGAACGGTCCATACGTGTGGGACACGCGCCTGGCAGATATTTTTGACTTCCTGGTTGCATCGTGGCCGTTGGATCAGATCTTGATCCAACGACCCACAGTTACCTGCACATTGTAATTGGATAAGATTTAGACTTGGGCCAACCGGGCCTTGTATTTGTAATTGGACTTGGACTTCATTTTTATTTGGGTTTAATATATTTAATTCTCTTCATTTTGTCAGCCCAATAATAATAATATAATTATAACAGCAATACATATACATACGAAAATGTATACTTATATTATACAATCATTAATTAATATAATATTCTAGTATACGTACGTATAATCATACATATAATTAACATAACATCTATATATTAATCAAATACACTCATACTCTAGATACATACGCGACATACATACACCCCTAATACGTATACATAGCTTATACATGCACACACCACCTTATATTAGTAACATTCATATAATAAATATACATGCAATATATTTACAAGTGAAAATGAGTGATTACAGTTGCCCCTCTTTGCTTGTTCTCATGGAATGGGAAACAAAGCAAAGATTCATAAGCACTCATTTTTATCAGACTTCCCTGTTTGTAGCCTTGGAAAAACGAATTCTTTTGGACATCTCCGCTCTTCCTTGGCTGAATCTTCAGGCTCGTAAGTTCTTCCTATATAGAGCTTCGTCACCTTCCGATCTTGGAGCTACAGGCTCTTCCTATATAGAACCCTTCGCTCTGACATCCCGAATTATGAGTCCTTCCTTTCACTTTGAGACAATAAAGCTTGGAGTCCTTCCTATATAGAACTCTTTGCTTTCAACGCTGGTTTCTCCTATATAAAACCTTTTGCGCCACTGATGGATTCTTCTGACTGGGAGTTCCTCCTATATAGAACTGCTAGTCTTCAAATCCTGGAGCCATCAGTCCTTCCTATATAGAACTTTTGGCGTCTGAAATCTCAGAGCTACAGGTTCTTCCTATATAGAACCTTTCACTCTAAGACAATGAAGCTCGGAGCCTTTCCTATATAAGACTCTTTGCTTTTGACACAACAGGTTTCCTATATAACCCTGTGTCATAGGTGAATTGCTTTGACTGGGAGTTCTTCCTATATAGAACTGCGAGTCTTAACCTTGGGGCCATCAGTCCTTCCTATATAGAACTTTTGGCGTCTGAAATCTTGGAGTTACGAATTCTTCCTATATAGAATCTTTCACTCTAAGACATTGAAGCTAGGAGCCCTTCCTATATAGAACTCTTTGCTTTCGACACAGTAGGATTCCTATATAATCTTGCGTGTCATGGGTGAATTCCTTCGACTGGGAGTCCTTCCTATATAGAACTGCGAGTCTTCACCCTGGAGCTGTCAGTCCTTCCCATATAGAACTTTTCAGCTTCTGAAGCCTCGGAGAGGAGGATTCTTCCTATATAGAACCTCTCTCTAGAGCTTGAAAACATGTTCCTTTTGTATGTAAAAACATTGTCTTCTCATTTGGGATTCACACCGTGATGACCCTCGATGTTTCTTTGGATCTGCAGATACCTGTCTGAGATGAAAACAAAATGCTATGACAAATGAATGAATTTACATGCTCCTAATCCTAGTGATGCCTGACTATTCATGATGTATGAGAGTCAATATCTTGGTAGGCTTGTTTTGATCCTGATTTGATCTTGATGTTCGCTTTCTCCTTTTTTACAGGCATCGATACTCCGCCTCACTGTCAGGTTCAACCATCTCAACCTTTCTTTTTCTCCAATTATGATTTGGAATTTTAAAGCGCCCTTTCGGGTTTTCACTTTAAAGAGAGTTTTTTTTGAGGGGGTGCCCTTCTGGTTTTCACCCAAGAGATCTCTTTTGTTATCTCGTGTGCCTTCCTTGAATAGATAGGTCATGTGCCATTGGTCATCCTACCTGGTTGTTTAAAGCTTCTCACCTTCCCTAGTCATTATGTAGGGAACTGGAGGATGGAGTTAACATCGTTTTCCTTGATCACCTGCATTTTCAAGGTTAAATCATAGTAATGCTCCGAAATCTCTTGTTTCATTATAAGCATATGTTATCTTATTTGACTGAAATTGACAAGAAGGCCAGGAATGGATACTCAAAAACACGGTTTTATTACGATTAAGGGCTTCGAGATATCTTAAAAAGAAAGGTATAACACACATGAGTTAAGTATGAAAATACAAGATCCCTCATTATCTTCGATATGAATGATACATGACCCTGTCAACCAGTGCAGAATTTTTTTGCCTGAAGCCTTCTCTTCATAATGTTCATGAAGATACCCTTCTCTTCGGATATTCAACTTTCCAACTTACCCGAGCCGCCCTTTGCGGGTTTTCAACTCGAGTTCTTCCTTTGCTTCAAGACGCCCGGTTTCGGGTTTTCGTTCTGAGCTCTCCAATTTTTTTTTTAGAGATAGTATTTCTTGACGGCATCAGAATTTACGGGATTTTTCAGCTCGTCCCCGTCCATTTCTGTTAGGATCAGGGCTCTTCCTGAGAAGGCCTTTTTTACGACGTACGGTCCTTCCCAGTTGGGCATCCATTTTCCTCGAGAATCTTTCTGGATAGGGAGGATTCTCTTGAGTACCAGATCCTTCTTTGAATTCTCTTGGGCGCACCTTTTTGTTGTAAGCCTGCACCATCCGCTTTTGGTACATCTGACCATGACAAATGGCCTTTAGTCTTTTTTCGTCAATGAGATTTAGCTGGTTGAGTCTGGCCTGCACCCATTCACCTTCTTCCAGTTTTACTTCGTTTAAGACCCGGAGGGACGGAATCTCTACCTCAATTGAGAGTACTGCTTCGGTACCATACACCAAGGAGTAGGGTGTTGCCCCTGTTGATGTGCGAATGGACGTCCTATAGGCGAAAAGGGCAAAAGGCAACTTCTCATGCCAATCCTTGTAGGTATCCGTAGCCTTCGCTATGATCTTCTTTATATTCTTGTTGGCTGCTTCCACTGCTCCATTCATTTTAGGATGATAGACTGTGGAATTATGGTGTGTTATCTTGAATTGAGTGCACACGTCCTTCATCATTTTGTTGTTCAGATTGGAAGCGTTGTCGGTGATGATCCTCTCTGGCAATCCGTATCGACAAATAATTTCATTCTTTAAGAACTTACAAACTGTAGTCCTGGTGATGTTGGCGTAAGACGCTGCCTCTACCCATTTAGTGAAGTAGTCTATGGCGACCAAAATGAAACGGTGCCCATTGGAGGCTTTCGGATGGATCTGCCCGATGACGTCCAAGCCCCAAGCTGCGAAAGGCCACGGAGAATTCATGGTGTGTAAAGGCGATGGGGGTGCATGAATCTTGTCAGCGTAAATTTGGCATTTGTGGCATTTCCTGGCATAATCGATGCAATCTCCCTCCATGGTCAACCAGAAATAACCGTATCTCATAATTTTCCGGGCTATAGACAGCCCGTTGGCGTGCGTTCCACAGATTCCGTCATGTACTTCAGCTAAGATTTCCTTCGCCTCTTGGGCATCCACACATCTCAGCAATGTTTGATCATGACTTCTCCTATATAGGATTTCCCCATCTAGGACATATTTTGTTGCCATTTTTCTGAGCGCTTTTCTGTCATTGTCGTTTGCCCCTTTTGGATACTTTTGAAGTTTGACATATTGCAGGATGTCATAGTACCATGGATTTCCGTCAATCTCTTCCTGTATATTACAACAATGAGCAGGTTTTTCAAACGTATGCATCTCAATGGGCTTCATTTCTGCCCCGGTGTTTGTTTTAAACATGGATGCCAAGGTTGCCAATGCATCTGCCATCTGATTTTCTTCTCGGGGCAGGTAATTGAAGCTGACCTTTTCGAACTCTTTGACGAGTTCTTGGATCAATTCGTGATATTTGACCAACTTCGGGTCTCTGGTTTCCCACTCCCCGCGCAATTGGTAAATGACTAAGGACGAATCTCTGAACACTCGAAGTTCCTTAACCTTTCTCTCAATGGCTGAGTTCAGTCCCATGATGCAAGCTTCGTATTCAGCTATATTGTTTGTGCAGAAGAATTCCAATCTGCTGGTGAAAGGATAATAGACGTCCTCAGGTGAAATTAGCACTGCCCCTATCCCATGTCCGAGGGCGTTGGAGGCTCCATCAAAGTAAAGTTTCCATGACTTATCATCTGAAACCTCTTCTTCAGTGGTAATGCACATCAAGTCTTCGTCTGGGAAACTAAAGTTCAATGTCTCATAGTCATCCGAAGCACGACTAGCCAGGAAATCTGCTACAGCACTCCCCTTAGTGCTGGCGCTTCCCGTTAGTGCTGGCGCTTCCATTAAGAACTTTAGTGGGTTTAGCTTGGATATCAACCAGGTAGTATGGTACAACATGTACTGTCTGAGCCGCTTGGTAGCCCAGACTAGAGCACAACACAGCTTCTGCACTGACGGGTACCGTGTTTCGCAATCATTGAATTTCCTGCTTAGGTAATAGATGGCTTGCTCCTTTTTTCTTGACTCATCGTGTTGTCCCAGTACACATCCCATTGAATTCTCGAAGACTGTTAAGTAGAGAATTAGTGGTCGACCAGGTACTGGTGCGACTAAAATTGGAGCATTTGTCATGTACCTTTTGATCTTTTCTAGGGCTTTTTGACATTCTTCATCCCACACGCCAGGATTATTTTTTCTAAGAAGTCTGAAGACCGGGTCGCATTGGTTGGTTAATTGGGAAATGAAACGAGAGATATAATCCAGCCTCCCTAGGAAACCGCTTACTTCTTTCTGCGTGCGGGGTGGTGAAAGGTCCTGGATGGCTTTCACTTTATCTAGATCAATCTCGATCCCCCTTCTGCTTACTACGAACCCTAAGAGTTTTCCAGAAGTAACGACGAAGGTACACTTGGCAGGATTGAGTCTCAGTTGGTACTTCCGTAGTCTTTGGAATAGTTTTCTCAAGTTCTGTAGGTGCTCTTCCTCTGTTCGGGATTTAGCAATCATATCATCCACGTATACTTCTATTTCTTTGTGCATCATATCATGGAAAAGAGTCACCATTGCTCTTTGGTATGTTGCCTCTGCGTTCTTTAGCCCAAACGGCATCACTTGATAACAAAAAGTGCCCCACATGGTTATGAATGTGGTTTTCTCCATGTCGTTAGGATCCATCTTTATCTGGTTGTACCCTGAGAAGCCGTCCATGAAGGAAAACCATGAATGTCCTGCGGTGTTGTCAACCAGCGTGTCAATATGTGGCAAAGGGAAGTTGTCTTTAGGGCTAGCTCGATTCAGATCCCTATAATCTACACACATACGAAATTTCCCATCTTTCTTTGGTACTGGTACAATGTTTGCAACCCATTCAGGGTATTTGGCTACCTCCAAGAATCCAACATCAAATTGCTTTTTCACTTCTTCTCGGATCTTCAACAACATATCTGGCCTCATTCTCCGGAGTTTTTGCTGTACTGGTTTGCACTCCGATTTTGTTGGCAATTTGTGCACCACTATGTCGGTATTCAACTCCGGCATATCTTGATAAGTCCAGGCGAAGACATCCTTGAATTCCTGAAGTAGGGCTATCAGTTCATGCTTAGTTTTTGAGGAAATCGTCTTTCCTACTTTTATTTCTTTTCTCTCTTCTTCAGTCCCTAAGTTGACAATTTCTGTTTCTTCTCGGTGGGGCATGATCTGCCTTTCTTCGTCGTCCACCATTCTCTTTAACTCTTCCGGGACCTCAATTTCTATTTCATCATATCCTTCCTCAATTCCCTCTGAGACCTCAGAGCATTCGAAATTTACTCCGGGATTGGATCCGGTATCATTCATATCGTCAATCATGAGCGACCTACAATAAATGAGAATGAATTGTATTGGGAATGAGATGGCTTTATATGAAGGGAATGAATATGAAGAATGCATGAATGGAATAGATGAGACTTTGGTCATTTTTAAGAAAGTGGGGATATTTTCATTTCAAAAAAGTTAACATAGGTGCCCCATACAAGAGATCCCCATTGTTTATGGGCAAAAACAAAAGGTTGCTTCGGAGCATTACTCTGATCTATTCCTAAAAACTACAGGTAGATCAATGCAGCTCCAGTTATCGAGTGTTTCCCCGGGATGGCAAGGGCGGATGTTGATCAACATTTTACTGCCTCGGTCCTTTTCAGCTATCATGTTGATGTACATCCCCTCAAATGATTTACTGAGTATTTCCTCCTGGTTAAGTTCATCATTTTTCTTCACTGTCTCTCCAATATCTTGACCTGGCTGGTAGAACCCTCCGGAGACGAAAGTGGCTTTCAAACTAGGAAAGGACATCGACCTCCACGGAATGTCTTCTCCTTTAGATCTAGCTTTTCTTTGCTCCTCCTTCCTCTTATATTGCTCTTTCTTCTGTTGGACACTTGGTTGGTAACCCAGCCCGAAATGATCCTTCTTGGTTATCATATTCTTGGGTCTCAGGTTTCCTTGTAATTTATTCCCCAGCCCTTTTCCTATTTTGGCTCCTCGGCCCAGAGTTTCTGCGACGGTCATCTTGGTACAATTAGATAACCTGGGGTAGGGGATCCGGCTTCCCTCTGAAACGAATGTGGCATTCACTAGTTCCAATGCTCGGAACGAGCATTCCGCAGTATCTTCATCATTTTGAATGTAGGGGGTGTCTGATGTCACGGAAGCAACAAATTCATGCTCTGCCTCTACTGTGACCAATTTGCCTTCAACTACAAATTTTAATTTCTGATGCAATGACGAAGGGACAACACCTGCGGAGTGGATCCATGGTCTTCCCAACAAGCAGCTGTAAGATGGTTTTATGTCCATCACCACAAAATCGATCACATATTCAGTTGGTCCGATCAATAGGGGTACCTCAATTTTCCCCATTGTTCCTTTTTGCGTACCATCAAAGGCTCTTACCGAGTTGTGGCAGGGCTTTAGGTACGAACCATCTATTGGTAATTTTTGTAGGGTTACCATAGGCAAGACATTCAATGCTGACCCATTGTCGATCAGTACGCCTGGTAATACATACCCTTTGCAGTGGGTAGTGATGTTAAGGGCTTTGGTAGACCCCATTCCTCCCTCCGGGATCTCATCATCACTGAATGTGATATGATTATAGGCAGTAATATGCCCCACTATCATGTCCAGGTTTGATACAGAAATGTCCTGGGGCACAAAAGTTTGATTCAGCACTTTCAATAGCGTCTCCCGATGCTTCTCTGAACTCAAGAGTAATTCCAGCACTGTGATCCTGGCCGGTTGTTTTCGTAGTTGTTCCACTACGCTGTACTCGCTATGTCTCAAGAACTTTAGAAATTCTTTGGCCTGGGCCTCAGTTACCGATTCATTTATCTTTTGGGGAGGTTCTTCTCCAAATATCAGCGTAGAGCTAACTGCTGTACTCTTCCCCCTATCTTTTTCAGCTGCTTTCAAAGCCTCGGAGGAATAACATCGGCCGCTCCTTGTGAAATGGCCTGCCTCACCAACGTTCACATCGTTCTGGCTTTGTTGGTCTTCCAGTGTAGGCTCTTTTACCTGTTCGTGTTCTGATTTTTCGGGCGTGGTCACATTTACAGCATAATTCCAGGGAATTTGTCGCATATCTTTGAATGGGAATGGAGATGGTGCTGAAATGATGATCTTGGGACTTATTTTGCTGGTTTCTCCTCGAGAGACACCTGCATTCCCTGTCCTGGGAGAGATGATAAAAGGTATATCTTTCATGTATTTAGTTTTGGGGCTATCTGTCATGTGTACGTCTGACCCCTTTTTCCCCATGGGCTCCTCAAAGAATTCAATTTGTTTTTCATTCATCAACTTCTGCACCAATTTCTTGAACTCGTCACATTCTTGGATATCATGCCCTTCAGTCTGATGGAATTCGCAATACTTTCCACATTCTTTCTGCCTTATTATCATGCCTTTGTTGATCACACGAGCCATGCATAATTGTTGAAATACCCACCGTAAAAGAGACTTGATTTCTGACACGTCATCCTTTATCCTCCTGGTAAAGCATTCTTTATCCATGATTGGGCAGCGGGTTGTTGGCTACACTCGGCTCTTCAAACTTCAATATCCCAGAATCGATTAAGTTCTGTACAAGCTTTTTGAAGGCAAGACAGTTCTCAGTGGGATGTCCAGGGGTACCGCCGTGATAGTCGCAATGTGTGCTTGGATTGTACCAAGGCGGGAAGGGTGGATTGACAGGAGTAACAATGTATGGCCAGACCAGGTCTGCTTCATATAACTGGGAATAAAGTTCTGAGTATGAAACAGGTAGGGGAGTGAAAGTTCTCATCTCTTTCTCTTTTCTGGTGACTCTCTCATCTCTTTGATTCGAATTTTGTGTTTTTCCCACAGGTGCTTGTGGTTGTGAGACTGTGAAGTTCTTCGGGGCGGTATAGGTGCTGGTGGTGTTTACTTCATTTCTCTTGTTGTACATTCGAGACCCTTCCCCACCATCAATTTTGCCGCTCTTAATTGCTAGTTCGAGAGACTCCCCGGTCCTGATCAAGTCGGCAAAACACTGTGTTGTGTTATTAATGAGGCGATCAAAGAGTGCCCCTTTCAGAGTATTGACAAATAATGGCGTGATTTCATGCTCCGGGATAGGTGGCTGGATTTGGGCGGCCACTTCTCTCCACCTTTGGGCATATTGTTGTAGGCTTTCATTGGACTTCTGCCCCATATTTTCTAACATAATTCTGCTAGGGATCATGTCTGTTACATGTTTGTATTGCTCGAAAAATGCTTTAGACAAATCTTTCCATGTCTTGACATTTGCCTTGCTCAGCTGAGTGTACCAACGTAACGCCGCTCCAGTTAGACTATCCTGGAAACAATGGATCATCAGCTTTTCGTCTTTATGGTAAGCCGCCATTTTTCTACAATACATCGTTATGTGTGCAGAAGGACATGTGGTTCCATCATATTTATCGAACTCTGGCGTTTTGAATTTTGGCGGCAGGACAAGATCAGACACCAGACTTAGGTCACTAGCGTCATTTCCTGATTCTTCATTTGATTGTAACACTTTAAAATTTTCTTCCATGAGGCGAAATCTTTCTTCCCACTTTTTTTCTACCTCACTCCTGATCCTTTCGACCATGTTTAGGTCCGGCACTTCTTCTTCATAAAGTGCTTCAGTATCGAGGGGTTGAGTCTCAGGTGCCCCTATTTGAAAGCTGGAAGACATTCCTGCAGGGTCAATATACACCTTCCTAGCTTGGTTTGGTGCAGTTGGTTGAACCTTGTAGTGAGCCGGGGTACCCTCTGGTTCTTGAACATTTTCTCCTTCTACTCTTTTTCCAAGACTTTTTGCCAGCAATGCAGTTATGTCAGATACTATAGATGTTTGTGACTGCGCAATCTGATCACTAAGGCTTCTCTGGGCCTCTTCAAGCCTTGACTCGAGCTCTCTTTGCCCTCTTTCTAGACTAATTATCCTTTCTTCCATGAGCTTTCTTTGTAGCCGGGTAAAATATGGATGATGAATGATTGCGGGTTAACTACATACAATGCCACAATATTCATATTGTTAATATGGTTGCAAAAAATAAATGCATGTACAATGATGCGAATGTTATGATGCAAATGCAAGAATGCATGCAGACAAGGTACTGATTCCGCTGGTAATCACCCTTTTGAATTACTTCCACGGGAATTAAAGGGTCCTGATTACAACAAAATTCGTGTTACAAAGTAAAGATCCCTAGTACAAAAGATCTAATTATAGCACAGAGTCCTATAGTAGACTCTAGCTCTATCTCCTAACTTTCCAATCGCCATGAGCAGCTTGAGGAACCTCAGAGCTTCTTCCATTCCCGGGGCTATAAAAGGTCGGAGTGTCTCAGCCTCGATAGCTAAATCATTTACATGTCTGGCGACTCGCTGTATGTCCACCATTAGGTTTGCGTAGTACTGGTCTCTGTTCTGTACCATTCGAGCAGCGTCGCGTAATCTCTTCTGCCAATAGGTGTCCCCTCCGGCTGCAGCTTCCTCGAACACATTAATTCTTTCCTTGTAATCCTCCACAATTGCTTCGAGGGACCCAATTCGTGCTTGTAACACACCTACCTCTCGTTCTCTTTCCTGCAGCTCAGCGAAGTTATTCCTGTGGCAGTATATTCGAAGTGAGTGTTCAACTTCTGCCACCTTTCCTTTTAATTCATCATTTTGACTTTCGCTTTGCTCCAACCTCTGAATAGTGTCATCGTACAGTTTCTGCATTTCTAACAGTCTATTTAGGCTACTTATGGATTTTCTTTTCCATACGGCGACACTTTCTCTCTCATGATGGACAGCTTGTTTTCCCTTGCTGATTTCTTGTCTGAATCTTTCTTTGTCTTGATCAATGGCCTTCCTGGCGGACCGTTTTTCTTCCTCCATAGCCAAACGACAGCTTTCAATCTCTTTCTCGATCGCTCTTTTGTTAATTTCTCGTTCTTCTTCCACCAAACGGATGCCGTTCATTTTTTCTTTTTCCACAGCTATGAACTGACTCCGGCCGGCCTTCTGTATTTTTGCTTGTAATAGAAGGGCATCTTTTTTATAAAGAGTATTTTTGTCGCTCAAATCTGCATTTAATTTCTTCAATTGCCTAATGATCCCGTCTCGCTCATCAACTTCTAAGCTTGCCTTATAGAGCTCGTTCGAATGTTGGGTCTGTTGGATGTTCATTTTCTTTTTAACTTCCTCGAGCTCACTCCTTAAGATGTCGGCTTCGGACGGTACCACCCTTGTAAGCTCTTCGAGTGACACTGCTGGTCCTTGATCAGATTCAGGAATCACATTATTAACCCTCAAACGTCTCCAAAGATCGTAATCTGGGGTAGTCATGTGCTCGGTATCTCCTTCCACCCTGATCCGATAACAATGATCCCAGGCCCTCATGATGGTCTGAATTTTTCCTTTGAACTCTCCTTTGAAAAAAAAATCAGTTTGGCTTAATCCGGCGGTATTGGGAATGAACTGTCGTGATTCGAACGGCCGAGACACTAAAAGCGGAGCACAAGCGATCCCTCCATGCAATCCTAACAGCATCAGCCAGTTGAAGTCACCACAACTGTATAGAAAATAATTAACTTTACCGAGCCATGGGACCCTCTATGCTATGTCTTCATCTTGAATGTTCCTGAAGAAACTGGTCCACATTTTTGTTTTCAAATCCTCTTGCCATTCCTTTGCTAAGTATTCTCGTAAAGGCGAAAAACCTTGGAAGGATATCCCCGGCAGGACTCTTGTCGGCGTCTTCCACATGTGACTCTGAATCCATACTTGTAATAGCTGTGCGCAGCCTCGAAAACGTCCTTCTTCATGTTTCCGGCTAGCATTTAAGGAAATGAAAGTCTCGACCAAGATTGCTGGTACTGGGTTTGCTTTTCGTTTCACCCGCTCAAACAAATCCAGAATGGCTATGTCAATGTTCCCGAGTACTCTGGGAAAGATCACCAAGCCATATATTCCTAAAGCGAATAGGTCCATTTTCTTTGCCTCGTCTGGATGTGTTGATATGATGTCCCGAATACTCTCCCATGCAAAGACTGTATTATCTCCTCGGATTTGAAGGAGGCCACTAACCCAATCGTCACTCATTCCCGCAAAGGTTTTGAGTTTCGCAGTGTAATTCTGATTCCTCAGAGGCTTCACGTAGATCCAGTCTTCCTGAATATTTTTCTGGTTAAGTAAAGCAGTGTATTCTTCTACCGTAGGCATCATGTCCTGCCCATTAAAGGTGAAGCAGCAAAAAGCCGGATTCCAGAACTGGGCTATAGCTCGGAGTAGGGGCTGATTAATCCGAATATATAGCATCTGTGCGATGTCGCCATAACTATCGCAGAATAAGTCTTGTAATCTTCGGTCCCATCTTTCCCAAATGCTTTGAAGATCCCACAAGTCGTTCTGTTGAAGACTCACATAGGTGTATCCAGCTATTACGCGTTCGTTAGGCGGTGTCCCTTGGATTTTCTGGTTGACCTCGACCAATGTCGACTAACAAATTAAGCTCTTCTTTCCTAAGACACCTTTTTCCATGGTGAAAGACTTTACGATCAGGCAAACCACTTGATCCAAGACCTTTATGCGATGCAAATGCAATGATGTATGAGAAAAAGAACAAAAAGCGAAAAAGAAAACAAGTCAAGATACAGATAAAATTGATAAATATATATAAATAAAATGACAAAATTAAATGAATAAACACACAAAAAACAACCCTATTTATCCCGTCTAAAACCTAAGGTTATCCGCATGGCTCTAAATGGGTAGGTTTCTATGTATTCTCTACATGCAGTCTTGGTTCTAGGAGGTACCCGAATTGTCCTTGCTGTCCTCTACTAAGAGTAGCAAGGCCCCCGATCATCACCCATTATAGGCTCCTTTCAACCGGGTTTAATTCAGGGGGACCCATTCGCTTATGCCCGTACGAAGGAACGATATCCTTACGAAAGCATAAGGTACTCGAGCCCCGAAGGTACTTGCTAGGCCCATACAGGAGAACGATATCTCCACGAAAGCATTAGCGTTTTCCCCCCACTTAAAAAGGACGGGTTTATATGCCATATTTTAAATGCGTTAAAATAAACGCGCAATTATGACCGAATGTTAATTTAATAGTCACTTCAATCCGAAACTTCCAATATTAGTAAAACGGTAATTATTTTAAAAGCTTGACTCTCATTTGTTTAAAAAAAAACAAAATTTATCCCCAGCGGAGTCGCCATCTGTAGCGATGTCTCTTTTTTATCGCTAAAAAAACGAGGAGTGTTTTCGAAGGGTTTTTGAAAGGTGTTTGTGACTCTTTTGGATATAAAATATTTATTCCGTGGGGTTTTAAAAGACACTGTATTAAAAAAATGGAGTCGCCACCGGCCACTTAGGTAGGCCGGACACCCTAAAACCAGAGATTCGAAAGGACAGGGTTCGGGAGTCGGTTACGGATGGGGAAGGATTAGCACCCCCACACCGCCCAAAATTGGTACTTTAATAATTACCGCTTTATTAATATTGGATTTTCCGGATTAGAGTGACGATTATTTAAAATTCGGTCATAATTGCGAATATATTTTAAGGGTCCCGTTACCCGAGAATAAACGCCCAACCACTATCACTACGCTTGATACTGGCCCCGTTTACGCTCGGATAAAAGGACTCCGTATTAACAAGTTATATCTCGATATGCAATCTTAGTGGCAAAAACGTAAAACATGGCAAAATATTTAAATATAATAAATATTGACATACCAGAATACTAATTTAACATAAATGATATTCTAGACTAAAACATGTATGGTTATATGTACATAAATTATATATGTGTATATGTTATTATTATCGTATTATTATTATTATGATTATTATTATTATTATTATTATTATTATTATTATTATTATTATTATTATTGGACTAATATAAAATAAAATCCAAAACATAAAACCCAAATATTATAAATAACAGTCCAAGTCCATATTATTACAAAAAAAATATATAATAATACAAGGCCCGGTTGGCCTAAGCCCAAAACCCCATTTAACCCTAATTATTCTATCTTTGCGCAGATGACTAGGAGCTGTTGGATCAAGATGTGGATCCAACGGCCGCGATCAAGGAAGGATAAATATCTAGCTGGCCGTGTGAACCACACGTCTGGAAGGTTCGAATGCCACGCGTGCGTTCGGTCCACGCGCGGACTCTTCGATATCCCACACGTGCGTGAGTCCCACGCGCTATAACCCCTCGACTGCTGAGCCCCACGTGTCACGATCTAGAGCCGTTTCACCGATTGAGGTTTCATCTGGGCCGTTCATCCTTCAAGCCATCCCGACCGTTAGATCAGATCTGATCCAACGGCCGAGAACGCCTCTGGCCAAAGACAGTTCCCCACACCGCCACCATGCCGGTCTCCAACCACCGCGTTCAGACATATCAGAACAACACAAAAAAAGAGGCTATGTTAGTGTCAGTCCAGATCTAAAAAAAATAATATATTACATTACTTACTACCAAAACAAAGAGACAGAGATATATGTATGAAACAAGTAATTGTAAGAGAGTCCAGTTGTAATCGGAAAGAAAAAAAATAAAAAAAGGCAACAAGTTTTCAGTGGTAACGCTCTTCTCTTTTTCTTACTTCTTTACATGCATAAAGGAAAATATACGTAGTGATAACACAAAAAAAGGGATTTAGAGCTATTACCCTCGTCGTCTGTGGATCTCCCCTCACCAGTGACAAGCCTCTTCGGCTTTTCGAAGCCGAACATGGTGAACTGAAGGGAGCGGGAGGTCCCTTTTGGTTTCATTTTGGTCAAACGTAAACAAATTTTTTTTCTTGTTTTGTATTTACTTAGATCTAGGCAAAAGGGTGAGTCTTAGCGTAGATCTAAGTTCATATACGGGTTCAGGTTAGAAAGAGGCTGGTTTTGGGGGTTTCTTTTAGTTCGCCAGCGCCGATTAGCGGCGGTCGGCGGTGAAAGGGATGGCAGAAAGTCGCCGGTTTCTGGGTTCTTCATAGGTTCAAGGGGGACGGTTGAGAGCAAAATGAGAGAGACGCTTATTGTAAAACTGGGATTGAATGAAAAATGGGGAAAAATTTGAGTCTGGGCCGAAGATGAGGGTTTTATAGGTGTTTTTATTTTGTGAAATGGCGAAACTCCGTAATAAGTCCCCCGCGTTTTCAATATTTTCGTTTTTGTCTCACCGCAAGGGATATTTACAACTCTGTTCCCCCTCATATTTCGAAATCTTGGAATCCAGTCCCTAAATTAAATTGAATCAGTTTTTAAATGGCAAAATTACCTCACTAGTCCCACCGCGTTTTTGAAATTTTCACTTCGGGTCTGCCCCTTGGTCCAATTACAGTTTCAGTCCTTCCAAGTTCGGTCCTGCTTGCATTTTCGTCCCTAAATCGCATATTATTGTCCTTTAATTTCTGTTCCTTATGGTTATTTCTTTTCATTTCAGTCCTGATTCCATGTAAATATTTATGTTCGTTTATTATAATCGTGTATGTTGATGTAGCCTTTTTCCTTTTCATATATCTCTCGTATATGCTTTGTGTTTTCATGTTTACATGTATATGTGTGTTAAGTTTATAGTGATTATGTATCTTTATGCGTTCGTTCGGTTATTCGTATCACACAAATTAGATTGATATTTGAGTTGGCTCGAACACAACCTGTTTTATATTTTCAGCATGTATTGCATGTTTTCTTTGCTTTTAGGCTATGTGTTGATATATTTTCTTGGTCATGTATAATGCTATATTTTATGTACGTTACAATGTGTCTTATGGTAATATGTACATTTTTGTAATATGTGTTTTTGTTCCATGCCTTGTAATTGTAACATGTTAGGTTTATTTTTAGTCATGATTAAGGATAATTTGTATGCATGTATGTTTTAGATTAGTATTTTATTTATGTTTTGTTAATAGTTTATTATGTGAATATTTACTGTATTTAAATTATTGATCATGCTTAATATTTTGTTCACTAAGGTTGCATAATGGAATATAAATTGTCAATGCGGTATCCTTTTATCCGAGCGTAAACGGGGCCAGTATCAGGCGTAGTGATAGTGGTTGGGCGTTTATTCTCGGATAACGGGGCCTTTAAAATTTATTCGCAATTATAACCAAATTTTAAACTAATCGTCACTTTAACCCAGAAAATCCAATATTAATAAAGCGATAATTATTAAAGTACCAATTTTGGGCGGCGTGGGGGTGCTAATCCTTCCCCATCCGTAACCGACTCCCGAACCCAACAGTTTTTAAATCTCTGGTTTTATGGTGTCCGGCCTACCTAAGTGGCCGGTGGTTACTCCAATTTTTAATAAAATGTGTTTTTTTCTTAAACCCCACGGAATAAACGTTTTATATCCGAAAAATTATAAACACACCGAAAACACACGTTTTTTAGCGAAAAGGGACATCGCTACAGATGGTGACTCCGCTGGGGACCATTTTTGTTTTTCAAAAAAATAAGAGAGTCGAGCTTTTTTAAATAATTATCGCTTTACTAATATTGGAAATTCCGGATTAAAGTGACTATTAAAGTAACATTCGGTTATAATTGCGCGTTTATTTTAACGCATTTAAAATATGGCATATAAACCCATTTTTTATGTGGGGGAAAACGCTAATGCTTTCGTGGAGATATCGTTCTCCCGTATGGGCCTAGCAAGTACCTTCGGGGCTCGAGTACATTATGCTTTCGTAAGGATATCGTTCCTTCGTGCAGGCATAAGCGAATGGGTCCCCCTGAATTGAACCCGATTAAAAGGAGCCTATAATGGGTGATGATCGGGGGCCTTGCTACTCTTAGTAGAGGACAGCGAAGACAATTTGGGTACCTCCTAGAACCAAAACTGCATATAGAGAACACATAGAAACCCACCGTGTTAGAGCCATGCGGATAACCTAGGTGTCTTAGATGGAATGTAAATAGGATTGCCTTGTTTGCTTATCGCATTTAATTTGCCCTTTTATTACGTACTTATCATTTTTTGTCCGGTACTGACTTATTTTCTTTTTGCTTTGTTTTTGCATATCATTGCATTCGCATTACACAGGGCATTGATTCCCGAGTGATTTCTCCCATAATAGAAGATTGTTCATGATGGACCAAAGGTTCTTTGACCTGAAGGAAAGGGGTCCAATTCCAGAGTTCCATCCCGAGACTAGACCAGAAGAATCATTCAAGGACTACAGAACAGTTTCGGTAAGCAGTGTCAATTCTGGGGACAAACAAGATGAAATACAAGAACTAAAGAAACAGATGTCCGAGATGATGGACCAGATGAATGCTATGATGAAAGGCAAGCAGCATGTCGAACTCAAAAAAGATTCGATCGAGGATCAGAATGTGGAACATAATGGTCAGAATGTCGAAACAGACAACACCGTTAAATATGACAAATCGAATCCCTTTGTGATCAATCTCAAGAAGCAGACAAGTAGCATATCTGGGGTAGATACCAAGGGAACAGAGGCAAAACCAGGGGAAGTTCGAGAATCTAATGACATCAGAAGGCATTATCCTATACCCATGAGATACACCGAGTTACTTCTGTTGCTTGTCGAAAGGAGCCTTATCATACCAGTGAAGTCTGTACCAAGAAAACCTCCTTATCTGAAGGATTACAACAGTCGTGTCTGGTGCGGCTACCACATAGGCGATTCGAGTCATCACACTGAAAATTGTAGGGCCCTGAAGGACAGAGTTCAAGATTTTATCAGAATGGGATTTTTGGGTTTCAAAGACGGACAACCCCGATTCTATAGCGAGCCTGCCGTTGCCTGAGGGGCAAAGTCGAAGGAGGGTCAATACCCAGCCCAAGATTCGGGTAACACAGAAGTGGGTCACTCAAGCGGGATAAATTTAGGAGTCAAGAATAAAAGCGTCTCAGAAGATGAACTTGCACGCAAGTACGGCCAGCTCGAGCATGAGAGGCACGATCTGAGCATGAAATTAAAGAATGTACAAGACGAGTACCGGAAGCTGCACTTTGAATTCAAGAGTTTCGGTCTGGGTGACACCGCGGAAGAGTGGGTCAATGGTATGATTCAGCTGAGGAACGGTTCAGAACGCTGGAAGCAGAAATGCAAGAATAGTAAGAATAAAGTCAGATCATTATCACAGAAGCTGGAAGAAGCTGAGGGCAAATGCGACATTCTCCAAAGTGAGTTGGAAAGCAGTCTGGCCATGGAAGATATCCTGAAATCAAGTCTGCAGCAGGAAAGGAATGAATCACAAGCCTTTCAAATGGAAAACGCAGCACTCAAAGAACAGGTAGCGAGGCTCGAGACTTCTTTACGTACCAGTAAGATCCGTGCTGGGGCAATGATCGTTCAGCTACAAAAGGCCGAGCAAACAATACGGGAGAAAGACTGGGACATGAAGATGGTTACGACTCAAGCCCGACAAGTAGCTCAACAGGTAGCAGATTTAGCCAATGCAGCAGCACCAATAAGCCAGAATATGGATCTAGCGTTGGACCACGAAGGAAAGCTGACAGGACTGTTGAATGAGCTCAAGACATTAGGTGCCAGGGCTCACCGCTATCTGTAAAACCCTAATACCGGATGTAATGAAACCTTTTGGTCTGAATGAAAGATGTCCTATAGGGACAAATCACTTGCGGAATCGATGCTTTATTGTATTCATGCATTGCATTTGCATCACGTCATTTGCATTGTTTAATAATTTTATCATCGCATGGCACTTCATCATTTAACGCTTGGGGTTCGATGGCAGAATTAATTGGAAAATGGAACGAACCGAAGAGTCAAGGCTTGACCAGCTAGAAGAAAAAATCGAGAAAGAGCTTAAGAAGAAAGAAAAGATAAATGTTTTCAATACGAGGGAACTCTGCCTAGTCCCTAATTTGGTCATTCCTCCGGATTTCAAAGTTCCCAGATTTGCGCAGTATGAAGGAACTAGCTGCCCGAAGATTCACTTAACCATGTTCTGTAGAAAAATGGAAGGATACATGAAGAATGAAGAATTGTTGATCCACCACTTCTATGATAGCCTGACGGGACCTGCAGCAGTGTGGTATAACAATTTGAATAGAAACCAAGTTAGGTCATGGGGTGACCTCGCTAATGCATTCTTGAGTCAATACAAATATGCTTTAGATTTAGCACCCTGTCGTCAATTTCTTTAGAATGAGAAAATGAGACCAAATGAAAGCTTCAGGGAATATGCACTAAGGTGGCGATGTTTGGCGACCCAAGTCCAACCTCCTATAGCGGAAGAAGAGTTGACTCCCCTATTCCATGCAACGCTTCCCTCTCTCTTCTTCGATGTGATGTTGGAGAAATCGAGAAACAGATTCGAAGATTTCATGACGATTAGAGAGAGGATAGAATATGCAATCAAAGAAGGAAAATTGGGGTCTAAGTCTAAGGACCGAACCGAAGATAAGATAGATAAGGATGGAGAGGTAAATGAGTGTAATCTCCAGGGTTCGCGTGGCAGTAAAAGAAGGAGACAGACTGACAAATCGGGGTCATCAAAGAAAATTCCTCGAATGAGCGCAAGTTTGGAAATGTTTGGAACATCTATCTCAGACATTTGGCCTCATTTGGTAGGGGGTTACTATCTTGCTCGTAGACCGATGAAGATTGCACCTGATCCGTCTGCCCATAGTTTTGACTCGAGTAGCACATGCGAATTCCATATGGGGGCATCGGGGCATCCCACCAGAAAATGTAGACCTTTATTGGAGGAAATCAAGAAGCTGGTCAATGATGGAACCGTGACACGAGAGTTGATCCAACAGTGGAGGACCAAGGATGAGCGGCAAGTCTGCATAGTGCTGAAGAAGCCAGAGATGTCTCTACATTAAAAGATCTCCCTGAAGTAATACAAGGAATCAACTTTACTACATGTGGCCCACATGTGGTAAAGATCTTTTGTGATGGGGCATGTTTGTTGATTTTTATTCCAATGAAGAACACATTTCGCTTAATATATAATGTTCTTGAAAGTACATAGATATAGATTTTCTCGTCGTTGTAGGACGCTGGATATCAATTGCAAGATGTGACATTAGATAGATGTCGTGACAACGATGATGTGTGATCTTCCCCACCGGACTCTGGTCAGCAAAGCGAGTTTATTACTCTTTCGATGATGTTCAAGGACAAAAAAGCTCTAAATGTCAACCATGTAGAGTTGCTTGAAATTGAAACTCTAGGCATAATCTTCTAGGTAGTAAAGAAATAAAAATAAGAATTAAAGGGGGAGAATTGAAGAAAAAGAGAAGAAAGAAAAAGAAAGAAATGAAAAATAAAGAAAGAGAAAATAATAATAAAAAAGTAATCCTATGTTCGAAACCTGGTAATAGGCTTGTTCGGATAAGAGTGTGGGAATTTTGGGGCACTCCGCTGAAGCGATAAGGTGGAGATACATCATCCAATTCAAGAAACCTTAGCTTCATGAGTGATGGTAATATTTTCAAATCGTGACTATGCCGAGTAACTTGGGGCAGTGTTGTTTGCTCCATCGTTGTCCTCAAGACAAAGGACTGTGACGAATTGATTTCCTCAAATGATGGAAAAAAAGGAAGAGAAATATTTAAAAGAAAATAAGAAAGAAAGAGAAAATAAAGAAAAAGGAAAAAGAAAAATGAGGAGAAAGAAAGGGGAAAGAAAAGAGAGAAAAATAAAATGATAGCATAGGTAAAATTAAAACTCGCACCACCCAGAACTCTATTCCTAGAGTAATATTTTTGCGCTCGAGTGGTCATACAAGCCCACCCTTTTTGGGGGCAGAGAATGTAATGAGAATTGAGAAAGAGTAGTACTTTACAGGAACGCGGTAATCATAAGGATAAACTGAGTCACCAGGGAAGACTTCACATCCTTGAATTACTGAGTGGTTGAATCTAAGTCGCTCTTGCACTTGATATCCAGAGCTCCTATGCTGTATTTTCAAGATCCTGTATGTTAAGCTAAATGATACCCTTAAGTGGGATACCAATCAACAAATTGAAAAGTTAAAGCAAGAAAGATTTCCATGTATTACTTCAGGGATAAGATCCAGAACACAAGGTTGCGGATACTATTGGAGCACCTAACCAGAAACGATCCCACAATGCATAGAATAAAGATGATGACAGAAGTATAGGTGTCAGATAGCTCAAGAACAAGAAGCGGATTCCAGCCATGATGCCTTGTTTGGTTCAAGAAAATGAAGGACAAAACAGGACAAGAATGAGCTTACAAAGTGTGGGGACGGTAAAAGGTAAACATTGAGTCTTCAAAGAATTAAAGCACAAAGATCGATGAATGGTGCATGTCCAAAGGCAACAAGAAGGTTGAGGTTAAGAAACATTTTGTTCACCCCGATGACGAAACTAAAAATACTCAGAATGTTGGGTCAAAGGAATCGGAAGGTAGCTGAGCTCATGATCGAGTGGGGCAATGCAGAGCAGAAAGAATAGTAAGGATCTCTGCACACGCATGATATAGAGTTTGTTGGTGAAATGGGCAGAAACCCCGAAGAAGAAATGCAAGTGCTCGTGTAAAAGAACGAGAGCGGGTACTCATTTAACAAAAAATTGACAGAAATGAAAATCAAAACTGAGCATACTGCAAAAGGAAATGAAACAGAGAAATACGAAGAATGACTTTTCATGGCACAGGATTTTAAAACGGGTCTAAAAAGAAAAAGAAATAAGAAAAAGGAAAAAGAGAGTGAGAGAAAATGATGATAAAAAAGAAAGAAAGAAAGAAAAAAAATAAAAATAAATAAATAAATAAATAAAAAAAAATAATATAAAATAAAAAAAGGAAGAAGAAGAAAAAAGAAAGAAGAAGAAAAAGAAACAAGGAAAAGAGAAGAAGAAGAAGAAGAAAGCACGACATTGCATGCATCATATAGATAAGGACATGTCAATTTTGCTTGTTTCTAGACAGATATTTGATGAATTATCGAAGAATTTACCAAAGAAAAGAAAGAACGGCAGCCATAGCGGCGTGAGACCCAGATGTTAAATCTTTTGGGTCATCGGTAAGTCCTTCGGTCACGATGTTAAGTCCTTCGGGCCACCAATAAGTCTTTCGAGCATGGTGATAAGTCCTTCGGGCCATCGATAAGTCCTTCGGGCCTAATGCGGCAGCATGAGTAGCGTGAGACCCAGATGTTAAATCCTTCGGGTCATCGGTAAGTTCTTCGGGCACGATGTTAAGTCATTCGGGCCATCAGTAAGTCTTTCGAGCATGGTGACAAGTCCTTCGGGCCATTAGTAAGTCCTTCGGGCATGATGCGACAGCATGAGTAGCGTGAGTCCCGAAAGAACGACAGCCATAACAGCGTGAGACCCAGATGTTAAATCCTTCGGGTCATCGGTAAGTCCTTCGGGCACGATGTTAAGTCCTTCGGGCCATTAGTAAGTCTTTCGAGCATGGTGACAAGTCCTTCGGGCCATCAGTAAGTCCTTCGGGCATGATGCGGCAGCATGAGTCCCGAAAGAAGGACAAGCATAACGGTGTGAGGCCCAGATGTTAAATCCTTCGGGTCATCGGTAAGTCCTTCGGGCCATCAGTAAGTCTTTCAAGCATGGTGACAAGTCCTTTGTGCCATCAGTAAGTCTTTCGGGTCATCGGTAAGTCCTTTGGGCACGATGTTAAGTCCTTCGGGCCATTAGTAAGTCTTTCGAGCATGATGATAAGTCCTTCGGGCCATCAATAAGTCCTTCGGGCATGATGCGGCAGCCTTAGTAGCGTAGGTCCAAAAATGGCAACAGTCTCATAAAAAAAGTAGAAAAAGAAGAAAAAGAAAAAGAAAAAGTAGAAAAAGAAGAAAATGAGAAAAAAGGGAAAAAGAACAGAGAAAGAAGGAAACAGAAGAAACGAAAAAGAAGAAAAAGAAAAGAGGAAAGAACAAGCGATGACAAAGGTTATATAAAGAAAAAACCTACATTTTCAAGCCCCAATGAAGGTTCCATAGAGGAAGAGCCCCAACTCCAGAATCTCAAAAAGAATCAAAGGTGAAGAAGTTCTATACAGGGAGAACTTACGAGCCTGAAGATCTGGCCAAGGAAAAGCGGAGAGTTCCAGAAGAACACGTGATTCCGAAGTCGTGAGCAGGTAAGTCGGATAAAAATGAGTGCTTTTGGTCTTTGCTTTGTTCTCGTTTCACATGAACAAGCAAAGAGGGGCAACTGTAATCACTCATTTTTATCCGGTTTGTAAATATTGTTAATATATTAGCGTAATAATTAACAAGGTATTATTATTGCATGTATACATGTTATATTATATATTTACTATATATGTGATTAATGTGTATAAAATATGTGTGTAATATATGTAAGCGCATGCGTATTATACATACTATGTGCGGTGTATGTGTGTCACATGTCACGTACGTTTTAATAGTTTATATATGTACTAGGGTGTATTTGGTTATACTTATTTTGTGTGTATAAGATGCATGTATGTGTGTGCTTGGGTGTATGTGCATGTACTATGCATGTTTGTAGTATGTATAATGTTTGTATACTTACATTAATTAAGTGTGTGAGCCAATATATGTATACGTGTGCTCGAATGTTATATGGTATATGTTAATTTGCATGTATGGTTATTTGTACATAAATTATATATGTGTATATGTTATTATTATTATTATTATTATTATTGGACTAATGTAAAATAAAATCCAAAACATAAAACCCAAATATTATAAATAACAATCCAAGTCCATATTATTACAAAAAAAAAATAAAAAAAAATATAATAATACAAGGCCCGGTTGGCCTAAGCTCAAAACCCCATTTAACCCTAATTATTCTATCTTTGCGCAGATGACTAGGAGCCGTTGGATCAAGATGTGGATCCAACGGCCGCGATCAAGGAAGGATAAATATCTAGCTGGCCGCGTGAACCACACGTCTGGACGGTTCGAATGCCACGCTCACGTTCGGTCCACGTGCGGACTCTTCGATATCCCACGCGTGCTTGAGTCCCACGCGCTATAACCCCTCGACTGCTGAGCCCCACGTGTCACAATCTGGAGCCGTTTCACCGATCGAGGTTTCATTTGGACCGTTCATCCTTCAAGCCATCCCGTCCGTTATATCAGATCTGATCCAACGGCCGAGAACGCCTCTGGCTGAAGATAGTTCCCCACACCGCCACCATGCCGGTCTCCAACCACCGCGTTCAGACATATCAGAACAACACAAAAAAAGAGGCTATGTTGGTGTCAGTCCAGATCTAAAAAAATAATATATTACATTACTTACTACCAAAAAAAAGAGATAGGGATATATGTATGAAACAAGTAATTGTAAGAGAGTCCAGTTGTAATCGGAAAGAAAGAAAATAAAAAAAAGGCAACAAGTTTTCAGTGGTAACGCTCTTCTCTTTTTCTTACTTCTTTACATGCATAAAGGAAAATATACGTAGTGATAACACAAAAAAGGGGATTTAGAGCTATTACCCTCGTCGTCTGTGGATCTCCCCTCACCAGTGACAAGCCTCTTCGGCTTTCCGAAGCCGAACATGGTGAACTGAAGGGAGCGGGAGGTCCCTTTTGGTTTCATTTTGGTCAAACGTAAACAAAAAAAATTTATTGTTTTGTATTTACTTAGATCTAGGCAAAAGGGTGAGTCTTAGCATAGATCTAAGTTCATATACGGGTTCGGTTTAGAAAGAGGCTGGTTTTGGGGGTTTCTTTTAGTTTTCCGGTGCCGATTAGCGGCAGCCGACGGCGGAAGGGATGGCGGAAAGTCACCGGTTTTTGGGTTCTTCATAGGTTCAAGGGGGACGGTTGAGAGCAAAATGAGAGAGACGCTTATTTTAAAACTGGGATTGAATGAAAAATGGGGAAAAATTTGAGTCTGGGCCGAAGAAGAGGGTTTTATAGGTGTTTTTATTTAGTGAAATGGCGAAACTCCGTAATAAGTCCCCCTGCGTTTTCGATATTTTCGTTTTTGTCTCGCCGCGAGGGATATTTACAACTCTGGTCCCCCTCATATTTCGAAATCTTGCAATCCAGTCCCTAAATTAAATTGAATCAGTTTTTAAATGGCAAAATTACCTCACTAGTCCCACCGTGTTTTTGAAAATTTCACTTCGGGTCTGCCCCTTGGTCCAATTACAGTTTTAGTCCTTCCAAGTTCGGTCCTGCTTGCATTTTCGTCCCTAAATCGCATATTATTGTCCTTTAATTTCTGTTCCTTATGTTTATTTCTTTTCATTTCAGTCCTGATTCCATGTAAATATTTATGTTCGTTTATTATAATCATGTATGTTGATGTAGCCTTTTGCCTTTTCATATATCTCTCGTATATGCTTTGTATTTTCATGTTTACATGTATATGTGTGTTAAGTTTATGGTGATTATGTATCTTTATGCGTTCGTTCGGTTATTCGTATCACACGTATTAGATTGATATTTGAGTTGGCTCGAACACAACCTATTTTATATTTTCAGCATGTATTGCATGTTTTCTTTGCTTTCAGATTATGTGTTGATATATTTTCTTGGTCATGTATAATGCTATATTTTACGTACGTTACAATGTGTCTTATGGTAATATGTACATTTTTGTAATATGTGTTTTTGTTCCATGCCTTGTAATTGTGACATGTTAGGTTTATTTTTAGTCATGATTAGGGATAATTTGTATGCATGTATGTTTTAGATTAGTATTTTATTTATGTTCTGTTAATAGTTTATTATGTGAATATTTACTGTATTTAAATTATTGGTCATGCTTAATATTTTGTTCACTAAGGTTGCATAATGGAATATAAATTGTCAATGCGGTGTCCTTTTATCCGAGCGTAAACGGGGCCAGTATCAGGCGTAGTGATAGTGGTTGGGCATTTATTCTCGGATAACGGGGCCTTTAAAATTTATTCGCAATTATAACCGAATTTTAATAGTCACTTTAACCCGAAAAATCCAATATTAATAAAGCGGTAATTATTAAAGTACCAATTTTGGGCTGCGCGGGGGTGCTAATCCTTCCCCATCCGTAACCGACTCCTGAACCCAACAATTTTTAAATCTCTGGTTTTATGGTGTCCGGCCTACCTAAGTGGCCGGTGGCGACTCCAATTTTTAATAAAATGCGTTTTTTTTCTTAAACCCCACAGAATAAATGTTTTATATCCGAAAAATTACAAACACACCGAAAACACACATTTTTTAGCGAAAAGGGACATCGCTACAACTATGATAAAGAAAATGATATGCAAATTATTGTACTAATTTTTGTACTCTACTTATAAGTTAATGTGGATGTATGAACTGGAAACATGATTTAGTTTGAGGAATTAAAAAAATTAGAAAAGATGCTTTAAGAAATTTTAAACTTACTTGGTCGTTTATCGCATAATGATTTTAATTTCAAGAAAGGGTCTAGGCAGCAAACATAGTTTTCACCCTGATTTATATTCTCATTTTAATAACTTCTTAAAGTATTTTACAAACCAATTTAGGGTCCAAACTAGCTGTGTTTGCCAAACATAGTTTTGTTGAAAACTGATAAAGGGCCAACCACTGAATTATTTTTGTTGAAGTAAAAAAATCTACAGGTCCGAATATTAGTGTAAATCAGTTAGTAACATCTTTAATCTATATTCAAATATCGAATATACGTTGAGGGTGTTACATTTAGTGGTGTCAGAGCAAAGGTTTAGCCGATTCTGGATGTTAAACTTAGTCCGATATGATTTTGCTAAAGTGTACATGCCCTAGGATGTGATGTTACTGATATATTGCTTGCATAACTTGATGTGGCTCCTCAATAGTATGAATGAGACTTTAATGGTTATAAGAAAAATAAGAAGCTGTTAGATTTCATCAGTTGACGAATTTCGAGGGTTAAGAAAAAACCCATAGTGGATACAACATAGTGAAATATATATGATAGTTAACTTCTATTCAAAATGAGTTATCTATATAATAGAGAACTGGTACAGTAATTATAAGAAGATAGAGGATATTCTGATTGCAAGGGAATTTCCAAATGTGTTTTTAGATGAATTACTAAGATTACCTCCAGATAAAGAGGTATAGTTCAATATTGACATTTAATTTGAGAACAAAGCAGGTATTAATAGCACCTTATAGAATGGAACCGATCAAGTTAGAGGAGATGAAAGCTCAACTGCAAAAGCTATTAGATTAAAGTTATATTTGATCAATTGAGCTACTATAAAGTGCTCCAGTATTATTTGTAAAGAAGAAAGATGATTCTTTACGATTAAGTATAGATCATCGATAGTAAAATAGAGTAACAATAAAGAATAAATAATTCGTTACCAAGGATTTGGAGATTTGTTTGACAGCACCCAGAACTCGTTATAGACGCTATGAGTTCTTAGTGATGTTGTTTGGACTTACAAACGCCCCACTTCATATAAGGATCTTATAAATAGAGTGTTTCAACCCTACTTGGACCAGTTCATGATGAAATGAAGAAAGAAATAAAGAATAAGAAACTCTTATTGGCAAAAGTTAGTTAGCGGAATTATAAAGTAGAAGTAGCTAGTTGAGAAATCGAGAAGAAAATGAAAAAACAGTACCAGCAACTTTTTGAGCCATGTACGTTTTGAAAATTCGAGAACAAATTTTCTTAAGGGGAGGAGAATTGTAATATCCCAAAATTTGTTATATTAATTTAGGGTCATTTAGTACTAAGATAGGGACTTAAAAGCTTACTTAGTGACTAAAATGACAAAAAATGCAAAAGTTAGAATTTTCTCAATTATGGATTGTAGAAAAGAAGTTTCTAAGGTTTTAAGGTGTCATGTGATAGAGAACGAATAAAATAGAATACTCTCAAAATTTGGTTAAAATCCAAAGAAAATTGGAATAGGAATTCAAGGTTAAAGTTTAGTGACCAAAATGATAAGTTTTAAAACATGGGGTGATAGAAGTGGAAATATGAAAAGTTAGAGGACCAAAGTTGTAATTTCCCAAAAGTTAGGCGTTTTACTTTATAAATAGATAGAACACCTATAGGTGTGGATCGAATGAGGAATTACTGGTTTGATCCGATATTTGGATTATTGGGAAAATTGTAGTCAAAGTTTAAGTAGAATTTGGATACCTAGATCGAACTGAAAAAAATTATAAAATTTTGTCATATGATAGAAAAAGGTTATAAAAGTCATTTTCAAGTGTTGAAGAATTTATCGGTAATTATTTTATCATGTACATGGATAAAACAGATCATGGAGAAAAATCTAATATAGATTACGGGAATAAAAATTCAGTATGAGATATTGAATTTAGATCGAACTACAAAGTTGAGCGTGCTCAGGGCATAGGATGGGTGACTTATTGGGAAGGTCTTATGTCATCACTTGAGACTGATAAAAAGGAATCGTTCGAGTTGATATTATTAGTATGGATATCTGATAGAGGATTATTAAGTGAATTTTATCCGATAAAGATTTCGGGTAAATTATCAGTATATTGGACCGAGTTAAAATTTTAGGTTTGACTTCATAAATATGGAATATTTATTTGATAATATTATTTATTTTTCAGATATAGAAATAAGGAATTTTATAATTTATTTGATAACCAGTGAAGGGGAAATTGCAGTAGAAGTAGTAAATGAATATCGGGAAGTCAGATCGAATCGAAATTTCAGAAGCTGTTCCATAGGTCATGGAAAATTCATAAAATATTATTTTATAAATAAATTATTAATTGGGTGATTGTGATCTAACTAAAATATTTGGATTTTTACAAAATGGCAAAAAATTGTTATTTAAGTGACTAGTTTTGGTAATTTGGTCACAATGGCAGTTTTGAAATATTTTGGAAGTACCATGGGCAATATGGTAATTTCCCATGTGAAAGCATTACTCTAGTTTGGTTAGAGTTGAATGGAATTTGGTTGGAATTGAACTAGAATGGCAACTAGTAAATATGAATCCAGTTGGGGGACATTTTGGTGAATTGGAATAAAATGAATTAAAAATTCATTTTTAATTTTTACATGTGTTATAAATTAATAAAAGATGAACAAAAGTGTTCATCTTCTTCCCTCCAATTCGAAATCCAAGAGAAAAATAGGGGAAAATACAGAAAATTTTATCCAAGCATTTTGAAGGCTCCCGAACAAGATTCAAGGTATGTTTTTGGTAGAAAGTTGATTTATTTTCAATTCTCTTTCATTTGATAGTAATTTTATCAAGAGTTATGTAGATTTGATTATGTTCTATAAGAGAGAGAAAATAAGGTTTCATGTTCAATGTTTAGATTGAAGTTTGATCTATGCAAAACTAGTGTTGTAGAGATGAAATCAAGCCTAGATTGTGATTAATTTCATGTTTAAGGAATAAAAACCCTAACCCTGGAATTTGCAATTTTATTTAGGGTTTTGAAATTTATAATGAAAATGAGATATTGATGATATTAGAAGCTTGATTTTGATGTTAGAATGAAAAACCCTCAATTAGTCCTTTAAGTGACCATTTTGGTATACATGGAAAAATTTAGAGAAATATTTTGAAAATTATCCTAGTGATGGATTTGAAGAGATTATGAATTTAGAAGTTTAATTATGGCCTTTGGACTAAAATAAAGTCCCTGAAAAGCTTAGACACCCAATTTTGGCATGTAGGTATAAATTGGGGTTTTAAATGTTAATTCTTGGAAATGAAGAATATATGTTGGAAAATTTATTTAAGCATGTTAGAATGTTGTTTGGATGAAAAATGAGCCTAGAGAAGCCAAGTAACCAATTCGACCACATAGAAGAATAATAGGAAAATTTTATGAATCGAATATGTTGTATAAAGTTAGAATTAAAATTAGAATACGAAGGAACCAATTCGGCAAGCTTCAAAGTTAAGGGACCGAATCTGAATTTTTATGAAATTTGATTATATTTATGTAATTAATGATGTTGGAGATGTGAAATTGATGTTAGAATGCTAAACCGATGTTGAATCAAATTAGTGACCATTTTGATAATTTGTCAAAATCAAGTGACCAAATAGGAGATTAATTCTTGGATGGAGATTAAATCTGATTTTTTTAGTTAAAACAATAGAATTAAGGTAGTAATGTTGATTTGAGGACTAAATTGCAAAGTTAAGAAGTTTGAATCCTTACCTTTGCATTTAAGTGACTATTTTGGCAAAGAAAGAAAATTTGAGGGAATTATTTTGAATTGATGAAGAAGATGATGAATTGGTGGTGAGATAAAGTAGGCACTACGGTGCTGAAGGTATGAGGAGCAAAGGGCATCATCAAGTACGTACTCATCATCAAACGCTACGACGTTATAGACACTACGGTGTCGAGATGACTCGTATACCATAGGTTCACATGAGAATCTTTGGTATAGCTGGATATCCATAGAGACCTAGTAGCTGCGTCATAGCACTACGGTGCAAGATAGACTTTTCGGGGTCGAGATAGACTCTTTGGGGTCGAGATAGACTCTACAGAGTCACTTCAAACACAACAGTGATACATAACACAAAATGTGCGAGTATAAGGAGCAAATAGCGTCTTTGAATATGAGGATCAAAGAGTGTCCTCGAGTACTTACTCATCTCAGTCGCTTTGGCGATGCAAACGCTAATGCATCGAAGACACTACGGTGTCATGATGAATCGCGTACCATGGCATCACATGGTACTTTGGGCTAATATAAAGGAAATGATATGCAAATTATTGCATGATAAAAGTATGGCTATGATAAAGGAAATGATATGCAAATTATTGCTTGATGAAAGTATGGCTATGATAAAGAAAATGATATGCAACATATTGCACGATGAAAGTATGACTATGATAAAGGAAGTGATATGTAAATGATTGCATGATAAAAGTATGGCTATTTTAAAGAATATGATATGCAAATGATTGCATAATGAAAGTATGACCATGTTACAGAATATGATATGTAAATGATTACGTGATAAAAGCATGACTACTTGATGAACATGAACCATTGATATCATGATTCTATGATAGAATTGATAGATAATATGAGTCATATTAAAAGCATGTTTATGTTAAAGAAATTATTATGTATGTGAATATCTGATGAATATAGAATAATAATGACATAATTTTTTTAATATATTCATGATACATGACTATTCCTGCATTATAGATGGCATGATTTTTTACTTTGGCTATAATACTTGAAATGTATTTATACAAGTAGTTAAGCTAAAAAGCTTAAAGTACACAAGACTGGTAAGACAGATTTAATTCTATGATTTGAATATTATATTGGTTAAATGAACTATACATGATTAAACTGTTATCAACTACAATTGGAAATCGCTTGCCAATCTGCAGGGATGTGTTATTGATAATCATTGTTTTGCATTGTTATGGTTATGCTGCACTAAGTTGTACTTAACGTGTGTTTTGTATCACACGTAGGTACTTCGGACTAGATAGCAGAGGAGGAGCTACACATCATTCGATCAAGTTAGTTTGTATTATTAGTAAGTATCACCACATCCTAGTCTAGTGGGGCATGTATAGATAATAAATAAGTAGTTATTTCGTATGGCTAAATTTTTGTACTCTACTTATAAGTTAATGTGGATGTATGAATTGGAAACATGATTTAGTTTGAGGAATTAAAAAAATTAGAAAATATGCTTTAAGAAATTTTAAACTTTGTTGGTGTTTATCGCATAGTGATTTTAAATTCAAGAAAGGGTCTAGGCAGCAAACATAGTTTTCACCCTGAATTATATTCTCATTTTAATAACTGCTTAAAGTATTTTACAAACCAATTCAGGGTCAAAACTAGTTGTGTTTGCCAGACATAGTTTTGTTTGAAAACTGAGAAAGGGCCAACCACTGAATTATTTTTGTTGAAGTAAAAAAAATCTACAAGTTCGAATATTAGTGTAAATCATTTAGTAACATCTTTAATGTGTATTCAAATATCGAATATACGTTGAAGGTGTTACATTTAGTGGTATCAGAGCAAAGGTTTAGCTGATTCTGGAGGTTAAACTGAGTCCAATATGATTTTGCTAAAGTGTGCATGCCCCTAGGATGTGATGTTACTGATATATTGCTTGCATAACTTGATGTAGCTCCTCAATAGTCTGAATGAGACTTTAATGTTATAAGAAAAATAAGAAGCTATTAGATTTCATCAGTTGACGAATTTCGAGGGTTAAGAAAAGACCCATAGTGTATAAAACACAGTGAAATATATATGATAGTTAACTCCTATTCAAAATGAGTTATCTGTATAATAGAGAACTGGTACAGTAATTATAAGAAGGTAGAGGATATTATGATTGTAAGGGAATTTCCAAATGTGTTTTTAGATGAATTACTAAGATTACCTCTAGATAAAAAGGTATAGTTCGATGTTGACATTTAATTTGAGAACAAAGCAGGTATTAATAGCACCTTATAGAATGACACCGATCAAGTTAGAGGACCTAAAAGCTCAATTGCAAAAGTTATTAGACTAAAGTTATATTTGATCAAGTGAGCTACTATAAAGTGCTCCAGTATTATTTGTAAAGAAGAAAGATAATTCTTTACGATTAAGTATATATCATCGACAGTAAAATAGAGTGACAATAAAGAATAAATAATTCGTTACCAAGGATTTGGAGATTTGTTTGACAGCACCCAGAACTCGTTATAGACGCTACGAGTTCTTAGTGATGTCGTTTGGACTTACAAATGCCCCGCTGCATAATTAGGATATAATAGATAGAGTGTTTCAACCCTATTTGGACTAGTTCATGGTGAAATGAGAAAGAAATAAAGAATAAAAAACTCTTATTGGCAAAAGTTAGTTAGTGGAATTCTAAAGTAGAAGTAGCTATTTGAGAAATCGAGAAGAAAATGAAAAAGCAGTACCAACAACTTTTTGAGCCATGTAGGTTTTTAGGGTCATTTAGTACTAAGATAAGGACTTAAAAGCTTACTTAGTGACTAAAATGATAAAAATTGCAAAAGTTAGGATTTTGTCAATTATGGACTGTAGAAAAGAAGTTTCTAAGGTTTTAAGGTGTCATGTGATAGAGAACGAGTAAAATAGAATACTCGCAAAATTTGGTTAAAATCCAAAAGAAAATTGGAATGGGAATTCAAGGTTAAAGTTTAGTGACCAAAATGTTAAGTTTTAAAACTTGGGGTGATAGAAGTGGAAATATGAAAAGTTAGAGGACCAAAGTTGTAATTTCCCAAAAGTTAGGTGTTTTACTTTATAAATAGATAAATCACCTATAGGTGTGGATCGAATGAGGAATTACTGGTTTGATCCGATATTTGGATTATTGGGAAAATCGTAGTTAAACTTTAAGTAGAATTTGGATACCCAGATCGAACTGAAAAAATTTATAAAATTTTACCATATGATAGAAAATGGTTATAAAAGTCATTTTCAAGTGTTGAAGAATTTATCAGTAATTATTTTATCATGTACATGGATAAAACAGATCATGGAGAAAAATCTAATATAGATTATGAGAATAAAAATGCAGTATGAGATATTGAATTTAGATCGAACAGCAAAGTTAAGCGTGCTCAAAGCATAGGATGGGTGACTTATTGGGAAGGTCTTATGTCATCACTTGAGACTGATAAAAAGGAATCATTCCGAGTTGATATTATTAGTATGGATATCTGATAAAGGATTATTAAGAGAATTTTATCCGATAAAGATTTCGGGTAAATTATCATTTTATTGGACTGAGTCAAAATTTTAAGTTTGACTTCATAAATATGGAATATTTATTTGATAATATTATTTACTTTTTAGATATGGAAATAAGGATTTTTTAGAATTTATTTGATAACTAGTGAAGGGGAAATTGCAGTAGAAGTAGTAAATGAATATCGGGAAGTCAGATCGAATCGAAATTTCAGAGGTTGTTCCATAGGTCATGGAAAATTCATAAAATATTATTTTATGAATAAATTATTAATTGGCTGAATGTGATCTAACTAGAATAGTTGTATTTTTACAAAATGGCAAAATTTTGTGATTTAAGTGACTAGTTTTGGTAATTTGATCACAATGGCAGTTTTGAAATATTTTGAAAGTACCATGGGCAATATGGTAATTTCCCATGTGAAAGCATTACTCTAGTTTGGTTAGAGTTGAATGGAATTTGGTTGGAATTGAACTAGAATGACAACTAGTAAATATGAATCTAGTTGGGGGACATTTTGATAAATTAGAATAAAATGAATTAAAAATTCATTTTTAATTTCTACATGTAGCATAAATTAATAAAAGATGAACAAAAGTGTTCATCTTCTTCCCTCCAATTCGAAATACAAGAGAAAAATAGGAAGAAAATACACAAAATTTTCTCCAAGTATTTTGAAGGCTACCGAACAAGATTCAAGGTGTGTTTTTGGTAGAAAGTTGATCGATTTCAATTCTCTTTCATTTGATAGTAATTTTATCAAGAGATATGAAGATTTGTTTATGTTCTAGAAGAGACTGAAAATAGGGTTTCATGTTCAATGTTTAGATTGAAGTTTGATCTATGCAAATCTAGTGTTGTAGAGATGAAATCAAGCCTAGATTGTGATTAATTTCATGTTTAAGGAATAAAAACCCTAACCCTAGAATTTGGGAATTTATTTAGGGTTTTGAAATTGATAATGAAAATGAAAGATTGATGATATTAGAAGCATGATTTTGATGTTAGAATGAAAAATCCTCAATTGGTCCTTTAAGTGACCATTTTGGTATACACGAAAAAATATAGAGAAATATTTTTGAAAATTATCCTAGTGATGGATTTGAAGAGATTATGAATTTAGAAGATTAATTATGGCCTTTGGACTAAAATAAAGTCCTTGAAAAGCTTAGACACCCAAATTTGGCATGTAGAAATAAATTGAGGTTTTAAATGTTAATTCTTGGAAATGAAGAATATATGCTGGAAAATTTATTTAAGCATGTTAGAATATTGTTTGGATGAAAAATGAGCCTAGAGAAGCCAAGTGACCCATTCGGCCACATGGAAGAATAATAGGAAAATTTTATTAAAATTATAATTTTATGAATTGAATATGTTGTATAAATTTAGAATTAAAATTATAATGCAAATGGACCAATTCGGCATGCTTCAAAGTTAAGGGACCGAATATGAATTTTTATGAAATTGGAGTATATTTATGTAATTTATGATGTTGGAGATGTGAAATTGATGTTAAAATGCTAAATCGATGTTGAATCAAATTAGTGACCATTTTGACAATTTGTCAAAATCAAGTGACCAAATAGGAGATTAATTCTTGGATGGAGATTAAATCTGATTTTTTTAGTTAAAATAATAGAATTAAGGTAGTAATGTTGATTTGAGGACTAAATTGAAAAGTTAAGAAGTTTGAATCCTTACCTTTGCATTTTAGTGACTATTTTGGCAAAGAAAGAAAATTTGAGGGAATTATTTTGAATTGATGAAGAAGATGATGAATTGGTGCTTTGAAGCAATTGATGGGACTAAATTGACAAGTAGAAAAATAAGAAAAAAATTAGTATAAATTAGAAGTTAATTATGGAAAATTTTATGTTAAATGATTAGATAGCTTGATCGAATTATTGTTAGAAATGAATCTAACAAATGTTTGTTTATATTTATGTGGTTAATGAAATCAAATCCGAATCAAAGAAGATTCGAGGTACTATGAAGGAAATGATCGAGTAGAATTTAGTGAGGCACGCTAATAAACGGCCCAGGTGAGTACATTCTTATTTACTATATATGTGATATGAATGAGTGCATTTTTATTTATTTTATATATGTGATGCAAGGAAAACTTGCAATAAGTCAACCTTGAAATTAATGAAAATATATGTTGATTAAAGCTATGTAAATGGCATAAATATTAAATGGCATATGTGATACATGGATATAGCATAATGATTTATCTAAGATAAATCAGATTTTAGATTTTGGGTATGAAGTGCTCATTATTGAATTATGGTTGATAATATTGATGAATTGGATATTGAAAGTGAAAATAATATATTATTATGCCCAAGTACTAGTGTGATAGTCTTTGGTATAACTGGATATCCAAAAAGAGTCATAGCATCTGTGAACCAGCACTAATGCCCTGAGATAAAGTAGGCACTACAGTGCTGAAGGGATTAATGTAGTCACTACGGTGCTGAGATAAAGTAGGCACTACGGTGCTGAAGGTATTAATGAAGGCACTACGGTGCTGAGATAAAGTAGGCACTACAGTGCTGAAGGGATTAATATAGGCACTACGATGCTAAGATAAAGTAGGCACTACGGTGCTGAAGGTATGAGGAGCAAAGGGCATCCTCGAGTACGTACTCATCATCAAACGCTATGACGTTATAGGCACTACGGTGTCGAGATGACTCGTATACCATAGGTTGACATGAGAATATTTGGTATAGTTGGATATCCATAGAGTCCTATTAGTTGCTTCATAGCACTACGGTGCGAGATAGACTCTCCGGGGTTAAGATAGACTCTTCGGGGTCGAGATAGACTCTACGGAGTCGAGTTAGACTCTACGGAGTCAGTTCAAACATTACGATGTTATATAGCACAAAATGTGCGAGTATAAAGAGCAAAGAGCGTCCTTGAATATGAGGAGCAAAGAGCATCCTCGAGTACGTACTAATCTCAGTCACTTCGGCAATGCAGTCACTAAGGTGTCGAAGGCACTACAATGTCATGATGACTCGTGTACCATGGCATCACATGATTTTGTACTTTGGGCTATGATAAAGGAAATGATATGCAAATTATTGCATGATAAAAGTATGGCTATGCTAAAGGAAATGATATGCAAATTATTGCATGATGAAAATATGGCTTTGATAAAGAAAATGATATGCAAATTATTGCATGATGAAAGTATGACTATGATAAAGGAAATGATATGTAAATGGTTGCATGATAAAAGTATGGCTATGTTAAAGAATATTATATGCAAATGATTGCATAATGAAAGTATGACCATGTTACAGAATATGATATGTAAATGATTACGTGATAAAAGCATGACTACTTGATGAACATGAACCATTGATATCATGATTCTATGATAGAATTGATAGATAATATGAGTCATATTAAAAGCATGTTTATGTTATAGAAATTGTTATGTATGTGAAAATCTAATGAATATAGAATAATAATGACATAATTTTTTTAAGATATTCATGATACATGACTATTCCTGCTTTATAGATGGCATGATTTTATACATTGGCTATAATACTTGAAATGTATTTATGCAAGTAGTTAAGCTACAAAGCTTAAAGTACACAAGATTGGTAAGACAGATGGAATTCTATGATTTGAATATTATATTGGTTAAATGAACTATACATGATTAAACTGTTATCAACTGCAATTGGAAATCGCTTGCCAATCTGCAGGGATGTGTTATTGATAATCATTGTTTTGCATTGTTATGATTATGCTGCACTATGTTATACTTAACGTGTGTTTTGTATCACACGTAGGTACTTCGGACTAGATAGCAGAGGAGGACCTACACATCATTGGATCAAGTTAGTTTGTATTATCAGTAAGTATCACCACATCCTAGTCTAGTGGGGCATGTATAGATAACAAATAAGTAGTTATTCTGTATGACTAAATTTTTGTACTCCACTTATAAGCTAATGTCGATGTATGAACTGGCAACATGATTTAGTTCGAGGAATTAAAAATATTAGAAAGTATGCTTTATCAAAATTTAAACTTAGTTGGTCGTTTATCGCGTAGTGATTTTAAATTCAAGAAAGGGTCTAGGCAGCAAACATAGTTTTCACCCTGAATTATATTCTCATTTTAATAACTGCTTAAAGTATTTTACAAACCAATTCAGGGTCAAAACTAGCTGTGGTTGCCAGACATAGTTTTGTTTGAAAACTGAGAAAGGGCCAACCACTGAATTATTTTTGTTGAAGTAAAAAAAATCTACAAGTCCGATTATTAGTGTAAATCAGTTAGTAACATCTTTAATGTGTATTCAAATATCGAATATACGTTGAGGGTGTTACATTATTAACTTCTAGGCATTGAGAGAGTTAGAAGTTCACTAGAAAATCATGTTGAGTAGATATTGAATCTAATGGTTTACGTAGACATGTATTGCATGTTGCTACAACATTGATATGAGTAATCAAGCATATATCCTTGGCAATAATCTCATTCTCCTTAGTTATCTGTTAGTCACTACAGTTGTTTGTCTTAATCTTAGCTATCTTTAGATTAGTTAATTTAGTTTTAATTAAACTGACAATCACCAATACTTGCAACCACATTATTAAGCATGATAACTTCCTAGTTATTGATCCAATCTTCATGGGTTATACACTCTACTCATCACTTTATTACTTGATACGACGAGTATACTTGCTCTAAAGTGCATTGCTATTTGACAAGCATCAGTTGGCATAGATCTGCCCAAGATTTTAATGATACGAATGGTACACTGTTCAGCCACATCCTCTCTCTATCCCTTAGTGAATAGGGAAATATTTTTAATTTTAGGATATCTTTATATACTCTTTGTTGACGAAAAAGAATCACAAACTTCTAAGAAAGCTCTCAGATGCTATCTGGAATCTTCATGCGATAAACCGCCAAATTGTCTGATCGAGTTGAGCATATTAAACATCACAGGCTTCAACTCATATTGTGCAGCTTGAATCTCTGGTGCAGCAATGGCTAGATTGAGCTCATCAAGTACTGGGACTAAGTGATCTCGGATTGGTGTGTTTCGAACATTAACATATTGATCCACTGGACATCATTGTTTCTAGATGCAACATTTAAATTGCCATTTTGGTTGTTTGGATGATTAGATCCTTCTATAGCTTGTTGATTTCTTCTTGTTTTATAGAAAACTTGTTTGATTTATGGTTCAAGTGAATACAATGGTCCTTTAAGTCTCACTCGGTTCATGCACAATTGAAAACCTATAAATGATATTAACCCCTTAAGATAATTAGTGCAAGAAATTAAAAATAAAGTCGCTTTTGCCAATCCTCAACAGTAATGCCAAAAATGTGTTGCATGATTTAATTGTTACACAAACGGTGCAAGTATACATGTCATAAGTGATAATATAGATTAAGACTGTCTCCATAAGAATTGGTGTAACTCTACTTTTAGCTTCTCGCACTGAAAAGAGGAATAAAATTGATGGTGATGGGATGTGATATTAAGCAACTAGAATTAAACTAGAATTGAATAGAATTTAAATGAGTTTGAATAATACGAGAAGAAACAAAGTTTGTTTGAGGAGGTAGGGTTATTGAGTATTATGATGTTATTTTCGACTGAATTGTTGTGACAATTAATAGTATTTTCAATGTTCGACAGAGTGTTCTTCAATGTTTTTTAGTCATCCCTAACAGTAAAATTGATGAACAATAGGCCTTTGTAATACATCTCTACATTAACCTTGTGTGATCTTCATCGATTTGGTGAACTCCTTTAAGTCGTTGAAATTATCTCCTTATACCTAAGACAAATTAGCTTCCACTAAAACTCGTTTAATGGAAACATGTATCCAATTTAGTTCCGTGAACTTAGCTCTCTCGAGCCTAAGTAAATGAATTCACGTCAAGTATTTATCCCTAAACTACTTGAATCATAATTAAAATAGTAAAATCGGATAAACATCAAAATATATTAAAAACCAAAAATAATCATTCATTCACAAGCATCAATAACCTAATAACTCGAACCAATTTAATTAGTTCATGAATGGGTTTAGAAGAATTAATATAATATTATACCCAAACATTGAATTAATCAAAGAGAAGAAAAGATAAAATGTAGTGATCGGATCTCCTCCTTGCGTCGTGGTTGATCTCCTATTGGTCAATCTCCTCGCGTTGATCTTGAATCTGCGTTCACTCTTTATAAGAGGGGGAGAGCTCAATTTAAATTTCGAATTGTATGGTTTATCCCTTTATCCTTATCTGCACCGTCTTAACGATTTAAATCTAGCTGTAACCGAATCAGTTGGAATAAGGTTTGATTGGGTTGAACTAATCTCGACTTGCCTTGGAAACTCCTGGCAAGTGGTTTGGCAATTATCCTGCACAAGTAAAACAAAAACAACAGCATTTCCCCACAAAACTAGAAGAAAAAAAACACAAAGCAAGGCCCACCAAACAGAAAACTACAAATTTATGCAAAAACATATAAATATGCAACTAAAATGAGCTTAATTCTAAACAATAATCAAAGTAAAGAGTTACAAAATACAATACTTTTTCATACTTATCAAACTCTTATGTCGATTCCCTTTCTACTTTGAATGTTTCTAATTGTTCTGTCTGTTAGGACTTGACGTTTAGTTTGTCAGAGGTTGTTGTTTTGTTTGAAGATTTAAGGTTTGTCTTATGTATTTGTTCAATATTCAAGGTTATATGGTTTGTATGATTATGCATGGTTTGCATCGGGATTTGGTCAAATTTTGGGATTGAATTTCGTAGCAGATTTGTTGAAATTAGTGTAATTCATGACTTGAAATGGGCCTTTCGAGTATGATTTGCATTTGGCTTGTCAAGTGAAGTGACTGAAGCTTTGAAAGTTTAATGGTTCGAAGTGTTTTATTTCGAGCGAGAAGATTGTTTGCCTCTTTGATGTGATTTTTCATGTTTAGATTTGAAATTGTTTGATCAGACCGATGAATATGCTTAGATTTTTTGTGACCACCGAGGTTTCCGAGTTGTTGTTATTGGAGTTGAGCAAAGGATTCAAGAATTATAGATGTGTTTCTGAGGTATCTTATGGGTTTCCTCTGAATAAAGAATGTATTTGGAAATGAAGTTTTATCGAGTTCGGCATCTATGTTCATATCTTGTTAGCGAGTGACACCTATTGAACTCGAGATCTAGTTGCTAGCATTTCTTTGTCGAGAATTTATATGTTTTAGTATATCGCCTCAGAAAATGCTCTTTCTCTTGCTTTGAATATTGATGGATTGATGAATTGGTGCAAGGACTTTTTTCTTCTCAACAAGGTGATCGTAGAAGGCAAGTATCTAATATTGGGAATGTACGAATTCTCTTCCTATTATTTTGTCCATATGATTTTTGAGTACGATTCTAGACTAAGCGTCGCTAGTAAAAGACGTTCATGTTCCTAAGAAGGTTTTATAACAATGTACGATCGTGTCGAGGATTTGTTAGTCAAGGTGTATTTGATAAAGCGAAGTTTAGGATTTGAATTCGAGCTTTGAGTTAAGGTTTGGTAAAGATATTAGAGCAGCGCAGCGGAAACTACTTCGGAGTCGGAATGACATGGAAGCTTTTTTGTATGTGTTTGTTCGATAAGGGTTAAATTTTAAGGACAAAATTTTCTTTTAGGAGGGGAGAGTTGTAATGACCCATTTTTGGGTTGGTGATTTAGGTCTTGAGTTTGATTGAATGGTTTAATTTGGGTTGGAAATTTATTTAAGCCTTTTAGGTATTTTATACTAGGCTCATGCTTGATTTGGTTTTGACCCAAATTTGTGGTGAATTTATGAATTGAATATCTAAACTTTGTTAAGCGGGAATCCTTCTTTTGCAAAATTTCCCAAAATTGTATTTAATTAGATTTGGTTTCCCAAATTTTGGATTTTGATGGGGGCATAGGGTGATGGCTTTTAAATTATAGACTAATAGACTTTCTTTTCTCTTTATTTTTCCCACTGATTACCCTTGTTCCCCATACTTGTCCTTTATTCATTTCTTTTAATTCTTCCCCTTCATCGTTCATTCGATATTCACCCCTTTTTTCTCTAAGCTCAACCTTTATTCTATCTAGTTTACTGTTGTTCGTGGTTGAGCCAACGTTCATGTGGGGTCTTGGAGATAGGAAAAGTGATGTAGCACGCCCTAACTCTTTATGTGGGGTCACCTATTTCGATACGCCTTGACCTGTAATGTCCCAAATTGTTGTTTAAACACACTTTAATGGGAACCAAACCACTTATACATGCTTCAAACACATATCCAACATTACCAAAATACATTTTCCACCAAAGCAACACAGAACCATGAATCAAACATGACATTCAAACAAAATTGATGATCTATAAGCATACTTCCTAAAAGACTCCACCAAACATACCAAATTGCTCAACTAATAAATTAGCAGTATAAACACCATACCAACATCACTTTAATACCATAATCAACATGTTAAGCTCATCAAAGCATGCCATCCAAAAAAACCATCTAGATGCACACCTAGGTAACCTTAAAACATCAACCATGTGTAGCGAGGCACAACAAGCTTAACACCATCAAATCAAACTCCGAAATCCCAGCATTACACATGCTCAAAACTAGGGAAAAACAAAATTACAAATCTCGAAATCCTTGGCGAACACATTGCCTTATTAACCGGAAACACAAACCGAGTTCATACTCAAAATTGCTTTGCCTCTTGGATTACTACAACTTTGCCTTTGCTGCCCCAAGCCTTAATGCTCTGTATCATTAGGAAAAAGATAGCGTAAGCACACTTGCTTAGTGAGGATGCTCTTAAAATAATGATGCATTTAAACCCTTGAAAACCAACACTTGTTTTCAAACCATGCTTACGACCTAAGCAAGTTCCAATGGTTCCAAATCAAAACATGCATATCGACCATATGCAAAACAATATATATATATATATATATATATATATATCCACATGCTTAAATCCCAAAGCATTAAATACAAGCCATGCTTAAATCCCAAAGCATTAAATACCAAACCATGCTTAAATCCCAAAGCATTAAAATAGATTCAACATTAGAATTCTCATATATTGGCAATTATAGTGACCTCAGATAGTCGACCACTATCCTTGATTAGCTGACCGCTAATCTTTAGTTAACCTAATGTTAACTTTACACATCGAATACACAAATCTTCCTTAATGACCGACCGTCATCAAGACTACCCCATGCCGACTGCATGACTTTACAACCTTGCCGACCACAAGCTTTACATCAACAAGGGGAACCGACCGCTCAACCCAAGTGATAATAACATAGTCCGAGTAGCCAACCGCTACGATCGATTTTTACCCATATTATAGGGCACTTTATCCTATGGCATGCCAACTATATATGAATGTTTTCTCGCATTGTCAATAGCCAATATATCATTCACAAAACCAATTACTCTTTGTTTTACAATGCATTACACAAAATCCTCACATATGCAAATCACATCGCCATAGCAACATTGCATTCCCGACCAGAATAAAAACCAATGCTCACTAGCATTCAATACACTTTTAAACCATTGCATATGTACTATAAAATCATGCATTTACAGTAAGTGAAGCCAACCATGTTTACGAATAAAGCATGAATCACACATGCTCATATCCGAACTGATATTAAAGAGCAAAGGAGGGAAACTTACTTCCAAGATTAGGTAAGTGATCCAAATTTAACCTAGACTTCCAAAACCACTTTCAAACCCATGAAAGACTTTTAAGACCGTTTCCGCTCACCGAAACACCTCGTTTTGCTCGCCAATGCGAAACGAGCTCCCGGCAAGCAACAAACAATGTCAAGCTTTGTCGCCTTGATTATCCCTTGTTTTAACCACATAAAACCAGAGGGCAAATGCATCATTATGCATTCAAACCATTGCCAACTAGCAATTACCCGCAACTTTCAAGTTGCCCAATCAAAAACCATCCGAAAATTATCGAAAACATCCTTAAACACTTCCAAAACTTAACCCATCCATAATATAACGATTCGATACATCAAACTTCATCAATTAACATCTAGAAACCCTTTTACAACATCCTTTTACTTCCAGCAATGATTAAACACCATTAACAACACAAAACCCCTTTACTATCAACCATAAATATTAGAGATCCAACTTATTTTCGGGATTACAATGTTAAATCCAAGGTATTAACATTATTAAACATCAAAATCATGATCTAAACTGATCAAGAACCCAACAAAATAGATCCGATTCGAAAAACTATCAATTTCATCAATTAAAACACAATTAAACTAATTTTCCTTAATTAAACTATCAAAACCCATTAGAAAACCATTATAAAGGATCAACAACTTGGGAATTTCAGTAAAGAACCTTTCATTAGAGGAGAAGAACGGACCTTACCTCTAATGGATGCTTTCTCCCTTAATTAGTTGATTTTACATGTGAAAACAAAGTTAAAACAATAAGATTTTATTGAGAAATCATAAACAATCCATTAGAAATCAAAAGTTTTAAGAAAATGATGATTTACCTGAAGATTTAGAAGAAGGAAATAGTGTTTGGCTGGAGAGATTTTGAGAGAAAAGGTTTTTAGAGAAAGATAGTTACTTGACTTTTGTTTTAAAGAATTAATTATCAATTAATTTTCTCCAACTTCTTTTATTTTCCGAAACACTTTTTTTAAAATAGCCAATTAAAGGATAAAGTCTGAAATTAGACTTTTGGATTATTAGCTCCTTAAAGATTCAAAGTTTTGACCCTTTACAAAATAGTCACTAAAAACAATTTTCAAAAGTTGCATTTTGGTTACTAGTCCAAAATGTCTGATTTCCAAAACTTATTTTACAAAATTATTAATTAATGATTTTGGAACATTTTCCATATTTTTATCACCTTCACAAATATTTAATCCAATTTAATACCAAAATTGACTTGAATCTCTAATATCAGTTCACCGAACCCCGAACCATCTAAACCCAAAATTGGGGTGTTGCAACTCTCCCCCTCTTAAGAAATTTTATCCTCGAAATTTACCAGGAGAAGATAAATGCATAAATTGATCCAATATATCCGCCTTGCTTTCCTAAGTGGCTTTCTCGAAACCCCAGTGTCGCCACAAGACTTTAACAAGTTCTATCATCTTGCCACTAAGAACCTTACTACTGGAATAAAAGAATTCCACCGGCTCCTCATCGTAGGATAAATCCGGACTTAACTCAATATGCTCCACTGGCATAACATGCGAGGGATCCGACCGATACCTTTGCAACATATATACATAGAACACATCATGTATTTTCTCTAGCTCGGGAGGCAACCTCAGCCGATAAGCCACATGACCAACACATTCCACAATCTCATATGGTATAATAAACCTCGGACTAAGCTTACCCTTATGTCTGAACCGCATCACCTTCTTCCATGGTGACATTTCCAAGAATACGCGATCCTCAACCATATATTCAATATCCCTACGCATCAAATCCGCGTAAGATTTCTGCCGATCCGCAGCCGCTTTCAGGCGATCACACACAAACTTTACCTTCTCATCCATGTCTTTCAAAACATGCAGTAAGGAAACATGTTTCTCTCATACCTCAGCCCAACACAACGGTGTACGACACCTTCGGCCTTAGAATGCCTCATATGGTGCCATCTGGATACTTGCTTGGTAATTGTTGTTATATGCAAACTCAACCAAAGGTAAATGCTTCTCCCAGGTTCCTTGGAACTCAGTAAGGCAACATCTCAACATATCCTCCAAAACCTGAATAACCCTCTCAGACTGACCATCCGACTGAGGATGACACGCGGTGTTGAAATTTAATCTCTTACCTAAAGCTTGGTGCAAACTCACCCAAAACCTCACTGTAAACCATAAATCTATATCCAAAACAATAAACTTTTTTACCCCGTGCAAACGTACGATCTCAGCAATATACAAATCTACCAACTTGTCTAGTGTAAATGTCGTATGCACTAGCAAAAAATATGCACACTTCTTAAACCGATCTACAATCACCCAAATGGAATCATTTTTAGCCAGTGTCAAAGGTAAACCCGACACATAATCCATGGTGATTCTCTCCCATTTCCATTCCAAAATTCTCAACGGTTGTAACAACCCAGATGGAAACTGATGTTCAGTCTTGACCCGCTGACATACCATGCACCTGGAAACGAACTCAGCCACATCCTTTTCAAACCAACACAGTAGTATGTTTCTTTCAATCCTCGATACATTTTCTCACTACCATGATGCATAGCAAAAGGACTAGAATGTGCCTCCATCAAAATAGTGTACGTCAACTCTGAATCATCCGACACGACTATTCGACCCTTGAAACACAAAACGCTAGCATCATCAAAATGAAAATCCTTCGAATTACCCTCCGATATATCCTTAAGGTGCTCAACCAAGGAATCATCAAATGGTTGCTTAGCTTTAATCATCTATGACATCGTAGGCTTAACTTGCAATTCAGCCAACAAACCACCTTCCCGCGTCACACTCAACCTTGCGAACATCGCCCTAAGCTCAACTGCAACCTTACGACTCAACACATCCGCAACCACATTGGCCTTTCCAAGATAATACTCGATCGTCAGGTCGTAATCCTTAAGCAACTCCAACCATCTACGTTGCCTAAGGTTCAAATTCTTTCAAGACATCAAGAAATTCAAACTCTTATGTTCCGTAAAAACAACACACTTCTCTCCATCAAGGTAGAGTCTCCAAAACATCAAAGCAAACACCACAGCCGCAAGTTCCAAATCATGAGTCAGATAGTTCCGCTTATGAACTTTTAGCTGTATCGACGCATAGGCCACACCCTTGCCATCTTGCATCCGCACGCAACCCAAACCAACGTAAGACGCATTACTATAAACCACAAAATCCTTCCCAAACTCAGGCTAAAACAACACAAGTGCATGAGTCAAAACTTTTTTCCACTTCTCCAGAACTATATTGTTGCTTCTCCGACCATACATAAGGAACATTCTTTTGTAAAAACTTCGTCAACAGTGCCGCAATACTAGAAAACCCATCTACAAAGCGACGATAATAACCCACCAACCCAAGAAAACTGTGAATCTCAGACACTGACTTGTGTTGCTTCCAATTGAGAATAACCTTAATTTTTTGTAGATCAACCCGAATACCCTTTGCGGAAACCACATGACCAAGGAACATCACTTCCTACAGCAAAAACTCACACTTACTCGGCTTAGCAAACATCTGAAAAACTTGCAATACAATCTGCAAAAGCCAAACATATTCTTCCTCGATACGAGAATACTCAAGAATATCATCCATAAACACCACCACGAACTGATCAAGATATTTATGGAACACCCTATTCATCATATCCATGAAAGCTGTTGGAGCATTAGACAAACCAAATGGCATTACCGAGAACTCATAATGCTCGTACCTCGTACGAAAGGCAGTCTTACGCACATCCACATCTTTAACCTTCAACTGATAATACCCCGATCTTAAATTAATCTTTGAAAACACCGCTACCCCGCAAAACTGATCGAATAGATCATCAATCCATGATAATGGGTACTTGTTTTTCACCGTCAACTTATTTATCTGCCGGTAATCAATGCACATATGCATCGTACCATCCTATTTCTTTTTTCTCAAAAAATTGGAGCACCCCAAGGCGGAGCACCCAGTCGAATGAACCCATGATCCAACAACTCCTGAAGCTGAGTATTCAACTCTTTCAATTCCTTCGGTGCCACCCTATAGGGTGCAATAGACACCAATACCATACCTGCGTACGTCTCAACACCAAACTCCACCTCTCTATCTGGAGGTAAACCCGACAACTCTACAGGAAAACATCCAAATAATCACAAATAACTCAGATGTCCCGCACCCGAACACCCTTAACTTTTGGAATCATCATGATAGCCAAATAAGCTTGGCAGGCATCAAACATCATCTTCTCTTCTTGAGTAGTCAAAACAACATTTGACAGAAATTTCACATTCTCGCCAACCACCACAACATCAAAATCATCGACTAACCTCAAGTAAATCCTTTTGGATTCACAATCCACCACTGCCTTGTGCTCACTTAACCAATCCATTCCTAGAATAACATCAAAACAACAGAATGGCAATTCCATTAGATTCGTAGCAAACTCGTGACCTTGCACTAGTAAAGGACAATGCTGATACAACCTTCTAGTAGTAACCGTCTCGTGAAAAGAACTAGTTACTAACACTTCATTGACCTCTAAGAAATTATCCGTAAGTGTGGACATATGTATGCATGATTCTTTATATGTTATCCTAGATGCCTATGCATATGGATGCAAAACCTCTAATGTCATGCTCGAAGATGTATGCATGTACTGACATATTTAAATATATACATATAAGTGTTTTTGTACTGTGCATGATCAACATCCACACTTACTTATAATATTCTCGGTACCAATATTCACTCTAACACGTCGAAAACACACTAGCAACCCTCAAATGTAGATCAAGACACTTTCTCGGTACCACAATATACAAGAACACCACCACTCCGGCCACTACCCAAACCAGGTATTTAGAGTATTCCCAACACGACATCTTCTCGAATGTCAGTAGCACATTCGACGCTTCCACAAATAGCCATATTAGCCAACGGTCTTAAACCCAACTAGCGCTAACCTCGCTAGAGCCTCAGAAAAGGACTCTCAGGTGAACAACTCACCTCAAATTTTGCAACTAACATGCCACCCTGCGATAGTGACATAAACTCGCGCTTCCTCGTATATAGAACAATCCATCTAATTCAGAATACGAATCGTACTCTCTAGCCATTTTTCAGCTGCTTCAAGGCTCAAACCCCTGAACTCCATACCTGTCAAACTTTAGAGACGCTCTAATGATATACCATGATTAACCACCACAACAGGTACAGGTGCTTGCACATGCACTCCAACCATTGCTGCTTGGTAAACTCCCGTCAGTACTTGAATCAATAGAGTCAAATCCCCATAATCTGACCTTGCAGAGCCTGAGGTACATCACCCACCCCAACACTAACAGATGGAGTGAACGGGAAATAAAGAGGTAAGGTTTTACTAAGATTCCCCACATTATCATTATTCTGCCCAGACCCGGCATTACCAGCCATTGAACGAGTCTCACGTCGAGCCATGCAAACAAAAGCATCAAAACACATTAAAGTCAAACTAGCATCAGGAAAAGGATCCAAGACAACCTTATAAAACATTTTAAAACCTCGGTAATAGGCAATTTGTTCCTAACTCATACCCAACATGGTATTAAACAATCATTGGACATATACACAATCACCGTGCAATTCAAACATCACCAATTAATCAAACAACAAAACCCTAACCTTGCTCTGATACCAACATATGTAGCTCCCTCGACCCAGCCTAGACGCCCGACCGAATCAAATGAGCTACATTAGATTTGCCGAAGCAAACTGGAGAAAGGTTACAAAAAGATGGTCCATTTTTTTCTTTTATTTTGTCTAGATGTAAATTATTAGACTTACATGTTCATACTTGCAGCGGGTGAATTTTTAGAGAAAACAAAGCATGGGAAAACCACCAATTGTATAACATGCATTTTAGGGACTAAATTGCAAAACTGACATTTTTAGGGACCAAAAATGAAATTGAAGTTACCAATCCTCAATTAGTCCAATCATAATTCACATGACAAATTTTAAAACAAAACAACCTTCCAAGCTTTTGCAATTGCATTTACAAAACTCAAGGACCAAAATGAAAGAACCGAAAACCTTCAAGATTTTGAAATAACCAATTTAACGCTAGCTGTACCAATACGCCTACGAGTGTTTCAATACGCCCTTATGATTTAAAAAACTCAGATTCCAGTAGCTAAAACCCGTACCGACATGCATCACTGCGTATCGAAATGCCTGGCAAATATGCCTAAGACCATATCGAAACACTTGCTTGAGTGCCAAAATGCTATGCTTGTAAAGGCTTATCCATATCGAAACACGTACCCACGTATCGAAATGCTATGCCTAAAATGGCCTAGCCGTACCGGTACGGGGTCACCTGTTTCGATCACCTGGACCTATAATGTCCCAAATTGCTATTTAAACACACTTTAATGGGAACAAAATGACTTATACGTGCTTCAAACACATATCCAACATTACTAAAATACATTTTCCACCAAAGCAACACATAACCATTAATCAAACATGGCATTCAAACAAACTTGATAATCTATAGGCATGCTTCCTAAAACACTCCACCAAACATACCAAATTGCTCAACTAAACAATTAGCAGCATAAACACCATACCAACATCACTTTAATACCATAATCAACATGTTAAGCTCATCAAAGCATGCTATCCAAACAAAACCATCTAGATGCACACCTAGGTAACCTCAAAACATCAACCGTGGGTAGCGATGCACAACAAGTTTAACATCATCAAATCAAACTCCAAAATCCCAGCCTTACGCATGCTCAAAAATAGGGAAAAATAGAATTACAAATCCCGAAATCCATGGCGAACACATTCCCTTATTAACCGGAAACACAAACCGAGTTCATACTCAAAATTGCTTTGCCTCTTGGATCACTACAACTTTGACTTTGCTGCCCCAAACCTTAATGCTCTGTATCATTAGGAAAAAGAGAGCATAAGCATACTTGCTTAGTGAGGATGCTCTTAAAATAATGATGCATTTAAACCTTTGAAAACCAACACTTGTTTTCAAACCATGCTTACGACCTAAGCAAGTTCCAATGGCTCCAAATCAAAACATGCATATCGACCATATGCAAAACAATATATATATATACCGCATGCTTAAATCCCAAAGCATTAAATACAAACCATGCTTAAATCCCAAAGCATTAAATACCAAACCATGCTTAAATCCCAAAGCATTAAAATAGATTCAACATTAGAATTCTCATATATTGGCAATTATAGTGACCCCGGATAGTCGACCACTATCCTTGATTAGCCGACCGCTAATCTTTAGTTAACTAACTGTTAACTTTACACAACGGATACACGAATCTTCCTTAATGACTGGTCGTTATCAAGACTACCCCATGCCGACCGCATGACTTTACAACCTTGTTGACCGCAAACTTTACATCAACAAGGGGAACCGACCGCTCAACCCAAGTGATAACAACATAGTCTGAGTAGTCGACCGCTATACCTCAAGGACTCTTAGCCCAGAATCGATTTTTACCCATATTATAATGCACTTTATCCTATGGCATGCTAACTATATCTGATTGTTTTCTCACCTTGTCACATAGCCAATATATCATTTACAAAACCAATTACTCGCTGTTTTACAATGCATTACACAAAATCCTCACATATGCAAATCACATTGCCATAGCAACATCATATTCCCGACCAGAATAAAAACCAATGCTCACTAGCATTCAATATACTTTTAAACCATTGCATATGTACTTTAAAATTATGCATTTACAGTAAGTAAATCCAACCATGTAACATCCCTTTTCCCGTATTTATCACCAAATACGAGTCAGTGATGTTACTAACAAATTTTAAACCTTAAAATTTCTTAATATAGAAAAACTGGCAGCCTGCACTACCTTACTTAAAAATTTATAAAAAAATTTATAGACATCAAAAGTTCATTTCGAATTTTTCTAATTAAACTAGATTCATTAATCTTTCTAATCATATAAATTATTAGTCCAAACTCATTACACAAAAATTCAAATAAATTCCTACATTCTCGTCACAGCCCGGAATTTTCTGAAATTCTACTGCCCTGTTTTCTGACCTCCCTTCGAATAAAAATTCACAATTTTTTACATACAACTCGAAACCAGTCACCGTTTGTTTTGTAAGAAACTGGACAAAATTTCCAGTTCATACATATAAGATTCACCATCTAATTCTAATTGTGGAATTTATACTGATTTTTCGAACATACTGCTTTTGCGTACATTTCTGGACAGATTTTTTTAAACTTTCTATCTTAGGACCCATCTTTAGTATAAACTTAGTCCATTATCATTTATAACCATAATAGAACTTACTAGGTTCATCATCCATATTATATCAACTATTAACGAACCACAATTGGTAATAAGCTATTACAAACCCCACTAAAACATACATGTCATCTAGCACATTTCCAAAAGAAAGGATGGATGGCATTACATTACTATGAGTATAGAGATATACCTCCCAAACTATGAAAGTGATGCTCGGCTACTCTTCCTTTTAAACTCCTTTAAAACCTAGGCATGAAATTCATCATACGCTAAGCATATACTTAGTGAGGCAACAACATTTAACTCAAATGTAAATTAACATAGGTATCGATATAAATAAACAACAATGCACATGATCACTTACCATATTATGCTTGCTAGCATATATGACATGATACATATATAATAACATAATACATGGGAATAACTTTGATTCTTACCATTACCTTTGCCATGCTTATTATCGGGCTTTTAAGCTTTTCATCCAGTTTTTCAATTCATTTAGCCCAAGTATTGATTTAAGGAAATTTATGTACACGAGTCATCCCCCTATACTTACTTGAGTATAGTGTATTAATTGCACTTTACTGGAAGTGCTTAGCACCGAAGTCCTTCTGTGTACTTACCGGAGGACACAATTAGTAAATAGTTTGCACTTCACCTGAAGTGCTTGTAATAAGTTGCACTCTATCGGGAGTGCTAAAATGTTTATACAGTTGTTTATGACTCTATGGATATCCAACTATAATTTTAATTTCCTATCTCATACATTGGGCTTTATATCAATCATAGTCTCATACATGGCAACATATATACATATTGAGCAATTCATACCCAAGATAATATTCCATGATTAATTAGTGATCCATGCATATGTTTCAACCTTTGACATATTTCTAATATATCAAATATATAATAAATGACATAAAGGTCATTCTATACATGCATTGCACTCACCTTGACACTTTCAAAAGTATAATTTATACTAGCCTCACTAAGCTCAGTTGCACTTTTTATCTTCTTTCCTCACTTGTTCGATCTCGAACTTGCTTGTTATCTATATGTACATTGAATACATAACACAAACAACTTTAAGTACATCTCCAACCTTACTAATACATGTACATACCAAGTTGGAAAATTTAACATTTTCAACCAAGTGTTTCTTTACAACAACAATGCTTCCTACACTTAAATTTTACTTCAAATTGCACATTGTAACCAATAGTTTGATAATTTCACTTTAAACCCTAAATTTTTTTCTCTTAGGGTTTATAAACTAAAATTTGGAAACTTCCACATTTCATCTCCATTTTCAAAAATTTAATACCAAAATGATCCTTTTATCATAGTAAACAACATAACCATACTTATTGAATATTTTCAAATTTCTCACTTATTTCACCCAATTTGCAAAATTCACAAAATAGTCCTAAAATGATGTTTTCTTCAATCCAATCACATAATTCAACTTAGAAAACATCATTATAATCATTTCCATCATCAAATAAATTTTCACAAAATTTCCCCTAATTTTCATCATTTCAAGCATGGAAACAACACTACAACACCATTTTCAACTTGATTGAACCTTAAAACATGAAAACCTAACATGTTCTTCTACCACCCTAATCATCAATCCTAACCTAAAGACATGGAAACTAAGCAAAACTTATGTCAAAAGATAGAGAATTCAAGGGAGATCAATTTCTTGTTTCATGTCTCTAGCCAAAAACCAAACAAATCAAGCCAAAAATTGAATTGAAATTGTCCTTACCTAGTCTCCTTGAGGTTCAGCACTTTGAGAAAAAAGATGAGCAAAGTTTCCAATTTTTTTCTTTCTTTCTTTAATGCCAAATGGAAATTAAATCTTTAATTTAAAACAAAAATCTTTCTTTATAGTAAAATGACCATTTCACCCTTGGATTACGACCAATTATAAATCAACACCTATACTCAACCTTATCATCATATCAATTATAATTAAAAAGAATGGGTAAAATGACCATTTTGCCATTAATGAATCTTTATATCCTCCAAAATGCCATTCCATCACCTATACAAAATACTGAATAGAATCTTATCTAAACTGATTAAAAACAATTCAAAACTTCAATTATATGTTCCTTGGGTCTTCCTAAGACTTCCTTCAAATTTTCATAAAATTCCGAGCTCATACGATTACCCGAATTACACTTAAACTTTAACTGTAAATTTCCCAATAATAGAAACATCAGATCAAACCATAGTTTTTTATATTCGATCCACACCCTTTGCTGATCTATTTATTTATGAAATAAAAATAATTATTGGGAAAATTACTATGTTGGTCCTTAAACTTTTCTCAACTTTTCACTTTTGTCACCAAACTTTAAAACTTTACGTTTTAGTCACTGAACTAAAACCACTAACTTTTAATTCTTTACGTTTTGGTCACTAATCCAATAATGGGATATTACAATTCTCCCCCCTAAAAAAATTTGTCCTCAAATTTTTAGAACGTACCTGGATTAACCAAATATGGGTATTGTTCTTTCATTCACTCTTCATTTTCCCAAGTGGCTTCTTCAACTTTATGATTCTTCAAAAGCACTTTAAATAATGGAATCAATTTGTTTCTCAATTGCTTGACCATATGAGCTAATATCTTTACTGGTTCTTCTTCAAATGTCAAATCAGGTTGCATCTCTACTTCTGCAGGTGAAATGACATGTGAAGGATCCGACCTATATTTGCAAAGTACCGATGCATGAAAAACATCACGAATCTTGCTCATTTCTGGTGGTAAAGCCAATTGATACACCACCGGTCCAACACTTTTCAAGATTTCATACGGACCAATGAATCTGGGACTAAGATTCCCTTTTTCTTCCAAATCTCATGATTTTCTTCCATGATTCTTTCTGTGTCATCAAATACTTCAAACTTTTATGATCTGTAAAAATATAGCACCGCTCACCATACAAATAATGACGCCAAATCTTCAATGCAAAAACAATTACAGCCAACTCCAAATCAAGAATCAGATAATTTCTCTCATGTGTTTTTAATTGTCTGGAGGCATATGCTATTACCATTCCTTCTTGCATTAGTACATATCCCAACCCATTATGGAACACGTCACTATACAATGTGAAATTCTTTCTCGATTCTAGTTGTACAAGCACTGGAGCTTCAGTTAAAATCTGTTTCAACTGATCAAAGCTCTCTTGACATTTATCAGTCCAAACAAAGGGGACATCCTTCCTTAATAATTTCGTGATTGGTGCAACAATCATCGAGAAACCCTTTACAAAATGGCGATAGTATCTAGCCAATCCCAAGAAACTACGAACCTCTGTAATATTCTTGGGGGTTTCCATTCAACAATGGCATGAATTTTTTTAGGATCAACTCTAATTCCTTCTGCAGAAACAATATGGCCTAAGAAAGCCACCTCTGATAGCCAGAATTCACATTTAGAGAGTTTAGCATAAAGCTTCTTATCTCTCAAAATCTGTAATACTACCCGTAAATGGGCATCATGCTATTTTTTAGTCTTGGAATAGACCAATATGTCATCAATAAACACGACAACAAACTAATCTAGGTATGGTTGGAACACTCTATTCAATAAATCCATAAATGTTGTAGGAGCATTTGTGAGACCAAAAGGCATCACCACAAACTCATAATGTCCATACTGTGTTCGAAATGCTGTTTTCGGAATATCCTCCTCTTTGATTTTCAGTTGATAGTAACCCGATCCATCTTAGAAAACATAGTTACTCCTTTCAACTGGTCAAATAAGCCATCGATCCTCGGTAAAGGATACTTTTTCTTAATTTTCACCTTGTTCAATTGCCGATAATTAATGCATAGCCGCATCGATCCATCTTTCTTTTTAACGAACAATACCGGTGCTCCCCAAGGTAATACACTAGGTTGTATAAAACCTCGGTCCAATAACTCTTGCAATTGAGTCTTGAATTCTCTCAATTCTGTATGAGACATCCAATAAGGTGCCATCAATACTGATTCTATACCAGGTAAAATATCAATTCCGAACTTTACTTCTCGATCCGGAGGTAACCCTGGCAACTCCTCTGGAAATACATCTGGGAAATCCCGAACTGTTGGAATACTATATATATCTATCTTTGATGATTGAGTATCTACAACATGGGCTAGGTAATCCTGACATCCCTGGTACAACAATTTCTTTGCTTTCATTGCCGAAATCATATTTCTCAACCCATTAGATCCTTCGTCATTCACTATTATTTCTACACCTTTCTTACTCTTCAACACTAGTCATTTCAAACGACAATCCACTATAGCATGATAGGCATGTAACCAATCTATACCCAAGATTATTTCGAACTCATGAAAAGGCAATTCCATCAAATTAGCTGGGAATTGAATCCCCTGTACCACTATTGGGCACTACCTACCAATTCTTTTCACCTGAGCACTATGGCCTATAAGGTTTGTTGCCATAACTTCACTAAATATAGGTTATAAGATAATCCCTCTATCTCGGACCAACTTAGAACTAACATATGAATGAGTGGATCCTGGATCTATCAATGCAAATACAGGTTCACCATAAAGTTGGAAAATACCTATAACAATATCTGGTGCATTCTTATCCTCATCAGTGCGGATGTGGTAGACTCTCGCCGGAGTCTTTAATTCCTTGTTGGAAGTTGCTTCAGATACATCCAGATGACTAACTCCAGTAGACTTCTGATTGCCTTTATATATTCCTTTCTGGTTCTGAACTACTGATCTTTTTGACTTATCCGGTCTATTGCCACTCCTCGGACAATCTCGAAGAAAATGATCAGTAGCACCACAACCAAAGCAAGCTCCCATAACAAATCGGCATTGTCCATAATGGAATCTGCCACAATAATAACACTGAGCTGGGTTTGATATTTCCTTGAACCTCCTATCTTTGCAGCAGACGCCTACGAACCTTTGAACTTCCCCGATCCAAATCTTTGTTCTCGGTTGCTCTTGTGTGAGCCCTTGCCTCGCTTAGATGATGATGAACCAAAAGCTCATCCATAACTTCTTTTCTGAGATTGCACATCCCAAGCTGCTAGCTTTTCTAGTCGAACTTTTTTCTATCCTTTTTACTCGGTTGACAGCATCTTGAAATCTAGTGATATCCATAGCAATCCACACCCCTTTATAATCAGGATCCAATCCTTCAATGAAGTAAGAGGTACGAACCTTCTCAGTAGGAATCAACTCAGAAGCAAAATGGCTCAATTTGTTGAATTCGCACTCGTATTCATATAATGTTCGATCACCTTGTTTAAGATTCAGAAATTCATTTCTCATTTCGCGAATAAACATGTCACCAATATACTTGTTACGGAACTCATGAAGAAAGAACTCCCAGGTAATCTCTTCTTAAGGACAAGTAGTGACATTTGTCCACCAAATTCGTGACTTCCCTTTCAACAAAGACACAGCTCCTTCCAACTTCTTCCGATCATCACAATGCAATCCTTTGAGCATGATCTTTAAATCATTTAGCCAAAGATCCGTAGTAACATGATCTCCATCAGTGAAATCTAATGCTCCCAGCTTCTTTAACTCATTAGCAATAGAGATTTGAGGAGGCCGATTAATAATCATCTCTAAAGCTTGTAGAAAATTTCCTTGACCTTGTTCTAGTATTCCAGGATGAACCAGAACATTTTCATTAGACTGTACTATCGGCTGAACATAATTAGCTCCCTCACCAACCTCAAGGTTATTTTGACCCTCTATATGGGTCACCTAACGTGATCCTATATTCCCAGACATATGTACTCACAATAACATTTTAGGTTAGTAAGCAAGCATATCAATCATACTAGCATCATCAATAGTAATTATGACATCCTAGTGGCATGTATACATTTTCAACATTTATAAATCATATTTCCCTTCCAGAAACGACTAAACCTATAGCCCTGATACCAATAAATGTAACACACCTTCCCGTATTTGTTTCCAAATACGAGAAGTAATGTTATAAAACATTACTGAAAAACGTTTCAAATTTTGCTTCTAGTAAAATAGTATTCTGTACCACTTTCCACATTTTTGTTTCTACCGGACAATCTAGAAATCAGAATTCAACTCTATTTATACCGATAAAAACTAGATTCAAATACAATTCTAACGGTATATTCTACAAAAATTAATAAAATCTACAAAAATTTATAAAAATTCTCAAAGTCTCGTCACAGTATAAGGTTTCCAAAATTCTGCTATCCAGTTTTTCTGACCTTTCATCGAATAAAAATTCATAACTTTTAGTACAAACCTCAAAATCAGTCACCGTTCTTTTTTTAAAATAAACTAGACTCAATTTCTAGTTCATACATGTAAAATTCATCATTTAACTCAACCGGTAGAATTTATAGTGATTTTTCAAACTAACTATCCAGTGCAGAATTTTAATACCAATTTTACCTATTTCGATTATAAGTCTACAAAACTATTTCTATATCACTACAAATTACCTAATAACATTAGTAAATCATGCTTCAACTAAAAACTTCACCATCTTTAGAGATATTGGAGCTAGGTTTACACAAAATACAAGAGTTTTACTTTTTACATGCCACTAATCAAAATACCATATAGGATGTCAAAATAATACTATAATAACCTGTAATATGTGCTCGTCTGCAAAATAATTCGAGCTACTGCTGCTTACCACCATGCCTTATCAACCTACGTGTGTACAAACAAAACACACACGCTAAGTATAACATAGTGAGACATTATAGGTAGTCATAAAAGTAAATATTGAAATAAATAAGAACATGGTTAGGCAAGTTCATTTTAAACCTTTCTTATACCATGAGAAATGGTGAATTTCATATACATTAACTTTATAATTAGCCCAAAAATTGTATAAATAGATACTGAAGTATGCAGGGTCGGTACTCCTTGAGTACTAGTCACTGAAGTTACGATAACTTGTAGACACATAAAGTGCCAAAACATATAGACACATAAAGTGTCGATAAACATATAGATCAATAGATCGGTTTGTAGCTACACGCAGTCTCAGACTGCTAGACCTCTAATGGCATGCCACTATATTGTAACTCTATATCATAAACTTGGGCAATAAATCTATATCATTAACTTTTAATTTATCATTTTGTAAATGATTCATATATCACCATACTCAATAATAACTTGTCAAAATAAAACATAATAGGGCAGTTCATACCCTATCATGTACTAACCTTTTTCCTTTATCTATAAAACACCTTATAACTTATACAAAAATCATGTTATTATTTCAATAAAATCAAGTAAATAGAATTCTTAAAAGTCTATTAAAATATATTTCGAAACATATAAATGCACTCACCTTACATGCCTCACTAAATACTTGTACCAAATTATGTTTACTCTGGGACCTTCTCTTTATCTTTCAACTGATTTCGATCTCGAACTTGTTCAGCTGCTTGTATTCATCCAACCATAACACATACAATTAAATGTATATGTTAGATTATCAATCCACTAAGTACAATAATAGGAGAAAATTTCATAAAAATTCCTTTAATGTACTAACAACATATCAATATTTTCTTCAATTCAATCTACCCTTTCACTTCATAACTTCCTAGAAATTCTCATTTCTTTCACTTATACTCAATCACCCCACATTTTGAATTTTCACAATTCAATCCCATGTTCAACAATGCAAACATTAAAATAAAGCGTAGGTGATCACAATCAACCTAAATACTTTAAATTAACATTTTACAAAAAATTCCCCAATAATTTAGATAATTTCCGAAATGGTCCCTAACACTTCAACATGGGATTTTTGCTTCAATCAACACTTTAAAGCATGTAAAATACATAATTCTTCATAACCAACATTAAAATAAATTCCTACACTTCAACCATTTAATTTTCCATAATTGACATAATAGTCCATCACTTAAGTTTTCAACATTCCAACTTCAACCAAACATGAAAAACATCATTTCAAATCACTTCCCTCATCAAAATAAATTTTGACATAATTTCCCCTAATTTTACAACTTCACCAAACATTCTCCATACTTTAAATCTTAACATTTCCATCACTATAAGCATAAAAATAACACTACAACAACATATCCAACTTGATAGAATAATAAAACACATGATTTCAATATGTCCTTCATCCACCCTATCTTTCAAAATTCAACTTAGAGACATGAAAACCACTTAAAATAGTACCCAAAAAAAGAGAATTTCATAGAGATTAATTTCTTATTTCATGTCTCAACCCAAAAAGCAATCCAATCAAGCTTAAAATTGAACCAAAAATTTTTCTTACCTAGCGTTGGAGAACTTGGCACCTTGGGAGAAAGATGAGCAAAATTTCTAGAATTTTTATTTCTTTAATTTGATGCCAAATGTCATTATATTTGCCTAATTATAAAAAAATTATCCAAAATAGTCAAATGACTAATTTTCCCCTGAGTTATTACCAATAGAAAACCAACACCTCATCCTTATCATCTTCCATAATCATTTTATACTAAAAAGTATAGGTGAAATGACAAAATTGCCATTAATGAAAAAACATATCTACAAAATGCTATTCCACCACCTACACAAAATACTAAATAGAATCAAATCTAAATTAATTAAAAATGATTCAAAACCATAAATTCATATTGCTTGGGACATCTTAAAACTCCCTTCAAAATTTTACAACATTCTGAGTTCATATGATTACCTAAATTCCATTTTAAACTTCAACTGCAATTTCCCAATAATAGAAACATCAGATCAAACCATAATTTTTATATTCTATCCACATCCTTAGGTGATCTATTAATTTATAGAATAAAAATAATTATTGGGAAAATTACCATGTTGGTCCTTAAACTTTTCTCAACTTTTCACTTTATCCCCTAAACTTTAAAATCTTACGTTTAAGTCACTGAACTAAAACCACCAAATTTCAAATCTTTACTATTTGGTCACTAAACAACTATTGGGGTGTTACATGGCAACCCCACCAACTCTTCCGGAAAAACACTCAGAAACTCGCATACCGTACGAACATCCTGCACCCTCAACTCCTTCGAACCATGATTCATAACATAGAGAGCACTACATGTATAAACTATATTATACAAAACATAATCCATTTCTCATGATACATCAAATCATATCTTGGCATTCAAGTGACCCAAAACCATTTCATTCTATTTATAAAAGCACATCGGATACACATATTTCCCAAGCGCTTCCTTCAACCACTTCACATACATCATCGAACCGGAGCATGGTACTACTACCCCTTAACGATTATAATGTATTAATCCACTAGCGGGAGAATTGGCATACTCTTGACCCCTCGACCACTGCGGTTATCATGTTGGACCATGGCACACTCTTGACCCCTCAACACACATGAGGTGACTTATTATAGTGCACTTTAAACCCTATGGCTAGCCAAATATATTCGATAACATTTAATCATTGCCACTTGCCAATATATTTCATAAAACCACATTATCTCATTGTTTTACATATGCATCAAACAAAACCAATTTCCAATACAATAAATCATGTATTCTAGTATTCTCAAAACTCTTTTCATAAATCATTTGTCATACTCAATAATCATCACATATGATCATTTGCAATATCTTTCATTTCTAAAACATGCATATAACAATAGGTAATCCAAATCATAAACATATGCATGAGATCGTATTTTGCAAAATCAAAAATAAAAGCGAGTTCATCCAATACTTACTTCTAAGCTTAGAAAAGTGTTTCAAACTTAATCTAAACTCCCAAAAATCATTTTCAAACCTTTTAAAAGCAGTAAACCATATTTCCACTCACCGACAACACAACACGCCGCTAGCTAATGCGGAAACAAGCTTCTGAAACCTCTCCAAAAGATGAAGGATTCGTCTCCCTTGTTTTACCCACACAAAAGCAGAGGATTAATGCATTTATATGCATCTCTAAACACAGTAACACATCTCCTCAACTTCACCTCACTAAAAACCATCAAACGTTTCCTTAAAACATCTGAAATCATCACCAGACTCAACCCAAACAAAGCCCAGCCAAAACCTAACTATTTTAAGATCTTAACATCATCAATTAACATCCAAAAACAACAATATATCAACTTTATATCTCCAGCAACCTTTCATCACCAAGATCACCTCAAAATCTAACTATTTACAACCTTGAAAATTAGCAATTCACTTATTTTCGGGATTCCTCTCATTAATCTCTTCTCATAACTTTAAAAGACATCTTACAAGTGATCTAAATCAATTAGAATCAACATAAACCAGATCCGTATCAAGATTCATCAAATTTCTTATGAAAACTCAATTAAAACCTTAAATTAATGATTTAATCACAAACACATAACAAAAATAAGTTGTAAATGATCAAGAACCTGAGAATTTCAATAAATAACCTTTAATTATAGGAGAGAAACGAAAATCACCTCTAATTGTTGATTCCCCCTTAATTGGCAAGATTTGAGTGAAATCTCCATGAAAGCAAATAAGATTTGGACTAGAAATCAAAGGAATCAATTAAGAAATCAAAAGGAAATAAAAAAAGAATGATTCGTGAGAATTTTGGAGTAAAATTGATAGTTTAGCTGCTGAGAAAGTTGAGAGCAAAGTTGAGAGCAAAAGTAGTTACGAAAGAAAATGATTTTGGCTCTTTAAAATCTTTTTAATTAAAACCATTTTATTTTTATTTAATAATCTTTTAAAAACCATTTAAAAATAGCCTAAATTAAGGGAGAAATCTGATTAAAAACTTTGTTAAATTAGCTCCTTAAAGATTCTATGTTTTGACCCTTTTACGATTTAGTCACCAAAATAGTTTTGAAAACTTTGCATTTTAGTCACCAGAGCAAAATGTCATAAAATACGATTTTAATTATTTAAATTGAGTTTTCCAAAACCCTTAGGATAGTAATTAAATATTTTCTATAATTTTCCATATTTTATTTTAGCCAAAAATAATGTATTATGATTTAATTCCTGAAACTAGCTCAAACCGCCTAATCTGGTTCCCCTAAACCGTGTAATCGATCTAGCTAACATCTAGGCCCAAATTTAGGGCATTAAAAAATTGTATACCTGGGGCTTCAGCTCATTACACTAACTCTTCAGTACCTAAAAATGGAGTGGAGCAAACAACCCATCCCCAAGCCCTACGAGCAGTGTCATCCAGTGAAGACTTTCATTCACTCTTTGCCAGTACTATCATTCCTATCAGGGAATCTTAAATGGAGCAAACACAACTCACCTAGTGTACTAAGATGGCAAGATACATAGAAGAGTGTCCCTAAATAGTTTTGTTTAAAATATCAATTTATTTTCTTGATTTTTAAGGAGTTTTAAGCCTTTATTTTGCTTTATTGAGCATTAAGTTCATTCACTTTGATTCATGCTTTGGCATCAGAAAGTCGACCTAGAGCTTTCCTAAAGTTTCTTAAGTTGTTAGAGTGTATGCAATATGTGTTTTTAAGGGCTACAGTAGATTCATCATTAAGTTTAAAACCTAAAGTTCTTAACACATTGTGAGGCATCAACATAATTTCATCTTAAGAAGTCATAATCAACACAATAGTAGTTTCAGAATGAAACGAATCATAGCAAGGGAACCTATTGGGCATATTAGGCTATTTACAAGTTCTATTTTTTAATTTTTAAGTTTTACCTAAATTTAACCTAATATATATGGGTATGTACTTCTCTAAACTTGAGAAGAGTATTATCCCCAACGCAAAAAAAAAAGAAAAAACAAAACAATCAAGGAAAAGCAGAATATGCAAATGAAAAATATGAAAAACTAAAATAAACTAAAAGAAATAAAAACTAACCCAGAGAGTTACTGGAGCGATGTAGCGCGACATGCCTGGCTCTTGGTTCGGTAGCCAATACGCATTGTAGGAGTAACAGTGACGTGTGGTAACTGTTGGTGTGTAGGAGATGTAGGGGCATCCGTATGCAAAGGAGCTATGGTGGATGCTGATGAGCTAAAAGATGTAGGTAATTGTGGCTTGTGCCCTAAGTGCACTTGCAGTTCCTCAATTAGCTCGAGGACTCGACCAGCAGAAACCTTAGTCTGAGTCTTAGCAATGCTTGCAGATGGAGTTGGAGTTGGTGATGTCTTGACAGGGGAAGAAGCGACCTTTCCTATAGGCTGTTGCACCTCAACCGAATCATCGCTAACCAAATGAATTGGGCTAGTAAGAGTTGAAGGCTCAGGCTGTATGGGTGCCTTGCCTCTGTCTTTATCTCTCGTTCGCTTAGCAGGTTAGCGGAGAGCAAACATGACTGTGGTTTCCTTTATTATTCTCTTTATAGCAGCAATAACTAGAGGATTGAATGGTATTTCATCATTTTCTTCTTCTCTCTCTTCTATATATTCTTCTTCTTCTTTGTCTGTGTTTTTCTTAAGCGATTGACTAACAGGGGTCTTAGTAAAATAATGCTCAAGAAACACCAAAAATGCCTCAATAGATCCCAGGGACAATTGGTTTAGTATGACTTTTATTGCCAGATCATTTTCTCGATCATATTCAAATAATGGCCTAAAATTTTTTGTCATGGCACCGTGCAAAGCAGTGTGCAGAGAATTTGTAGATGTGGTGCTGAAAGGTGTTGATCTGGTTACAAGTCCCTTAAGCCTTGGTACCTCCTTTGGGAGCATCCCTGTAGAAGCCTCTATTATCAAATCGTCTATTTTGGCCCAAACTTGTGCCTTCTCGTATAGTGCAGTGATCAGGCTTGGGAAAAGTAGAGGTCATTTCTGACCGAAAGATATTGCTCTACTCAGAATGGATTCATAAGTCATCTTGCCAGTATTAATTCGTCATTCGGTCATTACAGAGTGTAGGAGAAGCATCCTCTCAGCGGAGATCATAGAATGGTGTTTAATAGGTCCCATTCTCGTGTTTATGAAGTGGATCTAATATTTAGGGTCAGGTTTCAAGTCGACCCATTTCACAATCTTGTGGGTTGTGGATGTCCATTCCATACAATCCCCAAAATGCACAAGTCTTGCAACACTTCATCATAGGTGGCATTGATTTTCGTTGATGCAAAATCCTCATGGTCGTCTTCTGTATTATCAAGGACAAATAAAGTACTTATTGTTTAAGCAAAAAAGTTTACCATTTTCCCTCAGATGAATACAGTTGTATCACCGTCTTTGGTGATATGGGTATAGAACTCACGCACCCATGAAACATTAATTTGCCCAGGGTGTAGGACAAACTCTTCCCATCCATGGGTTTCAATAACATAGTGAATATTGTCATCGAATTCAGTCTTGTGTACGCCGATGATCTCCAATCCTTCCTCTAGAAGCAGTTGTCTATTCTTAAAGATCTCGTAACGCTTCTCCATCTTTGGGTTGTAAAAGACTCTATGAGGATCAACTTCTCATGTAGTTGTCATGGAACGGTGAGATGTTGAAGCAGGATTTTTCTAGGATGAGGTTGTTCCCAGAGGCTTTAAGGTAACTAGTGAGGCACTGGCGCTAGTGCGGTTTGCGATTCTTATTTTGGCCACGGTTTGAAGAAAAATGGAAATTAGTGAAGAAGAGATTTGGAATAGCTTTGAGTAGAGATTATGAAGACAAGAAGAAGGGAAAACACAATTTCTCAGGTTTATGAAGAGTTTCTAGATAGCCTGGTAAATGAGGGAAATGTTGGTTTAATTGTATGTAATTGATGCAAGGTTTATGATGTCAGAAGAAAAGTTTGTAGGGTAAAGTAGGGTAGAGGAAATTGATATAATGATTTAAGGGAAAGTTAGTATCATATACTTTCTGCCCTTTTCCCAAGAACTATCCCCTCCGATCAAACGCTATTTTCCTAATTTGTCGGGGGCCCCATGAATTATCTTATGTAATAACTGCAAAAAATTATTAAAGAAAGCTTAATTAAAAGGAAAAAAAGCTAAAAAATACCAGAATTGAAATAGAAAAGAATAAATACAAGAAAATGAAAGGGGATAAGATTAGGATGTGCTAAGTGTCACGGCCTTAGCCTTTAGTTCACTCGGTCGCTAAGCCGTGCGGCACTTGAAAAGGACTCTTCCCGATCAAGTTAGCCTTTTCTCTCGATTGATCTGCTCAAAATAAGCAAGCAACACATTAGTCCCGTGCCACAAAACCATTCTTCAAGCCATGGTCGAAACCGTGGGGCATAGCGGATGCACACAGTCGACCCCCAGCTTCCCCGTAGGAAAGAAAAAACGGTTTTTATTTTATTAGAAAAAAAAGAAACATCGGGTTACATTAGAAAAATCACCCACACCATCGAGTTGGACGGTAGGGGCCGCCTCGATGGTGTGTAGGATACATACCTTTACCAGTGGATCAGCCCAAACTCTACCGACTGTCCACCCCCTACATATATGCGAAAAAAAACATCATAGAAATGACCCGAGTAAACATTCTATTGTTTGAAATGAGGACACTTTTTCCTAACTAAAGAAATAATTGAAAACAAAGACTCTTCTTCCTAAAACATTGATGTGCTTGAAAATGGGGCATGGTAGAAGTGACTCGGTTGTGGCCCCGGAACTCGGTTGTGACACCATGTGAGGGGATGGCCACAACACTAAACACCCATAATAGAGGCTTAGTCGCATTATGGAGTACCATGCTCCCTTAAAGATTGTTGTTGCGTGTAAAGATGTACTATAAATGATGCGCAATCGGTGCAAGTATACACATCTAACAAGCAATAAAGTGATGAGTAAGATCGTCTCCACAAGTATTGGAGGTATTTAAAGTGAGATTTAAGCACTCAAAATAGAAACAAAATATCAAATGGAAGAGCTGATATGAGCAGTTAAAAGAAATGTTGTAGCAAAAATTGTATAAAAAACTAGAGTGATATGATAAGACTTCAAACATCCTCACATGTGTAGAAACTCTTAATGGGATGACAGGCCGGGTTTATCAAGGAATCATATGCCTAGTTCTCATGAATGACTAACACTTTCTAGCTTATAAGATGCTCGACAGAGCTTACGCATGCGTTTCTAAACTATCTCTAGCAAGAAACTAACAGTAAGAATGCTACAGCAATACCTCTCAGCGTGAACCCTAGCAAGCTACTATCCTTGAAGTACTACCCTTTTAGTCGTTGAAACTCTATCGTATCTCTAAGGTGAGTTAGGGTTCTACCTCTCAACATCAAACCCCATTATCCACGTAGATCTAAGCTTAACTCTCTCGACCATTAAGCATCAAACAAGGGTGACGGCTAACTCTCGAAAGAGCTTACAAACCCAAGGCAATAAAACAGTGAACAAAGCACATATGAAACTAGAAAAGGCTAAAGCATTCATTCAATAAAGAACATAACCATCCACAATAAACCCAAGTCACTTAAAGTTAGTTCATGGCTGGGCAAATATAATCCAAAATATTCGTTTAATACAACCCATTTTAGAATAAAAATGTAAGCGCAAAGAGCAACTAAGAGTAAAGGAAACTCCCAGGCTGCCTTGGACTGCCGTGAACCACCCTGAGCTTGCTGCTTCTCTCAAAGGCTAGCAATATCGTCCCTTGGAGCTTCACCAATGGAGGACACCAAGATGAAGGAGAAGGAAAGCAATCGCCTTTTTCTTCTCTCTTTCTTATCTGACCAAACACTTTTTCCAGCTCTTCTTAAATGTGGGTGTCCTATCCTTTACATAGTGGGGGCTCCTAGGGTTTTGTGCCCTTAATTCTTTGTGTACCCTAGGGAATATTACATTCATATGTGTGGCACATCTGGCTGGTGGAATCACATGTGGGGTTGTAAAATATCTTCTTTCTTGATCTTTTTTACGCCAAAAAATGCCGTCCAAAATGCCGCAACATATTTTCCTTTCCCAGCAACGTTACTTTACGCACATGCACATCACTACACCAAAACAAGCATTTCTCTTAAGCAGCACCAATTTCACAAATATGTAAAAACAACCAAGTAAACACCACCAAATGCAATTATATGAGCTAAATGCATCTATATGCAATGAAATGAGATTAAAACCAAACAATAACCTAAGTAAAAAGGCATGAAATGTATACTTTTTACAAGGTTAACACACACTCAAACTTAAGCTATTGCTTGTCCTCAAGCAATGAGTCTATATGAATAAAGAGAATGCTATGGCAAAGATTAGCTCAAGACGGTGTTACGGCAAAATTTCATTCCTCGGTAAATACAGGTGTTGCGTGTAATAAGTGCTACGCAAATGTGCAAGTATACACATCGCAAGTAATAAAGTGATATGACTATCGAGTATCGTCTCCACAGGGATTGGTTTGGGCAACTTTGCTTAAGTTACTGCACTATGAAAATAAAAACACAATTGATAATAGAGGTTTTAATTAACGAGAAAAGTAAAAGCAATAAACTAAAAGAATAGATGAAAGAAAAAGAGAGAGATAGGCCAGGTTATCGTGAGTTGAGGTGTGATAGCCGATTGGATCGTTTTTGTAAAAGAGTGCACGGGCAACTCAATTGCCGTGGCAACTTGCACAACGGGGTTGCCTTGGCAACTAATCAATGGTTGCCTGGGCAACTAGTTGGGCAACTACTTGGGCGTCTGGGCAGCAACTTCAAGGTTCGGCATAGCGTTCTTCAATGGTTTCTTCTTATCCCTAAGTCGAAACTCTAGCTACTTGTGCATGCCTTGATAATACATCCCTGCGTGAATCAAGGGTGAACAACAACAAATCTTGCACTCCTCTTAGCCGTTCAAATCCTTAACTTATTCCTAAGCCGGATTAATCTTCACCATCAATAGATTGAATAAAGACCATACTCATTCGTTTCTTGAATCTAACTCTCCCGATATTAGATAAATAGATGAAGTTACGAGATCCTCTCCCAATTCATTCGCAAACAAGAATAAAAGCCAAGAATGAGTAAACCTTGAATAGAAAAGTGCAAACTCTTATTACCTAAACAAAATCCAATTGTTTCTCACAACAACAAAACACAATAACCCCAACCAATCAAGTTAGTTCATGGTTGGGTTCAAAAGATATACAAAGAATAATCCCCAAACCATGAATCTAATGGAAGTAAAGAAGAAGAAGAAATCGAACTCTCTTTCTCCTTGTTATCTTGTCAAAATCTCTTCCTTCTTGCCCTTTGGAGTTGTCGAAAATCCTCTCCTCTTGCTCTATATGGAGTTGTCGAAATTCCCCTAATGCTCTCTCCCCTTGGATTATCGAAATCTCCTTGCTATTTATAGGGCTAGGCCAAAGTCCTTCTTTGAGGAGGAGTTTGAGCTGGAATTAAATTATCTTTAAAGAATATAATTCTTTATTATAATTGTATTCCTACTAGAACTTCTCCTATCTTCTTGGAATTTAATTCTTCTTTAATCTCTGCATGGAAATCAAATTCCTTTGGGTTTGGGCTTTGCTCCACGTCATCTTGGGCTTGTATAGTCATTAATTTCGACATCCCTATTGCATTTTCTCTTTGTCGACAATTGTCATGGCAACTGGCTCAGCGTCTCCTTCATGCATTGCCCTGGCAACTAGCTCGGCGTCTCCTTCATGCATTGCCCTGGCAACTAGCACTAGCCTTGCTTTGGCAAGTGATCCTGCACACACACAAAAATACACCAAAGCAGCATCTTTTTCCACAAAAATCACCAAGTTATGTAATCAAGCTCAACGGTGGAAAGAAACATGAATTAATGCATGAATAACTAATTATGCAACCAATATGAGCTTAAGTCTAACAATAATATGAGTAAAAAGGGTAGTAAAAATAGTACTGTTGAACACTTATCACGCCCCCAAACTCGAACTATTTCTTGTCCTCAAGCAATGCAAACTAACAATTACCTGCCAAGACTTTAATCATCAAAGACATGCTTCAAACTTGAATTCAAACCTCGGAACCGTGGCACAAAGTATGATCACCTTTTAAATTTTTCAGATAGCACAAAAATTTCCCGGAACAAAACTATAATGCTCGTGACAATGTGTGTGCGTAGTTGTGTACAAGTTGATTTTCAAGATTCTATGTGAACAATAGGCTTTTATCAATTTAATTGCCGGGGCATTTATTTTCATTTTCACTAGAGCCAATTTCGGGCACCTCTAGCAAAGTAAGCAATTTCTTATTTTATTTTAGTCGACTAGAGCCAATTTCGGGCACCTCTAGCGATTCTTTAATGTGCATTAACTACTAGAGCCAGTTTCGGGCACCTCTAGCAAGAAAGTGCATTTACTACTAGAGCCAGTTTTTGGGCACCTCTAGCAAGAAATTAACTTTTAATTTTCAATTTTAAATTTACCCAAATTTTAAGCAACCTAAGTTCACTAAGTTTCTTTCAATCAACAAGCCACAACCGTGTAAAAAAAATCAGCATCATAGTAAAATTCTAAGTTCTTTTCATGCAATCCTAAAATTAAAGGTTATTTCAATTAAGTGCAGTGGCAAAAATTCATCATTGGATATTCAACAAGTCTTAAGCAATTAAATCCAATTAAAGGCATGGCAAGTAACATATGCAACCTATATGTGATTGCTAAAGATGAATGCAAGTAAACATGAAACTAACTAGAAACCAACACCCCCCCCAAACTCGAGAGAAGCATTGTCCTCAATGCATGTAAGAGTGAAACAAAATTTAAAAGAAACTAAATGAAATGAGTTAGTCGAAGAGGTCGTCACCTCGAGTGATAAGTTTCCTTCGTGTCGTTTGCTTGATTCATTTTTCAGTCGGTGGTTGAATGCTGGTGTCGTGTGAATAGCATTGCTTTGATTTGATCCATGTTTGCCGATGCAGGTTCACTTGCATGGGCATCAGTAGTTCCCGAAGCCATAGTTGTTGCCTGGGCATCGCCAGTTTCTGTTGTGGTTGTTGTGGCAAGTAGTCGGTAGTGAATTTCCTTAGCATGGTGGTTGTGAGTCTTGTTGTGGAAAAGAAAACCTGGAAACTAAAGATAATGAAGAAAATAAAATATCTCCTAAAAATAAAAATGAAAATAAAAAGAAAAAGAAAATATTGATATTAGAGCATGCTCAGGCATCTCCTAAAGTGACCACTTCTAATGTTACTGCATATCTGAGAAAACTTGAGGAGAGTCGTTTCCGATACTTCTTATAGTCCATCCGTACCCTCCATCGGGTGACAATATTGCCCAAAAGGAGTTGGGCCAATGTGCTCCCAGCTACTCCCTTTTGCATTACCATGGTGGAGGTGTCTTTCTTCTTTGTTCGCTTGTAGTCCATGTATACTCTCCACCTTGCTACTATTCCTAAAGGCACAAATATATTAATAGGAAAAATTATATCCATTCTCAACTATTCAATTACCTCATTCTTGTCGACTTCTATCATGGTTGGATGTAGCCTTTGTTGTCGTGGCAATTGCTGCTCAAGCCAATTGCCGTGGCAATCAGTTGTCAAATTTTGCTTTAAGTCAAGGGAAGAATCAATTTTATGAAGAGCTTTATGAATCCAAACACCTTTTTTCTTTTGGCCTCTCAAACATCTCCATCAGTAGAGATTTCGATGGCTTCAAATCTACCAACCTCGGTTCCTCAAGACATACCTGCAATGGACGAGGTGAGTTTTTAAAGAATTCAAAAGGTTCAACTATTACCTGCTCCTATTCCATTGGCAAAGTATTATCATCTCGTTGATCTTGCATGTGGTCGAGTAATTGCCGTGGCAATTGTAGATGAGAGCAATCTACACATTCCTGCTTCAACATCAACGTTATAACTTTCGGGCATCGGGTTCCTCGAATTTGTTGTAGTATTGTTGTTCTCGGCTTCACCGAGTGTTGTCGCGGCATTGCTCGCTTCGGGCTCCTCAATCATTGCCGAGGCAATTTGTTGTTCAAGCTCATCATGTGTTGGGCAGTCTCTCTCATTGGCATCCTCTTGACTTTGAGGTTCTAGTTGTTCCTCACACATCGGAGAGATTTCTTTGTATTGCTCCTTATCCTCTTGCCTTGGGACGTCAGTATCCCTAGGAATGAATTGTTGGTTCATGTTATCCATGACATATGTGGATCTCCCCAATTGATCTTCTGAATCCCCAAAGGTTGCATCCCACTGAGCTATCCTCGTATCCATAGATTTTGATAGCTCTCGAATCTCTTCAATTGATCCGTCAAGTCTAGCCAAGGAAGCTAGTAACGTTTCCTCCAAGGAATTGGAATGCTCTTGAAAAGGACTACATTGCCATGGCATATCTGTTGCTGCGGCAAAATTGTTATGGTAAAAAATAATTTTGAGCTTTTTGACCATACCATGAAGAGTTTTGCTGCTGGTTCCCTCTATGGTCCTCCATGTAGTTATATGCACCGAAAATGTGAGGGCAATTTTCAAACACATGATGTTCTCCACACATAGCACAAGATTTTTCCACGGTATAAGTTCTTTAGGCTTTTCTCGGTTGGTATAGGTAATCATCAAAGGGTGCAAGAAAATCTTGATTGGATTGATTCATATCTTCCAACATCATCTCTCGAATAGATTGGCTTTTATTTCCCGACATGTTGATGTCCCTTAACTTGTAGCGCACCTAAATTTTTTTTGATAAAACAAACAAAAAGAAAAGTTAGTAAAACTAAGATAAAAAAAATGCAATAACAAAAACAACTAACACCAATTGCCAATCCCCGGCAGCAGCGCCAAAAACTTGTTGCGTGTAATAAGTGCTACGCAAATGTGCAAGTATGCACATCACAAGTAATAAAGTGATATGAGTATCGAGTATCGTCTCCACAGGGATTGGTTTGGGCCACTTTGCTTAAGTTACTGTACTGTGAAAATAAAAACACAATTGTAATAGAGGTTTTAATTAACGAGAAAAGTAAAAGCAATAAACTAAAAGAATAGATGAAAGAAAAAGAGAGAGATAGGCCAGGTTATCGTGAGTTGAGGTGTGATAGCCGATTGGATCGTTTTGGTAAAAGAGTGCACGGGCAACTCAGTTACCGTGGCAATTTGCACAACGGGGTTGCCTTGGCAACTAATCGATGGTTGCCTGGGCAACTAGTTGGGCGTCTGGGCAGCAACTTCAAGGTTCGGTAGAGCGTTCTTCAATGGTTTCTTCTTATCCCTAAGTCGAAACTCTAGCTACTTGTGCATGCCTTGATAATACATCCCTGCGTGAATCAAGGGTGAACAACAACCAATCTTGCGCTCCTCTTAGCCGTTGAAATCATTAACTTATTCCTAAGCCGGATTAATCTTCACCATCAATAGATTGAATAAAGACCATACTCATTTGTTTCTTGAATCTAACTCTCCCGATATTAGATAAATAGATGAAGTTACGAGATCCTCTCCCAATTCACTCGCAAACAAGAATAAAAGCCAAGAATAAGTAAACCTTGAATAGAAAAGTGCAAACTCGTATTACCTAAACAAAATCCAATTGTTTCTCACAACAACAAAACACAATAACCCCAACCAATCAAGTTAGTTCATGGTTGGGTTCAAAAGATATACAAAGAATAATCCCCAAACCATGAATCTAATGGAAGTAAAGAAGAAGAAGAAATCAAACTCTCTCCCTCCTTGTTATCTTGTCGAAATCTCTTCCTTCTTGCCCTTTGGAGTTGTCGAAAATCCTCTCCTCTTGCTCTATATGGAGTTGTCGAAATTCCCCTAATGCTCTCTCCCCATGGATTGTCGAAATCTCCTTGCTATTTATAGGGCTAGGCCAAAGTCCTTCTTTGAGGAGGAGTTTGAGTTGGAATTAAATTATCTTTAAAGAATATAATTCTTTATTATAATTGTATTCCTACTAGAACTTCTCCTATCTTCTTGGAATTTAATTCTTCTTTAATCTCTACATGGAAATCAAATTCCTTTGGGTTTGGGCTTTGCTCCACGTCATCTTGGGCTTGTATAGTCATTAATTTCGACATCCCTATTGCATTTTCTCTTTGTCGACAATTGCCATGGCAACTGGCTCGGCGTCTCCTTCATGCATTGCCCTGGCAACTAGCACTAGCCTTGCTTTGGCAAGTGATCCTGCACACACACAAAAATACACCAAAGCAGCATCTTTTTCCACAAAAATCACCAAGTTATGTAATCAAGCTCAACGGTGGAAAGAAACATGAATTAATGCATGAATAACTAATTATGCAACTAATATGAGCTTAAGTCTAACAATAATATGAGTAAAAAGGGTAATAAAAATAGTACTTTTGAACACTTATCAACAGGCTTCAACACGCTAAACAGTTTTGAGATTTTAAGAACTTTTCCTTAGGACACGATCATTTGCTTGTGTATGAGTAATTGCATCCAATCTATGCTTAACAGAGTTAGAAAAATTCTAGGCAAGTTCTCTATTATACCCTAGTATTTGTTACTCACATAAGCACAAGCTTACTCCATAATTATAAGCCTTTTTTTGAAACTGCTATGAAGGGTGTCAGCTCATCACACCTACCGTCCTTAACTCTAGATGGATATAGAGCAAACATTCCACCCCCGAACTAGTAGGTAGAGTCATCCCGTGACAACTTTCATTCACTCATTTGCCGTTGATGCCCATTATTTAAATGTAGTATCCAGGCAAACAACGCAAAGATGAGTGTCCCTCTACAGATATGCCGAAGCATTTATTTATAATTCAACGCATTCAATAAGCACATGGAGTCTAATAAATCCTTTAATACTTTCATTTAACAATTAAGTTCATTCAGATCGTTTATACTAAGGCATGTAAGAGTTCTTTCATAAATAGTTCCTAACACCCTTAAGCATAGAAAACATGCAATCGTGTAGGAGTTCAATCATAAAGCATCAAGTCCTAAGGTTAGTTCTACCAATCTCAACAGTCATATACATTTAATCCATTCATGGCCTAAAAAAATAATTCTCATCATCGGACATCATCAATTTATTCATGGAAACTATCTTTAAGCCTAACAAAATGCCATAGCAAAAACCTGTGTCTAACTACCAATGCAAATGCTTAACTACAAACACTAAAACTCCCAAAATTAAAGAATGCAGTGTCCTCAATGCATGGAAATTAACTAAAACTAAACTAAATGAAATGCAATGTGAGGTACCTCGCTATGGTCCTACTTTGGTGGTGCAGTCTTGGTGGCCTTGTGCTTGATACGTTGCTTCTTGAGCGCGGCGATAGGCTCATCGTCCTTATTTGGTTGCGGTGGTGGTGCTTGCTTGTGAACTTTCTCATCATCCCATGTGTCACCCCCCTTAGTAGGAGTGTTCCAAACATGACTGGTAGAGCACTTGAGATGGCATCGTGTCCGTCTTGCGGCAATTAGAATCGGAGTAGGTACAGTAGCAGAGTGGTATCTTCTATCTCATCATCGTCACTCTCAATAGTGACTAGTTCATCTGCTGGGGTTTCAAGAGACAGAGCCTCTATCGGGCCTTTTCCCTTACTCTACCTCGTCAGACGAGGACTTGTTGTAGCATCAGTAGGGGCTGGCTCTTGTGTAGTTGGTCCTGATTGTGCAGGGGCGGAACACGTAGCTAGGGTTCTCTTGGGCGGTGGGGGGTTCTATGGTGGAGCGAACAAGGCTTTAGGGAAGGGAGGGAATTCTTTAGTCATGCGCGCCAGCATCTCCTTGAAATAGGAGTTCATCACATCATCCCTTTCCTTGACATATTTGAAAAAAAATATGCAAGTTGCCATGCAGCACCTCTATCTCTTCCTTCATACATCTCGTGGAGGCTACCAAGGAGGCAATCCTCGCTGCAGCAACTGCTTTCGCTCCACCCTCAACAGTCTCGGCTAGAGCATCTTAATCAAATCCCTTAAGCCTAGAAATCTGGTCAGGGGTTAACCCTTGCTTTCCCTTGTGTATCTCATCCTCATCATCTTCATAGACTTTTTTCATTCGGCAAAGGGCCGTAATCAAGTTGGGGAAGATCAGAGGGCTAGATTTCCTCTTCATGCATGAATGCGTCTCATCAACAATTATCTTACCCATATCTATCGGTCGTGCATTGAGAATGGAGTGTGGGAGAAATAGTCTATTAAGGGCCACAGTCGTGTGATGGGAGGTAGGCATCAAACGGGTCTTGATGTAGTGTTTCCAAAGTTTGGCTTGAGGCTTTAGGCGACCCCTTTCGACTATCTTGTTGGTAGGGCCATCTTTGTTCCCCTGAAACATAAATTCTCCAGGATTTCCTTGATCGTTTGGGCATCGACGGCTTCGACAAAAGGGGTATGTTGATCCACAACATTTTTCAGACCATAAAAATTGTTTATTTTCACAGCGGTAAACTTGATTTGGTCCCCCTTACGTACACACCAGATTGTGTAGGGCTTGTTAGATGGGCGTACTCAATTGTAGCATGGGGATATTTCCTGGGTGTTTGACGAATGTCTCCCATCCTTGCTTGGTGATAACCTCCATCACCTCGGCGTCAAATCCCTCCTCACCCTTAGAAGGGAATGAGAAGCCTTGTTCAGGGAAGACTTTTCTTTCCTTAATTTGTTGGAAGCGAGTCTTGGCCGCTTCATCAAGAAATTTCTTGATCTCAAGGGTCGGCTGAGCTTGTGCACTGCTTGAAGCACCAGGGACATTCTTGCAACAAACCATGATTGAAGTAAAGGGCAAAGATTGTTGGGGCGATTAGGATCTTTATTTGGGTGAAGTATGGTTTGAAACAGACGAATAAGAAAAAGAGGTTAAGAAAGATAATGAAGCAAAGTGGAAGGAGTGGTGAAGAAGGTGGTGTGTTTAAAGAGAAAGAAACTGTCAAAAATAATTCGAGAGAGAATGTGTGTGTGACAGTTATGAGGCATGAGGAAGAGGAGAGATTTGATGGGCGGGTTATGATGGGGTAGGGTTTGAAAATTAAAAAGATATAAAATCCCCCTTTTTGCTCTTTTTAATGCATCCCTCAAACATTGGAAAAGTTTTGCTTTTTCAACTTCCCTCAACAAGGTAAGGACAAAACCCTAACCCTAATTGGAAAGACGTTGTTTCCTTAAACCACACCCTCGCGTGACACCTGCAACTCTAGAAGGATATCTGAAATGGGTTGATAAAGACAAAAGAAAAGCAAAGCACAAAATAAAGATATAAAGGCCAAAGAAATAAAAGATAAACCTAATTATTTATAAACATAGGAAATATGAAAATGCTATAGCAAAATATAAAGAGTGTGAGCAAACTGATAAGTGTGTAAAAGTACTGTTTTTATAACCCTTTTTACTCATATTATTGTTAGACTTAGGCCCATTTTATTTGCATTTGTAGCCACTCATACATAATTTCATAGTTTTTCTATTTGTAGGGATTGATCATGTGTTTTGCTATTTTCATGGAAAAGTCGCTCATTTGGTGCTTTAATTTGTGCAGGTCAGGATTGCCAAGGCAAGTGCTAATTGCTGAGGCAAGTCGGGATAAATCTATCCATTTTTGGATAAACTCGAAATTCAATGGATAAGCCCCCAAAATCCATATTTACAAGAGGAATTTGATGGAGATAAATACTCCAATTATTGAGGAGTTCTTGGAGATTAAGATGGAAGATATTAATTATCTTTTATCTAATTTAATCAAGCCCAATCCTATCCTAATCAACAAGCATTATCCATAAGAAATTCAAGAGTTTGATCGGATGAGGAACTAATCTCCTTGGAATTCCAACGCAATCCAACTCCAATGCAAATCCAACTCCAACACAATTCAACTTCTCCTATCAGCAAACAACCGATCGATCATCTCTTTAAATAGAGATCAAACCTACGATTAGAAGGAAGAAGAGAGGGGAATCGGAGAAAGAGAGCAGATTGCAAGGCACCATCTTCTTTTTTATTTTTACTTTATGAGATCCATGACTAAGAAGTTTTCCTTTGTATATCTTTCAAACCCAGCCATGAATTGATATAAATTGGCTGGGTTTATTTTGGGTTTGTGGTTTTGATAAACGTTTAGATTGTTTAGGTTTTTGAGTTTGCAATTTTTATTCAAAGTTTGTTCATTCTTGGTTCTTATTTTAATTATGAGTGAATTGGGAGAGGATCTCGTGAATTCATCCATTTATCTAACATCGGGAGAGTTAGATTCAAGAAACGAATGAGCATGGTCTTCATACAAATGAATGTTGGTGAAGACTAATTCGACTTAGGAATAAGTAGCGAATTTCAATGGCTAAGAGAAGCGCAAGATCGGTTGTTGTCCACCTATGGTTAACGCATAGATGAATCACCAAGGCATGCACAATTAGCAGTGTTTCGAGTTAGGGATAATGATAAGCCATTGAAGAACGCTTCTCCGAACTTTGAAGGTTGACGCCCAATTGACCAGCAAGCGCTCCATTCCTAATTGCCCAGGCAATCGCAAAATTACCCAAGCAATCCGATTAGATCCAATTGACGAAACGATTGAGCTACTCTAGCACTCTATTAGCACGATAGTCCATTCGACCATCACACCACAACTCACAATAACCCGACCTACTCTCTTATTAGATTACTTTATCCTTTATTTCTATTTTCTTAGTTTATTTTACTTATTATTCATAACCATTCAATATATCTCTTACAAAGTAGTGGGTTAAGCAAAGTGGCCTAAACCAATCCCTGTGGAGATGATATATTTACTATACTATTACTTGCGACGTGTATGCTTGCACCATTTGTGTTGCACTCAAAACGCGCAACAAGTTGTTGGCGCCGTTGCCGGGGATTGGCAATTGGTGTTAGTTGTTTTTTTTGTTGGATTTTTTTTATGTTTACTAACTTTTCTTTTTTGTTTGTTTTATAAAAAAATCAGGTGTGCTACAAAGTTAAGGGACAACAACATGAGGGGAAATAAAAGTCGATCTATTAGAGAATTTATGTAGGAAGATAGGAATCAATCCAATCAAGAATTTGTTATACTCACCGATGATTACCTATACCAACCGAGAAAAGCCCAAAGAGCCTATACCGTGGAAAGCTCTTGCGCTTGTTGTGAAGAGCATCATGTGTTTGAAAATTGCCCTCAAAATCCCGGTGCATATAGCTATATAGAGGACCATAGTTGGAACCATCAGCAAAATCCTTCATGGTATGATCAAAATGCTCAAATTTTTTTACCGTAACATTTTGTTGCTGCAACAGATATGCCATGGCAATATAGTCCTCGTCAAGAACATTCAAATTCCCTGGAGGAAACGTTTCAAGATTTCATGGCTAGACCTGATTCTCTTCTCGAATTCAATCAATTACCACTGCAATATGGTAACTTTCAAGAAATATCAAATTCCATAGATGCGAGAATAGCCAGGATGGATGTACTCTTGAGAGAAGCAGAAGATCGATCGAGGAGATTAACATATGTCTTGGATAACATGCCCCAACAATTAAGTCATAGGGATACTGAAGTCCCAAGGCAAGAAGACAACGAGCAATATGAAGAAAGCTCCCCGATGTGCAGGGAAAAACTAAAACCTCCAAGTCAATAGCATGTTGATGAGAAAGACTGCCCAACACTGGATGAGCCTAAGCAACAAATTGCCACGACAATGATTGAGGAGCCTGAACAGAGTAATTTCTCGACAACACTTAATGAAGTTGAGAACAACAATGCTACAGCAAATTCTAAGGAATCTAATGCACATAATGTTACAACACTGACGCTAAAGTAGAAATTTGTGGATTGCTCTTATCCACCATTGCCATGGCAATTGCACGACCACATGCATGACCAAAATGATGGCAATACCGTGTTAATGGAATATAAGCAGGTGATGAATGAACCTTTTGAATTCTTTAAAAACTCACCTCATCCTTTGTAGGCATTCCTTGAGGAACCAACGCTGGTAGATTTGAAGCCATCAAAATCTCTACTGGTGGAGATGTTTGAGAGGCCTAAAGAAAATGGTGTCTAGACTCATGAAGCTTTTTAGAAAATTGGTCATTCCCTTGACTTACATTGAATTTTGGCAGAAGATTGCCACGGCAATTGGCTGGCACAACAATTGCCATGACAACGAAGGCTACATCCAACCATGACAGATTTTGACAAAAATGAGGTAATTAAATGGTTGGGTGTTGATATAATTTTTCCTATTAATATATACATCCCTTCAAGAGTAGTAGCAAGGTGGAAGGTATGCATGGACTACAAGGGAACACAAAAGAAAGACACCTCCACCAAGGTACTACACAAGGGAGTGGTTGTGATCATAATGGCCCAACCTTTTTTGGGCAATATTATTACTCGATGGAGGGTGCGGATGGACTATAAGAAGTATTAGAAATGACCCTCATCAAGTTTTCTTTAAGGCAATCCAATTCCCTTCATTTTTTTCTTTTCAGTTTATTTTGATTTTAGTTTTTGCTTTGTTTTCCATTTTAATAAGACCAGGGTGTTGAGAGAATCCTAGACAATTTGACTTGTCACTGAAAAGGAACATGGCCCGGCAACTGAAGCTGGAAATTTTGGACCAAGTGCGAATGGAATTACTGCGGCAACCCCTACACTGCACAAAGAATTCCCAAGACGCCACATCTGCATCATTAAAGTACCACCTTTGGATGTGCCAATAAAACGACCATTGAAGCATAAAGATTCAATCTCATAAGAAATAATGAAGGAGAGTGAGTCGATTGAGGAAGTCAAGGAAATTGGAGAACGTAAGCATGTATAACATCCACAACCAGTGAGGCGATGTAGCACACGTGCCAAGCAAACAACCACACAGGTGCTATGAATTTGGGGTGACGACCTCTTCTATTAACTCTTGAGCATTTCATTTTTATTTGTTTAATTTTGCATGCATTGAGGAAAATGTTTCTCTCGAGTTTGGGTGTTGTCTTGCCTTTTTTTGTCTGACTCATTATAGTTTGCATCACACGCCACGACAATTTGCCTGACTGAACTTGTTAACAACCTGCTGTGATATCTGATGATGATTTATTTGCCACGACACTAAGAGAACTTTTGACTCTAGGCTCAGCAGAGAAAGTTGCTTAGGATTTCGTTATGATGCAGCTTTAACAAACACTGTTGTGACTAGTTAATTTAGGAGAATCTAGTGAACCTTAGGCAACTAATATTAGAAAAATGCTAGAGGTGCCCTACTGGCTCTAGCCAAAAAAATGATGAAAAATGATGAACAATGAACCTTTGCTAGAGGTGCCCGAAACTGGCTCTAGTCTTAGGAATTTAAAAATGCTAGAGGTGCATGAAACTGGCTCTAGTCTTAGGAATTTTAAAAAAATGCTAGAGGTGCCCGAAACTGGCTCTAGTTAGATCGCTTGCCCAAAAAATTATGAAAAATGATGAACAATGAACCTTTGCTAGAGGTGCCCAAAACTGGCTCTAGTCTTAGGAATTTAAAAATGCTAGAAGTGCCTGAAACTGGCTCTAGTCTTAGGAATTTTAAAAAAATGCTAGAGGTGCCCAAAACTGGCTCTAGTCTTGGAACTCTTATGATTAACTTGTACATAACTACGAACACACTTCACTTGCATCATACTAAATTTTGAGAAATTTTTTTGTGTTTTGCCTAAAGTCAAAAAGGTAATAAAATCTAGATGCCACAGTTCTGAGGATTGAAGTCAGGCATGCAACTTGTTCATGATTGGTAAATGCCTTGGCATGTGCTTGTTAGTTTTGCATTGCTTGAGGATAAGCAATAGTTCGAGTTTGGGGTGTGATAAGTGTAGTGATGTCCCGCTCTCGCTAAAAATGATGTGTTTTTATTTTTTGGAAGAAAAATTTCCGCGTGGGATTTTCTAAAACCCGTATTTTATTTAAAAATTGGAGTCGCCACCGGCCACTTAGGTAGGTCGGACACCATGAAACCAGAGATTTAAAAAACTATTGGGTTCAGGAGTCGGTTACGGATGGGGAAGGATTAGCACCCCCACACCGCCCAAAATTGGTACTTTAGTAATTACCGCTTTATTAATATTGGATTTTCTGGGTTAAAGTGAGGATTAGTTTAAAATTCGGTTATAATTGCGAGTAAATTTTAAGGGCCCTGTTATCCGAGAGTAAACGCCCAACCACTATCACTACGCCCGACATCGGCCCGTTTACGCTCGGATAAAAGGGCACCGCATTGACAATTTATATTCCATTATGCAACTTTAGAGAAATAATTTGGAAACATGCATTCGCATTGACATGGTAAAAGACAAAATAAATAATGAAAAACATGGATATCACAAAATTAGACAAAAACGATAACAACACGAACATAGCAGATAGTGATAATAATAATAATAATAACGAGACATAAATAAATAGAAACCATGTGGGAAATAAAAAACACATACTTCAAGAATACATACATATTAAAACTGAACACACAAAGTAACATATGCCTGACATAAAAGTATTATGATGTTAATTTCACGAATCAAAACAACATGTTAACAAAGAAACTAATACCTAGTACATAACATATGACATAATATGCATACACAAATAAATAAATAAGGACATGGCCTTATACATGACAAAAACACCCTAATATGTAACCTAAAAACATACAACACATACTATCATAAACATGCCACGAAATCCAAACTAAAGTATGACAAAAAATGAATATGGGCAAAAATGATAAAAAGAAAACAACCTATCTAAAACATAAATAAATACGGTCAAACGTGACATTTATGAATACAACAAGTAATAGAACATGTTAAAAAACGAATAAATCATAAGTAAGCAATGAATATTTAGAACATAAAAACAAGGACTAAAATGCTAAGAAATGAAACAGAAATGCTGAAATTAAAAGGCGATAAAACTCAATTTAAGGATGTGATTATAAGCCTAAGGAAACTTAAAAGGACCGGGGCTGTAAAATACCCATGCGGCACGCTTGAAATGAAATTTTCAAAAACGCGGAAGTCCTTGGGGCGTAATTTGACCATTTGAAAACTGATTTCATTTGATTAAGGGACGAAAATGAAAGATTTTAAAAACTACAAGGGACCAGGATTGTGAATAAACCAAGGGGCATACTCGGTTTGAAAATACCCAAAACGCGGGATGACTTTTGGTGTAATTAGACCAATTTTAAATGGGGATTTATTTATAAACCCCTTAACTGGCCTCCCCTCTCCCTTTTTTTCTCATTTTTTCTCAGCCCCGGCATCACTCCCCATTTTCTCTCAAATATACAAACTCAAACCCTTGAGAAACCCAAAAACCGGCCGCTATCCGCCGTCCCTTCCGCCGCCGACCGCCGCTAGCCGGCGCCGGCGAACCAAAAGAAATGCCCCAAAACCAACCTCTCTTCAAGCTGAACTCAAATCTGAACTTAGATTTACACTAGGACTCACCCTTTTGCCTAGATCTAAAAAATAAAATCCGAAGCTTTTTCCCCTTTTTTTAAAAAAAAATTTGTAAACCAAGACCAAACAACCCCTCCCCTTTTACCGGTTCACAGTGTTTGGCTTAAGAGCCTTACAACTTATCACCGGCGGCGGGGGGCTCTTCCAACGAGGGTAAGAACCTAGTTCTTTTCCTTTTTTTTGTTGCTTATGCCCTTGAAAGATATTCATGCTATAAAAGTAGCAAGAAAAATACCACTGGACTTGCGTTGCCTCTTTTTTTTTGTATTTCTGAAAACTGGTGATAATACACTTTCTGTTGGATGTTATATCCTTGTTTTTCATCTCTGTTTTTTGTAGAATATAATACATATTACATATCTTGTTCAATTTGGTACTGACACCCTGTATTTTCATTTTTTTGTGCATCTGAGCATGGTGGTTGGTACGACGGTATGGTGGAGGAGTGGAGAGAGTCATGGTGGTGGTGTCCTCTATCAGATCCATTCACGGTCGTTGGATCAGATCTGATCCAACAGCTATGATTACATGGGGGATGAGCGGCCTAGATCGAGCCTTGAAATGGGTGCAGCTACATCTGATCTTGACGCGTGGCAGAGGGGTAATGAACGGTCTCGCGAGTGCGCGAGTGGGAGGCGAGAGGTATGGAGAGTGACATCACGCGCGCCAGCTGGATTATCTTGGACTGATCTGGACCGTTGGATCAAGACTTGATCCAACGGCCCAGATGACGGCGGCTGCAAGATAAAGGAGAGTTATCAGACTTAGTTTTTAGGGTTTTTAATATACTGGGTCAGGCCAATATGGGCCTTGTAACATATTTTGGGTCTGTAATATATATTGGACTGGACTGTTAATTAATGAGCTTTTATTAATAAAACTTCTTGGATTTTATTTTAAATTATCCCAATAATAATAATAATAATAATAATAATAATAATAATACGATAATAATAACATATACACATATATAATTTATGTACATATAACCATTCATGTAAATTAACATATACCATATAACATTCGAACACACATATACATATATTTGCTCTCACACCTAATTAATGTAAGTATACAAACATTATACATACTACAAACATACATAGTACATGCACATGCCAACCACATATATCACATACACCCAAGCACATACATACATGCATCTTATACACACAAAATAAGTATAACCAAATACCCCCTAGTACATATATAAACTATTAAAACGTACGTGACATGTGACACACATACACCGCACATAGTATGTATAATACGCATGCGCTTACATATATTACACACATTTTGTACACATTAATCACATATATAGTAATCATATAATATAACATTTATACGTGCAATAATAATACCTCATTAATTATTACGATAATATATTAACAATATTTACAAACCGGATAAAAATGAGTGATTACAGTTGCCCCTCTTTGCTTGTTCTTGTGAAACGAGAATAAAGCAAAGACCAAAAGCACTCATTTTTATATGACTTCCCTGTTCACGACTTCAGAATCACGTGTTCTTCTGGAACTCTTCGTTTTTCCTCGTCAATCTTCGTGCTCGTAAGTTCTTCCCCAGATAGAACTTCTTCACCTTTGGTTCTTTTTGAGATTTTGGAGTTAGGGTTCTTCCTCTATGGAACCTTCCACTGGGGCTTGAAAATGTAGGCTTCTCCTTTATATAATCCTTGTCTTCGATTTTTCTTTCCTCTTTTCTTTTCTTCTTTTTCGTTTCTTCTATTTTCTTCTTTCTTTTTTTTTACGAGGCTGTTGTCATTTTTGGACCTACGCTACTAAGGCTGCCGCATCATGCCCGAAGGACTTATTGATGGCCCGAAGGACTTATCATCATGCTCAAAAGACTTACTGATGGCCCAAAGGACTTAACATCATGCCTGAAGGACTTACCGATGACCCGAAAGATTTAACATCTGGGCCTCACGTCGCTATAGCTGTCGTTCTTTCGGGACTCACGCTATTCATGCTGCCGCATCATGCCCGAAGGACTTACTGATGGCCCGAAGGACTTATCACTATTCTCGAAAGACTTATTGGTGGCCCAAAGGACTTAACATCGTGCCTGAATGACTTACCGATGACCCGAATGATTTAACATCTGGGTCTCACGCCGCTATGGCTGCCGTTCTTTCGGGACTCACGCCGCTATGCTGCCGCATCATGCCCGGCGACTTACCGATGGCCCGGCGACTTATCACCATGCTCGAAAGACTTATTGGTGGCCCGAAGGACTTAACATCGTGCCCGAAGGACTTACCGATGACCCGAAGGATTTAACATCTGGGTCTCACGATGCTATGGCTACTGTTCTTTCGGGACTTTGGTAAATTCTTCGATAATTCTTCAAATACCTGTTTAGGAACAAGCAAAATTGGCATGCCCCTATCTATATGATGCATGCAATGTCGTGCTTTCTTCTTCTTCTTCTTCTCTTTTCCTTGTTTCTTTTTCCCCTTTTTATCCTCATTTTCTCTCACTCTCTTTTCTTTTTCTTTTTATTGTTAGTCTGGTTTAAAATCTTATGTCCTGAAAAGTCATTCTTCGGATTTCTCTATTTCCTTTCCTTTTGCGGTATGCTCAGTTTTGATCTTCATTTCCGTCAAATTTTGTTCAATGAGCACCCGCTCTTGTTCTTTTGCACGAGCACCCGCCTTTCTTCTTCGGGGTCTCTGCCTGCTTCACCAACAAACACTATATCATGTGTGTGCAAAGATTCTTACTATTCCTTCTGTTCTGCACTGCCCCATTCGATCATGCTCGACTACCTTCCAGTTCTTTTAACCCAACATTCTAAGTATTTGTTAGTTTCATCATCGGGGTGAGCAAAATGCTTCTTAACCTCAATCTTCTTGTTGCCTCTTGACGGGCACCATTCATCGATCTCTGTGCTTTAATTCTTTGGAGACTCACTGTTTACTTTTTACCGTCCCCACACTTTGTAAGCTCATTCTTGTCATGTTTCGTCCTTCATTTTCTTGAACCAAACAAGGCATCATGGCTGGAATCCGCTTCTTGTTCTTGAGCTGTCTGACACCTATACTTCTGTCATCATCTTCATTCTATGCATTGTGGGGTCATGGTGCTTCAATAGTATCCGCAACCTTGTGTTCTGGATCTTATCCTTGAGGTAATACATGGAAATCTTTGTTGCTTTAACTTGTCAATTTGCTGATTGGTGTTCCACTGAAGGGTATCATTTAGATTAACATGCAAGATCTTGAAAACACAGCATAGGAGCTCTGGATATCATGTGCAAGAGTGGCTTAGATTCAACCACTCGGTAATTCAAGGATGTGAAGTCTTCCCTGGTGACTCGATTCATCCTCATGATTACCGCGTTGCTGTAAAGTATTACTCTTTCTCAATTCTCATTATCTACTCCGCCCCCAAAAGGGTGGGCTTGTATAACCACTCGAGCACAAAAATATTACTCTAGGAATAGAGTTCTGGGTGGTGCAAGTCTTAATTTTTCCTATGATATCGCCTATTTTCTTTCTTTTCTTTTTTTTTCTTTCTTTTTCCTCTTTTCATCATATTTCCTTTTTTCTTATTTTCTTCTTTTTCATATTTCTCTTCCTTTTTTGTTTTGTTTTTTGTTGTTTTTTTCGCTTTTATCATTATTTGAGGAAATCAATTCGTCACAGTCCTTTGTCTTGAGGACAACGATGGAGTAAACAACACTACCCCAAGTTACTCGGCATAGTCACGATTTGAAAATATTACCATCACTCATGAAGCTAAGGTTTCTTGAATTGGATGATGTATCTCCACCTTATCGCTTCAGTGGAGTGCCCCAAAATTCCCGTACTCTTATCCGAACAAGCCTATTACCAGGTTTCGAACATAGGAGTACTTTTTTATTATTATTCTCTCCTTCTTTATTTTTCATTTCTTTCTTTTTCTTTCTTCCCTTTTTCTTCAATTCTCCCCCTTTTTAATTCTTATTTTTTATTTCTTTACTACCTAGAAGATTATGTCTAGAGTTTCAATTTCAAGCAACTCTACATGGTTAACATTTAGAGCTTTTTCGTCCTTGAACATCATCGAAAGAGTAATAATCTCGCTTTGCTGACCAGATTTCGGTGGGGAAGATCACACATCATCGTTGTCACGACATCTATCTAATGTCACATCTTGCAATTGATATCCACTGTCCTACAACGGCGAGAAAATATCTATGTGCTTTCAAAAACATTATATGTTAAGAGAAATGTGTTCTTTATTGAAATAAAAATCAACAAACATGCCCCATCACAAAAGATCTTTACCACAAGGGGGCCACATGTAGTAGAGTTGATTCCTTGTATTGCTTCAGGAAGGTATTTTAACGTAGAGACATCTCTGGCTTCTTCAGCACTATGTAGACTTGCCCCTCATTCTTGGTCTTCCATTGCTTGATCAGCTCTTGTGTCAGGGTTCAATCATTGACCAGCTTCTTGATTTCCTCCAATAAAGGTCTACATTTTCTGGTGGGATGCCCCGGTGCCCCCATATGGAATTCGCATGTGCTACTTGAGTCAAAACTATGGACATACGGATCAGGTGTAATTTTCATCGGCCTAGGAACAAGATAGTGACCCCCTACCAGATGAGGCCAAATGTCTGAGATAGATGTTCCAAACACTTCCAAATTTGCGCTCATCCGAGGAATTTTCCTTGATGACCCCGATTTGTCAGTCTGTCTCCTTCTTTTACGGCCACGCGAACCCTGGAGATGACACTCATTTACCTCTCCATCCTTATCTATCTTATCTTCGATTCGGTCCTTACACTTTAGACCTCATTTTCCTTCTTTGATTGCATATTCTATCCTCTCTCCAATTGTCATGAAATCTTCGAATCCGTTTCTTGATTTCTCCAACATCACATCGAAGAAGGGAGAGGGAAGCGTTGCATGGAATAGGGGAGTCAACTCTTCTTCCGCTATAGGAGGTTGGACTTGGGTTGCCAAACATCGCCACCTTAGTGCATATTCCCTGAAGCTTTCACTTGGTCTCATTTTCTCATTCTGAAGAAACTGCCGACAGGGTGCTAAATCTAAAGCATATTTGTATTGACCCAAGAAGGCATTAGCGAGGTCACCCCATGACCTAACTTGGTTTCTGTTCAAACGGTTATACCACACTGCTGCTGGTCCTGTCATGCTATCATGGAAATGGTGGATCAACAATTCTTCGTTCTTCACGTATCATTCCATTTTTCTACAAAACATGGTTAAGTGAATCTTCGGGCAGCTGGTTCTGTCATACTGCGTAAATCTGGGAACCTTGAAATCCGGAGGAATGACCAAATCAGGGACTAGGCAGAGTTCCCTCGTATTGAAAACATTTATCTTTCCTTTCTTCTTAAGCTCTTTCTCGATTTTTTCTTCTAGCTGGTCATGCCTTGACTCTTCAGTTCGTTCCATTTTCCAACTAATTCTGCCATCGAACCTCAAGTGTTAAATGATGAAGTGCCATGCGATGATAAAATTATTAAACGATGCAAAGGACGTGATGCAAATGCAATGCATGAATGCAATAAAGCATCGATTCCGAAAGTGATTTGTCCCTATAGGACATCTTTCATTCAGACTATAAGGTTTCATTACATCCGGTATTAGGGTTTTACAGATAGTGGTGAGCCCTGGCACCTAATGTCTTGACCTCATTCAACAGTCCTGTCAGCTTTCCTTCGCGGTCCAATGCCGGATCCATATTCTGGCTTATTGGTGCTGCTGCATCGGCTAAATCTGCTACCTGTTGAGCTACTTGTCGGGCTTGAGTCGTAACCCTCTTCATGTCCCGGTCTTTCTCCCGTTTTGTTTGCTCGACCTTTTGTAACTGAACGGTCATTGCCCCAGCACGGATCTTACTGGTACGTAAAGCAGTCTCGAGCCTCGCTATCTGTTCTTTGAGTGCTGCGTTTTCCATTTGAAAGGCTTGTGATTCATTCCTTTCCTGCTGCAGACTTGATTTCAGGATATCTTCCATGGCCAGACTACTTTCCATCTCACTTTGGAGAATGTCGCGTTGGCCCTCAGCTTCTTCCAGCTTCTGTGATAATGATCTGACTTTATTCTTACTATTCTTGCATTTCTGCTTCCAGCGTTCTGAACCGTTCCTCAGCTGAATTATACCATTGACCCACTCTTCCGCAGTGTCACCCAAACCGAAACTCTTGAATTCAAAGTGCAGCTTCTGGTACTCGTCTTGTACATTCTTTAATTTTATGCTCAGATCGTGCCTCTCATGCTCGAGCTGGCCGCACTTGCGTGCAAGTTCATCTTCTGAGACGCTTTTATTCTTGACTCCTAACTTTATCCCGCTTGAGTGACCCACTTCTGTGTTACCCGAACCTTGGGCTGGGTATTGACCCTCCTTCGACTTTGCCTCTCGGGCAACGACTGGCTGGCTGCAAAATCGGGGTTCTCCGTCTTCGAAACCCAAAATTCCCATTCTGATAAGATCTCGAACTCTGTCCTTCAGGGCCCTACAATTTTCAGTGTGATGACTCGAATCGCCTATGTGGTAGCCGCACCAGACACGACTGTTGTAATCCTTCGGATAAGGAGGTTTTCTTGGTATAGACTTCACTGGTATGATAAGGCTCCTTTCGATAAGCAACGAAAGTAACTCGGTTTATCTCATGGGCATAGGATAATGCCTTCCGATGTCATTAGATTCTCGAACTTCCCCTGGTTTTGCCTCTGTTCCCTGGGTATCTACCTCAGATATGCTACTTGTCTGCTTCTTGAGATTGATCACAAAGGGATTCGATTTGTCATATTTAATAGTGTTGTTTGTTTCGACATTCTGACCATTCTGTTCCACATTCTGATCCTCGATCGAATCTTTTCTGAGTTCGACATGCTGCTTGCCTTTCATCATAGCATTCATCTGATCCATCATCTCGGACATCTGCTTCTTTAGTTCTTGTATTTCATCTTGTTTGTCACCAGGATTGACACTGCTTACCGAATCTGTTCTGGAGTCCTTGAATGATTCTTCTTCGGCTGTCCCTGGCCTAGTCTCAGGATGGAACTCTGGAATTGGACCCCTTTCCTTCAGATCAAAGAACCTTTGGTCCATCATGAACAATCTTCTACTATGGGAGAAATCACTCGGGAATCAATGCCCCTGTGTAATGCGAATGAGATGATATGCAAAAACAAAGCAAAAAGAAAACAAGTCAGTACCGAACAAAAATGATAAGTACGTAATAAAAGGGCAAATTAAATGCGATAAGCAAACAAGGCAATCCTACTTACATTCCATCTAAGACACCTAGGTTATCCGCATGGCTCTAACAGGGTGGGTTTCTATGTGTTCTCTATATGCAGTTTTGGTTCTAGGAGGTACCCGAATTGTCCTCGCTGTCCTCTACTAAGAGTAGCAAGGCCCCCGATCATCACCCATTATGGGCTCCTTTCAACTGGGTTCAATTCAGGGGGACCCATTCGCTTATGCCCGTACGAAGGAACGATATCCTTACGAAAGCATAAGGTACTCGAGCCCCGAAGGTACTTGCTAGGCCCATACGGGAGAACGATATCTCCACGAAAGCATTAGCGTTTTCCCCTCACTAAAAAAGGTTTATATGTCATATTTTAAATGCGTTAAAATAAACGCGCAATTATAACCGAATGTTAATTTAATAGTCACTTTAATCCGGAATTTCCAATATCAGTAAAGCGATGATTACTTAAAAAGCTTGACTCTCATTTGTTTTTTTTAAAAAAACAAAAACGTCCCCAGCGGAGTCACCATCTATAGCGATGTCCCGCTCTCGCTAAAAATGATGTGTTTTTATTTTTTGGAATTTTTTTTCTGCGTGGGATTTTATAAAACCCGTATTTTATTTAAAAATTAGAGTTGCCACCGGCCACTTAGGTAGGCCGGACACCATAAAACCAGAGATTTAAAAAACTATTGGGTTCGGGAGTTGGTTACAGATGGGGAAGGATTAGCACCCCCACACCGCCCAAAATTGGTACTTTAATAATTCCCTCTTTATTAATATTGGATTTTCTGGGTTAAAGTGACGATTAGTTTAAAATTCGGTTATAATTGCGAGTAAATTTTAAGGGCCCTGTTATCCGAGAGTAAACGCCCAACCACTATCACTACGCCTGATACTGGCCCCGTTTACGCTCGGATAAAAGGACACCGCATTGACAATTTATATTCCATTATACAACTTTAGAGAAAGAATTTGGAAACATGCATTCGCATTGACATGGTAAAAGACAAAATAAATAATGAAAAACATGGATATCACAAAATTAGACAAAAACGATAACAACACGAACATAGCACATAGTGATAATAATAATAATAATAACGAGACATAAATAAATAAAAAACATGTGGGAAATAAAAAACACATACTTCAAGAATACATACATATTAAAACTGAACACACAATGTAACATATGCCTGACATAAAAGTATTATGATGTTAATTTCACGAATCAAAACAACATGTTAACAAAGAAACTAATACCTAGTACATAACATATGACATAATATGCATACACAAATAAATAAATAAAGACATGGCCTTATACATGACAAAAACACCCTAATATGTAACCTAAAAACATACAACACATACTATCATAAACATGCCACGAAAACCAAACTAAAGTATGATAAAAAAATGAATATGGGCAAAAATGATAAAAAGAAAACAGCCTATCTAAAACATAAATAAACACGGTCAAACGTGACATTTATGAATACAACAAATAATAGAACATGTTAAAAAACGAATAAAACATAAGTAAGCAATGAATATTTAGAACATAAAAACAAGGACTGAAATGCTAAGAAATGAAACAGAAATGCGGAAATTAAAAGGAGATAAAACTCGATTTAAGGACGTGATTATAAGCCTAAGGAATCTTAAAAGGACCGGGGATGTAAAATACCCATGCGACACGCTTGAAATGAAATTTTCAAAAACGCGGAAGTCCTTGGGGCGTAATTTGACCATTTGAAAACTGATTTCATTTGATTAAGGGACAAAAATGAAGATTTTAAAAACTACAAGGGACCAGGATTGTGAATAAACCACGGGGCAGACTCGGTTTCAAAATACCCAAAACGCGGGATGACTTATGGTGTAGTTAGACCAATTTTAAATGGGGATTTAATTATAAACCCCTTAACCGGCCTCCCCTCTCCCTTTTTTCTCATTTTTTCTAAACCCCGGCATCACTCCCCATTTTCTCTCAAATATACAAACTCAAACCCTTGAGAAACCCAGAAACCGGCGGCTATCCTCCGTCCCTTCCGCCGCCAGCCGGCGCCGGCGAACCAAAAGAAACGCCCCAAAACCAACCTCTCTTCAAGCTGAACTCAAATCTAAACTTAGATTTACACTAGGACTCACCCTTTTGCCTAGATCTAAAAAATAAAAGCCGAAACTTTTTCCCTTTTTTTAAAAAAAAATTGTAAACCAAGACCAAACAACCCCTCCTCTTTTACCGGTTCACCGTGTTTGGCTTAAGAGCCTTACAGCTTATCACCGGCGGTGGGGGGCTCTTCCAACGAGGGTAAGAACCTAGTTCTTTTCCTTTTTTTTTGTGCTTATGCCATTGAAAGATATGCATGCAATAAGAGTAGCAAGAAAAATACCACTGGACTTGCGTTGCCTCTTTTTTTTGTATTTCTGAAAACTAGTGATAATACACTTTCTGTTGGATGCTATATCCTTCTTTTTCATCTCTGTTTTTTGTAGAATATAATACATATTACATATCTTGTTCGATTTGTTACTGACACCCTGTATTTTCATTTTTTGTGCATCTGAGCATGGTGGTTGGTACGGCGGTATGGTGGAGGAGTGGAGAGAGTCATGGTGGTGGTGTCCTCTGTCAGATCCATTCAAGGCCGTTGGATCATATCTGATCCAACGGCTATTATTACATGGGGGATGAGCGGCCTAGATCGAGCCTTGAAATGAGTGCAGCTACATCTGATCTTGACGCGTGGCAGAGGGATAATGAACGCTCTCGCGCGTGCGCGAGTGGGAGGCGAGCGGTCTGGAGAGTGACATCACGCGCGCCAGCTAGATTATCTTGGATTGATCTGGCCGTTGGATCAAGACTTGATCCAACGGCCCAGATGACGGCGGCTGCAAGATAAAGGAGGGTTATCAGACTTAGTTTTTAGGGTTTTTAATATACTAGGTCAGGCCAATATGGGCCTTGTAACATATTTTGGGTCTGTAATATATATTGGACTGGACTGTTAATTGATGAGCTTTTATTAATAAAACTTCTTGGATTTTATTTTAAATTAGCCCAATAATAATAATAATAATAATAATAATACGATAATAATAACATATACGCATATATAATTTATGTACATATAACCATACATGTAAATTAACATATACCATATAACATTCGAACACACATATACATATATTTGCTCTCACACCTAATTAATGTAAGTATACAAACATTATACATACTACAAACATACATAGTACATGCACATGCCAACCACATATATCGCATACACCCAAGCACATACATACATGCATCTTATACACACAAAATAAGTATAACCAAATACCCCCTAGTACATATATAAACTATTAAAATGTATGTGACATGTGACACACATACACCACACATAGTATGTATAATACGCATGCGCTTACATATATTACACACATTTTGTACACATTAATCACATATATAGTAATCATATAATATAACATGTATACGTGCAATAATAATACCTCATTAATTATTACGCTAATATATTAACAATATTTACAAACCAGATAAAAATGAGTGATTACAATAAGTGTGTAAAAGTACTGTTTTCTAACCCTTTTTACTCATATTATTGTTAGACTTAGGCCCATTTTAGTTGCATTTGTAACCACTCATGCATAATTTCATAGTTTTTCTATTTGGAGGGCTTGATCTTGTGTTTTGCTATTTTGTGGAAAAGTCGTTACTTTGGTGCTTTAATTTGTGCAGGTCTGGATTGCCAAGGCAAGTGCTAATTGCCGAGGCAAGTCGGGATAAATCTGCCCATTTTTGGATAAACTCGAAATTCAATGGATAAGCCCCCAAAATCCAGATTTACAAGAGGAAATTGATGGAGATAAAGACTCCAATTATTGAGGAGTTCTTGGTGATAAAGATGGAAGATATTAATTATCTTTTATCCAATTTAATTAAGCCCAATCCTATCCTAATCAACAAGCATTATCCATAAGAAATTCAAGAGTTTGATCAGATGAGGAACTAATCTCCATAGAATTCCAACGCAATCCAGCTCCAATATAAATCAACTTCTCCTATCAACAAACAACCGATCAATCATCTCTTTAAATAGAGATCAAACCTACGATTGGAAGGGAAAAGAGAGGGGAAACGAAGAAAGAGAGCTGATCGCAAGGCACCATCTTCTTCTTTATTTTTACTTTATGCGATCCATGGCTGGGAAGTTTTCCTTTATATATCTTTCAAACCCAGCCATGAATTGATGTAAATTGGCTGGGTTTATTTTTGGTTTGTGGTTTTGTTAAACGTTTAGATTGTTTATGTTTTTGAGTTTGCAATTTTAATTCAAAGTTTGTTCATTCTTAGTTATTATTTTAATTACGAGTGAATTGGGAGAGGATCTCGTGAATTCATCCATTTATCTAACATTGGGAGAGTTAGATTCAAGAAATGAATGAGCATGGTCTTCATACAAATGAATGTTGGTGAAGACTAATTCGACTTAGGAATAAGTAGCGAATTTCAACAGCTAAGAGAAGCGCAAGATCGGTTGTTGTCCACCAATGGTTAACGCAAGGATGTATCACCAAGGCATGCACAATTAACAGTGTTTTGAGTTAGGGATAACGAGAAGCCATTAAAGAATACTTCACCGAACTTTGAAGGTTGACACCTAATTGCCTAAGCAATCTCTCTAACGGTGCAAGTATACACGTCGCAAGTAATAGTATAGTAAAGATATCGTCTCCACAGGATTGGTTTGGGCCACTTTGCTTAAGCTACTTGTTGTAAGAGATAGATTGAATAGTGATGAATAATAAGTAAAATAAACTAAGTAAACAGAAATAAAGGATAAAGTAATCGAATAAGAGAGTAGGTCAGGTTATTGTGAGTTGTGGTGTGATGGTCGAATGGACTGTCGTGGTAGTTCAGTGCTAGAGTAGCTCAATCGTTTTGTCAATTGGATCCACTCGCATTGCTTGGGCACAAACTCTCATGCATCTTGAAGAAGCAAGGAGGACTTGTCACGCACTATCGGAGCTCCTGTATAGACCTTCAGTCTTTGGTTGTTAACCTTGAAGACGGTGTCATCGTCAAGGTTCTTGATGTCCATGGCACCATGAGGATAGACCTTGTACACTTGGAAAGGGTCTGACCATTGTGACTTGAGTTTGTCTGGGAAAAGCTTGAGCCTAGAGTTGTAAAGGATAACTTGTTGTCCTTCTAAAAAATGTCGTGGCAAGAGATGCTTGCCGTGCCACTTCTTTGTTTTCTCCTTGTACAAGCGTGCATTCTCATAAGCTTGGGCTCTAAATTCTTCCATCTCACTCAGCTCTAATAGCCTCTTTCTCCAGCTAACAGGGCATCCATGTTGATCTTTTTAGTGGCCCAATAAGCTTTGTGTTCTAGCTTGTGGATTGTAACCGTGTAATTAGAGTTTATTTCTAAGTCGGTAACTAGTAGTTTAGATTTACTAGAAGTCTTCTTTAAATTAGAAATAAAGTCTTATTTATCTTTTTTAAATTAAAGATAAAGTCTTATTTAAATTAGAGATAAAATTATAGTTTTAGCTATACTAAAATTCTGTAATTGCTTATTTAAAGGCTCACCTTATACACATTTGAATAAGAAAAATAAGATAAAATATAGATAAACACATTGTTCTCTGTTGAAAATACTATTTTTGTTATATCGTTAAACTCTAGCTTTTCATATTTTATTGTTCATTGTTCACCAGCATTCACCTTCTTCGGCCACCATGGCTTCTTTCTCACATAGTATTAGAGCCACAGAAGATCCTGACGCCGGTTCTCTTTTGCTGTCGCTGAAGGTCATGAAACTATTTTTCTTCTGCTACTGACAAATTATCAGATATGTCCTGTGAAGAATGCCTAATTACTTCCTCTGATATTCACCTTTATTCAATCACGAGATGCCTGGTAGTGTTCTTTTAATGGTTCTATCTTAGCCATCCATTTTAAAAGATAGAAAAATGTTATAGTTTAGCCTTAAAAACTATTGGTTCTATCTTAGCCATCCATTATAAAAGATAGGGAAAGGAATTTACATCAAAGATCCAAGCTATGTTTTTAGTATGTGTAACTACCAGCTTGAGGGGGGTGTAGATTCATGTCATCACAGCCTACATCTTTCGCATCATAAATCCAGTCAAGGACTACATCAAGTGGAGCATCCAATGGAGAATATTGATAATCCAACTGATGCATCAATTAAATCAAAGACTCTCAAGAAAGGGGAGCATTTTTTCTCTAAGGAATAGCACGTGAAGTTTGAGTTGCTGTCAAAAAAATCAGCAAAGATAAAATTGTTGGTTTTTTCTTCTTCTTCTTTTTTGCACAAGGCATCGCATCCAAGATCCAAGCTGGTTCTCTACTATGTTTACTCACCAGTTTGAGGGGGAGTGTGGATTGTAACCATGTAATTAGAGTTTATTTCTAAGTCAGTAACTAGTAGTTTAGATTTACTAGAAGTCTTCTTTAAATTAGAAATAAAGTCTTATTTATCTTCTTTAAATTAGAGATAAAGTCTTATTTAAATTAGAGATAAAAGTATAGTTTTAGCTATACTAAAATTCTATAATTGCTTATTTAAAGGCTCACCTTATACACATTTGAATAAGAAAAATAAGAGAAAATACAGATAAACACATTGTTCTATGTTGAAAATACTATTTTTGTTCTATCGTTAAACTCTAACTTTTCATATTTTATTGTTCATTGTTCACCGGCATTCATCTTCTTCGGTCATCATGGCCTGTTTCTCACATAGCTCGACGGGAAGATGGCATGCTTTGCCATAGATAATTTTGAATGGGGACATTCCCAAAGGAGTTTTGAAAGCTGTGCGATAAGCTCATAAGGCTTCATCAATCTTTGGGGACCAGTCTTTCCTTTTGGGGTTGACCACCTTCTCTAATATTTGTTGTATCTCGCGATTGGAAGCTTCAGCTTGGCCATTGGTCTAGGGGTAATATGCCGTAGCAATTTTATGCCTTGCACCATACCTTTGTAATGCTTTAGCAATGAGATTATTGTCGAAGTGGGTTCCTTCATCGCTGATGATGGCTCCTGGGGCTCTAAATCTTGTAAAAATGTTCTTATGAAGGAATTTCAAAACTATCTTGGAGTCATTATTCGGTGTAGCCACTACCTCGGCCCATTTTGACACATAATCCATGGCTAGCAAGATGTAATGATCTCCAAATAATGTGGGGAAGGGTCCCATGAAGTCAATTCCCCATACATCAAAAAGCTCTACTTCCAAAATGTTTTGCAATGGCATTTCATGCCTTCGAGATATATTCCCTGTCCTTTGGCATCTGTCACAAGCCTTGCAAAATTCATGTGCATCTTTGAAGAGTGTGGGCCAATAGAAACCGGATTGTAGGACCTTCGCAGCAGTCCTTTCTCCTCCAAAATAGCCTTCACATGATGAGGAATGGCAATGGAAAATGATTTCTTTTTGCTCATCTTCAGGGACACATCTTCGAATCATTTGGTCATCACATTGCTTGAATAAATAAGGCTCATCCCAAAAGTAGAACCGCACATCATGTCTGAATTTCTTTCTTCCCTGGCTATTCAAATCAGGAGGCAAAATACCATTAACGAGAAAGTTAACAATATCGGCATACCACGAAATTGCTGTAGCAAATAATATTTCTCATTGGGAAAGTCCTCCTTAATTTCTAATTCATCGTTACAATTAACCTTGTTTTCTAGCCTTGAAAGATGATCAACAACTTTATTTTCAGTGCCCTTTCTTTCCCTAACCTCTAAGTCAAATTCTTGCAAAAGAAGTATCCACCTAATAAGTCTAGGTTTAGCATCCTTTTTAGTCACTAAGTACTTAATAGCTGAATGATCAGTGTGTACAATGACTTTAGTTCCTATCAAGTATACTCTAAACTTATCAAATGCAAACACAACAGCCAACAATTCCTTCTCGGTGGTTGTGTAATTGATTTGTGCATCATTTAAAGTGTGACTAGCATAATAGATGACATGAAAAAGATTACCTCTGCGCTGTCCAATTGCTGCCCCTACTGCATAGTGTCACGGCCCACACCTTTTGGTCCGAGACAGTTGCGCAAGGATCCGCCTAAGGGGTTCAAAGCGTCACACATAAGCTCTAATGGTAAGGTCCAATCTGGGGGAAAAACAATGGGTGCTGAGATAATCTTCTCTTGAAGCTCCTTAAATGCACTGTGGCAGTCATCATCAAACACGAAAGGCTAGTTTTGATGTAGCAAAGTGCACAGTGGCTTGGAGATCTTGGATAAGTCTTTTATGAACCTCCTATAGAAGCCAGCATGGCCAAAGAAACTCCTAATGCCTTTCACATTTGTGGGATGAGGTAGCGTCTCGATCACTTCAACCTTTGCTTTGTCAAACTCAATACCTTTTTGCGACATCTTGTGTCTTAAAACGATCTCCTCGACCACCATAAAATGGCACTTCTCCCAATTGAGCACTAAGTTTGCTTCTTCGCATCATTTAAGCACCTTTTCTAAATTACCCAAACATGATTCGAAGTCATCTTCGGAGACTGAGAGATCGTCCTTGAATATCTCCAAAAACACTTCAACCATGTCCGAGAAAATGGCTAGCATGCATCTTTGAAAAGTAGCTGGAGCATTGCAAAGTTCAAAGGGCATCCTCCTAAAGGCATAAGTACCATAGGGGCCTGTGAAGGTTGTCTTCTCTTGATCCTCTAGTGCTATAACAATTTGGTTATACCCTGAGTATCCATCAAGGAAACAATAAAAATATTTGCTTGCCAATCGATTCAGCATTTGATCGATAAATGAGATGAGAAAGCGGTCTTTCTTTGTTGTCTTGTTTAGCTTTCGGTAGTCCATGCAGATCCTTTATCCCGTGACGGTCCTTATAGGTAAGAATTCATTGTCCTCGTTGCTTATCATGGTCATGCCTCCCTTCTTCAGTACACACTGTATTGGGCTGACCCCCAAACTACTAGAAATAGGGTAAATAATTCCAACATCGAGCCACTTGATTATTTCCTTCATCACCACCATCTTCATAACTGGATTAAGCCTTCCTTGGGGTTCAACAGAATTGTTGTGACATTCATCAAGCAGAATTTTGTGCATGCAAATAGTAGGGTTTATACCGTTCAAGTCAGCCACAGTCCATCCTAAAGCTTTTCTATGTTGAGCTAACATATTTATTAAGCTATGCTCTTGGTCAGGAGTAATACTAGAGGAAATTATCATAGGTGAAGTTTCATTGTCACCTAAATAGGAATATTTAAGGTGTGATGGTAACAGTTTTAACTCTAACTTGGGTGCATGCTCAAGTGAAGGTTTCGGAGGAATGAATTCAGCAAAATCTAAAGATTCTAATCGCATAACTGGGTTAGCTATGAGCAAGCTAGATTGTTGCACCTCTTTTGACAGCTCCTCGAGCTCTTCATTGTCATCTTCATTGAGTATCAAATAGTCCTTAACTTCTAAAAAATTGCTACAGCAAAATTCTGTAGCTTTCTTCTTTTTGAGAGAATCCATGTCCTAAAGACTTTGACACTTCTCTAAATCATCCACATATTTGAGGGTGTTGAAGACATTTATGGTCACCCTCTGATTAGCCACTCTCATGGTGAATTCACCCTTCTCACAGTCAATCAAAATGCAGTCAGTGGCTAAGAATGGTCGACCCAAAATGATGGGTGCATTATCATCAGCTTCGCAGTCGAGAATAAGGAAGTCAATTGGAAAAACAAATTTGTCCACCTTTACCACAACATCTTCGATTCTCCTTTCTGGACGAACATGAGATCGATCGGCCAATTATAAAATAACAATGGTAGGCCTTACATTTCCCATACCAAGCTTCATAAATACTGACTTGGGCATTAGATTCACACTAGATCCAAGATCACATAAAGCTCTCCCCACATAGTTATCTCATATCAAGCATGGAATGATAAAGCTAACTGGATCCTTTCTTTTTGATGGCAATTTACTCAACACGGAGTAGCACTCTTTTGTTGTAGTAATTGTCTCGTACCTCTCAACTTTCCTCTTTTTTGTGACAATATCCTTCAGAAACTTTGTATAAGTAGGCATTTGATCAATGGCTTCCAAAAATGGGACATTGATATACAGTTTGTCAAGTATGTCTACAAATTTCTGGAACTGAAATTCTTCCATTTATTTCTTCAATCTTTGAGGGAAGGGTGGTGGGGTCTGACTTCTTCCTCTACTGGTGGGGGTCTATCTTTTGTTGAGCATTATTCTATTTTCCACCAGTAGTTTCACTTGTTGATCTCTCATTCTTGTCCTCTCCAAGAGTTGAATCCTTTTGCAATATTGGTTCTTCATGCACAGTCTTGGGGTTACAATCGTCCGTTTTCTCCCCACCCAAACTTATTTTATTTGTTGAGTTGGGTGTCAGTCCTTAAGGCGAGTGCACTATACTGCTCCTTGCCATGAGGTTTAGTGACTTCAGTATCACTAGGTAAACTGCCTTGCGGTCGAACATGTAAAACTTGTGCAATTTGACCTACTTGAGTTTCCAAAGCTCTCAAAGATGACCTGTGACTTTGTAGCAATGCTTATTGGCTCTTGATAGATGAAGCATGGTCTTGAAATAAAGCCTTTGTAGCTATCATAAAGTCTTGGAAAGTAGCTTCCACAGAGTTGTTGTTCGATGAAGATGTTGAACCCTTGTTACTATTATGCCATGGCATATTTTGTTGAAAACCTAGGGATTCAGTTAGATTTTGTTGCTGATTCATGCTGCCAATATTGTTGTTTCCCTAATTTCCCCAAGAAAGATTAGGATGCTGACGTCATCTTGGGTTATATGTGTTCGAATAGGGGTTGTGGTTGTTCATATTGAAGTCCCCTACGTAGTTGGTAGACTCGTGGTTTTCTAGGCATTCACTCACATGATGATTTCCATCACAACGAACACAAACAGTTGTTACCTTCACTTCCTTCACCTAATGAGGACGTTAGAGATTCTTCAACATATTCGTAATGGCTGACAATTGAGCTGAAAGAGATTCATTGACTTCAAGCTCACGTGTCCCATGAGGTTTTTTCCCTGTTCCAAGTCTTGAAGTAGGAAATTGGTAGTCATTATTTGCTATTCTATCAAGGATATCAAATGCTTCTTCAGGCGACTTGTCCAGTAAAGTTCCATTTGCTTAAGCATCTAGCATCATCTACGTAGGAGCATTGACACCATTGTAAAACATCGTAACTTGTGTCCAATCATGAAAACCATGATTCAAACATTTATGAAGTAGTCCCTTATACCTATCCCAACACTCGTACATCAACTCATCATCAGCTTGACAAAAGGAAGCAATGGCATTCCTTAGCTGGGTGTTCATGTTGGGTGGATTATACCACAGAAAAAAGCTCTTGCACAAATTTGTCCATGTCTCCATGGAACCTGCGGGCACTCCACTCAACCATGCTCGTGCTCTACCACGCAATGAATAAGGAAACAACTTGAGCTTCAACACATCTTCATGCACACCTTGTTGTCTAAAAGAATCACAAACTTCTAAGAAGGCACGACTATGTTGTCTTGCGTCTTCATGAGGCGATCCACCAAATTGCCCATTGGAGTTCAACATGTTGAACATCACCGGTTTAAGTTCAAAGTGGGCTGCCTGAATTTTGGGAGCTACAATCCCAGGGTTGAGATTATCCAAGATAGGATTCAAGTGGTCTCTAATAGCATGTGGGCAAACTATGACTCCATGATTCGCCTCAGCAATAGGATTCTCAACTGGTTGGCCTCCTTAATTTTAAACTCCAAACATGGCTCTTCGAGCTCTTTGTAACAGTCTTGTTTATCAAAAAAGACGTTCAATTTAGGAGCGAAAGGTGATAATGGTTCTTCAGGTCTCTCTCGGGTAATGCAACAGCACAACACCTACAAAACAAAAAGCAAACAAAAATATAAAATAAAGCTATACTAAAAAGAAAAAATGAAATTGTGCAAAACTAAACTCAAAATAACCGATTTCCAACCCTGGCAACAGCGCCAAAAACTTGTTGCGTGTAAGGATGTACTATAAATGATGCACAATCGGTGCAAGTATACACATCGAACAAGTAATAAAGTAATGAGTAAGATCGTCTCCACAGGGATTGAAGGTATTTCAAGTGAGGTTTAAGCACTCAAAACAGAAACAAAATATCAAATGGAAGAGCTGATATGAGCAGTTAAAAGAAATGTTGTGGCAAAAACTATATAAAAAACTAGAACGATACGGTAAGACTTCAAACGTCCTCACACGTGTGGAAACTCTCAATGAGATGATAGGCCAGGTTTATCAAGGAATCCTATGTTTAGTTCTCATGAATGACTAACACTTTCCAACTTATAAGATGCTCGACAGAGCTTATGCATGTGTTTCTAAACTATCTCTAGCAAGAAACTGACAGTAAGAATGCTACAGCAATACCTCTCAGCGTGAACCCTAGCAAGCTACTATCCTTGAAGTACTACTCCTTTTAGTCATTGAAACTCTATCCTTATCTCTAAGGTGATTTAGGGTTCTGCCTCTCAGCATCAAACCTCATTGTTCACATAGATCTAAGCTTAACTCTCTCGACCATTAAGCATCAAACAAAGGTAACAGCTAACTCTCAAAAGCTATTACAAACCCAAGGCAATAAAACAGTGAACAAAGCACATATGTAACTGAAAAAAGCTAAAGTATTCATTCAACAAAGAACATAATCATCCACAATAAACCCAAGCCACTTAAAGTTACTTCATGGCTGGGCAAATATCATCCAAAATCATTCGTTTAATACAACCCATTTTAGAATAAAAATGTAAGCGCAAAGAACAACTATGAGTAAAGGAAACTCCTAAGACGCCTTGGACTGCCGTGAACCACCCTAAGTTTGTTGCTTCTCTCAAAGGCTAGCAAGATCGTCCCTTGGAGCTTCAACAATGGAGGACAACAAGATGAAGGAAAAAGAAAGTAGCCGCCATTTGCTTCTCTCTTTCTTAGCTCACCAAACACTTTTTTTAGCTCTCCTTAAATGTGGGTGTCCTATCCTTTATATAGTAGGGTCTCCTAGGGTTTTGTGCCCTTAATTCCTTGTGTACCCTAGAGAATATTCCCTCTACATGTGTGGCGCAGCTGGCTGGTGGAATCACGTGTGGGGGTTGTAAAATATCTTTTTTCTTTGTCTTTTTCTACGCCCAAAAATGCAGTCCAAAATGCAGCAACATATTTTCCTTCCCTAACAACGTTCCTTTAAGCAGATGCACATCACTACACCAAAACAGCCCTTTCTTTTAAGCAGCACCAATTTCACAAATATGTAAAAACAACCAAGCAAACACCACGAAATGCAATTATATGTGCTAAATGCATCTATATGCAATGAAATAAGCTTAAAACCAAACAATAACCTAAGTAAAAAGGCATGAAATGTATACTTTTTACAAGGTTAACATTGTCAATCCTTGCAACATCTCGTTGAGTTTTCCCGGATACTGATTAAGGATTAGTGATGAATGATGATCCCATGAGGTGTCTGTGATGAGGCAACCAAGTCCATCGTGGCATTCTATGATCTCAAATTCATCCATAGCTCTTTCAAGCGGAATGAGTTTCCACTATGGTGTCGTCAAACTCTCGTTAATTCATGTAAGCAAATCCTCATACAAGCATAAAGTAGGACTTATGTCCTTCAAGTCAGCAATATTCTATCCAAGAGTTTCCTTATGTCGAGAAAGAACATTTAACAGTTTAGCCTCTTGGTCATATATTAAGTAGGCAGATATGATAACAGGCAGTATATGTTTCTCCCCTAAAAGTGCATACTTTAATTGAGGGGGAAGAGAATTAAGTTTAAGTACCGATGGATGCTCAAGCGAGGGTTTAGGAGATTTAAACTCAACATAATCCAAAAGCTTTAAAGTCATACCTGGTCTGGTTAGTACAACATTGGATTGTTCAATCTCGACCTTATCTTCTTCCTCAACTTCACGCATGGCCTCATCAAAGTCATCTTCCTCCTCAGCAGTGAGTATGCAGCTACAACACATATCGGGCAAATTATTTTTTACTAAGGCTTCTCTAGTGTCCATGAGCTGACATTCTTCATGGTCATCCGCATACTTGAGTGTGCTGAAGACGTTGAATGTGATCTTTTGGTCATTCTTTTTCATGGTGAATTCACCTTTCTCACAATCGATCACGATGCGCCCGGTGGCCATGAATGGTCTCCCAGAATGATGGGAGCATTCTCATCAGCTTTGTAATCAAGGATGATAAAGTCCGTTGGAAATACAAACTTATCTACCTTATCTAGCTTTGTAATCACTTATGTTGGCCTTGCTTGTCCCATCCCTAATCTTTTAAACACAAATTTTGGAATCAAATTTACACTTGCTCCGAGATCACATAATGCCCAGCCAGAGTAGTTGTGACTTATCGAACATATAATGGTGAAGCTGTCAGGGTTCTTTATCTTAGGTGGCAAATCACTCAGCAGAACACACACTCGCCTATAGTAGTGACAGTTTGAACATCACCTACTTTCTTTTTCTTTGTCATGATCCCTTTTAGAAACTTTGTATAGATAGGCATTTGATCAACGACCTCCAGAAGTGAGACGTTAATGTGCAATTGTTTGAGCATTTCCAGGAATAATTGATTTTGGACATCTTGCTTTTGAGCTTTTAATCGATGTGGGAATGAAGGTGGTGGTCTGGGCTCGCCGTATGGTTTACTAGATGCAGGGGCATCATTTTTTTCGTCTTTCTTTCCTTCAGTAGCAAGGTTACTCATTGTATCAGACACATGTGTTAAGTGTTCAAAAATACTATTTTTATTACCCTTTTTACTCATATTATTGTTAGACTTAGGCTCATATTAGTTGCATTATTAGTCATTCATGCATTAATTCATGTTTTTTTCCACCGTTGAGCTTGATTACATAACTTGGTGATTTTTGTGGAAAAAGATACTACTTTGGTGTGTGTGCAGAATCACTTGCCTAAACAAGGCTGGAGCTAGTTGCCAGGGCAATGCATGAAGGAGACGTCGAGCTAGTTGCTAGGGCAATTTACGATAAGGGATAAGATGATATGGTAGTCGAAGTTGATGACTAGATAAGCCCAAGATGACGTGGAGCAAAGTTAAATCCCAAAGAAGTTTGATTTCCATGAAGAGGTTAAGGAGAAATTAAATCCCAAGATGATAGGAGAAGTTCTAGAAGGAATTTAAATATAATAAAGAATTATATTATTTAAAGATATTTAATTCCAACTTAACTTCCTCCTCAAAAAAGACTTTGACCTAGCCCTATAAATTGAGGACCAATTCGTCAACTCCAAAGGCAGAGAGGAGAGAAATTTCGACAAAGAGAGGAGGGAGATTTCGACAAGAGCAAGAAATGAGAGATTTCGACAAGAGAGGGGAAAAGGAGGAGAGTTTGATTGAGAGAGGAGAGCAAGGGGCTGATCGATTTCTTCTTCTTCTTCTTTGCTTCCATTAGATTCATGGTTTGGGGATTATTCTTTGCATATCTTTTGAAACCAACCATGAACTAACTTGATTGGTTGGGTTATTGTGTTTTGTTGTTGTGAGAAACAATTGGATTTTGTTTAGGTAATAAGAGTTTGCACTTTCAATTCAAGGTTTACTCATTCTTGGTTTTTATTCTTGTTTGCGAGTGAATTGGGAGAGGATCTCGTAATTCTATCTATTTATCTAATATCGGGAGAGTTATATTCAAGACACGAATGAGTATGGTCTTTATTCAATCTATCGATGGTGAAGATTAATCCGGCTTAGGAATAAGTTAAGGATTTCAACGGCTAAGAGGAGCGCAAGATTGGTTGTTGTTCTCCCTTGATTCACGCATGGATGTATTGTCAAGGCATGCACAATTAGCTAGAGTTTCGACTTAGGGATAAGAAGAAACCATTGAAGAACGCTCTGTCGAACCTTGAAGTTGCTACCCAGTCGCCCAAGTAGTTGCCCAGCCAGTTGTCCAGGCATCCGTCGATTAGTTGCCAAGGCAACCCCGCTGCGCAAGTTGCCACGGCAACCGAGTTGCCATTGCACTCTTTTACCAAGACGATCCAATCGGCTATCACTCCTCAACTCACGATAACCTGGCCTATTCCCTCTCTTATTTGATTTCATCTATTCTTTTAGTTATTGCTCTTAGTTTTCTCGTTAATTAGAACCTCTATTATCAATTGTGTTTTTATTTTCACAGTGCAGTAACTTAAGCAAAGTGGCCCAAACCAATCCCTGTGCAGACGATACTCGATACTCGTATCACTTTATTACTTGTGACGTGTATACTTGCACCGTTTGCGTAGCACTCAATACTCATAACAAGTTTTTGGCACCGTTGCCGGGGATTGGCAATTGGTGTTAGTTGTTTTTGTTATTGCATCTTTTTTCTCTTAGTTTTACTAACTTTTCTTTTTGTTTGTTTTATCAAAAAAATAGGTGCGCTTCAAGTTAATGGACATCAACATGTTAGAAAATAAAATCTGATCTATTCGAGAGTTGATGTTGGAAGATATGAATCATTCCAATCAAGAGTTTCTTGCACCCTTCGATGATTACCTATACCAACCGGGAAAAGCATATACCGTGGAAAACTTGTGCACTTGTTGTGGAGAACATCATGTGTTTGAAAATTGCCCTCACATTTTCGGTTCATATGACTACATGGAGAACCATAGATGGAACCAGCAGCAAAATACTTCATGGTATGATCAAAAAGCTCAAAAAAATTACCATAACAATTTTACTGCAGCAATAGACATGTCTCGGCAATGTAGTCATTATCAGTAGCCTAGTGTCACGACAACAGATATGTCATGGCAATGTAGTCCTTTTCAAGAACATTCTAATTCCTTGGAGGAAACGTTGCTAGCATCCTTGGCTAAACTTGACGGATCAATTGAAGAGATTCGAGAGCTATCAAAGAAAATGGATGCAAGGATAGCTCAGTGGGATGTAACCTTGGGGGATTCAGAAGATTAATTGAGGATATCCACATAAGCCTTGGATAACATGCACCAACAATCCATTCCTGGGGATACTGACGTCCCAAGGCAAGAGGATAAGGAGCAGTGCAAAGAGAGGTCCCTAATGTATGGGAACAACTAGAACCTCCAAGTCAAGAGGATGCCAATGAGAGAGACTGCCCAACACATGATGAGCCTGAGCAACAAATTGCCTCGACAATGATTGAGGAGCCTGAACAGAGCAATGTCGCAACAACACTCAGTGAAGCTGAGAACAACAATACTACAGTAAATTCTGAGGAATCTGATGCCCAGAAGGTTACAACGTTGATGTTGAAGCAGGAATTTGTAGATTGCTCTCATCTACAGTTGCCACAGCAATTGCACGATCATATGCAAGATCAACGAGATGATAATACTTTGCCAATGGAATATGAGCAGGTAATGGTTGAACCTTTTGAATTCTTTAAAAACTCACCTCGTCCATTGCAGGTATGTCTTGAGGAACTGGTGTTGGTAGATTTGAAGCCATCGAAATCTCTACTGATGGAGATGTTTGAGAGGCCAAAAGAAAAAGGTGTTTGGATTCATAAAGCTTTTCAAAAAATTGGTTCTTCCCTTGACTTACAGCAAAATTTGGCAAATGATTGCCACAGTAATTGGCTAGAGCAACAATTGCCACGACAACGAAGGCTACATCCAACCATGATGGAGCCCGACGATAATGAGGTAATTAAATGGTTGGATGTTGATATAATTTTTCCTAATAATAAATTCATGCCTTCGGGAATAGTAGCAAGGTGGAAGATGTGCATGGACTACAAGGGGAAACGAAAGAAAGACACCTCCACCATGGTAACGCAAAAGGGAGTAGTGGCAAACACATTGGACAAACTTTTTTGGGCAATATTGTCACCCAATTGAGGGTGCGGATGGACTATAAATAGTATCGAAAACGACCCTCCTCAAGTTTTCTCAGATATACAGCAACATTAGAAGATGCATGAAAAATGCTCTTTCTAATAATTTTTAATTTTTTTAAAAAAAAATTTGGAACTTTATTTTATTTTTGTTTTTTTTTTCTTTATTTATTTTTGGAATTTTTAGGAGATATTTTATTTTTCTTCATTATCTTTAGTTTCCAGGTTTTCTTTATTTTCTTTTCTTTTCCACAACAAGACTCACAACCACCAAGCTAAGGAAATTCACTGCCGACTACTTGCCACGGCAACCATAACAGAGGATGCCCCGGCAACCGCCCTGGTAACTACCTCAGCAGTTGCCGCGGCAACAGAAACTGGCGATGCCCAGGCAACAACAATGGCTTCGGAAACTACTAATGCTTGAACCTGCCTCGGCAAACATGGATCAAACCAAAGCAATGCTATTCACGCGGTACCAGCCACAAGTCGAAAAATGAATCAAGCAAACGACACGAAGGAAACTTATCACTCGAGGTGACGACCTCTTCGACTAACTCATTTCATTTAGTTTCTTTTAAATTTTGTTTCACTTTTACATGCATTGAGGACAATGCTTCTCTCGAGTTTGGGGGGTGTTGGTTTCTAGTTAGTTTCATGTTTAGTTGCATTCATCTTTAGCAATCACATATAGGTTGCATATGTTACTTGCCATGCCTTTAATTGGATTTAATTTATTAAGACTTGTTGAATATCCAATGATGAATTTTTGCCACTGCACTTAATTGAAAGAACCTTTAATTTTAGGATTGCATGAAAATAACTTAGAATTTTACTATGATGCTATTTTTTTACACGGTTATAGCTTGTTGATTGAAAGAAACTTAGTGAACTTAGGTTGCTTAAAATTTGGGTAAATTTAAAATAGAAAATTAAAAGTTAATTTCTTGCTAGAGGTGTCCAAAATTGGCTCTAGTAGTAAATGCACTTTCCTGCTAGAGGTGCCCGAAACTGGCTTTAGTAGTTAATGCACATTAAAGAATCGCCAGAAGTGCCCGAAATTGGCTCTAGTGAAAATAAAAAAAATGCCCCGGTAATTAAATTGATAAAAGCCTATTATTCACATAGAATCTTAAAAATCAACTTGTACACAACTACGCACACACATTGTCACGAGCATTATAGTTTGGTTCCGGGTAGTTTTTGTGCTATCCAAAAAATTAAAAGGTGATCATACTTTGTGCCACGGTTCTGAGGTTTGAATTCAAGTTTGAAGCATGTCTTTGATGATTAAAGTCTTGGCATGTAATTTTTAGTTTTGCATTGCTTGAGGACAAGCAATAGTTCGAGTGTGGGGGTGTGTTAAGTGTTCAAAAGTACTATTTTATTACCCGTTTTACTCATATTATTGTTAGACTTAGGCTCATATTAGTTGCATTATTAGTCATTCATGCATTAATTCATGTTTCTTTCCACCGTTGAGCTTGATTACATAACTTGGTGATTTTTGTGGAAAAAGATACTGCTTTGGTGTGTTTTTGTGTGTGTGCATAATCACTTGCCTAAACAAGGCTGGAACTAGTTGCTAGGGCAATCCATGAAGGAGATATCGAGCTAGTTGCCAGGGCAATTTTCGATAAGGGATAAGATGATATGGTAGTCGAAATTGATGACTAGATAAGCCGAAGATGACGTGGAGCAAAGTTAAATCCCAAAGGAGTTTGATTTCCATGAAAAGGTTAAAGAGAAATTAAATCACAAGAAGATAGGAGAAGTTCTAGAAGGAATTTAAATATAATAAAGAATTATATTCTTTAAAGATATTTAATTCCAACTGAACTTCCTCCTCAAAAAAGACTTTGACCTAGCCCTATAAATTGAGGACCAAGCCGTCAACTCCAAGGAGAGAGAGGAGAGAAATTTTGACAAAGAGAGGAGGGACATTTCGACAAGAGCAAGAAGGGAGAGATTTCGACAAGAGAGGGGAAAGGGGGAGAGTTCGATTGAGAGAGGAGAGTAAGGGCTGATCTATTTCTTATTCTTCTTCTTTGCTTCTATTAGATTCATGGTTTGGGGATTATTCTTTGTATATCTTTTGAACCCAACCATGAACTAACTTGATTAGTTGGGGTTATTGTGTTTTGTTATTGTGAGAAACAATTGGATTTTGTTTAGGTAATAAGAGTTTGCACTTTCAATTCAAGGTTTACTCATTCTTGGTTTTAATTCTTGTTTGCGAGTGAATTGGGACAGGATCTAGTAATTCTATCTATTTATCTAATATCGGGAGATTTAGATTCAAGAAACGAATGAGTATAGTCTTTATTCAATCTATCGATGGTGAAGATTAATCTGGCTTAGGAATAAGTTAAGGATTTCAACGGCTAAGAGGAGTGCAAGATTGGTTGTTGTTCACCCTTGATTAACGCAGGGATGTATTGTCAAGGCATGCACAATTAGCTAGAGTTTCGACTTAGGGATAAGAGAAAACCATTGAAGAACGCTCTGCCGAACCTTGAAGATGTTGCCCAGTCGCCCAAGTAGTTGCCTAGCCAGTTGCCCAGGCAACCGTCGATTAGTTGCCAAGGCAACCCCGCTGCGCAAGTTGCCACGGCAACTGAGTTTCCATTGCACTCTTTTACCAAGATGATACAATCGGCTATCACTTCTCAACTCATGATAAACTGGCTTATTCCCTCTCTTATTTGATTTCATCTATTCTTTTAGTTTATTGCTCTTAGTTTTCTCATTAATTAGAACCTCTATTATCAATTGTGTTTTTATTTTCACAGTGTAGTAATTTAAGCAAAGTGGCCCAAACCAATCCCTGTAGAGACGATACTCGATACTCGTATCACTTTATTACTTGCGACGTGTATACTTGCACCGTTTGCGTAGCACTTAATACGCGCAACAACAAGAGCTGGTTCTCTTGGTGCAGGAGCATCGGTGGATGGCTTGCTCAGAGTTGAATTTACTGGAGAGTCTCCCCCAAACTTGGCTTCAATCCTCAGTTGCGTGCCACTACGTAGAGTGATGGCGTTGCATTTCTCTACATTAAAGGCCTTAGTGACTTTAGTATCACTAGGTAATCTGTCGGGTGGTCTCATCTCTAATATCTGGCAATCTGCCCGACTTGAGTCTTTAAAGACCGTATAGAGGCAGGGTTGTTTTGCATGATCGATCGTTGGTTTTGCAGCATGGCAGCTCGCAAAGTGGCTGCCTTGAACCTGATAATAAAAAACACAATTGATAATAGAGGTTCTAATTAGAGTTGCCTACCCTAATTTTTTAATAGGGAGCTGGTTCCCTTGGTGCAGGAGCAAAGTGGCTGCTTGATCCTGATAGGGGCAGTTTCCATAAAATTTTGATAAGCATTATTAAAAAATTAGAGTTGGAGTTAGAAGCTCCCTATTTCTACCTCTAAGTCTTTTGTTGGAATCTAGGAGGTTCATTAGTGGCATTATGTTGTGCTCCTGAATTGCCTTTGTTGCCTTCCCAACCAAAATTCGGATGTTGTCGCCACCCTGGATTGTAGGTGTTGGAGTAGGGATTGTTGTTGTTGTTGGTGTTCCCGACATAGCATGCATATTCTTATTTTTTAGGGCACTCACTCGACTGATGTTCCCCATCGTAGTGCTCACAAGTGTATTGCGCTACCTTAGCCTCTCGGACATTAGATGGCCCTTGCATGTTCTTGAGTAAGTTGGTGATGGTAGAAAGCTGAGCTGCTAAAGTCTGAGAGTCATCCAATTGGAGTGTTCCAGTAGCTTTAGGCCCAGGCTTCAATCTCCCTCTTGGGAACTGATAGTCGATGTTGGCTATCTAGTCAAGTATCCAAAAAGCCTCGTCAAGTTCTCTATCGAGTAAAATACCATTAGCTGATGAGTCGATCATCGTCCTTGTTGGTGCATTAATGCCATTATAATGTCATGACTTGTAGGCAATCATGAAATCCAAGGATCGAACACTTGTAGAGCAAGTCTTTGTATATGTCCCATGCTTCATACATAGATTCATCATCATATTGTTGGAAAGAGATGATGTCGCTTCGCTTTTGGTTGTACACGTTTGGTGGATCATATCGGTGCAAAAATTTGCTACACAAGTCATCTAATGATGTAATAGATCCTTCAGAACAAGTCTTCAATCATGCTCTGGCTCGATCTCGCATAGAGAAGGGAATAACTTGAGTCGTAAGGCATCGATACCGCAACACCTCCTTTTCGGTTTGGTAGGAAGTTCGAGTTGAAAAGCGTTACTGATGAGCAATACGGTGATCGGACCAATATTTAAAGTGCAATACAATAACAAATAATAATCAATAAAGCTTGCCCAAATTCTAATTAGGGGTCTTTTGGTGACTTATTCAAATTTAGGGACTAAATTATAAAATTAGAAAATTATAGGGTCTTATCAAAAATTAGGTTACCAATGTGAAATTCAAGCATGAATATCTTGCTACAAATTTTCAATATAATCAGAGACTATTTGTACCCTCAATTAAGTCTTATAAAAATCTAGTGACCATTTTACAAGATTCTAAAACTTTTTTAGTCATCTTTTAACCAACTTACATACCTCAGTACTAATATTCGAAGAGGCTGTATCGGTAAGTCTATGTTATGGTCGTTTAAACAATTACAAAAAATCTGGGTCGTACCGGTATGGGTACACCTGTACCGATATGCTACGCTGGTCTAACTAAGCTCGGCTTCAGTGTCAATTGTCCGTAACGATATGCTTTAGGCCAAATCGATACACATACCATGACTGTTAAAACGGTTAAATTCATTAAGCTCGTACCGATACTGGTTATCGGTACATGCAGTCAACACAAAAAGGTTAACTTTAGGTATCGATACGGTGTCGATACGGTGCTACAGTGATTTTCTAAATTCATTCACCCATATTGATACTTTATTAGCCGTATCGGTAAGCCCCCTTTACCTGCGTCCCAAAATGCATACCCATATCGATACACCATCACTCGTACCGGTACGGACAGACCTGTAATGACAAATTTAGTCTGGTTTCTGATCACTTTAGGGGTCTTAACCTTATCCAATGATTACTAAATTTTACAAGCAAGTTTCCGAACTCTAAGTCTATGATCATGTCAAAATCCATACCATTTTGAATCCTTTTACTATGTTTTCACTAGTTAGGACCTTATAGATCATCTTTACATATTATACAAACATTTAATATGCCATATTCCATACTTTAGCTATTTTAAAAGGGTGAGCATTATACACACAAAATACATCATTTTAGTCTTGTTCCTTATCATGCAACACATATCAAGCATCATATCACCAAAAGGGTCATTTTATGACTTGTTTACATAGTTTTCAAGTTTTTTTACCAATCAATGCGTACAAAATCATACATTGTGCATGCTGTTCAATAAATTCATTCAACAACAATACATCAAACACTCATAACTCACCTCCCAACAATCATAACCTGGCGTTGATACTACCAAATGTAACCTCTTGACCTGGCCTATATGTCAGACCGAACTGAGCGAGCTATATTGGGTTTGCCGAGACAAATCCTAATAATATACATAGAAAATGGTCCATTTTTCCTTTTATCTTATCTAAAGGCATAATTAAGTCCTAAGGTGTTCATGCTGGCAGCGGTGTAATCTACAACTAAATCGGACGTCGAATTGACATTCAATTGAACGAGAATGCACTTAGGGACCAAATTGTAATTTTTGAACATTAAGAGGACTTCCTTAAATCCAAAGGTACCAAACCTTAATTATTCAGGTTTCATGCATACTGATTAAATTTCTACTTAAAATAATCATACATAATCATTTAATTGCATGATCAAGAAATAGGGACTAAACTGTAAATATTCAAACTTCAAATAGTATATTACCAAAAATAACATACAACATACGAATACAAAAACAAATTAATTTCATATATCCCTTAAACAAAACACAAGGTCAAACGCATAAAATAGCTTACCGAGTTTGAATTTGGCAAAACAGACTACGCCAACAAACTTAAAATATCGAGAAATCCCTAGGTAGGGTCCCCCAAAAAAAGTCAACGGCCAGTTAATGGCCTAGTCAACAGCCTGGTGATCTGGTGTAGAGTGGAGAAAGCATGTGCGCAGGAAATCCATGGTGCGTGGGACCCATGCATTGGATGTTGACATTCTTTTCCTTCTTCATCCAATCTGGACCGTTGGATCCTATTTTGATCCAACGGTTAATAATTGACTACATATGAGAAAATAAAAAATTAATTAGGGGTTTTTATTTGGGCCAAATGGGTTTTATTGTATTAGGTTTTAATTAAAATGGACCCCTATTTAAATTGGACCCTTTATTTAAATAAATGGACCTTTTTGATTTTTTGGGTTTTATATCTAATAATAAGACTAGTTATTATATATACACAATTAATATAATAATACCCTAATAATGATAGTAAATAAAAAATATAAAAAGGCGGGTGAAAATTTAGTGACAATAAGACCATATTGTGTTGACACTGGAGGGGTTGAATCCAGGTATTGCCCAACCAACTATCTGTAATGACACAAAATTCGAGTTTGTAATTTGGGCCTTGGACCCGGTTTTTGGCCTTTTAATTTATGGTTCAAATAAATGGTCTATCTATTTTGTTGGGGTATTTAAATAAGAAAAGAATAGGATAAAGAAGGGGGATAAGGATAAGAAGATGATATGATAGAGAGAGAAAATTAGAAAGAGGGAAGAACTTTAAATCTTGATCTACCGCTGTCCAGCCTTTGTTTGTGACACCGTCGACACCAATGGAAAGAGCTCGCTGAGACAAGTCAGTCAGTGCTCAACATGTCATCGCAGTCATTGCCGTTCGTCAAGGTAAGGGAAGAGAAGTTTTAGAAAGTTGAATTAGGGTTATTTCGGTGGACAAAATTAGAATCTGAGGCCACCGATGTGCTCCTCGGCTTTGGGATAGTGGGGCTGGAGCTTGTGCCACTGTATGACCACCAAAGTACCCCTCACTTTCCCCCATGCGTCGCCCCTACGAGTGGGCGTGCATCTGCCTAGGCGGGTGCACTATAGTACAGTGTACCATGCCACACTTGATCGAGGTACCTGATTGCACATGTAACACCCTTACCAGTATTTACTAACCAATACTAGTATAGAGTGTCACATACTATTTAACCGTATTTTTATACTAACCAAATTAATCCAAAAACAACAATTTTTGAAAATTTATATTTATCGAGTATAATCAATTACAAATTTTTAATTAGTCAAATAGATTCCGTTTTCAGGCAGTAATTTGGCAGTTTGTAACTACACCTTTTAATTAAGTAAACTGCCTAAATTAAAAAATGATCTTAATTACTATAAAAATCAAATTTAGAAATTTACCCAATTTCCATTACTATAATTTTTTAACTAATATAAACCACATTATAAAGTAACCATTTATCTAGATATTAATATTACATACCATATCTAGACTAGTTAAAGTGAGCTACCAATATTTTATACATGCCAACTAGAGATAACCAAAATACATAAAAGATGTGAATTACCGATACAACTATTTTTCCTCGAGGTGATGATGCTGATATTCCTTACTCATGCCTTGGATTACTACCTACGCGTGAAAACCATCACACATTAAGTAAACACTTAGTGAGGCATTATAATTATTTAACATACATCAACATGCTTAAATTATATCAATAATATAATGAACATGCAATTTGATCACCATTCTTTTATTTTCCTTATGTTAATCAAATACCAACATAATATATTCCTGATTTATAAATCCTATTAATATCCTTGTCATTATCCGAGAGTTTATCTACCCTCTAATTTTATTAACCATTTACTATCAAATAAATTATTTCCCCCAACATAGTTTGAGGACTTATTTGGTCATATTTTCCCAATTCCATATTCGATTCATCCATAGCAATATAATTAAATACTGGGCAGTTCATACCCTATAACACAACATATCAAAATTAAATTACTTGTGATCAATGCATGTAATTCTTCTACCTTTGACAATTCTCAACATCATATTCATTAAAAACTAACCTTAATTCATTCTAAATCAACATCCCCTTCATCCATCGATTTCCTAAAACTAAGGTTTTAAATGAGAAAAGCATGAACAAATGGTACCAATAGATAGAGAATTTCACGTAGATAAATTTCATGTTTCATGCCTTCATCAAAATTAGAACTAAATAAGCTTGAAAAATCAAGAAGAAAATTTTTTTCTTCTTACCTTAGGGTATTCGAACTTGGCTGAAAATTTGGGAAGAAATCTTGAAATTTCTTTTCCTTCAAATTAAGCCACTTGTATTCAATTTATTAAAAATGAATTTCAAATTCATTTTAAAGTCTAATGACCTTTTTACCCTTGTAATCCGAAGCTCCATATTAAGCCACATGTCTACCTACCAAGCCAAGGTCCCAAAACAATCCAAGGAGTTAGTGATTACCAACTTTGACCTCGCCATCTTTAAAAATTACCATCTTGCCATTTTTCATCCAATGGCTAAGATTAAACATGGGAAAGTAATCTTTAATCCAATGACCCATATTAATTTCCATTAAAATAAGGCATGGAAATAATCCTTTTACCCTTGTCTTATTTTAATAAAATATCTCCTAAAATATCTCATAAAAGATTTCTCATTTATTCGATTAAATCTGATTATCTGAATTTTTCCCGAACTTTAAAGCTTCATAGCTCTTTATACAAACTCCGTATCAAAAATCCGTGTATCACGAAAATGCCACTCTTGGGGGTGAACTATTACATACATTTGAAAATTAAAACTTGGTCCTTGAACTTTCAAAAGTTTACACTTTAGCACCAAACTTTTCAAATTTTACATTTTGGTCACCAAACTTTTCAAGTTTTACATTTTGGTCACTAACCAAAATTTCAAGATATTACAATTCTTCCCCCTTAAGAAAATTTATCCTCGAATTTTCCTAAGTACTAGGTTGAAAAAGATGTGGATACTGCTTTTTCATTGATTCCTCAGGTTCCCAAGTAGCTTCCTCTACTTTGTGATTTCTCCATAACACTTTGACTAGAGGAATCTTTTTATTTCTTAACAGTTTTTCTCCATGAGCTAATATTCTCACATGTTCCTCCTCGTATGTCATATCTTGCTAAATCTCGATTTCTTCTAGTGTAATGACATACGAAGGATCTGATCGGTACTTCCTCAGCATGGATACATGAAAAACATCATAGATCTTACTCATCTCAGGTGGCAATGCTAATTGATATGGCACTGGACCAACCTTTTTTAGAATCTCATACGAGCCGATGAATCTTGGACTAAGCTTGCCTTTTCGTCCAAAGCATAACACCTTTTTCCAGGGTGATACTTTTAAAAATACCTTATCTCCAACTTCAAACTCAATATCTTTTCTTTTAAGATCCGAGTAAAATTTTTGTCTGTCAGAGGCAGCTTTGAGATTGTCTTGAATAATTTTTACCTTATCTTCCATCCTCTGAACAAGATCTGGTCCAATAACCTTTCGATACTCAAGCTCGAACCAATTCAACAGCGTTTTGCATTTCCTCCCATATAATGATTCGTAAGGAGCCATCTTTATGCTTGTTTGATAATTATTGTTATATGCGAATTCCGCTAATGGGAGATGCTTTTCCCAAGAACCCGCAAAATTTATTACACATGCTCTAAGCATATCCTCCAATACTTGGATAGTTCTCTCTGACTTCCCGTCCGTCTGGGATGAAAAGCAGTACTAAAATGCAATTTAGTTCCCAATGCCTCATGTAAAGCACTCCAAAATCTTGAAGTGGACCTGGGATCCCTGTCCGATATAATAGACATAGGAACACCATGCAATTTAACAATCTCTTTGATATACAGTTCCGCCAGCTTGTACAAAGAATAATCCGTACAAACTGGTATGAAGTGTGCCGATTTAGTTAATCGATCCACAATCACCCAGATTGCATCCTTTTTACTTGGTGTCAAAGGCAAGCCCGTTACAAAATCCATAGTAACCCTCTTCCATTTCCACTGTGGAATAGAAATTGGTTGAAGTAATCCGAATGGTACTTGATGTTCTTCTTTTACTTGTTGACAAGTCAAACACTTGGCAACAAACTCTGTGATGGCTCGTTTCATGCCCGGCCACCAAAAATGACTTTTCACATCTTGATACATTTTGTTATCGCCTGGATGCGTTGTTAAAGGGCTGTAATGGGCTTCAGAAAGTATTTCTTTCTTCAGCTCATCATTCTCAGAAACGTATAAACGTTCTTTATAATATAAGCACCCATTAGAATTTACTTTAAAGTCCTTAGATTCACCACTTTCTATTTGTTTCATCTTTGGCTTGTAACTCTTTAATTCTCTCTATCAAAATGGGCTTGATTTGAAATTCTGCCACTAATGCACTATCTTTCTGCATTTTTAACTGGGCATTCAGGGTTCTCAAGGCAGAAAATGTTTTCCGGCTAAGTGCGTATGCTACCACATTAGCCTTTCCCGGATGATAATCAATAATTACATCATAATCCTTGATTAATTCTATCCATCTTCTCTGCCTCAAATTGAGCTCCTTTTGGGATAGCAAATACTTCAAACTTTTATGGTCAGTGAAAATATAGCATTTTCCACCATATAAGTAGTGTCGCCAAATTTTTAGAGCAAACACCACTACAGCCAACTCTAAATCATGAGTGGGATAGTTTCTTTTATGAGTTTTGAGTTGCCGTGAAGCATAAGCTACCACCCTTCCTTCTTGCATCAGCACACATCCCAAACCATTATGGGAGGCATCGCTATATATTACAAATTCTTTTCCAGATTCTGGTTGTACTAGAACATGAGCTTCTGTCAGAACCTTCTTTAATTGATCAAAGCTTTCATGACATTTTTCCATCCAAACGAAAGGTACATCTTCTCTTAACAGCTTGGTTATCGGAGAAGCAATCATTAAAAAATCTTTCACAAACCACCGATAATAACCAGCTAATCCCAAAAAGCTTCTTACTTCGAAGATGTTCTTAGGGACTTTCCATTCAAGGATTGCTTGAACCTTCTTCGGATCAACTCGAATTCCTTCGGTTGAAACTACATGCCCAAGGAAATTTACTTCTAATAACCAGAATTCACACTTTGACATCTTTGCATATAACTTCTTTTCTCGTAAGATCTGGAGAACAACTCGCAGATGAGCATCATGCTCCTTCCTGGTTCTAGAGTAAACCAATATATCATCAATAAATACTACCACGAATCGATCCAAATATGACTGGAAGATTCGATTCATTAAATCCATAAACGTCGTTGGTGCATTTGTAAGTACAAATGGCATTAGTACAAACTCGTAGTGCCCATATCTGGTTCTGAAGGCTGTCTTTGGTATATCCGCTTCTTTGATTTTTAACTGATGATACCCCGATCGAAGATCAATCTTAGAGAACACCATTGCTCCCTTAAGTTGATCAAAAAGATCGTCAATCCTCAGTAAAGGATACTTATTCTTTATCGTCACCTTATTAAGTTAACGATAATCCACACATAGCCTCATTGATCCATCTTTCTTCTTTACAAACAAGACTGGGCTCCCCAAGGTGATATTCTTGGTCGAATGAAGCCTTTATCTAACAATTCTTGCAACTGAGCCTTCAACTCCTTGAGCTCTGTAGGAGCCATTCTATAAGGTACTATTGATATTGGTGTTGCTCCAGGGAGCTCATCAATACCAAATTCCACCTCTCGATCTAGGGGTAAGTCGGGTAATTCATCTGAAAAAACATCTAGAAATTCCCGCATCGTGGATATGTTTTCCAGATCTATTTTTGTTTCCGGAGCACTTATCATATGAGCTAAATAGGGTTCATAATCACATGAGAACAATTTTCCAGCAGCTACAGCTGCAATCTATCAGCTCAAATAGTTCTGTCTTTCACCTTCAAACACTATTTCCGAACCCTCTAGCCCCTTTAAGCCTACTCTTTTTAATCGGCATTCAACCATAGCATCAAATTCCGATAGCCAATCCATTCCAAGAATAATTTCAAATTATTGGAAAGGCAATTCCATAAGATCGGCAGGAAATTCTACTGCTTGAATTTTTAAAAGACATATCCTACTCACTTTGGCACTTTGTCCTATTGGGTTGACGGCAACTATCTCACTCAAAATTAGTTCTACTGGATGTTTCTTTCAAGTATTACTCTAGAACTAATGTATGAATGGGTAGAGCCTGGATCAATTAAAGTAAAAATAGGTCTGTCAAAGAGTTTGGTCATACCTGCAACGATTTCTGCATCATTTCGATCTTCAACAGTTTTGATGTTGTATACCCGAGCTGTAGCTCTACTTTCTTGATTAGGTGTTGATGCAGATGCTCTTGGCTTTCCACCTTTGTTCCCTTTGCCCCTTGGTGGCGCTGCAGCAAACTGATGCGGATGAAGCTTTGGACAATTCTTCTTGAAATGCCCAGCTTGTCCACAATGGAAACATGCTCCGATCAACCAACATTGACCAGGATGCCTCTTGCCACAATGCTCACATTTTGAAATCAGGCAAACTCTAGACCCTTGAGTACTCGCAGTATTCATCTAGGACTGCTTTGATTTCCCTCCTACATACCCTTTTTTAACTAAAGAGGCAGATGCTGCAGGATGCTGGTGTGACATTCCCTTGATGCGTTTAAACGATGACGCAGCAAATGACCCTCTTGACCTTTTTCCAATCTGACTCTGCTTTTTTGCCTTCTCTTCGAGGTCCACTCTTTCTATAGCCTTGGCTCGGTTCACCATTTCTTGAAAAGTAGTGAAATTACGGGAAACCAATATCCTCTTATATTGCGAATCCAATCCAGATATGAATCTATCGATTCTAGATCTTTCGGTTGGGAGAAATTTCGTCACAAATTGGCTCAGTCTATTAAATTCGCATTCGTAATCATAAATCGATCTGCCATGTTGTTTAACCTGTAGAAATTATTGCCTCATATATTCCACAAATACATCTCCAATATACTTTTCTTTGAATTCTTGAAGAAAGAATTCCCAAGTAACCCGCTCCGGAGGTACCTGTGCGGTTATCACATTCCACCATAGACTGGTTGGCCCCATCAAAAGGGATACTACTCCTTCCAATTTTCCTTGATCGTCACAAGGAATTCTGCTTAACATAATCTTGATATCGTTTAACCAAAAATCAGCATCCATCAGATTTACATCAGTATCACCTCAGAATTCGGGTGCTCCAGTTTTCCTTAGCTCCTTAGGGACTGATACTGGTGCTCACTGATTTATAATCACATCCAAGGATTGTAAAAATAAACCTTGATCCTGCACTGGCATATTTCTTTGTTCCCGAGCCGGTCGCTCTACATTCTATTGGGTCGGTTGCTCCACATTTTGTTGAACTTGAGGTGGATTCTAATTCACCTCATTACTTTCGCTTTGAGCAGGCATATCCTGCTCAACAGCCTGTTGCAATTCCAGATAATCTGACATCTGTTCATGTCACGACTATCTTAAATAAGAAAGGAGTAATCTACCAAATATCGATCATCATCATAATCCTATACAATATCAGTAATTTTTTATATCCTAGTGGCATGTATATAACTTTGACTTTATATAGAGACTCATTTATCATCCATAACCGGCTAAACATGTAGCACTGATATCAATAAATGTAACACCCTTACCAGTATTCATTAACCAATACTAGTATAGAGTGTCACATACTATTTAACCGTATTTTTATACTAACCAAATTAATCCAAAAACAACAATTTTGAAAATTTATATTTATCGAGTAAAATCAATTACAAATTTTTAATTAGTCAAATAGATTCCGTTTTCAGGCAGCAATTTGGCATTTTGTAACTACACCTTTTAATTAAGTAAACTGCCTAAATTAAAAATGATCTTAATTACTATAAAAATCAAATTTAGAAATTTACCCTATTTCCATTACTATAATATTTTTAACTAATATAACCACATTATAATGTAACCACTTATCTAGATATTAATATTACATACCATATCTAGACCAGTTAAAGTGAGCTACTAATATTTAATACATGCCAACTAGAGATAACCAAAATACATCAAAGATATAATTTACCGATACAACCATTTTTCCTCGAGGTGATGATGCTGATATTCCTTACTCCTGCCCTGGATTACTACCTACGCGTGAAAACCATCACACGTTAAGTAAACACTTAGTGAGGCATTATAATTATTTAACATACATCAACATGCTTGAATTATATCAATAATATAATGAACATGCAATTTTATCACCATTCTTTTATTTTCCTTATGTTAATCAAATATCAACATAATATATTCCGGATTTATAAATCCTATTAATATCCTTGCCATTATCCGAGAGTTTATCTACCCTCTAATTTTATTAACCATTTATTATCAAATAAATTATTGCCCAATATAGTTTGAGGACTTGAGTGCATGAGTCAAAACCGCACCAAACTGCTAATAAACCGCACCGAAGTGCTAAGAGACCGCACATAAGCGCTAAGAAACCACACATAAGTGTTAATAAAGCTAGACTCTATGGCATGCCAACTATACTCTATACCTCAATTACTTATTTGGGCATATTTTCCCAATTCCATATTCGATTCATCCATGGCAATATAATTAAATACTGGGCAGTTCATACCTTATAACACAACATATCAAAATTAAATTACATGTGACCAATGCATGTAATTCTTCTACCTTTGACAATTGTCAACATCATATTCATTAAAAAGTAACCTTAATTCATTCTAAATCAACATCCCCTTCATCCATCAATTTCCCAAAACTAAGGTTTTAAATAAGAAAAGCATGAACAAATGGTAAAAATAGATAGAGAATTTCAATTAGATAAATTTCATGTTTCATGCCTTCATCAAAATTCCAACTAAATAAGCTTGAAAAATCAAGAAGAAAATTTTTTTCTTCTTACCTTGGGGTATTCGAACTTGGCTGAAAATTGGGGAAGAAATCTTGAAATTTCTTTTCCTTCAAATTAAGCCACTTGTATTCAATTTATTAAAAATGAATTTAAAATTCATTTTAAAGTCTAATGACCTTTTTACCCTTGTAATCCAAAGCTCCATATTAAGCCACATGGCTACCTACCAATCCAAGGGCCCAAAACAATCCAAGGAGTTAGTGATTACCAACTTTTCCCTTGCCATCTTCAAAAATTACCATCTTTCCATTTTTCATCCAATGGCTAAGATTAAACATGGAAAAGTAATCTTTAATCCAATGACCCATATTAATTTTCATTAAAATAAGGCATGGAAATAACCCTTTTACTCTTGTCTTATTATAATAAAATATCTCCAAAAATATCTCATAAAAGATTTCTCATTTATTCGATTAAATCCGATTATCCGGATTTTTTCCGAACTTTAAAGCTTCATAGCTCTTCATACAAACTCCATATCAAAAATTCGGGTATCACGAAAATTCCACTCTTGGGGTGAACATTCATTTACGGGACTAACTTACATACTTTTAAAAATTAGAATTTGGTCCCTAAACTTTCCAAAGTTTACACTTTGGCACCAAACTTTTCAAATTTTACATTTTGGTCACTAAACTTTTCAAGTTTTACATTTTGGTCACTAACCAAAATTTCAAGATATTACAGCACATGCCCTCTGTCACACTGGATTATCGCTTGTGGGTACAACCTTGCTACCATGCACATGCGCTGCATCAGTTCACCATGCCGTTGACCAAGCTGTTGACCGACCGTTGAGTTTTTCTAGGGGACCCTACCTAGGGGTTTCTCAACATTTTGAGTTTTTTGGCAAGTTTGTTTCGCCAAATACAAACCCAATAATCTATTTTTACACGTTTGACCTTGTGTTTTGTTTAAGGGGTGTAGGAAATTAATGTATTTTCGTATTCATTTCATAGGAGGATTATTCGAGATCAGATATTGGAGCAAGTGGAGTTATCGGGAAGCTCGGATAAGGATTTCTTACTAGTGCTTGCGGTTAGTACACCTCAACTCCTATTACTTCATTAGCATCATAAATATGATTGCCTTGTGTGTTAGTGTCTACAAAATAGGTAGATGGTGAATATGCATGTTTGGAGACCAATAGTATGAGATTTGATATATGTGAGATGCATGATGATGTTTAAGGACATAATGTAACTCGTATAGACTTTGGAGACCAAGTAGGGTTATTCAAACATTCGTATATCTATGTGATGATTGTTTGGCTTGTGTGTTGTGATGATTGGGTGCTAGAATATGAATATTGATGTATTTGATGGAAATTGTGTGTAAGGGATAAATAATGGTAATATTTGAATAAAAGATTATTAACTCGGTAATTAATATTAATTGATTGAATGTATTAGTAAACAAACACTAATGACTTTAATAAGCTTTAGGAGTCAAATAAAGTGTTGTTAAAATCATAATCCAAGGAAATGGTACGAATCCGTGTGTAGGGTATCAGTACGAGCTTTGGTCTTATCGGTATGCGATTGGGGGCCTTATGGGTATAGGTCAACTCGTACTGGTACTTGTAGAAATTAGGGATTTCTAGTAGGCTATATTGGTATCAGTACGCGTGTGAGTACCAATACTCAAGGGTACCGTATCAATACTCGTGTTTGAGTATTGGTACCCACTAAACAGAATAATCTATAATGCTAATTAAAAGATGGAAGTTAACGTGAGATGTTAATGAGATAATATGGATTAATTAAATAGTTAATGAGGATGGTTAATGTACTCTTTTATAATGTATTAACAAGTTGGTAAACTTAATTCGGTGACTTGATAATCAATAGAAACCATAGAGTTATGATAAATGTGCTAGTGTTTTGTGCTATATGGTAATCGTGTCAATGTTGTGTGCGGTTTGAGCATTTGGTTGGTTGAGTCACTTTTGGTTTATAGGATCCGAATACCCAGAGAGCATTTTGCCATATCATGGTTAGAGATGTCGAATGTACATTCTCGGCACTGAGCGACACCGAGCCTTATTCAATGATATTCGATGAGAGATACCAAGTATGGGTGTACATTCTCAAGGTTGTGTGACACTGGGAATCACCTAGAGAGAGTGTATGTTCCTGAGGTTATATGAAATAGGGCCTCACTCAGAGTGTACGTTCCTGGGGTTGTGTGACACCGAGCCTCACTCCAGGTTTCTGGGTTTGACTTTGTATGCTTTTGGTCGAATGATCTGGTGAGATCCCGAGTATGGTTGGGGCTTGTGTGCTATGTATGATGTTTTTCTATGATGAGAGCAAGTGTTTAGATGATTAGTGGTAGCGCCACGTGTTTATTTATGTCTCCTTATTACTTGTACTAGCTTGCATGCTTATGTTTATAATTAGCAAGAAGTAGAGTAGAGTAGATGTGTACCACTAAGCTTTGTTTTCAATTATAGGTTGATCGTTGGATTATGGGATCAACGAGCATTACCGGTACGCAATTCTAGCATGTGGTGATCTCTAGAGTGTGATACTTGTGTTTAGTGGGCTATGTACTCATAGGACCTTACGTGGTGGAGTTTGTAATCCTTATTTTTGAAATTGTATTAGCTAAATCGAATTTTTCAGATGTTTTAAATTTAAATTGTATCTCTTTTATACTATTTTGATTATTTATATATATGTTCAATTATTTGCTTTAAATGTTTTTGTGAAATGCCTTGTTGGACTAAATCCAATTTGAGAAATTTTATAGTTTTGTGTTGGGCTTGAGGTCCAAATATGATATTCGGGTTGAGAGTGTTACACTTAGTGGTATCAGAGCTTAGGTTTAGGCAGTTCTAGGAAACCCCATGGTGGTATAGGTGTTTTAGTAAGGTGTCTAGTGAATACAAGCCCTTAAATTAAGTTTGTACTCTTTAGGATTAGAATCTTGATGTTGCATCCAATGTTGCGACACTAATATGGTTACAATCATGGTCGAGAGAGGCGTGTTAAGTATTGATCCACTCATGGGACCAATTTTGGGGGGTGAGGTCACCCAGACTATTGAGATGCGAGTTAGTTGAATGATGCCATAGTTGAGGATGTGCCCTTATCTCGCCACCTAAATAGTGCCTTCATTATGTGTTGTAGTCGTTCTGAAGCCTTCGGATACGTTATGAGAGCTTGTGGAAAAAGAATCCTTATCATTGTACGTGAGCAACGTTTGTGATGTGGGTATTGATAACCTGCTCTCGAATTTATCTGTGGTTACACGTTGGTTGGAGGACTCTTTGTTCGCTTAAAAGGAGTCTCGTTGATACTTAGAAAGTATCATCACTCTTTTCAAGGGAATTTCTAAGAGATAATGGATTTAGGATCAACTAGTTTGCTAGAGTATGGCCGAAGTTACAAGTGTTACAAGTTTGATGGAGCTACCTCATTGAGAGTTGTTGTATATTGGAAATTGATTTGGTTAATCAAGCGCGATGCTAGCCTGTAATGTTGAGAGTTGTGTTTGAGGCTTTAAGTCCTCAAAGAAACCTAACATTTGGTGATGAGAATGTTGGACCGTTACCCTTCTACTATGATTTTTGTAGTGGTCATTTTGAGAATGACACAGCGGGGCCGTGAAACATGTTTGACCATTTGGCAAATGCCAATGTGTGTAGTTCTACGCTCAAGAGCTTTCAAACTTTCAGAGTGTTTATTTATGCTTCTTGAAGGAGTCGTTAAGACTTCCTCCCTGACAAGAACATGAGTGGATATTGAGGTAAGGCCGAGTTGGACGTTGGTGCCTATCGCCCTTGTTAGAGGACACCAACCCACTTAAGAGAGTCAGAGATTCAGTTGCGAAGGTGCAACTTGAATGAGATTTCCTTTGTCCGATGTGGTTCTCCCAAGGGTGAACTAGGCTTGATCGCTAGTAAGAAGTTGGTTCGTTGAGGTGATGTTGAAACCGTTGATAGCTTGTTAAGTGACAGTGAAAGATCGTTACTTGACTCCTAAGGTGGATGACTCGTTTAATCGATTGTGAAGTACCCGTATGTTTCTCTAGATTGGTTCGAGAATGAGATGTTTGCAGTTAAAATGTTAAAGGCTTGTAGTCTTGAAGTGAATTTTGGAATGATGATTTCTCTATTTAGGGTGTGTCGTGGTAACGTTTGATGTCTACAATGACGTTTTAGGTGTTTTAGCAATAATAGGATGGGGGCTACCATATCATCTCTCGAATATAAGTTTAATGCTTTGCGTGACACGCGTGAATGTATAAGGAATATGGAAATATGAGTGTGACAAGATAATTACCTTAATGGCCTTATGTGTGGGAGGTGTTAGTGACCGTGTGATCAGTTAAAGAGGCAAGGGTTTAAGACTTCGTAAATGTTTTTGATAAGTATCACAATTTCTCTAAATCCAGTCGAGGAGCATTGGTGGAGATCCAAGTTGTGCGAGACTATTTTATTGTTATAGTGGTGTTGACTCGATTAGAGTTAAATAAGATTTCGAGATCTTTGAGGATGTTTTGTTGTATTGCCAGGGCTGTATTTTTGTGCTAGAAGTGGAAAGGTTGTGTTCGCCCCAACAATGTGAAATTTTGGGTACTTGATCTTTAAGGAAATTTGAGATTTGGACAACGATGTGAGTCAAAGTAATTCAGAATTGATGATCATGTGACCGATCACCACTAAGTAAAATGAACTTGATAAGTGATGGATTGTACGAAGTTAGTTCGAGTTAGAGTATCATGCTGCCTATGTGGGGCGATCAAGGATCGCAAGTGATGGTCATATAAAAGAGCACCAATACTAGCTCCATACGGTACCGGTACTCGATTCATCTGGTGTCAGTGCTGATTGATCAACACTGGTACCTATGTGTTTGTTGGATAAGCTCTAAGTTGAGGATTGGTAACTTTGGAAGCCGGGAGAAGTAGCATCTGATTGTAATTAAGAGGATACAGTGATATGATTATATGTAAGTTTGACGGCTTTTAATGGCCCCGAGATCATCTTGAGTATGATTTAGAGAATAATGTATCGAAGTAGAAGACTTCTCTGATGTAGCATAATGGTCAGTAGATGGTGAATTCTGAGAGAGACAGTTTGTACCAAACTTTCGTCACGTATTTTGGGAGAAAGTGTGGAGTCGTATGCATGAGATAATGATAAGTGTTTGACTTGCCATTAGTTGGGAGTCAGATATCGAGTTCCTCATATTTGTTTTGATGCTTCGATGTTCCTTAGTGGGAATTAAATAGATAACCGTGAATCTTATAAAGTATTGTGAGTGCACAACTTCGATGGGATTTCTTTGAGTAAGGATATATTTCTTGGTATGTATTGTTCGTTATTTTCGGCAAAGGTGAGATCTAGATAGAAAGTATGCTTAGATTGGTTGTGGGTTGGTTTGTACAGCACTACGGTGTGTACATGTGACCTTTTCACACGAGGTTCATGATGGAACCTTATCCCTTGGTGGGATTTTATGCGATGACAGATCCTAGTGAAGGTACAGATAACGCATCTTCCAGACATGTTATAGTTTGGAGTGTGAGATTCCACTGCGTTGACTGAGTTAGTGGGAGCTACATTAGTTGCTGATATATGTTATCATGCCAAGTTTAAGGTAAGTGCTTGAGATGAGTTGAGACGTCGTTCACTTTTAACTAGGCTTTTAAGAACCTAAACCTATGGGGTTTATCTAAACTAATAATTTAATTAAAAGACAAACAATTAAAGATTTTAGCAGAGAAATAAATTAAATTAATAAGATATATATCAAAAGGTAACATTAATCCAATTTAAAAAATTAAATAAAATAACAAAAATGGAAGAGAATTTAATAAAATTTTAAAATGTGTATCATTCTCGAAGTCAACACACGATATTCAGATTAATTTTATAAAAACTAATTAAAACTTTAATTTTAAAGAATGTGATAAAAATGGGTTTAACAATTAAAAATTGAAATTAATGACAAATTAAAATTATATGCCAAGTCTGAAATGGGTGCAAAGCCCAAAACATCATCTATTAACTTTCATCAAGGAAAATGGATCAAAACACCTCTTTTTTACAAGTTCATCAAGTGTTCATAAAAAAGAAGAAACAAAAGTGGAGAACCAGCTTCTTATACGATTGAAAACTCCCAAAATTAAAGAAATATAAAAAAGGTATTCGAAATAAATAAAATGAATAAGAACAAATTACCCAAATGAAAAACTTTTGCTTCTTGTATTTCCACCAAAACTTCAATACAAATTCTCTAGGAATTCTTGAATACAACGAAGAAATTGTATAAATTGTGTTGTAAATTGTGAGTGGTGGTGGTGAGTGAATGAGTGATTGAGATTACAATAGAATGAAGCCTATTTATAGGCTTAAAAAACCCTAAAAACCTAAATATCCTAAAGCATATTCCCTTTTTATGCTTGGTATACATGGGAAAGAATCAAACCATATTCAATAAAATCCTAAACAAATAGAGAAGTATATAAGCTTGTTTTAATTACAAATAATTAATAAATTAATTAAAAATTTGTATTAATATCATAATCCTGTATTGAACTGATATACGATTTTTATGCACGCGCTGTCTTCGGTAAAACGAGCATATCTTAAGCTCTCGACATCTGATTGAGGCGTTTCAAGATGCACTGGAAAGGTAACTAAAGGACAGTCAGTACTTAAGAAGACACCCTGCCCAAAATTCTTGGATCCTATCAAAATTTTGCCATAAGTCCGTAGTAAGGAATCCTTTGCCCATAACTTGACTTTTCATACTTGTGAAGCAGGATCTCTTGTAATCTTCCCATATTTGATGATTCCCTCCATATTTGTTTGGATTCAAATTTGACTTTCCCCCTTTATTTTTTATCTAATTTGGGGGTTGATTTTCCCTTGTTTTTTCCATATTCAAATATGATTCCTTCCTTTTTATTATTTTTTTCTTCGAAAAATCAGCGACAACAGGTCTCTAATAGGCCGATCAATGTCATTGACAACATGGTTGTTGTTTCAATTGTTCCTCTAGCCCGTTGCAATATTATTTTGCTGGTGCGGTTTTGGTGGTTCATAAGCTGGGTGATTATTAACTTCATCTCCATGATCAGCCATGGTTTGTTGTGCTTCTCGTCACCTTCGCCCGAAAAATCTTTTTGATTCTTGTTGTTTTGGAAAAATGTCTTATGGGTTGCTTCGAGTCATACACCTAAAGAAAGAAAAAAATAAAATAAAATAAACTAAAAAAAATAATAACTAAAACTACAAAAACAATTTCCAATAACAGTGCTAAAAACTTGATGTCTTGAGTACCGACTCATTATAAGTGAAGCATGTATTGTCGGCACAAGTAATAAAGTGGACACACACAAGGTATGTGTTAGGTTGTCGAATCCCACGAGGATTGGTTTAGTTCTTAGTTGTTATTGAATGTGAATAAATTAAAGGTTATGTGTGTCATCATAAATGCAAGTGACAAAATAGATATAAATTCCAAGAGAAACTAAATAGGAGATCATGGTACTTTCGGTTGCAACCAACAAGTTGTGATCAAAATAGATGTCTAAACCAAACATCGCACGTGCCAGCCTGTTTATTTTTTTGCCATGGTACGACATAAATGATGGTAAATACTCTTTCGATGCCTAATATGAATGTACCCAGGCTAGCTCCCCATTGCATCACTTGACCTAGCCCGTTGGAACACCATCCATTCAGGTGACGGTACAACCATCCCTAGCTAATCCCCATTGTGTCACTTAAAATAGTCAAGTGGTAACTTTCGTTACTCATTGTGATAAACCATTTTACATTCACTGCTATTTTGAACGTTAAATTCACCTACCACACATACATGTGCATATATATATAGTAGTAAATAAAAGCATAGATATTAATAAAGAGCATCAAACTAAAGGTTACTATATTAAGTAAAGAGTTAAGTTCTACAAAGATAAAGAAATATAAGTTAAGAGAACATCGTATTCTCATATCACGCAAGATTTATGGTAAGTAACACAACCCATATCAGGTACATGAATTCGACTGACGAGGCTTGCGGTGACCACTACTGCAACCCATCGATTTAGGGGGACTTTTAGCCACCCTATTGCTTCCTTTTCTACCAAGACCTCCAAGCTCTCTAAGCTTCCATGGCCATAGCCATTTTCTCGAGAAAATTTATCTAAGACAACTCTCCAAAATATACCTCCTTTGCTTGCAAGCTGGGGGCCTCTATATTTAGATAGAGGAGGAAGAAATGACACGCCAATAAGAATATAAAACTTGATGGCTCTCTCTTTTGGTCCGTCCTGACAAAACCTTTTTCTTGATGCAACGGGCAGACTGGGCCTTCAGATATTGTCTGATACCTCTTTCTTCAAATTTGTTGCGATGTAATGAGCAGACTGTGACCTCAACCACCATTATGGTCCTAGCTCATATATGTACCATGTGGCTCTTATATTAGATGTATTGGGGCACCCGTTAAGCGCATACTATCTTTGTGGTCTCGGTTGGTCCCAAGCTCCTCACATGAATAAATGTGTTATGGCTCCTGTATAATAAAGACAACTCATTTATTTCCTATCATTTTCCGCACGCTCTAGAACACGCGTTAGAAAGCTCTGTTTTGACATAAATATACCAAGTGCCGATAGAAATGACATAAAATATAAAAATACATAAAATGCATGAGAAAAATTATATAAAGGCAAAATATATACAAGCAAGACAAAATCTTAAGTAAAAGTGATGCAAAAATAAATAAATATATGTATGTATATATATATATATATATATATATATTCGAGAGTTATCACAACCTTAATCCACAAATTCATAACCCTAGACCTCTAAATCTTTTCCCTTTGGTCATTGATTCAATCACCACCAGTCATCCCTTCCTTTGTTAGACCCTCAACAAAAGGGTGGCATTGGTGGTTAATGATGGCAAGAAGGCGACTAACTAGTGGGTGGTTCGTCAATTGAGGAGATGGACGTTGGTTGTCAACAGTAATCAATTAATGAGAAATTAAGGATTTAGGTTTAGGGATGTATGGATTTTTTTTAATTTATGGATTTTTTTGAAAATTAGAGATTTAAAGTTTTTAAAAGAAAACTTTTAGAAATTTAAAATTTTGTCACATGTCAGTTTTAATTGGATAACAATTTTTTTCTAATGTTTTTCTTAAAAAACCTTAAAATGACAACTAAATGAAACATTATACACCTATTTTGACAAAAAAAATTAAACACCCAATGAAAAAAGAATGTATAGTTTGGACACTTATTTTGTAATTAAGCCAAAATAAATAAAAGTAAAGATATCATTGGATATATCATCATATATATATATCAAAGCTATCATAGTAATTTATGAGATAATTGCACCACACGTCCCTAAGCTATGGCCTTCATTATAAATTAGTTCTTAAAGTTTTGAATATTCTAATTTCATCCCTAAATTACTAGTATATGCTAATTATGTCCCATGTTAATAAAACCGTTATAAAATTGTTAGCTGGCATGTAAATTCCGATGTGTATTATGTAATAATATGTGTGGTGTAAATGATAATTTAGGGATGAAATTGAAATGTTCAAAATTTTGGGGGACCAATTTAGAATGGGGCCATATTTTGAGGATGCAATTGGAATATTCAAACATTTTGGGACCAATTTGGAATAAATGTCATAGTTCGAGGACGTTTGTTGCAATTAACTCTTTAGTTATTGATATTTTAATGAGTTAATTGCACCACACATCCCTAAACTATGAACCTCATTCTAAATAGTCCCCCAAACTTTTAAATGTTTCAAATTCATCCTGACCCTCATTCTAAATTGGTCCCTAAACTTTTGAACGTTCTAGTTTCATCCCCAAATTACCCGTATGTGTTAATTATGTCCCACGTAATAAAACCATTATAATAAATTTTATTGTCATGTAAACACTAATATGTTTTATGTAATAGCATGATGTGGTAAAAATAATAATTTAGGGATGAAATTATGTTCGAAAGTTTGAGGACCGATTTAGAATGATTCATGGTTTGGGGATGAAACTAGAAGAATCAAAAGTTTGGTGCCCAATTTTGAATGGGGGCTATAGTTTGTGTATACAATTAGACCATTCAAAAGTTTAGGGACCAATTTAAAATAAAAAGTCATAATTTGGAGACATGTGGTGCAACTAACTCTATTTTTATTTTTAAAATACAAACAAATTCATCTTCAACCGTCTGAATGTGTAAAAAAAATAAAAGATATGGTTTATAACTCCCAAGCTTCCCAGATAATCCAATTCATGACATAACCAAGTGTTCTCTGACAAAGAAAAAAAAAGTAAAAAAGAAGTCACTTTCGGAAACAAACGAAGATAATTTTATGAGAAAAGTATAATATGCTGTTCTGATAAAAAAAAAAAGTGCAATCTTCTGTATATCTCAGTCTTTACTTGCCTAAGGAAAAAGTGTGAAAAATGACCATATTTTAACCGTGAACATCACCAAATTCTCTCTATAATCAGTGATTGGAGTAGGATAAAACCTACAACTTTTCTATTGGCTTTAGCATTCCAATTTAAGCTAAAAAGATAAAGATGATGCTTTCGGACATAACTATGTCCATGCAATAAAATACAGACGACTTGAAGTCCACATGCTAACAATATGAGTGGGACCTAATTTCACTTATCAGTCCCCATCGCATTAACTAAGCCATCTAACCCAATTTCTCTTGAAATTAAACTTAAAGATTATTAAATCCCATATTATCATCATGATCGTCATCATCAAGAAGTTGAAAGTTGAAACAACAAGAAGCCTGAACAGTTAAAAGATATCAGACTGTCCAGATTTGCATATTGTGTTTCTTGTTTTCAGTCAGATATTTGGAAATTATAGGAAAAACTCAATGTCCAAACAAACTTACAGGGTCTGTTTCTGCTTCCGGAGGAGGTTTAGGCTTGCAGTTTCAGAGGCACCCGAGGATGTGAAGAAGGTGTTCGAACAATACTCTGAGAACGGGATGATGAGCATTGACGGACTGCAGAGGTTCTTGATCGAGTTCCAGAAAGAAGATAAGGCTACCAGAGAAGATGCTCAGAAGATTATTGATAGTATCAAGCATTTTCATAGGAAGGGTCTAAATCTTGAAGCTTTTTTCAAGTACCTCTTTGGTGATATTAATCCTCCTCTTACTTCTCTTGGGGTAATACAATTTCTCTGACTCTGTCTCACTCTCAGGATTGTCTTTGTCCTTTTTAGGTTTATTTATCGGCGTTGAATTTGAATGGTTCAGTCCAAATTAGTTGATTTTGTTTGGTTGCTGGGAAACTTTTGGGAGATAAGTACAACTTTACTGTATATGATCTCTGAGTTGAATTTCCTTTCTGGGTTTGTGCTATTGTAGTGCATACTTAGGATAAATATGTGCAGTTTGTGCTATTGTTGTTTATACCGTGTTGGTTTCTTTGATTACAGGTTCATCATGACATGAGTGCTCCTTTGTCTCATTATTTCATATATACCGGTCACAATTCCTACCTTACTGGGAACCAACTCAGTAGTGACTGCAGTGATGTTCCCATCATAAATGCACTTAAGAGAGGTGTGCGAGTGATAGAATTGGATCTATGGCCGAATTCGTCCAAAGATGATGTTGATGTTCTTCATGGAGGGTATGTCCATTGTTACTCACATGAATCTTTCCTTGAGCTACATGATGATTGTTTACTCCATTTGTCATATTTTCAAGTGCAAACTGTTACATGAATAGTTCTTTCCTTTAGCTAAATGATGATCATTAACTGAAATTGTCCTACTTTCATTACAACACCTTGCTGGTTCACTTTCGGCTCTTATCTTGAAGAAAGAAACATGATTCTGCATTAATGCTATAACTTGGCCTAGTGTAACTTATTTTGATATGATCGGAAATAGCAGACCGTCCTCTGCTTGTGAGAGAAATAACGAATGTTTCCTTCATGTAGGACATTGACTACTCCAGTGGAACTCCTAAAGTGTTTGAGGTCTATTAAAGAGTATGCTTTTGTTGCCTCTGACTACCCGGTCATCTTAACTCTAGAAGACCATCTTACGCCGAATCTTCAGGCTAAAGTTGCCGAAGTAAGTCTGGTTGCTTTTCATGCCGAGTGAAAACTACTATAATTCAATAATTTATGCTTCTTTTGCGAATTTCTAGATGGTCACACAAACATTTGGAGGCATACTGTTTTGTCCCGACTCGGAATGCGTAAAAGAGTTACCTTCTCCAGAATCATTGAAGAAACGCATAATCATATCTACAAAACCACCAAAGGAATACCTCGAGGTGAAACAAGTTAAGGATAAAGAGGATGGTTCGGAGAGGGGTATGGCGAGTGATGATGAAGCTTGGGGGAAAGAAGTTCCGAACCTTAAAGGCAGTCATGTAGCCGATTACAAGGTGTATGATGATACCGGTTGCAATTTACTACTTCAAATTGATCTTACTAGCCCTTTCCATAGAATTTACAATTTGTTTTATGACAGAATGACTTGGATGAAGAAGATCAGGAAAATGCAGATGATGGAGATAAGTCGCAGCATTCATTAGCTCCAGAATATAAACAATTAATTGCTATTCGCGCTGCGAAGCGAAAGGGTGGATTAGATGAGTGGCTAAAGGTGGATCCTGATAATGTGAGACGTCTTAGCCTGAGTGAGCAACATCTTCAAAAGGCTGCAGTAACTCATGGAAAACAAATTGTCAGGTATTTAGTGAAAGATTCTGCAAATTTCATTTAGTATTTGTGTGTCAACATATAAATGGCCATGTTTGTTGAAAGGATTGATTATTGCTCAAATGGATCCATCAATCGTATGCGAATGGTTTTTCCATTTCGTTTTAAGTTGTGTTTCATGCCTTATTAAGGTAGTACTGACATGTGTTATACTATAATTGTCTGAAACGTGCATTATAACTTGTGTTTTGAATGTATATTGTGATGTACGGCTACAGGTTTACACAGCGGAATATTCTTCGGATATTTCCAAAGAGTATACGTGTTGACTCTTCTAATTACAACCCGTTAATCGGATGGATGTATGGAGCTCAAATGGTTGCGTTTAATATGCAGGTTTACACACCACACTCCCTTTTTCATTCATTATTTTCAGCTTCTTGTACCGATTTGCTGGGATGCATGATACTGCATAGAATTCTCTTGTTCAGACATGAAAAATTAATCAAATAGCATAGGTTTCGCGTTTGATCCAGGGACTAGAACATGAAAATCTGTTTCCAGGGCTATCATATGCCATGAAAGATCTTTATTTAGTTGGTTTTTCTTGTTGGTACATGATAGGGCCATGGAAGATCTTTATGGTTGATGCACGGAATGTTCAAAGCCAATGGGGGATGTGGTTATGTGAAAAAACCAGATTTCCTACTGAACTCTGATAAAATCTTCGATCCAAAAATCAAGTTACCGGTGAAAACAACTTTGAAGGTGAGTGTTCGATTGCCATCGTGTCAATGTACGGACATCCTCGATCAATGATTATAATTTTTTCTTGTTGGTTTCAAAAGGTGACTGTGTATATGGGGGAAGGATGGTATTATGATTTCCGCCACACACATTTTGATGCATATTCGCCACCGGACTTTTACACGAGGGTAAGTCAATATACTGTAATGCAAGCAAGCTTTCTGTTTCACGATTCGTTCGGACTGTAACAATGGAAAATTTGATCAATCTATGTCTCCAGGTGGGGATAGTAGGAGTTCCTGCTGATTCACTAATGAAGAAAACAAAGACTTTAGAAGATGACTGGTTGCCTTCATGGAACGAGGAATTTGAGTTCCCTTTAACTGTCCCGGAACTGGCTCTACTTCGGATCGAAGTTCATGAATATGACATGTCTGAAAAGGATGACTTCGGAGGCCAAACCTGTCTTCCAATTTCCGAGCTAAGAAGTGGCATCCGAGCAGTCCCACTCAATAGCCAAAAGGGCGTAAAGTACAACTCTGTAAAGCTCCTTATGCGCTTCGAATTCATCTAGCACTCCCATGGAGAGTTTGAAGTTTCTACATTTATCATACTTGTCAACTTCAAATTGTTTGATCATACTTGTGAACTTGTGTGCAGACTGTAGTTAGCTATAACATGTTAGCTGCTCTTGTCATGTATATATATATCAACCATACCAGTAATTTGTAATACATAATTATGTGGCAGACAAAGAATCTTACACTGTTTGTGTAATAAGCAATAATATTCATCTGTTACTATCTCTTGCTTTCTAACTGCAGAATTTGTATAGTTCTATCATCTTCACTTGCTGCCTGCATAATATGAGTAATATCGTCTGCACCTTTTCGGTTTGTTTTTTTTGGTCCTCCATTTTAAAAAAGTAACATTTTGGTCACTTACATTTTTAGGTTATTATATTGAGGTCACTCGAACGTTATCCTCCGTTGGATTGTTAATTGTTAGTTTCTAATTTGGACACCTATACTTTTGAAAGTTTATTTTTCGCCCCTTTTCAAACGAAAAAACTAAAATCAACTTATCCTCCCAAAAAACCTCAACTCTCCTCTAACTAGAGGCAACATATTCTGAAACTGAGATCTAAAACAGATGCAATATATTTAACTACCTCATATTTCTCCAACCACTTCCGTATCCTTCCTATTTTTAAAGGCTGCACTCAACCTTTTGCAATTCACAACAATCTGATGTGATGAATTCTTGGTGGAAGAAAAAGTTTGAGATTGATGTGAATAGGAAAAGGCTACGTGCAACCCAACCACTGGACGAACCATCTCATCCGATTTTTCCTTAATCTCTTCATTCACATGATTTATTACATTCTACAACAGCAGTTGCAAATACTACCGACTATAGTTCTCCACAAATTGCAGAATACTGCTTTATCTAAGCAGTGAGTATAGATTGGATACTTACTAGCACTTTATCTCTCTATTTCTTCTTATTCTTTTATTCTACAACTCTTTTTCTGTTTTTTTTTGTTTCTTTTCGAATTTCTTTTACTCACATGATTTTTTCATTATATTTTTTAGAATATAAAATTTATTTTATATTTTCTTAACTCATAACCTATAATTTTAAAAATTATCGTTTTTTTTCTCGTACCATTATTCGTTATCACTGCAACATAGCATGCTAGTCCTTCCAAGGATGGTAGTGGTACTATACTGACAATACCTTTTTGTTCATTCAAAATGGCATAACAGATATTGGACCTACAAAACAAAACCGTCTTAATGGGACTCTTTTGTCATACATATCTAAAACAATAATTAAGAAAAGCCTCTGTGGAGGCACTTAAATACAAGGTTCAACAATAAAGAGGAATTTTTACTCTGTTGCCACCAAGAAAATTTGAGATTTTTACCACAAGTTTTGCTTCAAATTAAAAACCCAGACAGAAATCGCAATCAAAATTGAAAAAGGGTGACAATTTTAAGTTCGTATTAATTGATGAAGATGGATTTAAAAAAGAGCTGAACTAAAATACTTACAAAAGAGATAGGCGAATTGGTTAGCCATCACAAGAGATAAAGATAAAGAAAGAAATTGAGAGTACTAGCGGTAACGGACTCTCAGCGAGCTGGAAAGATAGAGTTTGGTCATGGTCCATGGCGGAAGATAATGTAGCAAGGTGTAGGTTAGGCAGAGAAGAGAAATTTTGTGAAGATAAGATGATTTTAGGTTTCTTGTTTGAAAATAGGTGAAAAAGATAAATTTTCAAAAGTTTAAGGGTCTAAACTAAAAATTAACAAATTTTGTTAACATGTCCCGTTCAAGTAGGGATGGCAACGGATCTTGGACTCGACCCGAATTCGTAGATACAGATTAGTTTTTATAGGGCTTTGATCTTAAAATTTTGGACCCGACGAATCCAAACCGGATATGGATCCTCTGATTAAAGTACGAATCTGAGTCCGAATCTGACATTAAGATCCGGACTTGGACTCGTTTACCCGTTTATAGAAAAACTTACTTTAATATTAATATTTAAATTTCACAAATATTATTTTCATTAAACAATTTTTTCTCTTTGGTTGGTTGTTGTTTGTTTTAGGATTTTAATGATTTAAGTAGTGATGAAGACTAGCACTCTAAGGAGGTAGAAGTAGGTACTCGGCTTGCGACAATGGAATTCATGATCTACATTTTTTAATGTTTGTGTTATTCAAAAGATATTTGTGTAATTGTGTTGGAGTTTGTTTTGAGTCTTTAGTTTATCATTTTTTATTATGTTACTAGTTGTATTGAAATTAATCTTTTCTTCATTTGAGATGTGATGTGAAATTAGTCAATGACAGTTTTATTACGTTAAAAAATAGGTTGAATGGTCTTTTTTTAATAGACCCGTTTGAAACCCGGATCTCTGAGATCTGTTGGATCTGGATCTGGGTCTCAATTTTCTAGGCCAACGGATCTGGGGCGGGTCTGGATCCATGATGTGGAAATGGGTCTAGATTTGGATCTAGTCTAGATCCGGCCCGTTGCCATCCCTGCATCCAAGTGACCAATATATTTTAACCCGAAAACATGTCACAAAAATTGTGATTTTTTCAAAATCGGTGACCAAAAAAGAACAAATCCAAAACAAAAGGATTATTCGTGTAGTTTACCATTGTATTTATTATTAAATAATAATATTTTTTTAAAACAATAAATAATATTTTTACGAGATAATATTATATATTATAATAATTATATTTCATAATATTAAAAAATATAATATAAAATACTATTATACACATAATTTAATATTTAAATTATTTCTAAATTTAAAAATATTATGAATATAATATATCTAGCTCGGTTTAAATTGTTTTTCGGTGAGTTTTAATTATATTTAACACCCTGAATTAATGAAATTCAATTTTTTAGGAATGTAATTAATTATGTCCTAGTAGATTATATTGAAAAGCAAAATAAACATTAATGATCAAGAATTTTGCTAGTTTTAATTGACAACCCTTAGAACTGCATATAACAAACCCTTAATTAAATACATGGTACCGAAACACCATTAGTTTCGGTTAGTCAATTTGCCTTGTTGTTCTCATTGAATTCAAATAGAATAAAAGTGGGTTGTGTGTTGAGAATTGATAATAATATTTTTTTATTAAGAGATATTTACATTCCCAATAAGAATGTCGAGATTTGCTCCCATATAATATGGGGACAACATGAGCATCCTTGACCATTTGATCAATTAGTGAGTCTCAATTATTTTACTTCTTGATCGTGAGTTAATGTATAAGTTAAAATAAATTCAAAACTTTTTTTGATATATAGAGAAACAAAATACTTATACTAACTATAAAAGTCAGAATAAAGCTGCAATAATATGTCATCTGGAGGAAAAAAAACGGTGACATAATAAATTTTCAAATGTCACTAACTTAGCCTTGATATCTGCGAGGTGATTGTCTTTTCGAAGAACATGTTCCATCGTGATCGACCACGGGCGATCCATCAAATCCACAATATACATTGCGAGAGAAAAAGATCTTTGTCCCTCATGAGATTGACGAATAACACGAATCACCTCTAAGTTATCCACTTCTAAGACTAGACGTCAAATTCCAGCAGACCAAGCCGTTAGCAGCCCCAAAGCTCAGCTTCAACGGCCGAAAAAATCCCTATACCTTTTGAAAACTCGATCACTCATTCTCCTTGGTCCATTCTAACAACTCCGCCACAAGATGTTGCACTTGTAACTAATTCTACTGCACAAACAGTGTTAAGCTTGCACCAGTCAAAGGGTGGTTTTCTCCATCGCACATCACTCCTGGAAGGTACAGTCTTATGCATGGCCCTTGTATTATCAACCACCAGAGTCACCATGCTTTTCCGAACGAATCAATGAGCTCCATTTTGTGTGATTTAACTACTACACAAATGGTACAAGTATACACGTTGCAAGTAATAAAGTGATAGGTATCAAGTATTGTCTCTACAAGGATTGATTTAGGCCACTTTGCATAAGTTATTGCACTGAAAAAGAATAATGTTAGAAGTGATAGGTGGTGATAAATAGAAAGTAAAATAAACTAAACGATGTAAAGTAAATAGAAAGAAGTAATCGATATGAGAAATTAGGTCGGGTTATCATGAGTAGTGGTGTGTTTGCCAAATGAATTGTTGTGGCTAGTAATTGCTGAGGCAAGTCAATTTCCATGGCAAGTAAACTGCTTTGGCCAGTATATTGTTGTGGCAAGTAGATTGTTGTGGCAAGTAAACTGCTTTGGCAAGTATATTGCTCTGGCAAGTAAATTATCGTGGCAACTAAGTTTCCACCTTTAATGTATACTGGAGCATTCTTCAATGCCTTCGCATTATCCCTAACCGAAAAACTGATGTTTATGCAAGCATTGGTGGTACATTCCTGCGTTAACCTTGGATGAACATTATCGATCTTTGAACTCTCCTTAGCCGCTGAAATTCAATCCTTATTCCTAAGGTGAATTAGTTTCCACCAACGGTTGTTTAAATGGAAATCGTATCCACTCGTTTCGTGAATCTAGCTCTCTCGAGCCTAGATAAATGGATGCACTCAAGTTCCTTTCGCAATTCCCTTAAATCGAAAATAAAGAACCAAGAATGAATAAATAATAAATTTATTAAATTAAAAACCAACTACCAAACATTCGTCTCTACACACCAACAAAACTTGACAACCCAAGCCAAATTAATCTAGTTCATGGCTGGGTAAAAAGGAAACACAAAAGAATAAAACCCAGACATGGGATCACACGATACAAGATAAAAAAGAAATGGTTGTACGTGAATCCCTCTTGCGATCCGATCTCACTCTCCCCATCGGCCTTCTCTTGTTGTTGTTACAATCTCTTTAAATAGATGAGAGGGGAAGAGTTTGAATGTGTGTGGAATCCTTGGGGATCTGATCTCTATCTTATCTAGATTTGAATTTTAAATCTGAGATAATTATCCTTTGCATTTTAAATTAAATCCTAGAGATAAGGTTTATCCATATTTTCCGTGGCATCCTTCGACAAGTGGTTCAGCAAGTCATCATCCTTATCCATGCTTGTTAGAGCATCCTTCGACAAGTGACTCGACAACTCGTCATGCACAAAATAACGCATAACAGTAGGGATTTCTCCAAAAAAACCATCAAAGCATAAAGCCAAGCTCAATAGGCGAGGAAACTATAAAACTATGCATGAATAACTAAGAATGCAACTAAAATGAGCCTAAGTCTAACAATAATATGAGTAAAAAGTGTATAAAATATAGTACTTTTACATACTTAACACACCCCAAACTCAAACTATTGCTTGTCCTCAAGCAATGCAAAACACTAAATATTACCTGTCAAGGCATTTACCACCAAAAACATGCTTCTTACCTGACTTCAATCCTCAAAATTGTGGCACAAAGAATTGATTACCTTTCGATCGTTGGAAAGCATAGAACATCACTCAAAATTAAACTACAGTGCTAGTGAAAATGTGTGTGCAGAGTTGTGTACAAGTCAATCATCAGGATTCCAGGAAAACCGTAGGTTTTATTATTCCCTTACCGAGGCAATTAATTCTGCTACAACCAGTTTAGGCACCTTTAGCAATTTTTTTTCCAGTTAAATCAACTAGAGCCAGATAGGTACATATGGCGAATCTCAATGCGTGACAACTAGAGCCAGATGGGTACCTCTAGTAAGAAATTATCTTTATTTATATTTTATTTTATTTTTTGGCTAGAGCCAGTTAGGCACCTCTAGCATATTTTCCAATTTTAATAACCTATAGTTTACTAGGCATCTCTTAATCAACAAGTCACAATAGTGTCAATATAAGCAACATCATAGTAAAATTTCAAGTAAACTCCATGCCAATCCTAAAATCTAAGGTTTTCTCATCTAAGTGCAATGGCAAAACTCATCATAGGATATCACAACAAGTTTATGCAATTTTATCAGGTAATTGTCATGGCAAGTAATATATGCAAACTAACATGAGACAAACAAAATGAATGCAAATGATCATGAGACAAACAAAAACAACCCCCAAACTCGAGAGAAGCATTATCCTCAATGCATGTAAAATTAAACAAAATAAAATAAAAACAAAATGCAAATAAACTAATTAGAGAGGTCGTCACCTTGAATTTGGAGTTTCTATTGAGCCATCTGCTTGGCCATTTTCTGGCTCGTGGTGGTTGTTGTCTTGGAGCTGGTGTAGGGTCATGAACCGCAGTTTCCTCTACCTCTTCAACTAGATAACCCTCCTTCTTGGCCTCCTCTTTTGTGGAAGCTTTATGCGTCGACGTAAGCTTTGATGGCACAACCAGAGGTGGGAACTTCAACAGTGCAAAAATGGTGTCTTCAGAATCTAAAAAATCATGTAAAGATTTAGTACGTTCTGATTCAGTAACAGGTTCCTTACTTTTACGCAGGATAATGGTTGCCATGGCAATGTCACTTGGAGGAGGTGTTGCATCGCTTGTCGGGGCAAGTAACTCGGCGGGGAACACCGAGAAGGGTACACTGCTATTAGGATAGTTCTCCAAGATAACTCGTGTCAGGACGATATCTTGATCCTTCATATATTGCTTGAGTTGTAGCTCTTGTGCCGCTATACGATCCTAATGTTACATCAGGGGTAAAGGATATCGACCATCCATGGGACACTTTTCGTGGCATGCACACTTACCATGGTATGTACATTTTTTGGGGCATGTTCTCTCGTCAGAGCAGGGTTTGGAACAGAGGATTTTTGCGCAACTGCTGGTGCTTTTGGTTGGCCGTTTTGCATCATTCACATATACTGAGTATTTGTCCGCCTAATTTTCTTAGGCAGCCTCTCGTTCGTAGCCTTGGTCGGCAGTTCCTCCTTCGCGTACAAGATTGAAATCAGATCAGGAAAATAGAGTGCACCTGCGTCCTTCTTGATACAAGCATAAATTTTATCAACAATAATTTGTCCAACATCAATAGAACGATTATGCAAAATAGAGTGTATTAACAATAAACGAGAGTAAGAAACAATAGTGCTATGAGTTGTGGGCATCAAACGGGTTTTGAGGAAATTGTTCCACAACTTGGCCTCATGTTTTAGCAAGACTCGATTCACCGTGCCCTTCAAATCTACTTCATTCCACTCGACTCCCTCGATGGTAGGGTCCTTGAGGACTTGATCCGGCTCTTCCTCAGTGATATTATCCACAAACTCAGCGTGTTCATCATGAGCAATGAACAACCCATAATGTGTATTGATAGAAGCATCATCAACAAGAATAGCCCTACCACGCAAATAAATACACGGATTCTCTGGATTAGAAATATGTGCATAAAACTCTCTTACCTATTAGATGTTCACCAAGGCTGACTGTTCGCAAAAGATCGGCCATTTGTGATCCGCGACAATTGTGTAGACGGAATCCTCAAGATCAAAATTCGGCTTGGCACCAACATAGATGAACCCTTGCTATTCCCAAGCCTTTCTCGTGGCAAACTTCTTCTTGAATAGTTACTCAATTGCCAGTTTTGTAAAATGGTAGAAAGATGGCGTAAGTGCTCGGGAGGAACTTGCTTTAGGCATGGTTTTCAAATTCTTGGCCATGGTGTTTGGTTCTTGATTGAAAAAGAAAACAAAGAAAAGCTCTAAGAGTTTCAAGGAAGGAAAAAAAGTAAATGAAGAAGATGAAGTAGATAGGTAGTAATAGGGATATAATGGTGGAGTGCATGGTAAAGATGATGGTTTGATGTATCACCGATGGGTGAAAAGAAAAACAACGATGGTGGAAGGTGGAAGTGAAATGCGGTTAGGATTAGAAAGAAAGTTAGGGAAATAAAATTTTGGGTGAAATTTTTCAAAGGGTATTTAAATCCACTTGAAACCGTCAGCCCTTCACCTTTCTTAGGATAAAATTTCATTCAAATGAAATTCTATCTTTAAGCCCAATTTTCACTCATTTTGAAACTCTTATCCTAAAATTAAAAAAAACAAAAACAAAAGGATAAATATTAATAAAAGAAAATTAATATAAAGATAAAAACTAAATCAAACTAAACAGAATAAAAAGAAAAGGATAAAAGACAAAATTAAAAAAAACAAAAACAACAAATAAAAATAAAAATAAAACAAAAATACTGAAAAAAATTAAAAACACTTAGAAAGAGCATTTTCATGCATCTTCTAAGGATACTGCTCTCTTATCACACTCAACATGAATGCCAACGCAGTGCTTCAATCTCTGTCCATTGACCTTAAACTCACATCCATCCGTAGTTGATTTGATCACAACAACCCCATGAGAATAGGGTTTAACTACCTCGAATGGCTCGGACCACCTTAACTTTAGTTTGCCCAAAACAAGTATGAGTCTAGAATTATAGAGAAACACCGGTTATCCTGGCAAGAATTGTCGTGGCAGTAGCTTCTTGTCACGCCATCATTTTGTCTTTTCTTTATAGAGCATGGCATTGTCGTAGGGTAGTGTACGAAATTCTTCCATCTCGTTCAAGTCCAGTAAAAGCTTCTGTCCTGCTTTCTCCCAGTCCATGATCATGGCATTATTGCTAATAAGTCTTATGCTCAATTTTCACCAACAGGTGGCAAGTCTTGCCGTAGACGAGTATGTAAGGAGACATGCCTAGGGGCATCTTAAATTATGTTCGGTAGGCCCAAAGTGCATCATCAATTCTCACAGACCAATCCTTTCGTGAAAGATTAACAACCTTTTCAAGGATAATCTTTAACTCACGATTAGAAATCTCCGCTTGCTCATTGGTTTCTGGGTGATATGCCATGGAAACTTTGTGATTCACTACAAAGCTTTGTAACATCTTGGCAATAAGCTTATTGTCAAAATGCTTACCTTCATCGCTGATAAGTACCCTGGGCATTTCGAGCTATGTGAATATATTTTTATGCAAGAATTGTTGCACCATCTTGGAATTATTTTTGGGAACTGCAGCTACCTCAACCCATTAAACACATAGTCCAAGATAAGTAAGATGTACAAATTATCGAATGATGATGGGAAGGGTCCCATAAAATTGATACCCCACATGTCGAATAATTATACCTTGAGGATGTTCTACAATGGCATCTCATGCTGCCTCGATATATTTCTCATTCGTTGGCATTGATCACACCTCTTGTAGAATTCATGTGCATCTTTATAGAGAGTTGACCAATAAAAACCTGATTGTAAGACTTTGACCGATGTGTGAGTACCTCAAAAATGACCTCCATAGGGTGATGAATGACATTGTAGGAGCACATTTTTTTGTTCCTCCTCAGGAACACTCATCGTATGACCTGATCTACATATTGTTTAAAGAAAAGAGGTTCGTCCCAATAATAATGCTTAGCATCATGTATGAACTGTTTCTTTCCCTAATAAGTAAGGTCATAAGGTAAAATACTGCTCACAAGAAAATTTACTAGATCAGCATACCAGGGAGTTGTCGTGGCAACTAACAACTGCTCGTCCGCAAATACGCCATGGATCTCTAAGTAATCATCATCTATTTTGCCCGTTTCCAACCTTGACAAGTGATCGACAACATGGTTCTCCGTTCCTTTCATGTCCATAATTTCGATGTCAAACTCTTGTAAAAGTAATATCCAACGAATTAAATGAGGCCTAGCGTCTTTCTTAGAAATTAAATACTTAATTGTCGAATGGTAAGTGTGAAAAATTACCTTAGTACCAATCAAGTAAAGACGAAACTTGTTAAATGCGAATACTACTGCTAGCAATTCCTTTTCGGTCGTGGTGTAATTTAATTTAGCACCATTAAGGGTTTTGCTAGCATAATATATCACATGGAAAATTTTACCTTTCTGTTGGCCTAAGACAGCTCCTACCGTAAAGTAGCTAGCATCGCACATGAGCTCGAAAGGTAGGGACCAATAAGGAGGAACAACAATAGGTGTTGTGGCAAGTTGCTTCCGTAGGGCTTCAAATGTCGTGGCATAAGAATCATCAAAATTAATGGCCTTGTCTTGTTCAAGAAAATTATAAAAAGGTTTAAAAATCTTAGAAAAATCATGAATAAACCTTCTGTAAAACCTACATGTCTGAGAAAACTTCGGATCCCTTTGGCTTAATTCGATGGCGACAATTTCTCAATCACATCCACCTTGTCCTTATCTATGTCGATTCCCTTAAATGATATTTTTTGTCCTAGCACGATACCTTCATCCACCATAAAGTGTTATTTCTCCCATTTTAAAACTAGGTCAGATTCTTCACAACGTACTAACACTTTTTCTAAATTGCCGAGGCAATTGTCAAAACTATCTCCAAACATCGAGAAGTCATTCATGAAGATTTCTAGGAAATCTTCCACCACATTGAAGAAAATTTCCACCATACACCTTTGAAAGGTTGTCGGAGCATTGCACAATCCAAACGGCATCCCTTGGAATACACATACCAAAAAGGCACGTGAAGGTGGTCTTTTCCTGGTCTTCTGGCGCTATGGCAATTTGGTTATAACCTGAGTATCCATCAGGAAAATAATAAAATAATTTCCCTGCAAGATGGTCAAGCATTTGGTCAATAAAGTGTAAAGGAAAATGATCTTTCCTAGCAGCCTTATTCAATTTACGATAATCCATGCAAACTCTCCAACCGGTGATAGTTCTAGTTGGAATGAGTTTATTGTTTTCATTATTTACCACAATCATACCTCTCTTTTTAGGTACACATTGTACCGTACTTACCCATGAGCTATTAGAGATAAGCTATACGATACCGGAACAACCCACTTTATGATTTCTTTCATCACGACTTGCTTCATGGCAGGGTTAAGCCTCCTTTGAGCCTTAATGGAATTGTTGTGGCCTTCCTCTAGTAGGAACTTCTGCATGCATACTGCCTGACTGATTCCCTTCAGATCTACAATTGTCCAACCTATTGCCTTTTTATGCTGGGCCAATATATCTATCAATCTTTTTCCTGTTCAGGCTGTAAATTAGAATAAATGATTATAGGCAAGGTGTTATAGTGTCCCAAATAAACATATTTTAATTGCTCTGGCAATGGTTTTAATTCTAAAATAGGAGGCTGGTCAATGGAAGGTTTGTCAGGTTTACGTTCCTTACTTGAGTAATCAAGGGATTCAAAACTTTTACTCATTTGACTTACAATCCAATTTGCTTCCTATTGTGCATCATTGTCCATCTCCCCTAGTTCGCCAGGCTCGCGATGCAATTGACTTGGCAATACTCCTCCACATCAAAGTTAAATTATATGGTGGCCTGAATAGTTTGACATTCTTCTGGATCATCAACATATTTAAGCGTTTTGAAAACATTGAGCGTAACTTGCTGCTTATTAACCCGTATAGTGATCTCTTCCCTCTCAACATCGATCAAGGTTCTTTACATCTCTAATAATGGTCTTCCGAGTATAATGGGTGCGAACTTATCTGTTTCACAATCCAAAATAATAAAGTTAGCGGGAAAAATAAATTTATCCACTCTTACCAAAATGTCTTCAATTTTTCCCTCTAGATGCACGTAAGATTTATATGCAAGTTGTAGCATGACTGTAGTGGGTCTCGCCTTCCCTATGCCCAATCGTTGAAAAAAAATTGGTACAAGGTTTATGCTCGCTCCAAGGTCACACAGTGCCTTCCTAACATAGTGATTGCCGATGGCACACGATATTGTAAAATTGCCTGGATCTTTTAGTTTGGGTGGCAATCAGTTATGAACATGTCCGTACACCCTTCTGTCAAGGAAACTGTCTCAAACTCGCTCAACCCAGTTCACTTAGAGACAATGTCTTTAGGGAACTAGCATAATTCGACATTTGCTCTATCACCTCAACCAGTGGCAAGTTAATGTGAACTTGCTTTAGGATGTCAAGAAACTTCTTGAACTGGTATTCATGTTTTTTCCTCTTTAGCCTCTATGGGAATAGTGGTAGGAATCTGATATCCTTGACTTTACTCGTCTTAACTGGCTTGTCAATGTTAGATGAACTTGTTGTGGCAAGTGGACTTGCAGTGGCAACTGCTGAAGGCTCGTCATCTATGATTGTTGTGGCATTGTTCGAGGTGCAGCATTCTGAATAAGAGACTACTTTGTTGGATGACTACTCTATTCAGGTTGGATAAGATCATCATTTGCCCTTGGTCCACTTTGGGTGGTGATTACTTTACACTGTTCATGGCCCGTTCCTCGTGCAACCTCAGTGTCGCTAGGCAGACTGCCTTGTGGTCTTGAGCTTAGGACTTGGGCAAATTGCCCGACCTTCATCTCTAATTATTTCAGCGCTGCTCCTTGATTTTGCATCATCATCTCGACCCTGTTCATAAAATTATCATTCTTTTTTCATGAAATTACTAGTCTCATCCATATAAGATTCAGTCTTAAGCATAAAAGCATTTAAATTGGTTTCCAAAAAACTAGTTGGTGACGACTATTGTTGTGGTAACTATTGTCGTGGCATGTTCTGTTGGAATCCTGATGCTTCTACATTCTGGCAATTGTGATTGTTGGAGTTGTTCTGGTTGCTCCATGAAAAATTGAGGTGTTTCCACCATGCTGGATTTTATGTGTTGGAATATGGGTTGCTATTCCTGTTGTAGATTTCAACATAAAAACTAGACTCTGGGTTCTGCGGACTCTCAAAAGAATCATGGTTATTATTACAAGAATCACAATATGAATTTACTACCTTGACCTCCTGTGTATTACTGGTTCGTCGCAAGTTTTTAACCATGTTAGTTAATACAACCAATTCTGTTGAGATAGCATCCGATGAATGAAGCTCAATTGCTGAGGCATTTTGCCTCACTATTCCCCTTCTAATGGTTGGGAACTGGTAACCATTTGCCGAGGCATCTAGCATCATCCTAGTCGGTGCATTGACTCCATTGTAAAACATCACTACTTGATTCCAATCTCTGAATCCGTGCATGAGACATTTACGTAGAAGCTTTTTATACCGATCCCAAGCCTCGTACCATGGACTCATCATCTGTTTGACAAAAAGAAGTAATTTCATTACGTAAATTATCAGTCATATTTGTAAAATTAAATCTAACAAGAAAACACCAGCATATACCTGTCCAAGATTCTAAAATCCATATGGTATACTATTCAGCCATGATCTCACCATATCCTTCAGTGAAGAGTGGAATAATTTTAGCCTCAGGACATCCTCGTAGACTCCCTATTGTCTGAATGACTCACAAACTTCTAAGAACGATTTAAGATGTTGTTTGGCATCTTCAGTTGTTGATCTGATGAACTGGCCGATTGAAGTGAGCATATTAAACATCACTGGCTTTAATTCAAAGTGTACAACTTGAATCTCAACAGTGAAAATTCCTGGATTGAGATCACCAAGGTCTGGAAGTAAGTGATCTCAAATGGGCTTGCTCCGTACACAAACATGTTGCTCGGCTAGATCTGCTCTACCTCATGTCGCGACATTCTGGTTGCTCGGCTAGGTCTCGCTCTGGTCATACATAGATGCAAAACCAAAAATGTTAACCCCTTGAAACCAATAAAATCAATAAATGAAAAGATAAAGGTGCAAGAAATTAAAAAAAAATTCATTATTGCCAATCCTCGGCAACGGCGCCAAAACTTGTTGTGTGATTTAACTACTATGCAAAAGGTGCAAGTATACACGTCCCAAGTAATAAAGTGATAGGTATCAAGTATCGTCTCCACAGGGATTGGTTTGGGCCACTTTGCTTAAGTTATTGCACTGAAAAAGAATAATGTTGGAAGTGATACGTGGTGATAAATAGAAAGTAAAATAAACTAAACGAAGTAAAGTAAATAGAAAGAAGTAATCGATATGGGAGATTAAGCTGGGATATCGTGAGTAGTGGTGTGTTTATCGAATAAATTGTTGTGGCTAGTAATTGTTGGGGCAAGTCAATTGCCGTGGCAAGTAAACTGCTTTGGCAAGTATATTGTTATGGCAAGCAGATTGCCGTGGCAACTGAGTTTCCTCCTTCAATTTTCGGCAGAGTGTTCTTTTGTAACCCCCTCGACCCGACCTAGACGGCCGACTGAACCGAGTGAGCTACATTAGGTTTGCCGAAGCAAATCAGAGAAAGGTTACGAAAAGTTGGTACATTTTTTCTTTTTATCTTGTCTAGATGAAATTTATTAACCTTACATGTATAGACTTGCAGCGGTGAATTTTCGGAAGAAACCAATCGTAAACAGGCAACCAATTGCATCATACTCATTTTAAGGACTAAAACATAAATACTTTAAATTATAGGATCAAAATTGGAATTAAGGTTACCAATCCTCAATTGGTCCATTTACATGCCCATATCTCAAATTTCAGGTCAAAATGATCATCCATGTGCATACAATTACATTTGCAATACTTAGGGACTAAAACGCAAGAGACCAAAAACTGGATTCCATGACATTACCTGTAGAAACTACCACGCGTACCGATACAAACACAGCCATACCGATACGGTGCAACCACACGTACCAGTACCATTGTACCATATCGGTACGCCACGTCAGCTTGTAGAATATTAAAGCCGTACCGGTACGAGCCCTTGGTGTTCTAGCATACGATTTTTCCCAAAAAACAACTTTCCAGTAACGAGTTCTCGTACCGGTACACCTTATCCCGTACTAGTATGCAAAGCTTAAATTGCTTATCCGTATCGGTACTCAAATACTCGTACCGACCCTGAATGCCCTGTTTTGCCTAGCCGTACCGATACGGTCCCTTGCGTATCAGTACACATAGGCCTGTAATGTCATTTTATGTTGTTTTCACTCAAATCTAGATGCATTTAGTTCCTAGCAACTTGCATTCATGCATATAAACATTCAACAATACAAGCTTATGATACCAAAAGGATTAATCTAGAGGCATGCTCCCTAAAACACTCCACCAAACATACCAAGTTGCTCAAATAAACATTTACCAGCGTAAACACCATACCAGCATCACTTTAATACCATATTCAACCTGCTAAACTCATTAAAGCATGCCATCCAAGAAAAAACATCTAGATGCATACCCGGGCAACCTTATAACATCAACCATAGGTAACGATGCACAACAAGCTTAACAACATCAATCAAACTCTGAAATCACAGCATTACACATGCTCAAAACTAGGGAAGAACAGAATTACATATCCCAAAATCCATGGCGAACACATTGCCTTATTAACCGAAAACGTAAACCGAATTCATACTCAAAATTGCTTTGCCTCTTGGATCACTGCAACTTTGCCTTTGTTGCCCCAAGCCTTAATGCTCTGCAACATTAGGAAAAAGATAGCGTAAGCCCACTTGCTTAGTGAGGATGCTCTTAAAATAGTGATGCACTAAAACCCTTGGAAACGAACACTTGTTTTCAAACCATGCTTACGACCTAAGCAAGTTCCAATGATTCCAAATCAAAACGTGCATATCGGTCATATGCAAAAAAATATATATTCCACATGCTTAAACCCCCAAAGCATTTTATGTGAAACCATGCTTGAATTCCAAAGCATTAAATTCAAAACCATGCTTAAATCCCAAAGCATTACAAATAGATTCAACATTAGAATTCTCATATATTGGCAATTATAGTGACCCCGGATAGTCGACCACTATCCTTGATTTGCCGACCGCTAATCTTTAGTTAACCAACCATTAACTTTACACATCGGATACACAGATCTCCCTTAATGACCGGCCATCATCAAGACTACTTTATGCCGACCGCATAAGTTTACAACCTTGCCGACCGCAAGCTCACATCAACAAGGGGAACCAACCGCTTAACCCAAGTGATAACAACATAGTTCGAGTAGCCGACCATTATAACTCAAGGACTCTTAACCACGATCGATTTTTAAACATATTATAGTTCACTTTACCCTATGGCATGCCAACTATATCCGATTGTTTTCTCACCTTGTCACACAGCCAATATATCATTTACAAAACCATTTACTCACTGTTTTACAATGCATTACACAAAATCCTCACATATGCAATTCACATTTCCATAGCAATATCACATTCCCGACCGGAATAAAACTAATGGTCACTAGCATTTAATATACTTTTAAACCACTGCATATGTACTTAGATGTCATGCATTTACAGTAAGTAAAACAAACCATGTTTACTACCAAAACATGAATCACACATGCTCATATCTGAACCGATATTAAAGAGCAAAAGAGCGAAACTTACTTCCAAGCTTAGGTAAGTGTTTCAAACTTAACCTAAACTTCCAAAACCACTTTCAAACCCTTGAAAGACTTTTAAGACCATTTCCACTCATCGATTTCACTTCGCCTCGCTTGCTACCGCGAAACAAACTCTCGGCAAGCCTCAAACCACCTCAAGATGCTACGCCTTGATTATCCCCTGTTTTGGCCATACAAAACCAGAGGAAACATGCATTAAAATGCATCAAACTCTCTGTTTCAAACCAAAATCCCGCAGCTCTCAAAATGCCCACTCAAAACTAATCCGAAACTTACCGAAATCAACCTCAATCACTTCTTAATCCTAACCCAGCCATAATTTAATGATTCAATACATCAAACTTCGTCAAATAACATCTAAAAACCCTTTTACAACATCCTTTTACTTCCAGCAATGATTAAACTCCAGAAACAACCCAAAAACCATTAACTAACAACCTAAACAATTAGTGATTCAACCAATTTCGGGATTTCATTATTAAAAACAATTTATCCACAATATAATACATCTAAAATAAGATTGAAATCAATCCTCAACACTGGAAAAATAGATCCAATTCGAAAATTACAAGATTCCATCAAATAAACCTCCATTAAGCAAAATTCCATAATTAATTACTTAAAACCTATTAGAAAACCTATGTAAAGAGTCAAGAACTTGGGAATTTTAGTAAAGAACCTTTCATTAGAGGAGAAGAACAAAACTTACCTCCAATGAGTGAGTTTCCCTTAATTGGATGTTTTCCTCTTGAAAAACAATGAGATTCAATAAGATTTTTGAGAAAACAAGTTAAAGGATCATTTAGAAAATTAAAGGATTAAGAAACTAGATCATTAACTTGAATCTATGATAGGAAAAAGAGTGTTTGGCTGAGAGTATTTTGAGAGAAAATATGAGAGAAAGAAAGTTACATCAAATTGTGATTTGGAAAAATAACTACCTTTTTAAGTAAATCATTTTAATTCCTTTAATTAAAACTCTTTTAAAAATAATCCTAATTAAAAGAAAACGCAGATTAGACAAAATGGTGAAATAGCTCCTTAAAGATTAAAAGTTTTGACTCTTTACAAAATAGTCACCTTTAAAAATAGTTTTTAGAAATTGCATTTTGGCCACTAACCAAAATGTCACACTTCCAAAGCTCATTTTCTAAAATTGCTTTCACCAATATTTTTAATACATTAAAATAGGATTTTTAAACATTTTCCCATATTTTTATCTTTCAGAAAAATATTTGCTCCCGAATCTGACTCCAATATCTAACCCAATCCACTAGACCGTCGAACTAGCCATAAAACCGCTAGGCCCAAAACTGGGGCGTTACAACTCTCCCCTCTTAAGAATTTCATCCTCGAAATTTACGTAGAAGAAAAACATGCTGAAATTACTCCAACATATCCGCCTTGCTTTCCCAAGTGACTTTCTCGACACCTCGATGTCACCACAAGACTTTAACTAGTTCTATCGCCTTACCACGTAGAACCTTGTTGCTGAAATCAAGGATTTCCACCGGCTCCTCATCAAAGGATAAATCCGATCTTAACTTAATATGCTCCACTGGCATAATGTGCGAAAGATCTGAACGATACCTCCGTAGCATAGATACATGGAACACATCATGTATTTTCTCAAGCTCGGGAGGAAACCTCAACCAATAAGCCACAAGACCAACACGTTCCACGATCTCATATGGTCCACTAAACCTTAGACTAAGCTCACCCTTACGTTCGAACCATATCACCTTCTTTAACTGTGACACTTTCAAGAACACACGTTCGCCTACTGCATATTCTATTTCCCTACGCTTCAAATATGCGTAAGATTTCTGTCGACCCGTAGCCGCTTTCAAGTGTTCAAACACTAGCTTAAGTTTCCCATCTGTGTCTTTCAACACATGTGGCAAGGAAACCTGATTTTCCCCTACCTCATCCCAACACAAGGGGTACGACACCTCCGGCCATACAATGCCTCATACAGTGCCATCTGAATACTCGTTTGATAGCTGTTATTATAAGCAAATTCAACCAAAGGCAAATGCTTCTCCCATGTTCCTTGGAACTCAATAATACAACATCTCAATATATCCTCCAAGACCTAGATAACACGCTCAGATTGCCCATCCGTCTAAGGATGATATGCGGTACTGAAACTCAACCTCGAACCCAAGGCCTGATGTAAACATCTCCAAAACCTTATTGTGAACCTCGAATCTCTATCTGAAACAATAGAATTTGGTACCCAGTGCAAACACACAATCTCATCTATATACAAATCTGCCAGCTTGTCCATGGTATACGTCGTATGCACTGACAGAAAATGTGCACACTTTGTAAACCGATCAACAATCACCCAAAATGGAATCCTTTTTAGCCAGTGTCAACGACAACCCTGTCACAAAGTCTATGGTGATTCTCTCCCACTTCTATTTTGGAATTCTCAACGGTTGCAACAACCCGGATGGAAACTGATGTTCAGCCTTAACCCGCTGACACACCATACACTTGGACACAAACTCTGCCACATCCTTTTTTCAAACCAACCCAATAGTATCTTTCCTCCAAATCACGGTACATCTTGGTACTACCCGGATGCATAGCAAAAGGACTAGAATGTGCCTCCATCAAAATAGTATGCCTGAGCTTCGAGACTTCTGGCACCACTATTCGACCCTTAAAGCACAAAACACCATCATCATCAAAATGAAAATTTGTTGGATTACCATCTGCTATGTCCTTAACATGAGAAACCAAAGAATCATCAAACGATTGCTTAGCCTTAGTCATCTGTGACAACGTAGTCTTAACTTGCAATTCAACCAACAACCCACTTTTTCGCGTCACACTCAGTCTCGCAAACATTGCCCTAATCTCAACCGCAACCTTACGACTCAACGTATCTACAACCACATTGGCTTTTCCAAGATTATACTCAATTGTCACATCGTAATCCTTAAGCAACTCCAACCACCTTTGTTTCCTAAGGTTCAAATCCTTTTGAGACATCAAATATTTCAAACTCTTGTGATCCGTAAAAACCACGCACTTCTCACCATAAAGGTAGTGTCGCCAAATCTTCAAAGAAAACACCACAGCCGCAAGCTCCAAATCATGAGTTGGACAATTGCACTCATGAAACTTCAACTACCTCAATGCATAGGCCACAACTTTTCCGTCCTGCATCAGCACACAACCCAAGCCAATATACGAGGCATCACTATAAACCACAAACTCCTTCCCTGACTCAGGTTGAATCAACACAGAAGCATGTGTCAAAACCTCCTTCAATTTCTCAAAACTCTGCTGCTGCTTCTCTGTCTACATGAAAGGAACACTCTTCTGCAGCAACTTGTCAATGGAGCTGCGATACTAGAAAACCCTCGACAAAATGGTGATAATAGCCAGCCAAACCAAGAAAACTACGCATCTCTGATACGGTCTTAGGTTGTTTTCAATTGAGAATAGCCTCAACTTTTTGTAGATCATCACGAATACCCTTCGCGGATACCACATGTCCAAGAAACATCACCTCCTTGAGCCAAAACTCGCACTTGCTCAATTTAGCGTACAACTGATTATCCTTCAAAACTTGCAGCACAATCCGTAAATGTTGATCATGCTCCTCCTTGGTACGAGAGAACACGAGTATATCATCTATGAAAACCACCACAAACCGATCAAGGTACTAATGGAACACCCTGTTCATGTCCATGAAAGCTGCCAGGGCATTCGTCAAACCAAACGACATCACCAAAAACTCGTAATGCCCGTACCTCGTACGAAACGCGGTCTTATGAACATCCACATCCTTAACTTTCAACTGGTAATACCCTGACCTTAAATCAATCTTCGAAAATGCCACTGCTCCGCGAAATTGATCGAACAAGTCATCGCAACGAATATTTGTTCTTCACCATCAACTTATTCAACTGGCGATAATCAATGCACATACGCATCGATCCATCATTCTTCTTCACAAAAAGAACTGTGGCACCCCAAGGAGAAACACTTGGTCGAATGAACCTACGATCTAACAACTCCTGAAGCTGAGACTTTAACTCTTTTAACTCCTTCGGTGCCATCAGATATGGAGCACTAGACACCAGAGTTGTATCTTCGTATGTCTCAATTCGAAACTCCACCTCCCTATCCGGATGTAAACCTGGCAACTCTTTAGGAAAAACTTTCGGATAATAACATACAGTCTGAATGTCCTGCACCCGAACACCCTTGGCTTTCAGATTCATAACAATAGCCAAATAAGCTTGGCAACCATCAAACATCATTCTCTCCGCTTGAGAAGCCGACACAACATTGGACAAGAATTTCATATTCTCACCAACCACCACAACTTCATAATCATTGGCCAACTTTAGAGAAATCCTTTTGGACTCACAATCCACCACTTCCTTATGCTCACTTAACCAGTGCATACCCAAGATAACATCAAAACCATGAAATGACAACTCCATCAAATCTGTAGCAAATTCATGACCTTGAACTGCCAAAGGACAATGCCTATACAACCTTCTAGTTGTAATTGTCTCCCCAAAAGAACTAGTTACTAACATGCCAACATCCAAAATCTCAACAAGAACATTCAGCAATGATGCATGCTCACTTAGAATAAATGAATAAGTAGACCCCGAATCAATCAAAGAAAACAATGACAAAGATTACAAGGTAAAAGTACATGCGATCATATAAGTGTCGTTGCGCCCCTCACGATGAGCATAGATCTGCACTGGCCCATCATTCTCCGGTTGTACAGCAACAACATGAGCCACAACTCTCTGACCATCCTCGTGTCTTTGAAAATTACCCTTGCCACAACCTTAGCCCCTAACAGGTACAACAGCCCGAACTGGTGCATTACCCACAACATGAGGACAATCACACTTCATGTGACTAGGAGATCTACATATCCAGTAAATCATGGTATTTCCCCAATACTCACCCGTGTGGCGTCTACCACAACGTTCACACTCAACTGTAAAACGAACACCTTGGTTGCCATGGCAAACAGCGCCACCACGCCTGTGATCCAACTTATGCCTCTTATCACAAAACCTTCTACCTTGCTTCCCAGAATTACCAAAATTAGCCCCACGCTTGTTCGAGCTCATGCCCGAACCTTGTCCTGCTACCCTCAAGGACTGCTCAATATCCTTAGCCCAGTTTACAAGCACAACAAAATCTGTATAGTCCGCAGCCAACATGTATGTTTTGATATCCTTCACCAACCCATAACGAAACCTGTTGCACCTCTCAAGATCATCCAGAATCGACTCTAAGGCATACTGACTCAAACAGACAAATTTCACCTCATATTTAGCCACGGACATTCTGCACTGTTCCAAAGCCATAAACTCACGTTTCCTCGCATCCAGATACTGAGGGCTACGATACTTCTTCTTGAAAGCTCTTCGAAAGAACTCCCAAGTTACATCTGCCTATGGAACATTAGCAATTGTGGTCACCCACTAGTGATAAGTATCACCATGCAACAACGACATGGTACAACCCAGCTTGCGCTCATCATTATAGCCCATCTGATTTTGAATACGAATCGTACTCTCCAGCCATCCCTCGGCAACCTCAGGGCTCAAACCTCTAAACTCAACACCTTCCAAACTACGAAGACTCTCTAAGGGTAACCCTGGGTTAACTACCACAACTGGTGTCGGTGCCTGGACATGTACTCCAGCCATCGCCTCTAAAAAAGCTCCCGTTATTGCCTAAACTAATGGGGTCAAATCACCAAAAACTAGCACCTAATAAGCCCGGGGTACACCACCAGCCCCAACATCAGCAGGCGAAACCAATAGAGGAGGAGAAGGTAAAACGTTAGGGGGATTATCTTCCTCTACATTATTTTGCCCAACTCCAGCATTACCAACCATTGAACATGTCCACGTCGAGCCATGTTATCAAAAGCATCAAAACACATTAAAGTCAGGCTAACATAAGGCAAAAGATCCAAGACAATCTTATAAAACATTTTAAAACCTCGGTAATAGGCAATGTGTTCCCAATTCATACCCCAACATGATATAAATCAAATGTCATACACATATACACAATCGTCGTGCATAACAAACAATGATATACAATCAAACAACAATATCCCAACCTTTCAAGACCTGGCTCTGATACCAACAAATGTAACCTCCTCAATCCGTCCTAGACGCCTGACCAAACCGAGTAAGATACATTAGATTTGCCGAAGCAAATTGGAGAAAGGTTACAAAAAGTCAGTCTATTTTTTTCTTTTTATCTTGTCTAGATGCAATTTATTAACCTTACATGTACATACTTGCAGCGGTGAATTTTTGGAAGAAACGAATCATAAACAGGCATGCAATTGCATCATACTCATTTTGAGGACTAAAACATAAATACTTTAAATTATACGATCAAAATTGGAATTAAGGTTACCAATCCTCAATTAGTCCATTTACATGCCCATATCTCAAATTTTAGGTCAAAATGATCATCCATGTGTATACAATTACATTTGCAATACTTAGGGACTAAAACACAAGAGACCAGAAACTGGATTCCATGACATTACCTATAGAAACTGCCACACGTAGCGATACAAACATAGTCGTACTGATATGGTGCAACCACGCGTACTAGTACACAATGTACTGTATCGGTATGCCATGTCAGCTTGCAGAATATTAAAGCAGTACCGGTACGAGCCCTTGGTGTTCTGGCATACGAGTTTTTTCCCCAAAAGTAACTTTCCAGTAACGAGTTCACGTACCGATACACCTCATCTCCTACCAGTATGCAAAGCTTAAATTGCTTATCTGTATAGGTACTCAAATGTCCGTACCAATCCTGAATGCCCTATTTTGCCTAGCCGTACCGATACGGTCCCTTGCGTATTGGTACGCATGGGCTTGTAATGTCATTTTATGCTGTTTTCACTCAAATCTAGATGCATTTAGATCCTAGGAACCTGCATTCATGCATATAAACATTCAACAATACATATATCAACACCTGCTGTAACACCCTCAACGTATAATCAGTAATTAAATACACATTGAAGATGTTACTAAAGTTTTTAACTGATTTCCTGACTTGTAATTTTTTTTAAAACCTGTTTAGTAAAACAACTTTTCCTATATTTCATTGAATTATAAACATGTCTAGTAACACCTAGTTTCAACCCTGAATTGATTAAATAAATATTTAAGACAGTTATTAACTTGAAAATATAATTTAGGGTGTAAACTATGTGTGCTACCTAGACCCTTTCTTTGATTTAAAAATCGCTACTTGATTAACATAAACTACATAATAATTTATATCAAATCCCATGTCTAAGAGTTTAAAACCATATCATTTATCCAAAATACTTATATTGCAGGCCTATTTAAACAAGTAACATAACTTATAAATTCAGTAATATAAAACAACTGCATATTTAGAAATGTGAGTACATGCTCACTAGTCTAGGATGTAAGCTTACATACTATTGCTTATAAGCGATAACTTGATTTCCAATGTGCAGCTCCTTCCTTGATACTACTAACCCAATCGACCTACGTATAATACGAATCACACGCTAAGTATAACTTAGTAAGGCATAAATATACAATATAAACAAATAACATATATATATATATATCATTCCTGTAACAATTGCATGCAATTCTCTGCAAAATTTAACATTTCAAATCTCATCATTTATCATGATAAATGAGAAAATAAATTATTTTAGTGAATCATGGTTGCATGTATGTTCAAAGTCATAGCATCATTCTTTCTTTATCAGTGATAAATACGATAGACATATTGGTCTATTTACTTGTTTATAAGCATTTCCTGATTTATAGCCCAAAGTACAATTTATGTGATGCTATGGTACTCGAGTCATCACGATACCGTAGCGTCTGCATCGCCGTAGCGACCGATATGAGTACGTACTCGAGGATGCCCTTTGCTCCTCATTCAACATCTTAGTGTCTATCTCATCACCGAAGTGCCCACATTATCTCAGCACCGTAGTGCCTACATTATCTCAGCAACATAGTGCCTATGACGCAGCTGCTAGGACTCTATGGATATCCAACTATACCAAGACTTTCACACTAGTACTCGGGCAAAACAATATAATATCTTCATATTCAATATCTAGTCCATCAATAATATTGTCCATAATTCTATAATGGGCAGTTCATACCCAAAATCTAAAATCTGATTTATCTTAGGTAAATCATTATGCCATATTCTTGTATCCCATACACTATTTAATTTTCATGCCATTTGCATAGTTTGATCAACATACTTTTTTTTTCATTTATATTAAGGTCGACTTATCGCAAGTCATCCTATTTGTAATATGTCGTACATGCATGTAATGCACTCACCTGGGCTATGCAAAATATTGAGCCTCACTAAGCTAGTCCTCTACTTTTTCTTTGCCTCGTTTATCTCGGGTTTCCTTGTCCTGCTCGGATGCAGCATAATTACCCATCAAACATATACAATATACATGTTAGATTTTTCTTTAATCTAACAATGCTTAAATATAAAATACTAGTATAAATATTCAAATATAAAAAATTTCCAAAAATTTTTCCTTTTTCTCCCTTAGAAGATGGATAGTTCAATTTGGTCCCTAGTGACCATTTTGCAACTTTTGAAAATAATTAAAGCCCAAATCAAAATTTCTCCATAATTCTAACATTTTCCACAAACTTTTTCTCAATGCTGTTCTATCCACTAACTTTTACTAAAGTGACATTTAGTCACTACTTCCACACAAGAGTTGGTAAACTTGTACTAATTATTCAACCCAACATTTTTACCATTTTCTCAAATTTTCCCTTCTATTTTGACCCTTGGCCGAAATGGTCACTAAACTTTTTCAATGTTGTTTTTTTTCATTCAAACAACATTATAGTATACCCAAAATAATTTTTCCAACATAAAATCTTCATTTCCAAGAATTAACATTTGAATCCCCAAATTATTCCTACTTGGCAAATTAGGTATCTAAACGTTGCAAACTTTTACTAAAGTGACATTTTAGTCACCATTTCCACACAAGAGTTGGTAAACTTGTACTAATTATTCAATCCAACATTTTTACCATTTTTCTCAAATTTTCCCTTCTATTTTGACCTTTGGCCGAAATGGTCACTAAACTTTTTCAATGTTGTTTTTTTCATTCAAACAACATTCTAGTATACCCAAAATAATTTTCCAACATAAAATCTTCATTTCCAAGAATTAACATTTAAATCCCCAAATTCTTCCTACTTGGCAAATTAGGTATCTAAACTTTGCAAGGACTTTATTTTAGTCCTAATGCCATAATCAAGCTTCTAAATTCATAATCTCTTCAAATCCACCATTAACATAATTTTCATAATATTTTCTCTAATTTACCAAGCATGCCAAAATATTCACTTAGATAACTAGTTGAGAAATTTCTATTTTAACACCAAAATCAAGCTTGTAACATCATAATTCTTCCATATTCATCCTTAATTTCAAAACCCTAAATAAAATCCCAACATCTAGGGTTAGGGTTTATGTCTTCAAACATGAAATTTGTAATATCCCAAATTTTGGCTAGTGACCAAAATGTAAAATTTGAAACTTCTGGGGTTAAAGTATAAACTTTGGAAAAGTTTGGGGACTAAAGTGTAAATTTCCCCAACAAGTGATTTTATTCGGTATAAGGGTCAATTTGATCGAAATAAGAATCTTGATGTCAGTTTTAAAAATTTAAATGCAGTGGAATGTATCAAAATAGGATCGAATAAAATTATTAAGTGTGTTTAGGCCAGGGAAGTACTAGGATGGGTGACCTCCGGGAAGGTCCCAAAAAAGTGTTTCTAATCGATATTTTAGACTTAGTAAAAGTAAAGAATATTCGAATGGATCATCGATAAAGGATTTCTAAGAGAAATTTTATTCTATAGAGATTTTCGATAATTATCGGAATAGTAGACTGAGTTAGAAAGAATTAGTCTAAGTTCTTGGAAAGGAAGATTTTATGAGATAATAGAGTTTATTTCCCGAATACGGAAATATGAAATTTTTGGAATAAATTCGATAGTTCGGAAAAGGTAAAAGCACAGAAAAAGTATTTTACGAATATCGGGAGATCAGATCAAAATTTTAGAGGCTGTTCCATAAGCCATGAAAAATTTATAAAATAATACTTAACGAATAGTGACTGGTTGATAATGAACTATTTTAGTTGGATTGTAATGGAATGGCATTTTTAAAGTAAACTAGTAAGTAAAAATTAGTTAGAGGGCAAATTGGTTATTTGGCCCCAATGGCATTTTTGAAATATTTTAAAGTTACAAGGGAATTTTTGGAAGAAGGAAATGGAAGATTTAATCTTGGCCCTTGATTGATGATAAGATCAATCTCAACCATTGGATTAAAAGGGCATTTTAGTAATTTCACTATTTAAATAAATTTAAAATTCATTTATATGTTACAAGTGGCATAAATGGGAGAGATTAAAAATTAAGTGATCAAAAGATGAAGATGCATTCATCTTCATCAATTCAAAATAAAAAAAAACGGGGATAAATTTTTCAAGTTCGATTCAAGCCCCAAAACTCAATTTTCAGGTAATCTCTTCAACTACAAAGTTGTTCTACTATTCAAGCTCTATCTTTTGGTGTAAATAATTCATGGAAAACATGCTTGATTGATGAGAATTTTGTAAGAAAAGAACTTAGGGTTTATGGACTAAATTGGGGGTTTTGAGATTTTATGATTCTATGTTGAAATTTAAGTCGAAATTAAGTTGTTATGATGATAAAATCATGTTTTTGAGTTGGGATTTAAACCCTACATATTTTAGTTTGTATAAAGATGATTAGGGTTTATGGATTCAAGTTTGATTTAGGGTTTGTGATGTTGGATAAATGATCTAGTAAGCTTGAATTTGTTATTTGAAAGCAAAACCCTAAATTAAAGGTTAGGGACAATTTCAGCAATTCTAAAAGTTAAAGGAATAATCTGAATTTTTATGATTTTGAAGTGTATTTATGTTATTAATGATATTGGAGATATGAAATTAAAGTTAGAATACTAAACCAACGTTGAATCAAAGTAGTGACTATTTCGAAAAGAAGGAAAATTTGAGGAAATTATTGTGAATAATTATCTGATGAATAAGGGATAAGTTGGTGGTTTTAAGCAAGTAATTGGACTAAATTGAAAAGTAGAGAAGTAAGGAGAAGTTAGTATAAAGTTTGAAGTTTTTTATGGAAGTTGTGTAGAAAACTGGATATTACAGTAAGTTTGAAAATTCACCATAAATTCTACAAAAATGGTTAGATGGTGAATTTTATACCGATGTAAACATTTGTTCGTCTAGTTTTGTTTCCAACAAACAGAAACTGATTTCGAGTTCCAAGTAAAAAGATATGAATTTTTAAGTGGTGAAAGGTCAAAAAACAGTATGGCGGTCTGTTCCAAAATCAACACTAGAAATTGACTTTGAAATTTTGTCATAAATCGTACGAGTTGAATTTGGGCTATTAATTTATATGGGTGAAAATCTTGTCGAATCTAGTTTCTTTAAGAACAAACAGAGTCAAATTCTGAGTTGTAGAATATTTTATAGAAATATTTCTTTGAAGGTAGTGCAAACTGCCAGAAAATGAGAATTGATACACTTTGTATCTAAGGTTAATTATTAAGCATGAAAGGGGTTAATGGAAGTTCAAACTGGTCATTAAGGACCATAATGATTTTTGGACAATACAAGGAAGAAAGGAAGACGTTTGGAAATTTTGTATTCAAATGAATATATTGGACAATATGTCTAAGATATTGTTAGAGGTGAATCTAACAAATGTTTATATATATTCATGTGATAAATGAAGTTGGATTCAAATCAAAAGAAGGTTCGAGGTTCTATAAAGGAAAAGATCGAATAGAGCTTAGTGAGGCAAGTTAATAAATGGGCCAGGTGAGTGCATTTCTATATGTTTGCATTATGTTGAAATTGGCATTGCATTTCTCTATAATACATGATATGATACATTGCTCGACATGGCAAGATTGATGGAATACCAGGTACGAATGATTGTTTGAATAAATGATGATGCATTATGCATACATGAAATATGGATAATGACAAGATTAAAATGAAACAAGTTAAAATAAGATAAGACACACATAGGGATCCACGCCCATAGTGCAAATGCACTAACAAGGTGTTTAACGTAAGGAGCAAAGAGCGTCCTTATATAAGGAGCAAAGAGCATCCTCTAGAGTACGTACTCAAATAGCACTACGGTGTAGATAGCCTGTAGGTACCATGGGCCTTTCAGCCAGACACGTTAATAATAATACAAGATGGTTATATGATAAATCATGAGCATGCAAATGACTGCATGATGATACATGAATCACATGATAGTGATGATACATGATATAGATGATACATGATCTATATGATACATGATACATGAAGTATATGATAGATGCTACATGAATTATATGAAATGATAATACATGGTATACATGATGTTGATGATACTTGGTTTACATGCTATACAAATGATTACATGATATAAGCATGACCATGAGATGATACATGATACTAAGAAAGTATGATATATGATGAAAATTATGAAAATAATATATGAAATTTATGGAATATGAGATACATGATAATCATGATCATTTTGTTATGCTATTATGGAAATGTTTTAGGATGAAAGCATGTCCATGACAGAGAATATGTTATACAATATTAACATGAATTATATGATAGTTATAATACATGACACATGCACATTGTGATATACTTGCCTTGCTGTAGAGAAATATGAAATGAATTGTTATATGAAGTATTATATAACATCATTTCATGTGTAAATAAATAAGTTTAATTGCCTCACTAAGTTCGTACTTAGTGTGTGTTTTATTTCACACGTAGGTTCTTCAGATCAGAATTAGCAAGGAGGAGCCACTCATTTGGAAGTCAAGTTATCGGTAAGTGAAAGTACGTAAATCTTTAAAATAGTCAGGAACTAGTGGGCATGTAATTATATTTTCAAGAAAACTGTTTTGCAAGCTTTAAAGTATATATTTTCGAAGTATGATAGTACAAGGATATATGGAGTATGAAAATGAAATAATTTTACCAGTAAGGTAAAAGTATAATGATTTAACCAGAATTTAAATCTTATCGCTCAGAATTTTTTTTTAAAAATCAAGAAAGGGTCTAGGCAACAAGCGACCTTTTCACCCTAAATAATATTTTCTTTTAAATAAATAAATTTTATGTTTTATAAACCAATTCAGGGTTAAAGCTAGCTACAATTGTCTAGAATTGTTTTATGTTGAAATTTATAGAAAATGTTGTTTACCGAAGAGTTAAAAAAATCAGTATATGTTTTTAGTAGCATTTGTAATGTATATTCGTATTACGGATATACGTTATGGGTGTTACATATCTAAATCTAAGCTTGATTTCAACTTCACAACACTTAATTTACTTAAATCATACTTCAATCTCAACGTAAAACATGAAACCCTAATTTCTCTCTCATCAATATCATGAACAATTCTTCAAATTACCATGCAAAATTACTATCAAAAGAAAGAGCATGAAGCATAGATCAATTTTTCTCAAAGCAATGTAGTTTAATTCTAACTTTGAAGCCTTCAAAATTACCTTGGAAAATTTTGTGTGTATTTTCCTCTTTCTTCTTGTTGGTTTCGAAAATATAGGAGAAAGATGAACAAATTTTTGTTCATCTTTTTCTTATTCATTCCACATGTATTAATTAAATGAATATTAAATTCATTTAATTTCTTAGGTCCAAATAATCCTCCAACTATATTCTATTTTCAAAATTGCCATTTTGTAAAAATTGAACCAAGTCTAGTTAGATTCTAACTAGAAACATTAAAATATTCATAATAATAATATTTTATGAAATTTTCATGGCTTATGGAACTGCCTTTAAAATTTCAATTTGATCCAATTACCCGATAATCACTTACTACAATTTTACATGCTATCGGGTAAAATCTGAAATTCTCATAATTTTGATCTCCATAAATAAATATTATTGACCTACAAAATATTCCATAATTTTGTAAAAATCAAAACCTTGAAATTTTGACTCGGTCCAATATACTAATAATTTACCCAAAATCTTTATTTAATAAATTTCTCTTAATAATATTTTATCAGATATCTATACGAATAATTTCAACTCGAACTGTTTCCTTTTTATCAGTTTCAATTACTGGCATGAGACCTTCCTATAAGGTCATCCATCTTATGACTTGAGCACGCTTAACTTTGCAGCTCGTTCTAAATTCAATATCTTATACTGCATTTTTATTCGAATCAAGCATCTACTTGTCCCCTAATTGTTTGATAAAAAATAGATTTCCACATAATTCCATTACCAAAAATCTAATAATACAGATCAACTTCCTGTAACCTGTACTATTTATCTGTACAATAAAAATATTCCATTAGGTGCCTATATTTTTCTTATAAGATTTCAACCAAACTTCGCAAGTACCCTATTTTACTTGCTCTCTATCACATGGTTCTCTTAATTCTCAGAAACTCCTTAACTAAAGTCCATAATTAAAGAAATCCTAACTTTTATATTTTACCAATTTAGTCACTAAGTTAGCTTTTAAGCCCTTATCTTAGTGCTAAATGACTCTTAAACAACTTTGCGAATTTTGGGGTATTACAATTCTCCCCCTCTTAAGAAAATTTGTCCTCGAATTTTAAAACGTACCTGATTTAAATAGCTTTGGGTATTGCTTCCTCATTTTCTCCTCAATTTCCCAAGTTGCCTCTTCCACTTTATGATTCCTCCAAAAGACTTTGACTAATGTAATTTTCTTATTCCTCAACTCTTTGACTCCATAAGATAAAATCTCCACTGGTTCTTCTTCATATGTTAAATCAGGTTACAACTCAATCTCTTATGGAGTGATAATATGCGACGGATTTGATCGATACCTTCGTAACATAGATACATGAAATACATCATGGATCTTGCTCATCTCTAGAGGTAAGGCCAGTTGATAAGCCACTGGTCCAACTCTTTTGAGAATCTCATAAGGTCCAATGAATCTGGGACTTAATTTCTCTTTTTGACCAAAACGTAATATTTTCTTCCATGGTGAGACCTTCAGTAAAACTTTATCTCTAACTTCAAATTCAACATCCCTTATCCTTTTATCTGCATATGCCTTTTGTCGATCTGCGGCTGCTTTGAGATTATTCTGAATAATCCTCACTTTATATTCCATTTCTTAGGTTAAATCAACTCCACCTATTTTTGGATCATTAAGAACATTTCGATCCTGTAATTCAAACCAATTAAGAGGAGTTCTACACTTTCTTCCATAAAGTGCTTCAAACGGTGCCATTTTGATGCTTGCCTGATAACTGTTGTTATATGCGAATTCAGCTAATGGCAAATACATTTCCCATGATCTAGTGAACTCAATAATGCAAGCTCGCAACATGTCTTCTAATATCTGGATCATTCATTCAGACTGCCCGTCCGACTGTGGATGAAATGCAGTACTAAAATTTAGTTTAGTACCTAAAGCCTCCGGTAATGCTCCCCAAAATCTCGAGGTAGACCTCGGGTCTCTGTTTGATACAATCGATACTAGGAAACCATGTAGTCGTACTATTTCTCTGATATACAATTTTTCATACTTGTCCATTGAATAATCCACACGAACTGGAATAAAATATGTAGACTTTGATAAATGATCCACGATGACCCATATTGAATCATTTTTACTTGGCGTAACTGGTAGTCCTGTTACAAAATCCATAGTCTCTTTTTTCCCATTTCCACTGAGGAATGGAGATGGGCTATAACAATCCAGAAGGTACTTGATGCTCTGCTTTAACTTGTTGACATGTCAGACATTTTTTTACAAACTTCGAGATTGCTCTTTTCATTCCTGGCCACCAATAACGGGTTCTCAAATCTTGATACATCTTATTACTTCCAGGGTGCATAGTTAATGGGCAGTAATGAGCTTCTGTTAAACTCTCTTTCTTCAATTCACCATTATCAGGAATATAAACTTTTCCTCGATAGTATAAACAACCATTAGATTTGATTTCATAGTCTTACGCTTCCCCTGATTCAACTTGTCTTCTCTTTTCAATACATTCTTCATTCGAGAGCTGTAAATCTTTGCTCCAATTCAGAAAAGTTGGCTTAAACTGAAACTCTGTTGCTAAAGAACCATCTGGTCCCAAAGATAGTTGTGCATTCATTGCGCGTAGAATAGAAAATATTTTCGGCTTTGAGCATCTGCTACTACATTAGCCTTTCCAGGGTGATAATCAATAACCACATCATAATTCTTTAAAACTCAACCCATCTCTGTTGTCTCAGATTCAAATCTTGTCGTGTCATCAAGTACTTCAAACTTTTGTGATCAGTGTAGATATGGCACTTTTCACCATATAAATAATATCTCCAAATTTTCAGTGCAAATATCACTGCTGCCATATCCAAGTCATGAGTCAGATAATTCTTTTCATGAGTTTTGAGCTACCGCGATGCATAAGCTACAACACGTCATTCTTGCATTAGTACAACCAAACCCATTATGGGATGCATCACTATACAGAATGTACTCTTTTCCTGGGTTCGGTTGAATTAATACTGGTGCCTCTGTCAAAACTTTCTTTAATCTTTCAAAACTCTCTTGACACTTCTCTGTCCATACAAACGAAATACCCTTCCTTAACAGCTGGGTAAGTGGCATAGCAATGATAGAGAAGTTTTGGACAATTCGTCTATAGTATCCAGCTAATCCCAAAAAACTTCTAACTTCTGAGACATTCTTTAGTGCCTCCCAATCAAGAATAGCTTGTATCTTCTTGGGATCCACTCGTATTACACCAGTAGATACGACATGTCTGAGAAAAGATACTTTGGATAGCCAGAATTCACATTTGGAAAACTTTGCATAAAGCTGTTTTTATCATAATGTTTGTAATACCACTCGGAGATGTCGATCATGATCATCTTCAGTCTTAGAGTATTCCAAGATATCATCTATAAACACCACCACAAACTGGTCTAAGTAGGGTTGAAACACCATATTCATCAAATCCATAAATACGGCAGAGACGTTTGTGAGACCAAACGTCATTACCAAAAACTCGTAATGTCCATAACGAGTCCTGAATGTTGTCTTTGGTATATCTTCTTTCTTAACTTTTAGCTGGTAATAGCCTGATCGAATATCGATCTTTGAAAACATAGCAGCTCCTCTGAGCTGATCAAATAGATCTTCAATTCTTGGCAACGGATACTTATTCTTTATTGTCACCTTATTTAGTTGTCGATAATCTATACACAATCATAAAGATCCACCCTTCTTCTTTACAAATAAAACTGGGGCTCCCCAAGGTGACACACTTGGTCGAATATAGCTTCGATCTAATAACTCTTGTAATTGAGCCTTTAGCTCCCTTAATTCTGTTGGCGCCATCCTATAGGGTGCCATCGATACCGGCTCTGTTCTAGGATACACATCTATTCCAAATTGTACCTCTATATCTGGAGGTAATCCTGACAACTCATCTGGAAATACCTTTGGAAATTCTCGTATAGTTGGAATATCTTCCAATTTTTTATTTTCTGCTTACGTATTTACCGCATTAACTAAATACGCTTCACACCCATTATTTAAAATCCTCTAAGCCATTGCTGTAGAGATTACTGAGTGTAAGCAATCATTTCTTTCTCCCACTACAACTACCTCAGAACCATCAGGTCCTTGAAGTACTAATTGCTTCTTTTTACATTTAACATCTGCATCATATGCAGATAGCCAATCCATTCCCAATATAATCTCAAATTTATGGAATGGTAGCTCCATCAAATTCGCTGGAAATTCAATCTCTTGAATCACTAAGGGATAATTCCTACATATCTGGGTCACTCTAGCATTATGACCAAGCGGATTACCGGCAATCACATCACTATTAATAGCCTCCATAGGAATTCTTCTTTTAGCAACTAACTTAGAGCTAATATACGAATGCGTGGAACCAAGATCACTTAAAACAAACACAGATTCACCAAAAAGTCAGAAAGTACCTGCTATAATATCTGGATCATGCTTATCCTCATCTCTGCATATATTATATACTCGAGCTGGGGTTTGAAATTTCCGTGCTGATGCCGCCTCTGATCCAGCTAGTTTTGACATTCTAGCTTGTCTTGTTCCACCACGACCACGACCTCTAGGTGGAGCTACTGCAGATTATTCTGACTGAATAGGGTTCTCTGTCTGTCCTCATGGACATTCTCTAGCAAAATGTCCCATCTGACCACATCTTAGACAGGCTCCTGTAATAATCCAACAAACCCCTCCATGCTTCTTCCCACAATGTTCACATTCTTATTTAGAAGGTTTTTCTGACTTCTTTGAGCCTGTAATAGACATCTGAGATGCTTGGGTCTTTTAGGAAAAGGATTCCTATGTGTAGATCCAATTCCAGTCTTGTTTTGTTGGCGAGAACCTCTACCTCGCTTAGACTGTGCTGAAACAAATGATTCTCTGGGTCTTTTAGTTGATCGAGATGGTTGAGCTCTAACCTGCTCTAGATAGGCCCTTTCCATAGCCTTTGCTCTATTCACCGCATCTTGATAAACTGACAGATTCATGCCTAACATTAATTCCTTGGGTCTTGGAAGAAGCCCCTCAATGAACCATTCACAGCGAGATTTTTCAATCGGCATTAATTTAGCTGCGTATCGGCTTAATCAATTAAACTCCAACTCATATTCATAAACTGAATGATTGCCTTGCTTGAGATCGAGGAACTGCTGAAGCATTTCTCTCTTAAATTAATCACCAACATATTTGGCACTAAATGCTTCCTGGAAAAATGTCCAAGTTACTTGTTCAGCAGGTACTAGCTCTATGGCATTTGACCACCATATATGAGCATGTTCCCTTAGAAGAGATACAACTCCATCTAATTTTTCAGCATCAGAACAACTTAACTGATCCAACATAACCTTAACATCATTTACCACAAGTCTGAGGCCATTGGACCACCTTCTCCATTGAACTCAGGTGCATCCAATTTCTTAAGCTCTTTAGCAGTCGATGCCCTTATGGGTGCGGGAGCTGGAACTGGTACAGGTGTAGATGACTGCAGCCTATTTACCATCGCCTCTAACGCTTGCACTAACGCTCCATATCCTTGAGCTGGAGCTCCCTGTTGCGCAGGTGGCTCAGCTGGGGCAGGAGCTAGAGGTGGATCATGCAACACCTTATTACTACCGCTTTGAGCCTCTTCTGGGCCCTAGTGATCCGTCGCATGACGTGATCCCTCAGCGTCCCACATTGTCTATTACAACATATTCATGATCATATTAATAAAGAGCCACATCAAGTTATATAAGCAATACATCAATAACATATCATCCTAGGGGTATTTACACTTTAAACAAATCACATCTGACTCGATTTAACCTCCAGAATTAGCTAAACCTTTGCTCTGATACCAATAAATATAACACCATCAATGTATAATTAATAATTAAATACACATTGAAGATGTTACTAAAGTTTTCAACTGATTTTCTGACTTGTAATTTTTTTTAAAACCAGTTTAGTAAAACAACTTTTCCTCTGTTTCATTGAATTATAAACCTGTCTAGTAACACCTAGTTTCAACCCTGAATTGATTAAATAAATATTTAATCCAGTTATTAACTTGAAAATATAATTTAGGGTGTAAAATATGTGTGCTACCTAGACCCTTTCTTTGATTTAAAAATCGCTAGTTGATTAACATAAACTACATAATAATTTATACTAAATCCCATGTCTAAGAGTTTAAAACCATATCATTCATCCATAATACTTATATTACATGCACATTTAAATAAGTAACCTAACTTATAAATTTAGTAATATAAAACAACTGCATATTTAGAAATACGAGTACATGCCCACTAGTCTAGGATGTAAGTGTACATACTATTGCTTATAGGCGATAACTTGATTTCGATTGTGCAGCTCCTTCCTTGATACTACTAACCCAATCGACCTACATGTAATATGAATCACATGCTAAGTATAACTTAGTGAGGCATAAATATACAATATAAACAAATAACATATATATATATATCATTCCTGTAACAATTGCATGCAATTCTCTACATAATTTAACATTTCAAATCTCATCATTTATCATGATAAATGAGAAAATAACTTATTTTAGTGAATCATGGTTGCATGTATGTATGTTCAAAGTCATAACATCATTCTTTCTTTATCAGTGATAAATACGATAGACATACTTGTCTATTTACTTGCTTAAAAGCATTTCCTGATTTATAGCCCAAAGTACAATTCATGTGATGCTATAGTACGTGAGTCATCACGACATTGTAGTGTCTACGACGCCGTAGCGTCTACATCGCCGTAGCGACTGAGGTGAGTACGTACTCGAGGACGCCCTTTGCTCCTCATTCAACACCTTAGTGTCTATCTCAGCACCGAAGTGCCTACATTATCTCAGTACTGTAGTGCCTACATTATCTCAGCACCGTAGTGCCTACATTATCTCAGCACCGTAGTGTCTATGACGCAGCTGCTAGGACTCTATGGATATCCAACTATACCAAGACTTTCACACTAGTACTCGGGCAAAACAATATAATATCTTCATATTTAATATCCAGTCCATCAATAATATTATATTCAATAATGGGAAGTTCATACCCAAAATCTAAAATTTGATTTATCTTAGATAAATCATTATGCCTTATTCTTTTATCCCATATGCTATTTGATTTTCATGCTATTTGCATAATTTGATCAACATACATTTTTTTCATTTATATTAAGGTTAACTTATCGCAAGTCATCCTATTTGTAATATGTCGTACATACATGTAATGCACTCACCTGGGCTATGCAAAATATTGAGCCTCACTAAGATAGTCCTCTACTTTTTCTTTGCCTCATTTATCTCGGGTTTCCTTGTCCTGCTTGGATGCTGTATAATTACCTATAGAATATATACAATATACATGTTAGATTTTTCTTTAGTCCAACACTGCTTAAATATAAAATACTAGTATAAATATTTGAATATAAAAAATTTCCATTTTTTTTCCTTTTTCTCCCTTAGAAGCCGAATAGTTCAATTTGGTCCCTAGTGACCATTTTGCAACTTTTGCAAATTATTCAAGCCCAAGTCAAAATTTCTCCATAATTCTAACATTTCCCACTAACTTTTTCTCAATGCTCTTCAATCCACTAACTTTAACTAAAGTGACATTTTAGTCACTACTTCCACACAAGAGTTGGCAAACTTGTACTAATTATTCAATTCAACATTTTTACCATTTTTCTCAAATTTTCCCTTCTATTTTGACCCTTGGCCGAAATGGTCACTAAACTTTTTCAATGTTGTTTTTTTTTTTCATTCAAACAACATTCTAGTATACCCAAAATAATTTTTCCAACATAAGATCTTCATTTCCAAGAATTAACATTTAAATCCCCAAATTCTTCCTACTTGGCAAATTAGGTATCTAAACTTTGCAAGGACTTTATTTTAGTCCTAATTCCATAATCAAGCTTCTAAATTCATAATCTCTTCAAATCCACCATTAACATAATTTTCAAAATATTTTCCCTAATTTACCAAGCAAGCCAAAATAATCACTTAGATAACTAGCTGAGAATTTTCTATTCTAACATCAAAATCAAGCTTGTAACATCATAATTCTTCCATATTCATCCTTAATTTCAAAACCCTAAATAAAATCTCAAATTCTAAGGTTAGGGTTTATGTCTTCAAACATGAAATCAATCTAAATCTAAGCTTGATTTCAACTTCAGAACACTTAATTTACTTAAATCATACTTCAATCTCAACATAGAACATGAAACCCTAATTTCTCTCTCATCAATATCATGAACAATTCTTCAAATTACCATGCAAAATTACTATCAAAAGAAAGAGCATGAAGCATAGATCAATTTTTCTCAAAGCAACATACCTTAATTCTAACTTTGAAGCCTTCAAAATTGCCTTGGAAAATTTTGTGTGTATTTTCCTCTTTCTTCATGTTGGTTTCAAAAATATAGGAGAAAGATGAACAAATTTTTTTTCATCTTTTTCTTATTTATGCCACATGTATTAATTAAATGAATATTAAATTCATTTAATTTCTTAGGTCCAAATAATCCTCCAACTATATATATTTTCAAAATTGTCATTTTGTTAAAATTGAACCAAGTCTAGTTAGATTCTAACTAGAAACATTAAAATATTCATAATAATAATATTTTATGAATTTTCTATGGCTTATGGGACTGCCTTTAAAATTCCAATTCGATCCAATTACCCGATAATCACTTACTACGATTTTCCATTTTCCAAGCTATCGGGTAAAATCTGAAATTCTCATAATTCTAATCTCCATAAATAAATATTGTTGACCTACAAAATATTCCATAATTTTGTAAAAATCAAAATCTTGAAATTTTGACTCGGTCCAATATACTGATAATTTACCTGAAATCTTTATCGAATAAATTTCTCTTAATAATCTTTTATCAGATATCTATACGAATAATTTCAACTCGAACTGTTTCTTTTTTATCAGTCTCAATTACTAACGTGAGACCTTCCCATAAGGTCACCCATCCTATGACTTGAGCATGCTTAACTTTGCAGTTCGTTCTAAATTCGATATCTTATACTGCATTTTTATTCGAGTCAAGCATCTGCTTATCCCATAATTGTTCGATAAAAAATAGATTTCCACATAAATCCATTACCGAAAATCTAATTATACAGATCAACTTCCTGTAACTTGTACTATTAATCTGTACAATAAAAATATTCCATCAGGTGCCTATATTTTTCTTATCAAATTTCAACTAAACTTCACAAGTACCCTATTTTGCTTGCTCTCTATCTCATGATACTCTTAATTCTCAGAAATTCCTTACCTAAAGTCCATAGTTAAAGAAATCCTAACTTTTATATTTTATCAATTTAGTCACTAAGTTAGCTTTTAAGCCCTTATCTTAGTACTAAATGACTCTTAAACAACCTAGCGAATTTCGGGGTATTACAGTTGCACCATGGTTTAGCCACAATACAAGCTTATGCTACCAAAGGGATTAATCTAGAGGCATGCTCCCTAAAACACTCCACCAAACATACCAAGTTCTCAAATAAACATTTACCAGCGTAAAGACCATACCAACATCACTTTAATACCATATTCAACCTGCTAAACTCATCAAAGCATGCCTTATAACATCAACAATAGGTAACGATGCACAACAAGCTTAACATCAATCAAACTCCGAAATCATAGCATTACACATGCTTAAAACTAGGGGAAAACAGAATTACTTATCCCAAAATCCATGGAGAACACATTGCCTTATTAACCGGAAACGTAAACCCAGTTCATACTCAAATTGCTTTGCCTTTTGGATCACTATGACTTTGCCTTTGCTGCCCCAAGCCTTAATGCTCTGCATCATTAGGAAAAAGAGAGCATAAGCACACTTGCTTAGTGAGGATGCTCTTAAAATAGTAATGCACTAAAACCCTTGGAAACAAGCACTTGTTTTCAAACCATGCTTATGACCTAAGCAAGTTCCAATGATTCCAAATTAAAGCTTGCATATCACTCATATGCAAAACAATATATATTCCATATGCTTAAACCCCCAAAGCATTTTATGTGAAACCATGCTTGATTTCCAAAGCATTAAATACAAAACCATGCTTGAATCCCAAAGCATTACAAATAGATTCAACATTAGAATTCTCATATATTGGCAATTATAGTGACCCCGGATAGTCGACCACTATCCTTGATTAGCTGACCGCTAATCTTTAGTTAATCGACCGTTAACTTTACACATCAGATACACAGATCTCCCTTAATGATCGACCATTATCAAGACTACTCCATGCTGATCGCATGAGTTTATAACCTTGCCGACCGCAAGCTCACATCAACAAGGGGAACCGACCGCTCAACCCAAGTGATAACAATATAGTCCGAGTAGCCGACCGCTATACCTCAAGGACTCTTAACCACGATCGATTTTTAAACATATTATAATGCACTTTATCCTATGGGATGCCAAATATATCCGAATGTTTTCTCACCTTGTCACATGACCAATATATCATTTACAAAACCATTTACTCACTATTTTACAATGCATTACAAAAAATCCATATATGCAATTCATATTGCCATAGCAATGTCACATTCCTGACCAGAATAAAACCAATGCTCACTAGCATTTAATATACTTTTAAACCACTGCATATGTACTTAGAAATCATGCATTTACAGTAAGTAAAACAAACCATGTTTAAGACCAAAACATGAATCACACATGCTCATATTCGAACCGATATTAAAGAGCAAAGGAGGGAAACTTACTTCCAAGCTTAGGTAAGTGTTTAGAACTTAACCTAAACTTCCAAAACCACTTTCAAACCCTTGAAAGACTTTTAAGACTATTTCCACTCACCAACTTCACTTCGCCTCGCTTGCTACCGCGAAACAAGCTCCCTACAAGCCTCAAACCACCTCAAGATGCTACAACTTGATTATCCCCTGTTTTGGCCATACAAAACCAAAGGAAACATGCATTAAAATGCATCCAACTCTCTGTTTCAAACCAAAATCCCGCAGCTCTCAAAATGCCCACTCAAAACTCATATGAAACTTACCGAAATCAACCTCAAACACTTCTTAATCCTAACCCAGCCATAATATAATGATTCAATACATCAAACTTCATCAAATAACATCTAAAAACCCTTTTACAACATCCTTTAACTTCCAGCAATGATTAAACTCCAAAAACAACCCAAAAACCATTAACTAACAACCTAAACAATTAGTGATTCAACCAATTTCTGGATTTCATTATTAAAAACAACTAATCCACAATATAATACTTCCAAAATAAGATTTAAATCAATCCTCAACACTGGAAAAACAGATCCAATTCGAAAATCGCAAGATTCCATCAAATAAACCTCAATTAAGCAAAATTCCATAATTAATTACTTAAAACCAATTAGAAAACCTATGTAAAGAGTCAAGAACTTGGGAATTTCAGCAAATAACCTTTCATTAGAGGAGAAGAATGAAACTTACCTCCAATGAGTGAGTTTCCCCTTAAATGGATGTTCCCCTCTTGAAAAACAATGAAATTCAATAAGATTTTTGAGAAAACAAGTTAAAAGATCATTTAGAAAATCAAAGGATTAAGAAACAAGATCATTACCTTGAATCTCTGATAGGAAAAAGAGTGTTTGGCTGAGATTATTTTGAGAGAAAATATGAGATAAAGAAAGTTATGTCAAATTGTGATTTGGAAAAATAACTATCTTTTTAACTAAACCGTTTTTTAATTCCTTTAATTAAAACTCTTTTAAAAATAATCCTAATTAAGAGAGAACTCAGATTATACCAAATGGTAAAATAACTCCTTAAAGATTCAAAGTTTTGTCACTTCACAAAACAGTCACCTTTAAAAATAGTTTTCAGAAATTGCATTTTGGTCACTAACCAAAATGTCACCCTTCCAAAGCTCATTTTCCAAAATTGCTTTCACCAATATTTTTAATATATTAAAATAGGATTTGTAAACATTTTCCCATATTTTTATCTTTCAAAAAAATATTTACTCCTGAATCTGACTCGAATCTCTAACCCGATCCACCAGACCGTCTAACTAGCCTTAAAATCGCTAGGCCCAAAACCGGGGCGTTACATATTCAATGCCTTCGCGTTATACCTAACTGAAGAACTAATTTTTATGCAAGCCTTGGTGATACATCCCTGCGTTAACCTTGGGTGAAAAACATCGATCTTTGCACTCTTCTTAGCCGTTGAAATCCGATCCTTATTCCTAAGGCGAATTAGTTTCCACCAACGGTTGTTTAAATGGAAACTGTATCCACAAGTTTCGTGAATCTAGCTCTCCTGAGCCTAGATAAATGGATGCACTCAAGTTCCTTTCGCAATTCCCTTAAAGCAAAATTAAAGAACTAAAAATGGATAAACAATGAATTTTTTTGAATTAAAAACCAACAACCAAACATTCGTCTCTAAACACCAACAAAACTCGATAACCCAAGCCCAATTAATCTAGTTCATGGCTGGGCAAAAAGGAAAAACAAAAAAATAAAACACAGAAATGGGATCACGATACAAGATGGAAAAGAAATGGTCGTGCATGAACCCCTCTTGCGTTCCGATCTCACTCTCCCCATTCACCTCCTCTTATTGTTGTTGCGATCTATTTAAATATTTGAGGGGGAAGAGTTTGAATACGTATGGAATCCGCGGGGATCTGATCTTTATCTTATCTGGATTTGAATTTTAAATTTGAGATAATTATACTTTGCATTTTGAATTAAATCCTAGTGATAAGGTTTATCCATACTTGTCATGGCATCCTTCGGCAAGTCATCATCCTTATCCATACTTGCCAGGCATCATTCGGCAAGTGACTCAGCAAATCGTCATGCAAAAAATAATGCAAAACATCAGTGATTTCTCCACAAAAACCATCAAAACATAAAGCCCAACTCAATAGATGGGGAAACTACGAAACTATGCATGAATGACTAAGAATGCAACTAAAATGAGTCTAAGTCTAACAATAATATGAGTAAAAATGGTAGAAAATATAGTACTTTTACACACTTAACACTCCACAAGGTGTAAGCCACTGGGCATTGGTGAAGAATATGATAAACATCCTCATCATCAGCCCCACATAATTCATATAAGCAATTCGTCATCAAATGCCTAGGAAATCTTTCCTCATCAATCTCGTGGTGGTTATGCCATTTATATTTGGCACACAAAAGCTTCACCCATAATTAGTCTCATTTCGTCATCGTTTGGAAGGAAATCTTCATTATAAATGCTTCATTTTGGATCCATAAACTTTTGAACCCAACATCGCCCCTCACTACTGATTGACATAAATCATCCCATTTAACAAGGTAAATTCCTCCTTTATCCTTCATATGTCCCCAAATAAATAGTCTAATGATTCGTTCAATCTCTTCCCAAACTTCTTTGGGAATACATGTTGTTTGCATATAGTAAGATTGAATTGCAGCAACCACAAACTTCGCCAGGACAATTCGTCCTACCAAAGAAAATAATTTTGCCTTTCAACTAGAAGGCTTGTCTTGGACCTTCAGAATAAGATACTAGTACGAACTCTTCGTCACCCTCGTATGTAAAATAGAAACATCCAAGTTCTTGCCCATACCTGTCACCTCAGTGAATCCAAAAGTTCGACTAATTTGATTACGTAGAATAGTATCCACATTTTTGGAGAAATAAATAGTGGTCTTAGCAATACTAACCTTAAAACCTGACGCACGGAAAAAGACCTCTAGAACCTGACGAATCACAACAACATGTTCCATTGACACCTCTGCGAAAAACATTATATCATCAACAAAATGTAGATGAGAGATCAACGACCTGCCCTGTATAACGTTAAGAGGTTTCTACTCCTCTTTTTGAGCCCCAATTTGAATAGCTTGACTAAGTCATTCCATGCACAACACAAACAAATACGGTGAGATCGGATCACCTTGGCGAATACCCCTCGTCGGTTGAAAAGAATGTGTCATGGAGCCATTCTAAGCGATCTGGGATTACATTTATGAAACAAAAGTCATGATAAAAGGTCGTACTGACTCTAGAAACCCCTTATCCTACAACATATCACTAATGAACAGCTATTCTAACGTATCATATGCCTTCTCCAAGTCTATCTTAATGGTCATCCACCCACGTTCCCCTACCTTACAACGTATAGAATAGATTACCTTTTGAACAATTATTATGTTATCTAAAATAGCTCAGCCTGGAACGAAACTCGTTTGGTTGCATGCCACCCATTCAGAAAGATAGGGCTTCATATGACTCACAAATGATTTTTGTTACAACCTTATAAAGCACCAAACATAGGCTTATCGGTCTAAATTGACTAAGAGATACTGGAATAGGTTCCTCAGGAATGAGAACAATCAAAGCATAAGTTAAGGCTTTAGGCAATCCTCACTACAAAAAATACTCGGAATAAGATTGCACACTTTTCTTCCCACTAAATTCCAGTTCTTCTGATAGAAAAAGCATGCATCCCATTAAGTCCCGGGGCTTTGAGCGGGCTCATACTAAAGATAACACTTTTAATTTCATCATTTGAAACACCACTATAAAGGGTCTCACGTGCTTCATATAGCATGAGAAAAACAAACCACGAGACTCATATTCACCTTCAATAGCTCCCGATGACATGAATAGAGTTTGGAAGAAAATCACAGCCATATTTTTTAGTTTCCCTTTCTCTTCACACCACACGCCTTGCTCTAATTTTAGCCGCAAGATCGAGTTTGCCCTACACCTCACCTTTGCTGATGCATGGAAGAATCGAGTGTTACAGTCCACATGGCCTACCCATTTCGATCGAGCCTTTTGGAACCATAAGTTTTCCTCTTACTCCAACACCGTGTCCAACTCAGATTTCGAATGACTCTCTAAGTCCACTAGAAACTATGAGTACTTAGTTTGAAGAGCCTTATCAATGCCTCACAAACGAGCTAGTAACTCATTTTCCTTATCCCAATATGACCAAACACTTCCTTATTCTAGGACATAACATCCACTCTGAATTCCGTTAAATTCCCCAATAGATCATTATCCTTACTCCATTTAGCTATCAAGAAATCTCAGAATCAGAATGCTTCTGCCAAGTAGCTATAAACTGGAAGACCCTCTCATATACAAACCGGGTGTCAGTGTACGATTGTAGTAAAATAGGGCAATAGTCTGGTCCCACTATTTCCAAGTGCACCACCCGTGAGACAAGGAATTTATTATCCCATCTATCATTCATCAAGCAGCAATCCATGCATTGATAAAGAGAACCATGACGTCAAGTAAACTCAGTACCTACAAAATTAATATCTAACAACCCTCTATCAACCACAAAATCAAAAAACATAGTACTCACCCTAGTACTGTAAGGAGAGCCATGAGAATATTCCTCATGGTGAATGATGGCATTAAATCTCACCTAAGTAACCACGACACCCCACTTCTCGGATGTAGTTGCGCCAAAGGTTCCCAAAAGGGCTTCGTACTTGTAACTATAGGGTTCACATATACTACTGTAATATGGCACCAATCTAAATCCAAAACAAACCGAAACCTACAATTAACAAATTGAGTCATACTTGTACCACTTCCAAAACCACATCGTTAGTCCATAAAACCTAGATCCCTCCACTAAAACCTTGAGCATTAACCCTGAATGAATTAGAAAATCCAACTTTATGAATAACTGTATTAGCAAAAGCAGGATGAAGATTGCCAAGATGGATTGGAAAAATAAGAATGACCAAAGCCCGGTCAGTTAAATGTTAGTCAGAGCCAGGTCAGCCCTAAAATTGAAAACAAAGATACCACGCCTACAATGGTGCATAACAAACTTTCAAATCAAACCCTACCTAGGGTTTTCCACGAGCGCCTATATAAAGGAGACCATTGATCAAGCAAGAGGAGAGGCTACACCGTGAGAAAGAAAGAGGGTAGAGGGCAAATTGTGGTTTGACCAGGCCATGACCTAGAGCTCTGGTTCCATTGAAGGGTTGTATCAATAGATCTCCTTTATTTATCCATTTCTCTTAGTTTGTCCAGCCATGAATTAATTCTTTAAAGTTGGCTAGGGGTGTTTTACGATGAACGCTTAAATTTAGATTTTTAATAATTGGATGCCTTGGCATTATTATTTATTTTGCTTGAGCTTAAGTTTATCATATTTTATGCCATACGATCGTTAGCATTGAATGCTTATTATCCCTTAATATCTTAACAGACTTAGGAGATAAGGATCAATAGCCAAATACTAAGGTGAGAAACTTCGACAGAAGTTGTTCAAGTACATGAGCTTGCTCCAGAAGTGAATCTACCCCTTAAGAGTAAAAGATTAAAACTTTACTAAGTTAATTATTTGAAAACATCAATATAGACATATAGGTGTTAAAGGTAATTAACTTAGGGTATTACCATCGATATAGGCAATACTAATCTAAAATCTACTCAGCAATAAAACCAAGGTTAAAAATTATTAAATGTTGTTATCATTAGCGTAAAGTCCAAGCATCCCTTACCAATGCCAATCAATCATTTGAATACGTTTGTTTGTCAATCTTCCTGAATTCTCATTTCATTTTCTCTTAGTCATTTTCTTAATTAAAATCCGATCTCATTTACCCACATATTTATTTCAACTTACAAGTAATTATCGTGACATTTAATTCCTAGACAATCCTTGTGGATACGATACTCAGCTTACTGTTGTATTACTTGCTGACCATGTATACTTGCACAAAAATACATATTCTTGGCATTATTTACTTGCTGAAATTACTCTAAACGTTTGATCTATTGCCAAGCATTAGTCAGCCGACAAGTTTTTGGCACTATTGCTGGGGATTGCAATGAAATTTATTGTTTTGATTTTTACTTGTTTTGTTTATTTTACTTATTTTGTTTTGTTTGGTTTATAACCAGGAGCCACACTGCGAAGGAAGATTTATTATACAAACCAAAGATTGAAAGAACCCTACGCAATTTTAGATGAAAACTTTAAGAAATGGCTCTTAATGGAAATGGTGGAGCAGATGGTGCTATGAACAATCAAGAAAATCCGGCAATACATGAAAAAATACTGCCCACACTGCTATTGTTGTGGAAAAAGAATGACCTATCAGAGAACACTTGGCACCAACCATTGATAATTTGATGCCAGGATTGATTGGTCTAGAGATAAATACAGCTACTTTTGAACTTAAACTGGTAATGATTCAGACGTTATTGAATGTAGGTCAACTTGATGGATCACCTGCCGTAGACTTAAGGCAACACTTGAAGCAATTCATGGAGGTGTGCCAACTATTTCTGCAACCTGGTGTGGTTGAAGAAATAGTGAAGTTGAGACTATTCTCATTTTCTCTAAGAGATATAACAAAATTGTGTGTAAGTTCTTTGCCACCTGGTTCAGTTACTTCGTGGGCAGAATTATGCCAGAAATTCCTCTTGATATTCCAGCCACCTAAACTTAATTCCAAGATGTGGAGTGAAATCATCACTTTTAGGCAATCAATACATTGTATGTTAGCTGGGAGCATTTCAAGGACATGTTGAGAAGGTGCCCCAAGCATGGATTTCCTACTTGGACCCAGATGGAGACATTTTATAACAGACTAAATGCTCATGCCAGGACTGTGGTTGATGCTTTGGCAAATGGTTAGTTGCTAGACAAGAATTATACGGAGGCATTTGACACCTTGAAAGGATTGCCATGTAACCCCTTTAACTCAGCCTAGGCATTAGGCCAAACCGAGAGTGCCACATTAGGTTTGCCGTAGCAAACCTGAACTGAATATCTCGAATTAGGTCTATTTTTTTCTTTATCTTATCTAGATGCATCGTTAGAACCTAGGGTGTATATACAAGCAGCGGTTCAGTTTTCATTCGATATGAACACCGATAAGGCATTTAATTGCAAATTCATGCAATATAGGGACCAAAATGCAAATCTGAATAAATATAGGGACTTATACAAGTTTTAGGGTACCAATACTTAATTAATCATATTTTATTCTAGGGTGTCAAATTTCAGCTTAAACGGATAACAAATAAGCATCCAATTTAGCAAAATATGAGACTAAGGGCGAAATCATAAAACTGCCAAAACGCAGGGACTAGCACATTTATAAAAGCTTCTTACGGCGATTAGATACATTAAAGGCATGCTTGCAAAATCTCTGGTCAAACGGTCAGCACTTACCCATTCAATTGATGCATGAACATATGGAGACCAAAATGTAAAGAACTTAAACTTGGTAAAGCTCATTAACTGAATAAACTACCGATCGTATCGATACATGAGATAATGTATTGGTACAGGCAAACATCAAAACAAATATAGGAATCGATACACAACAAGGCGTATTGATACTCGGCTACGCGTACTAAAACCCGATTCTGCGTACTAGTACTCATTCATTACTGGTCACTGAAATGACCCCACGTACCGATACTGGCACCAAGTGTACCAATACAGATTGCACTAAAATGCATCTTAGGGATTAGAATCCCAAACCGAACATATCCAAACTTCTTACAAACAATAATGACATACATCAAAATTATACAATCATTAGGCAAGTACGCTCAAATAATTACATGCCAATTAATCAACACAATTCATCTTCATACAAGTAATTTAGAGGCATGCTTCCTAACCATATAAAGCATTATCCAAATAGCACCAAATGGCCGAGACTACAAACATAGGATATAGATCAACAAGGAGATAGACGCATATGATCACATGTACACTTAGCACACAAGCAATCAACCCAAACATTACTTAAACCATTCTAAATCATTAGATCATAACCATCAAATGTACTTGGCATTAAATGAACCAACATCGTACACATTAAATAATGTCATCATCCAACTTAATATAAACTCCAACCATGTGATCAAGCCATATAAAAAATAACATCCCAATGATTAACTCACATTGCCTTATTACAAATAATGATAACACCATAAAACATACTCTTTAGAACGCTTATCTTGGTTTCACTTATTGCCTTAAACCACAACCCCACACTTGATTAATTCACTGCATTAACGGAAGAAAAGAGAGCATAAGCACATAATGCCTAGTGAGTGTGCTCAAAAAGGGTGAAATGCCAATGCATTTTCAAAACCAAAACCGATATTAGAAAGCCCATAATAAAACAAGTCAAACTCGTCATTTCCAAAACATTTAAATAAAACATGCTTATTTGAAACATATTCTTCATGCTTTCAAACAATCTTTTCATTCTTAAGACATTTAAATAAGTCATGCTTAATCAAATCATAAGCATCATCTCTTTCAGCAAAAATCATACATTCATTGTAAATTAAGATATAAGTGTAAAGCCAACGCAATTTGCTTACATCTTTTGAAAACTTAACGTGCATAACAACCATATGCAAAATATATAGTTTTCCACTTGTTTCTAGTTTATGTCTCATATATTTCATATATCTCATATATTTCATATATCTCATAGATTTCTTATATCTCATATATTGGCAAGTATTGTGATCCCGGATAGACTCATATCATCCTTTAATTCAAAAACAAAATGTTAATTAAAACACATCGGATACACGGATTTCCCTAGTAGACTTACCTCCGCCTATTCTCACTTCGGCTCGGGATAGGCTTACCCCTACCCGTCGTGATAGACTTACCTCTACCACACAGCAATAGGCTCACCCCTATTGCAATAAACCGAAGAATACCACCAGCCCGAGTAGTTGTACCGCTATACCTTAAGAGCCACAATCGACTTTATATTATAGTGCACTTTAAACCCTATGAAATGACAACTATATCCGATACTTTCTCATTTATGCCACATAGCCAATATATCATTTTCAGATACAATTACTTACTGTTTTCCAATGCATTCCACAAAACCGTTTCAGATGCAAAACCACATTGTCAAAGGCAACAACACATTCCATTCATGAACCATTTATATAAAATCACATTGCCATAGGCAACAACCACATTCCTTTAGGAACCATTTCTCAATGCTCTTAGGAATCCATAAACATGTTTAAACATTGCATATCTTTTAAATGATGCATAAAACAGTAAACAAATCAATCCATGATTTTCAACCAAAACATGCAAATCAAACCTCATATCAAACCGATATTTAAAAGGCAAAAATAGGGAAAACTTACTTCCGAGCTTAGCTAAGCTTGCTAGGCTTAAACTAAACTCCCAAGCCATAATTCAAAGCTCTTTATACTACCAAAATACATTTGCACTCACCAACTTGGTATTGCCTCGACGCCTAACTAAAAATCATCCAAACACTCGCCTACCTCCAAAAGAAAATGCAAGGGTCAATATAAATTAGACTACATCAAAATAACCAATTTATTATTGCACCACCATCACAATGTAATTTCCCCCTAACAATTCTCTGCAAATGAAACCTTAATTCCCCTTTTCTATTCTTTTTTTCCACGCAAAATGCCCACAAGTGAGCAGGCAGCAGCAGCAGCACGTCACAACCCCTGCGTGCGCCCAGAGGTGCTGCAGCAACCGCACAAGGCAGGCTGCCCTGCTTCTTCACACACACACACCCCTGCTTCGTATGGTTCGAAAGTCACCTAAACCTCTTTTTTATTACAAACAATCGCGAATTTAATTAGGCAGCAGCAACCTCTTTGCGCCACTTCCCTGATTCTGCATTTACAAAACTTCCTCTCTCTTTTTTTCAGCCTTAAACTCCTCACCAACATTTCATCGAACATACAAGGAGCACACTAATATGTAATCCAACAATTCAATTAACCATTCTTTCAATTACTCAATTCCAAGAACTCAAATCTAAACTTAACCAATCAGATTAATTCTCAAATCAATTTCATAAAATTGATATTAGATTTCATCTAACCCATTAAAATAACTTTCAATCCAATTAATGCATCTTAATTTTATCTATCAAATTACAATCACTCCATCATCCAAGAAACCAAATAAATCAAATTATTTTTTTAATTCACAAACTCCAATAGAAATGATAATCAATTAAAAACAACTAGAAAACCTTTAAGAATCAAAAGCTTACCCAATTGATAGGAAAAATGAAAGTTGAAAACATCATCCACCATTGGAACATGATTACCAATAAGATTTGATGAAGACTACAAGCTCTTGCTAGATTGATGATTAAAAATCATTAAGGATATAAAAGAGATGAAAATCAATAAATAAAATCAATATTCTTTAAATTGTATTTGGCAAATTTAAGAGAAAAAAAATGAGAGAAAAGCTTAGATATGTTTTTTTCTCATCATTAGGAAAATAATAACTGTCATCTTCTTTTGTTAAAAATGAGAGGGAAAAGATATATTAATAATTGATTTAATAATCCCAATAAAATATCACTTTAATCTCTTTTTACAATATTGCCATCACTAACATTTTACAACCATTATAAAATAGTCACTTTTTAATTTAATATTAAATCGACCCATTTAAAATTATCCAAACTCAATTTCTTCCTTGATTAAACTCATTAAATATATTTTCACAAATATTTGCCACGATAAATACATCGGAAACCAATTTAGTCAACCCAAATTATTTCTGAAATTAATTAATTAGCTAAAGTCTAATCCCAAAATTCCAACCCGATTTCGATAATTCACAGGAATCTTCTAGCCTGTTTTCTAGGATGTTACATGCCACGAATGATCTCTAATATCCTACTGTCAGATTAGGATCCGGAACAAAAGTCGCTGGAAAATTAGAGCTTCATGCACTATCATCCATCAATGCTCAAATTTCCAATCTCAGTAATATAGTGAAAACAATGCAGAAGCCTACCGAAGTCCGAGAAGTAAAGGCATTGGAATCATTCTGTACTATTTGTGGAGAGGATCATAATATGGATAAATGCCCAGCAAACCCTAAATTGATAAATTTTGTTGGTAATTTCAATCATAATTTTAACCCATATTCCAATACTTATAATGTAGGTTGAAAGCACCATCCGAACTTGTTTTGGGCGAATCAAGGAGGTAATCAATATAATGCCCAGCATTAGAATATCAATGCACTGCCAGGTTTCAACCAGAATGTGATGCCGTAAAGAGCACAAAACAATTTCCAGCCATGGCAGAGATCTACACATGGGAACACTTTAACAAAGTACATGGAGCGAAATGATGTCATTGTCTAAAGTTTAGCAGCATCTATGCAAAATTTGGAGGTTCAGTTGGGACAAAATGTCAATTCACTCAGTAATAGACCCCAAAAAACTTTGCGAAGTGATACAGAAAATGCTCGGCAAAAAGGGAATGAACCATGCAAAGCAGTTACTCTTCAGAGTAGAAAATAATGCGAGCATGAAACATCTGTAAAATAGCCAATCATTTTCTAGGAAGAGAAGATGGTGCCAATAGATGAGCCTAAGGAAGCAAAGAAAAAGAAGGTGAGCAGTAACAATGCCAGACCTCAATTTGATGCCAACAACACTTTGGCAAAACCAGTAGAGTTAGCATTTGCTTATCCACCATCACCTTTTCCACAGAGGCTCTAGAAACGTAAGCAATATCAAAAGTTTAAGAGCTTCTTGGAAGTCCTTAAACAACTGCAAATCAACATACCATTGGTGGAAGCTCTCGAACAAATGGCCAACTATGTCAAATTCATGAAGGACATCTTGCCCAAAAAGAGGAAGCTGGGAGATTTTGAGACTGTTGCTCTCACTGAGGGATGAAGTACAATGATAACCAATAAATTGCCACCAAAACTGAAAGATTTGGGAAGTTTCACTATTCCCCGCACGATCGATAATAAATTTATGGGTAAAGCACTGTGTGACTTGGGAGACAACATCAATTTGTTGCCAATGTCAGTTTTTAGGAAGCTTGGTATTAAAGCGAGGCCTACCACAGTAACACTTTAGCTGGCAAATCGATCTTATGCACACCAAGGGAAAGATTGAGGATGTGTTGGTAAAGGTAGATAAATTTATATTCCTAGCTGATTTTATTAATTTAGAGTATGAGGCTGATGTTGATGTCCCAATAATATTGGGCAGACCATTCCTTGCAACGGGTAGGACCCTAATTGATGTTCAGAAAGGTGAGCTTACTATGCATATAAATGACCAACAGATTACGTTTAACATATTTCAAGCTCTTAAGTGTGCAGATGAACAAAAAAATGCCAAGTTAGATGATGAAGATATGATGAGTGAAGAATATGAGGAACCAACCATGTTGAATGAAGTCATGAGTTATTTCAGGAGACCTGAGCCACTTGAGTTGGTCGGCAGAGAAATCAAGGCACCCAAACCATCTATTGAGGAACCACCAGAACTGGAGCTAAAACTTTTGCCAAGCCACCTCAAATATGCTTACCTAAGAGATAACTCCACTTTGCCAGTAATCATTGTTGTTGATTTGACTGATGAATAGGAGGAGAAATTGCTAGAAATAATGGGCAATTATAAAGCCTTGGGATGGACCCTAGCTGATATCCAAGGGATAAGCCTAACAATTTGCATAAACAAAATAATTTTGGAGGATTACCATGGCAAAATAATCGAGGCCCAGAGAAGGCTGAATCCCAGCATGAAGGAGGTAGTCAAGAAAAAATATATAAAATGGCTAGATGCTGGGACAATTTATCCTGTTTCTTATAGCTTGTGGGTCATCTCGGTGTAATGTGTGCCAAAAAAGGGTAGAATAATCGTGATTCAGAACATCAAAGATGAATTGATCCCCTCAAGAACCGTGACAGGCTAGAGGGTGTGCATGAATTACAGAAAGTTAAATAATGCCACCCAAAAAGATCACTTTCCACTACCCTTCATTGATCAAATATTGGACAAATTGGTAGGGAAGGCATTTTATTGCTTTTTAGACGACTACTTGGGTTATAATTAGATTTTCATCGCTCTGAAAGATCAGAAGAAGACTATGTTCACCTGTCTGTATGGGACATTTGCCTTCAAAAGGATCCCCTTTGGATTGTGTAACGCCCCAACAACGTTTCAGCGTTGCATAATGTCGATTTTCTCGGATATAATAGAGAACAACTTAGAAGTCTTCATAGATGACTTCTCAGTCTTTGACAAAACTTTTGAGGAATGCTTTTATAGTTTGGAACTTATTCTACGGAGATGCATTGAAACCAATCTGGCCTTGAATTGGGAAAAATGTCACTTCATGGTGAAGGAGGGCATAGTTCCATGACACAAATGACCAAGGAAGGACTAGAAGTAGACAAAGCAAATGTAGAGGTAATCAAACAATTGCCACCACCCACAAATGTCAAAGGTATTAGAAGTTTCTTGGGACATGAAGGTTTTTATCATCGTTTTATTAAAGATTTCTCGAAAATTTCTAAACCTTTATGCTTACTTTTAGAATATAATACCACTTTTGCATTTGAGGATTCTTGTTTGAAAGCTTTCAGCAATTAGAAGACATGTTAATTAATGCCCCCATAATTGTGGCACCAGATTAGAATGAGCCATTCGAGCTCATGTATGCTGCCAAGGACTACATCGTTGGAGTTGTGTTAGGACAAAGGCATGGAAAAAATTTCATACCATCTATTTTGCAAACCACATATTGAATGAGGCCCAGCTTAAATACACAATAACTAAGAAAGAGTTCCTTGCAGTTGTCTTTGCATTCGACAAATTCAAATCTTACCTGGTGGGTAGTAAAGTTGTGGTATACACAGATCATTCGACAATAAAATATCTAATGGCAAAGAAAGATTCCAAGCCCAGACTAATCCGTTGGACACTTTTGTTACAAGAGTTTGATCTTGAGATACGAGATAAGAAGGGAGTGAAAACCTGGTAGCTAGTTATTTATCTTGTTTAGAGCACCACCACGAGGATGATGGCACCGTTGCCATTCAAGATGATTTCCCTGATGAAAATTTTCTTGTAACCACTACTATTCCATGGTATGCTAACATAGACAATTACCTGGTTACCAATATAATGCCACCGAACCTATCAAGTATGCCAATAAGCGATTTTTAGGGATATTTGGCAATACTATTGGGATGAGTCGTTCCTGTTCAAATAATGGGCCGACCAAATCATATGTCATTGTGTGCCAGAGGATGAACAACAAAACATTCTTCAACTTTTCCATGTAGCACCATATGGAGGGCATTTTGCTAGAATAAAGACATCAGCCAAGTTGCTGCAGTCAGGATTTTTTTTCCAACACTATTTAAGGACACCCATTCTTTTGCCAAGGAGTGCAATAAATGCCAGCATACAGAAAATATTTCCAGTAGACATCAATAGCCACTTTAGAATATCATGCTTTTCGAGATGTTTGATGTGTGAGGGATAGACTTTATGGGTCTTTTCCACTTCATTTGGTAATTTATACATACTTATGGTAGTAGATTACGTCTCAAAGTAGGTTAAAGTTGTTGCTTTCCCTACAAACAATGCCAAAACAGTTGCCAAGTTCTTACACAAGCATATCTTTAATAGATTTGGTACCCCAAGAGCCATCATACACGATGAAGGTACCCTTTATAAATGCCATTTAATCACTAAAGCTCTATGCAAGTACGGAATCCAGCAAAAAATTGCCACTACCTACCACCCTCAAACAAATGGCCAAGCAAAAATTTCAAACAATGAGATCAAGAATATATTAGAGAAGACTGTGAATCCAACTCAAAAGGACTAGTCTTTGAGGCTAGATGATTCCTTGTGGGCATATAGAACAGCTTTCAAAATGCCATTAGGGACTTTCCCGTACAAGCTTGTATTTGAGAAGTCATGCCTTCTTCCAGTAGAGCTAGAACACTGAGCCTATTGGGCAACCAAACAATTGAATATAGAATAGAGGGATGCAGGTGAGAAGAGTTTGTTAGATATGAACGAATTGGAGGAGTTCAAAGCACAAGCTTATCAAAGTGAAAGCTTCATAAAGAAAAAACAAAGAGGTGGCATGACAGCAGAATATTGCCAAGACAATTCAAAGTTTGGTAAAAAGTGTTGTTGTTCAATTCAAGGTTTAAGACAATTCAAGTTTAGACAATTCTAGCCTTATGCTTGTGGAGTAGTAGATATCAAGGACTTGAAAACGAAGACAACGTTCAAGGCGAATGACCGAAGGCTGAAGCATTATTGGGAAGGAAGTCAGAGGAATGCCAAGAAGATTATTCTCCTAGTAGAGATTTCGTAAATTTTTCCATCATCGTTTGACCATTGTAAATAGTTAGGACAATTATTTTCTTTTTGGTATTTTGTTTTGTTTATCTTAATCTTTTTTTCTATTTTGAAAGGTTTTTGTGAGTGTAGGATTGTTTTGCCAAGGTAGTATGCCAGGGCAAGCTGGCATGCGGACACCCATCATCACGAGGAGCGGTAATACGTAGACATTACTCAAGATTAGGCCCAAAGGGAGGTAATTTTTACTAAGCGGGAAACCCTAGCCACTGACCAAGTTAAATTTCAAATTTTGAAAATTTTACCCTATTTTCTTTTCTCGCATCGTCATATCCTACTCTCACACTCGCCTAAACTCATCATTATCCCTCTCCTCAATACATGCCATAACTACCATCTCATAATTATCCCCACTATCTCCATTTTAAACTAATCCAATTGTCTCATTTCTCTATTTAATTCCCAACTCTCCCTTAATCATGAACCTTTCCTCTCTTTATTCCTTCGACCAGCAAGAAAAGCAAGAACCAAACTTTCATTCATCTATTCTGATCATCACTAATTTCCCTAAATTGTCAATAGCATTTTCATCAGACCTACCCCAAATCTTCTTCAATGATGTGGCAAAGAAGAAGTATAAGAAGAACTACGTCGTACAAACCTTTTGCTACAAAAAAAGTTTTAAATTCAATAATGAGCCTAACTTGGGATATTAGCTGGAAGTAGTTGCCATCATCAAGAAACACAACTAGGAGGTATTTTGTCGACAGTCGAGGGAGGTCCACTCTACCATTGTTCGTGAGTTCTACTCCTACCTCGTTACCAAAGATTCACCTTTTCTGTTTGTAAAAGGTAAGTTTGTTCAATTTGATGAAGGGTATGTTAATTGCATGTTTAGTTTGGTTGGTGCAGGGGAAGAGCATTCCGTATTTGTCAAAACTGTGGATATGACCAATAGACAGTTGCTATTAAATGATTTGTGTAAACCAAACACAAAGTGAAACATCTCTTCTAAGGGTAAGAAAATCGCAAAAAGGTTGGCATTGAAACCGCAATCGAGAGGATGGAACTATTTCTTGAAAGATAATCTGATACCGACCACACACAATGATACAGTTTCAGAGGAGATGATGGCTTTGTTGTAATCAATCATGATGAGAAGGAAAATCAATGTGGGTTGTCTGATCGTTAACGAGACCTACAAGTGTACCGCTAAGAGTTGTGGCAGTTTGATTTTTCTTTTGCAAATTTCTAGAATTTGCATGCAGCATAAGGTGACAATGTTTGATTCAGACAACGTCCAGAAATGCAAAGGAAACATCACTCCTGCTTTGTGGGGGAAATTGATTGCTAAAGAGGTAAAAGAGAAGGGCAAAGAAAATGATGCTCGGCCAGTATCTACTACCAAGGCAGAGCTTTCCATACCAATGCCGGTTGACACAATGGCATTGCTTTCCTAGGTCTACCAATACCAAGAATGCATTCTAAAAAAATTAGAGAAGGCTAAAGAACAAAACTTGGTGCTCTGGCAATATGTTGGAGCTAGAGACTATACCCTAAAGATGACCCTTACAGGCATGTCCACCAATCCTTTGCCACCATATTCAGAGTTCTCACATGAACTTCATATGCTTGAAGGAATGCCATCTAGCCCCCAGTCTGTCCACACTCCGACCCAGCAATCTGATGCTATAGTACCAGTATCACTTGTCCACATTAAATCTACTAGAATCGAAACTTCAAAAGAATCTAATGATGATGTGACTTCCAAGACTGGTGTGCCACCCATTGCACCTGCCTCTTCCGATGCCCCTATAGCTCTCGCCACATCTGAGTTGGAAAGGGTCATTGAGGAGGTCCTCCAGGACATGAAGGCTTTCACTGTTGCCTCAAATCCATAGCTAAAAAGGAAGAAGTCCTGGCACCAAATCAAGGGAGTTTCAGCAAGAGAAAGACCCACGTCACTCGTGTCGAACATTCTGAAAGAGAGTCTTCTTCTTCTTAACTCCTTAGTTTTATATTTTTCATTGTTATCATGCATTTCATTTGTATATACGTGTTCTCATGCATTGAGGACAATGCACACCTTTGGTTTGGGTGTGTGTGTTGCCTCACATTTATTGCCATGACATTCATTCATTTTTCTATATGGATTTAGTTGCCATATAGATTAGATAGAAACATACATATCAAACCATTAAAAACAATTTGCCACGGCTTAATTTTGAACTGATAATTTTGCCAACACATTGCTAGCATAGTTAGAATTTGCACTAGTATGCCCTGTCCGATGATAAATTAGAATCTTTAGTTAGCATGAGCCGGTAGATTAGTAATGCCAGGTTGCTTGGCAATTGATCTCTAGCTTACGAAAGTTTAGTTTCACTTAAACACATAGTATGTATCTAGTTCCCAAGACAAACTTATGATCTTTGAAACTGAACTGAGAAAAAAATGTCAAGGTAAAGATAAAGAATAAGGCAATAATGTTTTGCCAAAGGCAATAAAAAAATTGGAACACTCCTCTGCCTTAGAGATAATAAGTAACTTGGGGCTTCGTGGTTTGCTCCCTCTTAGTTCTCAGGCCAACAAAACTTTAGGGAATGAGTGTAATGGGTTAGTTTAGTGATGCAGTTTAGATTAACGTGGGGGTTCGTTGTATGCTCTCTCTTACTTCTCACGCCAAACAGTATCATGAAGCGAACCCAAATTTAATGCCAACACAAGAAACCCTTGGCATAGCATAAAATAATATATATATATATATATATATATGAGTTTTTCTGAGTTTGGATAGTAAAGTTTTGCTAAGGGAGTTGAAAGATACTTAATGCAAATCAACTACACTTCATGCACACTTCATGACCCTAGGTTAGAGTTATATTGCTGCACTTGAATTTGTTGATCTGTTGGCACTACTGCTCTGAGATATCTGAGAAAAGAACTAGGACCAGGTTTTACTTGATAGATTGTGTTGTTAATCAGCTAAATTTTGCCACATACTTACTTTACTTTATTTTCTAGTTTTTAGTTGTATTACTTGATGACAAGCAATGAGCTAGGTTTGGGGGGGTGTTAGCTCCTCAAAAGATATATTTTTTACATATTTATTGACAAGTTATTGCTTATCTTGGGTATATATTTGTGCATTTAGATAATAGATTCATGCATTTGCATTAAGGAGTTGAAGAGTGTATAACTTTTATTGCCAGAGTGAAAGGGTATTTTCTTGCTCTGATAGGCAAGTCAAGAGCAGGCTTGGCAGAGCGAGATAGGAGCAGAGGATCAGAAGAGAAATACTGAGAGTCATTGACAAAGGAAAGTTGGGGATTGCCAAGCCTAGTTGGCAAAAGAAGGACAACCGATTCCCGTTAGTTAGACGTTAGTTAGAGCCATGTCAGCCCTAAAACTTAAAACAAAGATAACGTGCCTACAATGGTGCGTAACAAACTTTCAAATTAAACCCTAACTAGGGTTTTCCAGGAGCGCATATATAAAGGATACCATTGATCGAGCAAGAGGAGAGGCTATGCCGCGAGGAAGAAAGAGGGTAGAGGGCAAACTGTGGTTTGACTAGGCCATGACCGAGAGCTCTGGATCCATTGAAGGGTTGCCTCGACAGATCTCCTTCATTTGTCCATTTTTCTTAGTTTTAATTCTAATTTGATGGTGATGTGTAAAATCGATATGGTGTTGATGGTTTCTCCAACCATGAACTAGTTCTTTAAAGTTTGCTAGGGGTGTTTTCAGATGAACGCTTAAATTTAGGTTTTTAATAATTTGATGCCTTGACATTATTGTTTATTTTGCTTGCGCTTAAGTTTATCATATTTTATGCCATAAGAAAGTTGGCATTGAATTCTTAATATCTTAACAAACTTAGGAGATAAGTATTAATAGCCAAATACTAAGGTGAGAAACTTTGACAGAAGATGTTCAAGTAGATGAGCTTACTTCGGAAGTGAATCTACCCCTTAGGAGTAAATGATTAAAACTTTACCAAGTTAATTATTTGAAAACATCATTATGGACATATAGTTGTTAAAGGTAATTAACTTAGGGTATCACCATCGACAGATGTAATACCAATCTAAAATCTACTCGGCAATAAAACCAAGTTTGAACATTATTAATTGTTGTTATTGTTAGCGTGAAGTCCAAGCATCCATTGCCAACGCCAATCAATCATCTAAATACGTTTGCTTGCCAATCTGCCTGAATCTCGTTTCATTTTATCTTAGTCATTTTCTTAATTAAAATTCGATCTTATTTACCCACCTATTTATTTCAACTTATAAGTAATTATTGTGGCATTTAATTTCTGGACAATCTCTACGGATACGTTACTCAACTTACTATTGTATTACTTCTTGACCATGTATACTTGCACGCAAAAAGACCTATTCTTGGCATTATTTAATTGCTTAAATTACATTAAACCTTCAATCTGTTGCCAATCATTAGTCAGTCGACAGTATGATCCCTTAACATCATAACCATTTTCAACAATTGATAGTGCTTTATTGTTACCAATGACATTCGTTACCATATATGCCACCATCTCTAGGTTACTTCTTGTGACTAACGGAACCACACTCAATTAAGAGATAACATTGCTCCTAGCTAAACCCTTCTTGTTCATTCTTTTCAAGTTCGATGACATATAAGCGGCATTTTTAGTAAAAATCTTGGGCTTTACCTTGGCCCTCGATGATGATGTAACATCCTGCCCTTTACTTGACTCAAGCGTCTTAGAATCATCCTCTATAGCAACAGCTTCATCCTCAACAACATCATGCCCCGCAACCAATCTATCCTCTTATAAAACATTAAAGCGAGAACCCCCAATAGCTTCATCGGCTTCACACGCACCATAATCATAGAATTAATAGCCTTTTGTTGACGATTAGTAGCCACCATCCATGGCCCATATAGCTAAGTAGAACGTGCCCCTTCAGAGCTCGGATTGTCTTTTTCTATATTCTCACCATTACTAGCCCTGTGTTTACTTACACCACCACACAACTCTTCTTAGAGTTCCCATACACACCACAATCGAAACAAATTTAATGTAAAACTTTATACTCTAATTTTCGTATAAAACTATTGATCCCTTAATACATGGCATGAGGGGCTTGATCAAATCTACCATGACTACTAGCCTAGTAAATTTACCTCTTTCTCTGACTTGCATGTTGGAGTCAACCTTCACCACACGCCATACCATCCTTGCAATATGTTGAAACAATGCTTTGCAATAATACTTGTATAGAAGACCTGGAAGTCTAACCCATGTCATCACCTGAGAAGGGTGTTTTTCAAACGACGAAAAATTTTGATTCCATGATTGTACCGTCAGATAATTACCATAAATTGTCCATGGACCCTTTGTGACGACATTAGCATAGTCTTGACAATCCTCAAAACAAACTAGGAAATAGTTATTTTCTAAGTCGATCAGTTGAATCTCTCTCAGTGGATGCCACAACGTATGAATTCTATTCGGTAACACATCATATCCAATGAACCGTCCAAGAAGTCACACAATGATCCCATTGCGCAAACTCTTGTCAATTTGATCATGTACCCAATATGAGAATTTGATTGCAGGGAAAGCATCTGAAGTATCGATAATATAATCTTCATCCAGAACCATTACTGGACCCAAATTCAAACTATCTGTTAGACTTATTTTGATTTTGATATAACTTAAATTTAAGTTTCAATGACTAATCTATAAAAAATTGTAAAGTAAATTTCTTGAATTAAATTTGTCAAAAACTCGTTTCAAACTTGTTAAAACAATTTCTAAAATGCTTGACTTTGCATCTATATTGAATATACTTTTAAAAGTGAACAATTAGCCAAATATTGGGTTTTTAGGTGAAAGTTTCAAAATCTTCCTTATAAGATTTCGAAACCTCTCGAGAAGAATGGCATAGAATTGAGACCTTAGCAAAGGTTTCGAAACCTTTATAAAGGTTTTGAAACCATGGCCTTGTAACGGCTATATTTTACAAATCCCTTCTTAAGGTTTCGAAACCTCTATGCACATAAGCATTTAATGCTCAATTTTAATGGCTTCCAATGGCTCCAAAGTCCCTCCAACATCTCCTAACGGTTAGAAAAGATCAAGAGCATATAAAAGGGGTCTCCAAAAAAAATGAAGTAACATGAACACCTATCCAAATATTCAAGCAATCAAAATCCAATTTGTTCTTAATTTTCCATTTATGCTGTAAACACTAGTGTTGCTCTTCGTTGTAATTTATTTACTAGTGTTTATTGGGTGTATGAGAGAGCTTAAACTTGCAAGCGTATACCTTGTGAGGATTTTCAAAGTTTGCTTCTTTGTACATGTTTTTGGGAAATGATTTAATAGCCTTTGGGATATAAGTCTATTGAATTGTGTAACGTTGCTCCTTATCCTAAAGGAAAGACAAATTAGTAGATTTGTGGAAAATCCTTAGTGTAGTCACTAAGCTAGTGGATGTAGACTCCATTGAGGAAGTTGAACCACTCTAAATCTTCTTGCAATTTTCTTTCTTTGAAATTAGTTTCCACCATTCTTCAAAATTCCAATTCACCCACTCTTGGCTTTATTCGATCAATTGCTACACTCAGCACTATCATTATCTCCCAAGCACCATCAAGAAAAGACCATTTAGCTGTTACACTTGTGATAAGTGTGTAAAAGTACTATTTTTCCTACCCTTTTTACTCATATTATTGTTAGACTTAGGCCCATTTTAGTTGCATTGATAGGCATTCATGCATAGTTTCCTAGTTTCCTTAGTTAATGAGCTTGGTATTACATTTTGTTGGTTTTTGTGGAAAATTCGCTGTTGGTTCGCTCTATTTTGTGCATGACATGATTGCCGTGGCAAGTAAGGAGAATACTGAAGGAGCTGCCGAAGTTGATTGTCGCGGCATATCTAGATAAATCTGGATAAATACAACTTTATCCGCAGGATTATCTCGAAAGCAAAAGATAAAGCCCAGATTCAAATGGGAATTTACTGCAGATAAAGGCAAAAGATAAAGAGAGATAAAAGAGGATAATTATTCTATTTTACAGTTAAATAAAATTTATCTTTTTTTCCCAAGAATTATCTCTTATTCTCATCCTTATCATATAGGATAGTTCTCTATATTTAAATTTAAATACACGGATGGATAGAGATAATTTCCCCATAAATTTCAAACTCATCTTCTTCATATATTTAAAGAGATCGCAGCAACAACACAAGGGGGAAGTCGAATTAGAGGGAGATCGAGCCAAAGAGATTCACGCACCAAAGGAGTTTCATCTCTATTTTATTTCTATTTTGTAATCCCACCATGTTTGGGTTATTTTCCTTGTTATTTCTTCTTTACCCAGTCATGCACTAAATTTGTTTGGCTTGGGATTATTGGGTTTTTGGTGTTGAAATACGAATTGTTCTTGTTCTTGGTTTTTATTATTGTTTCAAGTGAGCTTGGGAAAGAATCTTGAACGCATCCATTTATCTAGGCTCGAGAGAGCTAGATTCACGAAATGAATTGGATACGGTTTCTATTTGAACGAACGTTGGTGGAAACTAATTCGCCTTAAGGATAAGGAAAGGATTTCAGCAGGTAAAAGGAGTGAAGATCGATGTTGTCCACCAACGGAGGGATGTATTACCAAGGCATGCACAATCATCAGTTCTTTGGTTAGGGATAATTTGAAGGCATTGAAGAATACTCCGCTGAACATTGAAGAAGCAACGATTTGCAGTCCAGTTGCCATGGCAATTAATCTGCATTGACTTGCCACGGCAATTAACTTACCAGGGCAATCGCTTGCCAAGAAGAGTCATACTTTTAGCAAATTACTTGCCTTAGCAATTACTTGCCATTGCAACTACAAGCCAAGGCAATTCTTTCAGCAATCACACCAATACTCTCGATAACCTATCCTACTCTCTCAATTCAGTTTCCTCTTTCCTTTATTTCAATTCTTTAGATTTAGTTTACTTTATCTTAGTTCATCATTACTCTTTAATTCTTTAAACATTTGCAGTGACTTAAGCAAAGTGGCCCAAAGCAATCCCTGAGGAGACGATACTATCAATTATCTTGGCATGCAACTCATCACTTGAGGTTACTTTTAACTTTGAATCTTTCCAAAAACGACAATTATCTTGAAACCATAACGAACTTTAAATGCCAATCACAACTCAAATAGGTTTAGCAAGTATACATGCCACTATAATAATCAAACCTCAATTAGGATGTCATTACTGTGATTACCTGTTGATCTTTCCAATATTAATGAAATGCCCTTCTCACTCTCATCTTGATTACCTACGTGTGCACAATCAAACACACGCTAAGTACGAACTTAGTGAGGCAATAATAAAAAATTAAAAACAACTAAATACGCTTATTCATTTTCATAATTTATTAAGCCTCAAGACTGTATATATATATATAACATGCCATATACCAATATACTAATCTTTATATTGCATTGGAAATGATTTACTACATGCCAATGCCATCAAACTTTCATGCTTGTCCACTTGTCATAATATGCCATATATGCATAAATGCATCATGATCACTAGATATGTATACCATCATGTTAATCATATATCAACATAATGTAAACCGAATATAAATTTCTTACCAATATACTTGCTACTTTTTCCACAAACTCATAAACTTATTCACCTGTTTATCTTTTATTAACCAATAAACCATAGCCCAAATATAAGCCTATGAGGACCCTAGGTACACGAGTCAAAATTGCACATAAGGTTGTGCTTACCATCCACACATAAGGTTGTGCTAACCATATACACTAAGTGTCTTTTATATACACTATAATGCTAAACCGAGTATGCAGCGTGCTGCTGGACTCTATGGCATGCCAACTATACCATGTCCCTCATTAACATACTTGGGCACATATTCCATATTTATTCCATCCATGGCAATGTATATCAACATACTTTATCATTGGGCAGTTCATACCTGAAATAACATTCATAATATAACATCATATATAACTAGTGATCCATGCATTTATATTCAACTTTTGACATATTTAAAAATATGTCAATTATATGCTCCATGACATAAATATAATGATAATAAAATTTGGGTAGGCTCATCGCAAGCCATCCCAAAGATGTATAAAACATCAATGTGTCATGATATGTATGCAATTGCACTCACCTTGGCCACTTAACACAATTCCTCACTAAGTCCTAGTTCGAACTTTGTTTTCAAAGTACCTCGGACCTTCTTTGATTCGGACTTGACTTCATTAATCACATGAATAAAATAAAATAATTGTTAGATTCAAATCTAACAATACCTTAAACATATTGTATAATATAATCACTCGAATATAAAATTTCCAAATATTTTTCCTTTCTTCCTTGTACTGTTCAAAAGCTCATTATGGTCCTTAATTACCAATTTAAACTTCCATTAATTCTTCCGAGCTTGCTCACTAACATTTAAATACAAAATGTTTCAAATTCCATTTTTTGATAACTTGCGCTACCTTCAAAGATTTACTCATACATGGCAGAATACATATTGTATCTCAATTTCCTTTCTACCGAAGAAACCAAATTCGATAACGGTTCTAAAGGTATAAGCCACATAAATTAATAAAATCTACAAAAATTATGAAAATTCCTTACATTCACGTCACAAAGTTGTCCAAGCAGAAACTGTTCTGTATTTTTTCTTACCTTCATTCGATTAAAAATTCATATCTTTTAACTCAAAACTTGAAATCAGTTTCCGTTTGTTGGAAACAAAACTAGACTAACAAATCTTTACAATGATATAAAATTCATCATCTAACCATTTTTGTATAATTTATGGCAAATTTTTAAACTTACTGCCATAATTCAAATTCCAACATAACTTTCCATGAATAACTTCTAATTTACACCAACTTCTCCTTATTTCTCTACTTGTCAATTTAGTCCCATCACTTTACTTCAAATGGCTAGAATAAAACTTGTATTCATATGTTCTCTTTACATCCTTCATCATAATAAGCTTAAACCTTTACTCCTCTAATTTCTCTTGATTTGTCAAAATGGTCACCACATTTCCAATACAAGGATTTAAGCTTCTTAACTCTACAAATCAGTCCTTAAATCAACATTACTACCTTAATTCCATCATTTTAACTAAAAATCAGATTTACTCCTTCTACATATCCTCTTTACCGAATAGACCATTCAAGTTTGACAAATTGTCAAAATGATCACTAAAGCAATTAATCGTCGGTTTAGCATTCTAACTTTATTTTCATGTATTTAACATCATTAAAAACATAAATACATTTCAAATTCTAAAAATCAAAATTGAACCCCTAACTTTAACACTTTACTGAATTAGTCCTTTAGGGTTTAAATTTAGGGCTTTGATTCCAAACAACAAATCAAGCTTGCAAGATTACTAACTTATCATCATAAACCTTAATTTAAGGTTGGATCCCTAAACCCTAATATTATTCAAGGTTTCTAAATTTTTTAGGGTTTAAATCACAACTCAAAAACATAAATCCAACATTATTTTTGCTTGATTTCAACATAAAATCGAACATAGATCCATAAAATCATAAAACCCCCAATTTGAACATAAGCCCTAATTTCTTTCTCATATCTAGTCTCATAAATCAAGAATGAAATCCATGAATAATTTGCATCAATATATAGAGATCGAAGAGATGAACAACTTTGTAGTTCGAAAGATTACCTTAAGACCGAGATTTGGGTCTTAAATTGAGCTTGGAAAATTTCCCTCTTCTTTCTCCTCTTTCTCCACGGTTTTGGAGATGAAATTTTATTGATAAAACTTCATATTTCTTATATATAAGCCACTTGTATAATTAAAAATGAATTTTTAATTCAATAAATTCCACTTTCCAAAGATGCCCTCCAACTAGATTTAAATTTCTAATTTGACATTTTGTAACATTCCAACTAAACTTATTTTGATTCTAATCAGACACTATTCATCCATAAAAGAAATCTCAAAATTCATTCCACGTCCCTATTGGGTGAAATGACCAAAATGCCCTTTACCGATCAACTTATTCACAAAATTGACATTCCATGTCATTTCAATCGATTTAAATTTTCCCGACCTTTTTAACATCCAAGTATCCATAAAATAATATTTTATGACTCTTCTAAGGTTCATGGAACCATCTCTGAAATTTTAGCTTGATCTGATTATCCGAATATTTTTTTCGAACTTTATCGCTTTATAGCTATTAACATAAATTATGTACCAAAAATTTGAGTAACACAAAAACGTCATTCTTGGGGTAAACTATTCATTTATGGGGTTGAAATACATAACTTTCAAAAATTACAATTTAGTCCTTGAACTTTTCCTAAGTTTATACTTTAGCCACAAAACTTTCAAAATTTATATTTTGGTCACTGGCCAAAAATTGTGATATCACGTGGTTTCTTGCTTTGAGAGCACCGTAATACCTTGACTGGAAGTGGTAACTCACTTAGAGACTACCAGAATACCTCGACTGAATGCCCCAACTTCAGATTATTTTGGCATAAAAGGATGCTTGTCGCTCCCGGATAACCGAAGATTTGAAGACCTTTAGAAATCATAATCATGCAAGTCAAAGGACTATTGATTCTTTGCTAAAATCTACTTCTTCTCTTGTGAAGTTGTAGATCCAACCTTTTATCGATCTTCGAATGCCTGTTTAAAATAAACAAAATGCTATGATGGTATGAGTTAGCTTGCTCCTAACATAAGGACGTCTAACTACAAATGATACATGAGTGGAGTCATTTTTAGAATTGTTAGGGAAAAACCCCTGATTTCTGGTGGGTCACCCTTAGCTTCCATGGGCCCTTTGTCTTTTCAGAATCTTCATCTTTTATCCCTTCTTGAAAGGGTGTTGCTAACTTGCATTGGTCGGAACACAATCTATCACTTCTTGAAGTCAATTCTGAAACATTGCCCCCACTCCACTTGGGCTTAAATGTTGTCTCCTTAACGACTCTTCATGACGAACCTTATTCTATCTCATCATTGGGGTGAACACCATGCCCCAAGTCTTTAAACTTTTCATACTTCGATAAGGTCCAATTTTCAATTTCTTGAACCAAACAAATTATTTCTTCTGTCTTTGTTGAATCTTCAACTTTTTTTCATTCTAAAAGGACATTTTTTCCTTACACTGGTCATACAGAATCTATCGCTTTCCATCTTGTAACATTTCCCTCACTTAAATTGGGCTCAACTGTTACCTCTTCTAAGACTCTCTACAATGAGCCTTCTTTTATCTTAACGTTAGGGTGAAAACCGTGCCCCCAAGTCCCCAAATTTTCTTTCTTTCCAATAAGGTCCCAAATCTTCCTTATTATAAACCATACAAAACATTATGGCAAAAATCTATTTAAAATTTTTAAATTGTCTAGCATATGAAATCTTGTTGTTATTCTTTTTGTAATCACTGATAAATTATTCCTTTAGGCTAGGCCAACCATGTACATCCCCGACCCTGAATTCTAAACTCTATTCTTGAAACAATACAAAGAAACCATATTCTTCTTTTTTTTCTTTCTTTTTCTTCTCTTTTATTTTTTCCTTTTCTTTTCTCTTTCTTTTTCTTTCTTTTTTATCTATATGTCAGTTTGTCGATTAACATTTCAACAGAGGATGCTTTTGGATTAATATAAGAAAATCAAAATCAATATAAAAAAAAATAGAATTCCTCGGATATCAGATGCAAGAGCATCTTAGATTCAATCCTCCAGTGATCAACAACTTGTCTTTGGATGTTGTGGAGATATTTAAAGTTGTGAAATTCTTCCTAGATTGCTCAGTTCATCCTCATGATTATGGTATTTGCTTGATCTGTTCGAAAACTACTCCTTCTATTTCTCATTGATTTTCTCCAAAATATGTTCAAGTTTTTTGAATTTGCTTAACCTATGGAGTGCAGAAAATATCATCCTGAGAATTCTTAGTACAGGTGTGTGCTTCTGATTGCAATTAATATAGTGTTAGTGTCTTCAAGGATTCATCTCTGACTCTAGGTTACTGAACAGGTGAAGCATAGCTCCTTATTAGATTTGTTCTACCTCCACAGCTCCATCAGGATGCTCTAAGACTTATTTGATTTTTCATTCATTTCTTAATTTTAAATTTTTTATCTTTCTTCATACAACCAAGGCTTTAGAGTAAATGGAGCAAAGCATTCTTATTTAGCCTTTTTACTATACCGGAGTACCCTTCTAATTTTTTTTTTATTTTTCGTTAAAGGAATTCTCATATTCAAGCGATTTCGTTGGGCTTTTCTAGGAGATTTTCTTATCATCAAACATTATCAGAGGAATAGTAATCATACGTCTCGTGCTTTACCGACCAGAGCAGGCTGAGCAGGAAATCATACTTTTTCGCGATCACAACATTCACGATCTTTTTATTAGAATCAATTCCATATCATGCACGTGATATCTGGGATCTACGAGGGTAAGAAAGAATATATATATATTTAATTAAAAGATGCATCCTTTCATTGAAATGAAAAAGAAAGCAAACATGACATAAGCCCTAACAAGATCCTTGCTACTTTCGGACAAACAGTAGCAAAGTTGGTTTGATGCATTGCTACAAAAGAAAGTGCAAAATGCCAGGAAATGTAAACAAATGAACTCCTGAAGGAAAACTAGGGAATCACCACCTTCCAAAAGTCATGTTCACCATTCTTTCTTTTTAAAACTTCAAAAGGTTGGTCTCAACCATACTTTGAACCTTGTTTTTCAGGGCTCCACCACCTCCCACATAGTAGTCACATATGTAACATCATAATACTCGGGATAGGGAGGACCTGTTGGCTTGGATTAGACAGGGGTCAGAAGCTTTCTTTCAAAGAGCGTTGGGAGTATATCACTGTACGAGATTGAAACTGGATGAAAAACCTTTGGAGGCTTTACAGACTATGATGACTGATTATGGTAGTAGCCTTGAGGCCGATTGGTTGAGTGAGAACCCACCATATGAATGTGAGAGTCATATCCCTTTTGGGGGTAGTGGTTGTTTATTTTTGCCTTTTTGTAGCAATCCTCGAAGGCGCTCTCCAGTCATGACCAAATTCGTAAAGCTGACGCTAGGGTGGTTTATCAAGTGGTCATACAACACTCTCTTTAAAGTATCCACAAACAAAGGAGTAATTTCTCTTTCATGAATCGGGGGTTGAACCTAAGCTCCCATGTCTCACCATCGTTGAGCGTATAGGCAAAAACTCTCGTCAGGTGATCGTTCTAAACCTTGTAGTAGGAATCGGTTCGGGATCAACTCTGTTATATATTTGTATTGTTCTGTAAAGGTTTTGGCTAAATCCTTCCAAGACTTGATTTGAGCCCGTGTTAACTTATTATACCACCTCATGGCAGACCCTACCAAACTATCAAGGAAATAGTGAATCATCAACTTCTTATTTTTAGTATACCTTGCCATCTTGCGACAAAACATGGTTCTATGGGCAGTGGGGCAGACTGTTCCATCAAATTTATCAAATTCTGGGGCCTTGAACTTGTACGGGATCTCCACATCGAGAACCAAACTGAGATCTCTAGCGTTCAGCCCATAGGAACCTTCCTCATCCTCATTTACCCAAAATTTTTCTTCGAGATCTTTCTTGGATTTTTCCAACTATTTTGAGAATTCTGCCTTCACTTGGTTCAATTTTTCCAACTCATCGAAGTCTGGGATGCTGTCTCTAACTTTTTTGATAATTCCAAAGGTCACACTAGTTGAGCTTGGGCAAAGGCGCTTGCCTGATGAGATGAGGCTACCCCTTGTAGAGGGTTCGGTGTAGGATTGATAAAGAGAGGGTTTTTAAAGATCGGGGGATACGAAGGGTCTCCCGAGTTTTGAGTAGGATTCTCGACAACACCATGTTCTCTTGGGTCCTCTCCACGACTGAATTGTAACATCTGGGATATCTCTTTCATCATATCTTGGTGGGATTTGATGATGGTGTCCCTCAATTCCAACTGAGCCCGCTCTAATTGCCCCCTAGATCAGCTCTATCTTTGCAAAACTTTCTTCCATTTACCTTTTTTGATGTTAGAGAAGTGTGAATATAGGACCTTTGATCACTGGCACGGGATCCCCAATTAATTTTGTTGTTTCATGAATTAATGCATGCAATGCATCGTATGCATGATAGAACTAAATAATCATAACCAAACACTAAAAAATGCACAAATAAATGCAAACATGAAGCGCTAGAGTTCCTTCTTATGAAAACCTTTAATCAATTTCAATACTTTACAACTCTTGCAAGCAGATGCGACATAATGTAAACATGCATGAATGCAAAGAGAAACAATGATTCGGCAAATATCCTCGTTAAACAGCTTGCACTATTGGAGATATTGTTTCACTACAACAATGAAAGAAAACTGGTGGACATACAACCCATAATAGGATGACCTTTGTTCCTTTTCTGACTCCTTCTTTTGCGTATTCCTAAGTCTGATAGCATCCCATACTAGTAACTGGAGTCATTGGGCAATTTCTCATACTTGATCCATCAAGTTTGTCGTCTCTTGTCCTTTCCCCTGAATATTCTAAGCAGTATCTTAGAGTCGTTCCATCATCGGTATCTGATATTCTTAGATTGCCCCCCTGCGGCTTGCAACTTGGTCCTTGAGCTTCTGAACCTCAGTTTCTCGTTCCTTGGATCTACACTTCGGCCAATCACTCTTTTGTTGGTATTCATCAGAATTCTTCTCATCATTGTTACATACCAAATCTCCCATTGATCAAGCCTTTAATTTCATACTATTTTTAAATCAGTGTTTTAATGATATGACAAGATATAAAAACAAAGAAAACGGAAAAAAAACTGGTTAGTAATGGACAAAAATATATCAATCAAGTGAAAATATAGCAAAGCGAAGTAACCAACGAAGAAAAGCAAAAACCTAACCACATGAATTCTAATTTGCTATGGTTATCTGCACGACTATAATCGGGGTGGGCTTCTTAGATTCTCACGCATGTGGATTCAGTTCTAATCAAGGATACCCGAACCTATCTTATTACCTAGTAAGGCAACAAGAACTCCAATTCTGACCCATTACAAGCTTGCAAATTGGATTCGGTTCAAGGTAAAGCATGACCTAGGGACGTGGAGGGCTGCTCGTGTGTCAAAAGATGTGGGTTCCGAAAGTCAATTGCCGACCCGTGGAGGGCTACTCACGTGGGTATATGGCATTTTACTCCCACTCAAGAGGCAGAGCTCGGGTATAGAGCTTGATGATCATGATGCAACACATGTCGGTGATTCCTTAGAAATTAAATTAGCAATTAATTCAAAAACCACCAATTATCAAAGCCTGAATAATAAAAGTCCTATCTTCAAAAAGGAATAAATTGATTAAATTCAATTTAAATTTCCATCATTAAAAGCAACATATATTCTCTTGGCTTAACTATCTTTTTTGTTTTGTAAAAAACAAAAATTTGTCCCCAACAGAGTCGCCAGCTGTAGCGACCTTTTTTGAATTTGAAAATCTCTAAAATGGGGTTCTTTTCCTTTTTCTCTTTTGGAAAATATAAAAACGGGGAATTATTTTCGTATTCTTGAAAATAAAAAACAGGAGTCGCCACCGGCCACTAAGGTAGGCCGGACACCATAAAACTAGAGATTTATTCAAAAATGGGATCAAGAGTTGGTTACGTGTGGGGAAGGATTAGCACCCCCAACACGCTCGGAAATCAGTACCAAAATATATGTTACTGTTAATTGATAGAAATTGTTGAAATTTAAAATGAATTTAATTAAGTGTTCTTGATTGAATATAGACTTTAATTAAAAGGGCTTTTGTCAAATTGGTGAATTCGAATTAATTAAACATTTAATTAATAAGGGTGATGATTACTTGGACCATAGATTAAACCAACATCGAATAAGACCGACTGCCATGTTAATTTATGGTTCGAACTTTGTTCATCACCTTTATGCATGATGGAACCAGTTAAGCATGATGGAACCAGTTAAGCATGATGTTATGACTTGTCAAAATTTTATCTCAAATTACATTTACCTTTAGACGGTAAGAATTAATTCGAATATTTGGTCAATATTCAATGAGCCAGGACTGTTATTACACAAATATCGAAATTAATAAATACCTCATTTTTATAAGTTAATTAACCATATGCATGCCCATTAGAATATTAGGGTTGTATGAATGACAATTAAAATGCATGACAAGGAAAAGCCTAAAATTAAAGCTCTAGGCCCACTAAAGTCCTAACCTAAAAAGGCCCGAATTATGAAAATTCAATTAGTGATTTAATTATTAACTAGGTTAGTCTAATGACCCTAAATTAATTAAATCCTAAAAACTAGAAAATGAATCATAATAATTAACTTGATTAATTTCAAACTAGTATCCCAATAAGCCAAGGATTCTATTTAAAATGAATCGAATGAATTAATTATGATTTTAATTAGGTGTCAACCTAAGTCAAACATCAATTTTATCCTAAAAGATAATTAAGAGATGTTCAACTAATTTAATGAATTTAACATTTATCCTAATAAGCCAAGGATAAATTTAAATTAATTAAATTAATTCGAACCTTAAATCTAACTATGGCCCTAAATATATAATCTTAAATTTAATTTATTTAATTTAAAAATTATGTCCCAATAAGCCGAGCGCACAATTTTAATTAATTAATTAATTAAATTAAACCTTAAACTAACTAAGGCCTCAACCAACCTAAAAACTTAAACTAAATTCATTTTAATTAATTTAAACACATACCACAATAAGCCAATGGCATGTTTTAAATTAATTAAAATAAATTCAAAAAAGCTAAACTGTCCTAAGAACACATACAAGCAAATAATAAATTAAACCACATTCAACAAACAAAATAAAACACATAACACAAACAAATAAATTAAACAAAAACAAATAAGAAAGATACTTAAATAAATAAAGAGGGTTGAAAACAAATCTCATTAATATTTCATTAAACCATAAGAATGGATTAAACATAAATAAACAAGGGAAGAAAATACCAAAACCCAAATATATGCTCGATCAATCAATCCATGAATCGTTATCATTGGGGGTTAAAAAGCTTGATTTAATGGTTGGTGATTCGAATAGTAGGGTGGTGCGGCTTTGGAATGAAAAATGGCCGGGGAGAGTGAGTAGTGTGAGTGGCCAAGGGGAAACTAGGAAAACGGCTAATGAAATAGGGCAGTGGGGTTTTTTTAGGGGAAATGTCAATGGAAAAATGAATTTGGGGATGGGAAATGATTTTTTAAGGGAAATCTTCTTGCGGTGAGTTTTCTTTAGGGTAGGTTATAAAAATATATTATTATTATTATTATTATTATTATATTTTTTATCCCATAAAATAGAACCAATGAGGTTCAAGACCTTACTCACTAAGTAGTGGTTCATCTAATTGGATTGAGGTATCCATTCATCTAATAAGAGTAAAGCCTTAATGAGGAAGGAGTTGATATTTTTATTTCTTTTTGTATTTTTTATTATATAAAACCATAGGTAATGGGCCATATTTGATGTGGGCTATTGGGTTAGGGTATAAGATTTTGGGTATTAAAAAGGGTGATGTGGATTGATCTTATTTCGAGCATTTTAATTTAAACCCAGAAAAAATTTAGTGACTACAACGTGTACCTTCGTAACGTATTAATAAATTGATAAGCTTAATAGGGTGGCGTAATAATTGATAGAAATTATAAGGTAATGGTAAATGTGTTAGAGCTGTGTACGGTATGTCATTTGTGTCAATATTATATGTTGTGTGGAATAAAGGTCCTTGCTGTGTGTTGATGGACACCTACTTAGTCGAATCCTTGTTTGTTGGGATTGAGATACCTAGAGATATGTGTTACAACACCTTGAAGGCTTCTCAATGGAGGATCCAATGCTTTGTGGATGCAGGTCTCATTCAAAGATGCTTGATGAGAGATTCTGGGCATGGATAGAGGATCTTGATGCTTTATGGGAATGTGACTCATCCTCACGAGTATATAATCCTGATGATTAATAGATGCGAGCCCTACTCGTAGTGTAGGATCCCAAAGTTGTGTGGATGTGGATCTCACTCGGAGTGTACGATCCTGATGTTGTATAAATGCGGGTGTCACTCCAAGTTTGTAGCATGACTTGTTTGCTTTAGCTCAGATGATCTGGTGAGATCTCCAATATGATTGGGTCTTGTAGGCCATTTATGATGTTTTTGATTATTGAGAGCATGTATTTAGGCAGCTAGTGGTAGCGCCATTGTTATCTTGCCATGACATCATATCTTGTAGCATCGTTCTTATTTATGATTTGCATGAAGCATGGTTGAGTAGTTGTGTATCCACTAAGCTTTGTTAGCTCAACGTTCAGAATCTTTGTTTTCGTTTGTAGATTAGTAGGTCTGGCATGTTCTTGGAGGATCATCATCAATGAAGGATTCAAGCGCCTCATCTCTTTAGAGTACAATACTTAGGTCATTGGGCTATGTATTCGTAAGAACCTATTGTACATTGTAAATTGTATTTGAATTTTCAAACGATAGAGTCAACTGTTTTATAATGTATTTTTAAAAGGAGCTTCATTATGTATGTTCAAACTTTATTTATACTTTATTGGATTGAAATAAAATGGGTTTTGGAAATTTATTGTGGATTGGGCTAAACTAGGTTAGAAATTTTATGGTTGGGTTTCAGGGTTGAGGCTCAAATGTAGCATCCGGGTCGAGGGTGTTATATTTAGTGGTATTAGAACCTAGGTTTAGCCGGTTCTAAGAAAACCCCAAGGTGGTTAGCAGTTATGGATAGATGTCTAGCGAATACGAGCCCTTGTATCTAAGTTGTACTCTTTCAAGATTGGAATGTGGATGGTGTGCCCTATGTTCACTTGGGCCGCCAGTTGCGACATTAAGATAGACTCGATTTCAGTCGTAAGGGCCGTAACGTTGGCTAATTTCTTTGAGGATGATTTTGAGATCAAAGTTATCTCAAACGTTGAGCTTGGGTTAGTTAAAGAATGGAAGAGTTGAGGACGTGCCCTCCTTTCATCACTCAAGTAGTAATCATGGTTATATACCGTAAGCTATCTTAAAGCCTTGAGTTCATAGTAAGAACCTCTAGTGGCAAGATTTCACGTGTTGGTAGACGACCCTTATAGAATGGATAACATGACTTACTTTTGATTGACCAGTGGTAGAGTGTAATCGGGTGTCCCTTCATCTATAGTAATTGAACCCTAATGGTGGGGTACCATGTAATGGGGATGTAGCACACCTAGAAGATTTGCATTTCTGCTGATATTAGGAGGTACTTGATGGTTATGAGGTCCCAAGTGCGCTCTTAGTAAGGTGAATGCTTTGAGATCTCGAACAAGGTATGATTGCTTGCAATTGTTTATAGTAGTGGATGGAAGGACATCGTGGGTATTGTGCAAGACAGTATTTGAGTAAAGTTTGAGGATGTGGGTTTAACAGATTTGGTAGAGTTGTTCTTTTTAAGGAGTTGATAGGGTCTTGTTCATTGGTTGTTGTCCGGTCATGAGGTAGCTTGAAATGTCAAGCGTAGTGTTGGAAGCTTCGAGGTTCTAGGGGAACCAAACCTATGGTAATAGGAATGATGAACTACCATCTTCTTAATGCGATTCAGACTAGTTTGGGTCAGGTGGCACAAGGAACGACCAGGAAAGTCGTGAAGAGATCTATGTTCCTTAAATGGGAGGGGCATCAGTGTTATGAATCCAAGGATAGTGAAGGGTCAGGAAAGGATGACCGATCAATCGGATCGATGGTTATGAGACACTCAGAGAGATCTGAGGTATATATCGAGTAGTCTTATGAGAATCTTGATTATATCTTCTTTTTCTAAAATTTAATGCATATGAATGGTGAGAGACCGTTGAGTTGAGACCACAACCTATATTCTCAACATAGGATGTTTCCTTGGGTAAGTCAGGAAAAAGTACATCAGTGAATCTCTTATGAAGGAGATGATAGATCAATTCTTGTAGTCGGTTCAAAGTATCAAAATAGTGTTGAGTATGAGTAGAAAATTTTACAATTAATCTGTTATGCCCAGAGTTTGTTGTTATCGAAGGGTAAAATTGTTGAGGTTTAGACTTGGATTCAAGGTTGCCATATTGATATACATGATAACATGTTTTCTTGAGATATTTTCTAAGTTAGTCGTTAGTGAAAAGACACTTGAATGACTTTAGAGCCAACATTGGGTCAGTTTGAAGATTTTATAAACCGTGTTATAGGGACTCAAGACATCATAAGATTCTTCTCAGGCTTCGTTGAGAGGTTTTATGCTTTGAGGGGATCAAAGAGAGTTGTTACAGATCAATTATTGAAGGTTGGTTAGAAATCAAGATTGAGAGTTTGTAGGTGCTTCTCGATTTCTATTATAAGGGAGAGTGTTGGTTCGGCCCTAGAGTTTTTCCTACCAGTTCATGAGCATTGTGGTTGACATCACCTTGGGGTATGCTTCTTGCTTGGGGGATTTGTTATGAGTGCCAAACATCGGGTCACATGGCAAAGGACTACCCATTTTTGGATGAATGTTCACCGGTTCAGTCTCTAATGTTGATACCTTCTTGGCATAGTCAGAATTCTTCATGAGGTGATGCTAGGACATTGTTGAGGTATCAGGGTGGTGGTTACGTGAGCTTCGCCGCCAGAGTTGACGTGCAAGCTTTTGCTAGATGGCCTAATGTTTAGGCCAAGGATGACAACCTTGCTACTGAGAATATTTGATTTTCAGTCGCTCCCTTGATAACAGTTTGATTTCTCATTCCCACCATGACAATGATTTTGTTGAGTGAAAATTGTGTTCAATTCTTCAAGAATTTATGTTGGCTTGGTTAAAATTATTGAATTTGTAAGTGTTAGCAGGTAAGGGTTTCACCGTGGGTGGTGAATATGAATTGAGAATAACGGTCTTTGTGAACTTGTTAGACTTATCCTTGGTATAGGTTGGTCGTGTGAATACAATGTGTTCCTTGGTGTCTGAGCTAGAGTCTCAAAGTTGGGGTTTAAAATAACCAGTCTGTTGGTGTTGTGCGCAAAGAATCTTTACCTCTTCAGCTTGTGTGTCGTGTTCCTACAATGTTAGTTTAGGAGAACCTTGTAGGTTGCAAGACGTTCTTAGTTTGTGTAGTTGATGCAAGGTTAAGAGTCTGCGATTTTAGAGCAGTGGACTTGTAAGTGGATGTTGAGGTGCTTTTCGAGGATTGAGCGACCTATCCTCTTGATCTTGTATTAGAACCTGTGACAGAGGTGACGTCGAGTTTGGTGTTTGTGTCTCTCACCATGTGGTATGGCATAGACTGAACTTTTAGAGTAGGGACTCATTTGTAAAAGTGAGTGAATACGGGTGTCGTCGCCAAGTGGTTCACCTTGGGGTGCACTTGGGTTGATATAGCAAGAGTAGTGGCATTGGATATAATGAGTTGACATATAACAATGAAGGATCGTTACTCGTACCTTGGGGATTGATAATCTTGTAAATGGTTGAAGAGTCTCGAGATTGCCTTATGATTGTTCGGGGATCGAGTATCGCAAGTTGAGGTTAAAGAGAGGTTGTGATAAAGTTTGTGTTTGAGGTGACGTTTGGACCTTAAGGTTGAGTAGTGAGATGGTTTGCACTCACGAGTGCATTGGTATAGTCTCGAGTTTAATGATTTGAGTGTTTGCTCCAACGAGTTTTGAGATGGGTTGTTTGTATGCATGGTATAACATCGTGAAGATTTTTGAGTAGCTTAGGGGAAAGGTGGGTTTTTGGCTATGGTAGTATAGAATTAGATCCTCGTGTTGCAACAGATTTGTTGGAAGGACCTTTTTATAAAACCTTGAGGGCTTACCATTGTTCAGCATAATTGTTAGATTGAAATTAAGCAGTTGGGTTAGAAGAGATTGTTCGGACTTTTGCGGATAGTTGGATGAGTTTTAGTCTCTGTCTCGGTTAGTGGAGTTGCATGTTCACGAGTTGTTTCCATTTATGTTGTAGTGGGTTCAGGTAAATGAGGTGTTTAGCTCCATCTTAGTTGGCCAAGTCGAGAGAGAATGTTGTAATTTCAAGATAGAGTGGTAGTAGAGCCCGATTGATAGAGTTCGTTTACTCTTGAGTGCGTGGGTCATGGTGTTGTTAGTAGGAGAAGTATCATAGCATAATACCTTGAAGAAGTGTCACGCTCCGGACACAGATGATAGTTAAGTTCAAGAGTTAGAAATGCGAGTGTTGATAAAAAGGGTTTGTTAACTGAGATAATGGGTATCCGAAATAAGTTCAGTGGGTTGGTGTCTGACGATGTTGTTGTGGTTATTTGTTGTTGATCTACTCTTAGGTTTGTTATGAGTGTTGCTCTAGATGTTGGGAATGAATCGTTGGGAAGTCTTGTAGAGAGTTGAGATATGTTAAGAGTTTTGGTTAGGAAGGTTTTGTGGAGAACCTAGGAGTCGTAGGCATGCCTGATCAAAAAGATGGTTGGATCTTCGGCAGTATCATCTCCTTCCCCTGTTTAAATTTTGAGGACAAAATTTCTTTAAGGAATGGAGAGTTGTAAAGACTCTTTAGAATTCGAGGGTCAGGTAAAACCAAAATGCGGGCTTCGTGTGTGGGCCCTGTGTTTGGGATTCCGGGAACCCTTTTAGGCTTGGTTTTAGTTGTTGGGCTTGCTTTGGTTGGTTTGGAGTTGGGCTAGGAAGATGTTATGAAGATAAATTAGTATTTTCAAAATTGGATGATGCAAAGGGGAGGTTTTATGATTTCTCTGAAAAAGGGGTAGGGGATGATCTCATTATGTTTCCTTGTCTTCTTCTTTCATCCAAACCCATCTCTCATACCAAAATCAAAACATAAAGGTTGAATCTTTGAGATTTATGAGGAGAATCTCGTTTTGCTTGATGGGGGAAGTTTGTTCAGCATCAAAGGTCTTTAATCCAAGGTAAATACTGTTGAGAATGAGGAAGAAATGTGTCTAGAGGAGGTGAAAGAGGAAGAGTGATAATGGGTCTTTCAGGGCTTCTTCATTAGCTTAATCTAAGGTTAGTAGACTACTAACTCCTATAGCTTCCTGGAAATCATGAAAATAGATCTTGTTGCTTGTTTATGGTGTTTCTGGTTGAGAATGAACCTTGGTTTCTCTTTAATGGCAAATTGTGAAGTTGATGTTAATAAGGCTTAAAATTGATAGAAACTGACCCTAAACACTAGAATTTTAACATTATTATCATAATGAAGTAAGCAATTGAATACATTCCAACAAGTAAAATCATCAGTAATTTTGACATCATAGTGGCATATATACATTTTTTACCTTTACCATACTTCGTTTAACTCTAGAACCGGCTAAACCTATAGCTCTGATACCAATAAATGTAACACCCTCTTCCCGTATCCGTACACCGGATACGAGTCGGAAATGTTATGACTTCTTTTATTCAAGGATTGGGGTAATTTAAAATTTTCAGAAAACGTCCCAGTGGTCACCCATCTTGAAATTTTTCTCTAGCTCAAGCACGCTTAACTTTTAAAAAAAACCAACATAAACTGTTTATTCGGGTTCCAAATCATAAATCAATTATCTTAGCAAAACTCATCACCTGATTTTACTCTTAACTTTGAAACTTTCCAAAAACGCCAATTATCATGAACTCATAACGAACTTTAAAGACCAAACACAACTCAAGTAGGTTTAGCAAGTATACATGCCACTATAAAAATCAAACCTTAATTGGGATGTCATTACTGTGATTACCTGTTGAGCTTTCCAGTATTGATGCAATGCTCTTCTCACTTTCATCTTGATTTACCTATGTGTGCACAATCAACACACGCTAAGTACGAACTTAGTGAGGCATAAGATGAGAACATATATAAAATACTTTGTAATGCATGATACTTTCAAAAGCATGATGCTTTCAATAAACAATTTAACAACAATATTGGAAATACTATATATATATAAGGCAATTAATGCCAAAACCACTGTTCAATAAATAGCTCACATACACTTAAAATCACTTCACTTGCACTTATCACTATCATTTAAATCATAGCCCAATGTAAGATAAATGAGAATGTATGGTATGCGAGTCACTATTGATTATGCACATGTGCGGCATCAACTAATTTGTTGTGCCAAAATAAAATAATGTTTCACTTTATCACTTGATAACTGTTGTAAACTTATACAACATCACTGTATCAATAGGTCATAGTTGTAGAACACAACATCAATGATAACTGTTGTAAACTTATACAACATCACTGTATCACTAGGTCATAGCTGTAAAACACAACATCACTGTTTCACTTTATAACTGTTGTACACTTGTACAACATCACAGTATTATTTATACTCCCACCTCATTGGCATGCCAATTATACCAAGAAATCTCATAATGCAAACAATGGGCTTTACATTCACTATTATATATCATTCACTCATTTAAAATATCAAAAGATATTAACATTTCATAGTATCATATAAAAGTGCATTGGGCATTTCATACCCGAAAATCATTCATAGTTCTTCTCAAAAATCATTGAAAAGATATCATTTGTAAATCAACATTCAAGATAGACTCATCGCAAGTCTTTCTCATATCAAATAAAATAGTAGAAATGCACTCACCTGGGCCATTTGTTAGCATGTCTCACTAAATTCTACTCAATCTTTTTCTTTATAGAACCTCAAACCTTCTTTGATTCGGACTTGACTTCATTAATCACATGAATAAGATAAAAATATTTGTTAGATTCAAATCTAACAATACCTTAACCATGATGTCTAATATAATCATTCGAATATAAAATTTCCAATTATTTTTCCTTTCTTCCTTGTATTGTTCACAAACTCATTAGGGTCCCTAGTGACCCATTTGAACTTGCAATAATTCTTCCGAGCTTGATAACTCACATTTAAATGCCAAATGTTTCAAATTCCATTTTCTGACAACTTGCGCTACCTTCAAAGATTTTCTTATACCGGACAGAATACATACCAGATTTTAATTTCCTTTATACTGGAGAAACTATATTCGATAACGATTCTAACGGTATAATCCAAATAAATTAATAAAATCTAAAAAAATCATGAAAATTCTTCAAACTCCCGTCACAGACAGTCCAGACAGAAAACTACTCTGTAAAATTTCTAAACTTCATTCGATTAAAAATTCATATCTTTTAACTCAGAACTCGAAATTAGTTTCCGTTTGTTGGAAACAAAACTAGACGAACACATCTTTACAACGGTATAAAATTCACCATATAACCTTTTTTATAGAATTTATGGTGAATTTTCAAAGTCACTGTTAGATTTCAATCTTCAACATAACTTTCCATAATAAACTTCTAATTTATACCAACTTCTTCTTATTTTTCTACTTGTCAATTTAGTCCCATCGCTTGCTTCAAACCATCAATTCATCATCTTCTTCATCAAATAATTATTCAAAATAATTTCCTCTAATTTTATTTCTTTGCCCAAAATAGTCACTAAAATGCAAAGGTGAAGATTCAAACTTCATAACTTTGCAATTTAGTCCTCAAATCAACAGTACTACCTTAATTCTATTATTTTAACTAAAAATCAGATTTACTCCCCATCCAGGAATTTATTTCCTATTTGGTCACTTGATTTTGACAATTAGTCAAAATGGTCACTAATTCGATTCAACATCAGTTTCACATTCTAACATCAATTTCACATCTCCAACATCATTAATTACATAAATACACTCCAAAATCACAAAATTCAGATTCAGTCCTTTAACTTTGAAGCTTACCAAATTTGTCCTTATACATTTAACTTAGGGTCTTGCTTCCAAACAACAAATCAAGCTTACTAAATCATTAATTCAACATCACAAACCCTAAATTAAAGTTGAATCAATAAAACCTAATCACCTTCATAATAATCAAAACATGTAGAACTTAAATCCCAACTAGTATCATGATTTTAACATCATACTAGCTTGATTTCAACTTAAATTCAACTATGGAATCATAAAATCTCAAAAGCCCCAATTTGTGTATAAACCCTAATTTCTTCCACATATAAAATATCACCAACCAAGCAAGTATTCCATGAATTATTTACATCAAAAGATAGAGCTTGAAGAGAAGAACAACTTTGTAGTTCGGAAGATTACCTTAAAACTGAGATTCGGGGCTTAAATCGATCTTCGAAATTTCTCTCTTATTTCTCCTCTTTTTCCATGGTTTATGGCTGGAAAAGATGAACATTTTCTTCATATTTTCACTATTAAGTTGCACTTGTAAGGATTAAATGAATTTTAAATTCATTTAAATAGTGAAAATTACAAAAGTGCCTTTTTTATCCAACGGTTGAGATTGATCTTATCATCAATCCAGAGCCAAGATTTAATCTTTAATTTTCTTCTTCCAAAAATAACCCTTGTAACTTGAAATATTTCAAAAATGTCATTCCTGCCAAAAGACCAATTTGCCCTCCAACTAGTCTTTATTTACTAGTTGGTTTCAAAATTGCCATTTCATTAAAATCTAACTAAATTAGTTCCTTATCAACCGGCCACATGTCAATTTATTCATCCAATGGTCAAAAATAAACCAGTAAGTTGGTAGTTACCAACTTTACCCTTGTAATTTTTCCAAAATTACGATCTTGCCATTTTTCATGCAACGGCTCATATTTAACATGGAAAAATCAACTTAAATCCAAGGGTTCATATTCTTCCAACAAAAATAAAATATCTTAGACATGTAAAATGACGTAATCAACCTCGACTTATCATCCTTCAAAATATCCTGGATATTCGATTTGATCCGATTATCCGAATATTCTTCCAAACTTTATCGCTTTATAGCCAAAAATATAAGCTCTGTACGAAAAATTCGAGTAACACGAAAACGTCATTCACGGGGGTAAACTATTCATTTACAGGGTTAGCATACACAACTTTTGAAAATTACACTTTGGTCCCTAAACTTTTTCAAATTTTACACTTTGGCCCTAAAACTTTCAAAATTTTCATTTTGGTCACTAGCCAAAAATTGGGATATTACACCTCATCCTTACGAGTATAGGATCCCAATGCTTTATGGACGTGGGCCATACTCGTAGAGTAGGATCCTGATGCTGTGTGGACACGGGCCTCACTTAGAGTGTAAGATCCTGATGCTGTGTGGATGCGGGCGTTAGTCCAAGTTTGTAGCATGACTTGTTTACTTTAGCTCAGAGTATCTAGTAAGATCTCGAGTATGATTGGGTCTTGTGGGCCATTTATGACGTTTTCCGTTGTTGAGAGCATGTGTTTAAGCGGCTAGTGGTAGCACTATTGTTATCTTGCCATGACATCATATCTTGTAGCATCGTTCTTATTTATGATTTGCATGAAGCATGGTTGAGTGGTTGTGTATCCACTGATATTTGTTAGCTCCGTTCGGAATTATTATTTTCGTTTGCAGGTTAGTAGGTCTGGCACGTTTTTGGAGAAGCACCATCCGTGAAGGATTCCAACTCCTCGTACCTTTAGTGTAATGCCCCGATTTTGGGCTTAGGAGTTTTGGGGAACGGTTTAGTTGGTTTGGTGGATCGGGATTAGAGATTCGGGTCGGATTTGGGATTTAAATTGGATTAAATATTTTTATTGAAGATAAAAATATGGGAAAATAGTCTAAAATCATTATTAAATATATAAATGATTTTGGTAAAAACAAATTTGGAAAATGAAATTCAGAAATGGGACATTTTGGGTTAGTGACCAAAATGCAAGTTTGCAAAATTGTTTTTAGTGACTGTTTTGAAAATGGGTCAAAACTTTGAATCTTTAAGGAGCTATTAATCCAAAAGGGTTTCATCAAATTTATCCCTTTAATTAACTGTTTTTAATTAAGTTTTCTGAGGTATAAATAAGGAGAGAATTAGCTAAACACAATGAAGGCTTTTAAAAGAATTTCATGTAACTAATTTTGTAACTTCTTTTCTCCCAAATTCTCTCCAGCCAAACATATTTTCCAGCTTCAATTTGTTCAGGTAAAATTAGGATTTCAAAGAGTTTTTTATTTCCAATTGTTTTCTAAAGCTTTTACATCAAATACTTATTATTTCTACCTTGATTTTCATGGTTTATAAAGCAATTAAGGGGAGAAATCAGCATTGGAGGTAAGGATTCATTATTCTCCTCTAATGAAAGGTACTTTATTGAAATTCCTAAGTTCTTGATCCATTTTATATGATTTGTATTGGGTTTTGATAAATTAAACTCGGATTTATGGTTTAATTGATGATTTATGATGAAAAATTGTGGAAATTTGTAGTGATCTATTTTTGTCGAGTTAAGGATTGGTTTATAACTTGATTTTGATGTCTAAAATGATTATGAAGTGAGTTTTGATGATAGAATCTCGCAATCTAATGAATCTCTAATTTGTTAGGTTGTTAGTTAAGAGATTTTGAGGTGTTGTGGTTGACTATTGCTTGCTGGAGGTATAATGTTGTTTTAGGTTGTTATTTTGATGTTATTTGAAGGTTGAGATTCGTAGTTGTGGACTGGTTGAGGTTTTTGGTGAATCGATGATGTTTTCGGTTCTTAAGATAGAGTGTCGTGGAGGATTATAGTTGGGCGCTGATAATTGTTGTGTTGCTATGAGTTTGGATGCATTGTAATGCATTAGATTCTCTGTTATGATGTGTTTGAAACAGGGAAAAGTAGTTCGGAAGTGAATCTTGGTGTTGAGGAGTTGCCAAAGGCTTGATTTGATATCGGCAAGGAAGGCGATGCTTTGTCGGTGAGTGAAACGGATAAGAATGGTTTTTCAAAGATTTGAAAAGGTTTATGGGAGTCTAGACTAGGCTTGATACGCTGGTCTAAGACTTGGAAGTAAGTAAAGTGGTTTTCTCTCTCGATTTCGGTTGGCAAATGATTTATGAATGCACTTGTTAAATGATTGTTTACCTCTTGTTTTATGCATGAAATGAGCATGGTTTAATGCTGGGAATTGATATGAAATGATGTTAGATGCATTTGGAAAGTAATGCATGATTTCAAAGAATATTATGAACATGGTTTATGCATGGTTTAGTGCATGTTAAAGTGATTTGATTAATGCATAAGAAAACAGTGAGGTATATTTATAAAAGTGAATTATATTGGCAAGTGATGTTATGGAAATGTTATCGGATATAATTGGTTGGCTATAGGATTTAAAGTGCACTATAATAAGTCGCCCGTGGTTGTAGAGGTAGTACGAGAGGTACTTACTCCGATCATGTGAACCCCAATGTTGTTGTGGTAACACTTAGATAGCTTTTACTCCAACCATGAGCTGTAGAGGTTGATGCGTCGAATGTGTTTACTCCAAGTTGGAGGATTAGCCTTGGTAGCGTAGAGGTGGTGTATGTGTTGCACGACTCCATGCCATTGAGCTGCAAGAGATTGCGAGATCTCTTGAGAAATCCTTGTATCCGATGTTACCGATGTTAATGATGGTTTTATGGAAATGTTGTGGTTGAGATGGATCACTTGTAAGCCAATATAATGTTTTAAATGTATCATGTTGATGGATTGATTTGGAATAAAGTGTTTACACATGTTTTACTCCTTAAGCTTTGCATATGGGATGTTATGCATGGGAAAGGCTTAAGTAGAGGGAATTGCATATGAGATTATGCTGTGGAATCCATGATACATGTTGCATATGGTTTAATATGTTGATGTTGTAAAGACTAAGTGCATGTTTTGAAAGAATGGCATGATTGTTTTGAAATGGATTTTAATTGCATTGGATGATGGTTTGTATTTTGAGCGTTCCTCACTAAGCAATGATTGCTTACGCTCTCGTTTATCATCAATGTAGATTGATTGAATGCAAGTAGCCTGCAAGCAAGGAGGAAATTCCAAGACTTGATTTACCAAAGTATGTTTGGGTTTTAAAGTAGTAACAAAGGCAATGCGGCTTAAATGTTGTTGGGAGGGTTTGAGTGGTTACTTCTCCGTTTGATCAAGTTTATATTGTTGCTTTGGACTTGAGATAAGCTTAGTTTGTTGGATCTTGCTAATGGTTCATGCTTTGGTTGCTTGAGTATTAGGAAGCATGCCTATAGTTTACCTTTAAAGCATGATGATTGTTTCTTGAAGTTTGGTTTATGGTAGTTGATGGTAAATGACCAATGATGATGTTATTTGATTGTTAGAAGCATGCTTAAGTGTTAGAATTCCAAAACGAGGCTAAAAAACATCAAATTTTAACGTTTTAGGTCAGGGTGTATCGATACGCCCGTGCTCGTATCAATACAGGTAAGTGTTTCTAGGCACAGCGTATCAATACACGGGAGACCGTATCGATACGGGTAAGCACATTTTCAGGCTTAGCGTATCGGTACACGGGTGACCGTATCGATACGGGTTTATGGTTATAGGCATAGTGTATCGATACACGTGAAGGTGTATCGATACGGTTTTGAGCTACTAGAATCTAAAATTTTGAGAAAGCTCAGGTGTATTGATACACTTGCCCGATTATCGATACGGTCAGTGGTTAAGTTAGTTAAAAGTATGTTTTAAGGTTTTTGTTTTCTCTCGTTTTAGTCCCTGAGTGATATACATGCAATTAAATGAGTTTGAATGATCATTTTGACTTGAAATTTCACCAGTATACATGTAATTGGTTTAATTGAGGATTGGTAACTTTAATTATGAAATTGGTCCTTCGAAATAATGGAAATTATAGTTGGGTCCCTGGTGTTATGTATGCAATTGGATGAGTTCGGATGATCGTGTTAAGTTGAAATTTGGCATGTATGCTTGTAACCTAACAAATCGAAGATTGGTAAAGCAAATTACAAGTTAACCATTATAGATTTGTAGATTTACGTTTTGGACCCTATTATTGTAAAGTGACCAATTGGATATCAATTTGATGCCCGATTGGGTTGGGTTTTCACTCGTTGTTTGTATGTACATGCAGGGTAATAACCAACATCTAGATAAGATAAAAAATGGACGTGTTTCCAGAGTTTTCTTCACGGTTTATTTCGGTAAACCTAATGCAGCTCGCGTGGTTCGGTCTTGCGACTAGGCCGGGTCAAGGGGGTTACATTCAGAATACAATACTTAGGTTATTGGGCTATGTATTCTTAGGAACCTATTGTACATTGTATTTGGATTTTCAAATGATAGAGTCAAATGTTTTATAATGTAATTTTAAAAGGAGCTTCATTGTATATGTTCAAACTTTATTTATACTTTATTGGATTGAAATAAAATGGGTTTTGGAAATTTATTGTGGATTGGGCTAAAATAGGTTGGAAATTTTATGGTTGGGTTTTAGGTTTGAGGCCTAAATGTGGTATCTGGGTCGAGGGTGTTACACCTAATAACAAGTATTAGAAAAATGGACCTCTAATAATAAATATTGAGAAAAAAAATTAATAGTAGAATCCTAATAACAAATGTTGGAACAAATTGAACCTCTAATAACAAATATTGAAAAAATGGGCCTTAGTAACAAGTATTGAAAAAAGGCCCTAATAATAAGTATTAAAAAAATTGGACCTCTAATAATAAGTATTGGAAAACATTAGAGCCTTAATAAAAATATTGAAAAAAATTTATACCCCTAATAACTTTTTTAAAAAATTAGACCCTTATAATAAAATCTTGTAATAATTAAAATTTAAGAATAAACCCCTACTAAGTATTAAAAAATTAAATTACAATACCAAATATTAAAAAATGGGTCTTGGACATGCGCCCCTCCTGCCCATGCCTAGAGACGACCATGTTGATATTTATATTCTTTTGTCTAGAGTTTGCATCCTATCCTTCTCCAATTATAAAAAATAATTAATCATATATTTTTTCAGGATTTTAAGCATTAATATTTTTAAAAAATAATCATTAAATTTATTAACATAATCTTATTTAAATTTTTAATCAACTTAATATTAATATTATTTCAATATAAATTATATTTTTATAACTGTTCATTAAAATGTTTATATTAAAAAATCAAAATGAATAAACAAATAAAAAATTGTTAAAAAAATGACTTGATATTGAATCCTTACCTAAATAAATTCAAAAGCTTAATAGCTTTGAAGGAGAAGTCAATGGGGAACCTTGTGAGCCCAAAAGCTTACGAAACCAAGCACTTCTTTTTTTATTATTATTAACTTTAGGCCTTTAGGCTTTTAATAAACCCTATTGGTTTAAAGTAGTACAAAATTTTCTATAATTTATGGATATATAATTATTGAAGGGCTTAATATACAAATTGGCCCGTTTACATATTTTTCTCATTTTGGTATTTAGTGTTTTTGTCATTAGTGGTATTTAGTGTTTTTGTCATTAGTGTCTCTAGCATTTTCACTCGTTATCATATTGTCCCCTAACGTTTTCACTTGTTATCCATATTCACCATACTGTTAAAATTTTTTCAGTCAATAAGATCATGCAATGCCAGAGCTTTTTTGACAAAGTTTTCTTTTTGTTCAATTTAGTTCATAAAAACTCTATTTGTATCTAAAATTGACTCTTATTTATTTCTAAATTTTATAATTTAATCTAACATTTTTAATTATTAATAATATTATTTTATTTAAATGTTAACATATACTAAAAATAAATTAAATAAAAATATTATATTTAGTAAACTCAACTCCTTACCCACGTCAAAAAACGTTAACCAGTAAAAATGTAAAAGTTTTATTAAATAAAAGATTATTACGGATTATTAAATAAAAAGTAAATTTAATTAAATCAAGTCTTTAAAGGTTTCTTTTTGTTCATTTTAGTGCTTAAAAAGTTAGTTTGTGTTCAAAATTGACCCCCTATTTATCTCTAAATTTTATAATTTAGTATAATATTTTATTATTGAAAATATTATTTTATTTAAATACTAATATTTAATAATAAAATAAATTAAATTTTATAATTTAGTTTAACACTTGTTTTATTGTTTCTTGCTTAACAACCTGGACCTACAGAACAAAAATAATATTATAAATAATAAGAAATATTATACTAAATTATAAAATCTAGAAACAAATACGAATCGATTGTGGGTACAAATAGACTTTTCAGTGACTAAATTGAACAAAAAGAAAACTTAAGAGACTTGATTTAATTAAATTTATTTTTTAATAATCCACAATAATTTGTTATTGAATAAAAATATCACATTTTTACCTGTTCACGATTTTTTGACGAGAGGAAAGAGGGGTTTGTTAAATATAATATTTAATTAAATTAAATATTAACATTTAAATAAAATAATATTAGCAATAATAGCGAATATTGGATTAAATTATAAAATTTAGAAACAAATATAGTCAATTTTAAGCACAAATAGACTTTTCTTGGCCTAAATTGAACAAAAAAAAAAAGCTAAGAGACTTGACAAATCATTTACCTTTTTATTAAAATAAGATGGTTTAACCGGGTCAAAGTGACGTTAACACGTCATGAACTTGTTGGCTGAAATTTTTTAACTGTACAAGACAATATGAGTAGCGGGTGAAAACGTTAGGGAGCAATATCGTAACGGGTAACAATGTTAGTGAGCAATGTAACAAAAACAATATTAAATATAAAGTTGGAAAAATATATGAACATCAGTCAGCAATTTGTATATTAAGCCTTATTAAAATAACGAATTTAGTATTTGATACTATTCGATTGTAGTTTGAATTATCAAGGCCAACACGGTATTCAAGGTTGTTCATTTTTACAACATTTGGTACTTAAAATGGGCTAAAGATAACCAAGTGAATCGTATTCCATGGAAATAAAACTTTAACTAAATTGATAAACATGGTTATATACGAGGGTCCGTTAATGTATAATTAAATCAGCTGAGGACAAATTTCATTTTTTTACAATTTAATACTTCTTTAATTTTATATTTTATTCATATAGATTATATACATCGAGTTTTAAATAGAGGATGTGTTTGTTTCATTGAAAACTGTTTTCGGAAAATGAATTCTGAAAAAATGAATTATATTTTCTGGAAAAACAAATTCTAAAAATCATTTTCAGGTGATTTGATGAAACAATATATATGATTAAAGATTTGAATTTAAAATTTTAGTTTTTATTGAGTTATTTTTATTGTTTTAAAATTTTAATTTTGCAAAATTTTGAACATATATCAATTTTTATTATTGATAAGTACGTAATAAAGGTAGAATGGTCCATTAATCTAGATAAAGGTAATTCACGAATATGGCTGGCGATTAGTGGTTTGCCGATGCATGCTTGGTCGCGTGATACATTTGCAAATATAGCTACTGTCTAGGGGAAATTGGTGTGTTTTAAAGATGGAATGCTAGAACCAAGTTCGTTTGAAAGGGGCAGAATATTGGTTGAGACATATTGTATGGCTAGAATTGATGAGACCATAGATCTCAATCTGAGGGGACATGTTTTTGTGTTCGAATCTGTGAAATGCAAGTAGGGAGTGATCGATGTTGTTGTTGTAACTGTGATGAGGTTAGTATAATAGATGATGATGATGCATAGTAGAATGAATTTGAGGTTACGACGAGAGATGATGGGAATTTGAGATTGCGTACGGAGGATCAAGAATATGTTTTAAGTACACAGCATGCAAAATGAGTCCATGTTTTATTGATAAGAGATGCATGTGTAAGTACCACAAATAATCAAGAGGGGCTTGTATGGAAAGAGAATGGCTTATGGGAGGGGGTCGCCAAGTTGATTTACGGGTGGCTGAAGTGCCTACAGCCTCGAGTAATCGGATGACTGATGAACAGGTTGTCATGATACAACGGGATGAGAATACACATAATGAGATAATATTGCAAAGTGATGAGAGGATTGTAGACCTACCAGAAAATCGGTAGCTTAATACGTTATATGAAGAGGTTCAAATGGTGGAGGTTCCGATTGCAGTGGGGAAGAATGCATATGTTGGTTCTGTATAAGGGATCTTGTAAAAAAATTAAGCATATGTCAGATATGATTTTGAATGAATTAACACCGGAAGAGCGCATCGTGGCTGAGAAAAAAGTTTAGAAGAAAGGTTATGGAAGACCGCATAAACAATTGAGTGATCATGGTGCTGCGAATGGTTCTTTATCAGATACTGATATTGAAAATCATCATAAGGTGATTTTGAAGGAGATGCATGAGACTTTGCAATTAGGTAAATTTCCTGGGGGCAACGATGATTAGAAACGAAGACGATATCATTAAGGACATTGTAGATATCATCGCAACACGTGATTGCGAACAATAGCATGATGCGATGAAATTGCTGTCATGGAATGTCAGGGGTGGGTTTTTTTGACCAAAAAGAAGGCAGTAAAGAAGGTATGACCGACAGATACTTGTGATTTTATTTATTCCCCTTCTTAGGGTAAGTCGGGTGGGATTATAGTCTTATGGGAAGTGTCGAGATTTGTTCTAGATAGCTCTATAATTGGATCAAATTTTGTATTGTTGTTGGGAAATTGGGTGTTAGATAATTGGTGGTGTGGGATGGGTGCAGTGTATGCTCTATTTTCTGTGGATGCACATGTGTAGGTTTGGGGAGGTTTGAAATTGGAAATAACTAGTGATGGTTGTCCATGGTGTCTCGAGGAGAATTTAACGCGGTTAAATCATTAGAGGAGCGACAAGATTTCTCAACTGTTGAATGGAAAAGAAAATGCATGTCAGCGAATGGAGTCAAATTTCACAAAAATAAGAGCATTTGAATCTGATAGGCAAGCTATGTGAGTTGCGGAAATTTTTATATGTATGGAATAAGTCTAAATTTGGGAGTGTGGACCAACAAACTGAGGATTCTACGGTGTTAATTAATGATTTGGATAACCGAATTGGGAAGGGAATGATGATCGAGGATAGTGAGAATGATGAGAAGCGGTTACATGCATTGTTATGGAGATTAAGCAAATTTTGGGATTCCATATGGCGACAAAAGTCTCATGCGCTTTGGTTGCAAGAAGAGGATCAAAACACTAGTTTCTTTCACAGAGCGACGAAGATTCAAGGACTCTCTAATCAGATTCAAGGCTTACATTTTAAAGGTACTTGGGTTGAGAATTCGAAAAGCTTGAAACACCATTTGTGTAATCCCTTAGCCCGCCCTAACCGAAACCGAACTAAAAGGATCACATTAGATTTGCCGAAGTAAACCTGAGCTAATAACCCAAATCGATCCTTTTTTTCTCTTTTTATCTTGTCTAAATGCTTCGATTAATTCCCTATGATGAACATGCTTTAGCGGAAACAACACATTGAAATCAGATTTCAAAACAGTGTTCAATTGCTCAAGAACACACTTTAGGGACTAAAATGTAATTTCCATAAATTATAGGGTCTTCGTTGAGATTTAGGGTACCAATCCTTTATTAGTCCAATTTCATGCTCACATGTTAGATTCCAGCTCAAAACAATCATTTGAACTCATTCAATTGCATACACAACATTCAAGGACTAAACTGAAAGTGTTGAGCTTGATGAATCAACCGAAATATGTCGCCAAGTGGTGGAGAAGTTGCTATTGGGTGATTTTTGTGGGAAGCAAAAAGATAGAAAAATGAACACAAGAATTTAGAGTGGCTTGGCTTTCTAACCAAAGCCTACATCCACTACTTTAGCTTCCCAACTAAGGATTCCCAAATCCACTAGAATTTCTTCCTCTTTTAACAGGCTTAGGAGGCAACCTTTACAACCTAGACTCAATTACCAAGCCTAGCATCCAAAGCTTACAACCCAAGCTTTCCTCTCTAACAAGAGAAAACAAAGCAAAACAATAAATTCTTGTACAATGTATGTGTTTGCACTCTTGCTCTCACCCAAAATCCTAGAACACTTTAGCATACATTGACAATTTGGCTCAGAAGTGTTTGTCTATACAAAGAATGAGAATTAAAGCCCTAAGGCACTTTTTCAATCATAATAGATGTTGGAAATGCAAGCATTAGTTGTTGCTGGTGCTTCAAGGGTTCTAATATACTCCCAATTGAGTTTACAGCCGTTGGAGACCGTTGGGATTGGATTGGAGCATTTGGAGACACATTTCCATGCTTAATTTCCACTCTAGGGTCTGTTGGTATCGATACGCGGGTTACCCGTATCGGTACGCATATATTTGGAAATAGCCATCGGGCGCGCTCCAGGCTTCGCGTATCGATACGCCTTATGGTTGTATCGGTACGGTGGTTCGATATGGAGGATTGGTACGCTGCAAGAAATAGCCATTGAGGGTTTTGAGCTAGCTGTTGGGGGATTAAAAACCAGGGATCGGTACGCAACTAGCGTATCGGTACGCCTAAGCTTGTACCAATAGTGGTTTTTGGTTCTGGAAAAATGCTATAGCTAAAACCCTAAAGTGTACCTATACAGGTGGAACCGTATCGGTACGGGCCTTCAAAAAACTTGAGTTTGGCTACGTAAAAATATTTTAAAACCTTCCAAAACCTTTTGAAAATTGCTCAAACATATTTTCAAGTTGTTTGGACAAAATCATTTTTGAAATCTTTTCAATTTAGTCCAAAACTATTTTTCAATTATTATATCAAAACAAATGCCCTAACAATCTCCCCCTTTTTGATATAATAAAACCAACTTGAAAATTTGTTTTTTGAGGTTCTCCCCCTTAGTAAAAATAAATTTTGAATAAGGGTTTAAAAATATAAATATGGTTAAGGCCCCCTTATTCTCTTGAAAATTCAACTTTTCAAAGCATTCTCCCCTTTTTTGTTTTATCAAAAATGGTTCAAACCAAAGTTTAAAAACTTGTAAGTCCATAACAATGGGGAATTTTAAAATAAATTTTGAAAAAAATAGGTTTTGTTAAAATAGGCTCTGCCTTACTCAAGCATCACATGAAAGGTTAGTCCAACAAATATATGATAAACTAGTTGAATTAAAATAAATAAAACAAATAAAATTCAACTAATTTTAACACTTGAACCAAAGGTAGGATATGAAGCCTTTCTTCTTCAAGTGATCTCCCTTGTGTGTATAGAGCTCCCCCTTAATTTTATCACCTGTCCATTAAAGCTCCACACACCTATAAAAAGACAATCATTTGATTTTTGGTATCCAAATTGCTTTGGATCCATAGGCATTAGTAGCATAAACTTTAGTCCCCTTAGAAATCCATTTTTCAATTTCATCCTTTTTATTTGAAGTAATTAGTCTTTTTGGGACCCAAATACTTCTAAAACATTTACCATTCAAAAATCTAGGGGCACTAGTTTGTCTTTGATAAAAAATAATTTTCCAAATTTTTTTTCTAACTCTTTGGAAATCAAATCTTTTTCTTTATTAAGATTATCTAGTTCTTTTTTATGATCTTTTTTCTAAATTTTGAAGCAAATTTTGTAAGTTTAAAACTTTAAGCTCAAAATCTTTGATTTTTGCTTCAAACTCCAAATTGGTTTTTAAAAGCAAATCATTTTCGGTTTTCAATTTTGAAATTATCTTTTTATTTTTCGAAAATAAAGCCTTAAATTCAAAAATCAATTCATCGTAGGCTTCTTGTAACTTATCAAACGTATAAGAATTAGAATTAGATGAGTTAGAATTTACCTCACCCTCTTGAAGGGCCATTGTAACCCCCTCGACCCGGCCTAGACGCCCGACCGAATAGAGTGAGCTACATTAGGTTTGCCGAAGCAAACCGGAGAAAGGTTACGAAAAGTCGGTCCATTTTTTTTACTTTTTATCTTGTCTAGATGCGAAATATTAATCTTACATGTACATACTTGCAGCAGGTGAATTTTCGAAGAAAACAAATCACGGAAAGGCAACCAATCGCATTATAATCACTTCGAGGACTAAAACATAAATCTTTTTAAATTATAGGACCAAAATTGAAATTTAGGTTACCAATCCTCAATTAGTCAGATTACTAACTCACACGACAAAAATCAGCTCAAAAAGATCATCCATACCCTAACAATTGCACCATCAACCTTTAGGGGCTAAAATGAAAGAAAGTGAAACTGCATAACCATGACATCAACCGAAATAACGGCCACACGTATCGATACGCTACCAACCATATCGATACGATGCCCTAAACCACTAGCCCTCGTTTCGGTATACTAAGTACCGTATCGGTACGCCTAACTGAAATTAACGACCATTTTAAAAAGACTAGTAACCGTACTGATACGCCTTATGGGTGTTTCGGTACACGAGTTTTGATCCAAAAAGTAATTTCCAGTAGCAATAAACTGTACCGATACACCCGTGCTCGTACCGAAATACCTGGTCTATTCTTGCCTAGCCGTATCGATACGGTCCCCAGCGTATCGATACGCCTGGGCCTGTAATGTCATTTTTAGCTGGTTTTTCACACAAATCTAGATGCATTTAGGTCCTAGCAACTTGCATACATGCATATAAACATTCAACAATACATTTATCAACACTTGCACCAAGATTTAGCTACCATACAAGCTTAGGCCACCACAAGGATTACTCTAGAGGCATGCTCCCTAAAACACTTCATCAAACATACCAAGTTGCTCAAATAAACATTTACCAGCACAAACACCATACCAACATCACTTTAATACATATTCAACAAGTTAAGCTCATCAAAGCTTGTCAGCCAAGAAAAATCATCTAGATGCATATCTAGGTAACCGCATAATATCAACTATAGGTAACGATGCACAATATGCATAACAACATCAATCAAACTCCAAAATCACAGCATTACACATGCTTAAAACTAGGGAAAACAAAATTGCATATCCCAAAATCCATGGCGAACACAATGCTTTATTAACCGAAAACTAAAACCGAGTTCATACTCAAGTAGTCTCGTCCTTGGATCACTTAGACTTGCCTTTGCTGCCCCAAACCTTAGTGTTCTGCATCATTAGGGAAACGAGAGCGTAAGCACACTTTCTTAGTGAAGATGCTCATAAAATAATGTTGCAATTAAAAACCTTGAAAGTCAAACACTTACTTTCAAACCTTGCTTACGACTAAAACATTAAATCAATTTGCCATGCTTAAATCCCAAGCATTAAAACATATACCATGCTTAAATCCCAAAGCATTAAATGTAGTTCAACATAATAATTCTCATATATTGGCAATTATAGTGACCCCAGATAGTCGACCACTATCTTTGATTAGCCGATCGCGAATCTTTAGTTAACCGACCGTTAACTTTACACATCGGATACACGGATCTTCCTTAATGACCAACCATCATCAAGACTGCCCTATGCCGACCGCATGAGTTAACAACCTTGCCAACCGCAAGATCAAGATCAACAAGGGGAACTGACCGCTCAACCCAAGTGATAACAACATAGTCCGAGTAGCCGACCGCTATACCTCAAGGACCCTTAACCACAATCGATTTTTAAACGTATTATAGTGCACTTTATCCTATGGCATGCCAACTATATCCGATTGTTTTCTCACCTTGTCACATAGCCAATATATCATTTACAAAACCATTTACTCACTGTTTTACAATGCACTATACAAAATCCCTACATATGCAATTCACATTACCATAGCAATACCACATTCCCGACCAAAATAAAAACCAATGCTCACTAGAATTTAATATACTTTTAAGCCATTGCATATGTACTTAAAAAGCATGCATTTACAGTAAGTAAAACCAACCAGAGCAATGATGGGAAACTTACTTCCAAGCTTAGGTAAGTGTTTCAAACTTAACCTAAACTTCCAAAACCACTTTCAAACCTTTGAAAGACTTTTAAAACCATTTCCACTCACCAATTTCACTTCGCCTTGCTTGCTAACACGAAACAAGCTCTCGGCAAGCCTCAAACCACCTCAAGATGCTACGCCTTGATTATCCCCTATTTTGGCCACACAAAACCAGAGGAAACATGCATTAAAATGCATCTAACTCTCTGTTTCCAACCAAAATCCCACAGCTCTCAAGATGCCCACTCAAAACTCATCTGAAACTTACCGAAATCAACCTCAAACACTTCTCAATCTTAACCCAGCCATAATATAATGATTCAATACATCAAAATTCAACAAATAACATCTAAAAACCCTTTTACAACATCCTTTTACTTCCAGCAAAGATTAAACTCCAAAAACAACCCAAAAACATTTAGCTAAGAACCTAAATAACTAGAGATTCAACCAATTCCGGGATTCCATTGATAAAAACAGCTTATCCACATTAAAATGCATCCAAAATAAGATTCAAATCAATCCTCAACACTGGAAAAACAGGTCCAATTCAAAAATCACAAGATTCCATCAAATAAACCTCAATTAAGCAAAATTTCATAATTAATTAATTAATTCATTAAAACCCATTAGAAAAAATATATAAAGAGTCAAGAACTTGAGAATTTCAGTAAAGAACCTTTCATTAGAAGAAAATAACGAAACCTACCTCCAATGAGTGAGTTTCCCCTTAATTGGATGTTTTCCTCTTGAAAAACAATGAAAATAAGATATTTGGAAAACAAGTTAAAGAATCATTTAGGAAAATCAAAGAATTAAGAAACAAAATGATTACCTCAAATCACTGATAAGAAAAAGAGTGTTTGACTGGGAGGATTTTGAGAGAAAATATGAGAGGAAGAAAGTTACGACAAATTGTGATTTGGAAAAATAACTACCTTTTAACTAAAACCTTTTTAATTCCTTTAATTAAAACTCTTTTAAAAATAATCCTAATTAAGAGAAAACTCAGATTAGACCAAATGGTAAAATAACTCCTTAAATATTCAAAGTTTTGACTCTTTACAAAACAGTCACCTTTAAAAATAGTTTTCAAAAATTGCATTTTGGTCACTAGCCAAAAATGTCACCGTTCCAAAGCTCATTTTTCCAAAATTGCTTTCACCAATATCTTTAATATATTAAAATAGAATTTTTAAGCATTTTCCATATTTTTATCTTTTAGAAAAATATTTGCCCCCGAATCTGACTCGAATCTCTAACCCGATCCACCAGATTGACTAACTAGCGTTAAAACTGCTAGGTCCAAAACCGAGGCGTTACAACTCTCCTCCTCTTAAGAAATTTCGTCAATAAAATTTACCTGGAGGAAAAAGATGCGGAAATGACTCCAACATATTCACCTTGCTTTCCCAAGTGGCTTCCTCGACACCTCGATGTCGCCACAAGACCTTAACTAGTTCTATCGTTTTACCACGAAGAACCTTACTACTGGAATCAAGGATTTCCACCGGATCCTCATCAAAGGATAAATCCGGTATCAACTCAATATGCTCCACCGGCATAACGTGTGCAGAATTCGACCGATACCTCCGCAACATAGATACATAGAACACATCACGTATTTTCTCAAGCTTGGGAGGCAACCTCAACCGATAAGCCATAAGACTAACACGCTTCATGATCTCATATGGTCCAATAAACCTCAAACTAAGCTTACCCTTACATCTGAACCGCATCACCTTCTTCCATGGTGACACTTTCAAGAACACACGATCGCTTATCGCATATTCAATTTCCCTACGCTTCAAATCCACGTAAGATTTCTGCCGATCCGCAGCCGCTTTCAAGAGATCACACACAAGCTTTACCTTTTCATCCGTTTCCTTCAACACATGTGGTAAAGAAACATGCTTTTCCCATACCTCAGCCTAACACAAGGGCGTACAACACCTCCGGCCATACAATGCCTCATACGGTGCGATCTGAATACTCGCTTGATAACTGTTATTATAAATAAAATTTAACCAAAGGTAAATGCTTCTCCCAGGTTCCTTGGAACTCAATAATGCAACACCTCGGCATATCCTCCAAAACCTGGATAACCTACTCAGACTGTTCATCTGTCTGAGGATGATATGCGGTATTGAAGTTCAACCTCGAACCCAAAGCCTGATGTAAACATCTCCAAAACCTTGCTGTGAACCTTAGATCTCTATCGGAAGCAATAGACTTTGGTACCCCATGCAGACGTACAATCTCAGCTACATACAAATTCACCAGCTTGTCCAAGGTATACGTCGTATGCACTGGCAAAAAATGTGCACACTTTGTAAACCGATCAACAATCACCCAAATGGAATCATTTTTAGCCGGTGTCAACGGTAACCTTGTCACGAAGTTCATGGTGATTCTCTCCCATTTCCATTCCAGAATTCTCAAAGGTTGCAACAACCCAGATGAAAAATGATGTTCAGCTTTAACCCACTGATACACCATACATTTGGACACAAACTCCGCCACATCCTTTTTTCAAACCAACCCAATAGTACTTTTCCTTCAAATCACAATACATCTTGGTACTACTCGTATGCATAGCAAAAGGACTAGAATGTGCCTCCGTCAAAATAGTGTGTTTGAGCTCCGGGACTTTCAGTACCACTAATCGGCCCTTAAAGCACAAAACACCATTATCATCAAAATGAAAATCAGTTGGATTACCATCCACTATGTCCTTAACATGAGGAACCAAAGAATCATCAAACGGTTGCTTCGGATCGTTAGAAATCCTACGCTGATTTGAAGCGTAGGGATGTGGAGTATGCTGTTGGTGGTCGAGTGCTTTTGAAGGTGTCGCCTTTGAAGAAGGTGATGCATTTTGGGCAGAAAGGAAAACTTAGCCCGGGGTTTATTGGACTATACGAGGTGGTTGAGCATGTGTGTCCTGTTGCACTCAAATGGAATCTTTTTTAGCCGGTGTCAACGGTAACCTTGTCACGAAGTTCATGGTGATTCTCTCCCATTTCCATTCCAGAATTCTCAAAGGTTGCAACAACCCAGATGGAAAATGATGTTCAGCTTTAACCCACTGATACACCATACATTTGGACAAAAACTCCTCCACATCCTTTTTTCAAACCAACCCAATAGTACTTTTCCTTCAAATCACGATACATCTTGGTACTACCCGTATGCATAGCAAAAGGACTAGAATGTGCCTCCGTCAAAATAGTGTGCTTGAGCTCTGAGACTTTCAGCACCACTAATCGGCCCTTAAAGCAAAAAACACCATTATCATCAAAATGAAAATCAGTTGGATTACCATCCACTATGTCCTTAACATGAGGAACTAAAGAATCATCAAACGTTTGCTTCAAATCGTCAGAAATCCTACGATGATTTGAAGCGTAGGAATGTGGAGTATGCTGTTGGTGGTCGAGTGCTTTTGAAGGTGTCACCTTTGAAGAAGGTGATGCATTTTGGGCAGAAAGGAAAACTTAGCCCGAGGTTTATTGGACCATACGAGGTGGTTGAGCATGTGTGTCCTGTTGCTTATTGGTTGAGGTTACCTTATTTGTTGGAGAGGATTCATGATATGTTTCATGTTTCGATGTTGCAAAGGTATCGGTCGGATCCATCACATGTTATGCCGGTTGAGGATATTGAGTTAAGGTGAGATCTATGTTATGATGGCGAACCGATAGATATTCTTGACACCAGCAATAAGGTTCTGCATGGCAAGACGGTTGAGCTTGTTAATGTGTTGTGGAGGCACCGCGGAGTTGAGGAAGCCACGTGGGAGCGCAAGACGGACATGTTGGAACATTTTTCGCATTTGTTTCCTCCATGTAAATTTCAAGGATGAAATTTCTTAAGTGGGGGAGAGCTGTAATGCCCCAGTTTTTGGGCCTAGCAGTTTTGAGGTTTATTAGATGATTTAGTGGACCGAGTTAGGGATTCGAGTTGAATTTAGGAGTAAATATTTTTTGATGAGATAAAAATATGGAAAAATGGTTAAAAATCATATTTAAATATATGATTGATATTGGTGAAATCAATTTTGGAAAATGAGATTTGGAAGAGTGACATTTTGGTTAGTGACCAAAATGTAATTTTTAAAAACTATTTTAAAGGTGACTAAATTGAAAAGGGTCAAATTCTTAGAATCCTTAAGGAGCTATTTTACCTAGTGTTTGCTGATGATTTCTCTCTTCAATTGAGTTATTTTAATACGTGTTTTAAAAGATAATTAAAAGGGATTTTGGATAGTAAAGTTAGTTATCATCTTAAAGAAATTTGACGTAACTTTTCTCTCAACTTTTCTCTCCACTTCTTTTCTGCCAAGCACTATTGTTTTCATCAAAATACACAGGTGAGAGATCCTTTTACTTGGATTCTTGATTTATAACTGATTCTTTATCTTTGATTTACAAAACCTCATTGAAGTCTTATGTTTTTCTAGCTTTAATCAATCAATTGAGGGAGAAATCACACAATAGAGGTAAGGTTTGTTCTTCTCCCCTATTGATGGCTCTTTATTGATATTCTCAACTATTTGATCATTGTCTGATTTTATGTTTTTATATTGAATAATTGATTTGATTGGGTTTAATTGATGAAATTATGGAAAATTCATATTGGATCTATTTTTCAGTGTTGATGATTGATTTTAAACATATTTTGGATGATTTATAATGTTGATGAGTTGTTTTTAACATTGGAATCCCGAAACTCCTTGAATATTTGATTATTAGGTTGTTAGATTTGTGTTTTTGTGGAGTTGTGGTGGCTGTGCAGTTGCTGGAAGTTTATGGATGAATTAATCATGTTTTTAGATGTTATTAGATGTTGGTTGAAGTGTTAGATTGATAGATTGTGGCTGGGTTGTGTTTGGAAAGAATTAGATGATGATTTCGGTTGTTGTGGTTGGGTAATTGTGAAAGGATTATAGAAGTCCGCGAGGAATTGTTGTTGCAGTGCTTTGAATGCATTGAGATGCATTAATCCTCTGTTGTAATGTGGTTAAAATAGGGGAGATTGATCCGAAAGCGATCGGTGAGGCTTTGGAGGCTTCAGACGCTTGATTTCGAGTTAGCAAATTGAGGTTTCGCGTATTTGAAATGATTTAAAGGTGGTTTATGGGAGTTCAAACTGAGCTTGAAACACTGGTTTAAACTTGAAAGTAAGTATGATGTGGTTTTCTCTCTTGGTCGTGCTTTTAAGAAATGGTTTTATGCACTTGTTTTGATTTACATTCTACTTACTATTTAAACATATTTTAAAGTATGTGAGATACTATTTTTGATCATGAAATGATGATGGATGCACGTGGTAAGTGATCCATGTAAGTATATGGTTTATACTTGTGTTTTAAGTATGTGTTGTTGCTTGGAAAATGGTTTGGTTAAATGCTTGTAAAAATAGTTAGGTAAATGGTAAATGGTGAATTATATTGGCAAGTGATGTGGTTTTGAAAATTGTTATCGAATATAGTTGGCCGGCCATAGGATTGATAGTGCACTATATTAAGTCACCTTGGATGTTGAGGGGTTTTGATTTGGTGTACCGAAAACTCCATCCAATTACCCTAATGGTTGAGGGGTTATGTGGTACCGGAAACTCCCGTTAATGGGTTATACATCTACCGATGAGTGGTGTTGAGGGGTTTATATGGTGTACCGAATACTCCACCATGGGTGTCACAACGGTGGAGGGGTTTATGTGTACCAAAAACTTCCGTGTGTGAACCTTGTGTTGCCATTGAGAATGTATGAAGTGTTGGAAGAACACTTGCTTGAATCCGTGTATCCGATGAACTATTTTGGTAAAGAAACTTGGTTATGATCACTTGTAAGCCAATATAATTGTTAATGTATCATTGAAAGGTTTATGTTGTATAATGTGATTTATACATGTTTACTCTTTAAGCTTTGCATATGCTTGTTATGCATGGGAAGACTTAAATTGAGGTTTAGCAATGGGATTTGTTGTTGGTTAATGATACATGTTGCATATGGTTTAATATGCTAGTTTTTTAAGATGTTAAGTGCATGGTTTTCAAGGCATGATAATGTTTTAAATGAAGTCTAAAAGATGATTGAAATGGGATTTCAATGTGTTGTTGAGAAATGGTTTTAATGCATTGATGGTGTGTTGTTTTGGAGCACTCCTCACTAAGCCTAGTGTGCTTACGCTCTCTTTGTCCATCAATGCAAAGATTTAAAGTCTTGGAAGGCAGCGGGAAGCAAAGGATCACAAAAAGACTTGGTATCAAAAGTATGTTTTTGGATTAGACTATAAGTAATAAAGGCAATGGGGGTTCTGATGTTGTTTTGGGAGGTGTTTTGCTAAACTCCATGTTTGAGCAAGTTTGTTTTATTGCTCTTGGGTGGTAAAAGGCCATTTTGGATTGGTTGTGATGATGGTTTGAGATTTTATGTTTTGCTTGCTTTGGTTTTTAGGAAGCATGCCTCTAGATTTACATTTGAGCATGTTGCCATGGATTGATGTTGAAACTAGGTTGTTTTGATGTGGCTTGACCCTTGAATATGTTGGATGTATGCTAGAAGCATGTTAGGGTGTTTTGGTATGATTGAAAGCATGCTAAACCAGCAAAAGAGAACATTACAGGTCCAAGCACAACGGTACGGGTGCCCCTATTTCGGTACGAGTAAGCCATTTTAGGTTTAGCATATCGGTACGTGGGCAACTATTTCGGTACGTGCCAAGGAAAAATTGGCCAGTGTTTCGGTACTCGGGAAGGTGTTTCAATACGGTATAATGTTTTTATGAAGGACGTTTCGATACGCGGGGGCGTATCGGAACGAGTTTTGGATACTAAAATCTGGGGGTTTTAAATAGCAAAGGCGTACTAAAACGCATGTAAGCGTACCAACACGGTTACCATTAAATTAGTTATTTGGTATATTCTGAAGTTCTGATTTCTTATGTTTTAGTCCCTAAATGTTGTGGATGCAATTGAATGAGTAGGGATGATCGTTTTGAGCTGATCTTTGACATGTATGCATGAAATTGGACTAATTTAAGGTTGGTAACATAAAAATGAGCCAAGTCTCTATAGTTTTCTAAAATGGCAATTTGGTCCCTAAATTATAATTGTGTTCAATCGGATGTCAATTTGATGCCCGATTGAGTTGGGTTTTTACCTGTGATCAGTATGTACATGTAGGATAATATTTGTGCATCTAGACAAGATAAAAAAATGAACATGTTTTGGGTTTCATCTTCACGGTTTACTTCGGTAAACCTAATGTAGCTTGCTCGGTTCGGTCTTGTGACTAGGCCAAGTCGAGGGGGTTACATTTCCCAACTAAGAATTTTCCAAATCCACTAAGAATTTCTTCCCTTTTTAACAGGCTTAGGAGGCAACCTTTAAAACCCATACTCAATTGCCAAGCCTAGTGTCGCGTGTAATAAGTGTTACGCAATTGTGCAAGTATACACGTCGCAAGTAATAAAAGTGATACGAGTATCATCTCCACAGGGATTGGTTTGGGCCACTTTGCTTAAGTTATTGCGTAGGAAAAGAAAAATACAAGTAGGTGATTGTAGGAATTGTAACTAATGAGTAAAATAAGAGCAATAAACTAAAAGAATAGATGAAATCAAAATAGAGTGAATAGGCCAGGTTATCGTGAGTTGAGGTGTGATAGCCGATTGGATCGTCTTGGTAAAAGAGTGCAAGGGCAATCAGTTGTCATGGAAACTTGCACAATGGGGTTGCCTTGGCAACTAATCGATGGTTGTCTGGGCGACTAGTTGGGCAACTACTTAGGCAGCTGGGTAGCAACTTCAAGGTTCGGCGGAGCGTTCTTCAATGGTTTCTTCTTATCCCTAAGTCAAAACTCTAGCTACTTGTGCATGCCTTGATAATACATCCCTACGTGAATCAAGGGTGAACAACAACCAATCATGTGCTCCTCTTAGCCGTTGAAATCCGTAACTTATCCCTAAGCCGGATTAATCTTCACCATCAATAGATTGAATAAAGACCATACTCATTCGTTTCTTGAATCTAACTCTCCCGATATTAGATAAATAGATAAAGTTACGAGATCCTCTTCCAAATCACTCACAAACAAGAATAAGAACCAAGAATGAGTAAACCTTGAATTGAAAGTGCAAACTCTTATTACCTAAACAAAATCCAATTGTTTCTCACAACAACAAAACACAATAACCCCAACCAATCAAGTTAGTTCATGGTTGGGTTCAAAAGATATACAAAGAATAATCCCCAAACCATGAATCTAATGGAAGCAAAGAAGAAGAAGAAATCGGTCAGCCCTCTTTAGAAAATCTTTCCCAATCGAGCTCTCCCCTCTTGAACTCTCTTGTCGAAATATCTCCCTTCTTGCTCTCACACTTGTCGAAATCTCTCATCTCTTCTTGCCCAACTCTTTTTGACAGCTTGGTCCTTTAAATAGGAGATGGCTAGGTCAAAATCCTTCTTGAAGAGGAAGTTAAGTTGGAATTAAATATCTTTAAAGAATATAATTCTTTATTATATTTAAATTACTTCTAGAACTTCTCATATCTTCTTGGGATTTAATTTCTCTTTAACCTCTTCATGGAAATCAAACTCCTTTTGGATTTAACTTTGCTCCATGTCATCTTGGGCTTATCTAGTCATCAATTTTGACTACCATATCATCTTATTCTTTGTCGAAAATTGCCTTGGCAACTAGCTCGGCATCTCCTTCATGCATTGCCCTGACAACTACGTCGGCATCTCTTTCATGTACTGCCCTGGCAACTAGTTCTAGCCTTGTTTAGGCAAGTGATTCTGCACACACACAAAAAAACACCAAAGCAGCATCTTTTTCCACAAAAATCACGAAGTTATGTAATCAAGCTCAACGGTGGAAAGAAACATGAATTAATGCATGAATGACTAATTATGCAACTAATATGAGCCTAAGTCTAACAATAATATGAGTAAAAAGGGTAATAAAATAGTACTTTTGAACACTTAACACACCCCCAAACTCGAACTATTGCTTGTCCTCAAGCAATGCAAACTAACAATTACCTACCAAGACTTTAATCATCAAAGACATGCTTCAAACTTGAATTCAAACCTCGAAACCGTGGCACAAAGTATGATCGATCACCTTTTAATTTTTCGGATAGCACAAAAATTACCCGGAACCAAACTATAATGCTCGTGACAATGTGTGTGCGTAGTTGTGTACAAGTTGATTTTCAAGATTCTATGTGAACAATAGGCTTTTATCAATTTAATTACTGGGGCATTTATTTTTATTTTCACTAGAGCCAATTTCAGGCACCTCTAGCAAAGTAAGCAATTTCTTATTTTATTTTAGTCGACTAGAGCCAATTTCGGGCACCTATAGCGATTCTTTAATGTGCATTAACTACTAGAGCCAGTTTCGGGCACCTCTAGCAAGAAAGTGCATTTACCACTAGAGCCAGTTTCGGGCACCTCTAGCAAGAAATTAACTTTTTATTTCCAATTTTAAATTTACCCAAATTTTAAGCAAACTAAGTTCACTAAGTTTCTTTCAATCAACAAGCCACAACCGTGTAAACAAAAATTCAGCATCAGAGTAAAATTCTAAGTTCTTTTCATGCAATCCTAAAATTAAAGGTTCTTTCAATTAAGTGCAGTGGCAAAAATTCACCATTGGATATTCAACAAGTCTTAAGCAATTAAATCCAATTAAAGGCATGGCAAGTAACATATGCATCCTATATGTGATTGCTAAAGATGAATGCAACTAAACATGAAACTAACTAGAAACCAACACCCCCAAACTAGAGAGAAGCATTGTCCTCAGTGCATGTAAAAGTGAAACAAAATTTAAAAGAAACTAAATGAAATAAGCTAGTCGGAGAGGTCGTCACCTCGAGTGATAAGTTTCCTTCGTGCCGTTTGGTTGATTCATTTTCCGGTCGGTGGTTGAATGCTTGTGGCTGGTACCGCGTGAATAGCATTGCTTTGATTTGATCCATGTTTGCCGAGGTAGGTTCACTTGCCTGGGCATCAGTAGTTTCTGTTGCCGTGGCAACTGATGAGGTAGTTGCATGGGCATCCTCTATTGCGGTTGCCGTGGCAAGTAGTCGGCAGTGAATTTCCTTAGCATGTTGGTTGTGAGTCTTGTTGTGGAAAAGAAAAGAAAACAAAGAAAACCTGGAAACTAAAGATAATGAAGAAAAATAAAATAAAATATCTTCTAAAAATAAAATGAAAATAAAAAGAAAAAGAAAAAGAAAATATTGAAAGGAGAGCATGCTCATGCATCTCCTAAGGTGACCACTTCTTTGTTACGTTCCACATGGGCACCATTGTAGTGCTTCAATCTTTGTCCGTTAACTTTGAATTCATGTTCGTCAGTGATGGACTTGATTATCACGGCACCATAAGAGAATGGTTTGACAACTTTGAATGGTCCCGACCATCTTGATTTCAATTTTCCCGGGAAAAGTTTTAGCCGAGAATTGAATAAGAGAACTAGTTGCCCTGGCATGAATTGCCGCAGCAATAGTTTCTTGTCATTCCATTGTTTTATTTTCTCCTTGTAGATTCGTGCATTTTTATAGGCGAGTGCACAGAATTCTTCTATCTTGTTGAGGTCCAACAATCGCTTTTGTCAGGCACTTTCCCAATCCATATTCACGGTCTTGATTGCCCAATATGCCTTGTGTTCGATTTCCACCGGTAGATGGCATGTTTTGCCATAGACAAGTCAGAAGGGGGACATACCTAAGGGTGTTTTGAATGCAGTGTGATATGCCCAAAGTGCGTCATCTAGTCTTACTGACCAATCCTTCCTAGAGGGATTTACAACTTTCTCGAGTAAACCCTTCAATTCTCGGTTGGAAATTTCTGCTTGCCCATTGGTTTGTGGGTGATATGCCGTGGCAATCTTGTGCGATATACCGAAGCGTTGCAACATCTTGGCAATAAGTCTGTTTTCAAAATGCTTGCCTTCATCACTGATAATTGCTCTCGGCATCCCAAACCGTGTAAATATATTTTTCTGCAAGAATCATTGCACGGTCTTAGAATCATTGTTGGGAACTGCAGCTGCCTCAACCCATTTAGACACGTAATCAACGACAAGTAGAATGTAGAGGTTGCCGAATGAAGATGGGAAAGGTCTCATAAAATCAATCCCCCATACATCGAACAGTTCCACCTCGATGATGTTTTGGAGTGGCATCTCATGTCGTCTAGAGATATTGCCCGTCCTCTAGCAACGATCACATTGCTTGTAAAATTCTTGGGCATCTTTGTACAATGTTGGCCAATACAAACCGGATTGCAAAACTTTGGCCGCGGTACGTGTTCCTCCAAATGTCCTCCATAGGGTGAAGAATGGCATTGCCAGAGTACATTCTGCTGCTCCTCTTTAGGGACACATCGGCATATAACCTGACTTGCACATTATTTAAACAAAAGAGGCTCATCCCAAAAGTAATGCTTAGCATCATGGCGAAACCGCTTCTTCCCTTGGTGAGTAAGGCCATAAGGTAAAATACCACAAATAAGGAAATTAACTAAATCAGTGTACCAGGGTATTGCCGAGGCATGTGCTGCCATGGCGACTGCTCCCAAGATTGCCGAGGCGTGCGCGTCTTGAGTTGCCGAGGTGTGCGCGTCTGGAGTTGCTGAGGCGTGCGCGTCAAGAGCTGTTGCAGCGTCGAGGGTTGTCGAGGCATGCACATCCATGGTTGCCGAGGCGTGCACATCCATGGTTGCTGAGGCAACTAAAAGTTGCTCATCCGGGAATGCATCGCATATCTCTAAATCTGCATCCTCCTCCCTGTACTTTGGCCTAGGACTGCTCTTACCGCGAAATCACTTGCATCACACATGAGCTCAAAAGGTAGCGTCCAATCTGGTGGAACGATAACGGGTGCCGAGGCAAGCTTTTCCTGTAGGGTTTCGAATGCTTGGGTGCAAGAATCATCAAAATTTAAGACTTTATCATGTTCAAGCAAATTGCAAAAGGGTTTAGTAATTTTAGAAAAATTATGAATGAACCTCCTGTAAAAACCAGCATGTCAAAGAAAGCTTCGAATTCCTTTAACCGAACTTGGTGGGGGTAATCTCTCGATCACGTCCACCTTGGCTTTGTTTACTTCAATTCCCTTGGATGAAATCTTGTGGCTGAGCACTATTCCTTCATCTACCATAAAATGGCACTTTTCCCAATTGAGGACTAAATCGGTTTCTTCACATCTTGCCAATACCTTCTCTAAATTGCCGAGGCAACTATCGAAGTCATTACCAAAAACGGAAAAATCATCCATGAAGATCTCAAGGAAGTCTTTGACCATGTCTGAAAAGAGTGCCATCATGCATCTTCTAATGTTACTGCATATCTGAGAAAACTTGAGGAGAGTCGTTTCCGGTACTTCTTATAGTCCATCCGCACCCTCCATCGGGTGACAATATTGCCCAAAAAGAGTTTGGCCAATGTGCTTGCCACTACTCCCTTTTGCATTACCATGGTGGAGGTGTCTTTCTTTCGTGTTCCCTTGTAGTCCATGCACATCTTCCACCTTGCTACTGTTCCTGAAGGCACGAATATATTATTAGGAAAAATTACATCCATTCCCAACCACTCAATTACCTCATTCTTGTTGACTTCTATCATGGTTGGATGTAACCTTTGTTGTCGTGGCAATTGCTGCTCAAGCCAATTGTCGTGGCAATCAGTTGCCAAAATTTGTTGTAAGTCAAGGGACGAACCAATTTTCTAAAAAGCTTTACGAATCCAAACACATTTTTCTTTTGGCCTCTCAAACATCTCCATCAGTAGAGGTTTCGATGGCTTCAAATCTACCAACATCGGTTCCTCAAGACATACCTACAATGGACGAGGTGAGTTTTTAAAGAATTCAAAAGGTTCAACCATTACCTGCTCATATTCCATTGGCAAAGTATTATCATCTCGTTGATCTTGCATGTGGCCGTGCAATTGCCGTGGCAACTGTAGATGGGAGCAATCTACAGATTCCTGCTTCAACATCAACGTTGTAACCTTCTGGGCATCAGGTTCCTCAGAATTTGCTGTAGTATTGTTGTTCTCAGCTTCATTGAGTGTTGTCGTGACATTGCTCTGTTCAGGCTGCTCAATCATTGCCGAGGCAATTCGTTGCTCAGGCTCATCATGTGTTAGGTAGTCTTTCTCATCAACATACTCTCGACTTTGAGATTTTAGTTGTTCCTCACACGTCGGAGAGCTTTCCTTGCATTGTTCCTTGTCCTCTTGCCTTGGGACTTCAGTATCCCTAGGAATGAATTGTTGGTGCATGTTATCCATGACATATGTGGATTTCCTCAATTGACCTTCTGAATCCCCCAAGGTTGCATCCTACTGAGCTATCCTCGTATCCATGGAATTTGATAGCTCTCGAATCTCTTCAATTGATTCGTCAAGTCTAGCCAATGAAGCTAGCAATGTTTCCTCCAAGGAATTGGAATGCTCTTGAAAAGGACTACATTGCCATAGCATATCTGTTGCTGCGGCAAAATTGTTATGGTAAAAAACATTTTGAGCTTTTGACCATAGCATGAAGAATTTTGCTGCTGGTTCCCTCTATGGTCCTCCATGTAGTCATATGCACCGAAAATGTGAGGGCAATTTTCAAACACATGATGTTCTCCACACATAGCACAAGATTTTTCCATGGTATAGGCTCTTTGGGCTTTTCTCGGTTGGTATAGGTAATCATCAAAGGGTACAAGAAACTCTTGATTGGATTGATTCATATCTTCCAACATCAACTCTCTAATAGATCGACTTTTATTTCTCGACATGTTGATGTCCCTTAACTTGTAGCGCACCTAATTTTTTTTGATAAAACAAACAAAAAGAAAAGTTAGTAAAACTAAGAGAAAAAATGCAATAACAAAAACAACTAACACCAATTGCCAATCCCCGGTAAAGGCGCCAAAAACTTGTTGCGTGTAATAAGTGCTATGCAATTGTGCAAGTATACACGTCGCAAGTAATAAAGTGATACGAGTATCGAGTATCATCTCCATAGGGATTGGTTTGGGCCACTTTGCTTAAGTTACTGCGTTGGAAAAGAAAAACACAAGTAGGTGATTGTAGGAATTATAACTAATGAGTAAACTAAGAGCAATAAACTAAAAGAATAAATGAAATCAAAATATAGTGAATAGGCCAGGTTATCGTGAGTTGAGGTGTGATAGCCTATTGGATCGTCTTGGTAAAAGAGTGCAAGGGCAACTCAGTTGTCGTGGCAACTTGCACAGCGGGGTTGCCTTGGCAACTAATCGATGGTTGCCTGGGCGACTAGCTGGGTAACAACTTCAAGGTTCGGCGGAGCGTTCTTCAATGGTTTCTTCTTATCCCTAAGTCGAAACTCTAGCTACTTGTGCATGCCTTGATAATAAATCCCTGCGTGAATCAAGGGTGAACAACAACCAATCTTGTGCTCCTCTTAGCCGTTGAAATCCTTAACTTATCCCTAAGCCGGATTAATCTTCACTATCAATAGATTGGATAAAGACCATACTCATTTGTTTCTTGAATCTAACTCTCCCGATATTAGATAAATAGATGAAGTTACGAGATCCTCTCCCAAATCACTCGCAAACAATAATAAGAACCAAGAATGAGTAAACCTTGAATTGAAAGTGCAAACTCTTATTACCTAAACAAAATCCAATTGTTTCTCACAACAGCAAAACACAATAACCCCAACCAATCAAGTTAGTTCATGGTTGGGTTCAAAAGATATACAAAGAATAATCCCCAAACCATGAATCTAATGGAAGCAAAGAAGAAGAAGAAGAAATCGATCAGCCCTCTTTAGAAAATCTTTCCCAATCGAGCTCTCCCATCTTGAACTCTCTTGTCGAAATATCTCCTTCATGCTCTCACACTTATCGAAATCTCTCCTCCTTTCTTGCCCAACTCTCTTTGACGGCTTGGTCCTTTAAATAGGAGATGGCTAGGTCAAAATCCTTCTTGAGGAGGAAGTTAAGTTGGAATTAAATATCTTTAAAGAATATAATTCTTTATTATATTTAAATTTCTTCTAGAACTTCTCCTATCTTCTTGGGATTTAATTTCTTTTTAACATCTTCATGGAAATCAAACTCCTTTTGGATTTAACTTTGCTCCACGTCATCTTGGGCTTATCTAGTCATCAATTTCGACTACCATATCATCTTATTCTTTGTCGAAAATTGCCTTGGCAACTAGCTCGACATCTCCTTCATGCATTGCCCTGGCAACTGCGTCGGCATCTTCTTCATGCACTGCCCTGGCAACTGGTTCTAGCCTTGTTTAGGCAAGTGATTCTGCACACACACAAAAACACACCAAAGCAGCATCTTTTTCCACAAAAATCACCAAGTTATGTAATCAAGCTCAACGGTGGAAAGAAACATGAATTAGTGCATGAATGACTAATTATGCAACTAATATGAGCCTAAGTCTAACAATAATATGAGTAAAAAGGGTAATAAAAATAGTACTTTTGAACACTTATCACCTAGCATCCAATGTTTACAACCCAAGCTTTGGGAATCCTCTCTAACAAGAGAAAACAAAGCAAACAATAAATTCCTCTACAACGTATGTGAATGCACTCTTGTTCTTCTCCCAAATCCTAGAACTCTTGAGCATACATTGACAATTTGGCTCACAAGTGTTTGTCTATTCAAAGAATGAGAATTAAAGCCCTAAGACACTTTTTCAATCATAATAGATGTTGGAAATGCATGCATTAGTTGTTGTTGGTGCTTCAAGGGTTCTAATATACTCCCAATTGAGTTTATAGCAGTTGGAGACCATAGGGATTGGATTAGAGCCGTTGGGGACACATTTCCATGCTTAATTTCCACTCTTATGTCAGCTGGTATTGATACCGGGTTACCCGTATCGATACACATATATTTGGAAATAGCCATTGGGCACGCTTCAGGCTTCGCGTATCAATACGCCTTATGGCAGTATCGGTATGATAGATCGGTATGCCATATTTCGTATCGGTATGGTGGTTTGATAGGAAGAATCGGTACGCTGCAAGGAAATAGTCATTGGGGGTTTTGAGCTAGCCGTTGGGGGTTTGAAAAACCAAGGATCGGTACACGTACTAGTGTATCAGTATGACCCTCACCGTATCAATACACCTAATCCTGTACCGGTATGAGTTTTTGATTCTGGAAAAATACTGTAGCTAAAACCCTAAAGTGTATCAATTCGGGTGGGACCGTATCGGTATGAGCCTTCAAAAAACTTGAGTTTGGCTACGTAAAATCTTTTTAAAACCTTCCAAAACCTTCTGAAAATTCCACAAACAGATTTTCAAGTTGTTTGGACTTAAAATCATTTTTGAAATCTTTTCAATTTAGTCCAAAACTATTTTTCAATTATTATATCAAAACAAATATCCTAACAGAAAGATTTGCAAACTGCAACAAATAGATAAGCACAAATTCAACAGGGCATACCGATACGAGCAAACCCGTATCGATGCGGATCAACTGCCATAACGACTACCTGTACTGATACATGAACACCTTGTATCGATACGATGTGTTAACCCACCCATGTCGATATAGCCTTGACCCCGTACCGGTCCCCCTTGCAATTTCTTAAAACTCAGAATTTTAGTTACCAATTCTTGTATCAATATGGTACCCCTCGTATCGATACGACTCTTTAAAAACAAAGGGGGCGTATCGGTACGCAAACCTGTGTACCGACACCAGTGTAAAAATTTGCTCAAGGCATACTGATATGGTGGCTAGGCGTACCGATACCCTTTCTTATATTTCGATGATTTGAGCCTCACCAGACCCCGCGTACCGATCCTTGGGTACTCGTACCGGTACATAGAGGCTTGTAATGACCTCTAGGTCCAACACATAATACTTTCGCTCAATCCAAACGCATTTTTACAACACCTAAACATCATATAACATCATAAACATGTTTAGAGACCACATACCAGTGATTAATGTAACCCCCTTGACCCGGCCTAGACGCCCTACCGAATTGAGTGAGCTACATTAGGTTGTTGAAGCAAACCGAAGAAAAGTTGTGAAAAGTCGGTCCATTTTTTCATTTATCTTGTCTAGATGCAAGTTATTAATCTTACATGAACATACTTGCAACATGTGAAATTTTGAAGAAAACGAATCACAAATAGGCGGCCAATTGCATCACATTCATTACAAGGACTAAAACGTAAATACTTTAAATTATTGGTCCAAAATTGAAACTAAAGTTACCAATCCTCAATTAGTCCATTTACATGCCCACTTTTCAAATTTCAAGTCAATATGATCATCTATGTGCATTAAATTACATTTGCAAAACTTAGGGACTAAAACGCAAGAGACCATAAATTGGTTACCATGACATTACCTATAAAAAACCGCCTCTCGTACCGATACGTACATGGTCGTACCGATAAGGAGCAACAAATCATATCGATACACAATATACCGTATCGGTATGCCACGTCAGCTTGCACAATACAAAAGTCGTACTGGTACGAGCCCTTGGTGTTCCTGTACACGGGTTTTCCTTCAAAAGTGATTTTCCAGTAACGAGTCACCGTACCGATACGCCAAGATTAATTTTCTTGTCCGTACTGGTACTCCAATGCCCGTACCGATACTGACTGCCCTGTTTTGCCTAGCCGTACCGATACTGTCCCTTGCATATCGGTACGCATAGGCCTGTAATGTCATTTTCCTCAAAATTTTCACTTATAACTAGATGCATTTAGATCCTAGCAACTTGCATACGATATAAACATTCAACAATACATATACCAACACTTGTACCATGGTTTAGCAACAAAACAAGCTTATGCTACCATATGGTTTAATCTAGAGGCATGCTCTCTAAAACACTCCACCAACATACCAAAATGCTCAAATCAACATTTTCCAATACAAGCACCATACCAACATCACATTAATACCATATTCAACATGTTACGCTCATCAAAGAATGCCTTCCAAGCAAGACCATCTAGATGCATACCTAGGCAATCCACGTAACATCAACCAAAGGTAACGATGTCCAATATGATTAACAACATTAATCAAATTTTGAAATCACAGCATCACACATGCTCAAAACTAGGGAAAACATTAATTACATATCCCAAAATCCATGGTGAACACATTGCCTTATTAACCAGAAACATAATCCGAGTTCAAACTCAAATCTGCTTTGCCTCTTGGATCACTATGACTTTGCCTTTGCTACCCCATGCCTTAATGCTCTGCATCATTAGGAAAAAGAGAGCGTAGCCACACTTGCTTAGTGAGGATGCTCTTAAAACAATGATGCATTAAAACTCTTGAAAACCATCACTTGTTTCCAAACCATGCTTACAACCTAAGCAAGTTCCAATGATTCCAATTCAAAACATGCATATCGACCATATACAAAACAATATATATTCTACATGCTTAAACCCCAAAGCATTTTATACGAAACCATGCTTAAATCTCAAAGCATTAAATTCAAAACCATGCTTAAATCCCAAAGCATTAAAATAGATTCAACAATAGAATTCTCATATATTGGCATGTATAGACCGAATATACATTAAATATGTTACGGAGTCGTTTAAAGAAATCCGAACTTATAATAATTTATTTTTATACATATAAATCTTGTCTTTATTAATCTAACCTTTTTCTTGATTTTCTTGAAATCATAACTTATGTGTAGTTGGCTAATTTCGACCCTAAATTAGTTTGTAAAACTTATTCGTCAGTTATTAAAACGATAATGCATTTCGGGGTGAAAAATAGGTTCACGGCCTATGCCCTTTATTAATTTTAAAATCCTTATGCAATTATCGATAAATAAAAATTTAATCTGATTAAACACGATTTACTACCTTTTTAAGCTTACCGGTTATTCATATTAACAAAGTAAGCTTCCTTTCTACTTTTGTTTATTCTTTCATATTACTAATACCTTATCTTGCTTTATCCATACATGATTCATCATTAAAACTGATCAATTATCTATCGTTTAATCTAATTTAATGCATCATATACTACCAGTGGATAAATAATTACATACCTTTTGAATCATATTAAGATTACTTATACCAATTCTTTGTACCTTTAGCCCAAAAATTTTATATAGAGAGAAACTTAAGTATGCGAGATCGGTACTCCTAGAGTACACCGAAGTGACGATAAACATATAGACAAATAAAGTGGCGGTAACATATAGACACATAAGTGCCGGTATCATATAGACACATGAGTGTCGATATCATATAGACACATAAGTGTCAACATCATATAGACACATAAGTGCTGGTAAACATATGGATCCGAAGATCGGTGTGTAGCTACACGCAGTCCCAGACTACTAGACGTCTAATGGCATGTCACTATACTGTAACTCTCTATCATAAACTTGGGCAATAAATCTATATCAATAATTTGTAAATTATCATCTTGTAAATGATTCATATATCACCATTATTCAATAATAACTTGCCATAATAGAGCATAATAGGGCAGTTCATACTCTATCATATACTAACCTTTTTCCTTTGCTTGTAAAAATCATATAACTTATAAAAAATCATGCTATCATTTCAATAAAATCAAGTAAATAAAATTCTTAAAAGTCTACTAAAATACATTTCAAAACATATAAATGCACTCACCTGGGCCATTTATTAGCTTGCCTCACAAAGGTCTATTCGATCCTTTATTTCATAGTATCTCGAACCCTCTTTTGATTCAGATCAAACTTCATTAATCACAGGAATGTAAACAACAAATTGTTAGATTCAAATCTAAAAATTTCTCAATCATTCAAATATACAAAATTTCCAAAATTTTCTTCCTTCTTTGAATTGTTTGAAAACCCATTATGGTCCTTAGTGACCAATTTGAACTTCCATTAACCCCTTTCAAGCTTACTAATTAACCTTAGATACAAAATATATCAATTCTCATTTTCTGGCAGATTGCACTACCTTCAAAGAAATATTTCTATAAAATAATTTACAACTCGGAATTTGACTCCATTTGTTTTGAAAGAAACTAGATTCAATAAGCTTTTCACCCATATAAATTTATAGTCCAAATTCAACTTGTACGATTTATGGCGAATTTTCAAAGTCAATTATAGAGCTGGAATTCGGAACAGACTGGTGCTTTATTTTCTGACCTTTCGTCACTTAAAAATTCATATCTTTCTCCTCGAAACACGAAATCAGTTTCCGTTTGTTGGAAACGAAACTAGACAAACAAATCTTTAAATTGGTATAAAATTCACCATCTAGCCATATTTTTAGAATTTATGATGAATTTTCAAACTTACTGCCATAATCTAGTTTTCTACACATCTTCCATAAATAAATTTCAAAATTTTATACTAACTTCTCCTTACTTCTTTAATTTTGAATTTAGTCCAATTGCTTGCCTTAAACCACCAACTCATCACCTTCTTCACCAAATAATTATTCAAAATAATTCTCCCTTATTTTTCATTATTTGACAAAATAGTCACTAAAATGCAAAGATAAGGATTCAAGCTTCTTAACTTTGCAAATTAGTCCTCAATTCAACATTACTACCTTAACTCCATCATTACAACTAAAAATCAGATTTATCCCCCATACAAAACTTCATTTTTGATTTGGTCACTTAACTTTGACAATTTGTCAAAATGGACACTAATTCGATTCAACATCAATTTAACATTCTAACTTCAATTTCATGTCTCTAACATCATTAATAACATAAATACACACCAGAATCATAAAAATTAGATTTGGTCCTCTAACTTTTAAACTTGCCAAAATGGTCCATATACCTTTAACTTAGGGTTTTGCTTCCAAATAACAATTCAAGCTTACTAGATCATTAATTCAACATTACAAACCCTAAATTAAACTTTAATCCATAAACCCTAATCATCTTCATAAAAATCAAAACATGTAGAGCTTAAATCCCAACTCAATATCATGATTTTAACATCACACTAACTTGATTTCAACTTGAATTCAATCATGAAATCATAAAATCTCAAGAGCCCCAATTGATCCATAAACCCTAATTTCTTTCTCATGTAAATTCTCATCAATCAAGCATGAATTCCATGAATTATTGATATGAAAAGATAGAACTTGAAGAGTAGAACAACTTTACAGTTGAAGAGATTACCTGAAAACCGAGTTTCGGGGCTTGAATCGAGCTTGGAAAAATTTTCTCTTTCTTTCCCTAGCTCTCATGTTTTTGGTTGGAAAATATGAACTCATCTTTTCACCATTATTTTACACATATAACTATTAAAAGAATATTAAATTCATTTAATAGTGAAATTACAATTTTACCCTTTTTATCCAATGGTTGAGATTGATTTTATCATCAATCAAGGGCCAAGATTTAATCTTCCATTTCCTCTTTCCAAAATTGACATTATAACTTTTTAAATATTTCAAAATTGCCATTAGGGACAAATGACCAATTTGCCCTCTAACTAGTTTTTATTTACTAGTTTGCCATTCTTGAAAAAATTCAACTAAGTCTAGTTGGAATCCAACCAACTATAATAAAATATTCATAAAATAGTATTTTATGACTTTTCCATGGCTTTTGGATCAACCTTTGAAATTTTAGTTCAATCTGGTTTCCCAATATTCATAAAATACTTATACCGCGATTTTACCTTTATCGAGCTGTCGGATTTATTCCAATAATTCTATATTTCTATATTCGGGAAATCCACAATATCATCTCATAAAATTTTCTTCTCCTAAGATCTTAGACTGAATTTTCTTAACTCATTCTATTTTCCCGATACTTATCGAAAATCTTCATAGAATAAAATTTCTCTTAGAATTCCTTTATCCATAATCCATATGAATATTCTCTACTCTTACTGAGTCCAAAATATCGATCAGAAACACTTTTATGGGACCTTCCCGGAGGTCACCCATCCCAATATTTCCCTGACCTGAGCACGCTTAACAATTTTATTCGATCCAAATTCGGTACCTTTTACTACATCTTAATTCTTAAAACCGATATCAAGGTACTTATTTCAATCCGATTCACTCTTATACTGAATAAAATTACTTATTTGAGAAATTTACACTTTAGTCCCAAAACTTTTCCAAAGTTTATACTTTAACCCCAAAACTTTCAAAATTTACATTTTGGTCACTAGCCAAAAATTTGAGATATTACACAGATAGTCAACCACTATCCTTGATTAGCCGTCCGCTAATCTTTAGTTAACCGGCTATTAGCCTTACACATTGAGCTTTCACATATATTGGCAATTTTAGTAACCACGGATAGTCGACGATTATCCTTAATTAGTCGACCACTAATCCTTTGTTAACCGACTGTTAACTTTACACATCGGATACACGGACCTCCCTTAATGCCCAACCATCATCAAGACCACACCATGCCGACCACATGAGTTAACCACCTTGCCGACCGCAAGTTTTACATCAACAAGGGGAATCAACCGCTCAACCCAAGTGATAACAACATAGTCCTTGTAGCCGACCGCTATACCTCAAGGACCCTTAACCACGATCGATTTTTAAACATATTATAGTGCACTTTGTCCTATGGCATGTCAACTATATCCGAATGTTTTCTCAACTTGTCACATAGCCAATATATCATTTACAAAACCATTTAGTCACTGTTTTACAATGCATTACACAAAGTCCCCACATTTGCAAATCACATTGCCATAGCAACATCACATTCCTGACCGAAATAGAAACCAATGCTCACTAGCATTCAATATACTTTTAAACCATTGCATATGTACTTTAAAATCATGCATTTACAGTAAGTAAAACAAACCACGTTTACGACTAAAACATGAATCATACATGCTCATATCTGAACCGATATTAAAGAGCAAAGGAGGGAAACTTACTTCCAAGCTTAGGTAAGTGTTTCAAACTTAACCTAAACTTCCAAAACCACTTTCAAACCCTTGAAAGACTTTTAAGACTGTTTCCACTCACCGATTTCACTTTGCCTTGCTTGCTACCGCGAAACAAGCTCCTAGCAAGCCACAAACCACCTCAAGATGCTATGCCTCGATTATCCCTTGTTTTGGCCACACAAAACCAGAGGAATCATGCATTAAAATGCATCCAACTCTCTGTTTCAAACCAAAATCCCGCAGCTCTTAAGATGCCCACTCAAAACTCATCCAAAATCTACCAAACTCAACCTCAAACACTTCTCAATCTTAACCCAGCCATATTACAATGATTCACTACATCAAACTTCATCAATTAACATCTAAAAACCCTTTTATAACATCCTTTTACTTCAAGCAATTATTAAACTCCAAAAACCATTAACTAACAATTAGAGATTTAATCAATTTCGGAATTCCAATGTTAAAAACAACTTATCCACAATATAACACATCCAAAATAAGATTCAAATCAATCATTAACACTGAAAAAGCAAATCCAATTCGAAAATCACAAGATTTCATCAAATAAACCTCAATTAAGCAAAATTCCATAATTAATTAATTAAAACCTATTAGAAACACGTGTAAAAAGTCAAGAAATTGGGAATTTCAATAAAGAACCTTTCATTAGAGGAGAAGAATGAAACTTACCTCCAATGAGTGAGTTTCCCCTTAATTGGATGTTTTCCTCTTGAAAAACAATGAGATTCAATAAGATTTTTGAGAAATCAAGTTAAAGAATCATTTAGAAAATCAAAGGATTAAGAAACAAGATCATTACCTTGAATCTCTGATAGGAAAAAAGAGTGTTTGGCTGCGAGTATTTTGAGAGAAAAGATGAGAGAAAGAAAGTTACGTCAAATTGTTTTCAGAAATTGCATTTTGGTCACTAGCCAAAATGTCACCCTTCCAAAGCTTGTTTTCCAAAATTTCTTTCACCAATATTTTTAATATATTAAAATAGTATTTTTAAACATTTTCCCATATTTTTATATTTTAGAAAAATATCTGCTCTCGAATTCGACTCGAATCTCCAACCTGATCCACCGGACCGTCTAACTAGCCTTAAACCGCTAGGCCCAAAACTGGGGTATTGAAATTAAAGAAATCCTAACAATTCTAACACAATCATCCACAAAAGTCGATAGGCATGCTCCCTAATCAACATCCAAAACATAAATCCATCCACATCTCAAGCGCTTTAAGCCTATTACAGACCCAAACCAACATATGATACTTTTTTGCTGCCTTTCAAACCACTAATCTGCATTGATGATAAAGAGAGCCTAAGCACGTAATGTTTAGCGAGGAGCACTCAAACACAAAATATCATCCGATGCATTTTAAAACCGGTTTATTCCCAAAACCATTCACAAACATTTTATTACAAATACCATCATGCCTTACTTTCAACACATGCACTTAATCATTTTCAAAACATGCATACTAAACAATATGCAACATGTATCATGGATCCTACAGCATAATCCCTTATGCCACCCTCAATTTAAGCCTTCCCATGCATAACATCCCATATGCAAAGCTTAAAGAGTATTCACATGTATAAATCACATTATACAACAATCCATCAACATGATACATCAATTCATTATATTGGCTTACAAGTGATCCTTTCTCTCTCTCATTTCTTTCATCAAGCCACATCGGATACACAGATTTCCCAAGTGATATCCCAATCACTTAACAGCTCAATGACATGGAGTAGATGTAACACATGCATTACCTCTACACTACCATGGCTCATCCTCTAATTTGGAGTAAACGCCTCCAATGCATCACATATACAGTTGCAGCCAGATTAAAAGCCATTGAAGCATTACCTCAACAATATTAGGGTTCATATGGTCATAGTAACTACTTTCAACATATCACCTCTACAAACAATGGACGACTTATTATAGTGCACTTTAAATCCTATGGCCGGCCAATTATATCCGATAACATTTCTATGAAATTTTCAAACCATCACTTGCCAATATAATTTGTTCCATTAACATCAACTCATTGTTTTCATATGCATCAATTAAAACTATTTTCTCAATGCTTTCAATCAAGTATTACCAAAGTTAAAAAACATTATCAAATCATGCATTACTTCCAAATGCATCAACATCATTTCATAACCATTTTCCAGCATTAAACCATGCTCAAATCATGCATAAATAGTGAGTATTATATCTATAAAACAAGTGCATAAAATCCATTTGCCAAACCGAGTTCAAGAGAGAATTAATCATTTACTTACTGAGAGCTTAGACCAGTATTTCAAGCTCGATCTAAACTCCCAAAAACAACTTTCAATCCTTTTAAAAGCTATAAATCACGTTTTCACTCATCGACACGCAAAGCCTTGCTTGCCGATTCGATAAACATACGTCCAAAGCTTCCGAAACATCTGTTCAAGCTTGAGAACCAACTCTCCCTATTTTATCCGTATAAAATAGAGGATTCAGTGCATCAAAATGCATTCAATAGACCAACAATATCAATTCGCATAAAACCTCAACATACTGTACTCAATTTCACTCCACAACAACTGATATCAACATCAAACATCTTCCAAACTTAACCCAGCTAAAACCTAACATTTTAACCCATCCATAAACATCAATTAACATTTAAAAACACATTAACATCATCCTTATACATCAAACATTCAATAAACCTCCACAACTCGAAAACTCATAACTAACAATCTAGAAAATTAGAGATTCACATAGTTTCGGGATTCCAATGTTAAAACCCACATGTTAACATTATTTAACATCAAAATCATAATTAGAATCAATCAAGAACTCACAAAACAGAGCCTATATGAAAATCCACCAATCTAATCAATTAACCCTTGATTAAACCAATTTTCCATAATTAAATCATCAAATCAAGTTAGAAATCATATGTAAAGGATCAATAACTTGGGAATTTCAGTAAAGAACCTTGTATTAGAGGACAAGAATGAACCTCACCTCTAATGGTTGCCTTTCCCCTTAATTGGATGAGTATTCTTCAGAAAAGAAGATCACATCAAATAGGTTTTGTTAGGAAACCATTAAAGATTAATTTGAAATCAAAAGAATGTTGACATTATGAGTTCACTTGAGAAAATTAAAGTGAAAAAGAGTGTTTGGCTGGAGAGAATTTGAGAGAAAAACTTTTGATGAAAAGTTAGTTACATCAAATTGTTTTTAGCCTTTTAATTATCCAATTAATTCTATAAGCCTTTTTATATTATTTTAAAATAATTTAAAATATCCAATTAAGGGGAAAATTATGATATTAGACTTTGGGTAAATAGCTCCTTAAAGATTCAAAGTTTTGACCCTTTTACAAAACAGTCGCCGAAAAGAATTTTAAAACTTAACATTTTTGTCACTAAAAAAATGTCCAATTTCGAAATTCCTTATTCCAAAATTAACTTTACCAAAATCATTTATATATTAAATAATGATTCTAGAATATTTTTCTATATTTTTATCTCACCTAAAAATATTTATTTCGAATTAAATCCAGAAACTAACTCGAATCCTCTAATCCAGTCCTTCAGACCGTCTAAACTACCTAGAAAACTCCTATGTAACGCCCTGGCTTTGGGCCTAGAGGTTTAAGGGTTGGTTAGACAGTTCGGTGGACCGGGTTAGAGATTTGAGTCAGATTCGGGAATAAATATTTTTGAGTAAGATAAAAATATGGAAAAATGGTTAAAAATCATATTTAAATGTATGAAAAATATTGGTGAAATTAATTTTGGAAAATTGGATTTGGAAGGGTGACATTTTGCTTGGTGACCAAAATGTTTTTTTTAAAACTATTTTTAAAAAGTGACTAAATTGTAAAGGATCAAATTCTTAGAATCCTTAAGGAGATATTTTACCAACTTTTTTTGGGTGGTTTCTCCCTTCGATTAAGACTTTTAACATGTGTTTTATCATTAATTAAAAGTGAATTTATAATGAAAATGTAGTTATTGATTTTAAAGAAATTTGACGTAAACTTTTCTCTCCGCTTCTTTTCTGCCAAACTCTCTTGTTTTCATCAAAATCCAGAGGTGAGAGATCTATTTTCATGGATTCTTGTTTCATAATTGATTCTTTATCTTTGATTTACAAAACCTTATTGAAATCTTATGTTTTTCAAGCTTTAATCAATCAATTGAGGGTGGGAAATCACACAATAGAGGTAAGGTTCGTTTTCTCCTCTATTGAATGGTTCTTTATTGATATTCCCAAGTATTTGATCCTTGATTTATGATTTATAATCTGATTTTATGTTTTTATGATGATTATTTGATTAAATTGCGTTTAATTGGTGAAATTGAGGGAGATCCGTATTGGATCTATTTTTCAGTGTTGAGGATTGATTTTAAACATGTAATGAATGTTTTATAATGTGGATAAGTCGTTGTTAACATTGGAATCCCCAATCTCCAAGAATCTTTAATTATTTAGGTTGTTAGATTTGTGTTTTTGAGGTGTTGTGGTGGCTGTTTAGTTGCTGTAGATAGAAGGATGATGTAATTCCATTTTTAAGTGTTGATTGATGTTAATGGAAGTGTTAGATTGATAGTTTGTGGCTGGGTTGTGTTTAGAAAGAGTTAGATGATGATTTTGGTTGTTGTGGTTGGGTAATTGTGAAAGAATTGTTGATGCCTGTGAGGAATGCTACAATAGAGGTTTGTATGCATTGAGATGCATTAATCCTCTATTTTTATGTGGTTAAAATATGGGAGGCTGGTCCGGAAGCTTTAGAGGCTTCAGATGCTTGAAGTCGCGTCGGCGAATTGAGGTTTCACGTATCGGTGAGTGAGAACGTGGATTTCATCTTTGAAATGATTTAAAGGTGGTTTATGGGAGTTTAATCTTAGCTTGAAATGTTGGTTTAAACTCGGAAGTAAGTATAAAGTGGTTGTCTCTCTAGGTCGTGCTTGTGACTTGGTTTTACGCACATGTTTTGAATTACATGATACCTACTGTTTAAGCATGTTTTAAAGTATGTGAGATACTGTTTTAATTATGAAATGTTGAAGGATGCACATGGTAAGCGAACCTTGTAAGTATGTGGAAATACTTGTTGAAAAGCATGGTTTGTTGCTTTGGAAAAAGGTTTGGTTTAATGCATATAAAAACAGTGAGGTATGTGGTTAATTGTGAATTATATTGACAAGTGACATGGTTTAAAAATGTTATCGGATATAGTTGGCCGGCCATAGGATTGATAGTGCACCATAAAGAGTCACCTTGGATGTCGAGGGGTTTTATCCGGTGTACCGAATACTCCATCCAAGTACCCTAACATTTGAGGGTTATATGGTACCGTAAACTCCCGTTAGTGGATTAAGCATCTAATTGAGGGTTGCGGTTGGTGTCCCCATGGGTTGTAAGTGTACCCGATTGTAATGTATCGTGATTGTGATTGTATCGCTATTTCGGTTGAGATGACTTGAAGTGTTGTGAGGACACTTGTTGAATCCGTGTATCTGATGAACTATTTTGTAATGGAACTTGGTTAATGATCACTTGTGAGCCAATATAATTGTAGATGTGTCATGTAATGGTTTATGTTGTATAATGTGATTTATACATGTTTACTCTTTAAGCTTTGCATATGGTTTGTTATGCATGAGAAGGCTCAAATTGAGGTTTAGCAGTGGGATTTGTTGTTGGTTAATGACACATGTTGCATATGGTTTAATATGCGGGTTTTTGGAAGTGTTAAGTGCATGGTTTTCAAGGCATGATATTTTAAATGATGAATAAAGTGATGTCTAAAGGATGATTGAAATGAGATTCCAATGTGTTGGTGAGAAATGGTTTTAAATGCATTGATGGTGTGTTGTTTTTGAGCACTCCTCACTAAGCCTAGTGTGCTTACGCTCTCTTCGTTCATCAATGCAGAGAATTAAAGCTTTTGAGGCAGCGAGGAAGCAAGGGATCGTCAAAGACTTGATACTAAAAGTATGTTTTGAATTAGACTATAAGTAATAAGGGCAATGTGGTTTCCGTTGTTGTTTCTGGAGGTGTTTTGTTAAACTTCCTTTTTGAGCAATGTTGTTTTGCTGCTCTTGGTTTGTAATTGGCCATTATGGATTGTTTGTGCTGATGGTTTAAGACTTCATGCTTTTCTTGGCTTGATTTCTAGGAAGCATGCATCTAGATTTACATTTGAAGTATGATGCCATGAAGGTTGATGACTCTGTGATGTTTTGTTGTGGTTTGTCTCTGGAATGCGTTGGATTCATGTTAGAAGCATGTTAGGGTGTTTTGGTATGTTTGAAAGCATGTTAAACTAGCGACATTTTAGGTCTAGACGTATCGGTACGCGTGTCCCTATTTTGGTATGGGTAAGCCATTTTAGGCTTAGCATATCAGAGCACAGGCAAGTGTTTTGGTACGGGTAAGCCTTTTTGGTATGCGTAGAACTATTTCAGTACGCGTAGAATTGTTTTGGTATAGGGTATGTACATTTGGCAAAGCGTATCGATACGCGAGAGCGTATCAAAATGATATTTGGCTACTGGAATTTGGGGGTTTTGAAATAGCAATACCTTATGATACGCATGTAAGTGTACCAATACTACTACCGTTAATTCAGTTATTTGGATGTTGTGAAGTTTTGCTTTCTTACGTTTTAGTCCCTAAATTTTGTGGATACAATTGAATGAGTATGGATGAATATTTTGAGATGAAATTCAACATGCATGCATGAAACTAGACTAATTGAAGGTTGGTAACATAAAAATGGGAAAGTTCTTGTAATTTTTTGGAATTGCAATTTGGTCCCAAAATTGCAATTGTGCCTAATTGGATGACGATTCGGTGCCCGATTGAGTTAAGCTTTCACTTGCGGTCAGCATGAACACATATGATAACAATTTGCATCTAGATAAGATAAAATGAAAAAATGGATGCATTTCGAGTTTCTTCTCTACGGATTACCTCGGTAAACCTAATGTAGCTCACTCGGTTCGGTCTTGCAATTAGGACGGGTCAAGGGGGTTACATTTGGTGGTATCAGAGCCAGGTTTGTGATAATTGGGAGTTGGTATGGTTGTAATGTTGTTGTGGATTGTAAATTTTTGTTTGCTATGCACGGTGGTTGTGATATGCACGTTGATTGCTTTATGCTATGTTGGGGGTAAATTTGGGAAACCAATTGCCTTATTATTATAGTCTGAAATGTTTTGGTTTTGAAATGGAAGTATTGGATCCTTGCTTAAGCTGGCCTAATTGTTTTGTTTTTGGTAAAATATTAAGCCTTAGATATATTTCTAGCATGATGGGATTGAGAAAAGAGTTGTGATCTGGTACAATTGCTGCTACCATTGTGCAAGGAAATGAGAAGGATGTTGTACCTCCTGAAGGGTTGCAGCCGCTCCCACCTAATCCACCTGCGAAAGTGGAGTAAGTACCACCTGTGCTTGCTGGGCCAGGGATAGGTGACATGGCACCATTGATTCAGGCCATAACCGGTGCAGCTTAGGTAGTAGTTACGGGTGTTCATGTGCCGGCACTATTGGTTGGGCAGACAGGTTTGCCGTCAGAGCGTCTTTGCAGTCTGGGCAGAGTTGAGTTTTGTGGCCTAGCACCAGAGGCTTCTGAGGATTGGTTGGCCAGTACAGAGAGGATACTGGGTCAGATGGGTTGTACAGATGCCTGCAAGTTAGGTTGTATTGTGTCCCTATTGTAGGGAGATGCCTATAGCTGGTGGACCACTATAATAGCTGGGATGGAATCTGATGATATAACTTAGGAGTTCTTTTATGAAGTTTTTCAGTAAAACCACCTGGGGGTCTAGTATTTGGATGAAAGGAAGAGAGAGTTTATGGCTCTAGTGTATGGCGGTATGTCTATTTCTGAGTATGAGGTGAAGTTTGTGAGGTTGAGCCGATATGCACCTGAGTTGGTTCCTGACGAGCGAAAACGATGTTATCATTTTTGCTATAGGCTTGTGCAAGAGGTTAAGACATACATGCTTGCTCCTAATTATACAGATTTTGACGTATTGGTTACGCGAGCCAAGGATATCAAGAAGAATCTTGGTTTGCTTAAGGGTCTCGAGGTCTTAGCTCTAGTAAGAGGGTGGCAGATCCTAGTTTTGGCAGTGGTCAGGCCAAGAGACACTGTGATAAGAGATATCGCCCTGATCAAAGACGCGGTGGAAGTGTCGTTGGGCATGGAGTGCAGGGGCAGGGTACCCAGGTTAGAGCTCCGCATAATACCTGTTGAGTCTGTGGATCACGTGATCATTTGAGGCAAGATTGCCCATGTTTGGCCAGAGAGGGTCAGGCACTTGAGGCTATTGTGGCCAATGCTTGTTAGAGTTGCGGGTCTGGCGACCATCTGAGGCATGATTGTCCTTTGTTAGCTGGAGGTAGGCAGGGTACTACACTTGTTGTTGCTCCACAGAGAGGACGTGGACATGGCCATGGTTAGTTTCAGCGCAGGGATGATGGGCAAAGGACTATGGCTCATACAGTTGCTATCCAGCCTGATGGAGGTGGACCAGCTAGAGTGTATACGCACCATGAGGGTCGCAATGACTCTGATGTGATTGCAGGTACATTCACTTTACAGACATTGCCATTGTATTCATTGGTTGATTCTAGTTTTACCCATTTATATATCCTGAGTGAGCATGCACAGTTGCTTGATATACTTGTTGAAATTCTTAATGTGGGTTAGAGTGACCAGTTCTCTTGGGGAGACAGTCATGGTTAGGAAGTTGTATCATCGATGTCTGCTGATGGTTCAGGGACATGTGTTTGACGTGGATTTAATGGAGTTTCCATTCCACAGTTTTGATGTTATTTTAGGGATAGATTGGTTGACCAAGCATAGGGCTATAGTAGATTTTGATACCAAATGAATATCCCTGAGTTTGTCAGATGATTTCGAGGTGGTGGTTGTGGGTAAGAATGCTAAGTTCTTGTCTAATGCTGTTTCGGCTTTAGAAGTGAGATGAATGATGGATTCTGAATGTGAGGCTTTTTTAGCCTATGTTTTGAATCTTAGTTCTGAGTTGAGGGTGCAGGATATTCGTACGGTATGTGAGTTTTTGCGTGTTTTTTCTGAATAGTTGCGAGGGTTGCCACTGGATTGGGACGTGGAGTTTGGCATTGAGGTTTATGCGGATATGACAGCCGTGTCAATTGCTCCGTATCGCATAGCCCCAAAGGAGTTGAAGGAATTTAAAATGCAACTGCAAGAGTTGCTTGATCGAGGGTTTGTTAGACCAAGTATTTCACCGTAGGGTGCACCAGTGTTGTTTGTGAAAAAGAAGGATGGTACATTGTGGATGTGTATAGATTATCGGCAACTGAACAAGTTGACGATAAAGAATGAGTATCCTCTGTCGCGAATTGATGATCTGTTTGATCAGTTTATGGGTGCTTCTGTGTTCTCTAAGATAGATTTGAGGTCTGGGTACTATTAGTTGAAGGTGAAGTATGTGGATGTACCCAAGTCAACTTTTCGTATGAGGTACGGGCATTATGAGTTTTTGGTGATGTCGTTTGGTTTGACCAATGCACCAATTGGTGTTCAATGAGTTTTTGGATCAGTTTGTGGTTGTGTTTATTAATGATATTCTTGTGTACTCTCGCACTGAGGAGGATCATGATAAGCATTTCAGATTGTGCTTCAGATGTTGTTGGCTAATCAGCTTTATGCCAAGTTAAGCAAGTGTGAGTTCTGGCCTAGGGAGGTTGTTTTCCTCGGGCATCTGGTGTTGACTGAGGGGATTCGTTTTGATCCGTACAAAATTGAGGCTGTGATCAGTTGGAAAACGCCTAAGTCTGTGTCAGAGGTTCAAAGTTTCCTAGGGTTGGCCGGTTATTACCGTAGGTTTGTTGATGAATTCTCCAGTATAGCTGCTCCGTTAACAAAGTTGCTGCAAAAGAACATTCGCTTTGAGTGGACGGAGGATAGGCAGTGGGCTTTTGAAAGGTTGGAGGAAGCTTTGACACGAGCTCTAATTTTGATTCAGCCAAAATCAGGGAAAAAGTTCATTGTCTATAGTGATGCATCCTATGTTGGGCTCGGTTGTGTGTTGATGTAGGAAGGTAAGGTAGTTGCCTACGCGTCTAGATAGTTGAAGGTGTAGGAGCGTAATTACCCTACTCATGATTTTGAACTCGCCGCAGTTATTTTTGCCTTGAAAATCTGGAGGCATTACCTTTATGGTGAGAAGTGTGTAGTTTATACGGATCATAAGAGTTTGAAGTATCTTATGTCGCAGAAGGAGTTAAATCTTAGGCAACAAAGATGGTTGGGATTGCTCAAAGATTATGATATTACCATCGAGTATCACCCGGGTAAGGCTAACTTTGTGGCTGATGCTCTGAATAGAAGAGCTATTGTAGAATTGAGGGCTATGTTTGCTAGGTTGAGCATGATGCGTGACGGTGGGTTGTTGGCTGAGTTGCAAGTAAAACTATCCTTGTCATAGTTGATTAAAGAGAAGCAATCGCGTGATGAGAGTTTGGTACCGCATGTGAAGGATATCATGGATAGAAGTCTTACGAATTTTCATTTCAATGACAATGGGGTGTTGTGTTGTAAAGGTCGGATGGTGGTGCCTGATGATGAAGAGTTGAGGCGTACCATTCTGACTGAAGCGCATGCTGGTCCTTTTTCTATGCATCCCGGTAGTACTAAGATGTATCAGGGTTTGAAGAAAGAGTACTATTGGGTTATTTTGAAGAAAGATGTTGCTAATTTTGTGGCTCGATGCATGGTATGTCAGCTAGTAAAGGCTGAGCACAAGTTTCCTTTTGGGTTGTTATAGCCGTGGAGGATACCAAAAAGGAAATTAGAAAGAATTACCTTGGATTTTGTGCCCGGGTTGCCTTTGACTCCGACCAAAAAAGATTCTATTTGGGTGATTGTTGATCGGTTTGCGAAGTGTGCGTATTGTGTGCCAGTGCATACGACGTATACCTTGGATAGGTTGGTCTATATGTACATCTCTAAGATTGTGCGTTTGCACGGGGTGCCCAAATCTATAGTTTTGGATAGAGATCCGCGCTTTATAGCAAGGTCTTGAGAGTATTTGCATCGTGCTTTGGAAACACGACAAAATTTTAGTACTTCATATCATCCTCAGACGGATGGTCAATCGGAGCGCGTGATCAGGTCTTGGAGGATATGTTGAGATATTGTACCATTGAGTTTCAAGAAACATGGGAAAAAAGTTTCCTTTGGTGGAGTTTGCTTATAATAACAATTATCAGGTTAGTATACAGATGGTACCGTATGAGGCTTTGTATGGTAGAAAGTGTCGTACACCGTTGTATTGGGCTGAGGTTGGAGAAAAACACATTTCGATGCCTGATATGTTGAAAGACACCAATGAAAAAGTGAAGTGGGTATATGAGCACTTGAAAGCGGCTTCGGGTCGTCAAAAATCCTGTGCGGATTTAAAGCGTAAGGATATAGAATATGTTGTTGTTGATCGAGTGTTTTTGAAGGTGTCACCTTAGAAGAAGGTGATGTGTTTTGGGCAAAAAGGGAAGCTTAGCCCAAGGTTTATTGGACCATATGAGATTGTTGAGCGTGTGGGTCCAATTGCTTATCGTTTGAGGTTACCTCCTGGGTTGGAGAGGATTCATGATGTGTTTCATGTGTCGGTGCTACAGAGGTATCGGTCAGATCCATCGCATATTATGCCAGTGGAAGATATTGAGCTGAGATTGGATTTATCTTATGATAAGGAACCAGTAGAGATCCTTGACACCAGTAGTAAGGTTCTGCGTGGTATGACAGTTGAGCTTGTTAAGGTGTTGTGGAGGCACCGCGGTGTTGAAGAGGCCACATGGGAAAGCAAGTCAGATACGTTGAAATAGTTTTCGCATCTGTTTCCTCCAGGTAAATTTCGAGGACAAAATATCTTAAGTGGGGGAGAGTTGTAACGCCCCGTTTTTTGGCCTGGTAGTTTAAGGGCTGGTTAGACGATCCTGTGAACCGGGTTAGATATTCGAGTCAGATTCAGGAATAAATATTTTTGAGTAAGATAAAAATATGGAAAATGGTTAAAATCATATTTAAATGTATCGAAAATATTGGTGAAATCAATTTTGGAAAATTGGATTTGGAAGGAGCTGTTTTACCAACTTTTGGCTGGTGGTTTCTCCATTCAATTAAGACTTTTAACATGTGTTTTAATCATTAATTATAAGGGATTTTATAATGAAAATGTAGTTATTGATTTTAAAGAAATTTGACTTAAACTTTTCTCTCCGCTTTTTTTCTGCCAAACTCTCTTGTTTTCATCAAAATCCAGAGGTGAGAGATCTATTTTCATGGATTCTTGTTTTATAATTGATTCTTTATCTTTGATTTACAAAACCTCATTGAAATCTTGTGTTTTTCAAGATTTAATCAATCAATTGAGGGTGGGAAATCAGACAATAGAGGTAAGGTTCGTTTTCTCCTCTATTGAATGGTTCTTTATTGATATTCCCAAGTATTTGATCCTTGATTTATGATTTATAATCTGATTTTATGTTTTTATGATGATTATTTGATTAAATTTAGTTTAATTGGTGAAATTGAGGGAGATCCGTATTGGATCTATTTTTCAGTGTTGAGGATTGATTTTAAACATGTATTGAATATTTTATAATTTGGATAAGTCATTTTTAACATTGGAATCCCCAATCTCCATGAATCTTTAATTATTTAGGTTGTTAGATTTGTGTTTTCTAGGTGTTGTGGTGGCTGTTTAGTTGCTGGAGATATAAGGATGATGTAATCCTATATTTAAGTGTTGATTGATGTTAATAGAACTGTTAGATTGATAGTTTATGGCTAGGTTGTGATTAGAAAGAGTTAGATGATGATTTCGGTTGTTGTGGTTGGTAATTGTGAAAGTATTTTTGATGTTTGTGAGGAATGTTGTTGCGGTGGTTTGAATGCATTGAGATGCATTAATCCTATGTTTTTATGTGGTTAAAATAGGGGACGTTGTTCAATGCATTAATCCTATGTTTGAATGCATTAAGATGAATTAGAGGTTGTTAGTTTTGAGGTTTTGTGTTGTAATTATGGTTGTTAGGTTGTTGGAGGTGGTAGGTTGTCCTGGATCTGTTTTTAGATGTGTTTTGGTGTTGAAATGATGCTAGGTTGATAGATGTTGGCTGGGTTGTGAATCGAAGTGCTTTGGTCTTGATTTTGGTTGTTGTGGAGGGTTAATTGTGAGGGTGTTGTGGAAATCCGAGGAGGATTGTGTTTGCTGTGTTTAGAATGCATTATGATGCATTAATCCTATATTGTTTTGTGGTAAAAATAGGGGAGGTTGATCCGGAAGTAATTGGAGAAGCGTTGGAGGCTTCTGATACTTGATTTTGCATCGGTGAATCGAGGTTTTGCATATCGGTGAGTGAAAGTGTGGTTTAAAGCGTTTTGATGTTTTGGAAATAGAGTTTTGGGAGTTATGGTAGAGCTTGAAATGCTTACCAAGACTCGAAAGTAAGTATAAAGTGGATATCTCTCTCAGTCGTGCTAGTTTGAAATGGTTTTATGCACTTGTTTTAATTTACATGTTACCTACTGCTTAAGCATGTTTTAAAGTATTTGATACACTGGTTTTAAGCATGAAATGCTGAAGGATGCACATGGTAAGTGATCCTTGTAAGTATGTGGTTTATACTTGTGGTTTAAAGCATGGTTGTTGCTTTGGAAAAGTGTTTTGGTTAATGCTTGTTTAAAATAGTGAGGTAAATGTTAAATGGTTAATTATTTTGGCAAGTGATGTGGTTTTAAAATTGTTATCGGATATAGTTGGCCGGCCATAGGATTAAGTGCACTGTAAAATAAGTCGCCTTGGATGTTGAGGGGTTTATATTGTGTACCGAATACTCCATCCAAGTACCCAAACGGTGGAGGGGTTTAACGGTACCGAATACTCCCATTAATGGGGTTAAGAATCTAACCGATGAGAGGGATGGGTTTCCCTGTGGGTTGAAAGTGTACCCGATTGTTATTGTACCGCAATTGTGATTGTATCGCTATTCCGGTTGAGATGGCTTGAAGTGTTGGGTTAACACTTGTTGAATTCGTGTATCCAATTAACACTTTTGTTAATGGACTTGATACTAATCACTTGTAATCCAATATAATTGTTAATGTATCATTGAAATGTTTTATGTTGTATAATGTGATTTATACATGTTTCTCCTTAAGCTTTGCATTTGGTAGTAATGCATGAGAAGGCTTAAGTGGAGGGTTAGCAATGAGATTTGCTGTTGATTAGTGATACATGTATCATATGGTTTATTATACTGGTTTTAATGATATAAAGTGCATGTTTTCAAAAGGGGCATGATGATGATGTTTTTTAAAGGATGGTGTTAAATAAATGGTTTTAAATGCATTTATGGTGGTTGTTTGGAGCATTCCTCACTAAGCCTTGTGTGCTTACGCTCTTGTTGTTCATGAATGCAGATAATTGAGGTCTTGGAAGACAGCAAGAAGCAAGGGGATCTCGGCAAGACTTGTTTCCAAAGTATGTCTTGGTTTAGACTATAAAGAATAAGGGTAATGGGGGTACCTATTGTGTTTTGGGAGATGTTTTGTGGAACTCCCTATTTGAGCATGTTTATTTAGTTGCTTTTGGGTTGTAAATGGCCTTTAGAGTTTGTTTTGATGCTGGTTTACCATTTTGACATGTTGCTTGGATGGAAATTAGAAGCAAGCCTATAGAATCTCTTTGTTGGACGATGTCATATTGCGATGTTGAATTTGTGAAGCCTAAATGATTGTGGTATGCTTGGTATGCTAGGCAGTTTTACTATAATTTAGCTTGGCAGTTTTACTTTCATTACATTTTAGTCCCTGAAACTTGTCCATGAGATTGTATGAGCATGAATGATCAAATTGAGATGAAGGTTTGAAATTCGACTAATTAAAGATTGGTAACTTAAAAATGAGTTTTAATCCATAAATTTTTCTGTACTTGTGATTTGGTCCCTAATTTGCAAATGTGATAAATTGGATGTCAAATTGATGCCCGATTGAGTTGGGGTTGCACCTAATGTTTGCATGAACATGCATGGTTAATAATTGGCATCTAGAAAGGATAAAAAGAAAAAAATGGACCGGGTTTGGTTGTATCTCTTCGGTTTGCTACGGCAAACCTAATGTAGCCTTCTTGATGTGGTTGGGCGTCTAGATCGGGTCGAGGGGGTTACAATCAACCCTCTACACTCGACCCCTCTCAGGCCCTATAAACGCTCTAATGGTAATCCTGGATTAGCTGTAGCAACCAGTGCTGGTGCAGGCACATGTACTCCAGCCACCGCAGCTTGAAAAGCTCCCATCATCGCCTGTATCAAAGGCGTCATATCACCCAACACTGGCTTAGCTGGTATAGGTGGTACTTTTTCCACACCCACTGGTGGATTTGGCGGAGGAGGTGGCAACCCCTCAATAGGCATAATATAATTCTCATTATCTTACATCCCCGCATTTGCATTAAAACGTAATTCTCTCTCAGTGGCATCGTAAACAGAAAGTCTAAGGCATGATAATACATCAAAACAAAAAATTAGTCAAACCTTAAGCAAGGATCCAAGACTTCTATTTCAAATAAAAACATTCCACATCAATAGTAATAAGGCAATGTGTCCCAAATGATACCCCAACATGGCATATTACACGTAATCAATCACCGTGTATATCAATCAACACAAATCACTCAACATATGAACCAAACAGCTTCCCAACAAACATAAGCCATAACCCACTCCCAACTATCATAACCTGTCTCTAATACCACCAAATGTAACCCCTCGACCCGGCTTAGACGCTTGACCGAACCAAGCGAGCTACATTAGGTTTGTCAAAGCAAACTGGAGAAAGATTACAAAAATTGGTCTTTTTTTTCTTTTATCTTGTCTAGATGCATATTATTAATCCAGGTGATCATGCTTGCAGCGAATGAAGTTACAAAGGAAATGGACCTCAGAAAGGCAACCAATTGCACACAATACATTTTTGGTACTAAAACATAAAACAGCTAAAGGACCATTACTGAAATTAGGGTTACCAATCCTCAATTAGTCAGATTACATGCTTGCATGTTAATTCTCAGCTCAATCCGACCGTACAAACACAAGCAATCGAATTCACAACAATCAGGAACCAAAATGAATAAATCAAAAACCTTCCAAAAATCCAAATAACTGAAATAACAGCTACCCGTATCGGTACACGGGCTAGTGTATTGGTATGCCTTGGCCACTTTATAAAACCCAGATTCTAGTAGCTCAAAACCGTACCTGTATGGCTACGCGTATCGGTACACCTTGCCATTTTGCTTTTACCCGTACTAAAACACTACCCCTCGTATCAAGACGATATGCCTAGAATGACTTACCCTATCAAAACGGCTATCCCGCGTATCGAAACACCATTCCTGGTATGGCTTATCTGTATTGGTACGGGGATACGCGTTCTAATACGCCTAGACCTAAAATGTCCACTTTTGTTGTTTTAACATATTTTGATGATTACCATTACACTTTAACATGCTTCAAACACTCAAGCAACACTACCAAGGATCGAACCTAATCATAGTAACACAAATCCAACATCAAATCATGGCAAACATGCTTTAAAGGTAAACTATAGGCATGCTTCCTAAAACCGCATTACTAAAAGTACCAAAACATATACCATATGCAAAATCTAGCAAACAATGCTTATTTCAAGTCCAAAGCAACAATATAAACTTGCTCAAACAGAGAATTGAACACTCAAACCCTCCCAATAACATTTAAGCCACATTGCTTTTATTACTACTTTAAAACTTAACAAACTTTGTAAAACCAAGTCTTGAAAGTTCCCTCCTTGCTTACTAGGCCCACTTGTACTCAGTCAATTTGCATTGATGGTAAAAGAGAGCGTAAGAAATCATTGCTTAATGAGGAGCGCTCAAAACACAAAGCATCATCCAATGCAAATTAAAACCATTTCAAAACCATCATGCCATTCTTTCAAAACATGCACTTAATCTTTCCAAAACCAGCATATTAAACCATATGCAACATGTGTCATGGATTCCACAACATTATCCCTTATGCAATTCCACCTACTTAAGCCTTTCCATGCATAACATCACATATGCAAAGCTTAAGGAGTAAAAACATGTATAAATCACACTATACAAACCAATCCATCAACATGATAAATTTAAAACATTATATTGGCTTTCTAGTGATCTATTATCATATACAACATTTCAAAATCAACTTTAACATCGGATACACAGATTTCCCAAGAGATTTTCCGATCTCTTCTAGCTCAATGGCATGGAGTTGTGAAACACATGCACCACCTCTACACCACCAAGGCTAATCCTCCAATTTGGAGTACACACACTCGATGCATCAACCTCTACAGTCAATGGCTAGAGTAAAAGCCATCTAAGTGCTACCTCAACAACATTGGGGTTCACATGATCAGAGTAATTACTTCTCGTACTACCTTTACAACCACGAGCGACTTATTATAGTGCACTTTAAATCCTATGGCTAGCTAATTATATCAGATAACATTTCCATAACATTTTCAATCCGTCACTTGCCAATATAATCCACTTTTATAAACATACCTCACTATTTTCATCTGCACCATTCATTATTTAATAAAATCATTATTTAATATGTAGACGATTTTGGTAAAAATCAATTTTGGAAAATAGGGTTTTGAAATTTGACATTTTGGCTAGTGACCAAAATGTAAAGAATGGAAAAACTGTTTTTAGTGATTGTTTTGTAAAAGGGCCAAAACTTAGAATATTTAAGGAGCTATTTGTCCAAAGTCTAATATAAGACTTTTTCTCCTTAATTGTCTATTTTAAAAAGGTTTTAAAGGGGTATAAATAGGCTTGGAGAATTAATTTTATAATTAATTTTCAAAAGTGAACTTTACGTAACTAACTTTTCTCTAAAAGATTTTCTCTCAAATTCTCTCCATCCAAACACTCTTTTCTTATTCAAAATCCTTAGGTAACCTCTTGATTTGTTCAATTTTTGATTTCAAATGAGTTTCTATGATTTCCTATCAAAACCTTATTGTTTTAATCTTGTTTTCTCATGTAAATCAATCCAATTAAGGGGAAAACTCAGCATTAGAGGTGAGCTTCGTTCTTCTCCTCTAATGAATGGTTCTTTACTGAAATTTCCAAGTTATTGATCATTTATAAATGTTTTTCAATGAGTTTTAATGATTTAATTATGGAAAATTGGTTAAATCAAGGTTTAATTGATGAGATTGATTGCCTTTCGTATTGGATCTATTTTGCTATGTTCTTGATTATACTAGAACATGATTTTGATAATTTATAATGTTAATAAGTTGGTTTTAACATTGGAATCCCGAAACTAGGTGAATCTCTAATTTTCTAGGTTACTAGTTATGAGTTTTTTAGGATTTGTGGATGTTTAATGAATGTTGGAGGTATAAGGATATTGAAAATTTGTTTTTGGATGTTAATTGATGATAATTGTTGGATTAAACCATTATGTTTTGGCTGGGTTAAGATTGGAAGGTGTTTGATGTTGTTTTCAGTTGTTGTTGAGGGAAATTGGTTAGAGTTTGATGAGGATTTGTGTGAATTGATGTTGTTGGGCTGTTGAATGTATTTTGATGTATTGAGTTCTCTGTTTTCGTGTGGTTAAAACATGGGAGGTTGATCCTCAATCTTGAGGTGAGGTTTCAAAAGCCTTAGAGGCTTGGATTCGCCTAGGCAATCAAGATTTTGCGTAGTCGGGGTGAGTGAGAATGTGGATTTCAGCTTTTGAACTGGTTTAAAGGTTGTTTTGGGAGTTTAAATTAAGCTTGTGTTGGAAAATGTGAGAAAAATGGTAACTTTGATCCATATTTTGAATAGGTAAGATGGAGATTCAAATAATAATTTTATGGGATCTTATTCTACTCCATGAGACCTTTACGATGGTATCTCGTATGCTCAAAACGATTAGTGATGAATGAGAAATTGATGCTCAAAGTATGGTAGTTGTGAATTGAGTAAGGAAGTGAAAACCCCCTTATCCCACATTGGTGGGATAAATAGCATGAGAAGTGTTTATATACATTTATCCTCTTGGTAGTCATTGAATTACTTAAATGAAAACCGTGCCTCATGCGCAAGCGCATGGGGAAGGATCAAAGCTCGTTGAACCTATTCGGTTTGGGGCACACCCGCACGACGTGGGTGACCCGAATGTCCGGACCGATCGGGCCCTTCGTGGACCTGCCAATATTTTACCCACTTCGAATAAATTTATCCTTATTATTGGCATATCTTTTTGAATATTCCGAAATTAAAAGGATAATTTATGGTTTCCTTTAAATTCGGATATTAAAAGGTAATAAGTACAGTTCAGGAGAATATTCTGTTTTAATATGATATTAACAGATTGTTACCGATTTAATTTGGTTAAATGGTTGATGACCATTAATTCAGAATATTATGATTTCCACATTTAACCTAGCCCACTCCCGTATAAATAGCATGTCATTCATTTGATTTTAACACAACGAAAACCACAAAACTTTTTCTTTGGTTTTACTTTGTGGGTTTTTAAAAAGTTGTTTTCAGTGGTAGGCAAAGGCAAGAGTAAGTTCGTGATCTCCGCGGCAGTGCAATTGTGGCTGATCATCTGTTGTTGTATCCTGGGAGATAGACGACCAACGAACTCAAGCACCATAGGAGTGGCCAAAAATCTATCTTAAGAAAACTGCGTTCCTACAGGCCTCAACACGTTTCCAACTCGGTTAAATCGGTTTGCTAATTTATGTAGGTTTTATCTTATTATGTTCGATTAAATATTTCAGTATAAGATTTATATTTATTGTTTTAATATTTCTATGATTAACGCGATTTTTCTAACAATCTTAAAATAGATTTAAGTTCGAATCCAAGATGAACATCATGCTTGTATAGAATAGTGCCATACGTGTGCATCTCGAAAGCTTCTGCGGAAACAAGTTTTCCTTTATTTTTCCTAACGTGTTTAATGATTCAAGCTTTATGCTTTTTCAATAATTCAATCTTATATGGGGACATAAATTCCTAACATATTTATATGAATTATATTTGGAACAGCAATGCTAAAATTGCGTCAATGAGGTGAGAAGATTAAGTTGATGCTGCTAACTCTAGGTTATAGTGCAATGGCCGCCAAAGCACTCTACATGTATTATTGGAAAGAAATTTTGGTATAAGGTAATTTCAAATCCTTAAATCACGGTAGTATTAAGGTAATATTTCATTCCTTAATAAAATTTTTTGTCTTTAATATGAAATATTAAATATGGCGTGAAATGAAATATCCCGTGTCTTGTATAATAATTTCTATAATTATTATTACTCGTGTTTTGGAAACACTATGGATTATTATTTCTACTAAAAAATTTCTTTCAAAAATTATAGAGACGAACAAGATACTCAGACGAAATTTTGAAAACAAAGATTTCGTAAATAATTCGTTTTGGGAATTAAATTATTGCCGTTTTAACGAATTTACGTGGTCTTTTCCAAAAACAAGAATAAACAAAATTAAAGGATCAATTTCCTTTAATTTTTGTTGCCTTGATATCTCTATTTTGGGTTTTAGAGAAGATATAAGGGAAACAAATCATTGAATTTATTTTCCAGTTAGAATCTTGCGTTGATTCTAAGTTGGTAAGGAAAATAAAGCATTGGATTTATTTTTAGGGAATCAAGTATGCCTCTATTTTGGAAATAAATCGGTGAATTTATTTCTAGAAGTAACATTGGTTACTAAATTCAAAGCGCTGATTCCGACCGAGGTCTCGAATCAAAGGATAAAAGAACTTTGGTCTCTATGTCAAAATTTAATTCTTAAAGTCTAGTTTGATGCATGTTATGAAGTGCACAATGTTTAAAAATGACTAAAGAATTGTGAGGTTCGTTGGACCATAAATGGAAGATGTCGGTGCTAAGAAATTCTTAGTTACCAAATTCTTAATGATTGATTCTAAATTGTGGTGAATCAAATGTACTGATTTTAATTGATCAATCATGCTTAGAGTGACTCAAAGCATAAAAGAATGGGATCCATAAACAGATGATTCAAAGACAACATGAGAGTGCATGTCTAGGATTGGTTCTTTGAAAGACATGGTATTTAAGAATGCCTAGTGCACCACCTCTTTTTTCATAGGTTACCTACCTGGTGCACTGATCATTATTATTCTTTCTATTAGACCGTGTAAACTTTTGACGATTAAAAAAAGTTGAAAATTTTGTTTCTGTTTCGGGTTTTAGCATTTCGCTAAAATCATGTCATTTAATAGATTCATAATCTTCTGGTTTGTGACTATGTGGCACAATGGAAAAGCAGTGAAATTCATTTGAAAGAATTTCAAAATGTGGCAACAAAAGATGTTGCATATTTGATCATGATAAACTTGGTCAAAGAAAAAACCTCATATTAGAGAGGATAAGGTAAATTTTGTTACCATCTTAAAATATTGCTAAGGCAAACATTGCTTGCTAGGGCAAACATAGTGGAAGTCAAGAATGACTTCAAACCATTGTGTGCTTCCGTGAGCCAAGCAACATAAGTCACCTATGTGAGAGTGAAGTGAGGCCACTTCAAGGAGACTACTAGGCATAGTTCTTTTAAACTCATGATAAACCAGGTGATATCCACGACCATATGGACATAACCATGAGAACTAAAACTCTTTTCAGAGAGATAGTTGTATGAAGTATATCATCATTTATAGAAACGGCTGAACAGTTCAAGGACATCACATCTACTGGTTAGCTAGTAAAGTAAATATACTTCCACAAGGGAAGGTTTAGAGGTGGAAACCTACCTATCCTATACAGCTATCGAGCGTATAACTTATCATCACATCGAGACAAAATGTTTTAAATAAAATCATCAATTTCATTTATGTGGGGGATTGTTGGAAAAATGTGAGAAAAATGGTAACTTTGAGCCATATTTTGAATGGGTAAAGGTGGATATTCGAATAATAATTTTATGGGATCTTATTTTGCTCCATGAGACCTTTACAACGGTATCTCATGTGCTCAAAACGATTGAGTGATGAATGAGAAATTGATGCTCAAAGTATGGTAGTTGTGAATTGAGTAATTAAGTGAAAACCCCCTTATCCCATATTGGTGGGATAAATAGCATGGGAATTGTTTATATACACTTACCCTCTTGATGGTTATTGAATGACTTAAATGAAAACTGTGCCTCGTACGCAGGCGCAGGGGGTGCAGATCGAAGCTCGTCAAACCCATTCGGGTTAGGGCGCACCCGCACGATATGGTCGACACAAATGTCAGGACCGGTCGGGCCCTTCACGGACCTACAAATATTTTACCCACTTCGAATAAATTTTTTCCTTATTATTGGCATATCTTTTTGAATATTTCAAATTTAAAAGGATAATTTATAGTTTCTTTTAAATTCGAATATTAAAAGGTAATAAGTGCAATTCATTAGAATATTCTATTTTAATATGGTATTAACAGATTGTTACCAATTTAATTCGGTTAAATGGTTAATGACCATTAATTCATAATATTATGATTTCCACATTTAACCTAGCTCACTCCCATATAAATAACATGCTATTCCTTTGATTTCAACACAACGAAAACCACAAAACTTTTCAAAAGTTGTTTTTGGTGGTAGGCGAAGGCAAGAGTATGTTCGTGATCTCCGCGGCTATACAATTGTGGCTGATTAGACAGACGACCAACGAACTTGAGCACCATAGGAGTGGCCGAAAATATGTCTTAAGGAAACTGCATTCTTATAGGCCTCAACACATTTCCAACTCGGTTAAATCAGTTTGCTAATTTATATAGGTTTTATCTTATTTTGTTTGATTAAATATTTCAATATAATATTTAGATTATTGATTTAATATTTCTTGGATTAATGAAATTTTTATAACATATTGAAATGCTTGTTTAAACTCGTAAGTAAGTACAAAGAGTTTTCTCTCTTGTTTCGGTTGACGAAATTGGTTTTATGCACTTATTTTTTAATTACATGGTACCTAATGTTTATGCATTGTTTAATGTATGTTTTATATTATTTTTGATCAAATATTGATGATGAATGCATTTGGAAAATAGTTCATGAAGTATTGTGCTATACTTGTTAATGCATGGTTTAATGCATTGTAAGAGTGGTTTTGATTGATGCATATGAAAATAGTGAGGTACATGGTTTGAATTTATTATATTGGCAAGTGATGTGGTTTAAAATGTTATCGGATATAGTTGTCCGGCCATAGGATTGATAGTGCACTATAAAAAGTCACCTTGGATGTTGATGGGTTTATGTGTATCGAAAACTCCATCCAAGTAACCTAACGGTTGAGGGGTTATATGGTACCGAAAACTCCCGTTAGTGGATAATGCATCTAACCGATGATTGGGGTTGTGATTGTACCTGATAGTGTTTGTACATTGAATTCCGATTGAGATTGCATGAAGTGTTGAGAGGACACTTGTTGAATTCGTGTATCTGATATAATATTTTGTAAACTGGAACTTGGTTGATGATCACTTGTAAGACAATATAATTGATCATGTATCATGTGATGGATTATGTTGTATAATGTTGGTTTATACGTCTTTTACTCTCTAAGCCTTGCATTTGGTAGTTATGCATGGGAAAGCTTAAATTGAGTGTAGCAAATGGGATTTTGCTATTAATCCATGATACATGTTGCATATGGTTTAATATGCATATTTTGGAAATGTTAAGTGCATGTTTTGTAAGGCATGATGATGATTTGAAAGATGTTTTAAAAGTGGTTTACAAAGTGGATTGTTAAATAGTTTTAAATGCATTGATGGTGGTTTGTTTTAGACCACTCCTCACTAAGCCTAATGAGCTTACGTACTCTTTTTCCATCAACATAGAGAATTAAAGGGGTGGAGGCAGGGAGTAAGTAAGGAGGAATCCAAGGACTTGATCTTCGAAAGTATGGTTTTGATTTAGACTCGTGGTAATAAAGGCAATGTGGTTCATTACTATTTGGGAGGGTTGTTTTGTTAAACTCCCTGTTTGTGCAAGTTTTTAATGTTGTTTTGTAGGCTTAAAATTCTTGATATGTGCTTGGATCTATGTTTTGAATGTTGAGTAGGAAGCATGCCTATAGATGTTGTGAATATTTGAACTATACTTGATTGAGTTGTTTTAAATGCTTGTATGATTGTGTCAAGTATGCCTTTGATGATTTATGATGTTTATGTAAGGTTTGGTAATGTTTAGAGTGAGCCAAAGTGTCATATGTTGGACCTAGAGGTCATTACAGGCCTTCGTGTACTGGTACGGGTCCCTTGGTTTCGATACGCGGGGTCTGGGAAGGCTTAAAGCAGCGAAAATTTACAAAGGGTACAGTACGCCTAGCTACCGTATTGGTACACCAAGAGGAAATTATACACTGGTTTTAGTATACGACTCTCGTACTAGTACACTCTTTAGCTACTAGAATTTGGTTTTCAAAAATAACTCTTAAGGGATCGGTACGAGGGTAGACTCATATCGGTACGAGTTTGTTTGACACACCGAATCGATACGATGTTACCAGCATCAGTATGCATACCTGTTATGTTAGTTAAACCATATCGATATGGTTATGCCTGTTTTGGTATGCAGTGTATTTCTTTAGGTTTCTGCCTGCATGTTACTTAAACACCATCAATGCATTTTAAAACCGGTTTCCCAAAATACAATAAAAACATCATTTGAAACCCTTTCAAAACATCATACCTTACAAACCATGCACTTAACATTTCCAAATCAACATATTAAACCATATGAAACATGTATCATGGATTTAACATCAAAATCCCATTTGCTACCCTCTATTTAAGCTTTCCATGCGTACTACCAATGCAAGGCTTAAAGAGTAAAGAATGTTCAAAAAATATTGGCAACATAATCCATCCCATGATACATTATCCATTATATTGGCTTACAAGTGATCATTCCCCTCAACTCCACTTTACAAAACCCTCCACAACTCCACTTTACAAGACATTCCTCCACACTTCACTTTACGAGACATTCATCCACAACCTCATTTTACAATTATAACATAACATCAGATACACAGATTTAACAAGTGTTCACCCAACACTTAACAGACAAACTACCGGTATCTAAAAAGCTCACCAACGGGAGTTTTTGGTACACATAAACCCCTCCACCGTTGTGATACCCATGGTGGAGTTTTCGGTACACCTTATAAACCCCTCAACACCATTCATAAGTAAATGTATAGCCCACTGACGGGAGTCTTCGGTACACCATATAAACCCCTCAACCATTAGGGAACTTGGATGGAGTATTCAGTACACCATATAAACCCCTCGACATCCAAGACGACTTTTTATAGTGCACTATCAAATCCTATGGCCGGCCAACTATATCCGATTTCATTTTCAAACCTTTTCATACCATCACTTGCCAATATAATTCATTTTAACATCAACAACTCATTGTTTTCATATGCATCATCAAAACCATATAACCAATGTAATAGACCTTGCATTAAACAATGTTCATAAACATTAACAAAACATGAATTACTTCCAAATGCATCAACATCATTTCGAAACCAATTTCCAGCATTAAACCATGCTCAAAACATGCATATACAGTGAGTAATCAAATCATGTAAAACAAGTGCATCAAGCTATTCGCCAAACCGAGTTCGAGAGAGAATTCATCCTTTACTTACTTCTTAGCTTAGATCAGCGTTTCGAGCTCGATCTAAACTCTCAAACACAATTTTCAAACCTTTGCAAAGTTGAAAACACTTTTACACTCACCGAAACATAAGGCCTCGTTTGCCGACACGGTAAACACGCCTTCAAAGCTTCCGAAATGTCCGTTCAAGCTTAAGGACCAACCTCCCTTGTTTTAACCATCACAAAATAGAGGTTCTAACACATCAAAATTACATTCACAACCCAGCAACATCCAATTGCTATAATCATCATCAAATCTCAACAATTACCCTTCCAAACTAACCAAAAACATCACCAAACAACTCGCAAACTTTACCCAACCACAACCTATGGATCTCAACTATCAATTACCATCCAAAAACACATTAATATCATCACTATGCCTCCAGCAAACATTAAACACCCACAACTCCTAAAAAACTCATAACTAACAACTTAGAAAATTAGAGATTCATATATTTTCGGGATTCCATTGCCAAAACCCAATTATTAACATCATAAAACATTCAAATCATGTTCCAATTCCATCAATAACACGACAAATCAGATTCAATTCAAAATCTCTTCAATTTCCACAATTAAACCTCATTTAAATCAATTAATTCCATTATAACTATAAAATCTCATTAGAAAACACATGTAAAGGACCAATAACTTGGGAATTTCAGTAAAGAACCCTGTATTGGAGGAGAAAGATGAACCTCACCTTTAATTGATGGCTTTCCCCCTTAATTGGATGAATTTGCATAAGAAAACAATAGGATTTGATAAGAAAATCATTATATACTCACTTGAAATCAAAAGATTAATTAAAAAAATATTTTACCTAAAGATTTTGGAGAAGGAAATAGTGTTTGGCTGGAGAGAAATGGAGAGAAAATCTTTTGGAGAAAAGTTAGTTACGTCAAATTTGTTTTAAGCTTTAATTATCCAATTAATTCTCCAAGCCCATTTATTGCATTTTAAAATCACTTAAAATAGCCAAACTATGGGAGAAAGTCTGATATTATAATTTGGGTAATTAGCTCCTTAAAGATTCAAAATTTTGACCCTTTACATTTTAGTTACTAGAAAACAGGTTTTACTATCTTTACATTTTGGTCACTACCACAAAATGTCTTACTTCCAAAACTCATTTTCCAAAATTGATATTACCATTTATCTTTATATATTAAATAAAGATTTAAAAACATTTTCCCATACTTTTAACTCCTTTAAAAATATTTATTGTGAATTAATTTCGAAACTAACTCGAATCTTCTAATCCAGTTCCTTGAGCCGTCTATTTGACCCAATTAACATCTAGGCCCAAAATCGGGGCGTTACAACTCTCCCCTCCTTAAGAAATTTTGTCCTCAAAATTTAACCAGCGGATTAGACGAGAAAACCACCTCCATCATCTTCGACTTATCCTTCCACATGGATTCCTCAAAACTGTCATAGCACCACAACACCTTGACAAAACTTTTCCCTTCCTTCATTTGCTACAATAACCTAGAACTCTGCATACATTCCATCACCATACATACCCACACAACTCAACATCCTTTGCAAACACAATACGCAATGGATTCGACCGCCAACTCTGCAACTCCAGTACACACAACATATCACAACCCCTTCAACTCAGGAGATAACCTTAATCGATAAACCACTCAATCTTTACATCCTTACGCCACATCTGACTTAACAACCCCAACTTCAAATTTTCCTTGCGCCCAAAGCGTATCACCTTCTTTCTAGGCGAAATCTTCAAGAACGCTCGTTTATCAACGGTAGACACAACATCCCTAAGCCTCAATTTCACGTAGAATTCTTGAAGATCTGAAGCTACATTCAAACAAGTAACACAATCCTTGCCATTCTTAGCCCAATACAACACACAGAGCATTCCTTACCACCCAATGCCTTAAACGGCGCCCTACTACACAATGCCCAAAACTGTTTTAATAAGCCAACTCAACCAAAGGCAACCGTCTCCCCTAGATTCTCGAAGACCTACATCACAACCTCTCAACATAACCTCTGAAACCAAGATAGCAGATTTGACTAACCATTCGCCTAAAAACGTTACGAAATGCAAAAAGGCAAACGAATACCCAAAGCTTCATGCAGGCACTCTTAAACCTCGTTAGAAATGTGAATCTCTATCCTAAATTGTGGACTTAAACACCCATACACCTTCGTAACCTGGTCAATGATCACCCAAAAAGGAAACCATTTCCAGTTAATGTCCATAGAAACCCTAACACAGACCCATGATGAACCTTTCTCCTCTTTCCACTCTGAAATCTTCAATGGTTGTAACATCCTAGAAGAAAATCGACACTTAGTCTTATCACGCTGACAACCCATATATTTACCAAAACTTCCACGACACTCCTCTTTGGAATATCCTAGAAGAACTTTCCTTTCAATCATCAAAACATCTCTGCACCACTTGGATGCAAGACAACATAACTAGAAGGGATCTCAGCCAACATTTGTCTCAACTCAACACCTTACGGCACAACTTTACAACCTAGAAGCCTAGACACCACCATTACCACACGAAAATCCAATGATCTCTCCTTTACCACATTCATAACATGCACCACAAAGGCATCATCAAGGCTGCTCTACCTAACCCAACCACTACTCTGCCTACCTAGGTCATTCCCCACCATCGATCCTCACTCCTTACATGAAAACATCCATCCCAAGCTCTTAAGACCTGGACAACGACATTCACTTTTCACCTAATAACCACCATCATACAATACAAACTATGGCTCTAATAACCCTCTTCATCCTTAGATCCCATAAAGCACATTCTCCAAACCACCAAAAACCCAGAAAACCCTACACAAACTAACCTCCCCACGAACCACCTTATTCCATGACCACACTAATTCCTGAAAACTCATCTGTAAGTGTGAACACATGTATGCATGATTACTTACATACTCCAAGTGATGCCTACGTATATGAATGCAATACCACTAATGTCATGCCACATACATGCATGAACTGACATATTTAAGTATATACATATAAGTGCTTATGCATTATGCATGATCAACCATCAACACTTACTGATAACATTTTCAGAACTAATATTCCTACCCACTTGTCTACTTCAAATCTTAACTACTCGAAAACATCTATCCACCTAGTTTTGAAGGTTCAACACCCAGCCTTTGGTCTTCAAGCTAAAGCCTTCCTAGATCCCCTAAGCAAGAGTGTACCACCTTTCTATCTACCCACTCACCCAAGCATTCCTAGAATGCTTGTCTTGCCACAACCCTGAAGGTTCATAAAAACATTATGTAACCTAACAACACCTTACAACCTTTTACTAACCACCAACTTAAACCACCAACTACCACTTACGACCACAGGAACATGATGAAACTAAAACTTCCAATGCATCATTCTTTCTACCATCCCCACACATACATTTCCCGACGTCCATCGGTAACCCACAAACAAGCTTCATTAGCCTTATGATAGCATGACTTACTGCCAAGCTAACCTTACCACCACCAATAATTTTACAGACTCCTCTAGCGTCACGCTAGCGGAAGCCATAGATATCCCGAATTCTTAGGGAACTCAACAACTCACTTCAACCATTCTAGAACCATTTTTTCACACAAACAACCAACATAAGAACTCCAATATTTTTTATCTAACCCTTCTGCACAGAACCCGATTTCACACAACCAAAAACCATTAAACGTCTCCACTAGAACATCAACAAACAAGCCAGTCAGCTTTTTTTTCCAAACCAAACTACCCAACTCAAATTCCTCCTTGCAACATGATTTTCAAGGGCGATTAACACTTTAACATCTCATGTCAACCCTTACCTTTTTTTTAGAAACCATGCGACAATTTCACCGAGTTCTTTCTAACCATCAACACCCACAACACAACGGTATATCCCTACCATAGGTTTAGCACTCATCTCATGCCCAAAGAAACGCGGTAATCTCATAACCAACTATAAGCCTCAGCTCTCACTGCTCAATGTGATATCCAAGCTCACAACATCCCTATACTTAAACAACCAATCATTACGCAAAACCTTATCAAGCCCATAAAACATCAACTTCATCAGATTATCGGCAACCCCATGAACCTAAACCTGCAAAGAACACCTGCGGTACATCTTTGTACCACTCCCACTCACCTCCAACTATCTATTCGAACACCACATTAAGGATTCCAACATGCATATCAAAAAACCTTACATGCTCATCCAGGATGCAGAAATACATAAAACTAGAATCTACCCAAGAAAACAACATCAAAGGTTCCAAAATAAAAATACCTGCAATCACTGTGATGTCATTTCATCACTCGTGATGTGCACACACCCTCGTAGAACTTCTATCCCCAGACTGGCCAGGCATCTCGATCCTTTGATCCTCATCATCATGCTGATAATAACCCTAGTCGTGCCCACGACCTTCCAGTAGTGTCTCAACAGGTGCTAGAGCCCGTACACCTCTAACCAACAACGAACAATCATGCCTCGGATGATCTCTTGAACCACATCTTCAGCAAGTATCAGCAACCACATGCATTGACGTTTGTTCTCCCCTTGCCCACTTAAGGAAATCACGCCTTATATGGCCTCGCAAACCACAACTCCAACACGTCTTTGGAAATTTCCAGCATACTCCAAGATTCATTTTTCCATAATGTGCACACTCAGACATCTTAACAGCATGATCATGACTAAATTGTCCCAATTCAGCTTTGACCCCAACATGTCCAATCTTGGGTCGATGCCTCATATCACGGAGCCTCTTGCGCCTACCGTTCCCAACTTCGGTTACAACTCCCTTCTGGAAACCAAAGCTCCCAACATGTCCAGGTGTTCCCTGACTCCGCTCTATGCATGTAGTTCTCATCTCTGACTCCACGGGTGCCAACCCACCCCACACATCCCTCCTCAACTTCTCCATGCCCTCCACTAAGGGTCCTAAATTTGCATCTCCACCTGGTGTAGTTACAGGCATACACATCCTAGCCACAGCTGTTTGAAAAGCTTCAACTATCGCCCACTCTACTAGCGTTAAATCATCATACCCTGTCCCAACAGATATGGTTAATACACGCTCCACACTTTCGGGTGGGTTTGGTGGAGGAGGTGGCAATACCTCTCAAAACACAACACCATCCTCAACTCCCTACTCCTAAATGATGGTCTTACCCGACCCTAACTCTCTTCTCGGTGGCATCTTATAAAAAATGTATCTAAGGGATGACAATTACACCAAAACAAAACAATCAGGCCAGCTTCAAGCAAGGATCCAATACTTTCATTTTAATCCAAAAATCATTTCATAATTATAGTAATAAGGCAATGGGTCCCCACTACTACCCCAACAAGGCATATATCAAACACCATACATGTAAACAATCATTGTGCACAGCAAACAGCATGAAATAATCATAAACAACTAACCCATTTTCATAAACATGCAAAACAACACACCAACATCATCCCACTTTTTGTAACCTGGCTCTGATATCACCAAATATAACCCCCTCGACCTGGCATAAATGCCCGATTGAATTAAGCGAGCTACATTGGGTTTGTTGAAACAAACTCAAGAAGATTACACAAATTAGGTCCATTTTTCCTTTATCTTATCTAGATGCAAATTATAACCTAGGGTGATCATACTGGCAGCATGTGAAATTACAAAAGAAACGAAAATCGGAAAGGCAAACAATTGCATAAAATGCACTTTAGAGACAAAAATGTAAATTTGGAAAATTACAAGGGCTTTTCAAATTTTAGATTACCAATCCTCAATTAGTCAGATTACATGCTTGCTTGCCAAATTTTAACTTAAAACGACCTCATTCAATTGTATTCATTACCATCAAGGACCAAAACAGAAAAATCTAAAACATTGTAAGACACAACAACAAAAATAACTTCTAAGTGTACCAATACCGCCCCTAGGTGTATAGATATGCTAGGTCATATCGATACAGCACGTAGGCATATCGAAACGCTTTCACGATTTCAAAAACCAGTAGCTCAAGACCGTACCGATACATTAATGCCTATACTGACAGCAGGCCAAAATTCCATTTACCTGTATCGGTAGGCCTCTACCCGTACCGATACCCCTAGGCATAAAATGCCAAACTTTGCTGGTTTTTCATAAATACATGGATCCGGTCAATTACTAACATGCCATAAACATATATTCAACTATTCTAGAAAACATGCCAAGATCTAAAAAAAACATGATCATAACAAAGCATCATACTCCAAACCAAGTTCTAGAGGCATGCTTCCTAAAAACCATTCAACCAAAGATTCAAAACATAATCCATGATTAAACCAAACTTTAAAGACCATTTACAAATTCGAAACAACATTATAAACTAACACAAAACAAGGAGTTTAACAAAACTCACTCCTAAACAACAATGAACCCCAATGCCTTTATTACTATTAGTCTAGTCCAAAAACCATACTTTAAATTGTTTGAGTCCTTGGATTCCCTCGCTTTCTCGCTGCCTCCAACCTTTAGTTTTGTGCAATGATGGACAAAGAGAGCGTAGGCACATTAGGCTTAATGAGGAGTGCTGTAATTAAGAACACCATCAAAGTATTTTAAAACCGGTTTCCCAAAATACAATAAAATCATCTTTGAAACCCTTTCAAAACATCACGCCTTACAAACCATGCACTTAACATTTCAAAATCATTATATTAAACCATACAAAACGTGTATCATGGATTTAACATCAAAATCCCATTTGCTACCCTCAATTTAAGCTTTCCTATACATACTACCAATGCAAGGCTTAAAGAGTAAAACACGTTCAAAACATATTGGGCAACATAATCCATCCCAATATACATTATCAATTATATGGCTTATAATTGATCATTCCCCACAACTCCACTTTACAAAACAATCCTCCACAACTCCACTTTACAAGACATTCCTCCACAACTTCACTTTACGAGACATTCCACCGCAACCCCATTTTACAATCATAACATAACATAACATCAGATACACAGATTTAACAAGTGTTCACCCAACACTTAACATACAAACTACCGGTATCTAAAAAGCTCACCGATGAGAGTTTTCGATATACATAAACCCCTCCACCATTGTGATACTTGTGGTGGAGTTTTCGGTACACCTTATAAACCCCTCAACACCACTCATTGATAGATGTATAGCCTACTGACAGGGAGTCTTTGGTGCACCGTATAAACCCCTCAATGAGTAGGGTACTTGGATGGAGTATTCGATACACCATATAAACTCCTTGACATCCAAGGCGAATTTTTATAGTGCACTATCAAATCCTATGGCCGACCAACTATATCCGATTTCATTTTCAAACATTTTCATACCATCACTTGCCAACATAATTCATTTTAACATAAACAACTCATTATTTTCATATGCATCATAAAAACCATTTAACCAATGCAATAGACCTTGCATTAAACAATGTTCATAAACATTAACAAAACGTGCATTACTTCCAAATGCATCAACGTTATTTCGAAACCAATTTCCAGCATTAAACCATGCTCAAAACATGCATATACAATGAGTAATCAAATCATGTAAAACAAGTGCATCAAGCTATTATCCAAACCGAGTTAGAGAGAGAATTCATCCTTTACTTACTTCTGAGCTTAGATTAGTGTTTCAAGCTCGATATAAACTCCCAAACACAACTTTCAAACCTTTGCAAAGTTGAAAACACTTTTCCACTCACCGACACGTAAGGCCTCGCTTGCCGACACGGTAAACATGTCTTCAAAGCTTCTGAAACTTCCGTTCAAGCTTGAGGACCAACCACCCTATCTTAACCATCACAAAATAGAGGTTCTAACACATCAAAATTACATTCACAACCCAGCAACATCCAATTTCTATAATCCTCATCAAATATCAACAATTACCCTTCCAAACTAACTGAAAACATCACCAAACAACTCACAAACTTTACCCAGCCACAACCTATGGATCTCAACTATCAATTAACATAAATTACCATCCAAAAACACATTAATATCATCACTATGCCTCCAGCAAACATTAAACACCCAGAACTCATCAAAAACTCATAACTAACAACTTAGAAAATTAGAGATTCATATAGTTTCGGGATTCCATTGCCAAAACCCAATTATTAACATAATAAAACATCAAAATCATGTTCCAATTCCATCAAGAACACAACAAATCAGATTCAATTCGAATTCTCATCAATTTCCACAATTAAACCTCAATTAAACCAATTAATTCCATTGTAACTATAAAATCTCATTAGAAAAGACATGTAAAGGACCAATAACTTGGGAATTTCAGTAAAGAACTTTGTATTAGAGGATAAAGATGAACCTCTCCTCTAATTGATAGCTTTCCCCCTTAATTGGATGAATTTGCATAATAAAACAATGAGAAAATAATAGGATTTGATAAGAAAATCATTATATACTCACTTGAAATCAAAAGATTAATTAAAATAAGATTTTGCCTGATGATTTTGGAGAAGGAAATAGTGTTTGGCTTGAGAGAATTGGAGAGAAAATCTTTTGGAGAAAAGTTAGTTACGTCAAATTTGTTTTAAACTTTAATTATCCAATTAATTCTCTAAGCCCATTTATTGCATTCTAAAATCACTTAAAATAGCCAAATTATGGGAGAAAGTCGAATATTAGACTTTCAGTAATTAGCTCCTTAATGATTCAAAGTTTTAACCCTTTACATTTTAGTCACTAGAAAAACAGATTTTACAATGATTACATTTTGGTCACTACCACAAAATGTCTTACTTCCAAAACTCATTTTCCAAAATTAATTTCACCATTTATCTTTATATATTAAATAAATATTTTAAAACATTTTTCCATATTTTTAACTCCTTTAAAAATGTTTACTGTGAATTAATCTCAAAATTGACTCGAATCCTCTAACCTGGTTCCTCGAACCGTCTATTTGACCCAATTAACATCTAGGCCGAAAATCGGGGCATTACAGGAAACCGTTAAAGATCCATTTGATAACAAAAGGAGATTAAAAAAAGTGTTTACCTGAGAAAATTGAAGTGGAAAAAGTGTTTTGCTGGAGAGAATTTGAGAGAAAAGCTTTTTTTATGAAAAGTTAGTTACGTCAAAATGTTTTAAAGCCTTTTTAATTAACCAACTAATTCTCCAACCTTTTTATATTATTTTGAAATCATTAAAAATAACCAAATAAGGGAAAAAGTTTGATATTAGACTTTAGGGTAAATAGCTCCTTAAAAAGATTCAATGTTTTGACCCTTTTACAAAACAACCACCAAAAACAGTTTTAAACTTTGCATTTTTGAAATATTGGCTTTACCAAAATTATTACCATATTAAATAATTATTTTTAATTATTTTCCATATTTTTATTCTTTCCAAAAATATTTATCCCAAATTAAATCCCAAAATTGACTAGAATCCTTTAATCTGATCCAACGGACCATCTAAACCGCCTATAAAACTCCTAGGCCCAAAACCGAGGGGTTACAACTCTCCCCTTTAAGAAATTTCGTCCTCGAAATTTACCTGATGGAAGCAGATGCAGATATTGAGCAATCATGTTTGACTTACTTTCCTACGTGGCCTTCTCAACACTGCGATGTCACAACAACACCTTAACAAGTTCAATCGTCTTGCCACGAAGAACTTTACAAATGGAGTCAAGGATCTCCACTAGTTCCTCATCATAATACAAATCCGGTCGCATCTCAACATCCTCAACTGGCATTACATGCGACGGATCCTAGCGATATCTCCGTAACATGGACACATGGAACACATCATGAATATTATCCAACCCAGGAGGCAAACTCAACCGATAAACTATAAGACCTATGCATCCTAGCACTTCTTACGGTCCAATAAACCTCGAACTCAACTTCCCTTTACGCCCAAAGTGCATCGCCTTCTTCCAAGGTAAGACTTTCATGAAAACTTTTTCACCAACGGCGTACTCAACCTCTCCATTCTTCAAATCCTTGTAGGATTTCTACCTATCTGAGGCCTCTTTTAAAGATCACAAATCATATTTACTTTCTCATCCGTGTCTTTCAACACATCAGGCATGGAAATATACTTTTCCCCAGCCTCAGCCCAACACAAGGGTGTACGACACCTCTGGCCATACAATCTTTCATACGGTGCCATCTTTATACTTTCTTGATAGCTATTATTGTATGCAAACTCTACCAAAGGCAACTACCTTTCCCAAGTTCTTTAGAACACAATGATACAACATCTCAATGTATCCTCCAGAATCTGAATCACACATTCAGACTGGCCATTTGTCTAAGGATGATATGATGTATTGAAATTCAAGCGAGTACCTAAATATCGATGCAAACATCCCCAAAACCTTGCTATAAATTGTGGACCTCTATCCGAAACAATCAATTTAGGTACCCCATGCAACCTCACAATTTCAGCAACATACAATTCTGTCAACCTATCCAAAGTATACGTCATATGCATTGGCAACAAATGTGCACACTTCGTAAACCGATCAACAATCACCCAGATGGAATCTTTTTAGTCGGTGTTAAAGGCAACGCCGACACAAATCTATGGTAATCCTCTCCCATTTCCACTCTGGAATTTTTAACGGTTGCAAGAACCCAAAAGGAAACTGGTGTTTCAGCCTTCACATGTTGACATGCAATACAGCTAGCAACAAAATCAGCTACATCCTTTTTCAAACCCACCCAGTAGTACTCTTTCTTCAAACCCTGATGTAACCCTCTCGACCCCGCCTAGACGCTTGATCGAACCAAACGAGCTACATTAGGTTTTCCGAGGCAAACTAGAGAAAGACTACAAAAACTGGTCATTTTTTTCATTTTACCATGTCTATATGCATATTATTAATCCTAAGTGATCATGCTTGCAGCGGGTGAAATTACAAAGGAAACAAACCTCAGAAAGGCAACCAATTTCATATAATACATTTTAAGGTCCAAAACATAAATCTGGTAAATTAAATGACCATTACTGAAATTAAGGTTACCAATCCATAATTAAGTTCATTTTATTCTAGCTCATGAAATTTCATCGCATTTAGATCTCCGAAGCACCCTCAATTTAACATTCAAACATTTAGGGACTAAATTGTAAATCTGAAAAACTATAAGGACTTACTTAAAATTAGATTTACCAATCCTCAATTAGTCAGGTTACTAGAATACATGTCAAATTTCAGCTTAAAATGATTGTCCAAACTCATCCAATTGCATACTTGTCAACCATAGACCAAAATGTAACTTTAGAAACTATTTTTCAACTTAACTGATGAGTCCCCGCAATAAATATCGAAACCTGTACAAGTGGTTTCGAAACCTGTACTCCAGTATCCAACTTGGGTCTGCTGGTTTCGAACCCTAGGGGCTAGTTTTGAAACCTGGGGGCTGGTTTATGGCCACTGTTTCGAAACCTGCTAACTGGTTTCGAAACCTTCTTGTAGGCTTACAGATTTTGCAATTTCGAAACACCTTAAAACCCTTCTAAACATATTCAAATTAACCCCAAACATCATTTAACACTCAAAGCATCAAATTAAAGCAATGTAAAAATGTCTTATCAACCAAAGACCACTAAAATATAAGAGCATAGGCATTAAGGTCACAAAGGTAATCCTATAGGCATGCTCCCTAAACCACAAGCAACTCACATAACAAAATCCAAATATAGGGCAATTAACCACGTGATCAACAAACCAATACCTCCCTAGCATCGATCAAAACATGCTAGCATTATTAAAGCATTGAAACAATCCAACACAAGCTAGATGCAATCCAAGATATCTCCTAGCAACGTCACACACTAGCATGGCTCAACGAACATGCTTTTCATACATCAAATGATCATCAAATCACAGCATGTAAACCACAACAAAACCATGGTAATACGACATTACAAATCCCCCAAAAATATGGCGAACACATTGCCTTATTAACCGAAAGTAACATACTCAAAGATAATGTAGGTCTTGGATCGCCTTTTTCCTTGCCAATGCTGCCCCAAACTCTAGTGCTCTGCATCATTTAGAAAAGAGAGCGTAAGCACATTTTCTTAGTGAGGATGCTCATAAAAACAAATGATGCCTTTAAAACCATTTGAAAACCAAAACCACCTGTTTTGAAAACATGCTTAACAACTAAAGCATTTTCATTGTTTCCAACCTAAACATGCATAGCGATCCTTATGCAACATCATATATAAATACCATGCTTAATGACCGAAGCATCTTCATTTATTCCAAAACCAAACATGCATATCGACCATATGCAAAATCATTTACAAATCACATGCTTAAATCTCGAAGTATTAAATCATATTACCATGCTTAAAACCAAAGCATTAAATCATATTACCATGTTTAAAACCAAAGCATTGTAAAATAGGTTCAACACATGAACTTTCATATATTGGCATTTATAGTGACCCGAGTACACAACCCTTACCTTGGATAGTCGCCTCTATCCATAAACATATCGGATACATGAATTCTCGTACCATGCCTAGTTAAACCGCATGATACCCCAAACCTTGCCTAGTTAAATCCCAAGATTTGACACCCTCGCCTAGTTAAACCGTGAGATTCTACCCTTGCCTAGATAATCCGCAAGTGTACCGACCTTGCCAACTTAAACTGCAATATCACTATCGAATTGGGTTTCCTAGTTAAACTGCATGCCCCAATAAGGTTCCCAATTGTCTGAGTGGCCTTGTTAAACCGCCATACCTCAAGGACCCATGGCCACGATCAATTTTGTTCATATTTTATAGTGCACTTTTAATCCTATGGCATGCCAACTATATTCGATTTTTTTCTCACCTTGTCACATACCCAATATATCATTTACAAAACCATTTACTTACTGTTTTACAATGCATTTCATAAAACACCATATATGCAAATCTCATTGCCAATGCGATAACACCATTCCCAACCGGAATGAAAATCAATGCTCAATAGCATTTAATATATTTTCAAACCCCTGCACATGTACTCAAAATCATGCATTACCAGTAAGTAAATCATACCATGTTTATCACCAAAACATGCAAACAACATGCTCATATCTAAGCCGATATTCAAGAGCAAAATAAGGGAAACTTACTTCTGAGCTTAGGTAAATGTCTTACGCTTACCCTAAACTCCCAACAACCTTTACAAAACTTTGTAAAGCATTTAAAACCAGTTTACACTCACCTATTACACCTTGCCTTGCTCGCCAATGCAACACGAGCTCCCGGCAACCAAAATCTACCTCAAGATGCTCCGCCTTGATCATCCCCTATTTTGGCCACACAAAACAAGAGGAGACATGCATTAAAATGCATTCAAACCATTGCCTCAAAGCAAAATCCCGCAACTCACAAGTTTCCCTCTCAAAAATAATTTGAAACTTAACGAAATCAACCTCAAACACCATCCAAACTCAACCCAGCCACAATGTAATGATTTAATACATTAAACTTCATCTAATAACATCTAAAAATCCTTTTACAATATCCTCTTACTTCCAGCAATGATTAAACACCATTAACAACACAAAAACCCTTTGCTATCAACCATAAATATTAGAGATCCAACTTATTTTTTGGATTACAATGTTAAATCCAAGCTATGAACATTATTAAACATCAAAATCATGATCTAAAATGATCAAGAACCCAACAAAACATATCCAATTCGAAAATCTATCAATTTCATCAATTAAAACACAATTAAACCAATTTTCCTTAATTAAACTATCAAAACCCATTATAAATGATCAACAACTTGGGAATTTCAGTAAAGAACCTTTCATTAGAGGAGAAGAACAAACCTTACCTCTAATGGATGCTTTCTCCCTTAATTGGCTGATTTTACAGGCGAAAACAAAGTTAAAACAATAAGATTTTATTGAGAAATCATAAAGAATCCATTAGAACTCAAAAGATTTAAGAAAAAGATGATTTACCTGAAGATTTAGAAGAATAAGAGAATGTTTAGCTGGAGAGATTTTGAGAGAAAAAGATTTTAAGAAAAGTTAGTTACGTAGTTTTTGTTTTAAAAGAATTAATATCAATTATTTCTCCCCAACCTATTTTAATTTCCAAATCACTTTTAAAAATCGCCAATTAAAGGATAAAGTCTGAATTTAAACTTTTGGATTATTAGCTCCTTAAAGATTCAAAGTTTTGACCCTTTACAAAATAGTCACTAAAAATAGTTTTCAAAAGTTGCATTTTGGTCACAAGTCAAAAATGTCCGATTTCCAAAACTTATTTTCCGAATTTGATTTTACCACAATCATTAATATATTAATTAATAATTTTAGAACATTTTTCCATATTTTTATCACCTTCAAAAATATTTAATCCAATTTAATCCCGAAATTGACTCGAATCTCTAATATTGGTTCACCGAATCCTTAAAACGAACCTCGAACCATCTAGAACCAAAACCGGGGCATTACAACTCTCCCCCTCTTAAGAAATTTCATCCTCGAAATTCACCAAGAGGAAATAAGTGCAGAAATTGCTCCAATATATCTGCCTTGTTTTCGCGAGTGGCTTCCTCGACACCACGATGTCGCTTCAAAACCTTAACAAGTTCAATCATCTTGCCACAAAGAACTTTTATGTTGGATTCGAGGATTTTCGCCGGTTCCTCATCATAAGATAAATCAGCCTCAGCTCAATATGCTCCACCGGCATAACATGCGAGGAATCCGACCAATACCTCCGCATCATAGATACATGGAACACATCATGTAATTTCTCTAGCTCGGGAGGCAACCTCAACCGATAAGCCACAGGACCAATATGCTCCACAACCTCATACGGTCCAATAAACCTTGGACTAAGCTTACCCTTACGTCCAAACCGCATCACCTTTTTCCACGGTGACACTTTCAAAAACATGCAATCACCAACCCCATATTCAATCTCCCTGCGCTTCAAATCCGCACAAGATTTCTGTCGATCCCCAACCACTTTCAAGTGATCACACACAAGCTTTACCTTTTCATCTGTGTCTTTCAACACATCCGATAAAGAAACATGATTTTCCCATACCTCAGCCATAACACAAAGGCGTACGACACCACCGACCATACAATACCTCATACGGTGCCATCTGTATACTTACTTGATAGCTATTATTATAGGCAAACTTAACCAAAGGTAGATGCTTCTCCCAAGTTCCTTGGAACTTAATAATACGACATCTCATCATATCCTCTAAAACTTGGATAAAACGCTCAGACTGTCCATCAGTCTAAGGGTGATACGTGGTACTGAAACTCAACCTTGTAACCAAAGCCTGGTGCAAACATCCCCAGAACCTCGCTGTAAACCGTAGATCTCTATCCGAAACAATGGACTTAGGTACCCTATGCAAACGCACAATCTCAGCAATCTACAAGTTCGCCAACTTGTACAAGGTATACGTCGTATGCACTGACAGAAAATATGCACACTTCGTAACCCAATCAACAATCACCCAAATGGAATTCTTTTTAGCCAATGTCAACGGCAACCCTGACACCAAATCCATGATGGTTCTCACCCATTTCCACTCCAGAATTCTCAATGGTTGTAATAACCTAGATGGAAACTAATGTTCTGCCTTAACCTGCTGACACACCACGTACTTAGAAATAAACTCTGCCATATTTTTTTTCAAACCAACCCAATAGTACGCTTCCTTTAAATCATGATACGTCTTGGTACTACCGGGATGCATAGAAAAAGGACTAGAATGTGCCTCTGCCAAAATAGTATGTCTAAGCTCCAAATCCTCCGACACCACTATTCGGCCCTTAAAGCACAAAACACCATCATCATTAAAACAAAACTCCGACGGTTTGCCATCGATATGTCCTTGACGTGGGGAACCAAAGAACCATCAAACAGTTGCTTAGTTTTAATCATTTGTGACAATGTAGGCTTAACTTGCAACTCAGCCAACAAACCACCTTCATGTGTCACACTCAACCTTGCAACGTCGCCCTAAGCTCAACCGCAACCTTACGACTCAACCTATTCGCAACCATATTTTCCTTTCCAGGATGATACTTGATCGTCAAGTCATAATCCTTAAGCAACTCCAACCATCGACGTTGCCTAAGATTCAAATCCTTTTAAGACACCAAATACTTCAAACTCTTATGATCCGTAAAACAACACATTTCTCACCATAAAGATAAGGTCTCCAAATTTCCAAGGCAAACACCACAACCGCAAGCTCCAAATCATGAGTCGGGTAGTTCACTCATAAACTTTCAACTGTCTCGATGCATAGGCCACAACCTTGCCATCTTGCATTAGCACGCACCCTAAACCAATGTAAGACGCATTACTATAAACCACAAACTCTTTCCTAGACTCGGGCTGAAACAGCACAAGAGCATGAGTCAAAACTTTCTTTCACTTCTTCAAAACTATATCATTGCTTCTCCACCCACACATAAGGAACATTCTTTTCTAACAACTTCGTCAACGGTGCTGCAATACTAGAAAACCCATCTACAAAACGACGATAATAACCAGCCAACCCAAGAAAACTGCAAATCTCATACACTGGCTTGGGTTGCTTCCAATTGAAAATAGCCTCAATTTTTTTGTAGATCAACCTGAATACCCTCTGCGGAAACCACATGACCAAGGAACCTCACTTCCTACAGTCAAAACTCACACTTACTCCGCTTAGCGTACATCTAAAAAACTTACAATACAATCTATAAAAACCGCTCATATTCTTCCTCGAACCGAGAGTAAACATGAATATCCTTCATAAACACCACCACAAACTAATCAAGATATTCATGGAACACCCTATTCATCATATCCATGAAAGCCGTCGGAGCACTAGACAAACCAAATGGCATTATCAAGAACTCACAATGCCCGTACCTCGTACAAAAGGCAGTTTTATGCACATCCACATCTTTAAACTTTAACTGATAATACCCTGATCTTAAATCACTCTTAAAAAGCCCCGCTGCCCCGCAAAATTGATAGAACAAATTGTCAATTCATGGCAACGGGTACTTGTTCTTCACCATTAACTTATTCGACCGCCGGTAATCAATGCACATATGTATCGTACCATTTTTTCACAAAAAGAATCGAAACACCCCAAGGTGAAACACTCGATCGAACGAACCCACAATCCAGCTCAACTCTCTCAATTCCTTCGGTGCCATCCTTTAGGGAGCAATGAACACCAGTACCGTACCTGCGTACGTCTTAATACCAAACTTCACCTCTATATCCAAAGGTAAACCCGACAACTCTTCAGGAAAAACTTCTAGATAATCACAAATAAACCTGATGTCCCGTACTTAAACACCCATCGAAATCATCACGATAGCCCATTAAGCTTGATAGCCTCCTTGTATCAACTTTTCGCACTTGTATAGCCGAACAATATTGGACAAGAATTTCACTTTCTCACCAACCACCACAACTTCATATTCACCGGCTAACCTCAAAGAAATCCTTTTAAATTCACAATCCACATCCGCCCTGTGCTCACATAACCAATCCATACACACAATAACATCACAACCATGGAATGGCAATTCTATCATATTTGTGGCAAACTCACGACCTTGCACTACCAAAGAACAACGCCTATACAACCTTCTTATCATAACTATCTCACCAAAAGAACTAGTTACTAACACTTCATCGACCTCCGAGAAATTATCCGTATGTGTGGACATATGTATACATGATTCCTTATATCTCATCCTAGCTGCCTATGTATATGGATGCAAAACCTCTAATTTTATGCCCAAAGATGTATGCATGGACTGACATATTTAAATATATACATATAAGTGTTTTTTTTGTATTGTGCATGATCAACATCCACACTTACTTATAATAATCTCGGTACAACAATACACGAGAACACCACCACTCTGGCCACTACCCAAAACCAAGTATTTAGAGTATACCCAACACGACATCTTCTCAAATGTCACTAGCACATTCGATGCTTCCACAAATAGCCATATCGGCCAACGGTCCAAAAACCCAACTAGCGCTAACCATGCTAGAGCCTCAAAAAATGACCCTCAAGCGAACAACTTACCTCAAATTCGACAACTGACATGCCACCCTGTTATAGTGACATAAACTCGCGCTTCTTCGCATCCAGAACAATCCATCTGATTCAGAATACGAATCGTACTCTTCATCCATTCTTCGGCTGCTTTAGGGCTCAAACCCATAAACTCCATACCTCTCAAACTTCGAAGATGCTCCAACGATAAACCATGATTAACCACCATAGCAGGTGTCGGTGCTTGCACATGCACTCCAGCCATTGCTACTTGAAAAGCTCTCGTCATTGCTTGAATTAACATAGTCAATCTCCAAAGACTAGCCCTTACAGAGCCTGAGGTACCTCTTCTACCCCAGCATTAACAGGGGGAGCCAACGAAGGAGGAAGAGGTAAAGTAATACGAAGATTCCCAACATCATCATTGTTCTACCCAACCCAGCATTACCAGTCGTCGAACGAGTCTCACGTCGAGCCATACTAACAAAAGCATCAAAACATATTAAATTCAGGCTAGCACTAGGCAAAGGATCCAAGACAACCTTATAGAACATTTTAAAACCTCAGTAATAAGCAATGTGTTCCCAATTCATATCCCAACATGATGTAGTACAATCACAGAACATGTACACAATCACCGTACATATCAACAATAACAATAAATCAAGCAACAACATCCTAACCTTTTGAAACTGGCTCTGATACTACCAAATGTAACCCCTCAACCCGGCCTAGACGCCCAACCAAACCAAGCGAGCTACATTAGGTTTACCGAGGTAAACCAAAGAAAGACTACGAAAATTGGTCCATTTTTTTTCCTTTTACCTTGTCTATATGAATATTATTAATCCTAAGTGATCATGCTTGCAGCAGGTGAAATTACAAAGGAAAAAACCTCGAAAAGGCAACCAATTTCATACAATATATATTAAGGACCAAAACATAAATTTGGTAAATTAAAGGACCATTACTGAAATTAGGGTTACCAATCCATAATTAAGTTCATTTCATGCTATCTCATGAAATTTCATCGCATTTAGATCACCAAAGCACCCTTAATTTAACATTCAAACATTTAGAGACCAAATTGTAAATCTACAAAACTGTAAGGACTTACTTAAAATTAAATTTACCAATCCTCAATTAGTCAGGTTACATGCATACATGTCAAGTTTAAGCTTAAAATGATCACCCAAACTCATCTAATTGCATACTTAACAGATGAGTCCCCGTGATAAATATCAAAACCTGTACAAGTGGTTTCTAAACCTGTACTCCAATAGCCAACTTGGGTCTACTGGTTTCAAACCCTAGGGGCTGGTTTCGAAACCTGCTAACTGGTTTCAAAACCTCCCTGTAGGTTTACAGATTTTGCAATTCCGAAACACCTTAAAACCCTTCTAAACAAATCCAGATTAACCTCAAACATCATTTAACACTCAAAGCATCAAATTAAAGCAACATACAAACGTTCTATCAACCAAATACCACTACAATATAAGAGTGTAGGCATTACAATCACAAAGGTAATCCTATAGGCATGCTCCCTAAACCACAAACAACTCACATAACAAAATCCAAATATAGGGAAATTAACCACATGATCAACAAACCAATACCTTCCTAGCATCGATCAAAACATGCTAGCATTATTAAAGCATTGAAACAATCCAACACAAGCTAGATGCAATCCAAGATATCTTTTAGCAACGTCACATACTAGCATGGCTCAACCAACATGCTTTTCATACATCAAATGATCATCAAATCACAGCATGTAAACCACAACAAAACCATGGTAAGACGACATTACAAATCCCCCAAAAATATGGCGAACACATTGCCTTATTAACCGAAAGTAACACCAAGTTTCATACTCAAATATAGTGTAGGTCTTGGATCGCCTTTAGCCTTGCCAATGCTTCCCCAAACTCTAGTGCTCTGCATCATTTAGAAAAGAGAGCGTAAGCATATTTGCTTAGTGAGGATGCTCATAAAAACAATGATGCCTTTAAAACCATTTGAAAACCAAAACCACCTGTTTTGAAAACATGCTTAACAACTAAAGCATTTTCATTGTTTCCAACCGAAACGTGGATAACGATCCTTATGCAACATCATATATAAATCCCGTGCATAACGAAACTGTACATTCTTTTGCAACAACTTGGTCAATAGAGCAACAACTCTCGAAAACCCATCTACAAAACGACGGTAATAAACTACCAAACCCATGAAACTATGAACTTTTGTCACTGACTTTGGCTGCTTCCAATTCACAACCGCCTTTACCTTTTTAGGATCTACCCGGATTCCTTCTGTTGAATCCACATAAGTAAGAAAAACCACTTCCCTAATCCAAAACTCACACTTGCTAAACTTGGCATAAAGCTGGTTATCCAACAAGGTTTACAACACAATCCGCAAGTGTCGATCATGATCTTCTTCGGTACGAGAGTGCACAAGAATATCATCAATGAACACTACTACGAATTGATCCAAGAATTCATGGAACACTCGATTCATTATACCCATGAATGCTGCAGGCACATTTGTCAACCCAAACAGCATCACCAAGAACTCAAAATGGCCATACCTCGTACGAAAAGTAGTCTTCAACACATCATTATCCTTAACCTTCAATTGATAGTATCCAGATCTAAAATCGATCTTGGAAAACACCATAGCACCTCAGAATTGATCAAACAAATCATCAATTTGTGGCAAAGGATACTTGTTCTTAATCGTCAACTTGTCCAGTTGTCGATAGTCAATACATATCCTCAATGTGCCATCTTTTTTTTCACAAACAACACTTGTGCTCCCCATGGCAAAACACTAGGCCGAATAAACCATGATCCAATAACTCCTAGAGTTGCGTCTTTAACTCTTTCAACTCCTTTTGTGCCATGTAATATGGTGCAATCGACACCAGAGCCGAATCAGCATATGTCTCAATATAAAACTCCACCTATTTGTCTGGTGGCAAACTAGGCAACTCTTCTAAAAACACACCCAAAAAGTCACAAATAGTACGAATATCTTTAGTTCGCACTTCTTCTACATTCAAATTCATAACATATGCTAGATACGCCTATAATTCATGTTCCAACAACTTATGTGCTTCTATAGCCGAAATCACATTGGATAAGAACTTAACATTCTTGCCCACAACTACTGCCTCATAATCATCAACAAGTCCCAATGAAACTTGTTTGGTCTCAAAATCAACCACAGCCCGATGCTCACAACCAATCCATACCTAGGATCAAGTCAAAACCATGGAACGGTAGCTCCATCAGATCAGCCCCAACCACGTGACCCTGAACCATCAGAGGACATCTCTGATACAAATTTCTCGTAATGATCGTCTCTCTAAAAGAACTCGTTACTTACATACCACTATCAAGCATTTCTACCGATATACCAAGCAAATATGCATGCTCATGCAAAACATATGAATGCGTAGAACCACAATCTATCAAAGATAATAATGACATAGACTGCAAGGTAAAATTACCTGCTATCAGGTCTATGTCATTCCTCCCTTTTGCGGTGAGCATATATCCTCGCAGGTCGAACCGCCACGGTATGTGCCATAGTCCTCTGTCCCTTATCCCTTCGTTAAAAGGTACCTCGACCGCGCCCACGATCCCTAGGTGGTGCAGCAACAGGTGCAGGTGCCTACCTAGCTTTAGCAAGCAAAGGACAATCATGCCTCACATGATCTGTTGGCTCACAAATCTAGCAAGAATTCACAGCCACAATTGTAGGATCTTGCTCCTCTCTGGCCAAACATGGGCAATCTAGCCTCAGATAGTCTCGCGGTCCATAGACCCAACAAACATTATGCACTAACCGAACTTGAGTACCCTGTCCATAGGATCCCCACCCTAAACTATATCCATTACATCTCGCATTCGGTCAAAACCTCCTATCGTAGCGTCTCTTTGACTGACCACCCTTAGAACCAAAATCTGCAACTCTCTTCCCCAAGCCAAAACCTCCCGAATAATTTGATAAACCCAAACATTGATTAATATCCTTCGCTCCTGTAACCAACACGTCGAATTTAGTGTAATCAGTGGCCAACATATAAGTCTTAACATCCTACACCAATTTGTATCGGAAATGATCACAACGATGCCTCTCATCTGGCACCAACTTAGGTGCATACTAACTCAGCCTCACGAATTGCACCTCATATTCAGATACTGACATGCTACCCTGAACCAAGGCCATAAACTCATGTTTCTTTTCGTCCAAGTATCTAACTCCAGATACTTCTTCTTAAAAGTAGTTTGGAAGAATTCGTCCGTAACATCACCGGGTTCTATGCCCATAATTACAGTGGACAAACTATACGCATCACCCTACAACATGGACACAAATCATCCAAGACTACGTAGACGCTCTATTAGTAACCCCAGATTAACAGCAGTAGGTGCCGGAGCAGGTACATGAACTCCAGCCATCGCATCCTGGAACGCTCCCGTTATCGCCTAAACCAAAGGCATCATATCACTAAACATTGGACCAGGTGGTTTAGGTGGTGCTTGTTCCACTCCCTCAGGAGGATTAGGCGGAGGAGACGACAATTTCTCAAGATGTACAATCTCGTCCTCTACTCCCTGCCCTTCAACAGTAGTGTTTTCGCTAGATAGAAATTCTCTCCTCAATAGCATAGTATAAAATCATATCTAAGGCATGATAATTACACCAAAACAAAAACAATCAGGCCAACTTCAAGCAAGGATCCAAGACTTCCATTTCAAACCAAAATTATTCCATAACTGTAGTAATAAGGCAATATGACCCCAAAATACCCCAACATGGCATATTTCAAACATCGTACATATAAACAATCACCGTGCATAGCAAACAGCATGATACAAACACCAACAACATCCTAATTTTTTGCAAACCTGGCTCTAATACCACCAAATATTACCCGCTTAGCCTGGCCTAGCCGAAACTAGACTGAAAGAGTTACATTAGGTTTGCTAAAGATAACCCAAAATAATAACCTAAATTGAGCCCATTTTTTCTTTTTATCTTGTCTAGATGCATATCATTATCATCCTATGTGAACATGCTTCATCGATAACGTTACATTAATTTAGATTGCAAAACAAGGTCTGTTTGCTTAACGGTTCACATTAGGGACCAAAATGTAATTATTATAAATTACAAGGTATTTTCCATAATTAAGATTACCCAACCTTAATTATTCTGATTTCATGCTTACAGTTTAATTTCCAAGCCAAAACAATCATCCAATCTTAATCAATTGCATTCATAACAATCGGGGACCAAATTGCAAGATTTCCAAACTTCAGCAACCAAAGCAACACAGATTCAACAGGGCATACAGATATAGGCAAGCCTGTATTGATACAGCCCAACTAACAAAATAGCTTCCCATACCGATACACATTTAATCCGTATTGATACAGTGTGTTAACCAACCCGTACCGACATGGCCTTGACTCCGTACCGATCCCCCTTTTATGTTTTCAAAACTCAGAATTACAGTAACTAGAGCCCGTACTGATACGGTACCTTGCATATTGATGCAACAAGCTTAAACTCGAGGGGTCATTCTGATATCTTATCCCGTGTATCGACACTAGTGATTGTTTTCTCTTAAGGCGTACCGATACGGTGGCTAAGAGTAATGGTACCCTATGCTTAAATTTAACAGTTTGAGCCTCAATTAGACCCTGCATACCGATCTTTGGGTACCAGTACCGGTACTCAGAGGCCTATAATGACCTCTAGGTCCAACATATGAGACTTTGGCTCATTCAAACAACCTTAATACATAACTAAACATCATTTAACATCATCATCAAGCTTAAACATCAACATACCAGCATTATAAGCCAACCTAACAAGTCTAGCATATTCAACCACAAAGTCTAGAGGCATGCTTCCTAGTCCACATCCAAAACATAAAACTAACCACGACTCAATCACTTTAAGTCACTTACAAAACCAAACCATCAAATACAACTTTCCCAAATAGGGAGTTCATCAAAAACCCTCCCAAAACATCATTTGACACATTGCCCTTATCACTACTATTTAACGTTCCAAACCATACTTTCAAAACAAGTCTTTGGAAATCCTTGCTTGCTTCCTCGCTGCCCTCAACCTTTAATTTTCTGCATTGATGGAAAAGAGAGCATAAGCACACAAGGCTTAGTGAGGAATGCTCAAACGTCAACCATCATCAATGGAATTTAAACCATTTTACAATCCTTTTGAAAACCACTTTCCAAAATGCTTTAAATCAACATCACAACATCATGCCTTATCAAAACCATGCACTTAACATTTCCAAAACAGCATATTAAACCATATGCAACATGTATCATGGATCCTACAGCAAAGTCCCATTTGTTACCCTCAACTTAAGCTTTCCCATGCATACTACCAATGCAAGGCTTGTAACTGTTCATTAACCAAGATCCCACATAAAACAAAACATAACATCGGATACACGGATTTAACAAGTGCTCCCTTAGCACTTGACATACAATATACTTGTATCTCAAGGTTTACACACATGAGTTTTTGGTACTCATAAACCCCTCAACTGATGTGACACCAATGGTGGAGTCTTCGGTACACATAAACCTCTCAACACCACTAATCAGCTAGATGATAACCCACTAACGAGAGTCTTTGGTACACATAAACCCATCAATCGTTAAGGTACTTGGATGGAGTATTCAGTACACATAAACCCCTCAACATCTAAGGCGACTTTTATAGTGCACTATCAATCCTATGGCCGACCAACTATATCTGATAACATTTGCAAACCTTTTCATACCATCACTTGCCAATATAATTCATTTTAATAACAACAACTCACTATTTTCATATGCCTTATCAAAACTTTTTAACCAATGCAATAAACCTTACATTAACCGATGTTCATAAACATTAACAAAATGTGCATTACTTCCAAATGCATCAACATCATTATGTAATCAATTTCTTGCATTAAACTATGCTCAAAACATGCATATACAGTGAGTAATTGAACCATTTAAAACAAGTACCTAAAACCAATTGCCAAACTGAGTTCGAGAGAGAATTCATGCTTGACTTACTTTCGAGCTTAGACCAGTGTTTCAAGCTTAATCTAAACTCCCAAACACAACTTTCAAACTTTTGCAAAGCTGTAAAACACGTTCTCACTCACCCACTCGCAAAGCCTCGCTTGCCGATATGGTAACTTCGCCTCCAAAGCTTCTAAAACAACCGTTCAAGCTTGAGGACACACTTCCCCTACTTTATTCCACACAAAAATAGAGGTACATTGCATCAAAATGCAATCAACAACACAACAACATAAATCCTCAACATCCTTATATCTCCAACATTCTTATATCTCCAACATTCAACCTATCAATTAACATCTAAAATTTAACCTAGCCATAAACTAACATTTCAACCTATCAATTAACATCTTAAAACACGTCACTGACATCCTTATATCTCCAATATTCAATAAACCTCAACAACTCCTCAAAAACAAGCAACTAACAACCTAACAAATTAGAGATTCACATAGTTTTAGGATTCTAATGTTAAAGCCCACTTATTAACATTAATAAACATCAAAATCATGATTAAAATCCATCAAGAACTCGACAAAATAGAGTTTACACGAAAATCCTTCAATTAAATCAATTAAACCACAATTTAACCAATATTCCATAATTAAATCATCAAATCAAGTTAGAAAACATGTGTAAAGGATAAATAACTTGGGATTTTCAATAAACAACCTTGTATTAGAGGAGAAGAACAAACCTCACCTCTAATGGCTGCTTTTCCCCTTAATTGGATAAATTTACATAGCAAAACAATGAAAATCCAATTAGACTTTGTTAGGAAACCATTTAAAGATTCATTTGATAACAAAAGGAGATTAAAAGCAAGTGTTTACCTAAGAAAATTGGAGTGGAAAAAGTGTTTGGCTGGAGAGAATTTGAGAGAAAAACTTTTTATGAAAAGTTAGTTACGTCAAAATGTTTTAAAGCCTTTTTAATTAACCAATTAATTCTCCAACCTTTTTATATTATTTTAAAACCATTAAAAATAAACAAATAAGGGAAAAAAAGTATGATATAAACTTTAGGGTAAATAGCTCCTTAAAGATTCAAAGTTTTGACCCTTTTACAAAATAGTCACCAAAAATAGTTTTGAAACTTTGCACTTTGGTCACCAACCAAAATGTCCAATTTAATGAATTGTCAATGCGGTGCCCTTTTATCCGAGCGTAAACGGGGCCAGTATCAGGCGTAGTGATAGTGGTTGGGCGTTTACTCTCGGATAACGGGGCCTTTAAAATTTATTCGCAATTATAAACGAATTTTAAAATAATCGTCACTTTAATCCGGAAAGTCTAATATTAATAAAGCGGTAATTGTTAAAGTACCAATTTTGGGCGGTGTGGGGGTGCTAATCCTTCCCCATCCGTAACCGACTCCCGAACCCAATAATTTTTAAATCTCTGGTTTTATGGTGTCCAGCCTACCTAAGTGGCCGGTGGCGACTCCAATTTTTAAATAAAATGCGATTTTTAAAACCCCCATGAAATAAACGTTTTATATCCGAAAAATCACAAACACATAGAAAAACCGTTTTTTTAGCGAAAACGGACATCGCTACAGATGGCGACTCCGCATTGGACAATTTTTTGTTTTTCGAAAAAATAAATGAGAGTCAAGCTTTTAAAATAATTATCACTTTATTAATATTAGAAATTCAGGGTTAAAGTGACTATTAAATTAACATTCGGTTATAATTGCGCGTTTATTTTAACGCATTTAAAATTTGGCATATAAACCCGTTTTTTTAAGTGGGGGAAAACGCTAATGCTTTCGTGGAGATATCGTTCTCCCGTGTAGGCCTAGCAAGTACCTTCGGGGCTCGAGTACCTTATGCTTTCGTAAGGATATCGTTCCTTCGTGCAAGCATAAGCGAATGGGTCCCCCTGAATTGAACCCGGTTGAAAAGAGCCTATAATGGGTGATGATTGGGGGCCTTGCTACTCTTAGTATAGGATAGCAAGGACAATTCGGGTACCTCCTAGCACCAACACTGCATGTAGAGAATATATAGAAACCACCCCTTTAAAGCCATGCGGATAACCTTAGGTGTTTTAGACGGGATAAATAGGGTTTTTTCTTTTTTTTGTTTTGTTTATTTATCTTATTTAATTTGTCCTTTTATTTATGTATTTATTATCTTTATCCGGTACTAACTTATTTCTTTTAGTGTTTTATTTTTATTTTATTTTTACACATACTTTTGTTGCATTATCATTGCATCCATATTACATAGAGGCGTTGATTCAAGTGGTTTGCCTGATTAGAAAATCTTTCATCATGGAAAAAAGGTGTCTTAGGAAGGATGACATCGATCCAGTCATGCGACATCAACAGATCCAAAATAACGATTTGCCGAGCAAGCGTGTAATGCCAAAGTATACACACGAGATCCTGATGGTGGACATACGACGAGTTGCAAGGCGTGTGAATGACTTGCTACCGAAGCCGCGACTCTCTGACCTTTCGTAACCCCGAACATGGAAGAAGCTCCAAGGTTTATCAAGTTGCTCAGAGCTGTCGAGGAGCTAGGAGGTAGAGCTAGGGCTTATGTGTAGAATTTTATTTTGTAAGTAAGACTTTTTGTAATAGAGACTCTTTTTGTAATAGGGACTCCTTTTGTAATATGGACCTTTTTTGTAATCTGGACCCTTAATTCCCATGAAAGTCGTTCAAAAGGGTGATTACCAGCGGAATCAACGCCTTTATTTGCATTCATCTTGCATATCATGGTGTTGATTCAAGAACAGTGCATTAAAAGGCTTTCAAAATAGAAAAAGTATGCTTTGCCAGAAATGATAATATTACAGTAACGAGCTAGGCCGAGCAAAGACCAATCGAGAAAGAAGATGGTACGATAGTAAGGCACGTGCGACGCAGAAGATTCAGTCAGGGCCGCAGAACCCCAATTTTAAATCTTTACATTAGACCATTTAAAAAAATCTCAAATTTTAATTTAACTCATTTTAAAAAAAATTGAAAATATTATTATTTTGCTTTGAAACTTCTTCTCTCATAAAACTTTCAGAATAATAATAATAACAAAAAGAAACCTAAAAGTTTCATTTTTAAGTAAGTTAAAACCTTTTGATAATAAAAAGGCGGAATTTTTAAACCAAATGATCCTTGAAAATTTTAATTTAAACCCAAAAAGTTTTAAAGTACTCCCCTAGGATCGATAGAATCTATCCCTATTTAGATGTACCCAGATCTACAGAAGAAAATATATTGTCTGATGTCATTTTTAGAAGCCACAAAAATAAAGATCACGACGTCACGAGTCTATAGAATAGAATAAGAGGAGAAGACGGAGTCATCCATTATCCTTAAGACGACGTCAAGACGTAGAGCACAGGTTTTGCTTCCCGAAGTCAAGGTCTCCAGGATAAATTCAATTGTTGCCTGTAATTCATTATTAATTTCTTGCAAACATACATTTTCTCTATTGAAAGTTTTTCAAAGACTGTTCGAGAATCAACATCGCATTTGCATGCATTCTCGCATTTATAGGGTATTGATTCCCGAAGTGGTTCATCAAATCTCAGAAATCGTTCATAATTGGCAAAGGGTCGTCTGGTCAGATATTAGAGGGCACGGATCCAGGGTTTTGTCCCAGAACAAGATTAGAGACAATAGAAGAGGAATCATCTGAAGACTTCAGGTCAGACACGGTACTGGTAATGAGCAAAGTAAAGTGCAAGAGTTGAAAGAAGCAAAGGGAAGACGTGACGAATCAGATGAATACTTTGACGAAAGGTAAGCGATCCATCAGACCAAAAGAAGAACCAATTAAGGATCAGAATAGAGAGCGAGATAGTCAGAATTCTACCTCCAAGTCAGCCAAATACGACAAATTGAACCATTTTTGTGATCTGCATCAATAAACAGGCGGAAGGTATGCTTGAGTCAGGCTTTCAAAAAATAGAGCTCGGTCCAGAAGAAACTTGAGAAGCAAGTAATGAAAAGAAGTATATCTCGATTCCTGTGAGGTACACCGAACTACTCCTAATGTTCATCGACAAGAGCCTTATTACCTCGGTTAAGTCTCTAGCGAAGAGACCGTCTTATTCGAAAGATTACGACACACGTGCTAGAGGCAGTTACCATTTAGGAAGTTTGGGTCACGGTATTGAGGATTGTGGGGCCCTGAGGAATGAGTTCAAGATCTTATCGCAATGAGGATTTTAGGTTTCGAAGACGGAGTTCCCCAATTCTATAGTGAGCTAACAATCACCCGAGGGGCAAAGTTGAGGAGGAAATGATATCTAGGACAAAGTTCGAGTAATACCGAAGTGGGTCACTCAAGCGAGTTAAATTTGAAGATCAGATATAGGGGCATCCCAGGAGAGGGATATTATTTCGAGTTCAGCCAGCTTAGATAAGAGATAACTTGGATAAAATTGAATTTGTAGAATGATCATCAGAAGCTTTCCTGAGTGTTTAAGAATATCAGAATAGATGAACGGTGCTGTCCAGTTGAAAGACGACTCGGAATATTGAAAGAAGAGAAACTTGTCAAGCAAGAATCAAGTCAGGCTGTTATCAGGTAAGTTTAAGGAAATTAGGAATAGGTACGACAGTCTCCAGAGATGAGCTACAGAATAACTTAGCCAATAACAAGAGTTTTGGAAACAAGTTTACGACAGAGCAATGACAATTCAACACTCTTCAATTGGAAAGGGCAACTTCCAAGCTACGAAAGACTAAGCAGGGGATGGATGAAGACCCGAAGATCGATATTACTCGAGTAGGTAAGGCGGCTCAACAAGGTGGCAGGCTTAGTCAGAACATGGACCAAGTGTTGAACTACAGAGGCAAGCTGACCGGACTACTGGATGAAGTTAAGAAAGCAGGCACTAAAGCTTATCAGTAACTATAAATATCTAATATCTGATATACTGAAACCTTTTGGCCTCAATGAACGTCGTTCTATGGGAATCACTTTTGGAATCAATACCTTATTGCATTCATATTTATATTTTAGGATTGCATTGCATTGCTTTGCACGATCCTGGCATGTTTTACATGACATTATCATCACCTTGCATTATTATTACCTTGCATAAATTTTATGAGTAATTCAAAGACCAATTAGGGTTTTATCATGGATAAAAGAATTGAAGACACTCAAACATCAAGATTCGGGCTGTTAAAAGATGGGCTCGAGAGGAAAAAAGAAGAAGTTTGATGTCTTCGATAGAAGAAAACTTTGTTTGAACCCTGATTTGGTCATTCCTCCAGATTTCAAAGATTCCCATATTTACGCATGATGACGGAACAAGCTGCCCCAAGATTCACCTGACCACGTCCTGCAGAAAGATAGAGGGCTACATCGAGAATGAAAAATTGCTGATCCACTACTTCTATGACAGTCTAGCAGGACCTACCGTGATATGGTACAACTGTTTGAGTAGAGACCAAGTGTAGTCATGCGGAGACTTAACCGACGTCTTTATGGGCAATACATATATACTTTAGACCTATCACCAAGTCATCAGTATCTCCAGGGTACGAAGATGAAACCTGATGAAGGCTTCAAGAAGCGTGCTTTGAGGTGGCTGTGTTTAGCGACCCAGGTACAGCCTCCCGTAGATGAAGAGGAAAGTGACTTACATGCCACTTTTAATAAGATGCTCGAGAAAATAAAGGCCAGCTTTAAGGACTTAATGACAGTCGGAGAGAGAAACGAACATGCACTCTGAGACCTAAGCTTTAAGGTCCCTATGGTTTTCTCATCATTTCACAAAGAAATTCTCAACAAAAAAAATCATTGTTTATTAGAATTAAAAATCACATTTCCATTTAGAAAAGCATTTTTACATTCTTGATTCTTTAAACATTTCATTTTTATGGGGTTAGTTTTCCCATATGCATATACACACATTTTTTAATGGACATATACATATATCATTTCTATACCAGTTCCTCGAATTTTGAATGCAACAGTATATTTGCTTCAGATCCAAAGATCAAATCTAAGTTGCATATATTTAGAAGAGATTGAATGTTGTGGTGATACTGTAAATGTGAGTATCTGCTAGTTTACTTAGGCCAACAGAGGAACAAAAGCGAGTGTTTAGACAATGGGCAATTCCCATTTTAAGAATTTATCTTCTCAGGCACTTGTCGTTTAAGATCCTTGAAACGAAAGTTGACCCTAAACCTCTACCCCCAGAAGGCATTCTCAGGACATTTGTGAATATGACAACGAATGGTGTTCTTTTACTTTACCAGAAGACACAGATGAGACCATACAGATTGGGTACGAAGATCAGAAAATCATCAGAAGAAAGTGGTTGAAAACATGGATATGTCCAAACGAAAAACCAAAGAAAAGAAGAGAAATGGTAATCAGAAGGCCGAAGCAATCCAGATCGAGTAAATATCAGAAGAGCTGCAAAAAGGCAAGTAACTTTGAGCAGAAGATATCATCAATACCCAGTATAGATACGTGTTGATTCGAGGATACATTTATAGACTCGAATAAAAAGAAAGAGATTCAAGGCTAAAAACCCAAAATGGGCAGTCTAAAAGAAAAAAGAAAGAAAAAAAGAGAGAAAAAAAGAAAAAGAAAAATAAAATAAAAAAGAAGAAAGAGAGAGAAAAAAAGAAAGAAAAAAGAAAAAAAAAGAAGAAAAAGAAAAAGAGAAATGAAGAATACTGTCTATGCTTCACACACAGATCAAACAATACAAGAACGAGACTTCAACTATGTGCAAGAGACACAAGGAATCCACATTTCAAGTAAATATAAGTTTTGAAAATTAGTATAGAAGCTCGAATTGAAGCCAAGTCAAGACAAGTCGGCCCGAAGATTGCCAATTTTGAAAAAGGAAATGACCTCTAGGGTGAAAACCCAAAAATGGGCAGTCTAGAGTGATCCTGAAAATGAAGAAAAAGAGTAGTCTGCCTGAGCATGCTGGCATCAATATCCAGCCAAAATACATTGATCCGAAGGTACAAAAGAAGGAAGTGACCTCTAGGGTGAAAACCCAAAAATGGGCAGTCTAGAGTGATCCAAGAGAAAAAGTGAAAAAAAAAAGAAAAGAAAAAAAGAGAAAAGAAAAAAGAAAGAATAATATTTCATCTGGGCGTGCCAATCACAAGAATTCCCAGAAATGTATTCATAGTCCTTCATTCAAGAAATCTCAGTTTCGAGGAGTTTTGGAGGATCAAACATTATTGAATAAAAAATGAACATCAGTATATAGCCAGAATGTAAGGCAGACTACAGTAAAAAGAAAGGAAATGAACTCTAGGGTGAAAACCCGAAAACGGGCAGTCTAGAGTGATCCAAAAAAGGGAAGGAATAATGGGCATATCCAAGTTACACAAGTACATAAATATTGTTTCACTTAACCATAAACCAAAGGCCTACATTACAAGCCCCAAAGACTATTCTGGTCATTCATAGATATCCAAGTTGAATGAGAATGTCTTCAGATTTCATTCCGCCTATAGGGGCTAACTTTGCTTCAAGGAACGTCAAACTTCAAAGTGCTTGATCGACACCCAAATGAGGGAAGGATGGGGCATGGTGAGACAGTGAGATTAAGAGAGCCACCTTAAACGGGGTAGAAACTAGGTAGGGTTGTTCCTCTCAAAAGCCTATTAGACCAGAAGAAACTATACATTGGCATATATCTCCACAATGGTCAAGATCTTCTAAATAGGCACTTCATTAGAGTTGATCTCTGGCAACTTGAAGCAGATGCGCTATGGTGTTTGATATTTCGGGGGCAAACATGTTTTAAAAGGTTTGACATTTTCTCCCAAAGTTTTGATGTTTACCATTTCCCCAAAATATTAGTTTTTAAAAAATGTTTGGCAATACACTTCGAATTTTGTTTACCATTCTCCAGGCATTATTTAAAAAAATGTTTGGTCCTTAAAAAAGAAGAAGAAAAGAAAAAGATGTTTACCATTTGTTCCAAACAATGTTTTCAAAATGTTTGGTATCCCCTCCAAGTTTTGATTTTCAAAATGACTGTTATCTTTTCAAACAATCATTATTTGTTGAAATATACGCAAGTAAATTGCATTTTGCATTACTTTAAAAATGAATGATGATGAGATTTAAAGCATAGGGACCGAGAGTTAGTTCCCGTCGAAGTGCTACAAGAAGATCAAGGATGAGCTCAGGGGATGGAAGCATTTTGGCTCACCCTGGTGACTAGAAATAAATCAAGACTCTGTATGATGGGTCAGAAAATTCAAAGCAATAGTACCGTGGTTGAATGGGGCAACACCAAGCGAAGAAGATTACAAGGTTTCTTATAAGGATAATATAAGAACCAGAGGATCATTTATGAAGACAGATGATAACCCTGAAGACAAGAAAGCCTTCCGCACAAAAGGTTTAAAAGCAGGTTCAAATGAGGATTTAAGAGCCTACAGCGAAGAAGTAAAGAGATGAAGAAATCTGAGGAACGACCTTTCAGGGTGTAAGACTTTAGATCAAAAAGGCTGAAAGAAAAAGAGAGAAAGAAAGAGAAAAAGTGAAAAAGAAAAGAAAAGGAAAAAAGAAGAAAAGAAAAAGAAAATGAGAAGAGAGAAAAAAGAAAAAGAGGAGAAAGAAACCATTACGTTGCATGCATCATATAGATAGGGGCATGTCAATTTTTGCTTATTTTGGACAGATACCTGAAGAATTATCAAAGAACATTAAGAAGTGGATCTCATTGAAAATATTGGCGGCCATTTTCGGCGTGAGTCCCTAAATTTGAAGAAAGTTTGGCGGCCATTTTCGGCGTGAGTCCCTAAATTTGAAAAAGTTTTGGCGACCATTTTCGGCGTGAGTCCCTAAATTTGAAGAAGTTTTGGCAGCCATTTTCGGCGTGAGTCCCCAAATTGAAGAAGTTTTGGCAGCCATTTTTGGCGTGAGTCACCAAATTGAAGAAGTTTTGGCGGCCATTTTCGGCGTGAGTCCCTAAATTTGAAGAAGTTTTGGCGGCTATTTTCGGCGTGAGTCCCCAAATTAAAGAAGTTTTGGCAGCCATTTTCGGCGTGAGTCCCCAAATTTGAAGAAGTTTTGGCGGCCATTTTCGGCGTGAGTCCCTAAATTTGAAGAAGTTTTGGCAGCCATTTTTGGCGTGAGTCCCTAAATTTGAAGAAATATTGGTAGCCATTTTCGGCGTGAGTCCCTAAACTTGAAGAAGCTTTGGCAGCCATTTTCGGCGTGAATCCCTAAATTTGAAGAAGTTTTGGTAGCCATTTTCGGTGTGAGTCCCTAAATTTGAAGAAGTTTTGGCGGCCATTTTCGGCGTGAGTCCCTAAATTTGAAAAAGTTTTGGCGGCCATTTTCGGCGTGAGTCCCTAAATTTGAAGAAGTTTTGGTGGCCATTTTCGGCATGAGTCCCTAAATTTGAAGAAGTTTTGGCAGCCACCTTCGGCGTGAGCCCTTAAAATTTGAAGAAAGTTCGGCAGCCACCTTCGGCGTGAGTCCCCAAAATTTGAAGAAAGATTGGCAGCCACCTTCGGCGTGAGTCCCCAAAATTTGAAGAAAGATTGGTAGCCATTTTCGGCAAGAATCCCCAAATTGAAGAAAGATTTCGGCAGCCTTAGTAGCGTAAGTCCAAAGATATCAACAGTCTTGTAAAAAAATAAAAATGAAAAAACGAGATAGAAAAAAAGAAGAAGAGAAGAAAAATGAAGGAAAAAGAAAAAAAAAGCAGAAAAAATGGAAAAATAGAAAAAAATTTGAAGATAAAGGTTCTATATAGGAATGGACTATATTTTCAAGCTATCGTAGCAAGAGATTCTATGTAGGAAGAATCCGCCGCTCCAAGATTTCAGAACCTGAAAGTTTTATATAGGAAGGACTTACAGCTCCAGGGTGAAGACTAGCAGTTCTATATAGGAAGAACTCCCAGCCGAAGGAATTCACCCATGACACACAAGGTTTTATATAGGGAAAACCTGTTGTGTTAAAAGCAAAGAGTCTTATATAGGAAGGACTCCGAGCTTTACTGTCTTAGAGTGAGAGGTTCTATATAGGAAGAACCCGTAGCTCAGATTTCAAAGCTAAAAGTTCTATATAGGAAGGATCGACGGCTCGAGGTGAAGACTAGCAGTTCTATATAGGAAGAACTCCCAGCCGAAGGAATTCACCCATGATACACAAGGTTTTATATAGGGAAAACTTGTTGTGTTGAAAGCGAAGAGTCCTATATAGGAAGGGCTCTGAGCTTTACTGTCTTAGAGTGAAAGATTCTATATAGGAAGAACTCGTAGCTCCGAGATTTCAGAAGCTGAAAGTTCTATATAGGAAGGACTGACGGCTCCAGGGTGAAGACTAGCAGTTCTATATAGGAATAACTCCCAGCCGAAGGAATTCACCCATGACACATAAGGTTTTATATAGGGAAAACCCGTTGTGTTGAAGGCGAAGAGTCCTATATAGGAAGGGCTCCGAGCTTTACTGTCTTAGAGTGAGAGGTTCTATATAGGAAGAACCTGTAGCTCTGAGATTTCAGAAGCTAAAAGTTCTATATAGGAAGGACTGACGGCTCTAGGGTTTGAAGACTAGCAGTTCTATAGAGGAAGAACTCCCAGTCGGAAGAATCCATCAGCGACGCAAAAGGTTTTATATAGGAGAAACCAGCGTTGAATGTGAAGAGTTCTATATAGGAAGGACTCCAAGCTTTACCGTCGCAGAATGAAAAGTTCTATATAGGAGGGACTCATAGCTCAAGGCTTCATAATGAAAGGTTCTATATAGGGAGGACCTATAGTTCCAAGATAAGAAGGTGAGGAAGTTCTATATAGGAAGAACTTACAAGCTTGAAGATTCAGCTAAGGAAGAGCGGAAAGTTCCAGAAGAACACGGGATTCCGAAGCCAAAGAGAAGGAAGTATGTCAAAAATGAGTGCTTTTGATCTTTGCTTTGTCCTCATTTCACAAGAACAATCAAAGAGGGGCAACTGTAATCACTCATTTTTGACCGGGTTTTAGTGTTATTATAATAGTAATATTATTAATATAAAAATCAAATAATAATAATAATAATTAATATATAAAAAAATCAAAATAAAAAAAAAAAGAAATTTGAGTGGCTTTGGGATGGCCACGTCACCCCCAATTGCCTATAAATAGGAGGCAGGGGGTGGCAAACACAAGAATTGAACGCCAATTTTGCCAATCAATTGGCAATGCAATTGGCACCCCCAAATCGTGGGGGCTAGGCCGGCCGCAAGGCTGGCCGGGGTTGGGGGCAGTGCCCTCGACCCCAGTTGGTTCGATCCAACATTCGATCGGGGTCCTATTTTAGGTATGATCTAGTTAATATTTTTGGAGAGGTCGCGATAGATCTCGGTGGGGTTCAGTCGGAGTTCTTTATTCGAGCTCCTAGTTAGGTATATTTTCTTCCCTTTTTTATTAGTGTTGTAATTTTTATAATTTAATGGAGTATTAGTTATTTTAAAATTGTAGTCTTTTTTATGTTTATGTTTTAGATTAATATTTAATATGTTTTAAATGTGTGTTTTATATTAATATTTTATTTATGTTAGATATGTTTTTATTTATGAGTTAGATTAATATTTATGTATGTATGTTTTAGAATAGTATTTTATTTATGTTGAATTTGTTTTTATTTATGTTAGATTAATATTTATGAATATTAGTATTTTATTTATGCTAGATATGTTTTTATTTATGAGTTAGATTAATATGTATATATGTATGTTTTAGTTATGTATTTTATTTATGTTAGATCAGTATTCTATTATGTTAATATTTATTTGTATTGTATTTAAATTATTTGCCATGTTTTATATTTTGCTCACTAAGGTTGCATAATGATATATAAATTGTCAATGCGGTGCCCTTTTATCCGAGCGTAAACGGGGCCAGTATCAGGCGTAGTGATAGTGGTTGGGCGTTTACTCTCGGATAACGGGGCATTTAAAATTTATTCGCAATTATAACCGAATTTTAAAATAATCGTCACTTTAATCCGGAAAGTCTAATATTAATAAAGCGGTAATTGTTAAAGTACCAATTTTGGGCGGTGTGGGGGTGCTAATCCTTCCCCATCCGTAACCGACTCCCGAACCCAATAATTTTTAAATCTCTGGTTTTATGGTGTCCGGCCTACCTAAGTGGCCGGTGGCGACTCCAATTTTTAAATAAAATGCGGTTTTTAAAACCCCCACGGAATAAACGTTTTATATCCGAAAAATCACAAACACATAGAAAAACCGTTTTTTAGCAAAAACGGATATCGCTACAGTATCCATGAAGTCGAATAAGTTTAAATTATTGTTATTAACTTCGTTTATTACCTCACTAAGTTTGTACTTAGCGTGTGTTTGATTGTGCACACGTAGGTGGTTCGAATCATTGGACGAAGCAAAGAGTTGCATCAAGTTCAGAAATTTTCTTCAAGTTGCCGCAGTAATGACACCCTACTTGTGGTTTTTAATTTATTTTAGTGGCATGTATAAATGGGATAATTTTGTCTATTTTAGTTTAACGTCTGATATTTTTCGAACAGTCAAATTAATTTTTTAAAGTAAATGAGCTCCGATTTTGTGTATTAGTCGATAAAAATATTTTCAAAGGTTTTAAATTTATATAATTTTTGAATAAAAATCATGTTATTCTTCTGTGACATCTCTAACTCATATTCGGTAATTGAATACGGGAATTAGGTGTTACATTTAGTGGCATCAGAGCTACAGGTTTAGCCAGTTTTGGATCCAAACCGAGCTTGTTATCAGTCAGTAAGTGTTTACACGCCATTATGATTTCATTATTACTGTATTGATGCTTGAGTGACTTGATGCAATGGCTTATTGAATTGATTGTATAAAGTTATAGATGTCCGAACTAGAGAGATCGCGCTGAGCGATCGAACAGTTGGGTAAGAATGAGGCCCATAAAAGTAGTAACAAGGTTAATTATTAACCATTTTTCGCTCAATATGATGTTAATGTGTTGGTGTAGTTGGAAATGCCTAGCTAAACCAAGGTTTATTATTTCAAACCTTGGATATGATTCTAGATGAAATTTAACCCTAAGTTCCTTAGACTTTTATTGCTAGAGAGCTGGGAAGTCTTGAAGTGTTAGACTTCAGGTGAGGTATTGATGGAAAATCAATGTTGATAGACTGTTGGTTTAATAAATATAAAAATGATATTAGAAGGGCTTCGTTGTGATGATCAAGGAAATCTCAATGTGAGAGTAACTTATCTTGTGACATAGCATAGAGGTAAGTCAAATTTGTAAGAATTACTCGATAGTAATTCAAAGAAATCAAATTTTTAGTAAGCTTAATGGAGTTGCCTCTTTATGAATTGTGATTATTTTGGGCATGGAATGGTTATCCGTCTATTATGTCATTATGAATTTTTGCTCTAAACGAATAAATTTAAAAGGAATTAGAAAGTTTGGAGATTGTAATGATGAGGAAAAAATCAAAATTTTTTGATCGATGTCATTGAACAATATTTTTTAGGAAACTGCTATCACAAGGATGTAACAATTGTAATATCCCAATTTTTTGCTAGTGACCAAAATGTAAATTTTGAAAGTTTTATGGATAAAGTATAAACTTAGGAAAAGTTTAGGGACTAAATTATAATTTTCAAAAGTTATGTATTTTAGTACCGTAAATGAATAGTTTACCCCAAGAATGATGTTTTCGTGTTACACGGATTTTTCGTACGGAGTTTGTATTAATGGCTATAAAGCGATAAAGTTCAGAAAAATATTCGGATAATCGGATAGAATCGAATATCCAGAATATTTTGAAGGATGAAAAGGCAAGGTTAATTATGTCATTTTACATGTCTAAGATTTTTTCTTTGTGTTGGAAGAATATGAACCCTTGGATTTAAGTTGATTTTCCATGTTAAATATGAGTCGTTGGATGAAAAATGGCAAGATCGTAATTTTGGAAAATTATAAGGGCAAAGTGTGTAACTACTAACTCAAGATTAAATCTAGGCCATTGGATGAAGGATGATGACATGTGGTACATTATGGATTCATTGGATTTGAGGGCAAAATGGTTATTTCACTATTTAGAGGATTTTCGATAATTATCAGAATAATAGATCGAGTTAGGAAAATCCAGTCTAAGTCCTTAAGAAAGGAAGTTTTTATGAGATAATAGTATTTATTTTCTGAATATGGAAATATAGAATTTTCATAATAGATCTAATAGCTCGGTAATGGTAAAATCGTAGTAGAAGTATTTAGTGAATATCGGGAAATCAGATTGAATTGAAATTTCAGAGGCTGTTCCATAAGCCATGGAAAATCATAAAATGATATTTATGGAATAGTGGCCGGTTGAGAAGGAACTAATTTAGTTAGATTATAATGGAATGGCAATTTTGAAGCAAACTAGTAAATAAAGACTAGTTGGAGGGCAAATTAGTCATTTGGCAAGGATGGCAATTTTGAAATATTTTTGAAATGTTGAGGATGTTTTTGGAAGATGAAATGTACATGGATTTAATCTTGGCCCTTGATTTTAGGTGAGATTAAATTAGCCATTGGGTTTAAAGGCTAAATTGGTAATTTTACTATTTAAATGAATTTAAAATTCATTTAATAGTTACAAGTGTAGAAGAATAGTTAAAGGAGGAACAAATCCAGCCATGAACCGTGGGAGCTGGAGGAAAGAAGAAAAAAATTCCAAGCTCGATTTAAGCCCGAATCTTGGTGTTTAGGTAATCTTTTGAACTACAATGTTGTTCTACTCTTCGAGCTCTATCTTTTGATGTAAATAATTCATAGAATACTTGCTTGGTTGATGATATTTTATATGAGAAAGAAATTAAGGTTTATGAACAAATTGGGGCTTTTATGATGTTATGAATCCATGGTTGATTTTAAGTTAGAATCATGCTTGTATGATGTTAGAATCATTTTATTTTGTTGGGATTTAAACCCTACATATTTTGGTTTGTATAGAGAAGATTAGGGTTTATGGATTCAAGTCTAACTTAGGGTTTGTGATGTTGGATTAATGATCTAGTAAGCTTGATTTGTTGTTTGAAAGCAAAACCCTAAGTTAAATACATAGGGACCATTTCGGCAAGCTTTAAAATTAAGGGACCATATTTGATATTTTTATGAATTTGATGTGTATCTAGATTATTAATGATGTTAGAGACATGAAAATGAAGTTAGAATGCTAAACCGATGATTAATCGCATTAGTGACCATTTTGACAATTTGTCAAACTTGAATGGTCTATTCGGCAAAAAGGATATGTAGGAGTAAATCTGATTTTTAGTTAAAATGATGGAATTAAGGTAGTAATGTTGATTTGAGGACTAATTTGCAAAGTTAAGAAGATTGAATCCTTATATTGAAATTTGGTGACCATTTTGACAAATTAAGAGAAATTAGAGGAGTAAATGTTTAAGCTTATTTTAATGAAGGATGTAAAGAGAACATATGAATACAAGTTTTACTCTAGTCATTTGAAGTAAAGTGATGGGACTAAATTGATAAGTAGAGAAATATGGAGAAGTTGGTGTAAATTAAAAGTTATTCATGGAAAGTTATGTTGGAATTTGAACTGTGGCAGTAAGTTTTAAATTCACCATAAATTCTACAAAATGGTTAGATGATGAACTTTATACCATTGTAAAGATTTGTTAGTCTAGTTTCGTTTCCAACAAACGGAAATTGATTTCGAGTTCCGAGTTAAAAGATATGAATTTTTAATGGAATTATGGCAGTAAGTTTTAAAATTCACCATAAATTATGCAAAAATGGTTAGATGATGAATTTTATACCGTTGTAAAGATTTGTTAGTCTAGTTTCGTTTCCAACAAACGGAAATTGATTTCGAGTTTCGAGTTAAAAGATATGAATTTTTAATCAAATGAAAGTCAGAAAAATTACAGAGCAGTTTCTGCTTGGACAGCTTTGTGACGTGAATGTAAGGAATTTTCATAATTTTTGTAGATTTAGTTAGCAAGCTCAGAAGAATTATTGGAAGTTCAAATTGGTAATTAAGGACCACAGTGAGTTATTGAACAATACAAGGAAGAAAGGAAAATATTTGGAAATTTTATATTCGAATGAATATTAGAAAACATGTTTAAGGTATTGTTAGATTTGAATCTAATAAATATTTTAATTTTACTCCTGTGATTAATGAAGTCAAGTCTGAATCAAAGAAGATTCGAGGTTCTATGAAAGAAATGATCGAACTATGACTTAGTGAGGCATTGTGTTAAGTGGCCAAGGTGAGTGCAATGCATACATAACATGATACATGGATGTTTTATACATTATAAGGAAGACTTGCGATGAGTCTACCTTATTTATATATTGGCATGATACTTATGTCATTGATCATATATTGACATGTTTTAAATATGTCAAAGGTTGAACATAAATGCATAGATCATTAGTTATATATGATGTTATATTATGAATGTTATTTCGGGTATGAACTGTACAATGTTAAATTATGTTGATATATATTGCCATGGATGGAATAAATATGGAATATATGCCCAAGTATGTTAATGAGGGACAGGGTATAGTTGGCATACCAGAGAGTCCAGCAGCACGTTGCATACTCAGTTTAGCACTATAGTGTATATAAAAGACACTTACTACGGATGGTTAGCACAACCTTATGTGCGGATGGTTAGACAACCTTATGTGCGGATGGCTAGCACAACCTTATGTGCAGTTTTGACTCGTGTACCCAGGGTCCTCATAGGGTTATATTTGGGCTATGGTTTATTGGTTAATAAAAGATAAACAGGTGAATAAGCTTATGAGCTTTTAGAATAAATGGCAAGTGTATTGGTAAGAAATTTATATCCGGTTTATATTATGTTGATATATGATTAACATGATGGTATATATATCTAGTGATCATGATGCATTTATGCATATATGGCATATTATGACAAATGGACAAGCATGAACTTTAATGGCATTGGCATGTAGTAAATGATTTCCAATGCAATATAAAGATTAGTATATTGGCATATGGCATGTTATATATATATATACAGCCTTGAGGTTTAATAAATTATGAAATTGAATAAGCCTATTTAGTTGTTTTTAATTTTGATTATTGCCTCACTAAGTTTGTACTTAGCGTGTGTTTGATTGTGAAATATAAAGATTAGTATATTGGCATATTGCATTAAGGTTTTATACGACTTAATGTATTACTTTGGGGAATTACAATATTGTTTGTAAAAAAGAAAAACAGTTCGATGAGATTATGTATTGATTATCGTCAATTAAATAAAGTGGTAGTAAAGAATAGATAATTGATGTTGTAGTTTGATGACCCCTTCAATCAATTGAATGGGGCAGAAGTGTTCTCCAAAATTAATCTTCAATCGAGGTATATCAATTGAAGATCAAGGAGGAGAATATTTCTAAAACTATCTTCAAGACAAGGTTTGGGCGCTATGAGTTCATAGTGGTGCCTTTTTGGCCATGCTAATGCTTTAGTAACATTCATGGATTTGATAAATAGAGTGTTCTAAAATTATTCGGATCGATTTTTCATGGTATTCAATGATGATATTTTGGATACCCAAAGACTAGGGCAGATTATGATTTATAGTTTTGAGTGGTACTAGATATTTTACAAGAAAAGAATTTGTATACAAAGTTGTTCAAGTATGGATTCTAGATATTTGAGGTTGTCTAAATATGAATTTTGGATATCTGAAGTTGCATTTTTAGGTTATATTTCCAAGACAAATGGAATTTGATTGGATTTTAAAAAAAGGATTCTAACAGAAGCTCTAGCATTAGTACAGAAAAATTTTACACTCAGCAGTGATGTTTCCCATAATAGATTGGTATATGTATGGAAAAAATAGGGGAAATTAGTGGCATGTGCATCACGGCAAATCAAGACTCACAATGAGAAATTATTCGACTCATTATCTGGAGTTAGACACAGTAGTATGTGCTTTGAAAAAAAATTGTGTCATCAATTATATGGTGAGCGATGTTATGTCTTCAGGATTATAAAATTTCAAAAATACTTGATGACCCAAAAGGATCAGACCTATCCTCAAGGATTATGATGTTGTGATCAACTACTATCTTGAAAAGGCCAATATAGTAGCCAACGCACTTAGTTGAAAGATATTCTCTACTTTAAGAGTAATGAATGTGCAACTGTATTTGAAAAATATTGGTATGTTAATTATAGAACTTTAGCTTAGACCTATTCATTTAGGCCAGATTCAAGATTTTTAGTTGAAAGATGAAAAATATTTTCAGGATTAGAACAAAATTGAAAATGGTGAAAATAAAGACTTCAAAGTTAAGTATGTCGGATGTTTGAGAAAAATATTATGTTCTTGATGATGATGAGTGGAAACTAGAACGTCTTACTAAAGAACACTACAGTCCATAGAATGACGAGATATAAAAATATTGATGGCTAGATATAAAAATGACAATAATTAAATTTATGGTTACATGCTTGACAGGCTAGCAATTGGAAGCAAAACATCAAGTACCATCGGAAATGTGGTAACATATTTCCATTCCCCTAGTGGAAGTGGAAAAGAGTTACGATGGATTTCGTAACTAGGTTATCAATGATACCGAGTAAAAATGATTCGATTTGGGTAATTGTGGATAGATTGAATAAATCTGTAATGAATAAATATATTAAGCTATAAATCTGAAATATTGTAAAGTTACATGATGTACCTATTTTCATTGTGATTGATTAAGATCCAAGGTAATCTCTAAATTTTGAAGTTCCTTGCATAAGGCATTGGGGACTCGACATAATTTTAACAATGCTTTGCATCCATAGAATGACGAATAATATGAAAGGATAATTCATATTTTGAATGATATGTATAGTTTCTATTTATTGAGTTTGAAGGCTCATGGAAAAAGTAGGTGTTCCTAGATAAAATTTATTACAATAATAGTTATCAATCGAGTATAACGATGGCTTTATCAAAAGTGTAGTATGAAAGAAGATTATGATAAAAAATTACGAATAGTGCTACAAGCCATGTGGGAAAGGCAATTGTATGCAAAGTTTCACAAATGTGAATTTGATTAATCCAAGTTTCATTTTAAGGTCACATTGTCTCAACAAAGAGGATATGAGTAGATCCTAAGAAAGTTAAGATGGTAGCATTGATATTAATATAGTCTGAAGTTAATAAGGATTCCATGTTATTTAATGATATGTCCCATAATATGTTGAGATATGTATTGATGTAATAAGACTTAAGTAGTAGCTGATGTATTTAGCCAAAAGTCATTCTTTGCCTTATAAGCATTAAATACCCAATTATATTTGGAAGAAAATAGTGTATTGATTACATAGCTTCAGCTCAAGTCTACTTTGACAAATCGGATCAAATATTTACAGATGAAAGATAAGATATGCTTGGAAAGAATTCAGTAAGGTGAAAAGGGAAATTAAAGATTTTGATGTTAAGTCTAAAGGATGTTCATATTATCAAGAGATAATTTATATCCCCGATGATAATGAGTTAAAAAGAGAACTAAAAGGTGATTGGGCCTGGTTCAGTTTAGGATACGGAGAATAAAGTAAGAACGGTTTGAAGCAATCTTAGAATTTCTTTAGAATGATGGAAATTATATGTTGATCTTGAAAGAAAATATATTTAATATGAAGTTAAAGATAAAGTATTCCTTAAAAGTTTCACCTTGGAAGAAGGTGTTATGGTTCGGACGAAAAGTAAAGCTTAGCTTAAGATTCATTGACCGATTTTAGGTTTTGAAAAAGAATCAAAATCCATGATGTCTTCTATATGTCGATGCTTTTAAAGCGTCGATTTGATTCTTCACATATCATAATACTATAAAAGGGTTGAGATTCAATTAAGTGTCACTTTTGAAGAGGAATCGACAAAGATAATGGCTTATGAAGTAAAAGAATTGAGAAATAAAAGAGATTTCGATAGTAAATATTCTTGAAAGAATCACAAAGTGGTAGAAGCCATATGGGAGGCTGATTAGAGAAATAACATGTATGTGCTAAAATTCGAGGATGAATTTTCTTAAGGGGAGAATTGTAATACCCTAAAGTTTGGTTAGTGGCCAAAATGAATAAAATAATAGTTTGGTGGCTAAAGTGAAATTTTTTGAAAAGTTTGAGTACTAAAATGGTAATTTTCCCAGAAATAATTTTTATCCCATAAATGGATAGTTCACCTATGAGAAGTGGTTGGAAACGAGGTTTTTAAATTAATCCAAGGTTTTGATTTTAAGGAAATTATCCGACAAAGTTTCAATAAATTTTTGGATTAATGGATTGAATATAAATTCAAGAAAGTAATATTAACCATTGGAATGTCAATACACATGGTTATAATGTTATAATTAATATGGACCATTGGATTAAGATAATCTTTCCATGTTAAATCCTAGCCATTGGATCAAGGGACAAGATTGGAATTTAAGCTTGTTTCAAGGGCAAAATTGGAAATTGATATAGTTTAAGGGCAATTTGGTAAACTGTTAATTCTAGACTAAATCTAGTCTATTAAGAAGATCTTTTTAATATCTATGGAAATAAAAGATAACAAGTGGCATAAATTGAACAAAGGGAAAATAGAAGACAAGTCTTCCATTCTTCTTCATGTACGTGACGTTCAAAGAGCAAAGGTAAGAATTTCAATTTTTGATTTTTCTCCCTAAATGGCTTGGATTTAGGGTTTGATTATGAAATACAAAGTTGTTCCTCTTTGAATTCTCTATCATTTGGTATAAAAATTTCATGGATTGGTTAAGCTATGCTCATAAAATTGAAGGATTATAGTTTAGGGTTTATGGATATAAATTTATTTGTGGCTTGATTTTGAAGGAGTAAGTGTTTAAATAGCTTTTCTAAGCTTGATTCAAGCTTGATTTCAAGTGTAAAGTAAAACCCCTATTTTTGGTAAGTTAAGGTTAATTTAGGGTTATTAGATTCAAGTTGAATTTGAAGTTTGTCATGAAAGGAAAATGTTGGAATAATGTAATTGAAGGTTAATTTGAAGTGTTGGAATGGTTAAAGGACGTTAAAGATCAAATTTATGAATCTACCCAAAAAATTTAGTATGTGACAGTGAGTTTGGAAATTCACCATAAATTCTACAAAAATAATTAGAAATTGAGCCTTATATCATGGTATTTTTGGTTCAGTCTAGTTTCGTTTAAAACAAACTGTGACTGATTTTGATTTGTATATCAAAAGGTATGAATTTTTAAGTGATGAAAGGTCAGGAAACAGAGTAGCAATCTGCTCTGAATTTCAGCATTGGAATTCAACTTTAAAAAATTTTCATAAGTTGTAAGAGTTGAATTTGTGCTATACGTTTATATGGTTGAAAATCTTATCGAATCTAGTTTTTGTTAGAATGAATGGAATTGAAATCTGAGTTGTAGATTATTTGATAGAAATATTTCTTTGAAGGTAGAGCAGACTGACATATTATAAAATGAGTGTCTTATTGGTATTATTAATTATGCTTGAAAGGGATGAATGCGAAGTACTCCAGTAAACACGAGAAATCAGAAATTTAGTTGATAAAGCAAAGGACCAAACTTGAAGTTCTCTTAAGTTATTCAATTTAGTTTGGGATAAGAAGTGTCAAGGTGAGTGCAATGCATACATAACATGATACATGGATGTATGGATGTTTTATACATCATTAGGAAGACTTGCGATGAGTCTAACTTGTTTATATTGGCACGATAGTTATGTCATTAATCATATATTTGACATGTTCTAAATATTTCAAAAGTTGAATATAAATGCATGGATCGCTAGTTATACATGATGTTATGTTATGAATGTTATTTCAGGTATGAACTGCCCAATGTTGAATTATGTTGATATACACTTCCATGGATGAAATAGTTATAGACTATATGCCCAAGTATGTCTTTGAGGGACAGTGGTATAGTTGGCATGCCATAGAGTCCAGCAGCAGGCTGCATATTCGATTTAGCACCATAGTGTATATAAAGAACACTTAGTGTAACACCCCTACCCCAGTTTAGTAGTAAATCGGCTTAGGAGGGTTATTGGGAAACACTAGAAACATGAATAATTTAAAACTTTTCAAGAACTCATCCCTATTAGATGAGTTGAGTGACTAACAGGGCATTTAAACGTTCATATATTATCATACAACAAGCATATGTATTTTATTCACCCTAGATTACTAACTTGGTTATACATTTACAATTCTACATTTAAAGATGTCTACTATTTAATTAGGTGACCATGCATAGAATTCAGATATCATACTTAGACAAGAACATATTCTTTTGTACCCAATCTCATTACATTCAAGACATGTAAATATTTCATGTAAGTTTAACTAAACACAATCATATGTACATGAAATCGAACATATTTCAAGCAAACATATCATGTTTCATAGACATTATAGGTCATTCAAGGTTAACTACTATTTAGGCATGTGAACAAGCAAAGCATGTACATTTGATCCCTTCATATTAGGCAATAGCAAGTTCTAGCATGTCATGAAACAGTTTTCACATTCATCGAGTCTCAATATCATGTATAGCATTAGGCAAAATGTGTACATTTCATTTTAATTTCCATATGCTCACAGCAAATCAAGTTCATGTGAGCATTTATTTGAGTCATAATTCAAGTGGCACGCATGGTTTCATTATTTACTCATTCGGCAATTCAAGTTCATGTATACATTAATTATTTATAATATTTATTCAAGCATGTATATGTTCATACAAGGCATTCGACTAGCATACTTGACTAAGACATGCTCAATTCAAACACATAACGTATGCGCAGCTTATTCCATTTAATTCATATGAGAACTATATCATTACATACTCCAAGTTTAGCATTTAAGCCTTTGTGACATTACAGGCCAACTCAAGTTCATATATACAACTTTCAAGTAACATAATGCATGTCCTAGCTTACTATATACAACACTAGGTGCCACCAACCACTAGGAGCATTACAAACAAGTATGGATTCATACTTATACTTTTGCTTGTGTCTTACTTCAAGCTCAAGAAATCTGACTTCGAGATCAAGCAATTCACCTTGAAGCACCTAACCTATGGTTTGGGAAGAGAGGAAACGAGAGTGATAAGTACAATATGTACTTAGTGAGGTAGTACTAGTTCTAACCAATTTTTATGTCATGTCTCCATTAATCAAGTAGCCCAATTAAGGTTTATAGCATTCCAAGTCAAGCAAAAATCATGAACTCATGTGTCATCACACTTATGACAATCAAATATCAAGACAAGCAAATGTTATGTAACCATTTTATCAAGCAATTAAAGCAGCATGGTAAGCTTATCGAGTAATTATCAAGTAAATATTTTCTAGTATCATTCGAATAGCAAGATAGCATGACAAGCAAAATCATAGATCACCATTCAATCTTCAATCATTTCAAGTCAATTGATAGCATATTTAGGCAAATCACAACATTTCCAAGTCAAGTAACATAATCACAATTTATTCCAAACTTATCACTCAAGATATGTTCACAAGTTATACACATTGATTCAAGTGAGAGTATAATTCCATTTCGAGTAGCATTTCATGTAACAAGTTTATCAAGTGTACAAGTATACATTTTAAGTAGCATGTAAGCCTTAAGACTTAATTATTGCTTGTTTACTTTCTTTAATTTAAGCCTTATTAGTTAGCTGTCTATTATACATGTTTATACATTCTTTAATGCAAAACAATCCATGATGACCTCTAATTTATTCAATTCTGTCCATATAGTATTCTTATACATTTTAACATTTCAAGACAGCTCATATTTTCATGTACAAGGTATATATAGCAGCAGTACTCAAGTTTTACATGTTAATCACATAAAATAGTCCATATTTTCATGTACAAGGTGTACATGACAGCAACACTCAAGCAATACATGTTAATCACATAAAACAATCCATATTTTCATGTACATGGAAGCAACACTCAAGCAATACATGTTAATCACATAAAACAGTCCATATATTTCATGTATAAGGTGTACATGGCAGCAACACTCAAGCAATACATGTTAATCACATAAAACATTCCAAATTTTCATGTATAAGGTGTACATGGCAGCAACACTCAAGCAATACATGTTAATCACATAAAACAGTCCAAATTTTCATGTATAAGGTGTACATGGCAGCAACACTCAAGAATTCAAGTAAGATCAAGATCTATTGCAAGCATCAATCATGTAGCAAGAAGTTCAAGTATACAAGAGTACATGTCAAGTAATAAGCTATTCATGTTTGCAAGACAAGAAATCAAGCAATTAATATTTATTAGCTCATTTATATTCTTTTAATACAATCCTTGGTTTATAGTTTGTCTTTTCAAGAATACATGTGAAGTAATCCAAGTAGCAATTCAAGTATTCAAGCATAGCTGTCAAGTAATATAAGTAAACCAATCAAGTAGACATTAGCTCCAGTGAGACCATAAGCCATTCCATGTAGCAAATCATACAATACAAGGTCCAAGCATAGGCAGTTATCATTTCAAGAGTTTCATGCCAAGATTCAAGTATTACATGTCAAGCAATTCGAGTATTTCAAGGATTCATGTCAAGATTCAAGTATTACATGTCAAGCAATTCGAGTATTTCAAGGAGTCATGTCAAGATTCAAGTATTCAAGCTTACATGTCAAGTAATTCAAATATTCATTGTGATATTAGTTCATTTAATATCTTTAACACAATCCTTGGTTTAGAGTTTGTCTAGGTAATCAAGTCTCCAACCAACTGTCGCCACAAGATGTACTGTAGTACGCAAGATGTACCGTAGTTTTGTACCGAAGTACTAGTCAACCCTCCTATTGTCGCCAAAGACCACACAAACGTACCCTCCGTCTGTTGCCAATTAGGGGCCTTAGCCCTGGACCGTAGTCTACCCTGACACAATGAGCTCTAAACTCTAAGGCATGCCCTTCTACCTATTCAACTAGCAACCAAGGTTGTTTGATTACATTTTATTTAATCAAGAATTATCAAGCTTTTCAAGTTCAAGATCATGTATCATTCAAGAACCACTTCAAGCAAAGTATAGCAACATCATGCTTTAGCCCTTAGGCCAATTGAGCCTTAGCTCTACAATTACTTTTCATGTTTTCATGTGTTTCATGTTCAAGGCAAGAAAATTCATATTCAAGACAAGATAATTCATGTTCAAGGCAAGACAATTCATGTTCAAGGATTATATTCAAACAAGTATTTCAAGATCAAGCTTAGCCCTTAGGCTAGTTGTGCCTTAGCTCTTCAATCACCAATTACTTATCTTTCAAGCAAGTATTTACATTACCATCTTAAGTATCAAGTAAGCATTCGAGTGAATTGCATTCATGATACAAGGATCTAGCATCATATATCATTATAATACATACATGCCACTACTCGAATAGGCACAGTCAAGAACAAGAAATCAAGCATTTACATCCATAGTGTAACTCAGGCAAGCAATTCGAATGGAATCATTCAAGGCATGGAATCACACAATGTTTACACATTTCTTTCTAAATAATTTAACTTATCCATTTCCATGCTATTACTTAATCACAAATTTCAGGTTAGTCCAATCTTCCTTTTTAATTCATATTCAAGTTTAATTAAACTCATTATCATGGCATATCAATAACAAGAAGGTAATCATGCATATTTGTTTAGGACCTAAGTCCTAACCCTATTGTAAACTACACTCACAATACTCCAAGCTTAGCTAGTCTTGGATCCAAACTCCTTTGTGTTTGCCACTAGCTTGGCCACTCATTTCTTCCTCCACAAGATTTACTTCTTACTCTAACAATTTATACAACTAAATACATGCCAAACAAGGTACATTAATTTCTTCAAAACAAGGCATCAATACACATAATTCATTCATTTCAAAACATCAAGGTTGCTGCTGCCAGGCAGCTTGTGCACTGTTTACTTAAACGTGCATAACTTTCATTCCGTACGTTGAAATTTTAATTGGTTTACACCGTTAGAAAGCTAATTTAACTATCTCATGCCCTTTTTACCTCTCCCAAACATGCATATTAAACCATATGAAAAACATGTATCATAGATCTCATGCATAATCCCATATGCAAAACCTTAATTTAAGCCTTCACATGCTTATTTATCCAATAGCAAAGCTTAAAGAGCAAAACATGTATAAATCACATTATACAAACATAAATCCTCCATAATGATACATGAGTTCATATATTGGCATTAAAGTGACCCAAAAACCAAACCTTTCCTTTATCAAAACACATCAGATACACAGATTTCACAAGTGGTTCCTTAGACCACTTAAATATACATTTAACCGGAGAAAACGGAACAATAAACCCCTCGACAGTTACAATGTATAATACCCATCACTGGGAGAAAAAGGTACAATCACAAACCCTCGACCACTTAGGTACCCATGGTGGAGAATATGGTACAATCATAACCCCTCGACACACATGAGGCGACTTATTATAGTGCACTTTAAACCCTATGGCATGCCAATTATATCTGATAACATTTAATCATTGTCACTTGCAAATATATTCCATATTAAACATGATACCTTATTGTTTTACATATATATCGTTTAAACCAATTTCCAATGCAACAAACCATGCATTTCATATCATCAAAATACTTTTCATAAATCATTTACTATACTCAAATATCATTCATATATGATCATTTGCATCATAATCTATTTCTAAAACATACATATAACAGTAGATACCAAATCATAAACATAGGCATGAGAAAATCAATTTTGCCAAACCAATATTGAGAGCAAAATCGTCTAATACTTACTTTCGAGCTTAGACAATCGTTTCAAGCTTAATCTAAACTCCCAAAATCACTTTTAAACCTTTACAAGGCCGTAAGTCTGATTTCCACTCACCGACAACATAAAGCTTCACTTGTCGAAGTGAAACCACACGTCTAACATCTCTAAACCTTCATCAATCACTGTAGGATGGATCTCCCATGTTTTATTCACATAACAACAAAGGATTAATGCATCATTATGCATCTAAAATCCCAGCAATCTTAATCCTTAACATCACATCACCAAACACCACCATAAACCTTTCAAAAACAACCGAAAACCACTTTGATTCCAATTTAAGCATCCATAACCCCACTTTATATCTCTAGAAACAACATAACACCACAAACACCTCAAAAACTAACTATTCACAACCTAGAAAATTAGCAACTCAACTAGTTTCGGGTTTCCTTTTATAAATCCCATTAAATATCATAAAAATACTCTTTGAGCATGATCTAAACCAATCAAGATTGCAATTATTCAGATCAATAAACATACTCAATAAATTTCTTAATATAATTAACATTAAATCGTTAAATCTTAATTTAATCTTTAAAACATAACATAAATCGATTTCAAAGGATCAAGAACTTGGGAATTTCAATAAAGAACCATTTATTAGAGGAGATAAACAAAAATCACCTCTAAAGGTAGACTCCTTCCTCAATTGGCTTGATTTTGATGAAATCTCCAAAGTAGAAGTAGAAGATCCAAAATAGAACAAAGGAATCAAGTGTTGAAATAAAAAGTAAGATAGAAAAGATTGATTCCTGAGATTTTTATAAAAGAAAAGGTCGTTTGGCTGCTGATAATTTGAGAAAAAAGATTGGGAGAAAAAGTAGTTACGTGAGAAAAAGATTTGGCTAATTGAAACTCTTTTTAATCTCTTTTATTAAACCCTTTTAAAACTATTTTAAAATAGACAAATTAAAGAAAAAGTCTGATAAAACATGTTGGCTTAATATCTCTCTAAAAATTCTAAGTTTTGACCCTTTTACGATTTAGTCACCAAAAATAGTTTTCAACTTTACATTTTAGTCACTAGGACGAAATGTCCATAAATCAAACCTTATTTTATCAAATTGAATTTACAAAAACCCTCAAAATAATAATTAAATATTTTCCACCATTTTCCATATTTTATTTCATGTTAAATATATTTATTATGAATTAATTCTCGAAACTAGATCAAATCGACTAATCCGGTCCACCCGAACCGTCTAACCTATCTAGCTAACTTCTAGCCACAAATTTGGGGCATTACACTAGTTCCAATGGTAGCCTCGAATTTTGGTTTTGAGCACTCGAACCCCTCTATCTTGAAAACTCGAAACTTTAACTCTCTCACCCCCACCGACAGCTGCTTTGACGGCGACACCATGACCACCAACTGACTCGTCTTGGCGAGGTGAACACAATGACTTAGGAGGTGTCAAAAACGGGTACTCTGATAATGGTAGATCAAACTTGAAAGCTTATGGAAGAAAAGGGAAAAGAGAGAGAAAAAGATGAGGGAGAAAATAAGAGAAAGAAAGAAAAGGTGAAATCTGATTTTTCCCTCCCTTTTTCCCCACTTTAATTCAAAAGAAAAACCCTTCCATCACATCTCGATATAATTACATCTTAAGCCCCCAAACTCTCATCTTTACACAAAACAATCACCACTTACCTTAAAAAATAATCTTCCAAGATCTCAATCCTTCAATTTAATACTTAAATTAAATATTCGACCCAGAACCAAACACCAAATGATGAACCCAAAAATTGTGTCGTTACAATCACCTTGTCCCCTTTGTCTTCATCATTTCACTCATTCTCATCTCCCAACTACCCACCCACATGAAAGGTTGAATCTTTGTCATTCTAAGAGTGAATATCGGATTTATTAGTGAGAGAAGGTTTATCATTACTCAAGGATCTAATTATCAAGGTATGAATGGTTGGTTTTGATGGAGGTTGGAAAATGGGTGTTTATTGGGGGTAAAGAGGAAGAACGAGAATGAAGGATTTAACTCTATTTATTGTTCTAGGATTCTTCCTTTTTCGTATCCTAAGTTTCCAGCAATGTTTGTAACTTGATTTACAACATTTTCTTATAATTAAAGAAGTCAAAAACTCTTCCAAAGAGCAAGGGAAGAAGAAATCTTGAAGCTTGGGCTAAGAGCTTCATTCTCAGTTGTAGGATCAAGGTTAGTACATTACTAACTCCTTTGGTTCATACACATCCTGAGGATGATGCTTTGTGAGTTTAAGATTGATATGTATGGTTGTTTGTGGTATTGAATTCTTGAAACCCCCTTTAATGGCAAAACTTGGAACTCATGTTAATAACATGAAAAAACAATAGCAAATCACCTTAAATACTCCCATAAGATGCATGATCGAGTTATTGGGCTTTTGGTTGAGTTTAGGGGCTTCAGAAGTGATTTCTCAAGCCTAGGAAGCCATTTCTAGGCTTCAATATCAGTACGCGGGGAAGGAGTACCGATACCCTAGTGTTCTAGATTTAAAGAACACTGTTCCATTGGATGAACAACAAAAGGGTACCGGTACTATGTTCAACCTATACTGGTACGCCATGCAACTTGGTATCAGTACAGGTCGACCTGTATCGGTACCTTAAGGCTTTGGGAAATTCCAGTGAGCTAATTTTGTATCGGTACGCTATGTGTACCAGTACCCAAAGGGTACCTGTATCGGTACGCAAAGACCCGTACAAGTACCCACTAAGCAATCTGCCCAAAAATATTGACTTTTGCCCGAAAGGCTAAAAATTGTATTGTTTGATCCAATTGACCACTAATTGACTAAAATGAGTTGCAAAACTAAGAAACTGAGAAATATCTTCCTACTCAAGCATAAAACTTAAGAACTTGGTAAAAGCCTTGTATGATTTGCATGTTGATAGCAACCATACGATGGTATGGTTTCATGCTGATATGGCGTGCCATGTGGGCACTTGATTGATGGGATACATATACCTAAGATGTGTTGCAACACCATAATAAGAGATTTGATGAGTGTACATTCTCGAAGCTATGTGGCACTGGTCTCTTTCGTAGTTGCTCGATGAGAGATTCCGAGCGTGGGTGTATGTTCCCGAAGCTGTATGGCACCAAGCCTCACTCTAGTGTACGTTCTCGAAGCTGTGTGGCATCGGGCCTCACTATGAATGTATGTTTCGTAAGCTTTGTAGCACCGGGCATCACTATAGGTTTGTTGGTGTAATGGTTATGTGTTGTGTGAGATTAATGTTTTCCCATTGTTTGCTATGTGTTTAGGCAGCTAGAGGCAGGGCCAATGTTTTTTATTTTGCCATGATATCATTCTCTTAGCTACATGTTCATATTTATGATTTGCATGAAGTATGGTTGAGTGGAAGTGTATCCACTGAGCTTCATTAGTTTAACATTCAAAATTATTGTTTCCATTCGCAGGTTAGTAGGTTGACATTCATTGTTAGAGCACCATCAAAGTAGGACTTTAGCATCGACTTGTGTTCGAGTACAATACTTAGATTATATTGGACCATGTATCCGTAAGACCCTATGTTTGTATTGTAACTCTATTTTGGGATTTTAATTCGTGAGTTGAATGCTTTTAATTATGTATTTTAAATGGAGCTCCCATGTAATGTTTTGAAATGCTCATTTATGATTTAAACATTTGAACTTATTGGATTTTATGGAAATGGTTGTGGTTTGGGCTAAAATAGGTTAGAAATTTTATGGTAATAGGTTGGGCTTGGGTCAGCACATAGTCTACCACCCAACTCGGCTTAATTTCTCACTTTTTCCAACAATGCTAAATTTCTCATCATGAAGTAAACAACACCTAATCCCCCTAAGTTCTTGGATCGGCACAAAGTCTTCCACCCAACTTTGGCTTAATTTGTAAATCAAATCTGTGTCTCCCAATAGAAAAACTCTCCGAATTCTATCGATTTTATACACCACACCCTTCGAAATATTAAAGACTTCCATATAGTAAGTTGGTAATGACGATAGTACCAAATTCACCAACACCAATCTCGTAGCAAATGACAAAGATTTTCTTTTCCATCTAGCTAATCATAATCGCAATTTAGCAATCAATGGTTCCATACCTGAATACTCCTCTGATTTACTCCAATGGGCATGCTGAGATAAATGAAAGGCATCTCACCCCTTCGACACCTCAACACCTCGACCATCTCATCCACTATATCATCCTTCACTTCAATTGCATATAAACAAGACTTCCCAGAATTAATTTTTAGGCCTAAATAATACTGAAAGCATGACACCAGCATCTTAAAATTATGCACAAACTACACTACACGAGGAAGAAAAACAATAGTATCATCAGCAAATTGGAGACGTGATAAGTAAAAATTCACAACTAGTTGAACCCCTTTTATCACCCCCAATTGCTCGACCTTAATCGTAAATTAATGAAGAGCTTCTACAACTACCATAGATAATAACGACGAAAGCATATCACCATGTCTCACTCCACGACCCATACCAAACTAACTTAATGCATTGCCATTTAGTAAAATGGACAACCTTTTCAACTTCACACATTCGTGAATCCATCGACGTCATTGGTCACCATATTCCATCAACCTAAAACTCGATCGAGGAAGTTCCACTTCACCCAGTCGTAGGCTTTGGCAAAGTCTAATGTCAATATAACACCCCTTCACTAAACTTTTTATTCTTAAACAATGCACCAACTCATTCACGAGTAGAATCCCATCAATAATTTTTTGGACTTTAATGAACGTTGTCGGAGTGTCACTTATTAAGTAACTAATCACCCCTTGGAACCTAATTGAAAGCACCGTGGTTAAAATTTTGTATACCGAATTCAGCAGACAAATTGGCCGAAAGTCCCAAACACTCTTGGATTCTCTTTTTTCGGTATTAATACTACGAGTGAGATAAAAATATGGTAAAATATTCTAAAATCATTATTTAATATATAAATGATTTTGGTAAAGTTAATTTTGGAAAAAGGAATTTCAAAATTGGGCATTTTGGTTAGTGATCGAAATGTAAAGTTTTAAAACTATTTTTAGTGACTGTTTTGTAAAAGGGTCAAAACTTTGAATCTTTAAGGATCTATTTACCAAAAGTCTAATATCATAATTTTCCCTTAATTTCCTATTTTAAATGATTTTAAAATAATATAAAAAGTCTTGGAGAATTAATTGGAAATTAAAAGGCTAGAAACAATTTGGCGTAAATAACTTTTCATCAAAAGCTTTTCTCTCAAATTCTCTCTAGCCAAACACTCTTTTCCACTTCAATATTCTCAGATAAACTCATGATTTCAATATTCTTTTGATTTCAAATTAAACTTTAATGGTTTCCTAACAAAACCTATTTGATTTGATCTTGTTTTCTCAAGAAAACTCATCCAATTAAGGGGAAAGGCAGCCATTAGAGGTGAGGTTCATTCTTCTCCTCTAATACAGGGTTCTTTACTGAAATTCCCAAGTTGTTGATCCTTTGCATATGATTTCTAACTTGATTTGATGATTTAATTATGGAAAATTGGTTTAATCAAGGGTTAATTGATTAGATTGTGGATTTTCCTATAGGCTCTATTTTGTTGAGTTCTTGATTGATTCTAATAATGATTTTTGATGTTAAATAATGTTAATAAGTGGGTTTTAACATTGGAATCCCGAAACTATGTGAATCTCTAATTTTCTAGGTTGTTAGTTATGAGTTTTTGAGGAGTTGTGGAGGTTTAATGAATGTTGGAGGTATAAGGATGATGTTAATGTCTTTTTAGATGTTAATTGATGTTTATGGATGGGTTAAAACGTTAGGTTTTGGCTGGGTTAAGTTTGGAAGATGTTTGATGTTGATTCTGGTTGTTTTGGAGTGAAATTGAGTAGAGTATGTTGAGGTTTTATGCGAATTGATGTTGCTGGGCTGTTGAATGCATTTTGATGCATTGAATCATCTATTTTTGTGTGGATAAAATAGGAGAAATTGGTCCTCAAGCTTGAACAGACGTTTCAAAAGCTTTGGAGGTGTGCTTACCGAATTGGCAAGCGAGGCTTTGCGTGTCAGTGAGTGAGAATGTGATTTACAGCTTTTTAAAAGTTTGAAAGTTGTGTTTGGAGTTTAGATCGAGCTTGAAACGCTGATCTAAGCTCAGAAGTAAGCAAAGGACAAATTCTCTCTTGAACTTGGTTTAGCAAATGGATTTTATGCACTTGTTTTATAGATATACTACTCACTTTTTATGCATGATTTGAACATCGTTTAATGCTGGAAAATGGTTATGGAATGATGTTGATGCATTTGGAAGTAATACATGATTTGATAATGTTTTTGAACATTAGCAATACTTGGTTGAAAGCATTGTGAAAATGGTTTTAATTGAAGCATATGAAAATAGTGTGTTGATGTTAATGGAACGGATTATATTGGCAAGTGATGGTTTGAAAATGTTATGGAAATGTTATCAGATATAATTGGCCAGCCATAGGATTTAAAGTGCACTATAATAAGTCGTTCATGATTCGTAGAGGTGATGTGCTGAAAGTATTTACTCCGACCATGTGAACCACAATATTGTTGAGGTAATGCTTCAATGGATTTTACTCCAACTGTGACCGTAGAGGTGATGCATTGGAGGCATTTACTCCAAATTAGAGGACGATATGTGGTAGTGTAGAGGTAATACATGTGTTGCATTTGCTCCATGCCAATGAGCTGTTAAGTTATTGGGATATAACTTGGGAAATCTGTGTATCCAATGTGGTTTGATGAAAGAAATGAGATAGAGAAAAGATCACTTGTAAGCCAATATAATGAATTGATGTATCTTGTTGATGGATTGTTGTATAATGTTATTTATACATGTAAATACTCTTTAAGCTTTGCATATGGGATGTTATGCATGCGAAGGCTTAAATTGAGGGTGGTATATGGGATTATGTTGTAGAATCCATGATACATGTTGCATATGGTTTAATATGCATGTTTTGAAAAGGATTAAGTGCATGTCTTGAAAGTAAGGCATGATGGTTTTTGTAAAAAAAATGTTTGTGAATGGTTTAAGGAACAAATCAGTTTTAAAATTCATTGGATGTTGTTTTGTGGTTCGAAAGGCAGCAAGAAAGCAAGGAAGGACATCCAAGGACTTGGTTGCAAAGTACAGTTTGAACTATACAAAGTAGTAATAAGGTCAATGTGTCAAATGTTGATTTGGGAGAGTTGTTTGCTAGACTCGTTGTTTGTACAAGTTTCATATGTTGGTTTGGGTTTTTAATAGGCTTAAAGTGCTTGAGATGTGGATGGATTTATGTTTTGGATGTTGATTAGGGAGCATGCCTATATACTTTTTGGATGATTGTGTTACACTTGTTAGGATTGCTTTAATTGCTGGTATGTTGTCTCTAAAGATGCTTATGATGTTATATGATGTTTAGATGTTGTATAAATGGGTTTAGATTGAGCCAAAGTGTCATATGTTGGACCTAGAGGTCATTACAGGCCTCTGCGTACCGGTACGAGTACCCAAGGATCGGTACGCAGGGTCTGGTGAGGCTCAAATCATATCGAAATATAACAAAAGGTATATGTACTCCTAGCCACTGTACCGATACGCCTTGAGGGAATTTTTACACTAGTGTCAATACACGGGTTCATGTACTGGTACTCCCCCATTGTTTTTAAAGAGCCATATCGATACAAGGGGTATTGCATCGATACAAGAATTGGTCACTAGAATTTTGAGTTTTAAGAAATTATAAGGGGATCGGTACGGGGTCAAGCCATATCGGCACGGGTAGGTCAACACACCGTGTCGATACAGGGTGTTCGTGTATCGGTACATGTAGTCGTTATGGTAGTTGATTCGTATCAATACGGGCTTGCTTGTATTGGTATACCCTGTTTAATTTGTGTTTATCTGTTTGCTGAAGTTTGGAAAACTTTCAATTTAGTCCTTTAATGTTGTGTATGTAATTGAATGAGTTTGTGATTGTTTTGAGCTGGAATCTAACATGTAAGCATGAAATTGGACTAATAAAGGATTGGTAACCTAAATATTAATGAAGATCCTATAATTTATGGAAATTACATTTTGGTCCCTAAAGTGCATTCTTGAGCAATTGAACCCTGTTTTGAAATCTAATTTCAATATGTTCTTTCTGCTGAAGCATGTTCATTATAGGGAATTAATCGAAGCATTTAGATAAGATAAAAAAAAGGACCGATTTAGGTTTTTAGCTCGGGTTTGCTTTGGCAAACCTAATGTGATCCTTTTAGTTCGATTTGGCTAGGCCGGGCTAAGGGCGTTATGTTTGGTGGTATCAGATACAAGTTTACAAAAAATTGAGATGTTGATCAATGTACAATGTTATTTGCTATGAAAGGTGATTGTTTATATGTACGGCGTTTGATATATGCCATGTTGGGGTATTTTTGGGGACACATTGCCTTATTACTACTGTTATAAATAACATAACATAACCCTAGCATACCAAGCATACCACAATCATTTAGGCTTCACAAATTCAACATCGCAATATGACATCGTCCAACAAAGAGATTCTATATGCATGCTTCTTAATTTCCATCCAAGCAACATGTCAAAATGGTAAACCAGCATCAAAACAAACTTTAAAGGCCATTTACAACCCAAAACCAACTAAATAAACATGCTCAAACAGGGAGTTCCACAAAACATCTCCTAAAACACAATAGGTACCCCATTGCCCTTATTCTTTATAGTCTAAACCAAGACATACTTTGGAAACAAGTCTTGCCAAGATGCCCTTGCTTCTTGCTGCCTTCCAAGACCTCAATTATCTGCATTGATGGACAACAAGAGCGTAAGCACACAAGGCTTAGCGAGGAATGCTCCAAACAACCACCATTAATGCATTTAAAACCATTTATTTAACATCATCCTTTAAAAAAACATCATCATCTTGCCCCTTTTGAAAACATGCACTTTATATCATTAAAACCAGCATAATAAACCATATGCTACATGTATCATTAATCAACAGCAAATCCCATTGCTAACCCTACACTTAAGCCTTCCCATGCATTACTACCAAATGCAAAGCTTAAGGAGAAACATGTATAAATCACATTATACAACATAAAACATTTCAATGATACATTAACAATTATATTGGCTTACAAGTGATCAGTATCAAGTCCATTAACAAAAGAGTTCATCGGATACACGGATTCAACAAGTGTTAACCCAACTCTTCAAGCCATCTCAACCAAAATAGTGATACAATCACAATCGCGGTACAATAACAACTGGGTACACTTTCAACCCACAGGGAAACCCATCCCTCTCATTGGTTAGATGCTTAACCCCACTAACGGGAGTATTCGGTACCGTTAAACCCTTCTACCTTTTGGGTACTTGGATGGAGTATTCGGTATACAATATAAACCCCTCAACATCTAAGGCGACTTATTTTACAGTGCACTCAATCCTATGGCTGGCCAACTATATCTGATAATAATTTTAAAACCGCATCACTTGCCAATATAATTAACCATTTAACATTTACCTCATTGTTTTAAACAAGCATTAACAAAACACTTTTCCAAAGCAACAACCATGCTTTAAACCACAAGTATAAACCACATACTTACAAGGAACACTTACCATGTGCATCCTTCAGCATTTCATGCTTAAAACTAGTGTATCAAATACTTTAAAACATGCTTAAACAGTAGGTAACATGTAAATTAAAACAAGTGCATAAAACCATTTCAAACTAGCATGACCGGGAGAGATATCCACTTTATACTTACTTCTAAGTCTATGTAAGCGTTTCAAGCTCTACTATAACTTCCAAAACTCTGTTTCCAAAACATCAAAACGCTTTAAACCATGTTTTCACTCACTGATATGCAAAACCTCGATTCGCCGATGGGAAATCAAGTATCCGAAGCCTCCAACGCTTCTACAATTACTTCTAGATCAACCTCCCCTATTTTTACCATAAAACAACAGAGGATTAATGCATCATAATGCATTCTAAACACAGCAAACACAATCCTCCTCGGATTTCCACAACACCCTCAAAATTAACCCTTCACAACAACCGAAATCAAGACCAAAGCACTTCAACCCAGCCAACATCTATCAACCTAGCATCATTTCAACACCAAAACACATCTAAAAACAGATCCAAGATGACCTACAACCTCCAGCAACCTAACAACCATAATTACAACACAAAACCTCAAAATTAACAACCTAAACAAATAGAGACTCTTATGTTTTGGGATTCCATTGATAAAAATCACTTATCAACATTGTTAAACATCCAAAATATGAGTCAAATCACCATTATATACCGGAAATTAGATTCAATTCGTGAATCAACACATTTTCCCCAAAGATCTTATTAAATTATTAGAAAATCATCAAAATCATATTAGAAATGCAAAAGCAATGATCAAATGCTTGGGAATTTCAATAAAGAACCATACAATAGAGGAGATCTCAGACCTTACCCCTATTGTGAAGTTTCTCCCTCAATTGATTTGTAAAAAGCTAAGAAATCACAAGATTAATGTGAGATTTTGTATAAACAATCTTTGTAAAACAATTTGGAACAATAAAATCAAGTTAGAAACCACCTCACCTCTAGAAATTTGATGAAATCTGAGTGTTTGGATGGGGAGAGAATAGAGAGAAAAAGTTGAGAGAAAAATGACGTGATTTTTGTTTAAGAAAAGATAACCACCTTTTTAACAAAATCCACTTTAATTATTAATTAAAGCACATGTTTAAATTAATTAAATTAAGGGCGAAACCTTCAAAAACTAATTGGTAAAATAGCTCCTTAAAGATTCTAAGTATTTGACCCTTTTCATTTTAGTCACTAGAAAATCATAGTTTTCAAAACTTTCATTTTGGTCACTAACCAAAATGTCCACCTTCCAAAACTAATTTTTCAAAATTGATTCCACCATTATTAAATATATAATTAATAATGATTTTAAACATTTTTCCATAATTTTTCCAGCACTGAAAATATACGATCCCGAAACTGACTTGAATCTCTACTCCGGTCCACCAAACTGGTTAATAACCCACTAAACCGCTAAGCCCTAAAACTGGGGCATTACATTGAAGCCCGAGGCTTTCGAGGAGTGGTTTACCAGTACAGACCGTATATTAGATCAGATGGGTTGTTCTAATGCCCTTAAGCTTGGGTGTGTTATATCCCTATTGCAAGGGGATGCTATAGCTGGTGGACTACTATGATTGCGAGTATGGAGCCTAGTGACGTGACGTGGGAAACCTTTTAGACTACCTTCAGGAAGAAGTATCTCGGAGTTAGATACCTGGATGAGACAAAATGTGAGTTCGTGGCCTTGGTGCAAGATGATATGACAGTATCTGAGAATGAGATACAGTTTGTGAGGCTTAGTCAGTATGCTTCGGAGTGGTTTAAGCTTCTAACAAGCTCTTCATCCACTACCTTAGCTCCCCACTAAGGATTTGAAACAATTCACTACTAAATTATTCCCCTTTTTCTAGGCTAAAAAGGCAACCCTTACAATGGATCAAAGCTTTCTACCCAAAGCTTGATCAAGGTTCACTCTTTTACAAGGAAAGATTTGCAAACACGGAAATATCCTCTCGAAGGTGAATTTGTTTGCCCAATTACAAATGCTCACAACCCCAAACTTGAATCTAAAGATTACAATGAAAATACACAAGTTGGGTTTACAAGGGTTTGACTCTAAAGGCTCAAAGTGGTTGGATTTTGCTTGAATGCTTGTGAGTTGATCAATTGTTGTTCAACAGTTCTTGTAGCAGCTTTGGAGACTTATATTTATACCCTCTTATTGAATTCTAACCATTTGGGTGGTTGAGGTCATCAATATAGCCGTCGGGACCATTTTCTGCAATAAATGATGTATGGTGACCAACCGTATCAGTACGCGAAGTGCCGTATCGGTACCTGTCAAAAGAAGAAAGAGCTATTGTGCAATAGCGTATCGATACGCGTAAAGGTGTATCGAAATGGTCATAGTGTAAAATCAGGGGCGTATCGATATGGTGTAGCCGTATCGGTACAAGTTTTGCTCACTAGAATCTGAGGTGAAAATTGCATTGATACTCCTAGGGGGCGTATCAGTTCGGGTAACTGGAAATTAAAGTTGTTGATTCCAATAACTGACAAGGCAACAGTCAAAAAATTAAATGCGAAGATTTTTAAGATCTCAACACACCGTATCAATACGGTTGTAACTGTATCAGTGCGCTTAAGCGATATCTTAAACCCAGATGAATGTCGTATCGAAACGCGTGTAACTGTATCGATACGCATAGCTTAAAACATGAACCAGATGAAGGTCGTATCGAAACGGGCTTAGCCGTATCGAAACGGTTTGCAAAATTAAATTCTAGTAGTAAAAATTTGTATCAATACGCCTTAAGGGGTATCGATACGCCTGTGCATATTTGTTGAATTTGGCTTTGAAACACTTAGAGAAATTTTGGGTTTAAGTCTTGGACTTAGAAAAACTTTTCCTTTTCATTTTGTGAGACTTTTGAGTACTTAAAAATTTATTTTCTTTTACAATTTGGTCCTTAAACAATTTGTTATATCAAAATCGAATATAGGTTTTACAATCTCCCCTTTTTTGATATAACAAAACCAAAGTAAAATTTTTAAGTAACTTTGAAAAGTTTGAAAAATACTCCCCCTTACTTTAAGCACAACTTTGAAAAATTTTAAAAAATTTAAGCTCAATTTCTTCTCCCCCTTTTTGTTAGATCAAAATCAATGGAACAAATCAAAGCAAAAAGATAACTCCAAGCAATTAAAGCAAACAACATATGCATTAAAATTCAAATCACAATTCAAAGCATAATAATTAAATCCAACTTAATTCCTGAAACATAAACCGAAAGAAATAATATCAAAGCATAGGAGTCCAAAAACATAAAAAAACATAGGTGCATAAATTAATCCTAAGATGATATGCTATGATATTCCAAATGCCTATGATTCGTCTCCATCGTCTTTATCCTCTTCATCCTCATCTTCATCATTGTCGTGGGTTCCAAGAGATTGATGCCACTCTCCATGAAAAGCAGTAAGTGAGATGTCCATTGAATTTTGGCGATTCTCAATGGCCGTCACTCTTTCCTATAAGGATGTGAAGTGAGTGTCAATCACGGCAAACCCGAAATTCATGTTGTGTGCAAGGATGAGAATTGCTTATTGAGGTAGGCCATGAGAGCATCATGATTAGGTTGGACCATCGGAGCTTCTGGAACCGGAACCTCTTGAGGAGCCACCGGTGGATCGGGTTGAACGCCTTGAGGTAGATCGGTAAGACGAACCCATTCTCCATTAAAGTATGTGAACCTGGCGCGATGGAGAGAACGTTCATTGATCGGATTGGTGAGAGGCTCGGAAAGATCATGAGAACAATAAATTCCCATCTTGTGAAACAAGTAGCTTAACGTGGTGCCATAGGTGAAGGATGAGACAAGGGTTGTATGGCGGTGTTGCACAAGGTAGACGATCTCCGTAAACATAATTTGAGCAAGGTTAGGTCGCTTACCCTCACGAAAGCATCGGATCCAAAAGTCATCTACTTGACGGATCGTAGAGAACTTTCCACCGGATGGGCGAAACCACCAAGTAATCATGAGGTGAAGGATGCGACCTTGGGCATCGAGCACGGTCACGAAACCACCAAGGGCATGTCCCAAGGAATCCTCATCATCAATCCCCACATTTTCAAGACCCAAAAAGTTTGCTAAAATGGATGAATCAATTTGAAATCTTTTACCCATAAGATAGGATTCTATAGCAACAATTTCGGTTTTTTGTTCATTGTAAATACACTGGGCATTGGAGTAAAAGATCAAAACAAGGTTTTGGTATAAAATCCAAGGTAAGGCTAAAAATGCATAAATATTCATTGTTGCATTAACTCAAGATATTGAAATTGAAATCTTTCGGATGATAAAAAGGGATCAAAACGGTGCGCTCACGACGGATTTTAAAATTTTGATAATGCTTAAATTGTTCCATAGCATTTGGAAATCTAGGTTTATTAAAGCAATTTTGGTAAATATGGGCTAGGTTGGGTCGATTGCCAACATGTTCGGGATTTTGACTAGGAGGATTGGAACTAGAGGCCAAATCTCTTCTTGCTAGTTTCTTAGGACCCCTGATCTGAAATAAAAATCAAACCAAAAACAATGTATGCACAAATCAACATATTCAATCCAATAATTAGTCCAATAATCAAGGTATTGTTAAAAACATATATAATATAGTTTAAAAAATTATACAAATATAAAAGGAATTTTTGGTAAAATAAAATTTTATATTCAAATAAAAAATTTTCAGTTTTGAAAAAGTTTTTGCAAGAACTTTGAAAACAATGTTATGTTCATTATAAATATAAAATTTTGATTCAAAATTAGTATATAAATATGAACAATAATTGAAAAAAAAAATTAGGGTTTATACCTTGAGTAAGGACTAAGGATGAATGGGAAGATGATGATGTATAACTTGATGATATAGCTTACGGTTTGAAGAGAAAATCAAAAGCCCTAAGAATATTGAGTTTCGTATGGAAAATTAGAAGAGTTTGAGGTGATTTTATAAGGAAAATCGGCCTAGGGTTTGAGAGAAAAAGATAGAATTTGATTTAAAGTTGGAAACTCCTTTTTAATGCCTTTAAATCTGCCTAGCGACTGCGCGTACCAATACGCCACATGGCACATCGAAACGCAGTACCGAAATGCTTATCAATCATTTTGATATGAGGCCTGATACCAGTACAGGTAAAACCGTACTGAAACATGTTCTAGAACCCATATCGATACGCAAAACTTCGTATCGATATTCTTGTGCCAGAAATGTCATTTTTGGCGGCAAGTTGCTCAAAAATTCGGTTTTACTCGAATCAAAATGCATGTGTGTAATATGAGATCATCATGAATGAGCATAAATAGATGCATACTCCCCCTAGCAACAAGCATAGATGCATATACGAGTAAAAACACATAAGTAATGCAATCAATCAAATTCAAGCAAATTTTTAAGACCAAAAAGGCTCTAAGGCTCAAGAAAGGCTAGTTAAACCTAACTCTCTCCTAAGAGACCAAAAATGCTCTTTATCTAATGGTTTGGTAAAGATATCCGCTAGCTGATTTAAGGTGTCTACATATTCTAGAACAACATCATTTTTCAAGACATGATCTCTAATGAAATGATGCCTTATCTCTCTGTGCTTGGTTCTAGAATGTTGGATGGGATTCTTAGTGAGACATATAGCACTAGTGTTGTCACACTTAAGAGGGATAGTACCTACATCAATTTTATAATCTAAAAGTTTTGCTTTATCCAAAGGACTTGAGCACAATATCTTCTGGCCTATATGTATTTCGCTTCTGCGGTAGATAGAGCTACACTATTTTGTTTCTTAGAGAACCAAGATATGAGCATACTACCTAGGAATTGACAAGTACTAGAGGTACTTTTTCTATCTATCTTACACCCGTATAAAGCTTTTGAAAGTTTAAAAAACATCGTTTGGGTATTTTGGATCTTCCAAACTGGGTGGTTGTTCTACATATACCTTTTTATTAATAAAACCATTTAGAAAAACATTTTTTACATCTATTTGAAAAATCTTGAATTCATGATAACATGCAAATGCAAGAAGCATCCTAATAGCTTCCATTCTAGCTATGGGTTTATAGGTTTCATCAAAATCGATTCCTTCTTCTTGAGTGTAACCTTGAGCAACAAGTCTAGCCTTATTTCTTACTATGTTACCACTCTCATCTAGTTTGTTTCTAAAAACTCATTTAGTTCTTATAGTAGACTTATTACTAGGTCTATCAACTAATGTCCATACTTGACTTCTCTCAAATTGATTTAATTCCTATTGCATAGCCAATATCCAATAATCATCTTTTAATGCTTCTTTGATATTTTTAGGCTCAATTCATGAAAGAAATGCAACATTACAAGCATTTTTAAGAGAGAGTCTAGTAGTTACCTCTTTGGATGGATTACCCAAAATCTCACCACCTTTGACATAGTTGAATTCCCTTGGGTGGCTCACTTCCTTTTCCTCTATATTCATGTCCCTCAAGGCTTCTAGAGGTGGATCTTGTGCTTCTTCTTCTTTGGTTGGAACTTCATCCACCTTTGATGATTGCCCACCATTATTGGCTTCATAGATTCCTATGTCATCATCATCACAAGTATCCTTCCTCGAAAGGAGGTTATCATAAAAAATCACATGTATAGACTCTTCAACAAACAAAGTTCTTTTATTAAATAGAGTTTAAAGAATTTCATCACTTTTAGCATAAAATTTGCCTAATTTGTCTTTTCCATTATTCAAAATAAAACATTTGCATCCAAATGGATAGAAATAGCTAATATTAGGCTTTTTGGATTTTAAAATCTCATGAGAGGTTTTCTTTAAAATTGGCCTAATCATTACTCGGTTGATAATGTAACAAGCGGTATTAATGGCTTCCGCCCAAAAATACTTTGGCAAATTGTTTTCACAAAGCATGGTTTTAGCCATTTCTTCTAGAGTTCAATTTTTCCTCTCAACAAACCCATTTTGTTGAGGAGTGCGAGGAGCAGAAAAGTTGTGGCTTATACCATTTGAGTTACAAAAATCTTCAAAACCTAAATTTTGAAATTCGGTACCATGGTCACTTCTAATATGAGAAATCGATTGACCAACATCATTTTGAGTAATTTTTGAAAATGTGATGAATTTTTCTAATACCTCATCCTTGGTACTTAAGAATAGAACCCAAGTGTATCTAGAGTAATCATCTCCTAAAACAAATGTATATGATTTTCCATCCAAGCTAGTTGTCCTAATAGGGCCAAAAAGATCCATGTGGATCAATTGTAAAACTCTACTTGTAGAAACATCATTAATAGGTTTGAAAGAAACTCTTTTATGTTTTCCTTTTGCACAAGCATCACAAATTTTATCTAGAGAAAACTTAATTTTTGGCAAACTTCTTACTAGATCTTTTGAAACCAAATTTTCTAAAACACTCATGCTTGCATGCCCTAGTTTTATATGCCATAGCCACGAGTCATGTTCCTCTTTAACAACAAAACATGCATTTGAATTATGAATGTCATCTAAATGCACCATTTATGTGTTTCTTATGCAATGACCAAAAAGCACAATTTTGTAGGTTTCGACGTTTATAATTTTGCAACCATATATATCATAAATCACTACGAAACCTTTATCACAAAGTTGGCTTATGCTTAATAAGTTATGTTTAAGACCACTGACATATAAGACATTTTCAATAAGTATGGAAGAGTGATTACCAATGGAACCAATTCCTTCAATTTAGCCTTTGGAGTTGTCACCAAAAGTCACTAATCCTCATCTCTTTAGATCTAGTTCCAAGAATCTACTCTTGTCTCTGGTCATATGTCTCGAGCATCCACTATCAAGGAACCATGAATTTGCACTTAAAACTTTGGCCTTGTAGCAATGCTCCCCCGCAAACAAAGATTAGGTCTTGATTTTTGGTACCCAAATCATTATGGATCCATGAGTATTAGCTCTCAAAATCTTGGTTCCCTTGGGAATCTAAGAAGCAATAGCATGAATATCATTAGAAGCAATTAGGTCCTTAGGAACCCAAACACTTCTAATCCTCTTACCTCTAGAGGGCCTTTGGAAGCCTCTTTGTTTGTAGCTATCAAAGTTCCTTTTCACATAGTGGGTTTTGAAGATTGTCCTTTTTCAAAACTAGATTTCCCAACTTTGTTTAAGGAAGCTTTGAGATCATTCACCTCCTTGTGGTAATGATCATGCAAATCGGAAAGAAGGTTGTTTAAATCAACATTTTTCTTTTCAAACTACTTTTGATTATCTTGTAAATCACAAACCTTCTTTTCAAGTTCTTAATTAGTTTTAATCAAAGAATCGTTTTGATTTTTCAAATCAAAAATTATTTTCTTATTTTTCAAGTGTGATTCTTTGTATTTCAAAACCAACTCGTCATATACCTCTTGCAACTCATCATAAGCTTCTTGAAGCTCATCAAATGTAAAATCAAAAGTGGATGAGTTAGAGGTTACCTTAAGATCTTCTTCAAGAGCCATGAGGCAAAGATTGGCCACTTCTTGCTCCTCTTCATCGGATGATTCCTTATCACTCCAAGTAGCAACATGAGCCTTGAGCTTCTTCTTCTTCTTGAAGCTCTTCTTTTTTAGTCCAGGACACTCGGTCCTTATATGCCCCGACTTCTTGCACTCAAACCATATGAGCTGATCCTTCTCTTCTTCCTTGCTTTTGTTCTTGAAATCCCTCCTCTGATTGAACTTTCTTCCCCGGTTGGATTTATGAACCGAGTGAATCGTTTGGCTATCATAACCAATTTCTCATCTTCCTCCTCGCTTGAATTACTCTCATCTTGTGAAGCTTTGAGAGCAATTTCAATATTTTTCTTCTCTACTTTATTCTTTTTTATCTTTATCTCTTCCTTCTTCTTTTCTTTCTCTCTTCCTTTCTTCATTATCTCATCGGTGAGAAGAGACCCCACGAGTGCATCGAGTTTTAACGTCTTGAGATTTTTAGCTTCAATGATGGCAGTTCTCTTTCCATCCCAAGACTTGAAAAGTAAGTAGATGAGCTTCTGAACAAGCTTTTCTTTGAGGATAATTTCTCCAAAGCCTTTGAAATCGTTGACGATGATAGAGAAGCGATTGAACATCTTGGTGACGCTCTCATCGAGCTCCATCTTAAAGTTCTCGTAACTTAAGTTGAGGAGTCTAATCTTGGTCTCCTTTACATTGTTGGTGCCTTCATAAGTGGTTTGGAGCTTGTCTCACACCTCCTTTGCACTTGTACACGAAGACATCTTCGAGTACTCATCCGGTCCAAGTGCACAAAAGAGCATGTGCAAGGCCTTGTCATTTACTTACAACTTCTTTCTTTCTTCATCAGTCATTTCGTGCTTGGCCTTGGGAACTTGCCTTTCTCCTTCTTGCTTCATCGGAATAGATGGTCCATCTTTGATTACATCCCAAAGGAGATAATCATTAGATTTGATGAATAACCTCAATCGGTTCTTCCAATACAGATAGTTATCCACTTTGAAGAATGGCGGTCTAGTGATAGATTGTGACTCGTACAGGTTATTGCTGGAAGTAGATGCCATGGCTTGAGTGTAGGTTGATTGAATCACCTTCTAGGATCGCCTCAATGGTGGTTAGATCTTCGGTTAAGTGTGGCTCTGATACCAATTGTTATGATGATCAATCGATGACAAATAGCTAAGAGTGGGTGAATTGACAATTAAAAAATTGAAGGGAAGCAAAAGGAATATGAAAAAAATTGAAGACAAGATAATTTATAGTGGTTCAAGCTTCTAACAAGCTCTACATCCACTACCTTAGCTCCCCACTAAGGATTTCAAAAATTCACTATTAAATTTTTCCCCCTTTGTAGGCTAAGGAGGCAACTGTTACAATAAATCAAATGTTTCTACCCAAAGCTTGATCAAGGTTCACTCTTTTACAAGGAAAGATTCGCAAACGCAAAAATATCCTATCAAATATGAATTTGTTTGTCCAATTACAAATGCTCACAACCCCAAACTTGAATTTAAAGATTACAATAAAAATACACAAGTTGGGTTTATAAGGGTTTGACTCTAAAGGCTCAAAGTGGTTGGATTTTGCTTGAATGCTTGTGAGTTGATCAATTTTTTTTTCAATAATTGTTGTAGCAGCTTTGGAGACTTGTATTTATACCCTCTTATTGAATTCTAACCGTTTGAGTGGTTAAGGTCATCAATATAGCCGTTGGGGACCATTTTCCCGTAATAAATGTTGTTTGGTGACCAACTGTATCGGTACGAGAAGAGCCGTATCAATACTTGTCAAAAGAAGAAAGAATGTTGTGCAATAGCGTATTGATACGCGTAAGGGTGTATCAAAACAGTCATAATGTAAAATCAGGGGCGTATCAATACGGTGTAGCCGTATCGGTACAAGTTTTGCTCACTGGAATCTGAGATGAAAAATTGCATCGATATGCCTAGGGGGCGTATCAATACGGGTAACTGAAAATCAAAGTTGTTGATTCTAATAACTGACAAGGCAACGGTCAAAAAATTAAATGCAAAGATTTTGAAGATCTCAACACACCATACCGATACGATTGTGACCGTATCGGTACACTTAAGCGATATCTTAAACCCATATGAATGTCGTATCAAAATGCGTGTAATCGTATCAATATGCATAGCTTAAAACATGAGCCAAAATGAAGGCCGTATCGAAACAGGCTTAGCCGTATCGAAATGGTTTGCAAAATTAAATTCCAATAGTGAAAATTTGTATAAGCGCCTTAAGGTGTATCGATACGCCTGGGCGTATTTGTTGAATTTGGCTTTGGAACACTTAGAAAAATTTTGGGTTTAAGTCTTGGACTTGGAAAAACTTTTCCTTTTCATTTTGTGAGACTCTTGAGTACTTAAAAATTTATTTTCTTTTACAATTTGGTCCTTAAATAATTTGTTATATCAAAATCGAATATAGGTTTACATTTCATTTGCACTACAAATTACATTGAAATCCCTTCCTAACATCTACAGCGAATCCGAACTCAGATGGAGGGCTCTAATCTGATCCCAAACCAAGCTCTGTCGACTATAATTCGGACTCGTATTCGACAAAGGTGATGAAAAACCTACTATTCAAGCCAGACTCCACACAAAAACCATAAAGGAACTGATTAGAAATCGCCAAGATATCTACATGAACTGACTCCTTCCGCATCACCCAAATACCCAGAGAAACCTTTCACTTCCACACGATAAGAGCAATCAAAGCATGATCTCCTAATAAAATTATTCGCCTCTATTCCACTCACTCTAGGTTCCATCACTGCGAAAATATCTAGGTCATGTGTTCTCAACAACATTCTAAAATAACGTTTAAAATTAAGACCAAGAGTGCCTTGAGAGTTCCAAAAAAATAACATTAACCATTAAAAAAATTAAAATAGAAGAACACAAATACCACACTTATGGCACCTTGGCCTCCACGTCCCCATCAAATGTCTTGTTGGTAATCCACTGGATATCGATTTTGGACCCCCCACTTGGTCTTGCCTCCAGAACTGCACCATGTTCAGCAGAAGATGCTGCAGTATCTAAGGCTTTAGTAATCGTCGTGACCCAATCCATTACAATTGTTGGTATCTGATCAACCTCGTCCTTCTTCCTCGATTAACTAGTTTTTCGTGCCACACCAGCAGTATTTAAGTTGCGAGTTTCACCTTTAGAACTAGTCTTATGGATCGGTCCATAAACAGACCTGCCATTATTGTCCATAAGCAGTCATTTCGATCCATCCTCAATTACACGAATAGCTTTATGTTCATCTACCTTCAAAGAGGACTGTACCGGATCCACTTTATCAAGCGCAGCCACCTTAGGCGAACTCACAACACATTCCGTACTGGCTGTAATAGTTTGAACCACATCTGTACTAGCTGGACCAAGTGTTGTACCACCAGCAACATCAACAGTCTGCTCAACACTTGACAAATGTACCACTGCCAATGTCGTTTCACATTCTATTCTAGTCGGTGTAGGGCCCAGTATATCACTCCCAATATTCGGATCAACACTCGGTACTTGCACCATAGATGGGCTCACTAGTAGGGTCGTATTTACCGGTGATAAAGCTTGCAAACTCCCTTTTGTATCGCTCAGGGTTCTACATGCATGTGTACTCATTTGTGCCAGTTGACCAGCCTCACTCAAGGAGACCAACACACCAAACCTTACCCTCAGCTCTTTTTGTAGTATTTTTCAGTCGTTTCCTCCGTTCTACTGGCATCCATGGTCCAAACATTACATCCGAAGATGGCAATTGCATATGAATCGATCTTTCCTCTACTGGCTCCTTTTCAAAAATGCCACAATTTTCTTTCGAGTGCCTATATTTACCACATCCATAGCAAATAACTAGTAGTCCCTCATACTCGATGACTTGATACCTGCCATCAATCAGTATTCCCGAAATCAAGGGTTTGTTGAGGTTCACCACAACCGTGAGCTAGCAAAACGCCCCCTCTTCTCCTCTATTGTATTGAAATCAACACGCACCATAGTTCCCAATACATTTGTGATAGCCTAAAACAAATTTTTTGAATAATATCTATAGGGCAATCTAGGTAATCTCACCCACACAATGATTTGCTCTGGATATACCGTCGTTGTAGAGAACTCGCGCGACCAGGGTTGGACCATTAAATAACTCCCATAAACTATCAAAAAAATACTCATTATCCAAGTTGATGATACTAATATCCCTCATAGGGCACCACAGCGAATGAATCCGGTTTTGCAACGCCCGATACCTAATGGACTTGCCCAACAAGCGGACAATCAATGACTTAGCGAGCTTGTCATCAATTGCTTTGTGAACTCAATCAGAAAATTGAATCTCAAACACTGTTCCTTGATAACCAATAATCACATCCTCGTTCAATACTTCCACTTCAAGGTCACTAATAAAATTATCTTGTTGCTCCGCCTAGTCTGTCCTAAAACCATTTCGCGAAACAATGGTTTGGCCGGTTGGGCAGGTATGTTCGCAGCCGCCACCTACGTCGATTTTTCTGCTACAATCTGCGTCCTTTCTGTTAATCCAGATTCTATAGCCGGTACAAGACGAGATGGTTGTGCCACGTCCAGATCCATAGTCTCCAGTGGTAACGCATGGGATTCAGTTATCCCCTCAGCCGACCCGTTCTCAACAGTCACGACAGGAGGCGTAGTGGCCTGTGTGAGTCTATCCGACGGTCGTCCAGACGGTGCCAGTAGCGATTCAGAAGGGGTTCTCCTGAAATTTTCGCAACTCTTCTTAACTAGCTTTTCTCTTGTATACTCAGAGTTTAGAGTTTTAGTGTTTAAAAATAATTATATTTAATAATAAAGACAGAATTAAGATTAAGAGTCCGAGATAAAACAAAAATATTTAAAAATAAAGATAAATTTATAAATAATTTTTTTTTAAGAAAAACTATAAACAAAAGGTTAAAAAATATATGCGTAGGACAAGAGCTCTCCCCACATTACATTATACACAGCTGCGTCACTATTTAATAACAACAATTGCAGCATATTTATAGAATTGTAACGCATTTTATATAAATATTTAAGATATTGGAATGGGTGAAGGAAAGAAAGAAAGAACATCATTAATGTCAAGAGCCTTGGGAATGCATCAACAGCGCATTGGTTATAGTTGCTGCGGAAAAAAGGAAGACCACATGACATTCTATCATTTATTAATATTTTATTAAAAAAGATGTGTGAATAATATGTACAGTATTTTCTAGGTTTGAGGAAGTTAATAAATAATAATGTTGATTTATAGAGTTTTTGTTAACATTTCACCAACTAAAACATTGACATTTGAAAGGATGATTTGGGGGAACTTTTTCCACATTCTAACTTTTATTATTAAATTGAACTCAACGGTTAGTCTTAATAGAAAATGGATAATGTTTATCTTATAAGACTCGATTTCTCTGTTTATAAAATATATGTGTACTGTCAAAGGGTTAAAAATATCTATGAACAGGTACTACTTTGCAATCACATTTAAACTATTCAAAAAAACTTTTATTATTAAATGGTCCTAGAAACAAGTCTTAGAAAAAGTACAACAAAGTTTATTTTGGAACAAATTTTACTTAAAAAGAGGAAAAATGAGAATTTTGCTCTTACTGGGTCTTGAACTCACAACCTAGGAGAATGAGAAGATGTCAATTAATAGCTTTAATCACATGCTCCAGATATTGTTGACAAAATACAACAAAGTTTGTATAGGTATAAAATGAAAATATTTTTCATTAATAGTACGTTAAATAATTGTCTTTTAATTAATAACAACTCTTCAAAATCCTTTTCATTGTTCATGTGTCAAAATGAGAACAGTCTTAACATAAAATTTGAACCCCACGCGATAACAAACTCGAGTTGATATAATTTTATTAAGTTTTAGCAGTACCAAGCTGATCCATGAAAGAAAATTTTATAGATTTTTATATTTTTTTAAAATGTGTTCTTAAAAAAATAATATTTGTGTTGAATATTTATATTCACGCGTATCTAAATATAGGTCTGAAATACAATCTTCAAAAAATCATTTTTATTAAATAGTAAAGTATTACATTCTCATGTCAAGAATCGAATTCATAGTAAAATAAGATAAGATAAACAACCTTAGCCACTAGACTAATTAATTGATCTAAAAAAAACTTTTAAGTATATACAAAAATAAAAAATAAATATATTTGTAGCTAATAATTATTAAGTAATTATTTCATGCACTGACGGTAAAATTTTTTATGACAAATTCACTCTAAAAATTAAAATATTAAACCCTAGCCCTAAAACTTTAAATTCTAAACTCTAACTCCCAAAACCTAAACTATAATCATAAACTATAAATTCTAAACCGTACAACTTAAACCCGTAAACCCTAAATTAAACCCGCTAGTGAAAAACAAATTTTCAACAGTCCGTACATGAAATATTTTCTCATAATTATATATGAACAATCTGATTAGCTTATAGCATTTGGCATGTTTAACAAAGAGTTTTTGGATTAAAATTTTGAGGGAATGTCTATTTAATTTTTTTTAGGAATGTATGTTAAAATATTGTATCAGCAGTAAGTTTCCATTGATGCGATGAAGCCTCCAAACCAGAATCTAATGGCGATGGATCTACTATACCCTCCAAATTCAAGTCCCAATCTTAGGTAGATTAAGACCAACTTCTACAAGCTTTGAGATCACTCTTCACTTTTCTTCCTCGGACAGATTGTGTTTTCAATTGAAAGAGCTAATTGCATCATATATCCTCAAACTATGACCCTCATTCTTAATTGGTCCCTAAACTTTCAAATATTTCAATTTCATCTCCAAACTATAGATCTCATTGTAAATTGGTCCTTAAGCTTTTGAAAATTTGAGTTTGATCGTCAAATTATAATCCTCATTCTAAATTGGCTAAAGGGGTATTTTTGCTCCCCGAGTTCAACTCAAATTAGTAATGTCGCCCCTTGCACAAAAAGTGTTCAATTAGGTCCTCTAGTTTGCACATTGCAGCAAATTAGCCCCTTGACCAACATTGACTGATGGAATCGTTAACTCCCGATTATGTTGCCGTTAACTACATTTTCTATTTTTTCATATTTATTTTTATATTAAATTTTAACCAATCAGATGATAACATATTTTAAAAATGCTGATGTGGTGTCATCTGATTGGTTTTAAAGTAAAGAGTTATAATAACTCATGAAATAGAGGGTGTCGGGATCGAACCTAGGTTTGGTTAGTGTAAAGACTAGTGCTTCACCACCAAACCGACCTCTTAATCTTGTCAATAAACACCCAATGTAACATATAACCTCATCCAGATAGCATGGTTGCTGCTGCTGCTTCAGGCATTTGGCCGAACACATGCTAAAACACATTGGAACTTCATTTTCTTCATTATCACGTCCTTATTCTCCAACTCCTATTGTTTCCCATGCTCAACCTAGAACCCATCTTCATCGGCTTTACTAAATGAATTTGTAAACTTCGGCTACCAAAAGGGACCTCCCAAGGGCCATGAAAGCCATGGATGCAATGGAAAGGCACGGGCTTTATGTCGATTCGATCACCTACTTTGTGTTGATCAAGTGATGCTTAGCTCGTAACGCTATTGAACAAGGGAGACTCTTTCACAAGCACGTTTCCTCGAATGGGTATCAACCAAAAACGTTTCTTCTCAATATTCTGGTGAGCATGTATGTGAAGTTTAAATTGTTACAAGAAGCACATGATGTGTTCGACCAAATGCCTAAAGAAGAAGAAGAAGCACCCATGCTATTTAGATGAGGTTATATGTTACATTGGGTGTTTATTAACAAGGTTAAGAGGTTGGTTCGGTGGTGAAGCACTAGTCTTTATACCAGCCAAATCTGGGTTCAATCCCCACACCCTCTATATCATAAGTTATTTTATCTTTTTACTTTAAAACTAGTCACCATCTGATTGGTTAAAATTTAATATAAACATAATTATGAAAAAATAGTTATTTAAAAAAATGATGCCACATTAGCATTTTTGACACGTCAGCCGTGACGTGGAATGTAGTTAACGGCAACATAACTAGCAGTTAACGGTTTCGTCCGTCAACGTTGGTCAAGGGGTTAATTTTCTGCAATGTGTGAATTGGAGGACCTAATTAAACACGTTTTCGTGCGAAGAGCGACATTGCTAATTTGGGTCGAACTCGAAAAAAAATGCCCCTTTAGCCTTCTAAATTAGTCCTCAAAGTTTTGAACATTTCAGTTTCATCCCTAAATTATCGTTTATGACACATCATATTATCACATAGTGCATGTCAGTATTAACAGAACAATTAACAATTTTTATAACTATTTTACTAACATGAAACATGATTGGCATATACTTGTAATTTGGGGATGCGATTAAAACATTTAAAAGTTGGGGGACCAAATTAGAATGAAGGTCATAGTTTGAGGATAAAAATGGAATGTCCAAAAATTTGAGAATCAATTTAAAATGAAAAGAAAATGAATTTGGAATGTTTGATAATTTAGGAACCAATTTAAAATGAGGGCTATATTTTAGAGCACATTGTGTAATTTACTCTAATGAAAATAATCACTTGTTTCTTTTCTTAATTTTATTCTCATATCCAACATCCATACCTAAATTAAAATAATATTATTTTCACTTAATTTAATTTGTTCATATGATTTGGTTCAAATATTTGTTTATTTATAAAAAAAATAAAACTGAAAAAAAGACAAGTCTCCCACTCTCCCTCCACCAGAAATCTTAACCTGCTTCTACAAGAAAAAACCCTTCTCACCAAACTTCAATTAAACAAACACAGCAAACCGGTTTCTTATATTTTCTCTCTCCAAACAGAAGATTTGCTCATTTCTCTTTCTTCTCCATATTTCCATCCCTTTCTCTTTCTCTGCTCAAACCAAGTATTGGTCGTCATGCAACCAAATCATCATAAGATATTCACTGAAACGGGAATCATGAAGCATCGCAGAAACAATAATCTCCCCATATTCGTTGTAGTTTTCTCAGTGATTTTGTTTGGGTTTTTTATGTACAACGAGGACGTGAAATCCATAGCTGAGTTCCCATTTTCAAGTCCTAAAGCTAGTGAAACCCTTGATGTACAATCTAAACAAGAAAACCCAGTTCAGGAATCAATCAAGAAGGAGAAAGAAAATGTGGTTTCACTGATCACAACTGACGAGGAAACAATTACAAAGGAATCTGATCACGATTTGAAGAAATCCATGGTATTGAAAGATGGAGAAGAAGATGAAGAAGACGAAGTAGAAAAGATTGAGCTACCGGTGATTGCAGAAGATGTGGAATTGCCTCCAGAAAGCTGTGATCTCCTCGATGGACAATGGGTTTTCGACAATAAAACACGTCCTTTATACAAAGAAGATGAATGTGAGTTTCTTACAGCACAGGTTACTTGCATGAGAAATGGAAGGAAAGATTCTTTGTATCAGAACTGGAGATGGCAGCCTAGAGATTGCAATTTACCAAAGTAAGACCATCAATTTGAGTTCCTAAATTTGATCTATATTAACTTCTGGCATTTCTTTTTCTTTTAAGGTACAAACCAAGATTATTGCTTGAGAAGCTGAAGAACAAAAGGCTTATGTTTGTTGGAGACTCGTTGAATAGAAATCAATGGGAATCCATGGTTTGTCTGGTTCAATCAGTGGTTCCTCCCGGAAGAAAGACCCGGAAAAAATCAGGGTCTCTCGCAGTGTTTAGAATTGAGGTAAATTGATCTCACTTTGCCATGCATGTCATGAAATGTCACTTCTACTTTTCATCATAATTTGTCTTGTTCATGCTTTTGCCTTTCAGTATTGTATGATAAAAGCTACGAAATAACGACCGTAACGTCACATTGTCTGTTTGTTCCAAGGATTACAATGCGACAGTGGAGTTTTATTGGGCACCATTTCTGGTGCGATCAAATTCAGACGACCTAGACATGCATAGCATCTTGGATCGTATAATAATGCCCGAATCGATCGAAGAACATGGCAAGAACTGGAAAGATGTCGATTATTTGGTCTTCAACACGTATATTTGGTGGATGAACACTTTCAACATGAAAATATTGTAAGTAAATGTATAATACGTAAAATTTTGTTTCTGAATGAATCATAAATCATAATCTTTTGGAAACTGATCCTGGACTTGATGTAACAGACGAGGATCGTTCGATCGAGGTGATACGGAATATGATGAGATCGACCGGCCAGTAGCATATAATAGAGTATTAGCTACATGGTCTAAATGGGTTGATGAAAATGTAAATCCAAATCGAACCATGGTTTTCTTCAGCAGCATGTCTCCTCTTCATATCAAGTAATGTCAAATGAATCACTTGCTTTTCGTCTAAGTTTCTATTTTTATAATATTCGAAGCTGTTAATACCGATCTGATCATAAAAATATTCCAAAGGTTTAGAACCCAAGTCAATCTAATGAAATTGGTTAGGTGTTTTATCTTCTTCTGATTGCCATAAACTCCCATAGCTGTTGGAATAAAGAATCACTTTTACGACAGTCCAAGTGGTTGACAGTGGGCCCATCACCCCTCAACTAATAATAAATAGACCAAACTGTTTATCGTTTTTTATTTTTTTTGTATTTGAAAGATCATATTCTTCTACTTATATTCGAATATATGTTCATTGAAACCTACATATGTATTGCAGTAGCACGGATTGGAAAAACCCAGGCGGTATTAAATGTGCCTTAGAGAAAACACCAATTCTGACACCGTCAACGTACCTATATGTGGGCACTGATCGTAGGCTATTCGTCGTTGCTAGCAACATTACCGAAAGCATGAAAGTTCCGGTCCATTTGATTAACATTACCAAACTTTCTGAGTACAGAAAAGATGCACATACTTCGGTCCATACTATCCGCCAAGGCAAAATGTTAACTCCACAACAACAGGCTGACCCGGCTACATATGCTGATTGTATCCACTGGTGCCTTCCCGGGTTACCCGATACGTGGAACGAATTCCTTTATACACGTATTATTGCTCGCTCCTGACAAGTAACCATAAATTCACATTTTCATTTATTTTGGGGAGTGGCTCCGTAGCTCAGTCATGATTTTCTAGTAAACTTCGTCTTCAACATTTGATTTTAATGGGGGACTGAGGTGAGAGCCCAAGAATGCCAAAATTTTCATTTACTTACCCAGCAAACATATGGCCTAATTGCCAATGAACAAAATTTGTATTATACACATGTTGGAAACTTCAAGGAAAATTGAAATAAAGGTTCATACAGACACAATTACTCTTTACTATGTTTTAAATGTTTGTGTTGCCTATCGTTAGAGAGGATATGGTTGTAGGCGCCCATTTTCATCCGGCTTAAAAAATTCAAATAAATACCCGAAATTAATACCAAAGTCCATGTTACATTAAAACCAGTGTCCATTTATACAACCTTAACTTGAATTGGGCCTAATCCTCAATTACACATCATACCACTAAACCCAAAGATAAATGGGAGCCCAATGAGCCCAACACCCATAAATTTTTTGGCTGAATGCCAACAACCCTAAACACAGCACCATTCGGTGCCCTTGGAGGTTTCCCTTCCAGGACCTTCCACCTCCACGGACTGCCACGCCAACTCCACTCATGGCCACCACTCGAACAGCAAGTCGAGACCGCTGGTCCCTCATTCAAACACGTCCTCGCCAACAAAGCAAGCATATGGTCCCCTCTTGTCCTCTAACGCCCAATCACCCTGCATACAAACAAACAGATCAAAATCAAAGGACAAGCAAGGGAATTTCAGCAAAAAGATAGAAAATTCAAAGGAATAGAGGACAAATAAATCAACGAACAAGATACATCCTCAAATCGACTTATAAATCAGAATTAAGAGCGAATATGGGGGAAATTTTTCAATCACGTTTTTAGAGAGATTTTGGCATTCTTTTTAGGACTTTTTCTTTCGATATTTTTGGTCACATTTCTTTAGAGGATTTCACACCTAAAATCAGATAAGAGACCACAGAGAGAAAACCCTATAATAGAAACCCTTACCTCGTTTGGTCGTTGACAGGGGCTTGAACCGGTTTACCATCGATCTTCTTGGTCGTCGATTTGGGTGACCGATGAGGTGCATCACCGGTGAACGGCACCTAGGTTGTGTTTGAGTGAAAGAACCGATGAAAGCTTCTTTTAGATGGGAAAACTACACGGGTGGTCACTCAATTATCACCCTTTTCTAGTTTTGGTCACCCAACTAAATTTTTTGTCAAAATCGTCACTAACATTTTGTTATCATTTTGGTCATCGGTCGTTCAATATTTAGCAGAGATTGTGACATGGCATTGATTAATAATAATTCTAGTCCCTAAAATTATTACATTCTATCAATTTAATCGTAATACGAAATAACTTATTGTTGGTGCCGATTTTGGGCGATACCAAACAAGGAGATGGTGATCGAAAGATGGTCAGACGGTGGAGACTAGTGATTCACCCATCATGGGATGAGCCAAGAGCCACGAAGGACCATGGTTGGTCGCCGAGTTAGTCGGTTCACCCTTGGTTAGATTGAGGCCGAGAGCCGCGAATAGTTTAGTGCTAATGTCCGAACGGTTGTTGACGGCAGTCGATGGTGGTTCACCCATTATGATACGGGTGGAGAGCCACTAGCCGTTTAGTGAGAGATAGAGAGGAGTGAAGAAGATGGTCGCTGTAAAATAGGCGTGATATCCCTTGAAGGGAATTGTTGGGGTCATCCTAATGGCTTCGATCTTAGGGGTATTTATATCTCCTTGGAGCTGCAGTTGGAGTGATGCTTGATGAGACTTCTCCAGACCTAGTGATTGCTATTGACGAGTTGGCATGTTGTAGCTCGGCTATCAGGTTGTGAGTTTAGTCGAACTTGATGGTTGTCTTGTCATGTTGCGTTGACCGAGCATGGGAGTCTCTTGATGCTGATAGATTTGGAGGTGCAGGAGCATCCAAACTCCGAGCTCCGTGATTGTTTAGAGCGTGATGCGGAGATTGTGACGATATCTTCAGATGTGCTTTCCTTGAAAGTGATGTTCTCTAGAAATAAGGTCTTCCGAAGATATTTGGCTGAGGTATAACACTAGTCCCCCCTTAGTTGAAGGATTACCTTAAAGTGGCATGAACTAAGACCTTGTTGATCCGTCGGTTTTGGAGTGGTGATATGTTGGGCGGAGACGTATCGTCGTGGTGTTCTCAGCAGAGATCTTTAACTTTTCGTGGGAATTTTTCAAATGGTGCTTCTAAAAATTGTTGGTTGAAGGAGTTAGGTGGTTCACCCCTGGTTGACTTAGGGCAGAGAGCTGCGGTTCAAGCAGTAGAACTGATATGCTCCAAGCAGAGGAATTGACCCTGAGATAACGTTAGGGGAGTGGGTAAGTATTTGACTCAACTCTAGAACAATTATTTGATGAGTAAAGGGATGACTCGACCTAGGAACATCATCTCGAGAGTAAACGAAGGACTCGACTCCAGAAGATCATCAGAGGAGTAGATGAGAGAGTGACTCAACCCTGGGAAAACCATTAAGGGAGTGAACAAATGACTCAACTTTAGAAAATCATCGGAGGAGTATCGTTTGTTTATCTCGTCTTAAGAGATGGGCGTACCTTGGAAAGTCTTTGTTTCCCTTATAATAAGGTGAAGGTTGTCTCCGCTTGCCCCTTAAGAGTTATTTTTGGGTGAATAGTTACGCGTTGAGTAGAGGAAAACCGATGTTCTAGGAGAAAAAATTATAGATTGAGTGAAGGTAACCTCAAAGCTCTTTGGGGGAATAATCATATAGTAGACGAAGTCTTGCTCTACACCTTTCAAATATTAAGTGGGCGGAGCCTCGCTCGACGCCCTTGGAGAAATAATATGTAATGGGCGAAGCCTTGCTCGATGCCATTCAAATATCAAGTGGGAGGAGCCTCGCTCGACGCCCTTGGAGAAACAACATGTATTGGGTGGAGTCTTGCTCGATGCCCTTCAAATATCAAGTGGGCAGAGCCTCGCTTGACGCCCTTGGAGAAACAATATGTAATGGGCAGAGTCTTGCTCGACTTCAAATATCAAGTAATACCCCTAAAACCGGGTCAACTATATTCGATAATTTATTGTTTTATTTGAAATGGTCCTTTGAGATATAATAAATATGATATATATATATATATATATATATATATATTATATATGTGTGAGTATGAACCTAGATTTAATTAAGGGTCCAGGATTAAATTGAAAGAAAAGAGGAAAGGATGACCAATATTAAAGTACCAAAATTTTTTAAGTTAAGGACCTATTAAGAAGTTAGGATCAAATTAGAAGAAATGAAAATTGAGATAGCTAATCTATAAGTATTAAACCTCATAGAATGTTGATTTTTGGGATTGCATGCTAAAGAAATAGTATACCTTTAATTAAACATGTGGAACTTGGGAGAATCGGTTGAAAAGAATTGAGACACCATTCTTTTCCTTCTCATAAGTAACCGAACCAAATGTTGGAGAGGGAGAATACATTAGATAACCATGGATGAATTTCTTAGAGGAATCAATATGAAGATTGATTCGGGCAGTAGGATATGGGGGTAAGACAACTTTCTTTACCTTAATTTAGAAGTAAATTCTTTAAATGTTATGGTACATCACCATAGTAATTTTGTGCTAGTAGTTGTTTGAAAGAATTGTGATTTTCTTTCTTTGAACAGCCTTGAAATCTTTGAAGATACTAGAGTTAGAAAAGACATTAAATTTACTAGTTATGTAATATCAAATTTGTTGTTATGAGTCGGGCTGTTCATTGGAATCATGAGAATGACCATGAAGAAGTCTTGTATTAGAAGTATTAGATAATTTTAGATTCTGGCCTGATTATAGTACTAATGGTAAAAATCCAGAATTTTGTACACTTGATGTTTGTCAATAGTTGAACGTCTAAAATCATGAACTAGAATAACAAGGAGTGTTATGGTTATAAAGAACCTTGAGTTAGTCCCATTTGAATTAACTAGTGCAATTTTGTATATGCCCTGTTTTGGATAACCTCAAAGTGTTGGTTATGTATATCAATTGTAGTATTAATTGGTAGCCTAGAGTCATATTGTTGCTAGCAATCGAATCTAAGAGTATGGAATTAAACAAGGGCTGAAACGATGCATATGGACTGTTTTGTTGTTGTTAAATTATGTATACATGTAAATTGGACTGATTTGTATCAACATGAAGTTATATGCACTGTTTTGTTGTTGTTAAATTATGTATACATGTAAATTGGACTGATTTGTATCAACATGAAGTTATATGGACTGTTTTGTTGTTGTTAAATTATGTATACATGTAAATTGGACTGTTTTGGTACACATATAAGTAAACTTGAATTTGGGACTGTTTTGTGCAAACATAAGTATATGTAGACTGTTTTGGAGCATATATTAGTGCATATGTAAAAATAGGACAGATTGCTTGAATATGATTCGTATTGGACTGTTGTGATAGATAAATTTGTGTAAACACGTATTATGGATTGTTTTTCTTGGTTAAAAACATTAAAGGAATGACATGTATATACAATGGTTTGGACTGATTCGAAAATATATAAAGATGTTAAGGATTGTTATGCTTATATGTATGTATATAAATGAAAATTGGACCATTTTGGAATATATGTAAAGGCAAGCTAAACTGTTTCGTGTATTTATAAGAATATATCGGATCGACTTGAATATGTATATCTACATAGAAAATTGTTTTGGTGTATATAAAAATATAATGAGCTGATTTGTATGTACACAAGTATAAGTGTGCAATTGAATTTGTAAACCCTGTCTCAATTATCTGTTTGTGAGCATTGTTATGTTTAGATTATATGTTGTCACATATTTTTGTATCTATTATGGAAGATTGAATGAAGCCTTTGACATTAAAATGAGTTGGGTTGGACAGTAAATTATGAATTAACTAGTGATTAAAGTTTAGAAATCATATAAGTTGTTCACCGAAAGAAAGGTATTAAATGAAGAATCAGTTTGTTATTAAAAGATGCAGAATAAAATAGTTATATGTATGCTGAACATATATGTAATTTGTGAATCTACAAAGAAAGCAGAATAGATGAGTAGAATACAGTTTAAATAACTAGCAGTGTATTAGTATGATATAGAGTTGTAACAAGGTCTTGTGATCGTGAAGTGATTGTTAATACTTAGAATGATTGTCTTCTAAAATATTTACATATTAATGGAAGGTATCTACGGATATGAAGCTTAGCGAAGGAAGCCGATTAAGGCTAGCTAATATTAGTGGGACAGGATATCCCATAACTTCGGGATATCAGGTGAGTGTAGTTGCATTTTTTCGGGTGACACGGAGTCATTCCGATTATTATTTTTATACGCTTAATATATGCAATGTTTATATCCTAAATGCATAATATCATTTTGCATAAGGCTCACATAGAGTTTTTGAGATGGTTATATACATGGCATGGCATTTTTAACAAGTTCATTGATTATGTTTTCAATATTTGTGTACCTTCCTTGCTATGCTATGCTTTATAATGAAAGGTAGTACTATCCATGATCAAATTTAGATGTTAATTTTCCAAACACATGTTATAAAAATACCAAGCTATAAGGAATAATTCTTAATGACGTAAGGCTATGAAATTCTGAGTCCTCTGGAGCTAATAAGCTCATATGTGCCATAAGAATTAAGGAAGAAAGAAGTAAGTCTTCTTGTAACATAAGAAATCTCTCTTAACTTCAAGACATAAGATATTTAAGTTGCCTATTCAATGGAAGTCCTTGGACATATTGGCGTAATACATGGTATACTTTGGGACTACGGTCCATGAGCTACGGCTCGGGTGATGACCCATTATATGTGATATATTGGCAACAGTAGGAGGTAACGGGGGAGATGTAAGGAGATTGATGACAGTTTGGTTGGATAGTGAGAAGTTAGGATTATTATGTTCAGACACTAGCCATTGCTTAGTGCTTTGTGCTATGTGTAATTCAGACCAATGATACTTATGTCCAAATGTGATCCAACGCAAATATTTTAAAAGATATGAACTCAGATACTAAGCTTTGAAAGGAAACTCTGATAAGTAAGGTTATGGATTCATATAAGCTCTGTTACGTCCTCTGATAATGTTCTATCAAGAACTTCGAAAGCTCGGATAAAAACTTCGTTAAGCTTTATTAAGGCTACAATAAATCAAGATATGAACTTTGATAAGTTCGAAATAGTAATTTGAAAGAACTCAGTTTAATCCCTGAAAGAATTTCGATTAAGATCTGAAAGAATAGGAATCTGAAAAGCTTCTAATAAATGAGCCGATACTAACATTAAGATTAAGTCATAAGTATCTTTTGCTAATTTATGCTTATATTCCTTGATTCCCTTATTATCATTGGCATTATGTTTGAATGTTACTACCTCACTTAGGCTTTATCAGCCTAATGTATTCATTGTCATACATTTTCAGGATCTGAATATCATTGATTTTGGTCGTGCTTGAAGATTGCAAGTCATTGCTTAAGTTCCAAGTATATTTGGACTTCATTAGTTGAACTCCTTAGATGGTGGCATAGTGAATGCATATATATATATATAAATAAGCAGTGTTGTAGCATTGCATTAATCATATTCCTCAAAATTGTTTATATAACTACTGTTGGTTAATCACTTTGATTAATAAATTAGTAAATATCATATTAGTCTGTATCATCTCCATGGTGAGAATGACATTCATTTCAGAATTCAGATCCATTACAATACTCGATTTTCTTTCACTGAAATCAAATATTTTCCGAACCGACACCCCTTATTTCCTCGTACTTTGTTTTCTTCCTTCTTTGAATCGTTTCTTGTTTACAGGCACACTAGATTTTTCTAAGTTTATTCTCTTTTATTCAATGGAAGATTCCGTTTATAACCCAATAAATTCTTTTATAATTTGAGCAGAAATTTACAGTGATAAAGACTTCTCTTTTAATCCAAAAATCTTGACCTTTTTCAACTTTTTTGTTGGTTCTCTCAACTAGTTTCTTGGAAAATGCAACAAAGAGGATTTCATCTATTCTTTAACTTTCTCCTTGTTTTACTCTTTTAAAATAATAGGATTTTTGTAATATAAACATGTAGCCATTATTGATTTCATGTTTTAGAGCTAAATTTATTGTGCTTACCTTATATGGTTAAATGAGTTTCATTCACTTTAAATGTAACACCCTAAAAACTGGCGTAGTCGAAATTTGATTTTTGGTGATCAAAAATTCTATTCCGACAATTAAGTTAATTCATGTTAAAAGGTTAAAGGGACTATCTGAATAATTATAAAGTTTAGGTTTAAAAATCAAGAGACTAAAGATTAAGGACTAATTTGTAAAACTTTAAAATTGGGAACTTTTAGCTAAAAGGCGAAAATATGAGGTAGTAAGTTACAAGTGTAATGCATGAAAGATTACAAGGATTTGATGAGTAATTAGTTCATGTTGTGACTAAATTGCAAGAATGGAAAGTATGATTAATTACTACATTGTAAAGATTCAAGGATAAAGAGACATAGTGTACAGCTAATAAATTTAGGGACCAATAGTGTAACTTGACCATGACCTTTCTTCATAAAAAGAAAAGGTAAATTAAGGGATTTAGTGAGTAATTAAGCCAAAAGCCATGTAGTAACTAAATTGCAAGAAAGTAAAGTTTGATGGTTAAAGTCCAAGAGGTGCAAAGTGTAATGATTAAGTTGATGAATATACCCTTGTTGTATGACTCATCAATCCATGTGTCTCTCTATTAATTATAACTATTTTGATAAAAAGGAAATAAGAGATATTAATCTAGCCTTGGGAGGCAAGATCATTCGGCCACTAAGATGAAAGAGAATGAAGCATGTTTATCATCTTCAACCTTTTACATTACTTCCATGGAAGAATGTTTCAATAGCTTTTGATGCCAAACTCAAATTACTCTTAAATTGGTCCCTATTTTTCAAGAAACTTCATTTTTGAGAAAATGGAAATCAAGGAAACTATAAATCCGGAGTATAAGGGAAAGGTCTTAAGCTTGGATTGAGGTGAGTGTAGCTCATGATTTCGGATGACGCGGTGTCATCCTGATGCTATGAGATCTCGAGTATGGTTGGGCCTTGTGAGCCATGTATGATGATTGCTATGATGTTAGCATATGTTTAGGCGACTAGTGGTAGCGCCACATGTTTATTTATCTCTCCTTATTGCTCGCACTAGCTTGCATGCTTATGTTTATGATTAACATGAAGTATAGTAGAGTATATGTGTACCACGTAGCTTTGTAAGCTCAACGCTTGGAATTGTTGCTTCTGTGCGTAGGTTGCTCGTTGGATCGCGGGATCGATGAGCACTATTAGTATGGTATTCCAGCAAGCGATGGTTGTCAGAGTATGATGCTTGTATTTAGTGGGTTGAGTATTCATAGGACCTTACATGGTCGAGTTTGTACCTCTTATTTTTGAATTGTATCGATCAAGATAAATGTTTAAATATTTTAAATTAAAGTGGAACTCCTTTGTAACAATTTAAATCGTTTATCTATATTTTCAACTTTTGGCTTTAAATGTTTTTGGGAAATACTTTAGTGAGCTAAACCCAATTGGAGAAATTTTATGGTAATAGGTTTGGGTTTAAGGCCCAAATGTGACATCCAGGTTTAGGTTGTTACAAATATTGGCTACTGAATTTTAATTACTCATGGCGTACCGATACAGTACCTTAACTTATCGGTGCGAGCCCCCGTACAATTCCAAATTTGGCTATTAGAATTTGAAATTGTACAAGCGTACTGGTACGGTTCCTTGAGTACTGGTAGTGAAGGTAGTTAAATCGGTTATAAACTGGAAATGAATTTCTGGACTTTGCATTTTTGTCCTAAATGATGCTATGATTAATTGAAGGGTTAGATACCTCTAATTAGACTAAAATTTGATACACATGACTAATATGATCTGAATTTCATGATTATGTCAATGGATTTTTTTGTAAGGACTATGAACTTCTAAGAATTACATTTTGGTCCCTTATTTATGATATGTTTACTTGAATGACTTAGAAGCTCCCGATTAAGATAGAAACTTGCATTCTTGATTATCATGTGAGGAATTTCATGATCATGACTTAAAATTTAGATAAGGACTTTTAGTTTCTGGAAATTATGATTTAATCCCTAAACTTTAGATTCTTTGTTAAATGACTTATAATCATAAAATCAAGGCTTAATGTGAACTAACATGACTATTTATTTGATATGTATGATCGAGTAAGTATGTTATGGCATGAGTTTTGTTTGTGTCCTTAATTGTGCAAGAATACCATAGATTTAAATAAAATTATGAATTAGTCCATATGAATAGAATTCGAATATAAAGTTAAGCATGTATGAAATTAGGTTGATGTTAAGTTCATTGATTCCAATATGTTATTAAAATATGTAATTATATATACTTTTTGTTCGAACCATGTAAAAGTACATTATGTTTTGTTTTTCGGTAACACTTCTGATCTGGTTTTCTTCTAGATCGGGTAGGGGTGTTACATTTACGGTACAAAGCTAGAGTTTAGTCGATTCTAGGACTAAACTTAAGATTATTGCATAATTGCATGTTGCATATGGCACTTAGGAGTTATAATTCTGTATTGTATTGTGACTTGCAGCTGATAGGATCATGTTGACAAAATGTCAAGAAAGAATCTAGAAATCCAGGCTAATTTATGTGATCAAGTTATTCTGAAGCCTCAGAAAATTTGAAGACAAATTTTCCTTAAGGGGGCAGAGTTGTGACATGTAACACCCTTAACGTATACTCGTAAATCGAATATACATTAAAGATGTTACGGAGTCGTTTTAAGAAATCTCGACTTATAAATTTATTTTTACAAGTATTTACAAATTTTAGTTTGTAAATCTAACCCTTTTCTCGGTTTTCTTAAAAACACAAACTATGTGCAGTTAGCTAGTTTCAACTCTGAATTAATTATTTTAAAACATATTTGGTAATTATTAAAAACAATAGCTTAATTCAGGGTGAAACCTAGATTCGCTATCTAGGTCCTTTCTTGACTTTAAAATCTTTTCGCGATTACCAATTATTCTTATTAGCAAAGTAATTATCATTTCTATCTTAGCTTTATTCTGTTACAATGCTAATGCCTTATTTTGCTTTATCCATATACGATTCATCATCAAAACTGATTACTTATCTATCATTTAGTATAATTTAATGCATCATACTCTACTAGCAATTAAATAATTACATGCCCACTAGAGATTATCATAAGCTAGAATATGTTACTGATTTTTTACAGATTGAAGCTTGATCAGCATGCTCGACTCCTCTTCAAATCCTCCATCTTAATCTACGTGTGAAACAAACACACGCTAAGTATGAACTTAGTGAGGCAACTAAACTTATTTATTTACACATGAAATGATGTTATATAATACTTCATATAAGAATGCATTTCATATTTCTCTACGACAAGGCAAGTATATCACAATGTACATGTATCATAGCTATCATATAAATCATATTATCATTGCATAATATATTCTCTATCATAGACATGCTTTCATCAAGTAATCATTTACTTAACATGTGTTCTATCATATAGCATGTAATATTTCTATCATGTATCATGTAACATTCTACCATATATCAATAACATTTCTATCTCGTATGTCATGTACTTCTCAGACATGTAACATGTAACTTCTTTTTCAAGTATCATGAAATCATTTAACATCTATATCATATATCATGTAGCATCTATATCATGTTTCATGTAACATCTGTATCATGTACCATCTCTGTCATATGAATCATGTATCGTTGAATGCTCATGATCTACCATGTAATCATCTTGTTATTATTATCATCGTGTCTGGCTAGAGGCCAATGGAAACTCCATAGCCTATATGCATTGTAGTGCTTTGTAGAGTACGTACTCGGGAGGACGCTCTTTGCTCCTCATATAAGGACGTTCTTTGCTCCTTATATTAAAACACCTCGTTAGTGCATTTTGCACTATGGGCTTGGATCCTTAGGTGTATCTTGTTTCATTTTAATCTTGTTATTGTCCATATTCCTTGTATAGACATACATTGCCATTATGCATAATGCATCATCATTTATGCAAACAATAATTCGTACCTGGTATTCCATCAAGCTTGCCATGTTGAGCATTGTATCATATCATGTATTATAAAGAAATGCAATGCCAATTTCAATGTAATGCAAACATTTAGAAATGCACTCACCTAGGCCATTTATTAATATGCCTCACTAAGATTTATTGATCCTTTCCTTTTATAGTACCTCGAATCTTCTTTTGATTCGGAACCAACTTCTTTTATCACATGAATATAAATAAACATTTTTTAGATTCACTTCTAACAATATTTCAATTAAGCTATTTAATCATTCAACATAAAATTTTTCCATGAATTTCCTTTCTTCCTTATACTTTCGAAACCTCATTTTCGTTCTTAATAACCATTTTGAGCTTCAAATAATTCTTATGAACTTGATAACCAACATTAGATACAAAATATCTAAATTTTCATTTTCGAGCAGTTTTGTACAACCTTCAAAGAAATATTTCTATAAATAATTTACAACTCGAAATTCAATTCCATTTGTTCTGAAATAATCTATATTCAATCAGATCTTCAACCATATAAATTAATATCTCGAATTCAACTTGAACGATTTATGGTAAATTTTCAAAGTCAACTTCCAGGACTAAATTCGAAGCAGACTGCTAAACTGTTTTTCTGACCTTTCATCACTTAAAAATTCATATCTTTTTGCTCAGAACTCGAAATTAGTTTCCGTTTGTTGGACACAAAACTAGACGAACACATCTTTATATCGGTATAAAATTCACTTTCTAACCATTTTTGTGCAATTTATGGTGAATTTCCAAAGTTACTGCCAAATCCAGTTTTTACACAGTTTCATAAATAATTTCAAACTTTATACTATTTTCTCCTTACTTTGCTATTTGTCAATTTAGTCTCATTATTTAATTTAAATCATCAACTTATCACCTTCTTCATCAAATAATTATTCACAATAGTTTCCCTTAATTTTCCTTCTTAACCGAAATAGCCACTAAAATGCAAAGGTAATGATTCTAGCTTCTTAACTTTGCAATTTAGTCCTCAAATCAACTTTACTATCTTAATTCCATCATTATAACTAAAAATCATATTTAATCCTTCTCTAAAACCACATTTCCGAATTGGTCACTTAACATTGACAATTTGTCAAAATGGTCACTAACTCGATTTAACATCGGTTTTGCATTCTAACTTCAATTTCATATCTTCAACATCCCTAATAACATAAATACACACTAATTCCATAAAAATCAGATTTAGTCCTTCAACTTTTAAACTTGCTGAATTGGTCCCTAAACATTTAAATTAGGGTTTTGCTTCCAAACAACAAATCAAGCTTACTAGATCATTTATCCAACATCACAAACCCTAAATCAAACTTGAATATATAAACCCTAATCATCTTCATAATAATCAAAACATGTAGAGTTTAAATCCCAACTCAATAACATGATTTTAACATCACAAAAGCTTGATTTCAACTTGAATTTCAACATGGAATCATAAAATCTCAAAACCCCAATTGAGTCCATAAACCCTAATTTCTTATCATACAAAATTCTCATCAATCAAGCATGTTTTCCACAAATTATTTACAAAAAAGATAGAGCTTGATGAGTAGAACAACTTTGTAGTTCGAAAGATTACCTGAAAATCGAGTTTCGGGGCTTGAATCGAACTTGGAAAATTTTTCTCCATTTTTCTTTGTTTCTCCCCCTCATATTTCGAAATTTGAAGATGAAGAATGGTCTTCATCTTTTTATTTTCATCCAATTTGGCCACTTGTCTTGTATAAATGAATTTTAAATTCATTTAAATAGTGAAATTACTAAAATTCCCTTTTCATCGAATGGCCAAGATTTAATCTCATCAAAAATCAATGGCCAAGATCAAATCCATGTGTAATTGGCCTTTAAAAATTGCCCTTAAAGTTTCAAAATATTTTAAAAATGCCATCCATGGCAAATGTCCAATTCGCCCTCCAACTAGTCTTTATTTACAACAAGTCTTGAAAATTGCCATTCCCTTAAAATTGAACCAAATTGGTTCCAATCCAACCGGCCATGTCCCAAAATATCTTAGATTTTTATTTATGGCATTTATTCGATCCAAATATTTGAATTTCACTAAATACGATTTCTAAATTTTCTTCTTATGAACTTTAAAGCTTTATAACCATTAATATAAGCTTCGTACGAAAAATCCGGGTAACATGAAAGTATCACTCTTGGGGTGAACTATTCATTTACGGGGTTAACTTACATAACTTATGGAAATTACACTTTGGTCCCTGAAATTTCCCAAAGTTTATACTTTGGCCACAAAACTTTCAAAATTTTCATTTTGGTCATTGAACTTCAATTCCCATTTCAATTTTCCTCACATTTTTACCAACTTTGAAAGTACCCAATACAACTCACTATCTATCACATGATACTTTTATACCTTAAAAATTTCCTTTCATAAAGACCTAGACTAAATTTTCTTAACTCGGTCTATTATTCCGATAATTATTGAAAATCTTCATAGCATAAGGTTTCATAATTTTCGAGAAAATGGAAATCAAGGAAACTATAAATTTGGAGAATAAGGGAAAAGTCTTTAAGCTAGATTGAGGTGAGTGTAGATTAAGGTGAGTGTAGCTCATGATTTCGAATGATGCGGTGTCATCCCGATTAATGTTTTATGTATTATTATGTTTATGCATGATCATGGCATACATGGCTCACATAGAGCAAGTTGGTGGCTACATTCATGGCATGGAAAGCTTTGTAAGCTTCATTGATTTCGTTTTGTATCATGTATGCATTGGATATATTGATTTGACATGTTATGAATGAACTATGAGAATTAATGATGAACCTTAATCCTTGATAAATTATGAAATAAAACTTATGAATTATATGTTATCAAGATCTGTGAACTACTATTCTTGGGAGCTTTGTGCTCACTGTGAACAAGTGTATGAACTCGTTGAGCTAAAAGCTCATTTATAGAACACGATCATGAAATAGTGCTAAGAATTAACAAGAACCTTGGACATGTTGACATGGTATATGTTTACATGATTTTGGCGATGTTGTGGGGTTCAGGGGAGTTGATGGTGGAAAGGAGATTTATGATTACGTACCATGTTCCATGTGCTTTGTGCTATGTGCCATGAGTAACACGGACCAATACGGTTAAACACTGACCAAGCTATCTATGTTCAATGTGATCCAAGGGACAAGATAATTAAGACACAAGAAAATCATAACAGGAATACCAAGAAAGTATATCATGAACAAGACATAACTATGAACTCAATAAGACATACACAAGACATGACTACGACCTCCAATGAGACATACTCAAGACATGACTAAAAACTCAAATAAGATATGTTCAAGATATAATAAGTATGTATTGATGTCACTATGTGATTTGATTTTGTTGTATGCATTAATGCCATAATGTGCTTGATTTTATTGAAATCCATAATTATTCATATATGATGTTATTCAAGGTTGCTACCTCACTTAGGCTAAGTAAGCCTAATGCATTCCATTGACATGCATTTTTAGGTTATAAGCTTGAAAATGATTGATCGTGATGAAGGTTGCATGTCACTTCTCAAGATCCAAGTAATGTTTATGCTCCTCCCTATAACTCCTAGAATGGTGGCATATGTCATTGATATGTATGAAGGAGTTATGGTATAGATATGTGTGTGTGTGTGCTAAGACATATAATGCATGGAACCTTAGATATTTATATATTGTTTTGTTTCAAGAAATAGCCTTTTGTTGTTCGCATGATTTGACTAAGCAAATATATGCTAAATGTACGTTAAGCATGCCAAGTATGTAATTAAGTGATATCTGGGTGATATGAAGCATGAAACTAACTATAAAGATAAAATAAGTATGAATTGTATGTTTGCATTTCATGAAATAGCCTTTGGGCCCTCACGTAGCTAGACTAAGCAAATACATGTAAAATTGTGCAAAAGCATGTTGTTTGACATAATGAACATGTATGATATGTGTCTATGTGATTATTATGTAAAAATACATATGAAATGCAATCTATTACATAATTGATAAATTTGGTATGCTTGTCATGAGAAACTAGATCTAAACGGTACCTAAGTAAGTAGACAAGTCGAATTTGATGATATGCTTATGAACATGATTTTTATTGATGTCTTTTTAGGTTTTATATAAGTATATGTCAATATAACATGAGCAAGCATGATTAAATGGCCTTTGAACATGATTTAGAATGGAATTAAGTTTACAAGAAAAATCTGTAAGGCATACGGGTGCCCTATCTGGTCCGTACCAGTATAGCCAGGCCAAAAATGACTATTTGGTGTAAAGTATACTGGTACGATCGACCGTATCGGTACCAATATTGGCTATTGGAATTTTAATTACTTATGGCGTACCGATATGGTACCTCAGCGTATCGGTACGGGCTCCCGCATAGATACCAAAATTGTTTCTAGAATTTGGAATTGCACAAGCGTACCGGTACGTTTCCTTGAGTATCAGTACTGATGGTAGTTAAATTGGTTATAAACTGGAATTCAATTTTTGGACTTTGCATTTTGGTCCTAAATGATGTTATGATTAATTGAAGGGTTAGAAACCTCTAATTAGACTAAAAATTGATGCACATGAATAATTAGATCTGAATTTCATGATTATATCAATAGATTTTTTGTAAGGACTATGAACTTCTAAAAATTACATTTTGGTCCCTTATTTATGATATGTTTAATTGAATGACTTAGAAGCTCCCGATTAAGCTGGAAACTTGCAAGCTTGATTATCATGAAAGGAATTTCATGATCATGACTTAAAATTTAGATAAGGATTTTTAGTTTCTGGTAATTACGATTTAATCGCTAAACTTTGGATTCTTTGTTAAAAGACCCATAATCATAAAATCAAGGCTTAATGTTAAGTAACATGACTGTTTTTTTTATATGAATGATCGAGTAAGTATGTTATGGCATGAGTTTTTATGAGTGTCCTTAATTGTGCAAGAAGACCATAGATTTAAATAAAATTATGAATTAGCCCCTATGAATATAATTCGAATATAAAGTTAAGCATGTATGAAAGTAGGTTGATGTTAAGTTCATTGATTCCAATATATTATTAAAATATGGAATTATATATATATATTGTTTGTTCGAACCATGTACAAGTATATTCTGCTTTATTTTCCGGTGACACTTCCGATATGGTTTTCTTCTAGACCGGGTAGGGGTGTTACATTAAACATTTTTTTGTTTGCAATTCCATTTTCTTTTACCGTTAAAATTTTCTCAAAAACCAAACATGATTTTTTTGGCTTTTGATGTGGTACACAATTTAGCTTTTAAAAAGCTTTTGATATCTTAATTTACAAAATTATTTGACGGGCTGGTGCAACTCCATTCACTGCTTGGAGAATTGTTTTCTTCATTCTTGGATGGCTTCATATCATCATGGGAATGTTGCAAAAGAAGATAATGTTGGTAAAGATAAATTATTATATAAAATATTTTAGATGAGTGTTGAGTGAAGTGATCAAAAAGGGGAAAAAGTAGTGTTGCAGAGGAAGAAGAAAGGAGATTAGGAATTTGGTGTTTAGTCTAAATATTTGATGAGTTATTTTGTATTAAGATCAAATTGATAGGATGTATAAATTTTAGGATTAAAAGTGTTATTATCCCGTGACACATCATAATCTTCGTTTATTTTTTAAAGGCCGGGGACCAAAAAGATAATGAAACAAAAAGTTAGTAATGATTTTGACAAAAAAAATTAATTGGATGACCGAAATAGGAAAAGAGTGACCCTTGTAGTTTTCCCTTTTTAGATTTGCTTCTCTGTATTTCGAAACAATGAATGAAGGATGAGATTTCAACTTCCTTTTTTGCGTTTTTTTTTATTTATTGAATCATTAATGCCTCGTATATGACATTTGGGGGTGATAACATGCATCTTCATTTCCATGGTTTAATTACCCTTTGGATCCTTTCGTTGTTTTGTTTTTATGCATTCTGGTCATTTCAGTGTTTTTATATTTCACTTTAGTTTACATTACCATGCATTTTGATCCCGTTTTTACTTTTTTTATGTTTATATTATGTGTGCATGTTTTCGTTTTAGTCCCTCTTTGTTTTATTGCCTCTTTTCTTTTTTATGTTTCTATTTTCTGCATTTTTGTTACACCTTTGTCCCCTCACATTCGATCCTACGACCTTGCAGCGACTCGTCTCGGAGTATGATCCGCTTTATTTATGGAACAATTAATTTGATTTATTAGTGCACTTATCACTCTTTTACAGCCTTACGATGACCTGCCCCAAGATTAATTCGTATTATTTATGGCATGGATAATTTAATTTAATTTAATTATTTGGTTTGTTTCTTTATTTATTTACATTTTTTACATTATTTTATCACTTCACCACCTGAGGTATGATCCACATTATACATGGTCCGGATTGTATTTCTTTAATTCATTTATTTTCTTCTTCTTTTTCTTTTTCCTCTTCTATGTAATTTACTTGAAGATGACTTTTTATATAAAAATGTCATTTTTTAAATATGTGTATCCAAAATTATTTCGTAAAATTGGTCTGTGGAAACGTATCCAAAGGTGTTGGAATGCGTTTCCAAAAGATCATTCGAATAAGGGAATTATTTTGGTGTAATTCGCATATTTACGAGATGATATTTTACGTAAATGTGTTATCTTTAAATACTATTAATATTTACTTTATGCAATTTTTGTTAACTATTTTTTATACTCTGTCTTATTTAATATGTCATGTATTAATTTTTTTAGTCAAAATTTTTTAACTTTGACTTGTTATTATTTTAAATTTATTATTAATAAAAATATAAAAAATATGTTTTAGAAACCTTCAAATAAGTAGTTTTAAAATATATATTTTATAAAATTTAATTAATTAAAATATTTAAAATAATTATGGTCAAAGTTAAAAAAATGACTTTTAAAAAATCAATATTGGACATATTGAGTGGGACATAGGGAGTAATATTTATGTTTGTTGCATGTTCAGACTTTATATAATTAACAATGTGGTGTTCTATTATTAGATGGTAAATTTGGTTAGCGCCAAAGGAGTTGGCTGTGATTTTTTCTTACTTTTCGAATAATGGGCCTTTAAAATGAATTCTCATTCGTAAACGGATCTAAGTTAAATTAAAATTCAAACTCGCAAATTTTTATTAAGACAACGTGTAATCAATTATGTACCGATTTCGGGCGTGGTGGGGTGCGAAACCTTCTCCACTCATAACCGACTCTCAAACCCTATTTTTCTCTAATTACCTTTTGGTGTCCGGTCTACCTAACTCAAGTGACCGGTGGCGACTTCCTATTTTCTAATAAAATCGGGTTTTCCAAAATGAACCTCCACTTAATTGTTTTTGTTATAACAGCTTGTCGGCTTAGCCTGGGACTGATTTTTTTACAAAAAAAAAAGAGTAATGCCACAAAGTCGATTACCCTTTGTCTTAATAATTAAAAAATTGTGAGTTCAAGTTTAATTTAATTTAATATATGTTTATGAATGCGAATTTATTTTAACGCATTGTAAAATTTGGCTTAACATGCTCGTTTGTTTAAGTAAGGGATAACGCTATTGCTCTCGTGGGAATATTGATTCTCCGTATGGGAATACCTTTGGGGCTTGTGTACCCTATATTTTCATGAGAATATTGATTCTCTATGTAAACATAGGGGAATGGGCCCCCTGAATTAAACTCGATTAAAAGGAGCCTATAATGGCCGATGATCGGGGGCCTTCCTACCCTTAGTAAGGGACAACAAAGATAGTTCAGGCACTCTTTTAGCATCAGCCTTCATATAGAGAATCATAAGAACCTACCCTTTAGAGCCATGTGGTAACTCTAGTGACTAGATATCATGCAAATAGGATTTATTTATGCCAAATAAAAGCATGCGGGTAGATACCATGCGAATATGATCTATTTTCTGTAATAAAACATGTTAGGTAGAAAGTATGTCGGAAAGACTTTATATTCAATATAATAATTTTTCTGTCATTATTTGATTATTTTATTTATACTAATCTGTTTGTTTTGGTGTTTGATTCTTGCATCACTTCAGCATAAAACAATCATTGGCATTGTAGTTGCATGACATCATCATGATATGCTATTTATTCATTCACTTGCATTGCATGCTCACGAGATATTAATTCGCAAGTAGTCATCAATATAGAAAGCATTCATATATGAAAAAAGGTTTTCATGATCAGGTAGAGGAGAACACGAGTGTGGGGCAATATCCAGAAGAGGCATCAATCATATTGAGAAACGTTTCTTTTAATACTCATCCATCGAAGCACCTAAAGTGGTAGAGACAAGGAAGAGTCAAAACCAAAAATTAGAGGTGACCGATTCGAGATAGAATATTGATCCAACACCAAGCCATGAAGAGGGGCAAATTTGGCACTTAGACGAAGAATCAAGGAGTTAAGGGCTCAACATTATTTGTAAAAAATCATATCTAATGTATCAAAACCTTTTGTTCAATGAAAGTTTTTCTATGATAATCACTTTTGGAATTAATACCTTGTTGCATACATGTTTATATTCTAGTACAACATGAGATTGCATTTAAAAAAATGAAGCATGACATGAATATTCATGGTTCAAATAATTAATAAGGGTTCAATAGAGATTGATGCCAAGACATTTGAGAAATAAGATCATGGATGAATAGATTGAATAGTCTCATAAAAGAGTTGCAAGAATAGTTGACCAAGTATCAACAATAAGTGAGAGGCCAAAATATTGGAGTCTCAACAAATTTGGTGCACTGATCACCCAAATGTTGTCAACAAGAGAGATAAAAAATCTTGTATGCAAGAAGTGTCCATTAATATCCAAAATGACACATCAACTCCAACAAGTCAACTTGGGGACATCCGATTCGAATTCAAGAAAAGTCTTGCTAAACTTGTGGTCCTAGGTTTAAGTGATCCGAAAAAATTAGAAGATCAAGAGAATGGGATGATTGATGATGATTTTGTCTTCCTTTGTGCTAAGAGTGTTCAACCTACTAAGGTACCTTTATTTTTTCAACTTCTTCTAAATAATGCACAGAACCAACCCCATTTGCTTAAGCCTGAAGGTAGCGGGTGATCTTTTGAAAGGCTAGAAGTCTACTTGTTATCATTTTAAAGATGCATTTTTTTGTAAACATTATTTTATGGATATATCTGTCTATTGGGTTCCCATATATCAATTGTACGAGTGACATTGATTTTGACCCGAAGATCGATTTTGAGTAGCTTGCGTCTAGCAAAAATCAGAAGCTGTGAAGATGGTGAATATGTGACTTACATTTCGATTTAATTTGGTCAATTGTTATAGAACACACATGAAGGCACTATAATGCGCTTGGGAGAGCAATGAAAATATTCTACAAAAAAAGAAAATATTCCGCAAAAAAAAGAAAAGAAAAAGGTGAAAAAAGAAATCTTGGGGGCACTCCGTTGTAGAAAGGTTGAGTATCTAATAAGCTAGCTATGCTCCATCTACTCTATATCTTGGCTTCATGAGTGATTTCTAAATCCTACCAAAGTCTAACAACTAATGAGATGAAATCTCGAGATAACTCAAAAAAAAAAACAAGCATAAAAATGCACTCCAATTTTTAAGTTTGCTTAAAAAGAATTTTAGGATAAGAGTGTAAACAAAAAACTTTGGGGCACTCTTCTGTATGAAAGGAAAAATAAGGTAGCTATGCATCATTCAAATTAAAAAAATCTTATCTTCATGAGTGATGGTGATATTTTCAAATCATGACAATGCTGAGTAGCTCAGTTTTTGTTGTATGCTCCATCATTTGCCTCGAGCCAAAAGACTATGATGAGTTGAATTCCCCCTAAAAAAAGGAAGAAATAATTTAAGGTGGAACCTACAAAAATAGCTTGAAAATTGGTTAAAGATCAAAGTAACCAGAAGGTACTTCACATTTTCATATATCGACTCAGTTTTCGAGGTCTCCTAGACACAAGATATGATTGGAGAAATCCTCGGTAAGTCATTTTAGTGATGCTTCCACACTTGATATTCGAGGCATCTAATATAACTTGATATATTTATAATCTAAAAAGAAAAAAAAATCTAACTTTCTTTAATAAGCATCTCACATTGAATTGAGAACATTTAGACTAAGATTTGTAGTAAAACAAAAGATTTCTCTGTATTACTTCACAAAAAGGTTCAAAAATACAATGACCAAAAGTAGATTGACAAACAAATCTACAACTAGAATGAGAAGTTGTCTACCATCTCGAGATGAAGATCACAGAATTTGGAAACAAGCCTAAGGATGCCAAGACACCACTACACATGAATTAAGAAGAAAACTCATGAACTGGGAGTTGAAAACGCTCAAAAGTTGACATTCGCTTAGAGAGGTGTTATTCAGAAGAAGATGATCAAAACCAAAAGAGTTTGTGCATCGATATATACAAGATAGAAAGAATCGTCTAATCAATCTGCAAGACAAAACTTGAAGCATGAAGAAAAACAATACCAAGAACCCGATAAGACTAGTGAAAGTCAAGGCACCCATTTTTTAGGCCAAAATTATTAACAAATGTATCACATTCATAAAAGCATCTTGCATTTAGGTTAAGTGCATACATTAATCATAAAGTTAGGTGCATCCAACAAAAGTACATTTATACATACTTGAAAACATGTTCAATAAAGGTGGAAAGAACCTCCAAGAATGAAGCATATCAAAAAATGAAAAATCTCAAGAATGAAGGGAGTCAAAGATGAATAACCTCAAGCATATAGGAAACCAAAGATGAAAAACTCAAGAAAAAAGAATTGAAACCTTAAGATGAAGTATAACAACAATAAAAAACATAAAAATGAAAATGAAAAAAAACGATGAAAATAGTTCAATTGTGAATGAATAACTAATGATAAAACTTTTGATTTTTGCAGAATGGTGAACCCTCAAGATGGAGGAAGCTGAACCAACAAAGGAGTTGAAACCTCAAGATGGAGGATAACAACACCCAAACAAAAAGAGTTGAAACCTCAAGATAGGGGATAACAACACAAAAAAACAATAATATAAGGGGAAAAGAGTCTCGTTTCAAGAAAGAATGATCGTAGACGTTAAATCATTTCAAGAAAAGAGGAGCTATGTGCCTTTTTTAAAAGTCTCAGTTTCTCAAGATTGAGGACTATAGGCGTTTCATTGTTTTAAAAAAAGAGGAACAATGCCTTTGAAAAAACAAAAACAACAAACAAATTGAAGCATTTAATTTTCTCAGATCTTGCATCTTCGTTAGTGTTGTAGCTAGATTAAAATTTTATCTTCAGATCTTGCCTCTCTATCAGTAGTGTAGTGGATCAAACTTTTTACTCGAATCTTGCCTCTTCATCAGTGCTGTAGTGGATTAAAACCTTTTATTCAGATCTTGCCTCTCCGTCAGTGGTGTAGCAGATCACAATTTATTTTTAGATCTTACATCTCCATCGGTGGTGTAACAGATCAAATTTTTTCCTCAGATCTTGCCTCTTCGTCAGTGTTGTAGCTAGATCAAAACATGTATCTTCAAATCTTGTCTCTGCATCAGTGGTGTAGTGGATTAGAAATCATTATTTTCTAGATCTTACCTCTCAATTAATGGTGTAGCGGATCAAACCCTTATTTTTAGATCTTGCCTCTTCGTCAGTAATGGAGCGTGTAACCTAAATTAACAAATTCAACTTCTCCAAGGTCGACGGAGTGGATCAAACAAATTCCAAATATATCATTTAATTTAAGTCTTTATGTTTTAAAGATTTAAATAAAACAAGTTGAAATTTTCTATCATATTGTCATTTTTCACTTGCAGATCCTATTTTTCTGAAAAAGATAAAGTAGATGAGTTGATTAGATCTTGTCTCTACATATGTTGTGTAGCAAGTCAACAGATGAATTTTATTTCTCCAAAAGATAAAAGAAGAGATCAAAAAGGTCTTAAAGATAAGAGTTACACCATAAAGAGGAGTTTCATCTTGAACGAAAGAAAATGAATATCTTTTTGTCTTTGCTCTATTTTTGTTTCATATCAATGAGAAAAGAGAGGAAGCTGTAGATACTCATTTCCATTCGGGCTTGAAAAACTTAAATAAAAAACCCAAAATTAAAACCAAAGTCCATGTTACATTAAAATCAGTGTCCATTTATACAACCTTAACCCGAATTGGGCATAAACCTAAATTACACATCATACCACTAAACCAAAAGGATAAGTGGGAGCCCAATACCCGTAAAATTTTTGGCTGAATGCCAACAACCCTAAACCCAACACCATTGTAACAACAAAAATCAAAAGAATAAGAATATTTGAATGGGAGAAGATTGAAGGGAAGAGGAAGACAAGAGAATAGAAATTTGGGGAAAAAGACAGAGTTTCATTCAATTCATCCGATGAGTGCCTCTGTAGTGTGTTCAGCCTTTTTATCCTAATGGCCTAAAAAAGAACCCGTATTATCTACTTACAAAATGGTCAAAACGCATAGTTTCAATAACTCAAGACAAAACAGAAATAAAACTAAGGGTAAAGTACACAGATGGTCACCGAACTTTTAGGTTACTTTCATTTTGGTCATTGAACTTTTAAAACTTTATTGGGGTCACCAAACTTTTATTTTGGTTTCATTTTGGTCCCTACCGTTACCTTCCGTTAGAAAATGTTGATGTGGCCCGTTAGTTTTCCTTATCTTCAATAAAATAATATCCTTTGGTCCCATTTTCAGCCAATTAAACCATCCTGAACCTTTTTTTTCTTCTTTTTCTACAAAAGTTTTTAAAGATGAACATGGCCTTTGTCATTCTTTAATAGAAGAATCCTGAAAAAAAAAACATGCCTAGTATGAAAATGGGGTAACAATAGAGAAAGAGATAATCATTAATGAAAAAATAAATAATGAAGAATCTGTTGTATAAGAAAAGAAAAAGGAACTCAATGCTGACAGAAATGGTAAAGGGGTATCAAATTTGAAGGAAGATTCCAAGTAGCATGAAACAAAATTGGAAGGCAACGCAAATAGAGCTACGACAAATGTCTCCATAATCTCAAAAACCTTAAAGGTACTATTTTGCATCCATTCAAGTTGTTCTATTAGCGTTGATCACTCGTATAATTTCTTATAGCTTAGACATTTCCTTTATTTTCTCTATTTTCTTGTGTATTTGTCTATTTCGTTGTGTAGGGGCATGGTAATGTGAGTGGTGGTAATGCAAAGAGCATTAAGGTGAAAAAGGATACACCTCACCTGAAAAGTGCAGTTCTAATTACTCATAATCAGAGGGTTGTGCTATCCCAAAGTCTTTCATTTCCTGCGAGAAGAGTACATGGGATGCTCTTGTGAAGAGCATTGATGGATATAAGGAGAAAACTGATCTTAGACATGCCCAGAAAAAAAAACTCAAAAGTACATGGCTCTTTTTCCAATGGATTTGTTCTTTCATTGTGTCGTTTGAGTTGTCCCAATAGGTGGGGATCCATCCATGTCGACTCAAAATGTGAATGGTGGTGAAGCTACTTCTAGAAGGACTACTCTAGCATCTTTGCCTAGAAATAAGCATATTGTGGTATGAATGTGTAGTATCATTATTTTCTATTTTTCTTTCTACTTTTTGATTTTCTAAATGGTTCTTTCTATTATGTCTTTGTGTTTTCTTATATGTAATATCCCAAATTTTGGCTAGGGACCAAAATGTAAACTTTGAAAGTTTTGTGGATAAAGTATAAACTTAGGAAAAATTCAGGGACTAAATTGTAATTTTCAAAAGTTATGTATTTTAGTCCCGTAAGTGAATAGTTTACCCCCAAGAATGATGTTTTCGTGTTACCCGAATTTTTCGTACGAAGTTTGTATTAATGTCTATAAAGCGATAAAGTTCAGAAAAATATTCGGATAATCGGATCGAATCGAATATCCAGGATATTTTGACGGATGATAAGGCAAGGTTAATTATGTCATTTTACATGTCTAAGATATTTTCTTTGTGTTGGAAGAATATGAACCCTTGGATTTAAGTTGATTTTCCATGTTCAATATGAGCCGTTGGATGAAAAATGGCAAGATCGTAATTTTGGAAAATTACAAGGGCAATGTTGGTAACTACTAGCTCAAGATTAAATCTAGGCCATTGATGAAGGATGATGACATGAGGTACATTATGGAAATATAGAATTTTCGGAATAGATCCGATAGCTCGGTAAAGGTAAAATCGTAGTATAAGTATTTAGTGAATATCAGGACATAGGATTGAATTGAAATTTCAGAGAATGTTCCATAAGCCATGAAAAATCATAAAATAATATTTATGGAATAATGTTCAGTTGAGAAGGAACTAATTTAGTTAGATTATAATGGAATGGCAATTTTGAAATAAACTAGTAAATAAAGACTAGTTGGAGGGCAAATTGGTCATTTGGCAAGGATGGCAATTTTGAAATGTTGAGGAAGTTTTTGGAAGATTAAATATATATGGATTTCATCTTGGCCCTTGATTTTGGATGAGATTAAATTAGCCATTGGATTTAAAGGCTAAATTAGTAATTTCACTATTTAAATGAATTTAAAATTCATTTAATAGTTACCAGTGTAATTTAATAGTAAAAAGATGAAAAAAATGTTCATCTTTTCCAGCTATAAACCATGGAGAAAGAAGACGAAAATTTCCAAGCTCGATTTAAGCCCTGAATCTCGGTTTTTAGGTAATCTTTCGAACTACAAAGTTGTTCTACTCTTCGAGCTCTATCTTTTGGTGTAAATAATTTATAGAATACTTTCTTGGTTGATGAGATTTGATATGTGGAAGAAATTAGGGTTTATGAACAAATTGGGGCTTTTATGATTTTTTGAATCCATGGTTGATTTTAAGTTAGAATCATGCTTGTATGATGTTGGAATCTTGTTATTGAGTTGGGATTTAAACCCTACATATTTTGGTTTGCATAGAGAAGATTAGGGTTTATGGATTCAAGTCTAACTTAGGGCTTGTGATGTTGGATTAATGATCTAGTAAGCTTGATTTGTTGTTTGGAAGCAAAACCCTAAGTTAAATGCACAGGGACCATTTCGGCAAGCTTCAAAGTTAAGGGACCAGATCTGATTTTTTATTGAATTTGATGTGTATTTATATTATTAATAATGTTAGAGACATGAAAATGAAGTTAGAATGCTAAACCGATAATTAATCACATTAGTGACCATTCTGACAAATTGTCAAACTTGAATGGTCTTTTCGGCAAAGAGGATATGTAGAAGGAGTAAATCTGATTTTTAGTTAAAATGATGGAATTAAGGTAGTAATGTTGATTGGAGGACTAATTTGTAAAGTTAAGAAGCTTGATATTTGAAATTTGGTGACCATCTCGAAATCAAGAGAAATTAGAGAAGTAAAGGTTTGAGCCTATTTTGATGAAGGATGTAAATAGAACATATAAATACAAGCTTTATTCTGGTCATTTGAAGTAAAGTGATGAGACTAAATTGACAAGTAGAGAAATAGGGAGAAGTTGGTGTAAATTAGAAGTTATTTATGAAAAGTTATGTTGGAATTGAATTATGGCAGTAAGTTTAAAATTTCGCCATAAATTCTACAAAAATGGTTAGATGATGAATTTTATACCGTTGGAAAGAATTGTTAGTCTAGTTTCGTTTCCAACAAACGGAAACTGATTTCGAATTCCGAGTTAAAAGATATGAATTTTTATTCGAGTGAAGGTTAGAAAAATTATAAAGCATTTTTCAGCCTGGACAGTCTGTGACGTGAATTCAGTGATTTTTCATAATTTTTGTAGATTTTATTAAATTATGTGGCTTATACTGTTAGAACCGTTATCGAATCTAGTTTCTCCAGTATAAAGGAAATTAAGATCCAGTATGCATTCTGCCTTGTATAAGTAAATATTTGAAGGTAGCGCAAGCTATCAAAAAAAATTGAAACATTTTGTATTCAAATGTTAGTTAGCAAGCTCGAAAGAATTAATGAAAGTTCAAATTGGTCACTAAGAATCATAATGAGTTTTTGAACAGTACAAGGAAGAAAGGAAAAATATTTGGAAATTTTGTATTCGAATGATTATATTAGACAACATGTTTAAGGTATTGTTAGATTTGAATCTAATAAATATTTTATTTTATTCATGAGATTAATGAAGTCAAGTCCGACTCAAATCCAAAACAAAAGAAGGTTCGATGTACTATGAAAGAAAGGATCGAGCTAGGACTTAGTGAGACATTGTGTTAAGTGGCCAAGGTGAGTGCAATTGCATATATATCATGACACATTGGTGTTTTATACATCATTGGGATGGCTTGTGATGAGCCTACCCAAATTTTATTGTCATTATATTTATGTCATGGAGCATATGATTGACATATTTTAAATATGTCAAAAATTGAATATAAATGCATGGATCACAGTTATATATGATGCTATATTATTATTGTTATTTTGGGTATGAACTGTCCAATGTTAAATTATGTTGATATACATTGTCATGGATGAAATAAATATAGAAAATATGCCCAAGTAAGTCATTGCGGGACAGGGTATAGTTGGCATGCCATAGAGTCTAGCAGCACGCTACATACTCGGTTTAGCACTATAGTGTATATAAAGGACACTTAGTGTATATGCTTAGCACAATCTTATAAATGTGCGGATGGTTAGCACTGCCTTATAAATGTGCGGATGGTTAGCACTGCCTTATAAATGAGCGGATGGTGGGCCCGACCTTATGTGTATTAGCACTTCGGTGCATATTTGACTCGTGTACCCAGGGTCCTCACAGGCTTATATTTGGGCTATGGTTTATTGGTTAATAAAAGATAAACATGTAAATAAGCTTACGAGCTTTTGGAATAAATGACAAGTATATTGGTAAGAAATTTATATCCGGTTTATATTATGTTAATATATGATTAACATGATGGTAATATATGTCTAGTGATCATGATGCATTTATGCATATATGCCATATTATGACAAATGAACAAGCATGAAAGTCTTATGACATTAGTATGTAGTAAATTATTACTGATGCAATGTGAAAGTTGATGCTTTGGCATATATATCATGTTATATAAACATAGCCATGAAGTCGAATAAAGTTTAAATTATTATTATTAATTTCCTTTATTGCCTCACTAAGTTCGTACTTAGCGTGTGTTTGGTTGTACACACGTAGGTAAATCAAGATAAGAGTGAGAAGAGCATTGCATCAATATTGGAAAGCTCAATAGGTAATCACAGTAATGACATCCTAATTGAGGTTTGATTATTATAGTGGCATGTATACTTGCTAAACCTATTTGAGTTGTGATTGGCCTTTAAAGTTCGGTAGGGTTTCATGATAATTGGCGTTTTTGGAAAGATACAAAGTTAAGAGTAAACTCAGGTGATGAGTTGTATGCTAAGATAATTGATTTATGATTGAAACTCAAACAAATAATTTATTTCGGTTTTAAATAAAGTTAAGCGTGCTTGGGCTAGAGAAATTTTAAGATGGGTGACCATTGATAAGTTTTCCTAAAAAAAATTAAATTACCCCGATTTTTTATTAAAGAAGTCGTAATATTTCTGACTCGTACCCGATATACAGATACAGGAAGGAAATGTTACATTATAAGCCTGCAAAATCTAGTCTTGGTAATGTGGCTGTTAAGCCCGTGTCATCATCCGAGTAAGTTTTAGCCGTCATATCACGCACACTGTTTTACCTCTTCTACTTTGGTTGTATTGTATAATATATATTTTCATTAATGCATTTATATTCATGGTAAATTTGCGATATATTATTTGTTTCATTGATTGTAGAAAAATTTATTGGATCATCTACTAATGCCAAATGTTGAAAGCCAACGAGTTCCAGTTGCTTTACGTGTTCAGTGAGATTTCACTCTAGATTTGCTCTACTTCTTTATTTTTTGCAGGCCCTTCTCTAATTATTATATTTTTCCAGGCACTAAGGTGTGTTGGTGACTTGGTTACTGGGCATTCCAAGAATTTGGATGCCCTTTCCAGCAAAGTTTTTGTCGAGGAGAAACAAGTAGAACCTGCTTTGAATTCTCCTCTCAAATCATTTTGCAAACATCTGGTAAAGAATGGAATTTAGAGAAGGAGAAGGGTTACGGGTGATGATTTAATCAGCTGAAAGTGAGATCCAAAATATATTATATTATTGAGAAAAAAAGCTAACGGACCACATTAGTACTTTCTAACGGAAAGTAATGATAGGAACCAAAATGAAACCGAAATAAAAGTTGAGTGACCTCAATGAAAGTTTTAAAAGTCCGATGACCAAAATAAAAGTACTTTAAAAGTTCGGTGACCATCTATGTACTTTACCCTAAAACTAATTCAAACAGCAGCATTTTCCACTCCTTCATTTTGGCTCGTTACAATATTTCCTCCTTAAAAAGGAATCCTTGACCTCAAGGATTAATTGGTGCCGCAACATGAGCAAGGAGCTCGATTTTCACCCAAAATGAGCTGAAGGAATCACCCCTAGGAGTTGCCACAGAGCTTGTATCAAACTGACAATTAGATACTTGAGATTCTTTAAAGACCATGACCTCTCCTGCTCATGGAACTCTTCATTGCAAATTGGCTAAGCTCTTTTGATACTGGAAAGTGAAGTTTGAATCCCACCACCCCTCGCATTGACTCAATGACTGATGGATCCATTGAATTCATGAAGTTTGTAATCATATCAGTCCAAGAAAGTGGACAACTACCACCAATAGCATAAACAAAGAGTTCTAAAACAGACAACCACCAGGAGAAATCAAGGGTGATAACAACCCCAACTCCCAACATGTATAAAAAAATTCAATTTGTTAAAATGTGAACTACAAGAGCAATCTTAGAAACCTAAGTGATCATTGCAATCTTCAGTTGGCTCTGTCGAATTCTTTGCTGTGTGAACTCAACAACTTCATCCAAATGCTCCATTGAATCTTTATCTACCATTAACAAATTAATCCAAATTAACAGTAACCTGAACTCGTACGAATCATCAATCTCAACCAAAGCATTATCATCAATGGCGCCACCAATATGAGGATCAATATTAAGCAAAAACTTGAACCATAATAGAGAAATGATATCACCAGCATCATACCGCCCACATAGCTGAAAATATAAAACAGCTTTGCCGCATGTTGTCAGATTTGTCATGATCATCTCCCCAGGTGAGTCCACCCAAGTTTGTCCATATATTAGATTTTTAACCTTTGTGGGAGAAGACACCAATTCAAGTACAACAACGCCATCTCTTTTGAGGGTCACACGAGTCCTTCCAAGCAAATATATGTCAATTGTGTTTCCTAAAAATTTGATTTTAACTTTATAAGAAATATCATAAATGAAATGCTCATTTTCAGCATGACCATCACTCATGGGAGGGTGGAGACTAACCTGTTCAGCTATAAAAGTAATGCCACCATAATCGTAAGTCTCACCAAGTATAGGATTGAATGGTTTCCATGAACGTTCATAAGCATAGTAGACCGATATAGACCATGATGTGGAGTAAACCAATCGTATGTAGGTATCCTCGCATTTATTAGCCATATCTAGCAGGTAAGAGTACTCTATCAACTCAGCCATTTTCTGCAACATCGACAATGTCTCAAAAATAAGAACTGGAAGTGTCACCGTCGATGTGACATCAGATCCTATATACTTTTGCATCATTCTCCAATAACCATCCCTATCCTCTTGTTTCCATCTTCCTCGCCTTGCTTACTCTTCGGCATCTTTAGTCTTGCCTTCTAGATTTACATCTTCCAAGCCTTCATATCCCAATAAACGTTTCTCAATACTGGAAGACAAGGGCACACCATCATAGAATGACTCCCTACCTATGATATCAGAATTGGTTGAAATAATATGTGTTGGAGCACGAACTTTCCCACTCTTAGTTGTATGGTTGAAATCTACAAGGATGTGTGAAAGCTTAACTTTCCTCACAAATGGAATCTTCCCTTGTTCATCGAATTTCTCAAATGTTTCCCTGATCGCAGCTTCAAAACCTTCACATAAAATGTGAACTACAGCTCCAGCTTCTTTAAGTGCTTGATTTTTTGCCTGTGTCGACTCCACCTCACCACCACTCCTAAATCCATTATGGCCAATCTGTATTTCTGATTTGGAGAGATGTGTACAAATTCCACTGATCCAAGCAACCACTGGCTTGTTCGCTTTACCTTGTTTTTGAGCTTCAACCAAATTATACTCATCTTTACTAATTATAATGGGATCGTATTCAACTTCTCCTAATGAAGTGGCTATTAGCAATAATCTAAACCCGTATGGGTCATCAACATCAATGAATCAAGACATATGCCCATAATCACAGGGAAGCACATATCGGCATAAACAATTGACCACTAAATTAAAACCACTTTGAGTAACAAAATCGCATATATGTTATAGGTAACTGTCATTACAAGGATCTTCTATACCCATCAAATAACCATTTTGGAATTGTTCTCTTGAGGCTCCCCATTATTGTCTTTATTGTCTTCAAGATAGCTTTTCATATTTGGACCCCTTACTTTTATCGTTATATCCACTGCCTCAAAATCGGCTTCCTTGGTAACATACATCATTTGATCACTAACTTTTGTCCTCGCAGACATTTCACCGAATATGCTGACTTCACTTGAACCCACATTTCTAGTCATTATACTAAAATCCAACTCAACGTCCTGAATCAGTGATGGTTCCAGCAGACCGCCATTGAGCTTTGTCGCAGTTGAAAATTGAGTTGTCAAAACTTGAGCATTGGGCGTTTGTTTCGGCTCAACAATATCGACCACCATGGATAACATGTCCGATTCCTCACACCTTTGATTGAACAGTTGGGCTTCACTTGAATTCACCTCCATAGCTGTAATACATGAATCCAATACTTGAGTCGACTCAACAGAACTTGTCAAACTTGCATCATTAGAATATTGAATATCCATTTGACAACAACCATAGTAGATATAATGGTTCTGAAGAGAAAGTCTGGCTGAAATTGCATTATAACATTCTTGATAATGAATCAAAGCTTGAAAGTTAACTGACTACTGAAGCGGAGCAATCTTCTCCACCAACCCATGTGGTGAGAATACCTGATACAGAGTGTCTGAAGTGATCAGATACATCATATGACTGACAATTACCAAGAGGATTTGACTCGTTAAACTTTCTAACAAAAGTTTAAGTTTCTCACAGAGCTCAGACCAATACGATTGGTGATCGTCAACCATGGCCAGACTGATGGCATCTGATACCTTTGTAACAACACAAATCAAAATAATAAGAATATTTGAAGAGAAGGAGATTGAAGGACAGAGGAAGACAGTACAATAGAAATTTGGGAAAAAGACAGAGTTTCGTACAATTCATTTGATTAAGTGGAATCATACAAAGCCATCACACTCAAAGGCCTCATTCAAAACCTCCCTAATCCTAAATGGAAGAAAAGAGTACCAATGAGTGTGATCAAAGGTTATAAACGCCCAAAAACAATAAACCATAACACGCAAAACATACATAAATCACCCCACAACACAATCAACTCATGTCATCATACGAATCGAAGTGTATCAGTCAACATCACTTTTCGCCAGCAAATCAGCCAGAATTTTTGGCTTCCCGATATATATTACTAAAGCACACACATTGTAAGGATTCACATGCTTCATCATTCTGTCGGAACCATTACCAATGAATCCAAGGGCGTTGAGCAATGCATAAGATCCAAGACACTACTACCTTCGAATCCAATTCAATCACCACCGATTGTACACCTTTCCACTTAGACTCGCAGACCAACCCCAACACTCAAAACACATCCAAAACTTCAATCCGCTTAACCACCGATTAATGTTTCCAAACTACTCTTATTCCATTCCTTTAAAGCCTTTCAGCCCCTTTAATTTACACGTCATAGTCGGATTGTAACACCCCAACCTGATTTAGTAGTAAATCAGCTGGGGAGCGTTACAGGGAACATTGGAAACACAAATAATTTAAAACTTTTCTAGAACTCATCTCTAATAGGCGAGATGAGTGATTAGCAAGAAAGCAATCTAGACAGTTACTTTTGATCATACATGCAAGACATGTTTATCATTCTTGTTCATTATATGCCAACCCCTGATTAGTCATTTTTAAGTTACATTCAAAGATTAATAGCTACTTAGTCTTGTAGTCATATGTAACATTCAAATAGCATTCTTAACTAGCAAGGCATTCACAATCAAGTATACAAGCATGTCTATCTTATTATTCATCTAGGTTACCACTTAGCTTATTCATTTTCAAATCTACATTCATGCGATCATATAAACTTTCAATTAGCATACCTAGAATAGAATGTTTCATTTGAACTCAATCTCATTACATTCAAGACATGTAAATATTTCATGTAAGTTTGACTAAACACAATCATATGTACATGAAGTCGAACATATCTCAAGCAAGCTTATCATGTTTCATAGACATTATAGGTCATTAATGCGATTGATTACCTTTAACTGTTCATTCAAGGATAATAGCTATTTAGGCATGTGAGCAAGCAAGGCATTCGAATGGCCTATATAGACTAGAACATTTTCGTTTCAATCTAACAATCCATTTATGTCATCTAAATATTTCATGTAGGTTTAACTAATCATACTTTTATGTACGTACATTCAAAAATAACTTCAAGTAAGCATGTGACATAACACTCCTTACCTACATGACATTAACAAGCTCAAGTATAACAATAAACATTTCCATCGTTCATTTTAGTACATATATGCGCAGCAATACTCATTCATTCACATGAAATTTTAACATTTACACATAGAGTTCTAGCTACCAAGTTGACAACATTAAAGGCCAACTTCATACATATATACAAAAGATCTTTCAAGTATCAAAATGCATGACTTAGCTTAACCATATACAAATCTAGGTGCCACCAACTACTAGGAGCATTACAAACAAGTATGGATTCATACTTATGCTTTGCTTGTGCCTTGCTTCAAGCTCGAGAAATCTGACTTCGGGATCAAGCAATTCAACTTGAAGCACCTAACCTATGGTTTGAAAAGAGAGGAAACGAGAATGATAAGTACGATATGTACTTAGTGAGGTAGTACTAATTCTAACCAATTTATTTGTCTAAGCTCCATTTAAATGAGTTTGACCCTAGATAAGGTTTGCAAGCATTTCGAGTAATAAAACAAGCAATTATCAAGAAGCATGTTATCAAGTCATTCGAGTGATATTCAAGCATACCAAGCAATTGTCAAGCAACCAATTATCAAGTCATTTGAGTAACATTCAAGCATAACAAGCAGTTATCAAATAACATGTTATCATGTAGCATTCTTGTACAAGACAGTTCTAGTATGTTCATTAATATTTCGAGCCCTTATCTCAAATAACAAGTCCATATAATTCCTAATACCGAAACAATCCATATATCATGTAATCCAACCGATTCAGTCCATATCTTCATGTACAAGGTATACATGGCAGCAACACTTATATATATACAGAATTAGCATACACAAAACAGTCCAATTCGAGCACTATTCAGGTTATTCCGAGCAGCAACTCATGTATACACAATTAACATGCATAAAATAGTCCAATTCGAGCATTATTCAGGTTATTTCGAGCAACAACTCATGTATACACAATTAACATACATAAAACAGTCCAATTCGAGAACTAATCATGTTATTCCGAGCAACAACGCATATATGCATAATTAACATACGCAAGACAATCCATATATTTTCATTTAGTCTAGCCAATTCAGTCATATAACATGCACACATAATTCTCAATGCCTAAACAATCCATATTTTCATTTACGAGATGTACATGGCAGCAACATTCATTAATTCAAGTAAGATCGAGATCTTTTTTCAAGTAACAATCATGTAACAAGAAATTCGAGTATACAAGTCAAGTAATATGTTCAAGTAATCAGGTTTGCATGTCAAGCAATTCAAGCAAACCAATCAAGTATTCATTAGCTCAAGTGAGACCATAAGCCATTCCAAGTAGCAAATCATACAATACAAGGTCCAAGCATAGGCAATTATCATTTCAAGAGTTTCATGTCAAGAATCAAGCATTACATGTCAAGCAATTCGAGTATTTCAAGGATTCATGTCAAGTGTTTCAAGTGTTCAAGATTTCTTTTCAAGTCATTTAAGTATTTCAAGATATAATTCAAGATTTTATTTTGAATTTCTTTATTCAATTTCTCAATAAGGTTCATATCTTTTTAACATGTTTGCCTTGGATCACAATTGGTCATGAATAACATTGGTTCGTGTTTGACCATAAAAGTCCGAGAGATACTTAGCTTAAAGCACATAGCAATGGCTAATATCGGGAACATGTAATCCTATACTTCTCACTATCCAACCAATTATCGCCAATCTCCGTACAACTCCCCCGTTACCTCCAATTGTCGCCAATAATATATTTCATGTAATGGGGCATACCCCTGAGCCGTGGCTCATGGACCGTAGTCCCAAGTATACCATGCATCATACCATTGTATCCAAAGACTTCCATTGTAGGCAATTAAAGTCTTTATAATCTTTAAACTTTTATTAGAGGGGTATTCTTATATTTTAAAGCTTGTTGTTGTTTCTTATGTTTTATGCTTTCATGTTCAAGTCGAGACAATTCATATTCAAGAATTACATTCAAGCAAGTTATAGCAATATCATGCTTAGCCCTTAGGCTAGTTGAGCCTTAGCTCTTCAATTACTTTTACGTTTTCAAGTGTTTCATGTTCAAGGCAAGACAATTCATGTTCAAGGATCACATTCAAGCAAGTTATATCAAGGTCAAGCTTAGCCCTTAGGCCAATTGAGCCTTAGCTCAACATTTTGCAATTTAACTTGTTATTCTAGTAAACATTTTACATATGTCATCTTAGGCATCAAGCAAGGTCTTTATTTCATGACTTAATTCATGTTACCAAGTATTTTTATCATAGAAATCTATACAAGCAAGCATTCGATGGTTCACACCCAAGGCATCAAGAATCAAGCATTTACATCATAGAGCACTATCAAGCAAGCATTAAGTTTACGCAATTGGTCACAATACCATGTTATGCATACAAGCATCAATGTTTCCACACTTACATGCTAGCATTAGATTTAAACAACAATTTATATTCGAGAATTACATTCATAGTATAACTCAAGCAAACAATTCGAATGGAATCATTCAAGGCATGGAATCACATAATGTTTACACATTTCTTTCTAAATAATTTAACTTATCCATTTCCAAGCTATTACTTAATCACAAATTTCAGCTTAGTCCAATCTTTCCTTTTAATTTATATTCAAGTTTAATTAAGCTCATTATCATTGCATATCAATACCAAGAAGATAGACATGTAAATTTTGGTTAGGACCTAAATCCTACCCCTACCGAAACTACACTCACAATACTCCAAGCTTAGCTAGTCTTGGATCCAAACCCTTTGCGTTTGTCACTAGCTTGGCCACTCCTTTCTTCTTCCACAAGATTTACTCCTCGCTCTAACAATTCATACAATTAAATCAAGGTCAAGACAAGGTACATTCATTTCTTCAAAACAAGGCATCAATACACATAATTCTTTCATTTCAAAATATCAAGGCTGCTGTTGCCAGACAGCTTGTGCACTGTTTACTAAAACATGTATAACTTTCATTCCGTACGTCGGAATTTCAATTGGTTTACACCGTTGGAAAGATAAGTTAATTGTCTTTCTAACCATATAGGCCTTTCATTTTATTTCTTTTCCAATTAATACAATTTTTAGCTTAAAGCCAGGGCAATTTACAACACTAGACAATTTGCACTGTCCCTAGTGTTTCTTCTCTACAATTCATTCTACAATCCATAATTCAGTTCTGTTTTCTCCTAATGAATTTAGACATGTTAAGGTACTGTTCATAAAATTTCCAGCCTTAAATTACCTTTATACAATTTATGGTGATTTTTCAAAGTTACTGCCCAGAACAAAGTATTCTGGGCAGATTACACTAGTTTAAGTTTCTAGCTTCATAATTCCTCTAATTCACCATTTAAGCAGTCCATTACCTAGCTTTAGCTAATCCAATTATATGAACTCATTTCCCAGAAAGCTAATTACTTTATTCAAGTCTCTATTCACTTAGCAATGTGATCGAAACAGGGCAGCATGTATAACCAAACATGTTTACACATTTTCAATTAACAAAACAGTCCCTACACTTATGTGTGTGCATCGGACAGCCCTCAATTCATTCCTAATCCCATCTATCCTTGATCAAACAATTTATCAAGTTTTAAACACATGTAAAATAGGACATTTGCAAATATTCTCATCCTTCTTACATCGAGATCAGTCCATTAGTTTGTATTAAACAGTCTTGAATTTCAGATTTAAACATATGAACATTCAAGCAATCAAACATAGTTTTAATATGTCCGAAACAGTCTAGATTTTCAGATTTAAACATATAAACGTTACATGATTAATTTTACAATCAACTCCAAGACACTAACTTTCAGATTTCCACACAACAACCGGGTATATTCTTAAGTTTACACAAAACAGTCCCGATTGACATGTAAACAATAATTTTCACAACAAAACAGTCTAATTCACATTTACCTACTCACATACATGTTCATTGTTCACTCAAAACTGGGTAGCATTCATACATAGGTTTTCAAAACAATTTGATTTATACACATATTCATTGTTCATTAAAAAATCGGGCAGCATACATACATAGATTTTCAAAGCAATTTGGTTTGTACACATATTCATTGTTCATTCAAAATCCGGGCAGCATACATTTATACATTTTAATATACTCAAAACGGTCCACATACTTTCTTATACATTCAAAACGGTCTACATCTATGATTGTAGAATATTTCCTCTGTTTTCAGATTACTAACAGCCCTTACTTTCATTTGTACAAACATAAATCAGCTCAATATTCATATATATATATATACACACATAAATTCATACATAGCCGTCCCTAACATGAATCTATCTCTCATGATATACATATATATATATATATATCTCCACAATCAAACAAGAATTCATCTAAATATGAAAAGAGACAAGTGATTACCTTATTCTAAAACTCCCTTCGAACTTAAAGTCCCACATTAGATAGCAAAACCAAATTAAACTCTCTCTCACTCATCTTTCTTTAAAATCCTTCGATTCCATGAAGAAGAATAAGAAGATGATAACCAAGAAATTGGTTATCTATTCTTACATAGCCGGTTCTTTTTTTCTTCTTACACATGTTAGATTCTCAAATTGACACATATGCTAGTCCTTAAATTCTTAATAGCTTAGCATGCAAACCTTCCACTAATTTATAATTTCAAATTAATCTATCGTAATAGCTAGCAAACTTCCCAAACTTTACTAATTAGTACTTGATTAAATCAATTCTCTAATCTAATGATGTCTTTTAAATCAATTTGAGTTACGAATAAATTAGCATCATACTTCTAAGCTATTTATTTATTATTATTATTATTATTATTATTATTATTATATTTATAACAAACTACTAAGCCAAATTTTGGGATATTACACGGATGCCCCTCTAAAGTACTCAATCGACACCATTCTTGTCCCATAGTGTGTATATTACTCGGATTTGATAACAAAGCATTGTTATTGACTATCAAATTTGCAAACCTTGTAATCCACTCAAGACGGCTACATCGATTTCCAAGGCCAAACCAAGTGAAGCGTTTACCCTCGGTTTAGATTAGAGCAACCAAGATGTTCATCAGCCTTAACGACCATGTTGAAGTCACCTCCCAAGCACCAGTCTATTTGATGCACAACCAACAATCCTCCCAAAACATCCTAAACACTTGCTTGATCCGCCACCACACATGGGGAATCACCCCTCTATCATCACCTCTGTATCGACTTCGAGGAAGTGATGAAGCGCTACGTATCCCAAATCGCTACCACTCCTCCCGACCTACCCACGGACTGTGCAAACACACAATCAAAGCTATCTATATACTAAATTTGACTCACCAAAATATCATTCAGCATCTCCAATTTAACCTCCCGTAAAAGAACCATCTCACACTTTTGTTGTCGCAATAAACGTTGAACCGTTTTACGTTTCGATGTCGAGCTAATTCCCCTTACCTTCCACGACAACAATCTCATCGCGCAGCTAAATTATTTTCGCTCGTGTGCTTTGATCATCTGCACGATATCCTGCACAATTTTCTCTTTGTTATCAATCGTTACAACCCTAATCAGTTTTCCCAAATCCGCGCGACCATGTTCAGCCCTTTTATCCTAATGGCCTCAAAAATGACCCCGGATTATCTACTTACAAAAAGGTCAAAACGCATAGTTTCAATAACTCAAGACAAAACATAAATAAAACTAATTCAAACGGTAGTGTTTTCCACTCCTTTATTTTGGCTTGTTACAACCATTCGGTGCCCTTGCAGGTTTTTCTTCCAGGACTTTCAACCTCCACAGACTGCCACACCAACTCCACTCATGGCCACCACTCGTACAGCAAGTTGAGACCACTGGTACCTCGTTCAAACACGTCGTCACTAACAAAGCAAGTAGATGGTCTCCTCTCGTCCTCTAACGCCACATATTTACGAGATGACCCTTTTATTATTGTTATTATTATTATTATTATTATTATTTATTATTATTATTATTTTTATCATTATCATCATCATTATTGTTTATGTAATTTATTTGAAGATGACTCTTTTATATAGGCATAAAGTCAAAAAATACTTCAAACGTTTGACTGAATAGTCACTTTGGCCCTTATTTTTTTGGAGCAATTCAACCCTCAACGTTTTATTTTGAATCAAAATGGCCTCTTTGCGGTGAAAATTGTTAGAAAATTGACGATAAACAGTTTAAAATGACTTCATAGAATGATAAGTCAGTAGAAAAAATATTTTATATTTTATATAATTTTTTAAAATTATTTTTTGACTGATATAACATTTTTTCAAGTCAAGACATTTGTCTATATAATACTACCATGTCAGTGTGCACTACCATATAGGTTTGTCACGTCATTTCAAGCCATTTACCGTTACTTTACTGACAGTTTCATCTGTAGATAGGTTATTTTGACCCAAAATGAAATGTTAAGAGTTGAATTGCTCTAAAAAAAATGGGTCAAAGTGACTATTCAGCCAAATGTTGATGACTTTTTTGACTTTATGCCTTTTATATAAAATGCCATTTTTTAAATGTGCATCCAAAATTATTCCGTGAGTTTGGTCCGTGAAACCCTATCCAAAGGTGTTGGAATGCGTTTCAAAAGGGTCATTCGAACAAGGGATTTATTTTTGGTGTAATTCGCATATTTACGAGACTAGTTTTTATGTAAATGTATTATCTTTAAAGCTTAAATCAAAAAAACCCCTCAAACTATACTTTTTTTTTTTGCTTTTGGCCTTTAAATTATGATTTGGGCAAAATAAGTCTTTACACTATGATTTTAGCCACTTTAAGCCCCTAAACCATGATTTGGGCAAAATAAGCCCTTAAACTATCATTTTTTGTCACTTTAAGTCCATGGTTACAAAAATATTATTTTATAAGTTTTTCTAACATATATAAATATTTATGTTCTCTTTAAATTTTAAAAGATCATATATCAAAATAAGCCCCTAAACTATCATTTCTGATCATTTTAAGTTCGATAGTTATTTAAGTCAAAAGAAAATTATTTCGACTAATAAAATGTTGTCAGATCACAAAGATTTTTTGACCAATTAATAATTTTGGGTAGGAGTGTTCAAAAATACCCGACCAAATTACCCGAACATAAATAACCAGGTATTTACCCGGAAGCCCGTCACTTCTCGGGTCAGACCCGGGTTACAAAATTAAGAATTTTCGGGTACCCGATTACAATCGGGTACCCGGATATATTTAAAATCAATATTTTTATATTCAATATACATATTTTTATATTAAACTAATAAAAAATCTTAGATTTTTTTTTATATTTTTATATTTAATAAATACATAATTTTATATTAAACTAATAAAAACATATTTTTTATATTTTTATATTAAACTAATAAAATATTTTATATTTAAAAAATATATATTTTTATATCCGGTTACCCAAATACCCGAATTTTCGGGTACCCGCAAAAATCGGGTTTGGACACGGGCCGCATTTTCTACTACCTGAAGATCCGGGTACCTGGTACTTTAGGTACCCAAATACCCGGAATTGAACACCCCTAGTTTTGGGGACTAAAAGAAGAAAAATGATATAGTTTAGGTACTTATTTTGACCAAAAAATGGTTTAGGGACTTAAAGTGACCAAAAATGACAGTTTAAGGGCCTATTTTGCCCAAAAATAATAGTTTAAGGGTCTATTTTGCCCAAATCATAGTTTAAGGGCCAAAAACAGAAAAAATGCATAGTTTGAGGGCTGTTTTTTTGGTTAAAGCAATCTTTAAATACTATTAATACTTACTTTATGCAATGATTGTGAATTGTTTATTTATGATATTTATGTTTGTTGCATGCTCATACTTTATATAATTAATAATATGATGTTCTATTATTAGATGGTAAACTTGGTTAGTGTTAAAAGAGTTCACAGTGATTTTTGTTTATTTCTCGAATAATGAGCATTTAAAAAGAATTCTCATTCGTAAACAGATCTTAAGTTAAATTAAAATCTGAACTCGCAAATTCTTATTAAAACAATGTGCAATTGACTAGGTACTGATTTCGGGAGTGGCGCGAAACCTTCCCCACTCATAATTGACTCTCGAATCCTGTTTTTCTCTAGTTAGCTTTTCATGTCCGGTCTACCTAACCTAAGTGACCGGTGGCGACTCCCCATTTTCCAAATAAAACCAGGTTTCCAAAATGAACCTCTTAACTTGATTTTTTGGTTATGACAATGGTAAATGCTACTACCACCTTTGTATTACCCCGATCTCGATTCAAATCTGAAGTACTATATTCGGTCATAAAAAATCTGACCCAGAAAGTTTTATTTGTAAATTTAGCCTTTATTCAAAACATTATATCACCAATTACTTCATATAATTAAATAAATAACATAAATCAATTTACAAAATAGGAGCTCCTAGTTTATATCGGTGTAAATGTGTTAGTTAGATTGTTAGTTGTAGTTAAGAAGAACTTACTCTTGTGCAAATGTGTTAGTTAGCTAGTTAGTTGTAGTTAAGAAAAACTTAATCCGGTGCAAATGTGTGAATTAGCTATAGTTAAGAACTTACACCGGTGTAAATGTGTTAGCTAACTGTAGTTAAGAAAAACTTATACCGATGTAAATGTGTTAGTTAACCGTATTTAAGAAGAACGTATACCGGTGTAAATGTGTTGGTTTATTGTAGTTAAGAATAACTTATACTGGTATAAAGGTGTTGTATATGTGCACTCGATCAATCACACCAAACTATTCCCCTAAAATCGAAGAAACAAAACAAAAAGTTAAATTTAATAGTAATATGTTAAATATATTATATTATAAATAAATATAATACTTATGAAAATTATTTACAACTTAATAATTCAAATTCTTTAATATGTGGACTCGAGTCCATGGAATTATTTTTTTCATATTAGAAGTTGAGTTTTTTTTCATTTGGGTTAGAAGTTGGATTTCAGAATGGGTACGGGCGTAATATGTATAAATAAAATATATTTAGTATTTATTATATTACGGGTAATTCGGTTAATTAACCAGTTTCGAACCGAATTAATCGATAATCGAACTTTAAAAAAAATTTTAACAGTTAACCAACTAAAAGAACTTCGGCCTCCGACCGTTTAACCGAACTAATTTGTTCGATCAGTTAATTCGGTTTTAGCCGAACATGTATTCATCTTTTTAGGGTTTTTCCACTAACATAAATCGTGACCACCAAGTATGATACGATATCGTTGCTGTGGTATAAATCAATGGCTTATTTATGGTAACCTTTGTTATGACCTTTTTTGAAAAGGTATTCACCTTAAAACAGTGTTTTTTTTTTCAATAACATGAAATCGTGGCCACAAAGTACGATACCACAACGTTGTGGTATAAATCATTGACGTATGTATAGTAATTTGTTCGTTTTAGATCAAAATTTTGAATCTGGCTTAAGATTGTTAAAAAAAATTTAATTCAAGAATTAAAAATAAACAATATAATAAAATACTGATATTATTTGAAAGAGATATTGAATATTAAAAATAATAAATTGAAACCGTTTACTTATGTTTGGACAGCAATTGAGGCCTGTGAAAACACAGATTTCTTAAGACAAATTCGTCCGCTCCTACGATGATTGAAAAACGTTGGACGTCTATCTATCCAACAACAAATTAGCGCAACAGCACCAAGTGAATTTGCTCAATCGACTCCAAAAACAAAATCAGTAGCACATTGCTACACCTCATCGGAAACATCAACTCCTACAACACTAATCCATTTGATGTTTCAAATTTTCCGCCAAACTGCAACTCAGTCAGGAATTCAAAGTACGCAAAACTTTTTTTCTAGAGGCAATGCTTTCTGCTCAAACTAATCTCCTTCTTCATGCTTCCCAGAAACAGAGTAAAAGACAGCAGAGTTTGAATTTAGGCGCTCGGATAGGCGGCATAAGATGGCTTAGGTTTATGGAAAGTACCAAACTTTGATAAAGATTGCAAGGCCCATTTGGAACGAGAATGCGACAACGCTTACCATTGTAACATCACCGAAATATGATCTTAAATTCAAGGCAACAAAGCATGCAATGAGTATGATGATCCATCGGAGAATCTCAACTGGAACAAGCAGTAGAACCTGCAAATATGCCATACCAAGAAGCTCAGATGATTGTAAAAGAAACAATGAATACGAAATAAATTTGAGCTTTTAGGATTTGAATAGAAAAAGTTAAAACAAGGATTGTTTCTTTCTTTTTTTTTTTTTCTCTTGTAGGGATGTTCACTGTTGGGTTAAAATCTAATAAACTAACCGAACTAGTTCGGTTAAATGGTTGGAGGACGAAGTTTTTTTGGTTAGTTAACGGTTAAGAAAATTTTTAAAGTTCGATTTTTGGTTAATTCGATTTGAAACCAATTAATTAACCGAATTACCCAAAATATATTAAATATTAAATATATTATATTTTTACATATTAAACCCATACTCATTTTGAAACGCAACTTCTAACCCAAATGAAAAAAAAAACTCAACTTCTAACAAAGTATCATATTTATATAGAAATATAATATATTTATTTAACATGTTATTAATAAAATTTAACTTTTTGTTTTGTTTTGTCGAGTTTAGGGGAATAGTTTGGTGTGATTGATCGAGTGCATATATGCAAACCTTTGTTTCGGCATAAGTTCTTCTTAACTACAACTAACTTACACATTTACACCAATATAAGTTCTTCTTAATTACAACTAACTAACACACTTACACTGGTGTAAGTTCTTAACTACAACTAACTAACACATTTACACCGGTGCAAAGTTCTTCTTAACTACAACTAACATATTTACACCGGTGTAATTTCTTCTTAACTACAAAGAACTAACACCTTTATCTCGGTATAAGTTCTTCTTAGCTACAACTAACTTACACATTTACACCGATATAAGTTCTTCTTAATTACAGCTAACTAACACACTTACACTGGTGTAAGTTCTTAACTACAACTAACTAACACATTTACACTGGTGCAAGTTCTTCTTAACTACAACTAACTAACTAACATATTTACACCGGTGTAATTTCTTCTTAATTACAACTAACTAACACATTTATACCGGTGTAAGTTCTTCTTAATTACAACTAACTAACACATTTACACCGGTGTAAGTTCGTCTTAATTACAACTAACTAACACCTTTACACCGGTGTAAGTTCTCCTTAACTACACCTAACTAACACCTTTACACTAATGTAAGTTCTTAACTACAACTAACTAACACATTTACACAGGTGCAAGTTCTTCTTAACTACAACTAACTAACATATTTACACCAGTATAACTATTTCTAAAGATTTTTATTGTGTAATAATTTTGATTAAGAAAACTATTAACAAATTTCATTTAATTTGAAAATTAACTGACATTTATTCAGTTCTGTTAAAGTTTTATCAAAAAAATTGTTCGGTTAACGATTAAAGAAAAAAACTTTGGTTAATTAGGTTAATAGTAATTCAGTTCAGTCGGTATTTGAATTAACCGTTTGAACATCCCTACCAGCTAATATGTTTCTAGTCAATGAGAGCATGCATGCCTTGTTCCAGCTTTTCAAGCTCTTAATCCCCAAGCCTCCCTCTGCCTTAGGAAAACAAATATTTTCCCAACTCACTCTAGCTCCCTTTGCAGGGGTATCTCTTCCATTTCAAAAGAATCTGGAGCATAATTGCTCAATCCTCTTCAGTACATCAACAGGCAATATGAGTTGTCTACACCAGAAGTTAGCTACACTAAAATTATAGCTTCCACTAGTTGAAGTCTGCCTGTATAGCTAAGCTATCTATAAGACCAATGCCCCAACTTTGCTTTCACTTTCTCCACCAAGCTAGTGCGGTCCTTTTCTGTCAACCTCCTGGGAACCAAGGGATCTTTGAGATACCTAACAAGTATTGCCTCATGCACTAGAGCCATTTGATCAGGAGGGACCCCTGAAGCAAACAATTCTGACTTAGTTGCATTAAGCCTTAGTCCTGAAAAATCATAAAACATTTCAAGCACACACTTCACAGCCAGAATAGAATCCAAAGTTTCCTTACAAAAGATTAGTAAGTCATCTGCAAAACACATGAGTTAGCTTAACTTTTTTACACTTTGGGTGAAATTGAAATATCTTTCTGATAGCATCTTCATCAAGCATACAAGTCAAAACATTCATAGCAAGAATAAAGAGGTAAGGGGAGAGGAGATCCCCTTGCCTAATGCCTATCTTTCCCCTAAAGTAGCCTACTAGATTACGATTAAATAAAACTGAGAATCTAGAATCAATTATACATGCTCATATCCATTTCGTGAACTGAGCAGACATCCTTAAAGCATCAAGAACATCCAAAATAAATCTCCAACTCAAGAAGTCAAAAGCCTTCTGAAGATCAACCTTGATGGCACATCAAGAGGAAAGACTTTTTCTATTGTATCCTTTACAAGTTCTTGTGCAAGTAGGGTGTTATCCACTATACTTCTACCCTTCGAAAATGCTGATTGGTTAGGGGATATCATGTCTGGAAAAAAGTCTATATGCCAAGCAACCAAAATTTTAATCAGAGTTTTATACACAACAAAACAGCAGGAAATAGGCATATAATCCTTAGCCATACTAGAGTTGGGCAGCTTTGGAACAAGAGTGATGGCTGTAGCATTGAATGCTGGCAATAAAGAAAAAATAGCAAAGAAATGCTTCACTGTTGCAACAAAATTAGTCCCAACAGTCTCTCTTGATGACCAAAAAAATCAAGATGTATAATCATCTAGGCCAGGGACTTTGACCTTTCCCTGACTAAAAATGGCAGTCAATATTTCATTCTCTGGAATTTCTTTTATCAGATTATCCCTAGCCTCAACCGGCAAAGAGCATTTAAGCAATTCTCTCAATATCTCCACATTATAGCCCTTCATATTATCCTCAATGGTGCCTATCTATTTATTGAATAATATCACCATCTTGGATGACATTGCATCAATTGTTTTCAGTTTGTTTTCCTCCTCATCTAGAGCTCTAATCGTGTTCTTCTTCTTTTTGAGAGTGAAAAAACTTTGTACACTGGTCCCCCTCTTGCATCCAATTAACTTTTGCTTTTTGTTGATAAAACACCCCCTCACCCTTCTCCAATTCAGCTAGCTCAAGTATCAACTTCCTCTCGATTTTAATATTGCACAATTCAGAATTATTGAGAATAAAAAATTGTTGTTTCTCCAATTGATTTATCTTCTTATCAACCTTCTCTGAAATGTCAGAATAATGCTTCTTATTAAGATACTTCAATTTAGGCTTTAGCCCCTTCAATTTACAGAAAAGCACTATCATTGGATCCCCTTGAAAAGACTCAATCCAAGACTCCCTCACAGCATTTTAAAATTCATGACGCAATGTTCAAAAGTTAAAAAATTTAAAAGGTTTGGGTCTAGAAGTGAGGCTTTCTCGTGAATACCACACTTCAGCTAGACAATGATCAGAAACCCCTGAAGCTTGAAACTCCACATGAGATTCTGTAAATGTTTCACACCAACAAGCATTCACCAACACTCAATCAAGTTTTCTGCAAAATAAGTGACATCCTACTTATTAGATCAAGTAAAGTATGGGTCATCCACAAGATCCAATTCCCCCATACAATGCTACATGTCCTCCATTTCAGAAATCACAATAGCCCCAGATTCCTCAATGTTAGAGCTCTCACTTAAACTAGCTGTAACATTGAAATCCCCTCTAATGAGTCAGGGAGATTCCTCCATCAGGGATTCAGTTCTATGAAGTTGCTGTCATAGATCCTTATAGCTCCATCATTACAATCATAAACCGCAATAATAATAATTTTCTTTTCCCCTAAGCTACCTTGAATTGAGATATACTGATCAACAGTTTGAAGTACTGAAAAATTTAGCCCATTTTCCGTAAAATTCAAATCCTCCCATTTACCACAATATCATAATTCCAGCAAAAATTCCATCCAGTAACAAATTTGGACACAATAGGTAAAGCATTAGGTTCTCTAATATTATTCTCAAGCAGGCACAGAATCTCAACATGCAGATTCTCTGCTATCTTTAGTACATTTGCTTGTTTTTTGGGGTGGTCAAATCCTTTCACATTCCAAAAAATAATTGTCATAAGGAAATAGAACGGGACATACCTCCTGTTGAACCATCACATCAAAAACAAGCTTCTTCACTTTTTTTAGTTGATCCTTCTTTGACTTCAGTTCTTGAAGAATATTTTCCACACGCTGAGAAGCTAACCTTGGCTTCTTGAGCATGCCACCACCATCCCCAGCAGAGGTTGCAAGGACCTCAAACTTATTTGAGGAACCTGCGAAACCAATTTTTCCTTTATCTTTTTTCTTCCCTCTACCTTTCTTCTTCTGAGATTGAGATTGATATTGAGCAACATTTAGAGAAGGAAACTCAAGTAAGTTGAACTCCTCATGGCCTATACATTCTCAACATTTTCAGTGTTATCATCCTGACTTTTGACAATCTAGTCCCCCACATTTGGCACACTAGAGTCTTCTCCCAAGTCCTGCACCTTTAGTATAACACCCTCTTCCCGTATCCGTACACCGAACACTAGTCAAAGATGTTACATGCTTTTCTCTTCATCTTTTTTTTTAAATAACTTTTAATCCAAAAATCGGGTATTACAATTCTCTTCCACCTTAAGAAAATTCGTCCTCAAATTTTCAAAACGTACCTGTTTTAAATAGGTGTGGATACTGTTTTTCCATTTCATCCTTAGCTTCCCATGTTGCTTCTTCCACTTTGTGATTGCGCCAAAGAACTTTCACCAATGGTATTTGCTTGTTCCTTAATTCTTTGACACCATATGCTAGTATCTTTACTGGTTCTTCTTCATATGTCAAATCTGATTGCAACTCAATTTCCTCCGGTACAATCACATGTGATAGATCTGATCTATATCTCTGAAGCATCGAAACATGGAAAACATCAACACCCCTTCCCGTATCCGTACACTGAACACGAGTCAAAGATGTCATAGGCTTTTCTCTTCATCTATTTTTTTTAAAATAACTTTTAATCCAAAAACCGGGGTATTACATTCATGCCCTACTCCTACACTCCCAGATTATGCAATGACTCAGGATCCTTCTCTTACACCTCCTTCTCCCTTTGTCCGGTGTTAATCTTATGCTGCTTATGAGAAGACCTTCCAACCTCATGAACATACTCAACAATAGTTTTTACCTTCTTGACTCTCCACTTCTTCTGCCTATAGCATCCCCTGCATTGCAGGTCTTATTAGTGTGATCAAAAGACTTACATTTGGAGCAACAGGGAGAGAACCATGGGACAACTACCCCAAAAAAATATTAGACCCATCCTACAATTTTACTATAATTTTTTGGCACTTGAACCCCAACACCCACTTCTACGCACACCTTTGCATACTCCAATTTCTCTTTTGAAGCAGTGATAAAAATCCATATACAACGAATTACCTAAGGCACTAGCAATATAGCTCAACCCTCTCTTTGAATACAACTCCAAAGGTACATGGAATAATTGAACCCATATAGCCACTATAGCTAAATCAAAAGCGAGCCTCTTCAAGTTCGGTTCCCACTTTCTCAAAATTAAAGGCTTGTGTTGAATGTGTTGAGTATGCCCAAAGACCAATCATGAGATGGTTGTAAAAGACATACTTATTTTATCATGTTTATTAATATAAAGCCATTATTATTTTTCAGTCTTATTCTCTGCATTTATAAATAAACTGAATTATAATAAAGTCCTTAGAATAATATAGTTATTCTTGAATGTCCTTAGTTGAGTATTATTGTGGGCATGTACAACAATAATATATTAAAACTAATATGTAGTTGACTGATGACAAAGTGTTGTCATTGACATGAAGATGTCAAAATCAATGCATAAGTATGTGTTAGAGAACGACATATTGGAATGACCTGCTATGAGCATGTTTCTTGGATTATTATGTGACAGTCACAACATTGCTCATAGTGATAACTACATGTATGATCCCCAGACTTGAGGTCATCATTATTTCAACATCGTGAATGACATATTTTGATGTGGTCAAACGTGTGTCGTAACTGACTACACTATAAAGACTAATATTGGATATGTCGCAATTTATGTAGCGGAATATGGTTGATCAAGATAGGATTTGTCCCTCCTACATAATAGGAGTAATATCATAGGCCACTTGATTGAGTGAGACTACATGCTCGAATAAATTGATATGAGATATCATAGTTATTCGTTTATAATAGTCTACTCAAGATATCAAGAAATATTAGATAGACTATACAAGTGTGACTATTCCATGACTTGTGTCCGATCTAGATATGAGGACAAAAGGATGCAATACATGAAAAAGAGTTAATCATGAAGGTTATATCGAACCACTACTTCCTGTAACTTAGGTAACAATGATGCGTTGCTAGATGCCACTTATTGCTTGTAATATTATAATTGTTCTAGATATTACTGCTGACGTTGCATGAACCTACAAGGGTCACATCCTATGATTGAAATGAACAAATATCGACTAGATAGCATGTGTACAAACTTGTTGTACACATAATAAGTAAAAACCAAAATTATTATAATTATTGTTATTATAGATAATCTTGTTTATATATATTTTAATACTAGATAATTATTGTAATTATCAAATACTATTAAAATATATATATCTCTAAATAAACCTAATTAAAGTAGAATCAGATTCTGCATATTTAATTATATTCGGTTAAATATATTGTATATTTAATGAATCCGAATTTAATTAGAAATAGGTTTTTGAATGCTATATAAATGCATAAGGTCTAGCAGCCGAGATATACCTTATGCGAAAAACCTCTCTAATAGTTAGAGAAGTAAAATATTGCTCGTTTTATTTGGATGGATTGTGTAGAGGTCGGAACGCTATTGTGACGACTTGGATTCGATATCGTGCAAGAAGAATTGGATTCTTCTAACTCCCTGCGATTCTTCAGATTTATTTAAGGTAACGTTTCATCTCTTTTTACCCCGGATTCGTTCCTCGTTCATAGACTATTGGCGGAATACGTCGAATAATTTTTCCGCTGAGCTATGAGTGTATCGACGTTTCCCAACAGAATGTGCCACCGGCCATTCTCCAAGACATTACCAAATGAAAAGACATACATATTAGAACTTGCTAGGCTTACCTTCATCGTTGAACTCTGCATCGAGCTAAAATTTGGAGCTAGACCAATAAACTGTCCCACCAGTGAGTGCCTCCATTTCGAAATCCCTTCCTCGAATACTTCCTTAGGAGGGTTAATCAACATAGATCCTTCGCAAATTTTAAGGGAGAAGAAATCCAAATATTACTCCTCAACACCTGAAAACACCTTCTTCCAGTCAACAATGCCCATATTTGCACCACAGAATGAAAAATCTTACAAAAGAATAAAGAAAATTTAGAATAGAAATGGCGAAAATCCTTAAAGAACGATAGGCTGCTATCGTGCGCCGGGAGAATTACTTAACCTACGCCATAACCGCATGAATCGGTGAATATTACACGTAAACTTAAGTTTTTAAAAGAGTTATATATCTCATATACCATAGTGATAAACTTTTTTAACAATATTATTTAACTAACTTAATATTGGTTCATGTACCTGTACCATTTAAAATCGCACAACTATTCTTCTGATTTTTAGTAATTTTATAGTATATTATGTTTTGAACATGTTTTAAATATGAATACATTATAATATTTCTAAATTTTGAAGGATCATTTCATCAATTTTCTCGATAAATAGCTCGATAACATTTTTTTGTTTGTACGATCCCGATAGATTCCATCCCAACCGTCAGTTTTTTTTCCCCTAAATTTCTTTATACCGTTGTTCTACTGGGAAATCCTAAAAAAAAGTCAGTCTAATTTAAGCCTAAAAAATACAACGGAATATGTTATTAAAATAAGTAACATTTTAGGTTAGACGTGGATAGTATTTTAGGTTAGGCGTGAGATAACATTTTAGATTGCAACAAAAAATGTTATCAAAATGTATAACAATTTAAGTTATGTGGGTAACATTTTAGGTTAGCGTGAGATAATATTTTAAGCTGCAACATAAAATGTTATCTCAGACCAACCTAAATGTTAAATATTTTGGTAATATTTTTTGTTACAACTAATCCGACTGTTTTTAACCTTAAATTAGACAGCCGCACACGGTACTCCCCTGCTCTACAAATCATTGAATCTAAACCGTTTAATTAAAGATTTTATTTTAATATTATCAGCTTTTAAAATCTAATGAAGGGCCGAACCTATTGTGTAGATGTGTTTTGGGAAAGATAAACTCATCTTTAATATTTTTTGAGCAGATTTCATTTTTTTATCAGTCGTTATTCGACTCATTAGTCGACTAATTTTTATCAGGTTTATGTAACACCCTTAACATATACTCGTAGACCAAATATATGTTAAAGATGTTATAGAATTATTCAAATAAAACTTGTCTTGAAATATATTTTTTATACCAAAATTTCAAACCATTTCTCTATGTCCATACTTCAATAACAATGCATAAATACGTTGTAAAATTAAACTTATAAAACAATTCACCTTTAGAAATACTACATGCCCACTAGTCTATCAAATTACGATAAAGATGTACTTACTAAGTTTAATGTGGTAACTTGATTTTTTTTCAAAGTTTCTGCTCCTCCTCGCTAGACGAATCTGGATAACCTACGTGTGACATAAGACACATGCTAAGTACGAACTTAGTGAGTCAGTTAAACTTATTTTTTTAAAAAACATGAAATAATGTAATATAGTATGTCATATATAAAAGTGCATTTCGTTTTCTCTATAACATGACAAGTATATCACAATGTACATATGCATGTATCATAACTATCATATAAATCATGTTATTATTGCGTAATATATTCTCTATCATGGACATGCTTTCATCATGTAATCATTTACATATCATGTACTCTATCATGGTCATGCTTTCATTATGCAATCATTTGCATATCATGTACTCTATCATGGTCATGCTTTTATTATGCTATCATTTGCATAACATGTATTTTATAATGGTCATGTTTTTATTACGTCATCATTTGCATAACATGTATTCTATCATATATCATGTAACTTTTCTATCATGTATGATATAACATATGTAACAAGTAGTAACATGTATCATCTGAATCATGTATCATCTTGTTATTATTATCATTGTGTCTGGCTAGAGGCCCATGGAAACCACGTAGCCTATCTGCACCGTACTGCCATGTAGAGTACCTACTCGAGAGGACGCTCTTTGCTCCTCATATAAGGACACTCTTTGCTCCTTATATCAAACACCTTGTTAGTGCATTTGCACTATGGGCGTGGATCCCCAGGTGTATCTTTTTTTTTCATTTTAATCTTGTCATTATTCATATTTCATGTATGCATAATGCATCATCATTTATGCAAACAATCATTCGTACCTGGTATTCCATCAATCTTGCCATGTCGAGCAATGTATCATATCACGTATTATAGAGAAATACAATGCCAATTTCAACATAATGCAAGCATATAGAAATGCACTCACCTGGGCCATTTATTAACTTACCTCACTAAGCTCTATTCGATCTTTTCCTTTATAGAACCTCGAACCTTCTTTTGATTTGAATCCAACTTCATTTATCACATGAATATAAATAAACATTTGTTAGATTGACTTCTAACAATATTTCAATTAAGCTATTTAATCATTCAACATAAAAATTTTCCATAAATTTCTTTCTTTCCTTATACTATTCACAAACTCATTTTTGGTCCTTAATGACCATTTTGATCTTCAAATAATTCCTCCAAGCTTGCCAACCAACATTAGACACAAATTGTCTCAATTTCCATTTTCTGTCAACTTGCACTACCATCAAAGATTTACTTCTACAGGGCAGAATACATACTGAATCTTAATCTCCTTTATACCGTAGAAACTAGATTCGATAACGGTATTAGCCACATAATTTAATAAAATCTACAAAAATTATGAAAATTCATCAAACTCCCGTTTATAGGGCTGTCCTAACAGAAACTGTTTTGTAATTTTTCTGACCTTTATTCGATTAAAAATTAATATCTTTTAACTCGAAACTCGAAATCAGTTTTCGTTTGTTGGAAACGAAACTAGATTCGATAAGCTTTTCAACCATATAAACTAATAACCCAGATTCAATTTGTACGATTTATGGAAAATTTTCAAAGTCAAATTCCAGTATTGAATTTCGGAAGAGATTGCTATTCTGTTTTCTAACCTTTCATCACTTAAAAATTCATATCTTTTGATATATGAATCGAAATCAATCACCGTTTGTTTTAAACGAAACTAGACGAATAAATATCTACATTGATATAAAAATTAATATCTTTTAACTTGAAACTCGAAATCAGTTTTCGTTTGTTGGAAACGAAACTAGATTCGATAAGCTTTTCAACCATATAAACTAATAACCCAGATTCAATTTGTACGATTTATGGAAAATTTTCAAAGTCAAATTCCAGTATTGAATTTCGGAAGAGATTGCTATTCTGTTTTCTAACCTTTCATCACTTAAAAATTCATATCTTTTGATATATGAATCGAAATCAATCACCGTTTGTTTTAAACGAAACTAGACAAATAAATATCTACATTGATATAAAAGTCACCATCTAAGCATTTTTGTAGAATTTATGGTGAATTTTCAAACTTAGTGCCAAATCCAGTTTTCCTACACAACTTCCATAAATAACTTCAAACTTTATACTAATTTCTCCTTACTTTGCTATTTGTCAATTTGGTCCCCTTACTTGATTCAAACCACTAATGTATCACTTTCTTAATCAAATAATTATTCAAAAATAATTCCCTCTAATTTTCGTTCTTTATGAAATAGTCACTAAAAATGCAAAGATAAGGATTCAAGCTTCTTAACTTTGCAAATTAGTCCTCAAATCAACATTAATACTTGAATTCTATTATTTCAACTAAAATCAGATTTAGTCCTTTTCTAAAACCTCATTTCCGAATTGGTCACTTCATTTTGACAATTTGTCAAAATGGTCACTAACTCGATTTAACCTCGGTTTTGCATTCTAACTTCAATTTCACATCTCCAACATCAATAATAACATAAATACAATTTAAAATCATAAAAATCAGATTCGGTCCTCTAACTTTTAAGATTTTTGAAATGATCCCTATCTAATAAATTTAGGGTTTTGCTTCCAAATAACAATTCAAGCTTACTAAATCATTAATCTAACATCACAAACCCCAAATTAAACTTGAATCCATAAACCCTAATTATCTTCATAATAATAAAAACATATAGAGTTTAAATCCCAACTCAATAACATGAATTTAACATCACAAAAGCTTGATTTCAACTTGAATTTCAACATGGAATCATAAAATCTCAAAACCCCCAATGAAGTCCATAAACCCTAATTTATTCTCATCAATCAAGCATGTTTTCCATGAATTATTTACACCAAAAGATAGAGCTTGATGAATAGAACAACTTTGTAGTTCGAAAGATTACCTGAAAACTGAGTTTCAAGGCTTGAATCGAACTTGGAAAATTTCTCCTTTCTTCTCCCTCATTTTCGAAAATATGAAGATGAAAGAGACTTCATCTTTTGGATCCTTTATTTTCCATTCCATCCAATTATGCCACTTGTAAATATAAATGAATTTTAAATTCATTTAGATTGTGAAATTACTAAAATACTATTTTAATCCAACAGTTGAGATTGATCTTATCATTAATCAAGGGCTAAGATTTACTCTTCCATTTCTTTCTTCCAAAATTATCCTTGTAACTTTTTAAATGTTTCAAAAATGCCATTGGGGAAAAATGACCAATTTGCCCTCCAACTAGTTTTTACTAGTTTGCCATTCTTGTAAAAATTCAACTAAGTCTAGTTGGAATCCAACCAACTATAATAAAATATTCATAAAATAGTATTTTATGACTTTCCCATGGCTTTTGGATCAGTCTCTAAAATTTCAGTTCGATCTAAATGCCCGATATTCGTAAAATACTTTTACTACGATTTTACCTTTTCCGAACTATCAGATTTATTCCAAAAATTCTATATTTCCATATTTGGGAAATAAGCATTATCATCTCATAAAACTTCATTTCTTAAGGACTTAGACTGAATTTTTTTAACTTAGTCTATTATCCCGATAATCATCAAAAATCTTCATAGAATAAAATTTATCTTAGAAATCCTTTATCGATAATTAATTAAAATATTCCTTACTCTTACTGAGTCCAAAATATCGATCAGAAACACTTTTATGGGACCTTCCCGAAGGTCACCCATCCTTGTATTTCTCTAGCCTGAGCACGCTTAACAATTTTATTCGATCCAAATTTGGTACCTTTTTCTGCATCTTAATTCTTAAAACCGATATCAAGGTACATATTTCGATCTGATTCACTCTTATACTGAATAAAATTACGTGTTGGGGAAATTTACACTTTAGTCCCCAAACTTTTCCAAAGTTTATACTTTAATCCCTTAAACTTTCAAAATTTACAATTTAGTCACTAGCCAAAATTTGGGATATTACAATTCCTCCCCCTTAAGAAAATTCTTCCTCGAATTTTCAATGCGTACCTGTTCCAAACATTTACGGATATTACTTCCTTATTTTCTTCCCAGCCTCCCAAGTGGCTTCTTCGACCTTGTGATTTTTCCTCAAAACTGCAGTCAATGAAATTTCTTACTCCTTAATTCTTTAATTCCATAAACCAACATTTCTACTAACTCCTCTTCATTTATCAAATCTAATTGCATCTTAATTTATTCAGGAGTGTTAACATGTAAATAATTCAGTGAATGCCCCCAAAACATAAATACATATACTATAGACTTTTGCTCACTTCTGGAGATAAGACCAATTAATATACTCTTGATCAAACTCTTTCACGATTCCTTCAGGTATAACAGTTCTGAAACTAAGTTTTCCCTTTTTGACCTATACAAATCATCCTTCATTTTCAAATAAACAATCATAACTTCTCTTTTGCTCTGACATTTAAGGCTCTCAACAGCTTAAACATTTAAACAACCAATGCTTTATTATATACAGTTGCCAAAGGTTACAACCTCTTAGGTACTTCTTGTTCTTGTACTTGAGCCCCCTACTGCACCAGTAGCTCAATCTAGGTAAAAATCAAAAAAAAGTTCATACTTGATTTTATTGTTACTACTACGGGTATCTTTATAACCCTTGTGATCCGAGACTCTTGTTCTTGTCTAGAAACATTTCTATGGAAATTTCTGTAACACCCCCTTCCCGTGACCATATACCAGACACGAGTAAAAAATGTCACTACTTTTTAAAACAGTCTTTTAATCAAAAATAGGGCAATTTAAAATTTTTTAGAAACTTTCCAGTGGTCACCCATCTTAAAATTTCCTTAGGTCAAACACGCTTAACTTTAATCAAATCAGAAATAAAATATTAATTCTAGATCCGATAATAAAACTTTTTACATAAATAATACAGTCATATTAAGACAAATCATTTTATTAAAAATGATTCTATTTAAAATTATTCGGATCTAGCCTCATATAGGATATGTCAAATCATGTCATATAATACTTAAATTGTAAACATATTTACCATTTATAAAAGATTTATAAAATATTTATTGACCTAGTTAAGGCACTTTAATAAAATAGACCGGTTTATATAATACATACCACTATTAAACATATATAAAAAATACGGATGTCATGATTACCGAAATACCTGTCGATTATCTTCTATACAAAATGATGATGCAAAAGTTGTCATCTACTAATCTAATCCCAATCACCTGCGTGTATAACATAAATACACACTGAGTATATCTTAGTGAGGCATAAGATAAGTGACATATAATACACTAATGCATGATAATTTATAAAACATGATAGTCATTAAATTACATATTCGGTAATGCAGGAATTTCTGTACTATAAAATCGTGTACATGTACTATAATAATTCTGTACTGTAAAATCATATACCTGTACTGTAAAGTCATATATCTGTACTGTATAATTATACAGTTATCATGTGAAATCATATAGCCCAAGGTAAATATCAAGTGACTAATATACGAATCGTGTACATTCTAGTACTATCCTTTCTATCGACACATGAAGCATCGGGAACATATCAACACAATGAAGTGTTGCGATCATATCAACACAATAAAGTGTTGCCATATCAACACAATGAAGTGTTGCAAACTATCGACGTCGTATACTGTCGACACAATGAAGTATCAGATACAGTGTGACTCTTATGGTATACCACTATATTGTCCAACTCAATATTATATTACCAATGGCAACTTTAAAATCAATTCCTGCAAAATGGTAGGCAAACCATATACAATTCATATCATGTAAAACATATCATATTAGAGCAGTTTATACTCCCATATGCTCTATAACTTTCATGGTGTACTGCCATAAATAAAAACTATATCAAATAACTTTTTTCATATATATATATATATCATGCTATAAACCATATGTGATCATAAAATATGCCACAATCTTTAAATTAGTAAAATGAAGTACCATGTCAAAACAATTATGGTGTTTATAAAAATTCTTTACCTTTTTGGGTGACTTATCGCAAGTCTCCCTTTAGTATGCTAATAAACATACATTTAAAAACATGTATGCACCCACCTTAGCCTTGTAATGAGGTTGCCTTTACTATTCAATATCACTCCTGATCTTTTTCTTTTCCTTTTCTACTAATACGACTTCGATTTATATTAGAATCTACATTAATATAACATATACTATTTAAAGTATATGTTAGTACATATTCATTCCATATACAATAATGGAAAGTAAATGAAATAACCATCCATTATGTAGAAAATTGATTCGATAAATCTTTCTATATTTAAATCACAACTTCTCATATTCTTTTTTAAATCTCCAACTTTTCCCAAAATATCTATTTCAGTCCCTAAGGACTCTTTTAAACTTCCAACCAAAATTTTCAAGTCTAGTCATTACATTTCTCATCTTTTACACTTTAGGACCCAAACTTTAAAAATTTGCACTTTGGTCCCTAAAGTAGCCGAATACTCAATTTAACCCAAAATGTTGATTTAAACTTCAAAATCAACATTTAAATCACTAGACTTAATTTTCAAACATAATATTCCTCAAATACAAGCTTAACAATCAAGTCCCTAAACTTTATAAAGTTTACATTTTGGTCCCTAATGCAAATTAATTAGGGATTTTCATTTTAGTCACCTTGTATAAAATCATTCTCATCATTTCCATCATCAAAATAATTTTTGCAATAATTTTCCCTAAATTCTTCAAAATTGCCGAATGGTCACTAATTTAATTTAAGATCGGTATAGCATTCTAACATCAATTTCAAATCTCCAACTTAATAACATAAATACACACCAATTCCATAAAAATTCAGATTTGGTCCTCTAACTTTTAGGATTGTAGAATTGGTCCATATCAAATTAACTTAGGGTCTTGCTTCCAAACAACAAATCAAGCTTACTAAATCGTTATTTCAACATCACAAACCCTAAATTGAACTTGAATCCATAAACCCTAATCATCTTCATAATAATCAAAACATGTAGAACTTAAATCCCAACATATCATGATTTTAACATCATACTAGCTTGATTTCTACTTGAATTCAACATGGAATCATAAAATTCCAAAAGCCCCAAACTTTTTCCATAAACCCTAATTTCTTCTCATGAAAAATTCTCATCAATCAAGCATATTTTCCATGATTTATTTACACCAAAAGATAGAGCTTGAAGAGTAGAACAACTTTGTAGTTGATGAGATTACCTGAAAATCGAGTTTCGGGGCTTGAATCGAACTTGGAAATTTTTCTCCATTTTCTTTCTTTATCCCCCTCACATTTCGAAATTTGAAGATGAAGAATGGTCTTCATCTTTTGTTTTTCATCCAATTTGGCCACTTGTCTTGTATAAATGAATTTTAAATTCATTTAGATAGTGAAATTACAAAAATGCCCTTTTAATCCAATGGTTGAGATTGATCTTATCATCAATCAAGGGACAAGATTAAATATCCCATTTACTCTTTCCAAAATTTCCCTTATAACTTTTTAAATATTTCAAAATTGCCTTTGGGGCAAATTGACTAATTTGCCCTCCAACTAGTCTTTATTTACTAGTTTGTCATTCTTGAAAAAATTCAACTAAATCTAGTTGGAATCCAACCAAATACAATAAAATATTCATAAAATAATATTTTATGAACTTCTCCATGTCTTTTGGATTAGTCTCCAAAATTTTCATTCGATCTAATATACCGATAAATAATCCCTTACTCAGAAATAAATTGTAGGATTCATCTTGAATCAAACTAAAAATATTTCCAAAACTTGGAAATGACTTTTATAACCTTTCTCTATCATATGGCAAAATTTCATAATTTTCCAGTTCGATCCAGGTATCCAAATTCCACTTAAACTTTAACTGTGTTTTTCCGATAATCGAAATATCAGATCGAACCAATAGTTCCACATTCGATTCACATCCTTAGGTTCTCTATCTATTTATGAGATAAAAACTCCTAAATTTTATATAATTACAACTTTGGTCCTTTAACTTTTTATTTTTCGACTAGTACCATACAAGTTTTGAAAACTTATCATTTTGGTCGCTAAACTTTAACCTTGAATTTCATTCCAATTTTTCTTGTATTCTTACCAAATTTTGCGAGTACTCTATTTTACTCGCTCTCTATCACATAACACCTTAAAACCTCAGAATTTTCTTTTCTACAGTCCATATTTGAGAAAATCCTAACTTTTGCATTTTTTGTCATTTTAGTGACTAAGTAAGCTTTTAAGTAATTATCTTAGCACTAAATGACCCTTAAACAGTACTGTAAATTTTGGGGTATTACAATTTCAATTAGCCGGAACAATCCTCTACTAAACACTATTCCTTTGACTTCATTAAGGAACTAATTCCTTTTAAAAATTTAAACGTTTCTTCTTACAATCGCTTTTACCTTGTGCACAGATAACCAACTTATCTCAATTACACTTCAGATTCTCGAAAAGGTATCTTTATAATATCTTCTAATACTTGATCACTTACACCATTAGAAAACCTTTTTCTATCAATTAACATCATTTTAATGCTTGTCATACTCAACATCTTATTATTACTAATTGTCTTTATCAAAACCTTTTTGAAAAGATATCTTAGCTTATCCATTACACTTCAGCCCTATCTTTGTAAGGCTCTACTGTCAACTATTCAAGTAGAATTAACTTCTTAGTTGACTTCTCTGAATACTCTTTGGTTAAGAGTTCAATACTCTTTATCGGTATTAGACTTCCAATCTTGTTTAGTATGTACTCAAATATCACTTTCATCATACTTTTATTCCATATTTCTTGTCTTCCTGATCTTTCAAACCTTATAGTTGACATCTAGTAACACTGATGTCTCCTTAAAGAAATAATCTTTCTTGTATAATTTACCTTTAGTTCGATTCTATAAGTAAGAAATTCTTTTCTTACTTAAACTGATCGCCCACATACTTGGCTTTAATCACTTTTTTAAGAACTTCTAAATCACTTCCTTAACAGGTACTAACTTTATGGCATTAAACCGTTAAATACGGGTACATTCCTTTGCCATGATGCATTTTTTTGACTTTTTAGTATCTATGCAGTTTAATTCCACTATAGCATGACTTTGACATCTTTGTGCCATAAATTGGCAACTATCAGACCACTTTTTCCATTAAATTCAAAAGCTCCTAACTTCTTAAGCTCCTTACTTCCACTTTAAACCTTCTCTTGATCTCCATAATTAAATGTTTAACGCAGCCCAGTAGTACTTAACATTGTTTATTTCTACTATAACTATTCATGTCAGTGAGGAGCATAATCAAGTTACACAAATAGTAGATCAGTAACATGACATCCTAGGGGCATGTACTTAATATCAAATCATATTAAACTTGGTTCAACCTCCAGAATCGGCTAAACCTGTAGCTTTAATACCAATAAATGTAACACCCTTAACATATACTCGTACACCAAATATACGTTAAAGATGTTATAGAATTATTCAAATAAAACTTGTCTTGAAATATATATTTTTTTATTTTTTTATTATTTTTTATACCAAAATTTCAAACCATTTCTCTAAGTCCATACTTCAATAACAATGCATAAATACGTTGTAAAATTTAACTTATAAAACAATTCATCTTTAGAAATACTACATGCCCACTAGTCTATACTTCAATAACAATGCATAAATACGTTGTAAAATTTAACTTATAAAACAATTCAAATAAAACTTATTGAGTTTAATGTGGTAACTTGATTTTTTTTTCAAATTTTATGCTCCTCCTCGCTAGACAAATCCGGATAGCCTACGTGTGACATAAGACACATGCTAAGTACATACTTAGTGAGGCAGTTAAACTTATTTATTTTAAAAACATGAAATAATGTAATACAGTATGTCATATATAAAAGTGCATTTCGTTTTCTTTATAACATGGCAAGTATATCACAATGTACATATGGCATGTATCATAACAATCACATAAATCATGTTATTATTGCATAATATATTCTCTATCATGGACATGCTTTCATCATGTAATCATTTACATATCATGTACTCTATCATGGTTATGCTTTCATTATACAATCATTTGCATATCATGTGCTCTATCATGGTCATGCTTTTATTATGCCATCATTTGCATAACATGTATTCTATCATGGTCATGTTTTTATTATGCCATCATTTGCATAACATGATTCTATCATATATCATGTAACCTTTCTATCATGTATGGTATAACATATGTAACAAGTAACATGTAACATCTGAATCATGTATCATCTTGTTATTATTATCATTGTGTCTGGCTAGAGGCCCATAGAAACCCAGTAGCCTATCTGCACCGTAGTGCCATGTAAAGTACGTACTCGAGAGGACACTCTTTGCTCCTCATATAAGGACGTTCTTTGCTCCTTATATCAAACACCTTGTTCGTGCGTTTGCACTATGGGCGTGGATCCCCAGGTGTATCTTGTTTCATTTTAACTTGTTTCATTTTAATCTTGTCATTATCCATATTTCATGTATGCATAATGCATCATCATTTATGCAAACAATCATTCGTACCTGGTATTCTATCAATCTTGCCATGTCGAGCAATGTATCATATCACTTATTATAGGAAATGCAATACCAATTTCAACATAATGCAAACATATAGAAATGCACTCACCTGGGTCATTTATTAACTTGCCTCACTAAGCTCTATTCGATCTTTTCCTTTAGAGAACCTCGAACCTTCTTTTGATTTGAATCCAACTTCATTTATCACATGAATATAAATAAACATTTGTTAGATTGACGTCTAACAATGTTTTAATTAACTATTTAATCATTCAACATAAAAATTTTCCATAAATTTCTTTCCTTCCTTATACTGTTCACAAACTAATTTTTGGTCCCTAATCCATTTTGATCTTTAAATAATTCCTCCAAGCTTGCGAACCAAGATTAGACACAAATTGTCTCAATTTCCATTTTCTATCAACTTGCACTACCATCAAGGATTTACTTCTACATGGCAGAATACATACTGAATCTTAATCTCCTTTATACCGTAGAAACTAGATTCGATAACGGTATTAGCCACATAATTTAATAAAATCTACAAAAATTATGAAAATTCATCAAACTCCCGTTTATAGGGCTGTCCTGACAGAAATTGTTCTGTAATTTTTCTGACCTTCATTCGATTAAAAATATATATCTTTAAACTCAGAACTCGAAATCCGTTTTCGTTTGTTGGAAACGAAAATGGATTCGATAAGATTTTCAACCATATAAACTAATAAATCAGATTCAATTTGTACGATTTATGGCAAATTTTCAAAATCAAATTCCAGTATTGAATTTCGGAACAGACTGCTATTCTGTTTTATAACCTTTCATCACTTAAAAATTCATATATTTTGATATAAGAATCGAAATCAAACACCATTTGTTTTAAACGAAACTAGACGAATAAATATTTACATCTATATAAAATTCTCCATCTAACTATTTTGTAGAATTTATGGTGAATTTTCAAACTTACTGCCAAATCTAGTTTTCCTACACAACTTCCATAAATAACTTCAAACTTTATATTAATTTCTCCTTACTTTGTTATTTGTCAATTTGGTCCCCTTACTTGATTCAAACCACTAATGTATCACTTTCTTCAACAAATAATTATTCAAAAATAATTCCCTCTAATTTTCTGTTCTTTCTGAAATAGTCACTAAAAATGTAAAGATAAGGATTCAAGCTTCTTAACTTTGCAAATTAGTCCTCAAATCAACATTACTACTTGAATTATATTATTTCAACTAAAATCAGATTTAGTCCTTCTCTAAAACCTCATTTTCAAATTGGTCACTTAATTTTGACAATCTATCAAAATGGCCACTAACTCGATTTAACATCGGTTTTGCATTCTAACTTCAATTTCACATCTCCAACATCAATAATAACATAAATACACTTTAAAATCATCAAAATCAGATTCGGTCCTCTAACTTTTAAGATTTTTGAAATGATTCCTATCTAATAAATTTAGGGGTTTGCTTCCAAATAACAATTCAAGCTTACTAAATCATTGATCTAACATCACAAACCCCAAATTAAACTTGAATCCATAAACCCTAATTATCTTCATAATAATTAAAACATATAGAGTTTAAATCCAAACTCAATAACATGATTTTAACATCACAAAAGCTTGACTTCAACTTGAATTTCAACATGGAATCATAAAATCTCAAAACCCCCAATTAGTCCGTAAACCCTAATTTCTTCTCATACAAAATACTCATCAATCAAGCATGTTTTCCATGAATTATTTACACCAAAAGATAGAGCTTGATGAGTAGAACAACTTCGTAGTTCGAAAGATTACTTGAAAATTTAGTTTCGGGGCTTGAATTGAACTTGGAAAATTTCTCCTTTCTTCCCCCTCATTTTCGAAAATATGAAGATGAAGAAGACTTCATCTTTTGGCTCCTTTATTTTCCATTCCATCCAATTATGCCACTTGTAAGTATAAATGAATTTTAAATTCATTTAGATAGTGAAATTACTAAATACCCTTTTAATCCAACGGTTGAGTTTGATCTTATCATTAATCAAGGGCCAAGATTTACTCTTCCATTTCCTTCTTCCAAAATTATCCTTGTAACTTTTTAAATATTTCAAAGGGCAAAATGACCAATTTGCCCTCCAACTAGTTTTTATTTACTAGTTTGCCATTCTTGTAAAAATTCAACTAAGTCTAGTTGGAATCCAACCAACTATAATAAAATATTCATAAAAATAGTATTTTATGACTTTCCCATGGCTTTTGGATCAGTCTCTGAAATTCCAGTTCGATCCAATTTCCCGATATTCGTAAAATACTTCTACTACGATTTTACCTTTTCCGAATTATCAGATTTATTCCAAAAATTATATATTTCCATATTCGGGAAATAAACATTATCATCTCATAAAAACTTCCTTTCTTAAGGACTTAGGCTGAATTTTTTAACTTATTCTATTGTCCCGATAATTATCGAAAATCTTCATAGAATAAAATTTATCTTAAAGATCCTTTATCGATAATTCATTCGAATATTCTTTACTCTTACTGAGTCCAAAATATCGATCCGAAACACTTTTATGGGACCTTCCCGAAGGTTACCCATCCTTGTATTTCTTTGGCTTGAGCACGCTTAACAATTTTATTCTATCCAAATTCAGTACATTTTTCTGTATCTTAAATCTTAAAATGGATATAAAGGTACATATTTCGATCCGATTCACTCTTATACTGAATAAAATTACTTGTTGGGGAAATTTACACTTTACTCCCCAAACTTTTCCAAAGTTTATACTTTAATCCCCTAAACTTTCAAAATTTAAAATTTAGTCGCTAGCCAAAAGTTGGGATATTACAGTTTTTCAAAGGTCTAATATGGGGACGACCCTCACAACCCAATTTTCTGCATTCACAACGCCAGAATTCGAATCTCTGACTTTTCTTAAAGGATCTAGCACCTCACCCACTAAGCCAACTGGTTGTCTTCAATTTTTACGAGTTCATCTTATATTACCTTTATTATTTTCTGTTCAAACATTAATTTATTCCTAAGATTTCATTACATGAAATTTCAGTTTTTTCTTCATAGATTCTATTGACCTCATTTCTATTGCAAATTACTCCTACAGTTGGACTTGCATGTGCAAGACTTTTACCTCGATGAGAACAAACATCTAGATCTTTAGTGGGTGATTTTTTTTGAAAAGTTCTTTAACTCTTCATTTTGTTCTCAAAATATATTACTGGTATGATTCTTATTGGCAATGCATTCCTAAACATCTATTTTTATTTTTAAAAATTTAAATCCAGCTGTTAAGATAGTTAAAATTTTTCTATTAAATTCAAACCTATTAGAACGTTCATATTTGGTAAACAATGTTCTAAGCCAAAATTAGATATTTAAATAACTAGATGGTTTGTATGAAACTTATGTATGGGCTTAAAAACTTGTTTGATTTTAGGATTGATCAATTGTATGCTTGATAGAATGCTTATATATGTCTCCTTAAAAATAAGTTGTATGACAAGTAGGATGTATCAAATTAACTTCTTGAATATTCTTTGGGAGAAGACATATGCTTTGTTGATACCTTAGTATATGTGTGTTCGATTGATGGTTTATATACATATATATGTTTAGTTCGATTAGTTTGATGTCTTATTTGACAAGTAATTCATATTATGCTATGCTAAGTTGATACAATATTTGACAAGGAACTCATGTTATGGTATGCCAAGATAGATGGCTTGTGTGTCAAGTATTTTATGTATTGAAAATATATGATAAATAGAAACCAAAAAAGTTTATAAATCAAATTAATAAATTATTGAAAGTTTTGCATAGCAAGTAATATCTTTCTATTGATTTTTGAGTAACTAATTTAGTGAATAGATAAGCTTGATCAAATAATCATGTATGTTATATATAAGCTATATTTGAACAATTTTATGTATGTGAAAATGCCATGTTGGGTATCCATGCATATATATATGCTTTGAGTGAGTAATCATGTATATGTGTATATGCTTGTTTCGAATTATCCATGTAAAGGTATAATCACTTGTTTGAATGGACTTGGTCCCTCTTGGTCTTTGATGTAAGACTACCCTTGTTTGTTGTTGAATAATCTATGTAATATTTGGAAATGTTTATTGGGTCACACGTATGCTTCCTTGATGTCTTGTCCAATTGCATGTCTTGATGCTTGGAGTCTACACGATATGAGATTTGTATGTAGTATCATTGTAGATGCTTATTATGTGAACAATACGAATGCTCTTAATAGTATGATAAAGAGTAAGTAAATCGATCATGATAAAGATTTTCGAAACATCAATTCTGCCTAGTTTTGAATGCGGTAATAGATTTAAATGTATTCAGAACCTTACAAGATTTTAAATGACTAATGTTGTATAATATTCTTGTGGAGTTAATGAATCAAAAGTGAGAAAGAAATTTTTTTGTTACCCTGCCTCGAGTTAGTTTGGAAGTATTATCTTTTGGTCACATGTTTCTTGTAAAATCTTGTGGTGACACCTTCGATTCCAGTTTTCTTCTAAACTAGGTTGAGGGTGTTACATAGGTAAACACTCTACCTTGCTAGTGATCATTGCTGCTGATCTAACTAATGATCAGGAGGAACGATTGTTGGAAATTCTAAGTAATCACAAGAAAGCGTTGGGGTGGACCTTGGCTGATATCCAAGGAATAAGCCCAACAATTTGTATGCACAAAATAATTTTGGAGGAATATCATGGCAAAACAATTGTAGGCTGGAGAAGATTGAATCCAAGCATGAATGAGGTAGTAAAAAATGAAATTATCAAGTGGTTGGATGCTAAGATAATCTATCCCATTTCCGATAGCTCGTGGGTTAGCCCGGTGCAATGTGTGCCAAAGAAAGGTGGCATGACCGTGGTTTAAAATAGCAAAGATAAATTGATTCCTTCCAGAACTGTTACCGGACGGAGAGTGTGCATGGACTATAGGAAGTTTAACAACGCCACAAGGACAGACCACTTTCCCCCGCCCTTTTATCAACTAGATGTTGGATAGGCTGGCAGGCAAAGCATACTATTACTTCCTAGACGGTTATTCAAGATATAGTCAGATTGTCATCGCTTCCGAATATTAGGAGAAAACCAAATTCACTTGTCCATATGGGACATTTTCCTTTCAAAGAATTCCCTTTGGACTGTGTAATGCGCCGACAACATTCCAACATTGCATCATGTCTATCTTTTCGAATATAATTGAAAATAACCTAGAAGTTTTCATAGACGACTTCTCGGTGTTCGGCAAGATATTTGAGGAATGCCTATAGAGTTTAGAGATTGTTTTGAAGAGATCTATAGAGACTAAATTGGTCTTGAATTGGGAGAAATGCAACTTCATGGTGAAGGAAGGCATAGTTCTCGGTTTTAGAGTAACCAAGAAAGGCCTGGAAGTTGACAAGGAAAAAGTGAAGGTAATCAAATATTTGCCACATCCTACAAGTGTAAAAGGTATCAGGAGTTTTTTAGGACATGCAGGTTTTTACCATCGTTTCATTAAAGATTTTCAAGAATTTCTATACCTTTATGCTTGCTTTTAGAACAAAATGCAACTTTTGTGTTTGATGATTCTTGTTTACGAGTGTTTCAGGAACTCAAAAACAAATTAATCAATGCCCCCATAGTTGTGGCACCGAATTGGAGCGAGCCCTTCGAGCTCATGTGTGATGCCAAAGACTATGCCGTTGGAGCTGTATTGGGCCAAAGGCATGGCAAGATTTTTCATGCCATATACTATGCTAGCTGGACATTGAGCGAAGTCCAACTCAACTACACAACAACCGAGAAGGAATTTCTCGCTGTTGTATTTGCATTTGTTATTTTCAGATCTTATTTAGTTGGTGATAAAGTTGTTGTGTATACAGATCACTCGGCATTGAAATTCCTATTAACAAAAATGGATGCCAAGCCCAGATTAATCCGTTGTACACTATTATTGCAAGAGTTTGATCGCGAGATTCAAGACAAGAAGGGGAGTGAGAACTTAGTTACTGACCATTTATCTCAGTTAGAACACCACCTTGAGGAAGGAAGAGTCGCTGCCATTAGAGATGAATTCCCCGATGAACACCTACTTACAATTAGTTCTATACCATGGTATGCTAGCATGAGATGTGCGACAGTACTATTAGGATGAGCCCATTCTGTTTAAACACTGTACTGACCAAGTAATTTGCTGATGCCTACCAGAAGAGGAGTAGCACAACATTTTATAGTTATGCCATGTAGCACCGTATGGAGGATACTTTGCTGGAATGAAGACTACTGCCAAGGTATTTCAGTCTGGATTCTTTTGGCCTACGCTGTTTAAAGACGCTCATTACTTTGCCAAGTCCTGTGATCGATGTCAACGGACGAGTAACATCTATAGTAGACATCAATTGTCTCTCTAGAATATCATGCCAGTAGAGTTGTTTAATGTATGGGGAATAGACTTCATGGGTCCATTTACCCCATCATTCGAGAACCTGTATATCCTTGTAGCTGTAGACTACATTTCAAAATGGGTAGAGGTAGTAGCTTTACCAACAAACGATGCCAAGACTGTTGCCAAGTTCTTGTATAAGCATATATCACTAGATTCGGTGCTCTCAGAGCCATCATTCATGATGAAGGTACGCATTTTAAGTGTAATTTCACCTCTAAAGCTCTGCGAAGGTACATAATCTAGCAACGTATAGCCACAGGTAGTCAAGTAGAATTATCAAATAAGGAGATCAAGAATATTCTGGAGAAGACTATGAATCCATCGAGGAAGGACTGGTCCTTGAGACTGGATGATTCCTTTTGGACTTACAGTACATCCTTTAAGACTCTTTTGGGAACATCCCCATTCAGGCTCATTTTTGAAAAAATATGCCATTTACTAGTGGAATTGGAACATCGAGCATACTGGCAATCAAAACGCTTGACATGGAATGGAGAGTTGCTGGTAAGAAGAGGCTATTAGATTTGAACGAGTTTGAGGAATTCAAAGCAAAAGCCTACGAGAATGCCAGAATCTACAAGGAAAGAACAAAATAATGGCATGACAACTTAATATTGCCAAGGCACTTTGAGGTAGGTCAACATGTTTTATTATTTAACTCAAGGCTAAAGTTGTTCCCAGGAAAGATTAAGTCTAGATCTTTGAAGTTGTGAAGCCATAAGCTCATAGAGCAGTAGATATCAAAGATTTGAAAATGATAACATTTTTCAAGGTGAACGGCCAACAATTGAAATACTATTGGGAAGGTACTCAAAAGGATGCCAATGAGGTTGTGCTCCTGGTAAGGACTCCGTAAACATCATCTTCATTGTATGATTTTTGTATATAGTAAGATAGATGTTTTTCTTTTTCAGCATTATATTTGTTTATTTTCTTTCTTTTTTTTGTGACACCCTATTCCTGGTCCGGTAGGAATCTGGGTCAGAAAGCGTTACTGGTAAGCAATATGGTGATCGGACCAACAATTATGAAGATGTATACAATGAACATGCGTAAGTTTGTAAATAGAGCAATACGATACTCATTTATAATCAATAAGATTTACCTAATTTAGGATCTGTGGCCAATTAATAACTTATTAAGGTTTAGGGATTAAATTGTAAAATTCATAAATCACAAGGACTTATTAAAACTAAGGTTAATCATACGAAATTCAATACCTAAACATCTTGCGTACCAAATTTTATCATGATCAGAGTTCATTTGGGTTCCCAATTATGCCTTATAAGAATTCAGTGATCAAATTACAACTTTTGAAACCTTTTAGAACATTTTTTCAACCAACTTACCTACTACCGTAGCGATACTTGAAGAGGTCATATCAGTACACCTATGTCATGGTCGTTAAATCAGTTATACAGATTAAGAGTTGTACCAGTATGGGTTCGACCAAATTGGTACGCTATGCAGGAACAATTTCCAGGACCGACCAGCCGTACTAAAATGGCTAAAGCCGTATCGGTACGCATGGTCAACATTTAAAAGGTCAACTATCAGGATCGATACAATGTCGATACGATTCTATAGTACTTTTCCAATAGGTAAAACCTATACCGATATGCCTAGATGTGTATCGATACACAGCTATGCAGGAATTCATGTGCTAAGCCTCGTACCAATACGCCCTAAAGCATATCGATTCCCCAACGTTAAACTTGACCAAATATGCAAGGTCGTACCGATACGCCACCACCCGTATCTGTACGAAAAGGCCTGTAATGATAGATTTTATCTGGTTTTTAAACAAATTAGGGGCCTTCACCTTATCCAATTAATACCAAATTTTACAAGCAAGTTTTTAGCCTCTTAATATAAGCACATGCCAAAATTCATATCATTTAGAATCCATTTACATGATTTCACATATTAGGGCCATTTAGTCTATTGTTAACACTTTTATCAACATACAACATGTTCTATTTCATATTTAACCTCTTTCAACATGGTGAGCATCTTGTACACACAAAATAGGGATAAACTAGCATGTCTAGACCCTATGCCACCTTGCTAGGAGTTTAAGGACAAAGTTTACATAACATGCAACTTGGTGACTTGCTTCAAAAACGCCTTTGCTCCGATCCTTGATTCGACTAACTTTTAACATGAAAATGCATGGAAATGAGATGCATTAGGCTTACTTAGCCTAGTGAGGTAGTCAACAATATCAATAGGTGTTTCAACAATATCATGAACATGTATAACAATGTAAGTGCATCGCAAACCGTGTTTTAACAATACTTGAAATACTTGTTTATTTTCCTTAGATCGACATGTAATGTGGATACGCGAATTCCCAACCAACATCGCCAACAATAAATGGTCAATATCTTTCAACATCGCCAATAAGACCAACTCTAACACATCCCGCCAACATTGCCAAATAGAGCCTTAGCTCAAGGACCGTAGTCCACTCCGTACCAATGAGCTCATGAATTCTATGGCATGCTAATTGTATCCCATACCCATTCGTATCCAAGGATTCTATACTTAGGCCAATATCAATAACAATAACAATATCGACAACAATAACAATAACGGTAGTCATGACAACATCGATATGGTATGATCAATGTGGCCTTCTTCAATGTTTTAATGTTCTCAATAATGTTGCAATGACTCAATAGTTAACTTGACAATGTAATAAGCTTACCAAAGCTTACCAAGGCTACCTTTAACATGGTTTTCTTATTTTCATACCTTGATCAATGATGATGATGCAATAAATCAATATTAATGAATTCAGGAAGGCACTTAGCCAATCCCTAGACTCTGACTACACTCACCGATATTTTTGAGGCTTTCAAGGCTCCCAGATGACATCTCCTTTATTCTTGAGCTTGGTAGAATTAGAAGGATTTGGTGATTCTTCACCTTGATTTTCTTGAGCTATAGAGAAATAGAAATTACAAGGATTTCAATATCTATAATAAATTCGTAGCAACTTAATAGCTATGAAAAGCAATAACAAATAGGCTATGATATCCCTAGAGAATTTCTAGGGTTCCTTAATTCTTAAACTTGGAATTAAACATGGATTTGGTCATGGAATCGATGAATCGATGGAGGGCTTTTGCTTATCCGTTCGATAGCAATACTATAGCATAAAGAAATTGATCAAAAGTAAAGCTTGAATAACTCTTCAATGGAGGTGCTTGCTTAGCTAAGGCTAGAAGAAGAAGATGATGATAGAGTGATGCTTGCTTGCAGTTTTACCGGCTAAGTTTCTTTCTTCTTTTTCATTACTATCTTAGTGGTTTAAGATTTCCTTAGGGTGAAGCAACTCCATCCCAAAAGCCCACGTATATGATGGCTAATATTGAGGAGGGGATATTCGCAAGGTTAGTCCTTGGACTCTTCATTCCTTATACTTTTGTCCCCTAACTTTCAATTTTCTCAATTTGGTCACTAAAACAGTTTTCAAATTTTGCAATAAGGTCCTTTAACCATATCAATACTTAATTGGAATTCAATATTTCAATAATTGACCACTTGGTCAAAAGTCAATACTGTAATTTGACTTTTCGGTGTAAAATTTTTGGTTGCCAGAATTCAATTTCAACTAGGCCTCGCTTTAGGGTGTTACAACTCTCCTCCTTAAAAAAATTTGTCCTCAATTTTTACCTAAACTGAAAAGATGTGGATATTGATTTCTCATGGTCTCTTCCGGTTCCCATGTAGCTTCTTCAACTTTATGACTTCTCCACAACACTTTAACTAATGGAACATTTTTTGGTTCAAAGTCTCTTGACTTCCCTTGCTAAAACTTGCATAGGTTATTCTTTACACGTCCGATTTGGTTGAAGTTCTATTGATTCAGGCTCAACAATATGAGATGGATCAGATCTATACTTACGAAGCATCAATACATGGAATACATCATGAATCTTGTTCAACTCTTAAGGCAAAGCTAATCGGTAAGCCACATGACCAATTTTTTCAGTCACTTTAAAAGGTCCAATAAATCAGGGACTTAGCTTACTCTTTTTACCAAAACGGAGAATCTTCTTCCATGGGGAGACTTTTAATAAAACCTTCTCACCAATTTCACACTGTATATCTCTCCTCTTAATACCAGCATAGGCTTTTTGTTGGTCAAAGGCAGCCTTTAAATGGTCGTTAATGATAGTAACCGTTCTTCAGTTTCTCGAAGTAAGCCAGGGCCCAACATCTTGGTTTCACCTAGTTCAGACCAACATAACGGTGTCCTACATTTTCTGCCTTACAATACTTTATACGGTGCCATTTCGATGGAGGATTGATGACTGTTGTTGTAAGCAAACTCGAAGAGAGGTAGGGACCTCTCCCAAGTCCCTTCAAAATCAATAACACATGTACGGAGCGTGTCTTCCAATATCTAAATTACCCTTTCTGATTGGCCATCAGAATGAGGGTGAAAGGCTATACTAAGATTGAATCCAGTGCCTAGAGCTCCTTGCAATGATTTTCAGAATCATGAAGTAATACGGGGGTGTCGATCAAAGATAATTGACTTGGGCACTCCGTGGAGTCTGATTACTTCCTTGATGTATAAGTCAGCTAACTTAGGAAGACCGTAGTCCATTCTGATAGGTAAAAATGAGTTGACTTGGTAAAACAGTCAACAATAACCCAGATCGCATCATGCTTAGCTAGAGTCAATGGTAAGCCACTAACAAAGTCCATGGTTATTCTTTCCCACTTCCATTGAGAAAGCTCAATGGGTTGCAATAATCCCGTGGGGACACGATGCTCAGCCTTGACTCGCTGGCACGTGAGACACCTGTATACAAACTCTGTAATATCCTTCTTCATACCAGGCCACCAATATAATTTTTGAAGGTCCTTACACATCTTCACCGACCTTGGATGAACTAAAAAAGAGCTACAATGAGCTTTCTTGAGAATATCATCATAGAGGGGTTCATCATTTGGTGCACTATCACGAAAATACAAGAGTCCTTTGAAGTTAAACTTGAAGTCAGGATCAAGATTACTTTGAAGTTTAGAAATAATGGCTTGCAAATCGGAGTCTTGATCTTGTAATGATTTGATTCTCAATATAATGGTGGATTGAACTTGAAGTTCAGCTAATATAGGTCGATGTTTCCACAACTTGAAATAAGCATCGATAGCTCAAGGAGATACAATGCAATAACGATATTATAAAATTTTGATACAATTTTCAATACTTGAGATTCTATATTCAATATTGATACTTACCAGGCGAAGGTTTGCGGCTGGGTGCATTAACAACAACATTGGCCTTGCCCGGGTGATAATCAATAACAAGATCGTAGTCTTTGAGAAGTTCCATCCATCTCCTTTGTGAAGGTTAAACTTATTTTGGGTTAACAAATATTTAAGGCTTTTGTGATCGGTATACAGTAGCATTTTTCTCTAGAGATAATGCCTCCAAATTTTAAGGTAAAAACAACCGCAGCCAATTCAGGATCATGGGTAGGGTAGTTAATGCGGCTTAAGTTGTCTTGAGGCATACGCAACAACCTTGCTTTCTTGCATCAAAACATATCTCAATCCCTGATGTGATGCATCACTATATACGGTATAGTCTTTTCCAAACTCAGGTTGGGTTAGGACCGGTGCATGGGTCAACACTTGCTTAAGCTGATCAAAACTACGTTGTTGTTTCTCACTCCATTCAAATGTAATATCCTTTTGTAGAAGTTTGGTTAACGATGCTGCTAATATAGAAAATCCGTTAACGAATCTTCTATAATAACCAGCTAGACCGAGAAAACTACGAACTTCACCAACATACTTTAGTGGCCTCTATTCTACTATAGCTTGGATATTTTTGGATCTACTTGAATACCTTCAGCAAAATTGCATGTCCCAGAAATGAAACTTGAGTGAGCCAGAGCTACAGTTACTAAGCTTGGCATATAACTGCTTCTCCCGAAGGGTTTGGAGCACAACGTGAAGATGGTCACGATGCTCAACTTGATTTTTAGAATAAATCAATATATCATCTATAAACACCACTACAAAAACTTGTCAAGGTAGGGTCTAAAAACCCGGTTCATAAGATCCATAAAGGCAGCCGATGCATTGGTTAGTCCAAAGGGCATAATCAAGAATTCGTAGTGACCATACCTTGTACGGAAGGCTGGCTTAGGCACATCATATTCTTTAATTCTCATTTGATAGTACCCAAACCTTAGGTTAACTTTAGAAAAGACGGTTGCATCTTTAAGCTGATCAAATTGGTTATCAATTCTTGGTAAAGGATATTTATTCTTGATGGTAAGCTTATTTAGCTATCAGTAATCAATGAAAAGGCGCATAGATCCATCATTCTTCTTGAAAAAAAGAACCGGAGCTCCCAGGGTAAGGAACTCATTCGAATGAAACTTTTATCTAATAGGTCTTGAATCTGTATCTTAAGCTCGTTAAGTTCAACTGATGCCATTCGATAAGGTGCAATGGAAACAAGAGTGGTTCTAGGTTGCACTTCAACCCCAAATTCAACTTCACGAGTGGGTGGTAGACCCAAAAGCTCATCGAGAAAAATATTAGGAAACTCTTGTGCAGTATATATACCTTGCAACTGAGGTTCTTCCTTGCTTGCAGCAACATATAACAATGATCTCTTGCCTCTAGAGTCCATGAGAGTTACACTCTCATTACCAAGACCTCTAAGTTACAATTTCTTCTTCAAACACTCCACCCAAGCTTGATGCTCTCAGAGCCAATCAAGCCCCAAAATTACATCAAACTCATGAATAAGGAGGGCCAAAAAAGGTGTCCCTTGTATCACGAGGGGATAATTTTTACATACTAACCCAACTACAACGCTATCCCCTAAGGGGTTGGTTACGGTGATTTTGGAGGCTTTGAGTTCAGATGTCAACTTAAATATTTTAATCAACATAGCACTTATAAAAGAATGAGTGGATCCATGATCAATCATTGCATAAACTGGGTGAGCATGTAGTTTAATAGTACCTGCTATAATGTATGGATCCTCATCCCCCTCTTTGCTCTTTATGTGATACACGTGAACTGGAGCTTTAGACACTTGTTGGTTAGGAGTTCTTGTAGAGCCACTAGGTCTCCCTGAAGCTCTCGATGCAGCTTGTTTCTACCCCTTACACTTGAAAGACTGAGTAGGGGACGCATGAATTACCGGTGTAGAAGACTTGGAAACATTCATTGGACAATCTTTGATGTAGTGACCTTGCTCACAACAAAAGAAACATGCCCTGGATTGTCTATGACACTGCCCCGTAGGATGTCTTCTTTGACAAAAATTACAAACAGGGTACTAAGAATGTCAGCCTGAACCTCTGGTACTCTCATCGGAGGTTGTTCTCGCAGCAGATTAAGATATGGTTTGCGGCTTAGAAAAATTGCCTGATCGAAAAGATTGTTGATGATATTGTTGCTTGAATCCCTATTGTTTTCTTTTCTTATTTGGAAAAGGTGGATGAGAATCATCTCGAGGTCTCTTCTCAGATCGCGCCAGCCCACTAAACCTCTATAACCTCTGAGCAGCTTCAGTAGAGATCGCTCGATTCACAGGCTCTTGGAAATCTGTGATTCCCAAAGCAGTGAATATGGGTTGAAGTTCATCACTTAACCCAACTACAAACATTCTTCATTTCTCTTCTTCTTTCTTGATATACTCAGCCCCGTGCTTGCAGAAGTCGTGTATGTACTACTTTATTGGCCTTTCATCTTTCTTAAGGTGTAGGAAAATATCCCACCTTTTAGGTAGATAGTATTCACTGATGTACTTCTTCTTGAAGTCACACAGGAAAAACTCCCTGGTTACAACTTTCTCGGGAGTGGTAAGTATTGTGGTTTCCCACCAATGCAAAGCCTCTTTTGCCAACAAGGCTAAGGCATACTCGAGCTTATTTTTATCTAAGCACTGTAACTGCTTAGTCAGAATTTTTATCATGCTATCCAGCCAATATTCTACAGCTTCAGGATCCTCACCAGCCTTACCTGTAAAGTAGTGCCTCGGTGTTGAGCTAATTTATCGATAGGGGCTCTACTTACAAAAGTAGCAGCTACAGAGGATTGTGCAGACTACTCGGACTTAAGAGTAGCCATAAACTGCTTAAACATCTCAGTCGTGTTCTTGTAACATTTGAATTGGGCAGTTTGTAATACAGGTTCAGGATTCAATCGTTCTTTTGGAGGAATTTGTGAATTGGGAGGGTTCTCCCCTTTTCTCCTCGCCACTTATCGAGGAGCCAACGATATGCTCAACTTCTTTATGAGCTTTATCAGAGTCAGACATCATATACTATAAAAGAAAAAGGATCGGATTAACAACAAGTCACAAAATAGATATTTACAAACTCCTAGGTGGCATATACAATGCAATAACAATACAATAGACTTCAGTTTAATCCTAGAATCGACTAAACTCTAGCTCTGATACCACAAATGTAACACCCTCTTCCCGGTCCGATAGGAATCCAGGTCAGAAAGCATTACCGATAAGCAATACGATGATCGAACCAACAATTACAAAGATGTATACAATGAACATGCGTAAGTTTATATATAGAGCAACACAATACTCATTTATAATCAATAAGATTTACCTAATTTAGGATATGTGGCCAATTAATAACTTATTAAGGTTTAGGGATTAAATTGTAAAATTCATAAATCACAAGGACTTATTAAAACTAAGGTTAATCATATGAAATTCAATACCTAAACATCTTGCGTACCAAATTTTATCATGATCGAGTTCATTTGGGTTCCCAATTATGCCTTATAAAAATTGAATGATCAAATTACAACTTTTGAAACCTTTTAGAACATTTTTTCAACCAACTTACCTACTACCGTAGCGATACACAAAGAGGTCATATCAGTACACCTATGTCATGGTCGTTAAATCAGTTATACAGATTAAGAGTTGTACCAGTATGGGTTCGACCAAATTGGTACGCTATGCAGGAACAATTTCCAGGACCGACCAGCCGTACTAAAATGGCTAAAGCCGTATCGGTACGCATGGTCAACATTTAAAAGGTCAACTATCAGGATCGATACAATGTCGATACGATTCTATAGTACTTTTCCAATAGGTAAAACCTATACCGATATGCCTAGATGTGTATCGATACACAGCTATGCAGGAATTCATGTGCTAAGCCTCGTACCAATACGCCCTAAAGCATATCGATTCCCCAACGTTAAACTTGACCAAATATGCAAGGTCGTACCGATACGCCACCACCCGTATCTGTACGAAAAGGCCTGTAATGATAGATTTTATCTGGTTTTTAAACAAATTAGGGGCCTTCACCTTATCCAATTAATACCAAATTTTACAAGCAAGTTTTTAGCCTCTTAATATAAGCACATGCCAAAATTCATATCATTTAGAATCCATTTACATGATTTCACATATTAGGGCCATTTAGTCTATTGTTAACACTTTTATCAACATACAACATGTTCTATTTCATATTTAACCTCTTTCAACATGGTGAGCATCTTGTACACACAAAATAGGGATAAACTAGCATGTCTAGACCCTATGCCACCTTGCTAGGAGTTTAAGGACAAAGTTTACATAACATGCAACTTGGTGACTTGCTTCAAAAACGCCTTTGCTCCGATCCTTGATTCGACTAACTTTTAACATGAAAATGCATGGAAATGAGATGCATTAGGCTTACTTAGCCTAGTGAGGTAGTCAACAATATCAATAGGTGTTTCAACAATATCATGAACATGTATAACAATGTAAGTGCATCTCAAACCATGTTTTAACAATACTTGAAATACTTGTTTATTTTCCTTAGATCGACATGTAATGTGGATACGCGAATTCCCAACCAACATCGCCAACAATAAATGGTCAATATCTTTCAACATCGCCAATAAGACCAACTCTAACACATCCCGCCAACATTGCCAAATAGAGCCTTAGCTCAAGGACCGTAGTCCACTCCGTACCAATGAGCTCATGAATTCTATGGCATGCTAATTGTATCCCATACCCATTCGTATCCAAGGATTCTATACTTAGGCCAATATCAATAACAATAACAATATCGACAACAATAACAATAACGGTAGTCATGACAACATCGATATGGTATGATCAATGTGGCCTTCTTCAATGTTTTAATGTTCTCAATAATGTTGCAATGACTCAATAGTTAACTTGACAATGTAATAAGCTTACCAAAGCTTACCAAGGCTACCTTTAACATGGTTTTTTATTTTCATACCTTGATCAATGATGATGATGCAATAAATCAATATTAATGAATTCAGAAGGCACTTAGCCAATCCCTAGACTCGACTACACTCACCGATATTTTTGAGGCTTTCAAGGCTCCCGGATGACATCTCCTTTATTCTTGAGCTTGGTAGAATTAGAAGGATTTGGTGATTCTTCACCTTGATTTTCTTGAGCTATAGAGAAATAGAAATTACAAGGATTTCAATATCTATAATAAATTCATAGCAACTTAATAGCTATGAAAAGCAATAACAAATAGGCTATGATATCCCTAGAGAATTTCTAGGGTTCCTTAATTCTTAAACTTGGAATTAAACATGGATTTGGTCATGGAATCGATGAATCGATGGAGGGCTTTTGCTTATCCGTTCGATAGCAATACTATAGCATAAAGAAATTGATCAAAAGTAAAGCTTGAATAACTCTTCAATGGAGGTGCTTTGCTTAGCTAAGGCTAGAAGAAGAAGATGATGATAGAGTGATGCTTGCTTGCGCTTTTACCATGTAAGTTTCTTTCTTCTTTTCATTACTATCTTAGTGGTTTAAGATTTCCTTAGGGTGAAGCAACTCCATCCCAAAAGCCCACGTATATGATGGCTAATATTGAGGAGGGGATATTCGCAAGGTTAGTCCTTGGACTCTTCATTCCTTATACTTTTGTCCCCTAACTTTCAATTTTCTCAATTTGGTCACTAAAACAGTTTTCAAATTTTGCAATAAGGTCCTTTAACCATATCAATACTTAATTGGAATTCAATATTTCAATAATTGACCACTTGGTCAAAAGTCAATACTGTAATTTGACTTTTCGGTGTAAAATTTTTGGTTGCCAGAATTCAATTTCAACTAGGCCTCGCTTTAGGGTGTTACAACTCTCCCTCCTTAAAAAAATTTGTCCTCGAATTTTTACCTAAACTGAAAAGATGTGGATATTGATTTCTCATGGTCTCTTCCGGTTCCCATGTAGCTTCTTCAACTTTATGACTTCTCCACAACACTTTAACTAATGGAACATTTTTTGGTTCAAAGTCTCTTGACTTCCCTTGCTAAAACTTGCATAGGTTATTCTTTACACGTCCGATTTGGTTGAAGTTCTATTGATTCAGGCTCAACAATATGAGATGGATCAGATCTATACTTACGAAGCATCAATACATGGAATACATCATGAATCTTGTTCAACTCTTAAGGCAAAGCTAATCGGTAAGCCACATGACCAATTTTTTCAGTCACTTTAAAAGGTCCAATAAATCAGGGACTTAGCTTACTCTTTTTACCAAAACGGAGAATCTTCTTCCATGGGGAGACTTTTAATAAAACCTTCTCACCAATTTCACACTGTATATCTCTCCTCTTAATACCAGCATAGGCTTTTTGTTGGTCAAAGGCAGCCTTTAAATGGTCAGTTAATGATAGTAACCGTTCTTCGATTTCGAAGTAAGCCAGGGGCCCAACATCTTGGTTTCACCTAGTTCAGACCAACATAACGGTGTCCTACATTTTCTGCCTTACAATACTTTATACGGTGCCATTTCGATGGAGGATTGATGACTGTTGTTGTAAGCAAACTCGAAGAGAGGTAGGGACCTCTCCCAAGTCCCTTCAAAATCAATAACACATGTACGGAGCGTGTCTTCCAATATCTAAATTACCCTTTCTGATTGGCCATCAGAATGAGGGTGAAAGGCTATACTAAGATTGAATCCAGTGCCTAGAGCTCCTTGCAATGATTTTCAGAATCATGAAGTAATACGGGGGTGTCGATCAAAGATAATTGACTTGGGCACTCCGTGGAGTCTGATTACTTCCTTGATGTATAAGTCAGCTAACTTAGGAAGACCGTAGTCCATTCTGATAGGTAAAAATGAGTTGACTTGGTAAAACAAATAACAATAACCCGCATCGCATCATGCTTAGCTAGAGTCAATGGTAAGCCACTAACAAAGTCCATGGTTATTCTTTTCCCACTTCCATTGAGAAAGCTCAATGGGTTGCAATAATCCCGTGGGGACACGATGCTCAGCCTTGACTCACCGGGCACGTGAGACACCAGATACAAACTCTGAATATCCTTCTTCATACCAGGCCACCAATATAATTTTTGAAGGTCCTTACACATCTTCACCGACCTTGGATGAACTAAAAAAGAGCTACAATGAGCTTTCTTGAGAATATCATCATAGAGGGGTTCATCATTTGGTGCACTATCACGAAAATACAAGAGTCCTTTGAAGTTAAACTTGAAGTCAGGATCAAGATTACTTTGAAGTTTAGAAATAATGGCTTGCAAATCGGAGTCTTGATCTTGTAATGATTTGATTCTCAATATAATGGTGGATTGAACTTGAAGTTCAGCTAATATAGGTCGATGTTTCCACAACTTGAAATAAGCATCGATAGCTCAAGGAGATACAATGCAATAACGATATTATAAAATTTTGATACAATTTTCAATACTTGAGATTCTATATTCAATATTGATACTTACCAGGCGAAGGTTTGCGGCTGGGTGCATTAACAACAACATTGGCCTTGCCCGGGTGATAATCAATAACAAGATCGTAGTCTTTGAGAAGTTCCATCCATCTCCTTTGACGAAGGTTAAACTTATTTTGGGTTAACAAATATTTAAGGCTTTTGTGATCGGTATACAGGTAGCATTTTTCTCTGTAGAGATAATGCCTCCAAATTTTTAAGGTAAAAACAACCGCAGCCAATTCAGGATCATGGGTAGGGTAGTTAATGCGGCTTAAGTTGTCTTGAGGCATACGCAACAACCTTGCTTTCTTGCATCAAAACATATCTCAATCCCTGATGTGATGCATCACTATATACGGTATAGTCTTTTCCAAACTCAGGTTGGGTTAGGACCGGTGCATGGGTCAACACTTGCTTAAGCTGATCAAAACTACGTTGTTGTTTCTCAGTCCATTCAAATGTAATATCCTTTTGTAGAAGTTTGGTTAACGATGCTGCTAATATAGAAAATCCGTTAACGAATCTTCTATAATAACCAGCTAGACCGAGAAAACTACGAACTTCACCAACATACTTTAGTGGCCTCTATTCTACTATAGCTTGGATATTTTTTGGATCTACTTGAATACCTTCAGCAAAATTGCATGTCCCAGAAATGAAACTTGAGTGAGCCAGAGCTACAGTTACTAAGCTTGGCATATAACTGCTTCTCCCGAAGGGTTTGGAGCACAACGTGAAGATGGTCACGATGCTCAACTTGATTTTTAGAATAAATCAATATATCATCTATAAACACCACTACAAACTTGTCAAGGTAGGGTCTAAAAACCCGGTTCATAAGATCCATAAAGGCAGCCGATGCATTGGTTAGTCCAAAGGGCATAATCAAGAATTCGTAGTGACCATACCTTGTACGGAAGGCTGGCTTAGGCACATCATATTCTTTAATTCTCATTTGATAGTACCCAAACCTTAGGTTAACTTTAGAAAAGACGGTTGCATCTTTAAGCTGATCAAATTGGTTATCAATTCTTGGTAAAGGATATTTATTCTTGATGGTAAGCTTATTTAGCTATCAGTAATCAATGAAAAGGCGCATAGATCCATCATTCTTCTTGAAAAAAAACCGGAGCTCCTGGGGTAAGGAACTCATTCGAATGAAACTTTTATCTAATAGGTCTTGAATCTGTATCTTAAGCTCGTTAAGTTCAACTGATGCCATTCGATAAGGTGCAATGGAAACAAGAGTGGTTCTAGGTTGCACTTCAACCCCAAATTCAACTTCACGAGTGGGTGGTAGACCCAAAAGCTCATCGAGAAAAATATTAGGAAACTCTTGTGCAGTATATATACCTTGCAACTGAGGTTCTTCCTTGCTTGCAGCAACATATAACAATGATCTCTTGCCTCTAGAGTCCATGAGAGTTACACTCTCATTACCAAGACCTCTAAGTTACAATTTCTTCTTCAAACACTCCACCCAAGCTTGATGCTCTCAGAGCCAATCAAGCCCCAAAATTACATCAAACTCATGAATAAGGAGGGCCAAAAAAGGTGTCCCTTGTATCACGAGGGGATAATTTTTACATACTAACCCAACTACAACGCTATCCCCTAAGGGGTTGGTTACGGTGATTTTGGAGGCTTTGAGTTCAGATGTCAACTTAAATATTTTAATCAACATAGCACTTATAAAAGAATGAGTGGATCCATGATCAATCATTGCATAAACTGGGTGAGCATGTAGTTTAATAGTACCTGCTATAATGTATGGATCCTCATCCCCCTCTTTGCTCTTTATGTGATACACGTGAACTGGAGCTTTAGACACTTGTTGGTTAGGAGTTCTTGTAGAGCCACTAGGTCTCCCCGAAGCTCTCGATGCAGCTTGTTTCTACCCCTTACACTTGAAAGACTGAGTAGGGGACGCATGAATTACCGGTGTAGAAGACTTGGAAACATTCATTGGACAATCTTTGATGTAGTGACCTTGCTCACAACAAAAGAAACATGCCCTGGATTGTCTATGACACTGCCCCGTAGGATGTCTTCTTTGACAAAAATTACAAACAGGGTACTAAGAATGTCAGCCTGAACCTCTGGTACTCTCATCGGAGGTTGTTCTCGCAGCAGATTAAGATATGGTTTGCGGCTTAGAAAAATTGCCTGATCGAAAAGATTGTTGATGATATTGTTGCTTGAATCCCTATTGTTTTCTTTTCTTATTTGGAAAAGGTGGATGAGAATCATCTCGAGGTCTCTTCTCAGATCGCGCCAGCCCACTAAACCTCTATAACCTCTGAGCAGCTTCAGTAGAGATCGCTCGATTCACAGGCTCTTGGAAATCTGTGATTCCCAAAGCAGTGAATATGGGTTGAAGTTCATCACTTAACCCAACTACAAACATTCTTCATTTCTCTTCTTCTTTCTTGATATACTCAGCCCCGTGCTTGCAGAAGTCGTGTATGTACTACTTTATTGGCCTTTCATCTTTCTTAAGGTGTAGGAAAATATCCCACCTTTTAGGTAGATAGTATTCACTGATGTACTTCTTCTTGAAGTCACACAGGAAAAACTCCCTGGTTACAACTTTCTCGGGAGTGGTAAGTATTGTGGTTTCCCACCAATGCAAAGCCTCTTTTGCCAACAAGGCTAAGGCATACTCGAGCTTATTTTTATCTAAGCACTGTAACTGCTTAGTCAGAATTTTTATCATGCTATCCAGCCAATATTCTACAGCTTCAGGATCCTCACCAGCCTTACCTGTAAAGTAGTGCCTCGGTGTTGAGCTAATTTATCGATAGGGGCTCTACTTACAAAAGTAGCAGCTACAGAGGATTGTGCAGACTACTCGGACTTAAGAGTAGCCATAAACTGCTTAAACATCTCAGTCGTGTTCTTGTAACATTTGAATTGGGCAGTTTGTAATCTGAGTTCGAGGATTCAATCGTTCTTTTGGAGGAATTTGTGAATTGGGAGGGTTCTCCCCTTTTCTCCTCGCCACTTATCGAGGAGCCAACGATATGCTCAACTTCTTTATGAGCTTTATCAGAGTCAGACATCATATACTATAAAAGAAAAAGGATCGGATTAACAACAAGTCACAAAATAGATATTTACAAACTCCTAGGTGGCATATACAATGCAATAACAATACAATAGACTTCAGTTTAATCCTAGAATCGACTAAACTCTAGCTCTGATACCACAAATGTAACACCCTCTTCCCGGTCCGATAGGAATCCAGGTCAGAAAGCATTACCGATAAGCAATACGATGATCGAACCAACAATTACAAAGATGTATACAATGAACATGCGTAAGTTTATATATAGAGCAACACAATACTCATTTATAATCAATAAGATTTACCCAATTTAGGATATGTGGCCAATTAATAACTTATTAAGGTTTAGGGACTAAATTGTAAAATTCATAAAACACGGGGATTTATCAAAACTAAGGTTAATCATATGAAATTCAATACTTAAACATCTTGCGTACCAAATTTTATCATGATCAGAGTTCATTTGGGTCCCCAATTATGCCTGATAAAAATTGAATGATCAAAATACAACTTCTGAAACCTTTTAGAACATTCTTTCATCCAACTTACCTACTATCGTACCGATACACAAAGAGGTCGTATCAGTACGCCTCTGTCATGGTCGTTAAATTAGTTATACAGATTAAGAGCCGTACTGGTTCAACCGTATCGGTATGCTATGCAGGAATGGTTTCCAAGACTGACCAGCCGTACCGAAATGCCTAAAGCCATATCGCTAAGCATGGTCAACAGTTAAAAGGTCAACTATCAGGAATGATACAGTATTGATACGATGCTATAGTACTTTTTCCAGTGGCTAATACTTGTACTGATACGCCTAGATGCGTATCGATATGCATGTATGTAGGAATTCCAGTGGCTAAGCCCCGTATCAATATACCCTAAAGCATATTGATACCCCAACGTTAAACTTGACAAATATGCAATGCCGTACCATTATGCTTCCACCCGTATCGGTACGACTAGGCTTGTAATGATAGATTTTTTCTGGTTTTTAATCAAATTAGGGGTATTAACCTTATCTAATTATTACCAAATTTTACAGGCAAGTTTTTAGCCTCTTAATCTAAGAACATGTCAAAATTCATATCATTTAGAATACATTTACCATGATTTCACATATTAGGGCCATTTAGTCCATTGTTAACACTTTTATCAACATACAACATGTTCTATTTCATATTTAACCTCTTTTAACATGGTGAACATCTCATACACACAAAATGGGGCTAAACTAGCATGTCTAAACCCTATGCCACCTTGCTAGGAGTTTAAGGACAAAGTTTACATTACATGAAACTTGATGAGTTGCTTCAAAAAAGCCCTTGCTATGACCCTCGATTCGACTAACTTTTAACCTGAAAATGCATGGAAATGCATTAGGCTTGCTTAGCCTAGTGAGGTAGTCAACAATATCAATAGGTATTTCAACAATATCATGAACATGTACAACAATGTAAGTGCATCTCAAACCATGTCTTCACAATAATTGCAATACTTGTTTATTTTCCTTGGATCGACATGTAATATGGATACACGAATTCCCAACCAACATTCCCAACAATAAATGGTCATTATCGTCCAACATCGCCAATAAGACCAACACTAACACATTCTGCCAACATCGCCAAATAGAGCCTTAGCTCAAGAACCGTAATCCACTCCGTACCAATAAGCTCATGAATTCTATGGCATGCCAATTGTATTCATATCCAAGGATTCTATACTTAGGCCAATATCAATAATAATAACAATAACAATAGCAATAGCAGTAGTCATGACAACATCAACGTGGTATGATCAATATGGCCTTCCTCAATGTTTTAGTGTTGTCAATAACGATGCAATGACTCAATAATTAACTTGACAATGTAATAAGCTTACCAATGTTATCTTTAACATGGTTTTTTTATGTTCATACCTTGATCAAGGACGATGATGCAATAAATTAATATCGATGAATTCAGGAAGGCACTTAGCCAATCCCTAGACTCCGGCTACACTCACTGATATTTCCGAGGCTTTCAAGGCTCCTGGATGACAACTCCTTTATCTTTGAGCTTGGTAGAATTGGAAGGATTTGGTGATTCTTCACCTTGATTTTCTTGAGCTATAGAGAAATAGAAATTACAAGGATTTCAATATCGATAATAAATTCATAGCAAATTAAGAGATATGAAAAGCAATAACAAATAGGCTATGATATCCCTAGAGAATTTCTAGGGTTCCTTAATTCTTAAGCTTGGAATTAAACATGGATTTGGTCATGGAATCGATGAATCAATGAAGGGCTTTTCCTTACCCATTCGATAGCAATACTATAGCATAAAGAAATTGAAGAAAACTAAATCTTGAATAACTCTTCAATGGAGGTGTTTGCTTAGCTAAGGCTATAATAAGAAGATGAAGATAGAGTGATGCTTGCTTGAAGTTTTACCATGTAAGTTTCTTTCTTATTTTTCTTTACTATCTTAGTGGTTTAAGATTTCCTTAAGGTGAAGCGACACCATCCCAAAAGCCAATTAGACGATGACTAATATTGAAGAGGGGCTAATCACAAGGTTAGTTCCTCAACTCTTCATTCCATATAATTTTGTCCCCTAACTTTCAATTTTCTCAATTTGGTCACTAAAACAGTTTTCAAAGTTAGCAATAGGGTCCTTTAACCATATCAATACTTAATTGGAATTCAATATTTCAATAATTGACCACTTGATCGAAAGTTAATACTATAATTTGACTTTTCAGTGTAAAATTTTTGGTTTTTGAAATTAAATTTCAACTAGGCCACGCTTCGGGGTGTTACACTTTTAGTTTTTATTTTTTCTTGTTCCGTTGAATGGTTTTCCTTTGAGTGAGTGCAGTTTTGTGTGCCAGGCAGACTACCAGGTAGAATGCCATGGCATCTTGGCATGGAGCGATAAGAAGATTGGAGAAAAAGTTTTTACCCTAGCCACCCAAGGCTTGATGAAGTTTGGCCCAAAAAGAAGGAGAGAGATTTTTGCGTGAAATTACCCTAGCCTCCCAAAGAAGTGATAAGTTGAAATTCAAACTTCAACTCAAATCACTTATCCCTCCATCCTTTGCGCGCCTTATCCTAGCAATTCACCCTTAACACATCAGCCTTTTCCCTTAAACACACAAAAGCCCATCATTACCCTTCTTAACCAACAACATTAAACAAATCCAATTAAACAGTCAACCCTTTTTATCTCCTTATTAAAACCTATAACTTTTCACCCTAGTTGCTTTATCAATAAGAACACCAAGAATTTTTTCTCCTTCTCTCGATAAAAATCCTTCGGGTTCTCCAACTTCTTTCCCTAGCATCTTCTTCGACACCCTTCAAGATATTCTTTTATGAAGAAATACGAGGAGAACTTTGTCGCACGAACATTTTGCTATGAGAAGAATTTTGAGTTCAAGAATGAGCCCAACTTGGGTTATTCATCGGAGTTCATGAAGGTGATCAAACAACACAAGTGGGAGTTGTTTTGCCAACAAAAAGGAGAACTCTACTCAAATATTGTCCGAGAATTTTATGCCCACCTTATGACTAAAGATTCGCCTTTCTTGCTTACAGAGGTACTTGTGTCAGAATTGATGAGTGGTATGTTAATCATATGTTTGAACTGGATGGTGTAAGGGAGGAGCACTTTGAGTTTGCTGACTCGTTAGACACTGCCAAGAGGAAAAAAGCTACTAAAGGATTTATGTGAGCTTGGCACCAAGTGGAGCGTGTCATCCAAGGGCCACTACATGGTGAAGCGACTGGCATTGAAGCCATAGCAAAAAGGGTGGAACTACTTACAGAAGGCAAACCTCGTGCCAACGACTCATAACGAGACTGTCTCATAGGAGAGGGTGGACTTATTGCATTCAATCATCATGGACTGCAGGATCAACATCGATCGTATCATTATTGATGAAACTTATAAATGCACTAATAAGAGCAGTGGGAGAGTGTTTTTCCCTCTGTTGATTTATAATATTTGTATGAAGCATGGTGTACTAAAGATTGATTCAGATAAGGTCCAAGAGACTAAGGAAACAATAATTACACCTACCCTGTGGAGGCAACTCACTGCCATTGAGTCCAAAGACAAGGGCAAGGGAAAGACGACAAAGCCAATGACCAAGGCCAATCTGTCCAAGGCAGAGCCTGGCACTCATATGCCAGCCAGCTTAGTGACAATTCTTTCCCAAATTTTCCAACGCCAGGAGATCATCATCCAAAATTTAGAGAAAGCTGAGGAGCAAAATTCTCCGTTCTGGCAATATGTGTAGGCTAGGGACGGTGTCGTAAAGAAAACCCTTGAAGGCATGTCCACGTAACCACTACCAGCATACCTAGAGTTTCCTGTCGACCTCCTTGCCAAGGATGCTGTGCCAGCCAGTCCTCCTTCAGTTCATACTCCATCAGATGCCATTGTTCCAGTATCCCTTGTTCAGGTTGAATCTGCCAGCATAGCCACACTATTTTACTCTAAAGAAGAAATAAAACCTGTCACAATGCCTATTGCACATGTATCGTTCGTTGCCACTGATGTCTCGACTGCCTCTGAGCCGTTGAAGATTGTTGAGGAAGTTCTCCAAAACCTTAGAGCGCCCACAGCCGTATCAAAACCCAGCCTGAAAGTGCAAAAAGCATATGGCCCCCCAGTATAGAGAGTTTTATCAAGAGGAAAACACGCGTTTCACGACTAGAACCTTTCGAAGGAAATTCTTCCTCCTCTTAAAATCCTTGCATTTCATTTCATTTTCATTCACATGTTTATGCATTTTAAATCGAATTTGTATATATGTGTTGTTTTCATGCATTGAGGACAATGCACACCTTAGGTTTGGGGGTGTGGGTTGCCTCACATTTTATTGCCATGACATTCATGTTTAATTTTCAGTTTGCCATATAGAATAGTTTGCCATGTAGAATTTAAATTTGCATACATTTGCATACCAAACCACTATTTTTTTTACCTCGGTCAATAACTTGTTTTAATTGCCAACACTGCTAGTTTAGCTGAATTTGTTCTAGATTATCTATCCGATGAAGAAACTGGAATTTTAGAACTTGTATGCCAGCAGGTTAGCATTGCCAAGTAGCTTGGCAATTGAACTCTAGTTTAGGGAACTTTAGTTTCACCCTTCACGTGATATGCATCTAGTTTGCAAGACAAACTTAGGTTCTTTTGAAACTGAACTCAGAATAATTAAAAAAGAAAAAAAAGAAGATAAACAATGCCGGGTAGAAAGAAAGAATAAGGCAACAATGTTTTGCCAAAGGCTGAAATACTTTAGAATACTCATCCGCCTTAGGGAAAATAATTAACTTGGGTCTTTGTGGTTTGTTCCTTCTTAGTTCTCCAGCCAACATAACTTTAGGGTATGAGTGTAATGGGTTAGATTAGTGATGTAATCTGGATTAACGTGGGTATTCGTGGTTTGCTCCCTCTTATGTCTCATGCCAAATAGTGCATGACGCAACCCTAATTTAATGCCAGCATAAAAACACCCTTGGCAAATAAAGAAAATAAAGAAAAAAAGTTGAAAATGATTATGAGTTTGGGTAGTAAAGTTAGCTAAGGGAGTTAAAGTAAATTTTATGCATATTGCTCGCACTTCACGCGCACTTAATGGCCTTAGACTAGAGCTATATTGCTTCACTTGAATTTGTTTATCTGTTTGGCATTGATATACTGAATATCCGAGGACAAAACTAGAATCATATTTTGCTAGTTAGCAGGTGTTGGTGACTGTGGCAATTTTTGCCAAGGTATCTTTTTGTTTTTCTATTTTATTTTTAGTTACATTACTTGAGGACAAGAAATGAGCTAGGTTTGGGGGTGTTAACTCCTTAAAAGTACTATTTTTATACTTATTTTACAATGCCTTTGCTTGCCCTTTTAGTACATTTTGTTGCATTTAGGCATTAAAATCATGCATTTGCATAAGTAGTTTATGAGCTATTATATTTGCCAGTGTGAAGGGTTATTTTTCTGTTTTTGAAGTAGGACAAAGGCATGCAAGCTTGGCAGAGAATGCAGGAAAAGAAAGCTAGAGAATTGCCGAGGTATTGTTGGCACAGAAGGACCAATCAATGCCAAGCCTGGCTGGCAAAGGAGTGACGTCGGCTGATCGGTCAAAGTCTTCGTTGGACCTTGTACAAATCAGACCTAGGATTCAAATCTGGATAAGATGCGCTATTATCTTATCCCTTGTGCATTCAAAATATCAATTCAAAGGCCTTATCCTAGGGTTTCCCACGCAAGCCTATTTAAAGAGATTGATCAAGCATTTGAAAGGGGATTGAAGAGGCTGAACGATGGTGAATCAAGATGTGGTCTGACCAGCTAACGACTGAGAGCTTGGGGCCATTGACGGGCTACATCGACGGACCCCATTTTGCCCATTCTCTTCATTTTTATTTATTCCGTTTAAATGATAATGTAGAGATACGATAGTGTTTTTTGGATAGAAACCCCAACCATGAACTAAACTTTTACAGTTGGTTGGGGGATGTTTGGAATGGATGATGATTTCATGTTTAGTTTTTAATAATGAAAATGCCTTGGCATTGTTTTCTATCTAGCATATACTTAATCTTTTTACAAGTCCCTTGCCATACGACAGTTGGCATTGCGTGCTTGTTGCACCTGAATATCTTAATAGATTTAAGGGGCAACGATCTATTGCTAGATACTAAGGCGAGAAGCTTCGACAGAAGATGTTCAAGTAGATGAACTTACTTCGGAAGTGAGTCTACCCCTTAGGAGTAAAGATTGTCGCTTAATCAAGTTAATTCATGAAAAAAAACATTCACTATAGACACATAGGGGTTTTATCATAGTTAACTTAGGGTATTGCCATCGACAGAGGCAATACTACCTTTAATCTACTCAGCAAGAAAACAAGGCAGATTATTATTGAAGGCTGGCGTAAGTAGCGTAAAATCCGGCATCCTCTTGCCAACGCTCATCATTCATTTTGAACAACTCATTGCAGACTGCTTATTTTCACTACTTTATTTTCTTAACTTTTCAATCAAAATCCCATAATATTTTAACACTTTTAAAACTTTCAAACTAGTAAACGTTGAGCAAATAAGTTCTTGGTCAATCCTTGTGGATTCGATACTTAGCTTACTGTTGTATTACTTGCTGACCGTGTATACTTGCACGCATAAGACTCACCATGGCACTACTCTTCGGCATACTTTTACACTAAAAATATACTCTTTTGCCAAGCATTAGCAATGGTCGACAACCACTTGCCAATATACTCAATAAATCAACATTACCTCACTGTTTTAACATATGCATCAAATCAAACCAATATCCAATACATTAAACCATGTATACTAGTATTCTCAAAACTCATTTCATAAACCATTTGCCATACTCAATAATCATCAGATATGATCATTTGCAACCTCTTCCATTTCTAAAACATGCATATAACAGTAGGTAATCAAAATCATAAACATGTGCATGAGATTGTATTTTGCAAAATCGAAAATGAGAGCGAGAACAACCAATACTTACTTCCTAGCTTCGACAAGTGTTTTAGACTAAATTTAAACTCCCAAAATCACTTTGAAACCTTTATAAAGTTGTAAACCACGTTTCTACGTACCAACAATGTAACATCTCATTCCCGTATTCGATTACCGAACATGAGTCAGAGATGTCACTGAATGATAACATGATTTTAAAAAAAATCTATAAATTAAAAACCTTTGGAAATTATTTATATCGACTAATACACAAAATTGGAGCTCCTTTACTTTTAAAAAATAAATTTGACTATTCAAAGAATATCGAACGTTTAACTAAAATAGACAAAATTATCCCATTTATACATGCCACTAAAATAAATGAAAAACCTCAAGTAGGATGTCATTACTGCGGTAGCTTGATGAAAATTTTTGAACTTGACGCAACGCCTTATTTACACTCAATGTTTCGAACCACTTACGTGTGCACAAGCAAACACACGTTAAGTATGAACTTAGTGAGGCAATAAACGAAGTTAATAGTAATAATTTAAACTTATTCGACTTCATGATGATGTTTATATAACATGATATATGCCAATGCATCAACTTTCACATTGCATTAGTAATGATATACTATATGTCAATGTCATAAGACTTTCATGCTTGTGCATTTGTCATAATATGCCATAGATGCATAAATGCATCAGATATGTATTACCATCATGTTAATCATATATTAACGTAATATAAATCGGATAAAAATTTCTTACCAATATATTTGCCATTTATTTCAAAAGCTTATAAGCTTATTCACATGTTTTTTAAACCAATAAACCATAGCCCAAATATAAGCCTATGAGACCCTGGGTACACGAGTCAATATATGCACCGAAGTGATAATACACATAAGGTCGTGCCCATCATAATGCACATAAGGTCATGCCCACCATAATACACATAAGGTCGTGTCCACCATAATACACATAAGGTCGTGCCCACCATATGCACTAAGTGTCCTTTATATACACTATAGTGCTAAACCGAGTATGCAACGTGCTGCTTGACTCTATGGTATGCTAACTATACCCTGTCCCTCTATGACATACTTGGGCATATATTCCATATTTATTTCATCCATGGCAAAGTATATCAACATAATTTAACATTGGGCACTTCATACCCGAAATAACATTCATAATATAACATCATATATAACTAGTGATCTATGCATTTATATTCAACTTTTGACATATTTAAAATATGTCAATCATATGCTCTATGATATAAATATAATGAGAGTAAAATTTAGGTAGGCTCATCGCAAGCCATCCCAATGATGTATAAAACATCAATGTGTCATGATATGTATGCAATTGCACTCACCTTGACACTTCTTATCCCAAACTAAATTGAATAAATTAAGAGAACTCCAAGCTTTATCCTCTGCCCTATCTACTGAATTTTTGATTTCTCGCGTTTACCGGAGTGCTTCACAATCATCCCTTACATGCACAATTAATAACACCAATAAGGTACTCATTTTATAATTTGTCAGCCTGCGCTACCTTCAACTAAATATTTCTAAAAAATAATCTACAACTCAAAATTCGATTACGTTTGTTCTAAAAGAAACTAGATTCAATAAGCTGTTCAATCATATAAACTAATAGCCCAAATTCAACTTGTAAAATTAATGATGAATTTTCAAAGTTAATTTCCAGTGCTAAATTTCGGAGGAGACTGCTGCTCTATTTTCTGACCTTTCATCACTTAAAATTTCATATCTTTTGATATACAAATCGAAATCAGTCACCGTTTGTTCCAAAAGAAACTAGACTGAACCACAAATACAATGATATAAGGATCACTTTATAATTATCTTTGTAGAATTTATGGTGAATTTATGAACTCACTGCAAATGACAAAAGTTCTGAGTTGCTTTCATAATTCACATCTTTAGCATCCTTTAACCATTCCAACACCTCAAATTAACATTCAATTATGTTATTCCAACATTTTCCTTTCATGAAAACTCCAAATTCAACTTGAATCCTTAAAACCCAAATTAAACCATAATTAACCAAATGGTATTCTATCAAGAATACATCAATTTCAACTTCAAGCAAGTATGGAAATAATAGAACATCACGTAATCTTCCATAATTAAATCCTAATTCATTTGGATCCATAACACTAAATTGTCTCTCTTCAAAATTCAAGAGTATCCTTCAACAATTCCATGAAGTTTTATACCAATTGAAAGAGAATTTCATGAAGAACAACTTCATATTTCATAAGCTAACCCTAAATCATAGTACTTAGGGATTAAAAATGCAAAACCCTAAACTTACCTTGCTTTCCTTCTAGTTTTCTTCTTCTTGACATGAAGCATGAAGAAAGATGAAGATATTTCTTCATTTTTATGCCATTTGGCATCTTTTATTTCCATAAATTATAAAAATATCCTCCTAATAGGGATATAACCATTTTACCCTTGAATCCAAAGCTCCAAACCATGCCACTTGTCAAAATATTTATCCAATGGTAAAAAATAAACCAATAAGTTAGTAGTTACCAAGATTACCCCTGTAATTTTCCAAAATTACGATCTTGCTATTTTTCATCCAACGACTAATGTTTAACATGGAAAATCAACTTAAATCTAAGGGTTCATATTCTTTAAGCACAAAGAAAATATCTTAGACATGTAAAATGAAATATTTAACCTTGCCTTATCATCCTTCAAAATATCCTGAATATTTGATTCGTTCTGATTATCCGAATATTTTTCTGAACTTTATCGCTTTATAGCCATTAATACAAACTCTGTATCAAAAATCTAGATAACAAGAAAACGTCATTCTTGGGTGTAAACTATTCATTTACGGGGTTAAAATACATAACTTTTGAAATTTACACTTTGGACCCTAAACTTTTCTAAAGTTTATACATTAGCCACAAAACTTTTAAAATTTATATTTTGGTCACTAGCCAAAATTTGGGATATTACAAACAACACAATGCTCCACTAGCCAATGCGAAAATCAAGCTTTCGAAGCCTCTGCACCCTCTACAAAAGCTAAAGAATCCATCTCCCCTGCTTTACCCAAACAAAAATAGAGGATTAATGCATTTTGATGCATCTCTAATTTCCAGCAACCATTAATCTCAACTTCGCCTCACTAAAAAGCATCAAATACTTCCTTTAAACAACCAAAATCATCATCAAACTAAACCTAAACAAATCCCAGCCATAACCAATTGATTCTAACATCTTAACATCATCAATTAACATCCAAAATCAACAATATAACAACCTTATACCTCCAGCAACCTTTCAACACCAAAATCTCTTCAAATTCTAACTATTTACAACCTAGAAATTTAGCAATTCACTTAGTTTTGGGTTTCCTTTTATTAATCTCTTCTTATAACATTAAAAAAATCTGGTAAATGTTCTAAATCAATTATAATCAACACAAAAAGATCCACATCAAGATTCACCAAATTTCTGATCAAAACTCAATTAAAACCATAAAATCATGATTTAATCATTAACACATAACAAAAATCAATTGTAAAGGATCAAGAACTTGTGAATTTCAATAAAGAACCTTTAATTAGAGGAGGACAATGAAAACCACCTCTAATTGATGATTTCTCCCTTAATTAGCAAGATTTGAATGAAATCTTCAAGAAAGCAATTAGGATTTGATGTAGAAATCAAAGGAATCAATTAGGAAACCAAAAAGGAAATCAAAAGAGATGTTTCCTAAGAATTTTGGAGTAGATTTGATAGTTTGGCTGCTGAGATAGTTGAGAGAAAAGTTGAGAGCAAAAAAAGTTTGGAAAATATACTTTATTTCTATTTAATAAACCTTTAAAATCATTTTAAAATCATTTTAAAAATATCCTAAATTAAGGGGAAATCTGATGGAAAACTTTGGTAAATTAGCTGCTTAAAGATTCTAAGTTTTGACCCTTTTACAATTTAGTCACCAAAATAGTTTTGAAACTTTACGTTTTAGTCACCAAACCAAAATGAATTAATCCCCGAAAATAATTCGAATTGCATAATCCAGTTCTCTCGAACCGTCTAATCAATCTAGATAACATCTAGGCCCAAATTCAAGGTGTTCCAACTCTCCCCCTCGTAAGAAATTTAGTCTTCAAAATTTACCTGGTGGAAAAAGGTAAGGAAACTACTTCTTCATGTCCTCCTTTCTTTCACATGTGGCTTCCTCGACACCACAATACCCACACAACACCTTTACCAACTCAATGGTCTTTCCACAAAGAAACTTGTTGCTAGAATCCAGAATTCTCACCTGTTACTCATTATAAGTCAAATCCGAATTCAACTCAATTTCCTCAACATGCATCACATGGAAAACATCATGTATCTTCTTCAACTCAGCATGCAACATCAATTTATAAGTAATTAGACCAATATGCTCCAAACATCTCATAAGGCCCAATGAACTTGGGACTCAACATGACTGTTATCTGGGTAACAAGGTCCCAACAAGCTTGTGTATTCTACTGATCTAGTTTTCAAGCTGACGATTTGTCTATCGTGCTTATGAAAAATCTCTTTTTTTTTAGATTTTTCAAATTTTACCATAATTAATTATTTTATTTTGCATGAATGTATGCAATGATGTACAAAAATAAAGCAATGCAAACAAACAATAAACAAACAAAATGCAAATGCATGAATGCAGATGAAGGGATATCGATTCCATTAAGGTATCACTCTAAAAGTAGATTTTCATTGGATGTTGAAGTTCCTTATTATGAAAGATTCCAATTTATACTACGAATGCAGCTCGGCCCGAGTACCAGGTCTTTTATCTCTTCGATCATCCGTAAGAGTTTTGGTCCTACTTTCTATACTAGCGTAAAGTTACGGCTTCCTTGGTTATCATCCTATGCCCGACAACATCCCAAACTTGGGCCATGATACTCTTGCCAAACTTGTCATGCTCCTAGAATCTCATGGTGTTATTTTTAAGATGAGTGAACCAGTAGTTATTTCCCCCTTTGTTGATATCCTCGAGTACCAAGACGATATTTTCTATGGCCTTCACTTTCTCCTTCAGCATTTCATTCTCACTTGCCACCTGCAACTCAGCAATGAAGGGTTGGCTCTGTCTCAGCTTCTCATTGGTATATACATCGTAATTCGTACAAACAAGCCTTGTTAACGTGGACCTTCCTTTTCATACGGCTATACTCTATTTTCCCTTTTTCGATAACCCGTTTGTTCTTCTCGCTTGTTTGTCCTTCTTTTCCTTATTCACACGTGCCCGCTAGTTGCCCTCGGACCAGAGATGTATGCTCATATTATCTTCCTCTTTCTAAGGAGTCCTCCATCCATTGTGAAAAATTTTGTTATACTCTGAGCAATGTTCTCTAGACTCGACCCTTCTAGATATGAAATGCATGAAAAAAGATAAAATAAATAAAAAACACCTAAAAAGGTCTAAAATAGTTTCATTGTAGGAATAGTAACTGGGAAGCACATTCCAACATTTCTGGACACGCTTTTCCTCGGACTATTCTTACAAAATAATTTTGACCAAATTCTAACCTAGAGTTTTCAACAGGGCTCTATTGGGGTGGGCTTCTTGATTTACACACTCGTTTTGGTTCTAGAAAGGTCCCCGAGCTGTCCTCGTTGCCCCATATTAAGGTTAGCAAGGCCCTTGATTCTCACCCATTATAGGCTTCAAATGAACCAAGTTCAACTCAGGATGACCCATTTCCCATGTCTTCACGAAGGACCAGTATCCTTACGAAGACATAGGGCTTATGATCCCAGAAGGTACTTGCTAGGCTCATACGAAGAATCAATATTCTCACATAAGCAAAGCGTTTTCCCCTCACTTACACGATCGGGTCGAAGGTCGGGCATAGAGCTTATAATCAAGCTTTAAATGTGTAAAATGAGACCGTATTCATAGATAGACAATAAAGATAAATTTTACACGAGCTTAGCAAATTCTGACATCAAAACATAGTGCAATCAGCTTATGGCTTGACTCTATTTTTTTATTTAAAAAAACAATAATTCTCCCAGTGGAGTCGCCAACCTTTTGCAACCTTTTTAAGGGGTCCCGACTATTATTTTAAATGAAAGCTAAAACAATAGAGTAGCCACCAATCTTTTTAAAAGGCGTGATTGGGTCACCTAAAAATGGGTTATTTTAATAAAATTATTTTATTTCATTAAAACAACAATTTTGGTCTGCGAAAAAAACAAAAACGAGTTCAGGAGTCGATTACGCGCGGGGAAGGGTTAGCACCCCCACAACGCCCAAAAATTGGTGCCTAGCCGATTACAAAACATTTTGATGTAAGAATTTGCAAGGTCGTATAAAATTTAACTTATTGTCCTTTATGAATATGATTCCATTGTAACGGCCCCACCATCGAAGAGTAAACTCTAATCACCACCAACATCTCTGGCGTTAACCCTTTACCTCATTTTGGTAGGATGCCGCATTAATTAGGTTTCTCTTTTATTAACAAACAAAGAGGCAATTGGTGTGTTGAAGCTTTTATTGTTCTGAGTTGAGTGATTAAACCTAAGAATTATCTAAGTGAAATTTACTTATTAAGGTTAAATATAATTAAGTGTGTTTTATGATTTTTAAAGTGAAGAGAATTTTTATTAAAACTTCAAGGCTCTAAATAAGACTTTTAAGAACCTAATCCTAGGGGTTTTATTTAAACTAAGAATATAAACAAATGCAAGCGATTTAAAAATATAAATTAGCGATATTACAAAAGGAAAACAATATTAGTTTATTTTGCAAAATTAGATAAAACAACAAAAAGGGAATTTAATAAATTTTGAAAAAGGTATATCATTCTCTAAAAATGAGTCAACACCAAATTTAGACCAATTTTATAAAAAGATTAATTAAAACTTTATTATTATTTAAGAACATATGTGACAAAAGAAAACTCAATAGTTTATAATTCAAGATTTGAAAAAAAAAGGTTGATGATAAAATTATGGATCAAATTTAAAGAAAATTTAAAAAGAGTTTTATGAAATAAAACAAGTGAGGATTTACTTTAGGATATGGGTGCAAGCTCAAAAACACTTTTTAAAATTCACTTTAAAAAAATGGATCGAAACATCTCACTTTAAAAAAATTCTTTCAAGTGTTTATGCAAAATAATAGATGAAGAACAAGGGTGGTGGACCACCGTATCGGCCGCCCTCCACCGGAACTTCAATACAACTTAGGATCTTCTTTTTTACTCGATTGGAACCCTCCAAGAATGTTCGATAACATAAAATATAAAGAAAGCAAGAACAACCAATAAGAAGAAATTCGCTTCTTGTATTCCCACCGGAACTTCAATACAACTTAGGATCTTCTAAGGACTTTTGGATACAAAGTAAGAATGGTGTAATGAATTACAAGAATGAGAAATGAATGGGAGGAATGAATGGTGTAGTGAGTGGTGAATTGAGAGTGTTGTACGTTTACAAGTGAAAGGGAATTAGGTTTATATAGGATTTTCACCCCAACAATACATTAAAATTCAATCCTAAAATCCCAAAAAATCGGGTGAAATTATGCCTAAAAATCTTGATTTGATTCCAACTTTCCTTCTTCAATTGATTCTTGCTTGACGATGCTTTTTTTCCTTTTTGATTTGAATCTAAAAATATTTGGGACTAATTTATTTCCATTCAAATCAGCCCCCCATATTCTTTTTTCCTTTTCGGTTCAATCCTCTTGGAATAATGCAGTTCTCCTTTTACTTGATTTGGTCCAACTTTCTTTCCCTATTTTTGCATTTTTGAGTCAAAAAATCAGTGACAACACCTGATAACTATTGTTATAGGAAAACTCCACCAATGGTAAATGCTTCTCCCACATTCCTTAAAAATCAATGATTCAACACCGCAACATATTTTCTAACACCTGGATAATGCGTTTAGACTGACCATTCATTTGATGATGATACGAAGTACTAAAATTCAACCGCACACCCAAAACCCTATGCAAACACTTCTTAAAACCTTGCTGTAAACTACGGATCCCTATCTGATACTATAGACTTAGGCACCCCATGCAACCCCACAATCTCCGTAACATACAACTCCGCAAACTTGTCGAAAGTATACGTCTGTAGCAATGTCCCTTTTTTAAGTTCGCTAAAAAATATTTTTATTTTATTTTGTTTTGAAAATAATGTCTTCCGTGGGGTTTTAGAAAACCTGTACTTTATTAAAAATGGAGTCGCCACCGGCCACTTAGGTAGGCCAGACACCATAAAACCAGAGATTTTAAAAATGTTGGGTTCAGGAGTCGGTTACGGATGAGGAAGGATTAGCACCCCCACACCACCCAAAATTGGTACTTTAATAATTACCGCTTTATTAATATTAGACTTTCTGGATTAAAGTGACAATTTAATTAACATTTAATTACATGTGCGAGTAAATTTTAAAAGCCATATTATCCAAGAGTAAACACCCAACCACCATCACTACGCCTGATATTGGCCCCGTTTACGCTCGGATAAAAGGGCACCGCATTGACAATTTATATTCCATTATGCAACCTTAGAACATGGAAAATATAAATAAATACGATAAAAATATAAATAAATATTAACATAATAAAATACTAATCTAAAATACTAATATGAAACATACATACATAAATAAAAACAAATCTAACGTAAATAAAATACTAATCTAAAACATTCATAAATATTAATCTAACACATAAATAAAAACTAATCTAACATAAATAAAATATTAATATAAAACATAAATAAACATACAAACTAAAAGAACACAATTTTAAATTAACTAATACTTCATTAAATCATAAAAATTACAACACAAATAAAAAGGGAAGAAAATATACATAACTAGAAGCTCAAATGAAAAAACCCCGATTGAACCCCACCGAGATCTACCACGACCTCTCCAAAAATTAACTAGATCGGATCCAAAATAGGACTCCGATCGAACCGGTTAGGACTGAGGACACTACCCCGGTCCTTGGCTACCTGGGAGCCTAAGCCCCCTTATTTGGGCATGCCTTCACCGATCCATGATGCCTTTGAAATGGCTCCTCCATGCCTCTATTTATAGGCAAATGGGAGTTGCTTGAGGTTGACGTGGAGCATTAAGCTCCACGCATTGCTTTGTCCTTTTTTTACACTTTTTATATTTATTTTATTTTTTTATTACAAATATATATTACTTATATATATTGATTTTTTTTATTTTATATTAATAATATTACTATTGAAATAATACTAAAACCCGGACAAAAATGAGCGATTATAGTTGCCCCTCTTTGCTTGTTCTCGTGAAACGAGAACAAAGCAAAGATCAAAAGCACTCATTTTTGTCCTACTTCCTTGTTTGTAGCCTCACAGTCACGTGTTCTTCTAGAACCCTCCGTTTCTCCTTAGCCGAATCTTCAGCCTCGTAAGTTCTTCCTATACATAACTTCTTCACCTTCTGGTCTTGGAACTGCAGGTCCTTCCTATATAGAACCTTTCATTCTGAAGTCTTGAGTTATGAGTCCCTCATATATAGAACTTTTCACTCTAAGATAGTAAAGCTTGGAGTCCTTCCTATATAAAACTCTTCGCCTTCAACACTGCGGGTTTCTCCTGTATAAAACTTTTTGCGTCACAGATGGATTCTTTCGACTAAAAGTTCCTCCTATATAGAACTGCTAGTCTTCAAACCCTGGAGCCGTAAGTCCTTCCTATATATGACTTTTAGCTTTTGAAATCTCGTAGTTATGATTTCTTCCTATATAGAACCTTTCACTGTGAGGATTCGAAAATATAGGCCCTTCCTATATAGAACGTTTATCTTCGTATTTGGGATTCACGCCAAAATGGCTACCGATCTTTCTGGACTCACGCTACTAAGGCTGCCAAAATCTTCCTTCAAATTTGGGGATTCACGCCAAAAATTGCTACCAAACTTTTTGGGAATTTAGGGATTCACGCTGAAAATGGCCACCGATCTTTCTAGACTCACGTTACTATGGCCGCTAAAATCTTCAAATTTGGGGATTCACACCGAAAATGGCTATCGATCTTTCTTCAAATTTTGGGATTCACCGAAAATGGTGATCGATCTTTCTGGACTCACGCTACTAAGGCTTCCGAAATCTTTCTTCAAATTTAGGGAATTCACGACGAAAATGGCTACCGATCTTTCTTCAAATTTGGGGATTCACGCTGATAATAGCCACTAATCTTTCTGGATTCACGCTACTGAGGCTACCGATCTTTCTGGACTCACGCTACTAAGGCTGCCGACATCTGGCCTCATGCTACTATGGCTGCCACATCATGCCCGAAGGACTTATTGATGGCCCAAAGAACTTATCACCATGCTCGAAAGACTTACTGGTGGCTCGAAGGTCTTATCATCATGCCCAAATGTCTTACTAATGGCCTGAAGGACATAATATCTGGCTTTACGCTACTTTGGCTACCGTCATCTAGCCTCACGCTCTATGGTTACCTTCATTTGGCCTCATGCTACTATGGCTGTCGATATTTCTGGACTCACGCTACTAAGGCTATCGATCTTTCCGGACTCACGCTACTAAGGCTGCTGCATCATGCCCGAAGGACTTATTGATGGCCCGAAGGATTTATCACCATGCTCGAAAGACTTACTGGTGGCCTAAAGGTCTTATCATCTGCTCGAAGGTCTTACTGATAGCCCGAAGGACTTAATATTCGAATTTATGCTACTTTGGCTACCGTCATCTGGCCTTACGCTACTATGGCTACCGTTATCTGGCCTCACGCTACTATGGCTATCGTATCTTTCTTTCTTAAATGAAATCTACTTCTTCAAACCTTTTGACAATTCTTCAAATACCTATCTAAAACAAGCAAAAATTGACATACCTCTATCTATATGATGCATGCAATGTAATGCTTTTCTTTCTCTTCTTCTTCTTCTTCTTCTTCTTCTCTTTTTTTCTCTTTTTTTTTCTCATTTTTTTCTCACTTTCACTCTCTTTTTCTTTTCTCTTTTCTTTTTCTTTCAATCTTTCTTTATTTTAAAAATCCTATACCCTGAAAAGTCATTTTTCAGATTTCTCCATTCTCTTTCTTTTTCACTGTATGCTCTTAAATCCTTATTTGATCAATCACTTCGAATCTGAATTAACATACTTTCAAATATTTCATGCGGAAGGCTTTCTTGTCTTCAGGGTTATCACCTGTCTTCATAAATGATCTTCTGGTCCTTATAAGAACCCTTGTCATCTTCTTCGCTTAGCATTGCCCCATTCAATCACGGGCTGCACTACTTCAAATTTCCTGACCCATCATGCAGAGCCTTAATCTATTTCTAATCACTAGGGTGAGCAAAAATGCTTCCATCCCCTGAGCTCATCCTTAATCTTCTCGTAGCATTTCGACGGGAACTAACTATCGGTCCCTATGCTTTGAACCTCATCATCATTCATTTTTAAAGTAATGCAAAAGGCAATTTACTTGTGTATATTTCAATACAAAAATAATGATTGTTTGAAAAGAGAACAGTCATCACAATTTGGAGGGAATACCAAGCATATTAAAAATATTGTTTGGAACAAATGGTAAACATCTTTTTTTTCTTATTTTTTTAAAAAGCCAGTCATTTTTTAAAATTAATGTTTGGAGAATGGTAAACAAAATTTGAAGTATATTGCCACACATTTTAAAAACTAGTGTTTGCGAGAAATGGTAAACATCAAAACTTTGGGAGAAAATGTCAAACCTTTTAAAACATGTTTGCCCCCAAAATATCAAACACCATAGCACATTTGCTTCAAATTGCCAGAGATCAACTCTAATGAAGAGCATATTTAGAATATCTTGACTATTTTGGAGATGTACGCAAATGTATAGTTTCTTCCAATCTATTAGGCTTTTGAGAGGAACAATCCCCTACCTAATTTCTACACCGTTTAAGGTGTCTCTCTTAATCTCACTATCTCACCATACCCTATCCTTTTTCTCATTTGGGTGTCGATCAAACACTTCGAAGTTTGACGTTCCTTGAAGCAAGGTTAACCCTTAGAGGCAGAATGAAATCTGAAGACATTCTCATTCAACTTGGATATCTATGGATGATCAGAATGGTCTTTGGAGGCTTGTAATGTAGGCCTTTGGTTCATGGTTAGACGAAGCCGTATCTCTATGCTCGTATGATCTGGATATGCTCACATGGAGTATTCTTCTTCTTTTTTTCTTTTTTGGGATCACTCTAGACTGCCCGTTTTTGGGTTTTCACCCTAGAGTTCATTTCCTCACTCTCTTTCTTTTGTTTTGCCTTGCATTCTGGCTTTGTGTTGATGCTTGTTTTCCGTAAAATGGTGGATCCTCCAAAGTTCCTTGAATGAAGGATTATGTACATTTCTTGGAGTTCATGTGATTGATATGTCTAGATGAAATATTCCTCTTTCTTTCTTTTTTTTTCTCTTTTTTTCATTGTTTTTTTCTTTCATTGGATTGCTCTAAACTGCCCACTTTTGGGTTTTCACCCTAGAGTTCACTTCCTTCTTCTGTATCTTCAGATCAGTGTATTTTGGTTGGATATTGATGCCAACATGCTCAAGTAGACTACTCTTTCCTCTTCATTTTCGGGATCGCTCTAAACTGCCCATTTTGGGTTTTCACCCTAAAGGTCATTTCCCTTTTCGAAATTGGCAATCTTCGGGCCGACTTGTCTTGACTTGGCTTCAATTCAAGCTTCTATACAAATCTTCAAAATTGTGGATTCTTTATGTATCTCTTGCTCATTTCTTACAGTTGAAGTCTTGATCTTGTATTGTTTGATCTGTGTGTGAAGTATATATAGTATTTTTTATTCCTTTTGTCTTTTTTCTTTTTTCTCTCTTTTTTCTTTTTCTTTTCTCTCCTCTTTTTCTTCTAAGGGAATTCAACTCATCACAGTCCTTTGTCTCGAGGATAATGATGGAGCATACAATAGAACCCCGAGTTACTCAGCATAGTCATGATTTGAATATATCACTCATGTAGCTACTCCACTTTTGACTTAAAAGATGGTTGGAGCATACAACCACCTTCTGAGCTTTTCACTACAACGGAGTGCCCCAAAAAATTCTACTCATTTCTCTATTTTTAAACACTCTTATCTAGGAATACATTTTAGTAAATCCAAACAGTGGAGCGTAATCTCTTTTTTTTCTTTTTTTTCTTTTTTTCCTCTCTTTTTTAGACTGCCCATTTTGGGTTTTCAGCCTAGAGTCTCTTTCCTCTTATTCGAGTCTATGGATGTATTCTCTACTCAAATTGTATCTATACCGGACATTATCGTTTGTTCTCGCTTGAACGTAATCAATTCTACCCAGCTCTTCTAAACTGGTGCCTATCGAACGGTAGGGTCTTCATGCATCTTCTTCTTACACTATTTAACTTAGTGTACTCTCTCTTGATTGCATTGGCCTTCTGATTGCCATTTCTTATGTTGCTTGGTTTACTTTCTGAGCATAAACTTGTCTTCATCCATTTTCTTCTGGTAGTTCTATGACCTTCATGTCTAATCTATCTGGTTTCATCTCTTTTTCTTAGTAAAGTGAAAGAATACCATTCGTCCTCCCATTCATAGATATCCTGAGATAGCCTTCAGGGGGTAAAGGTTTAGGGTTAACTCTCGTTTCAAGGATCTTAAACGATAAGTATATGAGAAGGAAAATTCCTAAAATAGGAACTGCCCATTGTCTAAACACTCACTTTGTCCCTCTGTTGGCCTAAGCAAACTAGCAGATACTCATATTTACAGTATCCTCACAATTTTCAATCTCTTCTAAATATAAGAAACTTGGAGTTGATCTCTGGATCTGAAACAAAGGTGTTGTTGCATTCAAAATTCGAGGACCTGGTATAGAAATGATATATACATATGTCCATTCAAAAATGCGTGTATATGCATATGGGAGAACAAAAACTACCCCATAAAAATAAAATGTTTAAAGAATCAAAAATGTAAAAATACTTTCTAAATGGAAATGTTATTTGTTATTCTAACAAACAATGAGTTTTTTTATGTTGAGAATTTCTTTGTGAAATGATGAGAAAACCGTAGGGACCTTCGGACTATCTCCAGGGTACTAACTCATTTCGGCCCTTTCAAGGTAGTGTAGACACGTGCCAATTTTCTTGTTTTTCCACGGTTGGATCAAGTCTCTCGTCATGACTCCCTCGTCAACCAACTTCTTAATTTCTTCTATTAATGACCCCAAATTTCTTGGTGTCATGCCCCGACGCCTCAATGTAGAACTCACATATACTATATGGATCAAAACTGTGGGTAGATGAGCTGGGCATAGTCTTTATCAGCCCGAAGTTAAGGTACTAACCTTGACCAGATGAGACCATATGTCCGAAATGGAATACTCTAAATATCTCTAAATATGTACTTGTTCAAGGAATTTTTCTCGATAATTCAGAGGATCTGCCTGTCTTCTTCTCTTACGATCATGAAAACCTTGAAAGTGGTACCCATTTATCTCTTTTTTCCTTTTGCTCCTACGCATGTCTGGTTCGTTGAATTAAGACTCAATTTTCTTTCCTGGATCATATATTCTATTAATGTCATCACATTTGCCCCTCAATTTTCCGATCAGCTTATCAAAGAGGAAAAACTAATTATGGCTTGAGACATGGAAGTCACTTTCCTCTTCAGCAATGAGAGGCTGCACTTGGGTGGCTAACCTCCACCATCTCAAAGCACATTCCTTGAAACTCTCATCAGGTTTCATCCTTGTACCTTGGAGATACTGACGACTTGGTACTAGGACTAAAGCATATATGTATTGCCCATAAAAAAGTCGGTTAAGTCTCGCATAACTACACTTGGTCTCTACTCAAACAATTGTACCATATCACGATAGGTCCTGCTAGACAGTCGTGGAAGTAGTGGATCGACAATTTTTCATTCTCGATGTAGCCCTTTATCTTTCTGCAGGACGTGGTCAAGTGAATCTTGGGGCAGCTTGTTCTGTTACAAATCTTAGAATTTTGAAATATGGTAAAATGACCAAATCATGGCTTTCTTGCGTCGAAGGCATCAATCTTTTTTTTTCGAGCTCATCTTCTAACTGCTCGAATCTTGATTTTTGATTGTGTTCAATTCTTTTATTCATGATAAAACCCTAATTGGTCTTTGGATTACTTATCATGAAATTTATGCAAGGTAATAATAATGCAATGTAATGATAATGTCATGTAAAATATACTATGATTGTGCAATGTATTGCAATGCAGTCCTAAAATATATACATGAATGCAATAAGGAAGTGATCCTCATAGAACGACGTTCATTGAGGCCAAAAGGTTTCATTACATTAGATATTAGATATTTATAGTTACTGATGAGCTCCAGTGCCTAATTTCTTAACTTCATCCAGTAGTCCGGTCAGCTTGCCTCCGTAGTCCAACACTGCGTCCATGTTCTGACTCAATGCCATCGATGTGTCAGCTAAGTCTGCCACCTTGTTGAGCCACTTTACCTGCTCGGGTAATATCGATCTTCATGTCTTCGTCTATCCCCTGCTTAGTCTTTCACAGCTTGAAAGTTATCTCTACAACATTTTCAGCACCAACATGTTTGTTAACTTCTACACAAACCTTGCATTTACGCAAAGAAGTCCCGAACTATTCCACTTGCTCATTTTTCCAACTGAAGAGTGATGGATTGTCCTTTCTTTGTTATAAACTTGTTTTCAAAACTCTTGTTAATGGCTAGGTTATTATGTGGCTCATCTTTGGAGACTGTCGTACCTATTCTCAATTTTTTTTCAAACTTACCTGATAGCAGCCTGACTTGATACTCGCTTGACTACTTTCTCTTCTTCCAATATTTTGAGTCGTCCTTCAGCTGAACACCACCGTTCATCTACACAGTAAAGCTTCTGGTGATCATTCTGCAAATTCAATTTCATCCAAGTTATCTCTCTCTTACCTGAGCTGGCTAAACTCAAAAGAATATCCCTCTCATGGGATGCCCCTATCTCTGATCTTCAAATTTAACTCGCTTGAGTGACCCACTTCGGTATTACTCAAACCTTGTCCTGGATATCGATTCTTCCTTGACTTTTCCCCTCCAGTGATTGTTAGCTCACTATAGAATTGGGGTATTTCGTCTTCGAAACCCAAAACTCCCATCGCGATAAGATCTTGAACTTGTTCCTCAGGGCCCTGCAATTCTCAAAAGTGTGACCCAAACTTCCTAAATGGTAACTACCTCTAGCATGTGTGTCGTAACCTCTCGGATAAGATGGTCTCTTCGGTAGAGACTTCACCAAGGTAATAAGGTTATTCTCGATGAACATTAGGAGTAGTTTGGTGTACCTCACAGGAATCGAGATGTACTTCTTTTCATTACTTACTTTTCGGGTTTCTTCTAGACCAAACTCTATTTTCTGGAAGCCCTACTCAGACATACCTTCCACCTGTTTATTGATACGGATCATAAAAGGGTTCAATTTGTCGTATTTTGCTGGCTTCGAGGTAGAATTCTGACTATTCCACTCTCTATTCTGATCCTTAGTCGATTCTTCTTTCGGTTCGACGGATCGCTCACCTTTCGTCAAAGTATTCATCTGATTCATCACCCCTGCCATCTGCTTCTTTCAACTCTTGCACTTTACTTTGCTCATTACCAGTACCGTGTCACCTACCATGTCTGACCTGAAGTCTTCAGATGATTCCTCTCCTATTGTCTCCGATCTTGTTTTGGGACAAAACCCTGGATTCGTGCCCTTTAATATCTGACCAGATGGCCCTTTGTCAATTATGAACGATTTCTGAGATTTGAGAAACTGCTCGGGAATCTATACCCTATAAATGCGAGAATGATGCAAATGCGGTGTTAATTCTCGAACAGTCTTTAAAAAACTTTCAATAGAGAAAATGTTTGATTGCAAGAAACTAATAATGAATTACAAGTAATAGTTAGCTTTCTTCTGGAGATCCTGACTTTGGAAAGCAAAGTCTGTGCTCCACGTCTCGACGTCGTCTTTAGGAAGATGGATGACCTCGCCTTCTCCTCTTATTCTATTCCATGGACTCGTGACGTCATGATCTTAATTTTTGGGGCTTCTAAAAAGGACATCAACAAGTGTATGCACAATGCAGACAAGATCTTCTTCTGTAGATCTGGGTGCAAACGATTTGATCTACGAATAATACGTCTAAACAGGGATGGATTACATCAGTCTAAAGGGGGTCTACTAAAAGTCTTTAAAACTTTTGGGTTTACCTTAAAATTCTCAAAGATCATTTGGTTTAAAGATTTCCCCTTTTTTATTATCAAAAAGTTTTAACTTACTTAAAAAATGAAACTTTTAGGGCTTTTATTATTATTTTTATTATTATTTTTATTATTATTTTTATTTTTTTGTTTTGAAAGTTTTAGGAGGGAAAAGGATTCAAAACACAATAATTTTTTTTGAAGGAGTTAAATTAAAATCTTTGAGATTTTTACAAAGGGTTAAATGTGAAGATTTTAAAATTAGTGTTCTGTAGTCCCCACTGGATTCTCTGCACCGCACGTGCCTTACTATCGGATTGTCTTCTTTCTTGATTGGTCTTTGCTCGGCCTAACTTGATACTGTAATATTATAGTTTTCGGCAAAGCAGACTTTTTCTATTTTGAAAGCCTTTTAAATGAACCGTTCTTGAATCAACACCATGTCATGATATGCAAAATGAATGCAAATAAAGGCGTTGATTCCGCTGGTAATCACCATTTTGAACGACTTTCATAGGAATTAAAGAGTCTAGATTCTGGAGCCAGAAAAGAAGACTTCTACAAATATGCCCCTCTACATGTCTTTGGTTCGCACTCCAGGAAATGAAAGTCTCGGTTAAAATCGCTGGCACCGGGTTTGCCTTCCGCTTCATGAGTTCAAACATATCCAAGATGGCTACATCGATGTTTCCAAATACCCTCGGGAAGACGATCAAACCATATGTCACCAAAACAAATAGGTCTATCTTCATTACCTCATTCGGGTGTGCTATCTCAGATACATTCCTGTGAAGATGCTAGGTTGTTTCTTCAATTTTGAATCAAATCGTTGGCTCAATCCTCGCTTATCAAAAGATTTTGAGCTTCAATGGATAGTTCTGATTCCTCGTCGACTTCGCGTAGATCCAATCTTTATGTACATTCTCCTGGTTGAGCAAGGCTGTATACTCCACTACCGTGGGCATCATGTCTTGGCCGTTGGAGGTAATGACAATGGTTCAGGGTAAAGGCTGATTGACTCAAACATACATTAGCTGGGACAAGTCCTGTAGTCTTCGGTCTCATCTTTCCTAAATCTCTTTAAGCTCCCATAGATCATTCTGTTGTAGGCTCTCGTGTGTATACTTTGGCACTACACGCTTGCTCGGCAAATTGTTACCTCGGACCCGTTGATTAACCTCTGACCAATGCCCCACGACTAGGTTGATGTCGTCCTTCTTAAGATACCTTTTTCCATGATGAAAGATTTTCTGATCGGGTAAACCACTTGAATCAACACCTTTTATGTAATGTGGATGCAATGATAATGCAACAAAAGTATGTGTAAAATAAAAATAAAACACAAAAAAATGAGTTAGTACCGGATAAAAATATTAAATACATAAATAAATGGTAAATTTAAATAAAGCAAACAAATAGAATAACCTTATATATATCCCGTCTAAACATTTAAGTTATCCGCATGGCTCTAAAGGGTGGGCTTTCTATATGCTCTACATGCAGTGTTGGTGCTAGGAGGTACCCGAATTGTCCTTGCTGTCCCCTACTAAGAGTAGCAAGGCTCCCAATCATCACCCATTAAAGGCTCCTTTCAACCGGGTTCAATTCAGGGCGACCCGTTCGCTTATGCCCATACGAAGGAACGATATCCTTACGAAAGCATAAGGTACTCGAGCCCCGAAGGTACTTGCTAGGCCCATACGGAGGAACGATATCATCATGAAAGTATTAGCATTTCCCCCCACTTAAAAAGGACGGGTTTATATGCCAAATTTTAAATGCGTTAAAATAAATGTGCAATTATAACCGAATGTTACTTTAATAGTCACTTTAACCCGAAACTTCCGATATTAGTAAAGTGGTAATTATTTTAAAAAGCTTGATTCTCATTTTGTTTTTAAAAAAACAAAAAATATCCCCAGCGGAGTCGCCATCTGTAGCAATGTCCCTTTTTTAAGTTCGCTAAAAAAGTATTTTTATTTTATTTTATTTTGAAAATAATGTATTCCGTGTAGTTTTAGAAAAACTGTACTTTTTTTAAAAATGGAGTCGCCATCGGCCACTTAGGTAGGTCGGACACCATAAAACCAGGGATTTTAAAAATGTTGGGTTTGGGAGTCGGTTACGGATGGGGAAGGATTAGCACCCCCACACCGCCCAAAATTGGTACTTTAATAATTATTGCTTTATTAATATTAGACTTTCCGGATTAAAGTGACGATTTAATTAACATTTAATTACATGTGCGAGTAAATTTTAAAAGCCCCGTTATTCGAGAGTAAACGCCCAACCACCATCACTACGCCTGATACTGGCCCTGTTTACGCTCGGATAAAAGGGCACATCATTGACAATTTATATTCCATTATGCAACCTTAGAACATGGCAAATATAAATAAATACGATAAAAATATAAATAAATATTAACATAATAAAATACTAATCTAAAATACTAATATGAAACATACATACATAAATATTAATCTAACACATAAATAAAAACAAATCTAAAGTAAATAAAATACTAATCTAAAACATTCATAAATATCAATCTAACACATAAATAAAAACTAATCTAACATAAATAAAATATTAATCTAAAACATAAATTTAAAACATAAATAAATACTAATCTAAAACATAAATAAACATACAAACAAAAAAATAACACAATTTTAAATTAACTAATACTTCATTAAATCATAAAAATTACAACACAAATAAAAAGGGAAGAAAATATACCTAACTAGGAGCTCAAATGATGAAACCCCTATTGAACCCCACCGAGATCTACCACGACCTTTCCAAAAATTAACTAGATCGGATCCAAAATAGGACTCCGATCGAACCGGTTAGGACCGAGGACACTACCCCGGTCCTTGGCTACCCGGGAGCCTAAGCCCCCTTTATTTCGGCATGCCTTCACCGATCCATGCTGCCTTTGAAATGGCTCCCCCATACCTCTATTTATAGGTAAATGGGGGTTGCTTGAGGTTGACGTGGAGCATTAAGCTCCATGCATTGCTTTGTACTTTTCTTTACACTTTTTATATTTATTTTATTTTTTTATTACAAATATATATTACTTATATATATTTTTTTATTTTTTTATTTTATATTAATAATACTAATAATACTAAAACCCGGACAAAAATTAGTGATTACAACGTCGTATGCACAGCCAAGAAATGTGTACACTTTTTAAACCTATCCACAATCACCCATACAGAATTCTTCTTTGTTGGCGTCAAAGGCAAATCAGACACAAAATCCATGGTAATTCTCTCCCACTTCTATTCTGGAATCTTCAACGGTTGCAACAACCCAGAAGGAAACTGATGCTCAACCTTACCACGCTGACATACCTTACAACGACCAACAACATTCGCCACATCCTTCTTCAAACCAACCCAAAAATATTCCTTCTTCAAATTCTGATACATCTTTGTATTACCCAGATGCATAGCAAAAGGACTCGAATGTGCTTCAGTCAAGATGATGTGTTTAACTCCTCATCATTCGGCACAACCACACGACTCTTAAAATACAAAACACCATTATCATCAAAACAAAAATCTGTCTGATTGCCATCCATAATATCCTTAACATGTGGTACCAACGAATCATCGTACGGTTGTTTCTCCTTGATCAGCTGCAACAATGATGGCTTCACTTGCAACTCAGCCAACAAACCACCATCTTGCATCACACTCAACCGAACAAACATCTCCCTCAGCTCTGCTGCAATCTTTCTACTCAAGGCTTTGGCTACAACATTAACCTTACCCAGACGATACTCTATCGTCAGATCATAATCCTTGAGCAACTCCAACCATCTCCCTTGCCTAAGATTGAACTCCTTTTGTGACGTCAGATACTTCAAACTCTTGTGATCCGTGTACACAATACACTTCGCACCATAAAGATAATGCCTCCAAATCTTCAACGCAAACACTACCGTAGCAAGCTCTATATCATGCTTAGGATAGTTGTACTTGTGCACCTTTAACTGCTTAGATGCATAAGCCACAACCTTCCCCTCTTGCATCAACACGCACCCCAACCCAACATGGGATGCATCGCTATATACTACAAACTCTTTCCCCAGCTCAAGTTGAATCAAGATTGGAGTTTGCGTCAAAGCTTCCTTCAACTTATCAAAAACTTATTGTCTACTCTCCGCCCACTCAAAACTTACATCCTTTTGCAACAACTTCGTCAGATGAGCAACATTATTTGAAAAACCATTAACAAAGCGACGATAATACCCCACTAATCCCAAGTGTAATACCCCAAAATTTTCTAAAGTGATTAAGGGCCATTTAGTACTAAGATAACAACTTAAAAGCTAACTTTGTGAATAAAAAATGCAAAGGTCAAGATTTTATTAATTATGGGTTTTAGAAAGGAAATTTCTTAGAATTAAAAGTATCATATGATAGATAGTGAACTGAGTTGGGTACTTGCAAAGTTTGGTTAAAAATTGAGTAAAGTTAGAAGGGGAATTGAAGGTTAAAGTTTAGTGACCAAAATGTTAACCAGTCAAAACTTATGTGGTACAAGACTAAATATGAAAAGTTAAAGGACTAAAGTTGTAATTTCCTAAAAGTTAGGTGTTTTCATTTCATAAATAGATAGATCACCTAAGGTTGTGGATCGAATATGGAATTATGGTATTGAACGGATATTTCGATTATTGGGAAGTTACAGTCAAAGTTTAAATAGAATTCGGATACCCGGATCGAACCAAAGAATTATGAGATTTTACCATATGATAAAGGAATGTTATAAAAGTCCGTTACAAGTGTTGAAAGTATTTTTAGTTTGATTCAAGATGAATCCTACGATTTAATTATGAGAAAATGGTTAATTACTAGTATATCAGATTGAATGGAAAATTTTAGAGACTGGACCAAAAGCCATGGAAAATTCATAAAATATTATTTTATGAATATTTTATTATAGTTGGTTGAATTCTAACTAGATTTAGTTGAAGACATTTTGGTTATTTGGCCACAATGGCAAATTTTAAATATTTGGAAGATATAAGGGCAATTTTGGAAGAAGATAAATGAAGATTTAATCTTGGATTTTGATTGATGATAAGATTAATCTCAACTGTTAGATTTTAAAGGCAAAATTGTATTTTCACTATTAAATGAATTTCATATTCATTTAATAGTTACAAGCGTCAAATAATGGTTAAAAGATGAACAAATGTTTATATTTTTTTTTCAGCCATGTACCGTGGGAGCTAGGGAAAGAAGAAAAAAAATAGTGCAAAATCTTTCAAGTTCGATTTAAGCCCGAATCTTGATTTTTAGGTAATTTTTTCCAAAGAAAAGTTGTTCTATGTGATTTTCTCTACCAAATGATACCAATATATCATGTTATTCATGGCTGATTTTTGAGTTTTGGTAGAGAGAGAAAATTAAGGCTATGTGAATTTTTGAAATCTTTATGGACCTATTCGGTTTGATTGATTAAGATTAGGGACTGATGTTTTGTATTTAGTAAGTTGTTTTGATTATATAAGGTTTTGCTAAGCATGAAATTGAAGTTGAAATGCTAAAATTTGGTGTTATCATGATTAGTGGCCATTTTAGCAATTTGTTAAATTGTAAGAACCAATTCGGTATGTTGGAAATTGACAAGGATAAGTTCTGATTTTTAGTATAATGGTGAGTTTGATGAATGTTATTAGGTAAGGATTCTATTGGTGATGAATATATTGAAAATGGCATTGAAATGGAAAAGATTTTCATTTTAGTCCCTAAACCTTTAAGTGACTGGAAAATCTAATGGAATACTCGAATTATGGAATTTGAAACATTTTTTATTTAAATGTTAGTTAGCAAGCTAAGAAGAATTATTGGAAGTTCAAATTGGTCACTAAGGACCATAATGAGTTTTTGAATAGTACAAGGAAGAAAGGAAAATATTTGGAAATTTTATATTCGAATGGTCATATTAGACAACATGTTTAAGGTATTATTAGATTTGAATCTAACAAATATTTTATTGTATTCATGTGATTATTGAAGTCAAGTCCCAATCAAAGAAGGTTCGAGGTACTATGAAACAAATGATCGATCTAGGACTTAGTGAGGCATTGTGTTAAAGTGGCCAAGGTGAGTGCAACATTTATATGTATGTTAATTATAAAAGGGAAGACTTGCGATAAGTCAACCCTAATCAGAATATGAAAATGCAATGTTTAAAAGTTATAAACTGATCAGAAATTATAATTTATGCCTGCAAGTGGCAAGATAATGCACATGATAAAATTATTAACATTGTATGATAAAAATTACCCGATAAGTATGTTGGTATGTTATTCTGAACATGATAGACCGTGTGTCATGTAAAGTACAAGGTCATTTCTATGATAACTATTTCAGTCATGTTAAAGACTTTGATTATGAAAAACTAAAAGAATCAATGTGATGCATAATACAATAATGGCAAGTACATATGAATAATTATGATGAAATATGGGAAGTAAATTGCCCATTTACATGAATGATGATGATTGGTTGAAATTGAAATAAAATGCCCAAGTATTTATTTATGAGAGTCTATGGTATAGTTGGCATGCCATAGAGTCCTTAGCAGCTGCATCACTCAAGTTATGATATGATTACATGTTTTTGTGACCACGATGGTGTCACATACACCTTGGGGACCCAAGCCCTTGGTGTGCACCCTAGGGATCCACACCCATAGTGCTAATGGCACTAACGGGGTACTTTTATGAGGAGCAAAGAGCATCCTCGAGTACATACTCATTTACATGTTCATGTTAGACACTCTGGTGTCTTATTCATGTGACTTGAGTACCTTGATCTCATATTATATACTTTGGGCTATCTTTAAAGAATGTTATACTGTAAATGATTGCTGATGGTTGATGAATACTGATAGCATCATAATCATATTTATTATATGTTATGTTATAAACTGTACTAGGATCGCTTGCCATTTTGCAGAAATTGTATTGCACTATTACATGACAAAGGAATGACTTTGATAAGTCAGTTTTATACGATTATATATTTTTATATAATATACACAATAATTTGTTTATTTATGTTATTTCTATACATTAAAATGCTTTACTTTAATTTATAGTTGTCTCACTAAGTGAATACTTAGAGTGTGTTGTTTCACACGTAGGTTATTGGGAACTTTCCGGAAGAGGAGTTGAGCATGTTGATTAAGATGCAATATGCCAAACATCAGTAAGACATTATAATTTATGATATTCTCTAGTGGGCATGTATCAATTTATTCGTTAGTTGCTTTAAAGTTATAAGTTTGATTAATAGTCAGATAAATACTAATTATTCGTATGGTTATAGAATTACTGGTAATGATATTTAATCTGATAAAATTTTATTTATCATTTATCACGTAACGATTTTAAATTTAAGAAAGTGCCTAGGCAGTGTACCTAGATTTCCCCCTGAGTTACATACTTATTTTTAATAACAGACTAACATATTTTATAAACCAATTCAGGGTCAAAACTAGCAATCTGCAAATAGGCTACGAATACTTCAAAAGTCTAGAAATGGTTATTTTATAAAATAGTTTTATGTCAGATGTTTAAAAAAATTTACAAGTCTAGAATTCTGTTAAATAATATTGTGTCATCTTTAATGTGTATTCGTACTACGAGTATACGTTAAGGGTGTTACATTTAGGGTATCAGAGCTACATGTTTAGTCGGTTTTGGATGCTAAACTGAGTTTGTTATAAGTTTGTCAGTAAATACATGCCCCTAGAATGTCATATTACTGATGCGTTGATTGTATGACTTGAAGCTGCTCCTCATTAGCATAAGATAAAATAAGATTATAGTACAATATGGATTTTTAAGTGGTGAATTTTTAAGCTGCTCCTCATTACTCGAGTTCCGAGTAAAAAGATATGAATTTTTAAGTGGTGAAAGGTCGGAAAACAATATGGTAGTCTATTCCGAAATTACCACTAGAAATTAACTTTGAAAACTCGCCATAAATCGTACAAGTTGAATCTTGGTTATTAGTTTATATGGCTGAAAAGCTTGTTGAATCTAGTTTCTTTCAGAACAAACGGAATTGAATTTTGAGTTTTATATTATTTTATAGAAATAAATCTTTGAAGGTTGTACAAAGCTGGCAGAAAATGAAAATTGAGATATTTTGTATCTAATGTTGGTTATCAAGTTCAGAAGAATTATTTGAAGATCAAAATGGTCATTAGGGACCAAAAATGAGTTTATGGACAATATAAGGAAGAAAAGAAATTTATGGAAAATTTTTATGTTGAATGATTAGATAGCTTAATTGAAATATTGTTAGAAGTGAATCCAACAAAAGTTTATTTATATTCATGTGATTAATTAAGTTAAATTCGAATCGAAAAAGGTTCGAGGTGCTACAAAGGAAAGGATCAAATAGGATTTAGTGAGGCAAACTAATAAATGGCCCAAGTGAGTGCATTTTTAAATGCTTGCATTACATTGAAAATGGCATTGCATTTCTCTATAATACATGATATGATACATTGCTCGACATGGCAAGCTTGATGGAATACCAGGTACGAACTATTGTTTGCATAAATGATGATACATGACTCATATGACAATATGATATATGAATTACATGAATAATGATATGATTAAAATGAAACAAGTAGACACCTTGGTTGTCGATAGCACTAAAGAGGTGCGAATATAAGGATCAAAGAGCGTCCTTTATGAGGAGCAAAGAGTGTCCTCAAGTATGTACTCAATTTTAGATACTACGGTATCGAATTAGAGGCTATAGAGTCCTAACAGTCTTGCCTCGTATCAGGAATTGATCATGCCGCATTGAAATAGATACTTCAGTATTGTAACAAGATGAATTGAAAAAGTTATGAATATGCAGATGATTGCATGATAAAAGCACAACCATGAAAGAGCATGTGTTATGCGGATGATCAAATGTTAAAAGTATGACCATGGTAGAACATATAATATGCAAATGACTGCATGATAAAAGTATAACCATGACAAAGCATGGGTTATGTAAATGATTACATGATAAAAGCATGACCATGGTAGAGTACATGATATGCAAATGGTTGCATAATTAAAGCATGAACATGATAGAACATCTGTTATGCAAATAATTATATGATGAAAGCATGTATTTGATAAAGAATATGTTAAGAATTAGATAATACATGGCTCATATAATAGTGGTAATACATGATATCATGTCAATATGACATGCTTGCCTTTTATAGAGAAATATAATGCACTATTACATGATATACTGAATTTGCATTACTTCATATTTTGATGCATTAAATTGAATTGTAATGATAGTCTAAATAATCAGTTAAACGATGAATCGTATATGGATAAAAAAATTTAAGCTTAACTTTCAGTAGCATGTTTAGGTAACATCTATAATGTATATTCAACACGAGTATACGTTATAGGTGTTACAATTTATTTGGATGGATAAGTGCCAAGAAATTTTTGAGACATTAAAGAAGATCTTAACAGAAGCCCTGGTGCTAGTACAACAAGAATCAGGCAGAAATTATGTGGTTTATAGCGATGCTTCTCATAATGGCTTGGGATGCGTACTTATGCAAGAAGGAAAAGTGGTGGCCTATGCTTCAAGGCAACTTAAGACGCATAAGAGGAATTATCCTACTCATGATTTTGAGTTAATAGCAATTGTATTTGCTTAAAAGATATGGCGCCATTATCTATACATTGAGTGATGCTACCTTTACACAGATCATAAAAGTTTAAAGTATCTGCTAACTAAAATGGAGTTGAACATGAAGCAAAGAAGGTGGATCAAACTTATTAAGGATTATGATGTTGTGATTGACTACTATCTTGAAAAAGTCAATATAATAACCAATGCACTTAGTTGGTAGATATTCTTTACTTTAAGAGCAATGAATGTGCAACTGTATTGGAAAAAGATTGGCATGTTAATTACAGAACTTTATTTTAGACCTATTCATTTAGGTCGGATTAAAGATTTTCAGTTGAAAGACGAAAAATGCTGGCAAAGTTAGAACAAATTGAAAATGGTGAAAATAAAGAATTCAAAGTTAAGTATGTTGGATGCTTGAGAAAAATATTATGTTCTTGACGATGAATCCAAAAAAGAATATGAGGTATCTAGGTCGAAGACCAAATATTGATGTCCAGAAATAAAAAAAGATAGTAACTGAATTTATGGCTACATGCTTGACAGGCTAACAATTAGAAGTGAAGCATCAAGTACCTTCAAAAATGTGGTAACATATTTCCATTCCCCGAGTGGAAGTGGAAAATAATTATGATGGATTTCATAACTATGTTACCAATGATACCGATTAAAGATGATTCGATTTGGGTAATTATGGACAAATTGAATCAATATGTAATGAATAAATATGCTGAGTGATAAATCTAAAGTACTGTAAAGTGACGTGATTACCTATATTTATTGTGTGTGATTAAGATCCAAGATTATCTCTAGATTTTGGAGTTCCTTGTATAAGACATTAGAGACTCGACATAATTTCAACACTACTTTGCATCCATAGAAGGAAGAACAATCTAAAAGATTAATTCATATTTTGAATGATATGTATAGTTTCCATTTGATTGAGTTTGAAGGCTTTTGGGAAAAGTATGCGCAACTAGATGAAATTTCTTACAGTAACAACTATGAATTGAGTATAAAGATGGCTTTATCAAAAGTGTAGTATGAAAGAAAATTGTGATAAACATTTAAGAATAGTGCTACAAGCCTTGTGGGAAAGGTAGTTGTATGCAAAGTTACTCAAATGTGACTTTATCAAGAAGTATTGATCAGATCCTTTACATGTCATTACCTCGAAGAAATAAAAATTCATGCTGAAATTGATTTATGAGAAGGAACCGACAAAAATTATGGCACATGGAGTCAAATAACTAAGGAATAAGATGATCCCGCTTTTTAGAGTTCTTTGGTGAAATCAAGAAGTCAAAGAAACGACTTGGGAAAGAGAAAGCAATTTCCTCAATTTATTTTGAAACATGTACGTATTGAAAATTCGATGACAAATTTTCTTAAGGGGAGAATTGTAATACTCAAAATTTTCTAAAGTGATTAAGGGTCATTTAGTACTAAGATGATAGCTTAAAAGCTAACTTAGTGATAAAAAAATGCAAAGGTGAGGATTTTCTTAATTATGGGTTTTAGAAAGGAAATTTCTTAGAATTAAAAGTATCATATGATAGATAGTTAACTGAGTTGGGTACTTGAAAAGTTTGGTTAAAATTCGAGGAAAGTTAGAATGGGAATTGAAGGTTAAATTTCAGTGACCAAAATGTTAAGCAGTCAAAACTTGTGTGGTACAAGACTAAATATGAAAAGTTAAAGGACTAAAGTTGTAATTTCCAAAAAGTTAGGGGTTTTCAATTCATAAAAAGATAGATCACCTAATGGTGTGGATCGAATGTTGAATTTTGTTATTGAATCGATAATTCGATTATTGGGAAATCACAGTCAAAGTTTAAATAGAATTCGGATACCCGAATCGAACTGAAAAATTATTAGATTTTACCATATGATAAAGAAATGTTATAAAAGTTTGTTACAAGTGTTGGGAATATTTTTATTTTGAATCAAGATGAATCCTACAATTTAATTCTGAGAAAATGGTCAATAACTACTATATCAGATTGAATGGAAAATTTTAGAGACTGGACCAAAAGCCATGGAAAATTCATAAAATATTATTTTATGAATATTTTATTATAGTTGGTTGTATTTTAACTAGATTTAGGTAGAATTTAACAAAATGGCAAATTTGATGAAAAAGTGAATAGTTGAGGACATTTTGGTCATTTGACATAATGAAAATTTTGAAATATTTGGAAGATATAAGGGCAATTTTGGAAGAAGAAAAATGAGTATTTAAACTTGGCTTTAGATTGATGATAAGATTAATCTCAACCGTTAGATTTTAATGGAAAAATTGTATTTTCACTATTAAATGAATTTCATATTCATTTAATAGTTACAAGTGTAAAATAATGGTTAAAAGATAAACAAATGTTTATATTTTTTTCAGCCATGTACTGTGGGAGCTAGGGAAAGAAGAAAAAAATAGTGCAAAATCTTTCAAGTTCGATTTAAGCCTAGAATCTCAGTTTTTAGGTAATTTCTTCGACTGAAAGTTGTTCCATGTGATTTTCTGTATCAAATGATACCAATATATCATGTTATTCATGGCTGATTTTTGAGTTTTGGTAGAGAGAGAAAATTAGGGTTATGTTAATTTTGGAAATCTTTTTGGACCTATTCGGTTTGAATGATTAAGATTAGGGAGTGATGTTTTGTATTTAATAAGTTGTTATTGATTATATAAGGTTTTGCTAAGCATGAAATTGTAGTTGGAATGCTAAAATTTGGTGTTATCTTGATTTGTGGCCATTTTAGCAATTTGTTAAACTGTAAGAACCAATTCGGTATGCTGGAAACTGACAAGGATCAGTTTTGATTTTTGAGTATAATGATGAGTTTGATTAATTAACAATGATTGGAGGCTTAATTGCAAAGTTAGGAAGCTTGAATCCTTGGATTGTATTTAGTTACCAATTCGGCAATGTGAGAAAATGTAAGGACCGGCGTGCAACAGTTTGGAAATTAGGGTATTTGTGTGTTAGAAATGTGGTTAAATGCTGGAAATTACATTCGAATCAAAATGAATTTGAGTTTAGGGATCAAAATGGCACTTCAGCAAAGTCAGGGATTTAGGGACTTGAATGTACACAAGTTGTAAGTGAAGAATTTATAATAAATGTTATTAGGCATGGATTCTATTGGTGATAAATATTTGGAAAATGGCATTGAAATGGAAAAGATTTTCATTTTAGTCCCTAAACCTTTAAGTGAATGAAAAATCGAATGGAATACTCAAATTATGGAATTTGAAACATTTTGTATTTAAATGTTAGTTAGCAAGCCCAGAACAATTATTGGAAGTTCAAATTGGTCACTAAGGACCATAATGAGTTTTTGAACAGTACAAGAAAGAAAGGAAAAATATTTGGAATTTTTTATTCAAATGATTATATTAGACAACATGTTTAAGGTATTGTTAGATTTGAATCTAACAAATATTTTATTTTATTCATGTGATTAATGAAGTCAAGTCCGAATCAAAGAAGGTTCGAGGCACTATGAAATAAAGGATCGAACTAGGACTTAGTGAGGCATTGTTTTAAAGTGGCCAAGGTGAGTGCAACATTTATATGTATGTTAATTATAAAATGGAGGACTTGCGATAAGTCAACCCTGATCTGAATATGAAAATGCAATGTTTAAAAGCTATAAACTGATCAAAAATTATAATTTATGCCTACAAGTGGCAAGATAATGGATATGATAAAGTTATTAACATTGTATGATAATAGTTACCTGATAAGTATGTTGGTATGTTATTCTGAACATGATAGACCGTGTGTCATGTAAAGTACATGGTCACTTCTATGATAACTATTTTAGTCATGTTACAGACTTTGATTATGATATACTGGAAGAATCAATGTGATGCATAATACAATAATGGCAAGTACATATGAATAATTATGATGGAATATGGGATGTGAATTGCCCGTTTACATGAATGATGATGATTGATTGATAATGAAATGAAATGCCCAAGTATTTATTTATGAGAGTTCATGGTATAGTTGGCATGCATAGAGTCCTTAGCAGCTGCATCACTCAAGTTATGATATGATTACATGTTTTTGTTGCTACGATGGTGTCAAATACACCTTGGGGACCCAAGCCCTTGGTGTGCACCCTGGGGATCCACGCCTATAGTGCTAATGGCACTAACAAGGTGCTTTTATGAGGAGCAAAGAGCGTCCTCGAGTACATACTCATTTACATGTTCACGTTAGACACTCTGGTGTCTTATTCATGTGACTCGAGTACCTTTATCTCATATTATATACTTTGGTCTATCTTTAAATAATGTTATACTGTAAATGATTACCTGATGATTGATGAATACTAATAGCATGATATTTATATTTACTATATGTTATGTTATATACTGTACTGGGATCGCTTGCCATTTTGCAAAAACTGTATTGCACTGTTACATGACAGAGGAATGACTTTGATACCTCAGTTTTATACGATTCTATATTTTTATATAATATACACAGTAATTTGTTTATTTATGTTATTTCTATACATTGAAATGCTTTACTTTAATTTATAGTTGCCTCACTAAGTGAATACATAGTGTGTGTTGTTTCACACGTAGGTTATCGGGAACTTATCATAAGAGGAGTCGAGCATGTTGATCAAGATGCAATATGCCAAACATCAGTAAGACATTTTAATTTATGATATTCTCTAGTGGGCGTGTATCAATTTATTCGTTTTCTCTCCTCTAATTAAGGGTTCTTTATTGAAATTCCAAGTTCTTGTTCCTTTGTTACTGATTTATGTTATGGAACTATGTTTTAAACATGGATTTGTTAATTAAATTGAGTTTTGTGTAGAAATTGAGTAAAAATGGATTTGGATCTATTTTGTACTGATTCTAATTGGTTTAGATCACTTATAAGATGTGTTTTGATGTTAAAATAAAAGGTTAATCAAAGAAATCCCAAAACTATATGAATTGCTAATTTTCTAGGTTGTTTAGAGTTGGTTTTTGATGTGATCTTGGTGATATAGTGTTCTTGGAGGTATAAGGATGAGTTTAGAATGTTTTTGTATGTTAATTGATGTTGTTAAGATGTTGAAATCAATAGGTTGTGGCTGAGCTTTGTTTAGATGAAGTTTGGTGTTGATTTCAGTTGTTTTAGCTAGGCTTTTGGTGGTTTAGAGGTAGGCGAGGTTGAGATTATTGTTTCTGGGGATTTGTGATGCATGAAAGTGCATTAATCCTCTATTTTTGTTTGGGTAAAGCAGGGGAATCAAATTTTTTGGCTTTTGGAGACATCGCGAAAGCTTCAGAGGCTTAAATGGGTATTGGCAAGTGGACGATTGGTTGTCGGTGAGTGGAAATGAGTTTTACTGCCATAAAAAGATTTTGAAAGAAGTTGTGGGAGTTTAGATTAAGCTTTAAACACTTATCTAAGCTTGGAAGTAAGTATCGGTTGAGCTCTCTCTCATTTTCGACTTTGAAAATGAAATCTCATGCATATGTTTATAGATTTTATTACTTACAGTTATATGCATTTTTGAAATCAAAAGATGATGCAAATGATTATTCATGTTGAGCTTTGTGTAAAGCAAATGTTTTATGAACGCATGTTGAGGTTGCTTGAATACATGTTTTAATGTATTGATGGAAATGGTTTGAGTTAATGCATATGTAAAACAATAAGTTAATGTGGTTTTAATGAGTATATTGGCAAGTGGATGTAGTAAAAATGTAATATGATATAGTTGTCATACCATAGGATTGTTAGTTCACTATAAAAAGTCGCCTCATGTGTGTCGAGGGGTTAAATGTGCCCTAGACTCCACCATGAGAACCGCAACAGTTGAGGTGTGTAAAGGTTTCGTTTTCTCACACTGGTGGATTTATACATCCAAATTGCTGAGGTGGGTAAAGGTTTCGTTACTCTAGTTTGAATCGTAGAGGTGGGCAAGTGTACCATTACTTCGGTTGAGGTATGTATGTGAAGTTGTTGTAGGAACCACTTGAGAAATTCGTGTATCCGATGTGTTTTGTAAAGAGTTGGAATCTTGTTTCGAGTCACTCGAAAGGCAATATACTAATTGATGTATCATGTGAAATTGATTAAGTTTGTATAATGTGGTTTATACATGTGGGAATCTTTAAGCTTGTTATATAGAGATTTGGTAATTGAAGCTTAAATTGAGGTAGAGATGAAATCCATGATACATGTGTTGTAAATAATTATAAATGTAATGCCCTAGTTTTGGGCCTAGCGGTTTAATGGCTAGTTAGACGGTCTAGTGGATCGAGTTAGAGATTCGAGTCGGATTCGAGAATAAATATTTTTGAGTAAGATAAAAATATGGGAAAATGGTTAAAAATCATATTTAAATATATGAAAAATATTAGTGAAACCAATTTTGGAAAATTGGATTTGGAAGGGTGATATCTTGGTTGGTGACCAAAATGTATTTTTTGAAAACTAATTTTAAAAGGTAACTAAATTGTAAAGGATCAAATTCTTAGAATCCTTAAGGAGTTGTTTTACCAACTTTTGGCTGGTGGTTTCTCCCTTCAATTAAGACTTTTAACATATGTTTTAGTTATTAATTAAAAGGGATTTTATAATGAAAAAGTAGTTATTGATTTTAAAGAAATTTGACGTAAACTTTTATTTCCACTTATGTTCTTCCAAATACTCTTGTTTTCATTAAATCTAGAGGTGAGAGATCTATTTTCATGGATTTTGACTTATAATTGATTCTTTATCTTTGATTTACAAAACCTCATTGAAATCTTGTGTTTTTCAAGCTTTAATCAATCAATTGAGGAAGAAATCACATAATAGAGTTAAGGTTCGTTCTTCTCCTCTATTGATCATTATTTATTGATATCCCCAAGTATTTGATCCTTAATTTATGATTTATAATCTGATTTTATGTTTTTCTGATGATTAATTGATTTAATTTGGGATTAATTGGTGAAATTGAAGAAGATCTGTATTGGATATGTTTCTTAGTGTTCAAGATTGATTTTAAACATGTATTGAATGTTTTATAATGTGGATAAGTTATTTTTAACAATGGAATCCCAAATCTTCATAAATCTTTAATTATTTAGATTTTTGAGGTGTTGTGGTGGTTGTTTAGTTGCTGGGGATATAAGGATGATGTAATCCTATTTTTAAGTGTTGATTGGTGTTAATGGAAGTGTTAGATTGATAGATTGTGGCTGGGCTGTGTTTGGAAAGTGTTAGATGATGATTTCAGTTGTTGTGGTTGGGTAATTGTGAAAAGATTATTGATGTTTTGTGAGGAATGTTGCTGCAGTGGTTTGAATGCATTGAGATGCATTAATCCTCTGTTGTTTTGTGGTTAAAACATGGGAGGCTTGTTCGGAAGCTATTGGTGAAGCTTTAGAGGCTTCGGACACTTGAATTTGCGTTGGTGAATTGAGGTTTCGCGTATCGGTGAGTGAGAACGTGGATTTCATCTTTGGGAAGATTTAAAGGTGGTTTATGGGAATTTAAACTTAGCTACAAATGTTGGTTTAAACACGGAAGTAAGTATAAAGTGGTTTTCTCTCTCGGTCGTGCTATTATGAAATGATTTTAGGCACTTGTTTTGAATTACATGTTACCTAATGATTAAGCATGTTTTAAAGTATGTGAGATACCATTTTTAATCATGAAATGTTGAAGGATGCACATGGTAAGTGATCCTTGTAAGTATGTGGAAATACTTGTTAAAAAGCATGGTTTGTTGCTCTAGATAATGGTTTGGTTTAATGCATATAAAATCAGTGAGGTATGTGGTTAATTGTGAATTATATTGGCAAGTGATGCGGTTTAAAATGTTATCGGATATAGTTGGCCGGCCATAGAACTGATAGTGCACTATAAAGAGCCGCCTTATATGTTGAGGGGTTTTATACGGTGTACCGAATACTCCATCTAAGTACCCTAATGGTCAAGGGGTTATATGGTACCGTAAACTCCCGTTAGTGGATTAAGCATGTAACCGAGGAATGGGGTTGGTGTCCCCGTGGATTGTAATGTACCATGATTGTGATTGTATCGCTATTCCGGTTGAGATGGCTTGAAGTGTTGTGAGGAAACTTGTTCAATCGGTGTATCCGATGAGCTATTTTGTTCATGGAACTTGTTTAATGATCACTTGTCAGCCAATATAATTGTTGATGTGTCATGTAATGGTTTATGTTGTATAATATGATTTATACATGTTTACTCTTTAAGCTTTGCATATGGATGTTATGCATGAGAAGGCTTAAATTGAAGTTTAGCAATGGGATTTGATGGTGGTTAATTACACATGTTGCACATGGTTTAATATTCTGGTTCTTTAAAGTGTTAAGTGCATGGTTTTCAAGGCATGATGTTCAAATGATATTTATGTTACACTTAAAAGATGATTGAAATGAGATTTCAATGTGTTGTTGAGAAATGGATTTAAATGCATTGATGGTGTGTTGTTTTTGAGCGCTCCTCACTAAGCCTAGTGTGCTTACACTCTCTTTGTTCATCAGTCAGAGAATTAAAGACTTAAAGGCAGCGAGGAAGCAAGGGATCGCCAAAGACTTGATATTAAGAGTATGTTTTGAACTAGACTATAAGTAATAAGGGCAATGGGGTTTTCGTTGTTGTTTTGGGAGGTGTTTTGTTAAACCCCCTATTTGAGCAATGTTGTTTTGCTTCTATTGGTTTGTAATTGGCCGTTATGGATTGTTTGTGGTGATGGTTTAAGATTTCATGCTTTGCTTGGCTTGATTTCTACGAAGCTTGCCTCTAGATTTCCATTTGAAGCATGATGCTATTAATTGCAGTTAAATCTGTGATGTTTTGATGTGGTTTGACTCTTGAATGTGTTGGATTCATGTTAGAAGAATGATAGAGTGTTATGGTATGTTTGAAAGCATGTTAAGCCAGCAAAAGAGGACATTTCAGGTCCAGGCGTATCGGTACACGTGTCCTTGTTTTTGTACGGGCAAGCCATTTTAGGCTTAGCATATCGAAACACGGGCAGGTGTTTCGGTACGGGCTTAGGCCATTTGTGCCTAGGGTTTTAGTATGCGGGCTGAGCGTATTGGAACGGGTGAGCCTTTTCAGGAATGCATTTCGGTACGCTAGGAACCATTTCGATACAGGGTATGTGCATTTGGCTATTATAATTTAGGGTTTTTGAAATAGCAATATCGTATTGATATGCATGCAAGTGTACCGATACGGCTAGCCGTTAATTTAGTTATTTGGATGTTCTGAAGTTTTGGTTTCTTCCATTTTAGTCCCTAAATGTTATAGATGCAATTGAATGAGTATGGATGATTGTTTTGAGCTGAGTTTTGACATGTAAGCATGAAATTGGAATAATTAAAGGTTGGTAACATTAAAAAGGTTTAAGTCCTTGTAGTTTTCTAAAATTGTAATTTGGTCTCTAAATTGCAATTATACCCAATTGGATGTCAATTCGATGCCCGATTGAGATGGGTTTTCACCTGTGGTCAGTATGAACACATAGGATAATAATTTGCATCTATATAAGATAAAAAGAAAAACAAGGTTGCGTTTCGAGTTCTTCATGGTTTACATCAGTAAACTAATGTAGCTTGCTCGGTTCGGTCTTGCGACTAGGCCAGTCGAGGGGGTTATATTTGGTGGTATCAGAGCCAGGTTTGTGATATTTTGGAGTTGGTATGGTTGTTTTAATGTTGTTGTGAGTTGTAATATGTTGTTTGTTGTGCACGGTTATTGTAATATGCACGTTGATTGCTTTATCCTATGTTGAGGGGAAATTTGGGAAACCCATTACCTTATTATGATAGTCTGAGATGTTTTGGTTTTGAAATTGAAGACTCGGATCCTTGCTTAAGTTGGCGAGATTGTTTTCTTTTTGGTAAAATATCATGCCTTAGATATATTTTTAGCACGATGGGAGCGAGGAGAGAGTTGCGATCTGGTACGGTTGCTACTGCCATTGGGCAAGAAAATGAGGATGATGTTGTACCTCTTGAGGGGTTGTCGCCGCCCCCACCTAATCCACCTGCAGGAGTAGAGCAAGTACCACCTGAGCCAGCTGGGCTAGGGATGTGTGACATGGCGCTGTTGATTCAGGCCATGACCGGTGCTTTCCAGGTAGTAGTTGCGGGTGTTCATATGTCAGACCAATGGTTGGGCAGATGGGTTTGCCATTAGAGCATCTTCGTCGTCTGGGCAGGGTTGAGTTATGTGGTCTAGCAGCAGAGGCTTCTGAGGATTGGTTGGCCAGTACATAGAGGATACTGGGTCGGATGGGTTGTACGGATGCTCGTAAGTTGGGTTGTGCTGTGTCCCTGTTACAGGGAGATGCCTATAGCTGGTGACTACTCTGACTGTTGGGATGGTACCCAAGGATATAACGTGGGAGTTCTTTTATGAAGCTTTCTAAAAAAGGTACATGGGGGTCCGGTATCTAGATGAAAAGAAGAGAGAGTTTATGGCTCTAGTGTACGACGGTATGTTTGTTGCTAAGTATGAGGTGCAGTTTGTGAAGTTGAGCCAGTATGCACCTGAGTTGGTTCCTAATGAGCGACAACGATGTGATCGTTTCCACTATGAGCTAGTGAAGGAGGTTAAGACATATATGCTTGCTGCTAATTAAACAGATTTTGATGTACTGGTTACGCGAGCCAAGGATATCGAGCAGAATCTTGTTTTGGGCTTTAGCTCAAGTAAGAGACACTGTGATAGGAGGTATCGCCCTGGTCAGAGACGCGGTAGAGGTGTCATTGGGTGTGGAGCTCAGATGCAGGGTACCCAAGTTAGAGCTCCGCATAATACCTGTTGGGTTTGCAGATCACGTGATCATCTGAGACGAGATTGCGCACGTTTAGCGAGAGAGGGTCAGGCACCTACAGCTGTTGTGGCTAATGCTTGTTGGAGTTGTGGGTCTGGCGACCATCTAAGGCGTTATTGTCCTTTGTTGGCTGGAGGTGGGCAGGGTGCTACACCTGTTGTTGCCCCTCAGAGAGGCAATGGTCAGTTTTAGTGCAGGGATTGTGGGCATAGGACTGTGGCTCATACGGTTGCTATCTAGCAAGAGAGAGGTAGACCAGCTAGAGTGTATGCGCATCATGAGGGTCGCAATGAATTTGTCGTGATTGCAGGTACATTCTCTTTACATTCTTTGTCGTTGTATTCATTGGTTGATTCTAGTTCAACCCATTCATATATCCTAAGTGAGCATGCATAGTTGCTTGATGTACCTGTTGAAATTCTTAATATGGGTGTTAGAGTGACTAGCTCTCTTGAGGAGACAGTCGTGGTTAGGAAGTTGTATCGTCGATGTCCACTGATGGTTCAGGGACACGTGTTTAATATGGATTTGATGGAGTTGCCATTCCACAGTTTTGATGTTAATTTGGGGATGGATTGGTTGACCGAGCATAAGGTTGTGGTAGATTTTGAGACCAAACGAATATCCCTGAGGTTGTCTAATGATTTTGAGGTGGCGGTTGTGGGTGTGAACGCTAAGTTCTTATCTAATGCACTTTCAGCTTTAGAAGCGAGACGAATGATGGATTCTGGATGTGAGTCTTTCTTAGCCTATGTTATGAATCCTAGTTCGAAGGAGTTAAGGGTGCATGATATCCGTACGGTATGCGAGTTTCTAGGTGTTTTTTTGGAAGAGTTATAAAGGTTGTCACCGGATCGAGAGGTGGAGTTTGACATTGAGGTTTATGCGGATACGAAAACCATGTCAATTGCTCTGTATCACATGGCCCCAAGGAGTTGAAGGAGTTGAAAATGCAACTGCAAGAGTTTCTTGATCGAGGGTTTGTTAGACCAAGTATTTCACTGTGGGGTGCACCGGTGTTGTTTGTGAAAAAGAAGGATTGTACGTTGCAGATGTGTATAGATTATCGGTAACTGAACAAGTTGATGATAAAGAATAAGTATCCTTTGCCACAAATTGATGATTTGTTCGATCAGTTTAGGGGTTCTTATATGTTCTCTAAGATAGATTTGAGGTCTGGGTACTATCAGTTGAAGGTGAAGGATGTGGATGTGCCCAAGACAGCTTTTCGTACGAGGTACGGGCATTATGAGTTTTTGGTGATGCCTTTTGGTTTGACCAATGCACCGGCTGCTTTCATGGACATGATGATTCAGGTGTTCATGAGTTTTTGGATCAGTTTGTGGTTGTGTTTATCGATGATATTCTTGTGTACTCTAGTAACAAGGAGGATCATGATAGACATTTGCAGATTATGCTTCAGACGTTGTTGGCCAATCCATTTTATGCCAAGTTCAGTAAGTGTGAGTTCTGGCTTAGGGAGGTTGTTTTCCTCAGGCATATGGCATCGGCCGAGGGGATTCATGTTGGTCTGCACAAAATTAAGGCTGTGATGAGTTGGAAAACACCTAAATATGTGTCAAAGGTTCGAAGTTTCCTAGGGTTGGCCGGTTATTACCGTAGGTTTGTTGATGGGTTCTCCAGTATAGCTGCTCCTTTGACCAAGTTGTTGCAAAAGAATGTTCGGTTTGAGTGGATGGGGGATAAGCAGCGGACTTTTGAAAGGTTGAAGAAAGCTTTGACACGAGCTTCGATCTTGATTCAGCCAGAATCAGGGAAAGAGTTCGTTGTCTATAGTGATGCGTCCTATGTTGGGCTCAGTTGTGTGTTGCTGCAGGAAGGTAAGGTAGTTGCCTATGCATATAGGCAGTTGAAGGTGCATGAGCGTAATTACCCTACTCATGATCTTGAACTCGCCGTAGTTGTTTTTGCCTTGAAAATATGGAGGCATTACCTTTATGGTGAGAAGTGTGTTGTTTATACAGATCATAAGAGTTTGAAGCACCTTATATCACAGAATGAGTTAAATCTTAGGCAACGAAGATGGTTGGATTTGCTTAAAGATTATGATCTTACCATTGAGTATTACCCGGGTAAAGCTAATGTTGTGGCTGATGCTTTGAGTAGAAAAGTTGTTGTCGAGTTGAGGACTATGTTTGCTAGGTTGAGCATGACACGTGACGGTGGGTTGTTGGCCGAGTTGCAAGTGAAACCGTCCTTGTCATAGTTAATTAAAAAGAAGTAACTGCTTGGCGAGTTTGGTACTGGATGTGAAGGATATCATGGATGGAAATCCTACAGATTTTCATTATAATGATGACAGGGTGTTGTTGTAAAGCCCGGTTTTGGGCCTCACGGTTTTGAGGTTTGTTAGACAGTTCGGTGGACTGGGTTAGAGATTCGAGTCAGATTTGGGATTGTATATTTTTTGGTAAGATAAAAATGTGGAAAAATAGTTAAAAATCATCTTTTAATACATTTGATGCAAGATGCCATTTATCGATGTTGAATCTGCGATGCTTTGATGTGGTTTGAACCCTGAGTATGTTGGATGTACGTTAAAAGCAAGTTAGGGTGGCTCGGTTTGGATGAAAGTATGTTTAACCAACTGAAATGGTACAGGTCTAGGTGTACCGGTATGGGTGTCCCTGTTTCGGTACGAATAGGCCATTTTAGGCTTAGCGTACCGGTACGCAGGCAACTATTTCGATATTTTTTAAGGCAATTTAAGCTAGCGTTTCGATACGCGGATACCTATTTCGATACGGCACAGTATTTCATTGAAGGGTGTTTTGATATGCGGGAGCGTATCAAAACTGATTTTGGTTATTGGAATCTGGGGTATTCAAGGAAATGAAGCCGTACTGAAACAAGAGTACCTATACCGATACGGGTGGTAGTTAAGTTGGTTATATGGAATATTCTTAAGTTATGTTTTTTTACTCAACTCTCTCTCATCAGACACCACTATCCGACCATTATAACACAACTATACCCCCTCGACCCGGCCTAGTCGCCAAACCGAGCCGAGCGAGCTACATTAGGTTTACCAAAGTAAACCAGGAAGATAAAACCTAAAACACATCCATTTTTTTCTTTTATATTGTCTAGATGCATTATTACTTTCCTACATGTACATACTGTTAACAGGTGAGGACTCAACTTAATCGGGTATCGAATCGATGTTTAATTGGACATAAGCACAAATTAGGGACTAAAGTGCAATTTCAAGCATCCCTGTAGTACTAAGGTGTATTGTGGATTAAAGGAAGAGTACTATTGGATTGGTTTGAAGAAAGATGTGTCTGATTTTGTGGCTCGATGCATGTTATGTCAACGAGTAAAGGCTGAACACCAGTTTTCTTTTGGGTTGTTACAGCCGTTGAGGATATCAGAATAGAAATGGGAAAGAATCACCATGGATTTTGTGTCTAGGTTGCCTTTGAAACTAACCAAAAAGAATTCTATTTGGGTGATTGTTGATCGGTTTATGAAGTGTGCGCATTTTGTGTCAGTGCATACGACATATACCTTGGATAGGTTGGCCGATTTGTACATCTTTGAGATTGTGCGTTTGCACGGAGTACCCAAACCCACAGTTTCGGATAGAGATCTGTGCTTTACAACAAGGTTTTAGGAGTGTTTGCATCATGCTCTAGGAATACGGCTGAATTTCAGTACTTCATATCAGCCTTAGACTCATAGAGTTTACTTATAATAACAGTTATCAGGTGAGTATATAGATGGCACAGTACAAGGCTTTATATGGTAGGAAGTGTCATACACCGTTGTGTTGGGCTGAGATTGGAGAAAAACACATTTCGATGCCTGGTGTGTTGAAAGACACCAATGAAAAAGTGAAGTTGACATGTGAGTGCTTGAAAGCGTCTTCAGATTGTCAAAAATCCTACACGGATTTGAAGCTTAGGGATATCGAATATGTTGTTGGTGATCGGGTGTTTTTGAAGGTGTCACCTTGGAAGAAGGTGATTCTTTTTGGGCAAAAAGAGAAACTTAGGCCGAGGTTTATTGGACCATACGAGATTGTTGAGCGTATGGGTCCAGTTGCTTATCGTTTGAGGCTACCTCTTGAGTTGGAGAGGATTCATGATGTGTTTCATGTGTCGGTGTTTTGAGCACTCCTCACTAAGCCTAGTGTGCTTACACTCTCTTTGTCCATCAATGCAGAGAATTAAAGTTTCGGAGGCAGCGAGGAAGCAAGGGATCACTAAAGACTTGGCACTAAAAGTATGTTTTCGAGTTAGACTATAAGTAATAAGGGCAATGGGGTTTTCGTTGTTGTTTTGGGAGGTGTTTTGTTAGACTCCTTGTTGGTAAGATCTAATCATATCACTTTGATATATATATTTATTTATGTTAACGAGCATATAATGGTAAGGCGATCATATGCATTGTTAATCATTAGTATTAATATTATGACAATTGCACTTGAATTTGAATTATTGCCTCACTAAGTAAATACTTAGCGTGTAACTGTTTTACACGTAGGAAAGAAGAAATGGTTGGAGTAAGGAGCATAAAAGGACATCATCAATCAATAACAGGTACATCAGTATCAGTAAGATATCTTTTGACATTGTTTGATATTTACTAGTTGGTATGTATATTAAAATGATATGCTTGCTCTGATAGAATTTGTATTTTATGTGGTATATGGATGAATTTTAAGTCAGGCAGTTTTTAGGCTGTTTCACTAATTATATAAAATCAAATTAAATTGATAAGTTGATGCCTGAAATTAAACTCGATTTGAAGATTAAAATATTATGTTTAAACTATATGCAATTAACTAGATTTGTAAATAGAAACTAAATATATTATAATATATTTAAGGAATCAAATTTTTTACCGAGGTACAAATGTAGATGGTTTTACAAATGTTTTGTATTAGTATCAGAGCTACAGGTTTAGCCGATTCTCGGCCTAAATGGAAGTGGTTTTATGTTAAAAAAGTATACATGCCACTAGGATATCAATATTACTGATATGATGTCTTTATGATTTGATTGATGTTGCTCCTTACTAATGTAAATTGAGAGGAATTATAAGAAGTATTTGAGTCAAGAAAGCGTGATGAACTGATAAATTGGAAGCTTTGAAAGGAAAAGCAGATTAAAGTCTAGTGATTGTTGATTATAACTGGATAACCTAAGGATTACACTGAGCAAGACTGTTTGGATACCAAGAAATTGGATGGAGCTATCTTGTTGCTCCAATATTTAAGCTAGATTTGAAAACCATTTGAATTTGCTTCATAGCCAGGATTGCACATATTAGTCCGAGTTTATAACATCAGGACTGATAAAAATTGGGATGATTAAAAAATCATAGAAGGTACATCTCATCTTTTTGGATAAACATGAATTGATGTTTATGGGTCCCAGCTTTACACATTCGTATATAAGTTCGAAGTTCAACGGTGAAGGAGATATCCTTTTAGAACCCATTTCAAGTAATATAGCAGTCATAAAATTGTTGGGTTGTAATGTAAGGGCGAGATGAACATTGGAATTCTCAATAAAATATAAGAAATAGAGTTCCCAATAAACTTAATGGAATTATCTTTTGAGGAGTTTAAGATGATGGTGGGCATGAATTGGTTATCTTCCTATCAGGTCATGATGAATTGTCACATAAAGCGATTAGTAATTAAAAAACACGGAAGGTACAAAAATAGTAGTAGTTGATAAAAGGGTAAATCCCTTTTCCGATGTAATTTCAGTTGTTTTATTAAAGAAATTGTTGTTATAAGGTTGTTAAGTTTTCTTAGCAAATGCAGTGGATACTCAGGTTGTTGAAGTTAAATTGGAAAATAACTCAACTGTCCAAAAATATCCGGATGAATTCCCAGATGGGTTACTCAGAATTACCTATAGATTGAGAGCTGAAATTCAAAATAAAGATGTTACCAGGCATTGCGCCTAAATTAATGGCCCCGTATAAAATGGCTTCGACCGAACTTCGAAATTTAAAGGTACAAGAGTAAGGAATGTTAAGTCGAGGTTTTATAAAGCCAAGTGTGTCACCTTGGGGTGCACCAGTGTATTTGTGAAAAAGAAAGATTGATCTCTGTGATTAAGTCTAGATTTTCATCAGCTAAATAAGGTGACGGTAAAGAATAAATATCTTCTTTCGAGGACTAGTGATCTTATTGATCAGTTAAAATGTGCATCTATGTTTTTCGAAACCAATCTCTGATCGAAGTATCGTTAGTTAAAGACCAAGGAAGAAGATGTTCTAAAGATAGTTTTTAGAACTCGATATGGATAATATGAGTTCGTGGTAGTGCCGTTTGGTTTGACAATTGCTTCTGCAGCATTAATAGACCTGATAAGCAAAGTATTCTAATTTTGCTTGAACCAATTTTTGGTAGAGTTCATTGAGGATATTTTGGTCTATTCGAAGGAAAGGAAGAACAAGATGCCCATTTTGCATTGTTCTTTAGACCTTTCGAGAAAAAAAAAGCTATATGCTAATTTGTTAAAGTGTGAATTTGGTTGTCAAAAGCTGTTTTATTAGTTATGTGGATTTGGCAGAGAGGATAAGAGTATATCCCAAGAAAGCGCAAATTATAGTTGAATGAAAACATTTGAAGAATGTTTTAGAGGTTCAGAATTCATTGATGATTGCCTCCTCATTGACCAAGTTATTGAGGAAAGAAATGCCATTCAGTTGGACAAATAAACACCAAGAAATCTTTGAGACATTAAGGAAGATCTTAATAGAAGCCACAATACCAGTACAACCAGAACCAGGTAAAGATTATGTGGTGTATAGCGATGCTTCTCATAACGGTTTGGGATTTGTACTTATGCAAGAAGGAAAAGTAATGGTCTATGCTTGAGACAACTTAAGATATATGAGAGGATTTATCTTACTTAGAATTTTGAGCTAGCAATGGTTGTATTTGCTTTAAAAGATATAGCATAATTATTTATACAGTGAACGATGTTATATTTATATAGGTTATAAAAGTTTAAAGTATATGCTTACTAAAGAAGAGTTGAACTTAACACAAAGAAGTTGGATCGAACTTCTTAAGAATTATGATATGGTCATTGACGATCATTCAGAAAAAGCTAATGTGGTAGCTGACGCTTTCAGTCGAAAGACACTTGTTGTCTTAAGAGCTATGAATGCAAGATTGGCATTAAAAGAAGATGGTGTTTTGATTGTCAAGTTAAGAATAAAATTTATATATTGAATTAAATAGGATATCTTTAAAGAAAGGATGAGAAATGTTGTCAATGTTCAAACAAGTGGAAAAGAATGAAACTGAAAACTTGGAAGTTAGAGTTGATAGATATTTGTATTATCAAGGAAGAATTTCTTTCTCGATGATGGAAACTATATGTTGATCCTGAAAGAAAAGATATTTAATATGAAGTTAAGGATAAAGTATTGCTTAAAAGTTTCACCTTGGAAGAAGGTGTTATGGTTTAGACAAAAAGAAAGTTATGTTTAAGATTTATTGGGCCACAAGAAATCATGAAAGGAGTTAGTCTGGTAGTTAAGCTTAATAGCTACCTTTATCTTTGGAAATGGACAAGATTCATAATGTATAGATTCTCGAGAAATATTGATTAGACCCTCACATTTTGTTACTCTAGAGAAAATAGATATTCAGCCGGATTTAATCTATGAAAAAGAACTGGTAAAGATCCTAGCACATAGAGTCAAAGAACTAAGAAAACAAGACAATCCCGTTTGTTAAAGTTCTTTGGCAAAAAATCATAAGGTTAAAGAAACAATTTGAGAGAAATAAGAAGAAAAATACAAGAAAATAGTTTTCTCACCTTTTGAATTAGGTGCGTGTTGAAAATTCGAGGACGCATTTTCTTAAGGGGAGAGAATTGTAGTACCGCAAAATTTACTAAGTTGATTAAGGGTCATTTAGTACTAAGATAATAGCTTAAAAGCCACCTTAGTGACTGAAATGACGAAAATTCAAAAGTTAGGATTTCTTTAATTATGGGTTTTGGAAAGGAAATTTCTAAGGTTTAAAGGTCTCGTGCGATAGATAGTGAATTGAATAAGGGATTCCTAAAGTTTGGTTGAATTCCAAGGAAAATTTGAATGGGAATTGAAGTTTAAAAAGTTAGTGACTAAAATGTAAATCTTGAAAATTTTATGGCTAAAGTATAAACTTTGGAAAAGTTTGGGGACTAAAGTTTTAATTCCCTCAAAGTTAAGGGCTTTTATTTCATAAATAAATAGATCACCTAAGGGTGTGAATCGAATATGGAACTATTGGTTCGATCTAATACTTCGATTATTGGGAAAATTGCAGTTAAAGTTTAAGTGGAATTCGGATACCCGAATCAAATTGGAAAATTTTGAAATTTTGTCATATGATAGATAAAGGCTATAAAAGTCATTTACAAGTGTTGGAAATACTTGTAGTTTGATTCAAGATAAATCCTACAGTTTATTTCTGAGTAAAGGATTATTTATCGGTATATTGGATCGAATGGAAATTTTGGAGACTGATACAAAAGCTATGGAAAATTCATAAAATGTTATTTTATGAATATTTTATTATGTTTGGTTGAATTCTAACTAGATTTAGTTAGATCTTAATGGAATGGCAATTTGGAAACAAACTAGTAAATAAAGACTAGTTGGAGGGCAAATAGGTCATTTGGCCCCAATGGTAAATTTAAATTATTTAAAAATTTATAAGGGTAATTTTGGAAAGAGGAAATGGAAGATTAAATCTTGGCCCTTGATTGATGATAAAATCAATCTCAACCATTGGATAAAAAGGGCAAAGTTGTAATTTCACTATTAAATGAATTTAATATTCATTTAATAGATATATGTGTAAAATAATGGTAAAAAGATGAACACAGGGAAAGAAAGAGAAAAAATTTTCCAAGCTCGATTCAAGCCTCGAAACTCAGTTTTTAGGTAATATTTTCAACTACAAAGTTGTTCTACTCTTCAAGCTCTATCTTTTTATATCAATAATTCATGGAATCCATGCTTTGTTGATGAGAATTTACATGAGAAATAAATTAGGGTTTATGGATCAAATTGGGGCTTCTGAGATTTTATGATTCCATGATTGAATTCAAGTTGAAATCAAGCTAGTATGATGTTAAAATCATGATATTGAGTTGGGATTTAAGTTTTACATGTTTTGATTGTTATGAAGAGGATTAGGGTTTATGGATTCGAGTTTAATTTAGGGTTTGTGATGTTGGATTAATAATCTAGTAAGCTTGAATTGTTGTTTGGAAGCAAAACCCTAAGTAAAATTGTGTAGGGACCATTTTGGTAAATTGAAAAGTTGAAGGATCAACTCTGAATTTCTATAATTTGGAGTGTATTTATGTTATTAATGATGTTAGAGATAAGAAAATGAAGTTAGAATGCTAAATTGATGTTGAATTGAATTAGTGACCATTTTGACAAATTGTCAAAGTTAAGTGACTAATTTGGAAATCAGGATTTAGAGAATGACTAAATCTGATTTTAGTTGAAATAATAGAATTCAAGTAGTGATGTTGATTTGAGGACTAATTTGCAAAGTTAAGAAGTTTGAATCCTTATCTTTGCATTTTTAGTGACTATTTCAGAAAGAATGAAAAATTAGAGGGAGTTATTTTTAAATAATTATTCGATGAAGAAAGTGATATATTAGTGGATTGAATCAAGTAAGGGGACCAAATTGAGAAATAGCCAAGTAAGGAGAAATTAGTATAAAGTTTGAAGTTATTTATGGAAGTTGTGTAGGAAAACTGGATTTGGCAGTAAGTTTGAAAATTCACCATAAATTCTACAAAAATGGTTAGAAGGTGGTTTTTATACCGATGTAAATATTTGTTCGTCTAGTTTGTCCTCCAACAAACGAAAACTAATTTCGAGTTTCGAGTAAAAAGATATGAATTTTTAAGTGGTGAAAGGTCAGAAAACAGTATGGCAGTCTGTTCCGAAATTAGCACTAGAAATTGACTTTGAAAATTCGCCATAAATCTTACCAGTTGAATTTGGGCTATTAATTTATATGGTTGAAAAGATTATTAAATCTAGTTTCTTTCAAAACAAACGAAACTGAATTATGAGCTATAGATTATTTTATAGAAATATTTCTTTGAAGGTAGTGCAATCTGCTAGAAAATGAGAATTGATACACTTTATATCTAAGGTTGATTAGTAAGCTTGAAAAGGGTTAATGGAAGTTCAAATTGGTCACTAAGGACAATAATGAGTTTTTGAACAATACAATGAGGAAAGGAAAACATCTGGAAATTTTTATATTCGAATGATTATATTGGAGAATATGTCTAAGATATTGTTATATTGGGATCTAACAAATATTTTACTTATTTGAATTATGAAGTTAAGTTCGAATCTAGGAGGTTTGAGATACGATGAAGGAAAGGATCAAAGAGGACTTAGTGAGGCATACTAATAAATGGCCCAGGTGATTGCAATGCATACATAACATTATACATGGATGTTTCATACATTACCGGTAGGACTTGCGATGAGTCTACCTGGTTTATATATTGTCATGATAATTATGTCATTGATCATATATAAATATGTCAAAGGCTGAAAATAAATGCATTGATCACTAGTTATTGATAATGGCATAATATGAATGTTATTTTGGATATGAACTGTTAAATGTTGATATATATTGATATATGTTGGCATTGATGACTTAAATGATGAAATAAAGTCCAATGTATGATATAGAGGTTCGATGGTATAGTTGGATATCCATAGGGTCATAAACAGCTGTATAAATATTCTAAGCACTTCGGTGCAATATTCATAAATATTTATTGAGGGTATACTCATGCAAGGTTTGGGTATACGGAAACACTTAGGGTGTTAAGCACTATGGTGCAATTTTATTAATACTCAATAAGGGTATACTCATGCATGGTTTGGGTATACGGAAGCACTTAGGGTGCTCAGCACTACGGTGCAAATAATATACATACTCAAGAAAGGTTGGGTATGGGGGGATGACTCGTGTACATAGAATTTCTTAATTCGATTCCTTGGGCTAAATAAATTGAAAAGAATAAAAAAGAAACAGGAAGATAAGCTTTAACGCTTGCATATAGAAATGGGAAGAAGGTATTGGTAAGCATTGAAAGCATACGGATGGATATGACAACAATATTGGTAGGATCTAATCTTATCACTTTGATATACATATTTATTTATGTTAACGAGCATATAATGGTAAAATGATCATATACATTGTTAATCATTAATATTAATATTATGACAATTGCACTTGAATTCGAATTATTGCCTCACTAAGTAAATACTTACCGTGCAACTGTTTTACACGTAGGAAAAAGAAATGGTTGGAGTAAGGAGCATAAACGGACATCATCAATCAATAATAGGTACATCAATATTAGTGAGATATCTTTTGACACTGATTGATATTTACTAGTTGGCATGTATATTAAAATGATATGCCTGCTCTAATAGAATTTGTATTTTATGTGGTATCTGGATGAATTTTAAGTCAGGCTATTTTTAGGCTGTTTCACTAATTATATAAAGTCAAATTAAATTGATAAGTTGTTGCCTGAAATTAAACTCGATTTGAAGATTAAAATATTATGTTTAAACTATACGCAATTAACTAGATTTGTAAATAGAAACTAAATATATTACAATATTTTTAAAGAATCAAAATTTTTATCGAGTTACAAATGTAGAGGGTTTTAAAAATGTTTTATGATATCTCTGACTCGTATTCAACTATGAATATGGGAAAGGGGTATCACAAATAACTGAAGGAGTCTCATCCGCAATGCCATCATTCATTCCATCTTTCAACATTAGATCAGTTTTAGAGGACTCCTCTCGCTCTTGAATAGAGATGGGTGATTATTTAGTCAAATCACTAGTTTGCTTCCCACTGCGGAGAGTGATAGCCTTGCATTGCTCTTTTCCCTTGATTACTCGGCTCTCAGTATTGCTAGGAAGTGTGCCCGGTTGTCAAGTGTTCATATCAGTAGCTAATTGTCCCAGTTGAGCTTCCAAAGTACGGATCAAAGAAGAGTGACCCTATACTATAGCTTCCCTTTGAGGGAAGTGTTCTCACATCATTTCCTCAAAGAGAGCAAATGGATCAAATATAGCTAACGGAGTGTAGTGACTAGTCTATAACTGTATCTGAGAGGGTGCTTCATACTGTGATTGCACGCTATACTACGATTGGTGAGTCTGTGAAGAAGAATATTACTGTTGCACCTTTTTTGCTGTGACTATAATAGAGCTTGTGGAGTATGCTGTAGTTGTAGAAAACTGAAAATCCCTTGTCATACACTAGAGTTTCCTTGAAAAGTATTATTCCCAGAGCGGAATACTCTTGAGTGTCGTGCATAATTAGAGTTTCCCCATGATTACCTATTAGCTATGTTGTAAGAAGCACCCATGGTATTTCCCCTCATGTGGCTTATATATCTCACATTTTCTGCATGTTGTGAGAAATCTTCATAATTATGATTCTCACCACAAATCTCACAAGAGAACAAAAGAGTACTAGGTTGTTGAACTAGCTGAATAGGAGTAACTTCAGCGGTGCCTTCCATATTCTTGATTTTGTTCTATAAAGAAGAATTTTGTGCCTTTTGTTGCGTGATTTGAATGCAACACAAACGGTGCAAGTGTACACATCGCAAGTAATAGTATAGATTAGATATCGTCTCCACAAGGATTGGTGCTACTTCGGGAATCTAACTTCTCGCACTGTAAAAATAAAAACACAATTGATAATAGGAGTTGATTTTGACGAGTAAAGTAAAAGAGCAATTAAAGTAAAGATGGATGTAATCAAATAAGAGAGAGTAGGTCAGGTTATCGTGAGTCGTGGAGTAATAATGGAATGGAGTGTCGTGGTAATTGAGTACTATAATGGCTCAATTATTTCATCAATTGGATCTAGTCAGATTGCCTAGGCAATTCTGCGATTGCTGGGGCAATTGAGAATGGAACGATTGCTTGGGCAATTGGGAGATAACCTTCAAAGTTCGATGAAGCGTACTTCAATGGTTTCTCGTTATCCCTAACTCAAAACACTGTTAATTGTGCATGCCTTGATAATACATCCCTACGTGAACCAAGGGTGAACAATAACCGATCTTGCGCTCCTTTTAGCCGTTGAAATCCGCAACTTATCCCTAAGTCAGATTAGTCTTCACCATCGATTGATTGTATGAAAACCATGCTCATTCGTTTCTTGAATCTAACTGATAAGTGTTCAAAAGTACTATTTTTCTTACCCTTTTAACTCATATTATTGTTAGACTCATGCTCATATTAGTTGCATAGTTAGCCATTCATGCATTAATCCATGTTTCCTTCAATCGTTGAGCTTGATTACATAACTTGGTGATTTTTGTGGAAATAGATGCTGCTTTGGTGTGTTTTTGTGTGTGTATGTGCAGGATCACTTGCCAAAGCAATGCCGAGCTAGTTGCCAGGGCAATGCATGAAGGATATGCCGAGCTAGTTGCCAGAGCAATGCATGAAGGAGACGCCAAGCCAGTTGCCATGGCATTTGTCGACAAAGACAAAATGCAATAGGGATGTCGAAATTAATGACTTTACAAGCCCAAGATGACATGGAGCAAGGCCCAAGCCCAAAGGAATTTGATTGCCATGCAGAGATTAAAGAAGAATTAAATTCCAAGAAGATATGAGAAGTTCTAATAGGAATAAAATTATAATAAAGAATTATATTCTTTAAAGATAATTTAATTCCAACTCAAACTCCTCCTCAAAGAAGGACTTTGGCCTAGCCCTATAAATATCAAGGAGATTTCGACAAGATGAATAGAGAGAGCAAGAGGGAATTTCGACAAGACCAAGAGAGGAAGCAAAGGGGAATTTTCGGCAAGCTTCAGCTTTTCTTCTTTGTTCGATTGGGTTCATGCTAAGAGGAGCGCAAGATTGGTTGTTGTTCACCCTTGATTCACACAGGGATGTATTATCAAGGCATGCACAAGTAGCTAGAGTTTCGACTTAGGGATAAGAAGAAACCATTGAAGAACGCTCTGCCGAACCTTGAAGTTGCTGCCTAGACGCCCAAGTAGTTGCCCAACTAGTTGCCCAGGCAACCATCGATTAGTTGCCAAGGCAACCCCGTTGTGCAAGTTGCCATGGCAACTGAGTTGCCTCTGCACTCTTTTACCAAGACGATCCAATCGGCTATCACACCTCAACTCACGATAACCTGGCCTATCTCTCTCAATTGAATTCATCTTTTCTTTTACTTATTTGCTTTCTAGATTAGTTAAACTTCTATAATATTTTATTTGTGTTTTTATTTTTACAGTGCAAGAGACTAGATTCTTGAAGTAGCACCAATCCCTGTGGAGACGAAATCTTTTATACTATAACTTGCGACGTGTATACTTGCACATTTGCGTAGCACTTATTACGCGCAACAAGTTTTTGGCACCGTTGCCGGGGATTGGCAATAGCGACTTTGTTTTTATTTTCTTGCACTTTCTTTTTACTTTTCTTGTTTAAAATTCAAAGGGCTAACAAACTTTGGTTTTGCATTGGTATATGATCAGGGCGAGACCGAATTCACCAGAATATCCCTTTGATCCAGAAATCGAACGAACCTTACAAAGACTTAGACAAAGGATAAGAGAAGCAGTGGCAAATCAAGACGGCAATATGAATCAAGATGTTCGAGCAGGAGGAGGAGTGATTCTTGCACGAAACAGAACTATTCGAGACTATCTTGAAGAAGATCTTGATGGACTTAACCCAGGAGTTGTCGCACCTGAAATTGAAGCCGACCACTTTGAGTTGAAACCGGTAATGTTTAATATGATCAACACAATTGGTTAATTTGGGGGCTCAGCAACTGAAGATGCATGGCAACATCTGAAATCTTTCCTCGAGATTTGCAACTCGCTCAAGATACACGGAGTCACCCCCGATGTCCTACGATTAAGATTATTCCCCTATTCACTGAGGGATAGGGCGAAAGCATGGCTGAATAGCATTCCTACCGGATCAATAGCATCTTGGACTGATCTTTGTCGTGATTTCCTTGCTAGATTTAATCCTACAAATTTGACTGATAAGCTTCGTAACAACATTACTTCTTTTCGGCAGGCAGATGATGAATCCATGTACGAGGCTTGGGAGCGATATAGAGAACTTCTACACAAATGCCCTCTACACAGATTCCCGGTGTGGACTCAAGTAACAATGTTTTACAACGCCGTGAATACACCAACAAGGATGATGCTAGATGCCTCGGCAAACGGCATACTCCTAGATAAGTCGCCGGAAGAAGCAATGCAAATTTTAAACAGGCTGGCCAAGAATGATTATCAATTCCCATCTACTAGAAGAGGAGGAGTTAGACGCCAGCCACAATACATGAACTAGGATCTTGATTCAATTTCGCACAATTGGCGCTTTAACCAAGATGGTCCAGAACATGCAAAAACCAAACAACACACATGAAGTCAAGGTAATGGATTCTTTTTGTGAGTTATGTGGTGATAACCATAATTCTTCCGAATGTATGCGAAATCCGGACTCCGGCTTCTATGTGGGGAATTACAATCGAGCAACAACATGATGTCCAATACATACAATCCAGCTTGGAAGAAGCACCGAATTTTTCATGGAGTAATCCCAACAATGCTCTAAACTAGAACAATCGAAAGCACAAGCATCGAGATTCCAGCAGAATATGCCACGACAATGGATGCCGCAAAAACAACCGAAGCGACATCTAGTTCTTTGGAAAATTCTCTAAATGCTTTTATGATGAAAACTGAATCTTAAATGGCTGAGAATAGTAATTTCATAAAAAGAACTGATGCTTTTATTAACAGGACCGAGATGAGATTGCAAAACCAAGAGGCGGCAATCAAATCATTGGAAAATCAAGTCGGACAGTTTGCTCAAAATCAACACTAGACCACGGGGAGGTTTACCTAGCGATCTGAGTCGCAAGAGGAACGGCCATGAGCAATGTAAGGCAATCACCACCAGAAGTGGCCAACAACTTAGAGAGGTTCAAACCCGCTCGTCAAACAAAACTCCACAAAAAGATCAAGACGAACCTAGCGAAAAAGCCTCAGATGCTGAACCAGGAATTGCCGCGGCAACCGGCAATAAACATGCGTCGGCAACCGACGATGCCTCGGCAACCCCAGTTGATAATGCCTCGGCAACTCCAGATGTCCCGGCAATGCCGTCAATCAGGTTTCAAACCAATGAAAGGATCGAAGATATCTAACTTCCACCACCATTCCCACAAAGGTTGAAGCGACAAAAGCAAGAATACCAATTCAAGAAGTTTCTTGATATCCTAAAGCAAGTCCACATCAACTTGCCATTGGTGGAAGCAATTGAACAAATGCCAAACTATGGCAAGTTTCTTAAAGACATTGTGTCCAAGAGAACAAGGCTAGGAGAGTTTGAAACAGTTGCCGCAACAGAGGGATGCATGGCAATGTTGGACAATCGTATGCCACCCAAGTTGAAGGATCCCGGAAGTTTCACAATACCCTGTTCCATTGGAAATCACTATGTCGGGAAAGCACTATGCGACCTAGGGGCTAGCATAAACTTGATGCCTAAATCGGTTTTCCAGAAACTAGGAATCTGGAAGGCAAGACCTACAACAGTTATGCTGCAGCTAGCCGACAGATCCTATGCGCATCCAGAGGGAAAAATCGAGAACATACTGGTAAAAGTTGATAAATTTATTTTTCCCGCTGACTTTATTGTTTTGGATTGTGAAGCAGATGAGCATGCACCTATCATTCTCGGGAGACCATTCCTAGCGACAGGGAGAACCTTGATCGACGTTGAAAAGGGATAACTCACAATGAGGGTGAATGACCAGCAGGTCAAACTAAATGTGTTCCAAACACTAAGGCATGCCGATGATCCAGAAGAATGCCAACTACTTCATGTCACGACAGAGTTTAACTTCGATGAGGAATTTAGTTGCCTCGGCAACTACATTGCCGATCAAGAGGAACCTGAGGAGTATGAAGAACCGGTCGATGAGGAACAACAAGAAGAGGCAAATTGGCTAGTCAACCGACTAGGTACATACTTTGAACCACTGGATTACTCAGGTAAGGAAGGTAAACTCGAAAAACCCTCTATTGAACAACCACCGATTCTTGAGTTGAAACAATTGCCAGAGCAACTAAAATATGTATACTTAGGGACTGATAATACATTGCCTGTAATTATTTCTTCTAAGTTACAGCCTGAACAGGAAAAGAAGCTGATCAAGATGTTGAAGCTACACAAAAAGGTAATAGGGTGGACAATTGCCGACTTGAAGGGAATTAGCCCGGCAGTGTGCATGCACAAGATCTTGTTGGAAGATGATCACAAACCTTCAATTGAGGCCCAGAGAAGACTGAATCATGCCATGAAAGGGGTTGTAATGAAAGAAATCATCAAGTGGCTTGACACCGGCATTATATACCCTATCTCCGATAGTACGTGGGTAAGTCCGGTACAATGTGTACCGAAAAAGGGAGGTATAACAGTGGTAAGCAATGAATATAATGAACTTATCCCAACCAGGACTGTGACCGGTTGGAGGGTTTGTATGGACTATCGAAAGCTAAACAAAGCCACTAGGAAAGATCACTTCCCATTACCCTTTATTGATCAAATGCTTGACCGTCTTGCAGGTAAACCCTTTTATTGTTTTCTTGATGGTTATTCAGGTTACAATCAGATTGCCATAGCACCAGAAGATCAAGAAAAGACAACCTTCAAATGCCCATACGGCACTTATGCCTTCCGAAGGATGCCGTTCGCATTGTGTAACGCCCCGACAACCTTCCAAAGATGCATGATGGAACTCTTTTCAGACATGGTCGAAGACTTCCTTGAGATCTTCATGAATGATTTTTCGGTTTTTGGTAATGACTTCGACGGTTGTCTCGGCAATTTAGAGAGGGTGTTGGCAAGATGCGAAGAAACGGATTTAGTCCTCAATTGGGAGAAATGCCATTTTATGGTAGATGAAGGAATAGTGCTCGGCCACAAGATTTCATCCAAGGGAATTGAAGTAGACAAAGGCAAGGTGGACGTGATCGAGAGATTACCCCCACCAAATTCGGTTAAAGGAATTCGAAGTTTTCTCGGACATGCAGGTTTTTACAGGAGGTTCATTCATAATTTTTCTAAAATCACTAAACCCTTGTGTAATCTGCTTGAACAGGATAAAGTCTTCGATTTTGATGATTCTTTCACTCAAGCATTCAAAACCCTAAAGAAAATGCTTGCCTCGGCACCCATTGTCGTTCCACCAGATTAGACGCTACCTTTTGAGCTCATGTGTGATACAAGTGATTTTGCGGTATGAGTAGTCCTAGGCCAACGCACAGGTAAGACCTTCCATGTGATATACTACGCTACTAAAACTCTTAATGGTGCTCAAGTGAATTACACAACAATGGAGAAAGAGTTACTAGCTGTAGTTTACGCATTTGACAAGTTCCGATCCTATTTAATTGGTACAAAGGTAATTGTTCATACGGACCATTCGGCAATCAAATACTTATTTGCTAAAAAGGATGCTAAACCTCATTTGATTCGTTGGATATTACTTTTACAAGAATTTGATATTGAAATTAAGGACAGGAAAGGAACAGAAAATCAAGTGGCCGATCACTTATCACGTTTGGAACGCAATAGGGAGGAGAACGCAGATCTTGAGATATGCGATGCATTCCCGGATGAACAAATTCTAGTTGCCTCGGCAACCCTAGACACCTCGGCAACCCTTGACGCCTCGGCAACTCTCGACGCCACAGCAGTCTTTGACGCGTACGCCTCAGCAATCTTGGGAGCAGTCGCCACAGCAGCACATGCCTCAACAATACCCTGGTACGCGGATTTAGTTAACTTCCTTGTTTGTGGAATTTTTCCTTATGGCATTACTCACCAAGGAAAGAAGTGGTTCCGCCATGATGCTAAGCATTACTTTTGGGACGAGCCTCTTTTGTTTAAGCAATGTGCAGATCAGGTTATACGCCGATGTGTCCCTGAAGAAGAGCAACAGAATGTACTCCGGCAATGTCATTCTTCACCCTATGGAGGACATTTTGGAGGAACTCGCATACATGACCAAAAAGTCTTGCAATCCGGTTTGTATTGGCCAACATTGTACAAAGATGCCCAAGACTTTTACAAGCAATGTGATCGGTACTGGAGGGACGGGTAATATCTCTAGACGACATGAGATGCCACTCGAAACATCATCGAGGTGGAACTGCTTCGATGTATGGGGATCGATTTTATGGGACCTTTCCCATCTTCATTCGGCAACCTCTACATCTTGCTCGCCGTCGACTATGTGTCTAAATGGGTAGAGGCAGCTGCGGTTCCCAACGACGATTCCAAGACCGTGCAACGATTCCTGCAGAAAAACATATTTACACGGTTTGGGATGCCGAGAGCAATTATCGATGACGGGGCAAGCATTTTGACAACAAACTAATTGCCAAGATGTTGCAACGCTTCGGCATATCACACAAGATCGCCACGACATATCACCCACAAACCAACGGGCAAGCGAAATTTCCAACCGGGTTGAAGGGAATACTCGAGAAAGTTGTAAATCCCTCAAGGAAGGATTGGTCATTAAGACTAGATGACGACTTTGGGCATATCGCACCGCATTCAAAACACCATTAGGTATGTCCCCTTCCGGCTTGTCTATGGTAAAACATGTCATCTACCGGTGGAAATCGAGCACAAGGCGTCTTGGGGCAATCAAGACCGTGAATATGGATTGGAAAGTGCCGGACAAAAGCGCTTGATGGATCTCAATGAGATAGAAGAATTTCGTGCACTAGCCTATAACAATGCACGAATCTACAGAGAAAGCAAAGCAATGGCATGACAAGAAACTATTGCCACGGCAGTTCACACCAGGGCAACTAGTTCTCCTATTCAATTCTCGGCTAAAACTTTTCCCGGGAAAGCTGAAATCAAGATGGTCAGGACCATTTGAAGTCGTCAAACCATTCTCTCATGGTGCCGTGATAATCAAGTCCATCTCTGACAACCATGAATTCAAAGTTAATGGACAAAGATTAAAGCACTACAATGGTGCCCATGTGGAACGTAACAAGGAAGTGGTCAATTTAGGAGATGCATGAGCAAGCTCTCCCTTTTTATATGTTTATCTTTATTTATTTATTTATTTATAATTTTTTTTAATTTTTTTGACTAATTAAGTATTTTATTTTTCTGATTTCTTTTATTTATTTATTTTATTAAGTAGTTTTAGGATATATTTTTTTTAGTTTAAGAATCCTATTACACATCTTTATTTATTTTCTTTATTAGTTTATCTTTAATTTTAATCCCTATTTGATTTGTTTTTGAATTGTAGGAAAGGAAGTTCAAGATAAAGAAGGAATTCTAAACCAAGTAGGAAAACATCTTCAACAAGGAAACTAATGGGCTGAATCTAAGGCTTATATAAAGCCTCCAATTCATCCTAACCAAAACCCCTTTGTCGAAAATTCCTACCAAACCCTAAACCCTTTTTCGATTTCCCCTAATCCCAACCACCTATCTTTTCTATAAAACCCATCACCCTTAACCTATTCCTACTTTCTATCTTGCAACTTTTTAGTTTCTTTTCTTTTCTTTTCTTTGTTTTTACTCACAACCAAGATCATACATGGCATCCAAGATTAAACATTTAGTTCATCCAAGTTCCTCCAAAGAACCAAGATACAAGAAGTTTGCTACACCGGCGGTTCAAGAAAGATTTCAATCCAAGTTTGAAAGCCGAAAGATTCATGAAGAACAAGGCTTTGAATACTCCAACTCTCTTCAAGATTTCGGCCTTGAACCATTCATCTTCAAGAGGATTGCACATCAAAAGTGGCAAATCTTTTGCCATCAGCCGGAACCGGGTAACATCTCATGGGTAAGAGAATTCTATGCTCACTCACCTAACCCGGATAATCCTTATGTTTTTGTTCATGACAAGGCCATACTTATAAGTCCCGAAAGCATCAACACCTTTTACGGACTTTACATTGAGAAGGACGAGCATCAAGCCTTCGTTGACCAAATCAATCCCAAGCAACTCGACAAGGTGCTTCAAGAACTCACTCAACCGGGAACTCATTGGAACGACGGTAAATACAAGGGCACGATAAATCACCTTCGGCTTAAACTCGAGGCAAAACTATGGAATAAGTTTGTTAAAACTTCTTTAATGCCCTCCACACACAATACTACCATTGATATACCACGTCTTTTGCTCATACATTCTATTTTGCATAATCGCATCATTAACATTGGAAAAATTATTTGTGACGAGATTTTTGTATGCAGCTCAAAAGATAAAGGTTATCTTTTCTTCCCTTGCTTAATTTCTAATCTTTGCAAGGAGATGCATGTCCCGAGTGAGTCCACTGATGAAAAGGCTCTACCCAAGTCTGGTTGGAATCAAGCACTAATCCGAAAGCTAATGGGAGAGGCACCGGGAGATTCTTCAAGGCCTCCAATTGCCACGGCAACTCCTGCCGCCGCGGCAATCCCTAATGCCCAAGCACCTAACGCCAGGGCAACTCGGCCATTAATCCCGGGACACTTTGAAGCACTTTTGCACCCATTGGCGAGCCGCCTAAGGCAAATTGAAGATCGGCAACTAATGTTCATGCCGTACATGAAGGAGCACAACAATGCCATCACCCAAGTCATCCTAGAAAAGTACCCGGACAATCGCGTGCTGTTACCAATCTTTCCCGCCGAGATCCTTGCCCCGACAACCAATGAAGCAGTTGCCACGGCAACCAAGGAAGCTGACGCCACGGCAACCAACCCTGAAGATGCCACGACAACCAAAGCTAAAGGCATTCCGGCAACCACTGCAAAAGCCAAAGGTAAAGCACCTATGCCCGAATCAACTCCTACGGAATCATTTTCTAATTTTTCAGATTCGGACAAGTCATCCATTGAACCAATAAAGACCGCACCAATTGAATCCTCCAAGCGAAAAGCCATTGACATTGATGAAGAGGATGATGAGGACAACCCCGTACGAGGATTGATTCCACCATCGGTAACAAGAAAACAACCATCGCGTTCAAGCAAGAAAATCAAGACGCCAACTAGAAGGAAACTAATCATCTACGATGACGAACTCTCGGAGTAAGTCCTCGTATGCATTTTTATTTTTATTTTTATTTTCGGTATTTTTATGCATGCATTGAGGACAATGCCTAACTCGAGTTTGGGGGGGATTGTTATTAGTAGTTACCATGTTTAGTTACATTCATCTTAAGTATTACATTTAGAATACATAAATTGCTTGCCATGCCTTTAATTGGAACAAGAATTGCTTAGATTTGATAAATATTCGATGATGACTTTGCCAATGCACTTAATTGATAGAATTTTTATTCTAGGATAACCATGGAAAAACTTAGAATTTTACTATGATGCTAAATTTGATGAAACACTGTTGTGGTTTGATTGATTTAAGGAGTTCTAGTAAACTTAGGTTGATAATTAACAAATTGGAGGATTAGAATAAAAATTGGATGAATGCTAGAGGTGCCCGAAATTGGCTCTAGCATATGCTAAAAAAATTGATCACTAGAGGTGCCCGAAACTGGCTCTAGGAGGCGTTAAATTTTTTTTTAACTAGAGGTGCCCGAAATCGGCTCTAGTCGATTAAATTAACTTAAGAAAACTAAAAATAAAACACTAGAGGTGCCCGAAATTGGCTCTAGTTAAAACATGTTAAAAAGAACCCAATGAAGTAATTTGAAAACCTATTGTTTGCATAGAATCCGAAAAATCAACTTGCACACAACTCCGCACACACTCACAAGCATTATAGTTTGATTCCGAGTAACTCCTCAGTTTTTCGAAAAATAAAAAGCCAATCATACTTTGTGCCCCGGTTCAGAGAATTGAAATCAAGTTCAAAGCTAAGTTTGTGAAAATTGAAGTCTTGGCAGGTAATTATGAGTTTGCATTGCTTGAGGATAAGCAATAGTTCGAGTTTGGGGGTGTGATAAGTGTTCAAAAGTACTATTTTTTCTTACCCTTTTTACTCATATTATTGTTAGACTCAGGCTCATATTAGTTGCATAGATAGCCATTCATGCATTAATACATGTTTCCTTCAATCGTTGAGCTTGATTACATAACTTGGTGATTTTTGTGGAAATAGATGCTGCTTTGGTGTGTTTTTGTGTGTGTATGTGCAGGATCACTTTCCAAAGCAATGCCGAGCTAGTTGCCAGGGCAATGCATGAAGGATATACCGAGCTAGTTGCCAGGGCAATGCATGAAGGAGACGCCGAGCCAGTTGCCATGGCATTTGTCGACAAAGACAAAATGCAATAGGGATGTCGAAATTAATGACTTTACAAGCCCAAGATGACATGGAGCAAGGCCCAAGCCCAAAGGAATTTGATTGCCATGCAGAGATTAAAGAAGAATTAAATTCCAAGACGATAGGAGAAGTTCTAATAGGAATAAAATTATAATAAAGAATTATATTCTTTAAAGATAATTTAATTCCAACTCAAACTCCTCCTCAAAGAAGGAATTTGGCCTAGCCCTATAAATATCAAGGAGATTTCGACAAGATGAATAGAGAGAGCAAGAGGGAATTTCGACAAGACCAAGAGAGGAAGCAAAGGGGAATTTTCGACAAGCTTCAGCTTTTCTTCCTTGTTCGATTGGGTTCATGCTAGAGATTGTTTATCTTGTGTTTCTTTGGAACCTAGCCATGAACTAAATTTACTTGGCTATGGTTATTTTGTTTTGTGGTTGTGAGAAACTATTGGTTTTTGTTTAGGTAATAAGAGTTTACACTTTTCTATTTTAAGGTTTATTCATTCTTGGTTCTTATTATTGTTTGCGAGTGAATTGGGAGAGGATCTCGTGATTTCATCCATTTATCTAATATCGGGAGAGTTAGATTCAAGAAACGAATGAATATGATCTTTATTCAATCCAATGATGGTGAAGATTAATTCGGCATAAGAATAAGTTAAGGATTTCAACGGCTAAGAGGAGCGCAAGATTGGTTGTTGTTCACCCTTGATTCACGCAGGGATGTATTATCAAGGCATGCACAAGTAGCTAGAGTTTCGACTTAGGGATAAGAAGAAACCATTGAAGAACGCTCTGCCGAACCTTGAAGTTGCTGCCCAGACGCCCAAGTAGTTGCCCAACTAGTTGCCCAGGCAACCATCGATTAGTTGCCAAGGCAACCCCGTTGTGCAAGTTGCCACGATAACTGAGTTGCCCGTGCACTCTTTTACCAAGACGATCCAATCGGCTATCACACCTCAACTCACGATAACCTGGCCTATCTCTCTCAATTGAATTCATCTTTTCTTTTACTTATTTGCTTTCTAGATTAGTTAAACTTCTATAATCTTTTATTTGTGTTTTTATTTTTACAGTGCAAGAGACTAGATTCTTGAAGTAGCACCAATCCCTGTGGAGACGATATCTTTTATACTATAACTTGCACATTTGCGTAGCACTTATTAGGCGCAACACTAACTATCTCTATATTAGATAAATGGATGAATTCATGAGATCCTCTCGAAATTCACTCGCAATCAAAATTAAGAACCAAAAATGAACAAACTTTGAATTGAAATTGCAAACTCAAAACCTAAACAAATCCAATCATTCTCACAACCACAAAAACATAATAGCCCAAGCCAATTAAATTTAGTTCATGGCTTGGTGCAAAAGAAACATAAGAATAAAAACAAGATGTCGATAGCCTCTCTCTCTCCCTGGTTTGACTCCTCGTCTTGAGGTTGGCCGCTTGGTCTTATATAGGAGATAGCTAGGTCGAAGTCCTTCTTAAGGAGGAAGTTAAATTAGAATAAAATAATATAAAAAAATAAATCTCTTTTATTATATTTTTATTCCTCCAAAAACTCCTCATAGAACTCTTGGAATTTAATATCCTTTTAATCTCTTCTTGGAATTCCAACTCTTCTAGGATTTATCCTTACGTTTCGCAATTTGTCTTGAACACCTTGGATTTATCCAGTCATCACAATCGACTGCCATGTCATCTTATCCTCAATTGCTTGGACAATTAGTTCCTGCACAAAAAGCACACCAAAGTAGTATCTTTTCCACATAATCAACTAAAATTGAGTAATCAAGCTTAACGGTAAAAGAAACTATGAAATTATGCATGAATTAATAATGCAACTAAAATGAGCCTAAGTGTAACAATAATTAAGAGTGAAAATGGTAGAAACATAGTACTTTTTCATACTTAACACACCCCCAAAATTAAACTATTGCTTGTCCTCAAGCAATGCAAAACTAACAATTACCTGCCAAGACTTCAATCGTCAAAGACATGCTTTAAACTTGACTTCAAACTTCAAAACCGTAACACAAAGTATGATCACCTTTTGAATTTTTCAGATAGCGCAAAAATTTCCCGAAATCAAATTGTAATGCTTGTAATAATGTGTGTGCGTGGTTGTGTACAAGTTGATTTTCAAGATTCTATGTGAACAATAGGCTTTTATCAATTTAATTACCAGGGCATTAAATTTTAGTTTACTAGAGCCAATTTCGGGCACCTCTAGCGATTTTTTATTGTGTAACAACTAGAGCCGATTTTGAGCACCTCTAGTGATTCTTAACTAGAGCCGATTTTGGGCACCTCTAGAAAGAAATTTTTAAATTTTAATTTACCCAATAGTTTAAGAAACCTAATTTCACTAAGTTTTTTTCAATCAACAGGCCACAATCGTGCCAATAATAAGCAGCATCATTGTAAAATTCTAAGTTCTTTCCATGCAATCTTAAACTTAAAGGTTGTTTAAATTAAGTGCAGTGGTGAAAATTCATCATTGGACATTCAACAAGTCTTAAGCAATTAAATCCAATCAAAGGCATGGCAAGTAACATATGCAACCTATATGCGATTACTAAAGATGAATGCAACTAAACATGAAACTAATTAGAGACAAATACCCCCGAAATTGAGAGAAGCATTATCCTCAATGCAAGTAAAACTTAAAATGTAAATAAGTTAGTTGGAAAGATCGTCACCTTGAATGAAGAGTTTCCTTCGAGCCGTTTGCTTGCTTCTTTTTCCTAGTCCTAGTGGTTGAATACGTGTGGCTGGTGGCGTGGCTTGAACCTTTACTTTCACCGTCCCATCGCGTGCTTCACTCTCTTCGTCGGTTTCTTCAATAATTAAAGCTTTACGCTTCGGCTTTGTGGTGTGACCGATTGTGATGGTACGAGTTCGAAGATGGACTCGTCTAAATCTATGAATATGTGCAGTGATATAGTTTGAGCTAGTTCAGCCATGGGTGGCTTGCCTTTATCTTTTGCGACAGTTACCTCGGTATATTTAGTTGCCTGGGCAACTAGTTTGACAAGAAACACTGGGAAGGGTACAGTGCTATCAACATATTTCTCCAAAATCACTTGCGTGATGGCAGTAGTGTGGCCCTTCATGAATTGCATGAATAGCAGCTCTTGAGCCTCAATTCGCTCCAATTGGTGTGTCAAAGGGTGGATCATGTCTTCAATTCGATCCATGTTCACCAAGGTAGGATCATTTGCCTGGGCATCAGGACTTGCCGAGGTAATTTTGGTTGCTCGGGCAATTTTCGGTGTTGGTGCCTTCGTTGGTACTTCTTCTTCTCCTTTAGCCTGTTCATCACCCATAATCTTCAAATAGCGCTTTTCGATTCCACCCGGTTTTGAAGGGAAATTTCTCCTCTATTGGATCACTTGGCATCTTTTCTTTCTCGCATAATTGGGATATTAAACTCGGGAAGGAAAGAGCATCTGCATCCTTTTGACTACAAGCAAATATCTCATCACATATAATTTGTCCAACATTAATAATTCTCTTGTGCAAAATAGAATGAATTGACAAAAGACGATAATATAAAACCGTGGTATTGTGTGTTGTGGGCATTAAACAAGTTTGAACAAATTTATTCCATAGTTTTACCTCAGGTTTTAGCATGAGGTGATTTACCATCCCTTTTAAAGCTCCTCTGTTCCATTCAACACCTTGGATTGTGAGGTCTTGAAAGACTTTTTCGACTCTTTCTTCCCTGATGTTGTCGACAAAAGCTTTGTGTTCATCTTTCTTGATGTATATCCCATAGAAGGTATTGATAGTGTCGGCATCGAGAAGGATTGCCCTACCATGAACATAGACATAGGGAATGTTTGGGTTAGAAACATGAGAATAAAACTCTCTTACCCATGATACATTACCGAGCTTCGATTGATGGCAAAAGATTTGCCACTTGTGATGTTCGATAACTTTGAAGATGAACTCTTCGAGGCTGAGATTCTTTTGGGAGATGGTGTAGGCGAATCCTTGTTCCTCCCATACCTTGCAATTTGCAAACTTGGCAAGATATCTTTCCTCAATGGTTTGTGTTCCAAATCGGCAAAATGATAGTTCTTTGGATGAACTCGGGTGAGGAATAGTCTTGATATTCTTGGCCATGGATGATCTTGTGTTTATGGTTGGAAACAAAAACTAAGGAAAATAAAGAAAACTTGTGGGGGTTCAATAATTTAGAAAATAAAGTAGAGAAGTAGAGAGTGGGGAAGAGGTATGCGGCAATATTGTTTGGGAAAAGGGTAGGGGTTATGCAGCTAGGGTGGGGTTTTATGGAAAAAATTTGGGCAAACGTTTCTAGTTTAATATCGATTTAGACTCTTTAAGTTTTGGCCCATATTGTGTCCAACGCAATCTTCAATCAAACTCCTCTTGATCTTGAACTCTTTTCCTAAAATTCAAACACAAATAAAAAAATAAATATTAATTAAAGACTAAAAATAATTAAATATAGATAAAGATAAAGCTATAAAGATAAATATCTTAAAGAAAGTGGAAAGATAAAGATAAAAGAATAGAAATTAAACTAGGATTAAGATAATCCTATCCTAAAATCGAAAACAATAAATAAAAAATTATCCGAGAAAAAAAAGAAAAACTAAAAAATAAAAATAAAAAAGTACAAATACTAAAGGAGAGCATGGTTATGCATCTCCTAAAGTAACCAATTCTTTGTCGCGCTCAACATGGGTGCTGGCATAGTGCTTTAATCTTTATCCATTAACTTTGAATTCATGTCCTTCAATGGTGGACTTGATTATCACAGCACCATGGGAGAAAGGTTTGATTACTTCGAACGGCTCAGACCATCTCGATCTTAGTTTTCCCGAAAAGAGCTTTAACCGAGAATTAAAGAGCAATACCAATTGCCCGGGCAAAAATTGTCGCGGGAATAGTTTCTTATCATGCCAACGCTTAGTTTTCTCCTTGTAGACTCTTGCATTGTCATAAGCTAAGGCACGGAACTCCTCTATTTCATTAAGGTCCAGTAGCTATTTTTGTCCGGCATTCTCCCAATCCATGTTCACAGTTTTGATTGCCCAGTGTGCCTTGTGCTCGATTTTCGCTGGTAGATGACAAGTCTTGCCGTAGACAAGTCTAAAGGGGGACATTCCTAATGATGTTTTGAATGTTGTGCAATAAGCCCAAAGTACATCATCAATTCGAACAGACCAATCCTTTCGAGAGGGACTGACAACCTTCTCAAGAATACTCTTCAATTCTCGATTGGAAATTTCTGCTTGCCCGTTCGTCTGTGGGTGATATGCCGTCTCAATTTTGTGTGTCACTCCAAAATGTTGCAACATCTTGGCAATGAGTTTGTTGTCAAAATGATTGCCTTCATCACTAATAATGGCCCTCGGCACTCCAAACCGTGTGAATATGTTTTTTCTGCAAAAATCTCTGAACAGTTTTGGAGACGTTTCTGGGAACTGCAGTTGCCTCAACCCATTTAGATACATAATTGACAGCAAGTAAGATGTAGAGATTGCCGAATGAGGATGTGAAAGGCCCCATGAAATCTATTTCGCATACGTCAAACAGTTGGACTTCAAGTATATTCTGTAGTGGCATCTCATGTCGCCTAGAAATATTGGCCGTTCGTTGACATCGATCACACTGCTTGTAAAATTCTAAGGCATCTTTGTAAAGCGTAGTCCAATATAGTCTGGATTGCAAGACTTTAGCCGCAGTATGTGTTCCTCCAAAATGGCCTCCATAGGGTGAAGAATGGCATTGCATGAGCACATTTTTCTGCTCCTCTTCGGGAACACATCATCTTATAACCTGATCTGCACATTGTTTAAACAAAAGAGGCTCGTCCCAATAGTAATGCTTAGCATCATGTCGGAACTGCTTCTTTGCTTGATGATTAAGGTCATATGGCATAATACTACTAACCAAAGAATTAACTAGATCGGCATACCATGGTGTTGCTAAGGTAAGTAATAATTTCTCATCTGGGAATGCATCGTCGATCCCTAATGGGTTATTATCAGTATTTCCTCCTTCTAACCTTGACAAGTGATCGGCTACTTGATTATTCGTTCCTTTCTTGTCCTTAATTTCAATGTCAAAATCTTGTAAAAGTAAAATCCTACGAATTAAACGAGGTTTGGCATCTTTTTTAGCAATCAAATACTTAATTGCCGAATGGTCAGTGTGGACAATTACCTTAGTACCAATCAAATATGAAGGGAAGTTGTCAAATGCAAAAACTACGGCTAGTAATTCCTTTTCTGTTGTGGTGTAATTTAATTGAGCACCATTAAGGGTATTACTAGCATAGTATATTACATGGAAGATGTTACCTTTTCGCTGGCCTAAAATAGCACCTATCGCAAAATCACTTGCGTCACACATGAGTTCAAAAGGTAGGGACCAGTCAAGTGGAACGACAATTGGTGCTGAAGCAAGTTGCTTCTTTAGGTCTTTAAATGCCGTGGCACATGATTCATCAAAGTCAAAAGCTTTGTCCTGTTCAAGAAAATTACACAAAGGTTTAGAAATCTTAGAAAAATTATAAATGAACCTTCTGTAAAAACCTGCATGGCTAAGAAAACTTCAAATTCCTTTGACTGAAATTGGTGGTGATAATTCTTCAATCACTTCCACCTTGGCTTTGTCGACTTCAATTCCTTTTGATGAGATCTTGTGACCGAGCACTATACCTTCATTTACCATAAAATGGCACTTCTCCCAATTTAAAACTAGGTTAGATTCTTCACATCGTGTTAGCACTTTCTCTAAATTGCCAAGGCAATTGTCGAAACTATCCCCAAATATCAAAAAATCGTCCATGAATATTTTGAGGAAATTTTCCATCATGTCAGAGAAAATTGCCATCATGCATCTTTGGAAGGTTGCTAGAGCGTTGGATAATTCGAACGGTATTCTTCGAAATGCTTATGTGCCGTATGGGCATGTGAAGGTGGTCTTTTCCTGATCATCTGGTGCTATGGCGATTTGGTTATAGCTTTAGTAACCATCAAGAAAACTATAAAAAGACTTACCTGTAAGTCGGTTAACCATTTGGTCAATAAATGGCATAGGAAAATGATCTTTCCTAGTAGCTTTATTTAACTTACGGTAATCCATACAAACCCTCCCACCGGTGATAGTTCTAGTTGGAATATGTTCGTTGCTTTAATTACTTACCATGGTTATACCTCCCTTTTTTGGTACACAATGTACTAGACTTACCCATGTACTATCGGAGATAGGATATATAATACCATCATCAAGCCACTTGATGATTTCTTTTCTCACGACTTCCTAAATAGCAGGGTTAAGTCTCCTTTGTGCCTCAATTATCAGTTTATGATCATCCTCCAAAAGGATTTTGTGCATACATACTGCTGGGCTAATTCCCTTCAAGTCTGCAATTGTTCACCCTATCGCCTTTTGTGGAGCATTAACATGTCGATCAATCTCTGTTCCTGTTTAGGATGCAACTTAGAAGAAATAATTATGGGCAGTGTGTTATCGGCTCCCAAATAACCATATTTCAATTGTCCTGGCAAAGCTTTCAATTCATGAATAAGAGGTTGCTCAATAGAGGGTTTTTCGGTTTTACCTTCCATACCTGAGTAATCCAATGGTTCAAAGTATGTACCTGGACGACTTGCTATCCAATTGGCTTCATCTTGCTCGTTGTCGTCTTGCTCTTTGATTTCTTCAGGTTCGACAATACAATTGCCGAGGTAATTGTCGAAGCAATCTTTCTCTATTCCAAAATTGAATTCGATGGTAGCTTGGATGAATTGACACTCCTCTGGATCATCAGCATGCTTGAGACTTTGGAAAACGTTCAACTTGACTTGCTGATCGTTCACCCTCATCGTGAGTTTTCCCTTTTCAACATCAATTAAGGTCCTTCTTGTTGCTAGAAACGACCTTCCAATGATAATAAGAGCGAACTCATCTACTCTACAGTCCAAAACAATAAAGTCAATGGGAAAAATAAATTTATCAACTCTTACCAGTATATCTTCAATTTTTTCCTCTAGATGCACGTAAGATCTGTCCGTAAGCTACAATAAAACTGTTGTAGGTCTCGCTTTTCCTATGCCCAATCGTTGGAAGACTGATTTCCGCATATGGTTTATGCTTGCTCCAAGATCACATAATGCCTTCCCTACATAGTGATTTTCGATTGCACAAGGTATTGTGAAACTGTCGGGATCTGTTAGCTTCGATGGCATTCGGTTGTGCAATATTTCCATACATCCTTCCATCACGGTTACTATTTCAAACTCGCCTAATCTTGTTCGCTTAGAGACAATGTCTTTAAGGAACTTAGCATAGTTTAGCATTTTCTCTACTGCTTCAACCAACAACAGATTGATGTGGACTTGCTTCAAGATATCAAGGAACTTCTTGAACTGATAGTATTGTTTTTGCCATTTCAGCCTTTGCGGGAATGGTGGTGGAATTCAGATCTCCTCTTCCTTCTTTCCATTTTAGGATTATCAGATATTGCCTGGGCATTGGGACTTACCGGGTCAATTGTCGATTTATCAATTTTGGTGACTTCTTGGATAGGAGATCGTTTTGCTGGTTGAGTGTTCTCCATTGGATGAGCTTGGTCTTCCTTAAACTGTCGGTCACTCCGAGTGATGATTACCTTACATTACTCGTGACCTACTCCTTTTGCGACCTCAGTATCGCTAGGTAAACCTCCATGCGGTCTTGTATTCAGGTTTTGGGCGAATTGCCCAAATTGTGTGTATAATGATTTTAGGGCTGCCTCCTGATTCTGCAATCTCATCTCAATCCTTTTCATGAAACTACTATTCTCAACCATATAAGATTCAGTTTTTAACATAAAAGCATTGAGAGAATTTTCCAAAGAATTAGATAGTGTTGATTGTTGCTGCGACATCTGTTACTGAGGCATGTTCTGCTAGAATCCCAGTGCTTGTGCATTATGATTGTTCTAATTTTGGGCATTGTTTGGATTGCTCCATGGGAAATTGGGATGCTTCCTACAAGATGGATTGCAGGTGTTGGTTGTCAAATTGTTGCTCTGTTTATAGTTTCCAGTGTAAAAGCTAGACTTTGAGTTCTGCAGACATTTGAAGAATCATGGTTACTATTACACAAATCACAAAAGGAATCTATACCTTGATCTCATGTGTGTTGCCTGGTCTCTGTATATTTTTAACCAAATTGGTTAAAGTAGCCAATTGTGCGAAAATAGATCTCGGGGAATCAAGCTCATTTATCGTGGCATTTTGTCTGACTATTCCCCTTCGCATAGTTGGGAATTGATAGACGTTCTTCGCAAGACGGTTTAGAATCTCTATCACTTCTTCAAGAGACTTGTGAATGAGTATGCCATTTGTTGAGGCATCTAGCTTCATCCTTGCATATTCACTAAGTTGTAGAACATCGTCACTTGTGTCCATACTGGGAATCCATGCATGGGACATTTGTGTAAAAGCTCTCTATATCGCTCCCAAGCCTTGTACATGGATTCATCACCTGCCTGCCGAAAAGAGGTAATTTTGTTACGTAATTTATTAGTCATATTTGTAGAACTAAATCTAGCAAGGAAATCACGACATAAATTAATCTAAGATCCTATAGATCTGGATAGGATACTATTCAACCGCGATTTTGCCCTATCCCTCAGTGAATAGGGGAATAATTTCAGCCTTAGGATATCCTCATGGACTCCTTGTAGTTTGAATGATTGTAAATCTCCAGGAATGATTTGAGATGTTGTCGGGCATCTTCAGTTGCCGAACTGCCAAATTGACCAATTATGTTGATCATGTTGAACATTACAGGTTTTAATTCAAAGTGGGCGGCTTCTATTTCAGGTGTGACAACTCCTGGGTTTAGACCATTAAGATCTTCCTCTAGGTAATCTCGAATGGCTCTATTTTAGACACGAACTGGTTGTTATTCGACTAAAACTCCTCTTCCTATTGCCACATTATTTTGATTATCGTAAGGGACAATAGGATCTGCTATCGATGTTCTTTGCTCTCGTCTTCTCCTATGAAGAACTCGTTCTATCTCGGGTTCAAACGAGTATTCTGGTGATGTTGGTCTCGCCTTGGTCATACACAAAATGCAAAACCAAAATTTGAAAGTCCTTTAAAACCGATTAACAAAAATAAAAATAAAAGTAAAAGTGCAAGGAATTAAAAACAAAGTTTCTATTGCAAATCCCCGGCAACGACTCCAAAAATTTGTTGCGTGATTTGAATGCAACATAAACGGTACAAGTGTACATGTCACAAGTAATAGTATAGATTAGATATCGTCTCCACATGGATTGGTGCTACTTTGGGAATCTAACTTCTTGCATTGTAAAAATAAAAACACAATTGAAATAGGAGTTGATTTTGACGAGTAAAGTAAAAGAGCAATTAAAGTAAAGAGGGATGTAATCAAATAAGAGAGTAGTCCGGGTTATCGTGAGTCTTGGAGTGATAATGGAATGGAGAATCGCTGTAATTGAGTGCTAGAATGGCTCAATTGTTTTGTCAATTGGATCCAGTCGGATTGCCTGGGCAATTCTGCGATTGCTTGGGCAATTGGGTGATAACCTTCAAAGTTCGGCGAAGCGTTCTTCAATGATTTCTCGTTATCCCTAACTCGAAACACTGTTAATTGTGCATGCCTTGATAATTCATCCCTACGTGAACCAAGGGTGAACAATAACCGATCTTGCGCTCCTTTTAGCCGTTGAAATCTGCAACTTATCCCTAAGTCAGATTAGTCTTCACCATCGATTGATTGTATGAAAACCATGCTCATTCATTTCTTGAATCTAACTCTCCCGATATTAGATAAATGGATGAATTCACGAGATCCTCTCCCAATTCACTCGCAATCAAAATTAAGAACCAAGAATGAACAAACTTTGAATTAAAATTGCAAACTCAAAACCTAAACAAATCCAATCGTTCTCACAACCACAAAACATAATAACCCAAGCCAATTAAATTTAGTTCATGGCTTGGTGCAAAAGAAACATAAGAATAAAAACAAGATGTTGACAGCCTCTCTCTCTCTCTCCCTAGTTTGACTCATCGTCTTGAGGTTGGCAACTTGGTCTTATATAGGAGATAGCTAGGTCGAAAGTCCTTCTTGAGGAGGAAGTTAAATTGGAATAAAATAATATAAATGAAATAAATCTCTTTTATTATATTTTTATTCCTCCAAAAACTCCTCATGAAACTCTTGGAATTTAATCTCCTTTTAATCTATTCTTGGAACTCCAACTCTTCTAGGAATTATCCTTGCTTTTCGTAATTTATCTTGAACACCTTGGATTTATCTAGTCATCAGAATCGTCTGCCATGTCAACTTATCCTCAATTGCTTTGTCAATTTCCCGATTGCTTAGGAAATTAGTTCCTACACACAAAAGCACACCAAAGCAATATATTTTTCCACAGAATCAACCAAATTGAGTAATCAAGCTTAACGGTAAAAGAAACTATGAAATTATGCATGAATTAATAGTGCAACTAAAATGAGCCTATGTCTAACAATAATTAAGAGTAAAAAAGGGTAGAAACTTAGTACTTTTTCATACTTAACACCTTTAGAGAAGAAATATCATCCAGCTCGAAAACTCTTGGTGTAGCCTTGCATGAAGCAGCTCTCGAAATATGATATTGAGAATCATTTTGTGCAAATTTCTTCAACACTCCAACAACAGTGCAAGTGCAATCAAGTAGAGGTCCATTAGATGATCCATAGACAAGATGTCTTATGGACGAATTTAGCCTATTGTACAATATCTCAATTTGAGTTTCTTGATGAAGACCATTGTTGGGACATTGTCGCAACAGCGACTTGTATCTTTCCCATATAGTATGGAGAGTTTCATCATCCAACTTATAGTAAGCAGTGATATCATTCTGCAGGCATGAGTTCATTGTTGGTGGATTAAAGCGTAAGGCAAACTGTGTTGCAAGGTGTAACACCTCATTCCCGTATTAGATTACCGAATATGAGTCATAAATGTCAAAAAATAGTAACATGATTTTTATTCAAAAATTCTATAAATTTAAAGCCTTCGAAAAAATTTATATCGACTAATACAAAAAATTGGAGCACCTTTACTTTTATAAAAATAATTTGACTATTGAATAAGTAATAGACTCTAAACCAAAATAGACAGATTTATCATATTTATACATGTCACTAAAATTAATTAAAAACCTCAATATGGATGTCATTATTGCGGTAGCTTGATGAAATGTTTTAAATTTGATGCAACTCTTTTCTTCGTCCAATGACTCGAACCACCTACGTGTGCACAATCAAACAAAAGCTAAGTACGAACTTAATGAGGCAATAAACAAAGTTAATAAAAATAATTTAAACTTATTCGACTTCATGGCTATGTTTATTTAACATGGTATATGCCAATGCATCAACCTTTACATTGTATTAGTAATGATTTTCGATATGCTAATGCCATCAGACTTTCATGCTTGTCCATTTGTCATAATAGGCCATGCATACATCAATGCATGAATATATATAACAAGATACAAGCTAATGAATATGCTTGTTCAATTCCTTTAATATTATATCAATACTTACCATTAATGTTAAGCTTTCAAGCTTAACTTACTTACCATTTGTTGCCATTGCACCATCAATATATTAAGCTAACGCTTAATTATCTGCACTTTAGTCATTTTCCTTTTTATCATAGCCCAAAGTATTTAAATAAGAGAATCTAAGTACACGAATAATCCTCGTATAACCCAAACTTCCTTGAGTATATATATACCTGACCTTCCTTGAGTATATATGAAAGTTGTACCAAGTTTTTTAATATGTACCAAAGTACTCCCGTATGCCCAACCTTCTTTGAGTATACATAAATGTTGCACCGTAGTGCTTAGAATATTTATATAGTTGTTTATGATTTTATGGCTAGCCAACTATACTTTTGAATCTCTATAAGACACCTATGCTTTATATCATTAAATATTTCTTCCATGGCAATGTAGATCAATATATATATATCAACGTTGGGCAGTTCATACCCAAAATAACATTTCTAATTTACCTGTATAAATAATGAAATGATCAATGCATTTTACATTCCAATCTTGACACATTTATAATATGTCAATCTGATGATCAATGGCATAAATATAATGACAATAAAAATTCGGGTAGGCTCGTCGCAAGCCATCCCAATGTTGTATAAAACATCAATGTATTATGATATATATGCAATTGCACTCACCTTGACACTTCTTATCCCAATCTAAATTGAATAACTTAAGAGAACTTCATGTTTGGTCCTTTTATTGTATCTACTGAACTTCCGTTTCTTCTAAAAGAAACTAGATTGGATAATCTTTTCAAGAATATAAACTAATAGGTCACATTTAACTCGTAGAATTTATGATGAATTTTCAAAGTCGAATTACAATGCTGAATTTCGGAGCAGACTGCTACTCTGTTTCCTGACCTTTCATCACTTAAATTTCATATCTTTTGATATACAAATCGAAATCAGTGACTGTTCATTTTAACAGAAACTATACTGAACCACGGATACAGCGATCTATGAATCACTTTCTAATTATTTTATGGAATTTTTGGTGAATTTCCGAACTAACTGCCAACAACTAATTTTTGGGCAGATTTCATAATTCTAATCTTTAACATCCTTTAACCATTCCTACACTCTAAATTAACCTTCAATTACATTATTCTAACATTTTTATTCCATGAAAAACCCCAAAATAAATTTGGATCCATAAACCCTAAGTTAGAATACTTAAAATTCATGAATATATCTCTTGCAAAACCATGAACTATTGGTACCAAATGAAAGAGAATTTCATGTAGAACAATTTTTTATTTCACAAGCCAATCCTAAATCCAACTATTTAGGGACAAAATCACAAAAAAATAAAATTCTTACCTTTGTTCTTGAGAACTCACGCCTAGGAAGAAGAAGAACAAATTTCTTCAATTTTTCTTTCTTGCATTTAAGCCATTTTATATTCTTTAAATCCATAAATATAAAAATATCATCCTAATAGTCAAATGACCATTTTCCCCTCAAATCCAATGAATCCATAATGTGCCACATGTCATCATCCTCCATCCAATGACCTAGATTTAATCTTGGTTTAGTAGTCTACCAATTTGCCCTTGAACTATATTAATTTCCAATTTTGCCCGTGAATCAAACTTAAATTTCCATCTTCTCCATTTAATCCAATTGCAGGATTTAACATTGAATTTTTTTAATCCAATGGTCCATATTATTTCTAACATTATAACCATCTGTATTGACAATCTTACCCTTCTATCCAACGGCTGATATTACTTTGTTGAATTTATATTCGATACATTTATCCAAAAAATTCTAAAAACTTTGTTGGATAATTTCCTTAAAATCAAAATCCTATATTAATTTTAAAACCCCATTTCCAACCCACTTCTCGTAGGTGAACTATCCATTTACGGGATAAAAATATTTTTGGGAAAATTACCATTCTAGTAGTCAAACGTTTTAGAAATTTTCACTTTAGCCACCAAACTTTCATTTTATTAATTTTGGTCACTTCACTGTGGACATCAAACTTTCAATCTTATCATTTTAGTCACTAACCAAACTTTGGGTATTATAATTATCCCTCTTAAGAAAATTTTTCCTCAAATTTTAGCACAAGCTTGATTCCTTTCTCAACTCAATCTCCCATGTAGCTTCCTCCACAATATGATTCTTTCAAGAACCTTTACTAGTGAAATCTCTCTCACTCTCTCTCTCTTCTCAATTCTTTAACTCCATGAGCCAAGATCTTTATCGGTTCCTCTTCATATGTCAAATCTAATTCAATCTCAATTTTTTTGTGTATTACAACATGAGAAGAATCAGATCGGTACTTCAGAAGTACCGACATATAAAAGACATCATGGATTTTGATTCTTCTTTAGAACCTAATATAGGTTAGTGAATCTTAGGCTGAGCTTTACTTTTCGCCTGAACCATAACACCTTCTTCCAAGGTGAAACTTTTAAGGAATATTTAATCCTTAACTTCATATTAAATATCTTTTTTTCAAGATCAACATATAATTTCCATCATTCTAAAACAATTCTAAAATTGGTTTGAACCATTCTTACTTTATTATCCGCATCCTAAACTGAATCAGGTCCAATCACCTTTTAGTTCACTTTTTAACTCATTATCATCGGGGATATAAATTATCCCTCGATAATATAAACATCCTTTAGTCTTAATATCAAAGTTTTTAATTTTACCCTTTTCACCTTACTGAATTATTTCCAAACATATCTTATCTTCATCTGTAAATCTTTGATCCGATTTGTCAAAGTAGACTTAAAATGAAGCTATTCAATTAATACACTATTCTCTTCCAAAGATAATTGGATATTTAATGCTTATAAGGCAAAGAAAGTGTAATACCCCAAAATTTACTAAGTTGATTAAGGGTCATTTAGTACTAAGATAATAGCTTAAAAGCTAACTTAGTTACAAAAATGACAAAATGCGAAAGTTAGGATTTCTTTAGTTATGGGTTTTGGAAAGGAAATTTCTAAGGTTTAAGGGTATCATGTGCTAGATATTAAATTGAATAAGGTATTCTTAAATTTTGGTTGAATACCAAGGAAAATTGGAATGGAAATTGAAGTTTAAAAGTTTAGTGATGAAAATGTAAATTTTGAAATTTCTATGGCTAAAGTATAAACTTTGGAAAAGTTTGGGGAATAAAGTTGTAATTTCCCAAAAGTTATGGGTTTTTATTTCATAAATAAATAGATCACCTAAGGGTGTGAATCGAACGCGGAATTTTTGGTTCGATCTGATACTTCGATTATTAGGAAAATCGCAGTTAAAGTTTAAGTGGAATTCAGATGCCCAGATCGAGCTGAAAATTTTTGAAGTTTTACCATATGATAGAGAAAGGTTATAAAAGTCATTTCCTAGTGTTGGAAATACCTTTAGTTCGATTCAAGATGAATCCTATAGTTTATTTTGAGTAAAGGATTATTTATCAGTATATTGGATCGAATGGAAATTTTGGAGACTGGTCCAAAAGATATGGAAAATTTCATAAAATATTAATTTATGAATATTTTATTATAGTTGGTTGGATTCCAACTAGATTTAGTTGAATTTTTTCAAGAATGGCAAACTAGTAAATAAAAACTAGTTGGAGGGCAAATTGATCATTTGGCTCCAATGGCAATTTTGAAATATTTAAAAAGTTATAAGGGGAATTTTGGAAAGAGAAAATCATGATATTGAGTTGGGATTTATGTTTTACATGTTTTGATTATTATGAAGATGATTAGGGTTTATGGATTCAAGTTTAATTTAGGGTTTGTGATGTTGAAATAATGATCTAGTAAGCTTGAACTGTTGTTTGAAAGCAAAACACTAAGATAAATTGTGTAGGGACCATTTCGGCAAATTGAAAAGTTGAAGGACCAAATCTGACTTTTTAGAATTTGGAGTGTATTTATGTTATTAATGATGTTAGAGATAAGAAAATGAAGTTAGAATGCCAAATTGATGTTGAATTGAATTAGTGACCATTTTGACAATTTGTCAAAGCTAAGTGACCAAATCGAAACGGAAGTTTTGTATGGGGGCTAAGTCTGATTTTTAGTTGTAATGATGGAATTAAGGTAGTAATGTTGAATTGAGGACTAAATTGCAAAGTTAAGAAGCATGAATCCTTATCTTTGCATTTTAGTACCTATTTTGGTAAATAAGGAAAATTAGGGAGAATTATTGTGAATAATTATTTGGTGAAGAATGTGATGAGTTGGTGGTTTAAAGCTAGTGATTGGACTAAATTGAAAAGTGAAGAAGTAAGGAGAAGTTAGTATAAAAGTTGATGTTGTTTATGGAAGTTGTGTAGAAAAACTGGTTTATGGCAGTAAATTTGAAAATTCTCCATAAATTCTAAAAAAATGGTTAGAAGGTGAATTTTATACCAATGTAAAGATTTGTTTTTCTAGTGTCATTTCCAGCAAACGGAAACGGATTTCGATTTCCGAGTAAAAATATATGAATTTTTAAGTGGTGAAAGGTCGGAAAACATAATAGTAGGCTGTTCCGAAATTCAATACTGGAATTTGACTTTGAAAATTCTCCATAAATCGTATAAGTTGAATTTGGGCTATTAATTTATATGGTTGAAAATCTTATCGAATCTAGTTTCTTTCAGAACAAACGGAATCGAATTCCGAGTTGTAGATTATTTTATAGAAATATTTCTTAGGAGGTACTGCAAACAGCCAAAAAATGAGAATTGATACACTTTGTATCTAAGGTTGATTAGTAAGCTTGAAAAGGGTTAATGGAAGTTTAAATTGGTCACTAAGGACCATAATGATTTTTTGAACAATACAAGGAATAAAAGAAAATGTTTGGAGATTTTGTATTCGAATGATTATATTGGACAATATGTAACATATTGTTAGATTGGGATCCAACAAATATTTTACTTATTTGAATTATGAAGTTAAGTTCGAATCGAGGGAGGTTCAAGGTACAATGAAGGAAAGGATAGAAGAGGACTTAGTGAAGCATACTAATACATGACCCAGGTGAGTGCAATGCATACATAACATTATACATAGATGTTTTATACATCACCAATAAGACTTGTGATGAATCTACCTAGTTTATATATTGTCATGATAATTTTGTCATTGATCATACATTTTACATACTTTAAATATGTCAAAGGTTGAAAATAAATGCATTGATCACTAGTTATTAATGATGATTTACTATTAATGTTTTTCGGTTATGAACTACTTCATGTTAATATAAATTGATATACATTGCCATGGATGAAATATTTGATGATATAAAGCCCAAGTATGATATAGAGGTTCAAAGGTATACTTGGCTAGCCATAGAGTCATAAATAGTTGTATAAAGATTCTATGCACTTCAGGTAAAGTGAAAATTTTATAAATAGTCATTGAGGAGTATATTCATGCATGGTTTGAGTATACGGACTTATTACGGGTGCTAAGCACTTCGGAGTAATTTCATAAAAACTCAATAAGGGATATATTGTATACTCCGGTAAGTATACAGAACCACTTCAGTGCTAAGCACTCCTGGTAGAGTGTAAATAATATACATACTCAAGAAAGGTTGGGTATGGGGGGATGACTCGTGTACATGGAATCTCTTAATTTGGTACCTTGGGCTAAGTAAACTGAATTGAAATAAAAAAATTAGAATGATAAGCTTGAAAGCTTGCAGACAGAGTTGGAAAAAGGTATTGGTAAGCATTGAAAGCTTACGGATGGAAATGGCACCAATATTGGTAAGATATAATCTTATCACTTTGATATACATATATGTTATTATATATTTAATTATGCTACTGAGAATGTAATGGTAAGGTGATCATATGCATTATTAATAATTAATAATTAATATTGAGATTGATATTATGACAATTGCACTTAAATTTGAAATATTGTCTCACTAAGTAAATACTTAGCGTGTAACTTTTTACACGTAGAAAAGAAGAAATGGTTGGAGTAAGGAGCATATACGGATATCATCAATCAATAACAGGTACATCAGTATCAGTAAGATATCTTTTGATATTTACTAGTTGGCATGTATATTAAAAGGGTATGCATGCTCTGATAGAATTTGTATTTTATTTGGTATCTGGATGAATTTTAAATCAGGCAGTTTTATTAATTATATCAAGAAAAATTAAATTGATAAGTTGCTGCCTGAAAATAAATTCGATTTGAAGATGAAAATATTATTTTTAAACTTTACGCGAATAACTAGATTTGTAAATAAAAACTAAATACATTGTAACATTTTTAAAGAAACAAAATTTTACCGAGTTACAAATGTAGAGGGTTTTACAATTGTTTTCTGATATCTCTGACTCGTATTCAGCTACGAATACGGGAAAGGGGTATTAAATTTATTGGTATCAGAGCTATAGGTTTAGCCGATTCTCGGCCGAAATGGAAGTGGTTTTATGTTAAAAAGAGTATTCATGCCACTAGGATATCAATATTACTGATATGATGTTTTTACGATTTGATTGATGTCGCTCCTTACTAATGTAAATTGGGAGGAATTATAAGAAATATTTGAGTCAAGAAAGCGTGATGAACTGGTAAATTGGAAGCTTTGGAAGGAATCAAGAGTAGTAACAATAATGTTAATAATAACCCTTCGGATAAATCTAAACAAGAAAGGGGCACTAGTACAACAAGAAGTGTTTGTGCCGGATTAATGAACTGAAAAGTTTAGAAACACCTGAATTGAAAAGAAAAGCAGATTAAGGTCTAGTAATTGTTGGTTTATAACTGAATAATCTAAGGATTACACTGGACGAATACCGAGAAATTGGATGGAGCGATTTTGTTGATATGAGATCTAAGCTAGAATAGAAAACCATCTGAATTTGCTTCCTAGCCAGGATTGCACATATCAGTTCGAGTTTGTAACATCAAGACTGATAAAGATTGGAATGATTCGAAAATTATAGAAGGTACATCTCATCTTTTTGGATAAACCTGTATTGATGTTGATGGGTCCTAGCTTTACACATTCGTATATAAGTACGAAGTTGAATGGTGAATGAGATATCCTTATAGAACCCATTTCAAGTAATATAGCGGTCACAAATTTTTTGGGTTGTAATGTAAGGGCGATTTGAACATGTGGAATTGCTCGATAAAAACATAAGAAATAGAGTTCGCGATAAACTTAATGGAATTATCTTTTGAGGAGTCTAAGATGATTGTGGGCATGAATTGGTTACCTTCCTACCAGGTCATGATCAATTGTCGCATAAAGTGATTAATATTGAAAAAAATGGAAGGCACAAAAATAGTAGTAGTTGATAAAAGGGTAAACCCCTTTTCTAATGTAATTTCAGTTTTTTTTATTAAGGAAATTGTTGTTATAAGGTTGCTAAGTTTTCTTAGCAAATGTAGTAGATGCTCGGGCTGTTGAAGTTAAATTGAAAAATAACACGACTATCCAAAAATATCCGGATGTTTTCCCAGATGAATTACTCGGAATTACCTCTAGATTGAGAGGTGAAATTCAAAATAAAGATGTTACCAGGCATTGCGCCTAAATTAATGGCCCCGTATAAAATAGCTTCGACTGAACTTCAAGATTTAAAGGTACAAATTGCAAGGAATGTTAGGTCGATGTTTTATAAAGTCAAATGTGTCATCTTGAGGGCACACCAGTGTAAATTGTGAAAGAGAAAGACTGATATCAGCTCGATAAGGTAATAGTAAAGAATAAATATCTTCTTCCGAAGACTGATGATCTTTTGATTAGTTAAAAAAATCAAGGAAGAAGAAATTCTAAAGATAACTTTTCAGACTCGGTATGAATACTATGAGTTCGTGATGATACCTACGACATTTATAAGCCTAATGAACCAAGTATTCTAATTTTTCTTGGACCAATTTTTGGTAGAATTCATTGAGTATATTTTGGTCTATTCAAAGGAAAAAGGAAGAATAAGATGCCCATTTTGCATTGTTCTTTAGACCTTTCGAGAAAAGAAGCTATATGCTAAATTGTTAAATTATGAGATTGGTTGTCTAAAGCTGTTTTATTAGTTATGTGGATTGGGCAATGGGAATAAGAATAGACCTCAAGAAAGTACAAATTATAGTTGAATGGAAACCTCTGAAAAATGTTTTAGAGGTTCAGAATTTCTTGATGAATGTCTCCTCATTGACCAAGCTATTGAGGAAAGAAATGTCGTTCAGTTGAACAGATCAATGCTAAGAAATCTTTGAGACATTAAAGGAGATCTTAATAGAAGCCACGATACTAGTACAACTAGAATTGGGTAAAGATTATGCGGTGTATAGCGATGCTTCTTATAATAGTTTGGGATGCGTACTTATGCAAGAAGGAAAACTAATGGTCTATGCTTGAGACAACTTAAGATATATGAAAGGAATTATCTTACTTAGAATTTGGAGGTAGCAATGGTTGTATTTGCTTTAAAAGATATAGCATCATTATTTATACAATGAACGATGCTATATTTATATAGGTTATAAAAGTTTAAAATACATGCTTACTAAAGAAGAGTTGAACTTGACGTAAAGAATTTGGATTGAGCTTTTTAAGAATTATGATATGGTCATTGACTATCATCCAGAAAAAGCTAATGTGGTAGCTGGCGCTCTCAATCGAAAGACAATTGTTGCCTTAAGATCTATGAATGCAAGATTGGCATTAAAAGAAGATGGTGTTTTGATTGTCAAGTTAAGAATAAAATTTACCATATTGGATTAAATAAGATATCTTTAAAGAAAGGATGAAAATGTTGTCAAGGTGCAAACAAGTGGAAAAGAGTGAAACTGAAAACTTGGAAGTTAGGTTTGATAGATATTTGTATTATCAAGGAAGAATTTCTATCTCAATGATGGAAACAATATGTTCACCCTAAAAGAAAAGATATTTAATATGAAGTTAAGGATAAAGTATTCCTTAAAAGTTTCACCTTGGAAGAAGGTGTTATGGTTTAGACAAAGAGAAAGTTAAGTTCAAAATTTATTGGGCTATAAGAAATTGTGAAAGGAGTTAGTATGATAGTTAAGCTTAATAGTTAGCTTTATCTTTGGAAATGAACAAGATTCATAATGTATCGATGCTCTGGAAATATTGATTAGACCTCTCACATGTTGTTAATTCAGAGAAAATAGACATTCAGCCGAATTTAAGCTATGAAAAAAAACTGGTAAAGATCCTAGCACATGGAGTCAAAGAACTAAGAAAACAAGACAATCATGTTTTTTAAAGTTCTTTGACAAAAGAATCACAAGGTTAAAGAAAAGATTTGAGAGAAATAAGAAGAAAATATAAGAAAATAGTTTCCTCACCTTTTGGAACCAAGTAAGTTTTTAAAAATTTGAGGATGAATTTTCTTAAGGGGGGGAGAATTGTAATACCCCAAAATTTACTAAGTTGATTAAGGGTCATTTAGTACTAAGATAATAGCTTAAAAGCTAACTTAGTGACTAAAATGACAAAAATGCGAAAGTTGGGATTTCTTTAAATATGGGTTTTGGAAATGAAATTTCTAAGGTTTAAAGGTATCATGTGATAGATAGTGAATTGAATAAGGTATTCTTAAATTTTGGTTGAATACCAAGGAAAATTGGAATGGAAATTGAAGTTTAAAAGTTTAGTGACCAAAATGTAAATTTTGAAAATTTTATGGCTAAAGTATAAACTTGGGAAAAGTTTGGGGACTAAAGTTGTATTTTCCCAAAAGTTAAGGGTTTTTATTTCATAAATAAATAGATCACCTAAGGGTGTGAATCGAATGCGGGATTTTTGGTTCGATCTGATACTTCGATTATTGGGAAAATCGCAATTAAAGTTTAAGTGGAATTCGGATACCCGGATCGAACTGAAAATTTTGAAGTTTTACTATATGATAGAGAAAGGTTATAAAATTCATTTCCAAGTGTTGGAAATATTTTTAGTTCGATTCAAGATGAATCCTACAGCTTATTTTGAGTAAAGAATTATTTATTAGTATATTGGATCGAATGGAAATTTTGGAGACTGATCCAAAAGATATGGAAAATTTCATAAAATATTACTTTATGAATATTTTATTATAGTTGGTTGGATTCCAACTAGATTTAGTTGAATTTTTACAAGAATGGCAAACTAGTAAATAAAAACTAGTTGGAGGGCAAATTGGTCATTTAGCCCCAATGGCAATTTTGAAATATTTAAAACGTTATAAGGACAATTTTGGAAAGAGAAAATGGAATATTAAATCTTGCCCCTTGATTGAGCAATTTTGAAATATTTAAAATGTTATAAGGACAATTTTGGAAAGAGAAAATGGAATATTAAATCTTGCCCCTTGACTGATGATAAATCAATCTCAGCCATTGGATAAAAAGGGCAAAATTGTAATTCCACTATTAAATGAATTTAATATTCATTTAATAGATATATGTGAAAAATAATGGTAAAAGATGAACCAAATGCACATATTTTCCAGCCAAAAACGTGAGGGCTAGAGAAAGAAAGAGAAAATTTTGCCATGCTCGATTCGAACTCCAAAACTTTCTTTTCAGGTAATCTCTTCAACTACAAAGTTGTTATACTCTTCAAGCTCTATCTTTTTATATCAATAATTCATGGAATCCAAGCATGATTGATGAGAATTTACATGAGAAAGAAATGAGGGTTTATAGATCAAATTGGGTCTTTGAGATTTTATGATTCCATAATTGAATTCCAGTTGAAATCAAGCTAGTATGATGTTAAAAATCATGATATTGAGTTGGGATTTAAGTATTACATGTTTTGATTATTATGAAGATGATTAGGGTTTATGGATTCAAGTTTAATTTAGGGTTTGTGATGTTGAAATAATGATCTAGTAAGCTTGAACTTTTGTTTGGAAGCAAAACCCTAAGTCAAATTATGTAGGGACCATTTTGGAAAATTGAAAAGTTAAAGGACCAAATCTGAATTTTTAGAATTTGGAGTGTATTTATGTTATTAATGATGTTAGAGATAAGAAAATGAAGTTAGAATGCCAAATTGATGGTGAATTGAATTAGTGACCATTTTGACAATTTGTCAAAATTAAGTGACCAAATCGAAATGGAAGTTTTGTATGGGGGCTAAATCTGATTTTTAGTTGTAATGATGGAATTAAGGTAGTAATGTTGAATTAAGGACTAAATTGCAAAGTTAAGAAGCATGAATCCTTATCTTTGCATTTTAGTACCTATTTCGGTAAATAAGGAAAATTATGGAGAATTATTGTGAATAATTATTTGGTGAAGAATGTGATGAGTTGGTGGTTTAAAGCTAGTGATTGGACTAAATTGAAAAGTAGAGAAGTAAGGAGAAGTTAGTATAAAAGTTGAATTGTTTATGGAAGTTGTGTGGAAAAACTACTTTATGGCAGTAACTTTGAAAATTCACCATAAATTCTACAAAAAAGGTTAGAAGGTTAATTTTATACCGATGTAAATATTTGTTCGTCTAGTTTTGTGTCCAACAAACGGAAACTGGTTTCGAGTAAAAAGGTATGAATTTTTAAGTGGTGAAAGGTCAGAAAACAGTATAACAGACTGTTCCGAAATTCAATACTGGAAATTGACTTTGAAAATTCGTTATAAATCGTACAAGTTGAATTTGGGCTATTAATTTATATGGTTGAAAAGCTTATTGAATCTAGTTTCTTTCAGAACAAACGGAATCAAATTCCGAGTTGCAGATTATTTTATAGAATTATTTCTTGGGAGGTACTGTAAACAACCATAAAATGAGAATTGATACACTTTATATCTAAGGTTGATTAGTAAGCTTGAAAAGGGTTAATGGAAGTTCAAATTGGTCACTAAGGACCATAATGAGTTTTTGAACAATACAAGGAAGAAAAGAAAATGTTTGGAGATTTTGTATTCGAATGATTATATTGGACAATATGTAACATATTGTTAGATTGGGATCTAACAAATATTTTACTTATTTGAATTATGAAGTTAAGTTCGAATCAAGGGAGGTTCAAGGTACAATGATGGAAAGGATCGAAGAGGACTTAGTGAGGCATACTAATACATGGCCCAGGTGAGTGCAATGCATACATAACATTATACATAGATGTTTTATACATCACCGGTAAGGCTTGTGACGAGTATATCTGGTTTATATATTGTCATGATAATTATGTCATTGATCATACATTTGACATATTTTAAATATGCCAAAGGTTGAAAATAAATGCATTGATCACTAGTTATTTATGATGATTTACTATTAATGTTATTCGGTTATGAACTGCTTCATGTTAATATAAATTGATATACATTGCCATGGATGAAATATTTGATGATATACAGCCCAAGTATGATATAGAGGTTCAAAGGTATAGTTGGCTAGACATAGAGTCATAAACAGCTGTATAAAGATTCTAAGCACTTCAGGTAAAGTGCAAATTTTATAAATACTCATTGAGGAGTATACTCATGCATGGTTTGAGTATACAGACTTATTACGGGTGTTAAGCACTTCGGAGTAATTTCATAAAAACTCAATAAGGGATATATTGTATACTCTGGTAAGTATACAGAAGCACTTCGGTGCTAAGCACTCCCGGTATAGTGCAAATAATATACATACTCAAGAAAGGTTGGGTATGAGGGGATGACTCGTGTACATAGAATCTCTTAATTCGATACCTTGGGCTAAGTAAACTGAATTGAAATAAAAAAATAGAATGATAAGCTTGAAAGCATGCAGACATAGTTGGAAAAAGGTATTGGTAAGCATTGAAAGCTTACGGATGGAAATGGCACCAATATTGGTAAGATCTAATCTTATCACTTTGATATACATATTTAATTATGTTAATGAGCATGTAATGGTAAGGTGATCATATGCATTATTAATAATTAATAATTAATATTGAGATTGATATTATGACAATTGCACTTAAATTTGAATTATTGCCTCACTAAGTAAATACTTAGCGTGTAACTGTTTTACATGTAGGAAAGAAGAAATTGTTAGAGTAAGGAGCATATATGGACATCATCAATCAATAACAGGTACATCAGTATCAATAATATATCTTTTGATACTGTTTGATATTTACTAGTTGGCATGTATATTAAAAGGGTATGCCTGCTCTGATAGAATTTGTATTTTATTTGGTATCTGGATGAATTTTAAATCAGGCAGTTTTATTAATTATATCAAGACAAATTAAATTGATAAGTTGCTGTCTGAAAATAAATTCGATTTGAAGATGAAAATATTATTTTTAAACTTTACGCGAATAACTAGATTTATAAATAAAACTAAATACATTGTAACAATTTTAAAGAAACAAAATTTTACCGAGTTACAAATGTAGAGGGTTTTACAAATGTTTTGTGATACCTCTGACTCGTATTTAGCTATGAATACAAGAAAGGGGTATTACAGAAAGACTTTCAGCTAAATACATCAGCCACTACTTTAGCCTTATTACATCAATACACATCCCGACCTATTATGGGACATATCATTAAATAACATGGAATCCTTATTAACTGCAAACTTTATTAATACTAGTCTACCATCATAACATTCTCAGGATCTACTCATGTAACGCCCCGAAATTGGTCCTAGAAGTTAGCTAGATAGAGTAGACGGTTATGGTGAACCGAATTAGGCGTTTTGAACTAGTTTCAGGAATTAATTCATAATAAATGTTTTAGTGTGAAAACAAAATATGGTAAAATGTTGGAAATGTTTAATTAATATATTGAGGATTTTGGTAAACTCAATTTAATGAAATAATTTCAAATTAAATGGCATTTTGGCTTGGTGACTAAAATGTAAAGTTTTCAAAGCTATTTTGGTGATTAAATCGTAAAAGAGTCAAAACTTAGAATCTTTAAGGAGCTAATCTACCAATGTTTCTAATCAGACTAGTCCTTTAATTTAGGCTATTTTTAAATGGTTTTAAATAAAAATAAAATAAGTTTTATTAAAATAAGTTTTAATAGCTAATTTGTTTTCTTACATAATCATTTTTGCTCTCAACTTTTCCAGCAGCCAAACTACTTACCTTACTCTAAAATGATAAGGAAACAACTCTTTCTGATTTGATTTTGATTCCTCAATTGATTCCTTTAATTTCTACATCAAACCTTACTTGTTTTCTTGGAGATTTCACTTAAATCGTGCCAATTAAGGGTGAAGCCAACCATTAGAGGTGATTTTAATTTCTCTCCTCTAATCAAAGGTTCTTTACTAAAATTCCCAAGTTGTTGATCCTTTGCAATTGATTTTTGATATGTGTTGATGAATAAATCAAGATTAAAAGGTTTAAAGTGAGTTTTAATAAGGAATTTATAGATATTTGTTATAAATATGATTTGTGGTGGCCTTGATTGGGGTAAACCACATTTAAGGTATTTTTTAATGTTTTGAGAAGAGATTTACAAAAAAATCCCGAAACTAATTGAATTGCTAATTTTATAGGTTGTAAATGGTTAAATTTTGAGGTGATTAGGGTGTTAGAAGTTTGCTGGAGGTATAAGATAGAATTGAAAATGTTTGGTTTTTTGTAATGTGTTTGGTTGGTTTAAGGAGGTGTTTTATGGGTTTTGGTGAGGCAATGTTGGGATTTGGTGTTGCTAGGATTATGGATGCATAATGATGCATTAATTCTATTTTATTGTGTGGATAAAATAGGGAAGATTGACCCTTCAACAAGTGGTGAAGTTTCGGTAGCTTCGGACACTTGATTTTGCATCGACAAGTAGAGCTTGGCGTTGTTGGTGAGTGGAAATGAGGTTTACTAGTTTATATAGGTTTGAAAGTGATTTTGGAAGTTTAGATTTGTAACGCCCCAAATTTGGGCCTAGAAGTTATCTAGGTAGATTAGACGGTTCGGGTGAACCAAATTAGGCGGTTCGAACTAGTTCCAAGAATTAATTCACAATAAATGTTTTAGTGTGAGTTAAAATATGGATAAAGGTTGTAAAATGTTTAATTAATATATTGAGGGTTTTGGTAAACTCAATTTAATGAAATAATTTTGAAATTAAATGACATTTTGGCTTGGTGACTAAAATGTAAAGATTTTAAATTGTTTTGGTGACTAAATTGTAAAAGGGCCAAAACCTAGAATCTTTAAGGAGCTAATTTACCAATGTTTTTAATCAGACTTTTCCCTTAATTTAGCCTATATTTAAATGGTTTTAAAATGCTTATTAATAAAAATAAAATATATTTTATTAAAAAGACGATTTACATTTCTCACATAACAACTTTTGTGCTCAACTTTCTCTCAATTTTCCCAGTAGCCAAACCACCTCTCTTGCTCCAAAATGATCAGAAATCAACTCTTCTTGATCTCATTTTGATTTGTCAATTGATTTCTTTAATTTCTACAGCAAATCTTGTTTTCATGGAGATTTCACTCAAATCATGTCAATTAAGGGAGAAGCCAACCAATAGAGGTAATTTTGGTTTATCTCCTCTAATCAAAGGTTCTTTACTGAAATTTGAAACTTTTTGATCCTTTACAATTGATTTTTGACGTGTGTTGACGAATAAACTAAGATTTAAAGGTTTAAAGTTAGTTTTAACAAGGAATTAGTGGATCTTTGTTATAGATCTGATTTGTGGTGGTTTAATTGATGTAGATCACATCTAAGACATGTTTTAATGTTATGAGAGGAGATTTATAAAAGAAATCCCAAAACTAATTGAATTGCTAATTTTCTAGGTTGTGAATAGTTAGATTTTGAGGTGATTAGGGTGTTAGAAAGTTGCTGGAGGTATAACCTAAAGTTAAATGTGTTTTTAGATGTTAATTGATGTTGATTAGATGTTCAAATTGTTGGTTTATGGCTAGATTTTGTTTAGGTTGTGCTCGGTGATGTTTTCGGTTGTTTTAAGGAATCATTTTATGGTTATGGTGAGGCGATGTTGGGAATTGGTGTTGCTGGGATTATGGATGCACAATGATGCATTAATCCTCTATTATTGTGTGGTTAAAACAGGGGAGATTGATCCTGCAGCGAGTGGTGAAGTTTCGGTAGCTTTGGATACTTGATTTTGCATCGACAAATGGAGCTTTGTGTTGTCGGTTAGTGGAAATGAGGTTTACTGCTATATAAATATTTAAAAATGATGTTGGGAGTTTAGATTAATCTTGAAATGTTTTTCCAAGCTCGAAAGTAAGTATTGGACGTTCTCGCTCTCGTTTTCGGTTTTGCAAAATACATTCTCATGCACATGTTTATGATTTAGAATACCTACAGTTATATGCATGTTTTTGAATAGAAATATTATTAACATGATCATATATTGATGATATATGAGTATAGCAAATAATTTATGAAAAGGATTTTGAGGATAAGTAATGCATGGTATAACCCCCTTAATTCGGTCTAGCCGAAACCGAGCTAAAATGGTCACATTAGGTTTGCCGAAGCAAACCTGAGCTAATAACCTGAATCGAGTCCTTTTTTCATTTTATCTTTTCTAAAAGCATAGGTTTTAACCTAAGATGAGCATACGGTAGTGGATTTAATAACAATGTGATTAGATTACAAAATAGGATTCAATTGCTTATACTTGCACTCCACTGACCAAAGTGTATTTTCCACAAATTTCTAGGACTTAACAAACTTTTAATTTACCAAACCTCAATTAGTCAGGTAATGCATTTAGATGGGTGGCAACATGTCTTGTAATGCATTTAATTTACCAAACCTCAATTAGATTACAAGTATTCTACAGTATGGTATGACAACTTCTTGATTAAAGAGTCCTAGATGGGTGGCAACATGTATTGTAATGCATTTATAAGCGTATATGTGTTTACATGTTATGTAATTTGAAAGCATTATGCATATGTGTAGTTAGCTATTCGAATGACACCGTACTCATACTGGTTTAATTGAATAATTTAAAATGGCTAATCGTGTCTAGATTGTAAATATTTATATCATGTTTAAACGGTGGAGTTAGGCCTTAGGGAATTTATTGAACATGACATGTTAATTATCTTGAATAATGTAAATTGTTAGAGGTTTACTTGTTACTTGTTCGACCTTAGATTATCCTCTTGCATTAATTCCTTCTCTTTCGTAGTTAATTCTTGAAGCATAAGTTTGTTGCGGTTCCTTGTTTAATAGGTAACATGTTTTATTTTGATTAACGACTATTTTGACCAAGGGTGCTACAATAAGGCTTAAGGAACTTAGAAATTTAGAATTTTATGCTCCGATAAGATAATGATCATGCTATATGCTATCAAATGGGGTGATATGTATGAAGTGTGAACACTCGTCTGCATATGAAATGTATTTGAAGTTTAACCTATGAGGCTTACTAAAAGTTCTAATTTTTTCCTAGTTTCTGGTTACTTTCTTGGTTGAGAAGTGTCTAGATGTCGTATGTCTGTTTGGATGTTTGTCCTGTAATACTTCCTGAATCGGTTTAACTTCTAGACTGGGTAAGGGGTGTTACAAAACCATGCTCCAAATCATGCATATAACAGTGAGTAATCAAATCATTAAAACAAGTGCATCAAAACCATTTGCCAAACCGAGAACGAGAGAGAGAAATCATCCTTTACTCACTTCCATGCTTAGACAAGCATTTCAAGCTTAATCTAAACTCCCAACACAACTCCCAAACCTTTGAAAAGCTGTAAAACACATTCTCATTCATCGACATGCAAAGCCTCGCTTACCGATGTGATAATTATGCCTCCAAAGCTTCCGAAACTTCCGTTCAAGCTTGAGGTTCAACCTCCCCTACTTTTTACATAGCAAAACAGAGGATCCAATGCAATCAAATGCATTCATAGCCCAGAAACAACATTCCATATCAAACCTCATCAATTTCCACTCAATTACCCAACCACAACAATCGAAAACAACACTAAACAACTACAAACATAACCCATCCACAAACCATGAATCTCAACCTTCACTTAACATCAATTAACATCCAAAAACATAATTACCACATCCTTATAACTCCAGCATACATTAAACATCCACAACTCCTCAAAAACTCATAACTAACAACATATGAAATTAGAGATCCGCCTAGTTTTGGGATTCCAATGTTAAAACCAACTTATTAACATTATCAAACATCAAAATCATGTCCTAAACAAATCAAGAACCCAACAAAATAGATCCATAACGAAGATCAATCAAATACATCAATTAAACCTTGATAAGTCACTAAAACTCATTAGAAATCTTATATAAAGGATCAATAACTTGGGAATTTTAGTAAATAACCTTATATTAGAGGAGAAGAATGAAGCTCACCTCTAACCTTAGTGTTCCCCTTAATTGGATGAGTTTTCTTGAGAAAACAAAATCAAATCAATAAGGTTTTGTTAGGAAATCATTAAGAGCTCATTTGGAAATAAAAAATGTTGAAATCAAGTACTTACCTGAGAAAATTGAAGTAGAAAAGAGTGTTTGGTTGGAGAGAATTTGAGAGAAAATCTTTTGGAGAAAAGTTAGTTACATTGAATTTGTTTTAGAAAATTATTTATAAAATTAACTCCCCAACCTATTTATATTATTTTAAAACCCTTTCTAAAATAGGCAATTAAAGAGAAAAGTCTGATATTAGAATTTGTCCAAATAGCTCCTTAAAGATTCTAAGTTTTGATCCCTTTTACAAAACAATCACTAAAAACAATTTTCATTCTTTACATTTTGGTCACTAGCCAAAATGTCCAATTTTGAAATCCCAATTTCCAAAATTGGTTTTACTAAAATCATTTACATATTAAATAATGATTTTAGGATATCTTTTCTCTTATAAAAATATTTATTTCCAATTAATCCTGAAACCGACTCGAATCCTCTAATCTGGTCCACCAGACCGTCTAATTAACCTATAAAACTCCTAGGCACAAAACCGGGGCATTACAACTCTTCCCCACTCAAGAAATATTGTCCGAAAACTGCTCTATCATGTCCGACTTACTCTCCCTCGTGGCCTCCTCAACACGGTGATGTCGCCACAACAACTTGACAAGCTCAATCGTCTTGCCATGAAGAACTTTACTACTAGAATCAAGGATCTCCATTGGTTCCTCATCATAAGACAAATTCGGTCGCAACTCAACATCCTCCACTAGCATCACATGCGACGGATATGAAAAATACCTCGCCACATGGATATATGAAACACATCATGAATCTTCTCAAACCCAGGAGGTAATCGGTAAGGCACGTGACCTACACATTCCAATACCTCATACGGTCCAATAAACCTCGGGCTCAACTTTCCTTTACGCCCAAAGCGCAACACCTTCTTCCAAGGTGAGACTTTCAAGAAAACCTTTTCACTAACCGCATATTCAACTTCCCTACACTTCAGATCTGCGTAGGATTTCTACCTATCTGAGGCTGCTTTCAAATGATCACAAATAAGCTTCACCTTTTCATCAGTGTCTTTCAACACATCAGGCATGGTAACATACTTTTCCTAAGCCTCAGTCTAACACAAAGGCGTACGACACTTCCTTCCATACAAGGGTTCATACAATGTCATTTTTATACTTGTCTGCTAATTGTTATTGTATGAAAACTCCACCAAAGGCAAATGTCTTTCCCAAGTTCCTTGGAACTCAATAACAGAACACCTCAACTATCCTCCAAGATCTGAATCACACGTTCAGACTGGCCATCCGTCTGAGGATGATATGAAGTAATGAAATTCAAGCAAGTACCCAAAGCCCGATGCAACCTTATCTGAAATAATCAAACTGAGCACCCCATGCAACCTTACTACTTTAGAAACATAAAGATTCGGCAACTTATCCAAGGTATACGTTGTATGCTGTTACCTCTCCAAAAGTACTATTTTTAATGCCAATCTTACAATGCTTTTGCTTGTTTTTAGGTACATTTAGTTGCATTAGGATGTTAAAACCATGCATTTACATAAGGAGTTTAGAATTCTGTATATGTCAGTGTGAAGGGTTGTTTTGTTGGCAATTTTGCAGGTTTGGCATAGTATTTGGCACAGAAAAGCATCCCAATAAGGAATGCCAAAGAGAACGCCAAGTGTTGTTGGCACAGATGGACTAGACAATGCCAAGCACTGGTTGGCTGAGAATTGAACTTGATGCCATGCCAAGAACCCTTGGCAATGACAGCCCGAAAAATAGGACCAAATCAGGCTGAAAAAAATAGCATTTGATCAAACTCTGAAAAATAGGATGGCAAAAAAATAGGATGCCAAGTCTGTCTGGCACATATGGATTGAACGATGCCAAGCTTGGCTGCCAAAGGATCGACGACATATGACGTCAGCCCTAATGAAAACCTTATCAGCTTATCACCTTATCACTTCAAATCAGGATAAGATGATCACATCCCTTATCCCTTGCGCATTCAAATTCAAACTCGAAGGCTCATCCTATGCCCTCCTTGCATGCCTATTTAAAGACCAACCAAGCAAGCATTCGGGGAGTGGTGTTTGTGAAAAAAACTTGGAGAGTATTTCATTGACGATCATAAGAGGAAGGCTACGTGGTTCGACCAGCTAGATCGAGGGTATAGAGCCATTGAAGGGCTGCATCGAGAGACCCCCTTCTTGCCCATTCTCTTTGTTTAGTTATTTTTATTTTTTAATAATAATGTATTTTGAAAACGTTTATGTTTTTTTGGTTAAATCCCTCACCATGAACTAATTCAATAGTTGGTGGGGGATGTTTGCGTTGAAACGTTGTTTTCATGTTTAGTTTTTAATAATAAATCTTTATTGGCAATGTTTTATCTATTCAGCATTCTTTAATGTTTTCTAAATGCTATGCCAAGCGAGAGCTGGCACTATTGCCCTATTGCTCCTTAATATCTTAACAGACTTGGGGTGGCAATGATTAAGTTGTTGAATACTGATGAGAGAAGCTTCGAGAGAAGTCGTTCAAGTAGATAAACTTACTTCGGGAGTAAAATCTACCCCTTAGGAGTATAGATTGGATCTTAATCAAATTGGTTAATTTAAAGGCATGCACTATAGAGATATATGGGTTTTTACATGATCAATTTAGGGCAATGACCATTGAGAGAGGCTTTGCTAATTTTGAATCTGCTCGACAAACAATGCCAAGATAGGTTGTTATTAAAGGCTGGCACGACATGAATAGCGTGAAAACCAGGCATTCCCTGCCAACGCTCATCATTCATTAAAGCATCTTCCTTGCTAACGTCTTTACTTTGCTTTTATTTATTTTCTATTCAATTATTTCCAAAACCAACTTCAAAACAAAACAACTTTTTCTCAAGGCAAGTAACATTCAAAGCGAATTCCAAGTCAATCTCTGTAGGATCGATACTCAGATTACTGTTGTATTACTTGCAGACATTGTATACTTGCACGCAAAAGACTCATCTTGGCACTATTTTATACTTTTCCAATACACACTTTCTGCCCCTTTTGCCAACATGTACTTAGAGAGTCTACAAGTTTTTGGCGCCGTTCTCGGGGATTGCGACGAAATTTATTGCTTTAATTTTTACTTGTTTTTTTGTTTTCATTTTACTAACTTTTTTTTGTTTTGATCATTTTTTCTTTTTTAAGAAAGCTACAAAGAAGAGTATGGGCAGCCGCATATGGTATGATGATGTATACATTTTTCCCACTTATGACTACCAATGTCCAACTCCAAGAGCGGTCCATGAGCAATGACGATATGAAAAGCATGAAGAGGATGCCTATACAACACTATCAGCACAGATTTCTGAATTGAAAAACATGATTACATCAATGCAAGTGCCTAGCAAGTTCAGCAAAAGGAAAGCAACACCCGTTGTTTGTGCACATTGTAGAGGATGCCACTCATTTGATAATTGCCCATCAACCTTAATTCCTATTGTTACACGGGGCACTGTAATCCTTCCTCATACAACTTCAACCAAGGATGGAACCAGCAGCAGAATTTTTTTTTTGGAATAATAATGACGACGATTATTTTTATGCACCTAACAACTTTGCTACACCACCAGACTTCAAACAAATGCCATCTCAAGGCAGCATTCTTCGTGAGAAATCAGCGACAGGTCTTTATGGATTCAACAAATCATTTGGCATGGAAGAATTGCCTTCAGAAATGCCAATGCACAATAATCCACCTCAAGAGAAAACAAATTACATTGGAGACGCATGTGAAGAAGCCATGAATGCTATAAGAGGCTTGGAAGAACAAGTCAGGAGGCTTGCAAATGCCGTGAATGGCATGCCTCAAGAGAACAAGATAGAGCTTCCATGAAGGCAGCAGGAGGTGGCAAACGATTAGGTTAGTGGTAACAATCAGAATGCCAAGCCAACGCTACATCAACAAGCTGGTAATTTTTTTCCTTCATCTGCGCCTCAGGGAATTCAAAATCAACATTACGAGTATCAGGTTTTTCCTAACACATTCGAATCAATAGATTATACCGATGAAGAGTATTCCACAACAGGTACATTGGACTTATTAGTGGTAATAGAGTGTGAGGAAAAATTTGAGGGCAAGGATCCCAAACACAACAACATCCAGGCAAAGCTAGATAATGTTGCCAAGTTCAATGCCAAGGTAGAAGGGCAATATTCTGAAGTTTCAAACCAAGAAGACGATAGCAAGCAGCCAATTATTTGTAGAAAGAGAACTCAGTGCCAGAAGGTGAACCCAAAGAAGTAGAGAAAGAAGAGGCAGAGGCTGATGATGCCATACCACTATCTGATGCCATACCTCTAGAAACTCTGCCATGTGATACGGATGATGCTCGGCAAAAAGAAAGAGAACAAAGCAAAGCTGCCACTCCCCTAAGTGGCAACCAAGTCGAGATTTCAACGTGTGAAGAAGAGCCAATTATTTGCCATGCAGATAAATAAATGCCAGCAGAAGAAACCAAAGAAGCTGAGAAAGGGGAAACAAGCACTAGCAATGCCAGATCTGAATCTAATGCCAATACCACCTCGGCAAAACTAGTGGAGCTAGTAATTGCCAACTGATAAGTGTTCAAAAGTACTAATTTTCTTACCCTTTTTACTCATATTATTGTTAGACTTAGGCCCATATTAGTTGCATAATTAGCTATTCATGCATTAATCCATGTTTCCTTCCATCGTTGAGCTTGATTACATAACTTGGTAGTTTTTGTGGAAAAGATGCTGCTTTGGTGTGCTTTGTGTGTGTATGTGCAGGATCACTTGCCAAAGCAATGCCGAGCTGGTTGCCAGGGCAATGCATGAAGGATATGCCGAGCTAGTTGCCAGGGCAATGCATGAAGGAGACGCCGAGCCAGTTGCCATGGCAATTGTCGACAAAGAGAAAATGCAATAGGGATGTCGAAATTAATGACTATACAAGCCCAAGATGACGTGGAGCAAAGCCCAAACCCAAAGGAATTTGATTTCCATGCAGAGATTAAAGAAGAATTAAATTCCAAGAAGATAGGAGAAGTTCTAGTAGGAATACAATTATAATAAAGAATTATATTCTTTAAAGATAATTTAATTCCAACTCAAACTCCTCCTCAAAGAAGGACTTTGGCCTAGCCCTATAAATAGCAAGGAGATTTCGACAAGATGATAAAGAGAGCATTAGGGAAATTTTGACAAGTCCAAGGAAGAAAGCAAGGGATTTTCGACAAGCTTCATCTTTTCTTTCTTGTTCGATTGGGTTCATGCTAGGGATTGTTTATCTTGTGTTTCTTTGGAACCTAGCCATGAACTAAATTTACTTGGCTATGGTTATTGTGTTTTGTGGTTGTGAGAAACTATTGGTTTTTGTTTAGGTAATAAGAGTTTGCACTTTTCTATTTCAAGGTTTATTCATTCTTGGTTCTTATTCTTGTTTGCGAGTGAATTGGGAGAGGATCTCGTGATTTCATCTATTTATCTAATATCGGGAGAGTTAGATTCAAGAAAAGAATGAATATGATCTTTATTCAATCCAATGATGGTGAAGATTAATCCGGTTTAGGAATAAGTTAAGGATTTCAACGGCTAAGAGGAGCGCAAGATTGGTTGTTGTTCACCCTTGATTCACGCAGGGATGTATTATCAAGGCATGCACAAGTAGCTAGAGTTTCGACTTAGGGATAAGAAGAAACCATTGAAGAACGCTCTGCCGAACCTTGAAGGTTGCTGACCAGACGCCCAAATAGTTGCCCAACTAGTCGCCCAGGTAACCATCGATTAGTTGCCAAGGCAACCCCGTTGTGCAAGTTGCCACGACAACTGAGTTGCCCGTGCACTCTTTTACCAAGACAATCCAATTGGCTATCACACCTCAACTCACTATAACCTGGCCTATCTCTCTCTCATTTGATCTTATTTATTCTTTTACTTATTTGTTTTCTAGATTAGTTATTAGTTAAACTTCTATAATCCTTTATTTGTGTTTTTACTTTTTACAGTGCAAGAGACTAGATTCTTGAAGTGGCACCAATCCCTGTGGAGATGATATCTTTTATACTATAACTTGCGACATGTATACTTGCACAATTGCGTAGCACTTATTACGCGCAACAAGTTTTTGGCGCCGTTGCCGGGGATTGGCAATAGCGACTTTGTTTTTACTTTCTTGCACTTTCTTTTTATTTTTCTTGTTTAAAATTCAAAGGGCTAACAAACTTTGGTTTTGCATTGGTATATAACCCGGGCGAGACCGACTTCACCAGAATATCCCTTTAATCTAGAAATCGAACGAACCTTACAAAGACTTAGACGAAGGATAAGAGAAGCAATGGCAAATCAAGACGGCAATATGAATCAAGATGTTCGAGCAGGAGGAGGAGTGATTCTTGCACGAAACAGAACTATTCGAGACTATCTTGAAGAAGATCTTGATGGACTTAACCCAGAAGTTGTCGCACCTGAAATTGAAGCCGACCACTTTGAATTGAAACCGGTAATGTTTAATATGATCAACACAATAGGTCAATTTGGCGGCTCAGCAACTGAAAATGCACGGCAACATCTGAAATCTTTCCTCGAGATTTGTAACTCGTTCAAGATACACAGAGTCACCCTCGATGTCTTACGATTAAGATTATTCCCCTATTCACTGAGGGATAGGGCGAAAGCATGGTTGAATAGCCTTCCTGCCGGATCCATAGCATCTTGGACTGATCTTTGTCGTGATTTCCTTGCTAGATTTAATCCTACAAATTTGACTGATAAGCTTCGTAACGACATTACTTCTTTTCGGCAGGCAGATGATGAATCCATGTACGAGGCTTGGGAGGGATATAGAGAACTTCTACACAAATGCCCCCTACGCGGATTCCCGGTGTGGACTCAAGTAACAATGTTTTACAACGCCGTGAATACACCAACAAGGATGATGCTAGATGCCTCGGCAAACGGCATACTCCTAGATAAGTCGCCGGAGGAAGCAATGCAAATTTTAAACAGGCTGGCCAAGAATGATTATCAATTCCCATCTACTATAAGAGGAGGAGTTAGACGCCAAGCCACAATACATGAACTAGGATCATCGATTCAATTTCGCACAATTGGCCACTTTAACCAAGATGGTCCGAACATGCAAAAACCAAACCACACACATGCAAAATCAAGGTAATGGATTCTTTTTGTGAGTTATGTGGTGATAACCATAATTCTTCTGAATGTATGCGAAATCTGAATCCAAACTTCTATGTGGGGAATTACAATCGAGACAATAACGTGATGTCCAATACATACAATCCAGCTTGGAAGAAGCACCCGAATTTTTCATGGAGTAATCCCAACAATGCTCTAAACCAGAACAATCAGAATGCACAAGCATCGGGATTCCAGCAGAATATGCCACGGCAACAGATGCCGCAGCAACAACCGACGACATCTAGTTCTTTGGAAAATTATCTAAATGCTTTTATGATGAAAACTGAATCTCATATGGCTGAGAATAGTAATTTCATAAAAAGAACTGATGCTTTTATTAACAGGACCGAGATGAGATTGTAAAACCAAGAGGCGGCAATCAAATCATTAGAAAATCAAGTCGGACAGTTTGCTCAAAATCTGAACACTAGACCGCAAGGAGGTTTACCTAGCGATACTGAAGTCGCAAGAGGAACTGGCCATGAGCAATGTAAGGCGATCACCACTAGAAGTGGCCAACAACTTAGAGAGTTTCAAACCCGCTCATCAAACAAAACTCCACAAAAAGATCAAGATGAACCTACCGGTAAAGCCTCAGATGCTGAACCAGGAATTGTCGCGGCAACTGGCAATAAGCATGCCTCGGCAACCGACGATAAAGACGCCTCTACAACTTGCGATAAGCATGCCTCGGCAACCCCAGTTGATAATGCCTCGACAACTTCAGATGTCCAGGCAATGCCGTCAATTAGGTTTAAAACCAATGAAAGGATCGAAGATATCCGACTTCCACCACCATTCCCACAAAGGTTGAAGCGACAAAAGCAAGAATACCAATTCAAGAAGTTTCTTGATATCCTAAAGCAAGTCCACATCAACTTGCCATTGGTGGAAGAAATTGAACAAATGCCAAACTATGCCAAGTTTCTTAAAGATATTGTGTCCAAGAGAACAAGGCTAGGAGAGTTTGAAACAGTTGCCGCAACAGAGGGATGTATGGCAATGTTGCACAATCGTATGCCACCTAAGTTGAAGGATCCCGGAAGTTTCACAATACCCTGTTCGATTGGAAATCACTATGTCGGGAAAGCATTATGCGACCTTGGGGCTAGCATAAAATTGATGCCTAAATCGGTTTTCCAGAAACTAGGAATCGGGAAGGCAAGACCTACAACAGTCATGCTGCAGCTAGCCGACAGATCCTATGTGCATCCAGAGGGAAAAATCGAGGACATACTGGTAAAAGTTGATAAATTTATTTTTCCCGCTGACTTTATTGTTTTGGATTGTGAAGCAGATGAGCATGCACCTATCATTCTCGGGAGACCATTCCTAGCGACAGGGAGAACCTTGATCGACGTTGAAAAGGGAGAACTCACAATGAGGGTGAATGACCAGCAGGTCAAACTAAATGTGTTCCAAACACTAAGGCATGCCGATGATCCGAAGAATGCCAACTACTTCATGCCACAGAGTTTAACCGATGAGGAATTTAGTTGCCTTGGCAACTACATTGCCGATCAAGAGGAACCTGAGAGGAGTATGAAGAACCGGTCGATGAGGAACAACAAGAAGAGGCAAATTGGCTAGTCAACCGACCAGGTACATACTTTGAACCACCGGATTACTCGGGTAAGGAAGGTAAACTCGAAAAACCCTCTCTATCGAACAACCACCGATTCTTGAGTTGAAACAATTGCGAGCAACTAAAATATGTATACTTAGGGACCGATAATACATTGCCTGTAATTATTTCTTCTAAGTTACAGCCTGAGCAGAGAAAAGAAGCTGATCAAGATGTTGAAGCTACACAAAAAGGCAATAGGGTGGACAATTGCCGACTTGAAGGGAATTAGCCGGCGGCGTGTGTGCATGCACAAGATCTTGTTGGAAGATGATCACAAACCTTCAATTGAGGCCCAGAGGAGACTGAATCATGCCATGAAAGGGGTTGTAATGAAAGAAATCATCAAATGGCTTGACGCCGCATTATATACCCTATCTCCGATAGTAGATGCGTGGGTAAGTCCGGTACAATGTGTACCGAAAAAGGGAGGTATAACAGTGGTAAGCAATGAAAATAATGAACTTATCCCAACCAGGATTGTGACCTGTTGGAGGGTTTGTATGGACTATCGAAAGCTAAACAAAGCCACTAGGAAAGATCACTTCCCATTACCCTTTATTGATCAAATGCTTGACCGTCTTGCAGGTAAACCCTTTTATTGTTTTCTTGATGGTTATTCAGGTTACAATCAGATTGCCATAGCACCAGAAGATCAAGAAAAGACAACCTTCATATGCCCATACGGTACTTATGCCTTCCGAAGGATGCCGTTCGGATTGTGTAACGCCCCGGCAACCTTCCAAAGATGCATGATGGCACTCTTTTCAGACATGGTCGAAGACTTCCTTGAGATCTTCATGGATGATTTTTCGGTTTTTAGTAATGACTTCGACGGCTGTCTCGACAATTTAGAGAGGGTGTTAGCAAGATGCAAAGAAACGGATTTAGTCCTCAATTGGGAAAAATGCCATTTTATGGTAGATGAAGGAGTAGTGCTCGGCCAAAAAATTTCATCCAAGGGAATTGAAGTAGACAAAGCCAAGGTGGACGTGATCGAGAGATTACCCCCACCAAGTTCGGTTAAAGGAATTCGAAGTTTTCTCGGACATGCAGGTTTTTACAGGAGGTTCATTCATAATTTTTCTAAAATCACTAAACCCTTGTGTAATCTGCTTGAACAGGATAAAGTCTTCGATTTTGATGATTCATGCACTCAAGCATTCGAAACCCTAAAGAAAAAGCTTACCTCGGCGCCCATTGTCGTCCCACCAGATTGGACGCTACCTTTTGAGCTCATGTGCAATGCAAGTGATTTCGCGGTAGGAGCAGTCCTAGGCCAACGCACAGGTAAGACCTTCCATGTGATATACTACGCTAGTAAAACTCTTAATGGTGCTCAAGTGAATTACACAACAACGGAGAAAGAGTTACTAGCTGTAGTTTTCGCATTTGACAAGTTCCGACCCTATTTAATTGGTACAAAGGTAATTGTTCATACGGACCATTCGGCAATCAAATACTTATTTGCTAAAAAGGATGCTAAACCTCGTTTGATTCGTTGGATATTACTTTTACAAGAATTTGATATTGAAATTAAGGACAGGAAAGGAACAGAAAATCAAGTGGCCGATCACTTATCATGTTTGGAACGCAATAGGGAGGAGGACGCGGATCTAGAGATATGCGATGCATTCCCGGATGAACAAATTTTAGTTTCCTCGGCAACCCTTGACGCCTCGGCAACCCTCGATGCCTCGGCAACCCTCGATGCCTCGGCAACCCTTGACGCCTCGGCAGCCCTTGACGCCTCGGCAACCCTCGATGCCTCGACAACCATGGATGCACACGCCTTGACAACTCTCGACGCCGCAGCAGCCTTTGACGCACATGCCTCGGCAATTTTGGGAGCAGTCGCCACGGCAGCACATGCCTCGGCAATACCCTGGTACGCGGATTTAGTTAATTTCCTTGTTTGTGGTATTTTTCCTTATGGCATTACTCACCAAGGGAAGAAGCGGTTCCGCCATGATGCTAAGCATTACTTTTGGGACGAGCCTCTTTTGTTTAAACAATGTGCAGATCAGGTTATACGCCGATGTGTCCCTGAAGAAGAGCAACAGAATGTACTCCGGCAATGCCATTCTTCACCCTATGGAGGACATTTTGGAGGAACTCGTACCGCGGCCAAAGTCTTTCAATCCGGTTTGTATTGGCCAACATTGTACAAAGATGCCCAAGACTTTTACAAGCAATGTGATCATTTCCAGAGGACGGGTAATATCTCTAGACGACATGAGATGCCGCTCCAGAACATCATCGAGGTGGAATTGTTCGATGTATAGGGGATCGATTTTATGGGACCTTTCCCATCTTCATTCGGAAACCTCTACATCTTACTTGTCGTCGACTATGTGTCTAAATGGGTGGAGGCAGCTGCAGTTCCCAACAACGATTTCATGACCGTGCAACGATTCTTACAGAAAAAACATATTTACACGGTTTGGGGTGCCGAGAGCAATTATCAGCGACGAAGGCAAGCATTTTGACAACAGACTAATTGCCAAGATGTTACAACGATTCGGCATATCACACAAGATCACCACGGCATATCACCCACAAACCAACGGGCAAGCAAAAATTTCCAACCGGGAATTGAAGGGTATACTCGAGAAAGTCGTAAATCCCTCAAGGAAGGATTGGTCATTAAGACTAGATGACGCACTTTGGGCATATCGTACTGCATTCAAAACACCCTTAGGTATGTCCCCCTTCCGACTTGTCTATCGTAAAACATGTCATCTACCGGTGGAAATCGAGCACAAGGCGTACTGGGCAATCAAGACCGTGAATATGGATTGGGAAAGTGCCGGACAAAAGCGTTTGATGGATCTCAATGAGATAGAAGAATTCCGTGCACTTGCCTATAACAATGCACGAATCTACAAGGAGAAAACAAAGCAATGGCACGACAAGAAACTATTGCCACGACAATTCACGCCAGGGCAACTAGTTCTCCTATTCAATTCTCGGCTAAAACTTTTCCCGGGAAAGCTGAAATCAAGATGGTCGGGACCATTTGAAGTTGTCAAACCATTCTCCCATGGCGCCGTGATAATCAAGTCCATCTCTGACAACCATGAATTCAAAGTTAATGGACAAAGATTGAAGCACTACAATGGTGCCCATGTGGAACATAACAAGGAAGTGGTCAACTTAGGAGATGCATGAGCATGCTCTCCTTTTTGATATTTTTATTTTTATTTTTATTTATTTATTTTTATTTTTATTTTTTCGATTAATTAGTTACTATTATATTTTTCGATTTTTTTTTTTTTCTTTATTTTTCTTCCTTTTCGATTATTAGTAGTTTTTAGGATAGATTTTCTTTATTATTTAAGTTTAAGAATCCTATTACACATCTTTATTTATTTTCTCTATTAGTTTATATTTAATTTTAATCCTTATTTAATTTGTCTTTGTATTGTAGGAAAAGAAGTTCAAGATAAAGAAGGAATTCTAAACCAAGTAGGAAAACATCTTCAACAAGGAAACTAAGGGGATGAATCTAAAGCTTATATAAAGCCTCCAATTCATCCTAACCAAAACCCCTTTGTCGAAAACTCCTACCAAACCCTAAACCCTTTTTCGTTTTCCCCCAATCCCACCCACCTATCTTTTCTATAAAACCCATCACCCTTAACCTATTCCTACTTTCTATCTTGCAACTTTTTAGTTTCTTTTCTTTTCTTTTCTTTGTTTTTACTCACAACCAAGATCATCCATGGCATCCAAGATTAAACTTTTAGTTCATCCAAGTTCCTCCAAAGAACCAAGATACAAGAAGTTTGCTACACCGGTGGTTCAAGAAAGATTTCAATCCAAGTTTGAAAGCCAAAAGATTCATGAAGAACAAGGTTTTGAATACTCCAACTCTCATCAAGATTTCGGCCTTGAACCATTCATCTTCAAGAGGATTGCACATCAAAAGTGGCAAATCTTTTGCCATCAACCGGAACCGGGTAATATCTCATGGGTAAGAGAATTCTATGCTCACTCACCTAACCCGGATAATCTTTATGTTTTTGTTCGTGACAAGGCCATACTTATAAGTCCCGAAAGCATCAACACCTTTTACGAACTTTACATTGAGAAGGACGAGCATCAAGCCTTCGTTGATCAAATCAATCCCAAGCAACTCGACAAGGTGCTTCAAGAACTCACTCAACCGGGAACTCATTGGAACGACGGTAAATACAAGAGCACGGTAAATCGCCTTCGGCTTAAACCCGAGGCAAAACTATGGAATGAGTTTGTTAAAACTTCTTTAATGCCCTCCACACACCATACTACCGTTGATATACCACGTCTTTTGCTCATACATTCTATTTTGCATAATCGCATCATTAACATTGGAAAAATTATTTGTGATGAGATTTTTGTATGCAGCTCAAAAGATAAGGGTTCTCTTTTCTTCCCTTGCTTAATTTCTAATCTTTGCAAGGAGATGCATGTCTCGAGTGAGTCCACCGTTGAAAAGGCCCTACCCAAGTCTGGTTGGAATCAAGCACTAATCCGAAAGCTAATGGGAGAGGCACCGGGAGATTCTTCAAGGCCTCCAATTGCGACGGCAACTCCTGCCGCCGCGGCAATCCCTAATGCCCAAGCACCTAACGCCAGGGCAACTCGGCCATTAATCCCGGGACACTTTGAAGCAGTTTTGCACCCATTGGCAAGCCGCCTAAGGCAAATTGAAGATCGGCAACTAATGTTCATACGGTACATGAAGGAGCACAACAATGCCATCACCCAAGTCATCCTAGAAAAGTACCCGAACAATCGCGTGCCGTTCCCAATCTTTCCCGCCGAGATCCTTGCCCCGACAACCAATGAAGTAGTCACCACGGCAACCAAGGAAGCTGACGCCATGGCAACCAACCCTGAAGATGCCACGGCAACCAAAGCTAAAGACATCCCGGCAACCACTGTAAAAGCCAAAGGTAAAGCACCTATGCCCGAATCAACTCCTACGAAATCATTTTCTGATTTTTCAGATTCGGACGAGTCCTCCATTGAACCAATAAAGACCGTACCAATTGAATCCTCCAAGCGAAAAGCCATTGACATTGATGAAGAGGACGATGAGGACAACCTCGTACGAGGATCGATTCCACCACCGGCAATAAGAAAACAACCATCGCGTTCAAGCAAGATAATCAAGACACCGACTAGAAGGAAACTAATCATCTACGATGACGAACTCTAGGAGTAAGTCCTCGTATGCATTTTTATTTTTATTTTTCGTTATTTTTATGCATACATTGAGGACAATGCCTCACTCGAGTTTGGGGGGGATTGTTATTAGTAGTTACCATGTTTAGTTACATTCATCTTAAGTATTACATTTAGGATACATAAATTGCTTGCCATGCCTTTAGCTGAAACAAGAATTGCTTAGATTTGATGAATATTCGATGATGACTTTGCCAATGCACTTAATTGATAGAATTTTTATTCTAGGATAACCATGGAAAAACTTAGAATTTTACTATGATGCTAAATTTGATGAAACACTGTTGTGGTTTGATTGATTTAAGGAATTCTAGTAAACTTAGGTTGATAATTAACAAATTGAGGGATTAGAATAAAAATTGGATGAATGTTAGAGGTGCCCGAAATTGGCTCTAGCATGTGCTAAAACTTAGGATCACTAGAGGTGCCCGAAACTGGCTCTAGCATGTGTTAAAAAATTGATAGCTAGAGGTGCCCGAAACCGGCTCTAGTCGAATAAATTAACTTAATAAAACTAAAAACAAAACACTAGAGGTGCCCAAAACTGGCTCTAGTTAAAACATGTTAAAAAGAACCCAATGAAGTAATTTGAAAACCTATTGTTTGCATTAGAATCCGAAAAATCAACTTGCACACAACTCCGCACACACTCACAAGCATTATAGTTTGATTCCGAGTAACTCCTAAGTTTTCCGAAAAATAAAAAGCCAATCATACTTTGTGCCCCGGTTCAGAGAATTGAAACCAAGTTCAAAGCTAAGTTTGTGAAAATTGAAGTCTTGGCAGGTAATTATGAGTTTGCATTACTTGAGGACAAGCAATAGTTCGAGTTTGGGGGTGTGATAAGTGTTCAAAAGTAATAATTTTCTTACCCTTTTTACTCATATTATTGTTAGACTTAGGCCCATAATAGTTGCATAATTAGCTATTCATGCATTTATCCATGTTTCCTTCCATTGTTGAGCTTGATTACATAACTTGGTAGTTTTTGTGGAAAAGATGCTGCTTTGGTGTGCTTTGTGTGTGTATGTGCAGGATCACTTGCCAAAGCAATGTCGAGCTAGTTGTCAGGGCAATGCATGAAGGATATGCCGAGCTAGTTGCCAGGGCAATGCATGAAGGAAACGCCGAGCCAGTTGCCATGGCAATTGTCGACAAAGAGAAAATGCTATAGGGATGTCGAAATTAATGACTATACAAGCCCAAGATGACGTGGACCAAAGCCCAAACCCAAAGGAATTTGATTTCCATGCAGAGATTAAAGAAGAATTAAATTCCAAGAAGATAGGAGAAGTTCTAGTAGGAATACAATTATAATAAAGAATTATATTCTTTAATGATAATTTAATTCCAACTCAAACTCCTCCTCAAAGAAGGACTTTGGCCTAGCCCTATAAATAGCAAGGAGATTTCGACAAGATGATAGAGAGAGCATTAGGGAAATTTCGACAAGTCTAAGGAAGAAAGCAAGGGATTTTCGACAAGCTTCATATTTTCTTTCTTGTTCGATTGGGTTCATGCTAGGGATTGTTTATCTTGTGTTTCTTTGGAACCTGGCCATGAACTAAATTTACTTGGCTATGGTTATTGTGTTTTGTGGTTGTGAGAAACTATTGGTTTTTGTTTAGGTAATAAGAGTTTGCACTTTTCTATTTCAAGGTTTATTCATTCTTGGTTCTTATTCTTGTTTGCGAGTGAATTGGGAGAGGATCTCGTGATTTCATCTATTTATCTAATATCGGGAGAGTTAGATTCAAGAAACAAATGAATATGATCTTTATTCAATCCAATGATGGTGAAGATTAATCCGGCTTAGGAATAAGTTAAGGATTTCAACAGCTAAGAGGAGCGCAAGATTGGTTGTTGTTCACCCTTGATTCACGCAGGGATGTATTATCAAGGCATGCACAAGTAGCTAGAGTTTCGACTTAGGGATAACAAGAAACCATTGAAGAACGCTCTGCCGAACCTTGAAGGTTGCTGACCAGACGCCCAAATAGTTGCCCAACTAGTCGCCCAGGTAACCATCGATTAGTTGCCAAGGCAACCCCGTTGTGCAAGTTGCCACGACAACTGAGTTGCCCGTGCACACTTTTACCAAGACAATCCAATTGGCTATCACACCTCAACTCAGGATAACCTGGCCTATCTCTCTCTCATTTGATCTTATTTATTCTTTTACTTATTTGCTTTCTAGATTAGTTATTAGTTAAACTTCTATAATCCTTTATTTGTGTTTTTACTTTTTACAGTGCAAGAGACTAGATTCTTTAAGTGGCACCAATCCCTGTGGAGATGATATCTTTTATACTATAACTTGCGACGTGTATACTTGCACAATTGCGTAGCACTTATTACGATCAACACCAACCCTACATTGGTAAGAAAAATAAATGTCACTTTTAATATTGACAAATCTCTAAAGTGTGCAGATGAACCTGAAGAATGCCATGCAGTCGAGCCAATGAAATCCATTTTGGATGAGAACCTGGCATTGACTTGCCAAGGACTGAAAGCTAATGCCATAAAACATCAGTGCGATGGCAAAACAATTGAGCCATAGAAAAGATCGATTTTGGTCAGGACTAATGCCATGAAGCGAGGTGTGCTCAAATGGCTTGTTGCTAGAAGGAAAAGTGGATGCCAATTGACTGAGAATGAAGAGCTGAAGCAAGAGAATTTGGCCGTGACAATAATGCCAGAGATGGTGCTGCCAGAAATTAAAGATTTACCTAAGAATGCTATGGCAAGTTTGGAACCAGTTGAGGATACATGCACTTTGGCATTAAATGAAATTGAAGGACCACAATCTAAGCACTATTGGGTGTTGAATTCAATCAAAGATTTGATAGGCCTACAGGGAAGAGGTATTTTGGTTTTCTGAGGTGGTTATTCAAAACCCCCATGGCAAAATATTCTCCCTTGTTGAGCAATCTAAAGTTCGGCATACTCAAAGTTAAGCAATTCTTTGGCTTTCTATGTTGGTTATTCAAACAAAAGATTGCCATAGACTAAACCACTACCGGGAAGAAAATCAGAATAATGCCAAAAAGACCAGTCTCATTGTGAAAATTCAACAACTCTTTGCCAACTCAGTTTGATCATTATGAATAATTTAGGAGAATTATTTTTTCAGTAATTAGGATATCTCAATTTTAAATTTTTAGTTTTTCGTTTATTTTTTTCTATTTTGAAAGATTCCTTTGAGTGAATGCAGGATTTTGTTGCTAAGCAAAATGCCAAGGCATGGACTGGCATGGGGTGATTGAACAAAATGCGAAGAATGAACTTGTTGTAGAGGATGAACACACCAAGTTTGCGAAAGCCTTTGACGATGCCAAGAGGAAGATGATGTTGAAGGAACTTTGTAAACTTGTCACTAAGTGGACTGTGTCATCAAAATGCCATCAGACGGTGAAGCGGCTAGCATTGAAAGATTGGCATTGTTACATTCAATCATCATGGGCCGCAAGATCAATATCGGTTGTATCATTATTGATGAAACTTATAAATGCGCCGGTAAGGATAATGGGAGTTTATGTTTCCTTTTATTGATTTCTAACATTTGCATGCAGCATAGCGTGCCAAAGTTTGATATAGATAAAGCTCAAGGGAACGACAATCACTCCTGCCCTGTGGAGGTAACTCATTACCGAGGAGAAAGGAAAGGGAAAGGTTACCGAGTCTGTGCAAAAGGCCAGGATGCCAAAGGCAGTGCCCGAGACTCCGATGCCATCTGGTTCATTGGCAATGCTTTCCCAGATATATCAATGCTAGGATGTCATCCTCCAGAAATTAAAGAAAGCCAAGGAGCGAAACTCGATGCTTTGGTATTATGTTCATGTCATGGACCATGCCATGAAGAAAACACGTAAGGACATGGCTGTCCACACACTGCCATCATTTTTTGAGTTCCCTGCAGAGCTCCTTCCCAAGGATGACATGCCAGCCAGACCACACTATGTCCACATGCTGACCCAGTCTGATGCCACCATTGTTTAAGAATTCTATGTCCATCATGTGACCAAAGATTCGCCCTTCTTGATGATTAGAGGTATGTGTCTGTGTTTTTATGAAGGATATATTAACACTATGTTTGATTTGGATGGTGCAGGGGATGAATATTTTGAGTATGCCAATTTGATGAATGCTGCCATGAGAAAGAAGTTGCTAGCAGATTCGTGTGAGCCTGGCACAGCATGGACAGTGTCATCGAAGGGCCACGAGCGGTGAAACGATTGGCATTGAAACATCAACCGAGAGGATGGAATCAGTTTTTAAAGGCCAATATGATGCCTACAACCCACAATGAGTCCATCTCAGAAGAAATGTTGATTTTATTGCACTCCATCATGATGGGGCGCAAAATTAACGTTAGCAGGCTCATCATCGATGAAACATATAAATGTACAGCAAGAATTAATGGTAGTTTGTTCTTTCCCTTGTTAATTTCTAACATTTGCATGCTCCATGGTGTGCCAAAGCTTGATACAAATAAAGGTCAAAGGATCAAGGGAACAACAATCACAGCTGCTATTTAGAGAAACTTCACCACTGCCGAGCCAAAAGACAAAGGCAAGAGGAAGGAAAAAGTGCCCACGCCAAAGCCAAAGGTGTCAAAGACAGTTCCAGCCACCATGCTGGACAATTCACTAATAGTGCTGTCTCAAATTTACCATCGCCAAGAGATCATTCTCTGAAAGTTAGAGATAGCTGAGGAACTCAATGATAAGATAATGCACTACACAAAGGAGAGGGATGCTATCATCAGGGAGGTTCTTGAATAAAATGTCCCATGATTTTGTGACAGTATTTCCAGATTTTCCTGTCGAGCTCTCTTCCAGCGATGACGCCATGCCAGCCAATCCACACGAGAAGAAGTCTACGAAGGGGAGTACTCCTTTCCTAAACTCTTTTACATGTCATTCCATTGCATTTACATGATCACGCATGCTATTTTTATGTTTTCTTGTACATATGTGTTGTTTTCATGCATTGAGGACAATGCACATCTTGGGTTTGGGGGTGTGCATTTCCTCACATTTATGCCACGCCATGCATTTCATGTTTACATTTCATTTGCCATGCCATCTAGGTCATTTAGAATAGATGCATACCGAACCACTAAAAAAATAAAAAAACATTTGGCATCGATTTAATTTTGAAGAATGTGAACACTTGTTAGGCAAGTTTAATTTCATCTAGGTGTCTATCCAATGAAGAAATTTTAATCTTTAGTTGCAATGCCATGTCAACAGAATAGTTATGCCAGGTTTGCTTGATAATTGATCTCTAGTTTAGGGAATTGAACTTACACTTAACAAGTAGTAAGTATCTAGTTCCTTAGCAAACTTAGACCTTTTGAAACTATGCTCAAATTTAAAAAAAAATGATGCCAGGGTAAAAGAAGTAAATAAGGCAACAATGTTCTGCCAAGGTAAGAAAAAAATAGAACTCTCCTCCACCGTAGGGATAATAAGCTACTTGGGGATTTGTGGTTTGCTCCCTCTTAGTTCTGAAGTCCAAAACTTTAGGGTATGAGTTGAAGATAAAGCCTAGTGATGTCTAGATTAAGGTGGAGATTCGTGGTATGCTCCCTCTTATCTCTCACGCTAAATATTGTCACGAAGCAAGCTTAAATTAATGCCAACAGAAACCCTTGGCAAAGAAAAAAATTATAAAAATAAGAATATGAGTTTAGGTAGTAAAATTGACTAAGGGAGTGAAAGGATACTTGATGCATATTTCCTACACATCATGCACTCTTCATGAACTTGGTCTAGAGTTATATTGCTGCACTTGAATTACTACATGCTTTGCATCATTGCACTGAGATACCGAGGACAGAAATAGAGCCAAATTCTACTTACCAGTACGTGTTGGCATGCAACCAAGATTTTGTCGAGGTAACATTTTCATAGTTTTTGTTTTTATTTGTTTGCATTACTTAAGGACAAACTATGAGTTAGGTTTGGGGGTGTGTTACCTTCCTTGCCAACGTCTTTACGTTACTTTTACTTATTTTCTATTCAATTATTTCCAAAACCAACTTCAAAGCAAATCAATTTTTTCTCAAGGTAAGTAACAATCAAAGCAATCGATCGAATTCCAAGTCAATCTCTGTGGGATCGATACTCAGCTTACTACTGTATTACTTGCAGACAGTGTATACTTGAACACAAAATACTCATCTTGGCACTGTTTTATACTTTTCCAATACATACTTTCTGCCCTTTTTGCCAGTATTTACTTAGAGAGTCTACATATGCACTGGTAGAAAATGTGCACACTTCGTAAACCGATCAACAATCACCCAAATAGAATCCTTTTTAGTCGATGTCAAAGGTAACCTCGACATTAAATCCATAGTGATCCTCTCCCATTTCTACTTTAGAATCCTCAACGGTTGCAACAACCCATAAGGAAACTGGTGTCCAGCCTTCGCATGCTGACATACCATACATCTAGCAACAAAATCAGCCACATCCTTTTTCAAACCCACCCGATAGTACCATTCCTTTAGATCTCGATACATCTTGGTACTACCAGGATGCATAGCGAAAGGACTAGTATGAGCCTTATTCAAAATAGTTAGCCTCAACTCATCATCACTAGGCACCACTATCCGATCCTTGAAACATAACACCCCATCATCATCAAAGTGAAATTTCATAGGATTTCCATCCATGATATCTTTAACATACGGTACCAATGCCTCATCATAAGGTTGCTTTCCCTTAATCAACTGTGACAAAGATGGCTTCACTTGCAACTCGGCCAACAATCCTCCATCAGCATCACACTCAACCTCGCAAACATGGCCCTCAACTCCACAACCGTTTCCTACACATAGCATCGGCCACAACATTCCCTTTTCCCGGATGATACTCGATTGTCAAATCATAATCCTTTAGCAACTCGAACCATCTACATTGCCTAAGATTCAACTACTTTTGTGACATCAGATACATCAAACTCTTGTGATCCGTATACACGATACACTTCTCACCATATAAATAATGCCTCCAAATGTCCAACGCAAACACCATCGCGACCAGTTCTATATCATGGGTAAAATAATTGCACTCGTGCACCTTTAACTGCCTCTATGCATAAGCCACAACTTTCCTATCTTGCATCAACACACATCCTAAACCCACATATGATGCATCGCTATAAACCACAAACTCTTTTCCTAACTCAGGTTGAATATAGATTGGAGCTTGTGTCAAAGCTTCCTTCAACTTATGAAAAGCTTATTGTCTATCCCTAGTCCATTAAAAATGAACATCCTTTTGCAACAACTTCGTCAATGAAGCAACAACCTTTGAGAACCCATCCAAAAACCAACCAACCCCAAGAAACTACGGACCTCCATCATTGACTTAGGTTGCTTCTAATTCACAACCGCCTCAACCTTTTACGAATCCACCCGAATACCTTCCACCGAAATAACATGACCAAAAAAGACCACTTCCTTAATCCAAAACTCATACTTGCTCAACTTGGCATAAAGCTAATTATCCAACAAGGTTTGCATCACAATCCACAAGTGTCTATCATGATCTTCCTCAGTACGAGAGTACACGAGAATGTCATCAATGAACACAACTACGAATGGATCTAAGAATTCATGGAGCACTAAATTCATCATGTCCACGGATGTTGTAGGTGCATTCGTCAATCCAAACGACATCACCAAAAACTCATATTGCTCGTACCTCGTATGAAAAGCAGTCTTCGGCATGTCCTTATCCTTAACCTTCAATTGATAGTATCCAGATCTTAAATCAATATTAGAAAACACCGTAGCACCCCAGAATTGATCGAACAAATCATCAATCCACAACAAAGGATACTTATTCTTAATCGTCAACTTGTTCAGTTGCCGATAATCAATGCACATCCTCAAAATGCCATCATTCTTTTTCACAAACAATGCCAGTGCTCCCCACGATGACACACTAGGTCAGATTAAACTACGATCCAACAACTCCTGGAGTTGCGTCTTCAACTCTTTCAACTCCTTCGGTGCCTTGCGATACAATGCAATCGACATTGGAGTTGTATCAACATACGCCTCAATAAAAAACTCCACCTTTCTATCTGGAGCAAACCTAGGAAACTCCTCCGAAAACACCCTCAAAAATTCACAAATAGTATGAAATCCTTAGTCTGTACTTTTTCCATATTCGGGTGCATAACATAAGCCAAATATGCTTAACGCCCGCACTCCATCAATTTTTGTGCTTCCATACCCGAAATCACATTGGATAAAACTTAGCATTCTCACCTAAAACCACTGCTTCATAATCATCGGCAAGTTTCAACAAAACTCGCTTGGTGTAACCCCATCGACCTGGCCTAGTCGCAAGACCGAACCGAGCGAGCTACATTAGGTTTACCGAAGTAAACCGAGAAGATAAAAAGCAAAACACAACCATATTTTTTTATCTTGCTAGATGCATAATTAATATCCTACATGCACATACTGATCTCAGGCGAAAACTTAACTCAATCAGGCATCAAATTGACATCCAATTGATCACACTAACAAAATAGGGACCAAATTGCAAATTCCAAAAACTATAGGGACTTAGCTTACTTTTATATACGAATCTTTATATAAGCAGGTTTCATGCTTACATGTAAAAAATCAAGTCAACAAGGCCATCAATACTCATCCAATTGCATCCACAATATTTAGGGACTAAAACGTAAGAGAATAGAACTTTAAAAGATTCCAAAAAAGCCAATTTAACTGCCACCATACCGGTACTACAGGGGGTGTTTCAATACGCCTTCATTAATTTGAAATCCCTAAATTTTAGTAGCCAAAACACGTTCCAATACGCCCCCAGGTATCAAAAGGCCATTCATGAAAAAACTGTACCATATCGAAACGTCTCCCCGAGTACCAAAACACTGGCCCAAATAGCCTAAGCCTGTACCGAAATGATTGCTCGTTTACTGGTACGCTAAGCCTGGAATGGCTTACCTGTACCGAAACAGGGACACCCGTAACGGTATGCCTGGACTTGTAATGTCCCAAATTACTGTCTAAATACACTTTGATGATATCCAAATAACTCCAACATGCTTCAAACACTTATACAACATTTTTAAGATACGTTACTAACCAAAGTAACACAGATTCAACAACCATTCATGGCATTCACACTACTCAAGACTTTTTATAGGCATGCATCCTAGTAACATTCCACCAAGCAACCAAAACTTCCATTTGGTACATTTAAGGCATTCTCAACATGCTTGCACACTTATAGCATCATACCAAACTTACTTGAAACATCAAATCATGGCAACCAAATAAATCCAACTATATGCATACTCTAGCACTTAGCTAGCAACAACATAGGCATGATTCACCCCTAACTCAACAACATCAAACAACCATAAAATCCATTACGTCACATGCTCTAAACTTAGGTAAAACAGAAATAAAAATCCCCAAAATATGGTGAACACATTCCCTTATTAACCAGAACCATAAACCGAGTTCATACTCAAACTAGTTCTCGTCCTTGGATCACTTTTACCTTGCCCTTGCAACCCTAAACTTTAGTTCTCTGAATCATTAAGGAAAAGATAGCGTAAGCACACTTGCTTAGTGATGATGCTCATAAAACAACGATGCATTATAACCCTTGAAAACTAAACAATTGTTTTTAAACCATGCTTACGACGTAAGAAAGTTCCAATGATTCAAATTCAAACATGCATATCGACCATATGCAAACATTATAATTCACATGCTTAAATCCCCAAAGCATTATGTTCAAACCTATGCTTAAGTTCCAAAGTATTATATACAAAACCATGCTTAAAATCCAAAGCATTATAAAATAAATTCAACACTTCAATTTCCACATATTTTCATTTATAGTGACCCCGGATAGACGACCTCTGTCCTTAATTAGCCGATAACTAATCTTTAGATAACTAACCGTTAACCCTACATTTCGGATATACGAATCTCCCATGATAGTCGACCCCTACCATGCCAACCGCAAGATCACATCAACAAGGGGGACCGACCGCTCAACCCAAGTGACAACATTATAATTCGAGTAGCCGACCGCTTACCTCAAGGACTCTTACCCACGATCAATTTTCAATATATTATAATGCACTTCATCCTATGGCATGCCAACTATATCCGAATGTTATCTCATCATGTCACATAGCCAATATATCATTTATAAAACTATTTAACCATTGTTTTACAGTGCATTATAGAAAATCACCACATAGGAAAATCATTTTGCTAAATCAACAACACCATTCCCGACCGGAATGAAAACCAATGCTCACTAGCATTTTGTTAAATCAACAACACCATTCCCAACCTGTCCAGTGGATACGTCGTATGCACTGGCAGAAAAATATGCACACTTCGTAAACTGATCCACAATCACCCAAATGGGATTCTTCTTAGCTGGTGTTAAAGGTAACCCTAACACAAAATCCATGGTGATTCTCTCCCACTTCCATTTTGGGATTCTTAACGGTTGCAACAACCCGGATGGAAACTGATGTTTATCCTTGACCCCCTGGCAAACCATGCACTTAGAAACGAACTCTGCCACATCCTTTTTCAAACCAACCAATAGTATGCTTCTTTCAACCCTCGATACATCCTCACACTACCAGGATGCATAGCAAAAGGGCTAGAATGTGCCTCTGTCAAAATAGTGTACCTCAACTCTAGATCATCTAGCACCACCATTCGACCCTTGAAACACAAAACTCCATCATCATCAAAATAAAAATCCATCGAATTACCCTCCGATATGTCCTTAACATGCTCGACCAAGGAGTCATCAAACGGTTGCTTAGCTTTAATCAACTGTGACATTGTAGGCTTAACTTGCAATTCAGCCAACAAACCACTTCCCGCCACACACTCAACCTTGCGAACATAGCTCTAAGCTTAACCGCTACCTTACGACTTAACGCATCCGTAACCACGTTGGCTTTACCAGGATGATACTCGATTGTCAAGTCGTAATCCTTAAACAACTCCAACCATCTGTGTTTCCTAAGATTCAAATCCTTCTGAGACATCAAATACTTCAAACCCTTTTGGTCTGTGAAAACCACACACTTCTCTCCATAAATGTAATGTCTCCAAATTTTCAAAGCAAACACTACAGCTGCAAGCTCCAAATCATGAGTTGGATAGCTGCGCTCATGTGCCTTCAGTTGCCTCAATGCATAGGCCACAACCTTACCATCCTACATTAGCACACATCCCAACCCCATATAGGATGCATCATTAAAAACCACAAATTCCTTCCCAGATTCAGGTTGAATCAACACAGAAGCATCTGTCAAGACTTCTTTCAACTTCTCAAAACTATGTTGCTACTTCTTCGTCCACACATAAGGAACATTATTTTCTAAAAACTTCATCAACGGTGCCGCGATACTAGAAAACTCATCAACAAAGCGGCGCTAATAACCAGCCAACCCAAGAAAACTACGAACCTCCGAAACAGATTTAGGTTGTTTCCAATTGAAAATAGCCTCAATTTTTTTGTGGATCAACACGAATACCCTCTTCGGATAACACATGACCAAGGAACATAACTTCCTTAATCCAAAACTCACACTTGCTCAACTTGGCGTACAACTGATTATCCTTCAACACTTGCAACACAATTTGCAAATGCGGATCATGTTCCTCCTCGGTACGAGAATATCATCTATAAACACCACCACAGACTAATTAAGATATCCATGGAACACCATATTCATCATATCCATGAACGCAACCAGCACATTTGTCAAACCAAAAGGCATGACCAAGAACTCATAATGCTCGTACCTCGTACGAAACGCAGTCTTATGCACATCCTCATCCTTAACCTTCAACTTATAATACCCCGATCTCAAATCAATCTTAGAGAACACCACTACCCCGCAGACCTGGTCAAACAGATCACCAATCCTCGGTAAAGCATACTTGTTCTTTACTGTTAGCTCATTTAACTATCGGTAATCAATGCACATACGCATCATACCATCCTTCTTTTTCACAAAAAGAACAGGAGCACCCCAAGGCAAAACACTCGATCGAATGAACCCATGATCTAACAACTTCTGAAGCTGTGCCTTTAACTCTTTCAATTTCTTCGGTACCATCCTATAAAGAGCAATGAACACTGGTGTTGTACCCGCGTACGTCTCAATATCGAATTCTACCTTCCTATCTAGTGGTAAACCCGATAACTCTTTAGGAAAAACCTTCAAAAAATCACAAACAGCCCGAATGTCCCTCACCCGAACACCTTTATAATCAAGATTCATCACGATAGCCAAATAAGCTTGGCAACCTCTTTGCATCATCTTTTCTGCCCGAGTAGCCGAAACAACATTAGACAAGAACTTCACATTCTCGCCAACCACCACAACTTCATAATCATCGGCTAACCTCAAAGAAATCCATTTGGTTTCACAATCAACAACAACCGCCTTATGCTCACACAACCAATCCATGCCCAAAATGACATCAAAACCATGGAATGGTAACTCCGTTAGATCCGCGGCAAACGCATGACCTTGCACAACCAAAAGACACCACCTATACAACTTCCTAGAAGTAACCGTCCCACCAAAAGAACTAGTTACCAACTTGCCAACATCAAGAATCTCAACAAGAACATCCAACAAAGATGCATGTTCACTCGAAATGTATGAAAGTGTAGACCCCGAATCAATCAAAGATAACAATGACAAGGATTGCAAAGTGAAGGTACCTGTGATCACATCCGTGTCATTGCGACCCTCGTGATGAGCATAGATCTGAGCTGGTCCACCATTCTCTGGTTGCACTACAGCAGCATGAGCTACAACTTTTTGACCATCCTCACACCTCTGAAAATTACCCTGCCACGACCTTGGCCCCTAACAAGTGTAGCAACATGTACCGGTGCTTTCCTCACAGCCCGAGGACAATCACGCTTCATGTGATCCAGAGATCCACATATCCAACAACTCAAGGTATTTCCCCAGCATGCACCCGTGTGACGTCTACCACAACACTCACACTCTGAAGCAATACGAACTCCTAGGTTACCCTGACCGACACCATCCAACCTATGCCTCTTGTCCCTGAACCTCTTATTCTGCCTCCTAAAATAGCTAGAATCAGCCATTTTCTTACCCCAAGCTTGTACCAGTAGCCTGGACTAATGAACCCAATGACTGCTCAATATTCTTGGCTCGATTAACCAACACATCAAAATCTGTGTAATCCGCGGCCATGAGATAAGTCTTAATATCGTTCACAAGACCATACCAGAATCTATCACATCATTGTTGATCATCAAGAACTAACTCCAAGGCATACTAACTCAGGCGGAAAAACTTCACCTTATATTCGACAATAGACATGCCTCCTTAAGATAGCGACATAAACTCTTGCTTTATTATATCCAAATACGGGGTGTCAAGATACTTTCTCTTGAAAGCTCTCTGAAAGAACTCCCAAGTCACATCCGCCTCGGGAACGCCTACAATTGTGGTCACCCACCAATGCTATGTATCACCCTGCAACAGTGACACAGTGCAACCCAACTGGTTCAGAATGCGAATTGTTTTCTCCAGCCAACCCTCGACTGCCTCAAGACTCAAACCCTGAAATTCCTCACCTCCCAAACTCCTAAGACGCTCTAAGGGTAAACCTTTATTAGCCACCAGCAGGTGCCGGTGTTTGCGCTTGCACTCTAGCCATCACTACCTAAAATGCTCTCGTCATTGCTTAGATCAACGGAGTCAAATCACCCAATACTGGCACTGAAGGAGCCTGGGGTACACCACCCACCCCAACATCAACAGAGGAGGATGAGGTAAAACATTAGGGGGTTTCCTTCCTTAACGTTATTCTGCTCGACTCCCGCATTATTAGCCATCAAACGCGTCTCACATCGAACCATGCTAACAAAAGCATCAATACACATTAAAGTCAGGCTAGCATTAGGCAAAGGATCCAAGACAACCTTATAAAACATTTTAAAACCTCGGTGATAGGCAATGTGTTCCAATTCATACCCCCACATGGTATTAACCAAACATCGAATATGTACACAATCACAGTGCAATTCAAACAACATCCGTTAATCAAACAACAACATCCCGACTTTTCAAAACCTGTCTTTGATACCAAAAAATGTAACCCCCTCGACCCAGCCTAGTCGCAAGACCGAACTGAGCGAGATATATTAGGTTTACTGAAGAACCCGAGAAGATAAAACCATAAATATGGCCATATTTTTTTATCTTGCCTAGATGCATAATTAATATCCTACATGTACATACTAATCTCAGGCAAAAAATCAACTCAATTGGGCATCGAATTGACATCCAATTGATCACACTAACAAAATAGGGACCAAATTGCAAATTCCAAAAATTGCAGGGACTTAGCTTATTTTTATATTAATTTCATGCTTATATGTCAAAAATCAAGTCAAAAAAGCCATCCAATTACATCCACAACATTCATGGACTAAAACGTAAGAGAACAGAACTTTAGAAGATTCCAAAAAAAACAACTTAACTGCCACTGTACCGGTACGACAAGGGGTGTTTCGATACGCCTTCATTAATTTGAAATCCCAGAATTCCAATAGCCAAAACTCGTTCTGATACACCCTCGCGTATCAAAACGTCCTTCATGAAAACACTATACCGTATCGAAACGCCTTCTCAAGTACTGAAACAATGGCCAAAATAGCCTAAGCACGTACAAAAATAGTTGCCCGCGTACCGGTATGCTAAACCTGGAATGGCTTACCCGTACCAAAACAGGAACACCCGTACCAGTACGCCTGGACCAATAATGTCCCAAATTGTTGTCTAAACACACTTTGATGATATCCAAACCACTCCAACATGCTTCAAACACTTATACAAGATTTTTAAGATACATTACTAACCAAAGTAACACAGATTTAACAATCATTCATGGCATTCACACGACTCAAGACTTTCTATAGGCATGCATCCTAGTAACATTCCACCAAGCAACCAAAACTTCTATTTGGTACATTTAAGGCATTATCAACATGCTTGCACACTTATAGCATCATACCAAACTTACTTGAAACATCAAATCATGGCAACCAAATAAATCCAACTATATGCATACTCTAGCACTTAGCTAGCAACAACATAGGCTCTAAACTCAACAACATCAAACAACCATAAAATCCATTACGTCACATGCTCTAAACTCAGGGAAAACAGAAATAAAAATCCCCAAAATATGGTGAACACATTGCCTTATTAACCAGAACCATAAAATGAGTTCATACTCAAACAGTTCTTGTCCTTGAATCACTTTGACCTTGCAGCCCCAAAATTTAGTGCTCTGCATCATTAAGGAAAAGAGAGCTTAAGCACTCTTGTTTAGTGAGGATGCTCATAAAACAATGATGCATTATAACCATTCAAAACTAAACACTTGTTTTCAAACCATGCTTGCGACCTAAGCAAGTTCCCATGATTCCAATTCAAACATGCATATCGACCCTATGCAAACATTATAATTCACATGCTTAAATCCCCAAAGCATTATGTTCAAACCTATGCTTAAGTTCCAAAGTATTATATACAAACCATGCTTAAAATCCAAAGCATTATAAAATAAATTCAACACTTGAATTTTCATATATTGGCATTTATAGTGACCCCGGATAGACGACCTCTATCCTTAATTAGCTGACCGCTAATCTTTAGGTAACCGACCGTTAACCTTACATTTCGGATACACGAATCTCTCATGATAGTCGACCACTACCATGACCCCTACCATGCTGTCCGCATGATATAACACCCTTGCTGATCGCAAGATCACATCAACAAGGGGAACTGACCGCTCAACCCAAGTGACAACATTATAATCTGAGTAGCCGACCGCTTACCTCAAGGACTCTTACCCACGATCGATTTTCAATATATTATAGTGCACTTCATCCTATGGCATGCCAACTATATTCGAATGTTATCTCATCATGTCACATAGCCAATATATCATTTATAAAACTATTTAACCATTGTTTTACAGTGCATTATAGAAAAATCACCATATAGGCAAATCATTTTGCTAAATCAACAACACCATTCCCGACCGGAATGAAAACCAATGCTCACTAGCATTTCTCTTACTTTTAAACCCCTGCATATTTATTCAAAAACATGCATTTCCAGCAAGTAAATCAAACAATGTTTACGACCTAAACATGAAATACGCATGCTCATATCCGAACTGATATTAAAGAGCAAAATAGGGAAAACTTACTTCCGAGCTTAGGTAAGTGTTTCAAACTTAACCTAAACTCCCAACAACCTTTATTAACCCTTTTAAAGGTGTTTAAACCATTATCCATTCACCGATACACCTCGCTTTGCTCGCCAACACCAATCAAGCTTCCAGTGAGCCGCAATCAACGACAAGCTTCGTCACTTTAATTATCCCCTGTTTTAACCACATAAAACTAGAAAACAAATGCATCATTATGCATTCAAATCATTGCCTACAAGCAATTACCCGCAACTCTCAAGTTGCCCACTCAAAACTAATCCGAAACATACCGAAATCATCATCAAACACTTCCGAAATTTAACCCAGCCTTATTATAACGATTCAAACCAACAAACCTCATCAATTAACACCTAAAACCCCTTTCCCAACATCCTTTTACTTCTAGAAAAGCTTAAACACAACTATCACCCCAAAAACCCTTAATTAACACCTTAAACATTAGAGATTCAACTTGTTTCGGGATTCCAATATTAAAACCAAGTTATTAACTCAATTAACCATCAAAATCATGATCTAATCTGATCAAAATCCCAGCAAAATAGAACAAGTACGAAGATCCATAAATCTCTCCAATCAAAACACAATTAAACAAATTTTCTTTGATTAAACTATCAAAACACATTAGAAAATAATTATAAAGGATTAAGAACTTGGGAATTTCAGTAAAGAACCTTACCTCCAATGCTGATTTATCCCCTTAATTGCTTAATAAAACATGAAAATCAAGAGAATAACAATAAGTATTTGATGAAAAAGCTTTAGGACATCAAATGGAAATCAAAACCTTTGATTTTTTCCTGAATAAATTGAGATTGAAAAGATATTTGACTGGAGAGAAATTGAGAGAAAGAAGTTGCAAAGTTGTTATGTGAATTTTTGCTAAAAGTCTAAAATGTGATTTATTAATTTTGTCCACTTTTCAAGCCTTTTAAAATCAGTTAATTAAAGGGAGAAATCTGTTAAAAATATCTACGATATTTAGCTCCTTAAAAATTCAAAATTTTGATCCTTTTCAAAACAGTCACTAAAAGCAGTTTTCAAAGTTTGCATTTTGGTCACTTGTCCAAAATTTCCAATTTTCAAATCTCATTTTCCAAAATTGATTTTACCACATTCATAATTATATTAAATAATGATTTTAGCATATATTTCCATAATTTTATTACCTTCAAAACCATTAGATCCGATTTAATCCCGAAACTACCTTCGAACCAACCCTCAAAACATCCAAGCCCAAAACTAGGTGTTACACTTGGTTACAAATTTGACCACAACCACATGCTCAGTCAACCAATCCGTACCCAAGATCACATCAAAACCATGAAACGACAGCTCCATCAAATCAGTCACAAACACGTGACCTTGAACCATCAAAGGGCATCTCTTATACAACCTCTTTGTAACAACCTCTCTCTAAAAGAACTTGTTACTTGCATACCCACATTTAACATTTCTACCTGTATATCAAGAATGTAACACCCTTAACATATACTTGTAGTGCGAATACACATTAAGGATATCACAATATTATTTAACGGAGTTCTAATCTTGTAAATTTTTTTAGAAGATCCGACATAAAACTAGTTTATAAAATAACCTTTTTACGACTTTCAAAGTATTCATGACCTATTTGCATATTGCTAGTTTTAACCCTAAATTGATTTATAAAACATGTTAATCAGTTATTAAAATAAGTATATAACTCAGGGTGAAGACTAGGTATACTGCCTAGGCCCTTTCTTAAATATTCAAATCATTGCTTGATAAATGATAATAAAAAATATTACCTTGAAAACAACTAACGAATAAATTGATACATGCCCACTAGAGAATATCATAAATTAGAATGTCTTACTGATGTTTGTCAGATTGAAGCTTGATTAACATGCTTGACTCCTCTTCCGGTAAGTTTCCAATAACCTACGTGTGAAACAACACACGCTAATTATTCACTTAGTGAGGCAACTATAATTTAAAGTAAAGCATTTCAATGTATAGAAATAACATAAATAAAAAAAATTACTGTGTATATTATATAAAAATATAGAATCGTATAAAACTGACTTATCGAAGTCATTCCTCTGTCATGTAACAGTGCAATACAGTTACTGTAAAATGGCAAGCGAGTCCCAATTGCAGTTTATATCATATCATCAAACCTTTATATTATTAATCAAAAATACATTATGCTTTTTAACTTAACTGCCTGCATAAATGCATTTCATGTATTATAGCCCAAAGTACAATATAATGTGATACTTTGGTACACGAGTCATCATAATCGAAACAATAGTGTCTACAACGCTGTAACGTCTGATGTCAACACTAAAGTGTCTAAACAACACCGTATTGTCTACAACACTGTAGCATCTGATGCCAACACCGAAGTTTCTAAGAAACATCATAGTGTCTGCAACGCCGTAGTGTCTGATTGTCAACACCGAAGTGTCTAAACAACACCGTAGCGTCTGATGTCAACACCGAAATGTCTAAACAACACCGTAGTGTTTCCAATGCCGTATTTTCTGATATCAACATTGAAGTGTCTAAGCAACACCATAGTGTCTGCAACGCCGTAGGGTTTGATTGTCAACGCCGATGTGTCTAAACTAGACCGTAGTGTCTGCAACATCGTAGAGTCTGATTGTCAACACTGAAGTGTCTAAACAACACCATAGTGTTTCAACGCCTTAGCGTTTAATGTCAACACCAAAGTGTCTAAACAACACTGTAGTGTCTGTAATGTCATAGCGTCTAATGTCAACACTGAAGTGTCTGTAACGTCGTAGCGTCTGATTGTCAACCCCAAATTTCTAAACAACATCGTAGTATCTACAACGCCGTAGCATCTGATGTCAACACCGAAGCATCTAGAACGCTCCGTAGCGCTGGAATGCAGTTGCTATGACTTTATGGATATCCAATTATAACAAAGACTCTCACACTAGTACTTGGGCATAACAATATGATATTTTCACATTCAATATCCAATATATCAATACTATCATCCATAATTCGATAATGGGCAGTTCATACCCAAAATATAAAAGTTTGATTCATCATAGATAAATCTATAAACTATGACAATGTATCATACATGTCACATTATTAATTCATAACGTTAATACAATTATTAATTAACATGCATTTTAATTAATATCAAGGTTGACTTGTCGCAAGTCGTCCTATTTGTAACATGCCATACATACATATAATGCACTCACCTTGGCCACTTAGCACGATGCCTCACTAAGTCCTAGTTTGATCCTTTCTTTCATAGTACCTTGAACCTTCTCTGAATCGAACTTGACTCCATTATCACATACATACAATAAAATATTTGTTAGATTCAAATCTAACAATACCTTAAACATGTTGTTTAACATAATCATTTGAAAATAAAAATTTTCAATAATTTTCCTTTCTTCATTATAATATTCAAAAACTCACTATGGTCCTTAGTGACCAATTTGAACTTTCATTAACTCTTCCGAGCTTGCTAACTAACATTTAAATACAAAATGTTTCAAATTCCATTTTTTGGCAGATTGCGCTACCTTCAAATATTTACTTGTACATGGTAGAATACATATTGAATCTCAATTTCCTTTCTACTGAATAAACTAGATTAGATAATGGTTCTAACAGTATTAGCCACATAAATTAATAAAATCTACAAAAATTATGAAAATTCCTTACATTCATGTTATAGAGCTGTCCAGGCATAAACTGCTCTGTAATTTTTCTGACCTTCATTCGATTAAAAATTCATATCTTTTAACTCGGAGCTCGAAATTAGTTTTCGTTTGTTGGAAACAAAACTAGACTAACAAATATTTACAACGGCATAAAATTCATCATCTAACCATTTTTGTACAATTTATGGCAAATTTTAAAACTACTATCAAAATTCAAATTCCAACATAACTCTCCATGAGTAACTTCTAATTTACACCAACTTTTCCTTATTTCTCTACTTGTCAATTTAGTCTCGTCACTTTACAACAAATCAAGCTTACTAGATCATTAATCCAACATCACAAACCCTAAGTTAGACTTGAATCCATAAACCCTAATCTTTTCTATACAAACAAAAATATGTAGGGTTTAAATCCCAACTCAATAACATGATTCTAACACCACACAAGCATGATTCTAACTTAAAATCAACCATGGATTCATAAAATCATAAAAGCCCCAATTTGTTCATAAAACCTAATTTCTTCCTCATATAAAATCTCATCAACCAAGCAAGTATTCTATGAATTATTTACATCAAAAGATAAAGCTCGAAGATTAGAACAACTTTGTAATTCGAAAGATTACTTGAAAACCGAGATTCGGGGCTTAAATCAAGCTTGTAAACTTTTTCCCTTCTTTTTCTCTTTTGGAGGGTATTTGGCTGATAATTCCTTCATATTTCATGTATTTAAGACACTTGTATTATGAAAAAATGAATTTTTAATTCAATAAATTCCACTTTCCAAAAATACCCTCCAACTAGATCTATATTTCTAATTTGCCATTTTGTAACATTCCAACTATACTTAGTTGGATTCTAATCAGACAATATCCATCAATAAAAGAAATTTCAAAATTCCTTCCATGTCCCTTTTGGGTAAAATGACCAAAATGCCCTTTACCGATCAACTTATTTACAAAATTGTCAGTCCATGTATTTTCAATCGATTTAAAATTTTCTTGATCTTTTTAACATCTAAATATTCATAAAAAGATATTTTATGACTCTTCTAAGATCCATGGAACTATCTCTGAAATTTTAGCTCGATCCGATTATCAGAATATTTTTCTAAACTTTATCGCTTTATAGCCATTAATACAAACTCTGTACGAAAAATCAGGGTAACACAGAAATGTCATTCTTGGGAGTAAACTATTCATTTAAGGGGTTAAAATACATAACTTTTGAAAAATGCACTTTGATCCCTAAACTTTTCCAAAGTGTATACTTTAGCCGCAAAACTTTCAAAATTTACATTTTGGTCACTAGCCAAAAATTGGGATATTACACTTATCTCCCCTTAAGAAAATTTTTCTTCAAATTTTCAACACGTACCTGGTTCAAAAAGGAGAGGAAACTGCTTTCTCGTATCTTCTTTTTTTCCCAAGTCGTTTCATCAACGTTACAATTTCGTCAAAGAACTTTAACAATCGAAATTGACTTACTCCATGTTTTATCATCTTTAACTTCTTTAATTTGCTCAGGGCCAACTACATCTCAATCCTTTGAATTCAATCACATATGCCTTTAACATATCCTCCAAAATCTGAATAGTTCGCTCTGATTGTCCATCTGTTTAAGGATGAAAAGTTGTGCTAACATTGAGTCGAATATCCAAGGCTCTATGTAAAGACTTCCAAAATTTTAAAGTAAACCTCGGATCTTTATTAGATACTATTGAGACTGGTACTCCATGTAGTCGAACTATTTCCTTAATATACAACTCATCATACTTATCCCTAGAGTAATATGTTCGAACAAGGATAAAGTGTGCTAACTTAGTCAATCTATTAACAATCACCCAGATTGAATCCTTCTTATTCGATGTAAAATATAGTCCTAATACAAAATCCATCGTCACTCGTTCTTATTTCCATTGAGAAATGGAAATCAATTACGATAATTCAGAATGTACCTGAAGTTCTGCTTTTACTTGTTGACATGTCAGATATTTAGAACAAACTCAGTTATAACTCTTTTCATTCCTGGCCACCAATATCGACTCTTTAAATCTTGATACGTATAGTTTCCACCTAGATGTACAATCAAAGGACTATAACGTACCTCGAAGATAAGTTGTTTGTTCAATTCTTCATCATTTGAAAAATAGATTTTTTTCCTCGATAATACAAGCATCCATCAAATTAGCTTCAAAGTCTTCAGTTTCACCTTCTTCCACTTATTTGAACCTTAACAAACACTTATCATCTTTTCTCTAAAAGCCTTTTATTCAATATAATAAAGTAGACTTTATTCTTAACTCGAAAATCAAAGCGCCATTTTCTTTTAATGCCAGTCTCGCATTCATAGCTCCTAAGGCAACAAATGTCTTTCGATTGAAGGCGTTAGCTACCACATTAGCTTTTTGAGAATGATAGTCAATGATCACGTCATCATCCTTAAGAAGCTCGACCCACCTTCTTTGCCTCATGTTCAACTCCTTTTTAGTTAACAGATACTTTAAACTTCTATAATCTATGTAAATATAGCATCATTTACCATATAAATAATGACGTTATATCTTTAAAGTAAATACAACCATTTCCAGCTCCAAATCATGAGTAGGATAATTCCTCTCATGCGTCTTAAGTTGTCTAGAAGCATAGGCCACTACGTTTCCTTCCTACTTAAGTACACTTCCCAAACCTTTATGAGAAGCATCGTTATAAACCACAATATCTTTGCCCGATTCTAGTTGTACTAATATCAGTGCTTCGATTAATATCTTCTTTAATGTCTCAAAGTTTTATTGGAACTTATTTTTCCAACAAAATGACATATTATTCCTCAATAGATTGGTCAGTGGGGAGGCAATCATCAAAAAATTCTTTACAAACATTCAATAATAACCAACAAGTCCTAAGAAACTTCGAACCTCTAAAACATTCTTCAAAGGTTTCCATTCAAATATAGTTGGTACTTTCTTGGGATTTACTCTTATCTCTTCTACCAAAACCACATGACCAAGAAAAAAAACTTCCAGCAACCAAGATTTACACTTTGACAGCTTAGCATATAACTTTTTTTCTTGAAGAGTCTGGAGAACAATGCGAAGATAGGCATCATGTTCTTCCTTTGTCTTCGAATTGAATATCTTTTCCTTTCAAGTCTGCATAAGACTTCTGTCGATCATCAGTCTTTTTAAGATTATCTTGTATAATCTTTACTTTTCCTTCCATTTCTTGTAATAGTTAGGACTTAATTATTTTACGATCTTCAACTCATACCAATTTAATAGTGATTTACACTTTTGACCATAGAGAGCTTCGTAGGGTGACATATGTATACTTTCTTGATAACTATTATTATAAGCAATTTCCACTAATGGCATATATCTTTTCCATGATCTTGAACTCAATTATACAAGCTCGTAACATATCCTTAGGAAATCTTTCATAGACCTTCGATCATAACCAATAAGTCTTAAGAAACTATGAACCTCTATAATATTTTTGGGAATTTTCTCACACCACAATAGACTGTATACTTTTAGGATCAACTTGGATCCCTATAGCTGAAGTAATATGACCTAAGAAAGCCACTTTTAATAACCAAAACTCACACCAAATCTTTCTGGTTCAAGTTAATTGATAATCCTGATAGAAAATATGTCATTTCTTTTTTCTTATTTCCTTTTATAAATAATCACTACATGGTCGTAAAGAACTATTTTCATTCTTTACGAATAATTTTGGAGGTTTTCACAATAACACATTGGATTGATTATAACTCCAGTCTAACAATTCTTATAGCTGAGCTTTTAGCTCTTTTAACTCCTTCTAGGAAATTTTCCAGGTCACTTCCATTGTAAGTACTACTATGTGGCATTAGTCCACCCAAATACAAACATGTTCCCTTAGTAACAATATTACTTCTTCTGACTTTTCAATTTCATATCTTTCTGACCTTCTAATATGATTTTTATCATCCTTTAACTTCAGATAAATAGTCATCAATTCACCTTTACTATAAAATTTAGAGCACACAGAAACTTAAACTTTTAACAATCAATGCCCTAACAAATATAGATACTGGAGGTTAAAACCTCTCATGTATTTCTTCTAATATCTAAAATAGTATTCCCTGGTCTTGTGCTTGAGCTCCCTACTGCACAAGTAGCTCAGCCAAGTCAGAAGTCGAGAACAGTACATACTTTACTTCATTTATACTACTACGGGTCTCTTTCTAACCCCCAAGCATTTATATTTCTCAAGTAAAGATACATTTTCTTCTTACTTCTTCATATCTGAATATCTTAATTGATCAAAGATATTTTTAACATCATTTAATCATAAACTTACAGTCCTATGACTATCTTTTACCTTGAAATGTGAGTCCTTACTATCTAAATTTCTTTGTAACTTGCGATGTTATAAACATAAGTGCATATATAGATGTTAAGGACTAACATCTTATAATTTCTGCATCAACTCCTTACAATGTAGATAACTCAACCCAAAATGAAGTTGATTATAATACTGTTTCACTTTATTGTACTCGCTATGGGTCCTTTATTGATCTCTAAGATCCATCGATTGATGAAATCTGGTAGTGTCTTACTTTTCTTACTATAATCTTATTATGTCCTATACTAATGAGGAGAAGCCTCAAATCATACAATCAACACATCAGTAATATGGCATTCTAGGGGCATATACTTACTGACAAGCTTATAACAAACTTGGTTTAGCATCCAGAACCGGTTAAACCTGTAGCTCTGATACCACTAAATGTAACACCCTTAACATATACTCGTAGTACGAATACACATTAAGGATGTCACAATATTATTTAACAGAGTTCTAGTCTTGTAAAAATTATTTCAGAAGATCTGACATAAAAATAGTTTATAAAATAACCTTTTTCGACTTTCAAAGTATTCATGACCTATTTGCATTATGCTAGTTTTGACCCTGAATTGATTTATAAAACATGTTAATCGGTTATTAAAATAAGTATATAACTCAGGGTGAAGACTAGGTATACTGCCTAGGCCCTTTCTTAAGTTTTCAAATCATTGATTTACAACAATTATTAAAAATATTACCTTTAAAACAACTAACGAATAAATTTATACATGCCCATTAGAGAATATCATAAATTAGAATGTATTACTTATGTTTGGAAAATTGCAACTTGATTAACATGCTTGACTCCTCTTCCGGTAAGTTTCCAATAACCTACGTGTGAAACAGCACACGCTAAGTATTCACTTAGTGAAGCAACTATAATTTAAAGTAAAGCATTTCAATGTATAGAAATAACATAAATAAACAAATTAATGTGTATATTATATAAAAATATAGAATCGTATAAAACTGACTTATCAAAGTCATTCCTCTATCATGTAACAGTGCAATATAGTTCTTGTAAAATTGCAAGCGAGTCCCAATTGCAGTTTATATCATATCATCAAACCTTTATTTTATTAATCAAATATATGTTAAGCTTTTTTAACTTAACTGCCTGCATAAATGCATTTCATGTAATATAGCCCGAAGTACAATATAATGTGATACTTCGGTACAGGAGTCATCATAAACGACACCATAGTGTCTACAATGCCGTAGCGTCTGATGTCAACACCGAAGTGTCTAAACAGCACCGTAGTGTCTACAATACCGTAGCGTCTAATGTCAAAACCGAAGTGTCTAAGCAACAGCGTAGTGTCTTAAACACCGTAGCATCTAATTGCCAACACCAAAGTGTCTAAACAACACTGTAGTGTCTGCAACGTCGCAGCGTCTAATGTCAACACTGAAATGTCTAAACAACACCGTAGCGTCTGATGTCAACACTGAAGTGTCTAAGCAACACCGTAGTATCTACAATGTCGTAGCGTCTGATTGTCAACACCGAAGTGTCTAAACAAAACCATAGTGTCTGCAACACTGTAGCGTCTGATTGTCAACACTGAAGTATTTAAACAACATCGTAGTGTCTGCAACGCCTTAGAGTTTGATGTCAACACCGATGTGTCTAAACGACATTGTAGTGTCTGCAACGTTGTAGCGTCTGATGTCAGCACTGAAGTTTCTAAACAACACCGTAGTGTCTGCAATGTTGCAGCATCTGATTTTAACACAAAGTATCTGGAACGCACCGTAGTGCTAGAATGCAGCTGGTAAGATTCTATGAATATCCAATTATACCAAACTCTCACACTAGTACTTGGGCATAACAATATAATATTTTCACATTCAATATCCAATCCATCAATACTATCATCCATAATTCGATAATGGGCAGTTCATACCCAAAATCTAAAAGTTTAATTTATCTTAGATAAATCTATAAACTATGACAATGTATCATACATGTCACATTATTAATTCATAACATTCATACAATTATTAATTAACATGCATTTTAATTAATATCAAGGTCGACTTGTCACAGTCGTCCTATTTGTAACATGCCATACAAATAATGCACTCACCTTGGCCACTTAACACGATGCCTCACAAGGTCCTAGTTCGATCATTTCTTTCATAGTACCTCGAACCTTCTCTAAATCGGACTTGACTCCATTAATCACATACATACAATAAAATATTTGTTAGATTCAAATCTAACAATACCTAAAAACATGTTGTTTAACATAATCATTTGAAAATAAAAATTTTCAATTATTTTCCTTTCTTCCTTATACTGTTCGAAAACTCACTATGGTCCTTAGTGACCAATTTGAACTTCCATTAACTCTTTCGAGCTTGCTAACTAACATTTAAATACAAAATGTTTCAAATTCCATTTTTTGATAGATTGCTCTACCTTAATTTGTTCATAATTCCATTTGAAGTAAAGTGATGGGACTAAACTGACAAGTAGAGAAATAAGGAGAAGTTGGTGTAAATTAGAAGTTATTCATGGAAAGTTATGTTGGAATTTGAATTATGGCAGTAAGTTTTAAAATTCGCCATAAATTGTAAAAAAAAGGTTAGATGATGAATTCTATACCGTTGTAAAGATTTGTTACTCTAGTTTTGTTTTCAACAAATAGAAACTGTTTTCGAGCTTCGAGTTAAAATATATGAATTTTTAATCGAATGAAGGTCAAAAAAATTACAGAGCAGTTTCTGCTTGGACAGCTCTGTGACGTGAATGTAAGGAATTTTCATAATTTTTGTAGATTTTATTAATTTATGTGGTTTATACCTTTAGAACCGTTATCGAATCCAGTTTCTTCGGTAGAAAGGAAATTGAGATCCAGTATGCATTCTACCATTTACAGGTAAATCTTTGAAGGTAGCGCAATCTGTCAAAAAATGGAATTTCTCTTGATTTTTCAAAATGGTCATCAAACTTCGTCATTTTACTCCTCTAATTTCTCTTGATTTGTCAAAATTGTCATCAAATTTCCAATATATGGACTCAAGCTTCTTAACTTTGTAAATCAGTCCTCAAATCAACATTACTACCTTAATTCCATCATTTTAACTAAAAATCAGATTTACTCGTTCTACATATCCTCTTTGTCGAATAGACCATTCAAGTTTGACAAATTGACAAAATGTTCACTAATGTGATTAATCATCGGTTTAGCATTCTAATTTCATTTTTTATGTCTCTAACATCATTAATAATATAGATACACATCAAATTCATAAAAATCAGATCTGGTCCCTTAGTTTTAAAGCTTGCCGAAATGGTCCCTATGTATTTAACTTAGGGTTTTGCTTCCAAACAACAAATCAAGCTTAATAGACCATTAATCCAACATAATAAACCCTAAATTAGACTTGAATCCATAAACCCTAATCTTCTCTATATAAACCAAAATATATAGGGTTTAAATCCTAACTCAATAACATGATTCTGACATCATACAAGCGTGAATCTAACTTAAAATCAACCATGGATTCATAAAATTATAAAAGCCCCAATTTGTTCATAAACCCTAATTTCTTCCTCATATCAAATCTCATCAACCAAGCAAGTATTCTATGAATTATTTACATCAAAAGATAGAGCTTGAAGAGTAGAACAACTTTGTAGTTTGAAAGATTACTTGAAAACCGAGATTCGGGGCTTAAATCGAACTTGTAAAAATTTTCTCTTCTTGTTCTCTTCACCACGTTTTGGGAGGGTATTTGGCTGATAATTCCTTCATATTTCATGTATTTAATACACTTGTATTATAAAAAATTAATTTTTAATTCAATAAATTCCACTTTCCAAAAATACCTTCCAACTAGATCTATATTTCTAATTTGCCATTTTGTAACCTTCCAACTAGAATTAGTTGGATTCTAATCAGCAACTATTCATCAATAAAAGAAATCTCAAAATTCCTTCCATGTCTTTTTTGGGCAAAATGACCAAAATGCCCTTGACCAATCAACTTATTCACAAAATTGCCATTCCATGTCATTTCAATCGATTTAAAATTTTCTCGATCTTTTTAACATCCAAATATTCATAAAATGATATTTTATTACTCTTATAAGATTCATGGAACTACCTCTGAAATTTTAGCTCGATCCGATTATAAAATATTTTTTTGAACTTTATTGCTTTATAGCCATTAATACAAACTCCGTACGAAAAATTTAGGTAACACAAAAACGTCATTCTTGGGGGTAAACTATTCATTTAAGGGTTTAAAATACATAAGTTTTGAAAATTGCACTTTGATCCCTGAACTTTTCCAAAGTTTATACTTTAGCCACAAAACTTTCAAAATTTACATTTTGGTCACTAGACAAAAATTGGGATATTACAAGGCAAATGCGCATGCTCATGAAAAATATATGAATGTGTAAAACTAGAATCTATCAGAGAAAGTAATGACATAGACTGCAAGGTAAAAGTACCTGCTACCACATCGATGTTATTCCTCCCCTCGTGATGCTCATAGATCCTTGTAGATCCACCACTCTCAGGCTGAATAGCAACAGTGTGAGCCATCTCCAGGCTAATACTGTCCTCAGCCATGACCACAGCCTCTCTGTGCAATAGTAACAGGTGCAGAAGCCTGCACACCTCTAGCTAACATTAGGCAATCAAGCATCACGTGATCCCCAGACCCACAATCCCGACAAGCATTATCTGCAAGTAGCGCAGCAGCTGGACCAAATCATCCTACCTGTGGGCAATCACGTCTACCATGATCTCTCGATCAACAGCCCCAACAGACTTTTAACGATCTCCAACAAACCCCTGAGTGTTGATTCCTACACAAAGCACACTCGGGTAGTTTTCATTTTCCAGCTCAGCCCTCACTACGACCAAACTCAGGTCGATGCCTTCGATCACGATGCCTCTTGTACCGGCCACCACTGGAACTAAACTCAACGGCTCTCTTACTAGAACCAAACCTTCTAGCACGAGATGTCAAACCCAAACTCTACTCAACATCTTTAGCTCGCACAATCAACACATCAAAATCTATATACTCAGCAGCCAACAAAATTGTCTTGACATCCTGTACCAATCCGTAACAGAATAAGCCACCGTGTTGCCTTTCATCTGGCACCAACTTAGGCGCATACTGGCTCAACTTCACGAAATGTACCTTGTATTTAAATATTGACATGCTGCCCTAAACCAAGGACATAAACTTACGTTTCTTTTTATGCAAGTATCTAACTCTTAGATACTTCCTTCTAAAGGAATCTTGAAATAATTCTCATGTCATATCACTGGGTTCCATTCTCATGATCACAGTAGTCCACCAACTGTAAGCTTCACCCTACAAAATAGACATCGTACATCCAACTTTCGAGCATCACAGCACCCTATCTGATCCAAAATCTAATCTGTACTGGCAAACAACTCCTTGGGTGCTAACCTTCTAAACTCAACTCCTCTAAGACGGCACAAACGCTCCAACAGTAACTCTGGATTAGCAATGGTAGCCGGTTCCAGTATAGGTACATGTACTCTAGCCATTACGGCTTGAAACGCTCCAGTCATTGCTTGAACCAAAGGCATCATATCACCATACACCGGACCAGGTGGTGCAGGTGGTACTTGCTCCACTCCCTTAGGTGGATTAGACAAAGGAGGTGGCAACTCCTTAGGATGCATTATCTCACCTTTAACTCCCTGCCCTCCGACAACAGCACTCATGCTTGATCTTAACTTTCTCCTCGGTAGCATCACGTAAAAACGTATCTAAGGCATGATAATTACACCAAAACAAAAACAATTAGGCCAGCTTCAAGCAAGGATCCAAGACTTCCATTTCAAACCAAAATCATTTCAATTATGTAGTAATAAGGTAATGTATCCTCAACAATACCCTGACATGGCATATAACAAACATCATACGTATAAACAATCACCGTGCATAGAAAACAACAATGAACAATCATCAACAACATCCCAATTGTTCGTAACCTGGCTCTGATACCAACAAATGTAACCCCCTTAACCCAGTCTAGCCAAAACTGGGCTAAAAAGGTCATATTAGGTTTACCGAAGCAAACCTGAGCTAATAACCTAAACCGGGTCCTTTTTGTCATTTTATCTTTTCTAAAAGCATAGGTTTTAACCTAAGATGAGCGTATGATAGCGAATTCAATAACAATGCAATTAGATTACAAAATGGGGTTCAATTGCTTATACATGCACTCTAGGGACCAAAACATAATTTTTACAAATTTTAGGGACTTAACCAACATTTAATTTACCAAACCTCAATTAGTCAGTTTTCAAGCTCATATGCCAATTTACAGCTAAAAAACAAGCATATAAACTCATACAATTGCAGAAATAACATAAAGGGACTAGATTGCACATTTTCAAACTTCAACAGGAAAAAACTACAGGAACACATCAATGTGTACCAATACGGACGAGCCCATATTGATATGGCTCAACGAACTTAACCTCCATCCATACCGATACACTAGCCACCATACCGATACGGTGCATAAAGCAACCCATTCTGATATAGCATAGTTCTCGTACCAATCCCTTTTTTTCCTTCAAAACCTTAGATTCTAGTAACCATAATGCGTACTGATACGGTATCCCGCGTATCCGTACAATGCTTTAAAATGAAGGGGTCGTATTGGTACTCAAGCCCGTGTACTGATTCTAGTGTATAAATTCCAAGGGATGTACCGATACTCGACTAACTGTACCGATACCCTATGTATTTTACCCTTAAAATCGAGCCATTTCAGACCCCGCATATCGATCCCCGGGTACTTGTACCGGTACGCGAAGGCCTATATTGACCTATAAGTTCAACATATGACACTTTGTCCTACTCAAAAAACGTCCAACACTTACCTAAACATCATACATCAACAAAGGCATACTTTATTCAATCATACCAGCATTTCTAAGCAACTCAAACCAACCTAACTCAAACATCCACCACATCTATAGGCATGCTTCCTACTCAACATCCAAAACATAAATCCAAAGCAATATCAAACATATAATGCCACATACAAGTCCAAAGCAACATTTAAAACTTGCACAAACAGGGAGTCTAACAAACAACCCTCCCAAACAACAACTGACATATTGCCCTTATTACTACTATATATTGTTTCAAACCATACTTTGCAACCAAGTCCTTTGATATCTTTCCTTGCTTGCATGTTTCCCTTCAATCTAATAATCTGCATGATGATAAAAGATAGCGTAAGCACGCAATGCTTAGTGAGGAGCACTCAAAACACAAAACATCATCCAATGCATTTTAAAATCAGTTTATTCCAAAACCTTTCACGTATGTCTTTATTCAAAAACCATCATGCCTTACTTTCAAAATATGCACTTAACTTTTCCAAACCATGCATATTAAACCATATGCAACATGTATCATGGATTCAACAGCATAATCCCATATGCAACCCTCAATTTTATGCCTTTCCATCCATAACAACCCATATGCAATGTAACACCCCTTAATCGGTTCACAAGCTAAACCGAATTAAGAAGCATTACAAGCAAACAAAGACAAATAACCATCAAACAGTGATGAAGTCACAAGAAAAAACAAGAGAGATTAAGACTATCATTTACAATTGCAAGACTAAATTTTTCATTTTGAATTCTGAAATGATCTTAACATAACTTTTAAAATTCTAATAGATTAATAACATGCTTATCTATGTAAGTTTTAGTACCAACCATTCGATAGTGGATCTCATTAGTGGCCTTAGCTTGATTTCTACTTCCATTTGTTATAACCTATTTAATCCTACCCATTCTAGTACTTTAAAATCATTGAAGAACCATAGTCAACATTCTTATGTCTAATTCGAATGATAGAAGATAATTAGATATCTTCCAACCCATTGAATTACTAATAGCTTACTTAGGCATTAATTAGACTCATCAAGACAAATGCTATTCATAACACCAACAAATTAAATAGAATTCTTTGTCAAAGACGAACTAAGCTCATATAAACATTGTAAGGGATTCCCAACATAATCATTAAACCAAGTTACTCAACCTAATGATACTTGAATTGAGCATAACAAGAATTATTATATACCTATGTATACATCTATCAATTCAAAATCATGACCATCACAAGAAGCACACACACTAGTCAAGTTTGAAGCACATGATGTGATTTGATGATCACTTAAATTACTCAAACACATCAATTTACTATTGGCACACCTAAGCATAAATTTGACTTACAAATCATGATATAATCCATCACAACCAAAATTAGACTTAATTCATTGCTTCAATCTTAGTATCATCCTATAAACAATGTAAATGGTCCGTAATATAACAATTCAACAAATGCATAAAGGTCTCTTAACAATTACATATAGTCTAATAAAATATCAATCATTCTAATACGATTCAAACTAAGCATATATAAACTTTCATATTCATATGCATAACAAGTAAGCATCCAAAGATCTTAACCCACACATTTTAAGCATAATCCATTAGTTAATTTCAAAGTACAAAGGCAAGATTCACAAGTTAGAGAGGAACCTTATATGAGCATATATATAACAAGATTACTATAAGCAAGTTTATAGAAATTCATAACATGATTAATTCTATCAAGTATAAAATGGTCCTTTAACTATTACTCAGCATATACTCAATTATCGACCAAGATAACCATAACAACTCTATTCGAACTAAGCATGAGCCTAACCTTCACACACTTATAATCAAAACATTCAAGACCATAATACCTTTCAAAGCAAACACAGAAACCAAGTTTCAATCACAATGGCATTCATCATAAAATAAAGAGGCCTTATACAACTTTTACAATGCTTAAGAGCGTTGCTTTAAAAAAAATTAAAAGAGACTTACTAAATGCAATATATATTCAAACATGGTGCCACCATCTAGGAGTTATGAACAAAAGATTGACAAAACGTACACGTTGCACTTGTGATCTTGACGGAGCTTTCTAGAGAAACTTTTATTACCTCACCCTGATACATAAGCGAAGTTAACAGATTAAGTATACACTTAGTGAGGTTTTATGAAAATAACTAAAAGTATGTATAATAGGCAACTTAGGATTTTATTAGGTTATCATTTCGAAAAGCTCAATCAAAGACAAAATAATGCTCAAAGTCTAGAATTGATCATTTGTAAGCTTTAACTGCCAGATTCAAAACATAGAATCATTTCCTTCTTCTAAAGAAGTCTAGATTCTACATAGTATCATTTTACTTGTCATACAAGCATGAAATAGTTTTGCTAACTTGTTATTATTTGCTCAATAGAAAACTACTTCTAAAAATTCACTCTAAAATGCAGATGAAAGATTAAAGTAAACTTAAGCATAGAGAGGTAACAAAATCATATAGCATAGATTATATTGGCCAAAGAATTGAATTTAACCAAACTATATTTTCACTTTAAGTTTATGCTAAGTTTCTTAAGAATTCTGATATTTACAACTTTATCTATAGACATGTAATCAGTTCAACCAATATATATATATATATATATAAACATAAGCATCACTCATTAATGTATATGCAATTTCTCTCCCTTATAACACGGTTATAACATATTAACGTATTCAAAAATGAATCGAAAGGACTTAGCTTAATCTTACTTGTCATATAAGAATTCTTTTAATCATAGCAATTTGAATAATAATTTAGTTATATATTAATTCTTTATAACCTTGGTAATTAATTAACCTAGGTACACAAATCCCCAACCAACTGTCGCTAAAATAATGTACTCAAAGTACTAGTCAATCCCTCCTACTGTCACCTCATAAGGACCATAGTCCACCCCAACAAAAGCACTATGGACTCTATGACATGCCAAGTATACCTATGACTGACTCAAAACCAAGGCTTTTTAATTATATCATATCTTATCAAAATCAGAGTTGAGCTTAGCTCCTTATTTAGAGGATTGAATAAACATGTCTTATTGTTTAACTTATCAAGTATATTTAAACATATATATATATATATATATATATCCAAATATGAGCATAGCTCCATTGTTATTTAATCAAAAGAGCATATCTTGATATATATCTTATCAGGCACATATATATATATATACATATACATATAAATTCCTCAATTCAAACATATATCTTAATCAAGTATTCGCATAGCGTGGAGTGCTTGACAAGTAGTTACTTACCTCAAATCCAAGCTTAATTTTCTTTAAGCAAAGCTTAGCATAATAATAATAAGGACAATGCAATGAAACAATTAAAGATGCTTGGGAAAGTTTCAAGCCTGTCCTAAGACTTTAAACTACACTCACAATTTAATCCAAGCTAAGTATGCTCCCGAATCACAATTCCCTTTTCCTTTTCTACAATTACCAGCCTTGGACCTTGTCTCCTCAACTAATCTATGGTCTAATACATTGACAAGTACAAACACATATTAAGATTCATTCTATTGTAATGTAAACAAGGTCTTTAAAAAAATCAATATAAATAGTTTAATCACAATTATAACCGTCTTAATTCCTTGAATCAAAGTCTCACTATTATGATCATACATTCTTATACACAAAAACAGCCCCAATTGTAATACCCCAATATTTTCTTAGGGACTAAAATGTAAAGAGTTAAAGATTGCTGGTTTTAGTTTAGTGACTAAAACGTAAATTTTTAAAGTTGGATGGCTGAAGTGAAAAGTTGAGAAAAGTTCAGAGGCAAAAATGGTAATTTTCCCAAATATTATTTATACTCCATAAATGAATAGTTTATCTCGTATAAGAATTTTGGTGGGAATCATATTTTTGGTATGGGATTTGTGTGAAAAGTTATAAAAAGAATAAGTTTCGGTAATTAGTTCAGATGATTATTTGAATTCGAAAAATTGTAAAAAAATTTTGGAAGTCTTAGGAAGACTTAAAGAATATGATATTATGGTTTTTGAATTGTTTTTGTTCGATTTAAATTCGATTCTATGCAGTATTTCGTGTAGTAGATGGAAAGGCCAATTTTGAAGATAAGTTGTTTCATTAATGGCAAAATGGTCATTTTACCTATACTTTTTGAATATATTTGATTATGGAAAATAAGATTGGACAAGTGGCAACATACTATTGGTTACAATTCATGGGAAAAATAGTCATTTGACTATTAAAAGGATTTTTATTTTAAATAAGGTGGATTAATATGCCATCTGGCATAAAATAAAGAAATATAAAAGTTTGGAAAATTATCTCATCTTTATCTCTTAGCCGTGGGGTTCCAAGAAAAGGGTAAGAAAGTTTCTTTTCAATTTTTAAGCTTATTGGATTGTATTTGAGGTTTAGATATGAAATAAGAAATTGTTCTTCATTGAATTCTCTATCATTTGGTATAAGTTTTACTTGGTTTCCATGCTCTTAAGTTGATATTGATGATTAGGGTGGATGAAGGACATGCTGGAATCTTATGTTTTAAGGGTTGTTCATGTTGGAAATGAGGTTGAGATGTTTTTTATGTTTAAAGTGATGAAAATCCTATGGAAAATGGTTGAGCGGCCATTCGGATAAGTGAAGAAATTAAGGGGAAATATTGGAAAAATTATTTTGATGATGGAAATGATAAGAATGATATTTTACATGCTTGATTTTGTTATTTGGACAAAGAAATGTTCATGTTCTTGAAAATAAGAATTAGGGTTTATGTTAAAGTTTGGAATTTTAAGACATGATTGAAGGAAGGATGGCTTTATATGTTGATAAGGTAATTAGAATGAAAATTCCTAATTAGATTGTATTAGGGATTAAAATGTAAACTTTGTAAATTTTAGAGATTTGATTGTTGAGTTTTTATTTGAGGAATATTATATTGGAGAATTAATTAAAGTGATTCGAATATTGATTTTGAAGCTCAAATCAATATTTAGGATCAATAGGACTATTCGGCTACTTTAGGGACCAAAGTGAAAGAAAAGTGCAAAGGATGAAAAATGTAAGAACTAGACTTGAAATTTATGGTTGGAAGCTTAAAATAGTCCTTAGGGACTAAAATAGGCATTTTGGTAAAAGTTGAAGATTTGAAGAAAAAATGTGAGAAAATGTGATTTAAATATAGAAAGCCTTATCGGATCAATTTTGTGCATAATGGATAGTTATTTTATTTAATTTCCATTATTATATATAGGATGAATATGTACTAACATATACTTGGAATGGTATATGTAATTTTTTTAATGTAGTTTCTGATGTAAACTGAGGCCGTTCCAACAAAAAAAGAAAAGAGAAGGATCGGGATTAAAATCAAGTAGCAAGGTTAATATTATCAAGGCTAAGGTGAGTGCATACGTGTATTTAAAAGTATGTTTATTATCATACATATTATAGGGAGACTTGTGATAATTCAACCTAAATGGTAAAGATTTTTATATAGCATAACATGTTTTGCATGATACATTATTTTACTAGTTTAAAGATTATGGCATATCTTTATGCTTACAAATGGTTTACAGCATGATATATATGGCAAGCTACTTTATATAGTTTTTAAATGGCATGTATACCATGGATTATATAGAACATATTGGAGTATGAACTGCTATAGTATGAATATGTTTTACATGATATAAATTGTTATTAGGTTGCTTGCCATTTTGAAGGAGTTGTTTTAAGTTTGCCCTTGGTAGTATAATATTAAGTTGGACAATATTGTGGTATACCATTAGAGTCTTACAGTTATCTGACACTTCATTGTGTCTTACAGTTTCTGACACTTTATTGTGTCTGACACTTCATTGTGTCCTACAATTATCTGACACTTAAATGTGTCCACCGTTTACAGAAAAGGATAGTACTTTTAAAGTACGCGACTCGCTTATTAGTCACTTGATATTTACCTTGCGCTACATGATTTCACAGCATAGCTTTATGATTTTATAGTATAGAATAATAACAGTATGATTTCTTTCATAGATATTTCTGCATTACAGATTATATGATTTAATGATTATCATGATTTTGAAAGTATCATGCATTACAAAGTATTTTATATATGTTATAATCTTATGCCTCACTGAGTTATACTCAACGTTTATTTTTGTTATACACGTAGGTAAACGGAATTAGGAACGGACGACTTTTGCATCACTTTCTCTTTTGGAAGTACAAAATCGACATGTTAATTTCAGTACTTATGGCATCCATATTTTGTAAATGTATTAGTGGCATATACTAGATATATATAATTGACTATTTTGTCATAATATTTTAAATGGTTATGTAATAGTTTATTGACTTGTTATAGGCTATGGATATATACAAACTTACTATTTATTATTATATGATATGATATGTTTTTATTAAAATAATGTTTATGTTTCAATCTAGATAAAGGTAAGGTAAATTAAAAAATTTAAATTACCCCGAATTTTTATTAAAACATTTAAAAAAAAGCCCCTGACATCTTTGACTTGTGTTCGTGTACGAATACAGGAAGGGGTTGTTACATTTATTGGTATCAAAGCTACAAGTTTAGTCAGTTCTGGAGTTAATTTGAACTCAATAAAAGTGTCAAAGTGTGTACATGCAACTAGGATGTCATATTTACTTGAAAATGATACTTGTTTGATTGATGCAAATGCTTATTAGTTTAAGTATATGTTATGGGCACAGATGTCGAAGGAAATCAGATCCCGACATGCTACTCGACAAGTGGGGCCCGAGAATGCTCCAGAGGTCGGGGAGGAAGTACAGCAGCCTGTACTACATGAGACTGGTGCACCTGCACAGGAAATGCCGGTGCAAGACTGGGTACATTTCTGCAAGCCTTGGACGCGATAATTAATAGACCTTCTCGAGTTTCTGTTCCTAAAGAGTTAAAGAAATTGCACGCTCCTGATTTTTGAGGCGACATTGATGGAGATCCTATGTCGGCAGATTTTTGGTTGAATGACATACAGACAATGTCGGCTCGGATTGAGTGTGATGATTGAGGAAAGCTAGAAGAAGTTGTTTCTTTATTGAGAAAGCAAGCGCTAGTATGGTGGAATAATGTCACTGCTCGTGTATGTGAGGAAGTGAATTGGTAGTTTTTCCTCTGTGAGTTTAGGAGGAAATATATTGGAGATGTATTCATTCGGGAGATGAGACAGTAGTTCTTGGACCTTAAAAGGGAGATCGCTCGGTATATGAACATGAGTGCGAGTTTAACAGATTGTGTAGATTTGCCTCTGAATTACTTCCGAATGAGAGAGCCATCACTGATAGTTTTATAAATGGATTGAATGCTTGATATCAAGAGGTATTGGTAGCATTTACTCCTATGGATTTCCAAGATGCAGTTAACAGAGCTAAAGCAATGGAAAGTGTCCGAGAGAAAGCAAAAAAAGAATCATAGAGGCAGAAAAGGAGTGCTGGAACATCTTTTACTTTGCGATCATCAAAGCAGAGCAAAGGGTATTCACAGCAGGGGAGATCTAGATTTTTAGCACCTCGGGAACAAACAAGTCAGGCTGGAAAGTCCAAAAATACTTTGACATTAGCAAAGAGTTTGGGAAAGAAACAAGGACCTTCCTAATGCAAGTTTTGTAAACAAAAACATCATGGACAGTGCCGAATGATCACATGAGCCTATTTTTGTTATGGTGAAACTGGACATTTTATGCGTGACTGTCCAAGTCGAGATGATAGATCGGTTCAAACTGAAAGATCTATTAGAATACAAAGACGCAAAGGTCGTGGATCTATAGGATCATCTAGAATGGATTCTCGAAAGGAGACTGAAGCTTTGGTGGGTCGAGATGATAGAGCTTCAGCAAGGGTATCTCACATCCATACGTAGGATGGCATAGATGACAGATAAGAACCCAACATTGTTACAGGTACTTTCCAACTATATAGTAAACATGTAATTGTTTTGATAGACACTGGATCTACACACTTTTATATTAGTTTGAATTTAGTTAGGGAAAGAGGAATTCCTTTAGAACCAACTCAGAGTGATGTGGTAGCTGTAAATATCCTTGGTGAAAGTGCTCGGTGTTGCGCGTATTGAGTGCTATGCAAACGGTGCAAGTATACACGTTGCAAGTAATAAAGTGATACGAGTATCGAGTATTGTCTCCATTAGTTTGGGCCACTTTGCTTTAGTTACTGCGTTGGAAAAGAAGAACAGAAGTAGGTGATTGTAGGAATTACAACTAATGAGTAAAGTAAGAAAGTAATAAAGTAAAAGAAGATGTAATCAAATGAGAGAGAATAGGCCAGGTTATCGTGAGTTGAGGTGTGATAGCCAATTAGATCATCTTGATAAAAGAGTGTAATGGAAACTCGGTTGCCGTGGCAACTTCCACAGCTGGGTTGCCTTGGAAACTAATCGAACAGTTGGCTAGGCAACTGCTTGGGCGACTGGGCAGCAACTTCAAAGTTCGGCAGAGCGTTCTTCAATGGTTTATTCTTATCCCTAAGCCGAAACTCTAGCTAATTGTGCATGCCTTGACAATACATCTTTGCGTGAATCAAGGGTGAACAACAACCAATCTTGCGCTCCTCTTGGCCGTTGAAATCCTTAACTTATTCCTAAGCCGTATTAATCTTCACAATCGCTAGACCTTTTGCTATGCATCCCGTCGGTACTAAAATTTATCGAGGGTTGAAGGAGGAGTACTATTGGGTTGGACTGAAGAGGGATGTGGCTGATTTTGTTGCATGGTGTATGGCTTGTTAGCGGGTAAAGGCTGAGCATCAGTTTCCTTCTGGGTTGTTACAATAATTGAGGATACCAGAATAGAAGTGGGAAAGAATCACCATGGATTTTATGTTTAGGCTACCTTTGATGTCGACCAAAAAATTCCATTTGTGGATCGGTTTACGAAGTGTGCGCATTTTGTGTCTGTGCATACTACGTATACCTTGGACATGTTGGCTGAGTTGTACATCTCTGAAATAGTGCGTTTGCACGGGGTGCCCAAATTTATAATTTTGGATAGGGATTTGCTGTTCACCGCAAGGTTTTGGGTGAGTTTGCATCGTGCTTTGGGAACCCAGTTGAGTTTCAGTACCTCGTACCACCCTCAATCGGATGGTCAGTCGGAGCGCGTGATTCAGGTTCTCAAGAATATGCTAAGGTGTTGTGTTATTGAGTACTAGGGAACATGGGAGAAGCAGTTGCCGTTGGTGGAGTTTACTTACAATAACAGTTATCATGCTAGCATAAAGATGGCACCTTATGAGGTGTTGTACGGCAGGAAGTGTCGTACGGCCATATGTTGGGTAGTAGCGGGGGAAAAGTTCATGACGATGCCCAATGTTTTGAACGGCATGACCGAAAAGTTAAAGTTGACATGTGAGAGCTTAAAAGCTGCTACAGATCGCCAGAAATCCTATGCGTATTTGAAGCGTAGGGATATAGACTACATTGTGGGTGATAAAAGTGTTTTTGAAAGTGTCGCCCTGCAGAAAGGTTTTGCGTTTTGGGCGGAAATGGAAGCTTAGCCTGAGGTTCATTGGACCATACGAGGTTGTCGAGCGTGTGGGTCATGTTGTGTACCGTTTGAGGTTACCTCCGAAGTTGGGAAAGATTCATGATGTGTTCCACATTTCAGTGTTACGAAGGTATAGGTCAGATTCATCGCATGTCATGCCGGTGGAGGAGATCGAGTTGAGACCAGACTTATCTTACGATGAAGAAGCAGTAGAAATTCTTGATACCAGTAGTAAGGTGCTACGTGGCAAAATAGTCGAGCTGGTTAAGGTGTTGTGGAAGCACCGTGGTGTTGAGAAGGCCACGTGGGAACGCTAGTGGGATATGGTGAAACAGTTTCTGCACCTGTTTCCTCCAGATAAATTTTAAGGACGAATTTTTTTAAGTGGGGGAGAGTTGTAATGCCCCGGTTTTAGGGCTTAACGGTTTGATGGTTTATTAGACGGTTCAGTAGACCAGAGTAGAGATTCGAGTCGGTTTTGGGATAATATATATTTGATGTTGGAAAAATTATGGAAAATGCTTAAAATCATTTTGAAAAATGGGTTTTGGAAGATGGACATTTTGGTTAGTGACCAAAATAAAAGTTTTAAAAAATGTGATTTCCTAGTGACTAAAATTAAAAGGGTCAAATACTTAGAATCTTTAAGGAGCTATTTTACCAATTGGTTTCTAATGATTTCTCCCTTGATTTGCCTTATTTTAACATGTGGTTTAATTAGTAATTAAAGAGGATTTTGTTAAAAAGTTAGTTATCTTTGCTAAAACAAAAATCACGTCATTTTCTCTCAACTTTTTCTCTCCATTTTATCCTCAGCCAAACACTCAGTTTTTCATCAAATTTCCAAAGGTGAGGTAGTTTCTAACTTGATTTTATTGTTTCAAATTGTTTTATAAAGATTGTTTATACAAAATCTTACAATAATCTTGTGTTTTCTTAGCTTTTCACAAATCAATTGAGGGAGAAACTTCACAATAGGGGTAAGGTCTGAGATCTCCTCTATTGTATGGTTCTTTATTGAAATTCCCAAGCATTTGATCCTTGTTTTTGTGTCTCTAATTTGATTTTGATGATTTTCCAATGTTTAATTGAGTTATTTGGGGAAAATGAGTTGATTCGCGAATTGAATCTGATTTCCAGTAAATAAGGTTGCTTTGACTCATATTTTGGATGTTTAATAATGTTGATAAGTGATTTTTATCAATAGAATCCCAAAACTCAAGAATCTCTATTTGTTTAGATTATTAGTTTTGAGGTTTTGTGGTGTTTATATGGATGTAAGGTTGTTCGAGGTGGTAAGTTGTTTTAAATCTGTTTTTAGATGTGTTTTGATGTGCACTGTAAATAAGTCACCTTGGATGTGGTTTTAAAATTGTTATCGGATATAGTTGGCCGGCCATAAGATTGAGTGCACTGTAAATAAGTCACCTTGGATGTTGAGGGGTTTATACTGCGTACTGAATACTCCATCCAAGTACCCTAACGATAGAGGGGTTAAACAGTACCAAATACTCCCGTTAGTGGATTAAGCATCTAACCGATGATTAGGGTGGATGTCCTCGTGGGTTGTTATGGTACCTGGTTGATAATGTATCACGATTGTGATTGTATCGCTATTCCAGTTGAGATTGCTTGAAGTGTTGGGTTAACACTTGTTGAATCTGTGTATTCGATGAACTCTTTTGTTATTGAACTTGTTAATGATCACTTGAATGCCAATATAATTGTTAATGTATCATTGAAATATTTATGTTGTATAATGTGGTTTATACATGTTTCTCCTTAAGCTTTGCATTTAGTAGCAATGCATGAGAGGGCTTAAGTGGAGGGTTAGCAATATGACTTGCTATTGAATAATGATACATGTAGCATATGGTTTAATATGCTGGTTTAAATGGTATAAATTGCATGTTTTAAAAGGGGCATGATGATGTTTTAAAGGATGATGTCATGCAAATGGTTTTAAATGCATTGATGGTGTTTGCTTTCGAGCACTCCTCACTAAGCCTTGTGTGCTTACGCTCTCGTTGTCCATCAATGCAGATAATTGAGGTCTTGGAAGGCAGCAAGAAGCAAGGGGATCTTGGCAAGACTTGTTTCCAAAGTATGTTTTGGTTTAGACTATAATGAATAATGGCAATGGGGTACTTGTGGTGTTTTGGGAGATGTTTTGTGAAACTCCTTGTTGGAGCAAGTTTCGTTAGCTGCTCTTGGGTTGTAAATGGCCTTTAAAGTTTGTTCTTGGTGCTGGTTTACCTTTTGATATGTTGGTTGGATGCATATTAGGAAGCATGCCTATAGATTTCCTATTTGATGCATGAATCCTTGTTGAGTTGATGGAATTGTGATGCTAGTTAGCATGAGATTATTATTGTGTTTAAAGCATGTTGGAGTGGTTTGAGTTTGCTTTCGGGATAAAAATTAGCCAAATGTGACATTACAGGCCGAGGTGTACCGATAAGGGGAATTGTATCAGTACGGCTAGGGAATTTCAGGCTTGTGAGATCGGTACGGGTCTTGTGCGTTTCGATACGCCTAGGAAAATTTGGCTTGCCGTACTGATACAGGGATGGGTGTTTCGATACTAGTTTTAGCCTCTGGAATTCACTTTTGCAACTTGAACCCGCGTATCGAAACACCTAAGAAACCGTATCGGTACAGTTTAAAATATTTCAAAAGTTTGGTATTTTAGTTAGGCGTATCGATACGGCTTGGTGGTGTATCGAAACAGTGTGTTTCAAACCGCATTGGTACGAGCTTACCTGTTTCGATACGGATGATCGTTTTTTCCCGTGAATGTCACTTTTGGGCAATTTTCTTTCTTTGCATTTTAGCCCCTAATTCTTGTCGATGCAATTATACATGGTAGAATGATCGGTTTGAGCTAAAATTTGAGATTAAAGTTTGGAACCTGACCAATTAAAGATTGGTAACTTAAAAATGAGTTTTAATCCTGAAATTCTCTGTTTTTGCAATTGGGTCCCTAATTTGTAAATGCGATCGATTGGATGTCAAATGGATGCCCGATTTGAGTTGGGAATTTCACCTAATGTCTGCATGAACATGTAGAGTTAATAATTGGCAACTAAATAAGATAAAAAGAAAAAAATGGACTGGGTTTGGTTGTATCACTTCGGTTTGCTACGACAAACCTAATGTAGCCTTCTTGGTTCGGTTGGGCATCTAGGCTGAGTTAAGGGGGTTACATCTTAATAGGAGTTCCTTACCAAAACAATTGACTTAACTTAGCATCATACAAATTTCTTGTCAAATTAGGAATTCATACAATTCGAACCGGTTATGTATAAATATAAGCCATCAGTTGAACATGCAAACCATCTAGTTATCACATTCATGAATTTTAATCTTGTTTGATCCCTTTTAGAACATATACACTTCTAAAATTATATACTCATTTAGCAGATAAATTATTGGACCAATTATAACTATTTGGACTTGGCCAATGAATATATAAGCCATTTACAAATCTTGCAATATCTAAAGCCATATTACATCCGTATTAATGATATGCTTTACTACACCACTATGCCACCATCTAAGGAGTTCAACTAACAAAATCTATATCCACTTGGAACCCTAAGTAGTGACTTGCAAACTTTCAACACGACCAACTCAAAGAGACACAAGTAACCTGCATATGCATGAAAACGAATGCATTAGGCTTATTTAGCCTAAGTGAGGTATCATCTATGATAGAACAATGTAACAATTAAATAAAGAAGCACAATGATCGACCAAGACTTATAAGCATTTAGGTTAGTCTTAAGGTTACAATGCCTTAATTTTTAAGGCTTAATTCAGAAGCTTATTTGGAACTTATAAGTCAAGTAACTTATCTTGCTCACCAAGAGCCTTATCAAGATTTCATGCTCACCAAGAGCTTAATAGAGATTATGACAGAACTTATCAAAGTTCCTTTTTGTAATTAGTATCTGAGTTCATCTCTTTTAATCATTTGCCTTGGATCACATTTGGACATAGATAACATTGGTCCGTGTTATACATAGCTCAAAGCACATAGCAATGGCTAGTATCGGAAGCATAACAATCCTAGCTTCTCAACTATCCAACCAAACTGTCGCCAATCTCCGTATCATCTCCCCCGTTACCTCTTACTATCGCCAAAATATCACATATAAATGGGGCGTCCCCCGAGCCGTAGCTCATGGACCGTAGTCCCTGAAATATATACCATGTATTATGCAGTGTGTCCAAGGGCTTCCATTGAATAGGCAACTTAAATATTTATACTTGAAGTTGGGAGAGGTATCGTATGATACAAGTAATCTTACTTATTTCTTCTTTCTAGTATCTTATAACATAAGTTGAGCTTCTAGCTCCTTAAGACTTTAGATTTATGAACTTATAACTTTGATATTCAATTCCTTTATCGGAATCTTATAGCCTTATTGGTTAGTAGTTAGCTTCCAGCTTTATAGTAGTATACAAAATCACATGTTACAAACATAGCATAGCAAAGAACAAGGTTCATATGTGATGCGATATAACCAAATAACTTATCAAAGATGCCATGCTATGAATGCAATTACACATTGTGCTCTATGTGAGCCATATGCATATGATCATGACCAAACATAACACATAATAAAAACAAAGATCGGGACGACACCATGTCACCCGAGACAAATACAACTACACTCACCTCGTATCCCGAAGTTACGGGATACCTGAACCACAAACATAAGTTGCTTACTTATTTACACAGTCATCATTCAGCTCTCTTTCTCATATCAACCACATCCACCAAGTTGTTATGCAATACAAAAAAAATAATTCAATTCATTACAATTCAGAATTATATCACTCATATAATACCATAACAGCCATGTTAAATCAATGAGTTTATACACATTTTCCTCAATTCAAGATTTAACCGATTATCTAACAATCAAAGACTAAAGTTTAAACTATATTCATATCAAAATCTTTGTTCACATCTTATTATCATCAAATGCACAATTAAACATTCAACACCATGCGTTTAATTAACTTAAATCACAATCCCACATGTCAAAACTATTTTACTGGATTTCATACCAAAATTGTACCATATTTATACTTTTATTCTGTATTTTATCCTAGACTGCCCATTTCCAAACTGTTATGGCTATAGCGAGACTGTAGGCACGAATCATAAACAAAATCATACTTTCCTATATACAAAACAACCCTAAATAAATAAGTATACAATCATATAAAGATGAAACAGTCCATGACATTTACAAGTGTCCCAAAACATACCCTAATTACATATGTTCACATATATTTATGTGCAAAGCAGTTCCATTTTCATATATACACACATGCGAGCTCAAAACAATCCTTTAATGTTTATTTTCATGCCAATTTAATCCATTATCATACATCCATATTTTTATTCATCAAAATAGTCCCCAATACGTGTATTCTCATGCAAAACAATCCGTAACATTCATATATCCATATATATTTCAAGAAAATAGTCTTTCAACATTTCTATCAATGTAAAACAACCCCTATAAATGCAAATCAGTCCTTAATAATACAAAAACAGTCCATTAACATCACTAAATAATCTTTTTATGGTTACAACCCTCAGATGTGCAAAATAGTCCATTGTTTTCACATACATACAAAACAATCCACAAACACTTAGATATACATTTATAAGCTCAATAAACCAATCAACTTTCCATGCATTTAAAACGGTTCTCTAAAGATCACATAAGTGCAAAATCAGTTTTACTTACATATATATACAGTTTCATGCTCAAATACAGTTCATTTTATGCTCATTCTTGTACAAAACTATCCCCTAATTGACTAAACAGTTTTCCCTTGTTCTTAAAACTCAAAATCAGCCCTTAATATTTCCAAACAAACCTGAATTATTGCAAGGACAGCCTCTAACATTTTTAAACACATTCAAAGTAGTTCCTAAGCTTATATGACAACCTTATGTATACTTCACACACTCAATTATTGATTTAATTAATCAATCCATATAATTTAATATACTTTTACAACAGCCCCAGTTACACACGTTCATTCTTAACAATCCATTTTCCACATATACACATATATTCGAAACAATCCATTCATACTTTCAAATATACAAAACAGTCCATACACATATATATATACACTTACCTGCATGTTCGAAATAATATCTAAAATTTCTTATATAATCGAAATAACCCCCAACTTACATATGTACTTATCTATATATGTGCGTGTGAATAACCATTAAGGCTATCCAATTTGATCTAACTATTTTCATATCCATTTTTCAGCTAAACCGAAATCAAGAGAATTTACAAATTTCATCTTTCAAACAAACTACAATATTTTTATTAGCATACATGATTTTCAAACAAGTCTAACAATACATGATTCAAGAAATCTCATATTCAATGGATTAACAAGAAAAAGGACAGAGTATTTCACCTTCCATTTAAGCTATGTCAAAAGAAGATCTACAAGAAAACAAGTGATGAAGCAAATCCTTAGTCACTCTCTATATGATGGTTCAGTTTTTCTCTCTTCCTTAATCAGCTGCGTAAGAATCGTGTAAAGGGGAAAGATGATAACTTCCTTCTCTTTTTATTTCCTTGCCAAGTCACCTTTCTCAACTCCACTTTGCTTGCTCTAGTGTGTACAAGTGGACGGGTCCCTCATGTAAAGAATATTTACATGCAATCCTCAAATTTTTCTATATACTCACTCGAGTCCTTAAAAGATAAGCATTTTATTCCATTATGTTTCAAATTTAGTCTTATCGTTTATTTGTTTATTCCTTAATATTTTCGGACATAGCACTTGATATAAGAAAATAGTATGTACTACTTAACACGTAAATTATCAACCGTGAACTATTTTTAGCTTAAATTTACTTATCATGCATTCCCACAAATCTTACTTCATCAAATTTTGATACTTGAACATTGGTCATCCTTTCATCTTTCCTTTCAATTTGGTCCTAGGCTTTTAACTAACTTTAGATTTATGAATGAAACAAGGCAATTTAATTTACATTAAGTTGGTAACATTCTACTAGACCAACTGGTTCCTAATTTCCATTAATTATCTACGTCAAAGATTTCTCCAATCAAGTTAAAACATACTCGAATTAGTGTCATATTCCTAGCCCACATTTTGGGATATTACAATGAATATGTACTAACATATACTTGGAATGGTATATGTTATTTTTTTAATGTAGATTCCGATATAAACCAAGGTCATTCCAACATAAAAAGAAAATAAAAGGATCGGGATTAAAATCAAGTAGCAAAGTTAATAATATCAAGGCAAGGTGAGTGCATACATGTATTTAAAAACATACATATTATAGGGAGACTTGTGATAAGTCAACCAAAAAGGTAAAGATTTTTATATAGCATAACATGCTTTGCTTGATACATTATTTTACTGATTTAAAATTATGGCATGTCTTTATGCTTACAAATGGTTTATAGCGTGATATATATGACAAGCTACTTTATATTGTTTTTAAATGGCATGTATACCATGGATTATATAGAACATATTGGAGTATGAACTGCTCCAGTATGAATATGTTTTGCATGATATAAATTGTTATTGGGTTGCTTGCCGTTTTGCAGGAATTGTTTTAAGATTTCCCTTGGTAGTATAATATTAAGTTGGGCAATATTGTGGTATACCATTAGAGCCTTATAGTTATTTGGCACTTCATTGTGTCTTACAGTTTCTGACACTTCATTGTGTCTGACACTTCATTTTGTCCTACAGTTATCTAACACTTAAATGTGTCCACAGTTTACAGAAAAAGGATAGTACTTTTAAAGTACGCGACTCGTTTATTAGTCACTTGATATTTACCTTGGGCTACATGATTTCACAATATAACTTTATGATTTTATAGTGTAGAATAATCATAGTACAATTTATTTCATAGATATTCCTGCATTACAGATTATATGATTCAATGATTATCATGCTTTTGAAAGTATCATGCATTACAAATTATTTTATATATGTTCTCATCTTATGCCTCACTGAGTTATACTCAACGTGTATTTTTGTTATACACATAGGTAAACGAAATTAAGAATGGACGACTTTTACATCACTTTCTCTTTTGGAAGTACAAAATCAACAGGTTAATTTCAGTACTTATGGCATCCATATTTTGTAAATGTATTAGTGTCATGTACTATATATATAAACTTGACTATTTTGTCATAATATTTTAAATGGTTATGTAATAGTTTATAGACTTGTTATAGGCTATGGATATATATAAACTTATTGTTTATTATTATATGACAAGATATGTTTTTATTAAAATAATGTTTATGTTTCAATCTAGATAAAGGTAAGATAAATTAAAAAATTTAAATTACCCCAGTTTTTTATTAAAATATATTTTTAAAAAAAAAACTATTACATCTTTGACTCGTGTTCGTGTAAGGATACGAGAATGGGGTGTTACACCAATAGTCATTGTTCACCTTACAATACAAAATTCCTTTTTATTATACTTGTAAGAAAATCTAATCTAGACGCAGAACAACCCCTTTTTAGTTAAAACAACCCCCAATATTTTTGGTTTACAAAATAGTCCCCTATAGATGCAAAAACAGCCCCCTTTTAATGTAAAAACAGTCCTTAAGTTTTAATTTTACAAAGTAGTCCACATACAATATTATCAACCTTGTTTTATCTCATATCCTTGGATTCAATTAATAACAACGTAAATTTTTACCACAATTGATACTTATAAATTAGCATTTTGGGGCTGTCCTAAACCATTTAAAACAGAGTATACATATGGGGCATTAAATTGCTTCAGTTTTGCACTAAATTATATACCATTACCTCAATTCATATTCAAGCATGCTTTATACACTTAACAAGGCATCATTCGAGCAATCAAGCACTAAAGGACTCATTTTCAATCAATGTAATCATCCAAACTATGTTGCAAGATCACAATGCATGATAATTTCATCCCATGTATCATTCGAATGAAACCAGAATTTCACTATGAACACATATTTAAAACCAGTAAGAGATATTATAACATTATTGTAGGTTACACGCATGGTTTAAACTCAATGCATGAATTATTCAAGTGATCTAAGGAGGGTTAATATCATGAATTTGATTTCCTAATCAATCCAATAACATATAGCACATGAAAATCAATAATCAATTCTCAAATTAAACCTTAGTTAGGGAGAAAGGAAGAAACTTATCACCTTTTTCCCTAAGCAATTTGACTAGTAGTTCAAGGAATTTGAATCCACAAGCTTCAACCTCAAGCTTTCGTGGAAAAAATTTCCTTTTCACTCTAAGGTGATTTGGATAGAACAAAGGGAGAAGATGACATCTCTCTTCCTTTTTCCTCCTTTGGCCAAGGCCCTTCTACCTAGCCCTTTCTTGTGATTGACAAATGTTCAAGTCCATGTACAAATCAATTCTTAACATGCAATCTTCTAATTTAGCATGTTAATCGGTTTACTCCTTAGAATATTGCCTATCTCTTCTTTTATTTATTTCAATTTGGTCCTTATTCACTTAATAGATTTATCAAAGAGCAATTTAATACAATTGGATATCATTCGAACTTGAAACATACTTCCAGGCCAATTTTTAGGGTATTACAATTCTCCTCCCCTAAAAGAAAATTCATCCTCAAATTTTCTTGTGATGAAAAGGTGAGGATATTGCCCTTTCATAAATGCCTTAGGTTCCCAAGTAGCTTTTTTAGACTTATGATTTTTCCATAACACTTTGACAAGTGGGACAAACTTGTTACGAAGTTTTCTGACTTTACAATTTAGAATTTTGAACTGATTTTTTTCTTCATAGGACAAATCTGGATTGAGTTCTACTTCTTCAGGTTCAAGAACATGAGAGGGGTCTGATCGGTATTTATGAAACTTAGAATCATGGAATACATTGCGAGTCTTATCGAATTCATATCAGAGAGACCATTACTAACACATAGTCTCCTACAACATGTAGTATATTCCTTCTTTAAGATTAACATGAGACTTTTATCTATCAAGGCTTCCTTTAGTCTACTATAAATGATGCTCACTTGGTTTTCAGTTTCTCTAAGAAGTTCGAGTTCTAGGGCCTTACTTTACCACTAGTTCTGATCAACACAGAGGAGTTTTGCAGTTCTTTCCATACAATGCTTCAAAGGGAGTCATCTAGATAGATGTCTGATAACTCTTGTTGTATGCAACTTAGACAAAGATAAGGATTTGTAACACCCTCAATGTATATTCAATAATTAAATACACGTTGAAGATGTTATTAAAATATTTGACTGATTTTCTGACTTATAATTTTTTTTAAAACAAGTTTAGCAAAATATATTTTCTTCGGGTTTCATTGAATTATAAACCTCTCTAGTAACACCTAGTTTCAACCCTGAATTGATTAAATAAATATTTAAAATAGTTATTAGCTTGAAAATAAAAATCAGGGTAAAAACTATGCATGCTACTTAGACCCTTTTCTTAAAATTTTCTACCCGATTAGTACAAATTACATAATATTTACATCATATCATATTCCTATGAGTTCAAAACCATACCAATTCCTCCATGATAGTTAGATTATAGGCCCAACGAAAATAAGTGAACTAAGTTATAAGTCCATTAGTATAAAACATCTACATATTCAAAATACGAGTACATGCCCAACTAGTCTAGGATGAAAATGTACATACTATTGCTTATAATTGGTAACTTGATTCCAAAAGTGTAACTTCCCCTTTGGTACTATTAGCCCGATCAACCTACGTGTAATACGAATCACACGCTAAGTATAACTTAGTAAAGCAAACTTGTAACACTATGAACATTTATCATAAATATCATAATCTTTGTAAAAATTGTAAGTATAACAATATAAACCCAGTTCATGAATATCACAATCCCTGTAAAAATGACATACCATGTTTATGTAATGTATAGCATTTCATCACTTATCATAGTAAATGAAAAACTAACTTATTCCAGTGAATCATGCTTGCATGTACGTATGTTCAAAGTCATAATATCAATATTATATTACTAGTAATTAATATAATTGACATACTGGCCTATTTACTTGTTTAAAAGCATTTCCTGGTCTATTGCTCAAAGTACAATTTCATGTGATGCTATGGTACGTGAGTCATCATGACACCGTAGTGTCTTCGACCCCTTAGAGTCTGCATCGCCGTAGCAGCTAAGATAAGTACGTACTCGAGGATGCTCTATGCTCCTCATACCTTCAACACCGTAGTGGCTACTTTACCTTCAGCACCGTAGTGCTTTGACGCAGCTGCTAGGACTCTATGGATATCCAACTATACCAAGACTTTCACAATAGTTCTCGGGCTCAACAACATAATATTTGCATATTCCTTATTCAATCCATAATTCAATATCCAATTCACAATACTATCATCCATAATTTGATAATGGGCAGTTCATACCCAAAATCTAAAATCTAGTTTATCTCAGATAAATCATCATGCCATGTCCATGTATTCTATTTGCCAGTTAATTTTCATGCCATTTACACAATTTAATCAATACACAATTTTCATTAATATCAAGGTCGACTCATCACAAGTCGTCCTATTTATAACATGTCGCGTATGCATATAATGCACTCACCTGGGCTATGCAAAATATTGGCCTCACTAAGTTAATCCACTACTTTTTCCTTGCCCATTTTATCTTGAGTTTCCTCGTCCTGATCGGTTGCTGGAAAAATTACCCATCGAACATATATAACATACATGTTATATTTTTCTTTAAATCCAACACAACTTAACTATAAATTACTAACATAATTATTCGAATATAAAAAAATTTCAAAAAATTTCCCTTTTTCTCCTTTAGAAGATGAAAAGTCCAATTTGGTCTCTAATGACCATTTTGCAACTTTTTCAATTTATTCAAGCCCAAATAACAATTTCTCCATAATTCTAATATTTTCCACTAACTTTTACTCAAAATCCTTCAATCCACTAACTTTTGCTAAAGTGACATTTTAGTCACTAAACTTTTCCAATGTTGTTTTTCATTCAAACAACATTCTAACATACTCAAAATAATTTTTCCAACATAAAATCTTCATTTCCAAAAATTTATACCTAGAACCCAAAATTCTCCATAATTGCCGAATTGGTGTCTAAAGTTCTCAAGGATTTCATTTTGGTCCTCGTGTCATAAGTAAGCTTGTAATTTCATATACTCTTTAATTTCTTCACTAGAAATATTTTCACAATATTTTCCCTAATTTTCAAAATATTCCAAAATAGTCACTTAGAAACTAATTGAGTATATTTCCATTCTAACATCAAAATCAAGCTTATAGCAACATAATTCTTCCATATTTATCCTTAATTTCAAAACCCTAAACAAAACCTCAAATTCTAGGTTTAGGGTTTATGTCTTCGAACATGAAATTAATCAAATTGTAAATTTGATTTCTACTCCATAACACTTGATTTGCTTAAATCAAACTTCAATCTCATCACAGAACTTGAAACCCTAAATTCTCTCTCATCAATATCATAAGCAATTCTTCATGTCACCATGCAAAATTACTATCAAAAGAAAGAGCATGAAGCATAGACTAATTTTTCTCAAAGCAACATACCTTGATTCTAACTTTAAAGCCTTCAAATTTGCCTTGGAAATTTTTGTGTATTTTTTTCTCTTCCTTCCTCTTGCTTTCGAAATATGGGAGAAAAGCTGAACAAATTTTTGGTTCATCTTTTACTTATTAATGCCACATGTATCAAAAAAATGAATATTAAATTCATTTAATTCTTAAGTCCAAATAACACTCCAACTATATTCTTATTTTCTAATTTGCCATCTTGTAAAATTGGAACCAAGTCTAGTTGAGTTCCAACTAGAAACATTAAAATATTCATAAAAATAATATTTTTTAAATTTTCCACAATTTATAGAACTGTCTTTAAAATTCCAATTCGATCCAATTACCCGATAACCACTTCTACGATTTCCATTTTCCAAACTATCGAGTAAAATATGAAATTCCCATAATTCTAATCTCCATAAATAAATATTTTTGACATACAAAATATTCCACAATTTTGTAAAAATCAAAATCTTGAAATTTTGACTCGATCCAATATACTGATAATTTACCCGAAATCTTTATCGGATAAATTGCTTTTGATAATCTTTTATCTGATATCCATACGAGTAATATTAACTCCAACTGATTCCTTTTTACCAGTCTTAATTACTAACATAGGACCTTCCCTAAAGGTCACCCATCTTATGACCTGAGCACGCTTAACTTTACAGTTCGATCTAAATTCGATATCTGGTACTGCATTTTTATTCGAATCAAGTATCTGCATATCCAAATTATCCCATAATTATTTGATAAAAATGGATTTCCACATAAATCTATTACCGGAAATCTAGTTATACATATCAACTTCCTGTAGCCGGTACTACTTATCTATATAATAAAAACATTTCATTAGAAACCTATTCTTTTCTCATCGGATTTCAACCAAACTTCACAAGTACCCTATTTTGCTTGCTCTCTATCACATGGTACTTTTAATTCTCAGAAATTCCTTTCCTAGAGTCCATAATTAAAGAAATCCTAACTTTTATATTTTTTTCATTTTAGTCACTAAGTTTGCTTTTAAGCTCTTCACTTACTACTAAATGACTCTTGAACCACTTAGAAAATTTCGGGGTATTACAATTCTCCCCTTCTTAAGAAAATTCATCCTCGAATTTTAAAACGTACCTGATTTAAATAGTTTTGGGTACTGCTTCCTCATTTTGTCCTCGGTTTCCTAGGTTGCCTATTCCACTTTGTTGTTCCTCCAAAAGACTTTGACCAATGGAATTTTCTTATTCCTCAACTTTTTGACTCTAAAAGATAAAATCTCCACTGGTTCTTCTTCATATGTTAAATCAGGTTGAAACTCAATCTCTTCTGGAGTGATAACATGCGAGGGATCTGATTGATACCTTTGCAACATAGATACATGAAATACATCATGAATCTTGCTCATCTCTGGAGGTAAGGCTAGTTGATAAGCCACTAGTCCAACTCTTTTGAGAATTTCATAAGGTCCAATGAATCTCGGACTTAGTTTCACTTTTCGACCAAAACGTTAATACATTTTTCCATGGTGAGACCTTCAGAAAAACTTTATCTCCAACTTGAAATTCAATATCCCTTCCCTTTTTATCTGTATGTGCCTTTTGTCTATCTGCGGCTGCTTTGAGATTATTCTGAATAATCTTCACTTTATCTTCCATTTCTCAGGTTAAATCAACTCCACCTATTTTTGGATCATTAAGAACATTGCGATCTTGTAGATCAAACCAATTAAGAGGAGTTATGCACTTTCTTCCATAAAGTGCTTCAAACGGTGCCATTTTGATGCTTGTCTGGTAACTGTTGTTATATGCAAATTCAGCCAATGGCAAATACTTTTCCCATGATCCCGAGAACTAAATAATGCAAGCTCTCAACATATCTTCTAAGATCTGGAAAGGTTCGTTCTGACTGCTGGTCCGTCTGCAGATGGAAAGCAGTACTAAAATTTAATTTAGTACCCAAAGCTTCATGTAATGCTCCCCAAAATCTCGATGTAAACCTTGGGTCTCTATCCGATACAACCGATGCTGGAATACCATGAAGTCGTACTATTTCTCTAATATACAATTCTACATACTTATCCATTGAATAATCCACACGAACTGGAATAAAATGTACAGACTTCGATAAACGATCCATAATAACCCATATTGAATCCTTCTTGCTGGGTGTAACTGGTAGCCCTGTTACAAAATACATAGTCACTTTCTCACATTTCCACTGAGGAATGGAGATAGGTTGTAACAATCTAGAAGGTACTTGATGCTTTGCCTTAACTTGTTGACATGTCAAACATTTTGCTACAAACTCTAAGATTTCTCTTTTCATTCCCGACCACCAATAGCAGGTTCTCAAATCTTGATACATCTTATTACTCCTTGGGTGCATAGTTAATGGGCAATAATGAGCTTTTGTTAAAATCTCTCTCTTCAATTCACCATTTTCAGGAATATAACTTTTCCTTGATAGTATAAACAACCATCTGACTTGATTTCATAATCTTGTGCTTCTCCAGATTCAGCTTGTCTTCTCTTTTCAAGGCATTCTTCATCCGAAAGCTGTAAATCTTTGATCCGATTCAGGAAAGTCGGAAGTTGAAACTCTGCTGCTAATGAACCATCTTGTCCTAAAGATAGTTGTGCATTCATTGCCCTTAGAACAAAAAACGTCTTCCGACTAAGAGCATCTGCTACTACATTAGCCTTTCCAGGATGATAATCAATAACCACATCATAATCCTTCAAAAACTCAACCCATCTCCGTTGTCTCAAATTCAAATCTCTTTGTGTCATCAAATACTTCAAACTTTTGTGATTAGTGTAGATATGACATTTTTCACCATATAAATAACGTCTGCAAATTTTCAGCGCAAATATCACTGTTGCCACCTCTAGGTCATGAGTCGGGTAATTCTTTTCATGAGTTTTGAGCTGTCGCGATGCATAAGCTACAACGCTTCCCTCTTACATTAATACACAACCCAAACCATTATGGGATACATCACTATACATAATATACTCTTTTCCAGACTTTGGTTGAATTAATATTGGTGCCTCTGTTAAAACTTTCTTTAATCTTTCAAAACTCTTTTGTCACTTCTCTGTCCATACAAAAGAAACACCCTTCCTTAACAGCTGGGTAAGTGGCATAGCAATGATAGAGAAGTTTTGGACAAAACGTCTATAGTATCCAGCTAACCCCAAGAAACTTCTAACTTCTGAGACATTCTTTGGTGCTTCCCATTCAAGAATAGCTTGTATCTTCTTGGGATCCACTCTTATTCCATCAGCGGATACGACATGTCCGAGAAAAGTTACTTCGGATAGCCAGAATTCATATTTGGAAAACTTTGCATAAAGTTGTTTCTCTTTTAAAGTCTGTAATACCACTCAGAGATGTCGATCGTGATCATCTTCAGTCTTAGAGTATACCAAAATATCATCTATAAACACCACCACAAACTGGTCCAGATAGGGTTGAAACACCCTATTCATCAAATCCATAAATGCGTAGGGGCATTTGTGAGACCAAACGGCACTACTAAAAACTCATAATGTCCATAACGAGTCCTGAATGCCATCTTTGGTATATCTTATTTCTTAACTTTTAGCTGATAATAGCCTGATCAAATATCGATCTTTGAAAACATAGTATCTTCTCTAAGTTTATCAAATAGATCTTCAATCCTTGGCAACGGATATTTATTCTTTATTGTCACCTTATTCAGTTGTCGATAATCTATACACAATCATAAAGATCCATCATTTTTCTTTACGAATAGCATTGGGGCTCCCCATGGTGACACACTTGGTCGAATATAGCCTCGATCTAATAACTCCTACAATTAAGCTTTCAGCTCCCTTAATTTTGTTGTCGCCATCCTATAGGGTGCCATTGATATCGGCTCTGTTCCAGTATACACATCTATTCCAAATCGTACCTCTCTATCTAGAGGTAATCCTAGCAACTCATCCGGAAATACTTCTGGAAATTCTCGCACAGTTGGTATATCTTCAAATTTCTTATTCACAGCTTGCGTATTCACCACATTAACTAAATACGCCTCACACCCATTATTTAGCATCCTCTGAGCCATCGCTGCAGAGATTACTGAATTTAGGCAATCATTTCTTCTCCCACTACAACTACTTCAGAACCATCCGGTCCCTAAAGTACTAATTGCTTCTTTTTACATTTAACATCTGCATCGTATGCAGATAGCCAATCCATTCACAAGATAATCTCAAATTCATGGAATAGTAGCTCTATTAAATTTGCTGGAAATTCAATCCCTTGAATCACTAAGGGACATTTCCTACATATCTAGGTCACTCTAGCACTATGACCAAGCGGATTACTGGCAATCACATCACTACTAATAATCTCCATAGGAATTCTTCTTTTAGCAACTAGCTTAGGGCTAATATATGAATGTGTAGAACCAGGATCAACTAAAACAAACACAGGTTTACCAAAAAGTCAGAAATTACCTGCTATGATATACGGATCATGCTTGTCCTTATCTGTGCGTATATTATATACTCGTGTTGATGTTTAAAATTCTCGTGTTGATGCCGCCTCTGATCCAGCTTGGTTTAATGTTCTAGCTTGTCCCATTCCACCACGACCACGGCCTCTAGGTGGAGCTACTGCGGATCGTTCTGACTGGATAGGGTTCTTTGTCTGTCCTCGCAGACATTCTCTAGCAAAGTGTCCCATCTGACCACATCGTAGACATGCTCCTGTAATACTCCAACAAACCCCTCCATGCATCTTTCCACAATTCTCACATTCTGTTTTTGGAAGCTTTTGCTGATTTCTTCGAGCCAGTAGTAGGCATCTAGGATGCTTGGGCTATTTTAGGAAAAGGATTCCCGCGTGTGGATCTAGTTCCAGTCTTACTTTGTTGGCGAGAACCTCTACATCGCTTAGACTGTGTTGATACAAATGATTCTCCAGGTCTTTTAGTTGATCGAGAGGGTTGAACTCTGACTCGCTTTAAATAGGCCCTTTCCATAGCCTTTGCTCTAGTAACTGTATCTTGATAAACTGTCAGGTTCATGCCTAACAGTATTTCCTTGGGTCTCGGATGAAGCCCTCCAATAAACCATTCACAGCGAAATTTTTCAGTTGGCATTAAATCTGCTGCATATCGACTTAATCGATTAAACTCCAACTCATATTCATAAACGAAATGATTGCCTTGCTTGAGATCTAGAAACTGTTGAAGCATTTTTCTCTTAAATTGATCACCAACATATTTAACATTAAATGCTTCCTAGAAAAATGTCCAAGTTATTTGTTCAGCAGGTACCAGTTCTATTGTGTTTAACCACCATATACGAGCATGTTCCCTTAGAAGAGATACAACTCCCTCTAGCTTTTCAGCATCAGAACAACTTAACTGGTCCAGCATAACCTTGACATCATTTAACCACAAGTCTGTGACCATCGGACCACCTTCTCCAATGAACTCAGGTGCAGCCAACTTCTTAAGTTCTTTAGCAGTCGATTCCTTTACAGGTGCAGGGGCCGGAACTGGTACAGGTGCAGATGCCTGCAGCATATTAACCATCGTCTCTAACGCTTGCACTAACTCTCTGTATCCTTGAACTGGAGCTTCCTGCTATGCAGGTGTCTCAGCTGGAGCAGGAGCTGAAGGTGGAACATGTTGCACCTCATTACTACCGCTTTGGGCCTCTTCCGGGCCCTGGTGACCCGTCGCATGATGTGATCCCTCAGCATCCGACGTTATCTATTACAATATTTTTAGAATCATATTAGTAAAGAGCCACATCAAGTTATATAAGGAATACACCAATAACATATCATCCAGAGGCATGTACACTTTAAACAAATCACATTTTACTCGATTTAACCTTCAAAATCGGCTAAACCATTGCTCTGATACCAATAAAAGTAACACCCTCAATGTATATTCAATAATTAAATACACGTTGAAGATGTTATTAAAATATTTGACTGATTTTCTGACTAGTAAATTTTTTTTAGAAAAAGTTTAGCAAAATATCTTTTCTTCGAGTTTCATTGAATTATAAACATGTCTAGTAACACCTAGTTTCAACCCTGAATTGATTAAATAAATATTTAAAACTGTTATTAGCTTGAAAATAAAAATCAAGGTATGAACTATGCGTGCTACTTAGACCCTTTTCTTAATTTAAAATTTTATAATTACATAATATTTACATCATATCATATTGCTATGAGTTCAAAACCATACCAATTCCACCATGATAGTTAGATTATAGGCCCAACGAAAATAAGTGAACTAACTTATAAGTCCATTAGCATAAAACATCTGCATATTCAAAATACGAGTACATGCCCAACTAGTCTAGGATGTAAATGTACATACCGTTGCTTATAATCGGTAACTTGATTCCAAAACTGTAGCTCCTCCTTTAGTACTATTAGCCCGATCAACCTACGTGTAATATGAATCACACGCTAAGTATAACCTAGTGAGGCAAACTTGTAACACTATGAACATTTATATAAATATCATAATCTTTGTAAAAATTGTAAGTATAACAATATAAACCCAGTTCATGAATATCACAATCCCTGTAAAAATGACATACCGTGTTTATGTAAAGTATAGCATTTCATCATTTATCATAGTAAATGAGAAACTAACTTATTTCGGTGAATCATGCTTGCATGTACGTATGTTCAAAGTCATAATATCAATATTAGATTACTAGTAATTAATATAATTGACATACTGGCCTATTTACTTGTTTAAAAGCATTTCCTGGTTTATTGCCCAAAGTACAATTTCATGTGATGCTATGGTACGCGAGTCATCATGAGACCGTAGTGTCTTCGATGCCTTTGCGTCTGCATCGCCGTAGCGACTAAGATGAGTACGTACTTGAGGATGCTCTTTGCTCCTCATACCTTCAGTACCGTAGTGCCTACTTTACCTTCAGCACCGTAGTTCCTACTTTACTTTCAACACCGTAGTGCTTTGACACAGCTGCTAGGACTCTATGGATATCCAACTATACCAAGACTTTCACAGTAGTACTCATGCTTAACAACATAATATTTGCATATTCCATATTCAATCCATAATTCAATATCCAATTCACAATACTATCATCCATAAATGGATAATGGGCAGTTCATACCCAAAATCTAAAATCTGATTTATCTCAGATAAATCATCATGCCATGTCCATGTATTCTATTTGCCAGTTAATTTTCATGCAATTTACACAATTTAATCAATATACATTTTTCATTAATATCAGGGTCGACTCATCGCAAGTCGTCCTATTTATAACATGTCGTGTATGCATATAATGCAGTCACCTGGGCTATGCAAAATACTAGCCTCACTAAGTTAATCCACTACTTTTTCCTTTCCCTTTTTATCTTGAGTTTCCTTGTCCTAATCGGTTGCTGCAAAAATTACCCATCGAACATATATAATATACATGTTTGATTTTCTTTAAATCCAACACTATTAACAATAAAATACTAACATAATTATTCGAATATAAAAAAATTTCAAATTTTTTCCTTTTTCTCCTTTAGAAGCCGAAAAGTCCAATTTGGTCTCTAATGACCATTTTGCAACTTTTGCAATTTATTCAATCCCAAATCACAATTTCTCCATAATTCTAATATTTTCCACTAACTTTTACTCAATATCCTTCAATCCACTCACTTTTGCTAAAGTGATATTTTAGTCACTAAACTTTTCCAATGTTGTTTTTCATTCAAACAACATTCTAACATCCTCAAAATAATTTTTCCAACATAAAATCTTCATTTCCAAAAATTTATACCTAGAACCCCAAATTCTCCCTAATTTCCAAATTGGTGTCTAAAGTTCTCAAGGATTTCATTTTGGTCCTCATGTTATAATTAAGCTTGTAATTTCATAACCTCTTCAATTTCTTCACTAGAAATATTTTCACAATATTTCCCTAATTTTAAAAATATTCCAAAATAGTCACTTAGAAACTAATTGAGTATATTTCCATTCTAACATCAAAATCAAGCTTATAGTAACATAATTCTTCCATATTCATCCTTAATTTCAAAACCCTAAATTCTAGGGTTAGGGTTTGTCTTCAAACATGAAATTAATCAAATTCTAAGCTTGATTTCTACTCTATAACACTTGATTTGCTTAAATCAAACATTAATCTCATCATAGAACTTGAAACCCTAAATTTTCTCTCATCAATACCATAAGCAATTCTTCATATCACTATGCAAAATTACTATCAAAAGAAAGAGAATGAAGCATGGATTAATTTTTCTTAAAGCAACATACCTTGATTCTAACTTTAAAGCCTTCAAATTTGCCTTGGAAATTTTTGTGTATTTTTTCTCTTCCTTCCTCTTGCTTTCGAAATATGGGAGAAAATATGAACAAATTTTCGGTTCATCTTTTACTTATTAATGCCACATGTATCAAAAAATGAATATTAATGCCACATGTATCAAAAAATGAATATTAAATTTATTTAATTCTTAAGTCCAAATAACCCTCCAACTATATTCTTATTTTCTAATTTGCCATCTTGTAAAATTGGATCCAAGTATAGTTGAATTCCATCTAGAAACATTAAAATGTTCATAAAAATAATATTTTTTAAAATTTCCACAATTTATAGAACTGTCTTTAAAATTCCAATTCGATCCGATTACCTGATAACCACTTCTACGATTTCCATTTTCCAAACTATCGGGTAAAATCTGAAATTCCCATAATTCTAATCTCCATAAATAAATATTTTTGACATAAAAAATATTCCATAATTTTGTAAAAATCAAAATCTTGAAATTTTGACTCGATCCAATATACTGATAATTTACCTGAAATCTTTATCGGATAAATTTCTTTTGATAATCTTTTAACTTATATCTATACGAGTAATATTAACTTGAATTGATTCCTTTTTATCAGTCTCAATTACTGACATGAGAACTTCCCAAAAGGTCACCCATCTTATGGCCTGAGCACGCTTAACTTTACAGTTCGATCTAAATTCGATATCTGGTACTCATTTTTATTCGAATCAAGTATCTGCATATCCAAATTATCCCCTAATTATTTTATAAAAATGGATTTCCACATAAATCCATTACCTATTCTTTTCTCATCAGATTTCATCCAAACTTCACAAGTACCCTATTTTGCTTGCTCTCTATCACATGGTACTCTTAATTCTCAGAAATTCCTTTCCTAGAGTCCATAATTAAAGAAATCCTAACTTTTATATTTTTTTAATTTTAGTCACTAAGTTCGCTTTTAAGCTTTTAACTTAGTACTAAATGACTCTTGAACCACTTAGAAAATTTCAGGGTATTACAGGATTTCTCCCAATTCTTTCTGAAATCAATTACAAATGCACAAAACATATATTCTAGAATCTGGGTTACCCTCTCGGATTGGTCATTAGTCTGAGGATGAAAAGTTGTATTGAGATTGATCTTGGTCCCTAAGCTTTTTGTAAGGAACTCTAGAATCTCGAGGGGAACCAAGTATCTCAATACTAGATTATGGGTGTGGAAACACCACTCATACATATAACTTCTTGAATATACAATTCGGCTAACTTTTCCCAACTTAAGTTCATTCGAATAGGTATGAAATGTACTGACTTGGAGAATCTATTGATTATCACTTAATCTGCATCATTCTCTCTGGATACAAAGGTAGATCACTCACAAGGTCCACAGCTATACGATCCCATTTGCACTGGTGAAGTTAGATAGGTTGTAAAAGTCCCATAGGAACCCCAATGCTCAACTGTAATCTTCTAACTATACAAACGTTGTAATAGCAGGCTTCATTCTTGGCCACCAATATAACTTCTTCACAACCTTATATATCTTGACAGATCCAAGATAGATCGAAAAGGGACTACTCAAAGTTTCCTAAAGAATTTCCCTTTCAAGGGTTTCTTTATTTGATACACAACCTCTATTTCAAAAATTGAGTAAGCCATTAGAATTCGAAAAGAAGTCTGATTTAGGTTTGTCTTTTATCATAAGCAAAATACTCTAAAGTTCACGATCTAATTGTTGAAAAGTATTGATTTTCAAAATCAAGTCAGATTGAACTCAAAGTTCGACTAAAAGCTGTCGATTCTTTTGTAACTTAGAATGAGTACGAACAAGAATTTACTTCATCTGATGTAATCTTCGTTTTTAGTTTTTCGGCCAAACAAAAAGGCACATCCTTTTCCTTAACTTCCATCTGGTAATATTCTGATTGAATGTCTATCTTAGAAAACGCCGTAGCATCCTTAAGCTGATCGGATAAGTCTTTGATTTTAAACTTAACTTTCCAAAGGGTTGGTGACAACAAGGTTACAATTTGATGATTTAGTAGGAGCAATTAAATTTCTCAATAAAGGTATAACATATATAAGAAAAAGGAGATGAACCAGAATCAAATAAGGCATATACAGGATTTGAGTACGATTCAATTATACTCGTGAAGGTGTAAGCTTTGATATTAAGCTAACTTGTCTATCGGAGTTCTTGATTACACAACCAAAGGAAGAACAGGAGAAGTAGGAAGGTTTTGCTTTAGAGAAGCAACAAATTGATTGATTATTTCCTTTATACTAAGAAAACATTTACATTGCACAAGATAGGTTGGAGGAGTTTCTTAATGTTGTTTAGTAACATTCTAAGGATTTTGTCTCTCCAGATTCATCGTCACACTGCTTCCTTCATTGGAAGAACCAGTCAGACTCTCATTGACCCGGCTAAGATGCATTTCTAACATTAATTTAAACTAATAACATATAAAAGAGCTCGTATCAGACACAGATCACAAGTATTTGTCAAATTCAACTCCTAGCTGGCACATGCAACAAATGATTATGCAACGAGACTCGGTTTAGTCCTAGAATCGACTAAACTCCAGCTCTAATACCAATAAATGTAAAACCTCTCAACCAGTTCAGAAGCTAAATCGAATTAAAAAGAATTACAAGAAAATAAAGACAAATAACCATCAAACAATGACGAAGTCACAAGCAAAAACAAAAGAGTTTTAAGAATATCCTTTACAATTGCAAGACTAAATTTTTCATTTTGAATTCTGAAATGATCTTAACATAACTTTTAAACTTCTAATAGATCAATAGCATGCTTATCTAAGTAAGATTTAGTACCAACCATTTGATTGTGGATCTCATTACTGGCCTTAGCTTCATTTCTACTTCCATTTGTTATAACCTATTTAATCCTACCCATAGTAGTACTTTAAAACATTGAAGAACCATAGTCCACATTCTTATGTCTAATTTGAATGATATACGATAATTAGACATCTTCCACCCCATTGAATTACAAATAGCTTACTTAGGCATTAATTAGACTTATCAAGACAAATGTTATTCATAACACCAACAAATTAAATCAAATTCTCTGTCTAAGACGAATTAAGCTCGTATAAACATTGTAAGAGATTCCCAATATAATCATTAAACCAAGTTACTCAACCTAGTGATACTTGAATTGAACATAACAAGAATTATTATATACCTATGCATATATCTATCAATTCAAAATCATGACCATCACAAGAAGCACACACACTAGTCAAGTTTGAAACACATCTCTGTGATTCGGTGATCACTCAAATTACTCAAACACATCGATTTACTATTAGCACACCTAAGCATAAATCTGACTAACAAATCATGATATAATCCAACACAACCAAAATTATAATTAATTCATTGCTTCAATCTTAATATCATTGTAAGTTATCCAAGAAGTGTTAGAGCTTGAGGGGGAATGTAAGTTGACGAGAAGTGTTAGAGTTTAATTTAATGTATAATTAGAGTTTATTTCTAAGTCAGTAGTTTAGATTTATTAGAAGTCTTATTTAAATTATGGATAAATATTATTTAAATTATAGATAAAAGTATAAATTTAGTTATATTAAAACTCTGTAATTGCCTATTCAAAGGCTCACCTTATACACATTTGATTAAGAAAAATAAGAGAAAATACAGAGAAACACATTATTATCAGTTAAAAATGCTATTTTTGTTCTATTGTTCTATCGTTAAATTCTAACTTTTATATTTTATTGTTCATTGTTCACCGGCGTTCATCTTCTTCGGCCACTATGGCCCCTTTCTCACAATCATCGTATCAACAATATAAGTGATCCGTAATATAACAATTCAACCAATGCATAAAGGTCTCTTAACAATTACATATAGTCTAATCAAACATCAATCATTCTAATATTATTCAAACTAAGCATATATAAACTTTCATATTCATATGCATAACAAGTAAGCATTCAAAGATCGTAACCCTCACATTTTAAGCATAATCCATTAGTTAATTTCAAAGTACAAAGGCAAGATTCACAAGTTAGAGATGAACCTTATATGAGCATATATATAACAAGATTACCACAAACAAGTTTATAGAAATTCATAACATGATTAATTCTATCAAGTATAAAGGGTCCTTTAACTATTACTCAGCATATACTCAATTATAGACCAAGATAACCATAACAACTCTATTCGAACAAAGCATGTACCTAACCTTCACACACTTATAATTCAAACATTCAAGACCATAATACCTTTCAAAGCAAACATAGAAACCAATTTTCAATCACAATGGCATTCATCATAAAATAGAGAGGCCTTATACAACTTTTACAATACTTAAGAGCATTGCTTTAAAAAAATTAATAGAGACTTACCAAATGCAATACATAATCAAACATGTTGCACTTGTGATCTTGACCGAGCTTTCTAGAACAACTGCTATTACCTCACCCTAAAACATAATCGAAGTTAACATATTAAGTATACACTTAGTGAGGTAGTACGAAAATAACTAAAAGCATGTATAATAGGCAACTTAGAATTTTATTAGGTTATCCTTTCGAAAAGCTCAATCAAAGACAAAATAATGCTCAAAGTCTAGAATTAATCATTTGTAAGCTTTAACTGCCACATTCAAAACATAGCATCATTTCCTTCTTCTAAAGAAGTCTAGATTCCACATAGTATTGTTTTACTTGTCATACAAGCATCAAATAGTTTTGCTAACTTATTATTATTTGCTCGATAGAAAACTACTTCTAAAACTTTACTCTAAAATGTAGATGAAAGATTAATGTAAGCTTGTGCATAAAGAGGTAACAAAATCATATAGCATAGATTATATTGGCCCAAGAATTGAATTTAACCAAACTATACTTTCATTTAAGTTTAAGCTAAGTTTATTAAGAATTCTGACGATTACAACTTTAGCTATAGACATGTAATCAGTTCAACCAATATATATATATATATAAGCATCACTCATTCATGTATATGTAATTTCTCTTCCTTATAACACGGTCATAACATATTAACATATTCAATAACGAATCGAAAGGACTTAGCTTAATCTTACTTGTCATATACGAATTCCTTTAATCGTAGCAATTTGAATAATAATTCAGTTATATATAATTTCTTTATAACCTTGGTAATGAAGTAGCCTAGGTACACGAATCCCCAACCAACTGTCGCCAAAATAAGGTACTCAAAGTACCGGTCAATCCCTCCTACTGTCATCAAATGACCAAACCACATCCCTCTTACTGTCGCCTCATAAGGACCGTAGTCCACCCCAACAAGAGCTCTATGGACTCTATGGCATGCCAACTATACCTATGACTGACTCGAAACCAAGGTTTTTCAATTATATCATATCTTATCAGAATCAGAGTTTAGCTTAGCTCCTTATTCAAAGGATCGAATGAACATGACTTATTGTGTAACTTATCAAGCATATTTAAACATATATATATATATATATATCCCAATATGAGCATAGCTCCATGGTCATTTAATCAACAAAGCATATCTTGATATTTATTTTATTAGGCGCATATATATATATACATATAAATTCCTCAATTCAAACATATATCTTAAACAAGTATTCGCATAGCGTAGAGTGCTTGACAAGTAGTTACTTACCTCAAATTCAAGTTTAATTTTCTTTAAGAAAAGCTTAGCATATAATAATAAGGACAATGCAATGAAACAATTAAACATGCTCGGGAAGGTTTCAAACCTATCCTGAGACTTTAAACTACACACTCAATTTAATCCAAGCTAAGTATGCTCCCGAATCACAATTCCCTTTTGCTTTTCTACAGTTACCAGCCTTGGACCTTGTCTCCTCAACTAATCTATGGTCTAATACATTGACAAGTACAAACACATATTAAGATTCATTCTATTGTAATGTAAACAAGGTCTTTAAAAAATCAATATAAATAGTTTAATCACACTTATAACCTTCTTACTTCCTTGAATCAAAGTCTTAATATTATGATCATACATTCTTATACACTAAGACAACCCCAATGTCATTATTCACCTTACAATACAAAATTCCTTGTAAGAAAATCTAATCTAGATGCAAAACAACCCCTCTATATTTAAAACGGCCCCCAATATTTTGGTTTACAAAATAGTCCCCTATAGATGCAAAAACAGCCCCTTATTAATGTAAAAATTGTCATTAAGTTTCAATTTTACAAAGCAGTCCACATGCAATAGTATCAAACTTGTTTGATCTTATATCCTTAGATTCAATTATTAACAACCTAAAGACTCTGAATTCAAGATTGTTACCACAATTGATACTTATAAATTAGTATTTTAGGGTTGTCCCAAACCATTCAAAATAGAGTAACATATGGGAATTAAATTGTTTCGGTTTTGCACTAAATTATATGCCATGACCCCAACTCATATTCAAGCATGCTTTATACACTTAACAGTGCATCGTTCAAACACTCAAGCACTAAAAGACACATTTTCAATCAATGTAATCATCCTAACTATGTTGCAATATCACAATGCATGATAATTTCATCACATGTATCATTCGAATGAAACCAAAATTTCACTATGAACACATATTCAAAACTCACAAGAGATAGTATAACATTATAGCAGGTTACACGCATGGTTTAAACTCAATGCATGAATTATTCAAGTGGTCTAAGGAGGGTTCATATCATGAATTTGATTTCCTAATAAATCCAGTAACATATAGCACATGAAAATAAATAATCAATTCTCAAATTAAACCTTAGTTAGGGAGAAAGGAAGAACATTATCACCTTTTTCCTAAAGCAATTCGACTAGTAGGTCAAGGAATTTGAATCCACAAACTTCAACCTCAAGTTTCCGTGACAAAAATTCCCTTCTTTCACTCTATGGTGATTCAGATAAAACAAAGGGAGAAGATGACACCCCCTTCTTTTTTCCTCCTTTGGCCAAGACTCATCTACCTATCCCTTTCTTGTGATAGAAAAATGTACAAGTCCTTGCACAAATCAATTCTTAACATGCAATCTTCTAATTTAGCATGTTAATCGGTTTAGTCCTTAGAATATTGGCTATCTCTTCTTTTGTTTATTTCAATTTGGTCCTTATTCACTTAATAGATTTATCAAAGAGCATTTTAATACAATTGGATATCATTCGAACTTGAAACATACTTCTAGGCCAATTTTTAGGGTATTACATGCAAAGCTTAAAGAGTACTCACATGTATAAATCACATTATACAAAGCAATCCATCAACATGATACATCAATTCATTATATTGGCTTACAAGTGATCCTTTCCAAATCTCATTACTTTCGTCAAACCACATCGGATACACGGATCTCCTAAGTTATATCCCAATCACTTAATAGCTCAATGGCATAGAGTAAATGCAACACATGCATCACCTCTACACTACCAAGGCTCATCCTCCAATTTGGAGTAAACACTTCCAATGCATCAATTTTACGGTCGTAGCTAGAGTAAACGCCATTGAAGTATTACCTCAACAATATTGGGGTTCACATGGTCGGAGTAAATACTTTCAACAATCGCCTTTACAGACTCCCCTGGAGTAAATGCCGTTGAAATACTACCTCTACGAACCACGAGCGACTTATTATAGTGCACTTTAAATCCTATGGCCGGCCAACTATATCCAAAAACATTTCCATAACCTTTTCATACGATCACTTGCCAATATAATTCATTTCATTATCATTAACTCATTATTTTCATATGCATCAATCAAAACCATTTATCCAATGCATTCAACCAAGCATTACCAATGTTCAAAAACATTATCAAAACAAGCATTGCTTCCAAATGCATCAACATCATTATATAACCATTTTCCAGCATTAAACCATGCTCCAAATCATGCATATAACAATGAGTAATCAAATCATTAAAACAAGTGAAACAAAACCATTTGCCAAACCAAGAACGAGAGAGAAAAATCAACCTTTATGTAGACTCTCTGAGTGAATGCTGACAAAAGCGGCAGAAAATGTGTCTTGGAAAATATAAGAATATGACAAAATGAGTCTTTTGCGTGCAAGTATACACGGTCTGCAAATAATACAGCTGGTAAGCTGAGTATTGATCCCACGGAGATTGACTTGGAATTCAATTGCCTTGATTGTTACTTGCCTTAAAAAAGTTGATTTGATTTGAAATTGGTTTTGGAAAATAATTAAAAAGTAAAGAAATGAATGTATAGTAAATACGTTGGCAAGGAAGGTGTTTTAATGAATGATGAGCGTTGGCAGGGAATGCCTGGTTTTCACGATGTTCATGCCATGCCAGCCTTTAACAACAACATGTTTTGGCATTGTTTGCCGAGCAGATTCACAATTGGAAAAGCTTCTCTCGATGGTCATTACCCTAAATTGATCATGTAAAAACCCCTATATCTCTATAGTGATTGTTTTAAATAAACCAATTTGATTAAGCTCCGATCTATATTCTTAAGGGGTAGATTTCACTCCCGAAGTAAGTTCATCTACTTGAACGACTTCTCTCGAAGCTTCTCTCCTTAGTATTCAACAACTTATTCGTTGCCACCCCATCTGTTAAGATATTGAGGCACAATAGGCCAACAGTGTTAGCTCTTGCTTGGCAGAGTATTTAGGAAACATTAAAGTATGCCGAATAGATAAAACTGTGTCAAGGCAGATTTATTATTAAAAAATAAAGCATGAAAATAACATAAAACCCAAACATCCCCCACCAACTATTAAATTAATTCATGGTGAGGGATTTAACCAACAATCATAAACGTTTTCGAGATACATCATCCTTAAAAACAAAATGAAATAACTTGAAAGAGAAAAATGGGGTAGAAGGGGTCTCTGAATGCAGCCCTTCAAGATCTAAGCTTCTCGGCCAAGTTGGTCGAACCACCCTTCCATGGTGCAGCCAGTTGTCAATCGTCACACACCAACTCCTCACGATCCAATCTTCTCTCCCCAAATGCTAGCTTGGTTGGTGTTTAAATAGGCATGCGAGGAAGGGATAGGACTAGCTCTTCAAATTTTGAATTTCAACTGCCCAAGGGATAAGGGATTATCTTCTTATCCAAATTTGAATGAGAGCTGATCATGCTAAGGCTGACGTCGTCCTTTTGATGCTGCCCTGGCATCCAAGCTTGGCATGAATCTGCCAACAAGTCTTGGCACCATCTTATCCGCTATTTTTTGGAGATTGATCCAATCACTATCTTTTCAGAGCCTGGTCATTTCCTATTTTTTCGGGGTCCAATAGCTTCTTGGCGTGGCATCAAGTTCACTTCTCTGCCAACCGGTGCTTGGCATTGTCTGGTTTATCTGTGCCAACAGTACTCGGTATTCTCTCTGGCGCTCCTTCCTGTGTTGCTTTTCTGGGCCAAATCCTATGTCAAACCTGCAAAATTACCAACAAAACAACCCTTCACACTGGCATAGACAAAACTCTAAACTCCTTATGCAAATGCATGATTCTAACATCCTAATGCAACTAAATGTACCTAAAAACAAGCAAAAGCATTGCAATATTGGCATTAAAAATAGTACTTTTGGAGAGGTAATACCCCCCAAACCTAACTCATTACTTGTCCTCAAGTAATGCAATCAAAATAAAAACAAAAACTGTGAAAAAGTTACCTCAACAAAATTTTGGTTGAACGCCAACACGTGCTGGCAAGCAGAATTTGGCTCTATTTCTGTCCTCAGTATCTCAATGCAATAATGCAAGCAGATAGTAATTCAAGTGCAGCAATATAACTCTAGTCAAAGTTCATGAAGTGTGCATGAGTGTAGGCAATATGCATCCAGTTTCCTTTCACTCCCTTAGACAAATTTTACTATCTAAACTCAGATATATTTTTCATCATTTTTTTCTTTCTTTGCGAAGGGTTTCTTGCTGGCATTCATTTAAGCTTGCTTCGTGACACTATTTAGCGTGAGAGATAAAAGGAAGCATACCACGACTCCCCACCTTAATCTAGACATCACTAGGCTTTCTCTTCAACTCATGCCCTAAAGTTTTGGACTTGAAAACTAAGAGGGAGCAAACCACGAAGCCCTAAGTAGCTTATTATCCCTAAGGTAGAGGAGAGTTCTATTTTTTTTCTTGCCTTGGCAGAACATTGATGTCTTATTTACTTCTTTTTACCCTGGCATCATCATTTTTTTCATATCTGAGCATAGTTTCAAAAAGTCTAAGTTTGCTAAGGGACTAGATACATACTACGTGTTAAGTGAAAGTTCAATTCCCCAAACTAGAGATCAATTGCCAAGCTAACCTCGCATACTACTATGCTGGCATGGCATGACAACTAAAGATTAGACTTTCCTCATTGGACAGATACCTAGATCAAATTAAACTTGCCTAACAAATGTTAACATTTTTTTAGAATTGAACCGAGGCAAAATTTTCTTTTTCCTTTTTTAGTGGTTCGGTATGCATCTATCCTAAATGACCTAAATGGCATGACAATAGAAAATTAAACATGAAATGCATGGCATAAATCTGAAGAAATGCACACCCCCAAACCCAAGATGTGCATTCTCCTCAATGCATGAAAAACACATATATACAAGAAAAACAGAATAAAATAAAATGCATGATCATGTAAATGCAATGAAATGCAAAGGAGTTTAGGAAGAAGAGGACTCCCCTTCGAAGACTATTTGTCGTGCGGCATGGGTCTTCCTTCTCACATACAGCCCACGATCAGGGGCCATGTGCTTCTTTATTTTTAGGCTCAGTTTTGAGGAGGCAGTGGAGGCTCCAACTTCTTCTTTTTCCTTGGCAGGCTCTGATGCGGCAAGTGCATCGGTGGCATCAGATGGCGTATGGACAGTAGGTGTTACTGGCGACTTGGCTTTGGCAGACTTGGCTTTGGTTTCCTTCTATTCAAATGAAGAATTAGAACTAGCAGACTCGACTTCAACTAGGGACAAGGGGACTGTGGCATAAGACGGCGTATGAACTGGACTAGCTGCCATGGCATTATCGCTGGTAGAAAGCTTGGCAGGGAAGTCTGGAAATTCTGGTACAAAATTAGTTGATAATTTTGTAAGAGCGTTCTTGATCACCGCATCCTTGGCCTAGATGTAGTGTCTCATCTTGACATTGAGCTCCTCGGCCTTTTCCAGTTTTTGTAGAATAATCTCATGGATTTGGTGAATTTGGGATAGCATTGCCAGTGAACTGTCTGGCACAGTTTCTGGCATGGTTGTTGGCGCGGCCCTTGACTCCTTGGGCTTTGGCGTGGGTTCCCTTTCCTTTCCCTTGCCCTTGTCTTTGAGCTCGATAGCAACTAAATTCCTCCATATAGCTGCAATAATCGTTGTTCATTTGATCGTTTGCCCCTTATCCGTATCCAGCCCTGGCACATCATGGAACATACGAACGTTAGAAATCAACAAAGGGAAAAACAAGCTGTCAGTACCTTTCGCTACGCACTTGTAGGTTTCCTCAATAATAAGCTTGCCAACATTGATCTTGCACCCCATAACAATCGAGTGCAACAAAATCATCCTCTCTTCCGACACAGTCTCGTTATGGGATGTGGACATCAAATTAGCCTTGAGGAAGTGATTCCATCCCCTCCATTGGGGTTTCAATGCCAGCCTCTTCACCGTACGGTGCCCCTTGGATGACACTGTCCATGCCGTGCCAGGTTCACAGAAATCTGCCAGTAGCCTCTTTCTCTTGGCAGCGTTCATTGAATCCGCATACTCGAACTACTCATCCTCTACACCATCTAACCAAAACATATTATTGATATACCCTTCATCGAAACGAACACATTTACCACTAATCATCAAGAATGGTGAATCCTTGGTCACAAGGTGCGCATAGAATTCTTGGATGATTGTGGCATAGACCTCCCCCTTTGCTGGCAGAACTGAGTCCATTTGTGCAAGTTAATCACAGACATGACTTTCGAATGGAAGCCATTGTTCGTCTCTGTTTGGAGGTTGAAGTGCTTCTCATAGAAAAAGCTCCTCGAGGCAAAGTTGGATTCAAACTTTTTCTCTATCTCCTCGTTGAAGAATCGCTTGAAGCGAGTAGAAGATGAAGCCATTAAAATTTGTTGAAGGAACTTGAAACGATGCTGAAAGATGAAGACAAAGAACGATTTGGGTTTGTTCTTGTTTACCGAAAAGGAAGTATAAAGTGCGAGAGTTGTTTGGGTTTCTTTTAACCGGCTAGGTGAGAAAGTGAAAGGTTTTGGGTTGGTTGAGTGTTTTAATGGGAGTAGTAATTAGGGATAATGATAGGGAATAAAAATAATTAATTTAAAATGGATGGAGTGATAGGGTTGAAGTGATAAGGTGATAGGTGATAAGATAGGGTAAGGATTGGAGTGATAAGGTAATTGATTTGAAATTTTAAATTTCAACCAATATTTGGGCGGCTAGGGCTTAAAGTTAATAAAAACCACTCTCTCATTTTACTGGGCCTATAAAACTAGGGTTTTTTTTTCTCTTTCTTCTATCTTTTGTACTGTTGTATGCCAAGCTACTCTAGCACTGCGTCTGGCAGATTTTTCTATTGAAGCGTTAGCTCCTGCCAACAACCCTGGCAGTGTTCCTGGCACAATTCCTGACATAATGAATATGTACAACTCAAAGGAAACCTTTCAACATAGTAAAGGAATAAAAACATGAAACTTAAAAAAACAATTAAAAGACTAAAAACCTAAAAACAAAGAAAAACACTAACCTATTATTTACAAAAGTTCAAAGCTGAATGTTAACTCTGCCAAGAGGATCACCTCTTTGGAATTGTTCTGATCATCTTCCATGTAGTGCTTCAAGCGTTGGCCATTCACCTTAAATATTTTGCCCATCTTCAAATTCTTGATGTCCACAGCTCCATGAGCATAGGGCTTCACAACTTCATAAGGGCCCGTCCATCTTGATCTGAGTTTCCCTGGAAACAAATTAAGCCGTGAGTTGAATAACAAAACATGTTGGCCTACCTCAAACTGTCTTGGCATTATCCTACTGTCTTGCCAACGTTTTGCTTTTTCCTTGTAAATCCTGGCGTTCTCATAGGCTTGTATTCTGAATTCCTCCAACTCATTTAGGTCTAGTAACCTTTTTTCTCCAGTAGCTCTCCATGCCATGCCAAGTGTTCTGATGGCCCAGTAGGCTTTATGCTCAAGCTCCACTACAGATGGCATGGTTTTTCGAAAACAAGTCTAAACGGTGAAGTACTCAAAAGAGTTTTAAACGCCATCCTATAAGCCCACAAGGACTCATCTAGTCTCAAGGACCAGTCTTTCCTTGATGGATTAACAGTCTTTTCTAAGATTTTTTTGATCTCCTTATTTGAAATCTCAGCTTATCTGTTTGTTTGTGGATGATATGCTGTCGCAGTTCTCTGTTGTATACCATACCTGCACAAGGCCTTAGAAATTAGATTACATTTAAAATGAGTGCCCTCATCATGAATAATCACTCTAGGGGCGCCGAATCTAGTGAAGATATGCTTATGTAAGAACTTGGCAACGGCCTTGGCATCGTTCGTTGGCAGAGCAACAGCTTCTACCCACTTAGATACGTAGTCAATAGCCACAAAAATGTATACATTACCGAATGAGGGTGGAAAAGTACCCATAAAGTCTATCCCCCATACATCAAATATATCCACAGGCATAATGTTTTGAAGTGGTAGTTGGTGTCTGCCAGAGATGTTTCCTGTCTGTTGGCATCGATCACATGCCTTGGCATACTCGTGGGCATCCTTATATAGTGTGGGCCAAAAGAATCCTAACTCCAGTACCTTGGCATCAGTCTTTACCCCAGCAAAGTGACCTCCATATGGTGCGGCATGACATATATGCAATATGTTATGATGCTCATCCTCGGGCACACACCGGCGGATCACTTGGTCGGCACACTGTTTGAACAATATTGGCTCGTCCCGATAGTATTGCCTAACTTTCCGCAAGTTTGGTGGCAGAATGTTACTTACCAAGTAGTTGACAATATTGGCATACGATGGCATGGCATTAACTGCAAGCAAATACTCGTCAGGAAATTCATCTCTTATAAAATTGGTCTTACCATCTTCAAGATGATGCTCCAAACATGAGAGATGGTCAGCTACTAAGTTTTCACTGCCCTTTTTGTCTTGGATCTCAAGGTCGAATTCTTGAAGAATGAGTATCCATCGGGTTAGTCTTAGCTTGGCATCCTTCTTTTCCAAGAGATACTTCAATGCCGAATGGTCTGTAAAAACCACAACTCTGTTACCAATTAAATAAGATCTAAATTTGTCAAAAGCAAATACAACCGCAAGAAATTCTTTCTCGGTCGTAGAGTAATTCAGTTGTGCTTCGTTCAATGTTCGGCTGGCATTGTAGATGGCATGGAAAACCTTGCCATGCCTTTGTCCCAAGATTGCTCCAACGGCATAGTCATTGGCATCACACATGAGCTCGAAGGGCTCATTCCAATCCGATGCCACAACTATAGGGGCATTGATCAACTTTTCTTTAAGCTCCTGAAATGCTCTCAAACAAGAATCGTTAAACGCAAAAGTAGCGTTGTTTTCTAACAACAAGCATAAAGGTTTAGCAATTTTTGAAAAGTCTTTAATAAAACACCGATAAAAACCGGCATGTCCTAAAAAGCTCCTTATTCCTTTGACACTTGTTGGAGGCGGTAGCTGCTTAATTACCTCAACTTTTGCTTGATCCACTTCTAACCCTTTCTCAGTTACCTTGTGCCCAAGAACATTGCCCTCCTTCACCATGAAGTGGCATTTTTCACAGTTTAACACTAGGTTTGTCTCTATGCATCTCTTCAAGACTTGCTCCAAACTCTGAAGACATTCCTCAAATGTTTTTCCAAACACTGAGAAATCATCCATGAATACTTCCATATTTTGCTCGATCATATCGAAAAAAATGGACATCATGCAACGTTGAAACGTTGTCGGTGCATTACATAGGCCGAATGGCATCCTCCTAAATGAAAACGTCCCATATGGGCATGTGAATGTAGTCTTCTCTTGATCATCAAGTGAGATGGCAATTTGATTATAACCTGAATAACCATCTAAAAATAATAGAAAGCTTTACCTGCCAACCTGTCTAGCATCTGATCAATGAATGGCAATGGGAAGTGGTCCTTCCTCGTGGCATTGTTCAGCCTCCTATAGTCCATGCACACTCTCCACCCTATGATAATTCTGAAGGGGATCAACTTAGCTTCACTATTTTGTGCCACGGTCATGCCACCCTTCTTTGGTACGCATTGCACCGAGCTAACCCAAGAGCTATCGAAAATGGGATAATAATCCTAGCATCAAGCCATTTTATGATCTCTTTTTTCACTACCTCTTTCATCCTTGGGTTTAGCCTTTTTTGGCCTTCAATGGTCTTGCCACGGTACTCCTCCAAGATAATCTTATGCATGTCGATGGTTGGAATAATACCTCTTATGTCTACCAAAGTCCACCCTAATACCTGCTTATAGTCACGTAATATTGCCAACAATCTTGCCTCCTGATCATTAGTGAGACCAGTGGAAATGATCACTGGCAGAGTTGAGTGTTCGCCTAAATAAGCATACTTCAAGTGATCTGGCAGTGGTTTCAGTTCCAACACTGGCGGCTCCTTAAATGATGGTTTAGGTGCATTGATTTCTCTGCCGGCCAACTGTAATGGCTCAAAATAACTTGCCTCTTCAGCCTCCAAGACTAGTTATTCTGGTTCCTCAAACAGATCAGCTATGCCATCTAAATTGTTGGCATCCAATTTTGTATCCCAGCATAACTGTGTCGTGTCCAAAGTGTAAATGGACTCCATCATCTCCTCAGCTTGGCACTCATCAGGTTCATCTGCACTCCATCATTCGCATTGATAGTTTCCCTTTATGAACATCAATCAAAGCCCTACCCGTGGCAAGAAAAGGTCTCCCCAAAATAATAGGGACATTAATATCAGCCTCATAATCCAAAATGATAAAATCAGTTGGAAAAATAAATTTGTCTACCTTTACCAACACATCCTCAATCTTACCCTTGGGATATGCATAGGATCGGTATTCCAGCTGAAGTGTCATTGTGGTATGTCTTGCTTCTATGCCAAGCTTTCGGAAAACTGACATTGGCATCAAGTTGATGCTGGCTCCTAGGTCACACAGTGCCTTGCCCATGAATTTGTTGCCAACGGTGCAAGGAATAGTGAAGCTTCTCGGATCTTTCAGCTTTGGTGGAAACCGGTTTAAGATCATGGCATTGCATCCTTCGGTCAGAGCTACCGTTTCAAAGTCTCCCAACTTTCTCTTTTTGGACAGAATGTCCTTCATAAATTTGACATAGTTGGGTATTTGTTCAAGGGCTTTTACCAATGGAATGTTGATCTGCAATTGCTTAAGAACCTCCAAGAAGCGCTTGAACTGTTGATCTTGCTTATGCTTTTGGAGTCTTGCTGGAAATGGTGGTGGCGGATAGATACGTGACTGCTCTGCTGACTTCGCCAACGCAGTGCTGGCATTAGTGTGCTGTCTGGCATTGGTGCTGGCATCAGTGTGCTGTCTGCATTGGTTCTGGCATCATTTGTAATACCCCAAAATTTACTAAGTTGTTTAAGGGTCATTTAGTACTAAGATAATAGCTTAAAAGCTAACTTAATGACTAAAATGACGGAAATGCAAAAGTTATGATTTCTTTAATTATGGGTTTTGGAAAGGAAATTTCAAAGGTTTAAAGGTCTCATGTGATAGATAGTGAATTGAATAAGGTATTCTTAAAGTTTGGTTGAATTCCAAGGAAAATTGGAATGGGAATTGAAGTTTAAAAAGTTAGCGACTAAAATGTAAATTTTGAAAATTTTATGGCTAAAGTATAAACTTTGGAAAAGTTTGGGGACTAAAGTTGTAATTTCCTAAAAGTTAAGGTTTTCTATTTCATAAATAAATTGATCACCTAAGGGTGTGAATCGAATGTGGAAGTATTGGTTCAATCTAATACTTTGATTATTGGGATAATTGTAGTTAAAGTTTAAGTGGAATTCGAATACCCGGATCGAACTAGAAAATTTTGAAATTTGTACAATATTATAGGGAAAGGTTATAAAAGTCATTTCCAGGTGTTGGAAATATTTTTAGTTTGATTCAAGATGAATCCTACAGTTTATTTTTGAGTAAAGGATTATTTATCGGTATATTGGATTGAATGGAAATTTTGGAGATTGATCCAAAAGCTATGGAAAAGTCATAAAATGTTATTTTAAGAATATTTTATTATGGTTGGTTGAATTCTAACTAGATTTAGTTAGATTGTAATGGAATGGCAATTTGGAAACAAACTAGTAAACAAAGACTAGTTGGATGGCAAATTGGTCATTTGGCCCTAATGGCAAATTTGAAATATTTAAAAAGTTATAAGGGCAATTTTGGAAAGAGGAAATGGAAGATTAAATCTTGACCCTTGATTGATGATAAAATTAATCTCAACCATTGGATAAAAAGGGAAATATTGTAATTCCACTATTAAATGAATTTAATATTCATTTAATAGATATATGTGTAAAATAATGGTAAAAAGATGAATGAAATGTTCATCTTTTCCAGCAATAAACGTGAGGGCTATGGAAAGAAAGAAAATATTTTCCAAGCTCGACTCCAACCCCGAAACTCAGTTTTCAAGTAATCTCTTCAACTACAAAGTTGTTCTACTCTTCAAGCTCTATCTTTTGATATCAATAATTCATGGAATCCATGCTTGATTGATGAGAATTTACATGAGAAAGAAATTAGGGTTTATGGATCAAATTGGGGCTTTTGAGATTTTATGATTGAATTCTGTAGCGATGTCCGTTTCGCTAAAAAAACGCCGAGTTTTCGAAGTGTTTGTGGTTTTCCGGGTATTAAAATATTTATTCCGCGGGGTTTTAAAAATACCGTATTTTATTTAAAGAAAGGGAGTCGCCACCGGCCACTTAGGTAGGCCGGACACCATAAAAAAAACCCAGAGATTTTGAAAACTTTGGGTTCGGGATTCGGTTACGGATGGGGAAGGATTAGCACCCACACACTGCCCAAAATTGGTACTTTAATAATTACCGCTTTATTAAAATTAAACTTTCTGGATTCAAGTGACGATTAAGTTAAGATTCGGTTATAGGTGCGAGTAGATTTTAAAGGCACTGTTATCCGAGAATAAACGCCCAACCACCATCACTACGCCTGATACTGGCCCCGTTTATGCTCGGATAAAAGGGCACCGCATTGACAATTTATATTCCATTATGCAACCTTAAAATAAATAAAACATACATCCATATTGACATGATACTAAAACATAAAAAGGGGAATATCCTAATATTAAACAAAAATAATAAAATGCATGAACATAGATATAAATGACATGTACAAGGATCAAGACTACCCATAAGTAAAACCTATACACGCCAACATTAAAAGAGGAAAAACATGTCCGAGATCAAATTAACTAGACATAGCATGATTAATCACATATATAAGAAAACAACTACAATATGCACGATACGCATACCTGATACTAGGCAAGCAAAACAACACACTAAAATATTACACTAAAACAACATGTCTAAGTATCTGTATCGAAATGTTTCCAAGTGCTGATATGATCATGGCAAGAATTATACATAGACCAAAGATACATAAACATGTAAATTATTTGTGAATATCTACATACCATTTAAATAAAAAGTAGCATGCATAAACTAAAGGATTTAACAAACTAGCCTAAACGTAACGTATTTTAGCAAAGCTACAAAAGACATAACATGCCACATCATAAACGTATTATCCACAATTAATATACGACCTACAATGCAAAAAGATCATAAAAACCATGCATACATATAGACACAATACTAACTAAAACTAAAACATAATTAATAAATCAAACACATGCACAACATAGATTAATGAATTACAAGCATGGTATAACCCGCATTAATAGACCCATAACGACCTAAAACATAATATATAATGCACATGTATACGCAAAGAACAAATAAAATAAATATACTTAAAAACAAATGGTAAAAACATTTAAGAAACTGGAAAAGGGTTGAAATGGAATACAAACAAAATTAGCAGCCAAATATTAAACAAATGAAAAGCATATTTAGGGGAGAGATTGCAAGCCAAACGAAACTTTAAAGGACTGGATGTGTAATATTACCAAGGAGCAGGCTCGGACTGAAAAATTCAGAAACGCGGAGGGTTTAAGTGTGCATTTTTTTCCTTTTTAAAATTGATTTCGGTTTAATTTAGGGGTCGAAATTTAAAGGAAGCGAAGTAAAGATGCTGAATTAGAATAAAAAAAGATGAAAGAGAATGCAGTAACAAAGAACAAGGATTAGCGTTGCAATTAACCCATGACCAAAAATAAAAGCGGGAAAGAAAAAAATGACCTCTCATGTAATTAGACCATTTAAACACCAAAGGGTTATTATTTGTTTTATAACCGGTAAAAAAAGAGATTAAACCTAAACCTAAAACTCAGCAAACTCGATAGCGCCGCTCACCCCTTCGTCTCCAGTGTCGTTCACCGGCGGTTCAGCATCCCGGCGAAGAGGGAATGACGACAGCAACTTAGGACAGCCGGTAAGGTTTGAATGTCCCTTTTGTTATTGTCTGATTCGAAATGAAATTTGAAACAAGAACAAAGATTTTGGTTTTAAAACTGAAAAAACCGATTTGGTTATGAGATTCAAACTAAGGAAGAAAATAGAATAGAAGAGAGTTTGAAACCTTCTTCTGAATTTTTGTTTGATTTTGATTCCTGAAATCCTTTTACAAATTTTTCAAACAGAGCCCTTTACAACTATTTTTCCCTTCTTCCCTCTTTTCGATCTGAAGAGCCCCCCCCAAATTTCTTTTTCGTTTTTTCAAAATTGACCCCTTCCTCCTCTGGATCTTCTTTTTTTTTACCATCGATCTCCCCCCTTTACAACATGCAAATGATAGTAAAAGTAGATCTAGTGTTTATTGTTGACAAGCAATTGATTGGATATGAAATCTCAGAACCCATGCTTAAACTGACTTGTTTATTTGTTTCTTGCATATCCGGTTTGGTGAGGGCCGGTGAGATCGTACGGCGGCAGCAGGCGGAGCGGTGATGCGGCCACGTGGCAGAGAAGATAAGAAGTTATCTCGGCCAGATCTGCGTTGGGCCGTTGGATCAGATTTGATCCAACTGTTAGGATCACTTGGGGCATGAACGGTCACGATCATTTCTAGAGTGTGTGGTGGTTGCTGGAGATGATGACACGTGGCAGAGGAGATCGAACGGTCTCGCGCATGCAACGCACGCGCGAGTGAGAAGTCGAACGGCCCGTAGGTATGCTTCACGCGCGCTAGATGGCTCATCTCAGGTTGATCGTGGTCGTTGGATCTGGATTTGATCCAATGGCCCTCCCTCAGCTGCTGCAAGGAAAAAAATGATATTAGATATCATATAGGGTTTTAGGGTTAATTAGATGGGATTGGGCTGGCCGAAAATGGGCCTTGTAAATTATATTATATATTTTTTTGGGTTTTTGTAATATTATGTGGACTTGGACTGTTATTATAATATTTGGGTTTTATGTTTTGGATTTTATTTTACATTAGTCCAATAATAATAATAATAATAATATGATATTACATACATACGTACATGTGCACACTCATATACGTGTAACATACGAATACACATGCAAACATTAATTAATGTAACATACTAACATACATGCATATAATCATACACGTAATGTACACATACAAACAATGTATACATAAAGCATAAACACGTATGACACAAATAAATGTTAACACATACATAATATGTATAATTTGCATGCACTTACATGCATCACACCTATTTCTCACACACTTTAATCACATATAATATGTATACATACAATAATTATTAAACTAACACAATACTTATATACCGGATAAAAATGAGTGATTACAAATTCAAGTTGAAATCAAGCTAGTATGATGTTAAAATCATGATGTTGAGCTGGGATTTAAGTTTTACATGTTTTGATTATTATGAAGATGATTAGGGTTTATGGATTCAAGTTTAATTTAGGGCTTGTGATGTTGGATTAATGATCTAGTAAGCTTGAATTGTTGTTTGGAAGCAAAACCCTAAGTTAAATTGTGTAGGGACCATTTCAGTGAATTGAAAAGTTGAAGGACCAAATCTAAATTTTTAGAATTTGTAGTGTATTTATGTTATTAATGATGTTAGAGATAAGAAAATGAAGCTAGAATGCTAAATTCTTCAATACTCCCAAATAAAAAGGGAATTGGTCTATGGTCGAGTCAGTAAAAATAAATAACTAGGAACTTTCAGTTGTACCTCGTGAAAAAAAGACTTCTTTCTTTTGCGGAATTAACCATTCTCATTTCTTTTAGTTCTTTTACAAAGAAATGAAATTATGTTCAAGTAAACAAATATGTCATGGTTGCAGGAGTCTATACATCGCATATAGGCTTAGGCTTTAAGTTAAGGGCATCGTGGTATAACCGTCGAGGTAACGCAGGACCTAAGAGATCAAATGGAAGGGTACATAGACAAGTAAATCCCTTATGACACTCCTTTAATTGAAGAGGATTCATCATTCGAGGGGAAGTAGACTACTCAAGAATTTCACATTTCATTTATGTCCTAATTTTGAATTTTGAATTGAATAAAGAATTAAGAAAATCGAAATCAATAAAAGAAGAATGAATCAATGAAATGTTTCTTGGGAACTTGAGTAAAGAGTAGACCCTTTTTTTTTGGCAGGGGGAATTCTAGAATTTGAAAGCGAGAACTCCTTTCTTTATCTTTATTTGGTGTAACTACTTGAGCCGGATGCGAGGAAACTCTCATGTCCGATTTTGAAGGGGGGATCCCGTGTTGAATTGAATTAGTGACCATTTTGACAAATTGTCAAAGTTAAGTGACCAAATCGAAATGGAAGTTTTGTATGGGGGCTAAATCTGATTTTTGGTTGTAATTATGTAATTAAGGTAGTAATGTTGAATTGAGGACTAATTTGCAAAGTTAAGAAGCTTGAATCCTTATCTTTGCATTTTAGTGACTATTTCGGTAAAGAAGGAAAATTAAGGAGAATTATTGTGAATAATTATTTGATGAAGAAGGTCATAAGATGGTGGGTTAAAGAAAGTAATTGGACTAAATTGAAAAGTAGAGAAGTAAGGAGAAGTGAGTATAAAAGTTGAAGTTGTTTATGGAAGATGTGTAGAAAAATTAGTTTATGGCAGTAACTTTGAAAACTCACCATAAATTCTACATAAATGGTTAGAAGGTTAATTTTATACCAATGTAAAGATTTGTTCGTCTAGCTTCGTGTCCAACAAATGGAAACTGATTTCGAGTTCCGAGTAAAAAGATATGAATTTTTAAGTGGTGAAAGGTCAGAAAACAGTATAGCAGGCTGTTCCGAAATTCAATACCAGAAATTGACTTTGAAAATTCGCCATAAATCATACAAGTTGAATTTGGGCTGTTAATTTATATGGTTGAAAAGATTATTAAATCTAGTTTTATTTTAGAAAAAACGGAATTGAATTATGAGTTGTAGATTATTTTATAGAAATATTTCTTTGAAGGTAGTGCAATCTGCCAGAAAATGAGAATTGATACACTTTGTATCTAAGGTTGATTAGTACGCTTGAAAAGGGTTAATGGAAGTTCAAATTGGTCACTAAGGAAAATAATGTGTTTTTGAACAATACAAGGAAGAAAGGAAAACATTTGGAAATTTTTATATTCGAATGATTATATTGGACAATATGTCCAAGATATTGTTAGATTGGGATCTAACAAATATTTTACTTATTTGAATTATGAAGTTAAGTTCGAATCAAGGCAGGTTCGAGGTACAATGAAGGAAAGGATCAAAGAGGACTTAGTGAGGCATACTAATAAATGGCCCAGGTGATTGCAATGCATACATAACATTATACATGGATGTTTCATACATCATCGGTAGGACTTGCGATGAGTCTACCTTGTCTATATATTGTCATGATATTTATGTCATTGATCATATATTTGACATATTTTAAATATGTCAAAGGTTGAAAATAAATGCTTTGATCACTAGTTATTGATGATGGTATAATATGAATGTTTTTTCGGTTATGAATTGTTAAATGTTAATATATATTGATATATGTTGCCATTGATGACCTAAATGATGAAATAAAGCCCAATGTATGATATAGAGGTTCAAAAGTATAATTGGCTAGCCATATAGTCATAAACAGCTGTATAAATATTCTAAGCACTTTGGTGCAATATTCATAAATACTCATTGAGGGTATACTCATGCAAGGTTTGGGTATACGGAAACACTTACGGTGTTAAGCACTACGGTGCAAATTTTATTAATACTCAATGAGGGTATACTCATGCAAGGTTTGGGAATACAAAAGAACTTAGGGTGCTAAGCACTGCGGTGAAAATAATATACATACTCAAGAATGGTTGGGTATGGGGGGTGACTCGTGTACATAGAATCTCTTAATTCAATACCTTGGGCTAAGTAAACTTAATTGAAAAAAATATAATGATAAGCTTGAAAGCTTGCAAATAGAGTTGGAAAAAGGTATTGGTAAGCATTGAAAGCTTAAAGATGGAAATGGCACCGATATTGGTAGGATTTAATCTTATCACTTTGATATACATATTTATTTATGTTAACGAGCATGTAATGATAAGGTGATCATATACATTGTTAATCATTAATATTGATATTATCACAATTGCACTTGAATTTGAATTATTGCCTCACTAAGTAAATACTTAGCGTGTAACTATTTTCCATGTAGGAAAGAAGAAATGGTTGGAGTAAAGAGCTTATTCGGACATCATCAATCAATAACAGGTACATCAATATCAGTAAGATAACTTTTGATATTGTTTGATATTTACTAGTTGGTATCTGGATGAATTTTAAATCAGGCAGTTTTATTAATTATATCAAGACAAATTAAATTGATAAGTTGTTGCCTGAAAATAAAATCGATTTGAAGATGAAAATATTTTTTTAAACTTTACACGAATAACTAGATTTATAAATAAAAACTAAATACATTGTAATATTTTTAAAGAAACAGAATTTTACCGAGTTACACATGTAAAGGGTTTTACAAATGTTTTGTGATATCTCTGACTCGTATTCAGCTATGAATACGGGAAAGGGGTATTACATTTATTGGTATCAGAGCTGTAGGTTTAGCCGATTCTCAGCCTAAATGGAAATGGTTTTATGTTAGAAAGAGTATACATGCCACTAAGATATCAATATTACTGATATGATGTCTTTATGATCTGATTGATGTTGCTCCTTACTAATGTAAATTGGGAGGAATTATAAGAAATATTAGAGTCAAGAAAGTGTGATGAACTAGTAAATTGGAAGCTTTGGAAGGAATCAAGAGTAGTAACAATAAGGTTAATGATAACCCTTCGAATAAATTGGAACAAGAAAGGGGCACTGGTACAACAAGGACTGACTGTGCCGAATTAAGAAATTGAAAAGTTCGGATGCACCTAAATTGAAAGGAAAACCATATTAAGGTCAAGTGATTGTTGATTTATAGCTGAATAATCTAAGGATTACACTGGACGGATTCCATTGTTTGGATACCGAGAAATTGGATGGAACTATTTTGTTGCTCCAAGATTTAAGCTAGATTAGAAAACCATCTAAAGTTGCTTGATAGCCAGGATTGCGCATATCAGTCCGAGTTTATAACATCAGGACTGATAAAGATTGGGATGATTCAAAAATCATAGAAGGTATATCTCATCTTTTTGGATAAACCTGTATTGATGTTTATGGGTCCTAGCTTTACACATTCGTATATAAGTACGAAGTTGGATGGTGAAGAAGATATCCTTTTAGAACCCATTTCAAGTAATATAGAGGTCATAAATTTGTTGGGTTGTAATGTATGGGCAAGTTGAACATATGGAATTGCTCGATAAAACATAAGAAATAGAGTTCCCGACAAACTTAATGGAATTATCTTTCGAGGAGTTTAAGATGATGGTGGGAATGAATTGGCTATCTTCCTATCAGGTCATGATGAATTGTCGCATAAAGCGATTAGTATTGAAAAAAACAAACAAACACGGAAGGTACAAAAATAGTAGTAGTTAATAAAAGGGTAAATCCCTTTTCCAATGTAATTTCAGTTGTTTTATTAAAGAAATTGTGGTTACAAGGTTGTTAAGTTTTCTTAGCAAATGTAGTGGATACTCGGGCTGCTGAAGTTAAATTGGAAAATAACTCAACTGTCCGAAAATATCCGGATGTATTCCCAAATGGGTTACTCGGAATTACCTCTAGATTGAGAGGTGAAATTCAAAATAAAGATGATACCAAGCATTGTGCCTAAATTAAAGGCCTCGTATAAAATGGCTTCGACTGAACTTCGGGATTTAAAGGTATAATTACAAGGAATGTTAGGTTGAGGTTTTATAAAGCCAAGTGTGCCACCTTGGGGTGCACCGGTATATTTGTGAAAAAGAAAGATTGATCTATGTGATTAAGTATAGATTTTCGTCAGCTAAATAAGGTGACAGTAAAGAATAAATACCTTCTTCTGAAGACTAATGATCTTTTGATCAGTTAAAAAAATCAAGGAAGAAGAAATTCTAAATATAGCTTTTTGGACTCGGTATGAATACTATGAGTTCGTGATGATGCCTACAGCATTTATAAGCCTAATGAACCAAGTATTCTAAGTTTGCTTGGACCAATTTTTGGTATAGTCCATTGAGTATATTTTGGTCTATTCGAAGGAAAAAGGAAGAATAAGATGCCCATTTTTGTATTGTTCTTTAGACCTTTCAAGAAAATAACCTATTTGCTAATTTGTTAAAGTGTGAATTTGGTTGTCAAAAGCTGTTTTATTAGTTATGTGGATTTGCGGTGGGAATAAGAGTAGACCCCAAGAAAGTACAAATTATAGTTAAATGGAAACCTTTGAAGAATGTTTTAGACGCTCATAATTTCTTAATGATTGCCTCCTCGTTGACCAAGCTATTGAGGAAAGAAATGACATTCAGTTGAACAGATCAATGCTAAGAAATCTTTGAGACATTAAAGGAGATCTTAATAGAAGCCACGGTACCAGTACAACCAGAATCGGGTAAAGATTATGTAGCATATAGCAATGCTTCTCATAACGATTTAGGATGCGTACTTATGCAAGAAGGAAAAGTAATGCTCTATGCTTGAGACAACTTAAGATATATGAGAGAAATTATCTTACTTAGGATTTGGAGCTAGCAATGATTGTATTTGCTTTAAAAGATATAGCATCATTATTTATACAGTGAACAATGCTATATTTATATAGGTTACAATAGTTTAAAGTATTGCTTATTAAAGAAGAGTTAAACTTGACACGAAGAAGTTGGATTGAGTTTTTTAAGAATTATGATATGGTCATTAACTATCATCCAGAAAAAGCTAATGCGGTAAGTTACGCGTAATAAGTGCTACGCAAATGTGCAAGTATACACGTCGCAAGTAATAAAGTGATATGAGTATCGAGTATCGTCTCCACAGGGATTGGTTTGGGCCACTTTGCTTAAGTTACTGCACTGAAAATAAATACACAATTGATAATAGAGGTTTTAATTAACGAGAAAAGTAAAAGCAATAAACTAAAAGAATAGATGAAAGAAAAAGAGAGAGATAGGCCAGGTTATCGTGAGTTGAGGTGTGATAGCCGATTGGATCGTCTTGGTCTTTTTGTGGAGTTTTGTTTGACGAGCTGGTTTGAACCTCTCTAAGTTGTTGGCCACTTCTGGTGGTGATTGCCTTACATTGCTCATGGCCAGTTCCTCTTGCGACTTCAGTATCGCTAGGTAAACCTCCTTGTGGTCTAGTGTTGATTTTTGAGCAAACCGTCCGACTTGATTTTCTAATGATTTGATTGCCGCCTCTTGGTTTTGCAATCTCATCTCAGTCCTGTTAATAAAAGCATCAGTTCTTTTTATGAAATTACTATTCTCAGCCATATAAGATTCAGTTTTCATCATAAAAGCATTTAGAGAATTTTCCAAAGAACTAGATGTCGCTTCGTTGTTGCCGCGGCATCCGTTGTCGTGGCATATTCTCTTTGGAATCTTGATGCTTGTGCATTCTGATTGTTCGGTTTAGAGCATTGTTGGGATTACTCCATGAAAAATTCGGTGCTTCTTCCAAGCTGGATTGTATGTATTTGACATCATGTTGTTGTCTGATTGTAATTCCCCACATAGAAGCTAGATTCCGGATTCTGCATACATTCAGAAGAATTATGGTTACCGCCACATAACTCACAAAAAGAATCCATTACCTTGACTTCATGTGTGTTGTTTGGTTTTTGCATGTTCTGGACCATCTTGGTTAAAGCGGCCAATTGTGCCGAAATTGAATCTGATGATCCTAGTTCATGTATTGTGGCTTGGCATCTAACTCCTCCTCTTCTAGTAGATGGGAATTGATAGTCATTCTTGGCCAGCCTGTTTAAGATTTGCATTGCTTCTTCCGGTGACTTATCTAGGAGTATGTCGTTTGCCGAGGCATCTAGCATCATCCTTGTTGGTGTATTCACGGCGTAGTAAAACATTGTTACTTGAGTCCACACCGGGAATCCGTGTAAAAGGCATTTGTGTAGAAGTTCTCTATATCGCTCCCAAGCCTCGTACATGGATTCATCATCTGCCTGCCGAAAAGAAGTAATGTCGTTACGAAGCTTATCAGTCAAATTTGTAGGATTAAATCTAGCAAGGAAATCACGACAAAGATCAGTCCAAGATGCTATGGATCCAGCAGGAATGCTATTCAGCCATGCTTTCGCCCTATCCCTCAGTGAATAGGGGAATAATCTTAATCGTAGGACATCGGGGGTGACTCCGTGTATCTTGAACGAGTTGCAAATCTCGAGGTAAGATTTCAGATGTTGTCGTGCGTCTTCAATTGCTGAGCCGCCAAATTGACCTATTGTGTTGATCATATTAAACATTACCGGTTTCAACTCAAAGTGGTCGGCTTCAATTTCAGGTGCGACAACTCATGGGTTAAGTCCATCAAGATCTTCTTCAAGATAGTCTCGAATAGTTCTGTTTCGTGCAAGAATCACTCATCCTCCTGCTCGAACATCTTGATTTATATTGACGTCTTGATTTGCCATTGCTTCTCTTATCCTTCGTCTAAGTTTTTGTAAGGTTCGTTCGATTTCTGGATCAAAGGGATATTCTGGTGAAGTCGGTCTCGCCCTGGTCATATACCAATGCAAAACCAAAGTTTGTTATCCCTTTGAATTTTAAACAAGAAAAATAAAAAGAAAGTGCAAGAAAGTAAAAACAAAGTCGCTATTGCCAATCCCCGGCAACGGCGCCAAAAACTTGTTGCGCGTAATAAGTTCTACGCAAATGTGCAAGTATACACGTCGCAAGTTATAGTATAAAAGATATCGTCTCCACAGGGATTGGTGCCACTTCAAGGATCTAATCTCTTGCACTGTAAAAAGTAAAAACACAAGTAAAGGATTATCGGAGTTTAACTAATGACTAATCTAGAAAGTAATAAAGTAAATGAAAAGATGAGTTCAAATGAGAGAGAGATAGGCCAGGTTATCGTGAGTTGAGGTGTGATAGCCAATTGGATTGTCTTGGTAAAAGAGTGCACGGGCAACTCAGTTGCCGTGGCAACTTGCACAACGGGGTTGCCTTGGCAACTAATTGATGGTTGCCTGGGCGACTAGTTAGGCAACTACTTGGGCGTTTGGGCAGCAACTTCAAGGTTCGGCAGAGCATTCTTCAAAGGTTTCTTCTTATCCCTAAGTCGAAACTCTAGCTACTTGTGCATGCCTTGATAATACATCCCTGCGTGAATCAAGGGTGAACAACAACCAATCTTGCGCTCCTCTTAGCCGTTGAAATCCTTAACTTATTCCTAAGCCGGATTAATCTTCACCATCATTGGATTGAATAAAGATTATATTCATTCGTTTCTTGAATCTAACTCTCCCGATATTAGATAAATGGATGAAATCAAGAGATCCTCTCCCAATTCACTCGCAAACAATAATAAGAACCAAGAATTAATAAACCTTGAAATAGAAAAGTGCAAACTCTTATTACCTAAACAAAAACCAATAGTTTCTCACAACCACAAAACACAATAACCATAGCCAAGTAAATTTAGTTCATGGCTAGGTTCCAAAGAAACACAAGATAAACAATCCCTAGCATGAACCCAATCGAACAATGAAGAAAAGCTGAAGCTTGTCGAAAATTCCCCTTTGCTTCCTCTCTTGGTCTTGTCGAAATTCCTTCTTGCTCTCTCTATGCATCTTGTCGAAATCTCCTTGATATTTATAGGGCTAGGCCAAAGTCCTTCTTTGAGGAGGAGTTTGAGTTGGAATTAAATTATCTTTAAAGAATATAATTCTTTATTATAATTTTATTCCTATTAGAACTTCTCCTATCTTCTTGGAATTTAATTCTTCTTTAATCTCTGCATGGCAATCAAAGTCCTTTGGGCTTGGGCCTTGCTCCATGTCATCTTGGGCTTGTAAAGTCATGAAATTCGACATCCATATTGCTTTTTGTCTTTGTCGACAAATGCCATGGCAACTGGCTCGGCGTCTCCTTCATGCATTGCCCTGGCAACTAGCTCGGCATTGCTTTGGCAAGTGATCCTGCACATACACACACAAAAACACACCAAAGCAGCATCTATTTCCACAAAAATCACCAAGTTATGTAATCAAGCTCAACGATTGAAGGAAACATGGATTAATGCATGAATGGCTAACTATGCAACTAATATGAGCCTAAGTCTAACAATAATATGAGTAAAAAGGGTAAGAAAAATAGTACTTTTGAACACTTATCACGGTAGCTGACACTCTCACTCGAAAGACAATTGTTGCCTTAAGAGCTATGAATGCAAGATTGGCATTAAAAGAAGATGGTGTATTGATTGTCAAGTTAAGAATAAAATTTACCATATTGGATTAAATAAGATACTTTAAAGAAAGGATGAGAAATGTTGTCAAGGTTCAAACAAGTGGAAAAGAGTGAAACTGAAAACTTGGAAGTTAGGGTTGATAGATATTTGTATTATCAAGGAAGAATTTCTATCTCGATGACGGAAACTATATGTTGATCCTAAAAGAAAAGATATTTAATGTGAAGTTAAGGACAAAGTAGTCCTTAAAAGTTTCACCTTGGAAGAAGGTGTTATGGTTTAGACAAAAAGAAAATTAAGTTTAAGATTTGTTGGGCTATAAGAAATCGTGAAAGGAGTTAGTCTGATAGTTAAGCTTAACAGCTAGCTTTATCTTTGGAAATGGACAAGATTCATAACGTATCGATGCTCAGGAAATATTGATTAGACCCCCTCACATGTTGTTACTCTGGAGAAAATAGAGATTTAGCCGAATTTAAGCTATGAAAAAGAATTGGTAAAGATCCTAGCACATGGAGTCAAAGAGCTAAGAAAACAATACAATCCCGTTTGTCAAAGTTCTTTGAAAAAAAACATAAGATTAAAGAAATGATTTGAGAGAAATAAGAAGAAAATATAAAAAATAGTTTTCCCACCTTTTGAATCAGGTGCGTATTGAAAAAATCAATGACGAATTTTCTTAAGGGGGAGAGAATTGTAATACCCCAAAATTTACTAAGTTGATTAAGGGTCATTTAGTACTAAGATAATAGCTTAAAAGCTAACTTAGTGACTAAAATGATGGAAATGCAAAAGTTAGGATTTCTTTAATTATGGGTTTTGGAAAAGAAATTTCTAAGGTTTAAAGGTCTCATGTGATAGATAGTGAATTGAATAAGGTATTCTTAAAGTTTGGTTGAATTCTAAGGAAAATTGGAATGGGAATTGAAGTTTAAAAAGTTAGCGACTAAAATATAAATTTTGAAAATTTTATGGCTAAAGTATAAACTTTGGAAAAGTTTGGGGACTAAAGTTGTAATTTCCTAAAAGTTAAGGGTTTTTAATTCATAAATAAATTGATCACCTAAGGGTGTGAATCGAATGTGGAATTATTGGTTAGATCTGATACTTTGATTATTGGGATAATCGCAATTAAAGTTAAGTGGAATTCAGATACCCAGATCGAACTGGAAATTTTGAAATTTTGTCATATTTTAGAGAAAGGTTATAAAAGTCATTTCCAAGTGTTGGAAATATTTTTTAGTTTGGTTCAAGATGCATCATACAGTTTATTTTTGAGTAAAGGATTATTTATCGGTATATTGGATTGAATGGAAATTTTGGAGATTGATCCAAAAGCTATGGAAAAGTCATAAAATGTCATTTTAAGAATATTTTTTATGGTTGGTTGAATTCTAACTATATTTAGTTAGATTGTAATGGAATGGTAATTTGGAAACAAACTAATAAATAAAGACTAGTTGAAGGGCAAATTGGTCAGTTGGCCCCAATGGCAATTTTGAAATATTTAAAAAGTTATAAGGGCAATTTTGGAAAGAGGAAATGGAAGATTAAATCTTGGCCCTTGATTGATGATAAAATCAATCTCAACCATTGGATAAAAAAGGCAAAATTGTAATTTTACTATTAAATGAATTTAATATTCATTTAATAGATATATGTGTAAAATAATGGTAAAAAGATGAACAAAATGTTCATCTTTTCCAGCAACAAACGTGAGGGCTAGGGAAAGAAAGAAATAAATTTCCAAGCTCGATTCAAGCCCCGAAACTCAGTTTTTAGGTAATCTCTTCAACTACAAAGTTGTTCTACTCTTCAAGCTCTATCTTTTGATATCAATAATTCATGGAATCCATGCTTGATTGATGAGAGTTTACATGAGAAAGAAATTAGGGTTTATTGATCAAATTGGGGCTTTTGAGATTTTATGATTCTATGATTGAATTCAAGTTGAAATCAAGCTAGTATGATGTTAAAATCATGATATTGAGCTGGGATTTAAGTTTTATAAGTTTTGATTATTATGAAGATGATTAGGGTTTATGGATTCAAGTTTAATTTAGGGTTTATGATGTTGGATTAATGATCTAGTAAGCTTGAATTGTTGTTTGGAAGCAAAACCCTAAGTTAAATTGTGTAGGGACTATTTCGGTAAATTGAAAAGTTGAAGGACCAAATCTGAATCTTTAGAATTTGAAGTGTATTTATGTTATTAATTATGTTTACTAGTTGCCATGTATATTAAAAGGGTATGCCTGCTCTGATAGAATTTGTATTTTATTTGGTATCTGGATAAATTTTATATTAGGCACTTTTTAGGCAGTTTATTAATTATATCAAGACAAATTAAATTGATAAGTTGTTGTCTGAAAATAAAATCGATTCGAAGATGAAAATATTATTTTTAAACTTTACGCGAATAACTAGATTTGTAAATAAAAACTAAATACATTGTAATATTTTTAAAGAAACAAAATTTTACCGAGTTACAAATGTAAAGGGTTTTACAAATGTTTTGTGATATCTCTGACTCGTATTCAGCTATGAATACGGGAAAGGATATTACATCATCTGCTTTTGTTTCCTCTTTCTCTACTTCCCTCGGACTATCTGTTGGCACAAGCTTCTCATCTTCGCAATTAATTGGTTGCTTAGCAACCTTCTCCATCTCACACTGCTTACCTCTCCGAAGAGTTATAGCTTTGCACTGCTCAATATTTGTGTGCCAAGCATCTTCTGTGTCACTTGGCAATGCTCTCTGGGGTCGATTGCTGAGTGCACTGGCAATCTACCTAAGTTGGACTTCCAAGTTTCTCATTGATGTTGTCAAACTCTGGATTGTGGCATCATTCCTCTCCATGTACTCTGTGAGAGTTCCTCCTTAGTTGAGTCTCTGCCCTTGCTGAAAATTGTTTTGGGCTTTCTGTGGCATGGCATTCTAGTAGAATACTGGCATGGCATTGTTATTTTGCCTTTGAGTATTTTGGCGTTGGGCATTGTACTGGTTACCTCCTTGATTTCCCGAAGCTAAATTAGGGTGTTGTCTCCAACCTGTATTATAAGTATTGGTGTTAGGATTCTAGTAACGGTTAACATTGCCAACAAAATTTACCGATTTAGGGTTGGCAGGGCATTCATCCACATGATGATTCTCTCCACAGATTGTACAAAATGGGTCTAATGCTTATGAGTCTTTTGCAACGTTCTTACCATGCTAGTAAGATTGGAAATCTCGGTATGAATGGATGTTAATTCATCAACCTAAAATTTCCTATTGGCTTTAATTATGGTCCCAAGTCTTGCAACAGGATATTCAAAATCATTGATTGCAATCCTCTCTAGAATGTCAATAGCCTCAGTATATGTCTTGTCAAGCAATGAACCAGCTGCTGGAGCATCAACAACAGTCCTCGTTTGTGCATTTAATCCATTGTAAAAGGTTTGGATCTGGATCCAATTCGGGAATCCATGCATAGGACACCTCCTCAACAAATCCTTGAATTTTTCCCATGCATCATATAAGGTCTCATCCTCAACCTGCCTGAATGTAATGATCTCACCCCGCAGCTTGGTAGTGAGTGTTGGCGGCTGGAATCTTGTCAAGAACTTTTGGCATAGGTATGTCCATGAAGTAACTGAGCCAGGTGGTAAAGAGTTAATCTAAGCCTTTACTCTGTCTCTCAAAGAAAAAGTAAATAACTTCAGCTCCACGGTATCTTTAGGTACTCCATTTTGTTGGAATAGCTGGTAAATCTCCATGAACTACTTTAGATATTGCCTCAGATCTCTAGTAAGTGCTCGATCAAACTGACCTACATTCAAAAGATTTTGAATCATTACCGGCTTAAGTTCAAAATTGACAGCATTTACCTCTGTGCCAACAAGTCCTGGCATCAAATTGTCAATGGTTGGTGCCGAATGTTCTCTGATAGGTCTCTCATTAATAACTGGGACAGCAGGTGGTGGTGGTGGTATCTCATTGTTAAGTGGATTTCCTCTATTGTTCACCACACCATTCCCTCCATTACCTTGGTTTTGCATCTCTCTAAATCTTCTTTTTAACCTCCGCAAGGTTTTCTCAATTTTCGGATCGTATGGCCACTTGTCCACCACAAGATGGCTTTTGGTCATACACCTACAAAAAAAGGTAAAAACAAAAATAAAGATAAAGAAAGACAAGTAAAAATTTAAAAACAATTAATTATGTTGTAATCCCCGGCAACGGCGCCAAAAACTTGTAGACTCTCTGAGTGAATGCTGGAAAAAATGGCAGAAAATATAAGAATATGCAAAAATGAGTCTTTTGCATGCAAGTATACACGGTCTGCAAGTAATACAGCTAGTAAGCTGAGTATCGATCCCACAGAGATTGACTTGAAATTCTATTGCCTTGATTGTTACTTGCCTTAAGAAAAAGTTAATTGATTTGAAATTGGTTTTGGAAAATAATTAAAATGTAAAGAAATGAAAGTAAGATAAAGACGTTGGCAAGGAAGGTGTTTTAATGAATGATGAGCGTTAGCAGGGAATGCCTGGTTTTCACGATGTTCATGCCATGCCAGTCTTTAACAACAACCTGTCTTGGCATTGTTTGCTGAGAAGATTCCCAATTGGCAAAGCCTCTCTCGATTGTCATTGCCCTAAATTGATCATGTGAAAACCCTTATATCTCTATATTGTTTGTTTTTAAATAAACCAATTTGATTAAGCTTCAATCTATACTCCTAAGGGGTAGATTTCACTCACGAAGTAAGTTCATCTACCTCTCTCGAAGCTTCTCCCCTCAGTATTCAAAGACTTATTCGTTGCCACCCCAAGTCTGTTAAGATATTGAGGCACAATAGGCCAACAATGCCAGCTCTCGCTTGGCAGAGTATTTAGGAAACATTAAAGTATGTCGAATAGATAAAACCGTGTCACGGCAAATTTATTATTAAAAACTAAAGCATGAAAATAACATAAAACCAAAACATCCCCCACCAACTACTAAATTAGTTCATGGTGAGGGATTTAACCGACAATCCATAAACGTTTTCAAGATACATCATCCTTAAAAACAAAATAAAATAACTTGAAAGTGAAAAATGGGCTAGAAGGTGTCTCTCGATGCAGCCCTTCAAGTTCTAGGCTTATCAGCCAAGTTGGTCAGACCACCCTTCCACGGTGCAGCCGGTTGTCAATCGTCACACACCTACTCCTCACGATCCAATCTTCTCTCCCCATATGCTAGCTTGGTTGGTGTTTAAATAGGCATGCGAGGAAGGGATAGGACTAGCTCTTCAAATTTTGAATTTCAACTGCCCAAGGGATAAGGGATTATCTTCTTATCCAAATTTGAATGAGAGCTAATCAGGCTAAGGCTGACGTCATCCTGCTGACGCTGCCCTAGCATCCAAGCTTGGCATGAATCTGTCAACAAGTCTTGGCACCATCTTATCCGCTATTTTTTCGGAGATTGACCAATTGCTATCTTTTCGGAGCCTGATCATTTTCTATTTTTTTCGGGGTCCAACAGCTTCTTGGCGTGGCATCAAGTTCACTTCTCTGCCAATCGGTGCTTGGCATTGTCTGGTCCATCTGTGCCAACAGCACTTGGTATTCTCCCTGGCGCTTCTTCATGTGTTGCTTTTCTGGGCCAAAACCTATGCCAAACCTACAAAATTGCCAACAAAACAACCCTTCACACTAGCATAGACAAAACTCTAAACTCCTTATGCAAATGCATGATTCTAACATCCTAATGCAACTAAATGTACCTAAAAACAAGCAAAAGCATTGTAAGATTGGCATTAAAAATAATACTTTTGGAGATGTTACACTTTACTTGCTTCTGAGCTTAGACCAGTGTTTCAAGCTTAATCGAAATTCCTAACACAACTCCCAAACCTTTGCAAAGCTGTAAAACCTGTTCTCACTCACCGACATACAAAGCCTCGCTTGCCAATATGGTAATTACGCCTCCAAAGCTTCTGAAACTTCTGTTCAAACTTGAGGCTCAACCTCCCATGCTTTTCCCACGGCAATATAGAGGATCCAATGCATTAAAATGCATTCATAGCCCAGCAACAACATTCTATATCAAACCTCATCAATTTCCACTCAATTACCCAACTATAACAACCGAAAACAACACCTAAACAACTACAAACATAACCTAGCCACAAACCATGAATCTCAACCTTCACTTAACATCAATTAACATCCAAAAACATAATTACCACATCCTTATACCTCCAGCATACATTAAACATCCACAACTCCTCAAAAACTCATAACTAACAACCTAGGAAATTAGAGATTCACCTAGTTTCGGGATTCCAATGTTAAAACCAACTTATTAACATTATCAAACTTCAAATCATGTCCTAAACAAATCAAGAACCCAGCAAAACAGATCCATAACGAAGATCAATCAAATACATCAACTAAACCTTGATTTAACCATTTTCCCATAATTAAGTCACTAAAACTCATTAGAAATCATATATAAAGGATCAATAATTTGGGAATTCAGGAAAAAAAAACTTATATTAGAGGAGAAGAACGAAGCTTACCTCTAACCTTGGCTTTCCCCTTGATTTGATGAGTTTTGTTGAGAAAACAAGATCAAATCAATAAGGTTTTCTTAGGAAATCATTAAGAACTCATTTGGGTATAAAAGAATGTTGAAGTCAAGTAGTTACCTGAGAAAATTGAAGTAGAAAAGAGTGTTTGGCTGGAGAGAATTTGAGAGAAAATCTTTTGGAGAAACGTTAGTTACGTTGAATTTGTTTTAGAAAAACAATTATAAAATTAACTCTCCAACCTATTTATACTATTTTAAAACCCTTTTTAAAATATCCAATTAAGGAGAAAAGTTTGATATTAGACTTTGTCCAAATAACTCCTTAAAGATTCTAAGTTTTGACCCTTTTACAAAACAGTCACTAAAAACTGTTTTCATTCTTTACATTTTGGTCACTAGCCAAAATGTCCAATTTCAAAATCCATTTTCCAAAATTAATTTTACCAAAATCATTTACATATTAAATAATGATTTTAGGATATTTTTCCATATTTTATCCTTATAAAAATATTTATTTCCAATTAATCCCGAAACTAACTCGAATCCTCTAATCCGGTCCACAAGACTGTCTAATCAACCTAGAAAACTCCTAGGCCCAAAACTGGGGCGTTACACATGGTTTATTGCATTGAAGATTATTTGGTTTGATGCATATGGAAAACAGTAAGGTAATATGTTTAAATAGAATATATTGGCAAGTGGCAATTGTTAAACGTTATCAAATATAGTTGGCATGTCATAGGGTTTAAAGTGCACTATAAAAAGTCACCTCATGCGTGTCGAGGGGTCAAGAGTGTGTCAAATTCTACTGCTGGTGTATTTATAAATCATAACCATGGAGGGGTAGTAATACCATTTGCTCTGATTCGAGGATGTATGTGAAGTGGTCGAAGAAACTACTTGGGAAATGTGTGTATCCGATGTGTTTTACAAAATGGAAAGATTTGGTTTTTGGTTACTTTAATACCAATATATGAATTGTTGTATCATTATAAATGGATTATGATTGTATAATGGGATTTATACATGTGGTGCTCTTTAAGCTTTGCTATTGGATGAATTAGCATGTGAAGGCTTAAATTGAGGTTTGCTTGATGTCATGATAGAAATCCATGATACATGTGTGACCAAAGAGTTTAATGTGCATATTTTGGAAAGACAAAATGAGCATGAGATGTTTTGGCATGAGAATCAATATTTTTGAAAGCAAAATTGGTCAGTGTTTTTCTAGCATCCCTCACTAAGCTTTATGAGCTTACGCTCTTTTTTCTGATCAATGCAGAAAAGTAAGCATTCAGATAGCGATCAAGCAAGTAGCAATCCAAGGGTTAAGCTAGTTCAAGTATGGTTTTATAAATACTACATAGTAATAAATAACAATGTGGCCAAGTTATGACTAGGATGGCTGTTTTGGTTACTCATTATTTTTTATATGTCCTATATGGTGTTTTGGACTTGTAAATTTATAAATGCTTTCAATTGGGGGCTTTGGGAAGATTTAATCATGTGGGATAGAGGTCATGCCTATAGGTTTACTTTTGCTTCTATAATGCCTATGTTTCAATGTTTCTATGGTGTTTTGTAGTTCATTAGTTGGTATGATGTTTATATTTTATTCGAATCATATTCGATTTGAGCCTAAATGTCATATGTTTGACCAAGAGGTCATTACAGACCAGTCGTACGGGTCCTCAGCGATCGGTACATAGAGTCTGCTACGGCTCAAAAGTGTGCAGAATTGCATAGGGTATCAGTACACCTAGATACGTATTGGTACACCCCTCAAAAATACATTGGGGGTCAATACATGGGCAACCATATCGGTATGCATTTTAGCTATTGGAATACCCTATTTTGATATTGAACTACTTGTATAGGTACGTGAGAGAACAGTACCTATACCCTTTGCAAAATAAACTCGTACCAATACTTGCAAGGGGCGTATTGGTACCAAGTCTATTATTTCTGGTAATTGCTTTGCTAAAGTTTGAATCTTTGCAGTTTAGTTCATGTTTCTTGTATATGCAATTAATCCAGCTTGGATGATTGTTTTATGTTAAAATTTAACCGATATGCATTTAACCTGATTAATTAAGGTTTGGTAACTTTAAATTTAAGTAAGTCTCATTAGTTTTCTAGATTTGCATTTTGGTCCCTAAATAGCAAATGTGTATAATCAAATGTCTAATCGACGCCCATTTCATTCGATATTTCACCCGCTGCCAGCATGTTCACCTTAGGGATTAATTGTGCATTTAGACAAGATAAAAGAAAAAATAGACTTGATTTAAGTATTTCGTTCAAGTTTGTCTTGGCAAACCCAATGTAGCTCGCTCGATTCGGTCTGTCGTCTAAGCCAGGTCAAGGGGGCTACATTTTGTGGTATCAAAGCCAGGTTATGATTGTTGGGAGGTAGGTTATGATGTTTGAGATATTGTTGTTGAATAATACTGTGGAATGACATGAACGGTGCTTGATTTTGTGTTTCTATGGTTGAAATGTGTTATGTTGGGGTAAAAGCTTGGAGACACATTGCCTTATTTCTATGAGTGCAAAATGATTTTTGTTTTGAAACATGAGCATCCTAGATTCTTACTTCAAGTTGGCCTACTTGTTTTGTTTTGTTGTTGCATCATCATGCTTTAGAATCATATTTTGAAGAATAGGACCGAGACGAGAAACGCAAGCTAACATGGGGTAGTGTTATGGATGGATATAATAATGAGTTAACTCTTGCTCCACCGATTCCTCATATTGGTGCTAGAGTAGACGGTGGTATGCCTCAGGTACCACAAGGGCCGATTTTTAGAGACATAACACCATTGGTTTAGGCTATGACTGGAGTGTTTCAAGCGTCTATGGCTGGAGTGCATGCACCTGTACCAACACTTATAGTAGATATTAATACAGGACTTCTGTTGGAGCCTTTGCGTAGTTTGGGTGGTATTGAGTTTAGGGGTTTAGCTCCTGAGGCAATTGAAGAGTGGTTCACAAGTACGAATAGGATTCTTGTTCAAATAGAATATACGAATGCTCGTAAGTTGGGTTATATAGTGTCCTTACTTTAGGGAGATGTCTATAGTTGGTGGTTGACTACTATCGTAGTTATAGTGCATGCATATGTGACATGGGAGTTCTTTTACGCTACTTTCTGAAAGAAATATTTAGGTTCCCGATATCATGATGAAAAAAAGCAAGAGTTTATGGTGTTGGTTCAGGGTAACATGACCGTATCAAAATACGAGGTCAAGTTTGTTCGGTTGAGCCAGTATGCACCTGAACTGGTTCTTGATGATTGTCAATGATATGATTGTTTCTAATATAGACTGATCAAGGAGGTGAAGCCAGGCCGTGGGCGCAGTCGAGGTAATTTTTAGCGTAGGGGAAAGGTTAGAGGATTGTTGCTCATACAATGGCGGTTCAACCTGAAGGTGGTGGACCTACAAGGATTTATGCGCATCGCGAGGGAAGAAATAACAAAGATATGATTGTAGGTAATTTTACTTTGCAGTTCATATCATTACGTTCTTTGATAGATTCTAGTTCTACACATTTATACATTTTGCGCGAGCATGCATGTTTGCTTAATATACCTGTAAAAATGTTAGATGTGGGTATGTGAGTAACTAGTTCTTTTGGAGAGATAGTAGTTGCTAGAAGGTTGTTTAGGAGATTTTCTTGGATGGTTCAAGGTTATATGTTTGCGGTTGATTTGATGGAGTTGTCGTTTCATGGTTTTGATGTAATCCTGGGTATGGATTGGTTGACCGAGCATAGGACTATGGTCAATTTTGAAACCAATCAAGTTTTGTTAAAACTTGCTTATGATTATGAGGTGGTGGTTGGGGGCGATAATGTTACATTCTTGTCCAATCTGGTTTTGGCTTTGGAGGTACAGAAGTTGTTAGAGCTTTAGGGTCAATCATATTTGGCTTATGTTATGAACCCAAATATGAAGGAGGTTCGTGTTTAGGATATTCGTATAGTTTATGATTTTCCATGAGTGTTTTTGAAAGAGTTGATTGGGTTACCACCGAATAGGAAAGTAGAGTTTTGTATCGAGATGTTTGCAGATACGGCTCTGGTGTAGTTTGCTCCGTATCGTATGGCACCGAAAGAGTTGAAGGAGTTGAAGATACAACTTCAAGAGTTACTAGATCTTGGTTTCATCATACCTAGTATATTGTTGTGGGGAGAAACAGTGTTGTTCATGAAAAAAAGGATGACAATATAAGAATGTGCATTGATTATTGGTAAAAGAACAAGTGGACAATTAAGAATAAGTATCCCTTTTTTCACAAATTGATGATTTGTTTGATCAATTTCGAGGTGCTACAGTGTTTTCCAAGATTGATCTGAGATCTGGGTATTATCAATTAAAGGTAAAGGATAAAGACGTGCTTAAAATAGCTTTTCGGTACTCCTAAAAACGTATCGGTACCCCCCTCAAAAAATACACTGGTGTCGGTATATGGGCAACCATATCAGAAAGCATTTTAGCTACTGTAATCCCCTCTTTAGATATTAAACTATTGGTATCGATACGCAAGAGAACTGTACCAATACCCTTTGAAAAATAAATCGTATCGATACTTGCACAGGGTGTATCGGTACCAAGTCTATTATTTCTGTAATTGCTTTTCTGAAGTTTGTATCTTTGCAGTTTAGTCCTTGTTTCTTATATATGCAATTAATCGAGCTTGGATGATTATTTTATGTTGAAATTTAACCGACATGTATTAACATGATTAATTAAGGTTTGGTAACTTTGGATTTAAGTAAGTCCCCTCAATTTCCCAGAATTGTATTTTGGTCCCTAAATAGAAAATACGTATAATCAGATGTCTAACCGACGTCTGTTTCATTCGATATTTCACCCGCTTCCAGCATGTTCACCTTAGGGATTAATTATGCATTTAGACAAGATAAAAGGAAAAAATGGACCTTGATTTAAGTATTTCGTTTGGGTTTATCTCGGCAAACCCAATATAGCTCGCTCGATTCGGTCTGACGTCTAGGTTGGGTCAAGGGGGTTACAAGATTAAGATTGAAATGCTTGTCTATGCTCGGAAGTAAGTATCGGATGTTTTCGGTCTCATTTTTGTTTTTGCAAAATACATTCTCATGCACATGTTTATGATTTTGATTGTCTATTGTTATATGCAATTTTAGCAATGAAAGATATTACAAATGGTCTTATGTTGATGATACATAAGTTTGAAAAATGGTTTGTGAAAGGATTTTGAGAATGCTAAAATACATGGATTATTGTATGGAGATTGGTTGGATTCATGCATATGTAAAGTAGTGAGGTAACATGTTTTAATAGAGTATATTGGCTAAGTGACAATGAAATAAATGTTATCGGATATAGTTGGAATGTCATAGGGTTTAAAATGCACTATAATAAGTCACCTCATGTGTGTCGAGGGGTTAAGAGTGTGCCATATCTCCACCATGAGAACCGCAGCGGTCGATGGGTCAAGAGTGTGCCAAATTCTCCCGCTGGTGGATTTATACATCATAACCTTTGAGGTGTAGTAGTATCATTTGCTTCGGTTCGAGGATGTATGTGAAGTGGTCGAAGGAACCACTTGGGAAATCCGTGTACTCGATGTGTTTCACAAATAGAAAGATTTGGTTTTGGGTCACTTTAATGCCAATATATGAATTAATGTATCATGGTATATGAATAATGTTTTGTATAATGTGATTTATACATGTTGTGCTCTTTAAGCATTGCTATTGGCTGAATTAGAATATGAAGGCTTAAATTGAGGTTTGCATAATGTTTATGCTAGAGATCCATGGTACATGTGTGACAAAAAGTTAATGTGCTTATTTTGGAAAGATAAAAAGAAACTTGAGATGTTTTGGCATGAGAATCAATATACGTTTTAAAAGTAAATGGCTTAAAATGCATTGATGAGTGTTTTTTAGCATCTCTCACTAAGCTTATTGTGCTTACGCTCTCCATTCTCATCAATGCAGAAAAGTAAGCATTCAGACAGCGAGCAAGCAAGACAGCATCCAAGGGTTGAGCTAATTGTAATTGGGAGGGTTGTTTTGGTTACTCCCTGTTTTGGATATGTTCTATTTGGTGCTTTGGACTTGTAAACTGGTACATGATTTGAATTGGGGGCTTAGGGGAGATTTAAGCATTTGGGGTAGAAGTCATGCCTATAGGTCTACCTTGATGATTGCTTTTGCTTCTATGATGCCTATGTTTCAATGTTTCTATGGTGTTTTGTAGTTCATTAGTTTGTATGATGTTTACATTTTGTTGAAACATGTTTGTTTGAACCTAAGTGCCATATGTTCAACCAAGAGGTCATTACGGGCCCAGTCGTACCAGTATGGATCCTCAAGGATCGGTACATGGGATCTGTTACAGCTTAAAAATGGGAAAATTTAAATAAGGGTATCGGTACGTCTAGCTCCGTATTGGTATGCCCCTCTAATAAATACACTAGGTGTTGGTACACGGGCAACCGTATCGGTACGCAATTTTGCTATTGGAATCCCTTGTTTTGAAATTGAACCACTAGTATTGGTATGCGTGGGGACCATACCGATACTCTTGGCAAAATGGAACCCATATCGATAATGGATTATTGTGTACCGGTACCAAGTCTGTTATTTCTGGGGGTCGCTTTGTTGAAGTTTGAATCTTTGAGAATTAGTCCATGTTTCTTGTACATACAATTAAATGAGCTTGGATGATTGTTTTATGTTAAAATTTAACCGACATGCATGTAACTTGATTAATTAAGGTTTGTTAACCTTGTATTTAAGTAAGTCCCCTCAGTTTTCTAGAATTTTATTTTGGTCCCTAAATGTCAATTGCGCTTAATTAGATGTCTAGTCGACGTTTGGTTTGCTCGATAATTTATCTACTACCAACATGTTCACCTTAGGGATTAATTATACATTTAGACATGATAAAAGAAAAAAAAGAAGACCTTGCTTTAAGTAATTTTTTGGGTTTGTCTCGATTGGTTCGGTCTAGCATCTAGGCCGAGTCAATAGAGTTACATTTGGTGGTATTACAGCCAGGTTATGATTGTTGGGAGGTAGGTTATGATAGTTTAAGATATTGTTGTTGAATGATACTGTGGAATTACATAACGGTGTTTGATTGTATTTTTCTATGATTAAAGTGTGGTATGTTTGGGTAAAAAAACTTGAGGACACATTGCCTTATTACTACGAGTGCGAAATAATTTTTTGTTTTGAAACGTGAGCATCTTGGATTCTTGCTTCAAGCTGGCCTAATTATTATTTTGTTATATTTGCATGCTATAAATTTATATTTTTGATTATGCCACCGAGACGAGAGCTTAGGTCGAATACAGATATATTTCTTGTAGAGAATGATGAGATATGGACCCAGAATAAGTTTGAGGTAGTCCTGGCTAATGGGAATGAAAAGATGTTGAGGTTTATGTTGCGAAGTTATCTTGGTTTATGATATTAAATCAGGGATTAAGGGTGTTTGGATTTTGAAAGTTTGTGTTTAAGGTGTTTCGTTCCTAGAATATTTTGGTTGATGTTACCAGAGTTTTCGTCCGATTGTGAAGTTAAGTTTGGTGTTGAGATGCACCTTGGTATGGCTCTTGAATCCTTTTTTGTGTCGTGTTGGCAAGCATTAAGGAAGTGTGTGAGTTGAGGGTGCGATTGCAAGGGGTGGGTTTGTGGATATATCGTGTACATGGTGAATGCACTAGTGGCATTCGAGGTTGCAATAAGGTGAGTATTCTGTGAATACTTGATTTCATGAACAGCAAAAGTGGTGGTATTTTCGTGTGCAGTGGTGTCGAGATGAATCTTGACTGATAACCAAGATGTGCTAGTAGGTTTTGTAACGAAGCATCTATTCATAATTGAGGTGGGTGCAAGTTTGGGCAAAGTTGAATGAGGTGTTTTGAGGATGTGACTAGGTTGTGTATGTAATGCCCAAAAATTGGGCCCAGAAGTTAATCGGATCTATTAGACAGTTCGGGAGAAGCGGGTTAGGCAATTCGAGTTAGTTTCGGGAACTAAATCTTATAAAATTATTTTTGGTTAAAATAAAATTTGGAAAATGTTATAAAATACTTAATTGATATTTTAAGTATTTTGGTAAATTCAATTTGAAGTAATTAATTCTGGTTTTGGGACATTTTGGTCTAGTGACTAAAATGAAGAGTTTACAAAACTGTTTTTGGTGACTAAATCGTAAAAGGGTCAAAACTTAGAATCTTGAAGGAGCTATTTAAATGAACTTTTCTATCATATGTTTTCTTAATTTAGGCTATTTTTAAATTTTTTTAATTGGTTTATTATTAAAATAAAATAGGATTTAATAAAATGATATTTAGTTTTACAAAATCACTTTCTTACGTAACTACTTTTCTTCTAACTTTTTCTCTCAACTTTCCCAGCAGCCAAACTAAGATTTTCACTCCAAAATTCTCAATAATCGATTCCTATTGATTTCCTTTTTGTTTCCTAATATATTTCTTCAATTCCTATTGCAAAATCTACTTGGATTTCAACCAAACTTTGCCTATTAAGGGAGAAATCAGCAATTAGAGGTGATTTTCATTTCTATCCTCTAATTAAAGGTTCCTTACTTAAATTCTCAAGTTTTTGAGCCTTTGTTACTGATTTATGTTATGGAATTATGATTTAAACATGGATTTGGTAATCAAATTGAGTTTTGTGTGAAAATGGAATAAAAACTAATTTGGATCTATTTTGCAATGATTCTAATTGATCTAGATCTCTTATAAGATGTGTTTTAATGTTAAAAGGAAAGGTTAATTAAAGGAATCCTAAAACCATGTGAATTGCTAATTTTCTAGGTTGTTTATAGTTGGTTTTTGGTGTGATCTTGGTGATGTGGTGTTGCTGGAGGTATAAGGACAAGTTTAGGATGTTTTTGGATGTAAATTGATGTTGTTAAGATGTTGAAATCATTAGGTTTTGGTTGGGCTTTGTTTAGATGAAGTTTGGTGTTGATTTTGGTTGTTTTAGTTAGGCGTTTAATGGATCTAAGGGAAGCGAAGTTGTGTTTGTTGTTTGATGGGTATTTGAGATGCATGGAAATGCATTAATGCTCTGTTTTGTTTGGGTAAAGCAGGGGAATCGAATTGCGGAAGCCTTGGAAGCTTGATCGCGTATCGGCAAGTGGGCGATTGGTTGTCGGTGAGTGGAAATGTGTTTTACTACTCTAAAAAGGCTTTGCAAGAAGTTGTGGGCGTTTAGAATAAGTTTGAAACACTTATCTAAGCTCAGAAGTAAGTATTGGTTGAGCTCTCTCTAGTTTTCGGATTTGCAAATACACCCTCATGCACATGCTTATAGACTTGATTAATTACTGTTATATGCATGTTTTGAAATCAAAAGATGTTGCAAATGATTATTCATTTTGAGCTTTATGTAAAGCAAATGATTTATGAAAGCATGTTGAGGATGCTATAATACATGACTTAATGTATTGAAAAATGGTTGAATTGATCCATATGTAAAACAATAAGTTAATGTGGTTTTAATGATTATAATGGCAAGTGTTTGTGGTAAAATGTTATCGGATATAGTTGGCATACCATAGGGTTTAAAGTGCACTATAAAAAGTCGCATCATGTGTGTCTAGAGGTTGTAAGTGTGTCATTTTCTCCACCATGAGAACTGCAGCAGTCGAGGGGTTAAATGTGTCGTATTCTCCCGCTGGAGGATTGAGAATCACAATGGTTAAGGGGTTAAATGTGTCGTTTGCTCCCATTGTTGATTGTTTACATTGTAACATTTAAGGGGTTAAATGTTTCGTATGCTCTGGTTAGACGTATGTTAAGTGGTCGTAGGAACCACTTGTGAAATCTGTGTATTCGATGTGTTTTCTTAAGTTGGAAAGAAACTTGTTTTGAGTCACTTGAATGCAAATATACGAGATGTTGTATCATGAGAAATGGATTATGTTTTTGTATAATGTGATTTATACATTTGAAGTTCATTAAGCTTGCTATATTGAGATTTTGACATATGAAGCTTAAATTGAGGATTGTGTTGGAATCCATGATAAATGTGTTACAAATGATTTAAATGTGCATTTGAAAGATATTGTAAAAGCATGAGATGACTTTGCCATGGGCATGTATACTTGGTTTGAATTGAAATGGTTTTAAATGCATTGATGAGTGTTTTTGCGATTTCCTCACTAAGTTTAAAGGTTACGCACTCTTTTCTCATCAATGTAGAGAAATAGACCAATCCAGATAGCGAGTGAGCAAGAGGAGATCCAAGGGTTGAAACAATTTCAAAGTATGGTTTTATAAAGGCTAAGCAGTAATAAGGGGGCAATGTGACCAAGTTGTGTTTGGGAAATTGATTTTGAGTACTCTCTGTTTGTATAAGTTTGATTTGATGTTTTGGACTTGTATAAAGCATATCATATGGTTTTAAAGGGTTAGGAGACATTAAGCATGCTTGGGTAGAAATAATGACTATAGGGGTTTGTCTTGAGTATGCCATGTTGAGAATGATCTTCTACCTTTCTGCTATGATTGAGAAATTGATGTTTGTGAAGTTATATGAATGTTTATATGTTGTTTGGAGTGTGTTAGATTAAGCCAAAGTACCATATGTTGGACCAAGAGGTTATTACAGGTCTGACCGTATAGGTCCTCAAGGATCGGTACGCAGGGACCTGTCTTGGCTCAATATGGGAAAATTGCCTTGGCGTATTGATACACCTAGTATCCATATATGTACGCATAGCGGGTAAATAAGTCTGGTTTTGGTACACGGGAAGCTGTATCTGTACGGCCTTCAGCTACTAGAATTTCACATTTTCGAAAATGCATACCTATATCGATACGCTTGAGGAACGTATCGGTAAGCCCGTGTAGTTTGACCCCGTTGCAATACGGATGCCCTTGTACCGGTACGTTGGTCGTTAAGTAGGTTAAGATTCTCTCTTAAGTTTGTTTTCTTTGCAATTTAGTCCTCAGTTCTTGTATGTGCAATTAAATGAGTTCGGATAGTTATTTTAAGTTGTAATTTAACCTGAAGGTGTGAAATATGACTAATTAAGGATTGGTAACTTCAATTTCATGTAAGTCCTCTTAATTATCAAAAATTACATTTTTGTCCCTATAACGCGGTATTGTACAATTGGATGTCAAATCGATGCCTAATTGGTTTGGGACTTTCACCATAATTCGCATGAACACCATAGGACTTAAATATACATTTAACGAAACACAGAGATGTGAAATTTCAATTTTTGAGAGATCTCACAAAGAAGTAAATTGTTGAAGTTGTTTACTGCAGATCAAGCTGCTGATATTTTCACCAAACCCCTCAAGGTTGAAAGATTCATGAAATTGAGAAAGCTGTTAGGCGTTTACAAATTAAGGGAGGGGCTGTAAAATGAAACTGTTTAAACTAAAATTCTTGGAGTTGTGTTTTTTAGTTTAAGGGAGGGATTGTTGAAAATATTCACACCACGTTTTCATTCTCTTTAGGTTATGACAAGTTCATTATTATTGAGTCCAAATTTTTAGCAAGTGAGTTTAGTTAAAATAAGTTTTTTCAGTCATGTGGGATTATTCTATTTTTCAGTAGTTTGTTAGTGGATTTTAATTCCACAATTATCTTTTATGTAAGCCTATATAAAGGCATGACTGTTGAGGTTAATAGATGTGTGAATTACTTTGTTTCTATTTTTTTTGTGTTAAAAATTTATTTCTAGTTTATAATAGTATAATGATATTTATTGTTTACAGATCGTGGATGTAAGGTAGAAGGGACGTAGTCATATCCAACATTCCCTAAAATTCCTCTATCTCTTTTGAAAGTTTTTTTTCTTCTTCTTGAAATTCAAATAAGATTCTAACTGATTTCTTAAGAATACATCAACATTAAATACTTGATGAGAGAATGTTGTCATCATTATGTTCTTATCTGACTCGACAAGAGTCTCAGTTTAAACTGTCAAACAGATAGACGTGAGATATCTATTGTTAAAAAATATCTTATAGTACCAATAATCAACTGTTCTAGCGGGATAAGCCGTTGGGTTTTTTAAACAAGGTTAGGAGGTCGAATCCTGACATTGTGAATATAGAAAACTGAGTTGGGAGGATCGCCCTCATATTGGACCTTTACAAAATCTAATTCGAATTAGTCAGCCAATGAATCAGATATCGATGGTTAAACAAAAAATATATGAGTCTTTAATTTATCCATAGAAAAGTCTCATTTCCAAACTACTGTGTTGCCTTGTCTTAGTTGCACTTTTCAAATTGATGAGTGTTTTATTTTTTATTATTTTATCATTAATTACTCCTTGTTGATTCTTTGATATTGCTGATTTGGGCTGTTTTATTCGTTTTTGTGCAGGACTTCAATTTTTAGAAAACAGCATTAAAAGAGCATGTTCTGCAGTTTGTATTTTCTTGAATCAAGGCTAGACACATGGGCATGACGATGACTGACGTGGCAGATTCTGGTAGTCCAGTCAGCAACAGCTTCCAGAAGGCGATCCAGTCAGCATCATCTAGAAGGACGGACGGACGGGATTCACTTAGAATTTTAAGATTAAGTTTGAATTTAAATATTTGGGAATTGTCGCTTTATTATTTACGATTTAATATTTCTATCATTTAGGATTTTATTTGAATATTTTTAGGATTATCTTTAGGTATTTTATTTTAAATATTTCTTTATCTTTGGATTATCTCAAGCTATAAATACCCCATTAGGGTGAAGCTTGAAAAACACATCTTGTACTTAGCTTGCATTTGTTCTTGGGGTTTTCATTTTTATAACAGTTTCTTTTTCTACTTTGTTTTTATTTAAGTTCTTCTTTACTTTCTTAAAAATATGCTAAGTATGATTTTTATCATGCTTAGCTAATTTTCCAATTAGCCGAAGGCTGAAAGAAAATGTCTCAATTCCAATTATGAGAATTGAAAAACACCTAATTTCTTTAGATATCTTTCTCAATTTTCTGCAAATTTGGACTGGCAATCACCTTTTCCTTTAAAAATCTTTACACTTTTAATTCAAAAAGAGCTCATTGGTTTGATTGTTGTTCTCATTTAAAAGTTGGGAGGAATGATAGGCTTGTAGCATATTCGACTTCCTATGAACACACTTAGCGACGGATTCACTAAGGGAAATCGAGATCGGGTTCGATTCTCATTGAGACAACATAACTCGAGTCGAGCTTTTCTAAAACTTAAATTGTATTGATGCTAGTGACGATAGTCGTGGTTAGTCCAAATAATGACTGAATTTCAAAGATTGGCTTTGATTTTTTGGTTTATCGAAGAGAAATGTAAGTTACAAGGGTTGGGCCTTGTAGACTGTAACTGGCATATATCCGAAGTAAAATCTTCTTCGATGATCAGTTGGAATTGAGGAAAAGCGAAGCTTGAGGCTATTTTACTTTATCGATTTTCTTCTCAAAATTTTATTTCGTTTTTTTTCTAAATTTATTTTCAAGTTCACTTTATTTAATTCTCTTAATCAAACCCCCCATTTTTCTTTATTTTCTCAGCAAAGTCAGAATCAAAACCTCTCTACATCAGAAGCTCCTTAGTCTCTGTGGATCGACCCTTCTTCTCTTTACTATGCTTATTCATTATTTATTTGAGATTAAGGATAATTTATTTGACAATTACGACATTTGTCAAATTGGCGTCGTTGCCGGGGACTTCGGCAAAGTTACTGATATAATTTGTTCTGATTTATGACCAGGTCGTTGAGCTAAATGACGTTAAATAAATAGCTTTAATGGGAGGCAGCCCATTTTATTTTTTGTTTGCTTAATTTCTATTCGTTTTCAATTTTATTTTATTTGTTTATTTCAGTTTCAGTCTTATTTTATTTTTCTTTGAATTTTTAGGAACCCCAAATATTTTTTATCAAACTTTTATGAAGTTAATTGCGGTGATTTTGGTCGAACAAAGCATAATTTCCAATCCATGGAAATACTCCACACGAGGAGCAGTAGCAGACTTGTGTGTGTTGTTTCACTAACGGCGCACGTTAGCTAACACTTCCCCACCTAGATGCAGGTTAGCGTAACCCATTGCCTAATTTTTTGCCGCTCACCGCCCCCCCCCAATTCCAACATTTGCTTCATCCAATCTCTCTGCCCCCTTACCCTTCCATTTTTTTTAAAATTGCGGGCCCCATTTCAAATCTCAAAGAACCTACCCCTTTTGACCGATTTCACCCTTTCTTTCACCAAATTTTGTCCTTATCCCTCCTTGTTTTAAACCCCCACGCCACATTATATTAAAACCTAATATCCATTCTATTTAATTCTCCTCCATTGCCAACCATTCCTTCCCCACAAATTGTTCCGCGTAATAAGTGCTACGCAATTGTGCAAGTATACACGTCACAAGTTATAGTATAAAAGATATCGTCTCCACAGGGATTGGTACCACTTCAAGAATCTAATCTCTTGCACTGTAAAAAGTAAAAGAAAACACAAGTAGAAGATTATAGGAGTTTAACTAATAACTAAACTAGAAAGCAATAAAGTAAAAGAAGAGATGAGATCAAGTGAGAGAGATAGGCCAGGTTATCGTGAGTTGAGATTTGATAGCCGATTGGATCGTCTTGGTAAAAGAGTGCAAGGGCAACTCAGTTGCTGTGGCAACTTGCACAACGGGGTTGCCTTGGTAACTAATCGATGGTTGTCTAGGCGACTAGTTGAGCAACTACTTGGGCGTCTGGGCAGGAACCTTCAAGGTTCGGCAGAGCGTTCTTCAATGGTTTCTTCTTATCCCTAAGTCGAAACTCTAGCTACTTGTGCATACCTTGATAACACATCCATGCATGAATCAAGGGTGAACAACAACCAATCTTGCGCTCTTCTTAGCCGTTGAAATCCTTAACTTATTCTTAAGCCGGATTAATCTTCACCATCAATAGATTTAATAAAGATCATATTCATTCGTTTCTTGAATCTAACTCTCCCGATATTAGATAAATAGATGAAGTTACGAGATCCTCTCATAATTCACTCGCAAACAAAAATAAGAACCAAGAATGAATAAACCTTGAATAGAAAAGTGCAAACTCTTATTACCTAAACAAAATCCAATAGTTTCTCACAACCACAAGACACAATAACCTTAGCCAAATAGATTTAGTTCATGTCTAGGTTCCAAAGAAACACAAGATAAAGAATCCCTAGCATGAACCTAATTGAACAAGAAAGAAAAAGATGAATGATGGATGAAGCTTGTCGAAATCTCCTTGCCCTTGATGTTTGTCGAAATTTCTCTCATCTCTCCCCCTTTGGAGTTGACTGTATGGCCTCTAATTTATAGGGCTATGTCAAAGTCCTTCTTTGAGGAGGAAGTTAAGTTGGAATTAAATTATCTTTAAAGAATATAATTCTTTATTATAATTATATTCCTTCTAGAACTTCTCCTATCTTCTTGGAATTTAATTCTTCTTTAACCTCTTCATGGAAATCAAACTCCTTTGGGATTTAGCTTTGCTCCACGTCATCTTGGGCTTGTCTAGTCATCAATTTTGACTACCATATCACCTTATTCTTTGTCGACAATTGCCCTGGCAACTGGCTCGGCGTCTCCTTCATGCATTGCCCTAGCAACTAGCTCGGCATCTTCTTCATGCATTGCCCTGGCAACTAGCTCTAGCCTTGCTTTTGCAAGTGATCCTACACATTGATAAGTGTTCAAAAGTACTATTTTTCTTACCCTTTTTACTCATATTATTGTTAGACTTAGGCTCATATTAGTTGCATAGTTAGCCATTCATGCATTAATCCATGTTTCCTTCCATCATTGAGCTTGATTACATAACTTGGTAGTTTTTGTGGAAAAGATGCTGCTTTGGTGTGCTTTGTGTGTGTATGTGCAGGATCACTTGCCAAAGCAATGCCGAGCTAGTTGCCAGGGCAATGCATGAAGGAGACGCCGAGCCAGATGCCATAGCAATTGTCGACAAAGAGAAAATGCAATATGGATGTCAAAATTAATGACTTTACAAGCCCAAGATGACATGGAGCAAGGCCCAAGCCCAAAGGAATTTGATTGCCATGCAGAGATTAAAGAAGAATTAAATTCCAAGAAGATATGAGAAGTTCTAATAGGAATAAAATTACAATAAAGAATTATATTCTTTAAAGATAATTTAATTCCAACTCAAACTCCTCCTCAAAGAAGGACTTTGGCCTAGCCCTATAAATAGCAAGGAGATTTCGACTACTTGATAGAGAGCAAGAGGGAAAAATTCGACAAGTCCAAGAGAGGAAGCAAGGGGAATTTTCGGCAAGCATCTAGGGCAAGGGATTTTCGACAAGCTTCATCTTTTCTTCCTTGTTCGATTGGGTTCATGCTAGGGATTGTTTATCTTGTGTTTCTTTGGAACCTAGCCATGAACTAAATCTACTTGGCTATGGTTATTGTGTTTTGTGGTTGTGAGAAACTATTGGTTTTTGTTTAGGTAATAAGAGTTTGCACTTTTCTATTTCAAGGTTTATTCATTCTTGGTTCTTATTCTTGTTTGCGAGTGAATTGGGAGAGGATCTCGTGATTTCATCCATTTATCTAATATCGGGAGAGTTAGATTCAAGAAACGAATGAATATTATCTTTATTCAATCCAATGATGGTGAAGATTAATCCGGCTTAGGAATAAGTTAAGGATTTCAATGGCTAAGAGGAGCGCAAGATTGGTTGTTGTTCACCCTTGATTCACGGAGGGATGTATTATCAAGGCATGCACAAGTAGCTAGAGTTTCGACTTAGGGATAAGAAGAAACCATTGAAGAACGCTCCGCCGAACCTTGAAGTTGCTGCCCAGACGCCCAAGTAGTTGCCTAACTAGTTGCCCAGGCAACCATCGATTAGTTGCCATGACAACCCCGTTGTGTAAGTTGCCACGGCAACTGAGTTGCCCGTGCACTCTTTTACCAAAATGATCCAATCGGCTATCACACCTCAACTCACGATAACCTGGCCTATCTCTCTCAATTGAATTCATCTTTTCTTTTACTTAATTGCTTTCTAGATTAGTTAAACTTCTATAATCTTTTATTTGTGTTTTTATTTTTACAGTGCAAGAGACTAGATTCTTGAAGTAGCACCAATCCCTGTGGAGACGATATCTTTTATACTATAACTTGCGACGTGTATACTTGCACATTTGCGTAGCACTTATTAAGCGCAACACACATACACACAAAACACACCAAAGCAGCATCTTTTCCCACAAAAACTACCAAGTTATGTAATCAAGCTCAACGATGGAAGGAAACATAGATTAATGCATGAATGGCTAATTATGCAACTAATATGAGCCTAAGTCTAACAATAATATGAGTAAAAAGTGTAAGAAAAATAGTACTTTTGAACACTTATCACACCCCCAAACTCGAACTATTGCTTGTCCTCAAGCAATGCAAACTAATAATTACCTGCCAAGACTTCAATTTTCACAAACTTAGGTTTGAACTTGATTTCAATTCTCAGAACCGGGGCACAAAGTATGATTGGCTTTTCATTTTTTGGAAAACTTACGAGTTACTCGAAATCAAACTATAATGCTTGTGAGTGTGTGCAGAGTTGTGTGCAAGTTGATTTTTCGGATTCTGTGCAAACAAGAGGTTTTCAAATTACTTCATTGGGTTATTTTTAACATGTTTTAGCTAGAGTCGGTTTCGGGCACCTCTAGTGTTTTGTTTTTAGTTTCCTTAAGTTAATTAATTTATTCGACTAGAGCCGGTTTTGGGCACCTCTAGCGATCAATTTTTAGCACATACTAGAGCCGGTTTTGGGCACCTCTAGCGATCCATTTTTTTAGCACATGCTAGAGCCAGTTTCAGGCACCTCTAGCATTCATCCAATTTTTATTCTAATCCCCCAATTTGTTTAATTATCAACCTAAGTTCACTAGAATTCCTTAAATCAATCAAACCACAATAGTGTTTCATCAAATTTAGCTTCATAGTAAAATTCTAAGTGTTTCCATGGTTATCCTAGAATAAAAATTCTATCAATTAAGTGCATTGGTAAAGTCATCACTGGATATTCATCAAATATAGGCAATTCTTGTTCCGACTAAAGGCTTGGCAAGCAATTTATGTATCCTAAATGTAATACTTAAGATGAATGCAACTAAACATGGTAACTAACTAATAATAATCCCCCCCAAACTCGAGTGAGGCATTGTCCTCAATGCATGCATTAAAGAATATAAAAATAACGAAAAATAAAATGCAAACGAGGACTTACTCCGAGAGTTCGTCGTTGTGGATGATTAGTTTCCTTTTGGTCGGTGTCTTGATTCTCTTGCTTGAACGCAACGGTTGTTTCCTTGTTGCCGATGGTTGAATCAATCCTCGTACGGGGTTGTCCTCGTCGTCCTCTTCATCAATGTCATTGGCTTTTCGCTTGGAGGATTCAATTGGTGCGGTCTTTGTTGGTACAATAGAGGACTCGTCCAAATCTAAAAAATCAGACAATGATTCTGTTCGAGTTGATTCGGGTATAGGTGCTTTGCCTTTGGCTTTTGCAATGGTTTCCAGGACGTCTTTAGATTTGGTTGCCATGGCATCTTCAGGGTTGGTTGCTGGGGCATCTTTTGTTGCAGTTGCCATGGCAAGTAGTCAGTAGTGAATTTCCTTAGCATGGCGGTTGTGAGTCTTGTTGTGGAAAAGGAAACAAAGAAAACCTGGAAACTAAAGATAATGAAGAAAAATAAAATATCTCCTAAAAATAAAAATGAAAATAAAAAGAAAATAAGAAAAAGAAAATATTGAAAGGAGAGCATGCTCATGAATCTTCTAAAGTGACCACTTCTTTGTTACGTTCCACATGGGCACCGTTGTAGTGCTTCAATCTTTGTCCGTTAACTTTGAATTCATGTTCGTCAGTGATGGACTTGATTATCACAGAACCATGAGAGAATGGTTTGACAACTTCGAATGGTCCCGACCATCTTGATTTCAGTTTTTCCGGGAAAAGTTTTAGCCGAGAATTGAATAAGAGAACTAGTTGCCCTGGCGTGAATTGCTGCGGCAATAGTTTCTTATTATGCCATTGCTTTGTTTTCTCCTTGTAGATTCGTGCATTGTTATAGGCGAGTGCACGGAATTCTTCTATCTCGTTGAGGTCCAACAAATGCTTTTGTCCGGTACTTTCCCAATCCATATTCACGGTCTTGATTGCCCAATAGGCCTTGTGTTCGATTTCCATCGGTAGATGGCATGTTTTGCCATAGACAAGTCGGAAGGGGGACATACCTAAGGGTGTTTTGAATGCAGTGTGATATGCCCAAAGCGCGTCATCTAGTCTTAATGACCAATCCTTCCTAGAGGGATTTACAACTTTCTCGAGTATACCCTTCAATTCCCGGTTGGAAATTTCTGCTTGCCTGTTGGTTTGTGGGTGATATGCCGTGGCAATCTTGTGTGATACGCCGAAGCGTTGCAACATCTTGTCAATAAGTCTGTTGTCAAAATGCTTGCCTTCATCATTGATAATTGCTCTCGGCATCCCAAACCGTGTAAATATGTTTTTCTGCAAGAATCGTTGCGCGGTCTTGGAATCGTTGTTGGGAACTGCAGCTGCCTCAACCCATTTAGTAGACACGTAGTCGACGGCAAGTAAAATGTAGAGGTTGCCGAATGAAGATGGGAAAGGTCCCTTAAAATCGATCCCCCATACATCGAACAATTCCACCTCGATGATGTTTTGGAGCAGCATCTCATGTCGTCTAGAGATATTGCCCGTCCTCTGGCAACGATCACATTGCTTGTAAAAGTCTTGGGCATCTTTGTACAATGTTGGCCAATAAAAACCGGATTGCAAAACTTTGGTTGTTGTACGAGTTCCTCCAAAATGTCCTCCATAGGGTGAAGAATGGCATTACCGGAGTACATTCTGTTGCTCTTCTTCAGGGACACATTGGTGTATAACCTGATCTGCACATTGTTTAAACAAAAGAGGCTCGTCCCAAAAATAATGCTTAGCATCATGGCGAAACCGCTTCTTCCCTTGGTGAGTAAGGCCATAAGGTAAAATACCACAAATAAGGAAATTAACTAAATCTGCGTACCAGGGTATTGCCGAGGCATGTGCTACCGTGTCGACTGCTCCCAAAATTGTCGAGGTGTGTGCTTCAAGGGTTGTCGAAGCGTTGAGGGTTGCCGAGGCGTTGAGGGTTGCTGAGGCATGCGCATCCATGGTTGCCCAGGCAACTAAAAAGTTGCTCATCCGGGAATGCATCGCATATCTCTAGATCTGCGTCCTCCTCCCTATTGTGTTCTAAACGTGATAAGTGATCGGCCACTTGATTTTCTGTTCCTTTTCTGTCCTTAATTTCAATATCAAATTCTTGTAAAAGTAATATCCAACGAATCAAACGAGGTTTGGCATCCTTTCTAACAAATAGATATTTGATTGTCGAATGGTCCGTATGAACAATTACCTTTGTACCAATCCAATAGGATCGGAACTTGTCAAATGCAAAAACTACAGCTAGTAACTCTTTCTCTATTGTTGTGTAATTCATTTGAGCATTATTAAGAGTTTTACTAGTATAGTATATCACATGAAAGGTTTTACCTGTGCGTTGGCCTAGGACTGCTCCTACCGCAAAATCACTTGCATCACACATGAGCTCAAAAGGTAGCGTCCAATCTGGTGGAACAACAATGGGTGCCGAGGCAAGTTTTTCTTTTAGGGTTTTGAATGCTTGGGTGCAAGAATCATCAAAATCGAAGACTTTATCATGTTCAAGCAAATTGCACAAGGGTTTAGTGATTTTAGAAAAATTATGAATGAACCTCCTGTAAAAACCTGCATGTCCAAGAAAGCTTCGAATTCTTTTAACCGAACTTGGTGGCTGTAATCTCTCGATCACGTCCACCTTGGCTTTGTCTACTTCAATTCCCTTGGATGAAATCTTGTAGCCGAGCACTATTCCTTCATCTACCATAAAATGACACTTCTCTCAATTGAGGACTAAATCAGTTTCTTCACATCTTGCCAACACATTCTCTAAATTGCTGAGGCAGCTGTCGAAGTCATTACCAAAAATAGAAAAATCATCTATGAAGATCTCAAGGAATTCTTCGACCATGTCTTAAAAGAGTGCCATCATGCATCTTTGGAAGGTTGTCGGGGCGTTACACAATCCGAACAGCATCCTTCGGAAAGCATAAGTATCGTATGGGCATGTGAAAGTTGTCTTTTCTTGATCTTCTGGTGCTATGGCAATTTGATTGTAACCTGAATAACCATCAAGAAAACAATAAAAGGTTTTACCTGCAAGACGGTCAAGCATTTGATCAATAAAGGGTAATGGGGAGTGATCTTTCCTAGTGGCTTTGTTTAGCTTTCGATAATCCATACAAACCCTCCAACCGATCACAGTCCTGGTTGGAATGAGTTCATTGTTTCCATTACTTACCACCGTTATACCTTCTTTTTTTGGTACACATTGTACCAGACTTACCCATGTACTATCAGAGATAGGGTATATAATGCTAGCGTCAAGCCACTTGATGATTTCTTTCATTACAAACCCTTTCATGGCATGATTCAGTCTCATCTGGGCCTCAATTGAAGGTTTGTGATCATCTTCCAACAAAATCTTGTGCATGCACACTGCCGAGCTAATTCCCTTCAAGTCGGCAATTATCCACCCTATTGTCTTCTTGTGTAGCATCAACATTTTGATCAGCTTCTTTTCCTGCTCAGGCTGTAACTTAGAAGAAATAATTATAGGCAATGTATTATCGGTTCCTAAGTATGCATATTTTAGTTGCTCTGGCAACTGTTTCAACTCAAGAATCGGTGGTTGTTCAATAGAGGGCTTTTCGAGCTTACCTTCCTTAGCTGAGTAATCCAGTGGTTCAAAGTATGTACCTGGTCGATTGACTAGCCAATTTGCCTCTTCTTGTTGTTCCTCATCGATTAATTCTTCATACTTCTCAGGTTCCTCTTGATCGGTAATATAGTTGCCGGGGCAACTAAATTCCTCGTCGAAGTTAAACTCTATTGTGGCATGAAGAAGTTGGCATTCTTCTGGATCATCGGCATGCCTTAGTGTTTGGAACACATTTAGTTTAACTTGCTGGTCATTCACCCTCATTGTGAGTTCTCCCTTTTCAACATCGATCAAGGTTCTCCCTGTTGCTAGGAATGGTCTCCCGAGAATGATAGGTGCATGCTCATCTGCTTCACAATCCAAACCAATAAAGTCAGCGGGAAAAAATAAATTTATCAACTTTTACTAGTATGTCCTCGATTTTTCCCTCTGGATGCACATAGGACCTGTCGGCTAGCTGTAGCATAACTGTTGTACGTCTTGCCTTCCCGATTCTTAGTTTCTGGAAAACCGATTTAGGCATCAAGTTTATGCTAGCCCCAAGGCCGCATAATGCTTTCCCGACATAGTGGTTTCCAATGGAACAGGGTATTGTGAAACTTCTGGGATCCTTCAACTTAGGTGGCATACGATTGTGCAATATGGCCATGCATCCCTCTATTGCGGCAACTGTTTCAAACTCTCCTAGCCTTGTTCTCTTGGACACGATGTCTTTAAGAAACTTGGCATAGTTCGGCATTTGTTCAATTGCTTCCACCAATGGCAAGTTGATGTGGACTTGCTTTAGGATATCAAGAAACTTCTTGAATTGATATTCTTGCTTTTGTCGCTTCAACCTTTGTGGGAATGGTGGTGGAAGTCGGATATCTTTGATCCTTTCATTGGTTTGGAACCTGATTGACGGCATTGTTGGGACAACTAGAGTTGCCGAGGCATTATCAACTGGGGTTGCCGAGGCATGCTTATCGCAAGTTGTCGAGGCATCCTTATCGTCGGTTGCCGAGGCATGCTTATTGCCGGTTGCCACGGCAATTCCTGGTTCAGCATCTGAGGCTTTTCCGCTAGGTTCATCTTGATCTTTTGTGGAGTTTTGTTTGATGAGCGGGCTTGAGCCTCTTTAAGTTGTTGGCCACTTCTAGTGGTGATTGCCTTACATTGCTCATGGCCAGTTCCTCTTGCGACTTTAGTATCGCTAGGTAAACCTCCTTGCAGTCTAGTATTCAGGTTTTGAGCAAATTGTCCGACTTGATTTTCCAATGATTTGATTGTCGCCTCTTGGTTTTGCAATCTCATCTCGGTCCTATTAATAAAAGCGTCAGTTCTTTTTATGAAGTTACTATTCTCATCCATATAAGATTCAGTTTTCATCATAAAAGCATTTAGAGAATTTTCCAAAGAACTAGATGTTGTCGGTTGTTGCTGCGACAACTGTTGCCGTGGCATATTCTACTGGAATCCCGATGCTTGTGCATTATGATTGTTCTGGTTTAGAGCATTGTTGGGATTACTCCATGAAAAATCTTGGTGCTTCTTCCAAGCTGGATTGTATGTATTGGACATCAAATTGTTGTTCCGGTTGTAATTCCCTACATAGAAGCTGGATTCCGGATTATGCATACATTCAGAAGAATCATGGTTACCACCACATAACTCACAAAAAGAACCATTACCTTGACCTTATGTGTGTTGTTTGGTTTCTGCATGTTCTGGACCATCTTGGTTAAAGTGGCCAATTGTGCCGAAATTGAGTCTAATGATCCTAGTTCATGTATTGTGGCTTGGCGTCTAACTCCTCGTCTAGAAGAGGGGAATTGATAATCATTCTTGGCAAGCCTGTTTAGAATTTGCATTGCTTCCTCTAGCGACTTATCTAGGAGTATGCCATTTGCCGAGGCATCTAGCATCATCCTTGTTGGTGTATTCACGGCGTTGTAAAACATTGTTACTTGTGTCCACACCGGGAATCCGTGTAGGGGCATTTGTGTAGAAGTTTTCTATATCGCTCCCAAGCCTCGTACATGGATTCATCATCTACCTACCGAAAAAAGTAATGTCGTTACGAAGCTTATCAGCCAAATTTGTAGGATTAAACTGAGCAAGAAAATCACGACAAAGATCGGTCCAAGATCCTATTGATCCGACAAGAATGCTATTCAACCATGTTTTTGCCCTATCCCTCAGTGAATAGGGGAATAATCTTAATCGTAAAATATCGGGGATGACTCCGTGTATTTTGAACGAGTTGCAAATCTCGAGGAAAGATTTAAGATGTTGTCGTGCATCTTCAGTTGCTGAGCCGCCAAATTGACCAATTGTGTTGATCATATTAAACATCACCGGTTTCAACTCAAAGTAGTCGGCTTCAATTTCAGGTGCAACAACTCCTGGATTAAGTCCATCGAGATCTTCTTCAAGATAGTCTCGAATAGTTCTGTTTCATGCAAGAATCACTCCTCCTCCTACTGGAACATATTGATTCATATTGCCGTCTTGATTAGCCATTGCTACTCTTAACCTTCGTCTAAGTCTTTGTAAGGTTCATTCGATTTCTGGATCAAAGGGATATTCTGGTATAATCGGTCTCGCCCTGGTCATATACCAAAGCAAAACCAAAGTTTGTTAGCCATTTGAATCTTAAACAAGAAAAATAAAAAGAAAGTGCAAGAAAATAAAAACAGTCGCTATTGCCAATCCCAAGCAACGGCGCCAAAAACTTGTTGAGCGTAATAAGTGCTACGCAATTGTGCAAGTATACACGTCGCAAGTTATAGTATAAAAGATATCGTCTCCACAAGGATTGGTGCCACTTCAAGAATCTAATCTCTTTCACTGTAAAATGTAAAAGAAAACACAAGTAGAAGATTATAGGAGTTTAACTAATAACTAAACTAGAAAGCAATAAAGTAAAAGAATATATGAGATCAATGAGAGAGATAGGCCAGGTTATCGTGAGTTGAGGTGTGATAGCCGATTGGATCATCTTGGTAAAAGAGTGCAAGGGCAACTCAGTTGCCGTGGCAACTTGCAAAATGGGGTTGCCTTGGCAACTAATCGATGGTTGCCTGGGTGACTAGTTGGGCAACTACTTGGGTGTCTGGGCAGCAACCTTCAAGGTTCGGCAGAGCGTTCTTCAATGGTTTCTTCTTATCCCTAAGTCGAAACTCTAGCTACTTGTGCATACCTTGATAATACATCCCTACGTGAATCAAGGGTGAACAATAACCAATCTTGCGCTCTTCTTAGCCGTTGAAATCCTTAACTTATTCCTAAGCCAGATTAATCTTCACCATTAATAGATTGAATAAAGATCATATTCATTCGTTTCTTGAATCTAACTCTCCCGATATTAGATAAATAGATGAAGTTACGAGATCCTCTCCCAATTCACTCGCAAACAAGAATAAGAACCAAGAATGAATAAACCTTGAATAGAAAAGTGCAAACTCTTATTACCTAAATAAAATCCAATAGTTTCTCACAACCACAAGACACAATAACCTTAGCCAAATAGATTTAGTTCATGGCTAGGTTCCAAAGAAACGCAAGATAAAGAATCCCTAGCATGAACCTAATTGAACAAGAAAGAAAAAGATGAAGGATGGTTGAAGCTTGTCGAAATCTCCTTGCCCTTGATGCTTGTCGAAAATTCTCTCATCTCTCCCCCTTTGGAGTTGACGGCATGGCCTATAATTTATAGGGCTAGGTCAAAGTCCTTCTTTGAGGAGGAAGTTAAGTTGGAATTAAATTATCTTTAAAGAATATAATTCTTTATTATAATTATATTCCTTCTAGAACTTCTCCTATCTTCTTGGAATTTAATTCTTCTTTAACCTCTTCATGGAAATCAAACTTCTTTGGGATTTAGCTTTGCTCCACGTAATCTTGGGCTTGTCTAGTCATCAATTTTGACTACCATATCACCTTATTCTTTGTCGACAATTGCCCTGGCAACTGGCTCGGCGTCTCCTTCATGCATTGCCCTGGCAACTAGCTCGGCATCTCCTTCATGCATTGCCCTGGCAACTAGCTCTAGCCTTAATTTGGCAAGTGATCCTGCACATACACGCAAAACACACCAAAGCAGCATCTTTTCCCACAAAAACTACCAAGTTATGTAATCAAGCTCAACGATGGAAGAAAACATGGATTAATGCATGAATGGCTAATTATGCAACTAATATAAGCCTAAGTCTAACAATAATATGAGTAAAAAGAGTAAGAAAAAATAGTACTTTTGAACACTTATCACAAATCACCAACCCAAGTACCTCTCGGCCACAACTCCACAGCCCAAAACCACCGGCCGTACACCTACGCAGCCACCATAACAGCCGCCACCAGTCGTTGCTCTCACCTCTAGACAAACCTACTCAGCTGGCCGCACCAATCGACCCTTCACCATCGCACCCTCAAGCACCGTGGCCACCGCTCCTTTCTTTCCCTTTTGTTCGCACAATCCTCCGCAACATTGTCGCTACCTTGTTTCGGTCGCCGCAAAGCCATGGTCCACATGAGACACCAAAGTCTCGGCCACGATCCGGTGTTCTTGAGCCGACGGCAAAAATCAATTCACGACCGTGCCTCCTGTGGTGGATGTTGACAATGACTTCGAACAGCCCATCGTTATTAGACACGGGGACTACCTCTATTCCTTCTTTTATGCTTCAATTTTTCATATTGGGACAATACACTTAAGCGAGGGGGTAGAGAACTAAATCGAATTTTCCTTTGGATATTTATATGCTTGGAATTGAGTATGCCTTGGTTGATATGTTGCAATTTTTGTTGACGATTCTAATTTTTACCTTGTTTCTTTAAATTATTTTTGAGTTCTAGATCACACTTTTATTTGGATTAGGATGCATGATAGTGAAAATGGCATGATTAGTGTTTTTCTTTAAATCTTTTGATTGATATCTCATGCGTCTATTGGTTGACATGTTCTTGACTCAGTACAAATTACACTTTCTTGTGAGATTTGAGCCTAAACGAGCAATCTTTTTCATTCTTGCTCATTTGTTTGATTGAGTGTGCCGGACTAATATCGATATTCTAGAACTTGTGAGTAAATACATATCGAGACTACATGTTTTGAACTTTATGCTTTAATATGATAAGGGCACCTAGGATTAACCCACTTCTCTACCCAAAATTGCCTACCCTTTTTATATCCATTAGTGAACCATTTTTGTGCCTTTACCCTTTTCTTGCTTTTACCACGTTATAAACCTGAAACCTTTTATTATTACCCTCTTTTGTTACCTTTGTCAAGAGAAAGATTGATATGTTCCACGAACGAAAAAAATATCAAAGAAGAAATGTTTTGAAAAAAAGAAAAAAACATGAGAAAAAATTTGGTTCGAACTGTGCTCAAACAGAACAAAAAAAGAAGAAAAAGATTCGAGAAAAAAAATAAAGAAAAATGAAAAGAAAAGCAAAACCATTGGTTGTTTGATTTTTGTCTCACTTCTTTGCATTTGTTTACCTTGTTTATTTCGTGGCTTGAACTTGTATATTTTTGCATCTCTTGTCTTGATGATTAACCCATATTTTTGGCCTTTTTCCTTACCTTAACCTACGCCCTATTACAACCTTTTTAAAGACCCTTTGATTAATGCATCTTGTTCATTTTAGTGGTGGAGACTTGATTTTCTTACAAGCTTATGGTAATGTCATGTTTGGTTCTGGCTTTGAGCATTTTCTTTTACCTGAAACACTTTGAGCGAAAATGAGTGAATCCTTGTGAGGTATTGAGTCTTGTTACATTGAAATTGATGGATTAATGGGATGTCATGGTTTTTCTTAACTTATTCCTATTTATGCCTTTCCCTTGACAGTTATTCTTGATTTCGATAATTAATGTGATCTTGACTTACTTGGTGTTCTTGTATATGAGGCAAGATGAAGGATTGTAACAAGGATTTTGACATATTAAGGCATGCTCGAGGACAAGCATTGAATAAGTGAAGGGGAATTTGATGAGTGTTTTATTTTGTTATTATTTTATCATTAATTACTCCTTGTTGATTCTTTGATATTGCTGATTTGGGTTGTTTTTATTCATTTTTGTGCAGGACTTCAATTTCCAGAAAACATCATTAAAAGAGCATGTTTTGCAGTTTTTATTTTCTGGAATCAAGGCTGGACACCTGGGCATGACTTGGGGAATGACGAGGTAGATTCTGGTAGTCCAGTCAGCAGCAGCTTCCAAAAGGCAATCCAGTCAACATCATCTAGAAGGACGGACGGATGGGCGAGATTCACTTAGGATTTTAAGATTAAGTTTGAATTTAAATATTTGGGAATTATCACTTTATTATTTAGGATTTAATATTTCTATCATTTAGGAATTTATTTGAATATTTTTAGGATTATCTTTAGATATTTTATTTTAAATATTTCTTTATCTTTAGGTTATCTCAAGGTATAAATACCCCATTAGGGTGAAGCTTGAAAAACACATCTTGTACTTAGCTTGCATTTGTTCTTGGGGTTTTCATTTTTATAATAGTTTCTTTTCTACATTGTTTTTATTTAAGTTCTTATTTACTTTCTTAAAAATATGCTAAGTATGATTTCTATCATGCTTAGCTAATTTTCTAATTAGCCGAAGGCTTAATGCGATGTCTCAATTCCAATTGTGAGAATTGAAAAGCACCTAATTTCTTCAGATATCTTTCTCAATTTTCTGCAAACTTGGATTGGCAATCGGCCTTTCCTTTAAAAATCTTTACATTTTCAATTCAAAAAGAGCTTGCTGGTTTGATTGTTGTTCTAATTTAGAGGAAGGATCAGCTTGAAGCATATTCGACTTCCTATGAACACACTTAGCAACGGATTTGTTAAGGGAAATTGAGATCGGGTTCGATTCTCATTGAGACAACATAACCCGAGTCGGGCTTTTCTAAAACTTAAATTGTATTGGTGCTAGCGACGATAGTCGTGGTTAGTCCAAATAAGGACTGAATTTCAAAGATTGGCTTTGATTTGTTGGTTTGCCGAAGAGAAAAAGTAAGTTACAAGGGTTGGGCCTTGTAGACTGTAACCGGCATATATCCGGAGTAAAATCTTCTTCGATGATCAGTTGGAGTTGAGGCAAAGCGAAGCTTGAGGCTATTTTATTTTATCGATTTTCTTCTCAAAATTTTATTTCGTTATTTTTATAAATTTATTTTCAAGTTCACTTTATTTAATTCTCTTAATTAAACCCCCTATTTTTCTTTATTTTCTCAGCAAAGTCAGAATCAAAACCTTTCTACATCAGAAGCTCCTTAGTCCCTGTGGATCGACCATTCTTCTCTTCACTATGCTTATTAATTATTTATTGAGATCAAGGATAATTTATTTGACAATTATGATGCTTGTCACAAATTCTCCATAGATAGTACTTATCTTTGAATGTCATGTTAAATAATTCCAAAAGCCTTAATTATGTGAAGCCAAATTAGAAGAGTGAATTTAGACTAGAGACTTTAGGGTGAATGTAGCCAGTACCAACATCAAAATCAATGGCAGCCATGACCGGAACGCATGTCGGTAAACCCAAGATGTGGTCAAAAGTCAAGAAAAACACCTTGGCCTACACTACATACATTCATAACTCATGCATAATGCCATCACCATTTTCACAACTCAATTTCAACATTTTCGTATATAGCATGATCGGACCAGCAGCTGGCGGCTTGAATTGACCATTCCTCTTCCAACTATTCCCACTCGAGCTTTTCCATGATTTTTCCACTCTTTCAAACCTCAGTCTCTGGTCTTCGAACACATGCGAATTAAAATAATTAAATCAATAATCTTTCCGCATGTGCTATTGTTGTGGAAAATAAAACGATTTGTTTATTAAACCACTCCAAAGTTTAAAAGGAATATTATAGATTTTGAACTTATTTTATTTTACAGGTGAAGGAATACATTGGATTTATTACGGCGGAGAATTTTGAAAACCAATAATTTATAATATATTATTGTGCTTACTTTGTAATGATACATGTAAATAATTTTTAATAGAAGTTGTTAGTCTTATTAAAAGAGAAAATATTTAAAATTATAATAGGGTTTTATAATCGTAAACTAAATATATAATTTAGACATTTTTTTATAACATTGACACAAAAAACTAGCCACTTTAGATCATACAAAGACCATACATGGAAAGGTTAAAAACTCAACCAAAAGACTCGAACGAAAAATAGATACAACCAAATCTGACTGCATCGACAAACGAACAACAAAAAGGGATTAAGCTATTGAAAGATCACCGAGAACTGCAAATCAGAGCCGAGCGTCATGAGAAACTATCCACGAAAGCATATCGCGTATCCAAATTCAATCCGATGGTTTAGAGCAGGGAAGATCAACAAGATTACAAATAAGTATCATATTGATCAGTCATGGCGTCGTCCTTGAGAAAATATAAAATAAAAAGAACGGACAAACAACCGAAGAATGAGATAAAAAAACGTACCACAAAAGTAAAGTTATTCTTATTAAAAACTAAAAAACAACAAAGAAAAAAAAAATCGGCTGTCGGCGACCATTATCAAAGTCAGTACGGCTACCGACTAAACAAAATTAAAGAAGAAAAAATTGTGGTGCTCTATATTTCTATAAAGAAAAAATGGTGGTTGCGATTAGGGTTTTAGTTCAAAAGTTAATTTGATCGGTGTAAATACATGTATACTGTATATGTATCTCCTTTTCAAAGATTTCTTATACGATAAGATACACCACGTGAAAGGAATGGGTAGGGGAAATAAAGAAAACAGAACGAAAAGGGGATAAATTTGTTTTAAAGCCATATTTTTTACAACATTTTTGCAACAGAAATTTTCGCGGAAACTTTTTTATTTTTAAACTTTTTATGCGTTTTTCCTTTTTCGGTTGGAAGGAAAACTTTATGCTTTTTAACGATTTAATGGTGTTCATAGCCATTGTTTTGTCTAGCGATAACGTGCGGTCGAATATTTGTGATCTTTTCATTATTTGAATTTATAAATTTGTTTAAAAATTCGTCCTCATTTTATATTTAAATTATTAAAGTTTTATTATTTATATCTTAATCAGAATTAAATATTATTATCGGTTACCCGCATAAAGTACTATCACATTTTTTCACTCTCATATTTTCTCTGCAGCGGTTATCATTTTAGTTAAGAGTTTTTAAGTAGTTTTTTAGTGTATTCAAGCCAATGGTGACAGATTTGATCATCTACCGGCATTAATTTCTTTTTTTTATTTTTTTATTTTTTACTTTTGTTTTTTTCTTTGTTTTAATTTTTTTTTTGTCGGTTGTTTGGCCTGTTCTTCATCTACCGTTATGGCACGCTGATATTGAAGACGTTTACAACTTTGTGCATGTTACAATTGAATCTTGCGGCACAATATTGCGTGGGTTGGTTGTTCGTGGAGTTAAACAAGACGTTTCTCTCTTTTTGTTGGTTGGAGTAATTCAATGATCTGCGCTCTTCCAGTGAGCACTCCAAGATTTGGCTATGGTATTAGATTTGAAGAACACTGATGAAGATTTTATGAGAAGATTCGAGTTTTATATTCATGTTTGCATACTCTTTGCTTTTTTATGTTTATTTTTGTATTTTAAGGTATGCTTATCTGTGTATTTCTTCTCATTATTTTAATAAAATCTGGTGTTTGATTCAAAAATATATATTATTATCGGTTAGCTGTCCGAATTTATAAAAAAGTTAAATTCAAATTTTCAAATCATAGGTTAAATATAAGAATCCACACAAATCCACGTCCAAATCCGTTAAAAGTAAGATGATCAATGTTCGAACCCTTAAAAAACAAATATATTCTCTATTTTATAATTTGAAGTCAGATTCAGATATCCAAATATGTAATCCTTACCAACATAAGTAATGAGGATGTGAATAATGAGTATATGAGGATGTATATTTGTATTCAGTATTTATCCCGAATCAACAGCGAATAGTAATTTTAACATATGAATTTATATTATCTAAATCCGAAAAAATGATAAAATATCCACATATATCCAAATCATCGTCCATTGTTTTGTTGGAAAAGATTAAAATTTTGGGACCTTGCCTCCCACCAAACTTAATTTTACATGTGTAGATTCTTAGTTTGATATATTTCAGTTATTTATTTGTTTGTTTGTATTTTTTTAATGGTTGAGGTCAATTATGTGAATTGCTATTATAATTCTTCTTATAAATTGTATTGACTAAACTAATTGCACTTGTACACATGTGTATTAATTTTTTATTGTAATTGCACATAAGAATTTTTTTTTCAATAAATATCAATTACAGTGAAATATTTAGTAAAACTAAACTTTTAAAAAGAATTTTAAGAGATTGATTGTATTAATTCGGTTGATATGTTCTAATTGTAATTTTAAGAGATCATGAATTTTAATGTACTAAAACGTAATTGCCTACGATTTTAGGGTCACAGCTTGATGGGTAGTTAAAATTCTGTAATTTGTATCTTAATTTTTTTAAAGGGAATATAAGTAAGAAAACTAATTTTACAAAAATATAAATTTTCACTTCCAAATAAAATTGTTCATCAGAAAAGTCATCCACCTCTCCTTTTCAATTATTAATTTGGATGCGATTTCAAGGCTTCCTCTTAAATGTTTCCGGTATTGATGTTATAGGGTCTGATTGGATGAGATATTTTAAGAAGATGCATAATACCCATTGAGGTTTATTAAATATTAAATTGAATTTCTATTATTTGGTAAATTAAAATTCGAGGAATTTGAAAATAGGGTTTTTAGATGACTCGAATTTTGATTAAATGTAATATATTAATTATTATTATATATATGCGTTAAATTCGAGAAATTATTAGATGGACCTGACTCACCACGTCATTCATGGTTCATCCAATAATATCTATCCATTTCAGCATAACTTCCAAGCAATCATCTACTCTTTAATTACATGTAAGAAAAAAGTGAAGATTCACCTTAAAAATTTATCACGTCATCTGCTTTTTCAATGAGACACTTGTTGGATTATATATTTTTGTTTTTAATATTTATAGTTATGTCTCTTATTATTGTTCCGGTTAAATTTGACTGTTAACCTTCTTTAAAAAAGTTAAACCATTATTTTTAATAGAAATATTGATTAAAACGTTAACGCTATTGACATGACATTTTACTTAATAGACTATGTATATTTAATGCATTTTTTACGGTTTGATCACTTTTGAGATTTTATTTTTTTTTATTTGAAAATTTTTGTAATTTTAAATTATTTGTTGATAGACTACCGTATAGTCTATTATCTCAAAATGTCAAAAAATTTAATATTATTTTTCTTTTAATACATCATTTTTATTGTATTAAAATTAATTTATTATATTATTTTTTTGAATAGTCAAAAAGTGATTACAAAATATTATATGTTTATAAATATTCTTAACCTTTGACAATACAATATACCATATAGACAAAGTGATTTGAACATGTGCCTCTTATGATGAATATCATCCGCTTTTTCACTATGACACTTGTTGGGTTCATATTATATTATTTATTTATTTATTTATTATATATTAGAGTATATCATGTAAACGGCTTGGGTAAAAGTGAAGGAAGATATTTTAGAAAATTAAATCAATAAATGAGTATATGAGAGTAGTAAAAGCTTTGTGTCACGGCCCGCACATTTGGGTTCGAGACAGATGCGCAACAAGTAACCCAAGAGGTTCTAGGCTTGCCAAGAAGACCACCAGACTTGGTCCGATCGTTGGAGACTGAAAGAAAGCCCAAATGCATTGAGCCTGGTAAATTAATAGATGGCATCTTACCAGGGAATATTCCAAGGGATAAGAATATCTCTCAATGTAAACACAAACTTAAGGAAAGAATTTCATAGTGATAGAGTTCCCTTAGTTAGAGTAGATTTGGTAGGTGGCTTTCAATCTGGGCCGTTAGTGTGATTCGATCTCGTCCGTTCATTGTATGAGGATTCAACTATAAATAGAGGCCTCCCCACCTCACTTGTAATCATCCATCATTTGAGTAATACACTTGGCATTTACTCTAAAAACACTCTGTAGTGTTTTTCGCGTTCTTGAGCATTCTTTCTCTTGTTCTCGTTGCCTTTCTCTTTTGTTCGGTTCCTCTTGGAACGATCTTGTGTTTGTGAGCATTGGAAGTATTCGATCTTCCGGAGAAGGATTTCAGGCTTACTTAGTCGTTTGTCTAAGAACATCGACTAAGGCCGCACGTTGGGTTGGTTCAGAAGTCTAGCCCCGTGACAGTTGGTATTAGAGCGAGTGTTCGAGCGCAAACACTGATTGGAGATGGCAAAGAAATGAGGGAATGTTGCAGCACAAAAGGGTGTAGAGACCCAGGCTGACGATGGAAAGCGAGACAGTATGAGCAACACTGTGCCTACGCTGGAAGAAAGGTTGGGAAAGCTCGAAGGATCCATGAAGGATGCCCGAGAGGAGATTGACGTTTTAAGAGTACGTCTTGACGAGCTGGACTCTACGGGAGATGAGCTCGAAAGCAACGTGCAGGATCTAAAGAACAACGTGCGAGACCTTGACCAGTGTGCCGATAGTGCGGATAGACGGAGTGATGCACTCGAAACCGAGCTAAAGGCTTTGAAGGCGGAGATGATGGAGGAAATTAAGGGGCTCAAGGGAGAGCTTCAAGTTTACAAGGCTGTCGTAACTGGTATGTTAAACACGGCAACAATCAAACCAAAGTTAGACGTGCCAAAGCCGAAGGAGTTTAGCGGAACTAGATCGGCCTAGGACGTGGAGAACTTTGTGTGGAGCATGGAACAATACTTTCGTGCTGTAGGCATCAAGGATGATGCGGATAAGGTAAACATTGGTTCTGTTTACTTAACTGACGTTGCACTTTTATGGTGGCGACGCAGATGCTCTGAGGAGAAGAGCAAGGATATTCCCATCGGGACTTGGGAAGAGTTTCAGGCTGAGTTCAAAGAACAGTTCTACCCAAAGAACGCCCAACAAGAGGCTCGGGAGAAGCTGCACGAACTCAAGCATGAAGGTTCCATCCTGGAGTATGTCAGACGGTTCATTGAACTCAAACTCCAAATCACGGACATCACTGAAGCCGAAGGCCTCTTTATCTTCAAGAATGGGCTGAAGCGATGGGCCAAAATGGAGCTGAAGAGGATGGGAGTCGAGGAACTCTCCAAGGCTATGGCCGCAGCTGAATCCATAGCCAAGTTCGAGATGGCGGAGACCCTCAAGCCCCGAGGCAAGGGCTATGGTGGGGGAGTCAAAGATGGGGAAGGTCTTGTGTGCTGTATCTGCGGAGGGAAGCACATGATGAAAGATTGCCCCAAGAATGATCGTCTTAATGCTGTCAAAGGCGATGAGTCCAAGGAGTCGGACGAAGAAGTGACAAGACTTGGTGCGATTGCGAGTGTCAAAGCAATCAAGCCGAGGGAAGAGAAGCAACTAAAGTGCTACCAATGTAAGGGGCCACACAAGTTGCGAGCATGCCCACATCGAGTCAAGCCATCCAAGGGGGTGGATGAGCCCGAACAGAGCGAGGCTGCGAGACTTGGCTCGATGATACTGAGTTCTGCTAAGGCGAGAGTACGGAAGCAGAAAGGGTTGATGTTTGTCGACATCAACATTGCGGGACGATCGAGGAGTGCTCTAGTGGACACCGGAGCAACCGATCTATTCATGTCCAAGAAGGCTGCCAACAAACTTGGTCTTAGAGTTGTGGGTTCAACTAGAAAGATCAAGACTGTGAATGCTAAAGAAGTTCCAATTGTTGGAACGGCAAGGAAAGTTGAGCTGCAGATTGGTGAATGGAAGGGCAAGGAAGACATCAAGGTAATCAATTTAGATGACTTTGATTTTGTTTTGGGACTAAGCTTCCTTGACCGTATAGAGGCTCTTATCATTCCTTGTGCCGACGTCGTCTGTGTTTTAGATCGCAAACAACGTTGCGTTGTGCCCTTGTACCGAGACAAGGGTAAAAGAACCAAGACGCTGACTGCCATTCAACTTGCCGAGGATGCTCCAAGCCAAGGAGACATCGCTTTGGGGGCTACTATTGGAGGGACTACTTTAGTGGGGCAAGATCCGCCAGAGTCAGATAGCGACATGAGGCCCGTGGAAAAAGCACCTTTGGGCAAGGTGGAAGAAGCATTGAACTTCAAGTGTGAAGAATGGTCAATGCGGGAAAAGTTGCCAATGGGCAACGAGGCACCAAACTTCACGAGGGAAGGGTTGATGCCGGTTAGAGTGAATGCCACGGAAGATTGGTTCAGAAGGATTTCAGGCTTACATAGTCGTTTGTCTAAGAACATCGACTAAGGACGCACGTTGGGTTGGTTCAGAAGTCTAGCCCCGTGACATTTGCATAAAATTTCATTAATTATGTGTTGGATTTTTAAGTTATAACTAGAGCCGGCTAACAGCAGGAGCACCCTGAACGCTTGCTCAGGGCCCTGAGTGTTCTGGGGCCTCATAATATCAGCAAAGTTTCATTTTTTAATTATAAATTTTTAAGGCAATTCTAACAACCTAAAATAAACGAATAAGCATTTGTTTACATTTTTCTCATAATATAGGTCCCACCTTATTAATAGATGACGCCATCATCCATTGCCTTTACTGCATTTGTTTGACAAACGGTATTTTAAGTTTTTTAAACTTATAAAAGTCATTTAAAATGAGAAAAAAATATTGATTAAATAAACGGTACTATATTAAAAACGGGAAAGAATAATTCAAATTGCCTAAAAAAGTAAATAAATGTAATTAAAGATTGGCCTTGAAAATATTTTAAATTTTAAGACATTCTATTTCTATTTAATCTCTATTAAATAAATATTTAAAAAAATATTAAAAGTGATCGTTTTATTTTGGCTTAAGGGTTATTTTTGTCTTTGTCATAGTCTCAATTTATCGATTTCGTCTCTATGGTATTTTCGCATCAACTTAGCCCCTGAAGTAGTCAAATTGCATCACCGTTTAGGTTTAGGAATACTTTTATGTTTCATAATCATTTTAGATTGATAAAAATTTCTATTAGGGTTTAGGATTTAGGGTTTGAGATTTAGAAATTAGGGTTAAAGTGTAAGTCAAGAGGTAAACAGTGATGCAATTCAACTACTTCAAGGGTCAAATTGATGTGAAAATATCATAGAGATAAAATCGATAAATTGAGACTACTATAGGGGTAAAAACAACCTTAAGCCTAGAAAATATTATATCCACACTAAAACTATTCAAGAAAAGGGGGAAAATTTTTCTTTTCAAACTTGAGTTGTCGTTACCTCTGATGCACTTGCTGCGAACCAAACCTCACCCTCAATTCTTTAAAGAACCAGATTGATGAATATTCAAACTTGAGTTTTCTTTTCAAATTTAATTGATGAATTTGCATCAAAGAAGTCCGGAGAACGAGTTTTTTAATTGATAGTCTTGTAAGTTAATGATTGTCCTTTATTGTTTTAATTGTATTTAAGGTGATTTTTTAATAAAACAATGAAAATAATATGTTAAAAGAATTTAATCGGGTTTCTATTATTAATTAATAAAATTTTAAATTAATAGTTCAAATTGACGAAATATATTTTTGTTATATAGGGGTCTAATTTCAAGTTTTCGCTCAGGCCCCAAAAATATTCGAGACGACCCTGATTATAACTTTTAGTTGTATTATTTAAATTATTGTTTTTAATAAGTATTAAAAATAAAACACACTCATAATAATATTTATAAATTAATAAAAGAAAATTAAACTATTATAAAATATATAATAGTTTAAAAAAATCATCTTCAATAATCTATCTTCTAAGAAAATGGTGTATCATGGCAGCAATCTTTCATCTTGAATTAATGGTAAATATGGGTGAATTAACGGAGGAAAAGGCAAAAGAAATGAGCCAATTAAATGGTTGGATATTATTAATGGTTGTTGAAGTACATTTTGTCATGTTTGGTACTAAACTCCAACTCCCCCTCTGTCTTTGGTGTTTATTATTTTGAACATAGCATTTATAACGTAGGGAAAGTTAAGCTAAGTAAATGAGAAAACAGTATACATGCATTTCAACTAATACTGTCAACAATAATTATTTATAATATTACCAAAGTCAACACAAACATTTGGTTTTTCTTTCAATTCCCGGTTTCCACTCTCATGCCAATTTCCTAGACTCCAAGAAATTCTTCTTCTTGGGTTCACACGACGAGATGTATTCAAGAAAAGTGGCAAAATCTGTGTCTTTGTAACGCCTCGGGTTTTGTTGGTCAATCAGTTTAGGCGAGGGTCCGACCATGCAATCGAACGGCAGGCTATGCAACGAGGCCACCGATAGGCGTGGCTTTGCTGGATTCACGAATACCCTATGCAGTACACTTTTGTATCTCCCATTGCTAAATATCTGCATAAATAAGTGACTTGATTTAGCCATTGAAAAAACAAAAACCAACCCCGGATTGAGGAGAGGTATGAGTTATGACTTATGAGCTCACCTCAAGGTGATCACCGACGTTAACGATAAAGGAATTGGGCATTGGTTCGACGGTGATCCATTTCCCTTTGTGTTGGATTTGCAAGCCTTGGACTTCGTCCTGGAGAAGAAGGGTCAAGAATCCGTAATCGGAGTGCGGCGGCATTCCTAAGGTGAGGTCGGGTTCCGGGCAAGGAGGGAAACAGTTAACAACCATTAGCTGGCTTCCTTCGTGGAACTGCTTCAACGTTTCCGGTGTGGTGGCGCCCAGGCTGTCCAAGATGGCCTCCGTAATCCTTAGAAACAAGTGCTTGGTTTCTTTTGCGTAGGTAGCCGCCACATCCCTGAAGTCCATGGGAGAGGAAGGCCAACGAGGAAGAACATCCGACAAGGGATTGCAGACGAGCTTCAAGAAGTCTCTCCAGCAAAACACTGAATCTTTGATCTGGTTTAAGCTAGTCCCATATCGAACAGGTGAGGTCATGTCGGAGGACATGTACTTTGCTCTTTCCTCGTATGGAAGACCAAAGAACCTGCCGCTCACATCGATCATGCTTCGTATAGCTTCGATGGGGATGCCGTGATTCACCACCTGAAAAAACCCGTATTCTTGGCAAGCAGAGGAGAGGGAGTCTATGACTCGGGACCGATTCGGGCCATGTAATTCGGCGAAATCAATCAGGGGAAGTTTAAGACTAGACTCACCCACATTCGCCTGCTCTTTATGTACATTGGGTCGATCCGAAACAGGCAATATGTACTTTTTAGGAAGTTTGCTAACTCCATTCTCGAAAAGGTGTTTCACTCCTTTCTGGAACTCATCGCTTTCTCTTATGCCACCATCGTTTGCCATTGCTGGGGGAGACATGAGTATTCCCTGTCGATAAAAACACAAATATTTACGACATCAACTCTTTAAACCTTAATGTCAGAATTCAAGTCAGGCCAATAAAATATGTTATGTCTACAATTACGACAATTACGATAAAACACCACGACGGAGAATACAACTGCAATCCCAAATTCAAATGAAAGATATGAACTCACCTACCTACTAGTTTCAAAGCTGAAATCAATTGGGGTATGAATGAAGGAGGGGTTATGGTGTTGAGATGTATTTATAGGAGAGAGTCAAGGGAGGGGAACAGGAGCAAGTTTTGGGGAAACCGGCTTCGGAATTATGGATCCCAGGAACTTGACTGGTTCCTTCCATTATGAAACAAAAACCGTTGACAAATCATTAGTCAAAATCATAAACCAAGGTAGGGAATAGAAAACATATTTTGTTACTAGAAATAAAAACTTATTTTTAAAAATAAAAATAATGAAAATATGTTTGGTATATAGTTTTTTAAAATAAAAATAAATAAATATTTACTTATTAAATAGTTAAATTAAAATATAATTATTAGAAAAATATGATTATAATAAAAATAAAATATGATTAAATAAGCCAAATTCTAAAACTGGCGTTAGAAAGATTTAAACGCACGTTAAATAGACTTAAAATTTAAAATTCATTGTTTTCATATTTTTCAACTTTTTTTAACATTTTCATTGAAAATAGTGAAAAAAAATCTTTTTATGTTTTTAAAATTTCATTAATTTTTATTTTATTTTTTTAAAAATATTTTTATATTTTACAACCAAACGTGTTTTCTTCAATATTTTTTATTTTTCAAAAATATAAAAATAAAAATAATTTGTATTCTCTAGAACCAAACGCACCCTTATCTTCTTTTCTTTTTCCCTTTGGCTCTACACCTTCATGATTCTTTCACCTAAAACTTCACAGTTTGAAAGTAATTTTTTTAATTTTAAAATCGTTGAATATTATCTTTACGATTAACTGAACTAAATCAAAGAAAATAACTCTCCCAATTATCTTATGGCTCTGACTTTTTGCATGCAGCTCATCGTCAGTAGGGTCCCTTTCCTATATTCGGTCACTAGAAAAGAATTTATTTTCTTAGTATTTTTATTTACTTAATTTTGGACATTTGATCCATCAGTTTGATTTTTTCAAATCAATATATATTTTTTGTTTTACTGTATTCAATGAATGAGTATTACCACCTTTAATCTTGGTAAAATCATGTTATACTCGATAGTAAACAGAGATTTTAAAATTTTTGAAAAAAAATTAATTTTTAAATATTCTTACACTTAGTTAAGCCCTCAAACTTATAAAAAATAATTTAATTATTGAAGTAGCATTAACTATTAACTTTAATGTTTTTTTATCATGTGTTGTAACAAGATGATGCCAAATGGTATTTTTAGAATTTGAAAATAAAAAGTTTAAAATTATAAAATAATAAAAATAAATTTAAAATATAAAAATACTAAATCATTTATTTTTTAAAATTTGAAAATTATTAAAAAATATAAAATAATAAATAATATTATTAAAATTATAAAAAAAATTATTTAAAAATTTACAAGATATTAAAAAATATTACTATAAAATTGTAAAAAAAATATTTTTTTTCAAAACCTAAAATATTACATATTTATTTTTAAAAAATATTAAAAATATATGAAAGAGGCCTTCGAATGAAAGGATGTATGACACCATGCTCAATGGTTTTCAGGGGATGTATGACACTACAAGGTAGATGTTGTTCATTAGAAGGATATCTAACGTTGCAACATAACGATTCATCTCACACAAATTATTTAATATTTTATAATTCAGTAATAATTTTATATTTTTAAAAATAATTATGCTTTTTAAAATAATTATGTAATATTTTAGGATTTTAGGATCTTTTTAATATTTGTTTACAATTTTAATAATATGTAATATTTTATTATTTCCAACTAAATTTCAAATTAAAAATAAATCATTTAATATTTTTTAAATTTGAAAATAAATTTTAAATTTTTTAAAATAGATTGTTAATAATTTTTAAATAACTTTTAAATTTTGTAATATATTTTTACAAATTTAATAAAACTTGATATTTCTATCTTTAAATAACTTTACAAATTTTCAAAAAAAACTTATTGTTTCTTATAATTTTAAAATATATTTTTAAAGAATTTTAAAAGAAAATTTAAAATGTTAAAAATGTCATATAAAGTAGGCATAAAGCCAAAAAAATGCCCTCAACGTTTGACTAAATAGTCACTTTAGTCCATATTCTTTTTTGGAGCAATTTAACCCTCAACGTTTCATTTTGGGTCAAAATGGCCCATCCGCGGATGAAAACTGTCTGTCAGCTGATGGTAAATGGCTTGAAATGACATGACAAACTTATAAGGCAGTGTACGCTGATATGGCAGTATCATATAGACAAATGTGTTGACTTGAAAAAATGTTACAATAGTCAAAAAATAATTGTATAAAATTATATAAAATATAAAATATTTTTTCCTGACGATTTATCATTCTGTCAGGTTATTTCAAACTATTTGCCGTCAGTCTTCTAATAATTTTCATCCGCAGATGGGCTATTTTAACTCAAAATGAAATGTTGAGGGTTGTTTTGCTCCAAAAAAAGAATATGAGCCAAAGTAACTATGAATATGGGCCAAAATGACTATTCAGTCAAACGTTTGAGATATTTTTTGACTTTATGCTTGTAAAGTACTATTGTGCTACCGTATGGTAGCTATCAGGAAACTGTTGATACTTAACTATTGAAATTGATCAAAGAACGTAATTATTAATTTATTAATATAACCAATTAATTAAGTGAAAAATAATTTATAGGCTGATTTATTTTAAAAAATCGTATTTTTTAAACCCTTAAGTGAGAATTTAATTATTACAACATCACTGGTTTTTGTTGTCAACCAAATATAAAGTATTGTTATCTATTTTAAGATATCCATGTGAAGAAATCAAATTAGAGATTCTTTTACACGATTTCGTACATTACTACGTTATTTTTTTAGTTATACGTCTATTTTTATGGGTTATTTTTAAGAGTGAGTAAACCTCGATTTGATTTAAAAAAATATGTTTTTTTTTAATTTCGACTCGAATAACTTGAAGTTTCAAGTTCAATTCTCCAACTAGAATAACTCGAATTTTACTATTTTGCCATTTAGTCTATGTTTTTTTTTCTTCTATTCCTCCTTCATTTTAAGTCCATTTTGACTAATTTTGAACCACATGCTCCTAAACCACTATAGAATACCGATTTATCTTCAATTCATATTTTAAAATAATTTTCTTATTTGCAATTTAATCTCTCAACTTTGTATAATTTCTTCAGTTCTTCAATTCCTCCTTTGTTTAAGTTCATTTTGACCAAATTTAAACCACATTCTCCACTACCAATATGTAATATCTATATAACTTCAACTCATATTTTCAACAAAAAAATTATTGTTTTTGTAATTTAGTCCCGTAACTTTTTATTTTATTCAATTTGGTCCTTCAACTGTAATTTTTTTGTAAACTCTTTCTTTTTATCAATTCCTTGACTCCTTTGTACCCCATCGATATTTTTTCCTCAAAAATTCATTCTTTAAAAGTAACATTATAAATATATTTAGAATTTAGGTGAAATTTGTTTTATTAAATAATATTACAAATTTTACACACACGTGTGAAAAAAGAATATGAATATATATATGTGTGTGTATCTTATATGATTAGATAAATTTGTTTAAATTGGAATCAATCCATACCATAAAATTATAAATAATTACAATTAAATTTGTACAAAAGTCAACAATTCGACTCGAATTTCATAAACTCGAATCAAATCAGAAAAACTCAAATAAAGTTTGAGTCATAAAATACGATTTGTTAACTTGACTATCTCAAAATTTTTTGACTCGACTTGATCGAATGCTCACCCCTAGTTATGTTTAAGGTTTGTGATCAGGGATGGTCCAAGGGGGTGGAGAGGGCGGTCGTCCACCTAAAAATTTGAAATTCGTATATGATTTAAATATTTTTAGAAATTTTCTATGTATTTTTGATTGAAAATCTATTTTAACTCCTAGAATTTTATAGGTTCGCCCCATAAAATTTTACGTACATCCGTGTTTGTGATTATCTTTTCAACAATAATCAATTACATTAGTTACCCACATATTAATTCAATAATCAATTACATTAGTTGCCCACATATAATTAATTATATTAATTATTTATTTTTTGACAAATCCTAATACTAATCTTAATCCTAACTAGAGGGGAGGGGAGGAAAGAGGTGATGCTCCTGGTGGGTCTAGAACTCATGACCTAAGAAAATATGAGGGAACAAAGACTAAACTTTTTTGTAATGGTCCCCAAGGAAAACCCATCATATTTTTAATTTCCTGGACATGCAAAAAAAATCATTTGTTCATTTTTTGTGTCTCATTTTGTGCCTCGACACTAAAAAATCAAATCTTAAGTTCTAAATCTAAATTTTAGATTATTAACCCTAAACCCTATATTTAAAAATATACTCTACACTCAATACTCTAAACCCTAGCCTTAAGCTCTACTCTTAACTTTTATTATTAAATTTAAATTTAATTTTTTTAATGATAAAACATAAATAAAAAAACAGACGATTTTTACTCCGACGGACAAAGCTATAATATGTTTTGCTGGTTGTAGCTTTTGCACACAAGTTCTTAAAACAAGTGAGACAATAAAAACAAAGGAATCCATGGTTTGTTTTTGAAAAATCCAAAACAAAACGCGATGATATATAAGTTTACAAAAAAGGAAAAAAAGCAAAAGGTGTCCACATCAAACATAAGGTTGACAAGTTGCAATTCCTTTTTAATTAATTTCCATTAACATACAATATAAAAACCTGGTTTGGTATTGGTTTAAACTGATTTATTTTGCAGACTTAATTAACATATATATGTAAATTTCAAATAGAGCTCATGCCCGTGACTATACGTAGGATCAACCGACCAACCAATAAGCATCTAATTTAATTGTAAATTTCGTCAAAATAACAAAGGATCATTATAGTATGTGTATACATATATAAACTAACAATCAACTAGATCTAAACCACTAGGGGTTCTGGTTTACAGGGTTGGTGGCAGTGGGGTATGGCGAGGGGAGCAGCATGAGCGATCGTTTAGGGCTCTCACTTTCTATCTTCATAGTTTTATAGATTTTTCAAGTGACAATCTAGTGAATGTTGTCTCTTAATTTTTTAATTGTATTTATGGTATTTTCTTAATAAAATAATTAAATAATGTGTTTGATATTTTATAATCACGTTTCTATATTTTATTAATGAAATATTAAATTAATTGTTCAGAGTAATGGAACATATTTCATTCTATAGGGGCCTATTTCATAGTTTTCGTCATACATACATACTGCCAAGTTAATAAATCTTTTGATGAAATGTTATTTTTAAATTTTGAATTGCAAATAAAGTTTTTAAATTCGTTGGTGGATGATGAACATAAGCTGTAGATGTCATGGACGTGATGAGTTCAATTCATAATTAAGATACAAGTAAGATGACAACGTATATACATAATTCGTATATGAAATCGATTTCGAATTCTGTAAAAAGTCACGATGAACCATGTACATTAAATTAACTTCATGCTTATGTTGAAATGATGTTTTACTTAGGAATGCTTCAATTGATGAACTAGAAATCTGGATGTTACTAATTTTGGAACATTTTGTTTTTATTTGGTTTCATATAGAAATATATACTTAAATTATACTTTTTTTAACTTTAGGTGTCTAATATGTTTTTTTATAAAAATAGGTGTCTGACGTTTTATTTTATTAATTTTAGGTTCCTGACCTTTAACTACCATTCTTTTTTTAAAAAATAATTTTTATTTCTTTTATTTTTAACCAAATTAAAAAAAACCCTAATTTCCCAAAACTCACAAAATAGCCCACAAATTCAAAATCCCTAACTCCTCGAAACCCAATACCGATTTGAGCTGATTCCTCGTCGCCACCCACCAAATCCATCGCCGAACCACTAGGATCATTTATCCCACCACCCCGTCGCCGGAAATCAACCGAAATCATGTAGAATGCAGAACGAAGGCCGAGATCTTCGAAAAAATTATTCGAACGATTCGCGATGAGCAGCGGTTGAACGATGACGAATGGTGTGAGAGTCTTTCGGCTAGGGGATGACGCTTCATTCTATCACCAGCAACGTGACCAACGACGACGAGAGTGGCCGGATTGGGGGATTTGGGGTTTTTTTTTTAAATTTTAGGATTTTGGTGGGACTTTTTGAAAATTCCAAGTTTATATTTTTTAAAAAACTAATTAAAAGAATTTAAAATTTAAAACCTGTCACGTGTCACATTTTAATTGGCTAACAAATTTTTTAATAGTAGTTAGACACCTAAAATTAACGAAATAAAACATAAAGCATATATTTTTATCAAAAAATAGTTTAAGCACCTAAAGTTAAAAAAGTTATAGTTTATGCACTTATTTTTATAAGGGTAAACTACTCAGGTGACCACCGATATAACACCCTCGACCCAGATGTCACATTTGGAACTCAAGACCACCCGTTACCATGAAAAAAATTTCATCTAGATTTAGCCCAAATCTCATTCATTCATAAAATCCATAAAGTTTAAATATTTTCAACAGATAAATACATTTAAACATTACATGGGAGCTCCATTTAAAAATACATAATTAAAAGCATTCGACTTATAATTTAAAATCCAAAATAAGAGTTACAATACAACATAGGGTCCTACGAATACATAGCCCAAATAACCTAAGTATTGTACTCGGACATTAAGTTGATGCGGAAGTCCTACTCCAATGGTGCTCCAACAATGCACGTCTGCCTACTAACTTGCGAAAACAATAATTCTGAACGTTGAGTTAACGAAGCTCGGTGGATACACTTCCACTTAACCATGCTTCATGTAAATCATAAATAAGAGCATGCAGCTAAAGGTGACAGAATGAAAATAACATCATATCATTATGGCGCTATCTCTAGCCATCTCAACATATATCAACAATAAGAAAGTAAACAGTCTCACATAGCAACCATACATATAATATCAACAAACTTTGACCCACTAAGCATCGGGTACACATACTCTTAGTGAGGCCCGGTTCCACTAACCATCAGGTTCATACACTCATGCTCGAAATCTCTCATCGAGCATCTTTGAATGAGTCCCGATCGCACTAAGCATCAGGTTCATACATTCGGGAATCTTTAACCATAGTATTGCAACACTTTCTAATTGGGTACTCGAATCCCATCAAACAAGGCAACTCAACCATAATAATGCCCTTACGTGGCATACAATCATCATTCGATCCACCAAGGATCTTTATTAATACAAAATAGCAAGTCACCTCAAGGTTTTAATAAGTTATTACCCATTAAGCTCGTATATGAGATTTAAATCTCAGTTTCTTGATTTTACTATTCATTTTACCACTTTAGAGGCCTATCGGGTCTTATTCCTCGAATTATAGGTCCCTCAAACTCAAAACATATTTTTCGGACAGATTGCCCAACGAGTACCGATACTCGCTTAAGAGTATCGATACACTTCAGTGGGTATCGATACCCACTTACGCGTATTGATACTCAGCTTGCATTCAAAGGGGTTTAACTGAAAACCCCGTATCGATACATAAAATAGTGTATCGATACCCCATGTGTATCGATATGCTCCCAAGCGTACCGATACCCATTTTGGCTATTGGAATTTGATGGAACTGGTGGGTATCGATACCCCCACATGTGTACCGATATGCCTTTTACAAATTGGCTTGATTTCAGCCATTTTAACACTGCATACTGATATGTGTTCAAACTGTATCGATACTCAAACCCATAATTTATTTTCTAGAGTTCGTAAATCACCCTTCAAGCCTCTAAAACCCAAAGGCAAGACCTCAATTTGAATCTACAAATTATGAGAATGTGTTTTAGGTGATTTCCTACCATTTTTACAAATTATTAACACCAAATTTGGATTTTACCATTTAAGAGGGTCTCTAACCTCTAACACCAAAACTCAACCACAAACATCAAATTTAAGCAACAAAGCAATCGAATTTATGATGCCCATGAAGGCATAGGAATTAATAGTGTGCTAACCTTGATTTCTACAACAGAGAATGAAGATCTAGCTTTAAGCTTTCTTCTTTCCTTGCTTCTTAGAGGAGTTTCAAACTTCTTTGACTACAATAGAATGTTGTAAAACAAGTTACAACAATTCTTGAAACTTAAAAGATGCTAAAGGAAGATTTCTACAACAAGAAATAGAGGCAAAACTCCCATAATCGTCTTCCTCTCTCAACCCCTACTAAAATTCCTTCTCCACCAGCCTTGATGATTCTTACCTCAAAATGTAGATCCTTGAATGTTGAACAATTTGTCTATAACCCAAAATCCGTAATTCTCACTCCAAAACACAAAGATTGTAACCCCCTTAGCCTGACCTAGCCGAAACCGGACTAAAAGAGCCATATTAGGTTTACCGAAGCAAACCCGAGCTAAAACCCTAAACCGATCCCTATATTTTTTCTTTTTATTTTTTATAGATACAAATCATTATGTCATATGTAAACATGCTTCAGCAGTTTTAACAACGATTCACCAAAGGGACCAAAACGTAAATATCGCAAATTGCAGGACCTTTAATACAATTAAGTTTACCAAACCTTAATTAGATCAATTTCATGCTCATAGGTTAATTTCTATTCCAAACCAATCACTCAAACTCAATTAATTGCATTCATAACAATCAGGGACCAAATTGTAAGATTTCCAAACTTTATCAACACCATATTGAATATAAATAGCACAACATACCGATACAGGCAAACCCGTATCAATATGGATTAACAGACATAACAACTCTATGTACCGATACATATTTTTCACGTATCGATAAGGTATGTTGACCACACCATACCGATACGACATTGACCCATATCGATCCCATTTGTTATTTTAGAAGCTCATAATTCTAGTAGCTAAAACTCATACTAATATAGTACCCTGTGTATCGATACGACTTGTTAAATTCAAAAAGGGTCGTTTTGGTACGCTGGCCCGTGTACCAACACATATGCCTATTTTCCTTCAAGGTATACCGATATGCTAGGCTTAATTTCCATGATTTGAGTCTCAACAAGACCCCACATACTGAATCTTGAGGTACCCGTACCGGTATGCAGAGGCCTGTAATGACTTCTAGGTCTAACATATGACACTTTGGCTCATTCCAAACAACATTAACACTTAGCTAATCAACATATTACATCATCAACATGCTCGATCAACACATAACAGCATTAAAAGCCAACCTAGCATATCTAGCATACTCAAACACCAAATCTAGAGGCATGCTTTCTAATCCACATCCAAATCATTAAACCAATCACAACTCAACCAATTAAAACTTATTACAAGTCCAAAACAACAATTAAAACTTGCAACAACAGGGAGTTCATCAAAAACCCTCCCAATACCTCAACCGACACATTACCATTATTACTACTTTTCAACGTTCCAAACCGTACATTGAAAACAAGTCTTTGGGATTCTTTTCCTTGCTTCCTCGCTGCCTCAAACCTTAATTCTCTGCATTGGTGGAAAAGAGAGTGTAAGCACACTAGGCTTAGTGAGGAATGCTCAAACAACAACCCTTATCAATGCAAATTAAACCGTTTCACATTTCGTTTGAAATACACTTTTCAAAACTCTTTTAAACATCATCACAACACCATGCCTTATCTAAACCATGCACACAACATATTAAACCATATGCAACGTGTACCATAGATTCTACAACAAAGTCCCATTTGCTACCCTCAATATAAGTTTTCCTATGCATACTACCAATGCAAGGTTTAAAGAGAAAAAACATGTTTAAATCACATTAAACAACACAATCTATCTCATAATACATTATCAATTATATTGGCTCCCAAGTAATCATTTACCAAGTACCATTTACCAAAAACACAACATCGGATACTCGGATTCAACAAGTATTCTCTCAACACTTAACAAACAATCTACCGGTAACACAAGGTTCACACATGGGAGTATTCGGTACACATAAACCCCTCCACCGTTGTGACGCCCATGGTGGAGTCTTGGGTACACATAAACCCCTCAACACCACTCATCTGTACGATGTTTAATCCACTAACGGGAGTTTTCGGTACACATAAACCCCTCGACCGTTAGGGTGCTTAGATAGTGTATTCGGTACACCGTATAAACCCCTCGACATCCAAAGCGTCTTTTTATAGTGCACTATCAATCCTATGGCTGACCAACTATATCCGATTTCATTTTCAAACCTTTTCTTACCATCACTTGCCAATATAATTCATTTTAACATCAACATCTCACTATTTTCTTATGCATCATCAAAATCATTTAACCAATGCAATAAACCTTGTATTAAACAATGTTCATAGACATTAACAAAATGTGCATTACTTCCAAATGCATCAACATCATTTTGTAAGCAATTTCCAGCATTAAACCATGCTCAAAACATGCATATACAGTGAGTAAGTAAACCATGTAAAACAAGTGCATCAAACTATTAGCCAAACTAAGTTCGAGAGAGAATTCATCCTTTACTTAATTTCGAGTTTAGACCAGTGTTTCAAGCTCGATTTAAACTCTCAAACATAACTTTCAATCCTTTGCAAAGCTATAAAACATGTTTCCACTCACTGACTCACAAAGCCTCGCTTGCCGATGCGATAATCACACCTCTAAAGCTTCTGAAGCCAACGTTCAAGCTTGAGTACCAACTTCCCCTACTTTTACCCACATAAAAATAGAGGTACATTGCATCAAAATACAATCAACATCACAGCAACACAAATCCTCAACATCCTTTTTCCAATCCACTTCTCAACACCCAAAAATTAACTAGCTCTTCCAAACTTAGCCCATCCACAATCTAATGTTTCAACACATCAATTAACATCAAATAACATCTAAAACACATCTCTAACATCCTTATTTCTCCAGCATTCAATTAACAACCACAACTCCTCAAAAATACATAACTAGCAACCTAGAAAATTAGAGATTCACGTAGTTTTAGGATTCCAATGTTAAAACCCATTTATTAACACTATTCAACATCAAAATTATGATTAAAATCAATCAAAAACCTAGCAAAATAGAACCTATACAAAAATCCTTCAATTAAATCAATCAAACCTCAATTTAATCATTTTTCCATAGTTAAATCATCAAATAAAGTTAGAACACATGTATAAAGGATTAGTAACTTGGGAATTTCAATAAAAAACCTTGTATTAGAGTAGAAGAATGAACCTCACCTCTAATGGCTGCTTTTCCCCTTAATTAGATGGTTTCCAAAGTCAAAACAATGAGAAATCAAATTTATTTTTTAGAAAACCATTATGATCTCAATTGAAATCAATAGATTGATCAAAAGAAGATTTTACCTGGAGATTTTGAAGAAAGAAATGTTGCTTGGCTGGAGAGAATTGGAGAGAAAATCTTTTTGTGAAAAGTTAGTTACGTCAAATTTGTTTTAAGGTTTTAATTGCCAATTAATTCTCCAAGCCTTTTTCAATCATTTTAAAACAATTAAAAATAGCTAATTAAGGGGAAAAAAGTCTGATACTAGACTTTATGGTAAATAGCTCCTTAAAGATTCAAAGTTTTGACCCTTTTACAAAATAGTCACTAAAAATAGTTTTAAAACTTTTCAATTTGGTCACTGCCAAAATGTCCACTTTCGACACCCCTTTTTGTAGAATTGATTCCACCAAAATCATTTCTATAATAAATACTGATTTTAGATATTTTTTCCATATTTTTAATCATTCTGAAAACATTTAATCCAATTTAAATCCCGAAACTGACTCGAATCCTCTAATTCGATCCAATGGACCGTCTAAACCAAATTGGGAAACTTCTAGGCCCAAAATTGGGGTGTTACAACTCCCTCTTAATAAATTTTGTCCTCGAAATTTACCTGATGAAAACAGTTTTGGAAACTAAGTAACCATGTCTGACTTACTCACCCACGTGGCCTCCTCAACACCGTAATGTCGCCACAACACCTTAACAAGTTCAATCGTCTTGCCACAAAGAACTTTACTACTGGAGTCAAGGATCTCCACTGGTTCCTCATAATAAGATAAATATGGTCTTAACTCAACATCCTCAATTGGCATAACATGCGATGAATCCGAATGATACCTCTACAACATGGACACATGAAACATATCATGAATCTTCTCCAACTCAGGAGGCAAACTCAACCGATAAGCTACAAGACCAATGCATTCCAGCACCTCATAAGGTCCAATAAACCTCAGGCTCAACTTTTCTTTACGCCCAAAATGCATCACTTTCTTCAAAGGTAAAACTTTCAAGAAAACTTTTTCACCAACGGCGTACTCAACCTTTTACACTTCAAATCTGCATAGGATTTGTGCCTATCTGAGGCCTCTTTTAAAAGATCACAAATCATCATTACTTTCTCATCTGTGTCTTTCAACACATCAGGCATGGAAACATACTTTTCCCCAACCTCAGCCTAACACAAGGGTGTACGACACCTCCTACCATACAAGGCTTCATACGGTGCCATCTTTATACTTGCTTGATAACTATTATTGTACGCAAACTCAACCAAAGGAAAATGTCTTTCCCAAGTTCCTTGGAACTCAATGATACAACATCTCAACATATCTTCCAAGATCTGAATCACACGTTCAGACTGGCCATCCGTTTGAGGATGATACGATGTACTAAAATTTAAACGGGTACCAAAGCTCGATGCAAACATCCTCAAAACCTCGCTGTAAACTGTGGATCTCTATCCGAAACAATTGACTTAGGTACCTGTGCAACCTTAAAATCTCAGCAACATACAAATCTACCAGCCTATCCAAATAATATGTCATATGCACGGGCAAAAAATGTGTACACTTCGTAAACCAATCAACAATCACCCAAATAGAATCTTTTTAGTTACTGTCAAAGGTAATCCTGACACAAAATCCATGGTGATCCTCTTCCACTTCCATTATGAGATTTTCAACAGTTGCAACAACCCAGAAGGAAACTAATGCTCAGCTTTCACACGCTGACATACCATACATCTAGCAACAAAATCAGCTACGTCATTTTTCAAACCCACCCAATAGTACTCTTTCCTCAACCCCTTATACATTTTGGTACTACCGGGATGCATGGAAAAAGAACTAGCATGTGCCTCAGTTAAAATCATCTATCTCAACTCCCCGTTACTAGGCACCACAATCTGATCTTTAAAGCACAAAACCCTATCACTATTAAAGTGAAAATCCGTAGGATTTCCATCCATGATGTCCTTGATGGTACTCAGTGGTCAAATCATAATCCTTCTGTAACACCCTGATTTTAGGGCTTAGCGGTTTGGTGGTTTATTAGACGGTCCGATAGACCAGAGTAGGGATTCGAGTCTTTCAGGACCGTATATTTTTTGGAAAGATAAAAATGTGGACAAATAGCTAAAAATAATCTTTTAATATATATTGATTTTTGGTGGAATAAATTTTGGAAAATAGAATTTGGAAATGTGACATTTTGGTTAGTGACCAAAATGTGATTTTTGAAAACTGTTTTTAAGTGACTAAAACGAAAAGGGTCAAATTCTTAGAATCTTTAAGGAGCTAAATTACCAAGTTTTTTATGGAGGTTTCTCCCTTCAATTAAATCATTTTAAACATGTGTTTTAAAGGTGGTTTAAGAGGGATTAAAATATCAAAGTTAGTTATTAGCTTTTAAAGAAAATCTACGTAACTTTGTCCTAAACCTTTTCTCTCAACTTCTTTTCTGCCAAACAATCAGAATTTCATCAAAATCCAGAGGTGAGGGATTATTTTCACTCAGATTATTGATTTTAACTTGATTCTTTAACTTTGTTTTGCAAAATCTCATTGAAATCTTATGTTTTCTTAGCTTTTCACAAATCAATTGAGGGGGAAACTTCACAATAGGGGTAAGGTCCGAGATCTCCTCTATTGTATGGTTCTTTATTGTAATTCCCAACCATTTGATCCTTGTTTTTGTGTTCTAATCTGATTTTGATGATTTTCCAATGTTTAATTGGGTTACTTGGGGAAAATGAGTTAATTCACAGATTGGATCTAATTTCCAGTAATTAAGGATGCTTTGATGTATATTTTGGATGTTTAATAATGTTGATAAGTGATTGTTATCAATGGAATCCCGAAACTTAAGAATCTCTATTTGTTGAGGTTGTTAGTTTTGAGGTTTTGTGGTGTTTCTTTGGTTGTAAGGTTGCTGGAGGTGGTAGGTTGATTTGGATATGTTTTTAGATGTGTTTTGATGTTGAAAGTGATGTTAGTTTGATAGATGTTGGCTGGGTTGTGAGTCGAAGTGTTTTGGCTATGTTTTCGGTTGTTATGAAGGGTTAATTGTGAAGGTGTTGTGGAAATTCGAGAAGGATTGTAGTTGTCGTGTTTAGAATGCATTATGATGCATTAATCCTCTGTTCTTTTGTGGTAAAAATAGGGGAGGTTGATCCGAAAGTGATTGGAAAAGCGTTGGAGGTTTCAGATACTTGATTTCGCGTCAGCGAATCGAGGTTTCGCATATCGGTGAGTGAAAACGTGGTTTAAAGCATTTTGATGTTATAAGAACAGAGTTTTGGGAGTTAAGGTAGAGCTTGAAACGGTTACCTAGACTCGAAAGTAAGTATAAAGTGGTTTTCTCTCTCGGTCGTGCTAGATTGAAATGGTTTTATGCACTTGTTTTAATTTACATGTTTCATGCTGTTTAAGCATGCTTTAAAGTATTTGATATGCCATTTTTAAGCATGATATGCTGAAAGATACACATGGTAAGTGATCCTTGCAAGTATGGTTTATACTTGTGGTTTAAAGCATGGTTGTTGCTTTGGATAAATGGCATGGTTTAATGCTTGTTTAAAACAATGAGGTAAATGTTAAGTGGTTAATTATATTGGCAAGTGATGTGGTTTTAAAATTGTTATCGGATGTAGTTGGCCGGCCATAGGATTGAGTGCACTGTAAATAAGTCGCCTTGATGTTGAGGGGTTTATACGGCGTACCAAATACTCCATCCAAGTACCCTAACGGTAGAGAGGTTAAACAATACCGAAATCTCCCGTTAGTGGATTAAGCGTCTAACCGATGATTGGGGTGGGTGTCCCCGTGGGTTGAAAGTGTACCCGGTTGTTATTGTACCGCGATTGTAATTGTATCGCTATTCTGGTTGAGATGGCTTGAAGTGTTGGGTTAACACTTGTTGAATCCGTGTATCCGATGAACTCTTTTGTTATTGAACTTGTTAATGATCACTTGAAAGCTAATATAATTGTTAATGTATCATTGAAATGTTTTTTGTTGTATAATGTGATTTATACATGTTTCTCCTTAAGCTTTGCATTTGGTAGTAATGCATGTGAAGGCTTAAGTGGAGGGTTAGCAATGTGACTTGCTGTTGATTAATGATACATGTAGCATATGGTTTAATATGCCGGTTTAGATGATGTAAAGTGCACGTTTAAAAAGGGGCATGATGATGTTTTAAAGGATGATGTTAAGTAAATGGTTTTAAATGCATTAATGGTGTTTGTTTTTTAGCATTCCTCGCTAAGCCTTGTGTGCTTACGCTCTCATTGTCCATCAATGCAGATAATTGAGGTATTGGAAGGTAGCAAGAAGCAATGGGATCTTGGCAAGACTTGTTTCCAAAGTATGTTAGAGACTAGACTATAATGAATAAGGGCAATGGGGTACTTGCTGTGTTTTGGGAGATGTTTTGTGGAACTCCCTAGTTGAGCATGTTTCTTTAGTTGTTCTTGGTTTGTAAATGGCCTTTTAAGGATTGTTTTTGGTGATAGTTTATCTTTTGGTATGTTGGTTGCATGCATATTAGGAAACATGCCTATAGATTTCTTTTTTGATGCATGAATCCTTGTTGTGTTGTTAGAATTGTGATGCTAGTTGGCATGAGATATGTTTGGTGTGTTGGTATTGTGTTTTAAGCATGTTAGGGTGGTTTGAGTATGCTTTTGGGATGAAAAACTAGCCAAATGTGACATTACGGGACCAGGCGTACCGATACGCTGGGGACCGTACCGGTACAGCTAGGTAATTTCAGGCTTGTGGGATCGGTACAGGTATTGTGTGTTTCTATACGCCTAGGCAAATTTGGTCTGGCGTACCGATACAGGTATGGGCATTTTGATACGAGTTTTAGCCTCTAGAATTCACTTTTTCAACATGAACCCGCGTATCGAAACACCTGAGAGGCCGTATCGGTACGGTTTAAAATATTTCAAAAGTTAGGTAATTCAGTTAGGCGTATCGATATTGTATGGAAGTGTACCGAAATGGGGTGTTTCAAACCGTATCAGTACGGGCTTACCCGTATCGGTACGGATGACCATTTACTCTATTAATGTCACTTTTGGGGTAGCATTGCTTTCTTTGCATTTTAGTCCCTGTATCTTGCCAATGCAATTGTATGTGATAGAATGATCGGATTGAGCTGAAATCTGAAATGAAAGATTGGAACCTGACTAATTAAAGGTTGGTAACCTAAAAGCGAGATTTAATCTTGAAATTATTTGTATTTTTATTTTGGTCCCTAAATTATAAATATGATCAATTGATGTCAATTTGATGCCCGATTGAGTTGGGGTTACACCTAATGTCTGCATGAATATGTAGGGTTGATAATTGGCATCTAGATAGGATAAAAACGAAAAAATGGACAGGGTTTTGTTGAATCTCTTCGGTTTGCTACGGCAAACCTAATGTAGCCTTCTTGGTTCAGTTGGGCATCTGGGCCGGGTCAAGGGGTTACACCTTCGACAACTCCAACCATCTATGCTGCCTGAGATTCAACTCTTTTTGCATCATCAAATACTTCAAACTCTTATGATCAGTGTATACAATACATTTTTCACCATAGAGGTAATGCCTCCAAATTTTCAACACAAACACTACTGCAGCAAGCTCAAGATCATGTGTAGGGTAGTTGAGTTCGTGCACTTTCAATTGCCTCGATGCATAAGATACAACTTTCCTCTCCTGCATCAACACATACCCCAATCCAATGTAGGATGCGTCCCTATACACCACAAATTCCTTCCCTGACTCAGGTTGAATCAAAATTAGAGCTTGGGTTAAAGCTTCCTTCAACTTTTCAAAAGCCTGTTATCTAGATTCTGTCCATTCGAACCGCACATCCTTTTGCAACAGCTTGGTTAACGGAGCAGCAACTCTTGAAAAATCATTCACAAAATGACGGTAATAACCCGACAAACCTAGGAAACTACAAACTTCTGTCACTGACTTTGGTTTCTTCCAATTCACAACCGCCTCAACCTTCTTAGGATCAACCCGGATACCTTCAGCTGACACCACATGACCGAGAAAAACCAATTCCCTAATCTAAAACTCGCACTTTCTCAACTTGGCATAGAGCTGAATATCCAACAAGGTCTGCATATTGATCATGATTCTCCTCGGTACGAGAGTACACAAGAATATCATCGATGAACACTACTATGAATTGATCCGAAAATTCATGAAACACCTGGTTCATCATATCCATGAATGCTGCAAGCGTATTTGTTAGCCCAAACGGCATCACCAAGAACTTATAATGGTTATACCTCGTACAAAAAGCAGTCTTCAACACATCCTTATCTTTAACCTTTAACTGATAATATCTAGATCTCAAATTGATCTTCGAAAACACCGTAGCACCCCGGAATTGATTGAACAAATCATCAATTCACGGCAAAGGATACTTGTTCTTAATCGTCAACTTATTCAGTTGCCGATAGTCTATACACATCCACAACGTGCCATTTTTCTTTTTCACAAACAACATCGGTGCTTCCCACGATGAAACACTAGGCCAGATAAAACCACGATCCAACAACTCTTGGAGTTATGTTTTTAGCTCTTTCAACTCGTTTGGTGCCATGCGATATGGTGCAATTGACACTTGAGCCAAATCAGCATGTCTTGATGCAAAACTCTACCTCCTTGTCCGGTGGCAACCCAGGTAACTCTTCTGGAAACACACCCGAAAAGTCACAGACAGTACATATATCCTTTGTCTACATTTCTTCCACATTCAGATTCATAACATAAGCTAGATACGTCCGACATCCACAATCAAGCAACTTACGTACTTCTATGGCCAAGACCATATTGGATAAGAACTTAACATTCTCGCCCACAACTACTACCTCATAATCATCAGCTAGCTTTAATGAAACCTGCTTGGTCTCAAAATCCACCACAGCCCGATTCTCAGACAACTAGTCCATACCCAATATCGCGTCGAAACCATATAACGATAGCTCCATTAGATCAGCCACAAATACATGACCTTGAACCATTAAAGGACATCTTTGATACAACTTCCTTATAATGACCGTTTTTCTAAAAGAACTAGTCACTTGCATACCAACATCAAGCATTTCTACCGGTATATTAAGTAAATGTGCATGCTCATGCAAAATATATGAATGCATAGAACCAAAATCAACCAAAGAAAGAAATGTTGTTTGGCTGGAGAGAATTGGAGAGAAAATCTTTTTGTGAAAAGTTAGTTACATCAAATTTGTTTTAAGGTTTTAATTGCCAATTAATTCCCCAAGCCTTTTTTAATCATTTTAAAACAATTAAAAATAGCTAATTAAGGGGAAAAGTATGGTATTAGACTTTATGGTAAATAGCTCCTTAAAGATTCAAATTTTTGACCCTTTTACAAAATAGTCACTAAAAACAGTTTTGAAACTTTGCATTTTGGTAACTGCCCAAAATGTCCATTTTTGACACCCCTTTTTATAAAATTGATTCCACCAAAATCATTTCCATAATAAATAATGATTTCAGATAATTTTTCCATATTTTTAATCCTTCCAAAAATATTTAATCCAATTTAAATTCCGAAACTGACTCGAATCCTCTAATCCGATCCAACAGACCGTCTAAACCAAATTGGGAAACTACTAGGCCCAAAACCGGGGCGTTACAAAGATCCAACCTTTCTCTTTGGGGTGAGAGCAAAAAGATGATGGTGGATAAAGGTAGAAGACAATGGGATAAGGGTGAGCTCATTCTCTTGCTTTTCTACAAAGAAATAAAGAGCTACCCCCGTTCCTTCTTCAAATAGAGGGAATTTACCATCATACCCTCCCATCATCTCCCCAACCCAACACCCAACCAAGAACTCAAGCCCAAAACCAAAATTTTAGCCCACTAAGGCTCTCAATGGCCCAAACTCTAGGCCCAAGCGTGAAGCCCGTGCTTCAGGCTAAACCGACCCTCAAATTCTAAAATTTGGGTCGTTATAACCGAACCTTGGGGGCGGTCCTATTTTGACCACCCAACTAAGAAACTTGTTAATCAAACCATCAAACTTTTAAATTGGTCCTATTTTGACCATCTTCGTTAAAAAATTAACGAAGAAGGTGACATGACAGTTAACGAAAATTTGTATAATTACATAATTAGTCCCTATTAGTTATCTACTATATCAATTTAGTCCTAAATTTAATTTAATTAAATAAAATCAACCAATTAGATGATGACACATGTCATCACCCAATTGGATAAATTTACTCAAATTTTAATTTATTTTATTTAATATATTTATTTTCTTCCAATCAGGTGTCACCACCTGGTTAAAGGAAAATTAAAGAGGAATAGGATGACCTTGGCATGGATCAAACCTAAGACATCCAAGGGATACACCCAAGCTTTTACCGCTGCGCCAACCTATTGTTGGTGATATGAATTGCACTCTTATATATATATATATATAGTAAATGTTATGGAAAAAGAAGTAAAAATGGTTGAAAGGAGACTCGAACCTAGAACACTCGGGATGCGTAAAAACACACAAACCATTGAATCAATTCAAATAATGAAATTAAAAATGAAAACATTTTAAATATGTTGAAAGTAGTTAAAGCAAGATTTAAAATTAAAATAGATTTATAATTTTTTTTATTTTTAAATTAAATTAAATATTTTTTATTTTTCATATTTATTTTAGCAATTTCATATCTAAGGTTGAATCAAGTTCTTTAATTTAATTAATAATTTTAATTTTTTATTGAATACCTTAATTCAATGATTATATATTATATTAAAAAATTTAGTATAATTAAAAATTCTATCAATGAGTATATCTCTTTGGTATATCTCCTGATTGGAGTAAAATAAATCTATTAAATATTTAATAAAATAAATTAAAAATTAAGTCCTATTAGGTGGTGACATGTGGTGCAGTCTGAGTGGTTGATTAATTTTTATTTAATTAAATTAAATTAGGACCAAAATGATATAATATGTAACTAGCATGGACCAAATGTGTAATTATACAAATTTTCGTTAACTGTCACGTCACCTCCTCCGTTAGTTTTTTAACGGCTGTAGTCAAAATAGGACCAATTTAAAAATTTGATGATTTGATTGACGAGTTTCGTAGTTGAGTGGCCAAAATAGGACCGCCCCCAATATTCGGTGATCACCTGAATAGTTTACCCTTTGTATAATAAGCCTTTTATTTTTATAAGAGATTCCATCATGTGACTGGAAACCTAGCTAGCCTGATATCCCATTAACATTTAACAGCAGATTTTCTATAATTGGCGTCAAATTAATTGGGAAATCATAACTTGTGTACTGGAATTTTATTATGCCAATATGTATTGAGTTTTAGCCTTCTGTTCACAGAATTTGACACATCAGATCCATGTGTAGGTTCACGTGACTAAAGAAGATATCACATGTATTTTTGTTTCAAGTTAAAAATGAAAAATACACATTTTAAAAATAATACTTAGTGGTTGACCGAAAACATGATACTTAAACATAATGAACATATAGTATAAGCGTATGGACATGGAAATGAATGCATGCATACGATTATCAATATCATGTAATCGTGGTTGTCTACTCAGTATACTATTAATCTAGGGTTTGACAAAAGGAAACGAATATAAAAATGGGTAGACTTAGATAGATACGGAAGAGCTCATTTTTGTTTGTTAATAATGATAAGTTGCATCCCCCACATTCACGTTGTGCTCTTGCATTTTGGCACCATTTCATGTACAAGAAAAATCCAAGCTTTCGAGTTTATGATTATTATTTTTTTTTTTTTGCAAATGATGTTAATAGGTGAATCAGATGTAGCTCAAATGATTGAAGTTTGTTTCGATGGGTCAAAAATGGGTCTTTCTTCCCATAAACAAATTCTTTGCATCGGCGTCCGATCTTTGTTTCTCACTTTTGGGATCTTAAAAATAGGTTTGAGAGGTGGGCCCATGGATGGAACGAGCGATGATAGAGAGGACAATCACACTCTCTAAAAAATTTAAATTCTTTTATAATTTAATTATTTTTTTATATTTTCTATTAATTATCTAATTTAGCACCTTGAAATTTCTGATATAATTTCATAATAATTCGTATCTCTTTGTATAAAATGTTGCGCCTGTCCTTGGGCGGACCCTTAGCTATACCCTTAAATATTGTTTGTTTCCCTGGAATCCATGAGAGTGACTTAGGGTTGGTCGTATGGTCCTAAAAGTCAACACAAGGCTAACCAAAAGTGGCCCTTTTGGGGCATCAATTGTGGGGCTGTGTGTGTGGCTGGGATGGTGCCAAGCTGGTTTAAAAGTATTACACTTGTGACTCTCGTGCTTCGCTTTATATAAACATATATATTGTTTTCGTTTTGTCATTTTGTACTCCATTCGTTGCATGGGTTAGGGATCCATGTCACCCTCTTCAATATTGTATGTTTATGATAAGTTTGTACCCCGAAACTTACCAAATATTTCATTATTTTAAAGTTTTATATCTTAACCTAATTATTTTATGCTTTTGGGGCCATTCCCATCTTGATGCTCTCTACACCCATACCCTAGGTTTTGGAGATTACGTTCTTCAATGTCTTTTATTTAAGCTTTCTGAATATAAAAATTACACAAATTAATAAATCTATGAAAATATCAAACATAAATGTGATGCATGTATTAGATACGGCGCGAAACATTATTTTGGCATAATGTTTCAAGATAACGATATGTCTTTCAGAATCATATTAATTTTAAATTCGAACAACTTAATCTTATAGTCTCATCTCGAATTAGTCCCTACATTTGTATTATTTTTTATGCTGTAATCTATCTCTTGGTGCAGCTTCATTTATGATCAGATTGACACAAAACTAACCAGCAAGAAATTAGTTGTTAGATGTGTAAAGTATTATTATTTGTTATATATATAATAATGCTTAAATGGTGGTTTTGAGATACTATGTGCATATTCCGGTATAGCCCCAACGTGCAATGCAAGTCGTTGCTACCTAGCTGCCAGGGCCGAAGCCAAAGGCTCAGAACCTAGGCTTCCTTGTCAAATTAGATTTTTTTAGTGTTTTTTAATATAAATGATATAAAAATATTAGGTTAGGATCCACTTAAATTATGTAAAACTTAATTACCTTCATACTTTTTTGGACAGTTGGATGAGAGTAATAAATGACTAAGATCATTTCCTTTTTTTAAGGGACAATCTTCAAATTTCCTACTGTTAATCTTAACCATTCATCTACATTCATCCAATGGTCCAAAAAATATGTAAAACTTTTAAGTTTTACATAGTGTAAGAGGATCCTATCTCAAAAATATTATAGTCTTATATATTTACGCATATAGACGTGTCCATCAACACAAGCACAGTTCAAAAGTATGTTAGACATGGTGTTTTTCTATGCAATGGTTAAATTAGATCAAAGAGGATAATACAAGTTTAAACGAGCTTGAACCTCTGTGTTGTTGTAACAATAATGGTGTTAATTGAACTAAAGCATAGACTACTACTATTTTTTCGAAAAAATGAGACAAGCCTTGTTAAAAACCCTCTTAATTTGATAAATCTGAAACTCAATCAAGACAACATAAGGGGACAAAATGCCTAATTTATTAATGGAAAAAACTTCGATATACATGTTGCGTAAACTTTAGTTACATAAGCCTTTTAATTTTAAGGGTTAGGTATGGACATATACTACCTTGTAATCTCCTTTAGATTATTCAAAAAAATTAAGGGTTATGGTTTAGTTTAGGGTTTAAAGTTTGAGTTAGATTTTAGGGTTTAAAATTTAAAAGGCTAGTGTTTAGAATTTAAGGTATATAGTTTAGAGTTTAGTTTTTTAGGGTTTAGGGATAGGAATTTAATATTTGAGTTCTTAGTGTAAATATGCATGTTTTTTACACAGCATGTGTATCAAAATTTTACCCTTAATTAATAGACATTAAAAATAGGAAAATACTTTGATACACAAGCTTATGTAAACTTTAGTTTACACAAGTCTTTCAATTTTAGGGTTTAGAGATTTAGGTTGTGGTTTAGGGGTTTAGATTGTAGGGTGTAGAATTTAAGGTTTATGCTTAGAATTTAGAGTTTAAGGTTTAGGCTTTAGGGTATCAAGACTAGGGATTTATGTTTTAGATTTTATAGCTTAAATATGAAGAGTTGTGTAAAATTTTTTTCACAACTTGTGTATCAAAATATAACCCATAAAAATACAAGTACATTAGTTAGCAAGAAACAACACAACTATATGGATTTGATAAAATTGAATCAAATTAAAATTCTATGTATAAAATTGCACAATTAAAATATATACATTACATCACAAATTTATCCCCATTTTTATTTTTGTTTAAACCCTCCTCTTGTTACCTTGATACCGAATGAAAGAAAATAAATAATCTCTTCTTTAGCCCTTTTCCTCTTACCAAATAGTGGAAAGGTAAGTTTGTTTTATTTCCTTACAAATATGAAGGTTCATTCAAGCTGTCAATGTTAATCAACGATATTTAATTAGTTTTCTGGTTAATTTTTTGATAATGTATTAATAGATATAGAAAAGATATGTCAATACAATGTAAAATTGTTTAGTTTTATAGTTTTTTTTTTAATTCTTGGACTAGTAAAAATAAATGACTAGGACTAACAGTAGAGAATGAAGAGAATTTTATTGAAAAGGAAGTGTATTATTCTCAATTTAAAAGGTTTAATCCTGATCATTAAACTTACTTAACTTATCCTAAATTAGTGTAAAACTAAATAGCATTATGGATTTTAACTCCTAACATATATAATTACCATTTCATGCACCGACTCTACAAGCAGAATTGTATGGTAGTTATATACTCTTTAATTATATTAAAAAATGACACAGGATAACCATATAATAATTTTTTCACTGTCAGTAAATGAAATAATATATATATATATATATATGAGCATAATTTTATACGAAATCATTTTAATCAAACCTTAAAATTTCGTAGCAGAAAATACGAAATATCAAGTACAGTTTGATCTTGTTGTGAGATCCCTATTAACAAAGGTTAGGAACTAGAAAAAATATCAAACACGTAACAATCAAGAGTTGCGCTGCGTTGTAAAATTAAAACAGAATTGGACTATGATTTTATTTTTTTAGAAAAAAAAATATCAGCTTTTTTCTAATTATATCAATTTTCTTGAATAACAAAACCTTAACGGCAGACTTCTAAACCTTCAATATGAACAGATTATAAGATAAAACCAAGAAATAATCCAAAATATTATTTAATAAACTTTTATTTTGCCATAAAATTGATGACTTAAGAACGCATGTGTTTTTAATTATATTTGAGAACTAAAATGAATTAAAAAAATTTGCCATAAAGTGAACCCTTTTCAATAGTATCTTCATCTTAAGTCAATACAATTTTTTAATTAATTAGATTTGATTCTCGTGAATCGTGATGAGGTAGGTTTGTTTTTTTGGCATTTTTTCCTTCCGTTCTGAATAAATTAAGAGAACCTTAATCATAAATTGCATAACTTTCTCAAACTTAATTTATTTAAAAGAAAGTTTACATGTATGGGAACGTTATTGAAGAAACTAAAATACTTTAACAAGTTTTCAAAGTTAAAGCTCGAAGAAAACATCAATTGCTTTAACATTTCTCGAGCACCGATTAATTTTACTTTCGTCTGCCTTTTATTTTTAACCTATTATGTCTTCCACCAATAATTTTATGTCACGTGTATTAAAATAAAATAAAAATAAAAATATTAATACATATGCCATAAAATCATTAGTGATGTATATAAAGAGACATAGAAAATGGACAAATAAATTTTATTTGGTTTATAAGATCTAGAAGAACGAACAAAAACTATCTATCTATTTTCGGTGCCCTTATATATACCCAAACACAAAAGTAAACCTTACACTCTAACCATAAATACCAAATCCTAAACTCTAAACCCTAAAAACTAAACTATGTACATTAAATCATAAATCTTAAACCCTAAACCTTAACTCTAAATGTCAATCCTAAACGTGCTTTTTTTAGTATTAGAGTTCATATAGAAACATTGAAAAGTACATGAGATGGTGATTTTAGCTCTGTTTACCAGACGAGTCCACGTAATACTTTTTCTCAAAATTTAGTTTTAATTTTTTAATCCACTTTAATATTTAAAGTATTATTCTATTAAATATACTGGCATGTTTCACTGAGGATATGAGTTAGTGATAAGGTGGCAAAATAGTTTCTAATAAAAAAGGTGAACACATGACAAAAACAACACATCATTACTATGAGAAATAATTGAAAAGAAAATAAACTATGGGCATAACTCAATGACAAGGTGGACAACTAGTGTCTAATAAGGTGAGTAGAAATGACAAAAACAACACATCAACACTCTCACATCCTTATTAAGTGAAATAATTGAAACTAATAAAAAATCTAAAAATGAAAACAATATAAAATATAATAAAAAATAATTAGCAATGTTTTTTTAATGAATAAATGATGATTTTTATAACCATCAATATTTAACGTTATAATTCATTAAATCAACTGATAGTTGGTATTGTTAAAGTGATGATTTATCTTGTTCTTATTGAATATTATTTACTTTGATAACATTATAAAGACTCAGCGTTGTTAATGTAACACCACTTTAAGCACCGTAAAAGGAAAAAAAAAGTGCCAAACTAAAAAATTAAGGTATACTTAAAAATAGAGAAGCAAATAATAGTTTGGGCAACAATAAAAAAACTTACCTAGAAAATGAAAAGATTGATTTCTTTTAAGTGGGTAAATTTTTGAATAGAAATCATCAGACCTTTTCGGTGCCCCAATATTAAAAAAAATTAAATTTTAATCCCTAACCCTTAATTTTAAATCTTAAATCATAAACCTTAAACCCTAAAAAAGACACTCTACACCTAATTCCATATACTCTAACCCTAACCCTAACATTAAACTTTAACCACAAACCCTAAACCTAAACCTAATTTTTAAGTATGAGGGAATAGAAAGAGGCACTGAAAAAGAGCAAAAGATTTCTATTATAAGTTCTTAATATTTGTAAAAAAAAGAAATGAAAAACACTCTAATGTTATTATCTATATCTTATTATAATATTTTTTCTTGACAAAGTTGAATAGAATTTGTTTGAACAATCAAAAGTACACTGAATTGTATTCAAAGTGAAAATGATTACAAAAGGATCACACCACAAACATTGAAAATTCAATGTGAAATTTAAATACAGTAAACTTCAAAGGGTGTGAAAGACACGAGAAGTAGAACCTATCACTTTGCAGAAAAACTTGCGCAATCTTCTAAATGAAATCCAAAAAATGATATACTTTGACCAAAAAATTGTATGAATCAAGTGTTTTTTCCGCTGCGAATTCTTGGCACATCGACAAACTACCATAAAAGAATCAGAAAAATACGAAATCGTCGATCGTCCTTTGGCTAGAAACGCTCGATAATACTTGTTATCTAAATGCTAATTTGCCATGATATTAAACAATACTGTCACATAAACAGACAAACCTGCAAAAATGCAGACAAATAAACTGCCATACAATCAAACGAAAATAGCCAAAAAAAAAGTTGTAAAATAACTTCTGACAAAAGAAAACAAAAAACAACAAATTAAAAAAAACAAATGATTCTTCATCAAAAGAGAAGAATCTTATTTATGTACAATAAAAAAAAAATAAAAACCAGCCGACTACATAAAGGCTACTGTCAGAGATGGCTTTGAAGAAAAAGAGAACTCAAAGAAGTATTGAAGAAATAACTACCTCAGAGAAAATAAAAATAGAGAGATGTTTTTTTCTCAAAACAAAACCAAAAAATAAATAAGAGTAGTTCTTTATCAAAATATCAAAATTCTCAACTAATTAAATTAACGCGAGATGAGAGGTTAAGTTAAGATTATTAAATATTTTAATATGGGTTCAATCTTTAGTGTTGGTGTTGCTTTTTATATATTTTTATTATACTCTTATTAATTAAGTTGATATCGATATAAATTCTATAAAAACTTCATAAATAATTATAAATAGTCAAATAATTATATTTCCATAAATTTTTAATTAAAATATTCTTTTATATTGTAACACTTTCTTCCCGTATTCGTACATTCTACACGAGTCAGATATGTCACATACTTATAAAATTGTCCTTTATCTTAAAAATCAGGGTAATTTAAAATTTTAAAATAATTTCCCAGGTGGTCACTCATCTTGAAATTTCCATAGTTCAAGCACACTTAACTTTATCTAATTTATAAATAAAATAATAATTTAATACCCGATAATAAAACTTTTTACATAAATAAGATAACCATATCAGAGCATGTAGTAATAAATATGTTTAACGTTCATAAAAAGTTAATAACACTATTACATGGCTGATTAAAGTACTTTATCAGAAAGACAGGATTAGCCAGTACATGCCACTATTAAACATAAAAGCATGAATGTCATAAGTACTGAAATTAACCTGTCGATTCGGTACTCATAAAAGAGGCAGTGATGTAAAGCTCCACTCATACTTCCGTTTACCTACTTGTACAACCGAACTACACGCTGAGTATAACTCAGTGAGACATAAGGTAAGTGACATATATAAACATTCATAAATACATAATACTTTTCAACAAGCGATAATCATTAAAATCACATACTTTGTAATGCATGAATGTCTATGCAAGAAAGCATACCGTATTTATTCTTTAACATAAAAATATAGGTTATCTCGTGCAATCATATAGCCCAAGGTAAATATCAAGTGTCTAATATTCGAGTCACGTACTTGAAAAGTACTATCCTTGACATACTTGTAAGACACAATCAAGTGCCTATAACTTTATAATACACATTCAAGTGTCTGTTACTTTATAATACACTTGAAGTGTCAATAACTTTATAATACTCTTAATGGTATACCACAATATTATCCTACTCGACATTTTATTACCAAGGGCAAACTAAGAAAAACAATTCCTGCAAATAATGGTAAGTAAACCAAATTCCATACATATATACATATATCATGTACAACATCTTCATACTGGATCAGTTCATACTCCAAAATGCTTTATAACATTCATGGTAAAATCGTATCAAATAACTTGTCCATCACGTGTCATGCTATAAAAAACATTTGTGTTAATAAAATACGTCATAATATTTAAATCATTAAAATAAAGTACCATGCCAAAAAATATCATGCTATAAAAAACATTTGTGTTAATAAAATACGTCATAATATTTAAATCATTAAAAGAGTATTCCTCGTTCCCTTTCGTGTGAATTCCCCAACGGTGAATTAAAAACTTGTGGGGCCCTATCTATTCCATCTCTCGAGCCCCAAGAAAAACCCCTCCTTCGGACTCCATATCTTTTTGGACCAGATCTTGGGCACAATCTTTTCACCCACCCGGTTAACATTCCTTTCTATTGCGCCTAAAATTTCTATTTCGCCACGTTTTCTTTAAATAGAAAGTCAAGGGAAGAATACTTGCTGGTTTTTCCATCATCCAATCCACAAGGATCAAATCGAATGAAACCTTCTTTGGCGAAAAAAACAGTTCACTGATCATCCAATCCACAACAAATCGAATGAAACTCACGAAAAAGAAGTGAACACTTTGCTGAGGCTCTGAAAGAGGTTGCTCGACTGGTAAACCCCCAATCCGCTCTCGTTCGCGCCGACTAACGGGGTCTCGTTGATTTCCTTCCTTTAGTTTTTGTTTGATTCGCTTCAAACCCCAATCCGCTCTCGCTCGCCTACTACTTTCCGTAAAAAAGAAATAAAGGGGTCTCGGTTGATTTTTTTTCCTTCCCTTTGTAAAAGCTATTCAGATGTTTTATTTTATTGCGCTTTTCTCGGGAAGTTTCCTAAAAAATCAGAAAACTTGCGTTTTCCGTGTTTTTCATAGAAAAGCGATTTCCTTTCCTACGAGACCCATGAAAATAATCATTTTTGATACACTTTCCCATTTCTTTCCTAGAGAGCCCCATGAAAATCATCATTATTTCATTTTCCCATGTTTTTTGAAAGAAGAGATTTAAAAATGATTCAACCTCGGACCCATTTGAATGTAGCGATATAACAATGGGGCCGAGAATTGATGTGTATTCGAGTCATAGGAGCTAGTAATCGTCGATATGCTCATATTGGTGACGTTATTGTTGCCGTAATCAAGGAAGCAGTACCAAATACACCTCTAGAAAGATCAGAAGTGATCAGAGCTGTAATTGTACGTACTTGTAAAGAACTCAAACGTGACAACGGGATGATAATACGATATGATGACAATGCTGCACTGTATCCTTCCTATGAACTCAGATTGTTCCCAGAGGCCAATTAAAATAAAATAACTCCTAACTTCAGTTTATGATCCTTAGAAGGCAATCCCCTTACTCAGGATTAGAATCTAATAGAAAGGGGTCAACATTACGAAATTAGCCAGGTTCAGTTCTGACTATAGCTGCAACCTATCTCATATTTGGCCGCCCTCGATCAAACTAGAAATATCATAAGAGAAGAAAGATCGTAGCGTAGAAAAGAAAGAACGTTTTGATTCGAGGCTTAAACAAGTAAGCAAGTAAATTGCCTTTTTTGTTTTTACGGGTTGAGCAAAACAAATCAAAAAAGCTTTCTCGTTCTTTTTAACACACTCTAATAACAAAGCGTCCGTTCACGTCAAGAATAGAGGTTTTTGATGTAGTTGCTTGTAGTTTTCTTTTTATCGTCAAGATTGGGTTGGTGTTCAGTGTACCGCACCGTGGGTATAAGATCGAAAAGAATGCATTGGATGGATGCCCGGGCATTGAGAAGGAAGGACGCTTTCAGAGGCGTAAGGCCATGGGGAGATACCGTCTGTGAAAGCAAGGGATAATTCTGGAGGTTGACCAAATGAAAGAGGTTCATAGGAAGGATACAACTCTTCTCTTTGATAAAGAAAAGGGTTGTATAGGAACTGGAGCAGCTACAATAGCTTTAGCGCTAGGATTCGACATGCATGTGTTAAGCATATTCTTTCAATATCACATGATTTACTCTGCGCACCTACCTATGAGCTTCAACAGTTGGCTTACCAACTTCAAGAGTGGGCTTACTTAGATAGAATAGTAAGCAAGAAAGGTGAATCATAGCAAGACAAAGCAGATCAAAACATCCCTTCTTTAGCTTTGCTGTTGCGTAATTCCAGCAAGGAAAAAAATCCATATAATATTGGCAGAACCAGTTTTAGAACCTAGATGTCTAAATTGGTTACGAGGGTGTCTCAACATGCCTTAGTGACCCTTAGAAGCCCGATGCTAAGAATCAAGAGAAATAGGGTTGCGCTAAACCTTACGTAAAAACCTTACCTTACGATTGCTTCGAGAGCGGATAGAGCATCCTCTTTTGGGCATGAATTATATTTTCATCAATCCGAATAGTAAATGCCATTCTTCGGCTGCTTCCTCCTTTCATGCTTCCTGCGCACGAGATGAGACGGATAGACTACGAACAAAAGGGGCGCTAATCTCATGGGCGGAAGTTCCTTGCCTTGCCGCGGGATTTCCTATTCATCTTTTCATATAGTCATCAGAAGGGATATCTTGAAATCCTGGTCCAGTTGAGGTTGAAGGTGCGAAAGAAGTTGTTTCCGGTGCGTCTTGTTACGGGATCGGTTCCTTATAGATTAGATAAAGAATAACACTTTCAGGGAGAAAGAGAAGAACGCCAGGAAAGATGAAAGCTCATTCATCAACGAAGGCAAGTTCATCAATCGACCAGAAGAAAGGGCAAGCCAAGGGCAAGGGTATGAAATAGGTTCATAAGCTCGAGTAGAAGTTGCAAGCCGCATCCGTAGTCTATCATTCTAATTCCGCTTCTCACTCTGCATGGAAAATGATCCCTGCTAGCAATCTGTTATATAGTATGCCTCTATCTCTATGAAACATAGAGCCTTTCTTTCTTAGTCAGATTCTTTCCTGACTTGAACCAAAGCAACTCTTTCACCTCTCCACGGACACTATCACTAAACCATAGCTACTTTCATCATTGATCTAGTGGCATTCTATCTTTCATCCCGTAGGCTAGCTGCTTGCTGCAACATTTAGCATTCTTCATTTACTTTATGGCATTAACAAAAACAAAGCATCAAGAGAGAGAGCAGGCCATTCCCCTATCTGTTCATTTTTTATTCAATCGAGTCCTACTCTTTCTAACCCGCCTTAGGCCCACTCACTCCCGTCGACGAGAAGGGAAAGGAGGCACTGAAGCGACAATTGGCTAAAAGGGATCGATCCCACAACCGCTAAAATGCCTTTTGAGGCCGCGAAGAAAGACCAAGCTATCTCCAGAAGAAGGCTATGGGGAACGAAGGATCTAAGCAAGGAGCTATTGATAGTGATTAACTTGAGCGTGGCGAATTGGGCTTTGGCTAGGAAGTGGACAAACCGTCTCTTGCAAGAATAGGGGTAATTGATCTCTTTCCCTCCCGCGGCCGAATGCATTTTTCATTAAGCGATCCTTGAGCCTTTATCTGATCTGACCAGAAAGCCTTTGCCGTGTTTAAGAAAATAGGATGAATCATGCTAGTAGTCAGGAAAATCCATCTATTACGCAAGCTAGGCGGGTCCCACCATTCTGATTTCAGTCTTCCTATGACCTGTGCTACCTATTCTAGTGCGCCTAGGGCTGTGGTGCTGCCTGAAGCTCTCAACTCCTATCTCGGAAGGACAAGGAAAGACTTCCATTCCCTTCCTTAATATGGATAGTACTTCGGTAAGCGAATCCCTTCTTTTTTGGCTTATGAATGAGAATGCTTGCATAAATGGCAGCCATAGTCATGCATGCGCTTTGGTTGGTTACCAGATTGAGACTATAGCTATAGTGAGTCAACTAGCCTCTTCGGGAGCCCTCAATCAGTTTTGAACACTGATTCGAAACTCTTTCAGCTACCATACCCCATACCAGTCTTTTGTTTACTTCTACAGGTGACCAACTTCTTGCTATCGCGCCACTGGATGAGAATTGGGGTAGACGTGGGGACATGAAACTGAAGCAAATCCATGAAAGCGTCCCCATAGCCTTTCCCTATTCTTCCTCCCTCGCTTCAGGAAGCGAGCACAGGTAAACCTCCCTGAACGCGAGGACTGTTCATCCCCTCATCGGGCTTTGGTACGCTCTATCTGGGAGGCCGTAATACCTGGACCTCGAGTTAGATGGCAGATTGTCCTTTCTCCATTATAGTAGAAGTGGTAAATTTCTCTTCTTTGAGGGCTAGCTTTACCTCAAGTCATTGAGGATGGTCAAAGCAATGGAGTTTTCCGAGGGCTCCTTGATTAGGAGGTTACAACCTTTATTTATTATTAATACGAACACGCGTGAAAGGCCTAAGAAAGGAAGAAAATGTTGACTGGAAACATTGCGTTGAACGTAACTAGGCATTCTATACACTAATGCTGCTTCTTAAGCCCTTTCACCCCTTTCTCAACAAGCTGTGATAAAGGGAAAATCTCTTCGCCCAAAGGGGAGTACTACCCAAGGGTTCTAAACCAGCCTAAAAGCCACTTTTGTGTCAGCTCTCTTCCCTCGTTAGCAGCCAAACTTCAAGTAATCGGGGGGGGGGGGGCGAGTACATAGATGAGGCGGTCCCGGGAATGAGAGCCCATACCCTCGTGCTCTGGAACTCCTTAACTTCGGTTGAACAAAAAAGGTTCAATCTTGTGAAACCGTAGCGTAGGCGAAACACGCAAATCCCGCCCAAACCCGTTTTGACCTTCTCCGGCCCTGGTAGGAAACCCCACTTTCCTTCCCCCAGCAGGCAACAACATTGGGAGAAAAACGATCAGGATATCACGTGTGGCAGATGTTGGAACAAACTCCTAATCCAAGAGGTACCTACCTAGAAAGGAAACTCACCACTAACTGGTAAAAGAGAAGAGAGAAATGACCAATTGAAGGCCCCGAGGCCGGAATACGGTAGGGTCTTCAAGCCCCATGCTTGATTCTCGAGATTGATTCATGGGCCGTCTCGCGAAGATCTTTGATCCTTCGCCATCGCGAGAATATAGCGATCAAAGTGCTATCGCTCAGCTACTTCGCGTATTACGAAAGTCGTATTGCCCGAAGGGGGCAGGCTGCAAGAGCGTAGGTGACTGGTAAGCGTAGGAGGCGTGCCCGAAGGGCAGCGGCAGCAGTGTGGTTCCAGGTGTCGTCGCTAGATTGAGATCTGTAAGGTGGCGGGGACTTCGCCTGCCTTATATCGGGTGAAGAGAAGGGGTGGTAGGCTTAGTAAGGCTCGAACCTACAGTATAACCGTTATGAGCGGTACGTTTCAACCAATTAAACTATAAGCCCCTACGGATCTCTACATGCAATTTGCTCACTTCGGGAAGAGCGGACGGAAAGGGGCCTTTGCTCTATCTGCTTCTTCATCTTCCTAGGAATGACCAATTAGAAAAAAATGATTTTATTATTGTTGATAGATAGATATAGAATATTCTATATCTATTATTTATTAAAATTAAAAATAATATAATAATTAAGCAAGCGGCCCTTTCGTGACTCAAACTGCCGATACGCTTTCCGGCTCGAAACAACTCAAACGGGTGGGGGCTCTATATTTTCTTGCAATGTCGGCTGTTCGCGTTTAGTTAAAAGTAGAAGTAGAGGGTGCCCTTTGCCGCACACTTCAAAGAAAGTCAAAAAGTCTAAATTTAGTAAGAAAAAGTACATAAAAAAGAAAGAAAAACTTAGTTACGGGAACTGAAGGTTAGGCCGACTACTTACTTTAGTATAGCTAAACCTAAAAAAGTTTATTCCTACCCCTTTTTCTTCCCCTTTCTGTCAATGTTGCCAATTCCCAGAATACTAATGCACCCTCGTGCATACAGTTGTCCCACTACTTTCTTCTTCTGACTTTTTTAGCCACTTTCGCATCTGTCGTATTCGGGAGAGCTTGCTTCGTGTCGGAGCATTTAGCAATGCCCAGCAGCCTAGTGAGGGCTGGCTGCCCGGGGACAGGTTAAGGCAGGGCCCGCTGGGCTTGCTTCTCATGAGATTGGGTGAGGGAATCGGAAAGGGGCTCATAAACTAGGCGGGCGGACTTTTTGGCACGCGAAAAAGGGAAAGTGGGTGGAGGGTGCTTCTCAGCTAGAGTTGGGGGCGGGGTCGCAATACTATAGTGGCTAGGGTGAGTCTTCCTACACGACTGGACGCCCGGCTCTAGACGAAGCCGCGGGGGTTACATATCCTCTCCCGATAGACTCGAAGCTCTTCATAGTCCGGCGGGGTAGCAAATTTTCTCTCAAAAAGAGATAGACCGGAGATAACAGAGGAAGGTATTCGTTTCAAAATATATACAGCAGTCAAAACAGCTTCAACCAAAAATTGACTAGGGACAGAAGTAGAGAGCAAGAGAGAGCGAGCTGTCTCCAATATATGGCGATGCTTCTGCTCAACAACTCTATTTTGCTGAGGAGTGTGGGGGCAAGATCGTTGGGAAAGTGCTTTGTAAATGAAGTGAGTTGAAGCAAGCAGAGTTCGGAAGGCAGCGTCACCTCAAGAAGAAGAACGAATAGGGGCTCTTTTGCATAATAAGAATCCTCAGTCGAAAGCCCCTACTAGAGAGCCTCAGAACTTGAGATCCCGGAAATGGAATGGGGAATTCAAAGAAGTTTCAAGAGCTCTTTTCGTTAGAGAAACTTGGTCATTGAATGAATGAAATTCCCACGATCAGCTTGACCCTTGCTTGATGGTAAGGAAGAGGACCGACAACAGAAAAGAAGGAAGAAAATGGAGCAGAATGCCACTCGATAAGAGGGAAAGTCATCTAAAAGCCCTTGTTCTAGCTTAGAGGGAAAAGCACCGCACTATAAGAAAAAGAAAGGGAAGAGAAAGAGAAGTCAGAGACTTGTCCTCATGGTCTTCTAAGGGTCTTCCCCTAGGCATAACCAATAGACAAAGAGTTCCAACTATCAAATCAAAGAGGAACGGAGCCGCTTTCCCCAGCTGACGAGAGAAAGAAAGGAAGTGAGCCCATCACCTATTTGAAGCTGAAGGAATGAAAGCATTAGAGTCTTGATCCCCTGCTTAACCTGAAACCTCTCAAGCCAGGGAAAGATTTCAAGTTCAAACTATGATGACTGGCATCTTCACTTACGCAATGAAATGGAGTTGATGGAGTAGCCAGTGCCCTTGAGTTTTTCTCTTCGGTATCGCCTTGAAAAACAGAATAGAAGAAAGGTTAACAGAAAGTCTCACAAAGAAGAAGAGAAGATGAAGTCTAACAGCAGGTCTTGGGGATAACAATAGATTGATGAGTGATCCCCTCTGAAATTATCATTATTACTCATGTTCAAGACATTTCTTTTTTAGAACAAAGGCACGAGATTAGGGCAGTCCTATTCTATCCTACTGGTAGGGCATTCTCATTGGAGACCTACATGGGCTACCTTACTCAAATAGAGACCCATGGGACCCATCGTAGCCTGCCTTATCGAAGGCTTATGGATGCCATTTATTTAGCAACTTTTACACGAATTTTCAAGTGGATGAGATCGGTCGAGTGGTCTTAGTTGGAGATGGGATTGCACGTGTTTATGGATTGAACGAGATTCAAGCTGGGGAAATGGTTGAATTTGCGAGTGGTGTGAAAGGAATAGCGTTGAATCTTGAGAATGAGAATGAATTGTTGTCTTTGGTAGTGATACCGATTCTTGTTGTCTTTGGGATGTTTCTGAAAGGCTACTAGGGCGTGTGGTTGATTAAGTCCCTAGATGGAAGATCTTGTCAGACGTGCGAAAGCCCTGGATTGAACTAAATCTATGGATGTTTTTAAAAAAGCGGTAAATAGCTATCCTAGGACGTTGTGGTTGACGAGAACTTATAATCGGGGACCGATTGATGGAAGATGAGCAACTCTTGCTATTGATACCATATTAAACCAAAAGCAAATGAACTCAAGGGCCACCTGAAAGCCCCGTGTCTATGTATTATTGAACATAAATCTATGTTCAAGTTCTTTCAGAGCCTATAATAAACCATTCTTGTAGGGTTAACCGTTAAATATCCTGCTCCTCGGCGACATTGGCTACTGCTATCGGGTATGAACTTATAAATTAAGCAGTCGATGCCCGGGAATAAGAGAACTTTATCTTCCAGGTATTCACTCATCCCCTCTCAGTGGCAAGAGTGAGTAGATAGCAGAAGTTCTTTCATTCCCCATTCCTGGGATATTAGTGAAGCTTGCCCCTTAAGGGTGTTCTCACCTGTGCTATCAATAAGAAGGAGCCATTTCCCTGGTAGGCTAAGCCAGAAAGAGAGAAAGAGAATGTTAAAAGGCTACGCACCTTGGTCCAGAGCGAGGATTGGGATAAGTTGAACCCGTTCTCTTTAGTTCTATTTTCACTAAGCCGAATCGCTATCTCTGGAACCAAAGTCGTATTTATTCCATATCCTAATGTAATGCCCTTTAAACCACCAACAGGTCCTATTCCGCCAACACTGAAAAAGGGCTCTCTGCGGCTCAGTTGGTTAGTACCTTAAACTAATTAGCCATTTCCAAGCTGCTCTTTCATAAGCTGTGATGGCTCTTTTGAATAAACGGCATAGTCTATGTCATCTTCCTTTTGCCCAGGAGCATTCGACTGAATAAGTATGCCATTAGTAAGACTCTCTAGAAGCCTTAGGAGCAATGGAGTCTGGTGAGGTAGCTCTTGTCTCTTGGTCAGCTGTTTCCGCTCGAGTGAAAATGCGGCGAGATTTGCGGTTTAATAAAAAAAGTAAAGTAAAGTAGGACAGCGGTGACCGCGAATGGCTATAGTTCGTCACTCGCGGTATAAAAAGAAGTAAGGAGCTTT